>OY720209.1:16351952-19021952 GCA_963082605.1 Rhodophaea formosa
AGTATTATATTCTTATCAGATTACTTACCGTGTGATAAATAATAAAATTAAAAAACTTTTTTTTTACCTAAAAATGGCCTTCCTACGGGTCCGTTCTTTGTAAGGCCAAAATGTTCCTAATAAGGCCAAACTAACAATTATCTATGACATGCTTTTTTTATATTAACTTTCACAAAATACAGACTAAGTACCTACTCTAATTAATACAAACTTATAATGGCACATAGTCAGTCTTGTAGTTAGGAACGTTTAAAATCAACGATTCTTAGAATAAAAAAAATATATAACAAATTAAATATTAAATTTGGAAACAAACTTAAAAACTACAAAAAATTATACTTTTGGATATTTTAATCACAATCTGGGCATAAAAATATGAGATCTTTTTTGGTGAGCCCCATACACTCCTCATGATACCATTTTGGGCATTCACTACATTGTCTCATGTCTTCTATTCTACACTCGCCACATGCGTGACAGTACCATTTCTTTTCTTCACTTTTTGCACTTTTCTGCATGTCTACTTTCGATCTTTTGCTGTTTTGTTGTTGTACTCTTCTTTTTAACATCTTTATGTTCTCATTTTTCTTTTTCTTTTTTTGTACTCGCTTAATTGAAGACTTTCCTTTAGTTTTGCTTCCCATTTGCCTCTTCTCCTCCTTTTTTTCTTCAGTTTTGAATAAATCTTTTACTATTCTTTGCCCCTTATAATTAATAGCTTTTTGCCGTGGACGGGAAGATTTTACCGTAGCGTAGTTTGGTGTAGGCAAAAAGGCATGAAACGATTTTTCTTTATCCTTAATAAGGTTTATTAACGGCTCGTCATCATTCGAAGATCCAGTCTCATTACTCTTCAGTTGAGCTTTTGTTTTAGGTTTGATCAATCGTTTTTTCGGAGTGATTTCTCCTTTATGGTCAGGATCATCATCAAACGATGAAGAAGAAGTGTATAAATCCGAGACTTGAAGTTTACTCATGTAGTTATCTGTGATAAATGATTCACTCAGATTCAAATCAAGATCAGATTCAGAGCTAGAATATACGGTATTTTCTTGTGCCCCGGACGTACTGGGAAGGGGATTATCGTACAGAGATCGATGAGTGTTATTTTTTGTATCTCCATCGTTTAAATGGTGTTCTGAACCAAGCAGTATGGGGCTACACTGATCTTTAACCGTAATATCTAATTCCAAGTCAGAAGCATCAGTTGATGAACTGTAAGGGACTAGAACTGTTTTTTTTTTGTGTTGTTGCAGCTGAAACTTTTGGTGACGTTGAAACTATCTTTTCTTTAGAAGTTGAAGGAAAAATTGAAAAAAAGTCAGAAACAAGAGCTGACCTTCTTTCATCTATTAGAGACTGCGACGACAGATTTGAGACGTTGTTAAATTCAGACACAGGAGGTGAGACTCGAACAGATATAAGCGGCTGCTCAATCTGTTCTTGTAACGTTTCCGGCAAAAGTCTTTCAGTTACAATTGAAGGAGCATAAGCATCTTCGGGTATTATATCAGGATCCAGGGGGTACAAACCAGTAGCTTTGAATCCATTTACTATATTGGTTTGAGTCATACACTTTGGCCATGTTCGCGAGAAAATTTTGTTAAACGCAGCTTTGTTTAAAGTTCTTTCTTGAGAATTGCACAGGTAGTTCAGAACTTCCTCGTCCCAGTGATGTTCAAAGGACCGATTCACTGATTTATCTAGAGGTTGGAGTTCGTGGGTGGTATTCGAAGGTAAGCAGTATAGTACTATATTATTTTTATCTGCTTCTTCCAGAGCCTCATATGATAAATGGCACTTTGCGCCATCAAAGATAAGCAGACATTTACCGGGTGTTTTATGTTGGGCTAAATGTTGAATGAACTCTACAAATAAGCTACTGGTCATGCTGCCTTTGGGTGCCATGCTTACTTTTGTTCCAGGAGGTAAATTTGATCCTAATTCTGACCTGTGCCTAACGCCCTTAAAAATAATCATGGGCGGTATAGCAACACCCACAGCATTTACGCACATGGCTATGGTAACGTTCTCGGCGTGTTCCGGAGCAACAAGATGTACTCGGGTATTCCCTTTTTCAGCCAAAACTATATTTTGTTTGTGAACCGTAATGCGACACCCTTTCTCATCCATATTATACAAGCGTTCTGGATGAGCAATAATGTCCAACTCTTCATAGAGTTTCTTCACTTCTTCAAAATGATGTCTCACAATATGTTTATTCATTTTTTGAGCTCTAGCTGGGTTCATAAGCTGGGGTTTTCTTTTTGTTATTGATGGATTTCGAGCTAAAAACATTTTGAGCCATTTACGTCCAGCCATTCTTGTGGACGTATTGAACGAGTGCTTGATTTTGAACCTCTCACAAAACAAAAAGGCTTGTTTTCGAATAAATTTAGGCGTAAGTGGTATACCCAGTTTTGCAAAACGTTTGATTCGCTGCGATAAATCTTCTTCTAATTGTTTTGAAAGAATAGTTGTCTTTCCAATAATTTTATTACTTTTACCGCTTTCTAAATGGTTTCTAAGAGTGCGTCTTGGAATATTGAACTTTAAGGCCGCAGCATTTGTACTAAGTACATTATTTTGTACTGCTTCCATGGCACGTCTTAAACTATCTTCATCCCATGTACTACCTCTTTTTCTAGGTTTTGACTCTGACATTCTTGAAATCTGAAATCATACGTACAAAATTTAATCATCTGTTCAATTTCTGAATGGTTATAATGATGTTTTTTCTTAAAGTATGGTTATTGTAGTTATATGCAGACCATCTTATCATATATCTTATCACATTCTTTGTCATTTTGCAAATATGAACTCTTATGACTTCTGGATGAGGTTAAAATGTCGGCCAGCTGATATTATACAAAGTAAAAAACGTGTTCATAATTAATTTCTATATCTTACTTAATCGTTTAAGAACGAACATTAAACTCATTTTTTAATATTCCTTTTTTTTCATGTAAAATTTGATGATGATTATACTTGTAATTAAATAAAGTTTAGAAAAAATGTCTATTTCATCTGAGTAAAAAAATTGTATAACACTTTGAATAGTAATATTATAAATATATTCATGAATATAAATATTAACTTTAACGGTAAGTAGGTATTTGTAACTAAAAACTAAGTGTTATCATAATTTCATGATTTGTAAATGTTCCTTGTAAGGCCCACGTACCCTAGCAAGGCCAACCGTTATATTTTTTGGTTTTGTCCAATTGGCCTTATAAGGAACCACTGGCTTTCCTAGGAACACTGACAATATTTTAACTTAAATCGAAGCGATATTATTATTTTATTGTTTAGTACTATAACATAATCCTTTTATGATAATCTGCAGAAAAAAGTATGACAAAATAAAAGATATTTTGATGAAAAACTTACGTTTTTATTTGCGCGCGAATAACAACTGCAACGTCGACGACCGAAGTCTACGAAGCGTGGGGTCGCACTGTTAAAATAGTGACGCGAGGGCGTCACCGCCGTGTCTGTGACCTTGAGTTCGATGGACCTTAATGTATAGTAGAAAGAATAGGTCCTTACATGTCAATAACTATGACTTTTTGATAGTTGGCCTTCAAAGGAGCGTGGCCTTCCATGGTCCACCCACCTTGCTACAAAAGTTTCCCGAAAATTTACAACTGAGACAAAATTTACAAAACCGGACACTTAGCTGGGACCTAGGCCATAAAAGCCATTCATTAGTTTTGCGTGAAGCAGTCAAACTTTAATAGTCCATGATGTTTACGTTATCCATTTTATTGTATGTGCTTAACATGCGAACAACGAATAGCGTATCTAGTTTGTTTCATTGTGCACCGACAAACTAGTTTTAGCATCCAGCTGTGAAACTAACTTGTTTGCTAACTGACTCATTTTTGGAAAGCAGCTTATTAGTTACTTGTTATTTGTGCTGTTTACAATATTGTTAAAAGTGTTGATGTTTACAATAATGTTATAAGTGAAAGTTTCAATGGTCGAAAGAAGAACACAACATTTTAATGATGGCCAATCAAGGTTACATTGTATGTACATACTTATTACGTGATCGTAATGACCTCCCCTGGGCAGTCTGGAAGTTCTTAAACAGTTGGGACATGAGAGTTCTCCAGAGGCAATATTTGTGATTGCAGTTCCAATCAATCCATGATTCATATTTTGTCATCCCCTAACTGTCTCAGTTGAACGTTACAGTTGAAGATCTCAATGAAGCCGAAGACAGGGCGATTAGCGTGGCGAAATAGTGGTCAAAAGATATTTAAAGGGAAACCATTTCGACTCAACAAGAAGAAAAAGACTTATTGCGCCTGTACCACTTACGACGTAAACAGAGCCTAGGACCACAAGACCTAAAGTCCGCGATCTCGCACCAGACCTTACCATTTTCCACATTTTTTGGCAAAATGGGTAAATATAAAAATAATCAAAAGGCGATGTGGCTAACTTAGCCACATCGCCTTTTGATTATTTTTACCTATTTGTACGATTTGCCCGGTACAGCATCTTTTTACCAAGCAGATCGTGCAACCCGGTCAAGGATCTAAAGTAGGATTTACGATAGGGTAAAAAACGGGCCCAAAGTCTCGTCAATGTCCATTGTCCATCTGTTACCAGGCTGTATCTCATAAACCGTGATAGCTAAACAGATTTATAAAAACAAATACTAAAAACAGAATAAAATAAATCGGGGCTCTCATACAACATTTTTTTTCGATATCAATAATGGCAACAGGTTCACTTTAAAAATAAATAATTAAACAAAATAAAATAAATATTTAAGGGGGCTCCCATACAACAAACATGATTTCTTTTTTCGTGCGTGAGTCCGACTCGCACTTAGACAACCAGTAAAAAAACACTGAAATATTGTAATATTTTTGAATATAATAAACGGTGGACATTTTAAGCACTCCTAAAATTTCCCAAAATGTACATGAGTATCACTTCTAATAATCACAAATCCTAAACATAGCACTAACTCTCTGCCGTCTACCCTAATAAGTGAAATTTATGACTTTTTAACTACAACAGTTAACAAAAAGAAAATTATGCGTGGGAACAAACTCAGTGCGAGATAATAAATATCATTCCTACGTCGGCGTAATGAGACTACCTCTATAAATTCCGTTTAGTAACAATTCCTTTTATTTTCGAGGTACGTAAATCGGAGGAAATACGAGTACCTTCGCGATAGCATCACTTTATTGTATGATTTCATATCAGCCGAATGTGTTGGGACGCAGATATTTATGTACCCTTTGTTTAATGAAAGCATTACAGTTTGATATAACCTACATAAATACTGACCCATACTTATTATATTATAAACGTGAAATGTTTAAAAGTTGGATTTAGATGTTTGGTACTGACATTTTTGTTAGTGGTTTATCAGAATTCATTTTAAATTTAAGCATTGCAAAATTATTATTCTCATGCTTGATAATTCATATGAACATGTGGTATTTTTACTCTTATTTACCAATGGCCTAGTCAATACAAGGCCTCTCTTTTAGCTTGGGTAATATTTTTTTCGTATGTCGATCTATTCTTCTCCTTTACATGTTGCATTTTTCAGTCGATCCTCGTTGGATTTTGTGAACAGGTTTGCTAATAACGTAGAAGATTTTGTCGTTAAATATTTTAAGTTTTTTTTAATGGTTGTATAGCTGTAATGACACTCACGTACAAAGTTAAGTACAAGCTCACAGCCTCTAGTTCTATAATTATCGATTGTCGTGAAAGTCCGTATGAAGGCGAGACCTTAAAAAAAGGCAGCATATTCATTATCTGTTTGAAGTCTAGACTTTGACCATACAGAAGTACAAGTAAAATTTAATCCTAACAGGCGATGCCGTGTTCAAATGAATGTCTATCAATTCAATCCCAAAAGCAATATGTAAAATATTTTATTAAAATTAATATAACTAATACTCTAGTTTCAGAACAAAGTATTTAATATAAAAGCCTCTAACGATCCCAACATTGAACATTCCTGATAAAACGGCCCCACACGGCAACTCTTCCAAAATTCGAATAGTTGAATCACGTTACATCCCTAAACAAATATAATATGTACGATCTATTTTTAAAAGCTCTTGATTAGTTTTTTTTAGTTTTAGATTGAATTTAAAATCTACCATGATAAATATTGTAGGTAAATATAATAATAAATAGGGATAAATCACAAGGGCGGGTCACATGTAGGTAGGGCTCAAATCAGACCTCCATTCGCTATAACAGCTACGAAAACGCTGCTACATAGCCTACATACTACAGTAGATATATTTCATTTGTAATTTAAAATGTTAGAAAGTTCACCTGGTAGAACTCGTGTCCGACAAGCATCATACAGTACAAAAAAGAGAGACGATTTTTTTTTAAATCTATGGTATAAAAGCTCCATTACTCGTAGATATACAAAGTTCATAGCTATCGTAGTGATTATATGCTCCAAATCCTTATCTTAATCCTTTTTTTTTTCTTTTCGTATGTGTAAGTGGCCAACACTGGTGTCAGATTTTTCAAGCTGCCTTAAGGCATCTGACATAGCTTAACGACTACCATCAACGATGACAGCCGGGACCAACGGCTTAACGTGCCTTCCGAAGCACGGAGGAGCTTGAGATATTTTTATGCCACTTTGCGGTCACCCATCCAAATAGGGACCGCACCGGGGGTTGCTTAGCATATGTAAGCGCTCATGGAGCTCACACCCATTGGACCATCGGGCTCCTAATCCTAACTAATATTATAAATGCGAAAGTGAGTTTGTTGGTTTGTTTATTTATTTGTTTGTCACGCTTTTACGTCCTATCCAACGAACCGATCATCATGAAATTTTGCATACAGATAGGTTAGGGTAACCGCTAGTAGCATACGAGTATAATCACTGCGTTGACATCATGGCATGGCTACTAGAATGCTACCACAAAGTACAGTACATTATATTACATTCGCATTTTTAAATGTTACATGGTCAATATCGCGTGTCACCTGTAGGAATCGCGTCCGACCTCCAGATGCTAAAGGCAGGAAATTAAGTGTCATTCGGTATAATAGCTCCACTGCTACATTTTCGTAGATATACTGCGTTCATGGCTACATATTTGCAATGACATGATGACATGGCTTCGAAAACGCTATCTTTTTTTGTGTTTTGAAAAGTTACAAGGTCTATATCGCGTGTCACCTGTAGGAATCGTCTCCGACCTCCAGCTGCTAAAAGTAGGAAATTAAGCGTCATTCGCTATAATAGTTCCACTGCTCCTCTCTCATAGGTATACTAAGTTCATAGCTACAGATTTGCAGTCACATGCTGACAAAGCTACGAAAACGCTACCACAAACTAAAGTAGATATTTTTTCATATCTACAAATTAACCGATTATTATACTGAGTACATATCTACAGATTTGCAATGACATGGCTACGAAAACGCTACCACAGTTTACAGTACATTGACATATTCCTTTTTAATTTGTATTTTGAAAGGTTACAAGGTCAATATCGCGTGTCACCTGTAGGAATCGCGTCTAACCTCCAGCTGCTAAAAGCAGGAAATTAAGCGTCATTCGGTATAATAGCTCCACAGCTGCTCTCCTCTCTCGTAGTAAACCGAGATCGCTTGGCCTTTTATTTGAAATTGCGATCTATTTTTAGTCATTATCTCGTTTCTAAGTTTTTCTGCCATTTAGTTAAAATCCTATCGGTCATAAGTATAAAAACCGGGCGTGGGATTGTTGAATTAAAACCTCATTTTCACATTAAAAAGAAACGTGTACTGTCAAAGCTTGCTATTTAAAAATAAGTTCCTTAACTAGTCTTTGGGTTGATTCTCTGAAACTTTATTAAAGCTATTAAAGCTGAAAAAACCTAAGAAGATGGACAAATATTTTTATCCTTAAGAATATTTTCCATTATCTTGTTGTGAGCTTTATAACAGGTTTTTCTCAGCATTCGACCAACAGTATTTGATAGTATCTTTAGCTCGAGCGTGTTTTATTACATGACACGCGAGTGCGGTTACAGCAACAGCTAATATTACAATTTCTTATATTTCCGCGATTGTTACACCTATAAATAAAACTGTTTTAAAAGCTAATATTAACATAAACATATCCTTTTTGAAGGGGTGACTTAATAACTTTCCCTATGAGACCACTAAAAATTCAATATCGTTTCGTATCTAATAACGAGTTCAAAACAGAACCCTTGTTCCAATTACAGTTGAAATACTTCTGAAATTATTTAATATGTATTTTTCCCGGAAGGGCCCAGATGGCTGTTGAGAAAATAAACAAACACCCATTCATCTTCCGACCAATGGACGGCATCGCAATTATCTACTCTGTCTTTTTATATTTATGGTTATTACAAAAAAATATCGTAAAGTACGTAAAAACTGGAAAGTGGATTTTGGATTCTAATTACCAATTATCACAGCTGATATAGTCCAATTGGCTACTTGACTAAAAAAATTTTTGTGTCGCTATGTAAAGGCCTGCCAAAAAAAAACACAAAAGTGACCGAAATACATTTCTAATCAAAAAACTCTTTCAGATATTGAAGTTTTAAAGACACATATTTTTAGACGTTAATTTTAGACGTGAAAACGGAAATGCCTACATATTTGTGACGTCACAACTTTGTATTTTGTATGGACGGCGTGAGAACTTTGTTTGATAGCTATACGAAATATTGCGTTTGTGGTAATGGTTTCTAATAAAAGTTGCTATAAATTTAGCGGACTACAATACAGTATAATTGTAATTTAAGATTTTCATACTTTTAAAAATGGTCCACGAATCGATATCAAATTAAAAGTGTTCTTTATAGTGTTTTTAGATAGAAATTAGTATCATTAGAAACAAATTTTATATAATCTTAACATTAGGCAAATACCGAATTATCACAGCTAATATACTAGCGTTCGCCCGCGGCTCGTTTGCGTCAGGGATGAAAGGTAGGCTATATCCTTCTCCGTACTCCAGACGACGTGTATGTGAAACATCATGTTGATCGGTTCAGTAGATAAGGCGTGAAATAAACAATACCATACAACATAGCATAAGAAACAAACAAACTCACTTTTGCATTTATTACATTAGTTGGGAAGTTGGGATTATTGGAATATAATTTGACTAATTTTATCATTACGCGTATTAACTGAAAAGAGCCACAACAACATTGGTCAGCTTTAGGGCAATAAATCATATGCCAAAACAGAATTGTTTACTCGGCATATCGGACAATGATTGAAAGGTGGATTCATCAAGAGGGATCATGTCCTCTCATTGAAACGTTATTAATGAGCCAATGCGCATTTCGATGGCTCGTCGAAGTTTCCATATGCTCAAGTGACTTAATTTTTCCATATAGTAAGTAATTTATCAATATACAGGGTAAACCTCACAGACTAAGTAGGGGTACTAGAGCAACGCTACTATATTTTAAAATCGATATTTGTACCTATCGTAATTTTATATTTTTAAACTTATATATAGAAGAGAAAAGCAATTAAAGTACATCCAAAACCAAGGTTAAGCTGAAAAAGATCGTTTTCTATGTCGACCCTGCCGGGGATCGCAAAGTTCGAGGTTCGATTCCGAGGCACTTCCGGTACCAACAGAACGAAGAAGAGAAGAAAGAAGAGAAAGAAAAGAACCCACAGAAGTTATCGAACAAACCAAATAAAGAAAAACATTTATTTCAAGAAATAATTTAAATAAATCTAGGAAGTAAAATATCAAAACAAAACATTAAAATCGAAGACAAAGTCACAAAAAATATTTTACAATTTTTTTAAATATAATCTGATATTTAACTACCTAATACCATTTAAAAGTTTTAAGCACCCAACAGTACAGGAGAATTTGAATACATTTAACTTAGCGTAACAACGGCCACCTATCAATAACGACCGGGACCAACAACTCAAACTTAATTAGGGTTTGAAGTTATGTATGCCCTAATAATGTAGCCGTAAGGTTGTAACACACGCGACCCATGTCTGGCATTGTCAGGTTGGATGTAACGCCTACAATTTGCACAGGGTAAAACATGTTATGTAAAAAGAGTTTTTTCGTGAATCCCGACGTAACTTTGGGATATTATAAAAGTTGCCCGCGATCGTGTAGTACATTATTCGGGTCAATTTATCTCAGAATTTCAGACGCTTGGGACCGGAATCTATATGAATAGAATTTCGAAAGGTTCACCTTCAAATAAAGTTACTAAAATGTGATGAATATCATAGAGATTTGCTTGGAGATCAAAGATATGGCATATATTGTCAACTTGGGTACAAAATAATAGGAAATGCAAATAAATATCATTGAAATAATTGGATTATTTCAAGGTACATAAGTTAGTATCTGGTTTTAGTTTTATACTGTAATCTGCCCGTTGCCCGCGGCTTCGCCAGTGTGACGTATAGGCGGTGTCCGTCTCCGTAGCATTATCAACGTGTATGGATGTTGAAGTGACCATCACAACTTAGTAGTCCGTAATTATCAAAAATAAGTAAATAAGCTACATGCTCAGATGTGTGAAATTGAATACATATTATTATGTTCAGATGCAGCATAACTAGGTTTCACTTAGTTATCCATAAACCACACAACATTCATTTTTATTGAACTAATTTATTTTGTTACAGCAAAAATAAAAGAATTCGCCAAAAAGCAGAAATGACACATAAGCAGAGAGTAGAAAAGTTCAACCAGCACCTGGACAGTCTCACCGAACACTTTGATATTCCTAAAGTTTCTTGGACTAAATAAGTTATTTTTACTTACTTACTGCTTCTGTGGACTAATTTCTCACTCAGGCTACCTATTCGGGGTCATTGTGTAAGATCTGATAGCTGAGTGTATTTGTACTTCAATTTTTTCAACAAGATTGGTTTAGTAGATAAAGCATGAAGAGTAACAAAGTAACAAACAAATTTATAACTCACTTTCGCATTCATAAATTAAAGTTGGGATAAAGCTTATATATGCTCTAATTTTTAATTGTATGTTCTGTTTACATTAATAAAAATTCGTACTTATTACGTAGTAGCTTTATATTTTCAAGCTTGTAAATTGATCCCGAAAAAAAAGTTATTCATATTGAAGGGCTGAGTCACGCCTTAAAAGGTATGTGGAAGATTAATTAACACGTTGTATATTTTTATAAGAAAAATACATTTTCATTTATACAACTTAAAGAACAAGAGAAAAAGGTTCTTTATATATAAAAGAAGGTTATTTCCAAGAATAAAATCGTAGTTAAATAAAAATGACAAAAGGGTCATAACAAAGTTGAGTGGAAAAAAGGATTGTTTATTCTGAAAAATACTTAATTTCAAAAGACAAACCCTTTCCGTGGAATAAACACTAATCAAGTTCACTTAACTACATTGCGACCCCTCCCAAGTGTACTTTTGACCTCCCAAAATTTAATTAAAACATTAACCATCAAAAGGGATACTAATAAAATGTTATACTTAATTCCCTTAGTGATGGTTTGTCTTAGAAATATTTTCAGAAATTAGCAGGAACAAATTCAACAAGGTTTTCTGAAATGCTATCAAGATGGCAGCACTGAGTCATTGGGTCTAATGAGTCACTTTCTTCAGATAATATTTGACAAGCATCGTCAACTGAAACATAATTTTAACAGGTGTTTTATGCATTCACAATGCTATTCTAATGTACTCTTCTGAATTTAATAATAACTATAACATATCGTTGCCTAATATTCATTTTATTAGACACTCATTGACGAGAAGATAATTTTTGCTAATTTCCAAAAACGTGCAATGAGATTGCTTTTGTGGTTTTACTGAATCTAACGGAATAATAATTAGATTTTGATAATAAAATCGATTTATTGATTTTTATGTCCAGAACAACATGTCTCAAATCTACCTAAAGTAAAGGCTAGGAATATACCATTTTGTTTAGAAAAACTTTGCTTAGTTACTTCTAAATTCACTTCTTTATATGGTCACGTTAAGTATGATTAACATTGCAACAAAAACTGCCTTAATGGATATATATTATATGCCCCCAATAGAAATTCCAACTTGTCTATGGTTTCTATTGCTTAGTGATATATATAAGTATATATATATCAATAAACTTGAACCGTATTATAATTATGTTCCTAGGAAGGTAGTAATGAATTGCCTTCGTATAACTATGTTACGGCATATAATTATATGCCTAGGAATATAACTATATTACGGCTTTATCTATCTTACTGCGACATATAAACCTAAACCTAACGCAAATTGTTGTATTGAGAATCCCTAAACTTAACATGCTTGTTAATCATTTCAATAAAATTGGTTATCGCCTAGATTAACGATTTATGATATTATTTTTCTTAAACTTTAAACTCAATATCCCAATAAGTAATTTTTAAGTTATTGAAATGAAATTTATTTTGCCTAAGTGTGGTACAGTGGGTGAAATACATTAATGTTATTTCGCACACTTAGCCGTTTCCGGCATGCAAAAGTAAAATTATTTATGTGCGTTACATGTGTCAAAGTTATTTTAATCATATTAATAATACTTACAATTACAATGCATTGTCAATTTAAATATAATTTTCCAGGATGCAAAACTAATTTCTAAGCGTAACATATGTCAAAATAATTATAAATGTCATGAATAAAAATCAATACATACAGTCAGTGCAAAAATGAATTATATTAAATGAATAAAATGTAATGATTAATTGTCATTTGGTTCTAAGAATTCATTAATATTATAATAACATTTTTCTGTTAACCAGTCTTGGAATTTTCGTTTAAACAGTCTCAGAGGTAGTTCTTTAAGTTCGTCAGGTACGTTATTGTATATTCTAGCACACATAGTATTACAACCTCTAGAACATATCGCAGATCTACTAGCAGGCAACAATAAGCGATTCGGATATCTGCAGGTAAGTATAATTGCAATGATCGCCTCGTTTCCTGAACAGGTGCATATTGTTTTTGACAAAAACGCAAGTTTCATAGATGTATAGACCAGAAAGAGTCAGAAGTTTAAGCTCTTTAAAGAATGTTTTGCAACTGGTTAGAGGAGGAACGTTACAAATTGCTCTAACACATTTTTTCTTAATTAGAAAAAGCCTCTGTATATCTACTGATTTAAAGGTACACTGCAGAGACATCACTTTGTGACATCTAGAAGCTTTGGAAGTGTCGCGTCGGACATTTTTCATAGTGGTATAAGTAAAACTGCAGTTTGGCGAATGACTTCACTTAGAAGTTCTAAGTGATGTAGAGGGCTCCTTGAAACTTGTACTTAAAATGACTTTAGTCTTCCAGACTCTTTCATTATAATGCCTGCAAACACTATGTAACTGTAACTATGTAACAGTTACTGTTTTACGATTTAAAAAACCAAATCGTCAGCTAAAATATAAACCTGACTCTTTGTATTATCCTATTCTCTATCAATTATATGCAACGAAAATTAGTTTGATTGCATTGGATGGGGTCCAAAACTACTAGACTGAAGAAAGAAAAACTAATTTATCTGCAGGTGACATAGGCTATAATTTACGCGGATGAAATCGCGGGAAAATTGCTAAGCTACGATAAAAAACCGCATTTAAATACGTCCACCTCTTTGCGGTTTCAATGCTACATACACACGATAAACACACACACCTTAAAGTGTTAAACTTATAAAACCCTTGTTATATCAGTGGTCAGAATAACTTGGAGTGCAATTAATATAGTACGAAAAGACACTACTTCAAGTTCAATCTATCTATAAGCATTTGATGAAAAAATAAGCCAAGTCAGCAAAATTTATGAACCTATCATGAAACAGCAATTGCTTATACCCTGATGGATCGCATTGAAGAATTTTATTACGTTGTATATGTGTTTAATCTCAGCTTTTTACATCCTGATTACACCAAACAAAGCCAAAGAAAATCTCCGTCAAGCTGCCAATATTGTCCGCTACGTACAGCTTTTCATTTTGTTCATTTCGACAAATTAAAAAAATATTCGCAAAATAAACTGAATTAGGAAAACAAATGCCGATGGGGAAAGTTTGAAAACTTTTTCAATTAAGTAATTCATGTGGCGGCATTCTCCGTCCGAATTATTTGTACTTGTTTGTTGTGTTATTTGGCTCTGGTTTGTTAATACCTACCACTTCTTCTGTACCAATGCACAGATTGAATATCTCTGGCTGGGCTCTATGAAAAAATACCTATAAGAATAGAAAAGAGATTCAATATATATTTTTTAATCTTTTTGTTTGTTTCATCAAAGAGATAACTGTTACAGAAGTTTCCATGCCCCGGAACCGTAATTGGTGTTCCATCCCATGAAGGGGGTTCAGACAATAAAAGCTTATAATAAATAATTTGAATCTAGATTTTATTGTCTTTTTGTGATTTCGGACCAATGAGCTATATTAAGATCCCGGTATCAGAATTCTTAGTAAAGAACCTACGGTATTGCAAGAAAAAAGGTAAATAAAAAACCGACCAAGTGCGAGTTGAACTCAAATGTTTTTCTATCTAGTGGTATTAGTGAAAATGTAAAATGTAATTTTTAACGGTGAATATGGATCTTTATATATTTTTATTTTATTTAGTGAACTATTTTCCGTAAGTAAACGTATAATATTGCATTGATAGCTTTATTTTCATATTACAATTCTTATAGGTTTTTCTGTAATCTACAAGCAATGAACTATATTTCTACTCTCCTTATGATGTTAATGCCATACTCACCACGCTTGGCTGGCGGGTTGACAATCGCAGTTTGTTTGGCTTGTCGTGCTTCCAGTGCTGCTGTCCATTGAAAGCTTTTTTTAAGGCATTTTTAAGGATAGGAAATTGTTGGATTTGGGAAAGAAATGAGGGTTGGGATACTACTCACTCGGATGAATGGGCGAGAGCAAGTAGCAGCAACAACACAAAGAACACCCATGTTTTTGATACCAAAGGCTAAGTGGAACTTAACCCCAGGGCAAAAACATTGTCAATTTTGAACGAAAGATGACATCGGACAAATGGATGAACAAAACAGGTGACGTCCACCACGACTACGGTTACAGATATATTATGGGGTTATTCAAAAATGACGTGAATAGATTTATTCAGAGGAGGCATAGAGCAAGTGGCACCTCTGGTGCTGCAAGCGTCCCTTGGCTACCGTAACCGCTTTCCATCTGGTGGCACGTATGCTTGTATTGTATGCAGATTTATTCATGGTCCTTGGCTCTTCATAAAAGACTACCACCGTCAACAGCCACTAGCGTTCCCGTGACCAAACGGCTTTGTTGGCTCGCTAGATGAACAACGGTAGAAGCGATGTCGTCCCCGATGCAAACCTCACCCATGGGAATCTTGGTTTTGGCGTAGTCGAGCCAGTTTTTATATTCCTCATCAGAGGGCTTCATTTCGGGTCCCACCGATATATCCTGAAATTAGGACAGATATGAATCACGGACGGTATAGACATTGTAAGCTCGGACTAGTAAAAGCACTCAGTTTCGCCTCGTGATTGTTAGTGGTCGCTTATTTGTTAACGTCTTCTGTACAGCCCGTTCTATACAATGATTTCTCTGCATTTACTGTTTGAGTGCCTCTGTTTTATTTTATCTGTGTGACTCCTGAAAACCCAACTAGGAAGAAGCTTTGTGTTCAATTTCAAACTGGTGATAACAATTTCCCAAATATCTCGGGAATTTCTCTAGTTGACGTCAGGTGGCCTCTAATAACTTTGCCCAATTACATTACAGCATTAAGAGCCGTGTGGTTCCCGGCAGGGTAGAATAGGACCATAAGCTAAACAAAGCTATAAACATCAAAAAGACGTCTCTAACCCGTGTGGCCAGCGGGGAAAGTATAGGGCAAATCCTCTGACGGCTCTCCTGCAATGAAAACTAACAAAGACCTGTTGATGATTATTAACAGACCCGGTTATCATAGCTAATCCGAGACCTTACTTACGCCTACTTCTTACCCGCCCATAATAAATAACGCTGAGGATACCAGAAACTCATTTGCGCAAATAAACTGTGGTAAATATGGAAAAAAGTACTGATTGTTGTACTCACTGTGATTCCAGGCAAGACTGCGTTGACGCGAACTCCCTTTGGCGCCAGTTCTTTTGCGACCAGGCGAGTGAAATGATTTAGGGCGGCCTGCAACCATTACATCGCTGTTTTACCGTTATCAAGGCTCCGCACCGCAAAGGTTAAGAAAATAGACTACCTACCTGTAATTTTTCATTCAAAAAGCGTTAACGCTTACCACCCCTTGAACATATCCAATTTCAATATATTTTATACACGTTATTGATAAATTGGAGAAGTAGGGCTGTACGTTTTGATATTTAAGATATATTGCTTATAACAAAAGTTATGAGCATCTAAGTAAATATCCATATTATTTACATAAAAATACCCATGACATTTTAATTTATTTAAATTAATCTAAACCGAATCAATAAAAAAGAAAAACGGTTAGCCCTAGATTAGGGTGTGCTAAATCGAATGACACCAAAATTTCCTCATGTCGTAAAGGATGGAAGAGTTATCACTTTTTGTATGAAAATTACAGGTAGTCGATCCTCTTAATAAACGAATACGATTTTTTATTCTTTTAATACTATATGGAATGTGGTTACATATTTTATAGTCATGTGAGGGGGGCTAGATCGGCTAGATGCGAACTAATGCCCTTTTTGTGAGTGGGATTATTGGCTTCTTTAAGTTTCATTGTTTCCTTTTTATTGCAGAATAAATATGTATATCTATACTAATAAAGAGGAAAGATTTGATTGTTTGTTTCTTTGTTTCTTTGCCGAAATTATTGAACTGGTTTTCAAAGTTCTTTCACTTATTGCTAACTTATCTATAGGTGATACAGGCTATAATATACACGAATAAAGTCGCGTTGCTATTTTAAAATATTTTCCTACCTTAGCCATGCTGTAAGGTAAATAGCCCACAGAGACCTTGATGCTGGCAACACTCGAAATATTAATGATGTTTCCCTTCGTCTTAATCAACTCTTTGACCAACAGTCTTGTCAGGTTGTAGACGCCGCGGATGTCCACGTTAAACACGCGGTCAAAGGTCTCCATGTCCGTGGTCTGGATAGTGGCACGGGCGCTGATGCCAGCGTTGTTGATCAAGACATCCAATCTTGGAAATGTAAAGATTACTTTATGCCGTTTATATCTCATTACTTCTGAGATCTTTACAATTGAATACTTAGAAATAAGCAATTGAATAAGTATAAATGCAAAAGTGAGTTTGTTTGTAGCGCTTTCGCGCCCTATCTACGGATCCGATCATCATGAAATTTTGCATCCCATGTGTTTGCAAAATTTCATCGGTTCAGTATATAGATTAGGGTACTGAGAAGGACATAGGTTAGGTATATATCAAGCGGGCCAAGCCATGGATAATAGCTACTAATAACTAATTCCTCCTTCTGAGGAGCTACCCCTTGGATACGAACTTCCATGGTCTACCTGTATATGCCTAAATCGCCTTCGTACTGACGCAGGACGATGCAGGTAGGTATAATTTAGCTGGGGCTACATTGATCACGAGGACGCACAGTGTCAGTGTGGTCATGAAGAGCAGACCATGACACATCTCCTCTCGTGCCCTTCATATTCCTGTAGCTGCACAAAACCGTATCTTTATAAATTGTTGGAGAGGGGTTTCAAAGTAGCAACCTACTAGAAAGATGAAATATACTTTGAGGCAATCGACACGATATTTGTTTTGATTTTCAGGTGTAAAATTTTTCAAGCTGCCTAAAGGCATCTGACATAGCTTAACGACTGCCATCAATGATGAAAGCCGGGACCGACGGCTTAAGGTGCCTTCCGAAGCACGGAGGAGCTCAAGATGATTTTATGCCCCTTCCGATCACCCATCCAAATGGGGACTGCGCCTGTGTTGCTTAAAATGCGATAGCGCTAATAATGCTCACGCCCACTAAGCCATCTGGCTCCTCAAACACACGACACGATAAAAAGAAATACGTAGCTTAAAAACTTGCCTGCCGAAATGGTCTATAGTCTGCTTAGCGACCGCCTCACAGCCCTCATCCGTAGCCAGATCAGCCAGGACCAGCAGCGGCGGCTCCTTGCTCAGATCCTCGCATTGCTTGCCCACAGCCTTCAGGTTCTCCTCGTTCCGGCCCACCAGTGCCAACCGCGCCTGGCACTTTGCAAAAAGCAACGCGATGGCTTTCCCTATTCCCGAACTGGCCCCCGTCACTAATACCACCTTATCATTGAAGCTGATCTCCATTTTTACAGAATTTCACTTTTTGTAATAGCAATTATGTGAAAAAAAATAATTTTATTTATTAACAGCTGGCCTCTTGTAGATTCAGCTGATAACTGTACGCTATTTACTCGGTAGTATCTTGTATAAGTGTTTTATTTGGAAACATGCTCTGCCTGTTTGACGTCAATCTACTGACGAGATCGAGCTCCGTGGCGCAGCGGCCAACACGCCAGCCTGCGATACAGAGGTCCCGGGTTCGATCCCCGGTCAGGTCAAGATGGAAAATGATCTTTTTCAGATTGACCTGGGTCTTGGATGTTTATCTATATAAGTATATATTATAAAATATAGTATCTCGTTGAGTTCGTATCCCACGACACAAGTTCACAACTTACTGTGGGGCTAGCTCAATTTGTGTGATATCCCTATATATTTATTTATTTATTTATTTATTATTTATTCATATTTTTTTGCCATATTACAGCACATTGGGTCCAATTTTTAAGGTTCCGTAGTAAACTAGGAACCCTTATAGTTTCGCAATGTCTGTCTGTCTGTCCGTCCGCGGTTTTACTCAGAGACAATAAGTACTAGAAAGCTGTAATTTGGTATGGGTATGTATATTAATATGCCGAAAAAGTGGTAGAAAAAAATCTTTTTTGCGTAGCTCTAATACAAGTAAAGAGGGAGTTATACATCGTGTTGGGTATTGTTAAATAGGTCTTTAAAAAATATTGTGAGGTTGAGAACACCATTTTTTGATTTAGGGATCCGTTTCCGAAAGGTTTGGTGAAAGTGCAAATTTTTGTTAGAGGTAGGTGTCCCCAATTGCACGCCATCGAGATCTATCTTCGTCTGCTCGCATCCAGCTTCTACCAGCCATCTTGCGTTAATCATCACTCCACCCTGCCTGAGAACGTCCTACACTACGTTTGCCGAGACGTGGTCTCCACTCAAGAACTCGTTTGCCCCAACGGTTATCGGTTCTGCGGATAATATGGCCAGCCCACTGCCACTTCAGCTTGCTAATCCGGTGGGCTATGTCGATGACCTTGGTTCTCTGCCGGATCACCTCATTTCTGATTTGTTTCCGCAGAGAAACGCCGAGCATAGCCCTTTCCATAGCCCGCTGAGCGACCTTTAACTTGAGGACCAGCCGTGCCGTTAGTGTCCACGTTTCGGCTCCATATGTCATGACAGGTAGGAGGCACTGATTGAAGACTTTCGTCTTTAGGTACTGTGGGATCGACGATGTAAAGACTTGACGTAGTTTCCCAAATGCAGCCCAACCTAGCTGAATTCTTCTATTCACCTCGCTCTCGAAGTTGTTTCTACCTAACTGCAATGTTTGCCCGAGGTATACATATTTTTGAACAACTTCGAGAACGGCACCGTGTACAGCAGGGACTCCAGAACGGACCAGATTTCAATCGAGTCAAAGGCCTTCTCATAGTCCACAAATGCTAGACACAAGGGCTGATTATACTCTTCGGTCTTCTGTATAATCTGCCGCACTGTGTGGATGTGGTCTATGGTGCCGTATCCGCTCCGAATATAATATAAGCGGATAATAAGTAACGTTTTGCACACACCACTTACGTGGCCTTGAGGTTTTATGACCTTGGGCTCTGTCTACCCCGCAAGGGATAGAGACTTGATAATATGTATGTATATACAGATACGAATACATACATATTCCACATAAATTCATATATCTAATGACGTTGGGTTGGAAATATTATTTAAATATAACTTATGTTCTGCTCGCCTGAATGCGAGACGAGTAAAGGCTCTTCTTATTGCATCATTTGTATGCAAACGCCATGCCTAACACTTTCAAAAAATATTCACTTGGAAATAATCGATCGTAAAACCAAACTACAGTAAAATTTTCTGTTAAAACTGATTATGACAAAGTTGGGATTTAGGTTTACAAGTTTACCAGTTTACAAACTTTTTGGTAAGTATACAAGCTCATGGGAGAATCATGTGAAAAGTTTGATGAAACAAAAATCCCGTTTGCTGAGTAAAGAGTATATTTTGCGAAAAAAAAGACTTTTGCAATGCAACATGTACAGTTACCATAACCTTTCTTGAACCATCAGTAACGTAACATACAGCTTTTTGTTTTTTTACCACCTGTTATAACTGTTGGACTATACTAAGTCTTACTAAAAATAATTTGTGTATCCAACTTATGCTTTTTTAGGTATGCGTGGACTAGCATAAAAATATACATAAAATTTGGCTCACATGTATGTACAGGACAAAATCGTCGAAAAAAATTATGCTACAATACGGGTAGTAAAGGTCTAATAGTAAAAATGCCGTGTGGTTCCCGGCAGAGTAGAATAGGACCACTCCAAGTCTTCCCGTGGATTTCGTAAAAGGCGACTTAGGGAACACAAGCTAAACAAAGCTTATAAATATCATAGAGACCTCTCCAACCCGTCTGGCCAGCGTGGAGAATGTAGGCCAAGTCCTCTGACTGCTGACGGAGAGGGTCGAGCTCCTGCAGTGGAGACTATAAGACACCTGATGATGATGATGATGAAAGGTCTAATCCTTTAATCTGTTCTAAGTATAAGGTGAAATGAAAAGTTTTGAGTATCACAGAAGTATGTTATAAAAGACAAAGTATCCTTAATCTAAGGTTAGCATATAAACTAATGTAGGTATTTAAGGGGCAGATATTTTTAGCAATCTCTAAGCAGTTCAACAGGTTGACGCACCGTTTGAGACGTGATTGATCAAAGTGAGGTAGCTAAGTACTTACTTAGGTATATATGTTGGGGTTCGCGGGGCTGAGAGAGATAAGGCTGCTCTCCACTAACCAGGAGCGAAGTGGCATTTTTATTTCATACAAATAAAAAGTATATTTATATTGAAAAGAAGAAGTTTGGATTGAACTTATTTTTTAAATATTCAATAAAATAAACATGGTGAAATTTTCATCGTTTAGGGCCCTTAAAGGGATTATTCAGCCCGTCAATATGAACAATTTTTCATAAGAGACCAATACTGAAAAGATTGACATTTCTCATAGCAATTAGCAAAAGACCATATTGACGGGCTTTCGCATTAACCCTTCAAGGGTCCTAAACGATAAATTTTTCACTATGTATAGTGACAAATCACATATATTGAGAAAACCTAACCTAAGTTGTGAACTTGTGTCATGGGATACTAACTTAACGATACTATATTGGTATAATAGATACTACAATCAGAAAAATCTTTCCCTGGATCCGACCGGGGACCGAAGGCGGGTTTCAAAGGCACTTGTGGTACCACTGAGCCACATCAATGCAATATTTAATGAAAATCCATTCACTGGATTTTACGTGAAGAATTAGATTTACAATGTGTGACTCAGCCCGTCAATATAAACAACTTTTCCTATGGGACTAACGCTGGAAATTCGAAAAAAAAACAACAATTTCATACAAATACTCAGCCCGCCGGCTGAGCACTTTTATACGGGAATATAATTGTTTTTCTAATTTCCTTCTTGATTCCCATAGGAAAAGTTTATCATATAGACGAGTTGAATCGCCCCTTTTAGGGTCCGACATACAGACAAGACAGAAAGAAGACAGATAATAAGACAATTCGTATGAAAATTTTGATATTTTTTTTTCTAGTTCCGAACATAAGTCTCAAAGGAAAAGTTGTACATATTGACGGTCTGAGTAACCCCTACAAGGGCACGTCAAGATTAAATTTACAACGCATGTATATTCGTACGAGATTTACTAGACCAGGCCAAGGCTCATATTATGCGGCTGTAGTGCCTAAGATGATGATGATGTGATGTATATTCGTACCAACTTCAATTTCACCAATATTAATGTGATTGAAAAAGTTATAGTGCTTATCAGTCCTGAAGCTATTACGTGTTTTTTGTATAAAAATTTAGATAAACTAATATCATTAATACGTTTTGAAGGAGGAACGGGCCAGGACTCTCAAAGACTCCGCCCACGCTTGGGCGACCTTTCAATGTTTATAGTGCACGTTAAGAAATTGCCCTCGAAGATAATCTTGAAGCTTGTTATAAGGAATGTACTGTTATGATAATAATAATTACATTTCGGTATAAGGAAAAGCGCAAAATAGGTGATTGTGACGAAAGGGGCTTACAAAATACTTTTTGGTGAGGTTATTTTGAATCCAGAGTAAAATGAAGGAGTCTAGCATAGACTAATATAGACTAGTAGACCTCTGAGTGAAGCGAGGGTTTAAGAATATGTTGCCCGAAGTAAAAGTAATCTCGTCCCGTATGTTAATCCCGAGAAACACACATTCTGCTTTTCTTGTCCATATAAAAACAAATTAATTTCTAATACTAAGTTTCCCCAAAATAATTTTTTTTTACTAGATATCTACAATAAGTAGCATAAAAATGACAAAACATAAACAAAATAATTATAGTTTAGGCATGACATATACAAATACATAAGATAACATACATTTTTATGTCCGTTGCTTCGATCACCCGAGGTCCATTGCGAATACCTACATGTTTTCGGGCAACCGCTTTTTGTTTTTTAAATAGATGAGACGATAAAAAAAAATATTTTGTCTGCTTATCCCTAGCTTATCCTCCAAATCAGATGTAAAAAAAACTCACTCATGAGAAGGGTGGAGACTTCAGGATTATTACACATTGGCTAGCTTCCTCATCAACATGAACAACTTCTCCTACTAACTATTGCAACATAAACAAACACATTTCTCACGACGCGTCATAGGGTTAACCGAGTCATCATTCTAATACCATATTGTGATGGAAACCCGGCCTTTCTCACGTTTTATTTCGTCGGATCAGCCGACTAGTTTCGGTCTGTTATGAAGACTATCATCGGAGAATCGGATTGAAGGAAGCGTAACAGTCGACTCACCCCTATCACTCGCCCCTATGATCATCTTCGTAACAGACCGAACTAGTCGGCGGATCCGACAAAATAAAACTTGAGGAACTTACAAGAAAATTGTTAAAAATAAAATAGGATTTATTTTTTAAATTTGTCGTATAAACTCGCATATTTACGTATAACCCCAATCGAATATCGAGGTTTAATTAACCCCACAGGCATAAGAATCTTTTCATTTTTTTCTGAGCGATACACACAAAGGAAGTCGCGAGTTTCATCAAGTACCTACCCAATAAAGATATTTCCGTCCAACAATTTGTAAATCAAAATTTATGATTTTAATCATCAGATTTACGATTTTATATAACTTCGGAACAATATTAATGTTGTTTATGAAATTCCAAGTTGGATAGAGTTAATCAATTTTTGCCTGCACCGAGTCGCTCCCCCCTCAGAGCGAAATGAAAATGAAAAATTGTCTCTGGAAAGTAAGTTATCTTGAATTAGTTATTTTTATTAATTTTAATGTTAGCTTAATAAAAAAAAAGTGTTTATTATTTTGTAAGATTTAAGTCATGTCTTCTATTATCGATCACGATTTTTTTTGATAGAATTTGGAGCATTATTCGTACCTATCTTAATTCAGACATTCGTTTAGTTATCTTATACGTCGTATAGTACATATTATACTATTGTGGATGTTACATTTTATGTAATTCAGGACTAAAATTACTGAATTATTTTGGAACAAAAAATATTTTTTTCATTGAAAACAACGCACGCTATTATTGTTAGTTGCCAAGCGGATATTAAAATGATTGTAGCTAGCGAATACAATTAAAATTTCTCTGTATTAACATTTCTCATTCTCATAACGAGAACAATATTATTTCACTTCAAAGGAAACGGTACAAAAGCCGGCCTTTGTGATTGATCGCCGTTCCAGGCGAGAAAATTAAGGAAGGTCCATTCAGCTGCCATCAGTGTTACTGATGGTGCCGATTTCGCGACGGCTTCTAAACAAATCAGACAGAAATAAATCGACGTAAATGATAAAATCAATAGTGTAATATTTTGGCGCATTGAAAACTAGACAGTCTCAGTTACTAGTCTATAATGACGACTTTTCAAAAAAGTATTTAATTTTTGTGCTGATCAAATAGATAGTATCTAAGCAATTATCGGTTGGTTCAGTATTTAAAGGTGTTAATCAGTGATCAGCCTATACAATATTGCATTGACATCCGAATTCCAAGTATATAGCACCTAATGCAACATTTCAAAGAAAATTAAGGAAGGTCCATTCAGCTGCCATCAGTGTACCTGATGGTGCCGATTTCGGGACAGCTTCTAAACAAATGAAACAGAAATAATTCGATGCAAATGATAAAATCAATAAGGCTATAAGTTACATGTTTGTAATATTTTAGCTCATTCAAAACTAGATAGTCTCATATGTTCTTAATACATTAATAAATGAGATATGGGAAAAATCAAGCGGCCGTATTTATTTTCCATATCTTGTTCATTTATAAGAAAATGACAGGATAGGATTGTGAATAAGTACATAAAAATACCTATAAAAATTATAACATAGTCTCGGTTACTAATCTATTATGTCAACTACGAGGATAGTGTTCAAAAAAAAAATAATTGTAATATTCTAATGATGAGCAAATAGGAAGCATTCCTATTCCATTATCAGGTGATTCAGTATTAAAAGATGTTTATCGGTAGATCAGGCTCTATAATATTGCATTGCAATCCAAATTGTATAGTAACTATCTTCCATATTAGCTCAATTTCTTGAACTTAAACTAAACACACGTTGGGAAAATAACATAGTATGCATGGATACCTAATACATTCATACAATGTAAATTATCTATATTAAATCTTATGAAGTTATACTTAATTTAAGGAGAGAAAGAGTCAACAGATTCTGTGACATTCAATGAAAAATACATTATTTTGAAACGGCAGACAAGGCATCACAAATTTTTTTTCTGGAGTACAAAGCAAAATCTTCATTAGCCAGTAAACAAATAAGTAAGTTCTAAGACTTTGTTTTGTGACGAGACACAATAGTGGCACTAATTAGCCACGTACAGACGCAAACAAAAGAACTTTTCTGGAAACATTTTCCCCAATGTGAAAATACAGCCTTCATTTGGCTAGACCCTTGAGCATTTCGGTAATCAGTTACGTCTTTGTAAATATATTTACAACATTAGATACACTGGGCTGGGCCTGCGTGACGGGAAAATGTAGACGCAAATAATAATTACTAGACTCGTTCTTAATAAACTACAAGTATATTATAATATTTCCAGCAGTTTCATCACCATATGTAATTAAAAACATTGTGCAGAAATTACAATTTTTTCCTCAGAAGTTTCATCTCCATATTTTAGTTAAAAAAATAGTGCAGAATTTTTTATATCCTTTGTACCTTTGTATTAGGTATCTAATCTTCAGACGGTACCATAAAAAAGCAATTATCATCATGAGGTCTTTTTTACTCTCCACTGCAGGAACACGACACTCTTTGTTCTAGCAGAGCCATATGTCAGCCACAGAGCCTTTGGCCTACACTCGCTGGTCAGATGGGTTAGAGAGGTCTCTTTGATTTGAGCTTTGAAAAAAGCAATACCTACACAAATTTTTATTCCTTGACTTTTCCCGGTTGCGTCCTCAGCCCTGATAGGAGTTTTAGGATATAGGTATGTCTTGCGAGTTGTATAGTTGTAGCAAAGGTACATATTGACATCTCTTCTCTCCTGCATAAAAGTTCCATCAAATGTGGCGCAGAATTTACTTGTGCAATTAAATTCACTGAATCTTTTTCTTAATTTCTCACATCTTTAGTTTTTTTCTCTGTTAATTTTGCATATAATGCAGTTGCCTTATAGCCAGATTTTGCTTAGTGAAAAAATACAAACTCAGAAATACGCATTATTCTTTTAATTTATTTCAACCACTCAATCACAACCTTAATAACGTGATTTGGCGTTCAAACAGTAAGTTATAGAATTCCCTAAGTTTGGAGAACCATTAGTATCTTCGCTTGAAGACTTCGAACGATTAAAAGTTTTGTGAAACAAGCGACCCGCGGATGAGCCGTGGCACAAAATACTCAAACTGCAGAAATATACCTCATACCTATGTAACTGTTTGTACTTACCTACACTACGTAAGCAGTAATAACGTTTGGGGTGAGAAAAATGGCATAACAACTACAGTAATCTTGTATACAGCAAAGATCTCGTTGCTGTTATGATGCTAGTACGCTTTCACGACATTACAACTAAACCAATATAGTAAAATTTTACATACATATTTTCTGGAGTACGGAAATGACAAAGTGTACATTTCATTCCGAAAAAGTAACTGTTTCCGCAATAACGTCAATACGGTAGAATGAATTCAGTAATAATACGTATAAAATATGGCGACTAGCAAACGTGCGACAGACAACAGTAGCAGCTACGAGCAGCAAGCCCGTTGCAAGCGATAATCTTTGCAGGTTCTTTATAAGTGTTTACAGAGGAAATTGCATGCAGACAAAGCAACAGGCATAGATTCAAAGCCAGAAAAGGCGAAAATAGACAAGGTTCATCACTTAGATATGCATATGTGTGAAAAATTACCAGTGAGCGTACGTAGCGAAACTGTATAAAGTAGCTTCACTTCTGTAACCCTGTTTAATTTATAACCGTAGTCTTTGTAAAGTTACTAATGTCTTTATTCTGGGCGTGGGTTCATTTTATTGAAAACTCGAGGCCCTTTTGAAATGTAATTTGTTGTAACAAAGACGGGAGTCATTGGGTGGGTTGAAATTGGAAGAGTTGACACCACTTCTAAACCAACTGTGACACGGTGCTACATAGGTACCAGAGGATTCTCCTGAATAGATGATATTCGATCTTTTCCTACTTCCGGTTGCAACTTTTATGCTTGTAGCTAATAAATTTCAATCGAATTGTATAACAATCGGGACAGTCACAAGTTTTCAGTCTCAGCGGATAATATATTCCGCCGATTAAAACGGGAATTTGATTGGGTTAGTATCCGTCACCTTACTATATACACTTAAAATATTTATAGTGATTAATTTTTTTTCCACTCTTAATATAGTTTAAACTAAAAAAATATTGGCAGTTTGATGAGAATCATCCTGGAGTCTCCATCTGTTTTTCTGGAGTTCAAACATGTTTCGTAGAAAACTACATTCGTGGCACGAACAAGGTAGAATGGTAAAGTGGTTTTTAAGGTCAATATTTTTGTTAGAAACAAACTCCAAGTCGGTAGGAAAAATCAGGCAACATTAATATTTAGTAAGTTTCATTTATAAAGATAACTAATGAACATAAAATAGCAATCAACACTCTTTACTTAAATTATCTAATAAGTAGTAGTTGATGTTCAGCGGCAAGTGTATAAAATGAAAGCGCGAGAGGCGACAATTGTCGTTGCCGTATTATACTAAATACGCAACACTTGCCGTTACAGCACTTAACAGAATTTTAATAAAGACGTCAGAAAAGACTGCCAAAAAGCGAACAAATTAGCAACATTTATTTTTAGAGTAGCCATTGCATTTAATTGCTAAAAGCTCTCAAACTGTCCGCGCATTACCATCCAATTATATTTTTCCTCTTCACGTAGCTAGTTGTGTACGAGTTTCATAATTAGACATCTCAATGATCACAAAAACTTTAAATAATGTCTGGTTTGCTTGATAATTGTGATTTTGCGATACTTAATCAATATGTTTAGCAGATACTTTCTTGGTAAAAAGGCTTATTTTAGAACTAATGATTTTCTAAACGAAAAAAGTATCTGGCTGAAGTTTGGCGCCGGACCCTCATAATGTTTTTATATGATAGTTAGGATGTAATGAATTGGTGCGTTTTGAACACATCTTTAAATTTGACATTTAATTGATGATAAATTTATTATATAAAGTAATACATACAGTTTGCTACCTTTTTCTGATTCCGCTTTGGAACCTTTTAAATTGGAATTAAGAAATGGTAATGAAAATTATCGTTTTATTCGCATTTATCGAATGTTATTCTTATGTTGAATAAAAATATCTTACGTTGAATAAAATATTTGACTTTGACTTATTTCAAATTGTTACATATATTATAGTCCACTCTATCATATTTGATACGAAAATTCAAAAATCCGTACTAATATTATATAAACGCAAAAGTAACTCTGTATGTCTGACTGTCTCGCCCTCACGCTGAAACTAGTGAACCGATTTAAATGAAATTTGGTATACAGATAGTCTAGAGTCTGAAAAGGACAAAGGTTACTTTTTTCAAGCGGGCAAATTCGCAGGCACATCTTATTTAATATAATAATCACACACATCTTATTTAATAAAATAAAACACCTTTTTTAGTTTAAATTCAATTTAGTGAAAAATTTTACGTTACCTTTTCTTTACGTTAGTTTTTTTGTTGAAACAGCCAGAATAAGCTTATCGGTAAAATACCGCAGTGTTTGCCGAAGTAAAATTTATTCTCCCCTGAAAGTTTCAAAATGTAAATTTACACAAGACAGGAAGGCCGACCCCATCACTAAAGTAAACGGAGGTCTATTTTCTTTGTGATACAATGATTGTAAAAATTGTCGTCATAATTATTGTACTATCTATTGAATTATTGTACTAAAAATAACTATGAAAAATCAAGAGTTTTGTGACTGATTTTACTATAACGGTTACTATTTTTCGTTTAATTCATTGCTGGTCACTTAACGAGACACAAAAGAAGTGTTATTGCTATAACTGTTACAGACGTTCACTATCCAGTAATGAGTGAACTCACTTTTACTAGGAACAAAATTGTGACGTTAACTAATTTAACACAACAGCGAGCTAGCCCTCAGCAATCGTTAGTACTGTTATCAATTCTGTGGCCATAAGTAAAGATTATTATTCTACTAGCTAAAAAAAAGTATACGGTATATACGGTTCGGTTATTAACTTATTTAAAGGGAACTAAAGAAAAAGTCTGTATGTTTATATTTTATATTTTTTGTCCTCAATTTATCCCGCAATTCCAAATGTATTTTATTAATGAGTCGAGTAACAATACAATCAACGTTCGTCAGCCGCAATCATTGTTTACGCAAACCGGTTTGCTACTTAGTTGACTTCGAGCTACCGAACGGGTGTATACAGAGTGTTCCGGTTGTGGCTGATTATTAGTTTTGAAGAATAGTTTTTTTAATTAAATATACTTAACCTTAAGAGTGAACGGGCAATACTTTACAGTGTTTAAAAAGGCCAGCGTTAACGTCACTATATTGATGTCTGTCTTTAATAGATACTATATTTTTTTATATTCTTAGTTGAAGATCATAAGTAACTTTCGCATTTATAATATTAGTATACAGATTGTTAAAAGCAATACATTATTGGTCCAGAAATCGCCATTGAGTCGTATTTATCAGATAAGTAGCAGTCAGTTTACACAGGCACACAAATATTTGTGGAGCAGTCGACCGTTGCGGGTGTTCACTTATTGATAGGACAGACTGAAAAATACTATATGTTGGTCGTTTGTTTTCCGTGTGTGTAAGTGGCCAACACTGCTGTCAGATTTTTCACGCTGGTTTTTTTATATTTAGAGCATGTAGAGATTGCATCATGTGATATTTTTGTGTAATTGAAAACCAAACGTATATGAAAGGAAATTGTTATTAACTAGCCCAAAATAAGTTGGTACCTGCAAAAGGTTTTTCTAATCACGAAAGCAATAAATACAGTAAATCAGTCTTGACACTACTATTCATTCGCTGTATGTTCAACTGAACATACAGTCACACATGTATTTTGTAACTAATTGACAGTTGCGAGGGCACGCTTTATAAGGTTATTTTAGCAGGCCCAAAATACGTCCGTAGAATTTTTTTTTATCCTACCAAACCAAGTCAATATTAATTACTTTGAGATTTGGTCAGTGTCAGTGTGTTTTTGTTTCGGATGAATAATGGTTTAAACCAGGCACTAAAGTTAGCCCTTGTTTTATAATAATACTGTATTAGTCTACAAATTACCAATGATTCATTGTTAGTCAATTTATTAGCGATTACAAGCGATTGGCACTAGATTTACTCGAAAAATTGTCATGATGGACTCTAGAGAGTATAGTAGGTTTTTCTACAACAGAAAGTAATTAATAAGTCAAGAAATGACGAATGATTCGTTGTATTCAGCTTAGTAAGCAAGCAGTTGGCGGCACTCGAGTTACTCGAAAAATTGTCATGATGGACTCTAGTGAGTTTAGTCAAAGGTTTTTTTATTGCAGAAAGCAATGCATATGTACATAATAAGTCTGGAAATTACCAATAATTTGTTGTATTCAGCTTAGTTAAGGCGTAGTGAGTTCACACACTAGCGCTACCCAGCAATTAATTCTATAAGTCCTAAATCATATCAAATTAAAAAAAAATTAATAGCTGAATGCCCTAGTAAATTACTTGTAGTATTATTGGTACAAGTTTTCACTATTTTTAATTTGATGAATTAAGAGAACGAATGACTACCGCAAAAAGTGGCCACTTTTGGCGGTAAAAATTTGTTCTCTTAAACTTAGATTGTAATACCTATGAAAAGTAACAAAAAGAATATTACAAGTAATTTTATAGGGCAATCAGCTATTAGATTTTTTAAATTTGATTTGATTTAGGAGTAAATGAATTAATTGCTGGGCGACGCTAGTGTGTGAACTCACTTCGCCTTAAATGGCAATTGGCACTCGATTTATTCGATTGCCAAATGCCTATTAACACAAATATTTGTTGAGCAGTCGATCATGCAGGTTGAGTTGCTGAAAGGTCACACTGAAAAAGGTCATGTGTTAAGGATACAATGCTTCAATAAGCTTACATTAATAGTATATAACTAACCATTGAAGGTGTATTTCAATAAGCAGCCTTGCACACTCTGTTTACACAGACACTCAAAAAATTGTGAAACTGTCGCGGTGTTACATATTCTTGGCCCCGGCTGAAAGACGTCATTTGACCTCTTTTGATGAAGTATAATTATTTAAGAAGAATTAATTATACATAAATAGAATCACGTATTTATCCCTTGCGGGGTAGACAGAGCCCAAGGTCATAAAACCTAAACGCCTCGTTTAGCATGTTAGTGGGCGAAAAGCTGCCTTCTATGCTGGTTTGGGATAAAAGGAAAAACATAGAATATACCACCTGCTTTACTTATCACGCCGATTGTAAATGCCGGTCAGGTGATTGGGCGGAAATCTGAAGAATCACGTCAAAAGGCAATACGGCTAGCAACTCATTGCCGTTTTGATTCCGCTTTCCACCTTAACGCATATCTTTGGCAAGTAATTGCCATTGGTTTGTTGTATGTTCAGTTTAGTTAACAGGCACTCAATATACTCCATTACAGACACACAAATATTTGTAGAGGAGTCGACCATTGTGGGTGTTGACTTCTTAATAGGCCAGACGGAAAAAGGTTTCGTGTTAAGGATACAAACCTATTATAAGTCTATATCTTTATTATTGGTTTATGAATAGCCATTGAATGTTCAATTTCACTTAAAGACAAATCGCTCCCAGTTTTAAAAAAAAAACACTTAATTTGAGGAGCTTAGGAGAATATTTAATATGTTAATAAAACCCTATCCGGTCCTTAAGGCTCGTACATGCGCTAATGACCTTCAGGATATGGGCCTAGTTTTGAACCTTAGTTCCCCGTCAGAAAGTCAGCGGTCGACTGCCGCCCGTAACCCGCGCGCATTCAAAATATTAAATAACATAAATTTAATATTAAAAAGAAGAATAAAAAATCCTCGGGAGAATTTGTAGATTGAATATTTGCAAAAAAAACAATGTACACGGTACTTTTTCTGTAAAAAACTATGAACTTTAGAAAAGAGTGCTCCTCAGCAAAAAATTAAAACCCATTCTACAATATATGTTTTTTTGGGTATTGTACTTTATGTTTGACCATTTTTAAAGAGGTTAAACATAGTCAAAATGGCCAAGGAGCATTTAAAGGCTCTACTCAGACTTTCAAAGTAAACAACTTTTCCAAAGAGAGTAAAAAAAAATGTTCGAATATTTTTTTTATTACATGCGTAATAATACTTACGACCTCTGGGCTTGTAGGCTCCATCTAATAATATTCTAGTAATTCTGTAAGTGGTGTGGTTCCCGGCAGAGTAGAATAGGACCACTCCAAGTCATCCTGTGGATGTCGTAAAAGGCGACTAAGGAAACACAAGCTAAACAAAGCTTATTAACATCAAAGAGATCTCTCCAACCCGTCTGGCCAGCGTGGAGAGTGTAGGCCAAATCCTCTGACTACTCAGACTAGTGTATGGCTCTGGTAGTACAGAGCGGGTCGTGCTCCTGCAGTGGAGACTAAAAAGACCTGATGATGATGATGAATTCTGTAAGAAACATACATTACATAATGGTAAAGAAATGACCAATGATTCAGTGCTTCTCCTGTTCAGTTAGCAGTCAAGTGTCTGGTAAAAGGCAAACAAATACTTAATTTTGTGGAGCAGTCGACCATTGCGGATGTTGACTTACTGATAAGCCAGGCTGGAAAGGAATATTAGCGTTTAAAGGTCAGAGGTAGACTCAATACTTACTCTATCTGTCTATAGAACATCATCATTACCCGAGCGTGTTCCAAGTTGCATCGTAAATGGTAAAACTCCAGCGCCCGGGATCCGCTACCTATGCTAGTGTAGTAAGAGATTAAACGAGGCTACTGGTTTTTACACAGAGTTTGTTTCCTAGTGAGATAGAACCCACGGCCTCGGGGTCATAAGGCAAAAAGGTACCTTCAGAACTGGACCATAGAGGGAGACCTGTCTGGCCAAAGAAAATATCGTTATAATAAACTATTGCAGTAAATTAATAAAAGAAATCGTAAAAAACAATAAGAAAAATTGCAAAGAAATAATTAAAAATATTTTTTTAAAAATCCTTGACTAACTGCGTCCGTAACTGTAATGCGTTGGAGCCTGGGGTCCAATAATACTTATACGCGTTAGGCGAAAGTTTTACAGCCGGCTCCCTGCCTGATGCCAATTCTCCTCCTCCCAACCATTGAAATATGAACCATTTGAAACCTTTTCAAATAAAGTAATAATTTTCCAATTTGGTCCAGGCATGTGGTCTCAACGCCTTAATCGTACGATTTGTTCTCAGTGACTCACATAGATGGCGCCACTCGAAACTACACAACATTTATCTGCCGTATTATGAGAATATAAAAACATTATTCACAAAATATATCTTATTTAAAACCATAACAATATTTTAGGCATAATAATATTTTAAAATGACACCCTATATTTAATAAGTTTAGGCTAACGCAGATTACCGCCATCTAATATCGAGTAGCAAGCAACTCTCCTGCGCCATACATTCGCCTGCTTTTCGCAAGCTTAATTTGGTCCAATATTTTTGTTTGAGGTGGGCAGTCTATTACGTTAGTATTATATTGTCTTTGGTCCAGGGGTCTCTAAGTAATCGAGGTTATAACATGAATTTAAAAAAAAAACATTTTTCGAAGAATTAAGATTTTTCGAAAAATTCCCCTATTCCCCTTTCCCTATTGTTTTAAAGTTAGTACTAAAACCGACTTTACCAAATTTACTGAAGCAATGTCATTCAAATGCGACGAATTGAAAAGTATACAAAAAAAGAACAATTACTACGTACGAGCACAGAGGAAAAAATACTACGTACAAACGTACTATGTTTTCCTCTATTGTACAAGTCTAGTACTTTAAAATATAAATATTGTCTTTTGAATAAATTATAATTGTCATCAAAACAATAATTTAAAAGATATAGCGCCATCTAGCAGCAAACTGAAAAACAAATAAACTGTTTGGCTTTCCAACGAATGCTACAGAATTTTTCCTCGTAGCAGCTGCGGCGTAGCTAAATTTTCATCCGTATTATCAAGAACTTCTATTAGATGGCGCTACCATGATATTTATCTTAACTAATCTCAGATTAAACTAGGATGAATATTATAAAGGAATAATTTATAATTAGTATAGAAAACTAAAAAACACGCTTTTAGCACGCTAGTCATGTATTGTCATCAGAACTCAGAGCGGGTGCGAAATTTCATCCTAATCGAAGACCGGGAAGTGGGTCAAATTAAGATTCCAAGATTTTCTTACATACAAGTGAAGCTAATAAAAGCGTGTTAAAAAGCTTCATGAGGACTCAAAACTTTCGGACCGATTTTCATAACTCTATTACTAATAAAAAAAAGCTACCTACGTTACCAGCGAGGGGATCTCAAAATGGGTACCTATCAATTTACCAGTTCTCTCCACCTTATGTACTGATAAAATATTAACTTTACCTAATGTCTGTATATATTTCATGCCTGTGGAGAGAAAATAAATGATTTTAATATTATTATTTGCCTGAAAACTTCATTTCTGAATTGATAATTTAAATCTACATACGAGCGCTGCGAAATTGATGTCTCTGAAATCAAATCGTGTTCCCGATTACAGCCACATCTGAAATACTTCGTAACCCGGGGTCCGCAAGCTTGGGGCGGCCTGGGGACCCGGGGACCCGGGGGCCCAGATAGATAGTTTGATAATTGGGTAGAGTCCAGGGCTCGGGGGTCAGCCCGGATGGACTGTGCGATAAAACAGTCACGCGAAATAAGCCACGGGAAACAGCTTAGCGGTCCACCCCGGCTTCGCCCATGGTACATACTTAGCCTAATGGCACTCAAAAATAAAGTACATATTCAACGTCGAAATTTTTTTTTAAATCGAACCAGTGTTTCCTGAGATAAGCGCATTCAACCACATAAACAAACTCTTCACCTTCATGATATAAGTGTAAATATACATTTGCGATGAGTATACCCTTTGTTTTCATAAATTAATAAAATTCAAATTATTCAAGAAGTTTATTCATATTTTGCGCCACTCCGTATCGCGTGTCACAACTACTTCCATAAATTAACTTAAATCTTATAATCACCTCCACAACTTGTCACGTTACATTTCAAGGATCCACCGAGGAAGCGGTTCAAGGAGGCTAATACCATTAAACTTGCAAGCCGCCCCGGTTTGGCCCGTGGTACATACATATTTGTTCATATTCTTCGCCTATGGCACTCAGGGATAACATACCTATTCAAAGGTAATAGTATTTTATGCAACGGTTTTATAGTAAAGGTCTTAAAAGGTGAGTGGCGCGGGTAGCGAATATCGCTAATAAAGGCGCCACGAGCCTTTTAAGACTTAATTATAAACCGTTGCATACAATATTTTTTCTACGACTGTCAAAAAAGGCAAAACTAGTAAAACATAAATTTTGAGTTTAACAACTAACTCGCGGTATTAAAGTATGACAAAATTTTGTGTCTATCTCCGACTCTTAAAAAAAAAACTTCTTTTGCAATCACGAAATCTAGGTTCAATAGTCTGTGGCTGCTAGCCGTATCGTAATAACGACATTAGAGTACGGCTGTGCCGTACTATTATGGAGAATAGAGTATAGACTTATTATGGATGTTCTTATGTTTGTGTTCTTGATCATATAAATGACAGATAAAAGTACAGGAGTAGAAAAAAGAATTTTCGAAATCGTAGTAGTCTTAATAAAATAAAGAAATTAGATGTGAGAAAAAATTCCACGCGAGCAGGTCCCACATCTAATTTCTTTATTTTAATAAGAGTATAATCAAAAAAGTAATGAAATGCATAAAAACACTTAGAAAGTATCGTCTAGTAGTTTCTGAGATTATCGCGTTTAACCAAACAAACAAACAAACAAACTCTTCAGCTTTATATTAATAGTCTGATAAGCCAGGATCCACACGTAGAGCCTTCAGGAGTCACGCAGAAGCCCGCGACTCATTAGCCGTGTCCTTGGTATGGCACAGTTTTGCGCTAAAGGTTCGCACATACCGACTGCAACATATTTTCATGTGTTTCAGAGGCTAACAAAAATGCCCCAAATTTCAAAATACTCAGATATAGCCTGTCGGTTTCCATCCAATGATAAAGGATGACAGACGTAGATCACACGTAGAGCCTTGAAGAATAACGCAGAAGCCCGCGCCTCATTTGCTGTGTCCTTGGTGTAGCACAGTTTTACGCTAAAGATTCGCACATACAGACTAATCTACAAAATATTTTCACGAGTATCAGTGGCTAACTAAAATACTTAATATTTAGAGATACTTCTGATATAGCCTGTCGATTTCCATCTAATGATGATGAAAGACGAAGATCACACGTAGAGCCTTGAGGAGTAACGCAGAAGCCCGCGCCTCATTAGCCGTATCATCAGTGTAGCACAGTTTTGCGTCAAAGATTCGCATATACAGACGAATCTACAAAATATTTTCACGAGTTTCAGTGGTTAACAAAAGTACTTAAAATTTAGAGATATTTCTGATATAGTCTGTAGACGTCCATCCATCATGTCCAAGAAAAAAACTCAATATTTACAAAATTAGATTATTCCATACTTGTATGTATATCCTTGTATTCGCCCTATTGCCACGCATTTACTGCGGAAGTTTATCGGAAACAAAGAAAGTTATTTGTAGCCTCAAAATAACTGCCTGCATGTTATTCACTGTTGTGTAAACTTGGTCTTTTTATAGCACGTTAATGCCCAAGGTATATGCCGTTGTATGTGGGTATTAATAAAAAAAAATATTATGTATTAAACCCACAAACATAATTTGTTTTTCTTTAAACAGACTCAACATAAATATTCTATTTCGTTAAACTAAAAAATATTTGTGATTTTACCACAACTTTTTAACGTTACGTTTAATAATTAATATATCTTTATGTTTTAAGGTAGGTAAGTTCTTTTCGCAAATTTCTATATATCTATCTTTGAAGGTGCAGTCACAAAAATATAATTCCCTTTTGTGCTACCGTCCAAAACACTACCACCAAGATATGAGTTGTAATACCTTTGGCATTCCTGAAACAGGTCAACCAATGCCACAAAAACCTATCTATGGAAATTTACAACCAACTTCGAGCAACTTTTCGTGTGTGTAAGTGGCCAACACTGGTGTAAGATTTTTAATTATTATTGTGTGAGTGTGAAGAGGTATCTTCGATGTTTATATGCTTTGTTTAGCTGGTGATTCCTATGTCGTCTGTCGGAGAGTGTAGGCCAAATCCTCTGACTCTGACTGCTCTCGCTAATATATGGCTCTGATAGTACAGAGAGGGTCATGCTCCTGCAGTGGAGACTAACAAAAACCTGATGATGATAATGATGTGTGAGTGTGGAACGCCCCGCTTACTCTACTGGCCTCTATGCACCTACTCCTGTTTATAATCCGCTAGCAGCTACCACCCGCTACCCTACTTGTCTCTACTGGTCAATTTAATTTAATTTTTTTCAATAGTTGTTACTAAAACGATTTTTATTTATTTATAAAGTTAAAGAAAAATAAAGAATACGATTGTTGGCGCAGTATCAGACCGATTCTTTTCGTGACCCAATGCAACCTTACGACTCGGTTATAGAATCACTAAATACAATATTTAACTTAGAGCCATAAGTCATCATCATCATTTCGAGTAGGTGACACGGTCAGTCAACCATGCACACCCTTAAGAGCCATAAGTGATAATAGAATACTATTCTAACTTATTTTTATTACACCATTCTCAAAAAAATTGCACAAGTATCTACCATATCCAAAAGGATGTTAGGAACTGGTGTAAATATCTTACATTCTTCATGGTAAGTGGACCCCGAGCTCCAAAGCATCCTCAAGCAAGCTCCTTGGATGAAAGAGAGCAAAAATAAAGTTATAATTTACCTAACGTACTTTCCTAAAATTAATAATGGTTGTTTCATACTTCTCTGACACTTACCAGAAAATAAACAATGCTAATATCTAATGTAAAATTAATTTGTACACAGAATTTCAACCAATGAAGTTCAATGCATAATCAATAGGATTCGAGCGAATGTCAGTCACATGGACGAGTATTGGCGTAAGTTTAAAGTTAGAATTTGTTGAATCAATGCTGCGATGGTACCTACTTTGTGACGTAAGCAGACGTTACGAGGATCGCTTATGGAAGGGTTAGCTTACGAATGTAGAGCTACCTTAATAAAGTGACTTAATACTTGCACACTCATCGTGAAAATATCCTGATTTGATTTGATTTATTTATTTTTTAAATTTGACGAGCTCCGTGAGATTGATTTATTAATTAATAAATTTGACGAGCTCCGTGGCGCAGTGGTTACCACGCCAGCCTGCGACACGGAGGTCCCGGGTTCGATTCCCGGTCAGGTCAACATGAAAAACGATCTTTTTCAGATTGATCTGGGTCTTGAATGTTTATCTATATATGTATCTATTATAAAATATAGTATCGTTGAGTTAGTATCCCATAACACAAGTTTCGAACTTACTTTGGGGCTAGCTCAATCTGTGTGATTTAAAAAAAAAAAATTGACGAACTCCGTGGCGCAGCGGTCAACTGGTGAAGTCAAGATGAAAAAAAAATCAGATTGACCTAGGTCTTGGATGTTTGTCTATATATGTATTTGTAATAGAATATAGTATTGTTGAGTAAGTATCCCATAACACAAGTCTCGAACTTACTTTGGGACTACTCAATCTGTGTAATTTGTCCGTATATATTTATTTATTTGTTTACCAGCAGTGGGTACAATGATTTACACTTTGCGCAACATGCAAGAGCTTTGGATCTAAGTCTAAGTGTCAATTATTGTAAGTAATCTCAGCATCCTTATTAATAGAGTTCAGCTCAAACACGTTTCAAAGATGACGACGGAAAGTACGGACATCCAAATAATTAGAGTTAATGACGTAAACTAGTCTATTCTATTCGATTTTTTTAACTATTTTCATCATACAAAATTACACAATGGCATATGGCTATTATATCATTTTGTTTAATGTAAAACCTAGGTATAACTCAACAAAGACGTTATGCAAACGTAACTTTTCACAAATATATTCAACATTGATTGATCGTTTTCTTTTATACAAATAACGAAATTATGGTAACGATGACATTGTGTATAGCAAACGGATTCATTATGTTGCTTATTAAGAATTTCTAATGTGATTCCCGCGAACACGCGACAGGGGAGGCACCAAGGACGCGCCAAAGGGTTCACGTCACCACAAAAACAACGTCAGACATTAACATAACTTTTTTATTTGCGGCAGAGAACTGCAAGGCTTGCATGACCTGATTTTGCTTGCGTGAAAGGAAGTCGTGTCGAGGTGTTAACTTCAAGAAAACTGTAGCAATTGGTGATCGCCGATTTATAATGGGATTTATATACCTCGCTCGCACTCGGCTCGCAGGGAATTTGACAGTCGCTTGCGACGACTGTCAAATTCCCTGCTCTGTGATAATACCTGTCATATACAGGCTGATTTTGAACCTATGAGCTACGAGTATATTGAAATTTTGGAAAAATTCCTATTGGAACACAGAAATGCAAGAAAAAGACATATAACGAAAAAAAAATTAGACGTCTCAAACAACGTAACCGATCAGCTGGGCGAATTCCTAAGGGAAATAAAATTTAATTTTAAAATTTTCAACATTTTTTCTTACATTTTCTGAATTCCATTAGGAGTCCACATTTACACGTGTATATTAGTAAACTTTAGAAGGTGGGTACCTATGTAAATGTAGACTTCGATAAATTGTTACAGTACATTTCAACAAAGTAAACAAAATCTTATTGGTGAAATTACAGCAGCTTGCACTGCAGTAATAATTTGCATAAGTACTCAATTCTTAATTCATGCCATCGTAAAAACTTGTAATTAAAAGCAAAAATACTGCAGCAATGGTGCAGAATTTGACAATGTAATGTACTTATAAAAATATTAGTATACTTTACTTAATATAGTTTTTGTTTTATTATTTCCTTATCCCTAGTGACTGTTAGTTATTACTACTTAATAGAAATGTTACGTTTGATGAAGAGCAGTATATAATTAAGAATATATACTTATAAATAATAACCCTTAAAGGTTCTACAATCGAGTTCCTAACATAGTGATCCGACAAAGAACGAAAGTTCAAGATGCTGGAAAACGTATTATGGAACTAAAGTGGAGTTGGGCAGGACACCTGGCAAGGCGAGGTGATGATAGGTGGAGTAGGGTTTTTATTTATTTATTTATTATTATTTACATTGTTCAGCATTACAGTTTACACTAATGCGCTGGACAACTTAAAATATGGACAACAAATTCATACCTCCCTTTCACAAAATAATAAAAATTCGTTCTTCAATCGTGCAAACCCATCACCAAACAGATCACAGTCACTGCCACGCTCTGATGCCACAAAAGCATTGAGTTCTGCCAGTCCGCGTAAAAGGGGCGACTGTTTGTGAGATTTGGTTCGCGCCTCTGGTACCGCAAGCAACTTATGACGCCGACTACGCAAATAATTATTGGGAACAAAAAGTTTACACAGTCGGGAGACTAGTTCGATACAGTCAGAGTCATCGCGAAGGCAACGACTGACAAATTGCATGAGCTGCCAATTACGTCGCGTACTTAAATAATTGTAACCCAAAGTACCCAAAAGAAATTTAGTTGGGTATAAATATGGGTAATACCCATAACTTTTTTTATAAAGAAATCTCAAAAAAGCTTTTTGAACTTTTTCAACTTGTAGAGTATATTTTGCCTCATGCGGATTCCAAACTTTTGAACTAGTTTCTAGTTTGCTTCTAACAAATGCGGAGTACAACATCTTTACTACATGCAAGTTATCGAAATCTTTACAATTTCGTATGACAAAACCTAATTGTTTAAAACTACTGGTGGTTAATTTTTGGATATGATCATGAAAATTCAGTTTTGGATCAAAATGGACACCAAGGTCCTTTACTGTGAATACTCTAGTTATATTCTTATTATCTAAAGTGTACTGAAATAATGAAGGATGTTTAGACCGAGTAAAAGACATAACACAGCATTTAGCATCATTGAAAAGTAGCTTATTGGTTTGACTCCAGCCTTGAATTGCATCAATATCAGCTTGCAAGAGTGCGTGATCAGACTCTTTGCTGATTTCCAAAATGATTTTTAGATCATCAGCAAAGAGAAGGCATGTAGCATGGCTGAGAACCTGTGGGAGATCATTGATCATAAGCAGAAACAGGAGAGGACCGAGAATGGAACCCTGGCTTACTCCAGAACGGGTGTGATATACGCCAGATTCATAACAACCATGTCGCACGAACTGTTTCCTATCACGCAAATAATCTGCGAAGAACTCAAGAAGATTAGGAGTAAAACCCATGGAAGAAAGTTTAACTAACAGTATATCGTTATCAACACGGTCAAAGGCCCCTTTAAAATCAAAATAGATAACATCAACCTGTGAGCCTTCATCCATGCGCGTGGAGACAATGTCTACAAGGGTTAGTAAGTTAGAGTCAACTGATCGGTCGCTTCTAAACCCGTGTTGAGCGTCTGTTAGAAAAGGGTTAACTTGTTGGCTGATCTTTTTGCGTAAAATACAGTTTTGTTTTGACAGAATGGTGGCCAATAGATGGCAGGCGAAGCGTAGGTCGTCCGAGAACTAGGTGGATTGATGATGTTAGGAAAATCGCAGGTCGAAACTGGCTACGTAAGGCACAAGATCGAAATGGATGGCATGCATTGAGAGAGGCCTATACCCAGCAGTGGGATGCAGAAGGCTGTTGATGATGATGATGATGATGAAAGGTTCTACAATATAAAAAACAGCTTTCACTGGTAGCTCCGCTCGCGTTGATATAAATAGAGAACGAGAACAGTATTTTTTCGTGATGAAAGGAAAGACCTTATATTATGTGGTCCCAACTTCTAATGTGTAGGATTTTTTCAGCCTGTTTCACATACCCATGTAGTGCTGGTCGTAGCGTCACAACTTTGTATTTACCATTTTATGAGCAAATAAGCTCGTCAAAATATGGAATTCATACAATGGTAAATACAAAATAAGACATATGTATGTCTTATTTAAAATTAAAACTATGAGTTCTTGGCGGGAATTTTAGCGGACTACACGGTGTCTGTTTTGAATTGTCTCGCAAATTGATTCTAGTGGACTTTATAATGTGAAATTGGTGTTATAAATGCCCATATTTAAGAACAATGTGTAGAATAACTAAAGTAGACTGTCATTGTGCGGCTGTAGCGAGATTTACATAGCGGGCTATTGGTTGTCCGCCTTGCTGCGTCGTCAATGATGAAACCAGTGGATTCGCGAAGAGTTGTCGCCAGGGGCTCCGTGAAAACAACGAAATGAATTACACCATCATTTCGTTGACAATAAACAAGAATAACTCGCCAACTGGCGAAATAAATGAAGAAAGGCTCTAAAGGACTTGTATCCAGGGCCGTAAAACAATAATAAAAAAAATTAAAACTATATTTTTGGCATAATATTTGTAAATGATATCTCATTATTAGCAAGTTTAGGCTAACGCGGATTAACGCCATCTAGTGACGTGTGAAAACAACTACAACACCTCTGACTATGACACCTACCTTGTAAAAGGCCTTATAATTTGGTCCAATATTGTTTTGAAGTTAGCAGTCTGTACGATAGTATTCTATTGTCTTTGATTTTTTCCTATACCACTAACAAACGCACGAGTATGCAAAATTTCATGATGATCGGTTCAATGCTTACAAATTAATTTAAAATATTTGTAGGATTTTTTATTATATTACATTATCCTACTAAATACTTTAGTAAACAGCACTTGATGATAGCCGATACTAAGTAAGGCTTCGATCAAAAACACCAAATTGGTTGGTATTATTTATGGAAACTGTTTAGCCTTATGCTGGAATAGCAACAATGATATGCTCGAACTTACTTAATATTGTACAAAGTAATATTTTTTCATCAACATTCGATTCTTACTTCTCAAGTTTAAAAATGTTCATTTCTTAGAAATCTTAAGTTACCTTTATAATTCAGGAATATTTCTCACTTAGGTATTAACATTCTCTCAGGTCATCAGGTGTATATTTTATTAAGGTATGTTTGTTAAGATGTCATGATAATAATCGTGATGGTTAATATTGATGTAAGTATAAATCATCACGATCGCATGCGTCAGATTAATCCAACATGTTTCAAATTGAGCCAATATTATTGCATGAAATCTCTAGTTTATAAATTACCCAACACACGATACCCATTCGAAAATTCACATTCTCCAACCAACAGCAATCCCAAGATGATAAATGCCTCATGAAATAGATCTAGGATTTAGTGCGTCCAGCAGCCTCGTTCCAAAAATACTTGTATCTCAGTATACAAACAAATTAAACAAGTGAAAATAGCTGTATAACGTTATTCAATTGTCTCGAAATCTTGGCACCGACACAAAGGAGCGTGGATAAGAATCTTGTACAATACAAATGTTTTTTTCAGTTGATGTATGTGATAATCGAACTGCTGTTGATAGATTGTTTCATTTGCAAGAACTGATATTTAATTTTTCAACCGTGGCATATATTGTCTCCCGATTTTTCATAACCGCTTTAAACGTTTAACCACGTTTGAATTTAGCATATACATAAAATGTTGTAACATCATCATCATCATTACAGCCGTATATAGCCCACTGCCCGACACAGGCCTCCCCAAGTATTTCCATAATTCAAAGGTGTCGTTAGCGGCATTCTACTGGGGATTTTCTTGTGTATGCCATGCATCTTTGGAGGGAAACCCTTGAAAGACATGGTTAATTAGACGGTTTTATAGTGAAACTTCCCGCCTACGGTACCCCCTGCCAGTCTTTGTGCTTGGATTTCTGATTTTTATAGAGAACGGTCTGTTCGAATAGTTGTTGACGACTGCTCTTCGGACGTATTGGCTATTAATGCTGGGGTACTTCAAGGATCTGTTATTTCCACGACGCTATTTTCGAGTCCAGAGCTAAGACTGCTTCGAAAAAACTAGGCATCCTCTCCAAGGTCCAACGGTATTTTACTCCAGGCCAGCTGTTGAGCCTTTACACAACTCAAGTCCGCTCCTGAATGGAGTATTATTTCTATCTGTGGGATGAATCCGTAAAAAAAGACCTTATGATGATAATGATGATGAGATAGGATACCTCTGCTTCAGAAGTTTTTTTTATTCTGTAATGAAGGGCTATACTAGCTTATTGTGTGTGACGGAAATCAACCGGTGTTCGATATCGTTGGCATTGTTCTAGCAGTCGTCCCTGTTACACTGCCAATTAATAAAAATATTCGGATGTAATTGCGACTAGACACAACAATGCGTCATTGTTGATCATAATCAAATAATGCGGCCTTAATCTCATATCATAAAATAAAAACTATGTGAGATGATCTAATTAAATCATCATCTCAGCCGTAAGGAGCCCGATGGTCCAGTGGGTGTGAGCTCTATGAGCGCTTACGTATGTTAAGCAACCCCTGGTGCAGTCCCTACTTGGATGGGTGACCGCAAGTGGCATAAAAATGCTTCGGAAGGCACGCTAAGTCGTTGGTCCCGGCTGTCATTGTTGATGGCAGTCGTTAAGCTATGTCAGATGATTTAAGACAGCTTGAAAAATCTGACACCAGTGTTGGCCACTTTCACATACGAAAAACAACAAACAAACAGCCGTAAGGAGTCCACTGTTGGATAAAGCCTCCCCTCAGGAGTCGGGGGTTTTGCCATACTCACCACCCTTGGCAGACAGGTTGGTGAGCGCAGTTTGTTTGGCTCATCTTGGCTACGAAGCTGCTGCCTATTCGAAATCATTTTTGAAGCGAAGAAAGTAGGAGTTTGTTGAACTGGGGTAGCGGTATAAAGACAATTGAGATGCTTCTTGCTATAATCTTTTTATATATCTAAAAAAAAATATGCAACCACCACGTAGGCAGTTGAGAATGATCCCATTGACACGGCGCCCAATTTTGTAAAGAATAAATATAAATTAGTAATTTTCTCTATTTTCAGAACTAAGTTCCTTACCACAGGAGGAAGGCCTTTGCCCAGCAGTGGGACACACAAACAGGCTAAAAAAAAAAAAAAAAGTTCCTTACCGCGGTTGTATTTTATATAACTTGGCAGGAATCGTAACGCAACAGTGTTGTTATTGTGTGTGGAAGAAAATAAAGGCCCTTACATAGTTTAGAGCTATATTTTGTTAAAAATATCCTTAGAATGCATGGTGACAGAAGTGGTATTGTCCATTTCAAAGCAATATAGCAACATGTCTAGTCAGGAAACAGACACAGGTCTGTTTCCTGACTAGACATGTTGCTGATGACAGCATCAGGACAATCCCCAAGTTGACGTAGATTAATACTCTTGGCTTTCCTTTTTAACACCAGTTAAGAACTGTGATATGAGACTTGATGCATGCTTAATATGTTTTGACACTTGACTTGCATCCAACGTGCACACTATGCATGCGCACGCGCACCTCACTCCGGCAAGTTGGCACCCGGTCGCACTGCTATTTTGGCCGCCGCTACAACACCCAAATAATTAAATTTCTCAAATACCAGACGACTTGCGTAGATCCAATTGACACGGAGAGCCACGCCGTCCCCGATTTAAGTGTATTCTCGAAGAAACAGATTTTTCATGATTAATAGAACAAAAACTTTAAAAAAGAAATAAAATGGAGTGGTCTCACGTGGAACATTTTAGTAAATTAACTACTTATATTAAATATGCAAATTTTATTCATTGAATATTACTTTTACATGGGCATAGAGATGGGCATTTTCCCGGAAAAAACCCAAAAGTGGGAAAAAACCCGGGAAAATTCCCGGGAAAAAACCCAACCGGGTAAATATTCGGGTTTTTTCATTTATTACGAATAAACATATTTAAAAGTACTCCTACGTGTACTTTATTACTGTAAGATTTTATTTTAACATATTTCAAGAAAGATTTGAATTTATTTAACGCTTAAATCGACCAATAATATGATGTTTCGATTTATTTAAATCGTTTTTTTTTTGTTTGGTTCAAAATCTCAAGTAATAAAACAAAGTAGTTTTTACTATTAACAACTAAACATATATACAACATACATTTTGCGAATTTAAATAAAATACTATAATACTAGCTGTCTCTTGAAAGTTTAGAATCAATGAAACTGATTTAAGTCAACGAATTTGAATGAAATCCTCATCCGAATGATGAAACGATGGGGAAGTTACTGTGCAGCATTGAAAAGTCTGAAAAATTCCAAAGTAGCATTACAGATATTGGCTGTCCATGAAGATTCCACTATGTCAGAAGAAACACAGTTGAATTAACTAAACATGACTTTTTGGTCCATGACCGAAAACTGCATTAAATTGTTAGAACCAATTACTAACAAAAATTTTAAGCTTGAAGGCAATGGAATACTTATGAGGTAAATATGGCTTTCAGAGACATTAAATCTACACTGAGTTTTGTGCTATGCGACATTTTAATTTTAAATGAAGAACATAAACAAGATAATTTAAGTGCTGCAATCAGGCGAACAAATAATTGTATTAAACCGATCCACTACGCCTATTTGTTAGGTCCCAGATCGCGAGGTATTGAATTGGAAGAAGAGCACGAGGTGGATGCTATAGAATTTATCCATATAGAGAGCCAATCACTTAATATTGGAATTGCTGTCGATTTAGCTAACTATAGAGCTAAACACAGTTTATGGGGTAGACCATATATTTGGAAAAATGTCGCTGAAATGGATCCAGTCGTTTGGTGGAGGGCTGCGCAAATCTAAATTGGTGAGTAGAGTAGCAGTACGCATTTTGACTGCTCCATACACTTTAGCGTGGCTGAACGATCATTCAGCACACATGCTCATATACATACTCAGAAAAGAAATAGATTGACCACGGACAGGGCAGCAAAGATAGAATTTATATCTTGTAATTGGAATATTTAACATAAACATAAAGATAATAACGACAAAGATGACGAGTCTGTATCTACTCCTGGAGTGGCACTTACCCCAATAACTAGTCCAATTTATGATGAACAACCATCTACATCGCGCTTAGACACAGAAGACATTGAATTCTGCGATGTAACTGCAATATCAGCGGAACGTAATAATAGTGACAGCAGTGATGGTGATTGAATAAAATTGAAGGCTAAGGCAGTCCAGTATAGATCCTAAAGAATCCTCAAAAACCAGGCATTCATTTTGGAAAAAAAAGTACCCACCCACTCCGTTCGATATTCCACCTGTTGAGAAGCTTCGGCTCCGAGCCGGCGTTGAGAGATGTCGAGAAAACAGGGTCAGGTGGGGTTTCCCTACAAAGAATTTGTGTGACTACTGCAGTGCCGATCAGACCATGTCTCACCTTCTGTCGTGCCTAAACTGCCCCATTACTTGCACCGTACAGGACCTTAATGAGGCCAACGACAGGGCAATCAGCGTTGCCAAATACTGGTCGAAAGATATTTAATAGAATGAAACCATATCGACTCATTAAAAAGAAATAAAATTGAAAGAAAGAAAATAATATTATGATTTGGACATAAGTATTGTAACTCGTTTTATCAATACTGTAGAAAACTCTTTATTAATAATATTATAATTATTAATTGATGTATCAAACGACGATTATCAAATAATCTTCTTCTCTTCGATTACGTAAAATCGTAGTAAGTCAAAAACCATTAGCATTTAAATCTACTGTCATCCACGCACTAATAGATAAGGTCAACTTGTAACAGGTTCATTTGTAAAGATGCAAAAAAAATCTAGATTCAAGATTTGATGGCTAAGAATCCATAGATCTTGAAGCAGGCTACTATATACGGTAGTTTTAGATCACTCAATTCATTTAATAACACTGCTGATATCTATATTTGTCAAAAAAGTAAAGCATTATAATATTAATAAAGATCTTGAAAATACCCGGCATTTGGGTATTTTCCCGGAAAAAACCCGGGTATTTTCCCATTTGGGAAAAAACCCGGGTTTTTTCCCGACGGGTTTTTTCCCTCCGCCCATCTCTACTGGGCATTTTATATTTTGCCGCGCTATTTCGTGCCAAATGCACAGCATGTCAAATTCAAAATCTACATAGCCTGGGCTTAGTGCAATTAAGGTTAACAAAAACGAATCAAAGGGCACGTAATTAAGCGAAGTCGCTGACCTCGGTGGAGCAACAATGTGATGTATTAATAAATCCAACATTGACAGAGACCGCCAAAACACCTGGCCGCCGCCCAAACGCGAAAAAATCGGCCTACGCTCCGGCACAAATAAGAAACCTACAAATGCGGCCCTTTATACAATATGCTTAGCTTTAATTAACAATACACACGTACAGCATATGTGTGTTCAGATTAGGGTTGTCAACCGTACTATAATATATAGTATTGTATTTCAGGACTCCGTACTATATACTATTGAAGAAATATATAGTACGCGATAGTACTACATTTTAATACAAACATAGTCAATGTTTTATTTTGCAACACCAAAACCAACAAAATAAAAAAGATCCCGCAATTTTGAACGCGCCTATCGTTCGACAGACGTGATGTGCGCGAGCGTGTAACCGAAGATTTATGAGTTAGAAATATAACAATCTAGTTTATACCCTTCCCTCCTAAAATACTATATTTTATGAAGCGTACTTTATTTTTTAAGCTTACTTTATTTACGCAAAAAAATGTTGGCAACCCTAGTTCAAACGCACATAATATTAACTACATAACAAAGAAATTGAAAAATATTTATTGTAACACTTAGACACACGACCCAAGACAAAACTTGATTAAAAATTCTTGTGTTTCCTGCCTTCTACGACATCCACGGCAAGACCTGGAGTGGTCCTGTCATTCTCTGCCGGGGACCACATGGCGGAGCTATCTAGAAGATACAGAGAAGTTCTATTGTAGACCGGGATCCGCACAATACAACGTCGTGTGGTATCTGTTATCTTTTTTATTTGTGACTCCGGACCGCGCACGGATCTTACCGGGCGACGGCGGTGCGCCGCCCGACACCCGGTCTCCAATAAAAGACTAGAAATATCGTGACGGAAACGGGAAACGATGATGTTTCGTAACTATTTTCTTGATAACCGTTTGCACTCACGTTTATCGACCATAAATGGTGGTGTTTACATTTTTATAGAACAGAATATGCAGGGAGTAAATGTTAGCCGACTTTATACGTATTTAGAGACTTGTGTCTGCCTATATGAAAACTATCCTCCTAAATCCCTTTAGGTACATTTCTGTACCCTTGTATGGTACAAAAGTGTACAAATTGGTTTGAAAACGTTGAATTAAATTACCTTATTTTATTTATACTCTCTCATATCATGTTAAATAGTGACCTCTTGAACCCACGTTCAGCAAGGCTAGTTTTTGTAAGAAGTTGTGATTTGTCACTATATCCCTAACTGTGCTTCTATCCTTACTTCTTTGTTATTGTTGTCTAATAAACGAGAGTAGGTACCACACATACACTAATGTGATACTGACTGCACCATACGAGTATGTGTCATGTACAAGGCATTTCCACGAGCTTTGTCGCCGAAAGCTCTACCTTTACAAGGCCGTCTTTCACCTGCTAATGAGTTCCTCTCAGCCAAATGTGATAATCAGCCGCTGACCACGTGCTAGGAAAAACACGGATATTGCTCAGCTGAAAATACAACAATCTGAGCGAGACGTTTAGTTCGAGATCCCGATGTAATTTTCTACGCGCTCTCTTAACGTCTTCTTACATTATTTACATGGAAAGTCAGCTCAATGCAGATACTACAACATACAAAAATAAAAATTATTAGGAAAACGAAAAAAATATACACGCTTTTTACTATTTTGAGTTGGATAATTTATGGGAATTCGGGTACTTTGCAAATAAGAAAGAACTAAAGAGATCGCATAGAAACATAATGACACATCGTTTTACTACTAAAGTTCGTTAAGGATGCGCTAGTCCGGATCTCGAACTCGTCGGCGCACGTGGCTAATTTGCGTGCTATTTCACTGAGAAAGGGATAGACTCGGTTATGAACAGTGCGGAACTATTTACACCGATGTATAAGCGCATCGGAACTACAGTCTAGTGTGTGCAAACACAAATATTGTTGGAAATCTAAATCTTCGTCGTCTAAAAATTCGCGAGTATGCGTTTGGGAGAAGTGTTCTTGTGATAAAACAGCTGAATGTTTTAATTAAAAGTAAAGTTATTAAATTTTTTTAATAATCAAACTATGCTTGTATGAATTTTGTTTTAGAAATTTTATACTCCTTCCGGTATTTAATTGACCCCAAAGTTGCGTTAAAATTACGTGTTGAAACGGAATGTTTTGAGACTCATAACTTTTAAAGTACTTATAATTTTACAATTCTGATTCCATACAAGCATAGATAAAGACAAGACAAATCGATAGAACTAAAAACTTTAAACAGACGATACCGAACAACGGAGTCATCACCCTACAGAATTTGTATGGCGAAACACCTGACTAGCGTACCCTTAATGACGTGACATCAAAGTAGATGATCGTTGAAAACGAGCAGTAACGCCTTAGTCTAACAGATGGCAGACATGGCTGGTGGCATGTAGTCATGGCTGATTCCGCACCACCGTCCTAATTTCGAGGGCCGATGTCACGCGCGTCCCGAGTGACCGCAGTCAAAAATTTTTTTTATAGAAACGTAACGCCATGTGTGTCGTTTTACTCATAAAGCCCGCCAAAGACCTGATCGTTGAAAACGAGCAGTTACGCCTTAGTCTAATAGTTCGTAGACACGGCTGGTGGCATGTAGTCATGACTGATTCCGCACCACCGTCCTAGTTTTGGGGGCCGACGTCACGCGCGTCCCGGGCGACCGCAGTCAGTGACGACATTTGACGCGTAAAAAAAATCACACTATTTTTAGCGCACTTTTCGCTCGCCACGCGCATTATTGGTGCATTAAAACGATATTTTTGAAAATTCAGGCTTGTAGTTTTATCCACAACGAAGTTATAGGGGGTCGAAAATGGCCTGAAGTGCTTCGAGAAAAGAATGGTACGGCCGTGCCGCTTTTTTGCTCGACTTGGCCGGGGCACTGCCGTGCCCCCAGATTTTTACAACCCACGATCATACACATATTTCAGTTACTTATTACTGTTTGTTAAATTCTACTATATAGTTTTAAGTTGTTAAGCCTATTGGGTAACCGGATTTTAGATGTTACTTTCTACTGCTTGTTTATAATATCTTGAAAATATCTTTAAAAGACACACTATTTTTAGTAAACTTTTTTCGCTCTCCACGCGCGCGTATTTTAACGATTTTAACATCAAATACGCATCCTTCAGACTGCTTAATAATATTATCCTAATATAGTTAGTTTTAAGTTATTAAGCCAATTGGGTTGCCGGATTACAGATGGTACAGTACATAAGTATTATTTTTGCCAAATCTGCTAATTTATAAATTAACTAGATTTCGCCCGCGGCTCCGCTCGCGTTAGTGTCGATCCTTAAGGAACAGTACTTTTCTCCGGGATCAGAGGTAGCTGCAGTAGCTGCTAGAACAGTAGCATTATGTCCTTTTCCGTACCCCAGACAACGTTTATGCAAAATCTCATGATGATCGATTCAGTAGATAGGGCGTGAAAGCGTAACAAACAAACTCACTTTCGCATTTTTAGGGTTCCGTAGTAAACTAGGAACCCTTATAGTTTCGCCATGTCTGTCTGTCTGTCTGTCTGTCTGTCTGTCCGTCCGCGGTTTTACTCAGAGACTATAAGTACTAGAAAGCTGTAATTTGATATGAGTGTGTATATTAATCATGGCAAAAAAAGTCGTAGAAAAAAATCTTGAAAAAAGATTTAAATATCATACAAAATTTAAGAGCCGGCGTCATTTTGGGGAATTAACGCACAAAAAATTATTTTTGATAAGAATTATGGAGTGGACCACTTTACACACTAGTGTAAACATAAGTGTGCATTGTCTCACTTTGTTTTCCTTAACCGGAAGCATGCAGTAGTCAATAAAAATGACAGTACCTGAGTCAGATTGAACTAAACTAAACACGATGAGGGCCTGGCAGGGTTCGAACCTGGGACCTTTCGTTTATTGGTTGCGCTTTATTATGTGACATTTATAGTCATCACCTCGTGAATTTCATAACCTGAGGGACTCCGCAAGATACAGGTTTATTCGATCTAGGTGCAGAATACATAATTCGTAAAATTAGCTAGAGGAAAAAAAAAGATACTTGCTAAAAAGTACATCTAGTGTAATGCACAATTTTCAGAGACACCAAGAACTTATCCATGAATACTTTAGGGAATATGCATGCAGGAACGCAAAAACACTGGTTTCGAAGAGTTGATACTGAGGGTGCAACCGGTAACAAGCCTATAGGGGAAAAGATACGACAATTGTATGTAACTAGGGACGCTTTATTTAATGTTTTATACAACATGAATACAATGTTAGCGATGAAAAAGTAAAAATCAAATAATTTCAGGTCAAATGTGAAATTTGATGTTTACAGAAACATTTGCCTCTCGGAGGTTAGACGGGACCAAAGTGTGTAAGACCAAGGCTATGTTCTCTATGGACGACGCGTCAGCAGCCCGCTCAAAGCGGGACGCTAATGGAGTGCTTAAAAGTGATGTAAACTTATCCATTTCCATTGTCCATTGTGAGTTGACCATGTGTTGACAACTTATCGATAAATGCTGTTCATTGCTGATAAGTAACCAAATACACCTAAGAGCACGAATGACAGCGGCATTGTATGAAAGATAGAGGAAATTAGAAACCGTACAACCCTTTTATTTAATAACGTAATTTGTTTGTGGAGAGAGAAATATCAAGGTATAAAATGAAAATTGGATATTAGTTATAACGCGACTTATAGTCAGACGGAAGTCTCCATACAAGGAATCTCTTCGTTGATCGGACAATAAAACTGACACTATGTCGAAGCTACAAGTTACACCCAAAACCTTGATCGACTTTTACGATCTTAGCAAGTGGAAGGACCGCAGGCCTGTTCTTTTTTTTCAGCTGTCTTATTGTCGATATGCGAATGCAACAATCTTGGATCTACTGTTCTCTACGTTTACGGCCCGTGTTTAGTTTTATTGGCATGCAAATTCATTTCGCGTGTTATAAAATATAAAGCAATCATGTAATAACACTCTTAATGGGTTTTTCTATAGCGTCATTAGAGCAGGTAAGCTTTAAGGCATTGGTTATAATTTTAGCCCTCAGCCATTTACTTGCATCTACATAATATATGACTTAGCCTTTGACTGACGATTGATGTCATCATTGATGACTCTCGGATCACACCAATCCTTGACATAAAATTGAAGAACTGCCACGATTGCCACGAACATGTTTCATTAGAACGAGAAGTCTGAATTAGACTGGTGACGTCAAAGTCCATATCCCATCCCCACTTTTTTGTTAGTTTGTTACATCTTCACGCTTTATCTACTGAACCAATCTTCTTGAAATTCAGCATTCAGCTACGAAGAAGGACATATAAAACAAACTATACATTCGCCATAGAAAATAGCGTTTTTGCGAGTGCGATAGTAATTTTTTCGTAAAATCCTAATCCCAATCCTAATTAATATTATTAAGTGAATTTGTTTGTTTGTTTGTTACGCTTGCTATTATATCATAAAAATATGCATATACATAGGTTAGGGTACCAAGGACATAGGCATATATCACGCGGGCGCAGCCGCGGGTAACAGCTAGTCATTATATATCTTCATTTTTAAATTAATTTATATTTTGTTTTTTCATATCCAAGGAACTGTTATGTTGTCGCAGTGAACCTGATAACCACTGCGCCAAAGGGGTCATCATCAAAGTCTGAGTACAGACAGAGTCACAGTACATGTGTGCATTGGTAGAACCACGCTATGACACATTCAATAAAGTGTCCATTATGTAGTCTATTTAACCTAGCGCGTAGACAAAGTGAAACCGCCCAAGTGCAAGTAGAATTATTACATGCTTCACTTCTCATTACGTGAGGGCAGATCGAACAGTTACAATTTATACTGCGGTGTGTACACATGCAGATTATATTGGTACTCTCAGTGATATTTAAGAGCTCAATAGGTGAAATCTTGCGGAATGAAATACACATAATAACTATTATACATACATACATAATTATTATCTCGTGTTTATCCCTTGCGATGCAGACAGAACCCAAGGGCATAAAACCCAAAAGCCATGTTTAGTGTGTTAGTGGGCGTTAAGGTGGAAAGTGGAATCAAAATAGTGATGGCTTGCTAGCCGCATCGCCTATAACGTGATTCCTTAGCTTTTAGCCCAATCCCTTAACTGGCTTTTAAGGTCTGCGCGGCAAGAAAAGCAGCTGGTATATACGGTGTTTTTCCTTTTCTCGCAAACCAGAATGGAAGAGATGACTATTTTGGCAGTAAATAATGGATGACTGGAGTTTCTAAAGCGCTGTTCACACGTTTCCGGGTCCCCGTCCCTGACGGGAATCCGGCCAGGTCGGGGAAAATCGATTCCATACGATTTGTATGAACTAGGTGACACAGTTCAAGGCCAACATATCAGTGTTTCGGTGATTGCCTGGACTCCCCGTCTGGGCCTTTTTACCTCCATTTCTTGTACTGTTGTATGATTTTGTGCGAAAACATTTGCCAGACAGACCTATTATGACCAACATCCTTAACTGACACTACATTTGTCAGACAATTTGACAATCACCAATTTCCCTGATATGTGTGAACACAGATCCCGGATGATCCGGCCCTAACGAATAACGGACACGGACGGCCCGGAGGCCGGAAGACCCTCATCCGGAAATGTATAAACAGCATAGCGCTGTTTATACATTACTATTACATGCAAGATTAATTATTTTATTGACTTTAGTCTAATGATTAGGTATAGTCTACGAATAAATAAGATACCAAATCTTCCCGTGGATATCGTAGAAGGCGACTTAGGAAATGAAAGCTAAACAAAGCATATAAACATCAAAGAGACCTCTCCAACCCATCTGGCCAGCGTGGAAGAAGAGTGTAGGCTAAATCCTCTGACCGCTCTAGCTAATTATGGCTCTGTTAGTACAGAGAGGATCGTACTACTCGCATTGGAGACTAACAGAGACCTGATGATGATGATGATGAAGTAAGATACTATACCACAGAACACTATACTTTATTATCCATAGCTTACTCTCACACACTAATGAAAAATCCATTAGTCTACAGGTTTCCTCACCATGTTTTCTTTACGGGAATCAGGTAGCGGTTCATGAAAATGGCCGTACTTGTCAGATTTAAATTGGACTAGAAACAGGCCGGGGTAAGCGGGGGTTGTAAGCATGAGGACCAAGAGACATGAGGCCTGCTTGACTGGAAGGGATACACCTAAAGCATATTTTCTTTTAGATTTAAATTCTTATGATGTATGTGGTTTTTACTTTTATGTGCAGTAAATTGTTTACAAACAAACAAATTAACCTTATTTACTATCTATCCTGGATGTGAAATACGTATTCGATTTTTAAGTCAAATATTTATTGACAACTATCACAAGTAAACATGTATGAAATACCTATAGACTTGACTTTTTCTCAAATACACAAACACAGGTTTACTTATATAAAAGCTTAAAGCTTTTCGATTGTCAAGCTCGCATCGATGTTGATCTTTCATAAAGTGTTTCTATTCCAACTGGGTTTGTATCGAATGGTCTCGAACGTAACTAGTCCACAATAACTACTCGTCTAATTTGTTAAAAAATTAAATGTAATATTCAGTAGCATATTATCTATTGCTCATCATCTCCGCGCAGATAAATGCGTTTTTATTTTATTTAACCTATTATATCCCACTGCTGGGCATAGGTCTCTCCCATTTCCTTCCACTTGTCCCTATCCTGTGGGATCTCTGACCAGTTATGCTGGAATGCATCAAGGTCATCTCTCCAAAACTTTTTATGCCTGCCCCTACGACGCCGCGATTAATGCGTAAAAGGCTAAAATAAAAAATAGAACATTATTGTTCAAACGAGGAATGTTGTTATTAAACAAGGACAATGTGATACACACCCTATATATTAATCAAACCTCACACAGTACATAGCCTAAATACAAATCTGTGGATACTGACACCTACGAGTATAAAGACTGTCTGTCCACATTTAGATGGCCTACAAACATACTCGTAAATCTTTTTCATGAAGTAGTTTACCGTTCTAAAAATACCAATCGACTACCTCAAACCATTTGGAATGATATTAGCCGAGGATCGCTCCAAAACTGCTTTCGATCGAATGGCTCGATAAGCTTGTTGCTATTGAAATCAATGGGCGATTGTAGAACGCGGTGTGTTGTACGGAACCATTGTCTTTATGCCTGAAATTAAATAAAATCGCGACATTCGCACGCGAACTCGTGTGTCCATGGAGACAATCGATACGCCCAAAATACTCGTTGTCAACTTTAGAATTTCACTTGTTTTGCACATCCATACTAATTATATAAACAGCAGGTGTGCATGGTCAACTGACCGTGTCACCTACACGAAATAATGATGATGATATAAACAGCAAAATTTGATTGTTGTCTATACTGAATAGGCTTCGATACTACTGGACCGATTTTCGAAATTCTTTCGCTTATACAAAGCTAAGTTATCTGTGTGTGAGTCACATCCAAACTAATATTATAAATGTGAAAGTAAGTTTGTTTGTTACGCTTTCACGCCCAACCTACTGAACCGATCATCATACAATTTTGCATACACATAGCTTAGGGTACTGAGAAGGACATAGGCTATATATCACGCGTGCGGGGGATAACAGCTAGTAGGCTTTAATTTACGCAAACGAAGTCGCGGGAATATTGCTAGCTTAAAATAAGTATACATTTTATGTTGAATCTATTGAAGAAGACACCTATCGTACTGTTTTCTTGTGATTTTGTTTAAAATCAATAAATAAGGGGTAACACCCGTATGGTGTTCTACGTGAGAAACTACGGCGCCGTCAAATTTTACCCATCCATCTTCCGACCACTGCCGAGCATAGGCTTCTTTCCCTTTTCGCCAACTATCTTGGTCCTGTGCTGATCTTATCCAGGAGCGACTTCGACTTCTCATATCGTCGAACCGTCTCTAGGATGTCCAACGCTTCTTTCACCTATTTTGCTACGATTGCGTGTATTCTTGCTCCATCTGCCATCACTCTGTCCGAAAAGGTGCCCAGTTCCATTAAACGTTCACGACCGTAACTCCGACGTCCTTATTGACAGATAGATACGTATATTCCATTTAAAGCGCATAGGCCATTACTTCTTAGCCTAGTACCACACTTTTCATCGTTCATCATCATTTCACAAGAGGACTACTGCAGGACACAGGCCTCCCCTAAGGATTTCCAATACAACTAGTTAGAAGCGGTCTACATCTAGCGTCTTACTGTGATCTTGGTCAGGTCTTCTGACCACCTGGTATCGATTTCCAATGCTACGCTTACCGGTACGAGATCGCCGGATCATATTAATTACTTCTTCTTTTTCTTTAGTTTTATAAAACTACTTTTATAATTCTGTAATTGTGTACTAAATGCTAATCATTATGACTTCATTCTAATGGATGCCAAAATATAGCGCCCAAATTTTTGGGGGGCAATTATAAAATATAGTATCGTTGAGTTAGTATCCCATAACACAAGTCTCGAACTTACTTTGGAGCTAGCTCAATTTGTGTGATTTGTCCGTATATACTTATATTTATATTTGTTTATAATTCTTGTCCAATACATGCTATCTGCTTATATACTCTATAAAATAAGCAGATGTAGGTAAAAATTATTTAAAATATTTCTATGGTAACTATTTATATACCTACAAAAATCCATACTAAAGGGTGCGATTGAAAATCCTTACAAGTCTTTGTTTTTCCGCTATTCATTCAGAACTAATCGCATTACAAACAAAACACAAAAGTTAAGTAAGCTGACCTTCCAATAGAAAAACATAGGTAAGTACTTGTTTAGATTTATTAGTGAATGTCGCCACGAATATTAAAACTTGTTAGTTTAATCGTCTTTGTTTATTTGAGTTACAACCTAGTAGATTTGCAAAAGTCAGTCTAACTATTGGGCACGGCAGGCTTGGTAGTCACGCGAGCTCACGTTCAACCCGCTAGAGATTCGCTAACTTTATCAAAATACCCGTTATTATTCGAATTCGACAAGGACAAAACTAAAAAATGCTCTTTTATTATAAAACAATACCATCCCCTATATTACTTTACTCTTTGCATCCACGTCTTCCGACGTTCAATGTCCATATTTTAAAATACTAAGTAGATATATAATAAGGATTTATTTGCTCAAAGCGGGTAATTTTCACCAACTAAGAAGAAGTTCTCCTAAATTTAGTTTTAAAGAAATAAAACTGCAAATCCTTGTCCATATGGCGGCTACGACGCTACAGACACAGAAACCCACACAGCGCCTACATGTTTTAAACTTATCTAAGTCTATTTTTACCCGACTGCCAGGAGGGTTATGTGTTTAGCGCGTATCTTGTATGTATGTAATATTCTTTATTACCTTGTATCTCTAGAACCGTTGAATGGATTTTCACATTTGAGGTATCGTTAGATTTGTCTTAATAGCCCGAGTGTTCTTAGGTAGGTGAAATATAAAATAATTGTAGTTATCCATGCAGGCGGGTTTTTTGTTTTTTAAATTATTAACTTGTTTATTCACGAGTCAAATAATACTAAATATTTATGGTCAAATCACATAAATTGTGCTAGCCCCACAGTAAGTTGTGAACTTGTGTCGTAGGATACTAACTTAACGATACTTTATTTTATAATACTTACTTAACTAAATAAATATATACGGACAAATCACACAGATTGAGCTAGGCCCAAAGTAAGTTCTTAAGTAAGACTTGTATTATGGGATACTAACTCAACAATACTATATTTTATAACAAATACACATATAGATAAACATCCAAGACCCAGGTCAATCTGAAAAAGATCATTTTCCATCTTGACCTGACCGGGGATCGAACCCGGGACCATCTGTGTCACAGGCCGGCGTGTTGACCGCTGCGCCACGGAGTGCGAACTATATAGATAAACATCCAAGTCCCAAGACAGTCTGAAAAATATCGTTTTCCATCATGGCCTGGCCGGACATCAAACCTCTTGCCGCAAGCTGACGTGTAAACCGCTGCGCCATAGAGATCGTCAAACAATAGTTAGAACAAGACTTGATAGAGTCATAATTTATACGGCTATAATCCGCGGAAATTGGATATATGAACCGGTTAAATGCAGTCTATCGTGCCATACGGCACGTCGCGTATCCGCTGCTCGCTGGTTGCGTAGCCATTTCGCGTCACAGGGTGAGATCGGTCGGAAGCGAAGGTTGCGCCCGTGACCGCGCCCGCCCGCCGCCACCGCAGCTCAGTATCGCGCCGCGCTCGCTGCTCCTCGGACCTCGACCCACGTACCTCAGGCCGAAGGAGACGGTCCTCGCGAACTCCAGTGAAGTGATGTGCCTGCATAGCTGACGATGTGCAAGCGATTGTGTCAAGTGTGTGTATGCGCGAGAGGTGACCACCGGCACAGGCCCGCGCGACCGTAGCGTCATGTGGACGACGCTGCTGCCTCTGTTCGGTCTCATCGTCCTCGGCGGTGGGGCCTCCTTTAGCCCCAACAGGGAATTGCTCGAGTGTGCAAGGTTCGTTTAAACCTGGATCTAGTAGATAATTTCGCAGTAATAACTGAATTAATCTGCCGGTCGCGATTCGTGCTGGGACCTCGAATGAGCTACAAAAATAATTTAGATGGGCACGCGAGACAGCCGTCTGCTGCGGCCGCGTTTTGCGTTAACATTCACCTTGTTTAGTGTCTTTTTGTTACGATGAAATATAAATAGTATTAATCAAAGTTATTAGTTGTTAGTTGTTGTTTTTCGTGTGTGTAAGTGGCCAACACTGGTATAAGATTTTTTTAGGTTGCCTAAACTTATTACTTGATTATTACTGTTATAACAATATTTTGAAACTGACGTAAACATATATTAGAATACTAACAGAACTAATAATGAAAGTAAATATTTATTTCAGTATCATGTAGATTTAAATTAAATTTAGACACATTGTAACGCCTGTAAATTTACTGACATGGCAATAATTTCATGAAAAATGAACATGTTTAAAACTATATTTTTCTCAGTAAAAATAAATGTTTAGAAATCTTCTGACGAAGTATCTAAATGAAATCAAATAAACAAGATACCCAAATAAATATTTGTCTTTATATACTTAGTTCTTAATGATTTATCTTCTATGAGGTGGTATTAGCAATCACACCTTCATAGGTAGAGAAAAAATATACAAATGAGCGAACAATAAAATCCATAATATATCTGGCAATCAATTAAAAATAAACACATGGTCTGAGCACGTATTGGCACGGTCTGCCGCGCCATCGCCTTCCACACGCGCCGGGTTGGCAACACTCCTTGTTGACATAAACAGCCGATGCAAACTCATTTATCACTTCCAAAAGAACTTATCACGCCTGCACCTTGGTCAATCATCATCATCAAGTCTTTTTTAGTTTCCACTGCAGGAGCATAACCTTCTCTGTACTACCAGAGCCATATATTAGCCAGAGCAGTCAGAGGATTTGGCCTATACTCTCCACGCTGGCCAGACGAGTTGGAGATGTCTCTTAGATGTTTATAAGCTTTGTACAGTTTGTGTTTTCTTAAGTCGCCTTCTACGAAATTCACGGGAAGACTTGGAGTAGTCCTATTCTACTCTGCTGGGAACCACACGGATACCTTGGAAATCAATAGTACCAACAGACAGGCAACTCCTCCTGTAAAATGAAAACAGATGAAAAAAAAAGAAAAGTAAAAAAGAAAGAAATATAATATAATCATTAATCATACAAAGCCCTTCAGGCGAGTAGGCGACCTATACTGTTGAAAAGAGTTTCTTTCGGCATTTCTTCCCTGCAGTGGTAGGTTCCGAAATGCTAGTAGTCTGTAGCTTTTGAACAATAATTAGTAAATGCATAATAATTTACTTAATAAGATAATTTTAATGTGATTTGACGTGAAAAAGTGCCTGCAAGGGCCTATTTTCTGAATAAACGTTTTGAATCTTTTGAATCTCAAATTATGGCGCATTTACTAACATGCCCCAAGTGCCCAAACACCAAAACGAGGGACGATCTAATAGTAGCCAACGATTGGGGTACTAAGGCAGCCCTTTACTGTAGTGACAAAATTTAATAATTAAAGGACCATCGATACGCTAAGAAGAAGAAGACGGGTAACAGCCGATAGGTACTTGACTAAAAAAGTTTACCTACATTGGTCTACTGGACCGCATAACCCACAGAGTAAATAATATATACTACGTCGCATAACCTAAAAGTACTTGGGATCTAGTCTCGCGCAGCCTAACTCTTCTAGTACTTGGAATCTAACTAATGTACGGACATTAACATCGATCACAACCTGCTTCCGGTACAGGAAAGCTTCCTATTGTAAATTAGTGTGTAGTAATGAATGTGTACCGTCACTAGATGACACTCGCTAGAAGCAAGAAAGAAGTAAACTAAACTTTTTCAAAAATTTAATTTTTCATGCTGTAATGTGCTTGCCATAACATATGAGCCTAAATACGATGGGTATATTTTCTTTAGTTAAGAAAGACTTATGGCCACTTTCTAAATCCAACATCAGATCAGTTATTTGGTTTTCATGCCATAACTTCTTTGTCATCTGACTAACATAAGTGCTTTACGATGCAAGATTTGAACTGGACAAACTTACATAAAATACCCACAATCTAATACGGTTCGCCCACTTACTTCGAAAAAAAATCCTTTGGTAATAGCTTACTATAGACATCGAACCACCCTAGCTATTGTGCATATGACGCTACAGTAAAAGAACAGCCGGACAAACATACTAAGGAAATTTTGTACAAGCTGAAACAAAGATGCTTCGGGCTCGCTCGGTCAACAAGATCCATACATTGCATGTTAAATAAAAGTTTATAATTATAATAAATGAATCGGACACAGTTATCAGTACTTTCTGTGGAATTTTTTTCCAGGCAAAATACTTTTACTCAGTGTGATGAAAAACTTGAGTGTTACACTGATGGTATAGACATACAAACTCCACTCGGCTTCGCCTATTTGTGTGTACATAGTCAATCATTTGTAAACGTCTTCTTTACCGCCCTTCCTTTTCAATTTACTATTTTGGATTTTTTTTTTTTGTTTTTTTTACACACAGATTGAGCTAGCCCCAAAGTAAGTTCTAATGAAAGACTTGTGTTATGGGATACTAACTCAACGATACTATATTTTATAACAAATACATATATAGATAAACATCCAAGACCCAGGTCAATCTGAAAAAGATCGTTTTCCATCTTGACCTGACCGGGGATCGAACCCGGGACCATCCGTGTCGCAGGCAGGCGTGATGACCGCTGCGCGACGGAGCTCGTCGTAATCTGCCTTTGGTGAGTGATAGAGTTTTTTCGAAAGAGGTCCATAATTTATTAACTTGATTTGCTTTTTATTAGGTAGTTAATACTTGATGCTATAGCAGCAATATTACCTATAGTTTAAGAAAAATTAAGGTTAATTACTAAAATAAGAAGATAGTTATCTTACGGTTCAAGACAAACAGCTAAGTACTAAGAGAGAGATACTTTTATAATAGCACATATAAGGTTTAGTTTCCACTCTTTGATCATACAACCTCCAAAGAACTGTAATATTAATTAATATTTACAGATAATAAACACAATAAAGAGCAAGGGTAAACGCTGACAAAGTCATACGGGCAGCTAATAATAAAACCATATTTTCTACCTAGGTGTAAAATACTAATAAGTACCACCATGACATTAGCATTTCCGGCTTGTTAGCAAAATACCTCCGTCGCAAATCGGGGCGATTATGACTGAGCCACTGACACCTTTACATGGAGGACGGAGGAAAATCAACTGCGTAATTACACATAGGTAATTGTTTTAAGGAATAGATTAGATACTCACCTACAGATACAAGATTCTTCCATCGACTAGTACTTAGCAACTAGCGTTTAAAGTGTCCTACTTTGCGCGGGACGTCCCGATTTGCCCTTCCATGCTGGGGGAAACTTCCACGCAGGTCTGGGAGAAAAGAAAAAACATAAAATGTACCAGCTGCTTCTCTAAATGGCGTGGTAAATAGGCGATGCGGCTAGCAACCCATCACTATTTTGATTCTGTTTTCCATCTCCACGCCCACAACCATGCTAAACATAGCTTTGGGTCTTATAGGCCTGAGCTCTGTCTACTCCGCAAGGGAAAACAACGTGACAGTATGTATGTATAAAATGAATAAATATATAATACATACATATCATACAAATTAAGCTAACCCCACAGTAAGTTATGAACTTGTTTCGCAGGATACTAACTCAACGATACTAAGTATTTATTTATAACGTATACTCGTTTGACCGTCAATATGTCTGTCAAGACATCTTTTCCTGGAACTCGTGGACGTTTTAAATCGAAATCAATATATAATATAATACATATTTATGTAGATCTGCAATCTCTTGAATCTCGGAAAAAAATCATTCAACATTTGAGCAATTAAAAGATATGGCTGTTAATGTCGTAAATTTTGCGGATTTGCTTTAAACCGCAACTGTCTTATTATAAAACGAGGACTAACTTTAGTACCTGGTTTAAACCATTATCCACCCAAAACAAATTGACAATGACAGTTGTGAAATGGTTGAAGTGACAGGTGTTGGCTTATTTTGGTCGGATAATAGTTTAAACCTGGTACTAAAGTTAGTCCTCGTTTTATAATTAGACTGCAAGAGTTTAGGATACTTCCCATTGACATTGAACCGGAACCGAAATTTGGCATGAAGCAAGGTCTTTTAGTTCATGTTATGAAAAATACGAAAACTGTAAATTATGTATATAAAAACCAACACAACCCTAGGTTGATTTATTGAATTGTATAGACATAAAACGAGGAAAATTGTTTGGCCCTCTTATACGACACGACGAATTTATTAAAACCATCTTAGAAGGAAAGATTGAAGTTAAGAGAGGAAAAAGAAGGTCAATGAGAGCATTCACAGACAAAATAAAAGAGAAGGCAAAAGTCGTGTCGTACAGAGAGGTCAAGGAGATAGCAATAGGGAAAAAAGGAAACTACTCCACCGACAAGAACCAAGTTCTTAAATATATGATGATGATGCAACCCTAGGTGCGCGAGTCTGACTCGCATTTTGGCCGATTGGTTTTTACTTATGACCAGAATGGAAGAATTTATATAAGTAGGATCTATATCCGTACTACGAGTAGATAGCACCCATGCCATCACACACAAACAGAATTTTGCCAATGACCTAAAGACAACAATAGCTTTACAGAAGCGCCGAGCCAGATTTAAACCAGTTTATCACTATTTGCGTCACTAATAACCCAAATATAACGCATCAGCCGAGCGGTAACCGCGACAACCAAAATAGACCCTTGAACTGAATAGCGTGGTTGCATTACGTCTGTCGTGAATGCATACCCGTTGTGTAACACGGTCTAGTATTTTGTTGCACGTTGACGTGTCTATGACGTGATTGTAATCAAATAAAACCCTAGTTTGCTCTAGAACGGATGGGCTACAAGATTGGATTCCTCCCAATCTTGTAGCCCATCCGGGTTAACATCCACCCAGTCTACCAGTAACAAAACTAATAGTATAATAATAACAGCTTAAGACTTTTCATAAAATCAATTTCAGAAAATATTATAATCGTAATAAGAAGCCCCAATGTAACTTCTGGGAAACTGCACTGGGTAGCGACCCTATGGATCTGAGTGCTCATATGGGAGGTCTCTGTATCTCATCTTCCTTCCCTAAGGTCAGAGTGGACACCGATGATGTACAATACCCGTATTTTGACTTGTAGAATCATCATGATTTCGCCCCCACAGACTCACCTCTCTGCACCCTTAGCCACCCACACCAATGTTGCTGTTCAGTCGCCAATCGCGTTGACTGATTGTGGAGGCCCAGAAAGACTTGTCACCATCCCCCGCTATCAACCGACTTCCAGTCACCCAAATATCAATCACTCAAAGCCCGGTATTATTTTTCCATATATTGCCAATAGTTCCCCTTCATGGGCGAAACCTGCTCACAGGTATATCAACTCATTGATATATTTCTATCTATCCGGGAGTGGGTTTTGGCGGGAGAACAACATTACATCAAAACTCTCTAAAATCGACCCTACATATTGGATCTGGGGTTACCAAATGATTTTTTTTTCTGTTTGTGTGTCCTGAACGTGTATCTAAAGTCTTCATATGTTACATATACTCTGAGTCAGTATATAAATTGAAAATTTAACTCGATGGCCCAGTGAGCACGCAAACGGGAACATGTTTGAGCACTTGATTTAAATACCTTTTAAAGACCACTGTTTGATGACTTGATCCAGTGTGCGTTATCAAATTTTGGAGGCAACCAGCCCTATAAGAAACTATTGTATTGCAAAAACGTATCCTGAATTTTTTGCTTGATAATCACCTGTGTGTACGATATTATAATTTGTAATCTTGAAGACTTTGTTTGTGACGATTTTTAAGCTATCATGTGACTTCAATGAATAGTCAAAGATCACACTACGATTTTTTTCATTCAAAAAGTTTTTCTCAGTCTCTTATTACACTTATCGGTAAAGACATTTCATTGTTTAATATAATAAATTGAATGCACACTTAATTGGCGGTCAAAAAAAATTACCGAAGCGAAAGAAAGCAAAGCGTCTCTGTTTCAGTTTGAGCAAAAATTCTTTTGTAGTTATATCTGTTTGTCTCGCTGTCTTGTTATTCTTCTTTACAGGTTGCATTTCTCAAAACTACGCAAAAGTGAACAGTTCGATAACTGACAAATTCAATTTTGTAAAATTTGTGAAAGGTGGACGGAATCAATGAATCACTTTATTGAACAGAAAAACTAGCAAATAAAGTAAGCAATTTAACCTCTGGCGTAAGACTGGATCTCAAGCTGGTGGTAACTGCAAAAAATCTCATCTATTTAAATAAGGATGATTTGTTTTTTTTTTTTTTTACTTAAAAAGCCTAACGAAGCACTTTTGGAATGTATCTGTTTCCGTTGCAAGGACATGCATATAATAGACGCTCAACGCTATCAAGACGAGCTCCGTGGCGCAGTGGTCAACACGCCTGACTGCGACACGGATGGTCCTGGGTACGATTCCCGGTCATGTCAAGAAGGAAAATGATCTTTTTCAGATTGACCTGGGTCTTGGATGTTTATCTATATAAGTATTTATTATAAAATATAGTATCGTTGAGTTAGTATCCCATAACACAAGTCTCGAACTTACTTTGGGGCTAGCTCAATCTGTGTGATTTTTCCGTATATATTTATATTTATCAATAAAGGCGGTAGTTTTTCATAGTTCTTATTAAATACTTGCCATTGCCCGCGCCTTCACCCGCGTAATAAATATCCGATGTCCTTCTCAGTACCCTAACCGTATGCACAATTTCATGATGATCGGTTCTGTAGGGCGTGAAAGCGTAACAAACAAATAAATTAACAAACAAACTCAGTTGTTGGGATAGTTGGATAATATTAGTTGGGATTGGGATTGGGAAGTTGGGATTAGACAAATGTTAACTTAGTCTACCTGCAAGCATGAACACTGTAAAGTATTCAAAACGTTAGGTTTATAAATAACTAGCTGTTAACCGCGGCTTCGCCCGCATGATATAGCCTATGTCTCTCTCAGTACTTTAACCTATGTGTATGCAAAATTTCATGATGATCGGTTCAGTGAAAGATAGGGCGTGAAAGCGTAACAAACAAACAAACTCCATTTCACATTAGTTAGGATAGGATTAGGATGGAAAGTTATTTTAATAAATCAGTTCAATATTGTAGCGAACTAAACACTTAGTGAAATCATACAGTGAGATCTTGTACTTAATCAACCGGACGTGACACGAGTAATGACATGCAATTCTATGACAGTATCACGAATGCCTCGTGTTGTCGAATAATAGCTTTCGTACACTTGAGATACAAAAAACGGGTCATTTCGATACAAGGCGCATAATAATGTAGAATTAACTCTTTACGGTTTCTTATATAAAGGCATATTGTCCCATAGATAATATGTAAATACTTAAGTACGGTGTTATTACGGAAGTTTTTTTACAATATTTACCAGTACTTAGGTACTTGCAAACGAGCCTTCTTGTAATCTCATTTATTATGGGTATTACAACTTTACAGTTAAACACTTAATCAAGTTTTTTTTTCACGTGGATTGGGATTGTTTGTTTTTGTTTTTCGTGTGTGTAAGTGGCCAACACTGGTGTCAGATTTTCAAGCTTCCTAAAGGCATCTGACAAAGCTTAACGACTGCCATCAACGATGACCGCCGGGGCCCACGGCTTAACGTGCCTTCCGAAGCACGGAGGAGCTCGAGACATTTTTATGCCACTTGCGGTCAACCATCCAAGTGGGGACTGCGCCCGGGGTTGCTTTACATGCGGAAGCGCTTATAATGCTTACATCTAATAATGTCGAGCTCCGTGGCGCAGCGGTCAACACGCTAGCCTGCGACACGGGGGTCCCGGGTTCGATCCCCGGCCAGGTCACTATGGAAAAAGATCTTTTTCATATTGACCTGGGTCTTGGATGTTTATCTATATAAGTATATAATATAAAATATAGTATCGTTGAGTTAGTATCCTGCGACACAAGTTCACAACTAACTGTGGGGCTAGCTCAATTTGTGTGATATGTCCCTATATATTTATTATCCACTATAGGCCATCGGGCTCCTATTGGGATTATGGATTGGGGTGACAAAGTAGCAGCTCGGGCGGGAGGGGGCGGGTACCCGATGCCATACCTGCTATTACCGGACAGGCAGTTAAGGATTCTTCTTCTTAGCGTTTCGATGGCAAAAACATTAAGTTGAGGATATCACCATTAGGGTTGCCAACCATACTGTTTTTAACAGTCCATCCATCCATCCATCAGGACCTTTTTAGTCTGCACTGCAGGAGCACGACCCTCTCTGTACTACCACAGCATTATATTAGCCAGAGTAGTTAGAGGATTTGGCCTACACTCTCCAAGCTGGCCAGACGGGTTGGAGAGGTCTTTTTCATGTTTGTAAGCTTTGTTTAGCTCGTGTTTTCTAAGTCGCCTTTTACGACATCCACGGAAAGACTTGGAGTGGTCCTATTCTACTCCGCCGGGAACCACACGGCAATTTTAACAGTATCATACTTTTTTTCGCGCCTTAATACTTTTTACTGTTCAATAAAAAAAAGTATGCGAAATACTGTTTTTATGATTACTGGTACTTTAGAACTGCAGGCCAGTGAAGTGATGGGACAAGAAATAAGTTTTTATTTTTAATATAAGTTAACTATTTTTAGTTTAACTTACCTAAATAATTTTTAAATAAGTAGTTATTTTTTTAAATTTATGAACTTTAAAAAATTGCAAGGATTTGTAAAACGTCAAAAGATATTAAATACTGTTTACTACTTTTCATAAATACTGTTCAATTTGTTTCTCCACCCAAAATATACTGTTTTTCTATTAAATAAAAGTTGCCAACCCTAATCACCATTGACCTGTATCCCTCTATATCTGGATAGATAAGAGTTAAAAATAGTTCATTCAACTCCATAAGGACTGAAGTTTCTCTTTCATCTGCGTATAAATCAACGACAATGTTGATATTTTCAAGTGCGTTGGAGTGATCTGTTAGCCAGACAAACAACCTGGATGGAAGCCAAGACGCGGGCAGTAAATGTACCACAATTGTACAGATGCATCGGTTTGACTTGAGTCGTCTTATCTGAGGACTTGCAAATTTATCGACGCTGATATTTTTGGCCTAATGAGTAATTTATCGATGCCAATGGTCAACGTCTTTCTCACAATCCCCCGCCATCTGTTTTGGCCTCTACTGAGGTAGGTTAGTCTGAATCAATAAGATCTCGATGGTAGAAACCTAACCCACGAGTGCGCTTAAGAAAAAGAAAAGAATCTAAATAGATGCATTATTTCGGTCAAGGGTGTCGTCCCCAAAAATTCAAAATTCAACGCCTTTCAGGGGGTTGGTATGGCATGGCCTCCCGAGCTGCTCCTTTCTCATCCCTAATCCATCCAAGCAAGTAACACCCCAAATACCTTTGTCCCATTCTCTCAGTCCAACAAAATCTTACCCTCCCCTCAGTTAAAACCACTAAAACTGTGAAATTGTGGACCTTATGAAAATCTTTGAGGGAGACCCATATCTAGCAGTGGACTACTTGCGGCTATAAGGATATATACCAGAAGTCAAGACAGTTAACAGATAACTTTTTACAAAACTCTGAAGTATCACCCACCACACTGGATGTAACCGGGAGTATTCCCGGTTACGGTAGATAAGAAAGAGAGTATCTAAGTATTTGCCAGATAAATAGCCTGGAAAGGAGCCAAGTATATGTACCACATTTGCACTAATACACTAAATTGACCTATTTGAGTGGCATCATTAGTTTTATATGCGGGACGAATGACTGCTAAAATAAAATGCCTTGGCGTTAATTTGACTGAACGACAACAAATGGATATTATGATTGGTGGTATAGACGATAAGAGCATTAGTATTGTTTTAGAAAGTTGTAAAACAATGCAAGACATGGTAACGCAAATGTCACGACGATCAATGAATGAAGCACGTTATCTTAATTCCTACCTTGCTAACACCCTATCAGATTCCGAGAACAGTCACATAAATAAATCTCGCCCGAATATGTCGACGCAACAAGTGTCCGTTGTTTTAAGTGCGGCAAGCACGGACACAAAAGATGCAAATGTAAGTCAAAATTCAACTCTAAGGGTGAGGCAATTATAACTACGGATACAGCTACGGGCAACATGGCCTCTACGTTTAAAAGCTAAAGCCGTGGCGATTAGATGTAAACATTGCCTTGTGTTGAAAGAATTATTCAAAGAATTAACAGTCAACACAACAGGCTGGATTGGACACTTTGTTATAATAACTTAGAACTGCAAATACGACGGAACATGAAAAGAACACAAAACATCAATAATAATGGCATTCCTGTTAAGATTTAAGTATGTAAAGCTCAACCAAGAAAATATTTGCATCACTGTGGTACTATCTCGTAGAGTTGATTTGTTAACAAGTACTCGAGTATCGCGATTTGCGACCATAACGTAGCAAGATATGCAAATGCAGTGTGTGAGTGCCTGTAATGAAGAAATAAATCAAAATCAAAGTCAATCATTTTATTCATCGTAAGATATTTCAATATCATTTAGTGAACGTCATTTTTTTTTTCATACTTAATTACTGTTCGTTTACAAAAATATATTATTGTTGAAGTCAATAATTTACTTACGGCTAAGTTTACACCGCTTCCAAGGCGGAGTGCAGAAGAAGCGGCAACAAACTGCACATCGCATTTTCTCCAAATAACGTCAACTTACAATCTACGACATACCTATTAGAATCACTTAAGTGGACTAGAGCTTACATTGTCATGTCGTGAATTAAAATAATTTGGTAGCCACTGGAATATTTATAATAATGTACTTAAGTTCATATCTAGAGCAGTAACTGTTATGATTGTCAAATATGATTATATGACATACTGCTAATTGAGAGTAAGGAAAGTAGAAACGCACTACTGTAAGGAGTTTTTGAGAAGCTTCATGATGAAATATGAACCTGAAGGTCTGTGCTCTGAGAAGTATTAAATAATTGAGATCGCTTATAGCGAGAGAGAGAGATACTGTGGCTGCCGAAAGTCAGATGCTAAAAATGGAGGTAATAGATTTCTTGGCAGAAATCAATAATGAGTTGAGTTGTGAAAACTGTGCGCTTATATCGTTCATACCTCCTGTAGGCTGTCGTGAGACCCAATGCTCTTAGGAGTGGCAGACCTTGATGGTATGGCTCTGAGAAGCATGGGCCTGGTGGAAATGGTCTGAGAAACATGGACCATGATGGTATTGCTCTAAGAAGCATAGACCTGGTTAATTGGTCTGAGAAGCATGTATACGAGCTCCGTGGCGCAGCGGTCAACACGCCTGCCTGCGACACGGATGGTCCCGGGTTCGATCCCCGGTTGATTAATCACGTTTTCTCTTAATGACTGATTCTCATAATATTAAAACATGATTCTAAAAATACTTCATGTTATTTACTAGTGCTTATATGATTAACATTCTTGAATTTCTTTCTATTTGTAAAGTATTAGGAATAAAATGATTGGCGTCGCTACTGTGCCTAGTGTGCCCCCTTAAACGTCAGGCAGGTGAGAAAGGGCTGTACCTCCCATCCTCACGTTTCAGGCTGACTTAATGTCAGGCAGGTGCGAGAGGGCTGTAATCCCCTCTCTCACATTTCAGCTAGTACGAGCAAGCTGTGAGCTTCGAGGGTGAAGCTGTCGTCAGTATGGCCGTGTTAGGTGCGGTTCTTTGGATGCTGAATGCAGCGTCAATAGCGTCGCCGGTGGGCAGCCAGAGCCAGACTCCTTGTCCCGGTGATGTCGTGCCCTGTCTATGATTATTTATGTGATTACCTGGGTCTTTGTACTGTCATGGTCGTGTAGTATTAAATCGAGTAGTATTACGGTCAGACTTTTTCATTTTCGTATTGTTATCATAAACAAAACGTAATACTTCATGTACAAAAGTATACTAGCTAAGTAAATAATAACGGGCTATTAATCTGTTTTTCAGTTTTATTTTTTCGGTATTTATTTCCAGTGAGTTGAACTTTGAACACCTAAAGTTAATATCCTATATTTATGACTAGAAAAAAATACACCGATCAAGTGCGAATCAATCTCGCGCAAGAACAGTTCCGTACAATTTATGACTCATTTTGTGTATTTCTAAACGATTTTAATTGAAGTTACATTGCTGACTACCTACACCTGGCCTATGATTTTTTAGGCCTCAGGATCCCAGCTAACAAATACAGTTTAGGGATTGTCACTGACAAAATAAAAATAAATCATCATTAGATATGTCCTGCACACAAAGAGATAAATAAGAATTATCGCGACACAGTTTTCAACACTTTAGACTGTCCTACACTATGATAAGTTTTAGAACTTATAAACTCTAATTCAACGGTTGTACTTATTTTTTATAAGAGAAGCCTAATAAATATGCAGTACCATCCAAAATTATCTGAGAAACAGAAATCTTGACTTGATCGAGAGAGAATCAAACTAGAAAAAATAAAAAATGAAAGGCAAAATAAAATATTCAGGTTATTTCCAATAGAAAATAATTCGCACAAGAGATCCTTTATAAATATATTTCGTGTATTATTTACAACGCAATTAAGAGCGTGCGTATCTACACGAGAACCACAATAACAGCCACTTCAATATTCAATGCTGTTTTTACATGCCTAATCAAAAAACGTAGTGTAAGAAAAATCGCGTTGTATAATAAACTGGCCGCGATTGTAGCCATAGTGTAAACCTTTGTTCATTTAGCGGAAGAAACACAAACACGCGATTTAGTAGCGTAGTACAGTCACAGCAATTTTTCATATTTCCGTTACAACGTCCCTGAAGGCAAGTTTGATATTAATTACGACAGTTTCTTGTAATCGAGTGCCACTCAAATACTTTTGACATATAACCCAGTGGTATTGTGGGTTAGGTACATAGTTGGTTATTTAGGAATGTTGACATAATCGTTGTTATTATGTTATTGGTTAAAAGCTTGGTGGTTACGTCTGTACAGAACAGAACTTTCATAAGCTAGGTTTGTATTATACTAGCAGTTCGCCCTGGCTTTGCCAGTGGTACATACCTAACCTATGGCACTCAGACATAACGTACCTATTCAATGGTGAAAGAATTTTTGGAATCGATCCAGCTGGACATGAGATTAGTGCGTTCAACCAAAAAAACAAATAAACCTCTTCAGCTTTATAATATTAGTATAGATTAACTTAAACTATGACAATAAATATGAATTAAATGATATGTGAATATATACTCATAAAGACTAGAACTTACTTTGGGGGTAGCTCTTGCCCCAAAGTTTGTTTTCTTCTATTTGTTGTTGTTATGGGATACTAACTCAACATCTAAGACCCAGATCAATCAGAAAAAGATCTTTTTCTATTTTGACCTAGCCAAGGATCAAATTCTGGACCTGTGGTGATACAGCTTGGCATATGATACATAGAGGTCGAAAACATATTTTTATCAATTGAATTCGTTAACATTCTACTAATATAAATGCAAAAGTATATAAGGGTGTGAGACAAACGGGCTAGAGTAAAAAAGCTAGCTTAACATTGGAATTAATATTCTGTTTTATATCAATTTAAACTTTCCATGTCTAAATTAGGCTAATGGGTTGGTACCTATTAATAAAATAATGATAGTAAAACACCAAAGTTTATTTATAAACCCAGTATGCAAATAAAGAACTGAGTTGAAGAGTGCGCTTAACGGTTCATTAATATTTTACTTTTCTATGAAGATTACATTTGCGCAGAAACTACGGTTAGAAAAGTAGTTAATTTTATTGAAAAGGGACTTATTTTTTTACAAAAGTAGGACGGCAAACGAGCAAGCGGGTCACCTGATGGTAAGTGATCACCGCTGCCCATGAACTAATGTAACACCAGGGGTGTGACAAGAGCGTTGCCGGCCTTTTATTTTTCCCTCCCCAGAGGGCAGGGGGATGGGCCTCCGGCGCTCTTACTCACCGAACGAAGCATAGAACCTGTAAAGCTACTACTCAAACGTCGATTTTCTGTGAGAGTGTGGTACTTCCCCGGACGAGCCGACCCATTCATGCTACTTGCAACAGTGATTTTTGCCGGTAGCGTGGCTCTACCACAACAACTACACCTACACCTAGTAGTAAGTGATCATAGTAATAGTATCTTCTTCGTAGTTAGTGGTGATCACCGCTGTCCATGAACATCTACAAATCCAGGGATGTGACAAGAGCATTGCCAGCCTTCAAAAAAAAAGTCTTATTTGTTAAAGGTTCCAATATCTTATCGATTATGAATTTTCATTATAGTTTACGAAGAAAGAACAGCGTTATAGTAGAGTTGCCGATAAAGTGACTATAAACTCATTACATAATAAATCGTCCAATACTGCAATCAAAAGAAAATAAATCTAATATAATAAGAATATATCCAACCTATAGACACTAAAAAGCATTTATTTTTTTGGTGAAAAACGCGCAAATGGCAATCTGGTGCTGCCTGCGTACATAGGCTACCGTAACCGCTTTCTATCACGTAGGCCGTATATGCGTCTGAAGCCGGTTTTTCCGCGTACTTCGTTTAGATTAACAACAAGTAATTTGTACTATGCAAGCATTTAAATCTAGTGATAGAATTCGATAGATCTTCAATATTCCTTTTATCCAATCAGTGAAATAAGTTATGCCTTAATCTGTTAAGAGGATACATTAATTCTACGAGGTCCAGTGCAGCCTCCATCTGAAATAAAAAATACAATGAAATTATCATAAAAAACCCTCAAACTATTTTATGAACTAATGTTTACGCCAAAAGCGGACGTTATTGATGAAAACGCTACGTAAAGCTTCACGTTCACACTTTAAATTGTTACAGTAGTGTAAAAATTATTTGAAGGCTGATCTGGGGCTTCGAAGAACTAAATTTTTATTGATATCTTCGATTTATATAAAATGGGGGCAGAACTGGACCCCTAAAAATAATGTTCAACTGTCTCTTATGCCATTAAGCCTTTAAAACAAGCTGTTCAGGAAAGAAAAACATTCCTAATTAACTTCTGAAAACGATGACGGTGCACCGATGGCCTAGAACGATAACACAACTTTCTCAAGTGACTCGTGTTCGTGCCAGTAATTATATAATTTATATATGTACGAGAATGGTTAATTTGAAATTAATGTTCGATTGGCGTACCACCAACGATTCATTTGCAAGGAAAATTTTCGTCATCACATCAACTGCAGGAGCATGACCCTCTCTGCACTACCAGAGCATATAAATATATACCTATATAAATATATACGGACAAATCACACAAATTAGCTAGCCCTAAAGTAAGTTCGAGACTTGTGTTATGGGATACTAACTCAACGATACTATATTTTATAATTATTTTATAATAAGCATTGCCATTCAACGTGGCAATGCTGCCAGTCTTCTGGGCACATTACCGCAGGGCAATGACCTGCTGGACATTTTCTATTTATAGGTAGGTATAATTCTTAGTTTATATAAGTTAGTTTTAATATTGTTACTTAATTAGATTTTAAACTAATATACATGTTTATATTTCTCCCTTATTATAAAAGATACTTATATAGATAAACATGTAAGACCCAGGTCAATCTGAAAAAAATAATTTTCCATCTTGACCTGACCGGGGATCGAACCCGGGACTATCCGTGTCGCAGGCAGGCGTGTTGACCACTGTGCCACGGAGCTCGTCAGCTACAGGAGCATACATTGGCTAGAGCAGTCAAATAATTTGGCGTGCACTCTCCATGCTGGCCAGACTGATTAAAGAAGTCTCTTTGATGTTTATAAGCTTTGTTCAGCTTGTGTTTCTTAAGTCGCCTTCTACGACGACTTTGAGTGGTCCTATTCTTCTCTGTCGGGAACCACACAGGAAATCGGCTTTGAATGAATGAATGAATGTTTATTTGCTCATGAATAAGGTAAATAGTACAGGTGTTACATATAATTGCTCTACTTATTCAGCTACATTTACTCGTATAGCATGCAAATTTTTATGGTATCAATACATCACAATACATTTAATATTATATTAATGAATTAAATATTAATTATTTGAAATATTAGACACATATTATTATTTTTCATTTATAAAATCTTTAACCGAATAATATATATTTTCTAATAACATGTTATTTATACTTTGATATATTTACTCGTATCGTTAATACATGCAAAAAGTTTGAAAGTGTGGAAAGTAAATGTTTAATTTCTCACAAAAGATTCTGATTTTCTTACATATTTCTCGTTTATGCAGAGTTTCTACTTAATTGGCTTTTGTAATTCTGAATAAAGTAATAATTTAAAATTGTGTTGTTTTTGTACTTTTCTTTGAAAAGAAATAACGAGTTGACGCTATTTCGAGCACGCAAATACTTAAACACCTCAGAAATAGCATAACCACATTATACTCGGAATCATTACCGGATTCCAAGAAACACTTAAAAAACAATTGCACGGAGAAAAGCCATAATTTAAAAGGTATTAACCACTTCAGTAGCTTTTTATAGTAACGATTTAACAAGTTAAACTAAATTTAAAAAAAACCATCTGCCCTTTTCACATTTGACATCCAGCATCTTTTTAGGGTTCCGTACAAAAGTTGAAAAACGGAACCCTTATAGGATCACTCGAGCGTCTGTCTGTCCGTCCGTCCGTCTGTCACAGCCGATTTTCTCCGAATCTACTAAACCAAATTAGATGAAATTTGGTAAGATAGTGTAATCCTATGACCCAAACACGGATGTGCAAAGTACATAAAGATTTTTTTTAAATAAGGGTCATTTTGAGGGGCCCAATTACAAAATTTTAAAAGAAAGTTTTGCAAACCTTACTGTGTCATATATCAAATGAAAGGGCTCATTATGAGGATCTCAAAAATATTTTTTTTTGTTCGGGTAAAATCAATACTTTTGATTTTATTCACGAAAGAAGGCAAAAATTGACCATTCCCCCCCCCCTGATCTCCGAAACTACTGGGCCGAAAATTTTGAAAAAATTACAAAATGTAGTTCATTCCTTGAAGATTACAGGAAAAATAATAAGAATTCTATCACTTGTAAAATTAAGTGGTAAACTCACAATAATAAGTTCATCTAGGGAAATAGTTCACTAAAACACCACTAGATGGCGCTAGTCATTTGAATAAAACATTTTTTGCACATTGTGTGTGTGTTCACGAAGCATATTGTACGGAACCCTCATTGCGTGAGTTTGACTCACACTTGGCCGGTTTTTTTCCACATTTGACACTCCGTGAAATAATACAAATGTAACAACACCTAACACTTACTACAGGAGCTAATGAGGGAAAAGACATTTACATACATATACGTATTGTAAGCAAGAAAAAAAGGGTTCTGGGTCAGTCAGGTAAAAAAAAAATAGGTTACCGCTCAAAGTAATTCTACTACAGGTATTTTTAACATACGCACATTAAGAACATAAGCCATAGGTTTAGGCGGCTCTAATCCATTCAATGATGCAACTTCACCTTCGCACTAATAGTATTACGCCCAAGAATACCTTTGACATCCGGCATGTAAATGCTGAACTCAACGACACATAATAATCCCTCTGCGCTTTAGGCTACCTTTCCACTCAACTACTGAACCTGCGGGAGCTTCTAAGGTACTAAGTAGTTTCTAAGGTAACTAAAATTGTAAGTCGACGTTGCTTGGATAAAATGCGCTGTGCAGTTTGTTGCTGCTCCTTCTGCACTCAGCTTTGAAATCGGTCTAAATTTTGCCATAAGTAAAATACTGACGTCAATATTTTTTTTAGTTGTAAAAGTGTAAAATTAAATATGACAATTTATAAGTGTTCAAGGAAAAGTACATTGATAAATAAACGCTAGAAAATCTTGATATTATTTAATTCTCCTAGCCTCACTGAGCACAGCTGTAGGTAGAGTTTGAAGTTGAGCGACCCTTGTCGCATCAAACGGTGGCAGTCACCCCGCGAATAGTGGTTTTATTTTGCGACATATTCCACAGAATGAAGGCGGAACAACTACCTGGTCGCATCAACTTTACCTGTATTTCATCATCATCATCAGGTCTTTCTAGTCTCCACTGCAGGAGCACGACCCTCTCCGTACTACCAGAGCCATATATTTGCTTGAGTAGTCAGAGGATTTGGCCTACACTCTCCACGCTGGCCAGACGGGTTGGAGAGGTCTCTTTGATGTTTACAAGCTTTGTTTAGCTTGCGTACCTATATTTAATGTCATTAAAATATTTTTGCATCGGCGTGCGTCATTAAAATATTTGTGAGGCGGCCGCCGATACCTGCTGAACATCAAATGAGTTTGAACATAAGTTAAAAAATTCATAGTAACTTGTGGTGTTGCCCGCCGCCATGACAGGTATTACGCGATCCCTACCACTGTCGCTGACCTGCAAAGTTAACCTTTAGTGAACCAACCTGTTAGTTTACCTTATAAGAAATAAATAACAAAGTTGCTCTGACCCCGCCACACTCTCTTTCATAGCTTTGCCATTCATTCTCACACCCCGCTCAGCGGTGAAAAAACTCGTAGTGCGAAACTACGTGTCGCCACGTTCTGTTATACAGCTTCCTTAATGGAGACGCAGCCTTAAGGTGTATCAACTCGACTACACATAATTATGTGTAGTCGAGTAATTACTCGGAAATTTGTATCTTTTTCTCTCTCTTTCTATCTCATCTACCCTCGATCCCGGTTACTTCCTAAGCTAGAGTTCTTTGAAGCCCAGGACCCGCTATTATTCTTAGTCTTCTCCACTTCAAACGGACTTGGGTATTGTTGGATGTGAGACTTGGCAAGCATATCATCCTTAAAAGAACATCAAGTTAGCATTTTTAGGCTTTCCGCTTTTGCTAGGGTCTGGTGGAGGCAGCTTACTTATATATGGAAATACCAGATAGACTGTAACATGCTGCAAGGCAAGACGTGTGTGACCGAAAAATATTTCAAAACCTGTGCTCTGGGCACGAAAAAAAATTCCATAAGGTTTTAGAAGGGGTTTTAGAAGTGGATATATGCACCACAAATATAATAAATTTTATACTTCTTCTTCCTTACCTTTTCCCACTATTATGAGGGCATACAACATGTAATTTTTTTTCACTTCTTACACATATCCGCTTATTTCCGAGTAAGTATGTATTATTATAAGTTTTATACAAATTATACAATTTACTTAAAACTAAGTTTTGCTAGTGCTCTTTTACTTGATGTCTGAACAGTATATGTACCTAACTATTGTTAACGGTCAATAAGTTAAAAGTAAAGCAAAATCCCTCTCTAAAAAAATTGTATAGACACAACTCGATATAAAAGTTAATAATTGAGAAGATCATTATTTTGCTCGTACTTACCTACTTACATTTACGAACAAATAAAAGTTATAATACCCACTCAAAACACCAATATATCTACTCACTTGGGTGGGTAAGACGGTTCATATAATAGATTAAGGACAATTAACCGAATTAGTTACTATTTGCTCGTCATATAAACGGTTAACACGTGTAAGACTATGTACTGTGACTATTATTAAGTTTACTTACCCAAGTAGGTAATCCTTATTTGCCGTACTCGGGTTATATCCTAAGCAAATAAGATTTCCTTCTTGTTCTCAAAACTAATTATCTAGATCTAGACTGCCTGAAGCAATAAAATGCCTTCCTACTAATATATTTAAAAAAAACTGTACGTATGGTTTGGCTGAAAAAGCATTTTATACTATTAATGATTTTTTGACATAATTAGTTATTTGATTTTAATTAATAAATACCATGACATGAAATACTCTATAGTTATATAATTCTATTTATGTATTTAAATAAATTGTATTTAATTGTTACAAACTGAAGTTAATCTATTATGACTGATCTCATTTTGTTATTATAATGTAATTTAAGTTTAATATAATTTTGCATGCTGGTAACAGCTAAGTTTTACATTTAAGCGAAATAAATGTGATTTTATTTGATTTGATAATATTATAAAGTGGTAAGATTTGTGTGTTAGTTTGTAATAAATAAATTAAAAAGCTACAAGACCGTTTTTCAACATTCCTTTACTTTATTCTTAACCCTACATTATCAGCAAGTGAAAGTGAATGAAAATTTATTTTCAAGAAATTACGTTATTTTGTTGGTAACTAAAGGATCAAAACATTTGCTTCCTAACATCTCTATTGGGCGAGCGAAAACTATTCATTTCTCTATCTACCTAAGCGTGTTCCCGGGTTCATCCTCACTCGTTAACAATCTGTGATATGATTAAGCAAAAGATTTTACAGCCTGCTGCCTGGTTGGGTATTGCATCTACGCTAGTAATCTTAGCTAACCTTGGGCAAAGACAATATAATACTAACGTAATAGACTGCCCACCTCATAGAAAAATATTGGATTAACTTAAGGTGGCGAAAGTAGGCAAATGTATGGCGCTGCAGACTACCGCCATCTAGTAGCGAGTGGCAAGCGGCCACTTCTTATTTGTTTGCATTGAATAGGCTCCGAAGCTACTAGACCGATTTTCAAAATTATCTGTGGGTGACATAGGCTATAATTTACGAGGACGAAGTCGCGGGAAAATTGGTTGTATTTTATAAGGGTGTCTAATTGATGATAACTTTCTTTCAGCCAGATCCTGTACATGGACCAGCATGCATACCAGCTTCCAACAAACTACAACCGAAACATTCCACCTGGTGAGTCTCTTTTATTTTTTTTCCTTTCGTAGTAGGCAAATAAGCATACGACCCGCTCTCTCTTGATGGGCACCTCTTTCACCAGCAGAGGTAGCACATGCCCTTTTCCTGGGTATAAAATAAATACCTAAATATACTGGGACAAATCACACAAATTGAGTTAGCCCCGCAGTTAGTAGTGAACTTCGAACTGTCGTAGGATACTAACTTGACGGTACCATATTTTATAATAGATACATAAATATATAACAGACAGGGTACCGTCGTCTAAGGCTAATCTGAAAAAGATAGTTTTCCATCATGACCTGACCGGAGATCGAACCCGGGACCACTCGTATCGCAGGCCGGCGTGTTAACCACTGCGCTCGAAGGTCGTCGTCATGTTTGTGCTGCCTGTGGTTAGCGAGGTTCTTTTTAACCTAGTTGTACCTTGATAGAAAAATTAAAACTAAGAATTAAAAAATATGATAACTGAAAATATGATGCTGTACGATAAGTTTGAAATGTTCCGAAATTAAACACGAACTGATATTCTAGGTTATACATTAAAATAAATAAAGTCATGCTAAACTCAAAAAAATAAATTAAAAAAAAAATACGTATATGTTTATGGAGTATATTTTACCATAGATCATACAATTCTACATTCTGCAGTGATTATTATGAGAATTATGTAAGTAAATATTCTGATATCTATGGAATTATGCAATGCTCAATGTGAAGTTCCATTCAAATAAAACAATCCACCTGGCAAGTTCCTTTGATTCATAAAATAAATCAACGTCATGCAACACTCAAAGAGTTGTTTATCCACAACGATTCCGCGGCGGATAGCGCGGTAATCTTTTGACTAATGATTCTTTCTTTCAACGTTTGGCAATTCAAAGTATCATTTTAGCTCAGGTTAATCTTTCTTTAATACCTGCCGCAAAATTTCACCATCGTACTATAAATTGGAGTTTAATCCCTACCCTCTGGATAACTGGCAGTCGACCACCGTACGTTTTAAAAGAAACATCTTGCCACGTACGACCGAACTGTGGAATCATCTTCCTTGACGATTTTCCGAAGTGATACGACTTAGGAAATTCAAACAATGAGTCTAATCTCCTTAAAAAGCCGGACATCAGGAGTGTGACAAGAGTGTTAGTCCATGAGCGTCGGTGATCACAACCATTAGGTGACCCGGTTGTTCAATTGCCGTCCTCTAAAAAAAGAACAGAAATCTAAAAAGGTGCATTGTATTCTTTCACCAGTACCCAGTAAATACATAACATCTATCTAAAACAAAACTTTATTGTAGCTAAGCCGGCCACGTGTGTGACACGGAAGGTCCCGGGTTCGATCCCTGGTCAGGTCAAGATGAAAAATGATCTTTTTCAGATTGTCCTGGGTCTTGGATGTTTATCTATATATGTATTTGCTATAAAATATAGTATCGTTGAGTTAGTATCCCATAACACAAGTCTTACTTAAGAACTTACTTTGGGGCTAGCTCAATCTGTGTGATTTGTCCGTATATATTTATTTAATTATTTATAAAAAAAAAGACTTACCCTTTTAACAGTTGAGCGGAAGAGATCGAAGAAGTGGCAAGACTAATATAGAAGCCGAGGTATCCTAGGGCCGTACCAGGGAGTATCCTAGGAAGTATCCTAGGGCAGTTTTTCCGGAAAAGTAGAATGCCTTGTGCCATAGCAGGGAGTATATGGGTTAAACAAGTACCTATCACGTATGAAGTGAAACCAATTTCTATAAATAGCCTTCATATTCTCCGTAATAACTATCCACTTAGCGCCGGATATTGGTCAGCAGAAATCCGCTGCTGTATTGACTGACGGCCTCTCGACCATTAGTCAAACTGGTTTTTGCTCTTTAATTGGCTCATATTGTGGCTAAAAATAAAGTTAAGAAATTAGGTTTATTGCAAAACGTACCTATAAATATTTGTTGAAAGCACCTTCCGAAATATACAATAAAATATATAGGGCCCGCCTTGACTTTTTACTATAACTTGACTGTATGGCTTTATTAATGAATCAGTTATATGAGTAGTAGGTGGTAATTACGCCGTGTGGCGATTAAACAAGAGCAATAAGCGTTTATGTCGTGTGTGAATAGGACCACTCCAAGTCTTCCCGTAGACGTTGTAGAAGGTAACTCAGGAAACACAACACAAGCTATCAAGGAAACCTCTCCAACCCGTCTGGCCAGCGTGGAGAGTGTATCATCAAATCATCTGACTGCTCTGGCTAATATATGGCTCTGGTAGTACAGAAAGGGTCGTGCTCCTGCAGTGGAGGACCTGATGATGATGTGGTAATAAAGCTACCTATGTACCTATACTTAATTTTCGTTTTTTTTATTATTATATATTATATTAATTACTTAACCTACTCAAAACAAATTATTGACTGGGCGAACGGGAAGCGTGAGCTGAGATTTTTGCGTTTCCTTTGAAAATTATAATTTTGGTAGTACATAGAGGGTTGTGCTCCTGCAGTGAAGGCTGGAAGGACCTGATGATGATGATGATAATTACATAAGTACAAAAATACATCAGCAATAACTTAAGTTTTTTATTATGTACTTACTACGTGACGGATAATTAATGAACTACATTAAATAATAACAAGGCTAGTCTCTACAATGATAATAAAAGCTCGGAGCCGAAAAATATGTAGGTAATGTCTAGGCCGCACGAAACCGAGCGATGGTCTACGATCTAGATTGCGAAAAAACTTAATATTATTATGCTTTCAAAAAATCTGTCAATAAAATATTACGAGATATAGACATAAGGTATACAAATTCTCAATATGATATGTAAGAAAGTATGAAGGCTTTTCTATTGATTTTCGACTCAAATAAGCCATAGTGTATATAAATTTGATTTCGAACCCGGATTCGGATATGAAAGGAAGATTGTTCCAAAAGTTCACTCAATCCTCTATAAAATATCATTATATTACGAAACTCCTCATTTACATAGTATTTATAGCTTCGTCACCGAGGCCGCAATCCCTCAATGAAACCCTTTGCTTTACATCGCAGCAGAAATCGTTCACATTACAATATTTCCAAGGTTTTCTAAATACAAGTTGCAGACCATATACAAGTTACCAGTTCACACTCATGTCGTCAGAAAGCTGTGTGATTTACATCTTCATTTATCAATTAGTTTGCATCTCCGAGAGCTTTGTTGTTTAAGAACTGTGAGTTTTGACTCTATGCTATACCTTGGTCTTCAACATCCTTGATAGTGACACCCTTAGATATATTAACTGATACTTTCGTGGTGACACCGTTAGCACCATGAAGCCGACATTTATTCAGGTTTTTTTGAGCTTATTTATTTAGAGCTTAAAATTTTCATGAATCGTAGTTGTGACCTCATTTAGGTGATATACTGTAAATATGTTATTGTCATACAGCAAAGTAATCTTCTGAAAGTTATGTTGTGGAATTAATGTGCAGGCTGGTTTAACGAATGTGCACGGAATCCCTTCCGTGGGTCACTAGGACCGTCAAAAAAATTTCGGACTAGTATCACAATTTGGTTTTACTTTTTATTGACGAAAATGTATCCCTACGAATTTCAGTTGTGAGCTCAGCTCATTCGGGTGAAACATCACGAGGGGCTGTCATTGCCATACAACAAAGTGAGTTTTCTAAAAGTTATGTTGTGAAATGAATTTGCAGGCCGGTTTGACGAATGTGCATGGTTCAGTGGCGCGCAGACACCGGCAGCGACATTGCGGACTATCACGATGCGGCTTTACTTTTTATACCTGAAATATGTATGAAATGCAGTTGTGACCACAGCTCAATTAGGTGATACATATGTAAAGCTTTCATTGTCATACAGCTAAGTGAGTCTTCCGAAAGTTATGTTGTGGTTTGAATATGCAGGCTGGTTTGGCGACTGTACATAGACGAGACGGTGGCACGTTGGCAACGGCAAAGATATTGTGGGCTATCACGATGCGGCATTTCTTTTTATAGCTGAAAATTTGTAAAAATCGCAATTGTGAGCACAGCTTATTCAGATGATACGTATGAAGAGCTGTCATTGCCATACAGTAAAGTAAATCTTATGAAAATTAAATTATGTAGTGGAAAGAATATGCAGCCTGGTTTGACGAATGTGCACAGAGGAAACGGTGGCGCGCCACCGTCCCGTGACGCGCCGGCACCGCCAAAGAAATTGCGGACTATCACGATGCGGCTTTACTTTTTATAGCTGAAATGCTAAACATAATTAAGTTTACGTTTATCATAAACTGTAAGATATCTCACGTCCTATAAATATTTTATGACCGGAAGTATGACTGATAGTATAAGGGTTAACACTTTCATACTGTTATTAATATTTATTAAAAAATGTTTTATAATGGTTTATTAATCCTATCTAGACTAATATTATAAACAGATAATTTGTGTTTATTTGTACTACGCGAAAGAAGCGACTGTTCCCGAGGGAATGATATTAACGCAAGCGGAGCCGCTGGTGAAAGCTAAAAATATAAATGTAAAAGAAATTTTGTTTGTTTGTTAAAGTGCTCTGATAACATTCTATAATACCAAACACTGTTGAATGTTATTGTGTTACACATTGTTTTAAAACGTTATTTATAACTGTTGCGTGGGAGCACCCTTACGCTCATCATTTGTCACGCCTTTATTGCTGAACCGATCTTCATAAAAACTTAATTTATGTAGTTTGGGGTACTGAAATGTAGGATAGATTCCATCCCGGAAAAATATTCCGTTCGTATCAACATTAACGCGAACGAAGCTCGCACAAGCTAATTAAATATATTTCAACTTGTGCTTTCTTTAGCTTAAACGAGACAATAGATATCTACTAGTTCATTTTCTCAGCTATTTTGATAAGACTTCTACCTACTGCCTGCGGCGATTGGAACTTCCGAAGAAATGAATTTTGTAACAAAAAGTGACTGCGTCTACAGCAAAGCAAATCTTTAAACTTTCTTTCAATTTTATATGAATGATTAATATCTATACCAATATTATAAAGAGGAAAGATTTTATTGTTTGTTTGCATTGAATTAGCTCCAAAACTTCTTCACGGATTTTCGAAATTCTTTCACCTTTAAAGAGCTAATTAAACTGCGGGCTACGGCAGATATTTATTAAATAAAACTAATTAAATATAATTAGGCTATAATTGACGCAGACTAAATCGCTGCATAATTGCTAGTATCTTACATTGTTGTCGTTGCTAATTTTCTAAATATAGCATATAACTACTAAGTAAAGCTGTATAAGTAAAGCCAGCGGAGGCTTCCGGCGATATCTCCGCCCGGGGCCATAAACCCACTGATTACTATTATTTTGCTACAGTTTATCATAATCCTGCAAAATGTACATCTGTAATTTTCTTGTGTATTGTTTCAGGCAAAAACACCACTGTGTACATAGGAGTTAACGTAAATAGGGTGTCTGGAGTTGACGAGAATAGAGAGGTATGTACAAAGATTGTGTTAGTTAATAAATAGTTTTTTTTAATTTAACAAATTCAATCGACTTAGTCAAGAGCCCCCTCAAATATACATGAAATAACGGGTATTACAGTACGAATGTCTGTTGTAAAACTTGTAATTGTAAAATGTGTTACAAAATGTTCTTCGAAACATACAAAGTCATATGACAAAGATATTGCCATTGCTTATTGCATTTCCACACTTAATTTTACTCCACACGCCTTGTATTGCCTGGATTCTATTATTTTAAAAAATGTTCTCGCGCAGCCATTACTAAAACTGTACTTAGTAAAAACCTTCATTTTACGTACGTTTATTTTGTATTACTACTGAGATGAGGTAAAGGGAGAAATTTCAACTTACTTTAATTTAACTTATAAGCATGGTGGTGATAGTGAGTTTGGCAAAACCCCCACAAGAAGCAGGCTGCTTACAACCGGTTGTATTGTACTTGGGAAGGCCTGTGTCCATCAGTGGACTTTTTGCGGATGAGACGGTCGAATTACTGTGTTGCAAAATTTTCCTACAGACGAACAAACTAATAGTTTCATATAAATAAACTTTACCCAACTAAAAAGAGACATTAAAATCTTATTTACACTCCAATGTAAAACACAAATCTTGGCAAGTTACATTATTCCGATAGTAATTCTCGTGTTGTAGAGATGTTAACAACCTATTTTATGGCCGTCAAAGACTGGCCTCGTCTCGCGAATCTAGACGATTAGGTAGTTACACCACTCGCTGGTACTATTATGACTGTATCCAAATTGTAGCGGAAATAAATCTTTCTGAGTTCAATTCTATTTACTATTTTCGCAATAGGAAATTCTATATAGGAACCTTGGAAAATCTCTTAAATCATTTTACAATTAAGTCTTTCCATTTTGCTTGTAGTTGTAGTTTTGCACATCTATAGTATATATTCTAAGCCTCTCCAACCCGTCTGGTCAGCGTGGATAGTGTAGGCCTAATCTTCTGACTGCGCTGGCTATTATACGGCTCTGATAGTACAGAGAGAGTCGTGCTAACAAAAACCTGATGATGATGATATTAGAAGCCGGTTTTTACGGCAATGTTTAGTGTTAGTTTTTTTAAACTGATATTTTTCCCTTCTGACCTTAAAATAGAAATAGATAACCAGTTCTTGTACAGAACTAAAATCTAGAAAACTTTGAATAAGATGAGCGAAAGTGGTAAAACCGTATGATGGTGAGAAAGATGAATAAAAAGATGAATGATCTATTTTGTTCAAGGAGATAACACTGGACGTGTTCCTGCAAGCATCATGGGAGGACCTGCGACTCCACGTGCCCACGGGCATGAACCTCATCGACCTGCCGTGGGAGTTTCGCCAGCTCATCTGGACTCCCGACCTGTACATCTACCAGCTGCAGTCCATGAAGATCCTCTCCGTGTTGAATGAGATGGCCTCGCTGAGACTCTACTCCAATGGCACCGTCTCAGTCAGTATTGGGTTCGTCTAATTTTACTTCCATTTTATTTTTCCTAGCTACCGAGGCTTTCTCTTACTCATTTTCAGTGCACGAAAGCACCAGGTCTGCTATTATGATCACATGTTAGTTTTAACTATTTATTCTTCAATATGATTTGGGAAAGTTGTTTTATTATCCTGCCGTCTTCTATTGGCACAGAATCGAAGACAAATACCTGCAAAATGACTCGTAAGTATTTTTGGCCGATAGAAATTGAAACTTAAACCTCTTGTATTATAGCCTATTTGTATATTAAGTAACCTAGACTCAATCTGCGAGAATCTATACGCAATCACACTGCAAGAGTACTATGCAGTGTGATTGCGTATGGTGTGAGTGCCATTATTTTATTTGCAGCTTAACATCTCAATGCTTTGATTACTATGATTCGGAGATAAAAATGAAACTCCATTTATTCTAGTTAGTAGTAATAATGTTTTCAAGTCCGATGATATTCCGAAAGATTGCGGCTGAGAACAAAAACGGGAAAACCCCTAGATTGATCACCGATATATGTCGTAAAGCTGGTTATCAAAAATAATGCTTAATGCCATGGTACACATACATATATGTATATTATCATACATGTATCACTTGCTAAAGACCACGTACAGCGTGTTAGAGGGCGTAAAGGTGTTAAACGAACTCAAAAAGGTCGGATTGCTAGCCGCATCCCCTTTTGACGTTATTCCTTAGATTTTCGCCCAAGCTCTTGACCGGCTTTATCAGTCTGCGCGGGAAAAAAGCAGCTGTTTCATTCTATGTTTTTCTTATTCTTCCAAACAAGCATGGAAGAAATGACAATAGTACAAGACAAAGATAAAGTCGGAAGAACAGGAATGAATCTACCAGAAGCTGTTTGAGAATTTGTGATTTCCTTGTTTCCACTTTCACGTTATTTTAATCCACTACATGATGTGATCACGTAACGCACTTGGAAGGTTTCTTTTGGTGGTTATGCGATGCCTACCCACCAAGTAACAGACACGACTGTCGTATTAAATCTGTGTAGGTAGATCACACAGTTTTAAAGTATTAGTTGCTTCTGTTAGTTTTTATATGATTGCAATACGATTCATCTCATTATTATCGAGGACATACTTTAGCAACTGGTTTAAATAAACTATGATCCGACGAAAAGAAGTTAACTAATTTGTTACCTATCATTGACTGCTATTACTAACATAACACCAGTAAATGATTTGCCTAGTAACATGGTATGATGTTATTATGAAAATCTATTTACTTCTTTACCTATATAAAAGGCAAACCTCACTATATCAACGCGCAGCTAAAACTAATTTTCCTATAAATTTGAAATTTGGTACAGGGGTTCTTTTCATGACATAAATGAGCATAAGATTGGATTTATAGAAATTCAACTTCTAAGGGGGTAAAATAGGGGGGTGAAGTTTTACGCCAATGAAGTCACATGAAAAATTGCTGGTAGTTAAATGTGTGATCTTGTAAGATAACAACAAAAGTTTAACATAATACCCTGTTAGAATTTCATAAATTGCAATGCATATTTCTTTTTGTTTTCAGAGCGACAATAACAATAAAATGTGAGATGGATTTTGTGCTATACCCGCTGGATGTACAAAACTGCGCCATCGATTTTAGTAGCTGTAAGTACTTATATATGCTACATATACTATACATTATCATTTTGAATTTGTTGTGACGTCACATAGCCTTTAACCAGCGGACGGTCAAGACGCATCAGAATCTAACGACATATCGTATGTCACGTTACGTTGGGTAGTTAGGGAGATACGAGGAACAAACGAACATTCATACGTACATCCTAACTAATATATGCGAAAGTGAGTTTGTTTGTTTGTTTGTTACGCTTTCACGCCCAACTTACTGAACCGATCATCATGAAATTTTGCATACACATAGCTTAGGATACTGAGAAGGACATAGGCTATATATCACGCGGGTGAAGCCGCGGGTAACAGCTAGTACATACATACATAGAGGCCAAACACATAACCCTCCTTTTGGCTTCGCCGTAGTCTGGTAAAAATAAATAATTGACTCATAATAAAATAAATATTTAAAGGGTCCCATACAACAATCATGAATTTTTCCATTTTCTAATGTTGTTTAAATAATTGTACGGAAGCCTTCATGCGCGAGTCCGACTCGCACTTGGTCGATTGGTGAAAAGGCAATGTTGAGGGTCTGCTTATGCAATTTGCACAAAAACTAAAAAATAGATAGCCATGTAGCCCTGCTACAAAAACTCGTAGAGAGGCATAACTGTGGACTACGAGCTGCAACTCGTAGCCACGTAGACCGTCTACGACTCTTTGTAGAGGTCTACGTGGGTACGATTCTTCGTAGAGGGTCTACGTGGCTATGTGGTGGTTGCTTGTACTTTTAAAATTATATTATGTTTCCCTCTGTTCCGCTGTCCTGATCATCTCAGTCGCATTTCTTGTGAAATTCTGCGAACTGGTTCGATAGTGGAATTTATGCCGATTCAGTTTATTGGCAATTTTTCAAAATGGCATAAATTGACTTGACATAAGGAAGGCGCTTAGGACCATTGTAAGTTTGCTAGGATAAGAGTCGTGAGGTCTACAGCCCACAAAGTCATGGTGTTGTATAAAATGATTGTATTGAATCATACAGATAGAATTGTCGTAAATGACTGCGGGTTTTTTTTTTAATTTATTGTTATACTAACAGTACATACAATATTGTTAAAGCTAAGATAATCAGCAAAATTGTTTCATTGCTTATCAAATCTGTGACCTGCATCCCACAGACAAATACACAATGGAAGACATCCGGTTCGAGTGGCGCGACGTGGCGGCGTGGCAGGGCCTCGGGAACGGGCCGAGCCAGCGCCGGGAGTTCCGGCTGCCCAAATACGTGGTCACCTTCGTCACGGACAAAAGTAATCATATTCGCACTTATGGTGAAGGTAAATGTATATTTATTGCTTTGCGCTTTAGTTTGCGCCTGACTGGTACCGCTAATGCCGCTGGCATGCCGCCCGTTGCTGGCGCGGATGTGACACATGGGATACAAAGTTGTCATTTAATAGGACAAATGAAATAATCGTTAGCCTAAAAAGAGTTCAGAAGCCATAGACTGTAAAATTATAACGAAAGTTACAATAGCGACATAACCGAGAAAACACCAGATTAAAAGCAAACGCTATGGTAATCATATCATAAAAGACTGATGTAAAGCAGTTCATCTGCCGTTGTTTCTAAGGTTTCAAGACATACATATGGCTAATTGGGGCCGATTTTATCAATCTGTTGATTTCTGAGCAAGTTAGGAATGAAATGAATCCAATATTGAAAAATTATATAAAATATAATATATTGATAACGCTACAAAATCTAAATCTGCGTATTAAAATTCAACCAAGAAATATAGGGACCAATATTCCGTAACAGCTATATTTGATTAACTTTTATCTCTTTATATATTTTTTTCCACATCTATTTCGTACAACCTACCCCAAAAGTGAAAAGTGTTATTAAAATTTTTGTACGAGTAGTTGTAGTAGGAACCTACTATTCTTGTAAAATATGTAAGTAAATTTTAATAGTTTACATCCGTGCCTAGCAAATTCATGTATGTATGTGTCCGTAATATTTTTGTAGATAAGTATATGTGGCATGATTTTATGTAAATTATCTGACAGTGTTATTAACTGCTTAGTACGTAAGAATAGTAGTTTAAAACAAATAATTTTAGAATACGTAGATTCTTAGATGTATGTAGTACTGAAACTGATTTTTTTCACTAGGGTCATTCAAATATTACGTTAGCTGCGAAGGCGTCGTCTAGGCTTGGCGTTTTTTTGATGATATGGGTTGCATGGTGATAATGTCGGGAAATTTTCCAAACGAACTTTTTTGTAAAAAATATACCAATGACTACGTAAGCTTGGGGTAAGGAGAAAGCTTTTCTTACTTTTACTTACAAGGGGAGTGGTGGGTACAAAAGCTGATTTTCTACTTACGTTAATACTTGAACGGCCCCTTAGTAGCATAGTGATATCACGTTGTTTTTGGAAAAGTACTCATTTTGCTAATCTTAGTAGTATTACTTCCAGGTCTTGATTACATTTTTCCACTTATAATAACTAGGTACTTTTAATGTTATAAAATATCTTACTAAAAAGAAGTTACTCACATTCATATCATAACACATGTTATTTTAAAAAATAATCTTGTAGAATAATATTTGATTTTTGTAATAATCTTTTAGATAAAAAATGTGACATCAATAAAATTACAACAAAAAAAAATTACAAATAGATTCATTGGTTAATGACCAAAGATTTGATTTCATTGAGTTAGTATCCCATAACACAAGTGTTACTTAAGAACTTACTTTGGGGCTAGCTCAATCTGTGTGATTTGTCGTATATATTTATTTTTTTTATTTTATTTAAGGAAACTAAAAATTCAGAAGAATTGAGAACATCCCCTTTTTAACGTCGGCCTACAAGATAAAAAATTTGCGTTGACTGCAAATGTAATTTGATATTTTGAGTTAATTTAAGACTACAAATTGTATGTACCTAGCTTTTAAGTAGTTTGCGTTCTTATAAAAGCGTTTTAGATCACTTACGTATCTAATTAATAACACGTAAGTAGTACCTACCTAGAAGATCTTAGACAATCAAGAAGTTCTATTTAGAATTATCATCATCATCATCATCATCAGGTCTTTCTAGTCTCCACTGCAGGAGCACGACCCTCGATAATAGATATAAAGAATTAATTCATCCAGTAAAATAAATAATTTATCAAAACGCCGTGTTCGTGTTCAGGCGACCACTCCGCCGCTAGGCTCCAAATCAAGTTATCCAGAGAACTAAGAAGTTACCTCCTGGAGAGCTACCTGCCCTCTGGCTTGTTCGTGGTGATCTCGTGGGGCAGCTTCTGCGTCATCCCGGAGATAGTGCCCGGACGGATGGTGCTGCTGGTCACTACGCTGCTGTCACTTGTCACCATGTTCGATACTGTCAGGTATGTCTACTTATCTGCTTCTTTTCATACATACATACATAATATTATCACGTGTTTATCCCTTGCGGGATAGACAGAGCTTGGGCTCTGTCTGACTTTGGGGTCATAAAACCCAAAGGCCATGGTAAGCGTGTTTGTGGGCGTTATGGTGGAAAGCGGAATCAAACATAGTGATGAGTTGCTAGCCGCATCGCCGATAACTTGATTTTTCGCCCTGTGCCCTTTATTTTTTGTGACCATAAAGCCGTGTTTTACAACATGCGTAGTAATTGAAATATTGGATGAAACAAAAATCTATTAGTGAGTAATTGCTAGCTAGACAACTCTATAAATTTTCTGGCTAGCCTGGTATTTCCGATGAGAAAACATCAACTGTAATAATTATTACCTACACAGTCGACCAACTAGGAGGAGGTTATGGTCTTGTCGTATAAAAAACTAAAGCAGAGGATAGAGAAGTTATAAGAAGAAGAAGTACCACAAGTATCACCTTAATTTTAAATTCTGTCAGAAGTTAATCTCCCGGGAGATACACAAATATCTAGTAGACTTATTAATGTATATGACTTATGTAGTCGGTGGGTCAACTATACGCAGCAGGCATACGACGCCCTGAGTTCAATATAATAATTGCTTCAGGGCGCTGTTGGAGCCGTCGTGGCGCTGTAGCGCATCTGGCATGTTCGCTGAGGCGCATACAGACGGCTTTCACGCTGTAATTCGCAAGCGGTGTGCCTCCATGCTCAGACGGCTGCATGACCGCTCCAACAGCATCCTGAAGATGATTGCGGATACATGGAACAGTCCATTGCTGAAGCACAGGAATAGTTTGCATTGCGGTTAAATGGGCTGCTCCACTATATAATTTTTTTTTTTTTTATCAGTATAATACTCTCCCTAATTACTAACCTTATACGTAGGATAATTGTTTACTAACACTATGGACCAATGTCTAAAAATAAAGTATTATTATATATTAATGCATAGTTAACCGACTTAACGTTTCCTAATTGTCCCTACACCTGCAGTATTAAAGACCTAAATGAAGCAAACGATAAAGGTATTACCGTGGCCACCTATTGGATAATATCAATATTAGGTAGTCAACGATCAATATGAACTTAAAATAAAAAATAAATATAATCATAAAGACTCTAAAACAAGAGGAGACTAAAACACTAAAACTAAAAATAAAGGTTCCTTTAAAATATATCAAATCATTTTCAGCACAAATTCGCCCGACGCCCTCGAGCTAAAGTGCATCGAGGTTTGGCTGATATGGTGCACCATCTTCGTGTTTTGCGCGCTGCTGGAGTACTTCATAGTCCTGTTCGGAATCCGATACGACAAGAGTTGGTGCCGGCGGAGGCAGGACCTGCGCAGAGCAGCGTCCGCGGTGCAGTTGGCGCCACCACCACTGCATATGAACCATTCACAGGTTAGCTCCCCACTTTTAAGAGATTTCTCTTAGAGTGATTTATCGATATTTTTTATTCATTTACAAATACTATTCTTATTTTGTAATGTTGTATGTAAGTTTATTAATGTATAATTTTATATATGTAAGTAATGATTTTATCTACAGCTCTGGCTCAATTTTGCACTTACTTCTGCTTTTTGTTCTCGGCATCACTTGTTCGTTGACTTGTAGATAAAGCCTATGGCTTTAAGTCCACCTATTACTTGATTGTAATAAAGTTTTTGAATAAATAAATAAATATTCATATCTCTTACGAAATTAGGAAATAAGATACGGGAAAGAAATCTACGCGGGCATTATTTGAATCAGCAGTCTTTACTCTTTGTACTCGTACAAAGAGTAAAGGGTTCAAATGCTGAATTCCCATATCTTATTTCCTAATTTAATAAAAGTCTATCCTCTTAGAGTAGTTACATCATGTCATCTTGTATGTTGGTAGTCGTAGTGGTTGGTGGTTGGTAGCAAAATGGAAAGAGCGAAGGCAGCAATCGATATTTGTAGGTCCACATTGCATTATGGTTTACCCTAGGCCTGTGTAAGCGTACAACATTTTGAAGTAGGTAGTAAGCTCAAACATCCTACAAATAAATAAACTAAATCAATACTATATTATCGCCAAGTTTCAAAGGACGGTAATTGTGAGTTTGTATAAAAATACACGTTGCTGATATTAGGTATTGATACACCCCTGACTGCTCTGGCTAATATATAGCTCCGGTAGAACAGAGAGGGTCATGCTCCTGCAGTAGAGACTAAAATAGTTCTGATGATGATACGTTGTCGTTTGCAGAGGTTAAGTACACCAGTGACGGGTACACCCCAGGGGCCAGTCTTCACCCCGCAGCTAAGCACCGAAGACGATGGGCTCAAACAGCAGTTCTCGCACCAAACCATACAGAGGGTAAATATGAATTACTTGTCCCTAACGACAATAGAGCAAGGCTATCGACTATGCATTTGTGTGCAAACGTGTACGTGGATTAAATTCCGTCAATCGGATTTCAGTATCATGTTTACACACACAAACGCTATTCTCAGGTCTCACCTTGGCATCTGTAATAATTTTTGTACGGTGTTGTTTCCACGGCACGATTATAAATAACTGTCTATTAACACGTACGATTGCTGTATAACATTTTTAAACTTAGGCCACGAATTTTTAGTCGTCCCACTCGGGAAAAAGGAATTGGAGGCAAAATAAGGTTGGATGTGAAACAAGATCTGTTAGTAAGGTAAAGATGAACTCAGAACACTGCACTGTGTGATAGCGCTATCGCGGTAATCTCGTTAATCACTAGGTGTGTATTTACATAGATTTGGTAAATATAGAAGTAGAAAGTATGGGTATTGCCGGTACAAATACCAATTTATTTGGCCAAATTTTGTCACATTTACGTAGGTCTACGTGTAAATAAGCCGAATGGTAGTACGTTTTAATGGACACAGTATTTCAACTAACTAGGTATAAAGGATATCAAAATTCACCTGTAAAGTAATAACACCAAAAATCTAATAAGGACTAGGTATCGTTGTCAAATAACAAAATTAACTGAATTTATTGTAAGGGTAAAAAATTGTAAATTGTCCAGCCGATTACACTGAACATTAACAAATACGACGTAGGTGAAAACCCATAGGCTTTCTATGGGTTTAGGTAAGATAGAAAAAATAAATACACTTTCCATAGAGATCTACGGAAAATGTATTAATTTTTATATCCGCAACTTCAGAAGAGCGAAAATGTTGTTTCGTAATCTACTCCTTAGTACTATTTTATAGATATCTTCTTCTTTAAAGAGGAATATGAATCAGTGTGATGGATGAGGATTATAATTTTATTGGCCCTAAAATAGTTTCAGTTAAATTGTTACGCCTTAATAAGTACTTATGTGTTTGAGTTCTCGTTATAAATGTGCTTGAAATAATGATTTGTAAAAGCAAAGTGAAAAGTGTTTGCACAGCTTTTAGCGCATGTTTGCTCACTCGTGCGTGAGTAGTTGTTCAATGTTTGTAAGAAGCTCGGTTATTTTAAGCTCACAGAACACTAGAAAACGCTTATCAACGTCCTAATTATAAACCCTGTCGAAGAAACAAGCGCTTAAGTTGCGAATCGGTGTTTTGTGCTATTTAGAGCTAAATTATGCATACTAATGTGATTATCAATGAGGATGAAATTACAAAACGTCAGTTTACGTTCTAACTTCTTTATCTTTATTCTACAAGGTTGAAACTTATGCGCGAATAAAAATACTACGTCTAAGCAATTTAAAAGTTGATGTTGATACATCGCTCTCTTGTATTTTTGATGCTCAGTTTTAAATTTCATCTTCATTAATTCTTAAACTGTATTATATCATAATAATTTACTTTCTGGCTATATTGATAGGACTCCCCGATGCTAGAAGCCATGGCGATGCAGTCGCCAGCCACTCCGACGACCGTCAAGGCTCGGATCTCTTCCATGGCAGACCGCGCCATCATGTACTGCGGCGCGCAGCACGGAGCCCTAGACAAGTACGCGCTCATGGGCTTCCCTTTCTTATTCGCCCTCTTCAACATCATCTACTGGACGGTATACCTCAGTGAGGCGCACCAAAGAAATAATAAGTGAAGTGAGAACTAAGCACGACGAAATGTGATCATTGTGCCTATAAAGACTATAAATGTACATATTAGAAAAATTGCTAGTCGATTTACAACCTTATTTAAATAATTATGAATAGAAAATTAAGATTTACTTTTTATATTTAGAGTTAAAATTGGCGAGTTTACATTGTGTTGTGAACCATTTTAAAATGTTACTTATTGGTAGGTAGGCAGATGCTAAATTTTATCTGGCAAATAAGTAGGTCCTATACATCGTAATTCGTAACGGCTTTTTGGACCAAAATTCCCTATTAAGATAATAGATAATGTTTATCAAAACTAGGTAGTGTTCATTCGTCATAATACCTATACCAATTGCTACTTTTGTTGGAGTCAAGTTATTTTTAGGTGCTTTGTCACAAAGCATAATAGATTTTTTGACTCCTAACAGGTATACCTATGTAAATAGTAAAAAGTTCATATCAACTTGTTCTCGTCATTATGATCTTTATATTACTTGAGTTTGCATAATCAAAAGTACCTATAAACTAAAGCTAGAATTTGATTTAATATTTATTTCATCATCAGGTCTTTTTTAGACTTCCCTGAAGAGCACGACCCTCTCTGTAATATTTATTTATTTATTATATATTATCTAACAAACAAACAGTCTTCTAGTTTATTAATAAGTAATAATCAATAATCAACAGTTAATAATGAAATATCAAAATAATTTTCTATCAATTTATATCCGTTGGTACTTATCAGCAAACCCTGCTACCTATACTTACATAGTGTTTTAAATCTGTGCCCTCCCAACTCCCGCGAACATGTCGGTTACCGAAAAGTTCTAAGAACAGTTTGGGGCAGATAAACCTGACCCCCTGCCCCCTACAGTTAAAATCTGTTTGTACGACCACTACGCAAGCCTTTGACTCGATCGAAACACCCTCTATGAGTCTCTCCCGCGATGCCGTATCGATTGTCAGTATCTCGAAGTGTAGAAGTATTTAATACAACAATGCCACCATGTCAGATCCAGTACAGGAGTGGAGCGCGAGGGCTATTCCATTTTAAAGAGGTGTGAGGCAGGGAGATGTAATATCTCCGAAACTGTTCGCTACTGCTCTGGAAGATACCTTCAAGCTCCTGGAATGGAAAGAACTTGGCATTAACATAAATGACAAGTTTTTGATTCGCCTTCGATTTGCTGATGACGTCGTTTTCATGGCTAAATCGCTGGAAGTCTTACATACCATGCTCAATGGCATCAATGAAATTTCCCAACAAGTGTACCAGAAAAGAACACAGATTAGACAAAAAAAAATTCGAATGTCCATGTTGTGCCTTCATCGGTTTTTCTTCGGAGTTCCATCCTCGAAGCTATAGGCTATCTATCCGGGTCAGTTGATCCGGGTTGGAAGTTCCAGCTTCGAGGACGTGATCTTTAGACAAATCAACTCTGCTGGGTAGCTATCGGAAAACTCCACAATGTCTTTTCGTCCAAACAAAATATGTACCTCATATGGATGGTCGATGGGTTCTCGAATGGCGACCACGTACCGACAAGAGCAGTCCAACCAACCTATCTGATGATCGGACAACCTATAATGAGCATATTGACTAAAAATTTTTTCATGTTGCTATGTAAAGACCTGCCAAAAATAAACAAAATAGTGACAGAAATACATTTCTAAACAAAAAACTCTTTAAGTTACAAAAGTTTCAAAGACACATGTTTTTAGGCGTAAATTTTTAGACGTGAAAACGCACCGCTGAAATGCCTACATATTTGTGACGTCATAAGCTTGTATTTTGTATGGGTGGCGTGAGAACTTTGTTTGGTAGCTATACGAAATATTTCGTTTATGGTAATGGTTTCATAATAAAAGTTGCTATAAATTTTGCGGACTAAAATACTTACAGTATAATTGTAATTAAAGATTTTCATACTTTAAAAAATGGTCCTATTCACCCAACTTTAAAGCTTTAAGATCACTTAACGAATCGATATCAAATTAAAAGTGTTCTTTATAGTGTTTTTAGATAGAAATTAGTCACATTAGAAACAAATTTTATATAATCTTAACATTAGGCAACTACCGTATAAGTTAAAGGTTGTCCGATCACCAATTTACAGGAAGGCGCTGGATGCAGGCCGCAAACAACCGGTCGGAGTCCTTGTGGAAGAATTATGACCAACTGTTGACTTTTTGCGTTTAAGTCTGAGACTGTGGTCTGAGAATACTTTCTACATAGGTAGGTACTTATTTCCTAACTAAGGGATCCTCTGCTAAGCTAAGAAGCATAACCAAGGCCTACGGTACGATCTGTGGATTTTAGATATATGTGTACAATTGTACATATTAATTTATTATTTTTTATACTTTTGTTTAATAATAGAATTAATAATCTGCCACCCGTCCAAAAGACCATAATATTTTATAATTTAACGAATTGTAAAAATCTTGTACTTACAAAACCTAATAATTTGTTGTCTATATACTTACTTAGATTTAAATTGTTGCGCCATTACTATAAATTGTAATTATTATTTAATAACTGAATGTAGTGCTCATGATTTACCTTTAGTTACATTTATATTTAGTAGATATACTTTTGTTAAGACAATTCAATTGTAAATCAAGGCGTGATTTAGTTAGATTGATATTAAGAGGTTTACTTAGTTTTAAGATATAAATTTTACTTATTTATGCATTATAATGACGAAATCTCGTTCAGATCAAAGTAATGAAGGTTCATGGAAGTGACGAATGGCAAAATTGCCAACCTGATAAGCAGGATAGCAAGAGTTGGCCGAAATTTAGGTTTGCTTTGTTTAGGGCCATATCTGGATTTTTCGGGGTCAATCTACCTTTTAAAATAAATTATTTGGAGATATGCTGAGTTATTATTTCAAATTTTGCCATCTCTTATATTAAAAATAATTTATTTTAAAAAGGGAGCTTTATTTATTATTTTTTAAAAGAAGCGGTATGGACTAGAGAACCAAGTGCAGCACTGAAAGGTCTATAAAACAATATTTTATCTCAAATAAGTGTCCATGTCCTCCTCATCCTCTGACTACTCAGGCTAGTATTATGGCTCTGGTAGTACAGAGAGGGTCGTGCTCCTGCAGTGGAGACTGGGAAGACCTGATGATGAAGTGTCCATGTGTGCAGTTCAGTTAGGTTTTTCAGTGCTGCCATTTGCCTTTCTGCTAACATTCTAGACATCAAACAAAAGTGAGTTGAGTATATATGTTACCTAATAAAATAAATCGGAAACCATGATTTTTTTTTATAATAGGTATCATTATCTTAGGATCTGCTCAACTTCAACGAAGTAGATACCTGCCTACCTTGACAAAAGTGATAATATAAGGATTTTTGCAAACGACGGTCATGTGCTTTAAATTCATAAAAAAATATTCTATATTAATTACAAGGAAGGCCGATATCTTCAGCACTATCATACTTTTAAGGAAAATGTTTGTGAGCAACAGCTCGTTGTTAATATTCAGCAAAACTAAAGCTGTTAAAATGTTGTCCAAGACAATACTTTGTTATATTCCTGTTTTGCCATGTGGAGATGAGAATTAAAAATTGTCGCTCTGAAAATGAAGCATGACGCGCTCTAGTTGAAGGCATCATCTAGATATATAAATATATTTACCTATTGACAAAAATCTTGCAGATTATAATCTTGATAACATATGCAAAGGTGTTATTTGTACAAAACAACCTAACTGCTGTCCAATCATCTAGTCATAGAGAGTTTTCTAGTTCATAAGAATTTAATCATTTTAGATTGTAATTAACATTTTCGTCCAATTTTATAAAAGCACAATTATTAAATGGCACAAATTCCCTCATATAACGAAAGATTTTCCAGTAACAAGTCAGCATTAAAACATCATTTGCATAGTATGAAAGAAAATTCTGTCGTCGCTGTCGTTTTTTTTTGGGTACTCATCAGTAGTGAAGACCAAATGGTCCTTGAGAATTTGAAGAAAAAAACATAGTTTAGCCCTAAGTGATGATATTTTAGCCACAACTGTAATGATTTATATGACACTATGATTTATGAGTGACCGATCAATCCCAGTGAACCGTAATAAGATGCTATCCTAAATAAGAATGATTATAAGTCAGGAAAGGCTTCTAAACATTAAGAATCCTTGCAGTTACACTGCGAATTTAATAATCCGTTCTGAATAAGTATCAGGACTAAAGTATGATTTATAGCTCCTGGCTTTTTATCGCAACACAGCGGACTTAAGGTATAATGTCGTATGGACTCTGAAACATATCTTATTGTCAATTCTGACCGAAGACTGTGCTCATTACTAATACATTGAGTCGACAGTTTCTTTTCTTGTATCAAATAGACAATGAATCAGCGCAATCTATCATAATCCGCAGCTGCACAGCGCATTCGTTTCGTATTTGAAGTGAAGAAAATATAATCTCGTTACTGATATGGCATGTATACAATAGGGGGCAGAAACCTGATCCCCCTTCAATTTATACTCTGTTTGTAGGGGGGTCAAGTGTATATGCCTCCAAATGTACATAGGTACATGCCGTACAATTTATATTCTCTTTGTAGGGGGTTCAGGTTTATCTGCCCCGGACTGTAAAGTTAAGCGTCAAAAGTATAAAAAGTTCTGAGAGTTCTGACTTCACTTTTGACGCTTGACTGTACTTGCAAGAATATAAACCATTAATTCAGATTCATACAAATATCAATATGTTAAGACTTGTTCCATTATTGTAATATTCACTGCTCGTATCAAGCCGTCATCTTATACAGCCATTACACTTAATGAGCACAATCAAATCCACTTTATTATCCAATGCGGCTTTCATATCAAATATATTTAAATGGAGCTTATAAAAACCGCATTGAATAATAAAATAGCCGCGATTGTTGTAATGTATGCATGCTTTATTGGATTCTTAATACTGTGCCTTACAGTCCTTTACTGCAAGTTTTAAAGAGTTACGCTTGTGATCCTAGGCGACTTCGTATTTAAATAACGTTTAAAGGACAGTATTACTTAAATACTTTCGAATTTTAGGCAATATCTAATATTAAGTGAATGAGAAAAATATAAATAAAAGACACTATTTTAAATTTTACGTGTGTATTATTTATTAACAAGTTTATGTACACTATCTACAAAAATACCACGCGAATGACGACCACTGACAACTGCCTACTACAAATAACGAGCGTCAGTAAATCACATGGCACCATAGATTTAAAAAAATTCGTTATGGCACTATGGTAATATGGAAATGTTTAAAGTCTAACCAGCGTACCCCTGATAGTAAATGTAAGAACCTCTGCAACTTTGCCTTTTAGAGAATGGCGACAACGCCATTTTGACGACAGCAATTAATTAGTGTCTGTGACACGGTGACACAAATTACTTTTAATTCGTATATGACAAGCACTCCACGAATAAGTATATTCGTAGCAAACAATTGATAAAAAGACACCGATTGCAGCCGCCTGAGCCATTGGTGTGCCGCTAAAAAATTGTAGATACCTCTTTTCTAATGTTTACGCGATTGTCACACATTTAAATAAAATTATTTATATATCGCGTTTTTAGCTTTTATTTTTCTCTTAAAATTTTTGTAACTTTGCACTACCCCATCAATTCTCATCATCATTGACTGCCAGAAAAAGCCATTGGCTTTAAGTCCGCCTTTACACTGAATTGTGTATAAAGTTAAATAAATAAAATATATATATATATACCTAACGTTTCGAACACTATACAGTGTTCGTGGTCGCAGGTAGACTAAGTTGACATTTGTCTAGTATTTTATAAGAACTATGCAAAAACTATCGCCTAAAATATTTATTTCGAAACGTATTAATTCTAAACGTTAGGTGTATAATATTACAAAAATGTAATAAACGCGATAAAACCGAATTAAAATTTATTTTATTTTAACCTATCGCTCAAGTTAAGGGCTGTTAGTATGATGAGGACTATGGTCAGCGCAGACCGAGAGCAGCGGAGAGCATATTTTTAAGACACTCGAAAATAAACTTTCAACTATTGGAATAAAGTGCATAAATGGTTGCACTTGCGTTGCCTCGAGACCGCGCGAGCATTTTTGTCATGTTGAGCATGGCTGCACCTTATAATCATTATTTTAAAGTTTATTTTCGAGTGTCTTAAGAAAATGTTCTTCCCTACGATGATCCACACGTGTGAAATTTTTCGCTAGATGTAGCGTGAGACCTTCGAAATCATATTTTATTCGTACTTATTCCTGATAAACAGAAATTTAAATGGGAAATCGTATTTTCCCCAATATGAGAACCAGCGATTTTTTGCCCAAAATCCTCTATACACTAAATTTCATCGAAATAATTTCGATTGTTGTGAATATGCAGGCTTCACAACAATCGAAATTATTTCGAATAAGTACGAATAAACAACCGTTCCTTCAAAGTTATGAATAAGCTGTAGAATTTATGTATGTATGTAAGTTATGAATAAGCTGTAGGGCTTTAGATAACATTGAAATGAAAACTTTGTACACAATAATCGTTCCTTCTAAGTAATGAGCTATAGAATTTATGTAGACAAAGGCACTTAATATAATTGAAATGAAAACTTTGATTCCAGGCGTTCAATAAAAAAATATTCGGGGCATTACTGAACAGTGGCGCCAACTACTGAGCACAAAACGGTAGCCCTCCACAAAATCGATTGCAATCGTGGTCTATTGAATTATTACTATATCTATTCATATCCATAATACGCCGCTTCTTTGAACGCCCTGATCATATCATCTGAATTTCTTCTTATTCTCCTTCCGATAGGCTCCAGATCAGCGTAACACTTGGGAAACACTTTCTCTATAATGTCAACCGCTTCCCTTTTGCCAATCTGTCTGACTGCAAGCACTGAATACAGGGCTTTGGTTTTCACACAGTCCTGAAATAAAAGTAAAATGATTGATAATCTTGTAGATATAAAAACCTACTATAACCCAAAACCTTAATAGATTTTAATCGAATTTAAATGAAACCAGTTCGAAAGCCTTAAAATCAATATTTTTAAATTGGTTAAATAAAACATACAGTATAACAGAGAATGTCCTGCTATTTACGAGTCGATTTAGGTTTACTGCCCGGCGATCCGTGTACGCAAGGTTGTTTCATGTTCTTAAAGTCTAGCTCATTCCAGGAGCAGAGATTATTCTGAGGTATAGGTACAATGTGGCGTAACTTATCAATTTACTTGATGGGCCTGTTTTATTTTCGTCCAAGAGACGTCGCTATGAGAACAAGCGTTGGTAACTGAGCAATGAGACAGGTTAGCCGCCCGGATCACCGTGCACACAAGGTGTTCCATGTTCTTATTGTTCAGCTCTTTCCAGGGCGTAATATAGGTACTATATGGCGTCATACAATATTAATTTACCTGATGGGCCTGTTTTATTTTTGTCCAAGACGCGTCGCCCTGAGACCAAGCACTGGTAAATGAGCAATGAGTCAAGTTAGCTGCCCGGATCTCCGTGCACGCAAGATGTTCCATGTTCTTAAAGTCCAGCTCATTCCGGCAGAAGTCGAACATGTGGATCATCTCGTGAGCCAACACGCCTTGTACCATGCCTTTTCTAGTTGACACATTCTGGCATACTACAATCTACAAGTAGAAAATACTTTATTACTTAATCAAGGCAAACAGACAGTAAGCGAACCATAGACATGCCCATAAATTATGATTGCCTCGTAATAACTGATCATACCTCAAACAGAGGGCTGAACTTTTAAAGATGTATTTATATATAGATATTATATCCTATAGAAAGTATTATCAGGTGCTGACCTCAACCAAGCAGTCTTCTAAAACTCCTGACTGTAAATATTTAAGTGTTAAAGACTACATAGTTGTAAGAAAGATTATTATTCTCAACTAAAATCATCATTTCAGCCCAAGAAGTGCCTAAAGATCCTGTACGTGAGAGTACATATACGGTGGGTTTGCTGACTTAGATCCACGCACGTCTTATTACTATGCTTACGTATGTGACGGTTATGTGGCGCGGTTGCTTGCAACCCAATGTGGGGTGTCAAAGAAACAGAATAGTCCCAATGTGGCAGCGATGGTGGTGGCTGGCACACTACTATGCATATTCTTGAAGTTTACTATTCCGTTGTGTGACACTGTGCTAATTTTCTTATATGAACGGTCCATAATATAAATAGGACATGTTAAGAATGTACATAGATTATAATGAGATTGATTGATTGAATGCTTAATTTTACACAAAACTTATCAAATATTGCCACAATTCCCATCGTCCGTTTGTATAGAGACATACGCATTCAGGGCTTTCTTAAAAGTTATAAAGAACATGTTTCATAATGATGCTTACTTGATTTAATTCAGGGTCATATCCTCCACTGACAGAGTAGTCACAAACTTCACAGGATATATGTCTTCTGATGTCAATAGGACTGAAAAAGAAAATATACAAATTTATTCAACAAAAAGAAAATTAAGTGCTCTTGCAAAAAACTTTTAGCCTATATGAAGTATTGTTAGAATCCTTGCACATTTGGAAGAGTGCAAGGATTCTATTGATGCCCCATATATTCAAGTCTGTTAAAACATTTACAAGTAATGCTAGAATATAAGAACTCGCATACATACATGAACTTGAAAAACAATACACTCCTTTTTTCATTTCCACTTCCACACTTGCCTTAAAATAAAATAATTTAATTGACTATTATGTCAAAGTATGTCATGTTAAAGAGCTAACCGCCAAAAAAATGATTATAATGTAAATAATAATACACATAGGTTTAAATAGTGACAAGACTTGAAACTCATAGAATTATACTGGAAACTACTTACCAACCAGAACTTTTGAGAGCAGCCATCATCACTTTCACTATTGCACCTGAAATGAGAAGTCAATCAGTTTAATACCAGTAGGTAGGTACCTCAATACATTCTGATTGTAAGTGAATTTTGAAAATTGCTATCCTGTGCAAACCACTGTTTCCCAGGTGATACAACTGCTTTAATAAAAATATAACAAATTATCACCACATACATTCACATTTATAACTCGATAACAGAAAACACGAAAATAATTACTTACTGTTCTTCACACAGTCATAGACATTCTTCTCACACTTCATTTTATCTATATTCTCTTTGCCTTCTTTTCCTAGAACTACATTACCCAACTTAGGCTTGAATGTGCCCCTCCGTTCGGGGTACAAATCGTAACCCCATGCCTCTTGTTTTTGATCATTATCATTTGTGAAATTTCCTTTGGCACCATGAGTAGTATTTGCTTCTTTAGAAGTATTATTATTGTTGATATTCTCTTCAGACATTGCCGTAAAATTCTCAGGTAGGATTACAACACAAAGAGGTTATTTTCAATGAAAAAAAGACTACAAATCACTACGGTCGAAGACGCAAGTACTATAAGACAATTTTGTGGTGTAAAATTACACACAAATACCAAATTAATTATTAATAAATTCGTGCAAAGTAAATAAAAAGAGATGCTAGTTGAATCAGCTGATAAGCGCTGTGATAAGATTTAATTTGACAATCGTGACATTGACGTAAATTCAATGAAAGAACTAGCGCAGGAATCTAAGGAATCAAGCTCATACAACCATGAATGATGGGAGGACCATGAAGACCAAGAAGCGAAGGTCGAATCTACGGTAATTTCAAACAGCTGTTCTTAAGCCAATCTCTCTCATCTGATCATGTCTCAAGAAATGAGAACTTGATGGAGAGACTGGTCGTCCAAAAGATCTCGCGGCCGATCACCAACTCGTTGGTCTGACGTAATTACAAAAGCTACCCTGCTACTACTAGTCAACCATGGTCCAATGTAGGTACCTACGCGAAACGTATCAAAATTTGGCCGACCAAAAACCTCCCCATCTCACATAATTTCCGGTACGGAAAAGCCGTGTTGCTCGAAGCATAGGTAAATGCGCAACCACGACCACTCTGACAAGAGTGAACGACTAAGAAAAAGAGTTCTAAAGCCTATCCAATAGGTACAAACACTAACGCTTTTGCCCGGGGTAAGGGATTTTCTCTCAGGATTTTCTGGTATGTCTGTCTTCCCAATCTTCCCATCGAGTGAGTAATACAATACCACAGAATTAATAATAGTACTCATTCAGTCAGGGTTCATTCAACTCCGGTTCAACTATGAGCCAGAGGAGACGATGGCATCCTAAAGCCGGTGACAACCAACGATCCAGTGGCACCCGACTCCATTTTGAACACCATATTTTGCCGATGTACGACTGGATGTGGGTTGCGATGCGGCTGCCGGAAAGCAGGAATTACCTACTTGTTCCAGTGTCTGTGGCATGCTCCAGCTCATGCACTAACGGAGCTTCCATCGAAAACACCACCGACGACGATCGATAATGATGATATTTTAGATTTAGCAGATAATTCTTTTTTTAATAAATGCCACACCTACTTAAAGAAACGTAAATTAATTTTTTTGCCCATCTTCTTTCCTTCATAACTCGTTAAATATTGATCCCAGCAAAAAAATGTATATAACCTTTTTGGTAGAGAATTTTATGAAAATGAAATTACTTGACTAGAAGATTTTTTTTGCTAGGAGCAACCGTTACGAGGTGTTTAAAAAAAAAACTTAGAAATGGGACCTTTACACTTATTTGTAGTTGGGTGGGATAGAAAGGTTGCTACAAATTAGGTAGGTACATACAGAATAGTTGCTACGAATACCAATTTACAGTTCTTCGGGCGAAATTTTATTGCGGCTCAGGGTACTATTTTTGAACGCGTGTCACTTGTCTTTGAATGATTTTTCCATACAAAAATCGTTCGAAGACGAGTGGCACGCGTTCAAAAATAGCACTACAATAAATCGCGCGATTCGATGGGCAGTACAAAATATTACGTAGGCGCGGGGCGCGCGAGGAAGCGGGGCGCTTACTGCAAAGCTCGCAGCTAGTATCCGATCCGTAATAAAGTTTGGCGCCACCTGTAGATGTTGGATGCCCTAGGCCTAGGACACTAAAAATGGATTTTATATGGTGGTACCAATATCATTGTTATCGGAGTTCTACTCGTTGCATCATCAAGGATGGTGCGTCGTGCATATTAAGACAGCATTCTGTAATATGATTTGGCAGTTTTTACGGTCCATCTCCATAACCACAAACAAATACGTGTGAAAAAGAAGTACAAGTATTAGCCCGAGCTCAGCTCAGCTCACACACACTGCGCCTTGGGAGCTTGCACCCACATTTGTTCTCGATGACCTATCAATGACACACGAAAAAAAGGATATGTTTATAAGAATTAATAAATTTTTATTAAACATCTTTCAATGTTTGTATCCCATGCTAAATTAACATTGCATGTGTGTTGTAATATTTCATATTTGAAGCCCCCCATGTCTGAAACAAATAAATAAAGTTTATTATTTTTAATATGGAGCTAATCTAATTTAAAACTTTTATTAACTTTTTAATATTAATAAAGCACTAAAACCACAAAACAGGGCCTTGAGTCATAATTATGATAAATTAATAATGATTCTTACCTAGAGCTATTAAAAATTGTTTGAATGTTTCTTCAATTCTGATTATGGTTGCAAAATAAATTACCAAGTTTTTGTTTTTCATTAAAAATGTTTGTATGACATTGCACAGTGGCTCTATGATACTTGGGTCATAGACAACATCTGCTCCAATTATTATATCTGGTGTTAAATCTGGTAAATCTTCAATATAATTCCAATCCAAAGGCATAATACCTGTAATTAAATACATATCATATTGGAAACCATATTTACATTAAGTACAAATAAAATAAGTATTCTTCTTCTTCTTAGCGTTTCAATGGCAAAAATATTAAAATAAGTATTTCAAACTTTTGATATTAAATCATTCATATCACATACCCATTCTACATCCTTTATTATAGAAATATGTTCTCCCATCTATTTCTTCTGAATGAACATTAGGAAAATTAACACTGACATTGTGGGCAAGAGCTTTAAGCACTTCCGCATGACAGTCTGTAAAAATATACTCTTTGACTCTGCAAAATTTCGAGATAGTAATGCCTGAGAAACCTACGCCAGCACCAAGTTCTAGCACCTTCTTATTGTGAAATAGGTCCTTATTACAAAGAGCCCAGTCTGCTATCATCACACCTGCCTGAAAAATGACACAAAATTTTGCATTTAAGTCTATTGTTTGTTTTGCTAAAAATTTTTGTTCAAACAAACTACAAAACTTGAAGATAATATATATTTATTATTTTTCAAAATTCAAAAATTACCTCATATTTCTTTTTTACTCATTTAACTTCATTGGCTCTCAATGAATAAGCAAATTTCTGTGGAAAAATATATTCACTTTTTATAACATTTCTCACTACTTACTAACAACATTTCTTTTAATTTGATATGAAACAGAATAGGTATGTTAGGTACCTTATAATATTTTTATATTTCATAAAAACGCTTTAAAATTTTATTTAAATTTAAATATTATAAATGATAAAATTTAAAATACAGTTGCAAAAATAAACTACTTACTAAAACAAAAAGCCACCACATGTTTTAAAACAACCCATGTTAAATGAATGCATACTGCTTGGATAAGTTTATTATAAAGGCCATTATGATGTTTCTCTACTCTCCCACCTCTGAGGCCCATGGGCTTATAAAATAGGAGAGCCTGAAGCTCTAGTTAAAAAAAATATATATTTACCTCCCAAGTGCGCATCCCAGTAGTGCCATTCACAACCATATTGTTAGTCTCTTTTATACTTATTATATTGTTCAAGTTATTACTTATAACATAATGACGGTAGTGGAATGTATCTTTAGTTTTGTCATCCATTAAACTGCATAATCTGGTATAAAGTTCATCATGGACGTCTTGATGTGGTTCTAAGTAGCCTATTAACTTTTTTAAATATAATGTAGCAAATTTCTTGTTCAATGGGTATTTAAGTACTAAGGGGTTAAGAATTGTGGCTTCAATTAAATTTTGCTGTAAATTCCAGGTTAGTTGGGCAATATCCTCCGCCTAGAACATAAAAAGGGAAAAAGTATAAGAGAAAGGAGTTACTAAAGCTTTTCTCATATATTTTCTTTACTTTAAAATACACTTACCTTCAAAACAAAATTCAGAACACCTTGATAGTAAAACAAAACCAGCTTGTTGAGGACTTCGTCCTTATTGCTTGAATCTGAGAGCATATTTACTTTTACCTACTCTATCTTAATGCTTGAAAATAAATATTTCTAACTTGACTTCCTTACTTTCCAACAGAATGCATTGATTTATTTCGGGTATTTTATGGTTATTTATACCTAATATAAAACACGTCATGAGACTTATAATCATCTGGAAGTAGGGAAGTTAAAAGGATCTTTTTTTGTTATTTGCATTGGGCTGGAAACAATGCCCATTTCGATCAAAGAATTTGAACTTTTTCCACCACACGAGTTCAGCCAACACCACAGATTAGACAGAGTATGTCCTAAAGCCAACACATCAGCCAACAGCTTGGATTCCAACAGTCACCAAGGCATACTTCAAGCGGAGTGTCACTGTCATTCATTCTTGACATGTCACATCTTTTTAGTGTTGCCATTTACAGATAGAAAACATTTTAACATTGCAATGGGAGTTTGTGGTGGTAACTTCCCACCACACACTCCCATTGCAAACCCCAACTGCACCCCGTGACAAACCCAAACTGCACCCCTTGACTTCCCAGTAAAGTCACGGGCCGTGACTTTACTGGGAAGTCAAGGGGTGCAGTTTGGGTTTGCCTTAGACGATTTTGCAAATTGATTTAAGGACTTTACAATATGAAATTGGTGTAGTTTGGTGTTATAAATGCTTATGCTCTGTGAAATAGTTAAAGTACTGTTATATGGACTCGTATTTATTTGTCACCAGAAGCTCCCACGAGGCATCAAAGAATATACACCATTCAAATTCTTCTTGTTGCTTTTTTGTAATTCGTTTTACTTTCGCCGTTTCTGTTGCCTTCTCTCTAGGCTTTTTAACGGTCGCTGAAGATTTTTTGTTAACCCTGGTTTTCTTTTCTCTTGCAGGTCCCTCATTCTCAGTATCTACTTTACGTTTTCTTGATTGGATGGTTTCAGTTTATCCATTACAATAATTATTAAAACTTAAAATTAAATCTTATGTGTTTATTGAAGGTATATAATTAAAATGTATTTAATTTTGAAATTCAAGAAATATAACAAAACAAACTTTTGAAGTACTCTGTGAAATAAACGAACTTTTCATTCACAACATCAGCTCAGCTAGGGGTGCAGTGCAGGTGACATTGACAGACAGCCAGTGTGGCCAGATTTAATTTTAGGAAAACCCGACGCATTTCTAAAATTACTACACTAATACAAGGAAAATGCCTCCGTGGTACAGTGGTTAAGGCGTTGGCCTTGTTGACCCGGAGGCCGTGGGTTCGATTCCCACGGGAAGCATACTTTATTAAGTTGTTTCCAGTTTGGTTAGGACATTGATAGATAGATAGATAATAACTTTATTGAAACCGAAAAGACACATGCAAACAAAAAATACAAGACAAAATGCACATAAAAATAGAAAAAAAATAGTTGTCAGTTCAGTCCTGCTTAGCGTGTGCCGCAACGATAACAAAAGGTTGTAGCTCAGCGATACGTTTGCTCGCAGAACAAACCACTGATTTTCAGCTACCACCACTGAGATTCACGGGGACACGAGCAACTATACCGTCCGTGTACCATTACATAATAAGAAAAGGAATAGGAATACTGTCATAAATTTAGCTGATTATTCGGAATTAACTTGTTAATTCATTGAATTGGAAATAAAATAAAACTAGAATAAAATAATAATATAGGTGAGGAGATACACATAATATTCATGAAATTAAATAAATATAAATATATACGGACAAATCACACAGATTGAGCTAGCCCCAAAGTAAGTTCTAATGAAAGACTTGTGTTATGGGATACTAACTCAACGATACTATATTTTATAACAAATACATATATAGATATCCAAGACCCAGGTCAATCTGAAAAAGATCGTTTTCCATCTTGACCTGACCGGGGATCGAACCCGGGACCATCCGTGTCGCAGGCAGGCGTGATGATCGCTGCGCCACGGAGCTCGTCAAAATTGATAAAATTAAAGAAAATATAATTCTAAATTGGCATAATTTAAAAATAGATTGATAAAAACAATAATAAATTAAAAGAAGTGAAAACACTAAAACGCCCAAAATTAAATAATTGTAGCGACTATGGTCCACTACCAGAGCAACTAAGTCTGTAACCCAGTTTTTCTTCAGTCTTCAAAATCATGAAGAAGAAGACATTGCAGGCATGAATCACTTGATTGTCTGATACGAAAGATGATTCCGTGCTTCGGAAGGCACGTTAAGCCGGTGGTCCCGGCTGCTATCTGGTAGTCGTTAAAGTAACCACGTCGTTTAACACGTGGCATTAAAGATGGTGTATATTCTTTGATGCCTCATGGGAGCATAAAGAGCGTGACAAATAAATACGAGTCCATATAACTCTTCTTCACCGCCTGCTTATAAAGAATATCGGGGGGTCTTATGCCCACCGACATGCGAGCTTGCTTAAAATTACATTATAAACAACCTCAAAAAAATTGTGAACTGTATTAACTTAGTGATAAATATTGTTGTACTGTACCATTTGTAAATCACATGAATAAAGATTATTCTATTCTATTCAATATTCAGTAAAGGATGTAAAGTTAAAATATAAATTAGAATGTTTCAGTTGGTGAATCAAAGACAGAAACTAAGTTATCAATAAGCAAGCGCATGTAGTTTATAACTCTTATATTTGAGATAAAGGAATAAAATCAGTTTTCTTTTCGACGTAATTTTCCTCATTATCATCATTTCGTGTAGGGTGACACGGTCAGTCGACCATGCACACCATTGTGTCAGAGTTCTTCGGAACCGCCTCTCGGCCTCTGACGTGGTTACTTTAACGACTACCAGATAGCAGCCGGGACCACCGGCTTAACGTGCCTTCCGAAGCACGGAATCATCTTTCGTATCAGACAATCAAGTGATTCATGCCTGCAATGTCCTAACCAAACTGGAAACAACTTAATAAAGTATGCTTCCCGTGGGAATTGAACCCACGGCCCCCGGGTCAACAAGGCAAACGCCTTAACCACTGGACCACGGAGGCATTTTCCTTGTATTAGTATAGTAATTTTAGAAATGCGTCGGGTTTTCCTAAAATTAAATCTGGCCACACTGGCTGTCTGTCAATGTCACCTGCACTGCACCCCTACCCTAGCTGAGCTGATGTTGTGAATGAAAAGTTCGTTTATTTCACAGAGTACCTACTTCTAAAGTTTGTTTTGTTATATTTCTTGAATTTCAAAATTAAATACATTATATTTATATACTTTCAATAAACACATAAGATTTAATTTTAAGTTATAATAATTATTGTAATGGATAAACTGAAACCATCCAATTCAAGAAAACGTAAAGTAGATACTGAGAATGAGGGACCTGCAAAAGAAAAGAAACCCAGGGTTAACAAAAAATCTTCAGCGACCGTTAAAAAGCCTAGAGAGAAGGCAACAGAAACGGCGAAAGTGAAACGAATTACAAAAAAGCAACAAGAAGAATTTGAAGATGGTGATTTTGCGATTAGTTCAGCAAGTTGCTTTCAAGATGATAACTTGGGATTAGAGGATGCCGTGATATTGGCTAATATTGAAAAGGTTTCTCTAACAGTAGCGCAAAACTTCGTAGCTCTTTTAACTGAAGGCTGTACTTTGCCTTTTATTGCAAGATATAGGAAAACTGCTGTGGATAATCTTATGCCTGATAGGTAGGTATCTAGTCATGTTCTTGTGGGTAGCCTGTCTGTTAGTTTTACGCTCTACATACTTATTTGCATTCTGTTTTATTATTTTAGACTCCAGGAATTATACGAAAGCTATCAGAATGTTATACAATTGAAGAAAAAAGTGAAATCTGTCTTAGAAACTCTAAGAAAATCAAAGAAGCTAACTCCTGATATTGAGAAAAGTATCTTAAATGCTCGGAATCTATCAGAAGTGGACTTAATTGTAAGTAAATGCGCTAAACTTTTTAGGGTATTTTAAAAAAGCCTCTTGATGTTACAAAATTAAAAAACCATTTCTGTTTTGAAAAAGTATAGCATCAAGCCTCCAAGCCTTTGCATACTCATTTTCTAAGATGTGACTCCTATATTGAATGCTTTTGGGAAGCCTAATTCCCTTTTGCCAGTGTTTATATTTGACTTGACTAAATGAACCACATAACTGAGTTAACTGTGACCCTGTCTGCATATAAATGTGGATGGCTGTTTTACTTTTAACTGGCATATATACAGCATCGGATCATAGCACTCACTGCATGCTTCTTTCCCCACCCTGCTTGCCATTAAAATCCAATCATCAATACTAGACAGGTCTAATTTATCCAGTTTACCTAAGGCGCTATCTATGAAACCATTATCATCTGAGTATGTTTGTTTGTTTTTCGTATGTGTAAGTGGCCAACACTGGTGTCAGATTTTTTAAGCTACAATATAAGTATGTTGCATCCTCAGATGTGATGGGGACTCAAGAGTCCATTTTTATGTTAGCATTCATGCTATATTATGATTTGGCAAAAGTTTTTTGGACGGATGCCAGCTTAATGCCAACCCTTCTTAGGTAGCTCCACAACTGAGAATTGTAAAAATTGCCTGAGCTGTTAATCAAACCTATGCCCCCATGTTGCAGGCTGACATGTGAACCATTGTAACATCATCATCATCAGCCTATACTTGTCTACTGCTGGATACACGTCACATGAAAGCAGTCTATATCCCTGTCTATCAAACTTATTTATTTTCTTTCAGTATGCCCCGCTTAAATCGCACTCACTATCGCTAGCTGAAAGGGCTCGCAACTTGGGGTTAGAGCCACATGCATTGCAAGCCCTAAATGGAGAATATGTCAACTTGCACACACTATGTTCGCAAGAAGAAGAGTTGTCAGCTATTGACAAAGTGGAGGCTCACGCTACACATATCATTGCTGATATCATATACAAGGATACAAGGGTCCTGGAACATATGAGGAGTTTGTAAGTCTTTATAAAATACTATCAATTTTCCCATGACTTTGTTCGGGTAATTTATAGCCTATGTCACCTGTATATAAATTAACTTTTTTGAAATTGTAAGAATTTTAACAATTGGACCATTAGCTTCGGAGCCTGTTAAATGCAATCAAACAAGCATATAAAAATCTCTCCTCCTTAAAATATTTATTTAGATCTAGTAGCTTAGTTGCTTCTCGTCACAACTCCATCTGTGTGTAGCATGACTATTTGATACTTAAAATTTCTTTTTCAGCATAATTAGAAAAGTACTAATTATGCTTTGTTTGGTTTTTGATGGTCAAACTCAAAAGGTGGATATTCACAGCTTTATTGATATTATTCACAGGACATAATGGTACCTATAATATAACAATCAGTAATGTTGTTTCCAGTCAGGACAGGTCAGGACATTGCAGGCATGAATCACCTGATTGTCTGATAAGAAAGATGATTCCGTGCTTCGGAAGGCACGTTAAGCTGGTGGTCCCTGCTGCCATCTGGTAGTCGTTAAAGGAACCACATCAGAGGCCGAGAGGCGGTTCCACAGAACTCTGACACTAGGGTGTGCACGGTCAACGGACCGTGTCACCTACACGAAATGATGATGAGCCCACTTGCGATCAGAAAGAATATAGGATATAACTCTTGACATGTGGCCAGTCATAGCCCATCCATTCTGGTTTAATAAAGGCCTTATATTTCAGAAAAGAAGAAACCAGATTTACAATTCAAAGCAGTCAGACAAAAAGTTCAACAAAGGAGAAGAAAGATAAGGACCTAAATAAGAAAACTGACTCCAAGTCAGATCCAGAGACATACAAGCTATATTTCGACTGGAAGTGCCCCAATCAGTTTGTAAAGCCTCATCAGACGCTTGCTTTGAATAGAGGGGAAGATGAGAAGATTCTGTCAGTCAAAGTTATTGTTCCAGACTGGTTTTACAATAAGTTGGAAAAGTGAGTCAGAGTAACTTCATTTTGGAATAGTTTAATCACTCTTGCCATGCATAAGTCAGAAATAATTAACGAAAACTATTTTGTACTAGCCGTGCCCGCGACTTTGTCCACGTTAAAAAAAGTAGCCTATGTCCTTTGTCAGGCTCAAGGTTAAGACTATCTATGTACCAAATTTCATTTAAATCGGCCCCGTAATTTTGTTGTGAAAGCGAGACAGACAGACAGAGTTACTATTGCATTTATAATATTAGAACAGATGGCTCAGATTTGTCTGACTAGGTATGCCATGCCATAAGATTTTGTTAAAAGCAGAAAAAGTTGTGTCAGCTGTGTAATTATTTTTTTCTTCCTACTCTTGGCCAGCTATTCAGTTTAAATGAGAACTCTTTTTTCATGTTTCAGATTTTGTGTAACATTATGGAAAAGCAGACATTGGGTTTGTAAAGGCCTGGGTGACGCGTACAACCGCCTAATAAAGCCGTGGTTGTCTAGACAAGTGCGGTCAGACCTCACGACAGTTGCTCATAAGGAAGCTGTGCGAACCTTTACGACAAATCTAGAGAAGTATCTCTTGACTGAACCTATCAAGAACCGAATTATAGCAGGCTTAGATCCAGGTTTCAAAGCTGGGTGCAAGGTACTTTGTTCTTATGTATTCAAAAAATAAAAATTAAGTAATTTATTGCCAAAGACTAACAAAAAAATTGGCACAGGAATGCCTCAGCTTGTGTTACCACATCCCTGTAGTGGCAACGCTGTTTTTCAAGCATCCCGAAAAAGAAAAAAACATATATTTGGTTTGTTTGTTTGTAAATTCTTTATTGTACATAAAACAGGATGATATACAACTTAAATAAAATATACTTAAAAGCTATTTAAAGACAATATGCACAATGGCGGACTTATCCCAGGAGGGGATTTCTTCCAGTCAACCTATTCCTGGTCAATTTAGTATGGCAATTGTAGCATAATTTTTAAAGATGAATGTTTTATTTATATTTAGTCGAAGGATGAATGTTATATAGATATCAATTCTCAATGGACGGTAGCGTTGCGGCATATAACAAGATTGTCTTCTTTATTGTTATCCATAGTTATTTTTACACATAATCAATAAAAATATTATTTTTTCTGTCTGGTTTGAATATAATTATCATTATTTCAGGTGGGCATAATAAATCCGAATGGCGACAAACTAGACGTTTGCACAATATATCCCGATTTCCGGAGAGACAACCCGAACGACCCAGCAGCGAAACAGCTCAAGGACCTACTGGTAAAACATAAGTACGAAGATTAGTTAGATTAGCATTCGGTTTCTTTGCTTGCTTACGCTATTCTACATACTTGCACATAATGGTTGAAATATTGTTGCATGAAGCTTGGCATCCATCTGTATTTTTTTGAGTGGAATCACATAATTTGCTACACCAGTGGCATCAAAAATATCTACTGCAAATACACGAGTACTAAACACATTTTAACAAACTAAACATAACCCACACATTGAAAACTTTGGGTTCCTTTACGGATCCCCTGGTACTGCGAACAAAGCAGGTCGGATTGGGCTGGAATGCCCCTGGGGCCTCTAGTATCTGATCAAGTTTACATTTAGGTTGCAAGAGTTAGGAACTAGCCTGCGCTATGGTAGGGGGTTAGTATACCTGCCCAACAAGCTAGACTGGCAAATGCTACCTACATATATGGGTAGCCTGACGCTGCATATATTTATACAGTTCTTAGTGGTACCCAGCTGGTTTCTTTTTATGAAATAGGATGGCAAATGAGCAAGTGGTTCACCGGATGGTAAGTGATCATCACTGCATGGACAACTGCAGCAACAGGGGTGTGAAAAGAGCATTGCTGGCCTTTTATACGGCATATTGCTGTTATTGTTGTCTATACTATTTGAAATATTTAAAACCGGCCAAGTGCGTGTCGGGCCACGCGCAGTGTAGGGTTCCGTAGTTGCGAATGACAACTTTGAGTTCACACTATTCACACTCGCACCTTACAGTTTAGCGACCAAAAACATCTAACAATGAAAATAGTATGAAATTTTACAGTTTATAAGTTGGTTGCCTATAACTTTTTAGTTTGTACTTAGTACTCAGCTCTGATAGTTTTCCTTTAAACTTCAGTATATATACTACTGCTGTAATTTTTTTCACGTCTCTATATATAACCGTTTAGCAGATAGAGGGGGGGGACACTTACCTCTAACAAAAATTCGCACTTTAAAACCAAATATTTCGGAAACGGATCCCTAAATCGGAAAATGGTGTTCTCAACCTCATAATATTTTTGAAACACCTATTTAACGATACCCCACACGATGGGTAAATAGAGAAAAAAAAAAATTACTCCCCCAATTTACTTGTATGGGAGCTACCCTAAAAAAAATTTTTTTTCATGTTTTTATTCTACCACTTTTTTGCCATGATTAATATACATATCCATACCAAATTACAGCTTTCTAGTACTTATAGTCTCTGCGTAAAACCGCGGACGGACAGACAGACAGACAGACAGACATGGCGAAACTATAAGGGTTCCTTGTTTACTACGGAACCCTTAAAAGGAGCTTTTTGTTTTCAGTGTGGAGTTAATTGGACTGGGCAACGGCACTGCTTGTCGCGAAACTGAATCGTGGTTGAAGAAACATCACATATCTGACAATGTTCCTGTTATTATCGTTCCGGAGCAAGGCGCTTCTATTTATTCTGTTAGCAAAGAAGCCCAAAAGGTAATCTATTCCTAATAATTTACTAGACAGCGGCGGAATAGAGAACATTTTATAATAGAACCTTATGCTACTTGAAATAAAGTTCATGATTATGATTTGATCATAGCAACCAATTCTGACTGTAGATATCAAATTGCATTTAATGTACCCAACTAAATGACAAACGCTCTATAAGACTTTTTCTTAATTTGTTACAGGAACATCCAAATATGGACCCTAATTTAATATCGGCCCTCTCAATAGCTAGAAGAGTATTGGATCCGTTAGGAGAATTAATTAAAGTAAGTAATTATCTAGTGCCCACCAATGGAAACAACAAAAATTATGAAAAAAAAAAACCTCTTATATCCTCTCCTAAGTATCTTATCTATTCTTCATCTTAAAAAATGTCAAATTTTGATATGCCTAACTAAAGTATTTAACTCGTAACAAAATGGTCCGTGTCTTGGCGACTTGCAAAAAGATCTTTTTCAAATGAGCCTGGGTCATGGATGTTTACTAGTGTGCCCCGGCTTCTCCCGTGGCCCGTGGTACATATAAATTTTTCTAGCCATAAGAATTCCTTGTCCTTCAAGAAATATTCTAAAAAAAGAATTAGCGAAATCGGTTCTGTTGCTCTCGAGATTAGCGCTTAGCAACGCATTCAGCGAATTATTTTTATATTATAGATAAAATATCGTAGATTAGCTGCTTGTGTCCCACGACACACCATGTTCTCATGCAACTTACTGTGGGGCTAGGTCAATCTGTGTGAATTGTCCAAGATTTAATTCTGCATGGGAAATATAACTGTTGTCTTTCCATTCAGGTGGACCCCAAAAACTTGGGTGTCGGACTGTATCAACATGACATTCCCCCGAAAATGCTAGAGTCGGCTTTAGACTGCGCCGTGGAAAAAGTAGTCAGTTTGGTGGGCGTCGATATAAACACCGCTTCGCTAGCTATGTTACGGTAAACCTTATATTTTTTCTTTATCGGTTCTATTTAAACTCTTTCTAGAAGAACACCGTAACTATTAACGATGTTTGGTGTTGACTGTTTCTCACACGCTATCTGAGAATCAGATTAGATCGTACAGTATCGCCTCGTTTCCCGAGGGAAGCTAATAATGCTAACGCGGGAAAATGTTTCTCACACGGTATTTGAAAAATACGAGTATTTCTCAGATAGCGTGGGAGAAACACACAAATGAGTACCTATGTCTCTGATCTGATACTGTGTGAGAAACGCGAATGAGTATCTCTCAGATAGCGTGTGAACTTGTTTCTCACACGTTATCTGAGAAATACTATTATTTCTCAAATTTCTCGTATTGTGCTAGCGTGTAAGAAGGCGAAGCGAGGCGATACTGTGCGATCTGCGCGTACTCATTGTTTTCTCACTATAGGAGTCGTGGTCTTAAAGTATACAATCAAGGGTAGGGGTTTCAACACATGTTTATTAAATCTAAAGATCGACTCAGTAACTCGATACTATATGATAAAGAGTAAAATACTTTTCTCAGAAGAATATAGAGATATTATGTATGAGAAATGTGAATCAATTTTTTTCTAATATATTTCTGTACAATTACAATTGACTTTAATATTACAGACGAATATCTGGCCTCAACGAAGGTCGGGCGAAGAAGCTAATAGCGTATCGGCAAGACCACGGTGGGTTTACTTCCAGAGCGGAGATCCTCAAAGTGGGCGGTATCGGGAAAGTCACTTTCCAACAGTGCGCTGGATTCCTCAGGGTACTGGGTGGTAAAGAGCCACTGGACGCCACTATTATACATCCAGAGAGCTATAGTATAGCTAAATCGTGAGTATTTTTGTCGATTGTTTATTCATCATTGCCAACAGAAAGTACTTTTTTAACTTGAACTTTTGTGAACGTGAAGCTTTACAGCGTTTTAGCCAAAAGTAGCCGTTTTCGCCAAAAATGCAAAGAATAGTTTCACGTTCTCACTTTAGATTGTATACAGCGGTACTTATTATATTATAGTATGGTTTAAGATTAATATAGAACCTCGCAGGGCAAATTTGAATTTTAAATGAATAATTTTGTTTTACTGTCATATAATTAATTATAATTGCGGGGAGCACTGGACCCCATAGAATTGTGTATGTAACCCCTTGACGACTGACGACGATTCGTAGTAACACCATTTTGTCACACCAGTGCGACTATGGTTATCATCAATATTATCAATGATGTCATCAGTTACAGCAACCTTTTTTTTTCTTGGTTTATACTTTAGTTACTTATATAAGAGACGCTAAGTTATCTATTGTTATTTTCACAGATTTGCAAAGAAAATTGATGTCAACATAAAGGATCTCACAAAACCTCATTTCCCAACTATCGTTGAATCTAAGATTCAAGGAATAGACATCGAACAGATGAGCAAAGACCTCAACACAGATATAAGTACGCTAGAACTCGTGGTTACCGCTTTCAAGCAGAAGTCTCATGAAGACGACATGATTTCTTTCTGTAGACCTGTGTATTCAATGGCGGTGCAAGCTGTCGATCAGTTACAAGAAGGAATGACGCTAACAGGTAATTATTACATTTAGGCATAAAACACAGAGAAAAGGCGTACGGCGAAGATACGGCTGGGGATAGCCTGCACCGTTTCCTGTGCTGTGATACGATTATAAGCCGTGTTCAGTGTTTGTTGTGTTGTGCGGAATAAAACACACCCGATACCGATTTATTAGAAGTGTTTTTGCACTTGTTACATACAATGCATGTTATTATTTATAGGAGTAAGAAGCGCAAAATAGGAAAATATAATTCTATTTTCCGCTATCCTCAACCAAAATCAAGAAATTGACAATAAATGTGACACTGGAAACTTTTACTAAATTATGTTATTACATTGGTCAACGTATGCGTTTGGGTAAATACGTAATTCCACCTGGTCTAGGCAATGCTGGCGCCAACTCCTTCCAAGCCAATATCAAACGCCAGTAAATAACTCATCATTATCATCGCAGGCGCAAGAAGTCCACCGCTGGACATAGGCCTCCCCCAAGTATTTCCAATACGGCCAGTTGGAAGCAACCTGCATGCAGTGCCTTCCTGTGATCTTGGTCAGGTCGTCCGACCGACCAGGTGGTCGGTAGGTGTCCAACGCTGCTTTTGCCAGTACGTGGTCGCCAGTAAATAACTGTCAACAAACTATTCCAGGCGTAGTCCGAAACGTTGTTCCGTTCGGCTGCTTCGTGGATTGCGGCCTAGGAGAGAACGGTCTGATACACAGGAGCAAACTCGGCGGCAGCCAAACGCCCAAGCTCGGAGACCGAGTGGCCGTCACCGTCATACCTTCCACGAAGCCCAAGAAAATACAGCTAAAGCTAGAGAAAATACTAGACTGACGTACCGTAAGGTATTTCGTTTTTATTGCCTTATTGTGATATGGTATCTAAGTTTTGTTAATAAATGAATCCATAATTGACGTAAAATAGTGTTTATTGTAATCAAATATTAAGCATGTATTTCAATAGCCAATAAACCAATTTAAAACATATATTCGATTAGCCAATTAATCAAATTAAAGCATATATTTCAATAGCCAAGTTATCGCTTCAAGACTTGTCTCTCACTCTTCCGGTTGCTGGGTTTAAATAGCAAACTTGTAGATACTGTTATAGAATTAAGAAAAAACCAAGCAACATGCCTTTCTCTTTGGCTTCTGTTTCTTCAATCATTGATTTGCATTTCTCTTTTTCTTTGTCGAGGGAAATCAATAAAATCAGTTACAGTTTCAGCACTTTTTCCTACTCTTCACCTACTATTCTTCCGCTTCCAATATACTCAAAGTATCATGTTTCGGATTGAGGCTATACACGTGGAACACAGCCTTGTTGACAATGGCGTCGCATATGCCAGATGTCACTCTGAAACAGTCCAAAAAATGCTCTTTGATAGTGAAAACCAGTTTGAAACCGTTCCAGTAATAGGAGTGGCGCAACTATACCATCTAGACCTATGGGAAATAACCAATGTGAGCCATTCGAGTTTTAAGCAACTCCTTGCTGGCGTGGCTTTGCCCTCCTCCCCTTCGGGCTCGCTCTTATGTTAGTAGCCGGGGCCACTTCGGACTAGGGTCCCATGGCATTTTTGTTTGTTTTTCGTATGTGTAAGTGGCCAACAATTACACTGGTGTAAGATTTTTCAAGCTGCCTTAAGGCATCTGACATTACTTGACGATAACGATCAATGATGACAGCCAGGACCAACGACTTAACATGCTTAAGAGCGTATCCCAGCAGTATGTTTTTCAAACAAATGCATTTCTTTATTTTCTCGCCTAAAATTGCTTTTAAATCTGCTGCTAAAAACTGTTTAATTTTTTTTATAGAAAATCAGTATTTTTAGAAAAAAGTTAAAAATAGGGGCTTACTTATTTTAGTACTAGATTTTATGAAAAAAGAATTGTGCCTCTAGAAGCAGTTTATAGCGAGAAAATAGAGAAATACATTTGTATGGAAACCATACTGAAAAAATACTGCAAGGATACGCTCTTAACATGCATTCCGAAGCACGGAAGAGCTCGTGATATTTTTATACTAGGTACTTGCGGTCGGTCACCCATCCACGGATGGACTGAGCCCGGAGTTGCTAAACAAGCGTAAGCTCTAATAATGCTCACGCCAACTGGGCCATCGAGCTGCTCATTTTGATTGGTCTGTAGTTACACCAAGTAGTGAGATTATCCTTTTATACATACGCGACTACTTCAATTAATGCTGTATAGTTATTGAATGTTTTAGCTTACCTTCGACTCAACCGAGGTTTCTTATCAGTTTCTATAACTTTTACCAGTTGTGAATAAGTTGGAATTTCTTCTCTAGCCAAGAACTGTATTTGATGCTTAAACATTTTACTATGAAGTGCATCCCTAAAGCAAAACAAATGACAAATTAAATTATGTTAAATTATTTTTTAACTATCTCATTAAAAAAACTTTCAGTGACCCACGTACAGGTCGCGTCAAACTTTTTTGCTGGTCAGATATTAGCTGCTAGCTGCGAAGTATGCGGCCCGCTTACCCGCGCGTGCCCCGCACCTACCTAATATTGTGTACTGCACATCGACTCCTGCGTTGTCATAAGGCGCAATAAAGTTTGGCGCGAGCTGTAGCTACTAACCACAAAACACCATCAATGATACGTATTATATCAGCCGTAGTCATGTTGTTGCCGCTTGCACTTCTGTCTATGCCGCCATAGTCGTTCAAATCCGACGACAACAGGTCGTATGATGGGGTCTACGGAAATTAAATAAATATCTTTATATTTAAAAAAAAGTCTTGCAGAGGAATTAGCTCGAGTCGCCTAGTTTCACTCTTAGCGAATCCTCTCATCTGGGAAGGTACCTACATTTACCTGTTGTACAAACTTCTATGACAGTCTACTCCGCGAATAGGCTATAGTTTCCTGGGTCAAAATAACAATATTAAAATTAGTCAGTTGAATTAAAAAATATATAATTATTAATTATAAATATAAAGCGTAGCGAACCGTGACGTCACACGAAATAAGGCTGGTGTCATGTCGTATCAAGAACTAAAGTCTAAAGCAGAAGATAGAGAAGTTTGGCGCATACTCCATCGACAAGAGCTATAAAGCTCTTAAATAAGAAGAAGAAGCGAACCGTGACGTCACACGAAATTCACTCAAGTACTTGATATAAGTAAATTATGACTAAATATGAAGATGAATAAAAAAAATGCAATGTTTCTATTTCACATTATTCGGTTTCAGAATATTTTGTTTAAAGTACCTGCTCCCACATTTGTTTCATAAGCATTCTGGGATAGCCGTCTCGCTGGCCCTTAGAACATATAGACACGGTCATAGCCAAATAGAACGGCATCGGTTTCACTATGTCCAACACGTATGGAGGGGAGTCATTTATGGCCTGAAATGTTTTGAAAACTTATTTTATCATAGATCATATGCATATGTAACACAAGTATGAAAATATCGGGATATTTACTGTGATTTTTGGGGTTCGCGAGTTTTTGATAATTTGGTCCAGTACGTGAACCATGATGGAAGGGATGCAAAAATTAAGGGAAGGCTTTTGCTCACCAGAGATACAAAATGCATTGATTTCTTTTGTCATTTCTTTCTGGTCCTTTCGGAGAATTTTTTAATGGCTATTTATAATTTAATACAATAACTGGAAAAACTTACCGGATGCGTCAGTCCCTTCTCAGTGATTATAAACTCTTGGTTGCACTTCTCTATTTTGTTACGTCTTAGAAGCTCGTTTCGCTGGTAACGTTTTCTTTCAGTCAAATCCAGTATTTCACATGCTACTGTGGTTCTTTAAAAAGTATATTGTAAGACATAAGTACATCATTTTATAAAAAAAAAACATACAATCAAATGCCTTAGTCACTTTGATGCTCTGGGCGAAAATACCATAGAATAGTTTTAAAGGCAATATTTAACGTAGTTATATCAATCTCTCATAAAGTTTTTTTCTCATCACTCACTTGATAAAATTTAATGGTATAAATATTTTAAAAGATATAGGTAGTTCTTACGTGAAAGTGGCCGGTTCTTGCAACGTATACACCGTCATTGTTATCCACTCGGTACTCTTAGGCTGTATCACCCCCCAGCAAGGCGTCATCACTATGTTTATTATATTCGCGATCCTTTCGCTATAAAAAAAATGTAATTATTATGCTTTTGAAACGAATCCTGTTACAGCAGCGACATTTTAAAATGTAGCTTTACCGTAAACCGCATGCTGCTCTCTACTGGGCTGTCGCTTAAGATAAATAGATAGCCACTAGCTAATATCACATAATAATATAAAGTACAAACGTACAGAAAACAATATGGCTTCCCAGACCTCTCCCCCGTTCACGGCTGTTTGTAGCTTTGAAAAACAGGGTAAGCTGCTACTTTTGCTAGTCACACGTTACGTGACCTTCATATAGATGTTTTTACTTGAATTCATTCTGCGGTGGCTATCTTGATTGTTAACTCACACATTAATTTGTGTCTGGATGTAAAATTTCGTTGTATTTGTATAAATGTATAAAGCGCCATCCTTGGGCAATAGGGAGCCGTGAGTATGTACTCACGGCTCCCTATGTAGAGAGAGTATTCCTGCATGGGGTATTTTTAAACTCAAACAATAATGTTGACTACTAATGCGCATTATAAAAAAGTTAGGTTGCTAGTTCAAACTTACGGCAGCCAAATAAATCTTATGACGCTGTCTGTGTCGTTGCATATTGCAATGATATCTCTCGACAAAGAGTGAGTAGGAATTATAGGAATAGTTATGTGCTCCACTGAGAGATATATCTGTAAAAGAACAAGCACACAAATAAATATTTTATAGACACTTTTAACCCAATGCAGATAATTTTGAAAACTATTGATAATAGAAGAGTTACGTTACTTTTTTCTGTGCTGGTCAGAGAGAAATAAAAAAAAAAACATTTAATGTACCAGCGTCCAGCATGTTCCCGTGCAGATCGTAAAAGTCCATCGAGTGAATGAGCGATTACCTGAGGAATCATGTGTATAGACGATGCGGCTAGCAACCCATCACTATTTTGATTCGGTTTTCCACTTACAAGCCCATCAACATGCTAAGCATGGCCTAAAGGTTTAAAAGACCTGTCTCAGGTCACACTCGGTCTACCCAGCATGAGGAAGAAAAAAGACGTGACAGTATGCATGTATGTATCATATGTATGGATGTTACTTACCACTTCCTTCCTATAAGCAGATCGGATGACCCTCTCCACATAACTAGGTATATCAAGTCGTGTTTCTATACAATTAGGCAAACCGCCCTGCCCAAACACTCTTATTTTTTCGGTGTCATATCCAAAAGAGCAAAGAAATATGACCTGTAATTTTTGCTGATTAATACCTGTCTATCTTCTCAATGTTATTATAATAAAAAGTAAAAAATAGATTTTGTTTGTATTTTGTTGGTAATGGATAAAATTTTTAGCACCTTAGTCCTGAAGCTCCGAAAGGTAACCGAAAACCTACTAAACAGATAAAAAAATATAATCTTTCACCTATAAAAACTTACCTTATTAGAGGTAACATAATTTTAAGCTTTTATTTACAAAAATGAATCGAACCATTATTATAGGTACCTTACTACTATTATAGGTACGTAACTACTTTTTAACTGGACGGATAAATAGATCTACTAGTAATACTTGACCTCGTAATCCACCATCTCAGTAGGCATAAATGCGAAAGGTATAGCCAATTTCCCTAATGGAGGCACTTCGGCGAAATACAACAAACAGCGCAGTACAGAGTCAGGGGATATCGTGTTTCCTCGTAAAAGTCGCCATGTTGTAAAAACGTCTGTTGGGTTGTATAGCCACACAATCTGAAATTCAATTAATATAGTAGGCATTAAGGGTGCTAGCATCCGTCGAAGATATTTATTTATTATTAAGGTATACACAACAGATCACAATCACAACATGGTATAAATAACAATAAATTAGCACAATAAACTAGATTATGACCCAAAAACGTGCACACACAGCATGACAACTATTGTAAACACAGTTATAAGATAGGATGAGATGGCTGATATTATTGAAACTAACGTGAGATAAATACGAGTACATTACTAATATGTTAGGCATACAGCTTCTTCAGATATCATTAAACGATGCTGTAAAGATCGTTTCATCTTCAAAAATGCAGCCTCTGTGACTGAGTGCAGGTTCGCATCGCAGGGTTCCGAGTTAGATTCCCAGTCAGTTTAAGATTGAAAAACGCTATTTTCAAATTGGCCTGGGTCAGGGATGTTTATCTATAGCATTATCGTTGAGTAAATATACCATGACACAATTTCACATCTTACTCGTAGTATGTGGCTAGCTCAATCTGCGTGATTTGTCCCTATTTACATATTTATTTATTAAGACCATACCATTCGTGACTGTTAGGTGCTGCATCAACAGCGTTGCAGGTTAGTCTCCTGTATACTTTAGTAGCTGACGCCCTTCTTTACGAAAACATGTCCAATGTTAATCTAAATACATTCATTGATTATATTTTAATCCTAACAGATGGTTGGATGGTGAAATTTCTCAAATAGCACTCATACAGGACAACATATTTCAAAATTAAACTTTATTTCAATGTTTAATGAGTGTTAATTTCCTTACCCTTATTACGGGATCCAAATTGTTAATTGGTACTCGACCGCAGTCCAAAACGGCCAAGTATTCTGTGACGCCAACAGGCCTTCGTAGAGGTGTTAGTATGCCCTTCGTATTCAGGTGGGCGTATATATTTATGTATAGGTAGATAGTCCTTTGGTTGGGCATTGTTAGCAAGTAACAAAGGACGTTGGAGCCGTCAGATTCGTAGTTGACTTTTAAGAAAATCAGGTTTGGACTTTCAGGCTGAAAATAGTTTAAAGTGATAATATAAAATTTTCTGCATATTCTCTTATTATTTCCCATTGCAGAGAACACCACAAACAATGGTCGCACCAGTATTATTACTAAGCCCCTGGGTCATCAGTGCCCTGGGCCTTCTTGACAGCCCTGGTTGTTTGAGATCTTGACTGTCGTCTTCTGAAACTGGTTAGAGAACAATTCGTTACCCCGAACAGGGCTAATAGACTATGACGCAATGGCGCTGCTTGGTGAAGGTTACTTTTCTACCTCCCTCGGCCTCGACCTCCTAGGCTTTCGCGCATTGAGTAGTCGAGCATTATAGAGGCCCCACTCCGTAAAGGGCCTAGCACATTGAATTTGATTCAATTTTCTTACATTGAATTAGCACACATAAAATTTAAAATCATGCCCCACTACACTATTGCGACGCTGGACTTGAGTAGCACCTAGCACCATTTATAAATTATAATATCTATGATGCTACTTATAATTCTACAGGAAGTATTAGTACCTGACAACAGATACAATGAGAAAGCAAAATGTCTGAACATACCGTAACAATACCACTAAGCGGTGACAACTCTGCTAACCGCCTATGAGTGCACGTGTGCCTCATTTCGTACAAGGAAATTCCAATCTGCACTTCTACCATTTCGCAGTCGCAAATCTTCTCCCTTCTCAGTCTCCACGCTACCGGCGCATAGTATATGCAGCCAAGAACGAATATCAGTTCGACGGGTCCCGACCGCATGCAGAGGTCGGGTGCGTATAAGTTTACAGAGAGGGGCTTGTTAGGCCGGCAGTCCACAAATGCTTTGTTCAATCTGGGTGAAGGTATTCTAATATTAGCAATTCTGATATATTACTGTGAAAAATATTGACTTATCTGTGACACTACCACGATTATAGGAGGACATTTCAGCATTTTCATAGGAGGTTATTTTCATCATTTTATAGTTAATTAATGGGAGTCAATATTTTAAAAAATAAACTGCGTCTTAGAGTTTGTGTTCATGGATGCGAGCATACGTTCCTTTTCCAATAATTAAGACTATAAAAACGACAACTTAATGTATTTTTACTCACTCTTCTATATTGATGATATTCCAAACACAGTGATTACTCAATATAATTGGACAGTTTGTTGATATCGTTCGTTTAACCTTGAAAAGTAGTTAAAATTGTTAATTTATACTCATTCTACAAAGGGGAAAAGACAGTAAAACAGGGACACTATCTCCTCAACTTTACAAGTTGGCAAGAGGTTACCTAACCTTCGCTACGTCGATGACATTGTCCTTTTCTCCCACTCAGCATCTGAGCTCAAAGTATGCTTGAAGTTAAATAAATATTGTCAAAATTAACCTAAGTTTTTTTTTCCGGTCAAAGAGAAATTCCGTTTTAGTCAGAAAAGAAACAGCCTATAATTTATTCTGACGAAAAAGGAATCGGACGAATGTGTCCTTTTTTGGAATTCCATTTTAGTCAGAAAAAAGCAATTCTGATGAAAAAGGAATCTGGCAAATGTGTCGGAAATCGATCTAAGAAGCATGGCAAGCCTTGAGGTTGGACTTCAGATGAACGGGAGACTAAGATAATGACCAACAGTACAAGCGTAAGATCGAGTTGGAAGGGAAGGTGGTTCGGTATGTCGAGGAATATGTGTACAGCCAGAAAGCTAACTTCAGTTACAGGCAAAGTAGAGAAATCGCCTTAAAGAGCGTCTGGCAACCTTCCATTTTGTCTCAAGCGCAAGTTCCTCAACATGATCGGTCGTCGGTGACGTTCAGAAGTCCAACCGACGATCAATCAATTTCTTAATTTATGTTTACTTGCTTTAATAAATGTTGGCCTTAGTAAGCCAGGCGCCATTATATAATTTTGCGCCCATTTGGCAGCTAATGCCTAAAGCCAGTATAGTTACTATCCATAACCAACCTTCAACGTGGGATATATTCCGTCATACCAGATGGTGCAAATAGTCTTCTTGACTGGCTGTATCTCCTCAATTTCCTCTTCTTCCGTACGATACAACACGCTGTATTTAAGGCATATTTTCCGAGGCCCTGCGCCGTTCGGTGTTACAGTAAACGTCACCGTGCAATGGTTTGAAGGTTTCAGGCTATTCTGTCGAAGACATGGTGGGTCTTTGAAAATATCTGACATCTATGCTCAAACAAAATAAGATCATGAGCAATGTTTTTATTAGCAATAAACTACGCAGTTTTGTAAACAATTTGTTGAGACATATACAGCGTGTAAATTGATTGACCCTCGACATACGCTTAAAAGGGTGACTCAGCCCGTCAATATGAACAACTTTTCCTATGGGTTCAATGCTGGAAACTCAAAATTGGTCCCATAGGAAAAGTTGTTCCTAATGACGGGTCTGATTCAGTCCTTTAGGAGAATTTAAATAAAATTATTTTAATAAATTCTCCGTAATCCGTAAAAAGAGAATGTTAAGGGGCGTTCCAGGCTTTATAAGTCACAACAGTGCGCGTCCACCAAGTTAGGTAAAAAAAACCGGCCAAACTTACCTCTAACAAAAATTTGCATTTACTTTAAAACTAAATATTTCGGAAACGGATCCCTAAATCGAAAAATGGTGTTCTCAACCTCACAATATTTTTCAAAGACCTATTTAACGATAATTAATAAATTACACGATGGGTAAATAGAGAAAAAAAATAACTCCCCCAATTTACTTGTATGGGAGCTATGGCGAGATGTTTTAATTAAAACCACAGTGACCGGTAAAATAGGAATAATTTATTTAAGAATATCAATAACTTATATACAAAAGTAATAATACAGTAGTAGGGGTGAACGTGCCATTTAACATAAAGACAGCAAAATCATTGGCACGTACCCTTAAGACGTGATGTGCTTAATTGACATAATACAAATTAAATAATTATATTTCCTAGTTAATATCACGTCGCAATAGTATTCCCCCTTTTAGAAAAAAAACAAAAATAATGTAACAAAAAATATTAAACTTAGACAAAATTATAACAATCACAAAACAAAGAATGAATATCTATAAATAGAAATAACAAATGAACATAAATATCTTAATCAGCAATAAAAATGATACTTGATACTTCATGACTTGTGTGTGGCACGAGTCGCACGCGCGGAGAAACGCTGTGTAGGCAATTCCCAGGCTCGGTATTTGTGCTTGTCTGCATTTAAAATCGTTATAATACTCGTAGTAATGTTGAACTCACGTTGAACTTGCCGCTGTGTGTTGATGCGATTTCCATAGTCCCACTCCATCATCCTCTTTAAACATTTGCATTTGCCTTCTGTATCCTTCTCTCTATCCAATGCCCGTACCAAGTCCATAGCCGCCGGCCCAGCAGAATGATGACAATTATTACGAATGCGGAGGTGATGGCGCCGGCCCAGTACTGCACTTGCTGAATGGATTCCAGCAGTTCTGAAAGTCTTTCACTTTTTGATAGATCTTCTTGCGGATTCTTGATATTTTGCACCATGTTAATCTGCTCGTTTTGGTGACTCGAGGAAGACCCCATCGTGGATGAATGCTGCTCGGAAGGATGATGGATAAATACTACGACATTGTATATCACTAATTAGCTTTTTATATCTTGAATCTTACGGTTCTTCGTGATTCTCGCCCCGAACGTGTGATTTTTATCTCTTGCGGACACTCAACATCTTGCTTATTGATCTCACGTTCGCTTGTTTCTCCAGACTGATTTATTAAAAATGCTGGCTTCAGACGGTTTATAGATACTGTTATTTCCTTGTCGTCACGAATTATAGTGAAAACCTTTTCGTTTCTTCGAATTACCAAATATGGACCTTCATATGGTGGTGATAAACTGGGGCGTAATCTGTCGCATCGCAGGAACACATGAGTGCAATCCTTTAGTCGGGGGTGAACGAATATATTCCCGTTTGTACTTTCTCTTGTTGGCACAGAAATGACTCTATTAATATTTTCTTTAATCTCCTGAATACATTCAGGGTAGGTAATCCTGGGTTCTTCTCCAAAAAAACTTGCTGGTAACTTAATGGTAGTCCCATAAACGAGTTCGGCGGCGCAGCAACCAGTGTCTTGTCGATAACTGGAGCGGAGTCCGAACAGTACTGAAGGCAATTCTTTTGTCCAATTTTTTGTATTTGTTCTTGCTATTAACGCAGCTTTTAAGCTCCTGTGAAAGCGTTCAATTTTTGAATTTGCTTCTGGATGATAGGGACTAGTGCGTAATTTGTCGATTCCCATTAGTTTGGCAAGTTCTCTAAAAATTTCAGATTCAAACTGTCCTCCTTGGTCGGATGTAATGTAATCCGGGCATCCAAAACGTACAATCCACCCTTCGTAAACTGTCTTTGCAACTGTCTCTGCTGTGATGTTGGAAACAGGAAAAGCTTCTGGCCATGACGTACATCTGTCGATCATAGTTATTAAATATTGTTTATTTTGAGACGTCGGTAATTTGCCAACAATATCAATGTGCACGTGAGAAAAACGCTTCGCGGGCAAATATTTCCCCAGTGGCGATATCGTATGTCTATGCACTTTCGCTTGTTGACATTGTAGACATGACTCACTCCATTTATTTATATCCGCATTCATTCTCGTCCATATGTAATTTTTTCCAATTAATTTTCTCGTTCCATTTTTTCCAGGGTGGCTCAAATTATGATAGCTGTTAAAAATTAGTTTCCTGAATTCTTGAGGTAAATATGGACGAGCAGTTCCAGTTGATACGTCGCAGTATATCTTGTCGTTAGAATGCGATGAGCGAACAAGCGAAATGCGTAATGATTTATTCTTCTGTAGCTGTTGCAGTTCGGGATCTTTTTCTTGGGCCTTCCTTAAATCCGAAAAATTGATAACTTGCGGAAGTGTTATTGTTTCCACCACTCTTGATAAGGCATCGGCAACGACGTTCCTGTCCCCGTCTACATGACGTATATCGGTGCAAAATTGCGATATGTAATCCAAGTATCGTATCCTCCTGGGGCTCTCATCAATGCTAGGCTTCTTGTCGAACGCATACATTAATGGCTTATGATCGGTGTAAATTGTGAAAACACGTCCTTCAATTAATCTTCGAAAATGCTTCACGGCCATGTATATACCGAGTAACTCTCTATCGTAGGTAGAATATTTCATTTGCGCCTCGGAAAATGTTTTGGAAAAATAAGAAATTGGTTTCCAATATCCATTGACTCTTTGTTGGAGGACTGCGCCGGCACACTTGAGACTAGCGTCCGTCATTAAGGCAATCTTTGCGTTGGCATCGGGAAAAACTACGGTAGCGGCGTCTCGCAGATCTTGTTTGCATAACTGAAAAGCTTCTTCAGAGACTGGATTCCACTTGATCGGTGTGACGTCATTCTTCTTTGAGTTCCTCAAATATATATTAAGTGGGGCTTGATGCTTAGCGGCACGGGGAATTAAATGCCTGTAGAAATTGACCATGCCCAGAAAACGACGTAGTTCCTTGACCGTCTTTGGTTTAGGAAAATCAATAATTGCCTGTGATTTTTCTTGCGTCGGTTTCATCCCTTGGCTCGTTATATGATAACCAAGAAAGTCTAACTCGCTCTTGAGAAACTCACATTTGCTCAGATTAATCGTAATGCCATTATCACTCAGTCGTTTGAACACTATATCCAGATGCTTGAGATTCTCTTCTTCGTCCCGTGAGGCAATCAAAATATCGTCAACAAATATGTATATAAAATCCAGATCTCGGAAAATGGAATCCATAAATCTTTGGAAAGTTTGTCCAGCGTTGCGCAATCCAAACGGCATAAACCGGAACTGCACCAACGAAAAAGGCAATATTACGGCAGTTTTTTCAGGTTCAGCAACTGGTATACAGTAGTAGGCCTTCCTGATATCAATTTTGCTAAATACGCTCTTTCCACTCGTAATATACGAAAAATCCAATAGCCTGGGAAGAGGATATCTGTCTGGAACTGTGATTTTATTCAACGCACGATAATCACCGCAAGGACGCCATTCGCCATTTTTCTTCTTAACCATGTGTAAAGGACTGGCCCATGGGCTGTTAGAAGGTTCACAAATACCCATATTAATCAATTCCTGGAATTCCTTTTTGGCTGCTTTATACTTGTCTGGCGGCAGCGGGCGAGCGCGGGCGAATACTGGTGGGCCTTTTGTAATGATGTGATGTTGAACGTTGTGTTTAACGGGTTTTCTGATTGACATCGGCCGAGTAATATCTTCGTATTTTTCCAACAGTTGTTTTACGTTGTCTTGTAAACCGCCATCAATGGAGCGAACAGAAGGGAAATTTGATTTATCCAAGTTTGCAGGCGTCTTCAGCTCTGTAATCTTGTCTACTAATCTTCTTCCAGATATGTCCACCAGTAAACGATAGTGCTCCAAAAAATCAGCTCCTAAAATTGGCATCTTGACATCGGCAATGATAAATGTCCACGTAAAATTACGTCGTAAACCCAAATTTAACGTCATCGTTTTCTCGCCATAAGTATCGATAATTGTTCCATTCGCAGCATAAAGTTTAAAATCACTTGCTTTCTCTTTGCCCTGTGCGTCTTTGGTTAATACTGAACAATTTGCTCCCGTGTCCACTAAAAATCTATAACCACTGTTTGAGTCGGTAATAGTTAGGCGTTTGGAGGGTTGAAGAGCACAGAGATCCGCCTCATTCTGTGCAAATTTTAGTTTTCCGACGGCTGCTCCTCGTTTTTCCAAGCACAAGGTTGGATGCATCTATGAGCCCTCTTCTTAAAACGCTGGTGATAAAAACACAACCTTGATGACGAACGTCCACGCGACCGTGACCTAGACCGGCCATACCGCTGATACCTAAAGTTGTCCCGTCGGCTAAAACGGCGCTCGTTACGTAGCTCAGCGATCTCCAGTTTCAATGACGCTAACTGTGATGTCATATGTGTTATTAAATTGACATCGGTGGCGTAGGTACTTTGAACGTTTTTATTAAACTGCATGTTTTCGTTTATCCGATCGGCCATTTCGCTTAACTTTTCCAGCGATAATTGTTCTGTGACCGCCAAAACAGTGGTAACCGAGGGAGGAAGTTGTCTCAGCCATAGCAGTCTAATAGTATCTTCGTTTATCTTGCCGTTTCCTGCTTCCCTCATTCGCCGTAATAATTGCGAAGGCTTCTGATCGCCCAAATCCATCTCCGCAAGTAACTTATGAAATCGGCGGTGCTCGCTTTCTTCATAGCAATTAATAAGCCGATCTCTTATTGCAGCATACTTGTTTTCAGATGGTGGATTAACTAAAATATCGCTGACCTGGTGTATTACATCTTTTGGAAGCTTGGACACCACTGCGTTGAATTTGTAGTCGTCTCCTTGTTTCTGGGGTGCTACGATGGCTTCGAACTGTGAAAACCATAGCCGAGGCGAATCCTTCCAAAATTCCGGCAACCGTTCAGCTATGGTGATAGAGGCCACGACATCTGTGCAGGAGTCAAACGATGTGTCTTGAGAGGCGGCGATGTTGATTCCTTTTACCGGTGTGACTGGAGCCATTTCGACGGTATCTTCAATGGAGATAAATGTGCTTCTTGAATTTTCAAACCGGTGAGACCCGCTTGTGGGAAGCCGGTGAAAATATGCACGTTCGATTCGCGTACTCGAAGAACTTCGTCGACCGTCGGATTACTGTGGCAGAATCACGTTGATCACGTCGGGGTCACCAATTATGGCGTGATGTTTTAATTAAAACCACAGTGACCGGTAAAATAGGAATAATTTATTTAAGAATATCAATAACTTATATACAAAAGTAATAATACAGTAGTAGGGGTGAACGTGCCATTTAACATAAAGACAGCAAAATCATTGGCACGTACCCTTAAGACGTGATGTGCTTAATTGACATAATACAAATTAAATAATTATATTTCCTAGTTAATATCACGTCGCAATAGGAGCTACCCTAAAAAATTTTTTTTCAATATTTTTTCTACCTCTTTTTTGCCATGATTAATATACATACCCATACCAAATTACTGCTTTGTAGTACGTATAGTCTCTGAGTAAAACCGCGGACGTACAGACAGACAGACACACAGACAGACAGACATGGCGAAACTATAAGGGTTCCTGGTTTACTACGGAACCCTAATAAAAAAGGTTGTTTTTGTATTTTATCTATCACAATATATAAATACTATATTGAAATATACACAATATATAAATTACTATTTGAAGGAAATTTAATGCTGTAACTTCAACTACACAAATACCTATTTCAATCGAAATAATTAGTAATTACTTACGACCGTGGAAACTATTTCAAATCTATCGCCACTGAAGTCATCCCCCATGCCTTCTATGACATGGAACAGTTGTGATGTGAAAAAGCAAGATCCATAATTATACAGCGTGACGTTGAAAGTCAGGCTTTCACCTACTACTATGTCGTGAAGATTGGTCTTTTTTGGCAACACCTGGAATAGAGGGGGTAGAAATTAAAAAAATTCCCCAAATTAATATGAAAAAAAAAAAGTTACTGTACTCTGTACTCGCGTAGATCGCTGGCGCTCTGTTTTTTTACCGTGTGACGTTATCGTATCGGACAGCCCATACAATAACGCAAGGGTCGCGCGTCCTTTGATTTTTATCGCATCATGGCCCATATCTTCGGACAGCTTTTGAAATTCAAGAATCCTTGAGATCCTTGAGATCAGTTGATTGGTATTTTTAATTTAATGTTAAAATCAAAAACCTTACCCTTAAATCTGGTAATTCAGAAAACCCTTGGATGTGCATAAATATTTCAGTTGGTTCTCCAACGGGTCTGCGAATAATTGGCTGTGTTATTTATTTTCTTTTTCAAAAAGACGCATATAAGTATTATTTACTGTTCGCATTCCAGTCTTGTTAAAACTAACCTATCGTCAATCAAGCAGATGCACGAGCAAGTTATAGTCGTCTCATAAACATTATTCGGAACCTTGGGGAAGAACCACAAGTGGTATGAGACAATCTCCTTCGGCGGAAGTACGATAGACCCAGCGTTGTCACCTCCTAACCATGGTACACTGTTCAGGATTCTGATACTGAAAATATTTAAAAATATTTAAGTACGATTATCAAAACATTTTGACTTGTTTCGAGATGGCAATTCAGGGCAAAGCAGAAACGCTTCCTTTTGAAAGGACTACATTAGCAAGCTCCAACTGAGCTTTTACTACTTCACCGGACTTTTGAGGTGAGAGAAAAGTGCCTTTAACCTGTAAGGTGAACATCACCAAAGGGCCCCCAGCAGGGACGGAAATCGGCTTTGGGCGTTGCCTGTGTGCACAAGGCTTGGAGAGACAGCAAACTCTCATGTCTAATAGGCCGCGATTTGCATGCATAGCCTGAAGGGTCGAACTGAGAAACATTGGCAAAGCCTTTGGAGAGCAGCAACTCTCATGTTTTGCCGTATGGACCGAATTATTCAGGAACGCGCTTCGACATTGCTTTTTATGCTAGGTCACATAGTCACATCAGTAGCACTGAACTAAATATGTTAAACGTATGACACACAGAGATTACCCCCCACGACCACTGTGTTCCACGCAACTCACGAACGACGCATTTTAATAAAGACACTTAACTGGACATTCATCCTGGTCTGGTTGTGAAGGTAGGCAGTGCAGTAGTTGGCACAGCCAGTGATTGTGGGCTTAAACTCGTACAGGGCGTGTGCAGCTGGCGCGTATCCATGAGACATGACCTCCACTTGGCTGATTTCCGCGTTGCCACATAGTGTCAGTCGGGTGGTTTGGAAAGCACTCTGTGGTATATCAGATATGGTTTAGTGAAATCAAATATAAAGGAAGTGCTGATTCTAAAATAGATAGGAGCATCAACTTACTTTATGCGTCTTATTGATGACTAGATCCCACGTTTCGAAATATTCTCCAAAAGTTTTCGGTTCCAACGCAACGGATATTATCTGCCAACCACGGCTTTGTACAATTCCACACATTGGCATCACGACAAAATTGCTAAATTATAAAAAAACTTGTTAGTTAGTAAAACCATGATCTATCCAATGCTGTATGTATGACCAAGAGCGATACGTTGAAATAACAACACTTTATTTAAAAAAATATATACGCTCTAACAAATATACAGTTTTTGATTTTTTTTCCACTTATATGCTGTAAGCGTTAAAGGTAAGGCCTTGAATGAATTTGACGAGCTCCGTGGCGCAGCGGTCATCACGCCTGCCTGCGACACGGATGGTCCCGGGTTCGATCCCCGGTCAGGTCAAGATGGAAAACGATCTTTTTCAGATTGACCTGGGTCTTGGATGTTTATCTATATATGTATTTGTTATAAAATATAGTATCGTTGAGTTAGTATTCCATAACACAAGTCTTTCATTAGAACTTACTTTGGGGCTAGCTCAATCTGTGTGATTTGTTCGTATTTATTTATTTATTTATTTATTTATATATTGCTTAAATTTCATGTTTTTAGGTCAACGGAAAGTACTCTATAGATTTTGATTCCCTTGCGTTTTAGAGACGATAACGGCCAATCTGATGACTATTTAGGTAATATGTCTTCTCGTTCCTGAGAAAACGGGCTTGAAATATAGGCAAAAGCGCAAACAAGTGATATTTTAACAGTTCCTTTGTTGGTACCTTTTGAGATACGGAACCTTAAATATGCGTAAATGTACTCACGTCGCTGATGGTGCTTCGAACTTATAATACATGGGTACTTCTAATTTATTCGACAACATAAAGTTGGCAAAAGTAGTGCGCGTTGGAACAGTTGGCGGCAAAGTGACCTGAAATTTTCAACAGCTTCAATGATTAGAGGAACTAGATGACGTATGTAGGTATCATAAGCGTTTACGCATGAGAAGCAACCCCAGGCTAGTTAGGTTTGCTTGGATTTCTGACAACAAATGGCATGAAACATCTCGAGTTCCTCAGTATCAGAAGGCGATCTCTATACCATCTGAGTATGTTCCCGGTCGCATCTTCAAGCTGGAATGCTCCGAGCCCGGGGTCCGCGATCCCGCACAAGTACAGGCCGCTTCACTTTCATATAAAAGGACCTGTCCTTTTATAATATTGATTAAATTCATCATTAGACCTGTCTAATGATGAATTTAATCGTAATTATTTATTTGCCAAAACAGTACATAAAAGTCTTATTTATAGACATGTCCCTTCAATCAATTCTTGGTTCACAATCACAAATGATTTTGACACCTCTGGAGGCCTTTTTGTAAAGCGAGAAGTATAGATCCCCGATATTTGGTCTGTACTGGTCAGTACTCTGGACCACGATCTCTTTCCTTTTAGACTGGAGTAGGTAATAAAAACTCCGTTGATCTCAACTGGTCATGCATTTTACCGGTAAAGAGTGCGCCAGCCGTTCAAAAGGATTGTTCATACATACGAGGACACATCGCCTTCAAACCTTTTTATTGGATCGACTGCGATAGTTTGCCCATTCTTTATGCGCCGAAGATCTGAGTGGACATCGTCGAACTATATTGATCGCACTAATCTCTGATTGGGGGTTCCGATGGCTTAACCTCTTTATGCTACTAGTTCAGTATCTTATAAAAGTACGAGCGCCATCTTTCCTTCACAACGAGGTCCTCGCACAAAGGTTAACCAGCCTAACACAGCAGCACAAGAGATATCATCTAGTGCCGCTATGACGCTCGAACGTGCCAGTTTTAGAAAAGCTTCTGCAACTCGGACGATACTAGTTTATCGTAAATGGTTGTGCTATCAACGCATTTCTTAGTGGCACGTTTTGCAACCCTATTGCATCGTAGTTTTCAGGAAATTTGAATGGTTGCTATAAGTCAAAGAGATGCTTTTTTACCCTCTATCACGCTATGGACTGGGTCATTCTATAACCAAGTTTCCGGGTCACTTGCGGCCACCCATGCAAAGCACTATAGTTTCGCCGCATCAGTGATAGCCGCTCAGATCCTATTCCACTGCATTGGAATGCAATGTACGTTAAGCCTTTATTACCGGCTTTCACCAAAACATGACGAGATGACGGCTGTTAATCTAAGCTAGATGCCCCTAGCTTTAATGATTAGGCACCAGTATTGGCCATTTAAATAACTACGGGGAAAAAAAATCAAACTGCAGTTATTTCTAACCTCAGTGGGACAGTCGCAGTCCGTGCTCCATTGCGTGCAAGGCGGCCATGTGTTCCCGATGCACGGTATACGGAACCAAGTATGCTTCAGCTTCACCACATCTGTGTCAGGATCAAATTGCTTGTATTGAAAATCGCCGCACATGAGGTAGCCGTACACTTCCTTCACTACCTTTGGTCTAAATAATAAAAAAAAACTTTCAATTTTTCAGCTAGGGATTTGTTTAAATAAAATTACTCTTAATATAGTTTAATCGCGTTTATTAAATATCATCAATTCGGTGCAAAAATTAACAAAAGTTCACTCAAATTAAACAGTACACAAGTCCTACAATCAAATAAAAGAATACCTACTCATAATAGTTAATAACAAAAATATAATTTCAAACATACCTATTTGCGCCTACGACACACGACCGTGTCGACCGTACTCCGTGCGCAGCGGTCAACACGCCTGCCTGCGACACGGATGGTCTCGGGTTCGATCCCCGGTCAGGTCAAGATGGAAAATGATCTTTTTCAGATAGACCTGGGTCTTGGATTTTTATCTATATAAGTATCTATAATAAAATATAGTATCGTTGAGTTAGTATCCCATAACACAAGTCTCGAACTTGCTTTGGGGCTAGCTCAATCTGTGTGATTTGCCAGTATATATTTATTTATTATTTTATTTACAAGGTGTCACTCATCACAATCACAAAGTGAACCCAAGAGTAGGCAACTATTAAGTAGCTCTTTAACGGAGATGAAAAAAAGGGCTATTATATACTTATACAGGTAACGTTTGAAACACTTCACAGTGTTAATGTCCGCATTATACTGTATAGGCATAGCAAAGAGATGGACCTAAAGAAACCAAATTATCATTTATGTCTTTATTTTATAGGCTAACATCTACCAAGATGTGTTCTACTAAATCCTAAAAGAAATATTAACCTGAATCGAACAGTAAAGAGCCTAGATTCGTTTCCTGGTATTACAGAGTCTATAGGATCAATCAAGAATATTTCATCCGCATCTGTAAGAGAGACATCTTTTCATATCATTTTACAATTGTATGGTACGAGTAATAACGAAGAATAGAAGAGCAATAAGTAGTTTGCCTTCGTTTTTTTTTTAAAATGAGTGTCCACTGAAGTATCGTTTGGTTCCACTTCACTAACAATATATGTAGGTATGTATATTAGAGACAAAAATGATTTATGGGCTTTTCATCATCATCATTATCTTCGCTGCTAAGAGTCCACTGCCGGACATAGGCTTCTCCCAAGGATTTCAATTATGGGGCGAAGGGTTTGGGCTTTCACAGTGAGCCAGTTAGAATTGCAAACTTTGGTAACTTAGAAATGTAAATATTAAAATTTCAGGTAAATTAGACACCAGGAAGTAGGTCAAAGTAAGATGTAAATTATTATAAAGAAACCGAGACAGATGAAACTAAATCTAGAATCCACCTCATATGACCGTTTTTCCGAGGGCATCGACAGCTTTATGTGGTGCGTAGGAGAGAGGATTGGTTTGCTCCACCATTTGCAAAAAAATGAGATAAAAAGTTTACAGACAAAACCAAGTTCAGAATTCACTATTATCTAAACATTTTGAGATAGACTCATATAATTTATACGTTTAGGTACATAATAATCCAACTAACCTGGTACCCACTGTATGTATCCTTCTTCTGCATTATGATTCGTTACGCATAATATCTGCGATATGTTCAAAGTCATGTCGTTTACGCTGCCCATGCCGAAATCCAGGTACCTCTCGAAGACAGACGCGGCAGGAATGTATCCCAAGCGGTTGAGGCTGTTCTCCATGAGATGTGTGTACCGGCTTTTGCGCTTCCAGCTCTTTTGGAAGACATGATCGTTGATGTTGAACAGCGGATTTCCAGGTAATACCACAGTGGCTACGACGTTCAGGAATAATGGGTCCTAAGATAGGAGATTTACGCTGTGATGATGTTTCTATAGCCGATTTATTTGCCCACGGTTCATTCCCTTGGGTATAGCCAGGCAAATGAACCTACTGGAAACAAATAGCGGAAAACTAGGTAGTAAGCTATGTTATTCGTCTATGATCATCTTTTTGTCTCTCTTATCTGAGCTTGTTTCAGCGCCCGTAGCATGGTACGCGCGACAAAGTTTATCGAATATCGCCCATGGTATCGCCATCTCATATGAAGCGAAATGTGAATATTTTATCGCGCGTATATCGCGCGATAATCGGCGTGGTAGACGCCATGCTATGGATTGTTGCAATTCTTCGGAGCCTGGGGTCCGTTTACTCGCTTTGTAATTTTCTTCAAATTACACGATCTTCATCTGCATGCCCACTTTCAAGTGTAATTCTATAGAATAAAGAATGACGATTGCATAGACAGTACCTAAATGATACCCACAGATGATACCTTATGATTTCGAAGCTCATGAATATGAACCGAATGAAAGACACGAAACGTACCAGCAACGAGAAGATCTGTCCCAAAAGCTGTATATTTATAACATAAAAAAGGTTACCTGGTTCAAAACTAAACAAACAAGTTCTGCGGTGTACACTCCCAAAGCAATACCAGCAAACATGACGGTTGCAGTGATCGTTTCGTATGCTCTTATAAGCCCACAGTTTCCAGTTGAAATCTACAAATAAATGATTAAAAAAATTTGATAACAAGTGAGAGCTTTTTTTTAAGTAAGAGGGTTTTGCAACAGTGGCGTAGCAATTAGCGTGGGCAAGGCAGGGTGGCAGTGCGTTCGGGGTGGCTGGTAAATAAGGATGACATTGCGTAGGGAGGGTGAAGTGGGTGAAACGCTACCCCATAACCCCACACTGTTTTGCAAGGTTGAGTAAGACTTCTTATTAAAGCTTTACTATTATAGTCAAGTGAGTAGGTCAACTGGACCTACTCACTGCTGCTCACTCACAATAATCTATATATCTTATTATAAAACAAAGACGGGTTCGTTACAACACTTATAACTCGAGATCTGCTGAACCAATTTTCATGGTTATTGATTCGTTGGATTTGTCTCCGCCCCGAATAGCAGAATACATCTTAAAAGCAATGAAAACTCGATATGTGTAATAAAAATACTTAATCATTGACTGGTAGGCGGTACGAAGTTCGCCGGGTCAGCTAGTTCCTATTAAAATATAATAGAAAAACCTCACTTGAAAAAATCCTTGACCACTCAGTGGCATCAGCCATTGGTAGGTAGTGTCCACAGAGGACCTATTGACGATTTTGATATATTCCCTTCTCTGTTCCGAAACATTCTTGCATATTCTAAATGTCAGTTTCCGCTTGCTCAAAGTTACTTCCGGACCTAAAAATTATTATGAAAGTTAAAGAAATATTATAATCCTTAATAATAATCCTTTATTGCTATCTATATATTATATTCTTCTATAGGTACGTTTGTCTTGTATTTTCGTGTATGTTAATGTTCACAGCGTTCCTGCGAGGTGGAGTACCTAACTCAGAAATGTTAAGTTCACCTCGCGAAAATATACACATCTTTGACCAGAGGGGGCTTCGAAGAGTTGTTTTCCCCACTGGCAGATTTGCACAGTTGCCGATTCTGTTCGCCAGAGGCGATCTGACGAACGACGCGAGTTGCAAATCTATTATGGAACCGGGTTGTCATCTTCATCATCTCAGCTGTAAGAAGTCCACTGCTGGACTTAGGCCTCCCCCATGACTGCCCATCCAAATCCTTTTTTAAGCAAAAGAAGGGTACCTAGGACTGTTGGACTGAGGGAATGGGATAAAGGCATTTGAGATGCTACCTACTTGCTGGGATGAGGGATAAGAAAGAGTAGCTCGGGAGGCCGGGCGCGCTTACCCAATGCCACCGGACAGGCAGTTGAAGATGACAACCCTGACCAAATGGTTTGTAAAAAGTACCTAGATCTATATCTTCACGAAAATCACCTTTACTTACCAAAACATTTTCCAGTCACGGTCAATCTTAAACTGCCCCCACCAGTATCATCCACTATGTAGTACTCAGTGAACGATTGACCAACTACTCTAGGCTTGAACTGTACTTTAATTTCGGCTCTCTCGCCTGGTTTCACTAGCGTGTCCGTAATGGAGACTTTGAACATGCGGTCTATGCCATTGCCTAAATACAGCAAGGAGACGCGGTACGTTAGCGCTTTCTGAAATAAATATATTTATTATGTTTATACTATCAATTTTCCGGCGAATTCGTCCGCGTAAAAACATAGCCAATGTCACCCGCTGATAGATTAGCTTTCTAGAGAGTTATGGAAATCGTTCTAGTAGTTTTCGAGCCTATTTGATGCAAAGAAACAATCAAATCTTTCCTCTTCATAATATTAGTTTAGATTCTGTCTGTATGGAGGAAAAAATATGTTTGTTGTATGGGAGCCTCTTAAATATTTATTTCATTTTGATTTAACTAGGTACTTATTAATTTTTAAAGTGCTGTGAATATTTCAATATATTATTTTAAGCCTTTTTAAGGAAATATCAAAAAGGTTAGTCGACATCACAGGTGACCGAAGAGCTGGCAGCTACCTCGGACAAAGAATTAGTCTCGCTATTCAAAGGGGGAATGCTGCCAGTATCTTTGGAACCTTGCCTAAAGGGTCTCCTTTTAATAATATATTTTAGGTATTTTATCATATTTTTAAGGTGTTTAGTTTTAGGTTAATTTTTCATAATTATTTAATATGTAATTAGTTTATTTTAGTTTAATTTAATAAATTATTTGACATACGTGATGTGCCGCGTCTTTATTAATGCTAAGTGGCCAAGTGCGAGTCAGTCACGCTCAAGCCCATGAAGGGTTCCGTAGCAGCAAGCGTAGATTAGGATACCTATGCACTTAACGTTCCGATTACCTACATCTAGCCAAAATAGATACACCACTATAATTTTTCGCCAACAATAATTTATTAGCGGGTGACATAGGCTATAATTTATGCGGATGAATTCATGGAAAAATTGCTAGTTTTGCTAGTTTGTGTATAAAAATCGTAAAGTGGTTCACAGAATACAATGACATCTAATAACTACCAAGGTGGAGTTCGATTGCCTAGTGGGCGTGAGCATTATTTGCGCTTTCGCATGTTAAGCAACTCCGGGCGCAGCCCCCACTTGGATGGGTGACTGCAAGTGGCAAAAAAATATCTCGAGCTCCTCCGTGCTTCGGAAGGCACGTTAAGTTGTTGGTCTCGGCTGACATCATTAATGGCAATCGTTAAGCTAAGTCAGATGCCTTTAGGCAACTTGAAAAATCTGACATCAGTGTTGGCCACTTACACACACGAAAAACAACACTTCCAAGTTTTAATTTTTTTCAAAATAAAGAGTCTGTGACAAACCGACAGACAAACCAGACAGACTGACATGACGAATCTATAAAGGGCTGAAAAGTTTTCTGCTATTCAGCTACGGAACCCTACAAATAAAGTAAAAATATTTGCCTGTGCCGGGAATCTAACCCGGAGCGTGTAGCAGTCTGATGAGTCCAATGCGCCACAGAGACCATAAAAATAATATATGTAAATAATCAATTATGGTGAAGTAAGTAAATATACATTTACATCTGACGTATTTTCCACAGAAATATATTTTTCTACTACACCGTCCACAGGAATCGATCCGAAATCTACGACTTTTACTGAAGAAATACTTTCATCTGAATGTTGTTCATTCATATTTTTGCAAAAATTGGAGGATTTTTGCTAAAATCTAAATATTTAGCTGCTGAAAATTCTTACAACTACAAAACAATGTTTGTTAATGTCATTCAATTCAAACTTCAATCCTCAGTTCAAGTTCAATCCCACCAAATCCCCCTTGAGTCTGTTCAAAAAATAAATGTGCGCGAGAGCCACAGTCTAAAATTATCTTGCTGACTAATTTACCTACTGGGCATCGACTGTTCGACTAGTACATCTTGGTACTTTCAGGTAGTAAGTACCTGTTTGGAAAATGGCACTTTTAAATCCAATATTACTTTAATGTACGTCAGTACCTCAGAATAGTAAGAGATAAGTACTAACAATTATTAAACATAGAAATAGACATAGATATTGTTATTGTACTGTACCTAACATTTGTTAATCACTGAATACAGATTTTTCTATTCCATTCTAAATACTAATCGATCTATTGATAAGACAGTTTTCTGGGGTACTAAACAAGTCATCAACGAATGGAAATATTGAAAACTTTCGTCCGTAGCTCCGATCCCGTTATAGTAGATCCCAGCAATCGTTTTTCCAGATCAAAGACTATGGAATTTGACTATGTCCTCGTTTGTACTTACCCCTAATAATGCGAATGAAAAATGTCAAATGACTCGGTCAATAGTAAGGACTTGTGAGTGTAACAAAAAATCCAGATTCCTTTTAGCATTCATAATTGATTCCTGTTTGAGAAAACACGGATGTATCTAACAAAGTACAGCACGTTTGATAATGATTAAAATGTTCTCCGAAATACACGATGAGGAAAAACAGATTAAGATGGCTTTTTTTTTTAACCAAAAATATTTTTAAAGTCATTCGCAATAAGTTTTTCTTGCTTTTTTATGTTTTTTTCCTGGTGAGATCTGGACACTGCTGTTGTAGCATCGTTTTATTTTAGCTACAAAATTTCTATGCATATGTACCTTAAAAAATAACAATTTTAGCTGCATTATAAAACCCAAGGATCAAGATTGATTATGCCTGCTAGGAGAACTATACGTTTTAACAATTCATGAAATTAGTGAGTTACCTAAAAATACAATGTGTCGTTACAGAAGCCGTGTTGCTCGAAGGCTCAGCTCGAAGGTAGTTAGTGATATAATAAAAACTAAAAATTAAAACTAATATACATTTTTACAATCTGGTAAAATGATTTAAAATAAAATAGGTTATAGTATAAATAATTGTCAAGAAAAGATTACTAAGATTTAGATTATTTGTTGTGTTTTCGGCTCCTTTTTAGGGTTCCGTAGTAAACAAGGAACCCTTATAGTTTCGCCATGTCTGTCTGTCTGTCTGTCTGTCCGTGCGCGGTTTTACGCAGAGACTATAAGTATTAGAAAGCTGAAATTTGGTATGGGTATGTACATTAATCATGGCAAAAAAGTGGTAGAAAAAAAACCTTGAAAAAAATTTTTTTTAAGGTAGCTCCCAGACTAGTAAAGTGGGGGAGTAATTTTTTTTTCTCTATTTACCCATCGTGTGATGTATCGTTAAATAGGTCTTTAAAAAATATTGTGAGGTTGAGAACACCACTTTTCGATTTAGGGATCCGTTTCCGAAATATTTGGTTTTAAAGTGCAAATTGTAAGACGTACGTGTCCCCCCCCCCTCTATCTGCTAAACGGTAATAATATGGATACGTGAAAAAAAGTACAGCAGTAGTATATATACTGAAGTTGAAAGGAAAACTATCAGAGCTGAGTACTAAGTACAAACTCAAAAGTTATAGGTAACCAACTTATAAAATGTACTCGAAAATGTAAAATTTCATACAATTTTGATTATTTGATGTTTTTGGTCGGTAAACTGTGAGGTGTGAGTGTGAACAGTGTGAACTTAAAGTTGTCTTTCGCAACTACGGAACCCTACACTGCGCGTGGCCCGACACGCACTTGGCCGGTTTTTTGTTATGTAAATAGTTAAATAGGTACTTAATAATTTTAATTGCCTGTATAAAATAAATGACATTATTATTAGAAAGGATTTTTTTCAATTTACTACAATATTAACTAGAAACCGCGAAAATGCGTAGTATACTTCGACTTTAAGGGCTTTAAGGCCTAAACTAAAGCGTAGCGATCTTAGAGTTTTTTTGTTTTTCGTATGTGTAAGTGGCCAACACTGGTGTCAGATTTTTCAAGCTGCCTTAAGGCATCTGACATAGCTTAACGACTGCCATCAACGATGATAGCCGGGACCAACGGCTTAACGTGCCTTCCGAAGCACGGAGGAGCTCGAGATATTTTTATGCCACTTGCGGTCACCCATCCAAGTAGGGACTGCACCAGGGGTTGCTTAACATACGTAAGCGCTCATAGAGCTCACACCTACTGGACCATCGGGCTCCAAGTATCCAATCTTAGAGTATCAATATGTAACGCGGGAAGCCATAGAAAAAAAAAAAGTGACAGTAGATTGCTTACTGACAGTGACAGAATTATTGTATATCTGTGCAGCTGTGCTATGCTTCTGTCAGTTACATTTTTTGTGTGAATGCTGTTGCTGTGCTTGTAATTTGAGAAATATAAATTAATTGGCCATATTATTTAGTTATAAGATTATTGCGTAATGTATGAGAATACAAAAGTTTTGTTTAGTAGTGAGTTTAAATAATTTAGGTATCTCTGGAATTAAGCTAACCAGGCAAACCCCATTACCATAATTTCCCAACACTCGCAATCTTCATGTCTGGAACTTCCTGCTTGAGATGTTACCTACCTAGATCGTGTAATTAAAAGTTGCTTCGTCTAAAATGGATTCAGGAACAGATTGGCTCTGTGAGATTCTCCAGAATGTGCAACTAGAACAATTTTATTTACCAATCAGAGATCAGTTACAGGTAAACAACTGTCTTTAATTATTGTTTGTGGGTGTCCAATTGTTTCCAGTCAGGTACATGTTTGTAATTTTTTTGTAGATCACAAGATTGGCTCATTTTGATTATGTGCATGCAGAGGATTTAGAGAGAATTGGAATCAGCAAGCCAGGGGTCCGGAGGCTGTTTGATGCAGTTAGGAAAAAGAAGTTACAGCTATGGAATCGCAAATTTTGGAATAAATTGTTTGGCTCATCATCAAGTTCAATTTCAAGGGAGAAAACTGATATAGTACTGAAACCAGCACCACAAACAGACTCAAGAAGCACATGTATTATTTTAGAGAAAGATATCATGTGAGTATGCCATTATTATGCCAGGGTGTACATCGTCGACTGACCGTGTCACCTACACGAAATGATGATGATGAGTATGCCATTTAATTTTTAAATGTTTTGCACATTCTTTTGGGCATTCAGTAGGTAGTGAAAGTAAAACAGTGTTGGTCAAGTTGATGCAGGACCTATAGATTCCAGTTTTTCAATATATTCTTATTCCCCCTTATTTAGTTTGTATTTGACTTTCTCGGATACATTTTGTTTTATTCTCATGAATGAAAAAAAAATACATGATAAAACAGTGTAAAAAAACGAAAAAAGCCAAAAATCAAGAATGTAAGTTGATTATAATCTTGATCAGTTTGTTTACATGTTACAAACTGATCCTAAAAAATAGGATACAGTTGCGGCCTGAAAATTAGTTGTCATTATGTTGAAGTACCTATTGTTTTAGATTACACAATGAGCTGGGAAATGGATCTTTTGGTGTAGTTAAAAAGGGAGAGTGGGTTGTATCAAGCCAACCTCAACAGACTGTCCCTGTAGCTGTCAAAGTTTTGAAAGCAGATGCATTTTCCCAGCCAGGGATTTACGACGACTTCAGAAGAGAAGTTGAGGCTATGCACAGCTTGAAACATGTGAACTTAATAAAACTCCATGGTGTAGTCTTCCATCCTTTGATGATGGTGTGTGAACTAGCTCCAATGGGGGCTTTGTTGGACTATATTCGAGCACAGAACGGAAAAGTGTCATTGAACTTTATATCTAAGTGGTCGAGTCAAGTAGCAGCAGGCATGGCACATTTGGAGAAGAATAGGTTTCTTCATAGAGATCTAGCATGTCGGAATATTTTGCTTTCTACTTTGGATTTGGTAAGTCAAATTATTCAAAAGGTTTTATTTTGTGGCATTTTTATTTTCCTACATACATGAATAAGTTTTGAAAATATTCAATGAATATGCGGTAACCTATAGAAGGTGCATGTGATATCATAAGTTTTAATTGCAGGAAAATGGTAATAATTATCTGTCCCATTAAGTAATTCATTAAATTTAGTTTTCCTTAGGGAATTAAAATGAAGTATAAAATTATAAAAAGAGGGATATAGTTATCGTAATAAATTCAGCTGTGTTTAATATTAATTTGAGAATTAAATTGATGTTAGTATATAACCGTAACCGTATATAACTTAGTGGCAGTTATATTTTCAACTTCTACACTTTAAGTGTAGTCGGTGTTAGGAGAAAAGACAAGGTTAGACTAAAAGATATAAAGGGTATAACCAAATTCAAAGAAGCCAATAAGATGTACAAGACACTAAAATGGAGAAGACAAGGAGAAATGGACCAAAATTATCACAGAATGGTATCCAATGGACAGTAAAAGGAGTCCAGGACGGCAAACTACACTCTGGGAGGACGATATTAAAAGAACTGCTGGACGAGCATGGATAAGGGTGGCAAAGGATCGTGAAGTATGGAAAACGTTGGAGGAGGCCGTTGTCGTAGGACAAGCTGTTCCAAAAACTAGTGTAATATAGTTAATGTAGAGAATTAATTCTAATGGAACAGTAATAAAGGCTTATTTAATTTAATTTAATATTTTCAACTCTAATTATTTCCCAACAGGTGAAAATCGGTGACTTTGGCCTAATGCGCGCTTTACCCGACGCCGACGACTGCTACGTTATGAGCGAGCGACGTCGGGTACCATTCCCGTGGTGTGCACCGGAGTCCCTACGAACTAGACAGTTCTCTCATGCGTCGGACGTATGGATGTTCGCAGTGGCACTTTGGGAAATGTACACCTTTGGAGAGGAGCCATGGATGGGTGATTATTTATACCTATATATTTATTTTTCCGTATATATGTATCGATTTGATTTTTTTTTTAATTTTCTAAACTAATATTATAAAAAAAAAGATTTGATTGTTTGTTTGCATTGAATAGGCTCTGAAACTACACATACAAACTCGGCATCTTGGTAATAGTCAGATTTAATATTTTTTAAGTAAATTTTAGCAACAAATCGTAAAATCCAACAAAAACATTAATTAATCAATATTTAATTGGTATATTTCGACCCACTAGGCCTGAATGGATCGGAAATTCTGCGATTAATAATGCGCGAAGGCCAGCGTCTGACCGCGCCGAACGCCTGCCCGCCCGACGTCTACATGCTGATGATGCAATGCTGGGACCTCAACCCCAAGGAGCGCCCGACCTTCGCCGGTATCCTCAGATATATGGAGACCAATAAGTTTGAATCCGCAGTCGCTGCTCTCAGGTAAGACTTAATTTTTTTGTCGTGCCCCCCTGGCCTGGCAAAAGCCGCTCCTTTACTTTCACTTATCACTGCCTTTAATATATTTTTTCAGTATTAGTCAAACAGATTCAGGTTAATAAACCATCTCCTGGTCTTCCTTTTTTCTTGCCCACTTGGACTACGCGGGTCCATTGGTTTGTTATATCTTTAAACTAGCAGCCCTTCCCGGTTGCGCCCGGTTATGAATTATGCATATATGCCCCATGAATCACTCTATCTATTGGTGAAAACCACATGAAAATCCGTGCAGTTTTTGTGTTTATCGCGAACAGACAGACCGACGCGGCGGAGTTCTTTGTTTTATATAATATGTAGTGATGATATGCATTGTTAACCCGCGTTTGACTTGCGCTCTATCAGCTGACAGAGGAAAACCGTACATGCAAAGTCGGTTATCTTCAACCTATTCAACAATCAAACAATCCTTTTTTTGTTTTACCCCATTCCTGTAACCGATATAATTCGGACTATCTAGAGCAAAATCTTAGATCTGAATTATTGCCTATTTAGCGATAATTTGAATAGCTCGCCCGACTATCACTCTTTTAGAACGAATCCTGAGATACTTCCTCTTTATATTGTTATGACTTTGCACCTGATTTATCTGTGAAATTCTCCGTAAACGAGCATACCATTGTAATTTTCTCAATTCTGTAAGCGTGAGTACCGATCGACTGTTACGTTTTAATTAAATAACAATGAAACGGACACTTGCGTGCGAGCAATCACCGACGTAGATAATAGCTTACCAATGTGTTCTATTGTGAAGTTGCCCGAATTTTACATGTGTTATTTTATTAGTTATCATAACGCTTGTAAAATTTAATAGACATTATAATAATAACACACTTACAGCTTGTGAGCCTTGCATGGCCAGGGTGCGGGCCTTTACAGATATCATATTTATGTAACATACAACATACTAATCAATTCTTTATCCCCTACGGTTAAGATAGAGACTAGTTTCATAAAAGCTAAACCACGGACAGACAGACAGACATACGAACATAGTGGGACTATAAGAGTTCCTACGGAATCCTAAAAAGTCTTTTCTTATGTAGTATGTGCCTAATACAAAAAGTTGTTTGTCATTTGTGTTTGTCTCAGAATACGTTAACATATTGTTTTTAATATCATCCGTTATTTTATTCATTGCTTTACTTACATTATCTGCGTCAGTACATACTAATTATTCATAAACGGCACGTCCAAAATGATTACTATTTAACTATTCAAATAAATTAGTAATTTATTTTAAATTATCAAGAATATAACATCAATTGTTCCCTGACTTTCCCTCTAACAATAGAACATATTAAATTAATTTTCTCAACATTTCTTTTGCATAAAGTCGTAATATATAAATACTGCAATAAGATAGGAAGTGAAACTAACATAACCGCAAAATAGCTTGTTCAATTACCAGCAGTCACGTTAACTTGATAACTTTGGATGACGCTCTCCGTGGCGCAGTGGTTCACGTCAGCCTGCGACACAGGTGGACCAGGGTTCGATCCCTGGTCAGGTCATGATGGAAAACTATATTTTTTAGATTGGCCAGTGTCTTGGATGTTTATATATAAGATGACAAATATAGAATTGTTGTTAGTATCCTACGACACAAGTTTACGAATTACTGTGTGGCTAGCTCAATTTGTGTGATTTTATGAGCATGACCCTCTCTGTACTACCAGAACCTTATATAGCCATAGCAGCCAGAGGATTTGGCCTACAATCTCCACGCTGTCCAGACGGACTCGGACTCTTTGTTGTGTATAAGCTTTGTTTAGCTTGTGTTTCCTAAGTCGCCCTCTACGACATCCACGGCAAGACTTGTAGTGGTCCTATTCTACTCTGCCGGGAACCACACGGCAAATCTATATAGGTATCGATTATAAAATATAGTATCCTAAAAGATCTCAACTCTATGTGAAACTAGCTCAATTTGTGTACTTTGCCCCTATGTATTTATTTATATTTGATTTATTTATTTATAATGATTGTCTATGGCAGCTACAAAAGACAAGGACAGATGACGATCGAGGCGGGCGACGCCATTGTTCTGATAGACAGGCGGCCCGAGCTACACTGGTGGAAAGGGCAGAACCAGCGGTCGCTGGAAGTGGGGCTTTTCCCAAGGTTTGTATATGATATTATCATAACATACTCTTGTTTCGTAAATACTGTATTGTATGCCCGAGTTCGATGCAGAAAAACAAGCGCTAAAAAGGCCTGTTTCCTATCTTTTAAATTTTTAGTAATTTATAGACTGTCAAAAAAATATTAGATACAAGTATTTTTTTTAAATTAAATTAAAGGTTATAAAGATAAAGCGCATCAAAGTACAGGAGTGGGGGCTCATTATACAAAGGGTCAGTAACGTCACGCGGAAATTTGACGGGCTATATCTTTATCAATGTTTATTCGATTGACAAATGAAAAATACATGTCTAATAATTTTCAATAATTTACCAGACTGCCTAATTATTTGACAAAAAATATAGAATTATTCTAGATGACGCTTACGAGTTCCTCAATTTATTTAGGAGTCCATTTTTTTCATTATTTTAACCAAATCCATGTTACGGCAACTGTAATTTATTATATTATTTCTCTGTACCCTATGTAGGTATTTGGCTATAATTTAATAATTTGTTTCAGCACATTAGTATCGACGACTAAAAACAAGCAAGGCGCTTTGGCGAAGAAGTCACAAACTTTGTCACCAGTTCGAAAAGGTAATTTTAAGTTTTTAGTATTTTTTATTCATGAATTGGGGGTGTTAACAGCAGCTTCTTGGCATACCTTTCTTCTACATATAGACGAAAAGGGAGTCCCATATCAGATTCAGGTAATTTATTCATAATGAAATATGTCAATCAATCCGAATATGACATGAAGATTTACTTAGCATAACAAATGCTTTATAAAAAAAATCTCCAATTCTATAGTCTTGTGAACCGAGTAACGACATCAAAAAGTATAACGCACATTTATTTTTCGGCTAGTATGTATAGTGACGCATATATATCTTGAGCGGGATTTCACGCATCGAGGATTGGCGTAGGATGTGATTGCAAGTCGCACGTATTTTGTTACTTATAGAAAATGAAACTCCAAATCTTGAGAAATATTTGTATGATTATCCATTGGGCCCATTTGTCTCGATCACCAGACAAGACATTATAAGTACTCGTAGATTGCTCATACACTAGACATTTTCTAATAACATTTAAATTTTTTGTTGATGCATCGTCGATTTATTTGTCGTGTATATCTTTGTTAGTTGTCTTAATGGCTGGTATACATTGGTGCAAGTGCGAAGTACATACATTTTCTACTCAACGTTTAGTAAGAAATGTATGAACTTCGCACTTGCACTAATCAAAGTGTATACCAGCCATTACTCACAATGCGTGTTATGAAACTGCAAGTGTATATTGTAATAGTTAACCAATACACACTCTAATTTATACGTTTTTGTCGTCACTGAAACAATCAATTGATGCGCAGGAAATCCCTGGTGTAGCTAATTGATAAGTAGTTTCGTTTAACGCTGTGTACATGATAAGGAAGAGGATAATGGCATCTCTCCGCCCAACCTTGATCTGTTATCGTCAGAATGTTTTTCCTGTGAATCACACCAAGGCCATGATAAAAGTGGGTTCACACAATATATTTTTATATGTGCATAAAACTGTCATCAGCTCAGTGTAATAACTTTGTATGATCTTCTCAACGCTATTTTAGAAGTTTTGCGAGTCAGTTCTATATTGCCTAATAGGCCATGGACAATGCAGCGCCTATGTAGAGGGCGGTACAGTGGGCCACATAGAAAAGTATACCACCATTAGTACTCGTTCAATAGTACCAATAGCATGGGGTTAGTATACTTGTCTGTGTGGCCCTCTGTACATGCTTCTCTTTTAAAGACGATCGAAATTGCTTATACTTGTAAGCAATGTAAACTGAAATGTGAATTTGGTCTCTTTATCAGGAAATTCTGTTAGAGATACTGATTTAGGCTCATCAATATCTAATTGTCAGACAACAAAACTACAGGCTCGGTTTAACCATATTAGGGTTTAAGTATTTGGACCTGAATAAAACAATCTCTTTGTGCCGCTGACGACGAATGGTGCAAATAAGTAACTGCCGGGAGTCTTACTTTGGCTGGAATCCTAGGAATTTGTCTAAGGGGAAATCCGGTAGCGCAAAGTCCCCTCTTGTTAGCAAAAGTAAGACAAGTCCTTCCACCCTCCCCTGAGGTAAACATTGGCAAAGACAATATAATACTAACGTAATAGACTGCCCACCTCATACAAAAATATTGGACCAAATTAAGGTTGCAAAAAGCAGGCGAATGTATGGCGCAGGAGAGTTGCTTGGTAGTCGATACTAGATGGCGGTAATCTGCGTTAGCCTTTAACTTACTAAATATACGGTGTCATTTTAAAATATTATGCCTAAAATATTGTTTTGATTTTTAATAAGATATATTTTGTTAATCATGTTTTTATATTCTCTTAATACGGTAGATACAATGTTGTGTAGTTTCGAGTGGCGCCATCTATGCGAGTCTCTGAGAACAAATCGTACGATTAAGGCGTTGAGACCACATGACATTGGTATCAATTTTACAAAAAAAAAAATATTTAGCGAACTCTTGCAACGTTATCACTACGCAAACCCTTTGTCCATCATGTCATCAAAAACAAGACAAGCTTAGACCTTTCGCTGCTAACGTAATATTTTAAAAACTTCATGTCTTTAATCATCCCAAGCTGAGCTTAAAGTTCGTTATAGCCACAGATTTGGGAGAAAATTATTCATTCTACAAGTCTCTAGGAAGCAGACATGTAATATTATATTGTAAATTAAAACGATCACGCTCTGTTACGACCACTATTACATTATACGATGGCTGACTTTGATTATGTGATCGAACTACCGTATCGTTTATGGTGCGACTGTGATATGACATGGATATTTGTTTAATTAACGAAAGTGAAATTAATTTCGCTGTTTTTATTACGCGTTTGACGTATTATAGTAGCGTGGTGTGGCGAATTGGTTTACATTAGAATAAAATATTCTATGTGATTTTAACAAATGCGAATACGTTGTTGACGTAAAGTATTTTTCATCTCACCTACCCTTAAACAGTGTCATTAAATGCAAGCAAAGTGGGCTGGATGGTCGCTATTACGACCGTGGGCTATAAGATTTCATACAAATTCCATAAAGCCCGAGAGCGCGTTAAGTATTTTTTTTTAAATTTAATAGGGCACTATACCATGCACACGTGTCAAATCTTCTACATCCAAAAAGTTTTCAAGTCGTATATTCAAATTTGGAATTGCTAGTGAACCCGATAATTTTTTTTTTTAAATATACTGCGAGATTTTAATCCTTAATTCAAATTTGGAATTGTTAATGGCCGTGGTGGCTGGCTGTTTGTATTCATTCATCTTTGACTTCCACTTTTTGGATAATACATTTTCGTTATCTGTGTAATCCTCAGATTACTTTTCTGCTCATTCTAGTTTGCCGCTTTTCATTTTTAGGCAAAATATTTATAAGTAATCGTAATCTTCATTAATTTGCATAAAATACATTCCCTACGATAAATTAATAGATGGTCAATAATGTTGATTTAGGTAATATAATCAGCCAGCTTGACGACGCATAAATATTAATTTTCAAGGTAAACTATATTCATAATATACAATTTTAACCAATATAATATGAAAATTTTTTTTTTTACTCTACTATTTACGCGGTGAGATGAAAAACATTGTGTGTATCACGGCCGGTATTAGACATTACAAACTCGGACTACTATAAGCACTCGGCTTCGCCTCGTGCTTGTTAGTAGTCGCTCGTTTGACGTAATGTCTTCTATACCGCCCTTGGTACTTAAGATAAGGAGCAGATTTCCGTATATGCCATTTAATTATTTTTGCTTACAAGAGGGTTTTGTCAGTGTTTTTGAAATCGGTCCAGTAGTTCCTGAGTGAGATTAGCGGGTTCAACGAAACAAAACTCTCTGGCTTTATAATATTAGTACAGATTGGCGATTAAGTAAAGTACCTATTATTCAAGGAAGGGTTGCTTGCTACCAAATTCCTATTAAAGGCTTCTCAGGTTCAGGTCTGGCCCATTCCCTGGATGGAATTTTATGATCAGTGTGCAAAATTGAAAGTAAATATATTTTTTTCTCCAAGACCTGTAGGAAAGTCGCGATTTCTGAAATGCAGCATTTTACAGTACTTTTGCAAATTCTTAAGCGGTTCAAATAAGAAATTGTAACGTCCGTGCAAGTTCGTCCGTGAAATATTTGTTGGAAGTCTAATTGAAAGTATATTATTTATTTTCCATACCAATTGTACGAATTTATTAACTTGGAAAACACAGAACATGTCCTTACATGATGTCTTTATACAGCTATTGTTTTGTTTACATTAATAGCATCTTTATATGCGGCTCGTTGCAGAACCGGTTCTCCATACGTCAATCTATCACTTAGCAATCGCTAATCTATGAGTACTGCCATTATCACGGTCGCGAGTTGTGACTAATGGAGTCGTAGTGGAAAACGTGGCGAGAAAAATATACAGGGTCGACAGACTGCTGGACTTTAAATGACGGATTAAGTACAGAAATCAATCGATTGATTGGATTTGCTGGCCTCAGGAGCTCGATAGCCCAGTGCTTACGCCCAAGCGCTTTCGCTTGTAAAGCAACCCCGGGTGCGGTCCATACTTGGATGGGTGACCACAAGTGGTTTAAAAATATCTCGATCTCCTCCGTGCTTCGGAAGGCACGTTGGTCCCGGCTGACATCATTGGTGGCAGTCGTTAAGCCAGGTCAGATGCCTCTAGGCAGCTTAAAAAATCTGACACCAGGGTTGGCCACATACACACACGAAAAACAAACAAACAAGCAGCCTAAGGTCGGAGGTATTTGACGGCGAAAACGTCGATGGCTGATCCCCATCAGAGGAAATTACATATTTTATCTTGGTACACACCGCTGGTACGTATCTTGCTTTTCTCGGGAGAAAAGAAAAATTACGTAGAATAAATTTCCCGCACTGATGGTAAGAACCTATCAAGAGAATGGGCGCAAATCTAAGAAATCTGTTAACAAGCGTAATATATCATTCTGATAACTTATTTCATTCACCTACCTCACTGAATCATTCACCGAATTACAGAACAACTCTTTTACGCCTACGTTCGACATACTCTTAGAGGGGGTGACTCATACTGTCAATATGAACAACTTTCCTACGGGATCAATGCTGGATACTCGAAAAATTTTTTGACTTTCCCATTCATTTCTCCCGGGCGGCAAAACATTTTTGTATGATAGTGTCGATTTTTTTGAGTCCCAGAATAGATCCCATTTTACACTCTGTATATACAATGTGTTAGGTATTGGGCTAGCTATAATTTTAATTCACGTTCACAACATAAAAACGAAAATCTTCTGTTGTGTGAACAAGCCTGAAATCGTAAAAAGAATATCAGCTGCTCCATATATTTTGGATCAGTAGCTATTCAACGTAGTATGGAAAAGGTTTTTCTTGATTTCAGACTTGGTCATAGAACAAAAGTTGTTCATTTACGTGTATTTAAATTATCGCTAGTTCAAAACCAAACACATTGTATAGTTATAATCATCATTTCGTGTAGGTAACACGGTCAATCGAACATGCACACCCTGGTGTCAGAGTTCTTCGGAACCGCCTCTCGGCGTCTAACGACTACCAGATGGCAGCCGGGACCAAATCATCTTTCTTTTTAGACAATCAGGTGATTCATGCCTGCAATGTCCTAACCAAACTGGAAACAACTTAACAAAGCATGCTTCCCGTGGGAATGAGTAATTCCACAATTCGTCCCACATGCCTTCGGCCCACTTGGGACGAGTTGCGGAAAATCTAAATTAATTAAAATGTATTCTGCAATTCGTCCCATGTTTATAAATGATACATTCAGTAGAAAATATGTTAGTTTAGAAATAATAAACAGTGTTTATTAAACCACAAACAAAATTAAGATTTTTCCAATTTACTGAATAATGTAAACAGTAGTTCATAAAATAGTCTGAAGGGTCATCGAAGGCCTTGCATAACAAATTTTTAAATGACATCTTCGTTTTCTTTCAAATTATTTATTTCAAATGGTGCTCCCATTTTTAAATAAATAATTTGAACAGGATCCCTTAAAATTCTTATATCATTTTAAATTAAACAATTACCCGTTGTTCTAGATAAACCATTTAGTAGAAACAATTTTTTTCATAAATAATGTTTTTGAATTTATTTACGAAAAAAACTACAGCAAACTACTACAAATACTACAAATTGCCTTGTTACTGACTGTACCAAGCGTTAATAAGGTTCAAAACTCCATGCAAAAAAAGTAATGGGACGAGTTACAGAATGAAAATATTGTAAATTTTGATTTTCTGCAATTCGTCCTAAATGAGCCGTAGGCATGTGGGACGAATCGTAGATTTACTCGTGGGAATCGAACCCACGACCCCCGAGTCAACAAGGCAAACGCCTTAACCACTGGACCACGGAGGCTGTTGTATAGTGATTAGCATGTATTTATAGGTGAGGTCTTGTAGAGGGCGGAAACTCAGTCAAAGCAATAGAGCCTTAAAAGAATGTTCCATTCTTCTGGGCTTTCGAAACCTTACTAAATTTAGACGAATTAAATCTGTTTTAAAAAATCAGGTTTTATGTATTACTTAATGATTTGGTAACCCTATGGCACGGCTAGTGTTATTAAAGTATAATGTGTACAGTTTGGGGTGTGACGTTTTTTGGAATTGTTTGTATATTGATATGTAGTCAGTCGTTGATTCATCGGCATTCAATATTTACTTGAATATTTTAACATATATTCACATTGTTTTATGTGGTAATTTATAGGCATATTTTTCTATCAGTGTTAGGTAAATTGCTCTGATCGCGCTCTCCAAAACGATTTCGGTAAAAAGGTATTAATATTTACAAGGACGCTATTTTTTTTATGGACATGTGTCGATTTGGGGGAAACCACTACTTACCCGGTTTTTTCCGGACGGAAAAAATGGACGCTTGTCAGAGGCATACAGCTTCATAGGCTAATTTTAGAGTACCTAATGCTGGTTTAGATTTATGATCTTCTTTTTATATAGTTACTTACCACTTAGGCACTAGTCTAGCATAACAATGCCTAGACAACAGACTAGTGCTCTAGGCCACTAGTAATCATAGGTGCTAAAACAAATAACCACTTAATGCTATTTAAAAATTTATTGTACATCAACGTAAGCTGTTTCTTCAATAAATATTTTTATTATTTTTTAAAATTTATTAATAAAAAAACTGTAACAATCAAATTAATTATTTTTTTTTCTTTTAAAAAATTATTAAGTAAGAATAAAAGTTCAAAAGAAAACATCGATATGCTGTTTACATCAGGTATACAGCAGGTAGTACGACCAATTTGGCTAATTTGGCTTGATGCTTCTTTATTGTAAAGGCCGCGCCCCTAGATAGTTTGGCCATGGCCGTGGCGGTATATTTATGGATAGGTATATAAAAATATTTTATACACCGGCCGCTTCTTCGGCGGAGTTTTAATTTCGACGCAGTGACCGTTAACCGAATTATTTTTCCTATCAGTAAATGTTAACATAATATTTTTTTATTAAAATACGTAAAAACAGGTTACTCACGCACGACCAACAACCGACATGTTTTGACATTTACGTGAGTAACCCATTGTTAACTGAACACTTTTGTATGACAATGATTTTTTTTAATTTCCACAATTTTGTCCCATAGGAAGAGCATTTCATACAAATTAAGGAGTGGACAGGCTTTTATTAAAAAAATGTTTATTGAAATGACGACTTTTTCAGTGCGCGTCCAATCAACCCCGTCCACCCCACTGCCTTCAAACGGCACAGACGCGGTAGCGCTTCGCAAACGACGCACCATAGAGTCCACCCAGCCCCCGTCCACCAGAGGCGGCAACACTGGCAGCAAGCACTTCAACTACAACAAACTCACTAACGATAGGACGTTGAAGGCGACGGAGAGGACCTCTAGATCTACTAGAGATGCGTATTCCAAGAGCTTAAGTCAAGGTGACTATTTAAATTGTTAAGATACTCTATATAGCGTCGTAAATTGAGCCTCGACATAATTTTGAAAGGTGAATATCTTTTCTATGGAATCAATAATAGGAACTAAATAAAAAACTCGACATTTTCATACAAAACTGTTAGCACGGCCCGGCAATTTGTATAAAAATGTCGGCAAAAAAAATCCTACCATTGGTCCACTAGGAAAACTTGTTCATTTTGAAGGGATGGATCGTTTGAAGTATCATTTGTAGGATAAGAGTGTTCATACAAACACTCCAAACATATTGGCTTCCATTTCACCGAGGATTCTATGATTCTGCCAATATCCAGTTTAAAGAGATACAAAGTATCAGTGTTGTACGGTATACAACAATCAAAGATGGCGTAGGTCCTTTAATAGCTTTATGGGAGCTTCTGGTGACAAATCTCTCCGCTTCCATATGACAGTCTAACTATTTAACCAATTGTCCATGAGAACGAGCATTTATAACACCAATCTTCACCAATATCATATTACAAAGTCCATCAAAACCAATTTGCAAAATCATCTAAGGCAAACCCCAACTGAACACTTTGACTTCCCACCAAAAACTCTATCAAGCCATTTACCACGGCTAGAGAAAATAAAATATTTCGGATTTTAACCGGTTTTTTGAACAGATACCAATTTCAAAATACTCTTTGGTCAAAACGGAAAAAATAACGATTCCGGCCAAGCAGGAATTTTATACGACATTAACGCCTGTAGCACACAGCCGCGAATACAAAACGGAAGCGTTATAACCAGGTTTCCGATATCTGCTTTTCATCACACGCCCTTCCTAATATCAGAACGGTTATTAAGATATTTTTATATTTTCAGTAAAAGAAGACCTGTTAATCGACCTGGACTTGCCTCCTTGCACTAAAGTAGGCTCTAGGCCGCCGGCAAGCATGAACAACATATCTATTCTAGATGAGCCGATCGACGTTCCTGAAATCAGTGAGTAGCATTTGATATTCATACCTAACACAAATTGACCGCTCAAGTACCGGTAGTTACTTACGGGGGGGGGGGGGGGGGGGGATATAGGCCGTAGTTGATTGTTCAGCAGTCATCTTCTCAGAAATGAAGAGAGGACTGTAATCGCGATCGATTTTCCCGCACTCCATATCTTCAGCTGGGATAATTAACATCAAGTGTTATTTTCTAGAAGACGGAATCCTTTATTGAATTGAATTTATGTCATACAGAAACAGGAAACTGTCAAATGTCAATTCGTTTTAGAATTTAGGGAGAGAATTTTTGTTCATACTAGGTATATTTATTTATTTGCCTGCCTGCGACACGGATGGTCCCGGGTTCGGTCAAGTCAAGATGGAAAATGATCTTTTTCAGATTGACCTGAGTCTTGGATGTTTATCTATTATAAAATAAAGTATCGTTGAGTTAGTATCCCATAACGCTAGTCTCGAACTTACCTTCGGGCTAGCTCAATCTGTGTGATTTGTCCAGATATATTTATTTATTAATATAAATGTCATATACCGACTATTTGTAACTCATTTCGTAACTGTTCCGTAACAATGTTTCTTTTTGTTTTACAGATCTAGAACCTGATTGGGGAGACCCGGGCATAGGCAGCCTAACATCACTTAGTTCAATATCCCTAAACAATCAGAGCTACCCCAATCTCTACGGTGCTAAGTCGCTAGACAACCTGTCCATGCCAAATAACATCTCCACACAACCCGATCCTTTCGATACCTCTCAGGTCTGGCCCACCTCCGTACAAAGTACTCCGCGACCGAACTACGACATACAAATAAGTGATATTAATAACAGACACGAATCTCACAGATACTCCTCAGATAATCTCGTAGCGTCTACAAGCTCAGATACACTTCAAATATACAACAACATGACTGTAAATAACTCAATACTTCCGAATAACTCGAATTATGGTGCTATACCTAATACCACGTACGCTAACTCCACTGCTCTCTCGATGGAAAGAAATGTAAATGAAACTAGTGTAGCGCAAGCACTCGCGCAACTATCGCTGGATGATAGAATATCCGAATCACTGAATCTCAGGTATAATAATAGTGAAAATATTTACTCGAATAGCAGCATTTACGGCGACGGCCCTTCATCGTCGGCAGCAGGTGCTAACCACACGAATAGTCGATACAACGACATTCCTGTCTACAGCAACTACGAAGCGAGCCCCGCTCAACAACAATTTATACTAGAAACTAAAGATTATTATAAGAAACTATCAACTCCTGGCACGAAAACAGTCAACGATTACGAAAAAAATATATACGTTCCTAAGTACGAAGAGGATGGAGAAAAGTTGAGAAACTTCAGCGACTCGATGGAGAATTCGAAGAATTACTCCGCGATGAAGTATCAGAATGTCGATTATAATAATTACTCGAGTTATAGTAGTAATTATGGGTCAACTGTGGCGTCGACGTCGCGTGACGCGTACGACGAAGTGAACGACACGGCTAGTAACATCTACAGCGAGATAGGAGAGAGTGCGAGTGTGTATGGCGGCGGGCCGACGTACACCAATGCGGCGCTGTATGACGAGGTGTGTGAAGACGCCACGCCACGCCCGCACCGCCCCGCGCCGCCCAGACCCTCCAAACCCAAGTAACCTGATAACTTGTATTATTGAGATTTAACATTCTAAATACAGAAGTTACCTACGTGTTTAGGTAGACTGAACTTTGCGTATAGGAGGGCATGGATGTAATCCATTTTTGAACAAGAAAATTAAATTTTGTTTGTAAAAATATGAAAAAAATTCGGGTTTGGAATGTTGAAAGGGTTAATGAAAATCATATTCCTAACTATTTTCTTCCTTTGCGTTCATCTGTGCACTGAGCACCTGATGATGTTACGGTAAATTATTTGACACTATTTAATTGTAAACTGTTGTGTGTTTTTCGTCATTAAATGTTAGGAAAATTTGGGAATAGGATTGAAAGTAACAAAAAAGGTCATGGTTGAACCCATCATATTCTATTTGTACCAGGTGCATATTTGAAGTCTTGCTCTCGCATATCATGAGTCTTTTTAAATGTTTATAGCATAAATTAATGTTCACTTTTGACGCACTTACAAGCAACAAATATATAAAAAAAAGTTTCTTTCGGTGCAAAATGAATACAAACATTTAAAGGAATATGCATTAATTATTAAGAGTATACAATATGTTTATAAATCCCTGTCCGATCCTTGAAGGGGCGACTTAACCTGTTGATATCAAAAACATTTCCTTTAGGAGTAATGCCGAAAAATCGAAAAAAAAAAAACTATTTCTATTGTCCGGCCGTCTGAACATTTGTATGGGAACGATAATTTTTAACCGACTACAAAAAAGGAGGAGGTGTACAATTCGTCGTAATCTTTTTTTTTAATGTATGTTTTTAATGTATCTACGATTTCTCGAAGACGCCTGGACCGATTTAAGAAATTCTTTTTTTGTTCTATAGGTAATACTTTACAGATGGTCCCATTAAATTTTTACCGAAATATGACGAGCGCTGTTTAAAAAATACACAAAAACCAAAAAAATGTTTACAGATATGCCGTTTGGATCACACTTATTTCCATTTTTTCTAATGCTTATTAAAAAAATATTGATAGGGTTGAAGTCGGTTTTTGTTTTTTGTTAAAAATATCTTAAATTATAGAGGTGTCATTTTGCATTCACAATGCAATTTTGATTATACTCTTATTTTCGTATTTTTAGCAATACTCTATTAAAAAAAGTCGTTCTTATTGACGGGCTGAGTCGCCTCTCTAATGACCGTTTACTAACATATTGTATAATTAATAAAAATTCTAAATGATGTTCAAAACCCAGTTTGGTGTTAAGAGTCGCCTGGAAGCGCATGTCTCCATACAAACGGAAAAAGGGAATTGTGGCAATATCTGATAATTTTGGAGTAAAATTAAGCATTTAATCAATTAATCTCATTATAATCTACCTGTTATAATCTACGTACGTTAGGAACGTAAAATACCAATGGTTTGAGAATTACAAGCCTTTTCAAATTTGTATGGAAATCTTGAGAGGCGTAAAATTCTCAAACATTTGATAATTTAACCAAACTGTATAGAAACGTACGTAGATTATAATGTGATTTATTGATTGGATGCTTAATTTTGCCCTAAAATGATCAAATATTGCCACAATTCCCTTTTTCCGTTTGTATGGAGACATGCGCGTCCAGGCAACTCTTAAGTGTGTAAGTATCATTATCCTGTGACTTTTACACTTGACGCCTCGGTAATATGCAAGTTTATATAAGTATGAAACATATCGGGATAATTTTGTGGTTTGCCGTTTTTCAAAATTTCGGTTCAATGGTCCATGTACAGGTCCCGATATGTTTCATACCAATGTTGATTAACGTCAAAGTCTAAGTTTGAGTTATTTGCCATTAATTAAAAACGAATGTTGTGATGCCTCAGCGCAACCTTATACTCATTTATTCTAACAAATACCTGTAAATAAGAATCTTCCTTAGACGCAATTTAAGTTATTATTGAGTAAGACATTGTGCTCAGAAGAGCAGGAAAGTGGTTTTGTAACAGATGTTTCTCAAGATCTTAGTATAAACAATGTTGTCCCTGAAACCATAAATCAGGCTGTTTAAAATGAACCGTTTTTTTTGGGACCAATGCGGGGAACTCGAAAATATCGTCATTTTCATAAAAACGTATGCGGCCAGCCCGAAAATTTGTACAAAAAGGCAGCCTTTTAAAAAAATTGTATTATAGTTTCCAATGTAAAAGTTTTTTTTTTTCTCTATATTTTGTAACTTTATTCTCTAAAAGTTGTTTAATTTCATAGGTAGATTTGATGCTTTGATGGACAGCATTGTTAACCCTAACATCGTACACAGTGCTAAACTGCATTAGTACGTACCAGTGCATAAGACATGTAAAAATGCATGTTTTGGTTTATTGCCATTTATTTTACACGTTTAGTATTTAGATAGTGTAATAGAAAGACTGTTTTTTGATTATTATTGCGTAATAAAATAATAATACTTGATTTTAAAAGTATTTATTGGGACGCACTTCGCATAAACGTATGGAAATATTTATTTCGCTTATGGCACTTTATGGTAAAAAAAAGCAAAATTCAATGTGATATTATTTGCGATTTGTGATCGGATTAGATTTTATTTGTAACAGAAATAAGTTAATTTCTTGTCATTTCGTACTTTCTTTAGTCGTAAGATTTTTTCTTTTTGATTAAGTAACAATAATTTAGTGTTTAGGTTTGTGATAAATAACAAGTTATTTATATTGGTTTAAAGAAAAAACTAGCTATAATTTTAACCCGACATACTTGTACTCTATGTATACGCCATGTAAATAATTTTTGACGCTTGTGTAATTTTGTGGGAAATCCAATCAAACAAACTGATAACTTTATTTGGTTTACCCAAATCTAATTGATGTATTCATACTTTCTAGATCACTGTTATAGGACAGACTACTGGCCTTCCTCTTCTTATCTTCGAGTCGTAATCATTATGTCTAAAACTGGTTCAAAGTCCCACAGACCATATTATGTTGTCTGTTTCAAGATTTCCTGTGAATTATTCGACTGTCAAAAAATATTTACATTGCATTGAGCCTAACTGGTGTATTTTTAAGGCAATCTTAGTAATGGGCTTTACACAACGAAATTGCGGACCAGCCAAAAAATGTTGGAGTTTGTTGTCGGCGGGCTAACTGGCAGCTTTTAATAATTACAAATCAGAAACCAACAGTTTTTGAGACAGGAGATGCTTTCTCCTAAACATAACAATACTGAGCTTAGGTAATGGTGGTTGTCTACGTTTATATTGAAACTAGTAGCCCTCCCCGGCTGTGACCGGGAAAGTATTTTATTTATATAAACCTTCTTGAATCACTCCATATATTGCTAAAAACTGCATTATGCCGTTGAGTATTTTAAAAGAGCCTAGCGAACAGGCAGCGGATGTGACTTCATTATATGAGGAAAAGGATTTAATTGCCCGCCTACTACAGCGACGACGGTTTGGTGACTTCGATGGGTGGAGCCCTTTACAAATACATTACATACATACATTCATATTATACATTCTTTGGGGTCAAGTGTTTCTCTGATTTGAAATAATTTTTTTGAAAGAGTCATTTTTGACAAAGGTTGCCACTTTTGTCATAAATGACCAAAAATAAAGACAAATATGGCGTTCAACAACTGATACTTGTATCCAATTTTGAATAAAAATCCTGTACATTGACATCTGGCAGCACTAGACACCGAATCATGTATAGCTTTAAATTTGTAAAATAAGATGTATGTATATATATATCTGGATTTTGCCTGTTTAGGAACCAGACACACGAACAGACATCACAAGGTGCCTCACCAATAAGTACCTGCTAGATTAGTGCACATTTATTTGGCCTCATCATTTGTAATACATAGATAGTAAAATGTATGACAGTTTTTATGATATGACAACTATATTTAAAGAGACCTTTTTTATTCTGTTATTTAAGAGGAAATTCAGCTCTGAATAACTTTGCTCATGAGTATACCATGCTATGTCATATAAAATAAGAATCGTTAGGACGTAGGTACGTTTCTACAGAGAGGCTCATTGTGGTATTATAATCTAATACTTAGTATTATCAACCAAATTAAAAAAAAAGGAGGTCCTCAATTCGACTTTTTCGTATGTTTGTTTCGCCATAACTCTGTAAATCATAAAACGATTTGATTTTTCATTATTTGTGAGCGTTGTGTTATTATTTATACATTATCAAAATCGGTTCAGTAGTTTGGTTGAAGTAGGCTTTTCATTTGAAAGATGGTCAGTTATTATTTTATAGGTTTAAAACCTATAAAATAATAACTGACCATCTTTCTGAATTTAACTTTTATGAATTTAACTTTTCATACAACATCACAGATTTTAAAAATATACAGATGTGTGGTATTTTTATAATGATTTATTTTTATTCACAGGTTTGTTCTTATCATATTATTATGGCCATTATTATAAATCCAAATTTTAAGGTAAATAAATATTTAAGCTTACGCATTGACGTTTTTTATGGTAGTAAATTTGATGAACTAATTGTTAGGTATATCGTTGTGACTACATTCGAATTAATTATATGGGAAAAGTAAGAGACATAAGATTGCGTGCTATAATACTTTTGCTATGTTATAGACAACAAAACTATTGAAATTTACGAACCTACTTTGCGAATTTGGGTCCAAAACAGCATGCTTGCTACATGTTTTTATTTGCACGATTTTTATCCTAGAACAATGTCCAGTTTTATAAAAATTACGAATAATTAAGGTAAAGACCATTAGCTTTCTATGCGCATAACCTATTTTCAATAATTATAATGTCTTCTGGAATTATTGAAATATTGTGAGCTGTAGTATAATTTTATTAAATCTTAAGGAATTGGCTATGATCTGTATACGCATTGACAGCCTCCTCAGCGCAGTAGTTAACACGCCAGTCTGCGACACAACAGGTCCTGGTTTTGATCCCCGGCCATCTTACGATGAAAACGATCTTTTTCAGATTGGGCTAAGTCTTGAATGTTTATCTATTTAAGTATGTATGTGTATTATATATGTGTATTATTAAATAAAGTATCGTTCAGTTAGTATCCTACGTCACAGGTTCATAACTTACTGTGGGGCTAGCTCAATTTGTGTGATTTGTCCTTATATATTTATTACTTTAAAAAGTTTAAATCTAATAACGTTCAAGGTTACTCAAATAAAGTAAGGAAAAATATAACGATAATTTTTTTATTATCAAAAGAGGCTTGGATGAGCAAACCCAGCGCCAACCATTATTTTATTTTTTTACTCCTAAATCAGATCAAAGAGTGGTTTTAAAAGAAACCACTTTTGTCTGTAATCAATACATCTCTTAAGTATTTTATTACACGCAAAATATTAAAAAATAATATAAAAAAAATACTACAAGTATTTTAATAGCGAAATGTAGAGTTAGATTATATCAGTAAAATCTAATTTACGAGTAAAATAATAAGATGGGGTGGCGCTAGTTTCACACAAACCTCTTAACCAATAATATAGTATATTATTGCAAATTTAGGAGAAATCAATAAGATGTAATAGACAGTCATATTTAAGGTTTATGAAGGATAACATTTGGATTGCCATTTTCTGTAAATATAATCATGGTCGCCAAAGCGGGGTATTCCGCGTAGCGCAACCATTTTGAAGCACACCTAATGAAACGCAACTAAATTATTCTCCGGAACGCATCTTTGCGCAATTAAAAGGTGCGCTTCAAATGGTTGTGCTAAGCGGAATACCCTGCCAAAGCAGGCCAATAGTAAAGAAACTTTAAATATATAACTATGTGTATTTTGTAAAAATGTACAGTTTCCTAATTTTAACACCCATGTCTGTATTTATACAATGACTACGAATAAAAGGACATGTTTGCTGAACACTGATTTTTATTATTTACTTCATCATCTGTCAAGTTGTACTATCTCAGATTATCATCATCATCATCATTTCAACCGCAAGAAGTCCACTGCTGGAAATAGACCGGTTGGAAGCGGCCTGCATCCAGCGCCTACCTGCGGCCTTTAACAGGGTCGGTGGGTTTCCAACGCTGCGCTTGCCGGTACGTGGTCGCCATTCAAGAACCTTTCTGCCCCATCGGCCATCAGTGGTCATAGTGTTTATCTCAAGCAACATATGGTAAAAGCTTAAAGTTCAATAAAAATATAAAATAAGTTGCATTTATCAATAAATAGAAAACCCGACTACCGTTTATGGCAGTTAACATCCGCCTTGCTGAAGTCACAAAAGTAGCCTATGACACTCTAGAACAAATATGAATATCATGACACCTCACATTTCAAAATCCCTCTAGCCGTTTAGGCTACAGGAGGCCACAATGGAACAGACACGCTTACATACATTACATATTACATACTTACGCGCGAAAACCATTAGCCTCCTTCTGCGTGGGTCAGTCGGGTAAAAATGAAAAATATCTATCCAACCCAATAGTTTCGACAATCACCTGCGTAATAAAAACGGTACTCAGTACTAAGTACTTATCTAGGCAGGTAACGGGAATCAGGAGTTATAAAAAACATTCTAGGCTGCTTTACAAATTGACGGAAAAATGGTATCGTAACAGCGTCATTAACATTCAGGACTCGCGATAACTACTGCGTGGGTGGCGGCACACTACATTTCTTACTTTGCTGTCTATTACGTGACTTTTACGCTTATGTTCAACGTTAAAAACTCAATAATATCTAGAAAAGCTGCCTTGCAAGACATTCCGTAACTTCCGATAAAAAAGAACAGGCGAAGGTAAGAGTAATATAGGTATCTATCTACTTTTTTATCGGTTGGTGCTAATTGGTGTCCATGTGAAGTGTTCAAGAGTGGAAGCTTCAAGAGCCGAATGCTAATATCGCGTTATCTAATGATGATTGGTGTCGAACATCGGGTCGGTCTGTGCGTCGTTATGTAGGCGGCAGAAGTGGCAACACGTGAATGGACGGACTCTGGATCGATACAGCGGAGTGCGCAAGCCCGCTTCGGAGTCACAGCTGGTGGCATCGCGTCCACGATCAAAACGGCTCAACCTGAGTCTCAGTGCTTGTAGTGCCCATTCTAGTGCTCTGCAGTTCCACGGATATGCTCTGGAGTCATTTGCGGTTCTAAACGGTGCGTAAATCTTAATAGATTTGTTGCAGGGTGCATTGATTGTGTTGGGCCTCTATTTAGTAGGTTCATTCGCCATGTCTGTAGATACTAACGTGAAACCTGTTACACGACCCCTAATAACGATTTCATTACATACCTTCGCTACCTTTATTTGTTTATTGTTTATCAACTCGCAGATTTGTTAAACATACATTGCTAATAATTAGAGGAACGATTTTCATTTGGTTAATGTTTGTTCGCCGGGTCTGCGTATTCTGTTGTTGAGTACCTCTACCTATTTCCGTATTTTTGTTGTTCGGGACTTAGGTATGATACTTCGACTCATACATTTTATATTTATTTTTAATTAGGTATAAGTAGTAGAAACTCGTAAAAGGGCATATTTTATTCAACTAGTACTAAAATGGCTCCGGGAACTGGTGAGCGCTGATTGCGTGGGTCGAGCTAAAGGGCATGTGCCTACGTCAGAGGAACGATATAGGTAACTAACTATGTACCTACACCTAGTTTAAGTTCACAGACATTTTCTAATCGCTACAGTATTCATTGCAATCGATATAAGTTATAGGTACATACTAAGGTTATCTACTAAGTTCATTTAAGACTGTGTGGATAAACAACAGAACCCGGTATGTACTAGCATTTACTGAGATGAGTTCTTACTAAAAGCTTGCTCTGTGGCATTGTTATGGTAAATAAGAAAAGAAATTTAATAATGATAGCCGTATTTTTACAAATTTTTACTGCTTAATATTTCTTCATCCCACAACTTTAATACTAAAGGACGATAACAAAATTGAGAAGGAACGTTAGGTAAGTCCTTAATAACTAGTTATTTAGTTATAATTATTAAATAATGAATTCGGAGAGCATGATGATAAGGTTTTTTAGGTATAATTCGATTCTAAAATGTTATAAAGAAATAATAGTTATTGCAAGGCTAAGGGCTATAAGCTAAGTAGGTAAGTACTTATCTATATAATTTCTAAAATACATTTCTTTCGTTTCATTTAAAAACTACTGACGGCCGTTTAAGACAATTTACGTCCGCCATATTGATTTTTGTTGACGTTATATAGCCTATGACACTCCGGGGAAGAATACGAATCTAATGACATCTCACACTTAAAAATCGGTCAAGTCAAGCCATTAAGGCTACAGGAGGAAAGAGTAGACCAGACATGTTTATACCTATACGTACATAGTTATGATACATAATACGCGCGAAAACATTACCTTCGATTAGGTTGGGTCAGTCGGGTAAAAAATTGTTAGCAAGCAGAAGACAAAAAAATTTTTGAAATTATTTTTGTATTTTGTTTTATCCTACCTATTACACCTGACTTAATTCGCACGCCAAACAGAAGTCCTAGTATGACAGAGAACCTTAGGGCAAATTTCTTGAAAACTAGTGTAGACTTAATATGTATAACCTCTCCTACGTCCAATCCCCGAAACGGACTCGATTCTTTTTCGCTTATTACGTCCCGGCAACATTCGGGGGTACGGGCGTACCGCGCTCTTTTGACAATTTATTTCTCACGACTTTGACGTCTCAGATTAAAAATACAAATGCCAACCTATGCCATAGACATTCAACTTCGGATTACAAGAGAGATTTCTTTGCTACAGATCCATAAAGAATTAAAAAAATAAATTTCAAAACAGTATGTCAAGTGTCAATGTGTCATACTTCGTTCCGTGTTTCGTTTATCAAAACAGTGTGAGTGTTTTCAGTGAAATTATGTCGTAAGTATTATTGTATTATACATAAAAATAATCCTTAGAATGTGCGCCAACGTCTTATCTATAGATCTTATGTCTTTTGTCATGATTTAACATAAAATTGCAGTTCTAAATAAAAAGACTAAGTTTTGACTAACGGCCTACTCTACGTATGCCGATAATACCAATGTTATTACAATAAAGCTATATTATTTATGGTAATAATAGGAAAAATATATTAACGAATACATATTTACATTATTTAATTATAAATATATAGTTTAGCTCATAGGATTTATGAAAATATAACACGTTCCACAGGGAACATGTGTACGAGTCGTGTAATTTGGTACCATGAGTGTTTACATTGTGTTTTTTGTTTCGTCTGCAAAAAGTGCTTCAAGTGTTTAGTGTTTGGTGTTTATTTATAGGTAATATAGTGTAGTTTATTGTTCAATACTTGGAATTCGTCCACAGTGTCAGAATGATGATTTATGTGAACTTTTCTAGAACGAAGGGTATGGTTTTTTGTCATTGTTGCGTATTTAACATTTGATTGCCATTTAAACCTGTAGTATAAACTTATTTTAGCGACGTAGTCATTTACTACGCTTTATACAGAATCTTTACGTAATTTTTCGTGTATATAGAGGTAAGATTTCATGAGATAAATATTGTTGCAAATTTCGCCGCGCTTGCAGATTTTTTTTTGCGTATACCGGACGTTTTGTTGGTGCGCGGGGCGCTAGCGGCGGGCGTAGTAAAGGATAAGTAACGTGTTTCTTGAGTAGCGCGAGTAGCTTTAAAATAATTAAATCCTATAGTGACGTTCATAGAAGTGTATGAAATAAGACGAATAAAAAAAAAACTAATGGTACTTCTATAAGGTACGCTTAGAATTTGTTTCACAGCTCATATTTAACGTTAATTACAAACCTCTGAAATATCCGTACACCTGACTCGTTGACGTCACGAGCAGCGGAGTTCACAGAAATCTCCGAAGGGTTGTACTTAGTTGTAGGTAATTAGGGTTAAGCTTTTATTTTTAATAAAATAAAATCGCGACTGCCTTAGCAAAACATTTTAGCTTATAGTTTCTAATAAATGACTTTGGTACCTATCTAAATCCGTTGAGGCATTAAGAAGATATGGTGGAATAAAGTAACTCACAAAAATGACGATCTAATAATCTTACCTACTACCAGTGAAATTGTCAAAATTGTTGCCTTATAATATCACACACAAAAGCCCTATAAAATCACAGTGACACTAAAATAGGCCGTTAACTTGTAAGAAATGGAGCTGATTGATTAACCGTGCAATTGAATCTAATATCACTTTTATAATTTCACAATTTCAATTTCACTAGTGAAATTATAATATCACAGTTTTGACAATACCTATACCTGCGGCCATCGATTAAAAAAACGCGTCTGCGATGTACCTACCTACATATAAGTATCTGTTTACTTTTTCTTAATAAAGCCTCAGGGTTAATCCAGAAATCAATTACAAAACACGTATCTACTTAAGTAATAAGCAAAATGTCAGTAGAAATGTGCGTAATGATTGTGTGATTGTGCTGTTGTTTGCTGAAAATGGGATCTAAATGTATTGTTTATGATATTTTTGGTGGAACTAAGTGTTTTGATGTTTTTGGTGGAACTAAGTGTAAATGGGGTTTAAAAGTACTTATTAGTTTTAATGTTTTGTGTAACTTCATAAATCTATGAAAAAGATACCTAAATCTCAAATTAAATAACTTGTTATTGTAATCGTATACTTAGATACTCAGGTATTAATAATAGAGATGAAAGCTCAATCCTTTCATGTCCATTCTATTGTGTAGCCTGTCCACTTTCAAAGCAGTCCTGCCCACGCCCGCTCTTTGTAAGTCTGTACACACAAATAAGTACATTTGGATATACGATACATCTACTAATCTACCTGCTGTAAACCCGCCCACGCAAGATGTTCGTGAACGAACCAATTATATTTTCACCGTCAAAAAACTCTTTTATAATTTAACGAGTTTGAAATGAGACAACTATTTTTATCTTTAGCTTAGGGGTACATACACCAAGTACCCACCACGTATAGGGCGTGAGTTAACTTATAAATTCAAATAAAAAAGTTTATGAGAACATCACTACAACTTAACACTGACAATAACTTAACTAAGTATAATAATATAAGTACTTAAGTATCGCATAGGTATAAACCTATGCGTAAGCCTATATAGGCATCGACAGAGAGAGTATCTTATTAAAATAATTCGATAGTTCAGGAATACATATCACCGATTTGTGTTGGTTACAAAAATAAGTATATATTCACCTATATAATCGATACATAGGAACAGAAATTAAAAAAAAACGGGTCAAAAATTCATTGTACCTATTGCATCGATTCGATTTAAACTTTTAGGCAGGTACCAACTTGGAAAGTAGTAGTTCATTACAAAATTAATATGAAAAATAAACTATTAAGATATCCATTAAAATAAAACCATTTTGTGGAAGTACAAATATAACGAGCAATAAAGATAAAATTACTTGAAAGCAGCATCAAACAAACGTAATTAGTGGTCTCGCTCAGGTTCCCAGGTGAGATCATGAGACGTTGTAACCAGACTCTCCTTTCATTATTTCTGAAATTCACGTGCTGCATATACATACATATTTGTAATTACGAGTATGGCTTTATTCCGTACGGGATTCAAAGCCTAGGGTAGGGTCCTGAAACTTTAAAGAGAAAACTTAGTCTTTTGAGACTCCATATAATTATTTAAAGTATGTATATGTAAGCCTCTCAACATTTCCATATAAATTTTAAGAAGTTTTAATTCTCAAACCATTGGCATTTAACCAGTCTGTATCGGAACGTACGTAGATTATAATGAGATTAAGAGGGCCCTGGACGCGCATGTCTGCATACGAACGGAAATAAGGAATTGTGGCAATATTTGATAATTTTGGAGTGAAATTAAGCATTCAATCAATTAATCTCATCATAATCTACGTACGTCTTATACAGCTTGGTTAAAATGTAAATGGTTTGAGAATTATAAGCCTTTTTAAATTTGTATGGAAATGTTGAGAGGCTTATAATTCTCAAACAATTGATAAGTTTACCAAGCTAAAAAGGAACGTACGTAGATTTTAATGAGATTAATTGATTGAATGCTTAATTTTACTCCAAAATTTCAAACATTACCACAATTCCTTTTTTCCGTTTGTATGGAGACATGATCGTAAAGGGCCCTCCTAAAAAGCGAAATACCAAATTTCAACAACATAGCTTCATTTTTTAAGTACCAAAATGCTGAAGTATCGATGTTCAATCAAACCGACCCTCAAGCTTAACCATAGAATTAAAAAAAAATTTTGGTCTTTAGCTTAGCACTATTCGCAAAATAGGTAGTCAATAGATACTTATTCGATAAGTGTATCATTTCGATAGTTTTACTGTACAAGTGATTTAGCTGTCTTCCCTCTGATATTTAAGAGCTAGGTTCTTATCGGTGGGAAAAGATACGCGCGAAATGATGAATAAGTTATATAGACTAAGTGGGAACTAATCATTAATTATAAGCAGGATAGACTTGATTGTTTGAAATGGATAAACTCAATGACTGAAATTATTTTTAAAATGATTTTACTTATAGCAATTGACATTATCAGAACAGAAAAGTAACATAGGCTATTATTTACGCGGACGAATACATTTTCGCAGGAAAACCCTAGTCTTGTATAACTATCGGGGATTGGTTCATCGTGAAATCATGACAACTTATTTCCCTGTCCAGTTAGATATTACATGTATTTCATAGGACAGTCAGGAGAAATAGAAATGTTCAGTGAAATAGCATTTCACTGAGCGGGACAATATTAAGTTAAAATTAAATTCCTGCAGAACTGAGCGAACTGAACTAAAATATCTCAGTCTCTAGCAAGAATGAGATATTTTAGTTCTGAAATATAAATTCCATTTAGTTGGTATTATCTGTCACATTTATTTCTAGTAAAAATAAAGTGATTTATATTTTAAGGCAATACTCAATTGACAATGGCATTGTACATCACAGATCTGTTATTTCTTTTCTAAAATCTGTGTTTTACTTGCTCTCAATAAAGCACAGTATAATAATCTGAAAATAATCATGTGTATTGTAACAAGCATATTCAAACAACATTTAATTTTTAAGAATTTTACACATTACACAAAATGGTAAAATAAAGTGAATTAAAGAAATTTCTAGTTCCTAGGCAAATAGAATCATAAAACAAACATTCCACTTATTTTTGCGAAGAAATAAGTAGCTACACATCATTATCTGCTTGATATGAGAATATCACGTTTAAATTAAATTCTCACAGCAGTGAGCAGTCGTGCATCAAATGTATTTATAGGTAAAAGCTGAATATCGACTTGCAGGAAGTTTTAGTTTTACTTATATTGTCAGTTTCTTTTAGAAAAGTGGAATGGTGATGTATCTCGTAGGGTACAAACTCAATGCACTTTTGACCTAGAAAGTACATGACATAATACCTTTATTCTGATATTTCTTTCCATACAGAGTGGGTTGCATCTATTTCAGCAATATTTCGGGAACAACTTTAGGCATTTTTGATGAAGTGGCCAGTATTAGCTCATTAAAATGATAAAATTATTGTCACAGAACATTTATTTGAAACCTTAGAACATATTGCATGCAATTTCAATGAGCATGAGTACCTATGTCACGTTCAAATTAAGTTCACGCTACACTAGAGAGTGCTCGAGTAGCGAACAAGATATTTTAGTTCTAAAAGCGGAAAATGTACTCAAAGCTACATAAAAAGATTTATCCTCTTCTAAGAAAATAGAATTGCGAAATCTACTATCCATCTTCTTAAAAGCAGTACAATTCTTAGTACCTACGATAAGTGATTTTTATTTCAGATTGCCATAAAAGACATGCGCTTTCCACCAAACAATTAAGATGTAGGTAGGTATAATCATTTCCACCTATATATTAAACCCTCATTCTGGGTGGGACAGACGGCCCGGGAATCTATTGGACATTTTCCCAACTACGTTTTGTTTTTTCTGATAACCTAGAAGCGGCAATATTTAGAATGCACAGATCGGTGAGTGAGTAGAAATTGCAATTTCATTGAGCGAGAGAATGTCACGTTCAAATTAAATTCCCGCAGCAGAGAGCGCTCGTGCAACGAATGACATATTTTAGTTCTAAAACCGGGATATCAACTAGAGCTAGTTTTATTCATATTTCTTAAACCTATACTCTTTGCTAGTGTAGGTACTAGGTATGTAGCATCTCAAAGATGCAATCAAGATCTTAATTTTTCTAATGCGCCTCTAGGAAAATAAAGTTATGGTTTAGCCCGTAGACATAGAAAGCTTCTGGAGTTATAGTCCGTTAGCCAGATGTCAGCTAACTTTGCAAATCTCATTACAGCATAATACTAACATCTGGTTTGTCAGCACGGCGTCATTGTAGCTATGAATGCCAGCGGGAAAACGCTGAGATATTAGTAATTAAGTTTATAAATGTGGTTCAATTGGACCTACAAATTAAGCAGAAATTGAAATTTACCAGTGTCTGGAAATGTCACGTTCAGATAAAATTCCGGGAGTAGGTAGATAGACATTTTTACAATTTTACTTCTGAAAGTGGATTATCAACTTCTAGGTAGTTTTATAAATATTTCGCACATAGGATGATACGAAAATAAAGTTAACTTACACGTACTTAATAACGTAAGATACAACTATAGATTTAAAAACCGGCCAAGTGCGTGTCGGGCCACGTGCAGTGTAGGGTTCCGTAGTTGCGAATGAATACTTTGAGTTCACACTGTTTACACTCGCACCTCATAGTTTAACGACCAAAAATATCTTACAATGAAAATTGTATGAAATTTTACATTTTCGAGTAAATTTTATAAGTTGGTTGTCTATAACTTTTTATTTCGTAGTTCGCACTAGTTTTTTTTTGTTGTTTTATTTTTTCATTAAATTTAATTACGGAAGAAAATGTAATAAAAATGAAAAGTAAACATTATAAGAATTTTCTTACTACTACATATTTACCTTTTGTACTTACCCAGGAACGTAACTTAAGCGTTACGTAATTCAATTTAAGGTTCATTTATTTTATGTAACAACCTTGTCTAAAGTGGCTCCAGTGCTGTTTGTTCGTTTTATAAGTAATTGGCGATCAGGTGTCTAGCTCCTAGACGGATTTTACTTAGTACTACTTACTATGTATACCTACGTATGATTTGAAAAGTAAGAAAAATTGGGATTCCCTGTACACAGCTGTAATAATAAAATATCGCATAGAATACAAATCACGAAATTAAGGATTTCTCTACCAATTTCGGTAAAAATATGTATTACCACAGAAAAAAATAGTTTTACTTACTTTTCAACAATAGTACATTACTGCAGAGGCCGGGAAGTAAGGGATTGCCGGACGAGTATAGTTTTCAACACTTTGACAATAGTTACGAGTCCGGCAATCCCTTTCCCGCCGAGGAAAGTATAGAGATTTTCTCAATAAATGTGAGGAAATTTAACTTAAAGTTACACATAAACTTACATGCCTTAAATATTTCCCCTTACTAGGTATTTGCCGGTAGTAATTTTTCCACTTTCAAGTTTCAAATTAGGCGAAGTAGGTACTTAAAATCCATTGCAGTGTTGCTTTCATCACTAAAACTCATTTTGAACCGTTTCATTTCGAATAAATAACCAACTTTGCACATATTTACCGAAAACAATCAATGTCAATCAATTACTGCAAAGCGTTAATCACAAACTACGAAGAAGATACTATTACTAGTATCAGACGACCGACTGCCATATGTTTTCTCTAGGCAATAAGGATCATAGACAAATAATGGAGTGAGGGTGAAAATGAAAAAAATGCCATACAATTCCTTTTGAGTTTCTATGGGGGGCCATAAATTCAAAGTCAATTGACGTGTGTTCTATGCCCTAAAATCCGTAAAGGCAGTTTTTCGGCAGTGGCGTTAATCACTACGGGTATAGTGAAAATAACAGATCTCCCGAGTTTTTAATTTTTTTATTTTCAGTTGTCAATTCCAGCAAAGGAAACAATGCCCATAGAGCCCAGTCATATTTTTCACAAAAAATTTAATAGATCATAGATTATTGTTTTCTTCTCTCGCAACGAAAATTAAGCATATTTTCGTATGATCACATATCGATATTTTAATGAAATTGTAGTTATATTCACGTATTATATGCATTTTTTAAAAATGCAGTGGTAGTAAACTGGCTGTATGACAAGTGACATAATTTACGTTACATAGATTAATTAAAAAGTTTTGAGCAGCGGCCGGGAAGTAATTTTCATACTTATTTCCTGGCCTAGGCCGGCAATGCGATGAATGAGCCAAGAATTACAAACTTCCGGTCTTCTTTTTACTACAGTAATGCCTACATTTCCGAGCATGTTTGAGAAAATGGGCTTTACTTACCTATACTCTTCTAAAATTTGACTTGTCACAGAACCATTAAGACACACGCCATGTTAAGCAAAAATGTATACATGAGATCCAAATAAAACTATTCATTTCATTTTATTGCAAACAGTGGGCGTTTAGGTTCGTGGCATACCCACTTAGGTAAAGAATTGGACCCAAGACTCCAAAGCACCTCAACTTAGAGAGCAACGGAGAAATCGCTAAGATGAGAAAAACTGAGGTAAGTATATAAGGTAGAAAACGGAATAAAAAAAGTGATGGGTTTGTTAGCTATATCATATCGCCTCTTCCTTCTCCTTCCTCGTAGTACAACACATCATCATCATCTTCAGGTCTTTGTTAGTCTCCACTGCAGGAGCACGACCCTCTCTGTACTGCCAGAGCAGTGAGAGGATTTGGCCTACACTCTCCACGCTGTATAACAATACAATCATAAAAAATAATTAAAGATTATTGAAACGAAATTTGGTTTTTGTTCGATGTCTACTGTAAGAAAATACCTTCCCGCTTATACTGTTATGAATCGTAAGCGAATTTCTCAAGCTGAAAGATAACTAGAAATCGGATTTCCTGTTTGGGCGCCGAATTAATTTACACGCCTAGTTTGCGGTGGGCGGGCGGCGCGAAGGCGGATCGAACATCGTCGATTAGGTTTCGTGGCAAGCTTGTGAAATGCGAATAACTTGATGGATTAGGCTTACTTTGGATAGGGGGTGTATTGAGATTACGCCATACAAAATAAATATAGATGTAAAAGAGTTATTATTTTCTCAAGTGCCTACGGAGACGTGAAGCATTCTTTGTAGAGTTTTTATTTTTTCAATTTGAAGAGTTAATGGTATCTAACTGTGGTAATCATTGATATCTTATCATCAGGTTATAGGTAAACTTGCATTGTCGCATTGGTGAAAACTGTAAAGACTATGTAAACTGGTTTAATAATAATATGTAAACAAAAAAAAAATTCGAATAGGTAGAGTAGATAAGAAAAACTTCATTTGGTGCATATATGAATACAATAAAATGAAATTTACAGTAATAGCTTGACAGATCATGACGGCAAGATGGTTTTCCTCAGCTGTGATACCATGGCAGATAAGCCATTTGCGGTTTTTCAGGGGTTATTCATACTTTTTAGGGTTCCGTAGTAAACTAGGAACCTTTATAGTTTCGCCATGTCTGTCTGTCTGTCCGTCCGTCCGCGGTTTTACTCAGAGACTATAAGGACTAGAAAGCTGTAATTTGGTATGGGTATGTATATTAATCATGTCAAAAAAGTGGTAGATAAAAATCTTGAAAAAAAATTTTTTTAAGGGTAGCTCCCAAACAAGTAAAGAGGGAGTAATATTTTTTTTCTATACAAACCCATCGTGTTGGGTATCGTTAAATAGGTCTTTGAAAAATATTGTGAGGTTGCGAATATTATTTTCCAATTTAGGGATCCGTTTCCGAAAGTTTAAAGTGAAATTTTTTGTTAGAGGTAATTGTCCCCCCCCCCCCCCCCCTATCTCCTATACGGTTATATATGGATACGTGAAAAAAATACAGCAGCAGTATATATACTGAAGTTGAAAGGAAAACTATCAGAGCTGAGTAATAAGTAAAAACTAATAAGTTACAGGCAACCAACTTATAAAAGGTACTCGAAAATGTAAAATTTCATACAATTTTCATTGTTTTTGTTTTTGGTCGGAAAACTGTGAGGTGCGAGTGTGAACAGTGTGAACTCAAAGTTGTCATTCACAACTACGGAACCCTACACTGCGCGTAGCCCGACACGCACTTGACCGGTTTTTGTTATACATAAATTGCTGTTTTGATGTGAATATATGCTAAACAATGTATAGTCGGGGGCAGATATCCAGACTCCCTACGAACAGATATAAGATTGGTGCCAGGTTTATGTGCTTTATGCTTTAGGTAGATAGCTTTGTAAACCTCCGAACGTTAATTACAAAAGGCATTAGAACAACCGAATCTTTTATTGCGTATCTATTTACATAATGTTAACTGAACGCGTTTTTGTTGAGGGATCGGTCTAATTACTTTTGTTGAACGCCTACGGCCCGCCGTTGATCAATACACAGATTACTACGAAAACCCGATGAAATCAGAATAGCCGAGCAACTAGGAGATCTTTAAAAAAAAAACAAATGAGCGAATGAAGCTACAGATTTTGAGAAACGGTTAAAAAATAAAGAAGTATCGTATAACTTGTTACATGACTGCCAAAGAAGGACTGTATTGTTCTTCGACTTTATGTACTTTTTTATTCAAATAAATATAATGTGAGTTACGTACTTTAATACCAACTTCTAAATGCCTCGATAGATTTGGTGATAAAGGGTATGTTTAGAATCCTTACAAGCTATGTCCTGAATATGTCATTCAGGTAGGCTGTACAGCGACTGAGTGATATTTTTTTGGCTAGGTCGTGTTCTTGTTAAATTAAAAAGAGAAGAAACTTGTTTTTGTGAACAAAATATATACCTATAATACGATCCAGTTTGGAAGCATGCTTGGGTCTTCGGTATCTGACCCAGCGAGCTCACAAAAAGGTTTTCAGCCAGGCTAGTCTTAAAGTTAGCAAAATAGTAGATAATATATTACAAAATATGGAATTTTCGGAGTAACTTCATTCTTCAAGTTAAAGATCATTTTGACTTTATCGATTTCGATACAGGCATAATTAAAAAAATCCGTAGAAGCAAGCTTAGATTAGCCAAAAAGCTCTATAATAATTTTTTGCCAGCAAAGATAACTTTGTTTTTCATAGTATGAATGACTAAGTTATATTTGCATTTTATGAAACAATGCTATAACTTTTTAGTTTGTACTTAGACTCAGCTCTGATAGTTTTCCTTTCACATTTTTTATATATACTAATAAACCTTAAAATACCCATTTGATTGATTTATGAATCAGGATTAAACTTTGGTCGACCATAAGGTGTAGCTATTGGTAGTGGTAGTGGTATTTGGTAGTAACTTTTAGGTAGGTATATACTTTATTATTACGACGCGATAAAACGAAGACGTTGATATAGTTTAGTAGTGGATATCTTATTGACTATTCTAGACAGCAGATTTTTTTAAACAGATTACATTAGATCACTTTGGTGCTACTCAAAGAAAAACTTTACTAAAGTTTAGATACCTTATCTCATAAACAAATCACAAATCTTTACGAACCTTCGCAAAATTCAGTTAACTTCATTAGGAAGCTACGAAACTTTAAGACATACCTATAAAGTATAAACAAACTTAAACACAGTTATCCATCACTATAAATAACTTCCATGCTGGTTTGGGAAAAATAGAAAAACATAGAACATACCAGCTGCTTTTCTTCCTACGCAGACCGTAAAAGCCGGTCTAGGGATTAGACAAAAATCTAAGGAATCGAGCTCCGTGCCGCAGCGGTCAACACGCTAGCCTGCGACACGGGGGTCCCGGGTTCGATCCCCGGTCAGGTCAAGATGGAAAAAGATCTTTTTCATATTGACCTGGGTCTTGGATGTTTATCTATATAAGTATATATTATAAAATATAGTATCGTTGAGTTAGTATCCTGCGACACAAGTTTACAACTTACTGTGGGGCTAGCTCTATTTGTGTGATATGTCCCTATATATTTATTTATTTATTTTATAATCGCGACAATAGGCGATGCCGTTAGCAACCCATCACTATTTTGATTCCGCTTTCTACCTTAATGCCCACTAATATGCTAAACGTGGCCTTTGGATGTTATGACCTTGGGCTCTGTCTACTAGTCTATCAATATAAGTAGGCAAGAAATACAACGTCAATATAGACCAATTTTCTTGACGTCAAGGCAGAATATTGAAACAGTTGGCTGTTCAATAAATGCATATTGTTTTATGGTTCGCCGTCGCCGCTGCGGAATAGGTACTTTATTTGGGCTGATTACATATATATGATCATTTTCACTTTGATATTTGTTTAAATCTTTAAACAAATCACAAACTTTACGTACCTTCGCAAAATTCAGTCAACTTGATTAGGAACCTACGAAACTTTAAGACATTAAAGGGCGTTAAAGTGGAAAGCGGAATCAAAATAGTGATGGGTTGCTAACCGCATCACCTATTTACGATTGGATTGGGCGAAAACCTAAGATATCAATTTTAGGTTTTCGCCCAATCCCTTGACCGGCTTTTACGGTCTGCGCTGTAAGAACAGCAGCTGGTATAGTCTATGTTTTTCCTTTTCTCCCAAATCAGCCTTGAAGACATACCTATTATGTATTAACAAACTTAAACAAAGTGTGATGGATCACTTTGTTTAAGTTTGTTTTTACTATATAACTAGCCAAAAAATACAACGTTAATATGGACCAATTTTCTTGACGTCAAGGTAAAATATTGAAACAGTTGGCTGTTCAATAAATGCGTATTGTTTTATGGTTCACCGTCGCCGCTACAATAAAATGAACGAAATAGGTACTTTATTTGGGCTATTTCAGAATTGGGTCTAGGTACCCTTTGGTAGGTACAGACTGCTCCTGGGACGTACATAACGTATTCCTACATCTATCAAATTGTTTTTATTGGCAGGGCTTTCAATTTGATCAAGTTTTTAGCGGGAAAATTCATTTTCCCGGCTTGACAAACTAATAAAAATTCTAATCTAAATCATAAACGGTAACTGTTGCTTTTACTTTGAACGTGGGGAATTATTTAATCTTTGGACAAATAAGAAACAGTATTAGTATCCTTTTCGATTCTGAACGATCATTTTCACTTTGTAAATAATAATTACACTCATGGAGATATATGTACTAATTACACTCGTAATTACACACAGCGCCCCCATTTAAATGTCAATTTTGAGTAGGTACCTAGGTAAATTATTTGCTAGTAACTTGCTATGAAGTATTATTTTCCTGCCTCTACCTCTACCTACATCTGTGTCCTAGTGGTCATCATGCCAGGCTGGCATACCGCAAATCCCGGGTTTGATCCCCAGTCAGGTCAAGATATAAAACAATCTTTTTTCAAATCGACCTTGGTCTTGGATGTTTATCTATTAATATATTTGTTATAAAATATAGTATCGTTAAGTAAGAATTCCATAACACAAGTCTCTAAAGAACTTTGGGCCTAGCGCAATCTATGTGATTAGATTAATTAGGATATTATATCATCATCAGGTCTTATTAGTCTGCACTGCTGAAGCATGACCCTCTTCAGAGCAGTCAGAGGATTTGGCCTACGCTCTCCACGCTGGCCAGATGGGCTAGAGAGGCCTCTTTGATTTCCTAAGTTTCCTTCTACGACATCGACGGGAAGACTTGAAGTGGTCCTATTCTACTGTGCCGTGAACCACACGGCAAAAAGTATCTATACTAATATTATAAATAGCAGAGATTTGATTGTTTGTTTGTTTGCATTGAATAGGCTTCGGAACCACTGGACCAAATTGAAAAATTCTTTCACTTTTAGAAAGCTACATTTACGCACCACTTGGGCTATAATTTACGCAGTATTTAGCATTTAGTATTATATAATAGGTTATTTATATAAGAAAGATAAATGCTTAACAACTTATTGTAGTGAAATAAAGCCACCATTATCCAGTGACAAGCGCCCCGGGGCGACACTGTGATAAGCAAGGCAATAATTTGTTCTTGGCATAAATTCACTTGGCTAATGGAAACAAAGGCGGACAGTTTAGAATATAAGTAAGGTAGGTAGAGCTGACTTACAATAGCTTTAACTCATGAAAGATTGCTATATTTTATTGTACGTTAAAATAAAAACCATACAACGATACGAATTAACTAAAGTCGTGAATAAAATAGACTTTTTAGGTCTTTACCTATGAAATTGCCGTTTTCTATAATTATAGAGTATTTGAAGTTAATAAATTTTCTATACTAACGTTTTGAGTATTATTTCGGGTTTGATAAATTCAACAAAAGTGAAATTGTGCATCTACTACGGACAACATCAAGCCTGATTTGTAAATTATAAAATTTACAAAAACTTAGAAACAGAAAAGAAAAATGGCTACATTTTTGATTAAATGGACAAACCTGAAACGAGTTCTTCCATAAGCATTACTTATATACAGAAAAATAAATAGCTAGCTAGTTAACTCAATCTGTGTGATTCGTCCGTATATACTTTTTTATCCAAAACTCACAATGGGAATTAAAGTACACGTATTTTGAGTGTATTACTCCTACTCCCAAAGCACTTACTGCGATAGGTATGACTTACAGTGCAAGAGCGCCCTTCCCTTGCCACCTTAAGTTAATTCGTAGTCACTTTGGTGCGTGCTTAACCTCATTGATGTCTTTACTTGGCTTAGTTTGTGATGTTGATGTGTTGATGCCTGTCTTGGAATAATGACTTGGAATAATCCGAAAGTAAATCCCACTTGGATTATGTCAGAAACACGAATTCCTTCGTGCTTCAGAACATAATTAATATCTTGGTCCCAACCATCTTCATTAGATGCGGTAAATAAGCAACGCCTTTAGTCTATTCGATGATTAAAACATCTAAGACCAGTAAGCCACGAACACTGGACACATGGAACAAGGATTAGTCCTAGTTCTGTGACACTATCGTAAAACAAGCATGACTACGAGTAATGTCAATATTTTTCATCCATTCTTAGAGAATTTGTCGTAAAATAATATTTTCAAATAACTTATTTTTTTTTAGTTGCTATTCTTTTATTCAACTCAGTGTGAACTTTTCTTTTTATACGACCTGTGTATACAACCGTGACATTTCGTTGTTCTAATCAAATAAAATACTCCCAGACCCACGCACTCGACTCCAAGTGAAGTTATCCTCTTAGGACCATATGTAGGTCGCTCCTACGCAGTAAGACGGATTGTTTTGTTTACCTTGCGCGCAAGTTGCCAGTGTTAGCTTTTGTTTTAGGTTAACGTCTTGCCTTGGGCCCTTTCCAAATATGTTCTAATAATTGGTTTTGTGATTGAATGGAAAGTTTACGCTAAGTTGTTAAGTTATTACTAATTGTAAACCTAAGGTGGCCTATTTTGCCATTATACTTGAATGAATATATATGATGAACAATAACAATTGACGGCCATCGTGGCGTTGTTGTTTACACGCCAGTCTGCGACACGAGCGAAAACGAGCTTTTTCAAATTATATCTCGAGAAGAACATCGGTATACAATCTAACGTGGTTAGATTACAATCTACCCTGACCTGCCGGTAATTTATAATCTTACGTGGTATATTATTTAAACTGATGGAGTCCTTACTCATTAATGTAACTCAACAATATACGGACGAATCACACAGATTGAGCTACATTGAAGTAAGTTTAAGAAATGGTACTAAAGTGCTTTTATTATTTATTCATAATGTTGAGTATTGACTATTACTTTTAGTTCAATCACAACAGCATTGATCAGCGGAATAGAAAATAGATCTTTAAGATCACTAAGATACTATGAATTCACAGAAACTTCCACAATTGAATGGAACATTAAGTATGTGGAACGGAAAATCGAGTACAAAGATGATTTACTGCGCGCCGTCCGGCAAATCTTTTTTGTACACATGGATGAGATAGGGAGTTATTAAATTGTTAATATACCGACGTTGATATTTTCATGACTATAAGCAACATTTTTAAGAAGGATACTTCACATAAGACATATAGTCTTCTCGAGAAAAAATGAATTATATAAATTAATACTTTTCTAAAATTACAGTTATTCAAAGTGCCGCTTTCTCACTAGATACTACTATCTTGAAAACTGTTACAGTAATTTTGACAAAGTTTTTACTAAGACTTAGAGATTTCAGGGAAGGTTTTAATACTAGTTTTAGCTTGCGGCTTTTGCTCGCGTCAGATACTAATTTTTGACCTACGTTTCATTCCCTCAGGGAGTGAATTTAGAAAATATCCTTTGTTCAAATATCTTTTATACCTAAGGTTACTTGAGTGTTTATGAGACATAACTGATATTAAAATGTACTTTACTTGAATTTATAAGACAAACTGAACTTGAAAATCCAAAGAAGATACGAGGTTATGAAGAAATTTCAAAAAATCCAATATACGCTCGGAACACCGCTTTTGGCATTCGGGAAAAGATGTGTTGTTAAGTTGTAAAGCAACAGTTTTTGTGACTTTTATTTGTGTTTTATTATAATTTCATTGCATTGCATACTATAACATCTTGATACCTTGTGGGGTAGACAGAGCCCAACTTCATAAGATTCAAAGGCCACACTTTAGCATCGTAGTGACGTAAAGGTGGGTAGCGGAATCAAAATAGTGATGGGTTGTTAGCTGCATCGCCTATTGACGTAATTCCTTACATTTTTCCAATTTCTTCTATCGTTTCATTATTTTCATTGCCGTTTGTTTATCCTCAGATGTGATGTGCCGCCTATCGCGGCGGCAGGCTCTGTGGGCGCTGGCGCTGCTATGCACGCTGGCGCCCTCGCACGCCGATGGTAACATAGGTAAGTAGTTATTTTGTTTATTGGTAAACAAAAAAGTAACAATTACTTTGAATAAACAAACTATGCATGTACACAATAGGACCAAATAATGTTTATATAGTCGTATAAATGCCGCAGGGCAGCTTGTGGCAAGCTGTTGGTGAGTAACATCACCACAGACTCGAGTGCTCTAGAAGTCAGTCAAAACCCCTGGCGCCTGACGGTGACGTGTATAATTTGATCAAAAAATCAAACTAACACTACCATCCGGTGCGTCATGTGTGTCTGTCTGCTCATGTATCATTCGTACAATTTGTCTTGTGGGACGGGCGAGCAAGTCTAGTTTTCGTAGCGCTGCTACGAACACTGCTACGCCAACTGTTTGACACCGGCAGCCCTGCCAGTTATAGGTTATATTATACACTACGTACATACATACAATTCTGAACTGTAATATTTTTGACCTCAGAAGTATGTAGGAAACAGAAAATTTCACACCCCAAGTACTAGTTATTTACCTTTTTTGCTAATTTGCATAATATTGATTTTGCTATTGAAACTTCTTTGTTCTTTGTTCTGGTAAATCTTAATAAATAACAGTGTTTATTGTAATTATTTTGATGTTTGTGTTCGTGGTCGCAGGTAGACTACCTGTGACCACGAACACTGAAAAGTGTTCTAAATGTTACTCGTAGGTGTATAAATAATGTTATAAACGCGATAGAACCGTATTAAAATAAAGTAAAAATCGCAAAAACATAAGAAAACATTAGTTCAGTTGGGAATATCATGATAAAATCTCTAAATGTCTGTTATTTTCCTGTGCTTTTTTGCTGAAAATCGTGTTGAAAAGGGGTAAAAAGAATACACAAGAGTAGCAGCGGTGCCCCTAGATTAGCAAAATGATTTTACTTTAAAGTTAAAAAAGTAAATCCAATTTTTCATCCCTGAAAACATTTATTAAATCAATTTTCATTCGTTTTAATTGTCTACGTCTGAGCGTAGGCGTAATCTCGCATCTCGTTACAATCGTGGGCACATTCACTGGGGTCGTAAATCCTGCAGGGGTGTCCTAGATATCTACAGTGTAGGTGTAAGCTGTAAAAGGGACAGACTGAGCGAGTAGTATGGGCGAGTTATTGAGCTCTAGCAACTTGCAAGCATTTAATTGTTTTTTATTTGTAGATTTTCTCTCGATACATTAATTAATCATTAACACAATTAATTTAACTATTTTTTAACAATGATGTCTCATATTTTCTAAATTATGAAAAGAAACAAATATTTATTCGCCAGAAAGCAAAAGATTTCGTCGATTATTGCTCGTTACTACAGGTTCGCGCTTCGCGCAATTAGAATGGTATACAATCATAAGTTAATAAAGATAATCATTTGATCTTCCTGTATGCAGAACACAATACAAGTGAGAGCATTTTGATAAAAAATAACTTCTTTTAAACCAAATCAAAGTAAGCTTATAATTTTTCGCTATTTGATTTATCCATCTCCTAGATCAATCTTAACAAGTAGTAATAACTGTAATTGCTTTACAACAATCGGCTCAAAGCTTAGGAAGCTTGTCTTGTAATAATAATTGCGGACATTTATGTCTGCAATTATTATTAGTCTTTTTTTTAGTCTTTATTTTATTTATCATACCCTCGGATATGGATACCGTCTGGCCAGCGTGGAGAGTGTAGGCCAAATCCTCTGACTACTCAAGCTAATAAATGGCTCTGGTAGTATAGAGAGGGTCGTGCTCCTGCAGTGGAGACTGGAAAGACCCGATGATGACCTTCGGATATGACAAGTGTACGACTTTACTTAGATTTAAAATCTCCATTTGGTAAACATCCAGTCCATTTTACGTTAAAGCAACAAGTACTTAAAGTTAAATTTTACGTCCAACAGGTTGCTTATTCAGCGCGTCTTTATGCGTAGAGGGAGTGGAGTGGTGCTACGACGGTGAGTTTTATCTTTATTTATTGTTAGCAATGCATACTTACTTATTCCTTATATATTATGGCCAGTATAATGCTATATAATAATTGCAATTGGTTTGAAAAATACCTACAACAAATAAATATTTATTTTCGTCCCTGCTTTATAAATTATGCGGTACTCACTTGAAAAAAAAATTGGATTTCTCAATTTTTATCATAAATGAAAAAAGGTCATAGTCATGTTATTGTATTATTTTCTTCAGTTTGGAAAACTATATAAATACAACATTATTATATCAATCAACAGTGTTAACTTTATCACAATATTTGTAAAGTTAATACTTTACAATAACTGGTAACTAACATAGTTGCTTTTTTTTTCATACCTGCTTTAAATTAAACATCACAGTAAAATACCGCGTAATTTATATTTTGAAACTCGGTCCTTAACTTTCGGAGCCTATTCAATGCAAACAAACAAACAAGCAAGCAATCAAATCTTTCCTCTAATATAATATTAATACAGATAATGTTGTTTAGTCACAAAAGCTATGAGTCGATGAGAGAGTTGTTTAGTCAAAAAGTCTAACTAAATTTGTCCAATGACCAGAGGGCTGGCAATTCCTTTGCACAAAGAATAAGCATTGCCATACAACGTGGCAATGCTGCCACCCTTCTGGGAACACATTCGCAGGGCAGTGATTTGCGAGTAATTTTTTATCTATAGGTTTTTTTTAATAGTAATGTAGCCGCAAGGCAATGATCTACGTGATATTTTTTATTTATAGGTTATCTTTATTTTGTGATTTTACTTAAGTTTAGTTTTTAGGTACTCTTATTTATTATTTTAAAATTAGTTTTAGTTTAAAATCTTAGTTTATAGCATGATTAAAATCTTAGTTAATAGTTAGGAAAAGTCACATAAAAAAAATTATTACAAAATACAACATACCTACATTTTTTTTACTACTACATTTTTTTTTTTATTTGTTTCATATTTTTAACTCTGCTTGAACTATTTTAGATTTCGCATTCGGAAAATGCATTTTGATCTACGATCCAGAACCAGAGGAGGGGTCCCGGTACAAGTAAGTAAATTTCGACTTATCACTTAATGAGATTAGTAAGAAAAAAAAGAAAGAAATATTTTTATTTCAAATATTATGTACACAACAAGAGTATTTATATGCACAACGTATAATAGACGTTATCGGAACTTACTTCTAAATTATGATACAGTATATTAAAATGAAATCAATTTAGATGTTACGGTTTTATTTAACTTATTAAAACTGGCTTATTTAAAAAGTTCACACAAGACACAATTAACCAACTTGTACATTTTTACCTCTTTACTATGCATAACTCATGCGGACTGATAACTGTTTACTGTGTGTGTTATACGGATATAGTCAATAACCGATGAAAATACCTACTATTCTATGTATACTATTCTATAAATCCTTTAATGATGATGGTTTAATAGACCAGCTGTAAAGGTTTCAATGTGTGTATTGCTCGTAACTCTGTTTTTCTCGTAATAGATGAAGAGGTAATATGTGTTTTTGTTATGTAACTTTGATGGCAAACGAGCAGACGAGCCACATCATAGACAGTAGTCATCGTCGCCCATAGACATCTGCAAAATCAGGGGTGCTGATGAGTTTCCGACTCTTAAGAAGGCCCTGGACACGCATTTCTCCATAAAAACGGAAAAAGAGAATTGTGCCATTATTTGATAATTTTGGTGTAAAGTTAAGCATTCAAGCAATTACTGTCATTATTATCTACGTACGTTCCTATACAGCTTTGTTCTAAGAGTAATGGTCTGAGAATTATAGGCCTCTTAACATTTGTACCGAAATGTTGAAAGGCTTATAATTCTCAAACCATTGTTAATTTTACCAAGCTGTATAGGAACGTACGTAGATCAATAATTTTATACCAAAATTATCAAATATTGCCACAATTCCCTTTTTCCGTTTGTATAGAGATACCTTGCGTATGCGTATATATATGCGTCTTAAGATACCTGTAAACACACCTTCCGTATTTCAATAGGTATGACATGAGCACCGAGCAACTCCAGTGGTTCGAGGCGGAGTTGCAGCGGCTAGCAGCGCGCGGGTACCGCTGGGAACATGCGTACACGCAGTGCGAGCTGCAGGCCATGCTCTACACGCTACGACAGGGCTTGTAAGCTTCTCAACATCATTTTAGCACTTTTTTGTTAATTTCTCAACTTGATTAAACTTTATTCTTATAATTATTAATGCACTAAAACTTAAACCTAACTACTTACCAATAAAACTTACTAAAAACAAATTTCAATGCCTGAAAATATATATTTACAAATCATACACTCTCCAGCCTCTTTTTTTATAGGGTTCCGTAGTAAACTAGGAACCCTTATAGTTTCGCCATGTCTGTCTGTCTGTCTGTCCGTCCGCGGTTTTACTCAGAGACTATAAGTACTAGAAAGCTGAAATTTGGTATGAGTATGTATATTAATCATGGCAAAAAAGTCGTAGAATAAAATCTTGAAACAAAAAATTTTTTTTTGGGTAGCTCCCATACAAGTAAAGTCGGGGAGTATTTTTTTTTTCTCTATTTACCCATCGTATGGGGTATCGTTAAAAAGGTCTTTGAAAAATATTGTGAGGTTGAGAACACCATTTTTCGATTTAGGGATCCGTTTCCGAAATATTTGGTTTTAAAGTGCAAAATTTTGTTAGAGGTACGTGTCCGTCCGTCAGTAGTATATATACTGAAGTTGAAAGGAAAACTATCAGAGCTAGGTACTAAGTGCAAACTAAAAAGTTATAGGCAACCAACTTATAAAATGTACTGGAAAATGTAAAATTTCATACAATCTTCATTGTTAGATGTTTTTGGTCGTTAAACTGTGAGGTGCGAGTGTAAACAGTGTGAACTCAAAGTTGTCATTCGCAACTACGGAACCCTACACTGCGCGTGGCCCGACACGCACTTGGCCGGTTTTTTATTAATAAGGTAGGGCGTTTGTCCGGCTGAAGTTAGATACATGTATTAAAATAAAATAAAAAAAAAACCTTTTTTTAAAGGACAACTTTTTTTATAAATTTCCAAGATTTTTCAAGTCTTTCATAAAGCTAAATGGTTCAAGTACTAGCTTAGCCTCCTACGAATTATTCGTAGCCATTATTATTTTTTATGCATGTAACACGCGTATATCAAATGTATATGGCAGATTAAAATTTTATACATATTAAAAAATAAATGAAATGAAAATGACAATTCTGATCATTATTTTATTTTTCAGAGATCCGGCAGAAGTGAATACCAAGATTTGTGAACAATTCGTAGACCCAAAACTAAGTACGGGTCCCGTCGTAGACGTAGATGAAAACTTAGAAGAGGTAATGCATATTAGTATAAAGCTACTATGACGTGAATATGTATGAGGTGGTAGTTGTCAATTTATATCGCGTTTTATGTCTTTCCCCAGGGTTTTTACTAGTATAACTGTGACAATTAAATTTTAAATTAAATTAGTACATCTTTACGGTGTATTTCAGATCGAACCCGATGAAACAGCTTTTGTTCGGTTCACACCAAATTCAGCACATGATTCTGATTATGCCAATGAAGTTTACAGCCCACCTTTTACGCCTGAGGATGATCCAACGCCATATCTTATACCAAAAGGTATGTTATTGATCTTTTTATTACTCTGCTTTTTTAAATCCAATTTAAAGTTTTTCGCTTACGATTTTTCGATGACACGTTGCATTAATGAACGATTTTTTTTTGAAAATAATTTTACACACTAACCCAAAACGCTTATTAAACCTATTTTAGTTAAGATATGTTTTGTCTTTATCCCACTCTCTAATTTTGACATTGAAAGAACGAGACGAAACATATTTTAACTAAAATAGGTTTAATAAGCGATTGTTATTTTTTATGAATAAGGGAGTTATTTATTATACTTACATTAATCATCATTTCCGGGCAACAGATGTAGAGCTACCAATTAATGATGAGGAAACGCCAAGTGATAAATTACGAGATTTAATGATGATGAGTGCCGATGATGATTCCCCAGTTATATTGCCTTTTGAAGGATTTAGAGAAAGGATACAAGCTGAGAAAGCTAGAGCTCTAAATGATGACGACATTGAACCCAGTGTGATAATTGATAAGGAGAAGAAATCTCTAGCTGATGACAACCAAATACCACTTGATCCTAATGTTTATCCTGAAGTTGATGGTTTAGGTGTTCGTTTCCGCAAATTTAAGACTAAGGCTCCGCCCTATACTGCTGAATATCTAACGGGTAATCGATTTTCTCCGCTGGATGCTGAAGTTCGCTCAAATGCCTTAGAAAAATATAAGCAGAGTTTTGCGGAAAAAAACTTCCCCTTTGAATATGAAGATAGTGACTTACCAGAACAAAGGATTTATATTGATGAAGATGGCGTGGATGAGATGCCTTTTGATGCTGGGAGTGGAGAACTCGATCCTTATCATGCAAAAGGTAATATTCTTATAGTATTCCGGTAATTTATTTAGGTATTTGGTCATGAATATTTCAGTATTTGAACAAATAATTAAGTACTATAAAAGTTGTGAACGTTGTAGATAACAACAATGGTATGCAACCGAAATCTAAAAATATGGAAATTCTAATGAACTATTGGCGAGAAATAGTCAATTCAAAATTAAAACCCCAAGGTGCCCTATACGCAGAGGGAGGTCCACTAAAAGCTGATGAGTTACAGGGCGAGTCAGGTAAAACCGCAGCACACAATCATCATGTAACTAAAGACATACGATTTCTGTTGCTTCATTGTTTTGTTGGCATTGTAGATAATTGCGGCCACATTATATCACTCATTATATCAATGAACCCGTCATATTTTTTTACTTTTTCTAAGTTTACTTTTACGTTAATCAATATTTTACTTTATTTCTTTACTACTTTGTTTTATATAGGCCCTCTAAACACGAGAAGCTCGGCCCGGAAGGGACTCTCACACCAGAATGAAGGTGTTACATTTGCCGACGATGTTTCAGGTGAAAATCTCAAATTTAGTTCCGAGGATATTCAAGATTTGCTTAATAATGAGTGGGGCTTTATGCGTAGGGAAAGAGACGATGTTAAAAAGCCCGGGCCGCGCCTGGACGCAAAAACGTTAAAGATTTTATACCACAATAAATCAGTGACAGGTTAGTGTCACAGCGGCCTCAGATAGCTGTTTTATAGATCGATGTTCCCTTTTAATGATTTCAATTTATATATTTAATGCTAATCGGAATAACGATATCATTTCCTGAAACTTTTCAATGCACTTCCATATTTTGTCTAGAAAACCGCACTAAATGTTTTCCCTATTCGAGCACATTTTGTTTTTCATAAAAAGCATGAAGCTCTTGTGCTCTTCCTTTATTGTCTTCATGTGTTGTTCGTGTGTTTTTATATGTCATCAATCCAATTAAATGTTTATTATTTCTGTATAAATTAAATCCCACCTTACCCACATACTGAGACATTTCATTCTTATTTTGTTGTCATGACATGATTATAGATTATTATTATTACATAATATTGATGCACCAAATTTTTTATATTGTTTTTCATTACAATATATTCATTTACAATTTTAAAAAAGTTTCATATCTTTAACACGTCTTTGTGGCAAGATTGATGTTAGCGTATTTTTACGATTTTTCTATTGTACAGACAATTTCCTAAATTGATTTTGACTGCAACAAAAGAATCGTTCTAATACAACTCTGCATGTTAACAATCCTCTATTGGTGTCGCAAAACGCTGTGAAATGTTGCAAGCTTCAAATAAGAGAGTATTTACACAATTCTATGTTTCAGCTCACGGATCTCAAGACTCACAAAAGCCTGCAAATAATGTGGGTCATGACCATAACGATTATGATTACGACCCTTCCTACGCTTACGTCCTTTTCAAAAACAGGTACTTTTGCTTTACATCCATTTAGAAAATTAAGTCTGTTGAAGTTGTGTAGAATACCTACGAGTATTGATTTACGCTTATTAATTTAACCCACTCAACCTCGTCGTTTTGTCCCAGGTTCGGTACCGACTGGGAGAAGGGCATACATTTCATAACGACACTCGAAGAAATGCTTGGATTAGAAAAGAATACTTTCACAAACCCTCGGTAACTGGAAAAATATGTCCTTTTCTTCCTTTTGAATACGAGTCTGTTATTAGAATACCTACCTTAGATACAGCGTGATTTTGAGTCTCTGATCTATATTGAAATCTCTCTATCAGGATCCCTAATGAAATACAGAGTTGCAAGAAAAAGAGGTAATAAACGAAAAAAAATCTTCCCATAGTTTGCATTAAAGGTATTTTTATTTATTTAATTTTTCTTGCAAGTCTGTATTTCAATAAGGATTCTTATGCAGAGATTTCAATAAAGCTGAAATAAAACGTACAATCATTATCTTAATGAAATGATAGGTAAGAACAAAAGAATTAGTAAATGTTAGACAGTAATAAATTCATTTTAATTTTTCTTAGATATAGCTAAAATGTAGGACTTCGGCAAAACAAAAGAAAAAATATTTTGTTTCAGCGTTGACCCAGGTGAAGTGACTTTTAAAGTGGAGAAGAATAGCAAAGGTTACGACGCGGTAGATGTAGCTAGACGCGTTGGTAAGAATTTCAGAAATGTATCCGAGGCAAATATCTTATTTATTTACATACTTTAGTATAGTATGTATCATGTAACTCATTACATAGCCTGTAACGGTATGTGAAAATTTACAGATGTCATCAAGGAAGATTTGCGACGCGAAACTGGTGCGCACGTTCTATCAACTGGTGTCGGTGATAGGGTAAGTAAAATAAAAGAAAAGGTCGCTATGAAAGTCCTCCCAGGCTTGAAAGGACTGTATTAAGACCACAGTTACATAGTATTTGACTTCTTTTGCCTACAGCTTTTTTATGTTTGTAACAACGAGAGAAACACCTAGTTTACCTTAGGCAAAAAGCAGACGTGGGACTGGTAATGGCCTGGAAAGAAAAAGTATCCCTACACTATTCTGGAAAAAAATTACTAAACTCTTGTCAGTTTTATAAAAGCACTTCACAGAGATAGCCAAAGAAGGCGTCGTTTGGGTAGTTAATTTTAAAAGGCTTCGTTAGGTAGCTTATTAAAAAAATACTTATATTTTTGGCCTACCGGGGAGAAGGAAAGGGTTAAGAAAGTTACAAACTTCAAAGGCTTATCTACCTGCGCGTATTAATTGATGTTGGTATTGACTGGTCTACTGTCCTTTATTTCCAGAGCAAACGCCCTGTGATCCGCCATGTGGGTGCTACCGACAACCTTTTCTTCGGCTTGGAGATGCCCGTTCTTTTAGCTCTGGTGGGGAGTTTGACGGTCCTTATCGTCGGAGCCGTGGTGTTCGCCGTGCTCGTGAAGAAGGATATGAGCTCGAAGAGGAAGATGCAGGGGCTTTCGTCTGCTGCTGATATCGATGCTGAGGCAACGAGAGATTACCAGGTTCTTTACACTTACGTGCTTTATCGGTTTAAGTATATTTTTTCTTATAGTACGCAGCATGAAAGCATTTAGAAAAGGTAACAGTCAAAATAAATAAGGAAACAAGAGCCCCAATTGCAGATGTTGATGCGATGATCAATATATAACCCTAAGAGAAGAAGAGATTTTTTTCACTAAAAGTATACTTACCTAAATATTATACTTGTACTGCAGAAGAATTTCACCTTCTATTTTATTACAGGAGTTGTGCCGTGCGCGTATGTCCGGCAAGTGGTCAGGACAGCAGACCACAGCCGCGCCCCCGCACCCAACAGAACCACCGCAGCGGATCACCTCGTTGTCTCGCGAGCCTGATGCCGCCAATTCGCCATCGACACGATCCAGCACATCTTCATGGTAGACTTTAGTGATATTCAAATGTTATTAATACCATACTAATATCATCTTCTTCTGATTGATCCCGAGATATTTTTACTACTTAATAATTTTATAACTTTCCTCTGATGATCCTGAGACATAAAGTAAAAATTTGTGTCTGACCAGCATAGAAAAATTCTTCATCAGATTAGATCAGTACAAAGTTCCATATGAGAACTACAAAATTTCATCTCCAATGATTGAGGACATACTTTGCCGGCTAAATAAAAGCTTGTTATAATTAACAATATTGTAACAGATGTAGGCACTGGTGAGGCCGGAGGTTTGGATATGAATGAAGGTGCACCCTTATTAATAACTATTTATTTAAAATAAATTGTAATACATAAGTATATCACGAAAAACGAAAAAACAGTCTTCAATTTTTTCCTGTTATGTCAACACACTTTTTCTATCGTCAAAAAAAAACCATAATAAAAAATTCTAAAGGAGGTCGGCAGCGCGGCCGTCACTAACATTTTCCCCCCTAGTGTTCTGATGAAGAACACTCAGTTCCACGAGTAAGAGAGGCCACGCGAGCGGCCGGCCGCTTCATCACCCCCGCTCTTGTCCTAACATCTACCACTCTAACGCGACCGTCAGGACCAGGGTAAACTTTTGTAATCACACCTTTCGGCCAGGTGTTGCGCGAAGACGACGGGTCGACTATAACTACCAAATCCCCAACCTTTAGTTGCAATCCCTCTTGAGACCACTTACGCCTAGGCAGAAGCTCAGGTAAAACTTCTTTTACCCAGCGACTCCAGTACAAATCTGTCAGTCGTTGCGCCATGCGCCACTGTTTTCCAAGGCACAGATCTCCGTCACTAAATACACCGGGCAAAGGTAGGTTTGATGAGCTTCCAAGCAAAAAATGGTTAGGAGTAAGAGCTTCGTTACTTTTTGGATCTACTGACACGTGTGTTAAAGGTCTGCTGTTAATAATGTTCTCTATCTCAGCGAGGAAAGTTGAAAGAACTTCTTCACGTGGTGCTCTCTCTTTGAGAACGATCTTAAGCGAAGTCTTTACGCTACGAATTAGCCGCTCCCAAGCGCCTGCCATATGTGGACTCGCTGGGGGTAGGAAACGCCAATTCACGTTTCTATTAAGAGCTTCCAAGGCAAGTTCATCTTGATTAATCTCTTGGAAGTTTTTCCTAAGTTCAGCATCCGCTCCTCTTAAGTTTGTTCCATTGTCAGACAAAATCGTTTGAGGCCAACCCCGTCTAGCGGCCATGCGTCTTAAAGCCATAATAAGTGAATCCGTAGTCAAAGAAGCAACAATTTCGATATGTACTGCACGCACCGTAAGGCACGTAAAAAGCACGCCATATCTCTTAGGTCTTTGCCGTCCCACCGTAACTTCTATTGGGCCAAATAAATCAATTCCACATATTGTGAACGGGCGTTTGTGATGCATCAACCGTTCTTCAGGCAGGTCTCCAAGTCTTGGAGGCATAGGCGTCGCTTTTCTGATTCTACATATGAGACATTGTGAGGCCACAGTACGCACAGTAGGTCTTAAACTTAATAGCCAATATTTTTGTCGAAGTTCATTCACCACTAATTCATTATATGAATGTTGTGCGCGCACATGGTAGTCTTTGACTATTAACCGTGATATATGATTACGCCCATCTAAAATAACAGGGTTTTTGACACTCACTTCTACCCCCTTTACCACACCAATGCGCCCGCCAACGCGTAGAAGACCTTCATTGTCCAGGTACGGAGTAAGTTCGCGCAAGCGACTATCCCGTTTCAAGGGCTTATTTTGATTTAAACAGTGTATTTCGTCGCTAAACGATTGCATTTGAGCATTACGTAACAGTAATGTTTCTGCTTTCTTTAGTAGTTCGCCATCAATCTCAAATTTCTTCTTTCTACACTTTTCTATGAACAGTAAAACAGTAGCAGCACTACGTAGCAATCTCAACCTACATGAAAAACGTCGCGAATCAGGAACGGGTAAGCATTTCGTCTCATAAACTTCACACGATACAGCTTGTATTTTCTCCAAAACCTCATCACTAATGTCATCTTTTTTTAAAGGATCTTGTGGCCAATGATCACGGGCTTGACGTAAGAAAGATGGCCCGGAAAACCATGGAGAGTCATTGTCCAAGATATGATCTTGTTTCTTAGAGGCGAGGTCAGCTGGGTTACAGCCAGATGGAACATAGTTCCATTCAGAAATAGTGGATGTGTTACATATCTCACCCAACCTGTTTGCAATAAATGTTTTGTACTTTTTATTTTCATTTCTAATCCAATGTAAAACTGTTGTTGAATCTGTCCAATAAAACGTTTTATCAACCGTGAGACGGTGCTCTGACTTAATTGTGTCCGCCAATCGGCAACCTAGTAATGCGCCTTGTAGTTCAAGTCTTGGGATCGTGACTCCCTTGATCGGCGCTACACGGCTTTTGCTGGCAATAAATGTCACTTGCACTGAACCGTCGCTATTTTGTTTACGCCAGTAAGCAACTGCAGCATACGCGGAAGGCGATGCATCACAAAACACATGAAGTTGTAACGTGCTCACAGTCGCTGTCTCAGCACGAGTCCCGGCCCCCGATGCAGAGCTACTATTAACATTAAAGTACCACCGTGGTATAGAAATGCGATTCAAAGACTGCAGTTGCTCCAGCCAGTTTTGAAAAGAAGTAAACAATTCATCTGAAATAGCTTGGTCCCATTTTATATCGGTTTTCCATGTCTCCTGCATAATTATTTTACCTTGAATTATAAAAGGCCCAAGAAAACCCTGGATATCGTAGATAGACATTATTATTCGAAGCATTTCACGTTTTGTAGGTTTTCTTTCTTTTTTAAATACTTCATTTGGGATTCGTTTAAATGATAAATCAAATCCTAGTGTATCACTATATGGATACCATAGAAGCCCAAGCGTCCGCTCAGTCTGACCTTCAATGTTGAACCTGACGGCTTTCTCATTTAAGGTTTCTTTTGGCGTACCTCTTAGAACATCAACGCTGTTGCTAAGCCAATTACACATAAGAAAGCCACCCTGTTGGTTTATGTACAAAATATCATTTATCATTTTAACTGCAGCTGAAATATTTGGCAAACTATCTATGTAATCATCAACGTATTGGTTCTTCCTGATGGCCTGAACAGCTTCAGGAAAAGATTGTTCAAACCGCTCGGTGTTTTTGAATTGATTAACATATTGTGCTATGAAAGGAGAACAATTTGCACCAAATATAAGTGAAGTCATCACGTATTTTTTGACTGGCTCTGAAGTCTGTTCCCTCCATAAAAACCTAAAGGCATTCATGTCCTCTTTTCGTATTTTAATTCGTAAAAACATGTCTTTTATGTCACCGATGACACCAATTGGATTTTCCCGAAAACGAAACATGATTCCCAAGAGAGATTGCAACAAGTCAGGTCCCTGCAAAAGAAAATCATTAATACACACCCCTTTACTTTTCGCAGCCGCGTCGTATACAAGTCTCAACTTAGCTTTATTAGGGTTGTCAACACCGAAGTGTGGCAAGTACCATACGCGGCCGAAACCTTCGTCATTTTCGCGCACCTCTCTTGCAAAATCATTAGTAAATAAATGTTTTACTCGCTCTCGATATCTAGACGCGTAATCCTCATTCTTTTGCATCTTTTTCTCTATCATTCTTAACCTATTGAAAGCCTGTGGATAAGAGTCTGGCAATACAACATCGTCGTATATCCATGGTAGGCCGACATACCATTGCCCATCAATTAACTGTGACGTCCTATCTAATATAGCCACAGCTCTTAAATGCTCAGAACTCTGTCTCGGCTTTGAGCAAACACCTATAGAGTCCAATGCAAAAGATTGACGCACTTCGTCATATAGTTTTGCGTCGCGATCTTCGTCGTACTTATATGACGTTGGCGGTGAAATGGATTGAATATCTTCCACGGAAAATAAATGACATATAGGCACTACCTTTCCCCCCTGTATAGGACAGTCAACATTAAGGTTAAGAGCGGGTGTGACGAAACGACCAGACAATTTTGAATCACTTACCGCGTTATATCCATGGACGCACCACCCCAAGGCCGTTTGCGTTAGGAACGGCGCACGCTGCTTACCTCGGATACATTTCTCAGGCGCGATAAGGTCATGATGGTTCTGCCCGATCAACAATTTCGGCTGCAGACCGCAACAACACACTTCAAACTCTTCAGGGACATTGTAGCTGCTGAAATCAAAGTTAGATAAATGTTGAGAAGGCAGGTTAAGCTCTTTAATTTTTCTTCCATTTAACTGGTATTTATCTCCCCTGCTGTTGGAAACCATAAAGTCAACTAACTCCATTTCACATACTAATTCAGTGTCCCATGCTCCACGTGCTCGCATCGTGCGTTTTTCCCCATGCAGGCCTAGCTGATCTGCAATATCTGCTGAGAGGAGGGTCGCTGTAGAGCCGCCATCAATAAGGCCATGCACGTGTAGACTCCCTTTGGGACCGTATATAGTCAAAGGTACAATCTGTAAAAATACCTCACAGCGTTGAGCTACGTTCATCTGAGTTATTGTCTCGCTGCTGCTCTTTGACGATTTACCGCTTGCACAAGTTTCTTCAGGCTCTTTGTCTTTGGGTGCGATCCAGTGCAAGAGGCGATGGTGTGGCTGACCACAATCATTAACATCGCAGTTGTCGCCTTGGCACATCTCTGGCTCACGATGACGAAGAGTAAGACATTTAAAACATAAGCGTTGTGTTCGTGCAAAACGCCAGCGATCTCTGCGTAAAGCTCGTTTGAAGCGCGGGCAACTAGGTAATGCATGGCGGCCCACTCGGCAAAATCTGCATTTGGGCGTCTCGACCGTTTCACTATTTGTAGCTGACAGAAGAACAGCGTGTGTAGTCTTGCGCTCGTTCGGTTTGCGTTTGTCAGAAGTCTGATATTGAATGTGACATACGCCTGACACGGCAGTCTTATTTGCTTCGTCGTACAAAAATTCCGATATCTTTTCAAGCTTGGGTATGTCACTCTCTTGACGCTCGAACGCGTAGTCCGTCCATTTGCATACAAGTGTATTCGGAAATTTTGAAATAATTATGCCAGCTAACTCGGGGCTTCTTAAATAATCATTTTGTTTGATAGCTTTGGCGGCAGTCACGTAATTCTTTACTTTTATTGCAAAATTGACAATATCGTTGTGATACGACATGGGTAGGGACGGAAGCTTTTTTAAGTGTATAATGAGCTTATTTATTATTGTTTCGGGTCTTCCGAATCTGAGTTCAAGAGTTTCTATAATTATATCTGAAGACGTACCTCCAATGAGTAGTGATGAGACAGTGTCTCTGGCCTCACCACGTAGGCATTTTCGTAGGCGCCAAATATTTTCAGTGTCGGTGTACTTGCACAGGTTTGTCGACTCGAAGAAGGCTTGTTTGAATTGGAGCCATTCAAGCGAGTCACCGTGAAAATAGGGTAAATCTTTTGACGTGGCCAACCTTGTCAAAAGCTTCTCGTTGCATTCTTTTGGCATAGAAGTTGCAATCATTGTATCTCGTAGCGCTTCAGCTAACTTTTCTATGTCACTTTTCTGGTTGTCGTCGCCGTCGTTGTCCTTAGAACAACTTGGTTGTATTTCGTCAATCGCCTCAAACGGCGCTTCAGACTGTGATGCCGCACTATCATTCAACCAATCATTTATCCTGCTATCCCGAGACATCGAATCGTTAGTGGCGGAACGGGAAGATTTTGACCGTCTCTCTCTGTCTAATTCCTCTATCTCGGCAGCTAACCTCTTATCAATCAAATCGGCCTGGATTGCTTTTATCTTAGCTGCGGCTTCAGCTTGTGCGCGCGCAGCCTCGGCTCGGGCACGCGTAGCTTCGCGCACCGCTTCCATTTCTAAATGAGCCTTAGCTTGCGCTGCCTCCAGCTCTAACGTCCTCCGCCGTGATAGGGATGATGAAGTCCCTCTGGTTTTAACAGTCGCTGCGGATTTTGCATCATGCTGGTCGTTTTCGTTTTTTATTAAAGGGAGATTCTCACCATCATCCTGGGGGCGCGACTCTTCCTTGGCACCGCGTGGTTGCCGTTTGCGCGATGTAGGGGGAGTGCGGAACATCTTTCCAGCCTTTTCCAGATTAGGCTCAAGGACCACAAATGTAACAGATGTAGGCACTGGTGAGGCCGGAGGTTTGGATATGAATGAAGGTGCACCCTTATTAATAACTATTTATTTAAAATAAATTGTAATACATAAGTATATCACGAAAAACGAAAAAACAGTCTTCAATTTTTTCCTGTTATGTCAACACACTTTTTCTATCGTCAAAAAAAAACCATAATAAAAAATTCTAAAGGAGGTCGGCAGCGCGGCCGTCACTAACAAATATTCTTGAACTTTTAGGAGCGAAGAGCCAGCATTAACCAACATGGATATCTCTACTGGACACATGGTTTTGGTAAGACAAACTCTGTTATATAACTTTTAAATGTTAACGTACTGTTAACTAACTCTATTACCATCCAATATTTTATAATTTTTAAATTTTTTTATCATAATACCGTATTTTTCAGGCATACATGGAGGACCACCTTCGCAACAAAGATCGCCTAGAACAAGAGTGGAGAGCTCTCTGCGCCTATGAAGCTGAACCTTGCGCTACCACAGCTGCTCTGAAGGCTGAGAATACCGGGAAGAACCGATATGCTGATGTGTTGCCGTACGACCACTCGCGAGTTACTTTGAATACGCTGTCTAATCATCTCGGATCTGATTATATCAACGCTTCGACTATAGTAAGTCATCTGGATTCTTGTGTCTTCTTCCCAAGATTGTGATACTTAAGTACATCTCTCTCCTTTCTAACTTACCTTCAAAGATTATCTCATGCAATGGGTATTTCTGGTAACTTGCCCACGAGTGAGAAAACTTCTTGACAAATTTACTGTTTGCTTGTTACAGTCTATCGAAAAAGTTTTTATGATACGTTACCTCCGTCGCTAACATTTATGCAAACTTCCATCCTTATTATTTCATTTATTAAACCCCATAATTCTTACTACTACGCACGCTAACGGTTGCTTTCGCATTTTATTCAAGTTTTCTCTTATTCTTCGTGAACATTCCTTTAAATCTCTCAGATCACCAATTAAATATGCGTATATTTTTTTTTCAAAAACGCAGACGGACCACGACCCTCGTAACCCCGCTTACATTGCCGCCGCTGGACCTCTGGCGCACACCGCTCCGGACTTTTGGCAGATGGTGTGGGAACAAGGAAGCGTGGTGATGGTGATGCTCACGCGGCTTACGGAGAACGGACAACAACTGTGCCATCGCTATTGGCCTGAAGAAGGATCTGAACTATACCACATCTATGAGGTAAATATTACTTTCTCTAGCTGTATAAAGTGACTCTCTTTTAGTTTGAACAAATGGTGTGGGAGCTAGAAATCGTGGTGTGCAGACGTTGCTTACTAAGAACAGACACCATTGTTGTGCCATCACTATTGGCTTGAGAAGGGATCTGAACTACCACATCTATGAGGTAAACTTTCCTTTCTTTAGCACTATAAAGTGACTGTCTTGTAGTTTTAGCAGATAGTGAGGGAGCTAAAAAGTGTGGTCTACTGACGTGCCTTACAAAAAAATTACAATAACCTGTATATGTCAGGGTTGACCCTGAAGAGAGATCAAACCTCTACCACAACTTCATTCGGCTTCATTCGGCCAAGGAGATGAACAAATGGCGCGCAACTTCCGGAAGATGATCACTCCACAACAAGGACAAGTATGAGATAAACCATCAACAGAGTAACTGTCTTTTAGTTTTATAAGTTGGTATTTCGAGCAAAAAAACGTGGTAAAGTTTAATTGGCTTATTGATTTGAACTCTATGACATGCATGATGTAAACTTAATCTATGACTTCGAAAATTAGGGGAAAATTTGTAAAAAGAAAATGCATAGCTATCTAGCTAGTATTGGAAAAACCCGGGCAGCTGAACTGATCCCCAATGACTGCGGTTCAATAGGGTAGACGGCACTGCTATCGAAATTTGAAGAGGCTATGATTTGCTGATTACAGATAAGGCACGACATTTTTTGTTTAAGACTAAGTAGACGACTAAGTACTTACTACGGAATAGACTTCAAAAAATTATTATTTAAATTTAAAATTTCACTAACAGATTTCATGTTGAGATAATTATGAAGTTATAAAAACGAATTATATTTTTTAAGTAGGTACGTGATACGTACGTATTAAACAACTGGTGATTATATGCTGTTTGGAAAAATAACGGCCAAATACGAATTTGTATTTAAGATACAAGTCATTCATACTTCGCAACCCTGATAATACGAGTAACACGTACAGGTTTTATCGAGTGTATACTTATTCGTTTTAAATTACGTATGTGACATGACTTAGATGTCTAGATAGATAAATGTGATATCCAAGCGTTTTTTTTTAACGTAGGAGTCACGAAAAAGATGACAAAGCATTTTTGGTCGCTAAATATTTGTAACTCAAAAGATTACCAGAGGAAACTTCACGATACATATTCATATTTGAATACTGTGTTGCGACAGAGGTTCTATTAAAGCAGGGTCAATTAAAACTCTGTTAGCGCGTTTCAGAATCGTTGCGCTATATAGTATTGGGTTCTTAAGGTTAGTCGTCGTAATTGGCGATATTGACAGTTGCGGAGTATGTAGAAGTTCACATCATCTGTGTGATTAAAGTACTTTATCGAACCTTCCCACAGGTCCACCTAGTGAGCGAGCACATCTGGTGCGACGACTACCTGGTCCGCAGCTTCTACCTGAAGAACCAACGCACCGGCGAGACCCGCACCGTCACGCAGTTCCACTTCCTCTCGTGGCCTGAAAACGGAGTACCGGCTTCCACAAAGGCCCTGTTGGAATTCAGAAGGTTAATTTCAATATTTTATTACGTATATTAAACAGGCTAGCAAGTGATCCGCAGCTTTTATATGAAAAAACAACGCTCTGAAGAGACCCCAACCGTTAGGCAGTACCACTTCCTTTCGTGGTCTGAAAACGGAGTGCCGGCTTCCACGAAAGCCCTGTTAGAATTCAGAAGGTTCTATTCTTTGTTTCTTTTGTAAGTGTTAGGGACTTTTACTGGTGCCGGATTTTTCAAGGCATGAGGACTTTCTCAAATGCTCACACATGGCGATGACCTTGATAGGCCGTTCTGATTGGATAATATTAGTCAAGCAGCAACAACGGACACATTGTGACCCAACCACAGCTTACCGGACCCGACATCTCAGTGCTGCGGCCGCTTATTTCAGAACACCCTTATTGCTCGGTTTGCAATAAAATGGGAAAAAAATCATGAAATATATTTTAACGATTTTTACTTACCGACTACGTAATTAACTACAAATCTACCTAAATATAAAAATTTTGGTAGAGAGATTAGGTACTACTTAACCTAAATACAGAGGTACACATACGTACCATATAATGCCATGTTAAACAACCTAAGTAGGTTTAAATTGTGTTAGATAGTGAAAAAAACCCTTTAATTCAATAAAAAATTGCAGATTGTGTATCAAACTTTCTTTTTTTGTTTTCAGGAAAGTGAACAAATCCTACCGTGGAAGGTCCTGTCCGATTGTTGTCCACTGCAGGTAAGCCCAAAATAATTCATACGTCACAAGTAATGCCTTAGTTACCGATCCGATGATAAGGCTATCTTCAAGACCCAACAGCCTATCTCTCATTAAATATAACCTTGAACCTTACTGAAATCAAAATAATCTTTGCTATCTAAATGTTGATGCTAATCTTATTTATCAGCTAAGTGATACGTGACTCAAACAATGCCGCAACTATTATTAGACGACTGGCGAAAAAGGAGTGTAATATATTTAATTACAGTTCATGTATACATCCTATACAAATTTGACTTCATTGGAATTCATTCTATCCACATTGAAATGTTTACATCATCATCATGTCAGCCGCAAAAATGTCCACTGCTGGACACATGCGGAAGGAATGTGTACAGCAGTGGAGCAAGTATTTCCATCACTGTGGGGTTATGCCATACACACCAGGCTTGGCAAACAGGTGGTAGCTTAGATTTAGTTAACCAGATCATATTATTTAAGATAGTATTGTTAGGTACTCACTCTTTGACATGACGTTTCTTTAAACAGTGACGGAGCAGGCAGAACCGGAACTTATTGCCTAATCGATATGGTCCTAAATCGCATGGCCAAGGGCGCCAAGGAGATCGACATCGCCGCCACCCTGGAGCACATCAGAGACCAGCGGCCACGCACCGTCGCCACAAAGCAGCAGTTTGAGTTCGTGCTCATGGCTGTTGCTGAAGAGGTAATTATTTATTATTTTTCAAAACTAAAGTAGATATCCACTACTCCGCCATTTTATGCAGTTTCTTTTTAAGTGTTACCGATAAGATCCTCTTGCTCTTAAATATCATCAACACCAATACAAAAGTTGAATTACATAAGCGCTATTGCTGAGAAGTTAAATAACCATCAATAATAAATTCGTAGATACCCAGTTCAATTTAAATTATTATACAATTCTTGATCAAAGATCCTTCCATGTTGTTTTGGGAGAAAAGGAAAACATAGAAAATACTAGCTGCTTTTCTTTCCGCGCCGCCGTACAAGCCGATCAAGGATAGGGAAAAATCTTAGGAATCACGTCAATATGCGATGCGACTAGCAATCCATCACTATTTTGATTACACTTTCCACCTTCACTCGCAATAACAAACTAAACGTTGCGTTTGAGTTTCTCCTCGTGCTCTGTCTACATCGCAAGGGATAAAGACGTGATATTTTATGCATTTTGATCCCTCAACATGACGAAAAGAAGGAGATTACAAACAGCAGCTACAACCGCGTCGCATAAAATGTCAGATCTGACAAACATTAGCCGTAGTAACGTTACTACGAGCTACGGCCTCTACGAGTGCTACGATCTACGGCCTCTACGAGTGCATCGAGCTTATTCGCAAGATTGTTACGCAGTGTCCCTAAACAGTGTCGGTTTCGAAGAAATGGACTTCATTTGTTCTTTAGCTCAGTGCTGGGAATATGCTTTATTTTTTAGGCATATTTGATTTCGATTGTTTACATGGTATATTATGCCGTAGCGTTCCGGGAAGAGTAGAATAAGACTACTCCAAGTCTTCCCGTGGATGTCGTAGAAGGCGACTTAGGAAACACAAGCTAAATAAAGCTTATACACATCAAATAGACCTCTCCAACTTCAGAGAGTGTAGGCCAAATTATTTTGACTGTTCTGGCTAATTAATAATGGCTTTGTTAGTACAGAGAGGGCCGTGCTCCTGTAGTGGAGACTTATAAAGACCTGATGATGATGACATGGTGTATTTTTAATGTTTAGGTACACGCGATACTAAAAGCTCTGCCCGCCCACCTGCAACAGCTCCAGGAGAAGAAGGACAAGGAGAAAGAGAAGGAGAAAGAAAAAGAGAAAGACGGCAACGACAAAGAGAAACCGAACAACTGAACGCTTGCGCTGACTTGACTCCGTACATTTTGGTTAACCGATTTGCAATTAGATGTTATGTCACGTAACGTGAGCTGGGTTGAGAATTTCGTTACTTTTTTTAATATGCTGCTGATGAATAAATTTTATTCATAATCTTACAAAATGCACCGTAAATAGAAATATTTGTATTTTGGGTGCTGTATTCTACTTATGCCACTTTTAAGAGTTCCATAAAACTATATCAGTTCAATTTCTTGATCGAAAACTTGGCCCTTGAAATAAGAAAGGAATATACCATGACTTTCCATAAGAACTGATTAAGATCCAGCTTACTTAAATTAGTTTTTATTGGAGGTTTCACTTTTGTTTTTATAATTTTTGAACTTTGATTGAACCTGAATATAATTTTAGTCGTACTTAGCTTCGCTCGTACGAAAGGCTGGATTTACTTTCCTTTTTGGTTTTTGTGCGAATTCTCAACCCAGATCAGTTTAGTGATTGTATTTTAAAGCTTTGCTGTGGTACTTTCATTTCTTATAGCATAAATGTTTATCAATTACGGGGGAGTATTACGAAGAAGATTCTAGGATTGAATGCACAGTGGGACTTGAAAGAAAACTGCATTCATCCCGGTTAGAATCAAAAGAACACTTTTATTGTTCCACTCTAGTATTTTGATATTGAACGGTGAAAGCAGTTTTCTTGGTCCAAAAGAGAAAGCTCTACATAACTTGTTGCCGCAAAACTGGGCATTTATTTTTCTAAAAGGCTTTTTTCCGCAGATTTCATATTTTCATAATAGTAACTTAAATAAGAGTATTTCTTTAGAAAACTACAACGGCAGCCATTAAACGGTATAGCAGGCCGGAACAAGGCAATATAATCATCAATACTGACTTTTGACATCAATACAAAACTGCGATTTACAAAAAAAAAAAATGCGTGAAAAATTCCATAGTGAAGGTTGTCCCTATTGATGACTACATTAAAAGCCTTTCGGCTTGATGTACCTTTTTGACTAATATATTTACACTAATTGATATGCATTCTCTTATTTGCCTACTAGATTCAGATACAAATATCATCGTCAATTGTTAGGGTGTCTAAATTTTACTTTATATTGCATTAATTTATTATGATTTTAATTTTAACTGCAGCCTAATTTAATAATTTATTAGTGTCATGATGACTGTTGCTAGTATGTATGGATAAATTATTACCTACTACAGCAGAATTACTTATTCAAATGTTATTGTATTGTTATAGCGACTGAAAATTCTAACTTTTTGCAAACAAAAGTTACGACCAACGCTACAATACGAATACTTTTAAGACAAATCTTTCTTATCGTCTATGAATGTTAGAAAATGTTGGACCTTCTGTCATGGCATAGGTAGGTATATAAATCGTTAATGGGCATAAAATGCGCGTCTCCGTCAAAAAATATCTAGTCAAAAAATAATTTTATCGTTGCAATTATCGTTACTGCTTTTAAAATTAGATAGCCCTATTTATTATGTTAAAATTGATATGAATTATGTAAGTGTAAATTTCATGTTATGTTCTTTTGCATATACATTGTATGATTATTTACATATATAGTAATGTTACGCGTACTTTAATCTTAGATATTTAGACAAACGACTACGCCGAATCATATCCTGAATGAACGGAATACCTGATAAATAAAATAATCACATTTTACATACTGAGATCAAAATAAAAATATTTACAGAAAGTAGCAACACAATAGATTAAAATATACGTATATATACGTATTATGTACTTACGAGATTTGTATAAGATTATATTTATTGCATATACGGGAAAATGTAAAAAAAATATTACCTACCCACGAAATTATGAATGTAGTTTAGATTTAAGAGAAATATATTTAACCGTATTTCTGTATGAAATTATATGTAGTTTTTATGTGAATGATTGAATATTGGATTTTGATTATTAAATTGTTTTAGGGAATAAGAAAAAAGTTAGTATCCTAATTTCCTAGATCTCAATATCCTTTTTCGTACTTTCCTTATTCCTTTTCAATAAAATATCTTACTTGTACCTCACGAAACCACAGTATGATTTTAGGTGTATACGGCTCCCACGGCACCTTTCTTATAACAAACTGAATCAATGCTTTAAGTATGAGTATTATTCCTTGGTCCATGAGAATGAGTATTCCATGAGTATGAGTCGTCTACGAGAAAGTCTTTATGTTATCTACGTTGGTCTTTCTGTTTTTTACTCGGAAAAGGTCTACGCTACGCCTACGATAGTTCTACGAGATAGAGTTTACGAGAAGAGTTCGTGCACGAAATGTTTTTTTTTCTGGTAAATAAATTATATTTGAAGGCATATAAACGTGACCTTCCAACAGATTACAAATGATAGGGGTCAGGTTTATTTGTCCCCGACTGTACGTAAGTAATTAAATTAAAATTTCTATTAATTTCCGCAACCGAAGGCAACGAAGCCGCCAGTAAGTAAAATTAGTAGTAGTATTAATAAGTCAGTGATGTCTATTAATAGATTGGTTGGTAAGTTACAGGCTTTGGCTCAACTACTGGCCTCGTATAATAAGGCTCTTATTACAGGCTCATCAGAGTCTGTCATATCCACAGCGTCAGATTCCATTCCCCGCTAGATGGCGCTTTGTACGTAAATACTTGCGTAAAGCCGTAGGCGCATTATCTATCAGTGAGTAGCAAAGGCTGTAATAAAAAAACCGGCCAAGTGCGTGTCGGGTCACGCGCAGTGTAGGGTTCCGTAGTTGCGAATGACAACTTTGAGTTCACACTGTTTACACTCACACCTCACAGTCTAACGACCAAAAACATCTAACAATGAAGATTGTATGAAATTTAACATTTTCCAGTACATTTTATAAGTTGGTTGCCTATAACTTTTTAGTTTGCACTTAGTACCCAGCTCTGATAGTTTTCCTTTCAACTTCAGTATATATACTATTGCTGTAATTTTTTTCACGTATCCATATATAACCGTTTAGCAGATAGAGGGGGGGGACACGTACCTCTAACAAAATTTTGCACTTTAAAACCAAATATTTCGGAAACGGATCCCTAAATCGAAAAATGGTGTTCTTAACCTCACAATATTTTTGAAAGACCTTTTTAACGATACCCCACACGATGGGTAAATAGAGAAAAAAAAATTACTCCCCCACTTTACTTGTATGGGAGCTACCCAAAAAAAAATATTTTTTCAAGGTTTTTTTCTACGACTTTTTTGCCATGATTAATATACACACTCATACCAAATTACAGCTTTCTAGTACTTATAGTCTCTGAGTAAAACCGCGGACGGACAGACAGACAGACAGACAGACAGACAGACAGACAGACAGACATGGCGAAACTATAAGGGTTCCTAGTTTACTACGGAACCCTAAAAAAGGGATCCATACGAAAACACAAGGTAACAAAAATTTTCCAATAAACGATTTTTCTGTGATCTAAGCTTGTTGCCGGTTAAATCCTCCGGGTAGATTGTATGATAAAATCGAACCCCAAAGAGCTAAGTGTGTTCCCGGTAACAACCTTACCTGCTTCGGAATCCGGGGTCCGGGAGCCAAAATTCAATCTGGGGTCAGGATAACTGTGTGATGAAACCATCGACACCCACGCGGATGAAGTCGCGTTGCAATTTTAAAAATCTCAAACATTGTTTTAGTAAGTACCTATACGTTAACTGCGAAGATAGTCGAGGAATAATTCGCCAATAGAAGAACGTAAAGCACTGAAATCGACAAATTATGCTCAAATGCAAAAAAAAAATGATAATTAGCCTAGTAAATATCACAGAAATCTATCTTCTATTATATAAAACAAAGACGAGTTTGTTACATCACTTATAACTCGAGATCTGCTGAACCAATTTTCATGGTTATTGATTCGTTGGATTTGTCTCCGCCCCGAATAGCAGAATACATCATAAAAACAATGAAAACTCGATATGTGTAATAAATACTTAACCACTGACTGTTAGGCGGTACGAAGTTCGCCGAGTCAGCTAGTTAAATATTAATATAAATCATATGGGACAGGAATTAATCATTTCGATCAGCTTATGTCTGGTCGACGAAAGCTGAACCCCGTAATTTTTTGAGTTGTAACACTAATACAGGTGACTTTGACATTCACCCGTGTGTTTTTGATACTCGTAAACAAGGCGTTGAACAAAAAGAATGAAAAAGGAAAAAATAAAGGAATCTCTATAAGTTTACCTACACTGGGCACCCTTTTTAGGGTTCCGTAGTAAACTAGGAACCCTTATAGTTTCGCCATGTCTGTCTGTCTGTCTGTCTGTCTGTCTGTCTGTCCGTCCGCGGTTTTACTCAGAGACCATAAGTACTAGAAAGCTATAATTTGGTATGAGTATTACATTAATCATGGCAAAAAAGTCGTAGAAAAAAATCTTGAAAAAAAAATTTTTTTTGGGTACCTCCCATACAAGTAAAGTGGGGGAGTCATTTTTTTTTCTCTACTTACCCATCTTGTGGGGTATCGTTAAAAAGGTCTTTGAAAAATATTGTGAGGTTGAGAACACCATTTTTCGATTTAGGGATTCGTTTCCGAAATATTTGGTTTTAAAGTGCAAATTTTTGTTAGAGGTACGTGTCCCCCCCCTCTATCTCCTAAACGGTTATATATAGATACGTGAAAAAAATTACAGCAGTAGTATATATACTGAAATTGAAAGGAAAACTATCAGAGCTAAGTACTAAGTACAAACTAAAAAGTTATAGGCAACCAACTTATAAAATGTACTGGAAAATGTAAAATTTCATACAATCTTTATTGTTAGATGTTTTTGGTCGTTAAACTGTGAGGTGCGAGTGTAAACAGTGTGTACTCAAAGTTGTCATTCGCAACTACGGAACCCTATACTGCGCGTGGCCCGACACGCACTTGGCCGGTTTTTTTTTTTATTATTATGGACTTAAAAGCATATTCTTTTATATCTTTTTGATCTTTCCGTAGAAAAATTGTAATATCAATAAGTAGGTATTAATTGATGTAACGTTTTAGAATTTCAATTTATAATAAAACTTTTAAATAAACAAACATTGCTAAATATCGCGATACAGTGAAGGTAGGTATTTAGCATGGGCGACGGCTGCAGTGGCATCACCAGATATTAAAAGTGTAATAATTATATTGAATTGAGTCCTTTGGAAGTTAGCAAGAAACAAATAACTTACATACTTTTACATTATCATAAATTCCAAAATCTTTACATAACTTGTTTTGGGCAGTCATGTAACTAGTATCAAAACTATTTTGTCCTATGTAGACAGTATGGCCTGATCCTGAATTTTTAAATTTTCCGCGTTTTGCGAGGTTTAGCCTCCCGGCTGGCTGACGAATTTACTAACTCAGATGACATGTGTCGATGCCTATCAATCTAGAATTTACTGTTACAACGCGGGTTTGGCTTGCTCGAACTTTTTATTTGAAATACAAAAACCGCATTGTAACAGTAAATTCTTGATTGATAGGCATCGACCTTTGAGCATAATGCTCTAGCAACTATTCAATCGTATTGTGACAACGAATACGAGAAACCATTCGACACAGCACAGCTGGCAACTGCTGGCAATAGTGGCAACCCTATCTCTGCTGTGCTGTGCTGACATTGACAGTTGATTTGACGACTCGGCGGTGTTTGGACGAGTGTTAAATCGCTCCCAAAATATTAATTTATATAAATTTAATTTCAATAATAGTTGTAACATACACTAATTCGTTGTTTAATATATATTCTCAAGTAATCTCAATATAATTAATAAAAATGATCAGTGGTCGCCCATTGCATTTCGTCTTCAAAGTTGCCGACAGGACACTCACAGCCAAATTCTACAGGGATGTCCTAGGAATGAAGGTAAATAATGAATGACTTTTTCAGTTCTTGTGTCCTATTCAGGACTGGCTTGTTTCTTCAGTAAATTGGACTTGCTTTGGAAGTTTCTTGATATTGTCATGATGATTACAATTCCAAGGCCACGTTTCTGTGTAAAAAGCGGTGGAACCGGTACCTAATTTGCCTGAACTAATTGCTAGTGTCGCATTAGCACATGCTCCGTATGCTATCAAAGCACTTGAAAATTTCAGGTTATATTTAGCCTTTAAAGTGTTGTTGTAAAAGTTGATAAGTTGATAACACTACAAAGTTGCTCAATCACACTTACCATCTTGGAATAAATATTAGCAAAAAATATAGTACCAACATACAATATTATAACTCCTTGATCTATGGGGTAGATAGAGCCAAAGGCAACAATATGCAAATGCCATGTTTAGCATGATAATAATATTAATAACATACTCTTTACTTAAATTTTATATTTACTATAATATTCATATGGAAAAAATGGAGGGAGGCCTTTGCCCAGCAGTGGGACAGTTAATGGCTCGAAATGAAATGAAATGAAATATAATATTCATACCTACAAAAATTGATAAATTTCTTTCTTTATTAAGTATTGTTGCTAACATTAACATTTTGGTAGTTGACTTTTGAATAAGATGAGTAGGAACTCCTACTATGGTACGGCAGCAATAAAAAACTGACTGATATTGTGTAAGTATTATGTATAAGTGAAGTGGCAGTTGTATGTTCAAAAAATATTGATTGATACATTGCTTATTTATACTTCTATATTACTACAAATAGTATTAGCCGTTTTCTTTTATAACAAGATACTAAAAACTTCAAAAGTGTTTTCTTAGAAATACTGTAATAAGCTTATAAACATAAAATTTATAACTGAAAAAAACCGAGTTAAAAGTATAATATTTTTCATGCAGGTGCTTCGACACGAGGAATTCTCTGAAGGCTGTGAAGCTGCATGCAATGGGTAAGGAACAAAATTATATGAACCTACTGACATTGGAAAGAGGAAATTTGTATTACACATAAATTGGTAATAAATTCTTGCAGTTTTTTTTATTTCTTAGTACTGTGAGACTTCACATGAATATTTTAAGATTTAGTCACAAATAAGTGTTATAGTACACTAAACTAAAAATTTAATTAATAGTGATCAAAAAACTTAATTTCATTCCAGACCTTACGCAAATCGCTGGAGCAAAACTATGATAGGTTACGGCCCAGAAGACACACATTTTGTTGTAGAACTCACCTACAACTATGGCATCACAAGTTACGAAATGGGAAATGATTTCATCGGTCTCACAGTGCAGTCTAGTGAGAGCTTGAAGAGAGCTGCTTCAAACAACTGGCCAGTTAAAGAACAGGACGGCAAGAAGTACTTGGAAGCACCTGGTGGATACAAATTCTTCATTATTGACAAGCCGCAACCAGTAGATAAAGGTACATTGTAGAAACTGTATAGTGTAATTTTAAGTTGTGTTAAGATATAGAGCCAATTAGACACATTCCACATATTATTTTATGCAAATAGATTAATTAGGATAAAAAACATTCAACACAACCCAAAAAATTACTCCAACACAAACTGCTATACTGAATAAAATTTTAACAAATAATTGAATATATTTTGCTTCAGATCTTAATATAATATGTATGATGATAATAACCGAGACAGTACAGATTAACTTGACAATGTACAATGCGTAAAAGGATGAAGTGGTTTGAATTGTTGTCTGCAATTCGTACCACTTTATCTTTTATGATTTCTTAAATTAACTAATGATTAGACTTTTTAATCACAACATTGACATAATAACTGGTCATGCTAAAAATAAATGTCCTGGATCTTCACTACTCATCAATTTTATGCGATCACAGAGAAAAATTTCTAAGGAATATCATCTTTAAATTAGATACTAGTTTTGAAAATCACGGCTACTTCAAACACTTATTATAACGTTAGTCAGCACTACATTACCGATAAGATCATCTCAGACAGTCTGATAAACAAATGATAAGGGATTGTGTTTGCTAGATATGTGTAATCAGAAGCACGAAAATGTCATATGATGCCTAATCTAAGTACTTGGTGTAGACGGGCTGCACGTGGCGTGATTGACGTATTGCATGTGCGTTAAACCTTTTCAAGGCAGTGGCAAATATATGGCCCTCAAAAATTGAACCTTATGCCCCGGAGATAAGGTCCACAAACAATGACTTTACAATATATCTACTGACATCTAAATGGTTAAGCCGACTTTAGACAGCGGCGTAGGATGCGTATGCGCCACAGAGCATGAAATGTCGCTCGCAGAGATAAAAGTAATACCGTGTGTCAGCTCGCGCCCGGCTAGTAAGCGAAAGTCCCAGACTGGGTTTGAAATTTCGTGCCTTAAAAAACGTAAAAATGCCTCAATATGCTGTGATATGGTATCATAATTACACTAAAAAGGTTTATAATCAAAATTCTGATTTAATTATAGCACAAGTAAGTAGAAAATAGTAGATTTTGCATTTTTACAATAACCTTGAAACCCAAAACCTCGACAAACGGTACCGCCCCCTGACACACTTGTTTCGTATGAAATGTGTTGAAAAGGCGTCTAATAGCTCGAGAGTGACCGTCACATGCCCTATCTGTGGTATGCACTTGCAGTATGCACACTACGTTCTTGAAAGGCAGCCACATTGTTTTGTTTGTGTATTTGAGCAGCTGTGTACAGTCAAGAACAGTTAATGTATACACATCGGTTCTTAAGTCCCTGTGATAAGGTCTAAAATTGAAAATTGAATACAATTGAATAGTTCATATTAATGCATATGACTGTATGTTATCATACATTTTAATATTACCCAAAAATGCTTCCTTCCACTTGCGTAATGTCACAGCGGTGACACTCCGTGTAGGTGAGAGTTCTGACTCCAATGACCTTTAGCCGGTGCTAGGGGTGGCACGCACGACGGAAAATTTAACTTCAAATATATACGGACAAATCACACAGATTGAGCTAGCCCCAAAGTAAGTTCTTAAAGAAGACTTGTGTTATGGGCTACTAACTCAACGATACTAGGTTTTATAACAAATACATTATATAGATAAACATCCAAGACCCAGGTCAATCTGAAAAAGATCATTTTTCATCTTGACCTGACCGGGGATCAAACTCGGGACCATCCATGTCACAGACCGGCGTGTTGACTGACCTCTGCGCCACGATACTATACCTACTTACTGGACCAGTATGTGTGTACTAATGAAATTAGGATGACAAAAAATCAATCAACATTGACCGTTTCATTAACTAAACATTTTAATGAGGTTTTTAACGACGTTCAGTAGGTAAATTGCGTAATGCGTATGCTTCTTTTGTAATAGTTAATTTACTTAAGGCATACTGAAAGTCAGTATGAGAAAGACAGTTGAAATGTGATGTAGGTAACTGCCCGATTTCAATAGATTTTTGCCGAGAAATAATGACTTTCCAGGAAGTAACTTCAACATAATATCTGAACTCGACGGAGAGATAGACCTGTAAAAAAATTCATCACCTATGCAGTTTTTTGTTTTTCGTGTGTGTAAGTGGCCAACACTGGTGTCAGATTTTTCAAGTTGCCTAAAGGCATCTGACATAGCTTAACGACTGCCATCAATGATGACAGCCGGGACCAACGGCTTAACGTGCCTTCCGAAGCACGGAGGAGCTCGAGATATTTGTATGCCACTTGCGGTCCCCCATCCAAGTGGGGACTGCGCCTGAGGTTGCTTAACATGCGGAAGCGCTTTTAGTGCTCATACCCACTAGGCCACCGGGCTTCTCCTATTCACCTATAGACCGACTTCAACCTATTCAGGAAATAGGTTGAAGTCGGTCTTATTATACAGACAGGGTTAATCTGAACTTGTTGAAAATATTTAATGACTGAATCAGGATCTCCAATAGAGTTTTTATCCATTAATATTACTTTCCTTTTTTTGCGGGTCCACAATGTGTTTGTTATTGAAATACCGATAATGTAAATTCACGTTCTCAACGTGAAAGCGTAAAAACTTGTTTGGGAACAAGCCTAAAATTGAGAAAAAAATATAAGGTGCTCCATACAATCAAACTGCGAACTGCGCATTACGCGCGCGCGCCACGCTGAACCTAATATTGTGTACTGCGCATCGACTCGCGCGATATTCTGAGCCGCTATAAAGTTTGATTCAGACTGTATTCAACATATCTCACTCAACTCACAGAACACGTTCTTTTTTGTCCATTTCGTATGTTACTTTAAGGAATCTTTATATTTTCAGATCCCGTGGTGAAGGTAACTCTGGCAAGCTCAAACCTGGCCCGATCAATCGCCTATTGGAATGGCCTTTTGGCCCTGAAGATTTTCGAGAAGACAGACAAAAGCGTGCTTCTCGGCTTTGGTGACGATCAGGCGAAACTTGAACTGGTCGATATTGGTAGGTATTACTTTTAATGCATTTTGTTAACCATAGATAGCGTTTTGGCATGGCATGAATGAAACATCTAACGGTTCGTTGCGTACAGCGGAATGAATGTTTAACGCATAGAATGATAATTAATGGATTTGGTTCAGGTTAATATGTCAGTAATATACAGTATCGATACGCATATGAGTTATCTGCATGGGACAGAGAAAAATGGCCAAGTCACCATGACGCTGATTTTTGAATTACCATCTTGCATCGCTATAAACAGCTACCAATTTCACGGATTTTGAGGGCATTAATTGACAGAACGCGTGTGATAACACAAAGCTGTCACGCACACAAGCATTGAAAATTTGGCCAGTTTTAAATCATTGAAATAAAGGCATGACGGTGTCTAGAGAGTATATAGTCAAAGGTATTACAAACCTTCCTTATGTATCACTTTATCCATTGGGGAAAACCGAATAAAAATTTGTGCTAAAGTTTACTCACAAACCTTCGTCGTGTATCACTCTATCTATTGGGGAAAACCAAATAAAAATCCATGCATTAGTTTTTTTTTAGTTTATTGTGAACAGATAGAAGACAGACAGAAGCGGCGGGGAACTTTGTTTAATAATATTTAGGGGTAATAAACAAAATTAAAACATAAATTTATCATTTTAAATACTAATCAAATTAATTATATTACCAATTCTAAAATTAAATTATCATTAATAAATTCTAATAAATATATATATTTTTACAAAAAAAAAAAAATCTTTGTTTTAACTTAATTTTATACTTGAGTGCGTCCTCTTCTGATCTAACCATATTGCTGCGCCCAACAGGGTCCATAAATAAACTTGTACCTTTTATATTAATGTCATCTTATGTACTTTATGGTTTGCAATAAAACATTGAGTATTGAGTATAGATACATCTCGACGAGTCACCCTGTATAACATGATGTCCTTTAATATAAATATTTTTTGTCTGAAAGAAAAATAACACTACATAGTTTAAAACAAAGTTTACTGCCATCTCTCTGTCCCTATGTATGCTTAAATCTTTAAAACAAAGCAACCGATTTTGATGCGATTTATTTTAATAGAGTGATACTAGAGGAAGGTGATACATGCCCGGGCGCACCCGGGGAGACCTGCATGTTGCTAATAAATAAGCTATCTCTTACATCATACCTACGAGTACATTAGTACTGCCAACAGGAAGTCAGATAGTCGAAGAACACTGGACCATTTGTCTATTGCAGTTATTGTTATCTGAATAGCCGTTTGCCGTCTAACACTAAACTACTGTGGGCAATGCAAGGTTCTTTTCTTTTCTTGTATGTGACGCGATAAGATTAGAACTACGAACAGTACTAGTCTCACAGATTATCAATAGCGTTTGTAGATTAGATGAAACCTTTTGTTTCTTGTTCTAGGGTGGAAAAAATCCTAATTAATGAACTCATTAAGGTTGAGAACAAACAATGCTTTTTGAGTTTTGTGTGAGTGCATATTCAATTGATTTATTCATAAAACAACATTACACTGTATTCGAATATCAAGTGTAAATACTAAACATTTTTAGAACTACAATATGAAATTTCCAAATCGAGAATATTAAATAACAATTATATTATAACTAAAATTCACCAACGGAATAACAGCATTTCTCCAACAATAATGCCCTTAGTTTTCTCTTAAAAATAGAAAGCTTTTTTTACTAATTTTAGTTCCTGCGGTAACTATAAATATTGAGCGTCAGGGTTAGTAATAGAACGCTGCACTCGATTGCTTGTTATAATCTTGGTTGACTAAGCCATTCGTTGAAAAAAAATGAGTCGTCAACTTCTATTGGATTTAAATATAAATCCTTTACAGCATCCCGTGCTGGATAAATTTCATAAGCGCGATCCTGCTCACTGTTCGATAAAAAAGTCGTATGACCCTCTGGCGGATTATTTGGTTTATCAGTTAAGTTGTATATACAATTATAGACAACAACCCGATGCAAACAGGTGCTGACATGTCAACGCAAAAGAAGGTATGCAGTCTTACTCCCGGTTCCGTTTCTCTGACCACCCTGCGCGAAATCTATCACGGCAAAGTCCTGCTGAAGCTGGACCCCGGCGCAGTTGCCGCCGTTGAGCGCGCGCTGGGCACCGTAGAGACTATCGTTGCCCACGGTGATGTGGTTTACGGCATCAACACCGGAATAGGTAAACTGGCGCAATCCACCATCGCAACCGACCACTTAGCTGAACTCCAGCGTAACCTGGTCCTCTCCCACTGCGTCGGGCTTGGCGAAGCGCTGCCTGATGACGTTGTCCGACTGGTGATGGCCAGCAAAATTATCAGCCTGTCACGCGGGCATTCGGGCGTTCGCCTGCTGCTGATCGACAGCCTTATTGCGCTGTTTAACGCGGGCGTGATGCCGGTTATTCCGGAGAAAGGCTCCGTTGGCGCATCCGGTGACCTGGCTCCGCTGGCGCATTTGTCGCTGATGCTGCTGGGAGAGGGTAACGTAAGGGTTAACGGTGAGCTTATCCCTGCCGTTGAAGGGCTGAAGCTGGCGGGCGTTGAGCCACTGGTGCTGGGGCCGAAAGAGGGGGTGGCGTTGCTGAACGGCACTCAGGTTTCTACGGCGCTTGCGTTGCGGGGTTTGTTTGAATGCGAGAAGGTTTTTGCTGCTGGGCTGGTGGCGGGAGCGCTGTCGCTTGAGGCTATCAAGGGATCGGTAAAACCGTATGACGCGCGAATCCATCAGGCTCGCGGCCAGGCCGGACAGATTGATGTGGCCGCGGCGGTGACCGAGCTTCTCGCCGACAGCAACATTGTGGATTCGCACGTGCATTGCGGGCGGGTTCAGGATCCGTATTCTATCCGCTGCGTACCGCAGGTCATGGGCGCTTGTCTGGACAACCTGCGCCACGCCGCGCGCGTGTTGCAGATTGAGGCCAACGCCGCCTCGGATAACCCGCTGGTGTTTAGCGACACCGGAGAAGTGATTTCCGGCGGTAACTTCCACGCCGAGCCGGTTGCCTTCGCGGCTGATATCATCGCGCTGGCGGTGGCAGAAATTGGGGCTATCTCTGAGCGCCGCCTGGCGCTGCTGCTGGACACCGGACTTTCTGGCCTGCCACCGTTCCTTGTCAAAGGGGGCGGGATTCACTCCGGCTTTATGACTGCCCAAGTCACCGCCGCGGCGCTGGCCTCCGAGAATAAATCCCTCGCTCACCCCAGCAGCGTCGACAGCCTGCCCACGTCGGCTAACCAGGAAGACCACGTTTCTATGGCGACCTACGCAGCCCGTCGCCTAGGCGCTATGTGCTTTAACACCGCTGCGGTTGTTGGGATTGAGGCGATGGCTGCCGCGCAGGGCATTGAGTTCCACAGGCCGCTGTGCAGCTCCCCGCTGCTTGAAAAGGTCTTCGGGGATATTCGCGAGCGCGTGGCGTTCCTGGAAAAAGACCGCCTGCTGGCGCCGGATATTGAGCAAATGCGCCTCTGGGGATGCAGCGACAGTTGGCCGGAAACTATCGTGAAGCTGCTGCCGTCCTCCTGCGTAAGGCGCAATTCTGGAATCGGTCCTGGGTTAAAGCGTGGCCTCGACTGCGGCTCAAATCGCCTGAGTCTTCTCGGCGAATGCAACGGGGCCGAATTTTCTAATGTGGTGAGTTTGCTGCTTGCACAGATAATAAAGTGAGCGTCACGATCAAGTTCCCAAATTAATGTGTTTTACATTAAAGTATTAGTTCTACATTTGTACTATTTGTACCCTAAACAAGACATTTGCACCTCAAATGGTAAAGGAAATCTAACATTTTTAAAATAGCTTTCTGTATTAAATGATGTAGGAATGCGTATTTCGCTACCGTACACATTTTTCATTATGTGAAGACTCATAGAGGCACATGTTTACATTAATAGAAAATACATAAATAAAAAAGTATTTAAACTATCCAATGGAAATACGATGAAAGCTATTGATGGTGTTACAGGGTTAAGGCCCCACACTAGGCACTTTAGAGAATTACTGATTACCGCCAAAAACGGCCGTTTTAGGCGGTAATCAGTAATTCTCGTAATGACTGATTCTCTTAGGATTAAAACATGATTCCAAAAATACTTCAGGATATTTATTAAGGCTTATTTGATTTACATTCTTGAATTTCTTTCTATTTGCAAAGTATAAGGAATAAAATTATTGGCGTCGCTAGTGTGCCTAGTGTGGGGCCTTAAATACTTGTGCATTTGATGCCATGTCTTTGGCTATAGCGAACTTGGAAAAGTATAAATTGAAAGAACACAATAATGAAATAATACAGATCATGATTCCTTCATATTCATAAAAATTTAGCTAGTAAGGATGCCACCACCGATTCTATATAAAAATAGACTCAATATTTTAAATTATATTTCGAAACAGAAACTATAGGCGAAAACGAAATGCAAGTATGCAATGCGATTGCAATATATCTTTTATTGTTGAAAATATGTTATCCGATGTCTTAAATAGTGCATATGAAATAAGAAAATGCTCCAATGACCAATGTTCAGTCAATGCAACAGAAAATAGACCGATCGGGTTTTTTACCACTAGATTTAAATATACTAAGTAAAGTAAAGTTTTACTCGAAAACTCAGCCGATGATGTCAAAAATCAATGTCGCAAGATCAAATGTTATCTTGTATTGGATGCAATGGTATCAAAAACATATCTTATTCACTATCATCTACTATATTTTTTGAACTTCATTTTTAAAATTTTCGAGGCAAATTGTCCTAAAAGGGAAGGACTTAGTCTGCTAAGTCTGCTAAGGATTTTATCTGCTTTAGTGTTTATAGCTCTATAGATTAAAAGGCAAAATATACAAAACCATCATAAGACCTGCCTTACTGTATGGAGCAGAGTGCTGGGCGACGAAGAAGAAAGAGGAACATCGGATTCATGTGGCAAAAATGCGTATGCTTAGGTGGATGTGTGGTATAACGAGGATGGATAAGATTCGGAACGAATACATAAGCCTTAAAGTCGCACCTATAGTGGATAAACTGAAAAGCCATCGCTTGACGTCTTATGGTCATGTGCAGAGGAGAGTTGCCGAACATCTGGCAAAAGAAAGCCATTCTTTTGCCATCCATTTGGAAGTAGAGGGAAGTAGAAGACGCGGAAGGCCAAGAAAGACGTGGAATTAATGTGTCAGATCGGATATGAGGGAATGTGGGGGTGAATATAAATATGGTAAACGACAGAAAATTATGGAGAGAATCGACATACAGAGCCGACCCCAAATAGGGATAAGGCGAGAAAAAGGAGGAGTGTTCATAGCTCCACCTACATCTAGCAGCATCGGGCATTTTCGAGCTAACATTCCACGAATATTTGGCAAGTGGGAGTGCTATGATGACTTAAAGCCTAAAGTTACGAATTGTCAAACGTACATTGTGCCTAACTGTTTAATATATGCGCAGAAATAAGCGTGATCAAACTTTTTTTTTTTATATAATTTGATGATTAGAACACTTAATGCAATGATTAGTTGGATATGTTGGATATGTATATTTATCAATATACTAGCAGATGACCGCGACTTCGTTCGCGTGGATTGTATGACTTTGGTATATTAATATACCTTTATTAAGTAATTATACTTATGGCAGTGTTATATTATGTTTAAAGTCAGTAAATATCAACGTAGTTAAAAAAAACTTTATAAACAACTACTCCTGGAGCATCTAAGAAAAACATCTTCAACACAGCAGCACCAGCACCTTCAACTCAGTGGAACAGTAGCTTGTCCCAGCGACATACTCTCGATTCATGCGTGGTTGATTGGGTTCTGCTTGAGGAACAAGTAGGACGTAAGCGCTAAGGGGGTTGCCCCCAAATTGAATATACAGTTTCTTGTATGGAAAGTAGGGACCTATTTTAGACTCTGTCATCAGTTGGACTAATTCTTCTTCACCATTGCACCTAAGAAAGGGTAAAAAGTCTTTTTTATCCTTTAAAGTTCATATTATCACGTCGTTAGCCCTTGCGGGGTTGACAGAACCCAAGGTCGTAAAAACCAAGGGCCACGTTTAGTGTGTTAGTGGGCGTTAAGGTGGACAGCGGAATCAAAATAGTGATGGGTTTCTAGCTGCATCGCTTATAACGTGATTAGAAGTTCGCCCTATCCCTTGACCGGCTTTTACGGTCTGCGCGGGAAGAAAAGTAGATGGTATATTTTATATTTTTACTTTTCTCCCAAACCAGTATGGAAACAATTTTGCGATTTTATACCTCAACGAAAATACTAATCAAGCTGAACAACTTTTGCTAAGGCGTCATTTTAATATTTCTTATCGTTTAGCTGAACCATGAGGAGCCCGATGGTCCAGTGGGTGTGAGCTCTATGAGCGCTTACGTATGTTAAGCAACCCCTGTTGCAGTCCCTACTTGGATGGGTGACCGCAAGTGGCATAAAAATATCTCGAGCTCCTCCGTGCTTCGGAAGGCACGTTAAGCCGTTGGTCCCGGCTGTCATCGTTGATGGCAGTCGTTAAGCTACGTCAGATGCCTTAAGGCAGCTTGAAAAATCTGACACCAGTGTTGGCCACTTACACATACGAAAAACAAACAAGCTGAACCATCATGATTTTGCATCATGTGTTCCAAATAGATTTCGACACCTCAACTTTTTACTGTTATTATATGTATGGATGAATGGATATGGATATTTTGTCAAAAACATTTTGGGTTGTTTCACTTCTGCATAGACATGTGGTCTTAACGCCTTAATCGTATGATTTATTCTCCGAGACTTGCATAGATGGCGCCACTCTAAACAACACAACATTGTATTATTATTAGAATATAAAAACATGATTCACAATATATATCTTATTAAAAATCAAAACAATATTTTAGGCATAATATTTTAAAATGACACCGTATATTTAGTAAGTTAAAGGCTAACGCAGATTACCGTCATCTAGTATCGACTAGCAAGCAACTCTCTTGTGCCATACATTCGCCTGCTTTTCGCAACCTGGTCCAATATTTTTGTATGAGGTGGGCAGTCTATTACGTTAGTATTATATTATCTTTGGCATAGATGTCTCCATTTCAAACTTAAAAATGAATAAAATATAAAACTTATGATATACACAGGCTATGGATATGAAAATTAGAACATGTCTATGTACGAAGGCCGTACTAAGTACCCACATTTGATTTTTCACATACTCTAATGATATTTATATAAATTCAGAAATATCATGAATCGTCTAAGTGGCGGGCGGGAACAATGTTTTAATCATATACCTAATTTTAATTTGGCATTTACCATTATATTGATAGTTGAGTAAGTATATACCTGTACATAATGTAGTAATAAGTCTTCGGGTGTGAATTACCTACCTTAAGTAGCACTTTCAGAAGGTTCTGCCACTTGTGACTGTGCCTGACGTCAAAGTGGTGGGACCAGGGACTGACAAATGTCTTGTTTAGGGTACAAATAGTACATATGTAGAACTAACACTTTAATGTAAAACACACATTAAATTGGGTACTTGGTCTCGTCATCTTGACGCTCACATAATAAAGGCCGCGTCAGCGGCCTTGTTTATTTTATTGGCCATTGCTAACGGAGCATTTGACCGCCTTAAGCGATTGAAGCTGATTTAGCAAACAAAGCAAGATAGCAAAAGGTAATTAATATATACTTATTAAATGTAAACACTATAAAAATAGACGACATGCCATCTTATAAATCCAATTGAAGTATCTACTAAGATATTACTCATGTAGTGATTCATATTTTTTTCTAATAACATGATGCCAAAACATATCGGAAAAGGTAGATTTGGCCAGCTATCCGTGATCGAATGGATTAAATATAGTAAACAATATGACACAGTGATTCGTTTGATGTCGGCGATTAGTTTCAAGTTCTTAATTTTTTACGTGTGAAATTTTGTGTAGGACTCGGTCTCGGACTGACAATTTTTGAGAATCGGGAAAAACTCCACAAAAAGGCACTGATCAACATACATTATTTTATTACAATAAATATTATTTAATTTCATCATCATTCAGACCAAACAGAGAAACTAGTCAAAAACCTATCGTCAAGCAAAGGGCGTGGCGTTTTCTCAGCTTTTCTCAACAACGCGTAAATGGCGCGCGCATTATTTCGTAGAACAAACGTTGTTGTTTATGATGTTATGTCTACTCCTGCAAGGGTACTGGTGATTTCCAAGTAAACCCGTTCCAAGTCTAGGGACTAGGGTTTACTTGGAAATCACCAGTCAAAATAATTTAAACAGACCACATATGCTCTGTGGGACTATGAACCAATTACTTAATATACTGACTTAGGTTGCGTCCTACCATTTAAGCAAAATGTTCTTTATTTACATAACTAATTGTATTTAAATTTATATCGATGTTCCTTACAGGCGGACCAGTGAACCGCGCAAAAGCATACGGCCGCATCGCATTCTCATGTCCCTTCGACCAGCAGCCCATGATCGACCAGAAAATCCAGGCCGCCAAAGAGACCATCCTCACCCCCCTCATCTCCCTGGACACCCCCGGCAAGGCCACCGTCAGGGTCATCATCCTAGCAGACCCCGATGGCCATGAGATCTGCTTCGTAGACGATGAGAGCTTCCGTCAACTATCCCAGGTGGACCCAGCCAGTGACGCTGATTTGGACAAGTACATCAAAGCAGACAAGTCTAGAGCTCACTGAAATTGTACGCCTTTTAATTTAGTCAGTGAGAATGAACGTCAAATCATTTATTCAGGTCACTAAAAATCATATTTCATAATTATTCAATATAAATCACTAGCAGTCCACCCCGGATTCGCCCGTGGTACATATGTACCTAGCCTATGGTGCTTAGGGATAACGTACAGGGCCATATCATATGGCTTTTTGGGCTTCAGCCCAGGGCCACGCGGTTTCCAGGGGCCCCCAGCTAATTCAAATAAACGATAATGTGATAAGTACCATAATTTATTAAATTAAACAGATCTTAAGGTTTTGCAACCTTGCGAATCCTGCGTTTAATCAAACCCATTCAATTCATTAAATTTTGTTCCTTACGGCCCTTAAGAAGTTTTAGCCCAGGGCCCCCTAAACTCTCGGTCCGGCCCTGATAACGTAACTATCCAACGGTCAGAGATGCTTTGAAACGGGTCAAATAGTTCCTGGGTTATCCCGTTCAACGTAACAAACAAACTCTTCAGCTTTATAATATTAAGTATAGATTACAAAAATTAAATTCTAATCAAAATAAGTACCCGGCTAATCTGTAAATATTTAACTCATTTTGGGGGCTGTTCGCATTTGTTACCTATAATTTATCCCATTCACCACCACTATGCAGGTCCGCTGTCCCTAATAGCTATTATTTTAATTTGGGGCCTAAGCTGTGAATCTGAACACTTTATTTTTCGGATTCCATAGTGATCTAACAAAAAATAACGGTGTTCCTTCAATATTGTACGTAACATTACTTTTGATTTTCATTCTCACTAAAAGCTGCTCGCAATGTATCAAGTGTATAAGAGCAGCTGTTTATTTTTAATTCACACATATATTCGTACTAACATCAAAATAGTACAATGCTCAAACTGGAATTAGAATGGGTGGCTCAAGCGTTTTTTATTGTTTTTGGTAGTGCCGCAAAACCATTACGGGACTTGTTTAGCTGCTGACGATCTAACAACAATGTTTTATCCGAAAATATGTGATGAAAAAGAACTCGCCACAGGTAGGATTCGAACCCACAGCTCTTAGGGCTGCGCCCTAAGTGTGCTACTAACTACACCACCGTGGCTTCGAATCACCGCGTCGAATTCTCTCATCACATATTACCCCGTAGGGTATAACGCATTCAAAGTATGCGAATCCTACCTGTGGCGATTCTTTTTCATCACATATTTACAATTTTCATAATATACCGAGCATTGTAATGCTATTTAAAAACCATTTAATGTTTTATTTTTTTATCAAGTGTTTTCTTATTAACTTTAGTTATTTTTAAGACTAACAATCTCTTTTAAATGGTTAGGTTAATCCACAATCGTCTTTGCTGAATTTTACTAACGGATGCATTGGATATAAAATGATAAAAATACTTTAGTATTTTTTATATAATCCGATCTTTAGATGGTAAACAATTTAAAGCCTTGCAACCTTTATGCGAATGTTATTAAGATTCAACTTTCCGCTTTTACAAACCATAGGTTTCGCCCACATAGCACGGAATGTCGCTCGCGCTTTACTAGAGACGAAAGTAATGAAATACTGCGTGTCAACTCTCGCTTGCCTAGTAGGCGAAAATCGCTTTCTCAGTCTGTACTCAAAAAAAATTAAAATTGCCCCAATGTGCTGTTATATGGTATCATAATTGCAATAAAAAGGATAATTACAATTCTGATGTAGCCTATAACACAACTAAGTAGAAAATAGCAGATTTTTGCATTCCTACAAATACCCAAAACCTCATTAAACGGTACCTACCACCCCCTGACACGCTTGTTTCGACTGAAATGTGTTGAAAAGGCGTGTTTCTTAATAGCGCGCGAGTGACAGTCCCATTCCCTGGTCTGTGGTTTCGCCTTATCAAGTAGAATGGTGTTTTGTTTATGCTTTTGTTCAAAAATCTTTGAATGTATTATGTTATGTGTACCATGGTTTTTGTTTAATACGGCCATACTGAAAGAGTTGGAGAAGTGCAAGTTACAGGCAAGCACCTCATCATCATCAAATTAAAGAGCTGGACTCTTGTCAGTGGAGCTTCTTCCATTTCTCTCTTTCTTCCGCCAGTTTTTTCACTTCTCTGTAAGTACAGTTGTCAGGCACCTATGGTCAGTTAAACTATCAAAAGTATTGTAAATGTGATAAAATTGAATTTATAAGTAATCTAAGTAAATCATTTCTTTATTTGTTTCGTTAAAAATCATTCCCAGTTTGAATATTTTAGTACATAAGTTATAACAATATTTTTACCACTGTTAATTTGTTTATGTAAACATGTTATACATTATGTAATAATATGCTTAAGTTTGTAAGCACGTGGAGTATAAAAAAATATACGACAAACACTAAATGTATTGTTTCATTTTTATATTAGTTACAAGTTTTTACGATCCCTCGGGAACAGTATTTTTCTCCGGGATGAAAGATAGCCTATGTCCTTTTCCGTACTCCAAACGCTGTGTATACAAAATTTAATGATGATCGGTTCAGTAGATACGGCGTGATAAGACGTGAAAGCGTAACAAACAAATTCGTAGGTAGTAACATTATTTGACTTAGTCCGTGGTCAAATTTTGCCTTCTTTCGTGAATAAAATCAAAAGTATTGATTTTTCCCGAACAAAAAAAAAATATTTTTGAGATCCTCATAACAAGCCCTGTCATTTGATATATAACACGGTAAGGTTTGCAAAACTTTTTTTCTATCATTTTCTATTTGGACCCCCTAAACTGACCCTTATTTAAAAAAAAAATATTTACTTTGCACATCCGTGTTTGGGTCATAGGTTTACACCATCTTACCAAATTTCATTTAATTTGGTTCAGTAGATTCGGAGAAAATCGACTGTGACAGACGGACGGACGGACAGACAGACGCACGAGTGATCCAATAAGGGTTCCGTTTTTAATTTTTTGTACGGAACCCAAAAATACCACATAACAAGTTGCCGTATGCACAGATTTAAAAAAAAATCGTACTGTAAGTGGCGTTGTTTACGATGGTTCCGAAACAAACCGACAAGTATGGAATTAAGACTTAAAAAAATTCGTCGAATACCAACTAATTTAATTTAAACAACTCAATTTGTTTAAATTAGTTGGTTTTCGACGAATTGATATTGTCTTGACTCAAAAAGTATTGTCATACCTATGTTATGTTTGTAGCATACCTAAAAATATTTCATTTTATGTAAGTATGTGAGATTCTAAATGCTTAAGAGTCCCACGTAAAGCCGCAATCCCATACAAACGTAGTTTGGTTACAACAGTTAAGCCAATCTCAACCAAATTTCGTACAACGACCGGATAAGGCATATTGATGTTTATAAACAGATTTCAATTTTAAAAACAATACCTATACAAAATTACAGCGAGTACAAGTTTTCGATACGAAACTTCAACTCGCTGTAATTTTGTAAAGGTATTGTTACAAGTACAAGTTTTCGATACGAAACTTCAACTCGCTGTAATTTTGTAAAGGTATTGTTTTTAAAATTGAAATCTGATTATAAACATCAATATGCCTTATCCGGTCGTATGTACGAAATTTGGTTGAGATTGGCTTAACTGTTGTAAAACTTAAACCAAACTACGTTTGTATGGTGTCATAGGCCATAAGTTTTTTGGTTTTTTGAGATACACTTTACAGTGTTCGAAACGTTAGGGTATAAATAATGTAATAAACGCGAATTATTTTATTTAAAAGCTTATGCGGAGAAATTTTCCAGGATTATTTCCTTGAGTTAGAGTTTAACGTGTACAGTAAAATTTTACTCAGTAGGTATAAGTATTAACTTCAATTCGTATTATGCAGATTTTAATCGTAAACAGCTCTACATAATATTTAATTAAAGTCATATCTCTTTCCTGATGCGGGAACCCGGTTGCTTTCCCAGTTGAGTTGCTATAAAATTTGTTAACCACTAGCTAGGTATCATTTGTTAACCACTAGGTAGTCATCGGGTAGGAAAAATACAGCGTGTAAATGTTTGTTTGTTTTGTTTTTCGTATGTGTAAGTGGCCAACACTGGTGTCAGATTTTTCAAGCTGCCTTATGGCATCTGACATAGCTTAACGACTGCCATCAACGATGACAGCCGGGACCAACGGCTTAACGTGCCTTCCGAAGCACGGAGGAGCTCGAGATATTTTTATGCCACTTGCGGTCACCCATCCAAGTAGGGACTGCACCAGGGGTTGCTTAACATACGTAAGCGCTCACAGAGCTCACACCCACTGGACCACCGGGCTCCTCAATTAAATAATAAAGTCGAAGACATAATAGACCGGCCCAAAAGGCAAACTATGAAAATGTCGAAATTATTTTTGACTCTCCTGTCAATGCTGCTGCTGGAAGTCTATTGGAAAAGTTATTCATATTAGCGGGCTGAGTCACCTCTTTAAGAGAACGTCAGCCTCCGTGAATATTGTATAAGTACTATCTTTATAAAAATATAGTATCGTTGAGCAAGTTAATATCTTACAGTGGGGCTATCTCGATCTGTGATTTATCCATATTATTATTATTTATTTTATAGGTAGCTAGTAAATCTTGGAATCGATAAGAAAAGAATAAAATAATATAATTCCATCCAAAAGTATCTAATCACTTAAACAATCTGGCGATCCCTGCCCTTATCGCGTAATAAACCTTTATCGCGTAGCCGAGAACCAATCATTCGTCTATCCCAAGGTTTCTCAAAGTTGGGCTCGCGAACCCCTGCCTTGGTGTTCGTGAAAATAATTATGTAATAACGGCCATACAGTGTGCTCGTTTTATTTTGCTGGATAGTAAGTGAAAAACGTCTTTACACACGATTACAATACACTCAGGTTGCCGGTTGTACGTTGTTTTATAGACAACAGTTCCATCTCACATTTTTTCCTCATATTATCATTTCATAGAATAACCAACACGTAGAATACCTAATTAATTTGAAGAAATTCAAATTACACATATATGTTACAAATTAAATTTAATGTTTCAATATTCATATCGTAGAATAACGAATCAAATATTCCTTGTCCTAATATTTCTTATGAGGATAAAGAAAGTTTGATTTTATTTGATATAAAACTTATTTATTACTTACCAAAAAAAATATTTATCGAGTGGCAGTTTATAAACGTTTCAATTCATACCTTCGACAAAATGCATACCTTACAAAATGTAAGGTATGCATTTTCATTTTCAAATGTACCTACTTGTTACGGACCTAACATACCTTCTATGGCCAAGTTGGGGTTTTGCCATAAGCTGGGGATGCTCGCTCGCTTCGCTCGATCCCTCCTGTTTTGGGCGCAAGGAAACCTAACGAACCTAACCTCACTCTGCCAAGTTGTTTTTGTTATGGCGGGGGCTCCCTAAGTGCTCTACATGTGTAATGTACATGTGCTCTACATTTCGCGTGAAGACAAGGCAACAAGTTGTCTTTCTACAGATTTATCTACATACATTTATAATAATAAACGAGGTGCTTATTATTATAAATGTATTATAGGCTAGTTCTTTGAGTCCAAATAATAACACTAAAATTAGTCCGTTAGATGTCAAACAGTATTGGACACGTATTTTTTCCATGATATACGAGTAGATGATTACACCAGTGATCCTATACGGTTTTGACGCTTGGTCGAGGAACCCATAAAATAAGAATTTGAATTCCACGAATTGTGTTTCTGTGAAATATGTTTCATTCATTCATTCTACCTAGTCGTTGAAACAAAAATATTCGAAATAAAAATAGGGCAAAGATTAAGTGTACCTAAGTATGAATCATTTTCTGCGAAACGATATTCTATGAAATTTCTGTCTGCGATACAAGGAAATACCCAGTTCACCATTCAAGGACTAAATAGGGAGAGGAATATGAAAATTTTTCCTCTTCCCCCGGCTCTCGGTCCACCTTCGGTGGTATTTTTTTGAGGGCAGCGCATAGAACGCAGAAAGATAATTTTCTGTGGGGTAGAAATATGCATCATAATACAAAAACAAATATACTCGTATGGATTGCCTGATGATAATATCAGCCACATGTCTTTGAACGGTTAAATATGACAGAGACTATTAAACTGGTCAGTTGTAGTACTTAAGTGCTGTGCTATTCGTTCGGGGATTACGTGTAATTTGCAGTTCTTCGCTGTGGCTTGGAAAAAAATCAAGGGTGCGCGAACGCTAACAGTTTGAGAAACCCAGTTCTGTCTCTTTCGTGTAATGCCAAAGACGTAGGAGGGAAAGAGACGGCATTTAATCACGCAAAGGTATAGCGGAAGGAGTTTTTCGTCATGGTAATTGTGCAGATAAGTCGAAGGCTTAGCACGCGACCCTCAGTTTCGCAACTGGGTTGTTTGGTCGATACCTGTCTATAATTATGTCATTGTAACCCTCGCGTACGATGTTTTATTCATATATCTACTAGCTCTCAGTAAATGTATTATTTGTCATTTATTAAATGTTTCACTAATGTTAATTTCTGTTCTCGAATCGGGATTTGACATTTCGTAATGTTTCCAAATCTAACACTGAGTCTTTGAGATTTTGGTAACTGTGCTATAGAATAAAAAAAGAAAAATAATTTATTTATAAAAAACGCTTTATTATATATCTATTTAAAAAATATGAAACTATCTTTCTTTCAAAAGGCCTAGGTCGTAGCTGAGCGTAGCATAGCTTCGGCGTAGCTGAGCGTAGCACAGCTACGACATAGCTTGCGAAGTAAAGGAGAAGTTTTAAGTCTGCCGCCGCCTGTAATATAATACCTAGTTACAATTTGGAGACAACGGTCTAAATTATGGAAACCAAAATTTGTTTTATCTTTATGATGCAAGAAGTTGATTGTATTGTGACAAGATTTCCACTGAAGAATTCCGCATAACCATAACTTCTTCCTCATCCGATCGTTTTCCCAGTTAGGTACTTAGGTGTGACCTATGCGGTGTCAGACCGTGTATAATGACAGCATTTATGCTGTGATATGATTTGGCAAAAGTTTTTAAGCCCGGCTGCTTGCGTTACGCCAATCTTGCTTGAAAAATGATGAATTTAGAAATGTGTATTGAATACACTTCTAAATTCCTCTGTAAAATATACCGTTACACACATAAAATACGGGTTAATTCTGAACAACTTGGTAATATTTTAATGTCGGAATTAGAACCCTGGCACCGAAAGAACCGGCCAAGCGTTTTTTTTTCGTGTGTGAAAGTGGCCAACACTGGTGTCAGATTTTTCAAGCTGCCTAAAGGCTTAACGTGCCTTCCGAAGCACGGCTAAGTGCAAGTTGATCTCGCGTGGATAGAGTTCCGTTCAATGCCAAAGTCAAATGTTTTTATTTAATCAGTAAGACGCGAGTTACCTATCCAGTGGTGTTTTAGTTAACTATTTTCGTGAACGTATAAAAGCGTATAATATTGAGTTTACCACTTTATTGTCAATTATAAAATTCTTTGTTTCTGCTTTAATCTACAAGCAACGATGTATATTTTGTTTCTTTTTTCAATATTCTAGGCTCAGACGTTTCCGAAGTCAGGAGGAAATAGTAAATTTGCGTCTTCTGTCATGCATAACAATAAAACTGTTTATTTTACAATAAAAATAAAAGTGTATTGTATTGATGTGTAAAAGGGCATTGTACAGAACCCTCTCCACGCAAGTTCAACTCGCACTTGGCCGGTTAGTTGGTAAAGTGGTAATAGTAAAACAAACTTCGAGAATACGGCTCTACGGTCTGATCCCGTGACACACTAACGGACGGACAGCCGAGGTTTAGTAATAGGTCCCTGTTGGCACCTTTTGGGTACGAAAATACGAATAAACCATGAGTCATGAGCATGACTCACATAGTCACCTAAGCCCAAAATCCACGCTCGGAAATGTCTACGGGAGTTCGTAGCTCTGCTACGGCCTACGGCGTAGCTTTCTGCCCCTAGATTATGCAAGCCGTCGCCTTTGGCGGTCACTAACTGTCCAGCTATCGAAATTTGATTCTGACGGTCCAATAATAAAGATAGGTGCTATCTTTGATGCTATTTGCGTCTAGCATTTTATTTTATTTTATTTTATGATAGTGATGTTTACATGCGAGATTGGGACGACATCGTGCGCGCGACTCTATTCACATTCGCTCTGAAGAAGACCTCCGGATGAGATCGAAACATGTCGGCCAGTAGCTGAATTTATACGTAAAGTAATCCGTTGTTTCATACTTCAATGCCTATATTTCACGTTAGTTTTCATCTAAAACTGTTACATACGTTATTAAACATAATACAGGCGTTCATTTACTTAAGATATATTTTTTTTAATTTCAATAAGCCAGCCCTAAACCACCAAATTGACATGCTGTACCAAGTTTTCCTAAAATTAAGTAGGTATTAGATAATATGGCTTCTTAGATCGCTGTAAAAAAGAAACATTTTCATTTCGCTTTCACTGCTTCAGCCTGAATAAAACTCAACTCGTTGATATTCAAGCTCGTTGTGTTTTGCGATCCATATTTCATCAGGAGTTACGAAGCAGATAGATTGAATTTACTGTATTTCTCTTAAGTGGGCATAAAAGTGGATCCGTCCGTTGATCATTTTTCGGCCTTAATACGTTATCAGACCTATTCATACATAAATATAATCACGTCTTTATCCCTTGCTGGGTAGACAGGGCACAAGGCCAGGTTTAGCGTGTTAGTGGGCGTTAAAATGGAAAGTGGAAATAGGGGTTGGTTCCTAACCGCATCGCCAATTGACGTGATTTCTAGATTTTCGCCCAAATCTTTGTCCGGCTTTTACGGTCTGCGCGGGAAGAAAACAGCTGTTGTTTGTTGTTATGTTTTTACTTTTCTCCCAAACCAGCATTGAAGGAAGAGCCTTATCAGACCTATTAGCAGTATACAGTAGGTAATTATTCTTAACTCAGCGGTGGTTCCTAATCACCATTAGTAGTTAGGAAGCATCTCTACATTACATTAGTAGTTTTACCACCAAAAGGCCGGTAGGTCTAAGTTTTGTCTGGTAGAAGAGAGGTCTCCATATCTAGTTGCCGATCTTGAAAAAGCTTTTTTATGATCCTGTTGGAGCCTATGGGTTTATGAATGCAAGTATATACCTATGTCACACATAGTAAATGGAAGAAAAAGTTCTTTATAGTTTCACGTCAAACTTTTTACTGCTGCATTTGCTTAACAAAAAATCTCTTCCATGTTTTTTAATTTCCTTTCAAATCTTACAGAGAATTTGGAACTTAGTATGATGGACGCTACGAAATCAAAAAATGCATTAAGAAACGTGTTCAACTAGATGCCTTTGATGCAAAGTATTATAACTTAGAGTAACTTGCTGTTAAACTTAGCTCAAATGAGTGAAATCGGTATGCTAGCTATTAAATCCATCGATCGGTTTCAAGGAACTGTCTATAAACTAATAATTCAGAAGGTATCTACATTAGAACTTTATCCCTACCTACTACTTAATGCCTATTAGGTACTAAGTTTAAAAAAAATAGGGGAAGTAGGTAGTTGTAGCTACTAATATAGATTGAAGAATTAGATAACATTTAACTATATACTATATTCCTTCGTTATTTAATATATAGTTGAGTAAATAACTACCGACATTCTTATAAAGCTATTTATATATAAGAAAGTTATTAAATCTGTGCGTCTATCTGGACAGCAGATTATTCGTGGTCTGCTAGGTATCACGTCGATATAATAGATCCACGACCTATCATAAATTTCATTGCAATCGAGGATCCGGCTGATCAATTTGGTCGCGGAGTTGGGTGGCGGGGCGGCGCGGCTCGGCGCGCGTGCGCGGGCCCGGGCGCGGCGGCGGCGCGGCGGGCGCGGCCCGGCCGCCGGCAGTGCGCGACACGTCTGCCGCGCCGCCGCCATGGCCGCGCCGCGCCGCGACCGCTGACCGCAGCGAACGACCGCGCCCGTCTTCTGCGACTCACTCGGCCGGCGCCCGGCGGCACACACCTCGCTGCGCCCGGCCGCCGCTAGGTAAAGTATCCGGTATCCGGCTGTCGCGTTCTCTGCTGGCCCGCGCTTTGTCCTGCGCCGGGCTCGGCCGCGCTCCTCGCCTCGCGCCGTCCCTCCGCCCACCGTTCATGACGATACATAGGTAACGTTATCACAAAAACAGTCACTATAATCCGGGGTCTATCTCGCTACGTCACTCCGACCACCTCTCTCTGGACTTAATCTGCACTGGTGACTTCCTAACCCGACGATCGTGTGTTGTTCGGTCAACGGCTCCGATGCTTTATCGGTTAGTTGTTACAATTTTCCTATTTTCGCCTTACCTTCTTCTCTATATCTAGCTATGTGTATTGATTGTGTTTTCTCTATCATTTGAATTAAAATATAGTATTTGGAATGTTTAGGCTAAGTTAGTGCCTGAGTAGCGTCTAGATGGGTGTTACATAATGGAGCATCGGGCTGTCGTCCGTCGGTCGGCGGCGACGCCACCGTCAGCCTTCGGGCTACGGTAGGGGACAACACGATGCTCCCTTATGAGATGCCCTGATATTATGCAAATACAAATAATAAGAAAAAATACAATTTTCCTTATTTATATACTTCTGTGCCAGTTACAAAGTCATAGTTCTGCTTGATCAGTCAGCTATTATTTTTTGTGTAAAATTGTCTTGGAAAAAAATATTATTGAATTATTTATTTACCTTTATAAATAATACGAGTACCTACATGCAGACGACATATCTGTTCCAATCTACAAAATATAGTTATACTTACACAGCACAGGGAAAAAAGAATACTCGATATTATAGATGGGTATCTTAGTATCACTAACCAAGTGCTATACCTATGTTGTTGTACAACTTAAATATTTATTTTGCTAACTCTAACCAACTGCTTACATAACATATATGTAGCCTCTAATTAGTTCTAACAATCGGAAAACCCGAGTAAACGCTAATACGCGTCGTCTCCTGTAGATTGTGGAAGCAATGGAGACGCGCAGAGGTCGAGTTAGCAGTGATCGGTGTTAATGACTGGTAACTCGGCGAGAGGCAGAAATGTGCCATACTGTCCATGGGAAGAGACGTCCCGCTAGTCAGACGGCTGTCGTTATGCGGAGTCGTAGCCGCGCCGGCCAGAAATGAGGTACCGTAACTACTCGCAACTAAACTCGCAAACAAAAAGAAATACCATGTAAACAACGTAAAATATCTATAAAAATAAAATTAGATTTGAAAAAAGAACCGTGCTCTTTCAAAATTAGAACGCAGCTCGTGAAAAGTCAATTAACAAGGTTGTTTACATTTCATTTCTTCTCGTTTCGTATTACATGTTTCATATTATAACGGGTAAATATTTTGACACTACATTTATGTAAATTCATTTTAATTGCTTATATTATTATCGTATGAAGATATGGAGAAATTAAAATTAGGATAAGGATTAAATAAAAGATAATAAATTAAAAGTTAATAAATAGAAACGTATTTCGCAAAAAAAAAACTTTTTATACTATGTTGGAACTATCCTTTGGGTTAGACTTTTGATATCAATATGCCGCGTTCACATAACCAAGAATTTTCCTGGTTTGCTATGCTCTGAAGATCCACAAATACTGAACGTAGAAGTTCTTGTTAAAAAGAAACAACTTTGCCAAATAAGTTTCGGGAAGAGTCATCTGACCACTCTGGTCACGAAGGAGACCTTCCCTAATTTTTAATCATATTCTTGGAAACTCTTGTGCATGTGAAAATAATAGTGCTTGAGTCTCATAGTAATTGTCAATCTGACTTTTTGTATTAGGCCACTGATAAAACTGTTTTAATAAGGAGTTAATCTCATCTGCCACAGTGCCCCGACTTATAATTGGAATTGGATTGAAAATCTCCCGAAAACTAAAATGTGACTTTGCCCATGCTTTGCCCATTCTCCTATGTCATTTCACCGAATGTCATTTGAGCATTTATCCCAAACGATTAGACAGAAATCCTGAAACACCTTCGCTTTATCACAGTTTGTGTCACTTTGTAGTTGGGTTATAAAATTTTCTTACAGATATTTTTTTTTAATCTATGCAGATACATAATTTTTTTTTAAATTTATGCAGATGCCTAATTGTTTTGAAAAATAAAAGGGTACTAATTAAACAAGCTTCTTTTTAATAGCATTATTTGCCTCTTAAAATCTACATTGCCATCTAAATTACTAAGTCAGCCACAACTAACGAGCATCTGAATAATTACTATCTTAGCCACTAGTTATTTTAATAGAAAGCCACTTTAAATACAACTCAGCATGGTGGTTATTTTTTAGCATCTAAATTAATAACATGCATTTGAATGCATGTTATTAATTTAGTAAGCATTTAGTTGCAGTAAGCTTTTAAAATATTAATATACCATCCATTAGGTCTTTTTTTAGTCTCCACTGCAGGAGCACGACCCTCTCTGTACTACTACAGCAATATATTAGCCAGAGTAGCCAGAGGATTTGCCAATTAATATACGGCATCAAAAAATATATCTGGCTTTTATCGGTTCTGACGCTGCTGCCTACCGAACTAACACTTTGTTTTTTAAGCGAGGTATGGATAGAAGCTTGTTGGACAAGGTATTTGGGATGCTATACTATGGGAGATTCTGTGAGTCAGATTTATTAATTTAAAATTATTAAGATCAAAAAGATTAGCACACCCTGGGCTCCGAAGCATCTCAGTTGAGATTGCAACCTCAACGCTCAAAGGAAAAAAGAAAGAAAGAAATACAACATTAGACTATTGAGCAAAACCGGCAAAAAGTCATGATTTTTGTATGTTAAGTATTTATTTAATTTTTATTTAGTTATTTATTTTTCAAGTGAATAAACCACGAAATATTCTATGAATATATCAAGAGTCTCCCTGTTGCCGTTATAAATGTCGAGCAAAATACGTAAAAAAATTACGTTTGTTGTGTGGGATTAAATATTTATTTTAGAATTATGTGTTTGTTTATTTCTGTTTTTAGAATTACTGTTGCCGCTATGTTATAGCAGCAACAGATAACATCATTTGCAAAAATTTTAAATGTTTAGTTCGGTTTGTGAGATACAATCTGGTGGCAGACAGACTGACATCGAAGTCTCAGTATAAGGGCCCCGTTTTTACCTTTTGGGTATGGAACCCTAAAAATGAGTAAAGCTGCGGGTGAAAGTGTTTATTTGTTTTGTCCAATTTTTTCAAAATGAAATTTTGATAAAATTGGACCAAAAATGTGACATAGGGACTTTCAACCCCGAAAAAAAGATTGAAACTTACTAAACCTACATAGGTAGTTGAAAGATTGAAACTTACTAATACTACATAGATAAATGTATTATCATTCATCATTAACTCTAGGTATTACCATAACACTTCCTGTGGAAACTTTTAAAACCTTTCATTTCATTTCCCTTTCCCAAAGCTTATTACGGTTCCCATGTTGATTGCGTAGCACCTACGTAGCACTCGTAAACATATCCCGGTAAACAGATGCCGATCTTACGAGCACTTTTTTGCCAATCGGTTAGTTTTATTGCTCCTCTGGTTAATATAACGTCGTCTGAGACATTCGAAAAATAAGCTGGCGCTAATTTATCGGTTTTAAAGTTGTCCGGTGAAAATAAAAAGCAAAAATTAGTGAAAGAAATTCCACCAACTTTATTTTCACCGCACTCAAGTTTCTGAGTATGAGAAAACTACTAAAAAATCTTCAACGTTTATTTATGTTTTTGCATTTGTTAGTTAGCTGGTTTTACTTTTGACTCATTTACTGACGAGATTTTAGGTACCTATACATTTTGTTTAAAAGGCGCGGCATGTTTTATCGTAGGTACTTTTAATATTACTCAATAATACATTATAGAATTATAACAAATATATTATGAAACAAAACATTGCTTTAGTAGGTGTAGACCTACTATAGTTATGTAAATTATACTTGTTTTGTAAATTATACTTTGATAACTTATATTTTTTCCTCAAAAACGACTGTAACGAATGATCCCAATGAAATCTACAGATAGGAACTGTCTCTGAATAAATTGAGGATTATTTCTCGATCCATAAAGAAGCAATGAAGGCATGCAAATGGTCCCCGTTTAGGTCATCTTATTAACATCTATTAAGCACATGATGGAAATGGTGAGTGTGCCATTTCACGCCATGATTCACGATAGGAACATCGGTGGACTCAACGTGCTCGTAGCGTAGACGATGGCCAAACATTAAATTGACTAACATGCGTCATCGTTATTGCGACTATGCATTAAATAAATGATTAACACCACGCTTCATGACAACAAAAGTACCTGCAGGCCTATTTGCAAACTTTTGACAAGGTGTACAAATTTTGGTGGTCACTTCAATATACATAACGACTTTCGTATGTTTAACTGATTTTATTAACGATATAAGTAAAACTAATGGATTTTGAAGTGACCAACAAAACGTTTCACACCATAGTAGCCAAAAGTTAGCAAAGGCCTGCGGGCTGAAGTGGTACTTGGTGGCTTATAATTGCTGAGTGATCCCAGAAAAATGACTTATAAAACATAATCCTACCCATGAGACTTAATGAATTCCTAATTGACGTGCTCCGAGCTCCGTGGCGCAGTGGTCAACACGCCAGCCTGCGACACGGAGGTCCCGGGTTCGATCCCCGGCCAGGTCAAGATGAAAATCGATATTTTTCAGATTGGCCTGGGTCTTGGATGTTTATCTATATAAGTATATATTATAAAATGTAGTATCGTTCAGTTAGTATCCCACGACACAAGTTCACAACTTACTGTGGGGCTAGCTCAATTTGTGTGATATGTCCCTATATATTTATATTTTTCGATTTTTTATGGGTGAAAATCGGTGAAAAAATCGGCGCTATTCAATTCAGACAAACCAACCATTAAACCTCTCTTCATAATATTAGTAGACTAACCAATCATCACAAAAATTATATCTTTAATGTGTTTAAAATTGTACAAAATGTTAAGTTACATAATTCCATGACTGAATTTTGAATTTTTTGTTAGATATTAAGTGAGCATAAGACATTGTATAAGAAAGCACTTCGAGTAGTTCCGTAGATCTATTGAAATTTAAAAAGTTACAACAGTTCTATGACATCATAAATTAATATTTGCAACGCGTGACTCTTTTTTATTTAGCAAACAATTCAGTTATACCCAATGTGGAATTTGCACGACATTTTTTTTTCGTTGTACAATAAAAAGAGCTCTCAAATAAAGGAATATCGGTGACAAAATTACCTTGCTAACCCAAAAACGCTTCAAAATAAGGTTTACATAGTCACAATTGGACTCTCGGCGTAAACGCCGCTAACAAAAATCAACAAACACTCGATGCAACGCGTTACCATTTTGTATATGTGATGTGTTCGGTAGCTACGTTATATTTTGCGTTTTTGGTAATGGCTTAATAACAAAAGTTGTTAAATATTTTGAAGGCCATCTTATTGGAACATTACTTTTATTAATTTTTCAAACTTTTGCCATGGACTTTTTCAACCGATTTTAACCAAACCCAATGTATCGATATCAGACTTAAAGTGTCCTTAACGTTCTTTTAGAGTGCTTACCTAGGCATACTTAAATACATATTATCACGTCTTTATCCCTTGTGGGGTAGACAGAGCCCAAGGTCGTAAAACCCAAAGGGCATGTTTATCGTGTTAGTGGGCGTTAAGGAGGAAAGCGGAATCAAAATAGTGATAGGTTGTTAGCCGCATAGGCTATAACGTGATTCTTTAGGTTTTCGCCAAATCCCTTGACCAGCTTTTATGGTTTGCGCGGGAAGAAAAGCAGCTGGGATATTCTTTGTTTTCCTTTTCTCCCAACCCAGCATGAAAAAGAAATAAAGCACATTTTTCAAAATCAATTCTTGATGCAAGTCCCCATTATAACAAATAGGGAGTGTCGTATTGGAACTTGTATCCTTTTAATATCCGTAAGCAATTTAGGAACTTGGCTGCGAATACAATATGCAATTAGAATATCATTAGTCCGATGTCATCATCAATCAATCCTTTTCAGGAGTTACAGCCGAGTGTTTTCACTTTTACACACTTTCCATATTTGTACCATTGCCAACGCCAGGCACGTCCAGAGCCTGCTGGAAATCGGCCAAAATAGCGAGCTCTAGGAATTTTTTACTGTCGCCATTAGACCACATTCACCTTATTAATATCGCTATTTGGCAAAATCTGGGCGGGAAATTGCATGAAAGTTGAAATTATTTTAAATTTAGATTTATGGCGCATTTGAGATTCCTGTTGAAGTAAATAGTTGTTGATTTGTATTAGTTTCATTGATTTTTGGTAAATAATTCACATTTGCTAATCTTTTATCATTTTAAGACTATTCGAAGCCTTATTTCTTTTCTAAGTATTAAATAAAGTACACTTGAAACATAGGGTCATATCTACGATATAGGTAGGTAGACTTTGGCACCAATGCTAAATCATAAATATATCTAAAGTGTCATAATACTTTACTGTCTCTGGGCCAGATCAGGAATCGACTAAAACGAACTTTGGCTACATCTTAGATTGACTTATATTACACTTTCGACTGGAGAAAGTTTGACTTTAGATGGTACATCGCTTTGTAACGTTATGGTAACAAACATTTAACTTTCGTATAATGTCTGTACTACTGACAGTACAGGCAAAGTCAATGATTATTGATGATAAGATTTGGGGCGACTCCTAGGAAAGTGATCATCGTGATATAAGTAAATATTACAATATGCTTAGGATCCCACATTTATAGTAATTATTTGGTATTGAGAATGTCCTGATATGTTTTCATAACAGAAAATTACCTATACAGACAAAAATTGTATAATTCAAAGACAACATAGATATTATTCAAAGATAAAGTAGGTACACAGCGGAAAGCGTTGCGCATTTTTTACTAAATGACAGGTCACGATCGCGACGCGTCTGGTCACACTGCCATTTCATACAAACTTCAAAGTGAATTAATGCTAAACAAACGCAGACATTTCAACATAACTGTGAGCTTGCATTTAGCATAAAGCCTTATGACATCAAACAGTTCATATGAATTTCCAAATTATCTACTAAAAGCACGAGCACGTAATTATTATGTCATCTACTCCGAAACGAGGTTAAAACCATTTGGAGTTATTATCCATTCAGGGTGCCTCTCGCACGACGCCGACCAGTTATCTCACTTATCTAAAGGTGCTTAAGCCTCCCGAAATTCCCCCATGACTCTAAAATTTACGACTTGAGAAGAGATTTTAGCGGACGCGGCCTTATCTGCTTTATCAGAAGATATTGCGAGGCGCTCCGCGTCTGTCGTTTCTAAACAATAGTTGTCGATATTACACTAAATGTGGAACTGTGTCGGAGTTTACGAGTTGTGAACAGGGATACATTAAAATGTGTTTGGAACAGCTACATGGCTGTGCTCGGAGAGTGCTCGCGCGTGGTTTGGTCTGAATCAATGAGCTCAGTCACACGGAGCAGTATACTTAGTAACAGTGACGTGTAGACCGCACGCATGATTTAATTTGGGCCCGGAATCGAGGTTAGTAATGATTAACATACGACTGTCAATATTTTGTAAACTTACTGTTTGAGATCTGAAATTTTGCAGTTTAATTAGTCCTTGATACTCGTACTGATAAACTTTTTAGAGAAATCGTATATTATAGTAGGATTTGAATTTTTAATTAATATCATACTTTAGCTGTTTATACGATTCCTATGGGAGAACTTTTTTTAATAATTGTATTTACCTATCTACAAATGGCGCCGAATATTTTTAGGTTGTAGTATATCGATTGTTTTTGTTGACTTCCTTATCGATAATTTTGCAGATAAACCCAAACTCAATGGCATCAATAGATGAGTTCGTGAATTCTACGGCGTGGCTTGTCAAGGTACCTACCGATCGTTCGCCAGTCGCGCGTCAATTGTATTTGTTTGTTTGTGTTGGCGTATCATCATAACCGCAGATATCTACGATCATAACTAATCTCTGTTTGTTTGTCCTCTTTTCACTTCAAACGAAGATTGTGAAGTTTTTGGTCTGGACGTGTTATTTGTCATCTTTCTTCATATTGATACTAAAGAGCCGTCAAACTAAGATTTTGTAGCGGGCTTGAAATTAGGTTAAAAATGTAAATAGCAGGCAGGTGTGTAACCAAATAGAAAATTAAAATCAAATCGTTTCTTCAGAAAATATGTATCTTATATAAATAAAATATGAATCACATTTAAAATTATCATCATTTAATTTTAATGTTATATTTTTTATTAATAATTACACCGAAGGACAATCTGTTCAATAGTATCAAGTAGGTACAGTGTGAAGTAGTAAATTTCAAAAATATTAAATTTTTATATAATTATAATTAGTTGAATGCCTGTACCACTAGATATACTATATCACCGTATTTATTGAGCGGAGGTTCGGCAGGATAACTACTTAGTACCTTTTGCCACAAGGACATTTTTATCTATAACGAAACAGCGAGAAAATGAAAGCCGCATCGAATGCGGCGTACAAAATAAACATCATGCTTTTGCTAATGCCATAGTTTTAAAAAAAAAATTCGTCATTCTTCTATGGCTAACGCTGTCTATTGGCTAGATGAAAACATAACACTATACGATCTTTTTATATCTGAGCTCTTTGGATTAATTATAATTTGATGGTAAATGTGCTCAAAAATGGCTTGAACTATCATGTTGTTTTCTTTTTTAGGGTTCCGTAGTAAACTAGAACCCCTTATAATTTCGCCATGGCTGTCTGTCTGTCTGTCAGTCTGTCCGTCTGTCTGTCCGTTCGCGGTTTTACTCAGCGACTATACTTAAGTACTAGAAAGCTGTAATTTGGTATGGGTAGGTATATTAATCATGCCAAAACAGTGGTAGAAAAAAATCTTGAAATTTTTTTTATAAGGGTAGCTCACATACACGTAAAGAGGGAGTAATATTTTTTTTTCTATACAAATCCGTCGTGTTGGGTATTGTCAAATAGGTCTTTAAAAAGTATTGTGAGGTTGAGAACACCATTTTTCGATTTAAGGATCCGTTTCCGAAATATTTAGTTTTAAAGTAAATGCAAATTTTTGTTAGAGGCAAGTGTCCCCTCCCTATCTGCTAAACGGTTATATATGGATACGCGAAAAAAGTTATAGCAGTAGTATATACTTATACTGAAGTTGAAAACAAAACTATTAGAGCTGAGTATTAAGTACAAACAAACTAAAAAGTTGGTTGGTCGTTAAAAACAACCAACTTATAAAATAAACTCGAAAATTTAAAATTTCATACAATTTTGATTGTTAGATGTTTTTGGTCGTTAAACTGTGAGGTGCGAGTGTTAACAGTGTGAACTCAAAGTTGTCATTCGCAACTACGAAACCCTACACTGCGCGTGGCTCGACACACACTTGGCTAATTTTTGAATGTATTTTTTTATTGAAAACCATGTCGAAATAGGTTATTTACCTTATTCAGTTCTAATAAAAACAAACAGCCGCACCCCATATCCTACGCCCAACCTACTACGCCCATTCTCTTGTTGCAAAGAGTCAAACTTACAATATGAAACTTTAATAATATCAGTATGAAAGAATATAAAGATACTTACTTACCTCTATACTATGCGCAACTAGAGGTGCCATCAGTAGTTATCTTCGTCAGAACGTCGCTATTACGTTGAATAGGATGATCTTAGTAATGACTGTGTGCACTCTATAACTAGCTACTACTTACATGTAATTCTTCTGATTAAGGCTGCATGCAAATCTAAAGGCCAGTGGGAATAAACAATTAAGTAAGTACGTTTAACGTAACCTTGAAGATTGTTGCAGCATGTGAGCCATGGGCATTAATCAGACCATATTAGAGAAATATATAGCGATAGTTTCACATAATCAAAACTACTAAAAGTAAGCAATTTATGTAAGTAATTTTTAAATAGTTTATTCGTTTTAAGGCGAGGTGAGTTCACACACTAGCGCCACCCAGTAATTAATTCTATAAGTCCTAAATCATATCAAATTTAAAAATCTAATATCTGAATGCCCTAGTAAATTACTTGTAGTATTATTGGTACAAGTTTTCACTATTTTTAATTTGATGAATTAAGAGAACGAATTTGTCACGAAGTCAACGAAGTGGCCACTTTTGGCGGTAAAAATTCGTTCTCTATGAAAAGTAACAAAAAAAAATACTACAAGTAATTTACTAGGGCAATCAGCTTTTTTTAAAGATCAGATTTTTTTAATTTAATTTGATTTAGGAGTAAATGAATTAATTGCTGGGTGGCGCTAGTGTGTGAACTAACTTCGCCGTAAAAGTTATTTACACGATACATTAAACTAATACTAATTAAAAACTTAAACTTAACTAAACAGAAATAAATTTTGTTTGCTTACTAGTTATCTTTTTTTAGGATTCTGTTCACAAAAGGTCCAAACAGTACTTATTACCGAAATTTCGTTGTCCGTCCGTACGTCCATCTATCGCTGGACTATATCTACTGAACCGTAGTAGGTAGAGACTTGATTTTTTACCGAATGTGGCATACACATTCTATACCATAGATTAAAAAATGCGTCTTTACTATAACAAAAAATAATAAAACAAAATAAAATAAATAAATAAAGGGGTGTCGCTCTAAATATTACGTGTTTTTTGAGCGTTTTTTGTAGCTAAATACTGTAAGTTAGTACGGAACCCTTAGCGTGTGATTTTGACTGCCATTTGATGGTTTATTTTTCATTCCATACCAAGAAATCTGGGAGGTAGACTATAAGTTGGTGGAATCGTAAAGACATTAGAGGACACTTGTTTCCTGCAGTGGGTGAAATAAGCTGTAAGAAAAACAAGTTATTAAATGCAAAAACATGGAACTGGAACACATTACACAAGTCCTAGAATGAACTTAAACTTTTTCGAAATTCGATCTGCACGTTTGCATGTCGTGACGTCAGCACTCGGTTCGTATTATCATATGAATAAAATTAACTATCAGTCCTGTTTTTACGTATTTTTGAACCATGCATTCGCATGGTTTTGTGTTTTTTCTACGAATAGTGATTTGGCAGTTCTTGGCTCAGTGGATGGTACCTACTCAATTAGTACCTGATGGTACCGATGGGCCCCTATCGCACCGATAGGACCCAATGGAACCATGGGAATAAATAAGACCCCATCGTGTCCTACGGTGCCTATGGAACCCAATGGAATCCTTATGGTACTGATGTATCGCAATTGGACTCAACGGTATCCAATTAGTACCTAGTGGGATCCAATGGTACCGATGGAACCGAATGTTACTTACTGGCCAAATATACCTTTTGGTATATTTGGGACCTAATAAAACCCTGTGGTACCGATGTACCCCATTAGGACCTGATAGGCCCCGATGGGACTCAATATGTAAGCGTTTTCTACCAGTTCAAAAATTTAGCTTCTGGAAAGATGCCTGTGCTAATTGTGTGATTATTTCATGTAAAAATTAAACGTTTTGATGTAGCAAGTCAACCTGTTTTAATAGCAAAAGACGGTCTGCGATGAAGTTCAATAAATGTAAAACTAACTAATTACATTACCTTCGCGGTATATTCCGGAAGACTTTCAACAGCAGTTACAACATTTTATTTAGATTTCCCAATGAAGATCTGATAACATTCTAATTGTTCAGCAAGTCCCTCACATAATCAGCGTATAAGTAGCCGTTGAAATACCAGTTATTAACGGGTAATACGTGTTTACAACGTTGTAACAAATACATCGCGTGCTCCGCTCGCATCGCGCGTCACGCTGGCTGCCCGCTGTAATACAGCTTTAGACCCGGTCACAGCTATCAACTTGCAAATTATATTTATTTAAAATGTGTGTAAATTGACCCTCGACATCCCCCAGACCGTCAATGAAACAAATTTTCCAATAGTGGTTCCATTGAAATCAATAATTTTTGGTTGACATTTCCATACTTATTGCCATTTTAATGACCGAAGTGTAGTTGTCTATACTAATATTATACAGAGGAAATAACTATTTGATTGTTTGTCTATTTCTTTGCATTGAATAGGCCCCGAAACTACAGGACCGATTTCAAAAAATATTTCGAGTTCGCGGTGCTATCGGGTGCAGTTATAAGGAGAAAAGTAAATTTTGCTATGAGGCTCAAGCATCGCAGTGTAGCTACTAAAAATGGGCGTGCACTGCTCGGCTATCAAGCTCTATTCCGTTCACACGTGCGTCTAATGGACGCAATCACCAATGATTGATGTATTTTTATAATGCTTGGCTTCCGTTAGCCGACTCTGCGCCGCGGTACTGATGTGTGCAGTTGAATAGAAAAAAGTAAATTTTGCTAGGAGGCTCAAGGATCGCAGTGTAGCTACTAAAAATGGGCGCGCACTGCTCGGCTATCAAGCTCTATTCCATTCGCACGTGCGACTAACGGCCGCAATCACCAATGATTGATGTATTTTTATAATGCCTGGCTTTCGTCAGTCGACTTCGCGGTACAGATGTGTGCCATTATACGAAGAAAAGTAGATTTTTCTAGAAGGCTCAAGGATCGCAGTGTAGCTACTAAAAATGGGTGCGCACTGCTCGGATTCCAAGCTCTATTCCGTTCGCACGTGCGACTAACGGCCGCAACCACCAATGATTGATGTATTTATATAATGCCAGGCTTCCGTTATTCGAGTCTATGCTGCGGTATTGATCTAGTAAAGGTAGGAAAAAGTAAATTTTGCTAGGAGCCTCGTAGCAAAATTTATTTTTCAACTCACTCACCCGACTAGATTCGCATATCCACTAAAAACGGGCGCGCACTGCTCGGCTATCAAGCTCTATTCCATTCGCACGTGCGTCTAACGGCCGCAATCACCAATGATTGATGTATTTTTATAATGCCTGGCCCGCGTTAGTCGACTCCGCGGTATTGACGGGTGCAGTTGTATAGAGAAAGCTAGTTTCGTAATGAATTATTTATTTAGCGAATGCGAAGTGGTTTTGATAAGCTAAAGGATAATGTGGATATGAAAGGGTAATATTTTTTTCTTATTTGAATTTGGTGTCAGTTAATTGTTTTATTTTTATAGCTTAGTTTTTATTCTGTTAGAATTAAAATCGCATCATTTAATTTCGCGGTGTTCGTTTTAACTGGGTTTTGCAATGAATTTAAATGTGCTTGATTTTTGTTTGTTTTAGTTTTTTTTCTTATAAGTGTAACTTTTTTGAACTATCTAAGTTTCCTACATAGGAATCACTAGGTTTTAACTTATGAATCCTGATAATACCGTAAGGTCCGAATTGATAGCAGGTATTTTGTTCGGTTGCGTTAGTTAATCTGCGTTTACTGCTTAAGGTTTGTTATGGCTATTTACTAAATAATAACATTTAGTGGTTTAACAATCTTAAGGATCTATAGAGTTTAAATCAAAATCCTAATACTAGAGCTCACTCAAATGTAGGTTTAGCGTAAAATTTGGAGTTATCATTTTTGTTGTAAAAGTTGTAAGATTTTTCATAAAATATTGAAGAAGTTATTAGTCAGATTACAGATAGATTCTCGTGGAGTTTTGTGAGCTGGTTCCATACCTACTCACTTCACTACATAGTCACTTCCCTGTATGCATAGATATTTAAAACTACGCAACAGCTTTTAAAACGATTATTTAAATAGAAAAAATGATTCAAGAGGTATAACGTATACATGCCCGGGCGCAGCCAGGGAAGGGCTGCTAGTAACAAAAAACATTTGGGAAATTGAATTTTTAAAAATATAAATACCTATTTGCTATTTGTTGTTTAAATCAATGAAGCATCTATCTGAGTTGTACTACTTGTTTGTCCTTTTTTTGTTTATGGTTTTTGTTATTTTCCTAAGTTCATGATTATTGTCATCGTATGATTTCCATATTATGTACAACGTTTTCATTGCACACCTTTTATTACCCTGCTTCGAGTGAGGGAGAGGCTGGTGCACTGAGATACAAGCTCTGCTTAGTTCAGACACCAGTCTCTCACAATCTTAAATCATGTGACAAATAGTTGTGCCATGTTAAAGTTAAGTTTAGTGTTAAGATTGTGGAGAACAAATAAAGAATTTTTACTTTTTTTACTTTACTTTATTTCGGAAATGGCTTAAAGGACTTTAATGCCATTGGGGTTAGGGTTTATGTGAGTTTGTTGTCGACTCGAGGTCTACAACTCACCATCAGTAGTACGTTAATTTAGTAAAGAATTAATCACGCTGATATGAATACGTAACCGGTGTGTTTACAACATTCGTTACGAGTGCGCTTGTTTACATGTTTTAGTTATTCTGGTTTCTTTTCATGGCTATTCAGACGTAGTTTCTGTGATTATAAACTTCGTTAGATTTTACGTAGGTATACACGGTGACTGCTGTGGCTAATTATGGCTCTGATAGTACAGAGAGGGTCGTGCTCCTGCAGTGGAGACGAAATAAGACCTGATGATGATGATGATGATACACGGTGAAGTATTTGAAACCGTTTTGAAATCCTTAAAGAAGTGATTCAGCCTGTCGATAAATACTACTTTTACTTTGGGAACTGGAAACTAAAAAAAATGTTTTCTGTTCAAAAATATTCAGCCACACGTACATTTTTATGGTACTATAAAAAAATTTAGTTCCTAGTGTTGGTTCTATATAAAAAGTTGTTAATATCGATGGGCTAAACCACACCTTATTAAAGGGTCCAAAAGGAACAATTCATTCACCGTGTATATTTGTCGGATCATCACAAAAAAATTACTCTTCTTGTTTTGGAATCCATTACTTAGTTAAGAAGCACACTAAACCTAAACACTATTGTTCTAATTCTTAATTGGTTAACACTTCAGTCAAATAATATTACAGCATGAACGCTGCCATAATAGCTGAGGACGCGAGCGGGAGAAACGATCGGATTAGAACGATGAATATTATTTATATTCACCGTTTATTACGAATTAGATTTTTTTTAACCCGACTGCCATTTTTGAGAGTTTACGTCCGCCAAATTGTTTGTTTGCTGACGCTACTTACTCTATGACACTCCGGGGAAGAATACGAATATAATGAAACCTCAGTAACCTCACACTTCAAAACCGGTCGAGACGTTCAGGCTACAGGAGGCAACAATGGAACAGACTTACTTAGGTATCGGATTATATCAGTGAATAATATATAATGTACACACGCTCTGTGATTATTATGAACTAGCTGTTACCCGCGGCTTCGCCCGCGTAATTTATAGCCTATGTCCTTTTCGGTACCCTAACCTATGTGTATACAAAATTTCATGATGATAGGTTCAGTAGGTTGGGCGTGAAAGCGTAACAAACAAACAAATAAACAAACAAACTCACTTTCGCATTTATAATATTAGTTAGGATATTAACAAGTTGCTGGAACCAACAATTGAACAGACATATTTACATCGATACATACGCGCGAAAAACATTACCTTCCTTCTCATTTCATTCTCCATTCATTTCGTGTAGGTGACATGGTCAGTCGACCATGCACACCCTGGTGTCAGAGTTCTTTGAAACCGCCTCTCGGCCTCCGACGTGGTTCCTTTAACGATTACCAGATAGCAGCCGGGACCAACGGCTTAAAGTCTTTCTTAGTCAAGAAACGTCTTTCTTATCAGACAATCAGGTGATTCATACCTGCAATGTCTTAACCAAACTGGAAACAACTTAAGAAAGTATGCTTCCCGTGGGAATCGAACCCACAACCCCCGGGTCAACAAGGCAAACGCCTTAACCACTGGACCACGAAGGCTGCTAACCTTCCTTCTGGGTGGGTCAGTCAGGTAAAATCAAAGTGAAATCTCACGCTCGAGTTCTAAAAGCGATCACCCTTTTGACCTGAGCTTGAGACACGTTGTACCTAATACTTCAGGTACATACAGCCCGGGCGTAAACATGTAAATATTCATACATCTGTAATTAATTTACGTGGTAAACCAATTTTCATAACAACATTGGCACGTGTTAGCTCGCGAATGTGTCATGGCCACGTGCAGACTTGTTTATAAGCGTATCACTAAGCTTATTTCGAATAGCTTTTTAGCGGGACTTGCCTAATCTGAAATGTTACTTAGGGTCGCATAGATTTAAAAATTAAAAAATTTCGTCTTTATGTAGGGTCGTGTTAGGATTTGAACTGGAGCTGATACATTTGGTTAGGTTCTTCAAGCAGCGCTGTATAATTATTCTCAAAAGAAATGTAATTCTTGTGATTTGAATGACCGCTTAGGTTATTCAAATATCACGTGAGTAGAAAGGAGTGGAGAGTCCAAGCTTGGCTTATTTTAGATGACAGAGGGTGATACAGGAGGGGCGTTAATTAGCTCAACCACGTCATCACCGCGTAAGCATATGATGACGTCCGCTACATTTCGCAAAATTAACTTAAGAGCTTTTCTGACTTTTCTTACAAGAGAGGGTGGAGCTGTAATGCCTTATGTACCATGAAAAATGTGGAATTTCCGTAAATAATCATGATCTTGGTCTAACATGCGTGTTTTAGGTGTCTTTCGAAAATAATTGTGCAATTTTTCACGGTTAATGTTTTACTGTGTTGTGTTATTAAATCAATCTATCATTCATTTATTAATTTATTTAATTACTAAAATTTGTCTAAATGTTTATATTTTTAACACATAATAAGCCCAAGCTGTTAGCTAGCTTAAACACCACTGTAAGGTTTGATTGTTTAAAGATTTTCATGACACATGAAAAAGAATGCAGGTTTTCATTTTGGTTACTTGAACATGGTAGCTTTCTTTTCTTCTAGCTCTTAAATGCAATGAGCATAGGCTTTAATGGACAAGCTACATGAGACTAATTTCGTCGGCGGTTACAACTCTACATAGCGATTGTAGTAGCATTACATAGAAAATCGTTAAGCATCTAACTTTTCTCAATTTGCGATTTACGATAATTGATGGTCAACTTTGTACACGTGACTGTTTAATAAATGCATTAGATAATAACATCATGATTGTCAAAAGTTTGAGAAAAAGATGTGCATGACCTGTAAAAAGCTTTCTATATAAACTGAGCCAGACGTGCCCTACTCTAAGAAACAGACATTTAAAAGCAAGCATGTCACGTGACATGGAACGTCGTCTTCACGGTACAGAGATTAGGTGTGAGCTAAGCGCAACGGTTTTAATTAGCACCCTTTGAACGCTTGAGACTAATTACGTCGCGTCGGCAATTGCGGCTCTACATAGCGATTATAGTAGCATTGCAAAGCATCTAACTCTTCGCGATTTGCGATTTACGATATTTGATGGTCAATTTCGTGTATACGACTTTTTTGTAAACATAGACAACCGCATGGATAATTACACCACTTATATCAGAAGCTAGGGATCGACTACACGAGCAAGAGAATCGCGACCATTTTAACGTCGTGCGTGCCACCTGTTTCCATACAATCCTTTAGCCTATCCTTAGTTACTACGTTAGTATTATATTGTCTTTGCCTTAGTCTACAAACGGCGATGTTATTGCCGCGATGCGACGAGATGTGAGCGAAGGTCAATCGTATCCTTTTTAGATTAAGATATATAAAAGTATCAGATATAAGCGCGGACTCGTCGCGATTCTCTCGCTCGTGGAGGCGACCCTTAGAGAAGTAGACTTGCTTACCCTGATACCTTATTATGTTCTATCATCATAACGCGTATCTGACCACCTCTACTGTTCCAGGTGTCGGGGGCGCAGCGCGGGCGCGAGCGACATGCGGCCCCGCCGGCAGACACCCATGGAGGTCGGCTAGCGGCGCGCGCGCAGCCCCCGCGCCCGCTCCCCGCGCCCCGCCCCGCCGACGCCATGGACCTCGCTGACGTGCCTCGACATCGACCCCTCGCCTTCGATAAGGTCAGTACAAGAAATTGCTCTATTCATAAGTGAAGTGAAAGATTTTACGTGTAATAAGGTGTCACGCTATTTCTGTGGTGTCACGACTCTGTTCTTCGTGTGCTGCAACACGGCAATTGCTGTATAACCTCATCTGTTTCTTAACTTTCTTTGCGAAGGTCAAACTTTTTGGTCTTATAAATATTTGCAACAGTAAACTTATTTGAATTTCCATGGTGATTTGGAACTTCCGGCACTCCAAAGCGCGGATTCAGTGTGACGTCACACGGCCGTCATACGAGTATTATCCCTCAGTATATAACCAGCCAATTATTATTCTGAAAAACCAGCGGACGATTTAATAAAGAAGCTTTCAAAGATAACATTTGTCAATTTATTTTGGGTTTAGAAGATCACCGTAGACAGCAAAAACCGACAATATTGTCAGTAAAAATCTCTCACATAAGTAGCTTCGAACACTGAAAAAGCGCTGAAGTGCTAAAAGAAATATTTATGAAACGTAGCCAGTAAAAAATATTTCGCGAGTGCTGAAATTATCAGCGCTGAAGCGTGCAGTTCGGTGCTTGCATGAAATTAAACGTCAGCGCGTAAACAGAGCATTTCATCGCATTCTCAAATATAATCACCATTTCGAATTAAATTTTAATTATGACTTTTAATAAGAACAATGCATACTCTTTTTTGTTTTTTTTAGGGTTCCGTACAAAAGTTGAAAAACGGAACCCTTATAGAATCACTCGAGCGTCTGTCTGTCCGTCCGTCCGTCTGTCACAGCCGATTTTCTCCGAATCTACTGAACCAAATTAGATGAAATTTGGTAAAATAGTGTAATCCTATGACGCAAACACGGATGTGCAAAGTAAATAAAAATTTTATGAAATAAGGGTCATTTTGAGGGGCCCAATTACAAAATTTTAAAAGAAAGTTTTGCAAATCTTACTGTGTCATATATCAAATGAAAGGGCTCATTATGAGGATCTCAAAAATATTTTTTTTTATTTCGTGTAAAATCAATACTTTTGATTTTATTCACGAAAGAAGGCAAAAATTGACCATTCCCCCCCCCCCTGATCTCCGAAACTACTGGGCCGAAAATTTTGAAAAAATTACAAAATATAGTTAATTCCTTGAAGAATACAGGAAAAATAATAAGAATTCTATTACTTGAAAATTAAGTGGTAAACTCACAATAATAAGTTCATCTAGGGAAATAGTTCACTAAAACACCACTAGATGGCGCTAGTCAATTGAATAAAACATTTTTTGCACATTGTGTGTGTTCACGAAGCATATTGTACGGAACCCTCATTGCGCGAGTTTCACTCACACTTGGCCGGTTTTTTTCAGTCCATATGTGTATGCAGTTTTTTTTATGTCATGGGACGGCAAACGAGCAAGCGGGTCACCTGATGGTAAGTGATCACCGCTGCCCATGGACAACTGCAACACCAAGGGTGTTACAGGAGCGTTGCCGGCCTTTCTTTTTTCCCTCCCCAGAGGGGAGAGGGAGATGGGCCTCCGGCTCTCTCACTCACCGAACGAAGCATAGCAGCGGTAAAGCTACTACTCAAACGTCGATTTTCTGTGAGAGTGTGGTACTTCCCCGGACGAGCCGGCCCATTCATGCTTCTAGCAAAAGTGATTTTCGCCGGTAGCAAGGCTCTACCCCAAGTTTCTAAGGTTTTACTCAAATTGTGAGTTGACATGGCTTGCAGAAATGCGCTGTGCAGTTTGTTGCCGTTTCTTCTGCACTCCACTTTGGAAGCGGCATTAAACTTAGACATAAGTATATCACTGACGTCAACAATTTTAAGTTGTAAAATCAAGTATGACAATTAATAAACCTATACAAAATAAACGTTAATTGAATCTTAAATCTTGATGGTTTCCGATCTCTCTCTCTCTCTTTCATCTGAACGTGTTCCTGGGTAAATCTTCAACTTTAGAGCAAATGGACTGGACTTTCTACAAGCCGCCTGTTGCTGACTTTAAGCCTCCTTGCGTAGCTCCAGAACCATGGACCAATGACAATTAATATTAAGCACGAGTATAACGCGTTATGAATCGAACCCAGAGAATCTCGGTGACTTAGCAGTTTCAATACTGCGTCTCCAAGACAACATGCTTTTACAAATCTCTCTCTTTCATACAATAGTTTTTCCAGGGTCCGGTTACGATTGTTTTCTTTCCCTTTCGCACGGTCTTTGACATCCTTCTCGACGACATTAGGCAAACATTTCTTCGGTTTTCCGTTCTATCGGGACCAGGCGGAGGTGGCTTTGCCAGATAATTTTTCTTTGTAATTTGCCGGTTTATGCAATGCATGGCCAGACCAACAAAGGTACTCGTAGCACTCGCAGCTTATTTGCTATGTTACGGACATGAAGGCTACATGCTTTTTCAAAAACCATGTTTATTTTTTAGTTTCATCATTGTAAACTTGCTATGGTAAGTGTCACGCATTTATGACAGGTCGCAAAACACCATGTGTCGCTGCAATTTCATACAAGATGCGCGATACTTGCGGCTGTCACCGAACTTAATAGTTTACCTTCACACGAGATACATATGAAGTAATAATACACAAAAAAGTGGGATCACAATTTCTGTTAAGCTAAGCGTTAGTGCCAACAGAAGTATTCATAAACTAGTTGAAAAAGCTAGGAAGGTTTTATGTAGTTCCGAAAAAGAATAAAAGTTTCAGAGCTAAAGCGTGCAGTTCAGTGCTTTTATGGAATTAAACGTCAGCTCGTAAACAGAGCATTTCATCGCATTCTCAAATTCAATTATCTGCCTGTTCCATATAAAATGGTTTCCAGAATTTATTTTTAACGCGAGTCGGCCGGTGCCTCGGAAAATCGATAGGGTTCCGCGATGGCTCGCACTCGTACCTGGTACCGGGCGTGTGTAGAGTGGGTAATGCGGTCGGCCCAGGGTAGAAAGGGGCATCATAATAAATTCATTTTGTTTCAAATTAAGATAGGCGCATATTTTATGTTAAACTACCTAAATCAAACTGAAATTTAGCGTACCCATGTTAATCGGGTTGCAATGGAAGAATTGCAGCGACGACGAGCAGGTCTGATGACGGAGAACTAAGCTCAGTCATCTTTGCTCATAAAATTTCACTAAACAAGTTTTGCAGTGCACCAAAATATTAAAGTAAGTATACTGCATTGCAACATAATCGTATCTATCTAAACTTTTGCAAATGAACTTCAAAGAAGTTACTTTAAACTAACAGCTGAAATTTTGTAAACTCTTGTTAATTTGATTTGCATCTGATAAACCTCAATACTCAATAAACTAGTCACAAAATTTAAAGTAAAGTAAATTGAAAAATAATTTTTACCTGAATTGAATTTTTAAAAATCTTTTTTGATAGAATTTTGTGTCATTGTACTATAAAAAGGGGTGTTGGTTGTTTCTGCCCCTTTTATATGACGTAAACGGTACGTAAAGGGTGCAGAAAAACAATGTCGTTCCGGCCGTTGAAAAATCTAGGGCCAACGTTGCCTTCCGCTATCCTCGGTCGAGTCTAAATTAGGACTTTCTCGTACATTTTTAAAGCCTTTGGTTTACAAATACTGGGCACGTAAAATGTAGGTAGATTTTATCGCGTCTAGACCCACATATAGAATTGGCCGAGGAATTTTAGTAAATTGGCCCTAGAGTTGCTTCCACGCTGGTCTGGGAAAAACGAAGAAACGTAGAATGTACCAGCTGCTTCTTTTTCCCGCGCAGATCGTAAAAACTGATTAGGGAATAGGCGTGACGAATCATGTCAATAGGCGATGCAGCTAGCAACCAATCAGTATTTTGATTCTGTTCTTCACTTACAAGCCCACCAAAACGCTAAACGTGGCCTTTATGTTTCATAGACCTGGGCTCTGCCTACCCCGCAAGGGAAAAATACGTGATAGTATGTATGTATGGCACTAGAGATCTTAGTTTTCGTAGAATTTATCACCTCTGTGTAATTATTTATGTTTTTTATTTAAATACCTTTATTTATTTAAAGTTCTTCTTTTTTATGTTAAACTATATTGAAGAACTTTAAATTTCCACTAATAACGTATGTGCTAAACTTTAAGGAAGTCTATAGAAAGGAACACTGTTGCTCTCAAGCCCTCAAATTCACCCGTCAAAATAAACTCCTATGGGACCAAAGCTGAAAAAATATCGAAATGTTCATACAGAAGTGTGAGTGATCTAAAAATTACTTGCGTACCTTTACTGGTTACTAAAGTTTAGAACCAACATAAATGTCTAGCACAACTTTAAGCATCGCATCAGCCTATTGTATAATCAACCTATCTATTTTAATATTTACGGCCAAAGATTAAGATTCAAGAGATAGCGTCACTTTTATTTTATTGACAATGATTCACATATCCGGCTGGAACAATGGAGGTGATAATGCTTAATATTCTACGCCTAATCATTTCTACGCCAGATAAGCGCGTGGGAGCCTTGATTGGCCCCTCCAAAGTACTTCGAACTGGCCGAATGCTATTTAGTAATATGCTGTATCGCGTCTTGATCCTCCACGGGATAGATAGAGCCAGGAACCAGAAGTAACGTCCAGTATTTTTTTTTTATTTTCATGTGTAAGTTTATAAAACTAATGGCAGATTTTACATAACGTGTCCTATAATATTTGAGATATCTCTAGCTACTAGCAAATTAAAATTTACATGTAAACTCAACTTTACCCCTAACTGATAACTGAAAATACCACGTGTTTGATCATATCTATTTAAGAAGCAGAAATCCCAGTGGATTTACTTTATGGAATAGTTAGATTATCAATTGATTTTTTCTACTAAAATTATTGCTCTAAAATTACGTTTTTTTTTGCAAATTTTCATGTCTATTTTCTTATATTTTTCGATTTAATAAAAAAGACTTGGTTTTATATTTCGTGCCTATGAGGAAATTATTAAATTATTATTCGAGGCTGATAAATCTTCAGCTTCGTTCAAATATGTAGGTCTACATGTTAAATCGTGAAGCTGCTATTTTACAGCAGCCATTTACGTCTTAAGCTGGGTAAGCAGTTTCTGGCTAATGTATTAGGGCCGGGCTGTGGCCGGGCTGCGTATATAGAAAAGCTCATTCAGTACGTCCCGTCCGCCTGAAACGAATTGAATTAGCATTTCCAAGCTCTTGTAAGAAGTTCGACTAGGTACCTGTAAATTTTCATACAAAAAGCGATCCCTTAAACATATATATATATATATATATATATATATATTTTTTTTTAAACATTATTGATAAATTGGAGAAATAGGGCTGTACGTTTTGATATTTAAGATATATTGGTTACAACAAAAGTAATGAGCATCTAAGTAAATATCTATATTTTTTTCCTTTTAAAAATACCTGGGGCATTTATTTACCTTTTTTACATTTATTTAAATTAATCTAAACCGAATCAATAAAATAACGGATAGCCCTAGATTAAGGTGTACTAAATCGAATGACACAAAAAATTCCTCATTTCATAAAGGTTTAGGGGGTAGAAGAGTTATCGTTTTTTGTATAAAATTTACAAGTAGTCGCTCCTCTTAACGAAAAAACACATAGTTACTTATAGGATAAACCCTACGTGGAGGCTGGTTATACCACTGGAGACTCTACTGCAATACGTCACTCTCTGGGACGTATTGGAGCAGCATTTACGCGTGTTTTTCATTGGAAATGCTGCTAAAGTTTGTCTCATGCGGAGGGGACGTACTGAATAAGCTTTTCTATATACGCGGCCGTGCTCGTAATCCGCTGGGCGGGGACCGCCCCGGCGGACCTTTTACTTTTTCGCTGACTCCTCTTCAATTAATAAATACTTTGCCCGGATTGTAAAACCAAAAATTCCAAACAAGCGAATGACCACTCCGAAAGATAAAACAGATTAAATCGTGCTTTCGCGGGAGTTGAATTTTGCAAGCTTTATACGGAATATTAAAGTATACAGTATACTTTAATATCCAATGGGAAATGTTCTAATATATAGACAAAAAATCATTCCTGTATAATATTGTCCGGATGACTGAACTCGTTTACAAGAGAAAGTCTTTTTTTGCGCTCCGTAGGTACCCGAAGGGTAAAAACGAGATAATATGTCTGTCTTTAATTCTTATTTTAAATGTTTTATGGTTATATTGTATTAAATATCGCTCAAAGAAGATTATTAATTTGATTTATAGATTACAAAAAGTACCACTTCTATCACAAAGCTACTTTTTAGGGTTCCGTAGTAAACTAGGAACACTTATAGTTTCGCCATGTCTGTCTGTCTGTCTGTCCGTCCGCGGTTTTACTCAGAGACTATAAGTACTAGAAAGCTGTAATTTGGTATGAGTATGTATATTAATCATGGCAAAAAAGTCGTAGAAAAAAATCTTAAAAAAAAAAATTTTTTTGGATAGCTCCCATACAAGTAAAGTGGGGGAGTAATTTTTTTTTCTCTACTTACCCATCGTGTGGGGTATCGTTAAAAAGGTCTTTGAAAAATATTGTGAGGTTGAGAACATCATTTTTCGATTTAGAGATCCGTTTCCGAAATATTTGGTTTTAAAGTGAAAATTTTTGTTAGAGGTACGTGTCCCCCCTCTATCTGCTAAACGGTTATATATGGATATGTGAAAAAAATTACAGCAGTAGTATATAAACTGAAGTTGAAAGGAAAACTATCAGAGCTGAGTACTAAGTGCAAACTAAAAAGTTATAGGCAACCAACTTATAAAATGTACTGGAAAATGTAAAATTTCATACAATCTTTATTGTTAGATGTTTTTGGTCGTTAAACTGTGAGGTGCGAGTGTAAACAGTGTGAACTCAAAGTTGTCATTCGCAACTACGGAACCCTATATTGCGCGAGGCCTGACACGCACTTGGCCGGTTTTTACAGTAAAATTGCAGGTCGATAACCCCATTTACAGAAATGTGACACGATTATTCTATGGTAACAAGTAAAATACTAAAACAGTGATATCACGTATGGACGCTTCTGATTTACAACCGGCTTGAAGCCTTTTGTGACCTGCTCGCTTTGTCATGCCAGACTCCGCACACAATGGGCCGGGGTAGGCCATATACGATACCGGGGGTTGCTGATTAATTGCTGCTAAGTAGTACATACAAGCAGATTGCTGTAGTGGCTCAAAAGTTTAGAAACGCAACCTAGCATAAAAAATAATGGTGTAATATAATGAGGTAATGGAAACTCAGTCGTTAAGCTATGTCAGATGCCTTAAGGCAGCTTGATGAATCTGACACCAGTGTTGGCCACTTACACATACGAAAAACAAACAACGGAAACTCAAAGAAGAATAATAATGTAATTTAGATTACAAAAAGTACCACTTCTATCACAGAGCTATTTTTTACAGTAAAATTACATATCAATGACATATCATTTACAGAAATTTAGACACGATTATTCTACGGTAACAAGTAAAATGCTAGAAGAGTGATGTCACGTATGCATGTATAGATTTACAACCAGCTTGAAGCCTTTTGTGGCGCGCCCGCTTTGCCGAGCCAGACTTCGCGCACAATGGACCGGGGTAGGCCATATATACGATACCGGGGAGGCTGATTAATTGCTGCTAAGTACTACATAAAATGGAATGGTTAGGGGCGTCATCCTCAACTGCCTGTCCTGTGGTTGGAGATATGGCATCAGGTACGCGCAACCAGCCTCCCGAGCTGCTATTTTCTTACCCCCAATCCAACCGAGAAGGTGGCATTCCAAATAACTTTACCGTGTGCCCCTAGTCCAACAAATTCCTACCCTTCCCTTGCTTAATAAACGGTTTCGATGGGCAGCAGCATCGGAAAAAAATAAGCCGAACCAACTGCGCTCATCAACCCGTCTGCTAAGCGGTATCAGTATAGTATAACCCCCCTATAATGGGATTTTTGGGGAAGTTCAGGTCCAGCAGTGGACTTCTTGTGGCTGACACGACTACTAGTAGAGTTGCTTCCCACTTTGCTAATCACTCTACAGATTTCAAGCACTCTACCGATGCTGTTTACACCAGTTTAGTTAGTAGCATAGTAAGAACTCTACTGTTTACTCTACGCTTGTACAGCCTTCGGTACACGTAAAGAGTAAACGGTAGAGTAGAGGTCAATCTGCCATTTACTCTATAGTCTACTCAGGAGGCGGTAGAGAATTTACTATGCTACTAGATAGTTACATATAGTAAGTAATCTACCTTATACTCTACCATTTACTCTACGCGTGTACTAAAGGCTTACCAGAGACTTAAAAGTATATTAAGAATGTGATATTTTGCAAATACTATAAAACACAAAAACCTAATATGTTATCGATAGAAGTCAAAGAGTCGAAACATATACCAACTATGAATATAGTGATTAATTGGACCTAAGTAAAGTACAACATACTTCCCTCAAACTCATATGTAGATCACGGTACAACAATGGAAAGTCGTTTCTTTGTAGCAATGAAAAATGTTCCTCATGTAAAGCGCCGCCCCAAATTATACCTCCACGTAGGGTTGCCAGGCGACCGGATAAACCAGGTCACAGTTAGGCTTTTTTGTTGCATATCCGCCTATATTAATCAGAGTCCGGCCTATCCGGATTTGTTTAGGCTTTTCAAAATTTACCATTTTTATTAAGATTGATATTCTTTCATGTTGGTTTGGGAGAAAAGAAAAAACATAGAATATACCAGCTGCTTTCTTGCCGCGCTGACTGTAAAAGCCGGTCAAGGGATTGGGTGAAAATCTAAGGAATCACATTGATAGGCGATGCGGCTAGCAACCCATCACTATTTTGATTCCGCTTTCCACCTTTACGCCCACAACGATGCTAAGCCTGTAGGTTTTATGACCTTGGGCTCCGTCTACCCCGCAAGTGATAAAGACATGATAGTACGTATGTATTGATATTTAAGAAGACTTTATGGTGACAAACCCCTGCCTGATTTATATCAAAAATGTCGTGTTATAGGTATACTGCGAGTAATATTATTGGTCTCCGGCCTTTTAACCCAAATGTCCGGCTAAACAGGCGGCATTGTCCGGATATTCACTTTAAAGACCTGGCAACCCTACCTGCGCGAATATGAGGCAGCTGGAGCCGAGCCAGAAACGAGACAAAAAGCGAAAGCTGCATGGCTGAACAGGGAACTGAGGTACCAAAGATATGTATTTGATTTTGTAAGGGTAGTCTGCAAAATGTATTTCCTTCCAGTATGCTAGCAGTACGCTCAAATAGTCAAAGGCACATTCATTGTAGTGCCTCTTAATCTATTTGGTAATAATCAAAAGTTTTATTTCATTACTTTTGATTATTAATGATAATGATAATTTATTCACATAAAATAGAGTACATACGATCTTAAATAATAAAAATGTCCTTATTCTATATTGCTTATACCTAACAAGCATGTGAAATTAATAAATAAGTCAGTAATTATAATAATAATACATTAAATTAACATGACAAAAAGACTTTAAAGCACGCACGTTGTCAACATTAAGATAAATTTATTATTTAATTCAATTCATTAATAATTTACAAAAATGTCATCAATTTTATAGTAAGTAAGACCTTTTTGTATACACTTAGTTGGCAAATAAATGATTATGATTATGATTATGATTAAGTTTTTTCAATGAGCCACGACTTTAATTTTTTCTTAAAAACGGGTAATGGGAGTTCCTTTATATCTGAAGGCAGTTTATTATATATTTTTACACACATTGCCATACAATTATTTTGATATAGTGCGGTCCTTGGTACCTCTTTTAAAACAAGCCTGTCGCCACGTCTAGTATTCCTTGAAAAATATTCATTTGCTTTTGTAAATAAATACATATGCGTTTTAACAAAAACACCTACTTCATAAATATACATACCAGGCAAGGAAAGTATATTAAATTTTTTAAAAAGTGGCTTGCAAGACTGGTATGGTGGGATGCCTTCGATGGCCCTTATGCATTTTTTTTGAAGTAAAAACGCTCTATTTACGTCACTCGAATTGCCCCACATTATTAAACCGTATCTTAGGACAGAGCTTACATACCCGTGATAAGCCAGCAGACTAGTCTGTATGCTTGATGTTTTCCTGAGTCTACTTAGAACGAACACAAATTTGTTTAATTTGGAACACAAATCATTTATATGCGGTCTCCAGTCACAATATTTATCAATAGTAATACCTAAAAATTTTACCTTATTACACTCTTTGATTTTCATATTATTATAGTAAACATTGTCGATAATTGGTTTTGCTACTTTAGAATGAAATTGTACATAATTAGTCTTATCTAAGTTAATACTTAAATTATTATCATTAAGCCATTGAATAACTGATTTAATAGTTTGATCAATTTGATTATAAAATTCATTTAATTCATTACATGTCAAAATTATAGAAATATCATCCGCAAAAAGTGTACACTTTTGAGATGTCGCGTCCGGCAGGTCATTTATATATAGTAGAAAAAGAAGTGGTCCCAGTATGCTTCCTTGTGGAACACCGTAACTATTAATTTGGTAGTCTGATCTGTATGGTTTAAGTTCGCTATTCCTATCTAAATTCAATAGCTCAACACATTGCATTCTGTCTGATAAATAAGATTTAATCCAATCTAGAGCCACTCCTCTTACACCATAATTTCCAAGCTTTTGTAGCAAAATGTTATGAGAGACAAAGTCAAAAGCTTTTGACATATCAAAAAAGATGACAATTGTAGGTTTTTTTTTATCTACATTTGTAATTACTTGTTGCATCATATTAAACGTAGCAAGAGTTGTATTTTTACCCTTTTGAAACCCATTTTGTTCACTTTTGATTACGCTATGTTATTACTGATATTGAATAATTTCCTCAAGGGATGATTAGGGAGATTTCAAAATTTTGGCAGTACTGTGCTTATCCTTTAATTCTATTCGATGAAACCAGACTGTCAAAATGAACAACTTTACCTATGGGATCAACGCTAGGAATAAAAAAAAATCGATACCATTTCATATAAATTGCCAGGTCGGCTGTATACCTTGTATGAAATTGGTCCCAGAGGAATAGTTGTTCATTTTGACGGGCTGATTTGAAGGTTTGAGGGACAAAGTTGTTTACCCAAAAACACAGTATGTGAAAGAATTTTGAAAATTGATCCTGTAGTTTTGGAGCCATTCAATGCAAACAAACAAACAAATCCTTTCTCTTTATAATATTAGTAAGTATCTAACTACGATAGCAAACTAATTGTCTACTGTCTTCAACTCTTCGAGACCCGGGCGCAGGTCCCATGACGAATCGATGGCGATATCTAGCACGCTCTCATCGCCGGTGGGATCGAGTTCACTGCCACAGAGCACAGAGTCACTCGCGCCCTACTAATGACGAAAGTTATAAAGTCAGCCCGCGCCCGGCTAGTAGGCGATAGTCGCATACTCGGCCTGTTAGTTCGTTCTCAGTGTGCTGTGATACAGTATCTTGATTACAGTAAAAAGGTTAAGAAACAAAATTCTGATGATTCTATATCACAAATTAGTAGACAATAGCATATTTTGCATTTCTACAATAAGCTACCTTTTTTATGACAGGACGGCAAAAGATCAAGCTGATCACCTGATGATAAGTGATCACCGCTGCCCATGGGTTAATGCAATACCAGGGGTGTTACAAGAGCGTTGCCGGCCTTTATTTTTCCCTCTCCAGAAGGGAGGAAAAATAAAGGGGGACGGGACTCCTGCTGTCTCACTCACCGAACGAAGCATAGAAGCGGTAAAGCTGCTACTCATAATTTTCTATGAAAGTGTGGTTCCCCGGACTTCCCCGGTGGGACGTGCCGGCCCATTCATGCTACTAGCAAAAGTGATTTCACTAGTGGCGAGGCTCTACCACAAAAAAACCTTGATACCCAAACCTATTAAAACGGTACCGCCCCCTGACATGCTTGTTTCGCTTGAAATGTATTGAAAAGGCGTCTCTAGTACCGCCCGAGCGACAGTCACATTACCTGCTCTGTAACTGCAACGAGATGTATTTATTCTGTGTTAATTGCAAGCCGTAACGGTGCGGTGTATAATCTTGGCTACCGAAAAAACCCTCACGCGAAACGTTTATCGAATGAAAGGAAATGTAATGAAAAGTGCCACTGTTAAAAGAATGTAAGGGTTTAAAATAAAAATCAAAGAAAAGACCTCACCGCAGGTATCATAAGAAACAAGACCCTTAGGTATATGCCCTAGCCAACTACACCACCGTGACTTCGAATCACTAGGGACAAAGAAATGTCTCCTGACACAGTTGTGCACCCCATACGACATGCCTGATGTGTAAAGCGGCGAATATAAGATTCAGTCAAGGTGAAGATGTTCAAAACAAACAATCTTTAGGTGTAATGAATTGTGGAGGGGTGAGGGGGTGGCGGGAGGCAGGCGGTCGCGAGATGTGACCCGTGGATCGATCGCGCCCGTGACGTCACCGCCTTAGCCTTCGCCCTAGCTCCCGTCTCCTGGGACATGCCACCCCGAAATCACACAATGCGATCCCGACGTCAAATATTTTATCAACTGATCAGCGATCGTGCAATCAATCCTTGTTTGGAGTTGGGTGAGACGGCGTTAGTTATTGTTCGCGGTAATTGGAAGTATGACGAATCAATATGCTAGTAATACCTATTATTTTATGAATAAATTATCTATTTAAGTTTTGGGGAGTTATGTTGTATGATAGACATCACGATTCAGTAGTGAGGTAAGTAAGGTATAAGGAGCTTTTCAACAGGTTTTCTTTTTTAGTTTTTTGTCCGACTTTTACTTAATCAGATTGCTAGGTATAAGTTGTAGGTACTTAAGAAAATGATATTTTTCTATGCCAGGCGGCATGGAATGAGATATTTTTTTTCCATTTTCTTTATTCTAGTTTACTATCAATTTTTTCACGAGTACAATTTATACATTTTTACCCAGCAGTGGGAATATCAAACTGTGTTTTTTGTTGGCAGTCAGGTAAATTTGCAATATGAATAAGTAAAATCCACAGAAATAAGTTTATTTCTGTGGTAATATCATTGAAAATATTAGAATCATGAACAAATGACGTCAATTAGCATCCCTTAGACTTAGACAGTGCTCTCAGTTTTAGTGACCTCGTGCGCTGAGAGCCCTCAAACCAATTAAGATAGAGGAAAATGCAGCTTGAAGCAGAATGGATCGTCAGCTGACATCATAAACTACGAAGTCTCTCTAAACGTGATGCGATAAAGGTTTTAAAAACCAAGTTTTGAATTACAGTAGTTCTCCGTCGAAAATTAAATTCTCTACAAAGAGTCACTAGATTTAGTCTCCCTCGTTGATTTTACATCTTAAATATAATAATTAAAACGCAGAGTTGGATTTATACTAAGAAAACAAAAGGTGCGAAAATTTTCCGGTTTTTCGAATGCTACAATGTTAGCACAGGGCCGAAGCTGCAAATTCGGGTATGCGGTACTGTAGTGGTCTTAACAACATATTAAAATAACTGAACTATATAGTCGTTTCCTTGCGATATTAGTGACTCTCCTCTCGGCTTTTGCCTTATTACATCAGATCAAGTTCAATATTTTTAGACGACTGCCGAATAAGGAGTTTATTGTTTTATAAGAGTTTTTGTATGTTGTAGGTCAATAAGTATGCCTGTGATTTTGTTTATTATACCATTACTTGATTTGGGGGTAAGTTGCATTTTCGGCAAATCAGAGTCAGTAGCACGCCACGAGCGCCCGTTGATATAACAAAATTCGGCCGAGTGCGAGTTGGATACGCGCAAGACAGGTTCCGTAACATTATCTATACAACATTAGACTATGGAGAAAAAATCACGACTGTTGTATGGGAGTTTATATTTTCCTGTTTTTTATATTTTTTGTTATAGCGGCAACAGGAATACATCATCTGTAAAAATGTCAACTATCTAACTTTCACGACTTGTGAGATACAGCCTGGTGACAGACGCACGGACGGACAGTGAAGTCTCGTGAATAGGGTCCGGTTTTCACCCTTTAGATACAGCACCCTGAAACTTGTGGCACTGTACCTCCTACCTTGTACATGCTGAAGCATGGTCTTAATTTCATCCAATATGTTTGTATGAGGTTGGCAGCCTATACGCTTCCTATACGGTAGTATTATATTGTCTTGACTGCAGTCTGCCCTCTCGATCGCCTGAAGGGCCCTTCGCCAGGTCGCTGAGAAGCACAGCTCGAGTGCACGTTGACCTAAAAGGACGCGATTGACGTCATTCGATCATGACACTTGTCATTCTTCTTGGGACCCCAAGTGGGAAACTTCAAGTACTCTTTTGACTTATTTTTGGATCCACCAATTTTATGGCGAAGTTTGTTTGCAGATTTACTGTTCGTGTTTTGGTAAGCTTCACTTGTTTTTGTTTTTCGCGTGTTAGTGGCCAACACTTGTGTAAGATTTTTCAACCTTCCTTAAGAGTCCCACGTAAAGCCGCAATCCCATACAAACGTAGTTTGCTTTTAGTTTTACAACAGTTAAGCCAATCTCAACCAAATTTCGTACATACGACCGGATAAGGCATATTGATGTTTATAATCAGATTTCAATTTTAAAAACAATACCTATACAAAATTACAGCGAGTTGAAGTTTCGTATCGAAAACTTGTACTCGCTGTAATTTTGTACGTGGCTTAACGATTGCCTTCAATGATAACAGTCGGGACAAACGGCTCAACGTCCTTACGCACAGAGCGTGGTCTCAGTGGCCGGAAGGTGTTTTTAACTTAAGTAAAAGTCCGACAACTAGGACATTAGTCCGAGTTAATTGCAGTCCCAGTTACCAGGAACCTCGGAGCTGGTGACATTAAATTTTTATGCCACTTGCAGTTACCCATCCCAGTGGGAACCGCGCCTAGGATTTTTAACATGCTCCACTGGACATCTGGCTCGTCTAAGATTATTAAAATTTAGATAGCTAAACATTTTCTTCTTAATTATAATAATGATCTAAAATATAATCACCCTTTTTCATATCTCAGGGTTTTACCGGATTGTGATTGTGATGCGCTACGACTGTCTTTCTCCATGATCATTCAGAATACAAACTGGATCATTGAAATAAAGTGGAACGAAGAATTTACATTGTTAATCTGTCTAAACAATACCGTAGAAACCAGGAATTCCAGGAATCAGCGGTATTTAATCCAAACTTTCGTGATTTCAATGCAAAAATAATTACGGAACTAATCACTTTCAGCGGCCGGCACAAATGCGACGTTGAAAGCGAGTCGGCCCCTGGTTCCGTATTAGACCATAAACTGTTCCGCCGGTAGTCTAAGAGCTCGGAGAATAATTTCTGCATTGATTAAGTTACTTTTTTCTTTACATTATCTCTTCAGTGGTATACGCGCGTAGTGAAATTACTTTAGTCTGGGCGAGATTTCTCGTACTTTTGGATGAATTACAAAGAATTACACTTTTCGACCTACTTCTAAAAAGAAGGAGATTCTGAATTCGTCCGAATGTTTATTCATTAGGTATATTTTTTACGATGAGTATGTTTAGAAATAGTATACATACCGTCCAATTCCTACTATTTCAATTCTATCAAAATTGTAGTTTGAAAACGGTTGTTATCTTAAAGATGATGAATATATTAGCTAATATATTTTTCAACGGTTTGACGTTGTTGAGAATAATTAAAGTGAAAGAATAAAGAGAATAAATAAAGCCTATCGAGATGAAAACAGACGTAGCTAACTAATTATTCGTAACAACGTCACAAAGATACAATTATGTTTAAACAATTTGAATGTAAGAAACGCATATTTCTGCAAGTCTGTCCAACTGAATCTAATCAATAAACCAAATGAACGAAGAACTTGTCCACAGGATCTTAGACTACGAGTAATTACGTGAAATTGTGATGGATGATTTATTTATTTATATGGAAAAAAAACAGCTGCAATTTAAAAGCTCCGTGCAAGGTGTTGTTTGAATAGAGTCTAGTTTGTTTATATGATTTCATATCGAGATTCCTTGGAATATGTTTATTTATTTTTACTTCATTTTGTAGTTATCTTCAGTTTCAATAACTGTCTACTTACTTACAAAAAATAGGAATCAAAAAGTAATCAATACTAAAATTAAAACATATCTACAGGAAATTTTACAAACTACCGGATTTCCATCTGTATTCTAATGTGTATATCTTTAATCTACTAGACTAGACAGTGTATCTGAGTCAGGCATTCCATCAAATGGGATACGTGCTAATTTGCCTGCTGAGTAGTCGGGGGCAGTTAAACCTGACCCCCTACAAACAGATTTCAATTGTAAACGAGTGTAGATCTCAATGCAAGAAAAAAAACTAGTCAAGTCCGAGGAGGACATTTTTTTAAATTAATAATCGAGTTTTCGGATTTTTTACTTTACATTTGCTTCAATATAATAACATTCAACAATCAAAACTAACTTACGTAGGTATCAACTAAAAACTAACAATGAAACCTACCTATAAAATAAAATTACCTATAAGTAATACCTTGGCTATATAACTTTACTTACTTGGATGTACTACAATTCTAATATTATTCCAAAAAATACTCATTCAAAAGAGTTGAGAACCTAAGCTCCACCTTTTTGAAGTCGCTGTAATATAATTTAATTGTAATATTTTCTTTCTTTTTCAGATGGAAAGTTTGATCAAAGAAATGCAAGATTCAGAAACGGGTGTGCCAGTTAGAAGCCAGAAACTTTTTCTTAGTGTTATTCCGTCAGCTTTTATGGGTAAGCACGATTTCCATTTATTTTTTGCTTTGATCGTGGAGTAATGAGTTTTGAAATGGACTCTACAAATTTAGGTGTAACGAATCCGAAAAGATATATCGATATATATAAGGGACAAATCACACAAACTGAGCTAGCCCCACATTATGTTATGAACTTGTGGTGTGGGATACTAACTCACCGATACCAATAAAGAGACTAAAATACTATGAAGACTAAATTAAGACATTTGACCAAATGCATAAAAAGACTAAATATCACATTGAACTACCTCCAACAAAGACAAAATAATATTTTAGACTACTTGCAATATAGAAGAGTTGCTTCTTACACGAGTTACCAGTTGCGTTTTAGACGAGTTGCTATCGTTGACAACTTGCGTTCGCGACTATCCGATACTACCCTAGTGTATACTTAATAGATACGTATATATGTAGATAAACATCCAAGACACTAGCCAATACGAAACATCCCGTTATCCATCATGATCAAGGTGTTCTTGTAGTTTTTTTACACTATATTTATTTATTGTTAATATCAAAACACACCGGATTCCCTACCGTATATTTAATAGCTCTTAAATTTCTGGACACACTACATCTTCCCAAGATATTGTAGAAAGCCTCTTCAGAGCTTTGGTACTTATTATTATTAAGGTATGATGCTTATGTAGTATGTTGTATTAATTATTCTTATATAAAGATTGGTCTCTTTTCTTCGTATCCTTCGAACATTGGTATTGATAGAGTAGATGTTATCTATGTGGTAGAAGATACAGTTATTCCAAAATTCATTTCATTTTTAAATTCTCCCTAAATATTACTACCTCCCCGACACAATTTATTCCAAGTGTGTAGCGGTATACAATTTATAACAATGTATGTGGCGGTCTAAGGCGTAAACTGATTGTAAAATCAATACCATATACTTTTCTGTCGCACTTCGCCTGAGGGCATTCACCGACGTCGCGATTTCTTGACAAGTACTTTTAGCCGTACTTTTATAGTATAGCCGTTTTATTCATATTTATTTCATTTTGTCTATTCAATATTATTTTGTCTATCAACACATTTTAATTTCTTTATTATTTGCTCTTTCTATTTATACAAAGCCGAGTCTTTATTCTTAGATAGGGTTTCTCAGTCCCGCAAAGCGATTTTATGGAGAATATTATGATTTGGCCATAATTAAAGATAGGACAACGCTACCATGAAAATCTACCTTGCCAAACTTTTAACTACTTAGTTACACCGGGTTTCAATTTAGGTTGATAAATCTTTAATTCCACACTCGACTTTATCTTTTTGAATGTACCACAAAATACCAATTTCCAAAAACACTTACGTCTTAAAACGTCCACTTTCCAAAACCTTCCCAAAACATTCGTAGTAAAGTCATCATTTGACTATTGACTTGAAAACGTCTTCTACTTAGTTTAGTATTCGCTTAGTTAGCTCCGTGGCGCAGCGGTCAACACGCCGGCCTGTGATACGGATGGTCCCGGGTTCGATCCCCGGTCAGGTCAAGATGAATAATGATCAGATTGACCTGGGTCTTGGACGTTTATCTATATAAGTATTTGTTATAAAATATAGTATCGTTGAGTTAGTATACCATAACACAAGTCTTACTTAACGAAAAAAAGGGAATTGTGGCAATATTTGATTATTTTTGGGCAAAATTAAGCATCCAATCAATTAATCTCATTATAATCTACGTACGTTCCTATACAGTTTGGTTAAATTATAAAATGTTTGAGAATTATACGCCTCTCAAGATTTCCATACAAATTTGAAAAGTCTTGTAATTCTCAAACTATTGGTATTTTAACCAAGCTGTATAGGAACGTACGTAGATTATAATGAGATTAATTTATTAAATGATTATTTTTACTCCAAAATTATCAAATATTGCCACAATTCCCTTTTTCCGTTTGTATGGAGACATGCGCTTCCAGGCGACTCTTAAGAACTTACTTTGGGGCTAGCTCAATCTGTGTGATTTGTCCGTATATATTTATTTATTTATTAGGTATATTAGTTCGCTTTAAATCTCTGATTGCTCAACTAAAGGACCTAAATGATGTCTATATCCTAAACATGGAAAAATAATTTAATCGAGAATTCTAAAGGGCTGCTCTATGTCTCTTTTTATTGCCAAATGTCTCTTTAATTGCCAAATTATAAGGTATTTATTAAATTTTATTATATTATATTAAATATAATTCATTTCGAAGTATGTAGAATGTTTCCTGCTGAAGTTTTCATGATTGATAGTTGCACCAAACGTAAATCATTTCCCGAGAACACGAGCCACATGTAATATTAATTGTATATTTACTTCGGTTAGTTTATCAATATGCGAAGTTCCTGCTAACACGCAACTGCTTTGGTTGGCCGTGCATGGCCGTAAAGCGGTTTTTACGAGTTTAATAACTGCATTCTTGGCCTAGCTTCTAATGAACAAACATTTCTGTACCACAAGGGAAACAATGAAATTGACGCACTTCGAAACTGATTTGATTCTAAAATTATTCGTGATTGGATCCAACTTTTTGATCCCATTTATTATTATGGTATCTTTCGGGTCTCATTATCTTACTGACTAATATATATCTCATTGTGTTACTATCGCCATCTGAGCGTTTTCAGGTTGCATCCTAAACTCTGACGCGTTGAAGCCCAGAGTCCAGCATTCATGCTGATAAAATGATTCGGTGAAAGTTTTTACGGCCGGCTGCCAGCAAGCGCCATGGGCATGGATGCTATCTCCTGGGCTCTGTCGCATCACAGTTGAGGACGCTCTCGAAATAAATGCCCGGATGAAGAATTCCTGAATATTTTTGCCTACTTATACATCATTACCTTATTTTTTCGTGAATCACCATTGTGAAATGCAATCAAATATTATTTTCGTAAAATTTTGTTGAAATTTGTTGAAGAAACAATTTTCTTTTGTATTACAGGTTACGATCTTGTCGAATGGCTAATGGAACGGTTTAATCTAGATGAAGCTAGCAATGGTGAGTGTTTAGTGGCCGGCACTGGGCCCTGGGTAGGCTATCGCCGCCGGACCCCCGTAGAACATAGCTATAGTGAGAAGTGCAAGTCGTACCCCCAGGTGTTGATATGTAGGTAGAGCCATCACTTCCTCTGCATGTTTGTCAGTTTTGTTCCACTATGCAGTATTTTTTTTCTGGTATTTTTTAAGCTGCGATGTCACAAAACCTGCTTGGATCCTTATAAAGTTTAACTTTGGCGTCAGTCGCGCTTTTAGATCTCTAGACTGCTGGTGATCTCGGTCACTGTTTTTTATAGCTTTATTCATTGCCTAGAGTAGAGTCTCAATTAAATAAGTCAAGATAACAACATTTCTTTTATAGAATCGTAAACATTTAACAATTTAAGGAAAAATTATGAGAGATTTGCTCCTTATTTGAACAGAGGCTCAAACCTACTGTTAATGATATACCTAGGTAATAATATAGCAAAGTCAGTTCACGGCTGAAGAAAGTTTGTAAATGCCGTTTTGATTATTTGTGCAAGTAAGATATAGCTGTTGTATTCATCCAATTTTTAATTGTAGGTATCTAAAAATAGGTATATTAGTAGTAATGTCTTAAACTCCAAGCAGACTTTGTTCAGGTCAATACAGCTTCTTACTCCTCGCTTCTGCATCGTAAGAAAACACGACCAAATTAAGATTAATGTCAGAACGTAACACCTGCTTACACTCCCTACCTATTTTAATTTTCAGCTGTATAATCCCTGCTTATAGTGTTGAATTGTTGTTTGTATTTTTTTTTATAAATATCCTAGTAATAATATCCTCCTTCTGTATTTCAGTTGAAGCAATAAATTTAGGCAATCAACTCTGCCAATATGGTTACTTCTTTCCTGTCAACGATTTGAAAAACCTTGTGTTAAAGGATGATTCTTCTCTATATAGATTTCAAGTGAGTATTTCTAGCAAACATATTTATCGATTTTTACACTTTTTTTCTATTCTTAATCTATTTTATATTTTTAGAACGAATTAAAGTTTGTGTAAATTATGGTTGCAATTTAAACGTTCTCTGTTTTGATTTATTCAATTGTTTAATTTATGTAAATATTTCCCCTGCACAGATTTAGACCCAGGTTTATTAACTAGATAAATACTTATTTGTTATTTCTTATAATAATAAACTGAAACTATTCTGAGACTGAAAGAGGCATTGGTGAGAATGCGCGAAACATCAATGGAAATCCCTGTGGTATATTATACAATATGCCACAACATGGCCAGATCATCCAAAAACTCGTCTCGAAAGCAAAAGGTTATATAATTATACAAATCTCTCAATCGTTTCTCCCCCATTTCTTGTCCATAGAGCCCATACTACTGGCCATGGCAGGCGCCTCGTGTGGCCGGCGGCTCCGGCGCGCCGACGCTGGGGCCAGACAATGTGGAGTACGCCATCTACCTCGTGAAGCGGACCCTAAGAAACAAACAACGACATGGTCTGGAGGAGTATGAACAGGAGGCGCTTTCCAACCTAAAGAAGAATCTCGCAGCCAAATGGGACTTCATCACGATGCAGGCAGAGGAACAGGTACCATTTTTAAAGATTTTTGGGGTAACAATATCAGCCTTGCCAATCACAATTGTGATTAGCGGTCGTGGCTTCTAAAACCATACATTTTGGGGTATGCACTCTACCTCGTGAAGTGGACCCCAACAACATGTTCTAGAGAAGTATGAACAGGAGGCACTTGCAAAACTCAAGAAGAATCTCGCAGCCAAATGGGATTTTACCAAGATGCAGGCAGAAGAGCAGGTACGATTTTTCATAGAATTTAGAGGTAACAATATCAGCCCTGCCAATCACAGTTGTGATTGGCGGTCGTGACTTCTTAGAACATACATAGGTATTGGAGTATGCACTCTACCTCGTGAAGCGGATCCCAATGAATAAACAACAATATGGTCTGGAGGAGTATGAACAAGAGGCACTTGCCAAACTCAAGAAGAATCTCGGAACCAAATGGGATTTCATCACGATGCAGTCAGAGGAACAGGCACTATTTCTCAAAGAATTACGGGAATACAAGGTCGGCCAATAACGGCTGTGATTGGCGGTTGTGGCTTCTAGAACTATAATTGTGGAGTAGGTATACATTCTACCTCGTAAAGCGGACTCTAAGGAACGAACAAGGACATGGTCTGGAGGAGTTTAATCAACAGGCGCTTGCCAACATCAAGAAGAATTTCAGAGCCAAATGGGATTTTATTACGATGCATGCAGAAGAACTGATACGATGACTTACAGAATTTTGAAAATACAATGTTTATCACGACAGTGACTGGCGCAACCCTGACTTCCGAACCAGACAGCCGGATTCCTAAAAAAGTGAACTTTCTATACTTCCATAACTAGATCTTGAAGCACGCCAAGAAAGAAGCAGAAAGAGGCTTTGCCTTAAAAATACGAACAGTTCACTAACTTCAACACTATAGCCACCTTGTGGAATTTATTTAACTATTTCAGTCAGTAGGTACTTTTATAACAAACATCATACCTACATTAAATATTATTAAATTAGAATCTTGTTCAGGTACGATTGGCGAAAGAACGAAAGAAAGGTGACAAGATCGTAAGCGACAGTCAAGAGCGTGCGTACTGGCGCGTGGCTCGACCCCCGCCTGGCGTATCCAGTGCGCTGGAGCCCTGCCCCGTCCCAGTACGCATAAGACATCCGCGGCCCAAGAAACGCACCATCCACCAGCTAACGCGAGAGGTATTACCTAGCTTATCCTATTAGAATACAGTTCCTGTTAGATGGTTTTCGAGCCCCAGTGCGCATCATACATCCGTGGCTAAAGAAACGTACCACCAGCTAACGTGAGAGGTTCTTCAGAGGAGCTTCTCTCCCCAAATCATCTCCCTATACGCATTAGCTTTACATAAGATTTATTTACAGTTAAGTTAATGTTACCAACACCTGACCTGCTTATGTTCCTTTCAGTTCAACGTTCAAGAAATGCGTCACGATTTCGTGTGACTTTTCATATCATTTATTTCAAATATTTTCATATCCCTTGTCAGATCTAATAATATTTCAGATCTGAGTAATTTCCAGGTGATTTCTACCTGTACAATACCACTACTTATTTTAAATACCTATGCCCAAATTTGGCAGCGGTAGCAGAGATTTGCGTGAAAAATACTCGTTTCATCGCGTGTCACTCCATCATATGACGAGTTAAGCAAATAAACTACCATTAGGACACATGACGATGCCTCCCCCATACTCTTGTCCGACACGCAAAACGCGCATAAGCGGCGTCACGCGACGCGTTTCACTGCCATGGTGGAACCTGGTAATAACCCTATTGCCATTGTTGCTTAACGACGGCACTCTTTTCGGAGTTCACCAACCTCGTTTTAATGTGACAACTAACAAACTGTAAATTCAGTTATACCTTAAGTACCTAGGTAATAACATGTGAAATAATGTCATCATTTTATTTATTGAGCAAGCATGAAGCGTATCTTCCGTTTGTCCGGCTGTCCAGCTGTACTTCTCTAGAGGTCCTCAACCTGCCGTGCAATTATATCTGCGCATATAATTGCACGGCAGGTTGAGGACCTCTCGAAATTTCATAGCAGGTATATATCTATCACAGAGAAATAGAATACAGAATATATATCATTATGGAATTTTTATATGGAATTTATCAGACTTGTAGGTAGGTTTAGGTTTAAAAAGCGAGGAAAATAATTATCTGTGAGCTATCTTCTATCTAACGAATATCGAGGTTAGTTGGCGGTAGTATTTTAATTTTGAGAGTTACAAGAAGTATCATACCCGATGAAGTATTGATCGCCATGGGGTTATAGGGAGTTATTTAATTGCATGATGGAAATGTCAAAAAAATGTCGATGTCCGAGCAATGTTCCCAAAGGAAAAGAATTTCAAATTGACGGGCTCAATCACCCCTTAAGGGGTTCAAAACAATCAACATTTCACCGTGCATTATAGTTTCTCGGAACTTCATCGTAATTTTCTGCTATCTCCAGATTGAACATCTAAAAGCGAGCCTGGATCGCACGCGAGTGAAGACATCCATTGCCCTCGAGGCCCTGATGGCCTACTCGGAGACCTTCGCTCCCTACGATCCCTGGCTCACGCCGCCGCAGCCATCCAACCCCTGGGTCAGCGACGACACGCTCTTCTGGCAAATTAACAGCCCACTGTAAGTACAAGCCTTTTTGCTCCCAAGATAGCTCCTTCTGCCAACGTAGCCGTCCATATGGCAAAACATGAGAGTTGCCGCTCTCCTAAGGCTTTGCCATTGTTTCTAAGTTCCGCCCTTCAGGCTATGCCTGCAAATCGTGGCCCATTAGGTATATGAGAGTTTGCTGTCTCCCCAAGCCTTGCGCACACCGGCGACGCCCATCGCCGAGGTCCGTCCCTTCTGGGGCCCTTTGATGATGTTCGCCTTACAGGTTGAGGTCACCTCAAAAGTCCGGTGAAATAGCAATAGCTCATTTGGAGCTTGGAGCAAGCTACCCAGATAATTTTTTTTTTTTTTTTTTATGTCATAGGACGGCAAACGAGCAAGCGGGTCACCTGATGGTAAGTGATCACCGCTGCCCATGGACTAATGTAACACCAGGGGTATGACAAAAGCGTTGCCGGCCTTTTATTTTTCCCTCCCCAGAGGGGAGGGAAAAAATAAGAACAAGCCTTTTTGCAATCAGATTAATCCAGTTAACCATAACTATCCATAAACCAGATGTAAATTTATTCTCGTCAACCTGAGCCTTGAATAGTCGTCCCGGCAAAATCAAAAGTTTTCGGTCAATCGAGGAACTTGTATGGAAGTGCCGTTTTTACCAGTTCCCGGCATTTGTTTCATATAAAAAGGTCTCATCCTATAACGTTCAAAGCAATGCCGAGAGTTCATTTATGCCCGGTGTGTACGCCCTTTGACGACAATGAAGTACTGCCAGACAGTACCCCCTCATTGTATGTACTTAGATAAGTTGATACTAGATAACAATGAATATGGTGAAACTATATGTCATCTCATCTTAACTATCGTGTATTTTTACCAAACAATGTCAGGGTGGAAGTTCCAAGCGAGAAGCGCGTGCAACGCTGGGCGCTTTCAATCGAAGAGTTGGTCTCCGATCCGACCGGCCTCCAGGAGTTCACCAGCTTCTTGCGCAAGGAGTACTCCCACGAGAACATTCGTTTCTGGCTCGCTGTCATGGACCTTAGAAGAAGCAGCACCAAGCAGATCCCCAAGAAACTCGAGGAAATCTATGAGTAAGTGTTTCACCAATTAAAATTATGTAAGAATCGTTGTCCGCCGCGTGGTTTCCAGCGAATAGAATACGACCATTCCAAGTCTTCCCGTGGATGTGATGACGGCGACTTAGGAAACACAAACTAAACAAAGCTTATCAACATCAAACAGACCTCTCCAGCCCATCTGGCCAGCGTGTAGAGTGTAGACCAAATACTCTGACTGGCAGAGAGGGTTGTGTTCCCGCAGTGGAGACTAAAGTATACCTGAAGATGATGAATAATTGTTACAAGAGTTGATTAAGTTATCATTTAAGTATTTATCTTATATTTTTACACCTACTCTTTTTTTTCTTTTTTCTCTTTTACAGAGAGTTTCTGAAACCGGGAGCACCTTGTGAAATCAACATCGATGGTGCTACGGCTGACCGCGTAGCTGAGGGCTTACGATCAGGATCTCGCTATGCCCTTGACCACGCCGCCGAGCACGTGTATTGCTTGCTCCTGAAGAAAGACTGCTACCCGCGCTTCATACGGTCTGATCACTTCCAGCGATTGTTGGCGGAGGGGAAGAATGTCCATCAGAAGAAAGCGAAGTGAGTATTTCTTTTTCTTTTTTAGCTGGGTGCCGTGTGGTTCCTGGTAGAGTAGAATAGGTCTTAAGTTAAAAAAAAAACTAAACAAAAACATCAAAGAGACCTCTTCAACACGTCTAGCCAGCGTAGAGAGTATAGGCCAAATCCTCTGACTGCTCTAGCTAATATATGGCTCTGGTAGTACAGAGAGGGTCGTGCTCTTGCAATGGAGTCTTAAAATATATAATCATGTTCTGATGATTATGATGATGGCTCACTTTAGGCCACGCTCTTAAACATTTGTACTGTCCGATCCTGAAGAAGAACTACACGCGTTTCATAAGGTCTAAACACGTCAAGCGATCATTGGCGGAGAAGAATAAGTCTAAGAAGAGGCGAACTTTTTCAGGCAACACATTTTGTTCAGGTATATCGAAGGAACACGATTGTTAGTAGGTATTAACATCAGACTCATTTAGAATGAGTTACTTATAGAAATAGCTATAGGTGAGGAAAATATTATTTAAGCATCATAGGCATCAGCAAGGGGGGCTGAGGAGGCTCCTGTGGTCCTCGTGACAACATCATCAATATAAAACCGTTTTCATATATACTGCAAATTGCTGTTTCTACAGAATTTAAGGCTCAACTCTGAATAATTATTTATAAAATAATGACATGACGCGTCAACTTTACAGATTCTTCAATTTCGGCGGGCAAGTAAAAAAGAAACCCGGCTCGACGAGTGGCAGCGGCGGCAGCGGCGCCGCGTTGACCCGCCGGCGCGGCTCCGACCGCTCGTTGTCGGGCTCCGCGCACGAACTCGCCGTCTGCGCCGCGCAACCCCCGCGCGCCCCCGAGCCGCCGCCGCACAGCCACTCGCAGTCCAACCTTTGCGATATAATACCCTTCAGGTAATTATGCTTAGAGTATGCTTGATTACTTGACATCAGTAAAACTGAACTTAATCTTTTAAAATATTGTTATGTTAACATTCCCTTTATATTTTTATAGAGATCCACTCGACGACGACACGGCTGATGTTCTGCCGTGGGAAAGCTCGTCGCGGGAGGGGGTTTGTGGAGTCGCCGGCAGAAGACGGCAAGACTCCACTGCGGATTCGGGCAGCTCATCATCCGACGTCAGTGCAGCCGTCGCTGTAGCAGAGAGGACGCGCCGCTTGCCGCAGCAGAGCACTCTGGATGGCGGCCTACGGGGCGCGCCGCCCCCGCTACGCCGGCTCTCAGCAGTAGAGCCGCGGCACCTGGCGCCGCTGGGCTCACCGCCACACTCGCCTCGCCCACCGCGCCCGGCTGCCGCGCCACCGGCCACCGTCACCGCGCCGCCACACCCCACGCCCACCATCAGCGTGAGCTCTGCGCCAGACGATGAGTCGGCTGAATCGCCGGCCGGCACCGGCTCGCCGGATGAACCACGCTCGGTGGCGCAGACGGACGAGCCGTCTTCGGTTTTCACTTCGGCGGATGCCACGCCGACGGAACCGTGCCGCCCGCCTTTCAAGACTGTCGAGGATCGGTGTGCGCTCGGCGCCGACACGACCGTCCCGCCCCCCGATCCCGGTTGTGATGACTCTAGAACTGAAGTTTCGAAAGTGGTAGTGAATGTGCGTTCCGCGACCGAATCGGAGTCACACGATGACTCGATTGCCTCCGGCGCTATGTCAGACTCGAAAGATTCAGAGCAAACGAAGTCATCCGACGATGACGTCGTTTCAGTAAGAGGAACACTGTCCCGAGAACCGTCAACGATAAAGGAAATCAGTCCGGCCTCAAATAAAGATACTAGTAGCAAAATTAGTGATCTTCCAGAGGGCGCTCAATTCAAAGAGAGTGCAACGGAATTTGACAAAACGGTGACGGATTCCAAAAGAACATCGAGTACATTAGAAAGTGGTCCGATTAAAACCTCGACGAGCGAAGCGTTGGTGGGGACAATGCCGGGCAAGAGCGCCGAGCCAGCTGACACGGCGAGCTGTCCAAAGTCGACCGTGTCTAACATTCCCAGTGCACCAAGTTTGTCAAGCGTGGAGAGCGTATCGAGCGCATCACACGTGCAGAGTGCGCCGCTCACGTCGAGTGCTCCGAGCGGCGCGAGCGCAGCGCCGACGCGGCCCCCAGTGGCCCCGCTCGCCGTCTGCGAGGACATCGGGGTTGACGACGACAACGTAGACAAAGTGCCTTCGGCGCCCCTACTGAGGGTCTCGGGAGAATCCGAAGCGGCGTTCGACTCGGATGCGACGAAAAAAATTGCTCATACAGACGAACTATCGTCAGTTTCTGATTCCAATATTGTTAAGCGTGATAATAAAAGCGCCATCGGTGAGCGTAAGCAGCGGAACGACATTTGTCCCTGGGAGGACGAGTAAGTACTCGTGAGTTTAGTTTGTGCGTTGTTGGAGAAGTAGTTGATATTGTGGCCAGTTGCAAGGTCGGTTACACTATGTAGATAGCCTGCAGCACGTTTCTTTGCTAGTTTTGCATTATGGCATTTCATGTCGCACTTACCTACATGCATGAAATGTTTGCTGGGTACTAAACACTCGTAAATTATACTGAAAGAACGGTTGGATTTGCCCACTTTATTTTTAAAATACACTGTCCCACTGCTGGGCAAACGTATTTTTCCGACCAAAATTCGGTCACTACGGTACTGTACATATTATAAACATAGGTACGTAAGTTTTCTATTTCCTCAATAACACTGATAATAATATAATTTATGTGTTATTTGGTATCCTACAATGCGAGTTGATTTTTGTTAAAGCTAAACGTTCCTAATTCGCTTCTTTAAAATTTTATTAGACTGGTTATAACAGGTTATAACATAGTAATTATGAACTTTTAAATACTTGTATTTTTTTATTGTATCTAAATAAAGTTTAATACAAACCTTACTAAAACAAGGCGATACAAAATGAGTTGTGTGACTATCTACATATATGTCAAAAAATAGAATTTCTTTATTTAATAAAAAATAACTCCGTTTTCTCAGCCCTAGTAGAAACTTGGCTTCTATATAAAAAAGGAATTTTCTGGAATCTTCTCATCAGATCCGCTTTGAACGGACATGATCACATCATTTGGAAAGTAATGTAGCTCAACCTAAGTGTCGATCACACATAGATTTTTTTAGCTCTTTGATACGGGTAAATTTGTTATGTTCTTTAAGTATGTAAACTTTTTTTAGTTACTACTACTAGGTCAGCTTTTTTATACCTTAAGGGGGCACACTAGGCACAGTAGCGACGCCAATCATTTTATTCCTTATACTTTACAAATAGAAAGAAATTCAAGAATGTTCAATGTAAATCAAATAAGCACTAGTAAATAACTTGAAGTATTTTTGGAATCATGTTTGAATATTATGAGAATCAGTCATTAAGAGAAAACGTGATTACCGCCAAAAACAGCCGTTTTTGGCGGTTATCTGATTCTCATAATTCTCACTGATTCTGATAACATTAAACATAATTCGAAAAATACTTCAGTCTATTTACTAGTGCTTATATGATTTACATTCTTGAATTTCTTTCTATTTGTAAAGTATTAGGAATAAAAGGATTGGCGTCGCTACTGTGCCTAGTGTGCCCCCTTAAAATATAGACTGTATATTTACGGTCGAAAACTGTTCAAAAGATGTCTCAACCCTTCAAAAAAAAAATAACTAATGTAAAAAAAGCTATAATTTTTTTACCAAGGCTATCTTACGTTTTTTGTTTTTTTTTTTTGTAGGCTTTTCAACCGTCATTTTCTTACATCACATACCTACATATCGTCATGAAAATAGGTTCATGAGTATTTTAATCACATGCTTTTTAGTATATTAGAATACAGATAAGAGTAGTAGGAAATTTAACATATAAAATATTGAATGTATACCTGTATTTTTGTACATAAATTAAGTTAGATTGTAGATTTTATTTAGTTGTATTTCTCTAAACATGCACGTTGTATTTAAAGTTTGAATTAAACATGACTTTGATATGTGTCTAAGGAATGTTTTTTGATTATTTTTCCTGCACTCTATGTATATATATTGTAATTAGGATAGTTCTCTTTTTATTATTTTGCACATCTAGAAGTTGCTTATCCAAATAAAATTATTTCATTTTTCGATTCAGAAAGTATTATGTACACACTATATTATGTTGAGGTACTAATCTAATTTTTATAAACTTTATTATCGTTTTCGTAGAAAAAGTTATTTAGAATACACGAAACAAATTTGGTATTACTTTATTTAAAACCAAGTGAGACAAAAGAGTCTAGACTTAAGTATTATAGGTAGACGCTGTTAAGACCATGAACCTATGAATAATCAGGAAAGGCTTTATGAAACGTAATAGTGACGCAAATAGTAAAGCATGCAAACGTGTCACACAAGTAAGCATGCAAATTTTCTCGCTTTTTTTCCAGTTGGAAATTCAAACTTCCAAATGTTAATTAAAAGTGCCTTTAGGTCTTATTCATAGCTATATGCCCTTATGCCGAACACATGTAAAAAGTTGGTGTTACTAGGTGACGGTCTCAGCTGTTCCATATTATCCCTAGGTCCATGGTTTAGAAACAGGATAATCGTAGGTTTTGGAGGCGCTATTATTTCTCTCGAAGTAGTATACAGTTTTTAACTGCTTTTATAGTTGGTAATTTCTCTTCTTTTAAACGGATTGACCGATTTTGAAGTGTGAAATCTTCCCCGGAGTGAAGTTAGCAAAAAATTCGTCGTAAAATGTCAAAAAGCAGTCGTGTTTATATTTTTATTAACCCACTTGTATCGTGTAAATGTAAAAAAATGCTGGAAAATCGATCTCCCTCTCTTATCTGGAAATACATGTTTTGCCGCCTAAATTTTGGTTGCCCAGGGGCAAGGTCCAGTCATCATCATTTCGTGTAGGTGACATGGTCAGTCGACCATGAACACCCTGGTGTCAGAGTTCTTCGGAACCGCCTCTCGGCCTCTGACGTGGTTCCTTTAACGACTGCCAGATGGCAGCCGGGACCACCGGCTTAACGTGCCTTCCGAAGCACGGAATCATCTTACAGTCAGAAGGTCCAGTTACATGTCATTTTGGAGACCTCACGCGCGATACCCTCACGCCACGCCTATTCTCTCTCTGCACAGTCTTGCAGTATTTATTTGTTTTGGATTCCTCCATTGTTCGGAAGGCACGTTAAGCCGTTGGTCCCGGTTGTCATCATTGATGACAACTTGAAAAATCTGACACCAGTGTTGGCCACTTACACACACGAAAAACAAACAAAAATTCCCTAATAAAACATTTTTTTTTCTTACTTTGAGGTTTTAAAATAGTCAACTGTGATAAAATAAAAAGTGTGTGCACGTAATGTAAATGTTTTACATAATATTCTCTCTTTTCAGGAACTCGTGTGAGAGTGATGCTCCATTTGTTAAAACTTACGCAACGTTGGGTTATTTATAATTTTTGTAGGCGAATATCAAGAATATTTTATGATGTCAGGGTTATAGAAAGAAATAATATTTAATTTTTTTATCTTAGACCCTATGTTTTAATTATCACAGAGTTAGGTCATTATTATGTAATTATATGAATATTTTAAAGTAAATGATCGTTAATTATTAGAAATGCTGTGTTTAATTACTATCCATTTTTTTTTCTTGATAACTATTTGTGTTCCTATCTCTTTTCAATCATTTCCAGGCAATAAAGGTTTAAAAAAATATTTACCGATTGGTTACTTTACTGTTAGTAAAATTAACGGGCCGAAAGCGCAAAGGGGAGAATTCCCCTTTCTCGGGCCCTCCCTTTATCCGTTTTATCGTGTATCTAATTATGATTAAAGATTAAAATAAAATTCGTGTTTCTTATTCTATTTATGTCAGTATTTTGGTCAATTTATTATGTTCAGTTACATTTATTCATAATAACTCAAACTTGAGCTTTTGTTTTCCTGTGGGGCTTTTGATTATAAATAAATATCAAAAATCCTACAAAATAAAACTTTGCTTTTTGTTTTCATCATATCGAGAATCTACCATATAGAGAAAAAGTAATTTTAATTTATAATTCTAAATTAATGTAAAAGTACTTAATGCAATTGAATCTAATATTACTTCCACACATCGCGACAGATATGTCGAGCGTCAGGCTTCTTTGTCCCTTCGCATTGTACATTTTCAGGGACTTTTATTGTTTCTCTTCGAGCCCTGCTTTTGGGTGAGTCGGGCTGGGCGTCTTCTGACTCTTCAGTTACAGTACTTGTTTTGATGGTGTCAGGCATTTTACTGTAAATATAATTGGAAAAGAGTTAATACTTACATTCAATAAAAATACAATTTTACAAAAAATATTGTATAATTAGTTGATAATACAAATACGTTCTATATCGGAGAATAATGTTTTATATACATCTAAGTAAAATGCAATACATATTGCCATACCCGCCAGTGTCAAGAAGACAATATTCACGGAATGTAAAACTTTGTAACACTTTTATAATAATTCCATATTGAAGACATATAAAAATAATTTAATTCATTGGTATCCGCCGCAATATATACTTACTTAAAAACATTTCTAGCGATAAAACTAAATAGGCTAGTTTTCTAAGAGAATAATTGCAATATCTCTGGGCATGTGATGGAACTTTTATGTAAATACGTATAACTATGAAACAAGTTAGTTTAAAAATGAAGCTGTCCCGGTTATCTCAATTGTGATAATTAGTTATGTGAAGTAAAATATATTCAATGACTTGTTTCTAGTTTTTCATCGGCCATTACACTAATGAACAACATTTCCTCTAAACCACTTTATCGAAAACAAAAATAAAAAAAAAATTATGCGCTAAAGAAAACATGATAAATAATAAATTTACCATCGATTCCCTCTTTCGTTTGATAGTAACTGATATGTATATTGCAAATATTAAACTTGTTTTGTCAAAACTTAAATTTAAGTACAGAAACAATGAGTACTACTTCAATAGTCAAACAGTTGGCAAATAGTGATCCCATATCCCTGGTCAGCGTGGTTTATATACTAGCTGAAATTATGTCATATCCCTGAATTCCCTGAAACGTGAAACATGCAAAGGGAAAATAGGTATGAAGGACTTATTAGGTACTCTGTATGGGGAAATTATATGATTGGGTAAAAAAAATATGAAAACCATTAGTGAGTAGGATAAATATAATGTAATAGACGAGCTCCGTGGCGCAGCGGTTACCACGCCAGCCTGCGACGCGGGGATCCCGGGTTCGATCCCCGGTCAGGTCATGATGGAAAACGATCTTTTTCAGATTAACCTGGGTTTTGGATGTTTATCTATATATGTATTTGTTATAAAATATAGTATCGTTGAGTTAGTATCCCATAACACAAGTCTTTCTTAAGAACTTACTTTGGGGCTAGCTCAATCTGTGTGATTTGTCCGTATATATTTATTTATTAATATTATCAAAATAAAATGAGCAACATTATACTTTTCCTTTATGCAGCGTGATCTAAGTACATCATTTAAATTTACAGTTTTGTATTTACGAGTACTTTATTTCCTAATCACACTCATAATAAGAAAAAAAATACCTAAATACGTATAGACGAAAAATAAAATTAAAAAATACTTAGAAATATTTAACTAATCACCAAATATGTGTAGTAAATATAACGACACTTTTTACTGCCAAAAATAGTAAATGATTAACAAAATTAAAACTCCCAAACTAATCATTTTAACCTGGCAATAGATAATAACCACCAAAATTCAGCTGCGGACTTCTTGTGGATTGGATGTTATGAACTTCACTTCTTCAAAATGTGCTGTTCCATAACATGATGCATGCAAAATGCTGTAGACGTCATCTGAGTTTAGATCACAGATATATGATAAGTAAGAAGGTACAACAGGTTAGGTTTATGGCATGAAAATATCTAAAAGTTCAAAATGTTTAACAGAAATGTTTAATCCCGATTCAGTATAGAAAGATTTAAATGAAAGAAAAACACATTTTTTCCTGCAATTCAAGGTTTTGTGATTATTTATAGGTATTTATAAAATAAAAACATTTGTATAAGTCAATAAACACTTTTAGTAAAATATTCATTAATATAGCCTTTTTTTAGTTTCTTTGAAAATAAATATTTATGTTGAATCCGTTTCACGCAAAAAAACATATGTCATATCGGTGGATTAGATATAAATTTTAAAGTGATTGAATAAAACGGAGTAGTACGGAGAGGGTCGTGCTCCTGCAGTGGAGTGGAGACTAACAAAGACCTGATGATGATGATGATGAATAAAACGAATAAAATAAATCCATAACTTTTTATTTCAGAAGTAACTAAAAACCTAATAAAAATTGTACTTATTAAGTTAAAAAAATAAGCTTAACAAATAAAAGTCTTACAATAGTGAGACAAAAAATTCTAGCATGAATTTCAATCACATTAGAGAGTCCGCGAATTGATATAACTCCAGCAGTGACGTTTAACAGAAATCCCTTCATGGGATAAGTCCGCCATTGTATTTTTTTTCTATTTTGTATCTGTTTCTTTCTGTGTAAGTACAATAAAACTTTACAAACAAACAAACAAATATGTCAGGGTTAAATTTATACCAATGAGCTTATTCATAATTTAGATTAACAATAATTATTAAGAAATTATGACTTACATTCTGATTAATAATATGTATTCTATATACGTTCAGTAGCTACCTGATATGCTGCATTTGAATTTATTGGCACTTTGAATCATGGGAATATTTTTAAAGAGATTTACTCTATAAGATTTTTTTAAAATTATCCGTTTTTTTCCTGCTGGCTCAGTAACTGATACTAAGACTTACCACATTTTTTTTAGGAAAAATAAATATCGCCTTCTAACACAAATTGGCCGATCAGCTGATTGGACTTGGTATGAAACGGCAAAATTTCTTTGACATATTTCACTAAATGTGTTTTTTTTCCAAATACGTTCTTCTGCATCATGAGCTAATCTCGGTACAATAATTAGGCTTCTATTGAAAAAGCCAGGCTTAACTCACCTAATCTATGTTAAAATCCTTTTAAACATTTTTTTTTTTTTTTTTTTTTTTTTTTTTTTTTTTTGACAAATCACACAGATTGAGCTAGCCCCAAAGTAAGTTCTAATGAAAGACTTGTGATATGGGATACTAACTCAACGATACTATATTTTATAACAAATACATATATAGATAAACATCCAAGACCCAGGTCAATCTGAAAAAGATCGTTTTCCATCTTGACCTGACCGGGGATCGAACCCGGGACCATCCGTGTCGCAGGCAGGCGTGATGACCGCTGCGCCACGGAGCTCGTCATAAATATAGACTCATGATTCAAAATATAAACATAAGTAAATAAATATTACACATTTTGCCATTTAACAAATGCTTATACAAAAGTATTTGATAAAGCATGTAATAATTTACTTTAGATAGTAATCAAAAATTTAAACAGGACTAAATTTCTATAAAATAAAAAATAAAGTTTCAAAGCCTTTATGATGCTGAGCGACTCGTCAGCATCATTAAGGCAAAACATGCTTTTGTTGACGTCAGCAGACGACAGAGCTGGTTTGACAACATTTTTTTTTTAATTTTTGGTACTTTTTATTTTTTAATACAGCTCTAATTAACGTTTTATGCTATTCATAAAAATTCCTTGCATGAGGAAATCATCAAGGTAAATTAATGCTATGGAATACAATTGCTCCCTGTACAATAATACTGATACTACAGCAAATGTTATCAATCAGAAAAAAAATTACCTGCAAAATTTTACTATAAAATGATTATTTTCCTACAGCAAAAATCCACATCATTAGATGATACTATTGGATGTTTAAAACCAGACACAAAGGGTGTCTGGTTTTAAACATCCAATCCAATACACATAACAATATAAGAAGGTTATTAAGAACACTTTGCAAAAAAATCTATTATAACAATAACTTAGCAGGAACATACTTAAGTACTTACTGGAAAAGCTACTTACGAATAACAAATAATACAGCCTCTTCTTGATTGTAATTACTTAGACTTATTTAAAACAAATAACATGAATGGCCCACACCAACTTGTGTTCTTCACTAATAACCACTTTAAATGAAGAATTTAGATCTATAGTCTCTATTTCTTTAGCTACATGTCTACGAATGTACACCACCATTAAAACTTTACCACGTGAATAAGATAGCATTGCGTACGACTTTGGTGATTGGAACACTATCAAAAATTATTATTTTCAATTTACTTTGCACTCGCGCACATACGAACCGTCTATAATTTAACATGCAGAACATGAGTTATGCATACTGCCCTTCTATTCGAAGTAATACTACCTCTTCGGTGATTATTAAAAAATATACAATGATTGTCCCAATTAATCTGTTCCACAAGCTTCACTTCCGGCTAAGTTAGTTCATATCTTCAATAAACGCCATGAAACGCCGCGTTCTAGCCTGCTTTCGACGAATAATATTTGACTTTCTATTGTATATGAAGAAGGGATATACAATCTTGATATACCTTGCGGGAATCTCATCATTTTGTATCCTTTATGCGTAACTATCTCCCGTAGACGAAAGTCAAGGTCTTTCTTTCTCTACCACACTTCCCGACACACACCGTCTGCAGATAACTTGTAGCCATCAGGACATTTCACGTTTGGAGGCACAGTAATGACGTTCCTTCGGGTTCGGCTGTGGTTCGAGTTAGCCGGAGACTCCTTGGATGAACAGGTTTCGTCGTATTTTGTCCTCACTAGTGTCTGCGCTCGTGAGGTGTTAGCCTCATTGCTGCATGCAGTACGATTGTTGTCAGACATTTTACTGTAACACGAAAAGAAACAAAATGAATAAATTTGTGTGGAACCTTATACTTAATACTTAATCTAATCTCAATCACACTGCTTATATTCAACTTATCTCATGAATTCTAAGAAGAGTATCATAAAGACAAATTAATCGCAAATATGTAATCTAACTCCTTTTATTCAATTCAATATTTTTAGTCAAAGTATCTTCGTTGCAACTTGGTAGCTCTTAAAAAATGTGTTAAGACGTCTGTAGGGCGATTGGTGAGTAGAAAGCAGGAATTCCAGTCCGGCTTATCATTAAATAAACAATACAGTGCCAAAACATGCGGTCATTTCTGGACGCCAAATTTTTTAATACTTAAGAATTTTATTAAAAATTACTGAAATCTGCACGTCAAGTCTTTCTGTTTTATAGATCTATCTTTATGCATTTCAGTAATTATTATGATGATCCATTCGTAGTAGATAATACAATAAGTAGATAATTAAATAAGTAAATAATCTGATACCTTTTCGGATTCTGAAGATACTGAATTCTTCGGAAGATAATGACGTTCGTCAGATATTTGGCACGTCCGAAAAGCACTGCGTCAATCACAAAACTGGTCGAGATTCCGGCCGTTCTAGTTATATACTACGAACATTCTGAAAACCCATAAATCCATGTAAACATCGTGAATTCGTGACGTTGGAAGATACTGATGAGGTGAGTCACCGCCTTCGGGGAAATTGTTTAGGAGGAATTGTTTATTGCGACAGGTTAGGCTCATTGTCCATGTTAAAATTGTAAAGAACAAAATATCTTCGTTACAAGTTGGGAGCTGTTAAGAAAAGGGTAAAAACGTAGGGCGATTGGTGAGTATAAAGCAGCAGGTCATTAAAACATTAAAGTGCCAAAATATGCGGTAACTTCTAGACGCCAAATATGTAAACTTAAGAGTCGCCTGGAAGCGCATGTCTCCATACAAACGGAAAAAAGGAATTGTGGCACTATTTGATAATTTTGGAGTAAAATTAATCATTTAATCAATTAATCTCATTATAATCTACGTACGTTCCTATACAGCTTGGTTAAAATACCAATGGTTTGAGAATTACAAGCCTTCTCAAATTTGTATGGAAATCTTGAGAGGCGTATAATTCTCAAATTTGTAAACTCAAATTTGATAATTTAACCAAACTGTATAGGAACGTACGTAGATTATAATGAGATCAACTGATTGGATGCTTAATTTTGCCCTAAAATTATCAAATATTGCCACAATTCCCTTTTTCCGATTTTATGAAGACATGCGCTTACAGGCGACTCTTAAGTACTTAGTAATTTTATAAATGGAAGTTTAAATCTGCACGTCAAGTCTTTCTGTTTAATAAATCTATCTTTATGCATTTCAGTAATATTTATGATGATCCATTCGTAGTAGATAATACAATAAGTAGATAATTAAATAAGTAAATAATCTGATACCTCGTCGGATTCCTTACTGCTATTCCTGATAAGATAATGACGTTCATCAGATTTTTGGCACGTCCGAAAAGCATTGCGTCAATCACAAAACTGGTCGAGATTCCGGCCGTCCTAGTAATATACTACGAACATTCTGAAAACCCATAAATCCATGTAAACATCGTGAATTCGTGACGTTGGAAGATACTGATGAGGTGAGTCACCGCCTTCGGGGAAATTGTTTAGGAGGAATTGTTTATTGCGACAGGTTAGGCTCATTGTCCATGTTAAAATTGTAAAGAACAAAATATCTTCGTTACAAGTTGGGAGCTGTTAAGAAAAGGGTAAAAACGTAGGGCGATTGGTGAGTATAAAGCAGCAGGTCATTAAAACATTAAAGTGCCAAAATATGCGGTAACTTCTAGACGCCAAATATGTAAACTTAAGAGTCGCCTGGAAGCGCATGTCTCCATACAAACGGAAAAAAGGAATTGTGGCACTATTTGATAATTTTGGAGTAAAATTAATCATTTAATCAATTAATCTCATTATAATCTACGTACGTTCCTATACAGCTTGGTTAAAATACCAATGGTTTGAGAATTACAAGCCTTCTCAAATTTGTATGGAAATCTTGAGAGGCGTATAATTCTCAAATTTGTAAACTCAAATTTGATAATTTAACCAAACTGTATAGGAACGTACGTAGATTATAATGAGATCAACTGATTGGATGCTTAATTTTGCCCTAAAATTATCAAATATTGCCACAATTCCCTTTTTCCGATTTTATGAAGACATGCGCTTACAGGCGACTCTTAAGTACTTAGTAATTTTATAAATGGAAGTTTAAATCTGCACGTCAAGTCTTTCTGTTTAATAAATCTATCTTTATGCATTTCAGTAATATTTATGATGATCCATTCGTAGTAGATAATACAATAAGTAGATAATTAAATAAGTAAATAATCTGATACCTCGTCGGATTCCTTACTGCTATTCCTGATAAGATAATGACGTTCATCAGATTTTTGGCACGTCCGAAAAGCATTGCGTCAATCACAAAACTGGTCGAGATTCCGGCCGTCCTAGTAATATACTACGAACATTCTGAAAACCCATAAATCCATGTAAACATCATGAATTCGTAACGTTGGAAGATACTGATGGAGATGAGTCACCGCCTTCGGGGAAATTGTTTAAGAGGAATTGTTTATTGCAACGGGTTACGCTCGTTGTCCATGGTAAAGTTACATCATTTTAAGCTTTGACGTCACGTCACTGCTATCAGTCTTTTAGATCATATCGCGGAAAGTACCTTTATCATGAAATCTTAGGAATGACTAACCTATACCCATACACATGTAGGTAAGTAAATCAAAGTCAAAGTATATTGTAGATTTTGATTAGATATCCTTAAATAATAAGTACTATAAATGTCAGTAAAATAAATGCATTTTAGCTTCGATCAAGTATGAACTTTAGTAAGTAGGTATTTCAGAATATTTCATTTCAATAAAGAAATAAATTACTTAACATGAGAACTTGTATCTTTAGGAAATATGATGAAACTCTTTATAATTTGATTTTAACTATTTGGCAAGAAAATTTTGATAATTGGCCATAAAATAAAACCATCAAAAACTGTAAAGTTTATATAAAATTTATTAACATTAAACTAAAAATAAGGAACAGACACCGCAGTCATACGACAAAAACACCACAATTACAAATTGTATAATACTGTAGAGCCTAAATTAATATTCCATACAAAATTTATAGCTTCTATAAAACAGCCAATCAGATTCCAGTTCATAGATTTTCCTCAGTTCATCGATCCCTTATCAAGATCTTCTTCAAATGTACCACAGTCTGTGCCAATCGATAATAAATCTAATATTCCAGGTAGGCAACTCTTGATCGTAGAAACAATAGATTTGTCATCGTTTGACCGTGTGACATCAGAGTAAAAAAAATATAATATGTTTTTTTTTAATAACTCTGTCGGTGACACTTGCATTTCCTACAATATAGTCTTCCAAATTATCAATATCTAATAATTTATTAGATGTAATTTTCCCCCGAAATATTAAACGGGTTGCCTTTTATTTTTTCGCAAACCTTTCTACTGAGGACTCATTAAGCGAAAGAGATAACTTAAATACTATTTTGGAGAGAGTCTTAAACATTTAGAAGACCTCTCTGCAAACACCGTCGGCTCCCATCTTGTAACCTTCAGGGCAGTTTCCGGGCACCACGATCAGGTTCCTCATAGTAACTTGAGGTGTCTCTACATTCTCTGGTGTTTCAATGGAGTTGCTTTCCACTTCTTCCACTTTCTGCTCAGCTGCTTTTTCCAGGGCCTCTGCTTTGGTGGTTTCGACTTCGTCGGGGTAAACGATGCGGTCAGAGTCAGCCATTTTACTGCAAGAAATGTTGATATTTTAGATATTGGAAGTAGGTTAATTAATTAAAAATACATACGGTTACACGTAAAGTACTGTAGGTAATTGATCTCAAGATTTTTAGATGCATGATACGCATAAGGCACAGCTAAAAAGTATCTTTATATTCCCGAAAGTTCCTAGCAATTTATTTAAAACAAAAAGTATAATCTTTCTCAAATAGCTGCTATTACGAGGCCCGCCATTTTTATAGCAGAGATTGAAGGTCACTGGAACTGTATTCCCTAATGGACAAAAACTGCAATGTCACGACCGGTTAACGTTACTGACCGATGCCAATTCCATATTCTGGCGGCACGCGCATGAGCTAATTTTTTAATACTTAATGGGGTGACTCTGACCGTCAATATGAACAACTTTATCTATGGGACCAATGCCGGGAAATCGAATTTTGTTTTAACTTTCCCATTTTAATTGTGTGGTGGCTGAACACTTTTGTATGAAAATAAATGTTGATTTATTTTTGAGTCCCTAGCTTTGATCCCATAGGAAAAGTTGTTCATATTGACGGGCTGAGTCACCCCTTTAAGGGTATGTCGAGAATCAATTTTCACGCCGTATAAATTCAAATTTATACCCTATGAAGTTTAGTTTTAGGCACCCGGGTGCAAAAACTTTGACGAACAATTTTTCATCATTAATCGTATCAACTAAAATACTACCTAAAAAGCGGACCCGGGCCCTTGGGACAAAACCTGAGGACGCGAACGGAAATATGCTCGTGTATAATTTAAGATATTTTGAACAAAAAATAAAAACCGACTTCAACCCTATCAATTTTTTTTAATAAGCATAAGAAAAAATGGAAATAAGTGTGATCCAAACGGTATACCTGTAAACATTTTTTTGTTTTTGTGTATTTTTTCAAAGCGTTCAACACATTTCGTTAAAAATTTAATGGGACCATCTGTAAAGTATTACCTATCGAACAAATAAAAATATTCTTAAATCGGTCCAGGCGTCTTCGAGAAATCGGGGAACATACATAAAAAAAATAAAGATTACGACGAATTGTAAACCTCCTCCTTTTTTTGAAGTCGGTTAAAAAGAGAGTTCCTAATACGAGTATTAATCCCTTTAGTGTAGACTTTATGTGCAACTTCTTAGTAACGTTATGTATTTTCCCAAACCATTGCCAAAGGTCTCGTGATACTGTTAATTTTTAAGGCCATGGACAAAAATTCACATTACTCAAATGTGATTATACTTTATAAGGTAAGTAGATACCTATTTAAAAATAGTCACATACATAATATTCACTCACAAACTAAACGGTCTGAAATCACGCCAAACAAAAAATTTCTCATTGGGATACAAAAATTAGGCATTCATATAACTAGGTATTTGAGTTTACTCGTAAGTAAACAAGAAAAAATATCACACAAATAAATTGTGTTTACTATACTGAAATATGTAGTTATTTTGACAAAACTATAAACAATGATCATTACTTAATTACATTTGTAAATATCTCTAATTTCACAACAATAGAACAAAGAATTAGTTAAGTACTCACAACAATATTTAGAAGACCACACGACTTCGCACAACCAATAGACGTCAGATCAATTTCTAAACTGATCGAAATGCCGGTCGGCCTGTGTTATATACTACAAACTCGATTCCCAGTACTTATCTCCAGACTGGTAAACAGTTGAGGGATGACGTATGACGTGAATCATCAGCACACCCTTCTAAACATGAGTTCCTCTATATTTGCTATCAATAGAAATGATTTCCTGCTATTATCAACTGACACCTTATCTAGAGACAAGAGTACAAGACACACCTTGTTCTCTATTAAAGACGTCATGCTGCTTGACTAGTTTTTAGTTAACCATATATTTACTATTTTTAAGTACCTAAACAAATGGACCAAAGAAAATTCATCTAAGTATGTGTAAGGTATCAAAAAAGTTTCAGGATTGATCCGCAGAAGTTTTTCTCCTGACTAGATAAGTAAGTAGGTTCTCACTTTCTTATATTAATTGCTCCATCGCCATGAACTAGCCCATTTCGAATTAAGGCCATACATTAAAGTGAGAACGTGAAGGTTTTCGTCAAAAACTGCCACTTTTAGTTCTAGTAGTACATTTTTTAAGAGTTATCTAGGGCCTCGCATAATAAAATCTAAAATGATATGAGCACTAGACTCTGAAAAATTCACGTATTAGCACGAAATATTTCTCGGTAGATAACTACGCACTTCTTAGAAACTGCGTAAAATCTAATGTTAGTCGTAAATCGGTATGATACCTGGTTATCGGTGTAAGGCATAGTCTGGGCAGTATCAGCCGTCCGAATGTTTACAATAAATAGTTATAGATTGCACAAACTGAATAAATTCTTGTCGATCGATATGGCCAATTCGTTGAACAGTGCCAAATTTCTACGGAAGTTATGGCGGTATCTATTATTTTGCAAAAATGCTTATGTCAGCCAGTATTTGTATTACTGCTAAAATGATATTGATGGAATAGTCATTACTATCTGCTTTTTAAGTAATACACAAAGTTAATACAGTTGCAGTGCAGCCAAAAAAATGTACAGCCTTATGGTTTTCAGAGCAGGCACGATTAACCGTTCCAGACCAAATAATGCCTTATTCCACTTGAAAAAAGTATCATGAAATCTGAAAAGGAAGGTGCTAAATGTCATACCTACTATACAAAATATACTTTAACATAAATCTTTTTCGGATGGAATCCTTAGTTCGCGTAGATTCGATTAGGACACGACTTTTGTTTTTATTTTATGACAACATTAACAAAAGATGATGACGTAGTTGGATTTCTGGCTTAAAGGCAAACTTTTGGTGACGTCAAACCTCGGAACCCACCCGTTTATTGACAAAGTTACCGGATGCTAAGCAAACGTGGTGCATAAATTGTTTGGGCTTATCGAAGATCTCAGTCCTCAAATAATTCGTAACAAAAAATGTTCCACTTACCTAATGTTTGCTTCACGCTAAATATAATTCTATGACCAATCAGTTAGATACAAAATTCAATGAACAAAACAAACGTATGCTGGATTTTATCGTAACATCATACGTAGAAATATCCTTGAGAGATTCTAATGAAACCTCTTGCGTAGATGGATACTAACATACAATTGAAAGTAGTTTTAGTAAATGTCAATAAGAGCAATCATTGGAAACTTTGCGGAAATGGTCGGGCCTTGACAAAACAAATATTAGCGAAGCTAAGTTTGCTTAACTCCGACTTACACCAAATGATAAAATTCTAAGAACAAAGTGGAGGTGAAGGATTAGTTAGCAACTTTTCCGTAGTAAACATACCCTTATAGTTTCGCTAAATCTGTCTTTCTGTCCACAGTTTAGCTCATAGACCATGAGACGAGAAACGACGCCAACAAAGTATGAAAACATCTTTGGAAAATATTTGACTCGCTTTTACGATGTATGTAGCACTCTGAGCTACGTATTATGAGTAAATTTAATTTGTAATCTGTGGATAGCGTTTTTGGTTGATTGCACTTCTACAAATATTATATTGTAAACTTTAGTTTTTTAAGTATATGAGTGTAATCGTTTGCTGACCCAAATAAATAAAATAAAATAGTAAAAAAAAGAACCAGCAAGTACATTCTACTTTTTGTAAGGAAAAAAAGTAGAAACTTAATGTTATTTCTCGATTTGGAAATTTCTCGAATTGGACATTTCTCGAATTGGACATTTCTCGAATTGGACATTTCTCGAATTATTGGACATTTCTCGAATTGGAAATTTCTCGAACTGGACATTTCTCTAGCTGGTCATTTTGAAATTCTGGACAAAAGTCATGTAATCGGAAGTTGAAGTTACATGACATTCTTTCATTCATCCGACTGACCCACCCAAAAGGAGAGTAAAGGTTTTCGCTCTTATGTATGTAAGTAAGTATGTCTGTTCTATGTTTGCTTCCTGTAGCCGTGTTGGACCGATTTTGAAGGGTGAGGTGTCATTAGTTCAGTATTTTCCCCCCGATATGTAACTAAAGCAAAAAATCAATATGGCGTGGGTAAACTGTCAAAAAAAGGCAGTCGGGATTTATTATTTTTGTAAATTATGCAATTTGTTTGAAATTAATCTTCGTTTCTTGATACATTTACTGCAGGCCATGACGTATTGTACCAGAACTGTGACGTACCTATTCTTGGTACACCTAAGAACCCAGAGGCACGGCACATGATAACTCATGATATCATTATCAAGAATACTGATTGGATTCGGTGAATTATGGCACGTTACTGAATGTCAACGATAAAAGCAAACATTATGGTTTTCCCTCGTTACAAATGTTGCAAATATCTACTTAGATTTTAATGTCAGCCCCAAAGTAAGACTTGTGTTATGGGATACTAACTCAACGATACTATATTTTATAACAAATACATATATAGATAAACATCCAAGACCCAGGTCAATCTGAAAAAGATCATTTTTCATCTTGACCTGACCGGGGATCGAACCCGGGACCATCCGTGTCACAGGCCGGCGTGTTGACCGCTGCGCCACGGAGCTCGTCGATATAACTTTAATAATGTTTGAATTGGGGTTTTGCGAAATACTTAAACGTAAACGAGTGGTAGGTATATATTACTTTCAGTATGCTCTAAAATGATAATAAAATTGCCGACTAATAAAGTTGAAGATTAAAACATATTTCTTGCAAATTGTACATACCTATTGAAAATTTGATATAGGTATATATCAAAATAGTGATCAATATCTAAGCATCATTTTTACGTTATGCATATTTTGAGACTATAACCTATATTTTCGGAGTAAAAAATTAATGTTGCTTTCAGTAGGTACTTGCTTTCAATATAATTTTCTTACAGTCAGGAAACATTACTTTTAATATGTTTTGGAATATTATCGTAATGGTTATGATTTTTTAGTAAAGGAATTGTTGCAAGAATGTGTAGGTCGGTAATTTAAACCAGCCTAAAATTAGTAGTAACGATTATTTAACGATAAATTACAGAATTTCGAAGTGCTCAAATGGAAATTGTACCACTTAGTTGGTTCACAGATCTAAAATGCGGTAATTGAGCGTCGGAACCGATGCACGCCAAAACAATTGCGATTTCCAACCCGTTTGCCAAGCGTGGTGAGTATGGCAAAACCCCCAATAATGGAAATCCTTGGGGAATGTCGGTGTCCAACAGTGGACTTCTTGCGGCTGTGATGATGAGTATCCTAGTTAAACCAAAATAATGTATACGAAATAAATTTATTTTAAAAAGATTTTGAAGTAAAAGGCCAAAAGTACAAATGCTAGCTATTTTGTGGAATTATTTGATTTCTTATACTGTTTTTTTGCCCAAGAGTTTATTGAACTGTCCAGTTTTGCAATATTCCTTTTGATGCGAGAAGTCCTTGCAAGTGGTAAAGTTGTTGTTGTTCCAATGACAATACGCGGTACTCGGAATATTCATTAGAACTTTATTAAACCAAATTAAACACAACTTTCCTTAACTGGCAACTGCGTATAGATACTGCAGATCGTCTGTAAAGAAATGAAAAGAGCAACCAATTTAAGATGAGAATAGCTTTATGAAAAAGGAGAAGAAACTTAGATTTCCATCCTGATAAAGTTCGCAGTCCATACGACTTCTTGCTGCCAGTCGCGGAGTATGTATAAAATCAATACACCAACGATGAGAACAAGAATTGCAGATGATGGAGGATGGTAAGGAGAATATTGTGAACAACTAAGCTGTGTGAACAAAAGTCAATAACTATAGTTATAGTTCTGTACCCCGTACAGACATAGTTATGTAATATAATCTACGCCATCATAATCGAATCAAAACTATTTATACAATTTATCAAAAAGATGTCAAAGTAATGTCACTGTTTGGAATATTTTTAAGGCTGTCAGTTTTCGTAAAAAGACTCAAACATCGCCTGCCAAAATTTACCTCTGCGTTTTGGACTTTGATAATCCATCTAAAACCTATAATATGTTCAATATGGCATCTGTATCTCCAATATTCGTTCGGCGAATTTGAAATGCGAAAGAGCGCAAGTTCGGAAAACGTAAGTTGCAAAATTAATAAAATAGACCAAGTAGAACTGTCATTTCTACTGGCTCCGACTGATGAAGACCTGATGAATTTCACAGATTTTAACTCAATGTTTAAATGGGATTAGGGTCGGTGGGTCATTTCGGTAGGCCTTTCTCAAACATCTTGAAACGAGAGAAAAAAAATATAATTTTACCAAATGTAAATATTTTTTGTTCAATTGCTTGAAGAACTATATTCTGAGTCTAATTGCTTACTTGAATACAGCAGTCATGTGACTACTTCCCTGAATAATATTTAAAATTCAAAGTAACAATTTTGATGCAGGTAAATGATAGAGATACCGTAGTATCAAATGCAAGATATCACTGCAATAAACGAAACAGTCCAGAGTAAGTACAATTTCAACTGTAAAGTTAACAATGAATAAAAGATAGTTAATCCAACTTTTTTTGATCAGAGTACCGTTTAGTGTCCGCGAAATCGTGCTGCAAAATTTGACGACTGTGCTAGTTAGCGTTTAGGAGTTCTTCAACCACACCTCATCAGACCAGTTCAATGACAATCAGACCAGTTCAATGACATCTTTAAACATGGCGAAATTTTAATCGTTTTAGACTGTGAAAGGGATTATCCAGCACACACCGATCGAATTTTTCCCATGTATTGCATTGTCAAACTTTGAACACGTGATGTAAATTTTAGGGCAGTCGGACATAGAAATATCGGTCAGTGTAACTTAGGTGCACGATTTGATTACATATACCAACTTTGTCTACTTTCTTTCCGTGTGTGACATATAGCTTGCTTAGGTGTCAAATATTTAAGCTGCCTATGATGCAAGGTGGAACCAACGGCTTCCAGAAAAAAAGACAGTTGAGTACATTATCATCAGGTATTTTTTAGTCTCCACTGCAGGAGCACGACCCTTTCTGTACTACCAGAGCAGTCAAGAGGATTTGTCCTACACTCTCCACGCTGGCCAGATGGGTTGGATAGGTAGGTCTCTTTAATTTTTATAGGTTTGTTTAGCACATAGGTTTAAAAAAATCTTCTTTGATTGAGGTAAACAATAAATGATTAGAGCTTGTTAGAAAAACTTAGAGAAAAATGCCAAGAAAGAGCTTCTCCATCAAGCTGATTCCATTTTTGTGATGAAAATTATGAAGTACATTGCCTATTTCAGTACCAGTATCATTCTCCCCAAGAGAAGATACGGGCATCTAGGGCGTATATTCGAACACTACTGCATTACGATTAAGCCTAAACTCCATAGAAGCAGCTCTTTATCCGACTTAACTACTATTTCAAGTGAATTCAGTGAGTGCTACCTATCTGTTAGTATTTTTTTAAATCTTTTTTGTACTTCAATTAATGTTTCATTTCCCTTTTGCATTGTTGGCGATATTGTGGCAGTACTTAATTTCGCGACATTTTGTGGTGCTTGTTCACTCTTTGGAACTTTTACAGTGTGTTTGGTATTGAACTACCGATAATTTATATTGACGTTGTCAACATCAATAGACGAATAACTTTTTTCTTTGACCAAGCCTGAGTTCTTGAAAAATTAATTGGTTGTTCCATCGTAAATTAAATACAGTTTCAAAATGTATGAAACAGCTGTACTTTCTCGATTTCAGGGATGGTATTGATGTCGAAAACTTGTATTTAAATTTTTGAGAGTTTAAAACCAAACTTCAAACTAGTATATTATTTTTAAAGAATTTGTTTGTTTTCGATAGCTTATCAGTAACGATAACGTACGTACGTTTATATGGTATTTTATGTATATGGCAAAATTTGTACAGACTGCCTGTCTGACTACAATCCTTAAAAGTAACATCTAGAACCGCAGACAAATACCTGTGAATATTAATGTCAAATACTTGCCTCCCTGGGATCCGAACCCATAGCCTCTCGTGTTGCATGCTAACTTCTCGAGCACTGCGCCACAGAGGCCGCCAAATCACTTTAATTTCAGCTCTAGATTTTTTCAAGCGCACCAGTAAATTTGTATCGAGAAGATTTGTGAAGGACTCTATATGCGGCAGCTTTGGTGATACAGATTGCACCAACACTACTAAACGCCGGCCATACATGTCGAAGAACATAAAAGGAAGGTAAAACGAATTACATCTGATAGCGTTTCGAAGCTTAACTTCCCATAAATGTTGCTTTTTTTCTCCAACTTAGTTTTATTGATAGAATTATGCTATTGCCAAATTACTAAGTAGTTAAACGGTAAATGTTTGCACAGTATAATGTGCACACGTTGTTAAGAGTACAAAGCGTTCTCCTTACCCCTGGCTACGTGTGTCCATGACATCACAGTATTATCCCAGATAAAAACACTGTGCCCCGAATAAAAGTTGTGTTCCCCGGATAAAAGTTAGCTTTGTTCCTTAGCTTTTTATTAAATCTACCTAAAGCTTGTGTTGTTATTTCATTGATTCAGGAGGCGATACTTTGCAGAACCAAAGTTACTTTAAGTTTATTACTTTATGTGCTTCCGCTACAAGTCCGGACATACAAATCATTGCTAGTAGCGTCCACGCACTATGTTACTCCCTTTATGCCCGCCACCAATAGTTGATGCATGCAACTCTAGTTGTTGGTCAAACAGCTGATATCTAGGTTCATTGCCTAAAGATGGCTCTTGTCATGTGGCCCCAACCTCTAATTCTGTGGACGCTTACTTGTAATAATTTGCATGAACTAAGAGTCAATTTATACTAGTGCAGAGTCGAAGCGAAGCGAAATTATTTTAAATGGCAAACTCACCTTCAAATTTAACAGCGTAATGCTCATATTCCTTCTGGCATTAAAAAAAATGATGCGTGAATACGCAGGACTGCGCGCGAATTCGCGCTTATGAATCTCAGAGGAAAATGAGCATCATTATCTTGTGTTAAAGGCGAGTATGCCACATTTACGTAGTTTCGCTTCTCTTCCACTCTGCACTAGTATAAATTGACACTTACTGATAGATAACGGAAGCACACAATATGTACTTTATGTAACCGCCACTTGACATACGAGTAATATGTGGTCTCCAAGTTTGTGGTCTCATTTAGTTCATTTAATTTTATTGTAATGTGTGTAGTGAGATCACTCGTGATGCCTCTGCTAAAAGTCAGTGCTGAACTGGGTTTCAGTACTGCTTTTACGATACTTTTACATTTCAAGTTAAATTAATTCGTTTCATATTGTGTTGTTTCCCTCGAGTCACAAATAATACTATATGAAGTTATTTGTAACTTAGATCACAAAAGAAGGAAGGAGAGATGTCGCCCGAGACGTACGGTACTAAATTCGCAGCAGAATACATTCACAAATCTGAGAGGGATACTACGACTGAGGCAAATTTTTCTTCTGGTGCTGAGGAATCTACGTAAGCTTGAATTCATAATTTATTAGCTACTTCTATTGAAATAATTAACAAGTTGTTGCAATGCAGTCCCAGAATGTAAACCTTTAAGTGGCGATAGCGATAATTTTTAAATTATTTCATTCGATTTATCAACCTTAATCAAGAAGGATTTTGAAAATACATGATGACTTAATTACGGTTAATAATTGAAATATAATTAATTATTTTTTTTTATTTTAAGAACTTCCTGCAGCGTCGAGCAAATTCACACGCAAAAGGCCGGCTTTCCGTTTAAATCTACACCAAGCGGAAATTTTAAAGTTCAGTCAAATCAGGTAAAAATTGAAAATATTTGGAATTTCAATATAATGAATGCCCCAAAAGTTTTAGATACTCGTAAACAATGATGACATTAATAGTGGTAGGTTTTACATAAATGACTATATTGATGATATTTCACATTTTTATGGCTCATACTCTCTCTTGAGAGTGTTTAGATCCCTGAAAAAAAGAAAAAGAGGGGTATCAGTTGACTGCTCTGTTTGTATGTTTTTTAAATAATACAACTATCGGACAACACATTCATATCAAGTAAATATTTAACACATCGCAGGTGGTGTTTCAATCTTCGACAGTGGGGGTCCTACTAGCAGATCCAACTCAAGCCAAAGTTAAAGTTAAATTCGAAGGGACAGCAGGCGACGAGCCGGAGAATGTAAGTAGTCATACAAATGCGTCTTGTAAACTACTAATACTAAAATTTTATAAGCATAATATTTATTTGTTTTTTGTGGTAAATATTCCTTCAACTATATTTTAAGATGATTCCGGAAACGAAAGTAAGTACAATTATTTATTGCAGATGTGTTTCTATGTAATGATATATTTCAGGAAGATGAGAACGATTCAGAGCCTCAGTTACAATATAGAATCAAGGATGGACCGACTTGCCAAACAAAACAGACAGATAGAAACGTTAAAACCAACCCGGAAAGAGATGTCAAAATAGACAAAGCAAAAGATTTGATTAGTCTTGGGTACGCTGGTGCAGAGCCTGTTGATTGGACGAGGGTGCAGTTACCAAAGAAGCAAGATCTGTTCCAGGAATTCTATCGAAGGATACATAATCATGTGTAAGATTTTTTGCTACTACGTACCTATCAACACTTACATAATTTTTAAAAATATTCGCCCTTTATCAGGGTAGAACAAGATCTACCAAGCAAACTAACAAGATCAATATTGGACATCTTAGTCATAGTGAAACTCAAAATTACTATGACCTTTGAAATTCCTGACCAATTGCTATTTAAAGAACTCTTGCTTTCAGAAACACTGATACCATTGTTCACATCGGAGAAGACCAGTTCAAATGTCATAAAATTGTGCTCCAGATATTCTCAAATTACTTTGAAATGAATTCTCATAGAGAAATAGAGCTCCCCATTGTGAGTATAATAACTAAACATCTAAGCAATTTTTAAGGAAGATATAATTTTGTATCAACTTATTGATACGAATATTTAGGCAATAATAAAAAACCTTATTATTGCCTAAATATTAGCTATAAACATAGCTAAATAGCTTTTGAACAAATATTATTTTATACCAATAATAGTTATAAAAATGATGTCGATTGCAGGCACATGTTACTCCAGAGGCGTTCCAAACGATCTATGATTGGATGATCTTCAGTGGTCCGGAGAGCAATAAAGTTTTGAAAAGAGACAACATTCTTGACATTTTTTGTGCTGCCCAATTCCTTGCAATAAAAGGTAAAAATGTATAAAAATTACTCTGTTTAAAAAGGAGCATTAAAATTTTGTTACCAAAGATTTTTAACAGCTTAGAGACGCTGATCTGACTGGCCTAAATAGCCATAACATAAGCTCTTAGTGCAACATAAGCTCTTACTAATCGTGGCCCTTGGCTCTGTCTACGCTATAAGGAATAAAGGCGTGATTTATGTTTGAATGGCTGCTATCATTTCATAAAATTTTACACGATTGTTTTCAAAATATATTTTTTGCAAACAGATTTGGAAGACCAATGCTGGACTTTTATAGTAAGTGAAGACTTATTTATCGAAGACACAGCTTTCGCTCTATATAAGGAAGCAAGGATCAAGGGCATGACACCAGTTACGGAATTAATGGTACGATTTTTTGAAAGACATTTTTGTAATAACTTTAGTAACCGTAATCTTCTATATATATAAAACAAAGACGGGTTTGTTACAACACTTATAACTCGAGATCTGCTGAACCAATGTACATGGTTATTGATTCGTTGGATTTGTCTCCGCCCCGAATAGCGGAATACATCTTAAAAACAATGAAAACTCGATATGTGTAATGAATACTTAATCATTGACTGTTAGGCGGTACGAAGTTCGCCGGAACTTTAGTAACCGTAATATATAAATAAATGTAATATCTAATTTAGGAAATATTTTATTCAGATTCCAAGGGTGATGAGGTTTTTTCTACCATTAGTGGCATCCAGAGATTTTGTTGAACTGGAATTGGAAGAAATTGTGCCGTTTTTCAAGTCAAATTATATTTGTGTTACGAGGTAAGCTGAGGTAAAACTAGCAGATATTGGTAATTTCGAAAAATGTTCAGCAAGAAAATATTGATTGATATTATAGTTTTATATACCCATAATAGTAACCTAATTCAAGAAGGCCAAGTGAATTATGTAAGCATCTACTATAATAGATAAAAGGCCAATCTAACTCAGTGATTCAAAATCACCACACAGCCGAAATTATTGTACGTAGTAACTTGTAATGTGGTACGGGTCTCTTTTCATGATATAATTGAGCATTAAGGAAGGAATTTTAGAAATTCTACACCTAAGGAGGTGAAATAAGGGGTGTAGTTTTACGCGGCTTTGATTTCGGATTTGGCCGATACTGATGCCCGAACCCATAGATATCAGGATATTCCCGAACCGAAAGCTCGCTTTCAGCAGAATATCCTGTTTCGGCTGGTCCATGAATCTAGGAATATAATGGATCGGGTGCTGGATATAATATACTCGTAACATGTGTCGCTAACTTTTTAACCGACTTCAAAAAAGGAAGAGGTTCTCAATTCGTCAGTATGTTTTTTTTTTGTATGTTTGTTACACGATGACTCAGTCAGTTATGGATCGATTTTAGTGATTCTATTTTTGTTCGATACTTATGTACTTAATGCTTCAAAAGTGGTCCCGTAAAAATTGTGTCGCAATGTATCAAGCGATTTTTGAAAAAATAAACTAAAAGCTAAAAAACTTATTTCTATTTTATTCTTACGCAAATCAAGACAAACTGATGGGAACGTTACTCCTGTGTTTTGACTGACCTTCAAAGGTGGTCCTGTAAATTCTAGTAATTAAATTATTATTTCCTACTTTTTAGTTCGAGGTTGTATATTTACGTATGGCCAAGTTGCATGCATTTTTTATCGATGTTTGCGTGAGTTTGTGTCACGACACGAGTTACGACACGTTTACATGCATGTGTATTTGCGTCACTGTTACGTAAGGGGCCTATCCTGATTATTGTTCGATCCGTGGGTTGGAATATGATTTTTAACAAGGACACAAAACTAGTTCTGGCCTTAAGCGTTGTAACGAAACGGGTTTTGCAAGTGGGATGTCCTTGTACTGACATTATAACGAATACTGTTCCTCACTGCGTCCCAAACCTAAACCTTGTTAGATAACTATATTTGCAAAATTACGCATGAATAGGTTCTCTTGTTATGACTCCTGCGCAAAGTAGGGATTTCTTCGAGATTTTTTTACCCTACCATGCTGGTCTGGGAGAAAAGAAAAAACGTAGAATGTACCAGCTGCTTCTCTTCCCGCGCAGATTGTAAAAGCCGATCGAGGGAATGGGCATCAGGTATCATGTCTATAGGCGATGCGGCTAACAACCCATCCCAGTTTTGATTCCGTTCTCACCTACAAGCCCACCAACATGCTAAAGGTGGCCTCAAGGTTTTACAGACCTAGGCTCTGTCTACCCCGCAAGGGAAAAAGACGTGATATTATGCATGTATGAATTTTTTTACTCACGTCAAATCACCTTGGATGTTGTTATAGATTCAACTGGTAATACGCTCAAATTAGGAATTATGATTTTCTGTATAGAATTTTGGTCCCTTTTACCCAAAAAATATGCTTTTATAACTGTACACCTATAAAAGTTTTTGTATATTTCACGGTATTTTTATCGCTGTTGTAAAATGGATTTTTGGGAGGTCTTTCTATACCACAACAAAATACAAAATATTTGTCTCTCCTCTCTCTTGTAAGTTGCCTTCATAGTTCTTTTTTAAACTTTCGCGCTTTAAACAGATGATTAAGTATATAAACAGGACTTAGCACGAACCTAGCGAGAGAGTTTCGCTGCGATGGATGTAACTTCATTGAAACGTCATAAAAGGTTAGTGTTAAGTCCTGTGTATATACTTAATCATCTGTTTAAAGCGCGAAAGTTTGAAAACACATAATTATTAAAGTTGCCATCATGTTACAAATTGTAGTGAAATAGAAGTCCTGATGGCCGGAGTGCGATGGTTGAACGCTGATTGGTCATCCAGACGACGGCATACCGTCGATGTGATGAGATGTGTCAGGTTTGGCCTGATCTCCCCATGGCAACTAGTGGACATCAAAAGGAACCCGGATAATGAAGAGATACTAGAAATAGTCAATGAACCCGAAGTGCAACAGATGGTTGATGATGGACTTGCGTAAGTGAGGATTTTTTTTTATAATACTTATACTTTATTCGCTACGCAATTTTTAAAAAATAGTAAGGTTAGCTTGTTAGGTATAATCCTGTTTAGGGTTCCGTAGTAAACAAGGAACCCTTATAGTTTCGCCATGTCTATCTGTCTGTCCGGCCGCGGTTTTACTCAGAGACTATAAGTACTAGAAAGCTATAATTTGGTATGGGTATGTATATTTATCATGCCAAATAAGTGGTAGAAAAAACCCTTGAAAAATTTTTTTTTACTGTAGGTCCCGTACAAGTGGGAGTATTTTTTTTTTCTCTACTAACCCATCGTGTGGGTATTGATAAATAGGTCTTTAAAAAATATTGGGTGGTTGAAAACATCATTTTTCAAATTAGGGATCCGTTTCCGAAATATTTTTGTTAGAAGCAAGTGTCTCGGTCTAACTGATGGTGTTGTCCCATATATCTGCTAAACGGATACGGCTATATGAAAACGTGAAAAAAATATAGATAGTTGTGGTAGAGCCTCGCTACCGGCGAAAATCACTTTTGCTAGTAGCATGAATGGGCCGGCTCGTCCGGGGAAGTACCACACTCTCACAGAAAATCGACGTTTGAGTAGTAGCTTTACCGCTACTATGCTTCGTTCGGTGAGTGAGAGAGCCGGAGGCCCAGCTCCCTCTCCCCTCTGGGGAGGGAAAAATAAAAGGCCGGCAACGCTCCTGTGACACCTCTGGTGTTGCAGTTGTCCATGGGCAGCGGTGATCACTTCCCATCAGGTGACCCACTTGCTCGTTTGCCGTCCTATGACATAAAAAAAAAATTACAGGTGTATAACGAAGTTGAAAAGAAATCTAACAGAGCTGAGTACTAAGTACAAACAAAAAAGTTTATGGAGCAATCACTCTTGCCCAAATTTCATCACCAAAAATGTATCAGCTTGGTCAATATTAATTAATTACAGTTACGTCATAATAAAGTACTGGTACGGGAACAACTCTAAGAATTACTACCATTGGATCGACGTGCTTGGACTCACGGAACCTGCAGAAAGAAACTGGATTGGAGAGGAAAAGGTAACATTAAATAAAGTATTTTGGTGACAAAAAACTAAAAATGAGATCTTTAATTATTCCCAAAAAATGTAATAGAAACGTCGATTTGCAACCAAATGATTTGTTGTATTTTTAACCGACTTTAAAAGGAGGAGGTTTACAATTCGTCGTAATGTTTTTTTTTATATATGTTCCCCGATTTCTCGAAGACGCCTGGACCGATTTAAGAAATTCTTTTTTTATTCGATAGGTAATTCTTTACAGATGGTCCCATTAAATTTTATCGAAATGGGTCGAGTGCTTTTTGAAAAAATACATAAAAACCAAAAAAATGTTTACCGGTATGCCGTTCGAATTACACTTATTTCCATTTTTTTCTTATGGTTATTAAAAAAAAATTGATAGGGGTGAAGTCGGTTCTTGTTTTTTGTAAAAAATATCTTAAATTATGTATACAAACGAAACATTACCTGATGAATTCGCTACATCATACATAACAACGCACATAATTACCCATAAACAACACCGTAAGGAAAATTTATCTAGTCATGAAATTCCTACAATGTGACGTATAATGCATAACACTCCACATAGGTATACCTACAGTTAAGTCCCACTCTTCACAAACACACAATATGATTTTTATCAATGTCCTCATTCATCTAAATTTATAATTTCTTTGAGTCTCTTCGTCAAGCTGTCATTTCAATAAAATGCGGTAGATTAGGATTACAGATATCTTTAAATTACTTACAAATACTTAGTCGTACAGACTTCTAAGGCCAATAATAAAAAAAAAACATTTGTTTATACATAAAATGATCTTGTCGTACTGTAATTAGAACTTAACAAGCAAGCAAGCGCACTCGCCTTGTTCTAAGATCACTCGATCGATTTGTCATCGGCACAGTCCGCACGCTACCATTTTAAGGTATCAATTTAAGTTATCATTAGAAGGATACGTAAAATACACTAAGCACGGAATGTCGATCGATTTGCAAGCGTGCGGTCGACTCTCTGCTCTGTGGTAGAGCAAGTGGTAGAGAAAGAATAAACCTGGGCTATGTTCTCTTAGACCATTTACTCATTTAGTGAAATTTGATAAGCAGGGACATTTTTTTCCATTAGCCAATTAACTTCCTAGAAGAATAGTAGGTTAGTTAGAGATCGCAAACAAAGCATCGCAATAAGTGTCTTCTCAAATATTGAAAAAGGTTTATTTGGTGGAGGGTCGTTAAGTTTTACGGTGCTCCCACACAGCAGTTATTGTTATGAAACAATTTGTAACACAATAACATTCTTAATAATGTATGGTGTTATAGAATGTTATCGTTGTTACACATTGTTTTATAACGTTATATAACTGTTGTGAGGGAGCACCCTTAGATTAGCCAGTGGTTTTCTATGACTCGACAATCTTCTTCCAGAACCACGTTACGTACAGAGACTTCCTAAAATACTTGGAGCAGTTCATGATCCCAAAAGACCAGCTCTACCAGCAAATGGCCGTAATGCAGCCCCCAAGAAGGAATGACGACGTACCTGGTACAACATAATATTATTCTTATTTGTGTGCACTTTGTCTTGTCCATGTGTTCTTCTCCTTTTTGTTTCGTATTATGTATAAATTACCTATATAAATATCTAATTATTTTCTTATTGAGGAGGATTCTTATATTTGTGATCACTCCAAATAGATATTCCTGCAAACTTGTAGTTTTTATAATTTTTTTCCTAGATAATACGGAATTTTAAATTTTCAACTGCATTTACTTTGCAGGCAATCTCCGCGGGCTGGAAAACGAGAAGCTGGAAATGGGCAGGCGCACCTTGAACTTTCCTCTCCCTGCGACGTTGAAGTCTTTGGGGACAGATAAGGACAAATTTCCCACGATGAGTGACTTTTTCGACACCCGGAGAAAGGTATGGCTATTCTTTTCCCCACAGAAAAATGTTAACGAAAGAGCGTAGCTTATAAGTACGAACTTCTTACATCCACTATATGAATATTTTTAACGTCTAGTAAAAGGATGATCAGTAAAAAGATATCTCTACCATCTTAAGGCGCTCTTATAGTCACACTAGCGCCACCCAGCAATTAAATTCCTTAAATCATATATTGTATCGAATTTTAAAAATCTAACAAGTACAAAACTACTAAATTACTTATAGTATTTTTTTGTATATTACAAGTAATTTACTAGAGAAAAATCGGTTAATGCCAAAAGTGGCCACTTTTGGGGTTAACATGTTTTTCTCTTATTTTATCAAACGAATATTAGTGAAAATGAATACAAAAGTAATTTACTAGTTTTGTACTTATTAGATTTTTTAAATTCGATATTTTTTAGGATTAAAAGAATTAATTGCTGGGTGGCGCTAGTGTTACTATAGGAGCGCCTTAATTTTTATTTCCGTACTTTTCTCAAAAATGTTATTCTCTGTATTATCTCTCATCTTTACTTCTATACAAATAAAAGCGTTTCCCTGCGTAAAAGTTATGGCAATTACTGAAACTAACAAACGCATTGACAAAAGGTATCTCGTTTTCTCTATAGATCAATGAAATTGGCAGTACCTATAGTAAAAATTTCCATCACGCTAATAAATATTTGCCAAATCTAGTTAAAGATAATAATTACAAGTAATTTTAGGAAAGCATGTCTCGCCGTCCCCGATCGCCTTTACCAGAGGTAGATGCGATGCCTAATTCGACAGATCCAAGAAGAAGTCCCGATCGTGAAAGGCAGTATATACAAATTGAGGTATTTTTTTCGAAAATTTATAGAACATACATACATACTATCACGTCTTTATCTCTTGCGGGGTAGACAGTGCCCAAGGTCATAAAACCTACAGGCCACGTTTAGCATCGAGTGGGCGTGGAAGACAGAATCAAAATAGTGATGGGTTGCTAGCCGCATCGCCTATCAATGTGATTCCTTAGATTTTCGCCCAATCCCTTGACTGGCTTTTACGGTCTGCGCGGGAAGAAAAGCAGCTGGTATATTGTATGTTTTTTCTTTTCTCCCAAACCAGCATGGAAGAAATTCACAAATCATCTTAAAAAAAATTTGTGATACCGAAATAAGTATTGATATTTTTTTCATCATGTTCCTCCATACGTAATGAAAATTTGTTTTATTTTTATTTTATTTTTGTCCACAAGTAAGAGTTTAAACATCCATTACTATAAGTGACGATTTAAATGTAGTTTAATCGTCACTCACTGTAATGGATGTAAAAATGTTGTTATGAAGAGCATGATACATAATTAACTGTCTTGGTCATAGAACCAGCAGTAGAGTTTTTTTAATACATTTGCTATTAATACGATCCCTATGAAACTTGGATCGTAATGTTGCATTTTACAGACTAGATCCTTTTCTTTACAACAATCACAATTGCTCAATTCATTTTATGTTAATCGCAAATTTATTGAATAACGTCGCACGATGCTTTAACTGTGTACTCGGCTTCGCCTCGTGCCTATAACCTTGACAATCATATCCAGCTTACCAAACTTGTTGACGAGCTCAGGCTCAGGGGCGCAGCAGTCAAACCTGCGACACGGATGGTCCCGGGTTCGATCCCCGGTTAGGTCAAGATACAAAATGTTGTTTTTCAGATTGACCTGGGTCTTGGATGTTTATCTATAGATGCATATATAGATAAATATTTAATATTTATTACAATAAAATGCAATATCGTTGAGTTAGTATCTCATAACACAAGTCTGGAACTTACTTTGGGGCTAGCTCAATCTGATTTGTCCGTTTACATTTATTTATTTTATTTGAATTATTTTACATATTGTAGGAGCAGCGAAAGCTGCAGGAGTTACAACGGCAACAACTGCTACAGCGGCAGAAACAAACAGTGCAACAGATTCATATGTGTTCTGTGCATCGAGATCCTGTAATTATTTTTATTATTTTGTTGTTGCTTTTCATTTTTATTTTCCCAAAAACACATTAAAATTTTACATGCCTAGTTGCCGCCATTAAACATACACCTAACTATTGTACCTACAGCCAATCATTAAAGTCTGATATAAAATTTTGCTTGTCGAAAGCCAACAGTTTCTTCTGTATTTCTCTAAATAACTATCTACTTCGTCATATACCTAACTACTTGTGCTGATATTTTCTTGCGAGTGATTTTATTTATTATTCTATTTTTTGTTTTAATTCCTTTTTTGTAAACTATTAATTAAATAAAATGAAAATTTTGTTTACCCTACCGCTGATGAATTTGGAGCCTTATGTGTGAAAGACGATAAGTATTCAATCTAATACACCTTGTTGCATGCAGCATGATCGAGGTGCCATGAAAAAAACAGAAAACCTGTTTGAGTTCCCAGAAAAAGATTCCACAGAAGAAGCAAACACGACAGTCAGTGAAACCAGTGCGGGCAGTGCTGACACTAGTGTTACAGATAAAGTAAGAGTTCATCGTCGTTATTATTCGTTTAGGTTTTTGTCACTGTATTTCAATATCTACAGAGATAGGGTCGTATAAACCTTCGAGACCAGACAAAACAATATAATAGATACTTTTACTGAACTGAAAAGAGCTGCTTGCTAAAAATCAACTTATCTGTCCCCAAATAAACTTGGAAAACTTTGAAAAAGGCGAGTCATTGACGATTTCAGGCTTATTTATGCAAAAAGAAACACTTATACATACCCAAACGATATTATAAGAGCATGTAGATATATCTTACAGCTTTTTAATTATTATTGTATAAAGTCAAAATTACTTTTTGGCATTTCAAGGCTGGTAATATATTTTTCAAGTTTCCTATTCTAAATATAACCGCAAAAATTTAAAGCATCATTTGTTAGGTTATTGCTAAATAGTCAAAGGGGTTATTGATTTAGAACACATATGAATAATCAACCCATGATTGCCCCGACTGATATGTTTTCCCCGTCGTTTTCTAATCAGTAGAGGTATTTAGTACAGGAGCTCACCACAGATGTATGAAAAAAATCTATCATTGCCATTACAAGAAGTACAATAAATAAGCAACAAATAATTTTACAGAATCGGTTTGCTTATTCCGGTGAAAGGAGGCATAGTGTAGCAGCGACGTACCTGGCTGCTGCAACCGCCGCCCTCGCTGGTTCCAGAAAGTTAGTACAGTTCACAATCACAAAAAAATAGATGCCAGTAGTTGTATTAAAGACAGTAGCATAAAAAGTATTTAGCTCTACCACTCCATTAGGATCCAAATTCTATAGGAATCTGGCCTTTTAAAAAAATATATTTTTTAAATGGCAATTTCATCTCCGAAGATCATTGGATATTCAGATTATATTGATAGGAATTACACAAGAATCGCGAAGATTTTGTTATTTTTAAAACGAGATAGTCATTTTTCTGACCTCTTAACTTTCACAAGTTGTTAATTTTTCGCATGTATTTCCGGTATTGGTTATTTTCATAGGAATATCACAAGAATCGCAAAGATTTTGTTATTTTTAAAACGAGGTAGTAATTATTCTGACCTCTTAACTTTCACAAGTTGTTAATTTTTCGCATGTATTTCCGGCATTGATTATTTTCATAGGAATATCACAAGAATCGCAAAGATTTTGTTATTTTTAAAACGAGGTAGTAATTATTCTGACCTCTTAACTTTCACAAGTTGTTAATTTTTCGCATGTATTTCCGGTATTGATTATAGTGTGATCCTCAGGTGTGATCAAATTTAAAATTCTATTGCAGAATTTCACAATCTTTGTCGCCTCCATCGTTTCGGCCACAAGCGACAGGCATCACCCATCGAGACCCCTCGTCGCGGTCACCACCTCCTGTCTCACAGAACAACATTCGCAGTCCTCAAATATCATTATTCAACCAGTCCAAGGAGTCCTTGGCGAAGTTAAACATGTGAGTTCGAGAAACTGATTCGAGTTATCAATACCTAAGGCTTGTCCACAATAATTTTGAGTGTCACAAATTTAAGCTTTCTTTTTGGTTGTGTTGCGGTACTGTATATAAGATATTGGAGTAAATGTTTTCATTTCCCATTTTTCCTCAGTATTTTTCCTTAAATTTTCTTTTATCCTCTCTATGCCCAGTCATTATAATATCATTTTTCAAATTTCTCGACTTTTCTATATTAACGTGACGTTGTTTCCTCGGTATAAGAGTACGTCAGGTATAATAGACATATACAATAAGTCCACTTTTCTGTGTTATTTTAGCACAAACATTTGGTACAGTTAATCCAATGCTTATTAGGAACAAGCTTTCCACCTCAATTCTCGGCCCTGCTACCAAGAACTACATGAACGACGGCTCGCTCTTCAACTGGGACCGGGAGACAGTATTGGTCTTTGGCGGAATCGATCCACATACTAACTATGGCTCTGGGAAGAATACTGGAAAGAATATTTACAGGTGGGTACAGTACAGACAACGCCGTATCAAACACTTAATGCAATTACAAAACGCAAATATACGCAAGCACGAAACTTTTAAATGCTATTTCAGGCGTTCACAGGTACCTTCGTCTGAAAAGCGTTGGTTCCTATGTGTGACATTTCATGACACCGAGTTAAAAGGCGTTTAACATTCCGTTATTAACTGTACTTACTAACGACCTAATTTTATATCCAGGTTCGACCCCGTGACCAACGTTTGGGACTACGTAGCAGATCTACCGGAGCCGAGACACCATCATTCTGTTGCGTTTTTGAGAGGACGAGTCTATCTTGTTGGTAAGGATTTTCATGAAATAAGGCGAATTTACAGGGAGACTATTAATTGGACTTTATCGGTAGCGTCACGGGTAGCGTCCTTATTCGTAGGCATTACAGAGCAGGGAATGCGAAGGTCTAAGAAGGCAAACTTAGGTAAGATAAGTTCTTTAAAAAATCTGCGCCTGCAAAAACACATTTGCATACATAGTAATGCTAAACTGCTATGAACTTCGGAAGTCAAGTCTATTGATCTCAGTTGTTACGGTAGACAGTAGTTTTAAAACTGTATTAAATTCCTGTAGGCAGCTTAGAAACCCCATAAGTTTTGATTACAAACACTCGTGAACTTGTACTCGTGCTGCTAACAAATTTTGTACAGGAGGCGCAGACCCTCGCGACGATGACGTCCGAGGCAAGTCTGTGGTAGTCTCCACAGTGTGGAGTTTCGAGCCCGTGACCAAGTCCTGGTACAGCGAGTCTGGACTTTCTATCCCCAGGAAGAACTTTGGACTGGTTGTCCACAGGATGGCGCTGTATGCTATTGGTGGACAAGATAAGAAAGGAAGGTTAGTACCTTTGTTGTACACAAATATTATAAATCAAAGAAGCTCTATAATTCTAACACCTAGACCTAGAAGCTTCTAGATGCCTTTATTATTATGAATGATTATTATGAAAGAAATGAAAAAGCATGTCATATCTTTTACTGGTTCTGTTACTTTTTCTCTCTCTTTAATTATTTTAAAATTTACTGGTAAAAAAATAATTTTTACATTTCTTAGTGACAACTAACTGTAACAGCACATCTTCATCCTCCTTTCATGAGTCTTTTAAAAGTTACTATAATAATAAAAATTTCATTATCAGGGTTCTTAGATCAGTCGAAAAGTTCGATCCGAAAACCGGGTTCTGGACCGAAGTCCGGTCGATGAGCGTGGCTCGCATGGCGGTCGCGGCCGTCAAGTACCGCGAATACATCTGGGTGGCGGGCGGCATGACGGGCGAGAAGAAGCGGCCGGTCTGCAAGATTGTGGAGTGCTACAACTCTAAAACTAACGAGTAAACAGTTCATTATTCCATAAAGATATATTATTAGTTTATCTTAACAATCTTGATGGATTTGATTTTATCATAGATAGAATCACGATTTTACTCATGTCTTATCTCCATCTCAACCACTCGTCCCGATAATGGTCTTTGTAACTGACCGAAACTAGTCGGTGAATCGTTTGGAAAATGGGAGAAAACCATGATTCTATGATGACCTTATCTTGCGTCTTTACGAATCCTGATAGATATGGCCAAAACATATCTTGTACCAGGTCTTCCTCTCCAGTGGCCTAGAGATATCGGCGAAACAGAGAGAATTTCGTAGTGGTTGAATAACAAATAGACAATACAAAAAGAGCAGCGCTTTACCTAGTAGCGCGGTACTCATATGAATCTGACGCTTACCATTTTAGGTGGACGGAGATACATAGCCTTCGGTTTCCAAGGTGTCTTGCCACGCTGTTCGTGATGAATGACAAGCTGTACATTGTTGGCGGCGCTGGGAAGAAATCTGACAAGGTACCTTAATCTTCATTCGAGCAACTTCTTTCTTATTACCGGGCTCCGACGCATGAAAGTTGAGATTGCAACCTGAACGCTCAAATGAATAATGAAATAGATTTTATTAAATGTAGTTATCAGATTTTATTTGAAACAATTTATTGATAAAAAGTACATAACTAGTGAACGCAACAATTTTGCAAGCTTAGTGACATGCTTGACACAGTAGTGACCAGCACTGATTTTAGCTGCAACCTTCTGTGACTTCAAAGATGTGACTCATATTAAGTGATCTCCCTTCCAGGACAAAACAGCGAGCAGTGTAGGAGCCATCGATCTCTGGGACTGGAAGGCGCGTGAGTGGAAAGCGGAGACCGAGATGTCCATCCCACGGCATGGCCATGCGCTGGCGTATTTGGGCACGCAGCTGATTATCATAGGTAATTATATCCCAACTACGAGAAACAGCTAGCAGCGTAGGAGTCATCGACCTCTGGGACTGCAAGGCATAAGAGTAGAAGGTGGAGACCGTATTTGGGGGCACGCAGCTGATTATCATAGGCAATTATCTCCCAACTAGGACAAACGTGTAGCAGTGTAGGAGCCATTGACCTATGGGACTGGAAGCGTGTGAGTGGAAGGCGGAGACCGAGATTTCCATCCCACGACATGGCTATGCACTGGCGTATTTGGGCACGCTCAGCTGCGAGCCCAAATACGCCAGTGCATGGTCATCATTATAAACTAGGACAAACAGTAAGCAGCGTAGAGCGTAAGAGAACCATTGACCTATCGGACTGGAAGTTGCGCGAGTGGAGGGTAGAAATAGATAGTTCATCCCGATCTCCGTTACGCTAGGCTAACGCCTAGCGCTAGCATCCCCATGATGCTAGCGTATTTGGGCACGCAGCTCATTAACATAGGTAATTTTATCCCAACCAGACCAAACAACAATATTGTTGCCATCACCAATCTCTAGAGTGATGGTAAGAGCACGACCAAGATGTCTTTCCCAATAATCGCTACTTTGACGTGCACTGGTGTACTCGGGCACGCATTTCATTATCGTAGGTAATTGTTTCCATTATTTTTTATAGGATGGCAAACGAGCCCATGTTCTTTATTGTTTAAACTTCTACCTTCCAATAGTTAACTTTATCCTTTGTCAAACTGATTAACTAGAAGAGATCTCTTATGGGATAAGTCCACGTTTTGTACGGATTCTAAATCCAGTTTTGTTATGATTATTTTATGTATTTAAAGATTTTAAACAAACAAATAAGCAAACGAAAATCATGTCCAATAATCATGTTACCAATATTTTCAAGGTTTAGATGGCAAGTTATCCATGCATTTATATTGAGCTAAGTCGCTGTGGTTGCGGGACAGGGCGGGTGTGTGAGGTAAAATTTTAATGCTGGATGGACGAATCCCCTGGTCTATATGTGTCTCAGCTCTTGAGGCAGTCTTTGACCTTATATTCTACTAGCTGTTACCCGCGGCTTCGCCCGCGTAATTTATAGCCTATGTCCTTCTCGGTACCCTAACCCATGTGTATGCAAAATTTCATGATGATCGGTTCAGTAGATTCGGCGTGAAAGCGTAACAAACAAACAAACAAACTCACTTTCGCATTTATAATATTAGTTAGGATAATACACAATTGGTGATCGAATACACTAAATTACTTCTCTACGAATTCGGGTTACTCTACAAGTTTAAGTGAAGCAAATATCTACATGATTCGTTTGATCTATCTTTAACATATTTGACTTTAGTAGCTATTAAGCATATTATTCACATTTACTGCTGTCTCTGGAAGCTCCATTATTGCTCGTGTTAATGTCGATCCCTCGTAAACAGTTATTTTTTCCAGGATTAGGTAGCTTAGGCCTTTTTCCCTACTCCAGACGAAGTGTCTGCAAAAAATTCATAATAATCGGTTCAGTAGATAAAGCGTGTAAGTGGAACAAAAGAAACAAAATCGCTTTCGTATTCATAATATCATGAGCATACACGTATAATTTTCCATAGCTCTTGAAATGCTATCTAACGTCGCCATCTCACGGCCATTCAATTAAATTGCAAATCACAAGTGCTTAATCTAATCTTACAAACATATTGAACTGAACTTATAAAAATATATTGATATTTTCATTGATTTTCCAGAAGTATTGGCGATCATTTCATCGCATCTTCCTCAGATTCGGGCAGTAAATATCATTATCTCATCGATAGCATAATAATTTTTTATCGTTTTTAGGGTTCTGTAGTAAACAAGGCAAGTATTATAGTTTTGCCATATCGGCCTGTCTGTCCGCAGTTCAACTCAAGGTAAATTCAGGGTGGTAGTATATATAACGAAGCTAAAAAGAAAACTACCACAGATTAGTAGGGTTCACTAGTTAACTTCTAGTTACTTATAGTTGACAAACAAAATGACATGCAACTACGGAACCCTACACTGCGTGTGGCCTAACACGCATTTAGCTGATCTTTTACTTTATATCTATGCAAGTCGCAAACTGGCTTACAAGTAATTTGCTAACATTAAATGTCAGTAAAACTAAATATATAAGTTTCAGTATTTATAAATCTACGCAACCTAAGAGAGATTTCCGCTTGAGGATTCATAATTGTAGCGGTAATGACAAAGATGTTTGTGACTGTCCAGTCCTTGAAAAGGTATCACAAATCAAATACTTGGGAGTCGTATTAGATCAAAAATTGTCTTGGCATCCCCAAATTGAGCAAGTTGCTGGTAGAATTAGAAAACTGATTTGGATATTTAAAACACTAAGGCATATTGTCCCAACTCATATTGATAATGACAAAAATCCGCCCCGAAATGTTATGAACGAAATATATGTTGCTTTGGGTCAATCTGTCCTAACGTACTGCATTTCAGTCTGGGGGGGTTCGGGGAAAACGAAATTTATGGAAATAGAGCGAGCCCAACGAGCCCTCATTAAGGTGATGTACTTTAAGAGAATAATATATCCTACAGAACTGCTTTACAGTAAAAGTTTAGTGCTTTGCTATCGGTCCGAAAGTTGTATATATTAAACATCGTTCTTAAAAAACACAAGTCTCTACATTTTGATCCACGTGTACTACTAAGACGGCGAAAGACCAAAGTAGCATTAGTTCCAATAACTAAGACAGTGTTTGCTTCAAACCAATTACAGCATATATCTGCACAAGTATACAACAAAATAAATAAATGTGTTAGTATATACCCAAAAACATACTACGAGTGCAAAAAAATGTTGACAGTTTGGTTAAAAAACTCCACTTATGACGATATAGAAAACCCTTCGAGCAACACGGCCTCCGTACCGGACGAGAAAACCTATTGAAATGAATATAAAATCGCAATTTTTTTTTATTTATGTATAATTTAGTTTTAAATGTTAATTTTATCATGTGTTAATAATATTGTATATTTAAATTTAATGTAATGTAATTATTCTATTTAAATTTATTAATTTAATGTAAATTGATTTAATGGAATGTTATGGAAGAGTGAAACCTCCTAATACAGGCAATGTTTTGCCTAAAAGGAGATTTCAAAAACTTGTTGATGTAATTTGAGGTTGTTAACGAAATAAAGATTCATTATTATATATATTATATATCCGTTGGCATTGAATCACATGTTTTTGTTGGCACATTTGTTGCCGCTTCTTCTGCACTCCGCTTTGGAAGCGGCCTAAACTTAGCCATAAGTAATTATTGACGTCAACAAAAATTTTTTGTTGTAAAAATTGTATACACAAATATGACAATTAATAAGTGTTCAAAGAAACCTATATTAAATAAACGATTGAATCTTGAATCATGCTGTCTTTTGTAGAGCAAGGATTTCTACCTATAATAATAAAAGCTGTAACAGCCCTGTGTCTAAATTCAATAAATAGATATGGGTGCTAATTAAACAGGCTTCTTTTTAATAGCATTATTTGCCTCTTAAAATCTACATTGCCATCTAAATTACTAAGTCAGCCACAACTAACGAGCATCTGAATAACTATCTTAGCCACTAGTTATTTTATTAGAAAGCCACTTTAAATACAACTCAGCATGGTGGTTATTTTTTAGCATCTAAATTAATAACATGCATTCAAGCAGTAAGCTTCTAAAATATTAATATACGGCATCAAAAAAGATATTAATTGGCTTCTATTTTTTTTACTTAGCACTGTAAAATATAACTCCTCCCCCATTATTTAATCGGCAAAATATAGCTAAAATTGTCAGTAAATAGTAAATTCTTATAATAATAAAAGTAACATCACGTAATTTAATCTAACTACAGGCCTAGAATAACAAATAGCCCGTAAATAACGCTGAAAATCGTCGAATCGAAAATGTATGTAGGTATACAAAATATGCAGCAAGACGCAAAAGTGTGTACTTATAGACATCACACCCTAACTAATATTAAAAAGGTGAACGTGAGTTTACGTTTGTCTTACTTTGACACCCGAGGTACATAACCGATTATCATGAAATTGAATACATGTGGCCAGAGGAAATCTTCGTGAAGTTAGATATAAGAGGACAGCTCCCAAAGGATCCTAATCCATGAGAAATAGTTATGTACCGGTAAAAACACGTAGGTACCTAAAGATTCGGTATCCAAAACTTTACATTGTGTATAATCATTTTACAATATAATTTGTACGTGACTAATATCACCATTATAATATCGCAACAAGGCGGAAACAGATAGAAATGCCTAAAATAGAAGGAAATAAGTGTACGTGTCATCTTCACTATTTAAACAAGGTTGAATTACAACACGTCTATCGATCGCTGCCTAGAAAATCGATGATTAAGTATATTTCGCGATAGTTGATAAGTGCCTATTAATAATACTTTGTTGTTACAAAAACTATAGTTTTCAATTATCATGTTTTCAATTAGATATCATTTATTTCACTATTTCTCATTCATGGACGGGGAAAAGCTTAGAAGGAATACCGGATGACTTTTTGAACAGTAGCCAAATTTTTAAAGCATTTGAGTTGATACTCGTACTGAGCAACTACCATCCTTTTTTTTGAAAAACAAAAGTCCATAAAATTTTTTTGAAACTGATCAGCTGATTGGACTAAGTATGGTTCTGTGATATTTTTTTATTTATATTTCACCTAATGTTTTTGTGAATTTAGTCCTGTAACATACACTGAACTGTCTAAAAAGATGGGTTCCAAAAGCAGCCTGTTTATCGTATTGTGGAAACTTTCAGACAGAATTTTTTTTATAACTTTAAGCTGATAATAAAAGTTATAAACTGCCGGTTCAAATCCTGCCCAAGTGCATTTTTTTCGTATATCTTATTTCGTAATTTGATAAGAGTATACTTATTTTTCATTCAGTTTTACTGACTAGAGCAAACTTCTGAACAAAAATGCATTCTTTATATTTAAAATCATGATTTGGTAATAGCATCATCAGGTTCACGATTAGATCGGTGCGAAACGAATCGCAGTCAAATGTTTTTAGGATACCGTACCCAAATGTTAAAGAAGGAACCCTTTTTCTAAACCTGCGTTGCCCGTCCGTCTGTCCTTCCGTCCGTCGTCTGTTCTACGTCTGTTCAATAGATCTTTATAGGAAGAGACTTGAAATATTCACAAAATATCTATATCTTTTTCAACTATAACGAATAATATCATTAAAAACTAAGGCACGGGGGAACCACAAACATGTTTGTGAGCGTCCAATAGGAAGGTAACTCATTGTAAATGGGGTACGAAATCGTTCGTGTGCGACTGCTGGACCACAAAAGTACTTACAAATAATTATTTTGACCAAGACCAAGACTCATGTTGGCTATAAACCGCTTATTTTTATCATTTCTTTGTCCTTAAGTATGATAGGATACGGAACTGTTTAGAAGATTTATCAGGGATTAACGATTGGATTTCTTATCGTATCAGACTCTTGTCAACAATAACATTAATAATTGCATAATATTAATCACAGATCGTTAAGTTTCGATACTATAAGGAATATTTTATTTTCTTATATTGTTAGCTGCTACAACCTAAAATACAAAACACGCATATGAACCTATACACAGTGCATATATTTTTGAGATTTTTATATACATATATAAATCGGCACAATCTTACTGTTACCTAAACTATAACTTAAAAGGGTCATCAAAGTAGTAAAAGTTACGCAGTCGCTGCAAGTTCATGTATGTATCTTGATAGCTCCATCGGAATATGGCCAAAGTGATTTATGCAAAGATTGCTTTAAATCTCTATTTGTCTGATTCTTACCAAAGGTTCTTGTCGGTTTTAGCTCAGCGCAGGCTCATAGCGTTTCTGTCCTCTATGTGATAATACTTACTAGGTACTGTTTTACAGGAATATTGAAGTCAATTGGCAATTATCATTGCCTTCTCTTTTTTACATTGCTAGTGAACAATCCTAATATTATAAATGCGAAAGCGAGTTTCTTTGTTTGCTTATTTGTTTTTTCGGTTGTGATAAGGACACAGGCTATGTATCACGCGGGCGGAGCCGCGGCTAACAGCTAGTCCACTTATATATATATACAAGGATCTTCTTGATGTTAGACTTCGTCGCAACTTATTTAGCTAGTGGTCGCCGGGCCTTAACGTCTGAGCCGTCTTCTCGCTTTGGTTCTTTCTACTCCACGCGACATAAGTATTAAGTTTTCTTAGAAACTGGATTAATTAGAAATCCGTATTTTCAGGTGGCATGACTACAATCTACATGCGGGCGCTTAGCAATGTGGAGTCCTACTGCTGCGAGCGAGGTGCGTGGATCCGCGGTGTGGCCACCCTGCCCTCTCCACTGTCCGGCCACGGGGCCGTCACTCTGCCCCCGGCTTCCCTTATGTAGTTCAAAAGACCCAACCGTCTTATTATAAAACAAGGACTGACTTTAGTTACTGGTTTAAACCATTATCCGCCCAAAACAAATTGACTTTGACTCATGAGAAAACGTTAAAGCAATAAGCGTTTATTTATTTTTTTTCGGTTAATGGTTTAAACTAGATACTAAATTTAGTCCTTGTTTTATACTAAGACGGTATGTCTTTAGCTACAAAAGTGATTATCACTCCAACTATTACATAATGACTCCCCAGGTGTCAATTTTCTACAAAGGATTTGAATATAGCGATTCCACTGTGTTGATTTCAACAAGCAAATGTCACTTCGTCGACTGACTTATCGGTTGTATAGCTGCTCTGTTGGGATGGGCTTCTCACTTAATACCATTATTTTATTACTTTCCATAAAAGCTATAATTACAACAATCATAAGCGATTTAGGTAGTTTAGTATAGACCTACATTATAATTCTGTATCGCATCATTATCTTATTATTTTATGATTATTTGTATAACTGTAACATTTAATGATTATTTTTTCGGTAAGCATAATTATTTATGAATTAATTGATAAAAACAAGTACATATCATATTAATCTGTGTATCTATGTATATGAAAAGCAACTTTTTGGGGTCCAAGTAAATAAATTATTGTATTTACGAATTTAGCCAAAGATATTTTGATAAAATCATTTTAACCTTAAATCTACGTTAAAAAATCAATCATGTGTTGTCTTAGTGAAATGTGATTTTGTGATGTTTTAGAAACCAAATTGATTCGTGTATGTATGCCATTGGATATTTATTATAACTTTAAATGTAATGTGTGTGTAACTTAAATTAAATTCTGCAACTCATGATGTCTTTAATTTCTGCATATTCAGCTGGTTAGTAAGAAAATGCATTCATTTAATGCACAATGACTTTATTTACTTATTAAAATTTACAAATCAGTTATAACTAGTAAGTAGGTCATCTTTCTACATAGATAGAATTAATGCATCATCAATACACCGACTTACAATTTCTGAATTATTCTCAAATACGCACGTATTGATATTCATAGACAAAAATATATAGGTAATAGCACAACTTGGAATCACCTAATAAAACACATAGTCTTGTAGTTATTAGTATCAAAAAAGATATTTCGTCCAGGTCTTGATCAACGTCATATGATTTCAATGAATGTCAAGCTCTTTCCCTCTTCATAGGACTAAAGCTATGTTAATTACTGTTAATCCCAAAGCTCCCTGCAGACCCCCAGGAGGTCCCTGACGTAACCTTCCTCGCAGGGCTCGTAGTTTTTGAAGTACAAGGCGTTGTTGATAGGGACGAATCTCGTTTGCTTCACGTGGCGCATTGCAGCCTAAAAATATAACATTAGTTAGTAAACACTACTAGAGGAGTGGCGATGTATCTAAACCTGTATGAATTGTTGGAACTAGAGCATACAGCGAATCACTACAACGATGAATACGATAACATTTACATAATGAAAACAAAAGAACACATCTTATACAATGTTTTTTCACGTATCCATATATATCCTTTTGGCATATAGAGGTGGGGGGGACACTTAACTCTAACAAAAATTGGCCAACACGATTGCTGCCTGTTTCTAATTTTCTTTATTTATTTGTATGTACAAAAATGATACAATAATAAATATTATAATTTTCAATAATGTAACGTATTCTCTTCAACTGATATTATAAAACATGGATAGCAAATGGTCAAAAATTTCGTATGTGAACCATGAGTAAATCCAAAAGACCATCCCTATACAAGACATGCTTGGAGTGTGTTTTTGATTCTTCTCGTGAAAAATCCAAAATACATAAAATTACAATATATAAGCAGGCAGCCTCAGAAGGCACTCTTGATCAGTGTTATCCTTACATAAATCTTTTAAACTACTCAACGGATTTAAATGCTGTTTTCAGCAATACATGAGTAATTCATTCATGAGGAAGGTCGTAAAATATATTCCTGGGAGTAGCCGGGGAGGGCCGCTAATTAAATAATAAATAATTAAATAGCAAAGGGAAGAAAAATAACTTACGATATCTTTATAATTATCTTCATTTGGTATCGCCACATCTTCATCCGCCACCATATGTGCTATGTTTACGCCATGTGGGTGTATATGGCGTGCCCTTGACACCACACATAGAGACACCATCAAAACTGACAATAATAGCAACTTCATGGTTTCGTTTATATTTCGATATTCTTGAGCAAGGAACGTTATCACTACAAGGCACCCGACTGATATGGTTTAAGAATATCTAAACGCTCTTATAAATACAGCGGGTTTATCGGGATTTTGCGTCATGAGGAACGAGCCAGGTGCCAGGCAGGCTCGGCGTCTATACCAAATGTTTGGTGACGCAACCGCACTCGTTCTTCCTAGAAAATTCATTTAATAACATCTCTTGGAAACTACGGTTGACTTGGTATCGTAAACAATCACGTTATTGCGATCTTACCAAATATATTTTGTTCTAAAAGAATACAACCTACCACTTTAATTCTACATTCATTGTTAGCAGACCTAAACCACAGCATGACGGAAATAGTAAATCCTTAGTGTCGAGTCACCATAGTGTCGAGCTCCGTGGCGCAGCGGTCAACACGCTAGCTTGCGACACGGGGGTCCCGGGTTCGATCCCCGGTCAGGTCAAGATGGAAAACGATCTTTTTCATATTGACCTGGGTCTTGGATGTTTATCTATATAAGTATATATTATAAAATTATAGTATCGTTGAGTTAGTATCCTGCGACACAAGTTCACAACTTACTGTGGGGCTAGCTCAATTTGTGTGAATTGTCCATATATATTTATTTATATTTATTTATTCATATTGGCTAGAGCGTGTTCCCGGTTACATCCTTACGCGAGATGCTTCGGGCGCCCGGAGGGTTGGCCCGGGATCATAAATATAGGGATTGTGATTTAACCAAAACCTACGCCGTTGAAGTCGCGGGAAACAAGTAGTTGTTTGTTGGCATAGAATAGGCTCCGAAACTACCGAACCAATTTTCAAAATTCTTTCACCTAAGCTAGCTAAGTTATCTGCGGGTGACATCCCATCCCAATCCCAACTAATATTATAAATGCGAAACTGAGTTTTTTTGTTTGTTTGTTACGCTTTCACACCGTATCTACTGAACCGATCGACATGCAATTTTGCATACTCATAGGTTAGGGTACCGAAAAGGACATAGGCTATATATTATGCGGGCGAAGCCACGGGTAACAGCGAGTAAACTATTATTTACATGGACGAAGTCGCATGGAAAATTGCTAGTTTTAAATAAAAATACGTGCAAAGTATCGGTACGAGTGCGTCATCACATCACTGTCTGATGTTTATTTTGATCGGAGCCGCTATGTTTGCACCCTGGCTTACGTCATTTGGGATTACCATACAAATATTTATGTGCCACTAATACTCTGAGCTTTTTTTTGAGAACATAATCTGATCTTTAACTTGGCACGTTGAACATCGATAAAAGTCGATATTGCATAGGATAAGGGGGTGCGACATCACTGTCCAGTGTTGGATTTGACCGCCGCCCGGCCGCGATTTTTGCACCTTGGCCTAATCATTTGGGATTACCGACTTCCACTGATATTCTGAGTTTATATTTTTGAGATTATCATCTAAACATTTAACTTTATGTTTAACATTCATAAAAGCCAATATTGCAAAATCTAAGTCTATTATGGGGTTTGACCGCCACCTGTCCGCAATGTTTGCAGTGCACCCTAGCCTACGTTATTTGGGATTACAGACTTCTATTGATATTCTAAGTTTATATTTTTGCGAATATTATTTGAACATTTGACTTGAACATGACATTGAACATCCTTATTAACCGATATTGCAAAGGATAAGTGGGTGCTACACTACATCACCGTCCTGTGTTGGGTATGACCATAGAACAGCCAAAATGTTTGCACCCTGCCCGACCTCATTTGGAATTACTAACTTTTACTCATATTGTATTATTTTCTCAATTTTTGGGATTTCACTTATCACGATGAAACTATACTGCAAAAGGATAAATGGGTACGAGACATTGAGATATATGCCGAGATCCCTGTATAATGTTTAGTTTGACCGCCGCATGGCCGCAATGTTTGCACCCTGGCCTACGTCATTTGGTATTAGCGATGTTTGTTGTCGCATGACTTGACTCATTAACTGCATAATAGTTTATTTCACCTAGTTTTTCAAGAACTTATGTGTTGCAGCCACGGAGAAATGTGCGTGCTATAGCACGCACATTTTTCCGTGATGCTCCTGATGCATGTATGCAATGGGACACATTATTTTACTTATGCTACTTATTATACCTTTTTATAAAAATATTTTGTTTGTATAGTCGTTGAATTAACTTAGTTTGTTGTTGACTTCTTCTTCTTTCCGAGTCAAAATGGCTATAATTAGCCATTTTGTGGTGAAAGGATTAGCCAATCTGCGTTACCGTCTAGACTGTCCCCGCAGATTGTTGCCCAGGGTGCGCCGGACGTACCTATTGAGGGTCACTACGTCACACGGGGAGGCTCCGTTCATGTTGTTGACTGGGTATTATATATTGCATTGTCATCCGACCCATAAAAAATATAAAAGTGTAAAAATATTAGCGTAATCGGTAAAAAACCAGTCATTTAAATTTGAGTAGCAAAATTTTACCCTCACAGACAAACTAACAGGGCATATAAATAAAAGCTTGTGCAAAAATAATTATGAAATTGTACGTAACTTAAAAATATATTCTCCAATAAATACGTCCCTCACATGCTTTGATCCAAGGCGGCCATGGGCGTCTTGACGCACGCCCTGGGCTAAGCCTTTTATAAATAAATTCTAAATACAGGTAATAAAAAATATTTTGACTAGGTGAGCCATACAAGATGTATCCCTCGGTATAGGAAATTACCTATAAACCCTAGTTACCTGACCGTAGCTTCAGGTTCTTTATTAGTTACTGACCTTTGTACCTACATGAAATAAAACGAACTACATGATTTAATACTTATATTGAACGTTCATCCGTATTCCTGCCACACAAAGGGGTTTACGGGAGCTGACCTGCGACGGCTGATGCACTGCAGGTTCCACCCCAACAATTCCCCTGGAGGACACTCGGTCTTGTCTGTGAACAAAACAAATGTGTCTGACTCTACCAATTGTTTGTTGTTCGCGTGTCAAATTTTTCATGCTGCTTTAAATGCTGTCAATAGACAGCTGATGTAGCTTAATGACTGCCCTCAATCATGATGGCCGGGACTAACAGCTTAACATGGAGCTTAAGATATTTTTGTGCCACTTGCGGTAAAAAGAAAAAAAAATATTACTCCGTCTTTACTTGAATGGGAGCTACTCTAAAAAAAATTTTTTTTTCAAGATTTTTTTTCTACTTCTTTTTTGGCACGATTAATATAAGTGCATACCCATACCAAATTACAGCTTTCTAGTACTTATAGTCTCTGAGTAAAACCGCGGACGGACAGACAGACATGGCGAAACTATAAGGGTTCCTAGTTTACTACGGAACCCTAAAAAACCGCCAAGTGCGAGTCGGACTCGCGCACGAAGGGTTCTGTACCATTATCTATAAAATATTAGACTACTTATGGAGCAAAATCAACAAAAATATCATGTTTGTTGTATGAGGAGAGCCCCCCTTAAATATTTACTTTAGTTTAGGTTTAGGATATTCTGTGAATATTTAAAGAATCTACCTGTTGCTGTTGTCTTATTAATATCGAGAAAAAAACGTCAAAACTATGACGTTTTTTGTATGAAAGCCCCCTTTAAATATTTATTTTATTCTGTTTTTAGTATTTGTTATTATAGCGGAAACAGAAATACATCATCTGCTATACCTACTATGGTTTATGATAGCCTGGTGACAGACGCACAGAAGGAAGGACATAAAATTTACGAAATAGGGTTCCATTTTTACCCTTTGGGTACGGAATCCTTAAAAGGGCCTTATAGATTAACAATATATTCATTTTATTAAATTTTTTCGGACTTTCTGAAACTAATACACATATCTTCTGTTTTGCGTACTACATTTGCGGCAATTATGTCCAAATTCTTGGGATAGGTGAAATAAAAAAGTCGCATAAATTGATTAAGTTTATTTTTTCAAAACACAGTTTTATTTACTATCACTGGGTTGTATGACTTTTATTTACATAAACAAAATATGAAAATCTTGGAAATTTAGTCATTTTTATCAACCAAACAAACAAATTATATCGTAAACTACTTGAAAAACGTATTTATCACATAATAACGCAAATTCACGGAAAGTGTTGTTTTGTTTGGAAAAATGCAGTAAATCCTTATAAATCTTATCTAATACTCAATGTCCCACACCGATTTACGTCGTTTACAGCCACTAAGACGTCATATGAGTTGGATGAACACCTTCGACATGAGATTTCTCAGAAACCACATGTTTTTCACCACCTACATGTTTAGGTTGCAAGGCTCTGTCAATAGCGTTCATAGCAGGCTCCTTCTTATCATTTCCGTCATGATTATGGTCACTCGATTCCAATCCATCATTTGAAATAACATCACTAAGAGGTACGTTACTGTTGATCTCAACGGCATCTTCTTTGTTTAATTCCTGTTTGCGATATTCATAAGCCGGAGCTGCTTGAGGCAACGTCTGAGAATAGTCGGGAGGCAGTGGCTTACCTACAATACCTCGAGTTATCTTTGGAGAACATGAGAATAGAAGGGGTACGGCACAACCAGAAGTGCTAGCTGGAAACACTGCTGTAGCGCTTCCTGCGCTGGGTGCGCCATAAGGAGCATAATCGCTATAAGAAGAGCGCATAAAAGGAATTGACATGGTCGGTAGGATGTTATTCATCATAGCCATATGTTGCAACTCTGCCAAGAAGTCATCTTCTTCTCTCGAACGGATTACGCGAGCTGGTCTTCGATATACCTGCCTGTGTAACTCCGGAATCGATCTTCTTGCATACGGTGGTATAGTGGGAGGCAAATATGCTGGAGAAGGATTGAATGGATTGTACAGTGATGGTTGCACATAATATTGGACCCTGTTGTAAGGAATGCCTCTAAATCCTGGCAAATTATTAAATTGGTATGGTGTAGTCCAGTCAAAAGTTCTTTGTGGAGGCTGAAATCCGTAGAAGTAATTTGGTGTCATAGGAATGTTTTCCAGGATTTCCATCTCAGGCTGTTGTGGTGAAGCCAAGGCTGGCGCATCTTCTATCCCTTCAGCATATTCGCTGCGATCGTTTCCCTGGCAAGGAGAGTCTTCATTTGATTTATTTATCCTTGTTTCTTCTCCGTCTGTATTATAGTAATCAGATTCGATTTCCACAGTTTTACACTTATTTCCACTTTCATATTTTTCAGGAGTTAGACTGGCACTATCGATAATGGTAATGGCCATTAAGATTATACAAATTTTAATATAAAACTTCATTATTTTATTGAAATTGGTTGCTCTAAAATTAAAATAACTATACTGTTGTAAATCACTGTGTCGTTTGATATATTCTCTGTGGACGTGGCAGGTTTTCTCTAATCAGCGTAATATAAGTAGGTGCTTAGCGATTCCTTTAGCAATGTATCATATTGCAGCTGATTTATAATAAGTCACTTTTGCATTTATGCCAATAATGTTAAATATTGAAACATAAAATAAATAATCTACATCAATACTGGTCAAATAGATTGATTGTTTGTTGGCATTGAATAGGCTCTAAAACTATTGAAATTTTGTTGGAATTGAAAAGGCTCCGAAACTATTAAAATTCTTACACCTGAACAAAACTAATTTATCTGCCGGTGACATAGTCTATAATTTACGCGGACAAAGTCGCGGGAAAATTGCTATGTAAGACTAGTTTGACCATTATGACCATTATGTTACCACGAGTAAAGAAGAAGTATACAACTAGAAAAAAACGATCAAGGGCATATGCTAAATTATGATTTTCGTTTCCACGTTCCAATTTTGTAGGATTTTCTACTATCATTGTTAGTATCTTAACAGTTGAGCAGGGTAATTCTGAACAACCTAGAATATTTTAAAGATGCATTCAGAATCCCTAACAGAGCATACAATACACAAGAAAAAAATGCTAATAAAAATATTTAGACTTCCCTTAAAATTGACCCGTCGTTTGGTAAACTTGTATGTATAGCATCCGTTTCTTTTTTTATTTCTTTTTTTCTCATTTTTTTTAGGGTATATATTTTATTAGGGATTCTGATTCCGACATTCAAATATTGCCAGGTTTTAAAAAAAAGGATACAGCTTAAAACCTCTATTTATCGAAGTTTCGTCTGCTTTAAATGATTTGTAGTCCATAGCGTTGGGCAGAAAAGAAAAAAATCTTCAATAAATCTAATAGGCAATGCGGCTAGCAACCCTAGGTGGGTTTCTAGCCCTCACTCACCATCACACTAATCGAGGAGTTTGAGTCATAAGGCTTTAGGCTCTGTCTATCCCTAAAGGATAAGACATGTTAATTTAGGCCCGAAGCCCGATGGCCCAGTGAGCGTAAACATTATTAGTGCTTCCGCATGTTAAGCAATCCCGGGCGCAGTCTCCATTTTGTGACCAACCTCCAGTGACCGCAAAAGGCATAAAAATATCCGAAGCACGCAGGAGCATGCTTCGGAAGGCACGTTAAGCCGTTGGTTCAAGCTGTCAGTATACATATCAGTCGTTAAGCTATGACAGATGCCTTTAGGCAGCCTGAAAAATCTGACACCAGTGTTGGGCACTTGCAAACACGAAAAACATATTTATCTATTTTCCATACTTCTATTTAAAATGAAATACTATTGATATTTTGGCAATTTACCTCTGATTACACATAGGAATTGAATCGAATAGTTTTTTATTAAGTACGAGTAAGTACCTAGCTAAGGTACCTAGCTAATGGTACCTACCTATATTGAAAAAAAAGGGCTGAGGTAAGAAGTACACATAAATTACTTTTTTTTCCTTGATACAAAAGTTACAAAGTCCTATTTTTGAGGTTGTTCTACTCTCTGAATCCTTTCTAACCAGAGGCGTGTGGCTAGGTGGAAAACTTTGTTCGATAGCTATGTTAAATATTGCAATGCACTGTTTATGGCATTGGCCTTATATGAAAAGTTGCAATAAATTCAGTGGTCTATCTAAATATGGTAATTTTTCGTATTATAAAATGGACTTGGCCTACGAAAAAATGGCTCAGCTAAGTTGACATATCGATATCATACCAAATTAAATGTTTACACAATAGTATTTTTAGACCGATATACACCCTTATTATTTTATCAGTACACAAACTTTAAGGAGTGACTCAGCCCATCAATATGAACAACTTATGATATGGGATTAGTCTTATAAATCATCGTTATAATATCTAACAGTACTATATAACTTGGAACTCAAAAAAAAAACATTCCCATACAATAGTGTCCAGCTGATCGGACAAAATGTATGGAAAAGGTAAAAATAATATTGAATTTTCAGCATTGGTCCCATAAACAAAAGTTGTTCATGTTGATGGGCTGAGTCACCTCTTGAAGTTTGTGTATTGAATTTAAAATAAGGGTGTATACGACAGGTTAATTGGAAAACCACCCTGGGAATTCAAAAAGAATTTAGACAATTTCACACAAATTCCCGGGTAGGCCGAACACTTTTGTGAAGGTTTTTCAAATTTCATTTTTTTTTTCGGGATACTAAGTCTGATCCCATAGAAAAAAATATTTATTTTGATGGGTTGATTTGATGGTTTGAAGGATAAAAGGGTTTTTTCAAATACCCAATGTATATCATATAAAACATATTTCGAAATTTTAACTTTTTGGGACGTCGCTACTTAATTTCTATTAAATATGACGAAATATTATAAACGATAAATGTGGTAAATTTATTTCATTTTCTATGAATAGATTGTGGATTGTAATAGCGTGAATAAGTCAGTGTTCCTATTAGAAAAAAAGTAAAATGTTTAAATAGGTATAAAAAAACTTTTATTTGAATGCCTTGTGATGTTTACATGTATACAATAAATAAGTATAAAAATGTAAATTAAATACTACATATTAACTACAATTCGGAGGTCCATATTTTCATGCTAGTCGTCCATCCAGCCAATCGGCAATATTCATCTTCGATTCTTTACTGCTTCTTGTCAGGTACATTCGTCCTCTGCTTGATAATCTTCTTGGTTGCTATGTCTTTGGTCTTTTTAGCATCTCGCTTGTTGTGGAAATTCAGTTCCTCTGTAGCCCGATAAGCTGGAGAGGCATAGCCGGAACCATATCCAGATTTAGCCAAACTGCCCGAAACCACTGATGGGGAACAGCTCAGAAGCAAAGGCACCGCGCAACCTCCAACGTGAGCGTTGGGGAAAACACCAACAGCGCCAGCACCCGCTCCTCCAGACAGACCACCTCCAGATAGACCACCTCCAATGTTAATGCCGCTTCCGCTTCCTCCATAAGCTCCATAAGCAGATCGGCCACCATCAGTCTTGTGAGTCCACTGCATCAAATCCATCGCTGATTTTCCTGTCAAATCCATCAAACTTTTCGACGAGTCATGAGGCACGAAGCTCTTGAAATCAGCCAACTTAGCGGGATCCACAACCAGGCTAGTTTTCAGGTCTGATGTTAATAATCCGTTGGAATCAGCTGCTTTTGCATGGTTCAATGAATGTTCGTGCTCGTGGATTTTAGTGTTGTGTGCATGGAATGGATGATTCTTTACATCGACGTGGTTAGAAGATTCCACAGTAGGCTCATGGTGATGGTGCATTGCCATATGCATGCCTGGTTGGGTATTGTGATTGTTGAATTCAGCAGCTGCCTTCATTTGCGTAGTTTTTTCCAGATGATCGTTGGCCATTGGGCTTGCCATTGACCAGCGCATATGTGAGTCGATCGAGTCGAAAGGTGGCACGCTGTCAGCAGATTTCTCGCTTGAGAGATGGGCAGGCTTCATAAGTTTATCTTCATTAATGATATCATGGTGCTCTTTTATAGATTTCATTAAATTTTCGTGCTCCGCTGATTTCATTGATGTTTCGAAATGGCTAAGTTTCTTCTCTTCATGAAGATGACTTTGATCAAACTCCTTCTTCATTACAGCACCAGAAAGTTCAGTTGATTGAGTTTCAATCAAGCTGCTTTTTTCCTGTTTCAAATGCTTCTCGTTCTCGTGGTTCCATTCTTGATCGCTAGTTTTTCTAAAATGCTGTTCAGTTTTTTCTAACCCATGAGAAGCAACAGGTGCGATAAGATTCTTGACTCCGGGCTTGCTTAAGTCTATTTCGTGGTGATCTTCAGTTGCTCTCAGTTTGCCGTCAATATGACTATCATGATGGTTAGTTCCTTCAGTCGCAACTATTTTTTCGCTGGCTAGCAAATCAGAGGCTTTGCCTTGGATACTATCGTGTCCTTTATTTTTATCTTCGAGCATATGGCTTGGAATGTTCAAATTAGCTTCTGCAGATTTCGCGCTAACCAACTGTTGAATATGCTCCATTTTAGATTCTTTAACCTCGGTTTGTGAAGTTTTCAAGTCAGACAGCGTCTTTGTCTCCATAGACGCGTGTCGTTCGTGAGTGGCCTTCATTTCTTCAGTAACTGGTTTCAAAGGGGCTTCGTGTAGTAGGTGCTCGTTCTTCTCACTACTCTTCATGAGTTTAGTCGTATCTATATTTTCAATATGAACAGAGCTTTCATGATTGTTAGCTGATTTCATAATGTCTTCCATGTTTCTAGCTCCTTCAATATTGCTCTTAAACTCGTTGGTATGTTCTTTCCATTGTGATGTTCTTTCTTCATGAGTTTTAATGCTATCATCATTATTCAAATGTGAAGACTTTCCGTCGACCAAAGTTGAATGCAAGCTCATCGATTCCAGATTTCCAAAGTTTCTGTGGATATGTTCTAAGGCCTTTCTGGCAACTTCAATATCCTCATGCATGTTCACATCACGCTCGTTCCAAGTTGCAGATTTAGGACCATGTTCTATGTGCTTCAAGTCTCTCTGCAAGTGCTCGATCGCTTCTTTTGCCATCTTGATGCTGCTCTCGACGTCATCTTCATGAGTTCCTTCTTTAATCGATCTTGTTGATTTCTCTCCGTCACAAAACTTGACCTTAACTTGTTTGGAACAGTTTTCAGACGGATCAGCTTGAGCTCGCTCCTCCGCAGAATCCCGGTATAAATGATAACCGGAAGGTTTCTTGATTATGGTTGGAGAATGTATGTGCGATTTCTTCAATAATCCAAAACTTCTTCCAGTGGGTCCAGAGTGGTCCAACTCAGTCTCGGCGTGAACAGCTGGCACACCGATGTTAAGTGGCGTAGCTTCAGCGTAGAAATATCCTTGTGGGGACTTCTTGTGTCTCCTGTAGTCAAACCAGTTGTCAGGAAGCGGGTTCTTCTGTTCGTTCGCCAAGAACGAAGGAGCTGCTACGGCGACTGCCGCTAAAGCAGATAGCACAACTAGCGTCTTCATGGTGTGCTACTGTTGGTGCGATTGATGCTGAGATACTCGGCGTTACCCATTTATACTAATTTAGTCGAAGAAAGATTCGTTGAGGCGCTAAGGAAAACACAAAACGTGCCGATGCCTGAGTCAGAGAAACGCTGAAGCGGCACCTTCCGGTCCGCCGAGGCACGCACGACGTCGCATACATTTCTGTGAATGTGATATAATACGTTATCGAAATTCATATAATTCCTGTCTATTAAATAAGGATAAAAAATAATATTTTTGTAAGTATCTAATAACAACAGATAATTTATAAGTACAGTAAGAAATATTAACACAAGAGATATAATTTAAGATATTTTTAACAAAAACCGACTTCAAACCTATAAATTTTTTTTAGTAGGCATAAGCAAAAAATGGGACGTGAAGTGTAATCCGAACGGCATACCTGTAAACATTTTTTTGGTTTTTGTGTATTTTTTCAAAAAGCGCTCGACACATTTCGATAAAAATTTTATGGGACCATCTGTAAAGTATTACCTATCGAACAAAAAAAATCCTTAAATCGGTCCAAGTGTCTTCAAGAAATCAGGGAACAACCATAAAAAACATTACGACAAATTGTAAACCTCCTCTTTTTTTGAAGTCGGTTAAAAATAGTATCTACCAATTTTTAGGGTAAATACGGGACTGCGATGTCTGTCTGTCCGTCTGTCACCTGTCTTCTCTCTTTTTCTTTTTCTGTTTTATAGTATGGCTTCCACCGAGATTTCAGTGATTCTGCTAATGTCCAGTATAATGAGATAATAAGTATCGGTGTTGTACGGTAAAGCTTTACCAGTAAATTAAAGATGGCGTATGTTCTTTGATGCCTCGTGGGCGTGGGAGCTTCCGGTCACAAATCTAACGAGTCCATATAACAGTCTACTTTAACTATTTCACAAATTGTTCATGAAAATGAAAAATATTTATTCAGTATCTTTGTTTACATTTTCACAACAAATGGCAAGGGTCATCTTTTAAGCAAAAGAATACCTACTTGTGTTAGGATACCCCAGGTTCATGAGCTTTATAACACCAAACTACACCAATTTCATACATAAAGTCCACTAAAATCAATTCGCAAAATCGTCTAAGGCAAACCCCAACAGCACTCCTTGACTTCCCACCACTAACTCAGTCTCTATCCCATAAACCGTGAAAGCTACACACTTGAAATTTTCACAGATGGTGTTTCTGATGCCGCTATAACAATAAATTCTAAAACAGAATAAAATAATATTTAACGGGCTCCCACGCAAGTAACATATTCTTTTGCCGTTATTTGCTCAATAGCCTATGCTATGTGGTATGGAACCCTTCAGGCGCGAGTCTGATTTTATCATCTTTTTTCAAGTATCACGTTTCGAAGGTTTTGAAATTCAAAGATTCCAACTTTAACTATCCATCCATAATATCCATACTAGGAAATATTAATGCGAGAGTAACTCTGTCTGTCTGTCGCCTTCAGGCCAAAACTACTAAACCAATTTAAATGAAATTTGGTACACAGATAGTCTATAGCTTGAAAAACGACATAGACTACTTTTTAATTTGAAAAAGGGCTACGCAAACTCACTATTCCACGCGGACGAATCCGCGGGAATAGCTAGTACATCTACATACCTATACCATTACTAATCTAAGGTTTCCAACTGCAACTAGGAGTAATAATAAAATATAACTTAAGATTACTAGAAGAGGTTTCTTATAAACTCGATTTTCAATTTTTTTTTTATTTTATTTTATTGTAGACCTACATACTAAAGAGGCAAAATTTGATATAGGTACATTATTTGAGCCAATCGACATAACATAGAAGATGGGAGCATGTCCGTAGTCTAATTATAACGTTTTGTTATTTAATACAGATATTTTAGTGTTCCGTATGTAATGCCTTACGTAGAAATCCAAGGGCCGCATTTCACATTTCGATGTATATGATAATTAGAAATAGTGAGATAGATAGCGGAATATTAAGCAAAATCACATCTTTCAAAATCATGTGAGATAAGACAGCAGACAATTTAATGTAAGTAAGAGAAGTGTCCATGTGTAATGATCGAATAGGAAGGGTACTGAAAACAGGACAATTTTAAAAATTTATAAATTTAAAATTCTCTTGTTTTCTATTATTACACTTCCACGCTGGTCTGGGAGAAAAAAACGTAGAATGTACCAGCTGCTTCTCTTCCCGTGCAGATCGTAAGAGCCGATCGAGGAAATGGGCAAAAATGTAAAGAATCATGTTAATAGGCGATGCGACTAGCAACCCATCACTATTTTGATTCCATTTTTCACCTAACGTCCAACAACATGCTAAACGTGGCTTTAGGTCTTATAGACCTGGGCTCTGTCTACCCCGCAAGGGAAAAAGACGTGATGTTATGAATGTATGTTCTATTATTACTTATTTTTCGAAAATTTATTTCAGTAATAAAACAAAGACGAGGGCCCTCCGTCCTGCCTGGGGGCCTTTTAGTGGCCCTCACCTATAAAGCCCGGTGAAGTAGCAAAAGCTCGCTAGGATCTAATTGAGTTCGTCCACACTAAGGGTTTCGCATCACCATACAATGTTCAACTACAAAAATCACGGTTCTTGCCTATGAACCCTATTGTACAAGAACGCATAAAACTTCTTCCATGCCATCTCTCATGAGATTAACTAATCTCTTAGTAACATGGACACTTATTTTGACGTTTCAGTAATAAATTGGGAACAAATAAAACCCAAATGCAAATCAAACAGCATGTACTTAATTAGTAATTTGGGGACCATCATTTGATTTCTAATTTCAGTGCAGCATTAGTCCGAAGTCCGCTATTTTGAAAGTATAAATGCTGTGATACGATTTGGCGTCAGCTTTTACGGCCGGCTGCCTGCTTGATACTATTTTTTTTATAGATCGTTCTTCGTTTTGTTTTCCTTACAAACGTAATGAAATTTTCACATGACCATGTGACCATGAGTAGTTAAGAAATTAATTATGGGTCCTTGCAAACATTTATTTGAATATCCCATGATATTCATACCCAACTGCCAACGGTTGTTGGGTGTCCAATTGGACATACCATGCTGGATGCAGGTCGTTTTCAACCGACCGTATTGGAAATCCTTGGGAGAATCCAGCGTTGGACTTTTTGCGGCAGAAGATGATGTATAAAAGATATTTGTTATGACGATAAAGCGGTAATAGACACATTCTATAAAAATTATATGTCCCTACCTAAACGGCAAGACAGACAGCGGAGGCTTAATAATATATAGATTCGAGTCCCGTTGGTACTTGGATATCAATATCATGGGCTATTAAAATAAATGTTTGCAAGGACCCATAATTAATTTCTTAACTACTTATGGTCATGTGGTCATGTGAAAATTTCATCACGTTTGTAAGGAAAACAGAACGAAGAACGAACTAAAAAAAAATTAGTATCAAGCAGACAGCCGGCCGTAAAAGTTTACGCCAAATCGTATCACAGCATTTATGCGGTCGAAATAGCGGACTTCGGACTCCGATGCATCACAGCTGAATTCGCAACTAAGAAAACGCTCCGTAAGAGGCTTGCATAGCCAACGACCTTTGACTATATACTCTTTAGACAACGTCATGCATTTATTTCAATGTTAAAAATACAGGCCAATTTTTCAATGCTTGTGTGCGTGACAGCTTTGTGTCATCACTCATCACACGCGTCCTGTCAATTTACGCCCTCAAAATCCGTCAAATTGATAGCTGTGTGTGTGCGCGACCGACTATCTGTTGGACACATGGATCTAAGAATAATCAGGATATGCCCTTGGAAAATGTAACAGTGACGCACATAAAAATCCCTACACTCGTGTCGCGACACTAGCGAACGCACACATCGGCACAAAAATCCCTACACTTTTCCCCGGTCGAATTTGCACAAATGCATGCTGCACACATGTGACTTGATGTGACGTAAGTTACGCTTTACTTTTGATGTGTCTAATGCCGGGTCCATATTATTCCTAGGTCCATGGTTGGACACTAGTTTTTTTTACGCTTTTAGGCTAATAGAGATTCGTAGTAATAGAGTCTATCTAGGATTTATATGATCTAAGCCAACGACATATGAAAATTAATACAAATAATCATAGATGTAAAAAAATACATATTCATACTTCTATGCAAATAATTGATAAACTATCTTCAACTGAACTTCGGAAGCGATTTTGGTGTAACTTGAATAGGAGCACTTCAGAAGTTCACCCGAACAAATTATTTGTTTTTTTTTTTCAAATCAGTTATGTCGAAATTATGGCGAAACAAACATAAAAAAACATACAGTTGGCCTAAGAAACAATTTTTTTTTAATCGGTTAAACAATATGTTAGCCCTCCACGAGTTCCTTGCTCACCTCTCCTTTTCTTCATTGACAGGATTTCATTAGAATTTTATGAAAATTAACTATAGATTTCAGTATCGTGAAATTTCTTTCTTTTTTTCTTTCTATCGTTCTGAATGTCACAACCTCATATTTTTTTTAAATAAATAAATATATACGGACAAATCACACAGATTGAACTAGCCCCAAAGTAAGTTCGAGACTTGTGTTATGGGATACTAACTCAACGATACTATATGTTATAATAGATACATATATAGATAAACATCCAAGATCAGGCCAATCTGAAAATCATTTTCCATCTTGACCTGACCGGGGATCGAACCCGGGACCTCCGTGTCGCAGGCAGGCGTGTTGACTGCTGCGCCGCGGAGCTCGTCAAAATTTTACTGCTTCACAATCAATTTGTTTTGTAAGTACTGCTAATAGGCCAGTATTGCAATGCAACGGCAATTTTCTTTAAGTTGTAGTACTACTATACTTAGGTATCTACGAGTAAGTAGAGATCGCAACCTAATCGTAAGGTTGCAATTTTTTAAACTCTGTGCATCTCCTGAGGGGCCCGAAAGTATATGCATAAGTATTTTTTTAATTAGAAAGACAGATAGGAATACTACCTTTTTCGGCTACTTATGAATTATGCTTTTATAAAATACACTAAATAGGGAATATGCTTGAAAAAAATATCTGTTATCTTACCAGTTTATCCAAAAATATTCAACAGTAAAGTATTGAAGGTGAAAACAGAATAAAATTTGGTTGAAAAACGAACGAGATAAAATGATTTTACGAAAATATGTGTATCTCACTCGCGAAAACATTATTTTACATGGCAAATGTATGCAAGACATAGACTATGACGTCACTAGTCCATATCGGACTTCTCTTTCTTATTTAAACTTTAAAGTTTCACATCATCGTCGTTAATTAAGATATTTTATAAGTTCTTTCATATTTTTTTACTGTGGTTATTAAGAATTATACTAAGGAAAGAAAAAAATTACGTGCATACTCCCTATTACCTACCTAAGTTTTATTTCAGCTCTCTGTGATGAAAGAAATAAGAAATATTTTTATTTGGTGCATAAAACTAACAAACATATACTTAATTATATGAACACAAACAAACACAAATATGATGCATAGTTTTTGAGTCAAATCTTGTAATTTTTTCTCAAAAGCATCAAACTAGTAGGTAGTTTGGCTTTTCGGGCCCTTACCGAATAAACAAATGAGACTACAGGAATTATACTACAGGATTATGCCGTATGGTTCCCGGCAGAGTAGATATAGCATATGATCACTCCAAGTCTTCCCGTGGATGTCGTAGAAAGAAACACATGATAAACAAAGTTTATAAACATCAAAGTTACCTCTCCAGCCCGTCTGGCTAACGTGGAGAGTGCAGGCCAAATCCACTGACTACTCTGGCTAATATATGGCTCTGGTAGTACAGAGAGGGTCGCGCTCCTGCAGTGGAGACTAAAAAGACATGATGATGATGACTTCAGGAAAGGATTGTTATAAAATAAAGAAGACTATGTTAGCTTCGAATGAGTGTATTTTCGTTTCTCTAAGTTTTAAGGAAAAAGGCTCTTAACAAATTAGTCTTTTGACCGAAGAGTGAAATTCGCTTATTTGTGGTATCTTCGAGGACGAGCTCCATGGCGCAGCGGTCAACACGCCTGCCTGCGACACGGATGGTCCCGGGTTCGATCCCCGGTCAGGTCTATGGAAATGGAATGGAAAATGATCTTTTTCAGATTGACGTGGGTCTTGGATGTTTATCTATATAAGTATTTATTATAAAATATAGTATCGTTGAATTAGTATCCCATAACACAAGTCTCGAACTTACTTTGGGGCTAGCTCAATCTGTGTGATTTGTCCATATATATTTATTTATTTACTTCTAAACCGATATCGCATCTTGTTACAAACATAATTATTTGGAAGAGAAACTGTTAAAAATCCCATACTTTCGGTCCCCCGAGCAGCAAAGAATTAAGAAAGTTGCAAACTTCGGCATAAGCTATTTTTGGGGCTCTCTACAACATATAAAAAAGTCGCCGTTACATGCGCATTTGCAATGCTTGAATTTTTTGAGTCGATATTGACTATCAGGCTTTGAGTCGATATTGGCTATCAGGAAATAATTTTAAAATAAATTCATCACCATCATCAGGTCCTTTTTATACTCAACTGCGGAAGCATAACCCTATCTGTACTACCAATCAAATAAATTAAACTTCGAAATTAGGCTGGTATCTATGGGTATATTTTTTGTGTATAATATTAAAACTAAATAGATCACAAATAATTATAATCAAATCTTTATTTCATTAATAAATAAGTACAAAAATAAATTAAATAAATAACTTAAATAAAATTAAAGCTTTATCGATCAATTCTTTTTTTCAAGCTCCTTCTTGCCTTCTTGGGTCTGAGGCTGAACCACGGTGACCCTGGTGACGTTTGGTTCCGGGAAGTCCTGTGAGATCAAATGGTGGTTGCCAGGATGCGGTTCCGGGAAGTCTTCAGATACTTTATGATGACTGGCGACCCTGGCGTTTGTCGCATCTACATTCCTTGTCTCCCTCTTAGGTTCCTCTACGTGTCTGTATGCTGGTGCTGAGTAGTGTGACTCCGTTAGGTGTCCTGCGACTACTTGAGGCGAGCAGCTGAGGAGTAAGGGTACATTGCAGCCTCCCACTTTGGCGTTAGGGAAGAGGCCAACGGCAGAGGCACTAGGAGCTGCAGCCAGGGCGGGAAGAGCTGGACTAGGAGCTAATGCAGGGCCTGGTCCGGATGCTGCTCCAGAACCGTATCCTCCTGACGCAGCTGGTAAGGCAGGAAGCGCTGGCTCGTAGTACGACCTCGCCATATGACTAGTTTCTTCATGCTTCTCATCTTCTCTGTATTGCGGTGGCAGGCTTTGTGGTAACAGGTCCTGTGGCGACGGGGCTTGTGGTGCTAGGTAAAGCGACACGGGGGTCCCATAGCCACCAGCACCGGCGCAGGGTGGAGGCCCGTACGACCTTTCTATCCTCTGAATCTCAATATCCTTAACCTCTGGAGACCCATGTTCAGTCGGCGCACCGAAAACGAGTCCTACGACAGCTACTAGTACTAACGAAGTCTTCATGATGGATGTGTTATGAAGGTCTAAGAAAATGGTAGACCTATTTATATTACTCGTTTAATAATGAGTCAATAGGAACGTGCGTAGATACGATCTGGTTTATCGAGATGTGCGTTGAATCTTAGCACGTACTTAGAGAATTTTCTTATTATCTGATAATGTGTTTGGTTAGCTTATATTTGAATTAAGAAATAACTTTTTATCTCGCAATTGTGGAACTACCCCTGCAACAGAAAATCCAAACTTATTTCCCTCTTTTGTAACCTCGGTGGCTTTTCTTAAAGCCTACATTAATTATTTATAGTACCCCTGAAATTTCAAATGAAACCTCAATCAGATTTTTGTCCGTCCAATTCGTCCAAATAATGTCGACCTAAAATACTTGATTTTACCCAACTGATCCACCCAGAAGAAGGGTAATGTTTTTCGCGTGTTTTTAAGTATGTATATTCCATGTTTGCCTTCTATAGCCTAAGCGATTTTGAGAAGTATCAAAAGATTCAATTTTTTTTTCCTGAGTTTCATAGGCTAGGCAACGTCACCAAAAAATTAATATTACGCACGTAAACTATGGACAGCATTCGCTTTTTTTTTTAATAATTCTTGCAGCATTACCTAAGTATAGGAATCACTATAGAGGTAAGATGACACAAACTCATTCAACTTACAGTATGCGAAATTAAATTGTTTTTATGATGTCATAAAAATTGTGATAACCCCTTTTTCCTAGTTACAAACTTTTCCCTAATGCATTAAACAATGAAATATTACCTCTGTCTTATCTCGGCGTACTCCCGATTGCATCCTCAATAATATGAATACACAACCATAATATAGGGAAATAAGTTTGGGTCCTAGTTATCTGAAATAAATAAAATATTATCATCATAATAACGCGAAGAATAATATGTTCAGACCGACAATATTAATAAATATATACAATATATATTATTAAATATATGAACAACTTTGCTTATGGATCAAGGATGGGAAACGATTTTTTTTTTATTTTCCCATAGTAATTGCTCGGACGACTGAACACTTCTGTATGGAAATGCCGAAATTTATTTTTATTTTTGGCTGTTATTTTAATTTCATTATGCTATAATGATCTAGTATAGACCGTGGTTCGATTTATTACGGGTATGTCCCTTCCATGTTGTATACTCTACTTAAAACCACCACGGCCGTGGTTGAAAAAGGAATGTATCGGTAACCAGACCAGCCCCGGATGACAGGTGACTAACTCGGATGACAGGTGTCGATGCCTATCAATCTAGAATTTACAATTACAATGCGGGTTTTGCTTGCTCGAACTTTTTATTTGAAATACAAAAACCGCATTGTAACAGCAAATCCTAGATTGATAGGCATCGACACCTGTCATCCGAGTTAGTAAATAGGCCGGCTGATATGGCATGCCATCATAATGTGGCAGTCGCTAAATTACCTATGTCAGATGCCATTAAGCAGCTTGATCTGACGTCAGTGTTGGCCGTGGCCGTACTTACATTTGCGAAAACCAAACAAAAGGCAGCTTTATAGACTTGCATACTTATGCAAGCATATCATACTTATGTCTGGCTGTATGTGTATCTATGTTTAAATTTTACTAAAACTCTGCATATGTAGCTGCAATGCAACACAATACCGTGTGACATTAATTGTACTTATTTAAATTAATTTCAAATTGAATTAGAGAATCGTCTTAATAAAACCAAAAAGAGTTTAACTAATGCTTGCATCAATCTAGGCACTTTAGGCAGACGAGCTTTGAAATAGGTTTCTTTCGTCAAAAGGAAGGGTTTACTGAAGAAAATATAATATGAATTACAATTATTTTATTACATAAACATAAATTAAGTACGTTAACAATAAAATTTCATAGAAACTTATTAATAACAGAACTAGACCTTAAAGCTATACGTTTACTGGTGGGAGTTTGTGTGACTGGCGTCGCTCACTGACGTCACCTGGTCGTGCTGGCCCTCGTGTTCCTCGTGCAGGGGCTCTTCGTGCGACTCCAGATGGCTCTCGTCGACTCCTCTGTAGGCGTTAGGAGCAGGGGCTGCAGGACCGTATCCTCCGCCGTAGCCGGATTTCACCAATCGCCCCGGCACTATAGACGGAGAACAGCTCAATAGTAGTGGCACGTTGCATCCTCCGACGTTGGCGTTGGGGAACACTCCGAAAGCAGGGCCGCCTGGTCCGGCTGGCGCGAGCTGTCCTAAACCAGCGAGACCTCCTCCAATGTGAGCCACAGGGGCGGCGGCCCCGCCGTATCCTCCATATCTGGCCATGGGCATGTGCTCCGTCATCACGTTGTCCAAATCTGGGAAGAACGTCTCTTGCTCGTCGCCCATCTCATCAGCGCGGTAGTGGGGCGCGCCGTAGCCGTATCCGTGAGGGGCTGCGTAGGCTGCATGCCCGTAGCCATGCGCAGGTTGCAGGTACGGAGACGGGGCAGGCAGTGGCGCAGGCAAAGGTAGCGGGATGCCGCCACAAGGAGACGCGTATGCAGGTGGACCATATCCTCCGCCAATTGGATACTGCGATCTCTTCTCCCGAAGAATCTGAGGTTGCATGTTCAGCATCGCAGCTTCACTGATCTGAGGCACCACCCCATCGTTCAGCGTAGGGGCGGACGCCACCAATGTAACTCCAAAAACGCACAAAGCAACAACAGCCTTCATGGTGACAAAAAGTTTCGTAATGTGGTGGTTGAATTCGACACCACACCGTTTTATACACAAAATCGCTTACAATTCTGTATGAATACCGTTCCTACTTAGGTTGCATTACATATTTTGCGACACTTGGTTGACCGAGTATTTTTTGCAAACATCGAATTTTATTATTCTGCAAATGTAACAATTAGAGCTTAGTAACAAAGATGAAGATCAAAATCCAACAATTTTTATGGCCCTTTATGCAGCATTTGATACCTGACCAGGTCAACATAAAAATACTATTCTTGCTACTTTGTCTGACTTTGACGGTCAAATCTTGCAACTTAAATTGGAAGTAAAAATTAAGGATTAGTATCCCTAACCGGTTTTGGATGTTTATCTATGTATGTATTTGTTATAAAAGATAGTATCGTTGAGTTAGTATCCCATAACACGAGTCTTACTTAAGAACTTACTTTGGGGCTAGCTCAATCTGTGTGATTTGTCCATATATATTTATTTATTTATTTAAGCTAAAAATTTTAGTACTTACTAGTATAAATCGGATGATCATGCCATATTATGGTACAATAGACACGATAGAGTCGGGAGTTGGCCATAAGCACTTCTAAACTAAAGAAGATAAACTCAATCGATTTTGACGCTTCAGAACCCGCGGTCCGCTACATATGTAATGTCTGGCCGTACAAGTAGTGACTCTACAAGTAGGGAACCGATTTGAACGCGGTTTTTTATTTTTTAGCAGGTTTCTTGTCGATAGTTCTTTACATGTTTTATCAAAATCTGTTTAGCCTATCAAGATGGAGGGACTTTCACACACTATGGGAATTTAAGCTCTTCATGAGTAATGTACGAGTAAATATTAGGTACCTACCTGAATATCTTTACGAAGATCTATTTTAATCATTCCATGTCAATTTAATAATATCTTTATCATAAACTGATATTTATAGCTGTATGTATTAAAGTATTTTTAGAAATTTCCAAAAATTATAAGATTTTACTAATAAATCACCGGATTTATTGGCAAGACAAAAATAAAGTGTTAATGGCGAGGGTAACGATAAAGATAATACCTGATGATAAACTACGATATGTTTGTTCTCTGCTAAGGTCTGCACCACATACATAGGCAACTAATACACTAAACTTATAACCTATCATAAACCAATTAAAAACCGGTTAAGTGCGTGTCGTTTGAGGTCTTGCATTTTGGTCTGGAAAGAAACAAAATGCTTCTACTACCACTCAAATTAATTTCAGGAAAAGGTGCAACTGTAAAGATATGTTTAGTGTCTTGAATTACAAATACGTTAAACTCATGAAGTAAGGTGTACCTACCCGAAACCGGCGAGCATGCATGAAAAGAGTAATGAATGTAAATGAAGCGAAAGAGGTTTGTAATATGATATGATGAGATCCATAGTCTCTACCTACCCCTATGGGAAAGAGGCTTAATAATACCTATAAACTTACATATGTATTTTAAACTCAAAACTTACAAAAACGTACTTGAATTTTACTGTAGTACATCATCATCATCATCATCATCAGGTCTTTCTAGTCTCCACTGCAGGAGCACGACCCTCTCTGTACTACCAGAGCCATATACTAGCCTGAGTAGTCAGAGGATTAGGATGTAGGCCAAATCCTCTGACTACTGTTGTACAGATTTTTAATATGTGAGACGACAACGCTATTATGAAATGAACCTCCTCAATTGACGTTACTGAAATTCCATACTCGGCTTTAAACTGATAGGTGCTGATTTTCTGCCACCTCTTAACACCATGTGACTTTTATCTGGAAGCTATACAGGCTGACTTTTTAAACGTAAGTATTTTGAAATATAACCAAAATCAGAAACAGCAACGTATTGCATAATAACAAAATGTCAGTACAAACTTGCAACCCCTATTCGACATTTAATTCGACGTTTCAAAAACTTTCATTTAATTTTAATATGTATAATGATGATAAATATCGACTTTTATAGCGATATTTTTAAAAGCAATGAAATTTTCATTCTAATTATAAACCCTTATATGACTTGTTTAATGACAAATTGCGAAAAATATAAATTGAGGTCATATTTATATTTGTTTCGATGGCACAGTACCAAATTTCATGTTTCTCCTTGGAAAACTTATAGACTTTCATACAAACTTGTTTCCCCTATTAAACCTCTCTTGCCTAATTCCAAATATCCGTTTTTAGTGCGCGTTTAATTTATAAAATTAATTTTTGCGCAAAATTTCTACTTCCGCAGCATGTTGTGTCAATCACCAATCAACGTTTCCTTTTTATTTAAGTATATAAAGTATACCAAATACACCGTGTAAATCTGTAAGCTAGTCATATTCTCGAACAGACCTATACTGATCATAATAAACAACTTTCCCGAAGGTACATAGGTCGGAATATGAAAAACAAAATTGAACTACTCAGTCATTCAAAATCGATCAGCTGATTAGCAGTTTTGTATGGAGAGCATTTTTTTTTCATATTTTGTCCCAATTCCTTGGGAAAGTTGTTGTGTTGTTGATACATGATGTTTATAAAACCCTGTCCGATCATTAAAGGGGCTTTTAAAAAAAATTATACAAGTGTGGCTTAACACTTTTGCATGGGAGTGTCAATTTTGTTTCGAAATTTAACATTAGTCCCATAGGCATATAGGTTGTTCATATAGACAGTTGGGTCACCTTATTTTTAATATACCAACTATACTCGTAATAATGCCTGTATTAAGTATTAGCAATTTTTCCGCTACTTTGTGCGAGTAAATTATAGCCTTTGTCACCCGCCGATAAATTACTTTTTTATAGATGAAAGAATTTTGATAATCAGCGAGTAGTTTTGGGAGTCTATTCAATGCAGACAAACAAAAAACAAATCTTTCCTCTTTACAATATTACTCGCTGTTACCCCCGGCGTCACCCACGTGATGTCCTTCTCAGTACCCTTACCTATGTGTATGCAAAATTTTATGATGATCGGTTCAGTAGATAGGGCGTGAAAGCGTAACAAACAAACTCACTTTCGCATTAATAATATTAGTTAGGATTAGGATAGTAAAGATATTCAATGTCCGTGACCTAGTATCACTAAGCACACTTTTTTGAATAAAAAAAAACCATATTGGCCTAACAGAAATAACACGCTTGCCTGCGACACGTGGGACACCGGGTTCAATTCCCAGTGCGAACAAAACTTGTACTTCATTTTTAAAGTTATTTTTGTCAGTGGTTCTGAAGAAACCGAGGAAGAGTTGGCGACAGGCAGGCGGCCGATTGTAAAAACTTTTGCCAAATAATATCACGGCATGAATGCTGTCATAATAGCAAATCTCCGAAGCATCAAAGCTGTGAACGCAACCGGGTAAACGTTGGGATGAGGAGAAGCTGATCAGGGAGAAAAGAAAAAAAAGAAATGTACGAGCTCCTCTTTTCGTGCAGATAGTAAAAGCTGGTTGAGGGAATGTGCGAGTGTCTCGCCATTCATCACGTCTTTGTTAGTCTCCACTGCAGGAGAACGACCCTCTTTATACTACGAGAGCCACATATCTGCCAGAGCAGAGGATTTTGCCTTAACTCTCAACGCTGGCCAGACAGGTTGAAAAGGTCTATTTTGATGTTTAAATATGCTTTGTTTAGCTTGTGATTCCTAAGTCGCCTTCTACGACATCTACGGGAAGAGTTTGTCCTATTCTACCCTGCCGGGAACCACACGGCAAGTGTCTCCCCCATTATCTATGAAATCATATCAATAGACGATACGGCTAGCAACATGACACTATTCCCTTTCCCATCCACACGCCCATCATCATGCTTAAAACATGGCTTTTAGGTATAGACCCTAATAGGTATAGATGGGGCAGACAAGACCTAGAGCCATAGGGCTTTAAGCCCTGTCTACCCCATTAGGAATTATGATAATTTTCATCTCATACTCTACAAACAAAATATTCATGTCACGAGGAAGTATCACGTCACCACCACATTTCTCAGGCAAAAACATCACGTAATTATTTCTGAAGCGAAATCCCTGACTAAGCAATGTGCCACTTACACAAATGCTAAGTATGCCTGCATTACTTTCAACAATAACGTATGTACAATCAGCAAAGTATGAAATATGTACTTACACTTGTTTTTACCCGACTGACCCACCGAGAAGGAAGGTAATGTTTTTCGCACGCATTTATATAATTACTAGATTTCGCCCGCGGCTTCGCTCGCGTTAGTGTCGATCCCTCGGGAACAGTACTTTTCTCAGGGAAGACAAGTAGCCTATGACCTTCACCTTGCTCCAGACAACGTGTACCTATGCAAAATTTAATGATCGGTTCAGTAGATAGGTCGTGAAAGCGTAGCGCACTGTCGCATAGTTGAGATTGGGATAGTTGGGATATAGTATGTAAGTATGTCTGTACGTACATGTCACCTCCTGTAGCTTAAACGGCTTGACCGACTTTGAAGTGCGAGGTGCCATTAGATTTGTATTTTTTCCTGGAATATCATAGGCTATGTAATATCAGCAAAGAATCTATATAATGGACATTAACTGTCAAAAAAGGCATTCAGGTCAGGTTTTTTATTTTTTCAAATAACTTTTTGTTTGTTTATTCGCCTCATACGACAAAGATAGAAGTCAAGACATAGTAAATTCTTAGTATATACCAGGCTCATTCTTACAGGTATTTGTCTGCGATTCTGGAGATACCCTGGGCTGGCGTCAGGCAGGCAGACGGCCGTAAAAACTTTCGACAAATCATATCACAGCAAGAATGCTATCATAATACCTGAGCCCGGGCTCCGACCAGTGCCGTTATTAGCTCTAAAGCAAATAATACATCTGCTAAGGGCATCACGACTTGGGGGCTCCAAAAAAAGCACTAGAAAAAAATTAATACCAGCCCCCTTACGCTATTCTAATTTTGCTTTTGCGATGACGCCATCATCAGGGAAGGTGCATGACATGTAGATTAAGCGGAATTTTACAAAACTGGGATGAAAAATTGGGACGTAACCGGAAAGCCCCGATTTTGAAAAACATTTCTGATTACGTACTTATTGACCTTTCAAAGTAAGATGCACTTGTTTACATATAATTATTTATGAGCCGTATTGTTTGCGGCAGAGTAGAATAGGACCATTCTAAGTCTTCCCGTGGACGTGGATATCGTAGAGGCGACTTAGGTAACACAAGCTAAACAAAGCTTACAAACAATAAAGACCTCTCCAATCCGACTGACCAGCGTGGAGAGTGTAGGTCAAATCCTCTGGCTGCTCTGGCTAGTATATGGCTCGGTAGTACAGAGAGGGTCGAGCTCCTGCAGTGGAGACTGAGGCAGACCTAATGATGATGATTTATAATGCTTATTAAAACTACTTCAAAATACAACTATTTACATTCAAATATTTAAAAAGATTTTATTAAATCTATAATTAAAAGTTCCGGGTTATCACGCGGAAGGTTTAGATTAGAAGGCTGACAGCATTGCCAAGTTGGATTGCAATGCTATTGTTTGACCTAAGAAATTACCAGCCCTCTATTCAACCGATACCTCAACTACCTTTTGGGCTTAATAACTCAAACAGTTCATATGTGCTGAAACGGCTCAAATATGACCGCTGCTGCCGATGCAAGCATATTTGCGCCGCCGTTTGAGGATCTCAGCTTACTTATACTAATATTGTAAAGAGGATTTGATTGTTTGTTGCATTGAATAAACTCCAAAACGACAGCACCGATTTTCAAAATTCTTAGAAATAGAAAGCTAATTTATTTGCGGGTGACACAGGCTATAATAAACGCAAATGAAGTCGCGGGATAATTGTTAGTAAGTAATAAGTATAATAAGCATCTACCTAAAAAAGACTGTTAGGGAAACTTAACTATATTATTGCATAGAATAAATTCAGTTTGCACATTTGGTAAGCTAAGTTCTTCTATGACAGATGCCGAAACAATTCACAAGTTGTAATAGGCATATAGATAGAATGTACGACGTTGTGCATCAAAAAAGACATCAACGTGCCCTCTTGAAGATGACGACGGTACGTTAACTTAGTTATTTAGTTGGTTGGGCAAGCAAACATTTTAAGAGTATGAATTTATAAAAAAAAACCGGCCAAGTGCATGTCGGGCCACGCGCAGTGTAGGGTTCCGTAGTTGCGAATGACAACTTTGAGTTCACACTATTCACACTCGCACCTAACAGTTTAACGACCAAAAACATCTAACAATGAAAATAGTATGAAATTTTACAGTTTATAAGTTGGTTGCCTATAACTTTTTAGTTTGTACTTAGTACTCAGCTCTGATAGTTTTCCTTTCAACTTCAGTATATATACTACTGCTGTAGTTTTTTTCACGTATCTATATATAACCGTTTAGCAGATAGAGGGGGGGACACTTACCACTAACAAAAATTCGCACTTTAAAACCAAATATTTCGGAAACGGATCCCTAAATCGAAAAATGGTCGGGTCAACCTCACAATATTTTTGAAAGACCTATTTAGCGATACCCCACACGATGGGTAAATAGAGAAAAAAAAATTACTCCCCCACTTTACTGGTATGGGAGCTACCCTAAAAAAAATTTTTTTTCAAGATTTTATTCTACCACTTTTTTGCCATGATTAATATACATACCTATACCAAATTACAGCTTTCTAGTACTTATAGTCTCTGAGTAAAACCGCGGACGGACAGACAGACAGACAGACAGACAGACAGACAGACAGACATGGCGAAACTATAAGGGTTCCTTGTTTACTACGGAACCCTAAAAAGGACCATAAGATATCAATAACTTTTATAATAAGATGAGTTGAAGCATAGCTGTAGAGATTTAACCTGAACATTCGGAGGCCACAGTGCATTTCCTACTGTACCTTTATTCGTATTCGTCCCCGAACTACCCCGCGGAGTCTACAGCTACATCCACGCTGCACTGCAGCATAACCCTGTTGTCAGATTTTTTTGAACCGCCATATAAGCTTCAGTCATGGTTTTTTGTAACAAGTAACAACGTTTAGGGTACCTACCATGACAATGGACTTGTAAATGTTTAAGTACCTATCTACTAGTCGCATGGTCTGTGTTTTATTTCTGATTTCTCCCCCGGCTTTTAACGACCTCCTCTGGGAAGAGAAGCAGCTGGTATATTGTATCTTATCTCCATTATTACTTTAAGCTTTAATTTTACCTGGACATTGTGAAGCCGTAACGCATCTCCTGCTGTATTCGTCCCGGAGATACCCTGCGGAGCACCTACAGCCCACCCTGCAGCCCCAGGTGGTCGGACATCGCACGTTGCGGACACTGATCAGCCTCATATTCACGCAGGTTGAGGGACACTTCCAGCCACACAAGGAGAACTCCTCATTCGCTCTCGTGCACACTGAGGTTCGGTAACCCCAAACTTCAATAGATGGAAGTAACGAAATGGAAAGACAAAACAAAAGGAAATCTAACATTTTTAAGAATTTTGTAACAAGCGTGGATTCAATGCTACATGGTTACTACATGCCGTTTCGATATTTTTTATTGATATTGATATTTTTTTTATTATACCAACTAGAAACTATAACACTAACATCTGAAACGGAAATTTCATGTTAGAAGCTCTCGCTCGCGTTATCTTAGATGAAAGGTGTATTAAGGGTCCCACGTAAAGCCGCAATCCCATACAAACGTAGTTTCGTTTTAGTTTTACAACAGTTAAGCCAATCTCAACCAAATTCCGTACATACGACCGGATAAGGCATATTGATGTTTATAATCAGATTTCAATTTTAAAAACAATACCTATACAAAATTACAGCGAGTACAAGTTTTCGATACGAAACTTCAAATCGCTGTAATTTTGTATAGGTATTTTTTTTAAAATTGAAATCTGATTATAAACATCAATATGCCTTATCCGGTCGTATGTACGGAATTTTGTTGAGATTGGCTTAACTGTTGTAAAACTAAAACGAAACTACGTTTGTATGGGATTGCGGCTTTACGTGGGACTCTTAAGTACCCTATGCTTTGCTCCACATGCGATCCCTCGCTACCAGGAAATACTTTTTTAAGGATGATGGGTACCTATCTACCAATGTCCTTCTTTACCCATGACATAGTAGTACAAATGCAAAATTTCATTAGAATCAAAAGAAAACATAAAGTAGGTGCTTTCGCATATGTTATCGTAAGTATATACCTACTCCTAAGAAGTATATACTAGCATAGGTAATGATTGAAATTGAATCAGGTTATGGAATGCGAGTACCTACACGCATGCAAGCATCATCGAAGAAACAAACTAGGCCAGCCAATATCGACACAAAAAATGCAACACTGCAAAACGCGCGTGTATTGGCGATTTTTTAATTATATTTTACTAGCTGTCACCCGCGGCTTCGCCCACGTAAAATATAGCCTATGTCCTTCTCGGTACCCTCACCTATGTGTAAGCCAAATTTCATGATGATCGGTTCAGTAGATACGGCGTGAAATCGTAACAAACAAACTCACTTTCGCATTTATAATATTAGTTAGGATTAGGATTGAGATTGATAATAAAAATCTACACCCAAGTTTGCAACTTTCTTTATTTAAGACTTTACGGATTTTTTAATATACAAAGTGGAAGGGACATACCCGTAATAAATCGAACCCGGGGCTATATTATATCACTTTATTATAATGAAATTAAAATTACAGTCATAAAACCAAAAAAAAATTCAACGTTCCCATACGAATCGCCCGGGCGGCTACACACTTTTGTATGGAAATGCCGAAATTTATTTTTGTTTTTCGGCTGTTATTTCCCTCATCATTATCTGTTATGATCTAGTATAGACCTTGGTCGATAAATTACGGTTAGTATTATATTGTCTTTGATTACGGGTATGTCCCTTCCACGTTGTATACTTGATTGGAGTTAGAGAAGCCTTTTTCGGCTCTAATATTGCGCAGTTTTAGATAAAGCGTTTGTCAAACATAGATATATTTTATTTCAAAAGGTGCCATACGAGTATTAAGAAGTTATGCTGCCTGGAACCGTACCGAATGAATCTAAAGTATAATGTTTACGCTTGGTAAAGTACATACAACTGACGTCTGAAGCGTTCTCGTTCTCACTCTACTAACATACAAATTTACGAGTATAGAGGAACAGAGAATACAATGTCTTTATGTGTTCTGTGAGTAGACATGTACCTCCTCTTCTACTTTACGAAAACTGGTAGAATAACCCGAATATTAGACTTGGGTAGAGCCTAACACTAGCTATCCCAAACCATACGTATATTGGACAATACATAGATATGGGAAATGTAGGCCCACTTCCCACATAGTCTTAGTTGATACCTCACACCTAAGTAAATGCAATTATCACAGAGTCAACTTGAAGAGCTACTTTTTATCAGCTTTATAAGTTGATAGATAGGTTTACTAATTAATAAAATTACATTTGAGATAAAATTCTGATCTAAACGTGTAGATTTTCATCGAACGCCAAGACGTGCTGAATCAGTTAAATGTTTCATAATTCAATGAGATAAGTTTCTTCATCTTTATCATATGTACTCACTGCATATGAAACAGTTTCGTATAAAAACTCATCGGTACAGTCTCTAACCATGCATCTGTATCGAGACCTCTTCACAAAATGGTCAAGCGCTCGAGCATAGTATTTCTAACCGCACTCGCTTTTGCTAAAGGCCATGTTGCCTACTGGAATACTCCAAACAAGCTCCAACCAGTCCATGGATTATACGTGAAACCATCTGTCGACGGAACCACAGGAGACTTATACGTTGCTGCGTCTGAGGACAGCGGGGTGAAATCACAATGGTTAACAGAACAACCGGTCGGTTTTCTACCAGCAACACCAACGGCACATTCTCAAGTCTTACCCGTCGCCTACAACCCAAGCGTCGCCTTGACTGATGACGCGCTGAACCCTCAAAAACGCGCCGTGATCAACACTCCTTTGCAGTACGCCTATGCTTATCCTACTGTAACTAGCCATGCTGAAGGCAACGCTGCCGTGCCTTATCCATACGCCGTCCCGGCTCCAAATCCTGCTGCAACCAACACAGAATCAGTTACTACACGCAATCCCGACACACCTTTAGCAGCGAGTATTCCCCAGTACGCGCCCCTTCAATATTTTTATCCGCAAATGATGTCGGCGTATGCTGATCTTCTGAATACCTTCAAAGAGACAGCCGCTGCTGCCACGACGAGTGGATCGAATGAAGAATCCAGTACCACTGCTAGCCCGCAACCCGCATCCATGTGGCCGTACGCATATCCTGTTCAATATGTGATGGTGGATCCCAGCATGTGGGCACACAATCAAGCTGCTGCTATAGCATCTACGCCCACCACCACAACAAGTGCCACAGTTGCTGATGAATAAGATTTGATTGAGTTTTATATAAGTAAGGGAAACTTAGAACGGAAAGGTTTGACGACTGTAATTTTAATAATTTATTGTTTAGCGTTAAGTTCATAATAAAATACATTACAAATATTTGGTTTTTTTTTATACTATGGCTATTCATATCGATGCGGTACCAGGGTAGCAATGGGCCGTAGGATAATAAATTTCGAGCCGTACGCTTGTTAACAAAATAAATTAGAATGTGGCTTCATGAAATTATTATTCTTGCTTCCTTATTTAAATAAAAAACCCTGAAAACCTTAACCTTATGTCAGTGCAATGTCACTGTCACTCATTAAACTGTCCCTTTTGAAGTTTTTGACCTGTCTACGTTTCTGACATAATCCTTTTCTTTGGATTGCGCTTCGTGAATGATGATTACAATAAAATGAATTTTACATAAATTTAATTTACAAGACAAATATAGCAAGTTTGCTGGTTTAAAATAAGATTGTAATAGTTCTACTTGTTTAATTATCACACAAAATGGTGTCAAAGAAGAAGAAGAAGGTAAGTAACAACTTCATAAACATTACGACAAAAACACGTGTTTTTGGACTCCTAACCATAAAATTTTATTTATTTTAGTATTCGTCCGGAGAAGGAGCGCAGTTTATGACTAGGAAAGCAGCTCTAAAGAAATTACAGTTGACGCTGAAGGATTTTAGACGTATTTGCATCCTCAAAGGCATATATCCCAGGGAGCCTAGGAACCGCAAACGAGCTCAAAAGGGAGCAGGAGGCATCAAAACACTATACCACACGAAAGATATCAAATTCTTATTACATGAACCCATAATATGGAAGCTACGTGAACTTAAGGTATTGTTGGTGATCGTTACTTGTGTTAATTCACATTGTGCAAGCTATGTTTAGCAGCAAGTAACATTTAATTTTCTATTTTTAGGTTTATCAACAAAAAATCCGTAAAGCAAGATCTATGAAAAGATACAGTTTGATGAGGAAATACTTTCGTGACTACCCTGAAATCAATATAGATCACATAGTCAAGGAGCGGTACCCTACATTTGTTGACGCATTGAGAGACTTGGATGATTGCCTCACTTTATGCTTCTTATTCAGTACCTTCCCGTCTCTGAAAAAAGTTCCTCGAGACCAATCTATGTTATGCAGAAGATTGACAGTGGAGTTCATGCATGCAGTAATAGCTGCAAAAGCACTACGAAAAGTATTTGTATCTGTGAAAGGATATTACTACCAAGTTGAACTAGAAGGTCAAACCATCACATGGATTGTGCCACATCATTTCTCATTTCAGGTATATCTTTTTCCTTTCAATTACATTTTTTGTATCCCTATGCCTTTTTTATATTCATACTAACAATAACTTATTTTCAGCCTCAAAGCAAAGATGAGGTGGATTTCAAGATCATGTCAACATTTGTTGAATTCTACACAATGATGCTTGGCTTCGTAAACTTCAAACTTTACCACTCACTTAATCTGGTGTATCCTCCTAAACTCACAGCTGCCTTTTCGTCTGATACTGACAAAGACCTGATTGATGAACAGGCTTATGTATCTGAAAGAATAGCAGCAATGAACTTGCCTCTTGTGAAGCTGGCTGGCGCTAATGATGCTGAAGAACTACCTGAAATTGACATCTTCAACACTGAAGATGAAGATCCACAGAAGTTGGAAGAAGCAAAACAGGAAGCTGAGAAAGTTAAAAAACTAAAAACTATGTTCAAAGGCCTCAAATTTTACATCAACAGAGAAGTGCCAAGAGAACCACTTGTTTTTATCATCCGGTGCTTTGGAGGTGAAGTTTCCTGGGACAAAGACCACTTTGTGGGTGCCACATTTGATGAATCTGATGAGACCATCACATACCAGATTGTTGACCGTCCCAGCATGGATAAACAGTACCTCTCTAGGTACTATGTCCAGCCTCAATGGGTGTTTGACAGTGTCAATGCTAGGACCCTGCTTCCTATCAACAAGTACTTAATGGGTGCTGTTCTGCCACCACATTTATCACCATTTGTTGACAAGATTAAAGACCAAGTTTACATACCACCAGAGCAGAGGGCTCTCAATGATCCTGACTTCAAACCACTGAGTAAGTGATCAATGTTCACCAGATTTTCTAAATTTCATGTTTTTCGCAAAACAATTCACCGCAAACATTTAATTAATCCATGTCTTGTCAATATTTGTCAGATTAATCCCCTGTGAAAGTCAATTTGTCTCGAAAAACAAAGCTTACAACATATGATTTTTTTCTCTTTTTGCATATTAACAAGTCCATTCCAACATTCTCTGTACAATTACAGATGATGATGAAGAAGGCAGTGACATTGAGGAAGCCAGTGATGAGGATGCTGAAGAAAAGGACGAGGAGTCTGCTGAGGAAGGTGACGCTGAGGCTGCGCTCACAAAGCAGTATCAAGAAGAGGTGGAACAGGACTCGCCTTCAGAAGATGAAGCAGATGATGACATGGACCCAGAGAAGAAGAAACTTGCCAAACAGAAGGTTAATTTTTTGATCTGCCTGTCATTTCAGAACTTAATTTTACTACTAGCAGAGCTTTCCAGGACAAGATGGATTTATGAGTATTTGTATGACTTCCATAATATTGTAGCATAGTGGTATCATTTATGATGTGTCCACAAAGGCCCATACAAACTAGAGTTGCACTTCAAATATATACAGATGGCGCTACATGCTATATTTAATTTAATTCATCAACAACTATAAAAAGCATTTTCGTTTATAGCAATTGTTCAGATTACTTTTTATCTTTCAAATAAATGCATGCTTTATATACTTTCATTCTGTTTAGCCTATTGAACTAGCAGTTGAACTCTTGCCAGCTAACAGTGACTTTTTGAAATTTTGCTTCCTAGAGCACATGCTTCCAGACGAGACATCTTAATTATTATCAATGATCATAGGAGGATCTTTTGTAGGAAAATCTCCAAAAATTTTACTGCAATACTTTTTCAACAAATATATGTATGTTCACAACTTACTGTGGATCTAGATTAATCTGTTTATTCATATATTTAATTTATAAAATCCATGTTGCATTGCTTTTATTTTTATTTATTTTGCTTACAGAAAAAGGCCATGGCAGTCTCATCTGGTGTACCTTACAAGGAGCATCCATACCAGAAGGAAATTGAAGACAAGCAGGCATTCCGATTGAGGGAGAAACTTGTTCGCAAGAAGCACAGGAACCTATACAAGAGCATGAAGGCAGGCCAAGAACAGCGCAAGAAGGAAATCTGGCTTCTCAGGAAGAAGAGGCGCCTTCATGACGAAAAGGCAAAGGTGGAGAAAAAGAATGAGAAGAAGAAACAAAGATTACAGGCTATTGAAGCCGCCTCAGCTTGAGTATAAATAAATAACACAATTTGACAACAACTGTTTTATTTCTAAAATTATTATATTTATATTTACACGTGTGTAACACAGACAATGCTTTACTTTTCATAAACAAGAGAATACAAAACAACTTGTGCTAATTAAGAATGGAATCTATACAGCCCTTCCATTTGCCTGAGGCCATAATAATGACGAAAACTAATATACATGTCTTATAAATTATTTGATTGTCAGTCAGTCGTATAAAAAATGGAAAATAGTTGTAATTTATATATATTACCAATAATAACATAGTAATCAACAGAATTGGCCCAGTATAACTTGTAAGGCCGTGCGCTTGAGGGACGCAGCATACAGCCTTACACATTATAAAGAGCTTGTTCGTTCATATTTTGAAAATGATTGCGTTAATATGAGCAGCAGTTACAAAGCAAGGAATGTGACTGCTGCTCACCTGCTCGTCGATATTCGTGCTCTGTGGAAGACGGCGGCGCGGACGAAACTGAAAAGGGACGAACACCCGATGTGTTCGAAACGGCCGGCAGCAGATTTGATTTTGGAAATCGGTTGAAGTTAGCTATGCTCGGAATTCTAGACTGCTTTATTGCACTCTAGTATCAAAATAATGCCCACACCTCTTCGATCCTCACCTTAAAAGAATTATAGTAGTATCTTGCATCATAATCTATTGCTTTTGGAATACATAGCGAAAAACAAGAAACAAATACCCGCCGCGGATAACACAACGCAGAGCAGTAGATTTCATAATTTTGTATGAGATTGCATGGCAGAAATGTGCATGTTCGGCTCATAAAGCACATAAGGCAGTCTGATCAGTAGACCATATGTGACATAGCATAACACTTCTGTCGCATACGGATACACATTTCGGGAATAATTTATGCATATTTAAAGACTATGCAAAGTATGAAATCAGTGAATCTAATTGGAATCTGGATCACTATCCTCTGCTTCACTGTCTTCTAGCTCGGGCATGGGGAAGCGGAGAACTGCTGCTATTCCGGTCAGCTGATCCAGTTCTGAAAATAAATATAAGTGATTATTACCATGGTGGTATCATCTTTGACTTGTCCAAGAAGATTCATACGAACTAGAGTTGTGCTTAGTATTAATATTAATTCAAAGATCATCATTAAATCAAAGATGTACATTAAAAACTAACAATAAAAAGCGGCCAAGTGCGTGTCGGGCCACGCGCAGTGTAGGGTTCCGTAGTTGCGAATGACAACTTTGAGTTCACACTGTTTACACTCGCACCTCACAGTTTAACGACCAAAAACATCTAACAATGAAGATTGTATGAAATTTTACATTTTCCAGTACATTTTATAAGTTGGTTGCCAATAACTTTTTAGTTTGCACTTAGTACCCAGCTCTGATAGGTTTCCTTTCAACTTCAGTATATATACTACTGCTGCAATTTTTTTCAACTATCCATATATCAATATAGTACCGTTTAGCAGATAGAGGGGGGGGGGGACACGTACCTCTAACAAAATTTTGCACTTTAAAACCAAATATTTCGGAAACGAATCCCTAAATCGAAAAATGGTGTTCTCAACCTCACAATATTTTTCAAAGACCTTTTTAACGATACCCCACACGATGGGTAAATAGAGAAAAAAAAATTCCCCCTCTGTACTTGTATGGGAGCTACCCAAAAAAAAATTTTTTTTCAAGATTTTTTCTACGACTTTTTTGCCATGATTAATATACACGCTCATACTCAAATTACAGCTTTCTAGTACTTATAGTCTCTGAGTAAAACCGCGGACGGACAGACAGACAGACATGGCGAAACTATAAGGGTTCCTAGTTTACTACGGAACCCTAAAAAGCATTTTAAGTACTGCATTTGTTCAGATTAAATTTTCATTAATAATGCAAACTACCCATTTTTAGGCTTTATCACTTTCTAATTAATCCAGTTAACTAGCAGTGAACCTCTACTGCCATCTAACGATTTTTTTTTAAACTAGGCTTGCCAAAGCGCGCACCATCGGATGAGTCATCTCTTGTTGTTGAATTATTATATGGTAGTACACACAGTGGCTTTCAATGTAGTTGCCTACTTATGACGCTAAAAGTAAGATTAAACATGATGAGATTTTCAAATATTCTAGAGACAATACTCACGTTATTAAAATTGAAATATGTGATGAAAAAGAATTCGCCAAAGGCAGGATTCGAACCCACAGCTCTTAGGTCTGCGCCCTAAGCGTGCTACCAACTACACCACCTTGGCTTCGTATCCGCGTCGAATTCTCTTATCACATATTACCCCGTAGGGTATAGTATAACACATTCAAAGCATGCAATACTACCCACTATTTAGTAGAGAGGTATTCAACTTCATTCATATCAGACGAATATAAAGTTGATTAAATTGAAGAAAGCTCTTACTCAATTAAAATGGTTTATACTATACTCACGTTCACCAGATACATGCATGCTGGAAAATATCCTGACATCACCTCCGTTTTCTCGAACTGAATCTACTAAAGCTACATACTCTTTCCTTTGCTGTATATCTTGACACCTGAAAAAATATTAAGAAAAATCATCAGGGTGGGTGAAATGAGCCCTAACACTATCCACAATCTATGCACTTTACTGAGAACTATCCCACCTTTAAATTTGAGCTTTATCATATCAATTGCAATTCATGTCTAGATGTGTTCTATTTAAAAAATAAATATATCACACAGATTGAGCTAGCCCCAAAGTAAGTTCTTGTGATATGGGATACTAACTCAATGATACTATATTTTATAACAAATATTATAGATAAACATCCAAGACCTAGGTCAATCTGAAAAAGATCATTTTTCATCTTGACCTGACCGGGGATCAAACCCAGGACCATCCGTTTCACAGGCGGCGTGTTGACCGCTGCGCCACGGAGTATTATATATCCTTATAGTATATATCACAAAAATATAATTTGATAACCATTTATAAAAAAAAATAGAAACGCATGTCGGCAATTTTTAAAATTAACTACGTAGAAATCTTCTAAAGCCCTCCTAGGACACCTTTTGCTAGGTTACTTGAATCTGAATGAAAAATCTAAGTAATAAGTGGTACACTACATCTTCTGATTATTATTTTCTAAAGGAACAAAAAAGCCGACTAAAGAGCCAAATTTCATTTTAAAATCATAGTGGTTATGTGTCTTTTATAGTAATAATAGTTTATGTAAATAAAAAGTCACACCTAAATAACTTGTCAGATATCATGAGAGTCTCAATGGCCATTGCTTCATTGGCTCTCTCCACATGCTTCTTGCCGTAGAAAGCCTTCGCCGGTTCCAGCTGCAGCATTGTGTAGAAGCTCTCCAGCAATTTCACCTCGCTTGAGGCCTTTGTGTCAGAGATCTTTGACATCACAGCTGGCTCTTGAAGCACCTCTGAAAAATATATTTTTTTGATTAATAATTAACAGTAAAATACTCGACCAGGCTACTTTGTGGTTGTTGTTTATAAACTATTAATTATTGGTACAATTATAAAAGTAAACTTAAAAATAACAATGAATCCTATCTATAAATTAAATTTGCTTATAAATTACATCTGCCTTCAAATAAAAAACCTACCTAAAATCGAAATAAATAATTGTTTGTTTGTTTGTTTTTCGTATGTGTAAGTGTTGCCACCACCAGTGTTGGCCACTGGTGTCTGATTTTTCAAGCTGCCTTAAGGCATCTGACATAGCTTAACGACTGCCATCAACGATGACAGCCGGGACCAACGGCTTAACGTGCCTTCCGAAGCACGGAGAAGCTCGAGATATTTTTATGCCACTTGCGGTCACCCATCCAAGTAGGGACTGCACCAGGGGTTGCTTAACATACGTAAGCGCTCATAGAGCTCACACCGACTGGACCAATAAATAATGTCCTGCAGGTTATTGCCCTGCGATAATGTGACTAGAAGACTGACAGTATTGCCGATTTGAATTGCAAATTGTCGATTTGAATTGCAAACTGTCGGTAGTATAACAAGTGTTATTATTATTCATTGTTCTGTGTGATGGATGCCCTAAGGCAATAAGGACCCTAACCATTTTTATCTAATTTTAGTTATACAGTTATTTCAATACTTTCACTTAATACAATTAGGAATAGGATATGATACCTTTCAAAGAATGCTTAAATCCTGAAGAGGCTTTGACCAGCAAGAACTTCCCTTTATTTTCAATGAGCAATTTATTATCTGTCTTTATCGCTTGCTGCATCATGTACTCGAAGAACTGGTCCTTCACAAACCCTGGAGAAGCAATTATCACACACTTGACTACACTGAAGTCTATGTGCCGGAGGATTCCTTGCATCACTGCATCATAGAATTTGTTCAAACCCTGAAAGCAATATAAAACAATAAAAGCCAGAAAAGTTATGGATCAGATATTGAGCAAGTGGTGTTTGCAAAGTACAAATACAAAATGTTAATCACTGATTACCTAATTCTGAGATTCTAACGAATACTCAAAGGCACTCAGAAGCATCTTAACTATAAACATTCTCAAATCTGGTTCTATCAATCAACATTACCTATCAATATAAAAACAGCCATAAATTGAAACTAACTGTCATTACATAGTTGAGATTCTATTAAATATTCAGCAAGAGACTTACTAAAGTTAGGTACCTAGTGGGAAATTTATAGGTTGAAGGCAGATAATCAAAAATGATAACATTGCATAATAGAGATACATTTTGTAATGCATAGTGGACATATTTAAGAATAAAGGATTACTATATAGAATAAGTACAAAATTTACATGTTTAATGAAGTACGAGACAGGTTCTTAGCTGGAGTACCTATGGAGAATGGATTGCTAAACAAAGTGTTGAGCAATCCATTATCACATCCAGCAAAATCAGTATACCCCTTATGGAGGTGTATAATGTTGCTAAGATAAATTTTATACTAGAGGTCCCCCATGAGGCTGGCATAGTCACATCAAGTGTACTGAAGCCTCGAAAAAAAAATAGATTGAAAAAAAAAAAGAAGTACGTGTTTTGAATATTGCAATCAATAATAATTACCTTCTCATGTTGTTGTACAAAACCTTTCCTTTTCCTAGGGATTGTCATATCTATCTTGGACCGTACCAACGTCATCGAGGGAGTTATAAGACATACATGGGCTAATCCCTCCTGCATGACGACCGCAGCAACATCAGCATTTGTTGCAGGGTCGCAGGCCATCTCCACTCGCTCTAAGGCAACAGAGTCCCATAGTAATTTTTGTAATATAAACTTCCGATTCAGCTCCAAATCTAGCGTATGGTAAGCTCCCATCTAAAACAAATCATGTTGTCTTGAAATTATTTCTTGTGAAGAATGTAAGAGGTTAAAACAGTTTCAATTTATTGATAGATTCCATCTGCCATATTTTTATTTTTTTATTTATTTCATACCATCATGTCACCTTACAGACTAGCTATATTGTTTTTTGGTGACATGACCAATGCACTCTCAGGAAGACCAAAATCTAATGGCATGTTACACAGAATTGGTCAAGCTGTTAAGGCTGCAGAAGATAAGAAAGAAACAAACATATATGCATACAAACAAAAAACATTGCACCCCTGATTGTGGCAGATTGGTGAAAATATACTACTGCATCTTGTTTATCAAAAATATAATAAGATATTAGAAGACAATAGAAGATATAAGAAGACCAAAAAATTCTTTTACCATTGGATAGGTACATTATCCCTGAATGCCATAGGCTATGCATGTGCCACAGGCGAAGCTAGGGTGGCCTGCTTGTCAAAAATATAAGGGAGATTATTAAAAGTAAAGGACAATTAGCAGTCTAACTTTCTTTATCACAAAGGGTGCACAACTTATGGTGCCATCGAAAAGTCTCAAGTTAAAATTTTAATGTTTAAACAAAGACCTTTCTTTTGATGTAACACTCTTGGTAAATGACAAACACATACCTTCACATACTGATTCTCAACAATGTTACGACCTTTTAACCGCAACATGCATGCTTGCGTATCAAAATCGATGTTTTCCACCCTAATAGTGAGAGTGGTTCTAACTCTGCTGCTGGTAGAAGATCCCGTGGATGATTCTGTCTGCACTTTACGTACTGTCGACGCCGTGACCGCATCGCCCTCAGCAATCAGGTTGTATGCGTGCCACATATCCTCCGGCTCCTCTGGGATAAGCCCAATGCTCCTACACAAAACAAAATTTAATTTAATATTAATGTACATACTATGTTCACGCTGCAATAGCACAGATGTTCATTTCTCACCCGCAACCATCTTTCTCGATGTTTTTGAAAACAAGCTTCATTTTGGCAAAAAGTGTTATCAATTTCTCATTTTGATATGTTCAAACACATGATGTCTTTACGAAATTATTCTCAAAATAATTTCCTTCGTCTCGCCTCTTCTAGACCCATGGATTGGAGCATGGATGGATATTTGTTTTTGGCACTTGTCATCATGACATTGACACTCAGAAGATGACGATGACAAACACTGTTTCTGTTTTCTCTGAGTGTTTTCTGCTGCCACGAAAGTAAGGTGAGTTACACATACATAATCAATGACTCATTCTTGATTATTTTATCCGACTTGCATAAGGAGAGTATGTTCTATAGTATTAATTTATTTAAAAAACTTTATTGTACCAAAAAAATTATTACAATTGGTGGACTTAATTGTATACTATGAGCATGCATTCTCTCCCAGTCAACCATAAGGAAAATTATAGAGAAAGTTATGCGTTGTATTTAATATTTCGTTCATATTACTTAGCTTAGTGGTGGTGGGTGGTTCTCTTTGGAGTGTGTTTCCAGTTGCATCCTTAACTGCGGAACTTTGAAGCCCGTTATCCGCTATACGAGTTATGTTATATATGACATAACTCACAAAATCGGCCAAATGTGAGTCGGACTCGCACACTTCGGGTTTCACACCATTATCTATACAATTAAGTCTATCAAGCAAAAACGGCAAAAATCATGTTTGTTTTATGAGTGGTTTTATAAGAACATTTATTTTGTTCTATCATTTATTTAACAGAAATACATCATTTGTAAAAATGTCAACTGTCTAGCTATCACGGTTTGTGAGATACAGGCTGGTCACAGACAGACGGACACCGAAGTCTCAGTAATAGGGTCACGTTTTTACCCTTTGGGTACGGAACCCTAAAAATCAATATAAATTTCCCAGTTTTAATAGTCCTGTCATGTCGCATTTGTATGAATAGAAGTGATATAGTAAGCTAAACTAACTGCAGTTAAATAACTATAGGGATCTCTCCTTCAAAAAATACGATTATCTTTATTTGTAGCCTCATAAACATTTTAATATTTACTCAGGATGGAAAGAAAAACATAAGTAAGTAAAAAGTCAATACCCAATTCTTTATTTATTTATAAACAAACAAACATATAAAAACAAACTGACAAATGTATGGACTTTTGACTTAATAATACGTCTCTTTCTAATCTGTCTGACTGACTTTCTAATCTGTTTGACCAAATGTTGGTTTGCATTTGCATTGTATGTATAACCGGCCTTATTTATTTACAAAATCGTTGTTTTTTGATCTATACAATCTATAGAATTTGCGTTTTGTTACTACACACAAACTTATTTTAAACAAAATAAAAATGGTTGAAAACGTTTAGTACTTTACTAATTAGTTTACTTAATTTAAACGTGAATTTATAAAATAAGAACAATATTAAAAAATACATGGCCTTCGATCTAATCAATTATGTATATTACATATATATAATTAAGATGTAATTTTGACGTATCAATTCTAGAAACTAAACGCAAATTTGATGTTTTGTTAAAATCGTGATGGCAGGACTGGCGATCGTTTTGTATTGCTATGAATTATTTTCCGTTACGTGTTCGGAGCTTGCTTAGCTTTACGCTAACAATATATTTACGCGTTTTTTGGCTTACAAACTATTAAGTGTAAAAGAATTGATGTATTAATTATGGTTAATGTGCAACTTACACAGTGTGTGAAGTGATAGTGATAACAATATTGTCAAGCTCAGCTGGTCGTGACGAGCGGTAAAATCTCACCAGTTTTTCTTTAGGTTACGGAAAGCACTTTTTGTGCTCCATTTCCTCAAGGTATGCCGTTATAATTTTATTTCTATTGCTTGCATTTGACTTGGGTAAATTTGTTTTCAATTTGATTCATAGACAGTATTATTGGGTCACGCACGTCGATCACAAAATAAATAAATCAATAAATAATTCATTTTTATCACAAAAAATACAAGATTCCGAAAATTGTAGCAGTCATTATTTCGAAGACTCACATTGGCCGTGATCCAGATTGCGCGTCCTCTTACTGCGCGGGAACTCGCGATATTTTTAGTTTATATGTCGTATGATGATTTAAACGTGTTGTTAAAAAGGTTCTCTCTCTCTATCTATTCTCGGTTTTTACCATAAATCTCTCGGTTTTCAGTAGTATAATGGGTTCATAAGATTTAAAGATCAAAACAATTTAAGTGCTGAAAAGTGTATGAAAATATGAGTGAAGTACAAGAAACTACGCCGGCGAATGCCGCACCGCCAACTCGTGCCCCAGCATCATCAACATCATCTGAAAACCTGTCGACGGCCAGCACGGCAGCTACGTCTTCCAAACCTGACTCAACAAGACCCTCATCCCTACCCAAGCCATCGGGCCTCAAGCCGCCAACCAAAATTGGAAGGCTATGCTCCAACAGTGCCCCAAAGCCTGCAATCCCCATTTCTCCAAGAACTGGTAAGTACTTTTCAAAATCTACCAATTATTCAGCAGACAAGTAATTTTACTCTTCTTGTTAATTTTTAAGTCCAGTTATATGCAAACTGCAATTGACAATCCATTTTATGTTGTCTTTAGATTACTGTTAGTGCTGCTGTGAATTGAATTTAATCTCTTTTATCATCAATTATTGTTCATAGCAATTCCAATTGCGGGCAGAGTTCGAATCTTCATAAGATCAGATCAGCTGCAGCCAATAATTGATAGATTTGACTTTAGCCATTGGCTCAGTCAATCCTATTATCTTCAATAAAGTTTAAGCTGCTTGCAAGGCCATTGGGGTACGCCTAATTCCAATCCAGTTTCATCCATCTGCACAGTCATATTTAATTTCCATGCTCATTTTATTATTCTTTTATCAATTTCAATTTCTTATACATGTGGTTAATATAAAAATGTGCCCATTCACATAATGGATCAGATAGCCATCTGAAGAGTCTGAAACTTGTTGGCATTTCTGACCTAACACATAAGTCAAACAAAGTTTTAATTGTTAGCATGCATGTTGTTAATTTCTTAATAAGCACCATAGTATTCTGAGCATAGGTTATGGTTACACTATTTCAAGTTCATATTAATTTTCATATGCACATGTTTCTTGTGTTGCAATGTGTGTCCCAGTTACAATAGATGCACATCGCGATAACGCCGCAGTAGGTAATACGGCCGTTTATATTAATAAACCGAATTGCGCCGTACTCTCGCTTGTTATGACTACCGAGAAAAAGCACTCAAATAAAACTACGAGTTCATTAGGCTTGCATTTTCAACACTCGTAATACAGACTGGAATACATTATGAGTTCTAATAAAACATTAAAAATTAATGTTAGTAATATTAAATGAGGCGTAAATCTATTAACTGAGCATAAGTCCCGCATGCATTGGATAGCGTCATCGCCGCTTATTATATCGATGAGGTGCACGACGGAGACGCGGTGACCTCAACTTTTCCAATATCTTGGATTGTGGTCAAACATGTTGTTCTCCATCCAATTTGTGACCTTGAACAGACAGATAGAAAACCAGTATTGCGGTATTCCAATTCGCAGTAATCACGATTCACGCATTTATAATTATTCTACGTAATTCCACTTATAGCACAATTAGTTACGTATCGTACGTAATTAGATGTGCGGATAAATTCTTGAGATTCCTTTTAAAATTAACATAAAGGAAACGTCAACGTGCTTTTTAATTGTCTACGAAAAGCGAGTCAATCAAACATTTATCTTCAAAGTACGCTATACAACCACGTGACAACCACTGACGGAACCCGGAACCAAGCAAGAAGACGCTGCTGGTCGCTTCAATGCACGTTATCGTGCTCAACGTCTTGAAGATACGCATCTAGCTGCAGCGACCAATTGTTGTTGTGACCAACCGTGTGTATGAGTGCCCAACACTGGTGTCAGATTTTTCAAGACATTGCTTAACGACTGCCATCAATGATGACAAGTAAGCGTAAGCGACCAGTGTTTCAACTGGTTCGTCTCACACTCGAATCCTCAAATACTCTTTCTATCTCTCTCTGAGTGTCTACCTACCAGTTGCATTATCGACTATGGTACCTACTTACTCCCGAATTCAAAATAATCTTTACTAACGACACCTTAATCTCAGACTGTCTTTATCTTGCTACCTTATCTAGACAGTGACAGAATGAGACTTGAGAACGATTTAAGTTAAGATGCATCATCATCATCAGGTCCTTGTTAGTCTCCACTGCAGGAGTATGGCCCTCTCTTTACCACTAGAGCCCAATATTAGTTAAGAGCAGTCAGAGGATTTGGCCTACACTCTCCACGCTGGCCAGACGGGTTGGTGAGTTTCTTTGATGTTTATGAGCTTTGTTTAGCTTGTTTTTCCTAAGTTCCTTCTACGACATCCACGGGAAGACTTGGAGTGGTCCTATTCTACTCTGCCGGGAACCACACGGCAAAAGATGCATCTTAAGATACCTTTAAGTTTTCGGGCGTTAGTCGTCCGCCAGTGCTGTCACTCACAAGACAATCCCAGAAAGATTTTCTGCGATCGTAACTATCTGATCATTAACTTCCATATATCCATCACAATAAGAGCCATTTTCTGCTCCACATTTTGGTTACCATAACCTCCATTAATCTTAGTAATTCCTAAAGCAGGAAAAAAAAACCGACTAAGTACTTTTATAACTTTCTGTCTAAACAAATTTAGGTTTTCTATAGCATTCAAATGGAAAGTGAGAGTTTTCGCCGGCCCGCTTCTTTTGTTTTGGTTTGATCGGCTTCAGCGCTGCGCCTGCGCTGGTCATCGAGTTTCACCTGATACTGTGTCCGATGGGACAGCTTTGGCACGTGAGCGCGCTCCAGTTGGCGCCAATCATGGCAGTTAATAGATTTCACTTTAAATTCATAGTTAAATTATTGGTAATCTTAATTGTATGCAAAATGTTTGTTACTCACATTCAAAGTCAGCTATAGGCTGTCAAGTTTCGATCTCATCCGGAGGTCTCCCTAAGGGCGTATGACAATCGAGAAGCGCGTCACGAAGTCATTGTCGGTATTCGAAGACGTTATCGTAATCGTTTTCATTTAATAATGCCCTTATTTCTTTACTCAATACTCAATTACGTTAACCTAGTTATTGCAGATTTAACGCTTTGTATCTATCGTAAATATGACTTGATGATTTACTCAGTAAAGCATCGATCTCACCATTTACTGCAAATTTTCTAGGTGTAAACAACTTTGTAAACTGAAACATACGAAAAGAGTGACCCACGGACCATTTGTAGATCCCACGGTACTTATAATGTAAAAGTAATATTCATAAAAAACACATTTTGGTCATCATAAATAGCAATACTTACGCTGTGTAACCTCCATTATAAATTACATAACTGTTTAATTTATAACCTATTCTTTGTTTAACCGTAAAGAATTCGTCAAAGTTATGTTGGACCTTCAAGATTTCTAGCAACTGTCACACGTCATAACAATAGATTGATGTATGTTATAATAATAATAATAATAATAATAATTTTTATTGACTCAAAAAGAATACAGCAGTTTACACAAAAATCTCTGGGCTCCACACTAGGATTCCCTGTGTTGTGGATACCCAGTCTCTTTCGTTCACTTTTAATATAACAGGCTATATACATTGCGGTTTTGTAGTGTAATGTAGTGTAGTGTAGAGTAGTGTAGTGTGGTGTGGTATAGTGTAGTGTAGTGTAGTGAAGTGTAGTGTAGTGTAGTGTAGTGTAGTGTAGTGTAGTGTAGTGTAGTGTAGTGTAGTGTAGTGTAGTGTAGTGTGGTGTGGTGTGGTGTGGTGTAGTGTAGTGTAGTGTAGTGTAGTGTAGTGTAGTGTAGTGTAGTGTAGTGTAGTGTAGCGTGGTTTAGTATAGTATAGTCTAGTGTAGTTTAGTGTAGTGTAGTGTAGTGTTGTGAGGTGTGGTGTGGTGTAGTGTAGTGTAATGAAGTGTAGTGTAGTGAAGTGTAGTGTATAATTATCCCAGTATCGTCTCAGTCTCTTCATATCCAAGGGTAAGTAGCCAAGAGGCTAGTTTCTTTTTACAGATGCGTCGTGTGTATGAAGCTATATTTAGTTTTCGATTTATTTTTGTGTACAAAGAAGGTCCCATAAAAAGTGAGCATTTTTTAGCAAAACTAGTTTTTATTTGAGGAGTATGCCATATAACTTTTCTTTTTTTCAGGTTAACATCTTTTGAGAAGAGCGATTTTTTATGAAAGGATAAGATTAAAAAGAGGATGTATAGTTGTCGAACTGTGAGTACCTGAGCCTCATTATAGAGGAGTTTAGTAGGGTGTTGGAATGGCTTTCTAAAGGCTACCTTGAGAAGTGCACGTTGACAGCGTTCAAGTTTTAGGATCAGTGTTTTGCAAGCAATTCCCCATATCGGGATGCAGTAGGTGATAACTGATTGGCATAAGGTATAATATGTTGTTTTTATAATGTCAGTATCACCTATAGTTCTCAACTTTCTGAAAATATACATAAGTTTTCTTATTCGACTACATACAGTCTCAATTTGTTTTTTCCATGAGAGGCGTTCGTCTATATAGACTCCTAAGTATTTAACATCCTTAACTTGTTCTAAGGCCGCACAGTGGCAAGTACCTTCGTTATAATTGTTGCATTCATGAAGTGTAAGGTGCAGCTGGTGGCGAGGTTTGCTCTTTTGACTTATGCGAAATGCAATGTATTTGGTTTTGGTTGCATTCAAGGTAAGTAAGTTGCTTTGTAGCCATTTAGAGACTACCTGGAGTCCAGACTGAGCCACTTTCTCTACTTCTGTCCAAGTTTTTCCTTTAAATATAATTGCAGTATCATCCGCAAATGCAACTATCTTTGAGTTATTAATATTTAATTTACAGAGGTTATTGATATAGAGGAGGAACAGGGTTGGGCCGAGCACGCTTCCTTGGGGGACGCCAAAGTTTATTGGAAGAGGGTCGCTAAGTATTCCTTCTATTACTGTTTGCTGTTTACGGTCAGTGAGGTAGGAAGTAAACCAATCCAGAGCTATGCCACGAATACCTATCTTTTCTAATTTTCTCAGTAATATAGGACGGGAAACGGTATCGAATGCTTTGGCTAGGTCTAAGAACGCTCCAATGCATTTGTTTCCTTTGTCCAGTTCTTTAGCCACCTCGTTTGTTAGCATCTCTACTGCGTCTTCAGTAGACATTTTGTTGCGAAAGCCAAATTGAGTGGGTGCTAGGTAGTTATTTTTTTCTAGGTAGTTCATAAGTCGTTTATTAACTATTTTTTCAAGTATTTTTGATATTACAGTTAAAAGTGAGATAGGTCTATAGTTAGAAGCTATTTTAGGATCGCCTTCTTTAAAAATGGGTGTTAGGTTGGCAAGTTTAAGATTTTGTGGCACAATTCCAGATGATAGGCTAAGATTACATAGAAAAACAATAGGTTTAATAAGAGTATTTTTGGCCATTTTAATGATTTTATTATTAATTTTATCCCAACCAGGTGCAGATTCTATTTTCAAATTGTTTATTATTTTTGCTACTTCCTCTACATTTGTTGGAAAAAGAAAAAAAGAATTACAATTAGAGACCGTGCCCTCATCATGGCTAGGAGCAGCTACTAGTTCCTGTTCTGTTTTATTTATTTGTTGTAAAATATTATTTGCAAGTTTTTCTCCTACTGATGCAAAATACTCGTTAACCTTATTTAATGATTTTGTTTTATCTGGATCAATTTTGAAGAGGTCTATATTTTTATTGTTAGCTTTACTGATTCTGCAGATTGATTTAATGGCATTCCATGTTTTTTTTGTGTCTCCTTTGCTTTTATTTAGTAAGTTTTTATCATGTTCGTTTCTGAGATTTTGTAGGAGGTTGTTACAGTTATTTCTATACTTATTGTACGTTTCTTGTATTTGGAGATCTTTAGGATACTTTTTTGCCTTCATATGTAGTAAGTCTCTACGCCGAATGCATTTTAGAAGTCCCTTGGTCATCCAAGGTTGGATAATTGTATCTTTACTTCGCGTTTTTTGCTGAGTAGAATTTTGACTTATTACATCACCTATTTTTTTTGTAAATTCATTAGTGGCTTCTGTAACGTCTGTGTGCTTGTAGATATCGTCAAACTGTATTTGCTCTAAATCGTGGAGTACTTTTTCATAGTTAATTTTCTGTATATATTTGTCTGGTTTTTTGGTTATTTGGTTGATGTCTTCTATAGCGATTATTATAGGATCATGGTCTGTGATATCTGTTGAACATACAACAACCTGTATGGGTTTGGAGCATTTAACTTGAACATGGTCTAAGCATTTTGGCCCACGAGTTGGATAATTATGACCGGTAATAAAGCCTAAGTGTGATGTAAAATTTATATATTCCTCCGCGCGAGTATCATTTGTGTCCTCCTTGATATCAACATTAATGTCACCAATGATTAGGCAGTTTTCAGTTTTACATGCTTGTATAGCTTTTTCAAGGGACATAAGGAAAGTTTGGATGTTGTATATGGAAGGTGATCGATAAACAGCAACCACTGTAAATTTGTCACCGATGTGAATGTTTAGGCAGCTCCCTTCTTTGAAGGGCATTTCATCGATACTGATTTGAATATTCGCTTTGGACAAAACTACAATGCCATCATTTTGATTGTAGCAATGTTTTGATAATTGCATGTTATAACCATCTAAGGCGATTCTAGGGGGATTGCCTTTCAGCCAGCATTCGGTGAAAATTATCAGATCAGGTGAGAACTTTAATCGTGATAGAAAAACTTGAAATTGAGTGAAGTTTTTATTAATGCTTCGTATGTTTATGGTTGCTATAAGGAACTGGTTATGTACATTGCCTATTTTATGTAGGCACAGTTCAGGGTCGTTAATTTTAGTGCTTTGCAGTAGCTTTTTATCATCTAAGTCGTTTATGATTCTATCCATAATAGTTCTTTTTTAGTATTTGTTTGTTCCATAAAAATTGGGCTTTGGGTAGATGGATAAGGCTCAAGGCTATATATATGAAAAAGGATGTTGGCAGTTGGTGTGTGGGATTGATGTTTGTGTATTGTGTGAATGAGTGGAGTGTATGGAAGTGAGTGAGTTTAAGTAGTTGTGTGTAACAATGAGCAGTTTGTGTTGATTGAGTATGAATACGGCAAAAATATTGATAAGTATGTTTTATACATACAGTAATACGTGAGGTTACCGAGTCCTGCACCGAAATTTTAAACACGCACATTAATATATAAATAAATAGTCACTTCACAATCTTGTTTTTAAGGTCTTCCAAGTAATGCTCATCCTTGATTACAAGAGGAGTGTCACCTTCTTTTTTTCGCAAGAATACCTTTCCACCACTCGTCCAGCAAAAGTTATATCCGTCGGATCTTGCAAGCTCACGAGCTTGGTAAAACAATCTTCTTGTTTTAGGAGGAAGGTGCTCTGAAATATAAATGGGCATTGGTTCGCCATCAATGCCAAGCATCCTTGTGTTCAGCTGGTCTGATTTAACCTTAGAGTAATTTTTGATGCATTGGAGAAACTTTTCTTTGTATCGCGTGTCTGAAAACTCAATCACGAGTGTGGATTTAGTTGGGTTCTGTCTATTATTAATCCGGTACATATCTCGCACCTGCTGCATGTTATTGTCTCCAGCTTTCACATTTTTTTGGAGCTTTTCAAACATTTCGAACAATCTGTCCTTAGTATCCTTTTGCTTCGTAGTTGGTACATTCCTAATTTCAACGCTATACTTTCTGTTTATCCATTCGATGCTGTCTATTTTGTCATTTATGGTGGTTATTTCAGCTGAGAGTTTCTTCCTTTCATTTTCTAATGAACTTATTTTTTTCTCCACGTCGCTAACCTGGTTTGAGACATAATCTAATGATTTTTCTATGTCACAGTTGGTGTGCTGGATCTGAGTATTTTGGTGTTGAATATTGGTAAGTTTTTTTTCCAAAGCACATAACTTTTCATTTTGATCAGTGAACATTTTGATCATCATTGTTTCCAGGTCTTTATAACCAGTGGACGCATGTGCATACTGTTGCGAGTCGCCTTGCGATTGCACTGTATCGCCGTCGTCTTGAGAACGCGGACGTTTTGCAGAGTGTCTAAGCATGATGTTATCTATTTCCGATCGGTTAGTAATCCTAGTGAGGTCTGAATCGGATGCCGACAAGCCTTCGCTTTTAGTAGGGGGCGTTCGCTGCATATTAGCAAGCAAGATTTCTAGTCAATAAACACTATGTCAGCGACTCGCAATCCGTAGTGATAAGTGACAGTTATTTAATACGCATGCACAATAGTTATAGTGTAAACAAAACAAGTTACGTAATACTCGTAGGCTGAGTGATGCAGGGCTGCGATCGTGCCGCGCGTAGGTATGTCCACTCGGGTGAGTTCGGGTTTGATCGGCTCGTTGCGCTGTCCTCGCTCCCCACGCTGCAGTTACTTTGTCTCAGGTATGTTAGCTGGTAGTCACAGGGAGTTATCACACTAATGACTAAGGAAATAAGTATCACTGTCGCGTTTACTATTATTGATATTTATCAGAAAATTTGTGTACACGTCTGCGCGCGCCTGAGTCTCGGACGAAAGAGGATGGAAGGATGTTATCTGATAGCAAAACAGCCTTGACATTATTCTATACATTTAGTTAACGGCAGACCAGCGTAGTCCGACCCGGTATACAAAAAATAACACCCATATTCGTCAGATCCAGTTTATAAAAGTGAACGTTTAACAGTTATTGTTTTTATATTCATAATGGGATCTGGCAAAAACCTTACTGCCTAACGTTATACTGATACGACCTTCAGATAACTGTAGACAATAACGTGTTCCCTGATTGTAGGTACCGTTACTTTTATGATATGAGGAAGCGATTGCTCGCAAGATCGCTTATTGGATACTGCGTATAGTACTTACATGTAGGTATCATCCTCGTAAAATATATTTTAATTATGTAAAGGATTATTTAATTTCCGACTGTAGGAAGTGTCTTCTAGTTTATAGAACTTTCTATAAGTAATATAATTACTTAATAGATTGGTAAATGTCTTCCTTTTATGTTTCCTCTTCCATGAGATAAACACTTAACTTTAAAGCTTATTCTACAGAAAGAAAATATAATCTAAATTGTTACTTTAAGTAATATATAAAGTAGTAGTTTCAAAGAGAAAAGAAATTATCCTTACTTTTCGAACTGACCTTAACACTTAAAAAGATATTTTACTTAAAGAAGGTGTACCTTATAGTTATATAACGCGAAAAAAAGTTAGCAATTAATGTAACGGGCGAGGACAAAGACCATAAATATTACCAGTGAATCGAATAAAAATAGATTATGTAGGTACTTAAATTAAGTAGTCCAATTCCAAATTCTTTATCGTCGATAAATTACTTAAATACATCGTAAAAAAGTAATTAATTAATACACAAGCAATTTTCTTTCAACATGTCAAGGATAGCCAGCTTCCGCACAGTTTTACAAGTACACAATACGGTGTCTCTTTCTGTTTATGTGTTGTACTTAGACAGGAAGATGTGATAGATTGAAAACGGGAACAAAATTAAAAAAAAAACTGACATCATATATTGCTTACTTTTTGAAGGTATTTGCCCTAGTCATTCTTTACACAGCCCATTTACTTTCATAAAAAAATTCTATCTGTATGAGACATTCTACGTTATTTTTGTTTCCAAACGATCATGCAAGTTCGTTTTCATGTCGTACTGTTTGAACATGGCGCCAAAATAGCGTCTTCGTGTTTTGGTCGTGCTTTCAATTCGTCTTTCATTGTTCGAAACACTTTCTCCCAACTAGGTATGCGTGACAGGCGCCTCGTCATAAAATTGTTCTGGCCGAGCACCTATGATTTAAGATGGCATCAAGAGACTGGAGATATCGTAGCTGAAGTTAAAAATACACAGTTGTGTCATCCATCAATCTAGTCAAATGTGGTATTTTTTACAATAGTACAGAATGAACCGGCCTGAATAAAAATACACACACACTCAGGGTCCCATCCCACCCACCGTACAAGCAATACACATTTCTTATATAGGATTGGTTAAGTATGTATGAATAAATACAAGACATCTAGCTACCCACAATATGTTAACTTCTTCCACGCGACCTCTTTTGTAAGGTTAATTGACCAAACTTTTTCTTTCCTAGACACTAAAAACTATTGTTTTCTCAATCATATGTGACACGTAGTGATAATATGCTCTTTGATCAATGATTTTCTTATTTTTTTCTTGTGTGACTAAAGAGTTGTGAAGATCTGGCTGTATGGGATAGATCTTTATGCCTTCTTATATAAACGGAAAAAATACCCGAGAAAATACATTTTATTGACGTCTAATAAAATCACATTCAAAAATATATTTTTTGACTCTTCCATACAAAAAAAAAAATCAGTGTCCCGGTCAATTTGTATGGGAATGGCAAAAAAAAAGGTTTTAACCACAAAGCACCTGCCGGGAACCACACGGGTATAACTACTACGTTGTCTTTGGTTGGTAGCACTAATAGGGTTTTGAGATTAAGTTGAAACAGTCGACTGGAAAGTCTGCCTGTCGGCTCTGTCGGAGGTATTAGTTGGGGGACGGAGGTAATTGGCTTATCCAGTCTAGCTTGCACGATGACTGGTGACGTCACAATGGTTTTCCCACTCTTTCAATTCTATTTTAAAGTAAAAAAGAAATTCATTTCAAGTTATCGGTTATTTTTACGTGAGTTTGGTGATACTAGTATAGTGTGGTAATTTCGTCTCTCGTAGGTACAAATCTATTTTTATACCTATAATCTTATAGAAAATTCATGATTCTTTATGGTAGGTGATACATTTATTGTCTTTTATCTAATAAAACATTTACGAGATTTGTTGCTTTACTTACAAGAATATTTTTCTCAAATCTCGACTTAAGTGTCGCCTGGACGCGCATGTCTCCATACAAACGGAAAAAGGGGAATTGTGACAATATTTGATAATTTTGGAGTAAAATTAAGCATTAAATCAATAAATCTCATTATAATCTACGTACGTTCTTACACAGCTTGGTTAAAATACTAATGGTTTGAGAATTACAAGCCTTTTTAAATTTGTATGAAAATCTTGAGAGGCGTATAATTCTCAAACTATTGATAATTTAACCAAACTGTATAGGAACGTACGTAGATTATAAGAAGATTAATTGATTGGACGCTTAATTTTACTCCAAAATTATCAAATATTGCCACAATTCCCTTTTTCCGTTTGTATGGAGACATGCGCGTCCAGGCGACTCTTAAGTATTATGTTTTCCGCAAACGAAAACCATATTTGAATACTTACCTACCTAATTTTGAATGCTAAGTGCTTTTGATTGCGCAGTCAAATATGACTGCAAATGAGCAATGTGCAATAAAAATGCAAGACACGCAATCATAATTTGTGAAACACGATACAGTTGGGAATGACAGGTTGATGTTGAAGATAACTTTAACATTTCTTTGAGGTGTACAAAACCTAGCATTATATCTTTGTTTGTTTTATTTTTTTACAACCTAGCATTATCTCCGATCGATCGTAAGAACCACATCGGTGGCACTTTGTTGTCCGTCGCTGCTTTTATGTTTTTAAAAAATATATATCAATAGGTGAACTGCATTGGATAATAAAATAGTCTCGTTATGGCTGGTAACATGCGCCGGCTCTCAAACTAAAGGAAATATCAATTCGATTTGACTGATATTGGTCTAGATAATTAAAGTGATTGATCACTTTTGGTTAAAAAATACTGTTAAGTCTGCTTTTTTATTTGTCGGCAGTTTCATATAATTTTAATTGATTTTAGGTACTCGTCGAAATAAAATTCATGATAAAATTACAAAAGCCTAGTGTTATTTATTAGGCAAACTTTATTAGTGAAAAGATCAGAGTTTCGAAAAATCAAGAGATTAAGACAGAATAAAAAAGTCGCTGGATTTTTAAATATTCAAGCCGCTAAATATAAGTAAGTACCTACTGATGATTTTTATTTGTCAACGAACTACATGCAAGTCACAACGAGCTTGCATACGTTCTAGATAGCGGTCATCAGTTTCTAATTTAGTTACTCAGAAACCCACCTGAATTTCCCTTTACCGCTACATGGCCCTTCTCATTATCAGAGGCTATGTTCACATTTGCCTATTGTACTAAGCGTGCAAGTCGTATTGTTAGTAACTAAATTCTTGATAAATGAGGGTTTTCTGAAATGCTTATCACCAGATGGCAATGCTGACTCGTAGGGTCCAATAAGCAATAGCCTGGTTGGACAGATTCCTATCTTGTAATGATATCGCAGTGCTGCCACCATTTATTTCAAAAAATCTTCATTGATTGTATTTGGATGACTCTTTCCGTTCGTGTAGCTTTATTAGCCATTGTATATTTATAACAGAAGTAACCAGTAAAAATCTTTTTACTTCGTATCCTTGTTGTTGAATGCTAAATGTATTTTTAAAAATACATTTAGCCAAACTTAGTTAAGCCTGGCAATGAATAAACAAGAAAGAAATGATGGTTCGAAATAATTTCAAGCCAGTATTCCATGTCTATTCAACAACTAAGGATGTCCAAGATCGTGCAGTGAGAAAGATAAGGCCAGAAAGCGGAGCCCGAGTTTAGAAGCCGAGGATGCAACCGGGCCGGGAAAATGCTTGAGTGATGGTCAAAGGCTCGTGCAATGTGATCTCAGTCCCCAGGGGAGCGAAACGGAACTAGCCCGCACGATAGCAATGACGAATGGCTTCGTTTCGCTGACAATTTGCGATCTTGATTGCCTATTTAGATAGCTGATTTATTTATTTCTTAATTAAATGAAATCGTTTGCTAGCTTGATTTAAAGTTTGGCGTCTACTTCCTCGTTATAAGGTCTTATAATTGAGAATAGGGATCATGGGCGAAACAGGTGAATGACCATGACTTTACATGTTAAAATGAAGATGTTATGGCGCTCGTCATGTCGATGTCATCTTGAACTACATACTTAGCAGGTTTCACTTTTCACTCCGGTCTATGAGCAAATAAATACTGGCTGCACATTTTAATACATATTAGGAATTCGTTTCAGAATTCAGATTTCTATCTAAAAGCCAGCTAACTTGCTCAAGACAGTGTAGCTTTATTAATGAAGGTAGGTGTAGGTTCCTGTCACAGAAGCTAAGGATAAGTAATGATGAAGAAAATCGAATAAACGCATCAATGCAAATGTGTAAATTAGATTAATTACGTCGCGATTACATGACATCCTTCTTTAGCGTGACAATAATTTATGACTGGATTCAAAGATTATCTCATGCAATGCAGACATAGTCATTGTGCTATAAATAAAACGATGTGTGTAAATATTATAAATTATAAGCAAAGCATTGTTCTTTCTCCTTGTTCAGGGCTAACACTCAATTCCAAGCTGAAAAAACGCGCCACGGTGGGCCCTTTATATGACATTAGCTGGTACCCGCAGCTTCACTCGCGTGATGTATAGCCTATGTCCTTCTCAGTACCTTAACCTATTTATATGCAAAATTTCATATTTCATATTCATTACGTAACAAACAAAGAAAAAGGCTTGTTACAATTAGGAAGGATGGGACTCCTAGGCAGTTGCCTACTCTGCCTTAAGGGTAATCCAGACAGAAGCATGTGGCCCATCACCTTTAACGTGCCTTCTGAAGCATTAATACTGATATAGTTACTTATTTTTTGGGTTGCATAGGCGGCGAGCTGCATAAACTTGGGGTTCTTACTATTCTTGTATTCAAAGACCTACTCATACAATTTTCCCAAACAAAATACGCCTGTTATGCAGACTCACCGGTTCAAAAATAGTATTTTACAATCCCCTAACTTAAAACTCCGACCATTTTACAATGTATGGTTGATGGAAAATGGTTGTTGTGTATACTTTCTACCCTGTCATTTGTTTCACGAAACTCCCACAGAGTTACAAAACCACGCGACACGGCCTCAGAATAAGTTTTGAAATGCGTCATGTTAGTTGCTAGAACTTTCAAAAGCCTCTTTGACTGTCCATCAATCCTCGTCTCTGACAGGTCGCTGACCAGTGCATTATTTACGGTGTCTTATCTATGCAACTTCGAACATTATACAGGTAAATGTCACTTGAATAGAATTAAGTTTTTTAAAATCTTGCTTAATTTTGCGTGAAAATGTTGTAGAAACTTACAAGGGAAACGTTTTCTTCGATTTCCATTTTATATATGAAATAAAAAAAACATATTTATAATTATATAAGGAACTTGATGGCCAGAGATGGGCTCATTATTAGCGCTCGCTCAATCCGGTTAAGCACCCCGGGTGTGGTCCCTAGGATGGGCCACTAATAGCACAAAAAATCTCGAGGTCCTTCGTGCTCCTAAACTCACGGTAAGCCGTTGGTCCCTGCTGTCGTCATAAGATAAAAAATCGTTTTGGATACCTTTCTAAAGTTATTTAATTTTTTAAATTTAAATATTTAATTTTCTTTACATAATATTGGGAAGCAGTACTTGTTTAAATTCTCAAGCCTCGTTTCCATCGCGAAATCGCAGTTATTAAATATTAGCATGGAGTCATGCAGCTGTTATTATTTTGTTTGTTTACACAGCTCCAACCGTTGCACCTAACTAAGAAGCCGTCGACCTTGATTAGCACATTCTATTCCACGATCAGCAGTATTCATGTGATATTTTAGCAAAATGTCAAGTTAGAACAGTAACGGGACTTGGCCGCACCTTTTCTATACAATTCGCGTTTTATTTGCGTCTTAGATCGTGAAATATAGACATGATATCAAATTCCACCTGCTCACTATATAGTTAGTAATATTATTAACCATCCTTGTTGGTCTAATATTTAACTAGAAACATGCGCGCAAGTACAGCTTGCTATCTTTCGATCTAATGATAATATCAGTCAAGTGAAGTGACCATGCGTAAGTCTTTCACCCCGTATTTTTCGCTAATTAGGCACGAGTTACTTCTTCATCAATAAAATGTGTTCATTATTTGTATAATGAACCACGGTTTTTATATCATGTTGTTCTCTATTTCATCTCCTTCCTTTGCCTTACCGATGTCTCCAAATTGTGTGTTGTGTTACCTACCATTACAATGTTGCCTCGCTCTGACATCATATTTCAGATATGATATTTCTCAATTCGCCAGTTGCGTTTCGTAGGCAGTAAGGTTACTACGCGGGTCTTTGAACTTTACGATTTAATTATAAGTTTGCCGGTTTTCACAAGGAATTTACGGTTATTATTGGATTTTAAACGCTACGCATCATCTCTTTACATATTAAACGTTTCTCGTAGTCACGGTATTTGGGGACCGGAGGAATGCGGCGGACTTGCCCAATTTGACCTGAGCGTCCTGCCCAAGCAGCCAATTAGAGAATTCCTAATAAATAAATAAATATATAGGGACATACCACACAAATTGAGCTAGCCCCACAGTAAGTTGTGAACTTGTGTCGCAGGATACTAACTCAACGATACTATATTTTATAATATATACTTATATAGATAAACATCCAAGACCCAGGTCAATATGAAAAAGATCTTTTTCCATCTTGACCTGACCGGGGATCGAACCCGGGACCCCCGTGTCGCAGGCTAGCGTGTTGACCGCTGCGCCACGGAGCTCGACAAATTGCTATGGATATTAAATTATATGGATGAATTGCTAGAGTTCCGATTTAAGATACTATATTCCGCATATTGTTTATTCATTAAATATTCATATGGCAATCTTGATTTCTTGTCCCATGAGATAGGAATTCTAATTGTAAGTCTGTTTTCCTCCTAGCTTCTGTTTGATATTTTGAATTTGTTTATAATTCGAACGTACTTTCGTGTAAAGTTGCTTAAATCGTGGTTTCGTAGAACTTAAGCCATAGATATTGTCTGCTGATTTATTTTTTATAAAGATTAAGTTTTCTTAGAAGTATTTCATAACAGTTGCGTTCGTGCGGACTTCTATTGCCATAAACGTAATTTTGTTATTAACTCATTTTAGTCTGCCAATGTTGTTACTGTAATCAGCTGAGATAATCGCTCGCCACTAATTACTGATCCAGCTGATGTCGCTGACATTGTTAGCGAGAGCTGTCCGAAGTAATTTCGTGACAAACAACAAAGAGATTGTGACAGTGACATGATTCTGTCTTCGTCGAATGCACTGTGAAGTAACACAATTAAATAAACAATTACAGCTTGGTGTTGACACGATTTCGTGCCTCATGTGTTCCCAACAATTGCAACAATAATGAATGACAAACCAATGTCAATGCTGTCTTCAATTAAATGGCTAATTATGGGAATTGCTATAATGACGGCTAATGTAATGTTAATTGAGAGCACATTTGCAGTCGGCACTAGTTTTCGCAATTTGCCATGCATCAATCGCAGTCTCCGGTTAAGAAACATCCGTCAACCAAATGACTGCAAATGCTCTTAATTGCTAGGATGTTACATATAAAGTACAAAGGACACCACTGAACGGTTTTACAAGTTTTAGAGTTTTCGGACCTCGGCAAGATTTTTCGTAATCTTTAAATTAAATCGACTTAATGTACAACTCCAACAGGATTTTGTTAATGAGCACTTATTATCTTAATTGATATGTTGAATAGTTTCTTTGACTGCCTCTGAGTGCTCTAGTGATCAAGACGTTTGCCTTTGCGTGTTTTAATGACCCGTAGGTCGTGGTTTCAAATCCTACAGCAAAGCATACTTTGTGAAAGTTGTTTGTTAGGATTATCTGAAAAGAAAGATGATTCCGTGCTTCGGAAGACACGTACACTCTATCTACTCGTAGCGTTTGTTTAAACTTATCCTGGTAATTGTTCTGGTCTACCTTATGGGTTGTGGAGGTCAGATAGAAGTCTCTCAGTGTTAAAACCAATAGGTAACCTAGGATAAGTAGCGGACTCCGGGTTCTGGAGCGTTAATTGGCGTTGAGGATGCATCAGGTAATACGCTAGGATGATGATAACGATGTTGAATAATTCTAACAATAATTCTATTTGCGTTTATATGCTTGTACGTGTGACATACACGGCACGTTTCATAACTATTATAATGACACGTTCGTTTTCAAAACCATTTGTTAAAGTTAAGGTTAGTGTTGGCAAAAATAACCCTGAAGGAATCTATCTATATCTAGGTAATATGTATACGCAGTATTCTTGGTGTGCTTTTTAAGCACACCAAGAATACTGCGCTAACGCTGTAAGAAATCAATTTTCGAGATATTATCAATCAGAAGTCGGTGGTTCGTCTTCTTCTTTTCGAGTCGTATACGTGGTGAAGGGATCACCCAATCTGCGCTGCAAACTAGGCTGTCCTCGCCTTAGAGTATCATTATTGATATTCTAAGGTCCACGCAGACTGTTGCCCAGGGTGCGCCGGACGCATAGGGGGATCGATGTGTCACACGGGGAGGTCCTTTACATCGGTGGTGGGTGGCTGTATGTCTGTTATTATTATTGCATTATGTTGTTTAATTATTAGGCAATACTTTTATTACTTATGTTTCATCATTAACTTAGTTTTCTTTCTAGCTTAATGTCATTAACATCTGCAAGTGTGTCAAGTGCTCGAGTTCAGGAAATAAAGTGTGTCAAAGACACTATCGTCTCTGGTAACAAATACTCGAGTGAGATAAGATACGAACGATCAAATTCGTCAAGAGCCGAGGCGCCCACATTTATTATGTAAATTGGATATTACATCATCACCGTTATAAAACAAATATAAACATAAACACGGAGGTGCTAAAGAACTTGAATTATGGTCTGTTCTTTTAAATTTTTTATATGAGGTTTAATTTTCTGAACATCTATTCGAGTTGTGTGGGTTCCCGTGTGGTTCCCGGCATAAAAGAATAGGACCATTCCAAGTCTTCCTGTGGATGTCGTAGAAGGCGACTTAGGAAACACAAGCTGAACAAAGCTTATAACATCAAAGAGACCTCTCCAACCTGTCTGACCAGCGTGGATAGTGTAGAGCAAATCTTCTGACTGCTCTGGCTACATGTCATGCTGAGCCTACAACCTTCTTGAAATGCTGCAACGCTCACAAGCTGTTATGCTATTTTATTTTTTTTCGAGCCATTACGTGTCCCACTGCTGGGCAAAGGCCTCCCTCCACTTCTTCCATTCAGTCCGGTCTTGCGTTATCTCCTTCCACTCTCTGTTAAATTTGTCCAGCGCATCACGCCATCGCGTTCTCGGTCTACCGAGTCTTCTAGGATTATTAGGGATCCAGCAGGAGGTGATCTTTGCCCAGAAATCATTTATTATTGTAGTTTTATTGTTTGTCCTGTTTTGTTGTTCTGTAATGGTTTGTGTGTGTTTTAGTTATTTCAAATAAACTTTTATTCTATTCTATTCTATTCTGGCTAATGTGCTCCTCTAGTGGAGACTAAAACAGCCCTGATGACAATTCGAGTTGAACATTAATTTATTTTTAATTTAAACATTATAATATTCGATTTTAAAAGACATTTAATTATTAGAACATAGAGGAGCAATTCTTTTCTGCTCAAGAATTCTGAAAAACTTCAATCGAAACGATCGTAAAACCAAAATTACGCGCGCTACCTTCACAAAATTAAATTATTCTACCAATCCACTTGTGGTTACTAAAGTAACTGTTTAACACTCATTTCTGCGGACTGGCCCAGTTGTAAAATAAACATTTTAACACAGTTGTCAAACGTACCGTTAAACGTGACAAGCTTTTTGACATTGAGGAAATTAAAAAGGCTAACTTGGGTACCAGTAAACAGGCACTTGCAAACGAGTTTGTTTTTCTAGATTTTTAGGGTTCCGTAGTAAACAAGGAAGCCTTATAGTTTCGCCATGTCTGTCTGTCTGTCCGTCCGCGGTTTTACGCAGAGACTATATAAACTAGAAAGCTGTAATTTGGTATGGGTATGTATATTAATCATGGCAAAAAAGTGGTAGAATAAAATCTTGAAAAAAAATTTTTTTTAGGGTAGCTTCCATACAAGTAAAGTGGGGGAGTAATTTTTTTTTCTCTATTTACCCATCGTGTGGGGTATCGTTAAATAGGTCTTTGAAAAATATTGTGAGGTTGAGAACCATTTTTCGATTTAGGGATCTGTTTCCGAAATATTTGGTTTTAAAGTGCGAATTTTTGTTAGAGGTAAGTGTCCCCCCCCTCTATCTGCTAAACGGTTATATATAGACACGTGAAAAAATTACAGCAGTAGTATATATACTAAAGTTGAAAGGAAAACTATCAGAGCTGAATACTAAGTACAAACTAAAAAGTTATAAGCAACCAACTGTAAAATTCATACTATTTTCATTGTTAGAGTGCGAGTGTGAATAGTGTGAACTCAAAGCTGTCATTCCCAACTACGGAACCCTACACTGCGCGTGGCCCGACACGCACTTGGCCGGTTTTTTTTATATTTTCAATGTTGATAGTAGTTCCTTATAAGTGTTTTGTCAGCGGTTTCTCATTTTGCTCATATTTCTAGAGATCATCAAGTAATTAATTGGTTTACATTTGATGAAAAATAATTATTTTCGATGATTAAACTACATACCTATATCTTCCGTTATTCCATTAAGAGTCGCCTGGAAGCGCATGTCTCCATACAAACGGAAAAAGGGAATTATGGCCATATTTGATCATTTTGGAGTAAAATTAAGCATTTAATCAATTAATCTATTAATCTCATTATAATCTACGTACGTTTCTAAACAGCTTGGTTAAAATACCAATGGTTTGAGAATTATAAGCCTTTTCAAATTTGTATGGAAATCTTGAGAGGCGTATAGTTCTCAAACTATTGATAATTTAACCAAACTGTATAGGAACGTACGTAGATTATAATGAGATTAATTGATTGGATGCTTAATTTTGCCCTAAAATTATCAAATATCGCCACAATTCCCTTTTTCCGTTTGTTTGGAGACATGCGCGTCCAGGCGACCCTTAAGTACTATTAGGATTATTTACTTACTTAATTACTTTAACCCTTAATATACACTAGTATTATAAAGAGGTAAATTTGATTGTGTGTTTGTTTGCATTGGATGTGCTCCGAAGCTAAGTACTGGACAGATTTTCAAAATTCTTTCACCTAGAGAAAGCTAATTTATGTGAGATAGAGAGGTTATAATTTACACGGACCTTCGTCCGCGTAAATTTAAGCAGCGGGACAATTGCTAAGTAGGTAATTCAGTTATAATCTATAGTCAGTTTCAAAAATAAATACCAATGGCAAAAAGTTTAAGAGTTATATTGCAATACCACAGATTTCCTTTACTTGCAGGAACACGGGCCATGTCCGCAAAGAAATTCGTGACGTTATTCTGTCTCTCGGCTCAAGGCTGTTGCATTATTAATGTCAGCCTAGTGAGTGATATCATTGTCAGAAAATGTACAAGCCGGTATCACTGTTTCTGATTCGATCATTTCTGTGAGCGGTAGTTCAAATTTCAATCCCAACATAAGAAAAAAAATAGGTAGGCTAAACTTTAAAAATTATGTGAGGTTAGTAAAAAAACACAGAAGTAAAACTTATTACTATAATTATTTTTGAGGATGCAATCGGGATCACGCTCGATGAGAGAGAGAGAGAGAGAGAGAGACAAATAAGTAAAACTTATCAATGTATGTACCATTGGTTGATTAGTCATATTCCACAATTAACAAAATAAAGTAAAAAATAATAACAACAAAACCTTGATAAGTAGGTAGTTATTACAGGCATGTATTGGTAAAACCATGTAAATACCCTGAATTTGATAAGATCGCTCGATAATTGCGAGTGTCACGCCATAGCGTCACAGGATACGCTGTTAGGTATGTTGCAGTATAGAAATATTTAGAGATATTTACAACAAACATACATACTGTCACGCCTTTATCCCTTGCGGGGTAGACAGAGCCCTGGGTGGTAAGACCCAAAGGCCACATTTAGCATCGTAATGGACGTAAAGGTGGAAAGCGGAATCTAAATAGTGATGTGTTGTTAGCCGTATGCATCACTTCAATATGTGATTCCTTAGATTTTCGCCCAATCCCTAGAACTGCTTTTACTGTTTGCGCGGGAAGAAAAGCAGCTGGTATATTTTATGTTTTTTCTTTTTTCACAAACCAACATAGATATTTACAAATAACTTAAAATACCTGTTTATTCTAATAGTCTGTTATGCCAGTGTCGCGAGCTGGATCATTATTATTGTGTGTGATGTCTGTTGTCGTAGCTGGATGAGAATTGATTTAGTATTACAATAATTAATAGCTGGATGGCGCTTGTTTCGCATACCACTGCGCATGCGCACTATAGAACTTTCAATGTAGTTTATGATTTTTCATCATCATCTCATCCCTTTTTCTACCCACTGCTTCTTCTTCTTCTTCTTTTCTAGTCAAAAAGGCTATATCTATCAATCTTATATTATATTAGACCAGAATTTGACCACCTAGACGGCGCGAGCGTTAGCCTCCATCAAGTCCTCTACGGTGCAGGAAGTAGGACAGTTGGATCAATTCATGAGATGGGTCATCGTCTGAACAGTTGCACAGATAGTTGCTAGAGAAACCCCACCTAACCCGGTTATCTCGGCATCTTCCAACACCAGCCGTTCGCCTATTTAATGACTTCCAGACTGACTACGGAAGTTACCACTGCTGAGTAAAAGTTTCTCTTGATTTACTCCAGCTCCAGCTATGTCGGGTCCTGTTGGCGCTAGTTTCGCCTACCACTTCTTTAGGTAAATAATACAGATAATACGATATGTACGCTCTACATTAGAATATTTGACAAGTTCGCAACTACAATAACCTATCATTTAATTGGAATCTGCATATTAAATTCCATTGCTGTTTTACTCCAACCCACGTTTCGAAAAGGGTTTAGGCTTGTCACGGCCGGATCACAAAACCCAACCCAGATCACGCGGCAAAACATTTATTAAGGAAAGCCTTGCTTCCTTAATAAATGTTTTCTGCTTATAAATTACTTCTTAAACACACTGGTCACGTCTCTGTGATAAACAAATCTAGAAAATCTGCGATGTTGCTAGCTTGAGAACGAGGTTTTATCCTTCAAAGGTTTTATGACGCAGGAAAGCGAATTGTGTACTGAGGAAATTCTTTCAGTGTTACAATGAGTAACATAACGTTTCCTGGTTTCCTCAGGATGTGTTTTTTCACCACAAGCATTAGGTGCTTTCCAAATTTCGTCACCTAGTCAATGTTCACTAAGGAAATTGCACGCTTTTTCGAGCTATATTCGAATAAAAGCACGTAGCTCTCACCGCTTTTTAATCAAAATATTAATAAAGCAGATATGACCCAAATTCTGTCATTTTCACTTGTTAAAAAAAACATTTAGGTATATGAGTAATCACGTGAAAGCTAAAAGTCGAAAGACTAAAAGAAGAAAGGGTTGATAGGGGTTGCTATACTACGGATGCGGATGAGAGACTAAAATATTGCAAAAAATGGTTCACGTATCTAGCATGGTCCCTTATTCCGTACAACATTAAAGTAACGGCTAAAGCCGACAAGTTTGTGTGTCCCTAAAACTCATAGAGCGTATTTGTGGTCATTAGCCTAACTAAAGCGTTAACCTGTCTGATGTAACTCAATTCGCGCAGTCGCTACATCCTGCTCTTTCACTGAAGGTGATTCGATATTCCTGTAACTCGAGTATGTTGAAACCATTACTGGAAAGTGTTCCGCTCCGGCGAGGACAACTGCAGGTGTTAGGGTCAATTCATACTAGCGCAGAGTCGAAGCGAAGCGAAACGATGTTAATATGGCAAAAGCACCTTTAATTCAAGATCTTAATGCTCATTTTCCTCTAAGATTCCTAAGATTCAGAAGCGCGAAATTCGCGCGCAGTCTTGCGTATTCTCGCGTCAATTATATCGATTTCAAAAGGACTATGAGCATTACGCTGTTAAGTTAAAGGTGAGTTTGCCATATTAACATCGTTTCGCTTCGCTTCGACTCTGCGCTAGTATGAATGTATGAATTGACCCTTACTCAATTAACTCTCTTACTTATACAAACGATTTCACTCGTATGTACAACATGTGAGTTTCAGCCTTTTCATAAGGACATCCTCAATATGAGTAGAAACACATGTGTTTAGTAAAGATGCCACTTTTGACAAAAATGCTATTGAAAATTCATGTAACTATTTATATATATACCAAATAAAGACTGTTATATTATCATAAACTACTTAAACTATCAGCAACCCGCGACACAGAATTCTTCTTTTCTCATGTATACGGCTGGACCGATTTTGATAAAACATATCCGAGGACTTTTTCTAGAAAACCTGCTTTCTAATTAAAAAAGAAGTGCGTATAAATCGGATTAACCGTTTCCCTGAGAGACGGTGACATAGACAGACATACGCATACAGTACTGTGACGTATAGCGGGCAAACTTATAATCACCAACCAACCCTTTTTTGCGTCGGTATTATTCAAATTTTCACATTAACTCAAGTGACAGAATTATTTTTTATGCCAGCAGCCTTTTTAATTTTTAATTTAAAAATCTGGATTATTTTTTGTAGGTGACAGTAATGTCAGATGTATCAAAGTGCCTCACTTAGCTGTACCATTTGCAAACTGACGAAACATTAAAAAATAATTTCATGCGATTGTGTAGCACGAAAGATTTTAAAATTTTATAACTCTACGATATTGGTTGTGGCTGTGCAATCCAATGATGGATTCGCGAATGCGAAGCGCAATAAGCGCGAGCACACGCTGGGCTATCGACTTTCTTCAATAAAAAAGCTGACAACTTCTTCGTGGAAACGTTGTGAAATATTGGCGGGAAGCACGAAGGAGACCACGATACTTGCAGCATGTACGAGAACGCTGTGACATCATGTTTTGAGAATTGAGATTAAATGAATCAGTGCGCTTGCGTAACCTAACCGCAGTCTTAAACTACATGTTTAAAAGGAGAAAATATTTTACCACTTGCCTAGGTTTCCTGGCGGCTTAGTGGTCATTATGTGCTTTTTTTATTATGTAGCTAGCTCCAAAGCCTCCGGTACACGCGTAGAGTAAGTGGTAGAGTGCACTAGCCCACTACTCTACCGAATAGGGGCAATCTACCAGTTTTGGTAACGCTTCGGCCACTTTCAAAACCAAAGTTTGTTTACAAGTAAATTTGAATTTTGTATTTTTTCTATTTTTTTTCTGTTTTATATTATGGCTTCCACCGAAATTTCAGTGATTCTGCCAATGTCCAGTATAATGAGATACTAAGTATCGGTGTTGTACGGTAAGGTTTTTCCAAGTAGCATCAAAGATGTCGTATGTTCTTTGATGCCTCGTGGCAGTTTCTGGCGGCAAATCTATCCGAGTCCATTTATCAGTCCACTTAAACTATTTCACAAATTGTTCATGAGCACAAGCATTTATAACACCAAACTACACCAATTTCATATTATAAAGTCCACTAAAATCAATTTGCAAAATTGTCTACGGCAAATTTCAACTGTACCCCTTGACTTCCCACCACAATCTCTTGAATTTTGTTAGACGAGTTAGAACGCCGCGGCTGTCACTAATAGTCGTACTTCTAATAAGGTTATACATGAGTAGAGTACCTAACCAAAAATTGGAAGAGTGCGTAGTAGAGTAGAATGAAGGCAGTGATGGGGAAAGCGAATAGAGTGTCTTGCCCACGTTGCTAGTGAATCTACTAATTTCTAGTATTCTACGCTTCCGATGCTGTTGACACCAATGTAGTTAGTAGCAAAGTGGCTCAAGTGAGTTTTCGCTTCTTCACCGGGCTTTTGAGGAGAAGGAACGCAAGACGAATGCCACATTACTAAAGGGCCCCAAGCAGGAGAGATGGACCTCGAATTTGGGTTAATCTGCACTTTCTGCACTAACCTACACCTGACCACACTCTAGTTACATTTCTCAGCGCGGGCGCGCTTGGCGTAGGCAGTGAGGCAACCAACCGTAAAAACTTTGCCAAATTAAATTACAGCATGATTGATGTCATAATAGCAGACCCTAGGTTCTCTGACGCACCACAGCTATTAAATATAACCGGGAATCGCTCAGATGATAAGAGAGAGGTCTCATTGCGATAGATTTTATGTTTACAATCTTATAGTCGATAAATGTGAAGGTTCCATTGCAAATTAATAAGGTTATTATTAAACTTAAGTGCGTGTATGTATTAAAATCCTTATTTATCATTATAGAATATAATATTTAAGATGAAGTGTTGTTAAAAGGTTATAGCAATAAAATAGTAAAAGGACTAAAGTATCTTTAGCCAATTCATGTAGATATTGAAGGACCTAAGTGTATATATTATATGTATATATAACGCGGTGATTGCTTAATATTAATAGCTGGTCTTTTTAGGCCTTACTACAGGAAATAATCTTCTCTGTACTACCAGAGCTATATCAATGTTAATAAAATAAGTCGCTGCCAGGATGGATGTATTAGCAGTATTGGGAAGAAAAACATCAAAATTGATTACGCCGCAGTCCTCCGCGATACAAATACAATTTCGCAGAGTTCCCCACTGGCTTTTATTTGCAGACACGTTTCTTAGGGTTCCGTACCCAAAGGGAGCCAAACACCTTATTAATTTTTAGCACCCTTTGGTAAGGAAGTCGTCCAACCGTCTGACTCAGGTCTATTGAACCGTAAAAAAAGGTAGACACTTTACATTTTAATAAAACCAAAAATCTCTCTCTCTGCAACCCGTCTGCCCAGCGTGGAGAATTTAGGTCAAATCTTCTGACTGCAATCCTGGTGCAGACAGGGTCATGCTCCTGCAGTTAAAGAATTACCTGATGATGATGAAAACCAAAATTCAAATATTAATAGTGAGTCCAATTAAGAGAGAAGCTTCTTTTTTGGCGCTTTTTATCGATATTGTCAAAGATGCTGCTATTTTCTTTCTGAGATTTCAAACCAAAATTATTAAGACAACAGTGTTCGTTCAAGAAAAAAATTGGTAATCTTCGCAGAGAAGTCACGTGGAAGAGGTTTTATGCGTACGAGTACTTAGGTATACATCAGGGAATCATCCCCATATTAGAAAAAACATGATATTTGTGGCGGTTTTGTTGTAAGTTTTGTGGCGTTTTGTTCTGTATTGTTAGGTGGACGGAGCCCTAGTCTTTTAGTTAGTTTAGTTTTACTGAGAGTTCCGTACCTTACTTAAAAGATTTAAAAAATGTATTGCCGTTTACCTGGTATATTTGCAAATTTGTTCACACTCGCTAGAGAATCACATCAAATCCTATCCTAATGATAAGGAAGCTAGGTCTTATAGTCAAAGAACAAATCGGATAAACACAAATTTATTCCTCTGATTTCCTCTATAACCAAAAAAGATTTTATCGGAACCCTCTACACGAGGCTGCCTTGCACTTGGCTGGTTTTTTTATGACGATCGGCCTGAGCGCTGGTAAACAAGGTTTTTTGTGCAGCAGGATATCGGCGCGGTCACACCTCGCCGGAGTTTGGCAAAAACAAATGAAATGTCTAGACCAATCTCACGGTAATTCAATATCTTAATTTTCGATTAACACGTATCAAAGGTGTGACGGCTCGGAACTATTGATCGATCTCTGTGAAATCTTTGAACACAAATGTGTTCAAAGAAGCAAGTATGGTTTTAGTTCACAAGAAGATTCTGGCGAGGCGAACTAAAATCATAGTTGCTATGTCACGTCACGTTACAAGAAAAATCACGGTTTGACAAAATTGGGTTATTCCTCAACTGGCGAGTGCGAAACTTGCGACTGCGCGCGAGTTGGCACCTTGGATAAAATCATCATCATCATCATTTCGTGTAGGTGACACGGTCAGTCGACCATGCACACCCTGGTGTCAGAGTTCTTCGGAACCGCCTCTCGACCTCTGACGTGGTTCCTTTAACGACTACCAGATGGCAGCCGGGACCACCGGCTTAACGTGCCTTCCGAAGCACGGAATCATCTTTTTTATCAGACAATCAGGTGATTCATACCTGCAATGTCCTAACCAAACTGGAAACAACTTAACAAAGTATGCTTCCCGTGGGAATCGAACCCACGACCCCCGGGTCAACAAGGTGAAAGCCTTAACCACTGGACCACGGAGGCAGATATAAGCGAGTAGACGTGAAAAAAAAATTGTTAAAATCGAAAGGCTCGCGCATGCCGCACAGTCGCGATTTAAATGGATACTTACTGCAACCAAACCATTCACAAAAACGAATTTATTTTGTTCAAAACGAATTTTGTATTATAAAATATGAACGTATCATTAAACGTACATATTTTAGACTAACAAAGAAGCTAGATAGGACATTGAAATTTTGGAGTTGACATTATTATCATAAAACGTTTTTACATTTATATAAAAAATTACGTGGTTGTAGTGAATTTCAATTGCTTCTTCGATAGCATGTTCTTTTTATTTTATTTTTTATCAGAATACCTTATTGACTTACTCGACCTCGAGATATAAGTTTGCTCCATTATCTTCACTAGCGAAGAATAAACCAGTCAAGTGCTAGTTAGAATCTCACGCGAAGGGTTCCGCTCTGTACCAGACTACAATATTACTTTCCTACAAAAAAACAATTAAAAATACGTTTCGTGTATGGACACCCTTTTATTTTTAATATTATTATTTGTTGTTATAGCGGCTATAGAAATAAGTTAGTACTTACACAAACACATTCTATGAAAATGTCATGTCTCTGCCTAATATCTACCACAAATAACATAATAAAGTGCTTTACGGTTCAATAGATACAGCTCTGTTACAGACGGATAGGATAGGATAGGGTCCCGATTTTACCCTTGGGGTAAGGAACCTCAAAAATTAAAATACTTTCCAAATATCGTGAGACTCAACCATGTTAATTTTCAAACAAAACTTGTTTTCAACTTACTAGCTAACCGAACAAATTTTTCGTGCGCGTATATTTTATGTTTTAAAAACATTCAGTTGTCTTTTAATTAAGAAAATAAAAATGACTAACAAAAAATGAAACATCCTCATTAGTTATAATGTCACTTTCGTGTTTGGCATCCCGTACCTACACAAGCTTTTTTCGTCTGTTATTTGCTATTTTAGCATCTATCATACTGCATATATACACTAATGAACATCCACGAGCCACATAAATTGCACTAAAGCCTCTGGTATACGCATAGAGTAAACGGTCGGTAGAGTAGACGGTAGAGTACTTACTATGCTACTAACTATACCAGTGTTAACAGCATCAGTTGAGTACTAGAAATTGGTAGAGTGATTAGTAAACCGCTCTACCACTTACTCCTCTATTGCCTCCACTTGACCATGTACTCTACCAATTTTTAATGCGTTACTCTACCCATGTATTCTTAGTATAGTTATAAGTTCGAGTGCTCGTGACTGCTGCAGCGTTCTAACTTTGCTAGCAAAATTCAAATTTACGTGTATAAATCTACTTTATCCAAACAGTTAGAGTATTAAGCTACTCTACCAAACTACCTGCTTTGGTAAAGTAGATGTCTACACGCAATTTTGTTAGTAGAGTAGAACGCCGCGGCTATCACTAGTACTCGATTTTTACTCTACTAAGCGTACACATGGATAAAGTAACCAAATATTGGTAGAGTACATGGTAAAGTAGAGTGGAGTCAGTAGTGGGGGTAGGCAAGTGGTAGATTAGCTTGCCCACGTTGCTAGTCTCACTTCTCTACCAATTTCTAGTACTCTACTGATGCTGTTTACACTGGTATAGTAAAAACTCTACCGTTTACCCTACGCGTCTGTCGGAGACTTAAAAGCGATAGCTTCGTTTACGGTCAATCTATTTAATTTTAGTCTGAATTGTTTGTTTAGAAAGTTTTCATAATCCTTTGTTTATTTGGTGACTGCTGAGAAAGAAACTTAAATAAATTAATGAACTTCGGGTACAACTTTATTGCAAATAATTTGTTTATTATTTTATGACAATTACCAATATATATATTAAAATTGATGCAACGGATAGTGTATAAGCCTGGACTTTTTAATTACTTCAATGTAGTCAATCCAACTTTTTTCTTAATCCAGAATTTGTAAAAATTTAACTTATGTGTAAGTTTAACACCTGCTAATGTAATGAAATGAGACATTTTCGAGACATGACAAAAATACAATTTATTTCGCGGACAAATGGTTATAATTTTATTTCGCAGACTTAGTCGCGAAAAAAATGGTAGTTATGCACATAGGTATCTACTTCAAAATTTTGAGCACCTGGTTCAGATAATTGTTTCCATCAAGAATACGACGCTATTGTACGTACAGTCGCCGGAAAAAATACGTTATCATTGTACCATTTGTCACGTTCTCGAAATGTCAATGTCGAATGTTAATGTGACAGTGAGATAGTAGCCACCTTGGAGTCACCTAGGTGAATTTAGTTAGGGAAATAATGTTGAAAAAATATAGTGTTTGAAAAGTTGTAAACAACTAAAAGAATGGTGGGAATTTCTTACAGATAAAAAAACGGACTTCAACCAATCGATCTTCTGAACTGATTTTAATAACATTAAAATTGCATCAATATGAAAGTAATTACTTCCAAATAAAAAAAAAACCGGCCAAGTGCGTGTCGGGCCACGCGCACTGTAGGGTTCCGTAGTTGCGAATGACAACTTTGAGTTCTCAATGTTTACACTCGCACCTCACAGTTTAACGACCAAAAACATCTAACAATGAAGATTGTATGAAATTTTACATTTTCCAGTACATTTTATAAGTTGGTTGCCTATAACTTTTTAGTTTGCACTTAGTACCCAGCTCTGATAGTTTTCCTTTCAACTTCAGTATATATACTACTGCTGTTATTTTTTTTACACGTATCCATATATAACCGTTTAGCAGATAGAGGGGGGGACACGTACCTCTAACAAAAATTTGCACTTTAAAACCAAATATTTCGGAAACGGATCCCTAAATCGAAAAATGGTGTTCTCAACCTCACAATATTTTTCAAAGACCTTTTTAACGATACCACATGATGGGTAAATAGAGAAAAAATATTACTCCCCCACTTTACTTGTATAGGAGCTACCAAAAAAAAATTTTTTTCAAGATTTTCTTCTACTACTTTTTTTTGCCATAATTAATATACATACCCATACCAAATTACAGCTTTCTAGTACTTATAGTCTCTGAGTAAAACCGCGGATGGACAGACAGACAGACAGACATGGCGAAACTATAAGGGTTCCTAGTTTACTACGGAACCCTAAAAATGGTTCGTAAGTTCGTAACATGTTCATAAATAATGGAGTTTTATGGTAACATACCTAATAAAAATAATGAAAGGAATAAAAGATTCCGACGAATCGAGAACCTCTACTTAGTACTATTATCAATGGGCATGTTGACTAAAATTTTTTTCATGTAGCTATGTAAAGACCTGCCAAAAATAAACACAATAGTGACAGAAATACATTTCTAAACAAAAAACTCTTTCAGTTATAAAAGTTTTAAAGACACATGTTTTTAGACGTAAATTTTTAGATGTGAAAACGCGCCGCTGATATGCCTACATATTTGTGACGTCACAAGCTTGTATTTTGTATGGGTGGCGTGAGAACTTTGTTTGGTAGCTATACGAAATATTTCGTTTATGGTAATGGTTTCATAATAAAAGTTGCTATAAATTTTGCAGACTAAAATACATATAATTGTAATTAAAGATTTTCATACTTTAAAGAATGGTCCTATTCACCCAACTTTAAAGAAGCTTTAAGATCGCTTAACGAATCGATATCAAATTAAAAGTGTTCTTTATAGTGTTTTAAGATAGAAATTAGTCTCATTAGAAACAAATTTTATATAATCTTAAAATTAGGCAACTACCGTATTCTGTGCCTCTACTTTCTATTTGATAACCTGATAAACCCTGATAATTCTTTTATATGGGAGTTATTCTGTTCCTTTTGGTCTAAACAATAATATGTCGAGGTACTGCATCTGTATTGATTGCTTTTACATTTGATTCCAAAAACTATACACTTTCAATTGAATACCAAAACCACCTTTTTAGGGAGTGACAAAAAAATAAACATGAAATCATACATGGCTGTCTTCTTTTTCATCAGGTGTTTTTTGAGTTTCCACTGCAGGAGCGCGACCGTCTCTGTTCTGTACTACCAGAGCCATATACCTATATGTATAATAGTCAGAGCAATCTGAGGATTTTGCCTACACTCTCCACGATTGCCAGACGGGTCGGAAAAAAAAAAACAATACATGGCTGATTGTATCGCAATCAAAGGCGACCCTATACTATCAGCAGTCAAGTTTCAACTCAGGAAAGAGCACGAACGCCACGCCAGGACGTGCCTTCCGCCAGCTCCGAGTCAAGGATTGTTTGGTTTCCAATCTTGGAGACGATATGTCGGTCACTGCCCCTCATTATGTCAAATGTCAACAATTAATTATATACGTGACCACCGCTGCGGCATGTGCAAACAGAACACTTACGGCATTCGTTTGTTTTGATTATCCAAAACAAGAGATTTGCTTAGCTAGCCGGTTTACCTGACTGCTAAGAAGAGTTATGTGTTTCGCCAAGGTTTCGCCTCTTGTTCTGTGTTCGTAAATTTCTTCCAAATATTCCTAATACTTTACAAATAGAAAGAAATTCAAGAATATAAACAATATAAGCCTTAGTAAATAACCTGAAGTATTTTTGGAATCATGTTTTAATATTATGAGAATCAGTCATTGAGAGAAAAAGTGATAACCGCCAAAAACGGCTGTTTTTGGCGGTAATCAGATTCTCATAATTCTCACTGATTCCAATAATAATAAACATGATTCCAAAAATACTTCAGGTTATTTACTAAGGCTTATATTTTTTATATTCTTGAATTTCTTTCTATTTGTAAAGTATTAGGAATAAAATGATTGGCGTCGCTACTGTGCCTAGTGTGCCCCCTAAAGTTAATAAATAAAAAAAAATAACGGCTGGACTGATTTTGACAGTTACGGTATCATTAAGTAGTTTCGTCTTGTTAAAAAATAGGTAGGGAGGAGAGTTGGGTTTATAATTTATAAAGTAATACTCATATTTTATCTACTATGAGAACCCACGGAGCGTTCTATTGTAGGTGCACTGGGAATGACATTCGCATTTCAAATAAGATTATAATCTTGCCACGCGATCCCTTACTTAGTCGCTTGAAGAAAGTCTTCCTGCGTGCCTTTTTTCATATCCTAATATTTAGGCTTGGCACTCTGATTGAATATGTTGCCAGTTGCCACCATGTAGCTCTGTCATGGTATTTTGCAGATTGATTGTAGTCAATTTATGAAGATTTTTCCCCTAGTTTGCTTTCGGGTACCCTGGCGGTCGTTACTGTTGTAACTGGCTGGTCGGTTGTCGCCTGGGCGCATACTTCTAGGCACTCCCTTACCGATTCGCCTGTAATGTGTCATTCATCACAGATTAGATTTTTAACGTTTCGTTACAATACAGCTTCCCTGCCCGTCTGACGAGCATTTGCCTGTAATTAAACAGTTCGGATTTGATATTGAGCATTTACTTTATTTGATTTCGCAATGCCTGTTTGCGTTGTTATATTAATACATTATTACATGTTGTATATTACAAGTTGCGCATTGTAATGTTCGGTTCTCCCTCCTCATTGATGATCTTCGAATCTGTAACGATACATTGCAAGCGAATGCTCCTGGTGAGAGCACCTTAATACGAGTATGTTTGTCCGAACCACCAGAGATGGTTTTCCTAGTGTTTGTCAGAAAGCCTCTTCAAATCTATATCTGATGTCGCTTGACAAAAGGGTACAACATAAAACTTTTATGCCCAATAAACTACGTATTGGGCCATTTCAAGCTGACAATGTCTCACCAACCCATCAATGATACGGTGCTTATTTTGTGGTTTAAATATAGGTTTAGTGTAACTAAAACTACTAGGTCACGAACTCGGTTATAAAATAAAATGTAAGGAAGTTTATTACGCTTATAATAGGTTTTTGACGATCTTGATGATTGTACTTTACTTTTTACTCAGCATGCCTTACGAGTATTTAAAATAAATTCTGCCATCGCATTGTTTCTTTCTCTTATTAATAATTGGTTTATGGTACCTACCTAAAAATAATCTTATGCATCTGCTTATTTTACGATATTTTATAAAACGTACGAAAAGAACCTAATTTATTATACGAACATTCTCTTAAGAAGTCCCCTTTTGACCTACTGCGTTCCTTTCATCGCGCCTCGCCATCTCAAGTATTCAAACCCTCAAGGGATCGTCGACCGACCTCGTAAAGCCAAGTAACAGAGAAACTCTTCTACTGTGTCATCGCAAATTTGTTTACGTACGAGCTAGGTTACGTGTAAGACGTCCGATTGGCACAAAAGGTCTTCGGTTATAGATATATTGAATTACTTACTTCTTTAGTGTTAAATTTTATGGAGAGGCTGGTAAAACTGTCAATTTTCAGTTAAAATGGTTTACGTTTATTTGTTGTTTTATTATAAATCATAAATACTAACAAAATAGGTATAGGTTACTATTCAAAGATCATAGATAATTTAAGCGGTGACGGTGCAAAAAGCACTTTGCAACATAAGTATGAAAAATGTTTCGGAGAACTTTCTAACCTTCGCACGACAGCAAGCGTGACCAACCAACGATGACACTCCAAGAAATATCAAGTAATCATGTCTCGGCAAAACCTTGCCCCTGGAGAATGAACGCAAAACATCAGCATTGTCCTCGCCTACTTATTATTTCTCTCAGCATCTGAAACTCACCACAATCGTGGACGCACCTCAGTGAAAGGCGATTTGAACTTTATTGTTCATCATTGCATAAGCTCACTGACCGCTCTAAAACATTGCCATTTCTGCATGTCCAAACTCACTTTCGATTGTAAATTAGCTTTTGTTAGGTCACTTGTAATAGAGTGAAAGGTACAGAGTCGATCATATCTAAGTATAGCAATCATACCATGATAACTACAAATGCACCACAAAACGGGAGGCGTGATTCACTTGTTTCTCGTTTTAAATGGCTCGACCTCAGCAACTCACTTTCTTTGACCTGTTAGAAATCGTGGTCAGTTCGACCGTCGCGCAGGCTTTGCCTCTTAAGGTGCCTTGTTAAGTTACATAACTTCCTAACTTTGCTTTTGCACCTTGACTAGAGCTTATAGAGTAATCTCCTTTTGATTCATAAGCTATCGAAGGCTTATAAAACTCATTGACCTTAGTTTTGGCAAGGCCATTCTTTCGGGCATTTTCAACCTGACTGTACTCTGATGACAACACCTTTTTAATAAAAATAACAATTACTTCAAAACAATATGCCATAATTTTCCATTGAAAGGTTTGTCAATTAAACAAAATCAATAGGACGTCTCACCTAATCGTTCGGAATTTATAGTCCACGAATAAAATAACAAAGAGCATTGAGCTGGCATTTCATTTCGATTGCCTTCCAGTCGATAAGTAATTCCACAGTCGAAGTAAGTGAACGGATGAATAGGGTTCCTCATAATAGGAGTGGCCGAAGAAATTCGCGGCACGCATTCTTATCTCCGCCGGTGATAAGATAAAAGATATAGACGTGCTTAAGAAACATGTTTACAGTGTCTTCTTTGCTCTGCGTCCATATGGTAAATACTTGAGATGAGCAAATAAAACAACGCTTAACAAGCGGTGTGCTTACTTAGTTTTCATTACCATTCGCAAGGTACCTTTGTTTTACAGGTGCCGCGTAAATATTAAGTTTCATAAATATTTTAGAAGCTTCTTTGTTGCTTCTGGTTATATTATCTTGGTTATTATTGCCTACTTTTAGTTAACTACTTCGCATAATATTGAAATTTGGCATTACTTTATGAAATGGACAAAATTTAACTTAGATAGAAACGTAACGTAAAAATAAAACATATTTTTGTCTTCCATATTTTCTAATATGCAAACTGATATTATTTTTGAAAATATTAGTAAAAATATATTTAAAAAAAATTAAAATTTCGTCAGCATCAGCTAATCCTGAATAAACAAACAATAAAAATTATAAAAAAAGAAAACACGACATGGATTGTGTAACAAAGTAAAACAGAAATAAAAGGCACATTTCGCTACGCCAATTTTAATAAAATTAAAATAAATCTCAGGGGAAGAGCTCACTGTAATTTGCGAGGACTGAAGAGAAGTAGTCAGAGCAAAATTGTTAATATTGCGAATTTTAAAGATCGCCCAAGGCGTAGGGCGGCGTGCGGGCGCCGGGAAAACAAAAACAGTAGAGCCTGAATATTTGGTATCGGGAGCGCGAGGGCGGAGGCGCGGGCGTAGGACGCCGGTCGGCAGTTTACTCTCAGCTGGCGACCGAACCGCGCGCACGGAGTGTCCTGACACACGGTACTGCGGCACGCACCTCACAAAACAATAAATCTCAATCACTTCGCAGCATTAGCCCCAACGAAGCATTGAAGATTTTGAATAAATCTTTAAAATCGACGATGCCGGTCGAAACGAAAATCAGCTTCTCTGGTGAGTTCTGTACATTCGTGAATATTCCCTAAATTCTACAGTGATAACGATAAATACTTTGCCAATTGGATTTCCCTGTATTTTAATGATAATAAACTTCCCATTATTGTTATTATAATACAAAAATAATATTTCCAGTTTTGTATACCATGAAATGTACATACAATGGAATCATACAACAGGTGTTATCATTATTTAATTTAATTTCCATAAAAACAGAGTAGTGCTAGAATATTCATTAGTGTAATCAAGTGGTTTTAGCAGTGTGATCAACCATGACGCCTGGTTTCTGCGTAACTGGCATTTTGCTAATGTTAATAAGAGTAACAATGCTAACCAGAGACCGCTAAATGATTAGGAAAAGCAACAATGCCTAGTACACTAAAGGACGTGATGTTGAAATCAGTTATCAGTAGGATACATAATACGGCAGACACGGGCCTTGGCCATCCAATGTATCACTTACAATAACCAGCATTTTACAATGAATTAGTTAAGTCGCTATATTTAGCATCGATCTGTCTAGAATTTATTAAGAATTCACCTCTACTAAGAGACGTAATAGTTCTTTAGGTAATAATACTAAGGTGCAATGCAAAATATCGGCTATCATTATGCAAATTTAGAACATTATATTCAAAGAAAAGCTATATATTGTTATAAATAACATTTAGCAAATGTTCTATTAATTTAATGTTTTGATAAATATTGAATCAAATAATCTGCAGTAGTAGATATTCTTTGTCGTTTTCTTTCGAATGTGTTGCATTACATTACAATAAATTTCATAAATACATGAGAGGCAGAAGCTTACTCAACTAAATCAATATTTTATACACGTGACACGTCCCATTTTAAAATGACGGACTTGAAAAGTGAACAGTTGCTTCGACAGAAATATGGCTTAAAAATCTTTGTGCTTTGTGTATAAATGCTAAAATATTCTAGCCTGAATACGGCTGATTTAAATATTTTAATTGCTACTTACGTGGTCTAGATCGTGAGTTGTCACTGGGCTAGCATGATCTCATAAATCATTATCAGAAATGCCTATTTCAAGCACAAAGATTTTGTTCTGTCCGTGGATTAGAACTTTACTTTTACAATGTTACACGATTGGCAAAATAATTGTATATTATTTTTCTATTTATGTAAGTAAGTATTAGGTACGAGTTTTCTTAAATGCCCTGAACAGATTTTAACGTATAGGGTATCTTTAGAATCCTTATACACTTTCGAGTATATGATACATATGCTATAAATTTTTTGCCAAGGCAGTTGTGTTTTCTTTTTTTTTTGTTAACACTTTATTGTTTTCACATGGCTGTTTTAATAAACATCTCTTTTATTATTAGAAAGTATGAATTTCAAGCTGTTATTTCTGTTTTGATTTTTATTTCCGAATGTAACTATTTATTTTAACATATTTTGCTAGTATACATAGATGTTAGGCCATGTCTATAACTTTCTTATGTCATTGTATGTTTACGTAAATTTAAATTTACTTATGCATTTTCTGGCCAACTACAACTTGCGGATAAACATGAAAGTTTACATTCTATTGAAGTCTTAGAGCATTAATTAATGCTCTAAGATTGAAGTTCATAAATCTAATATTGCTAAATCAAATGAAAATTAAATGTTTAGAAAAAAATAAGTAATGTTTTCTAATGTTTTCGCGATTGTTACACATATAAATGAAATTACTTTTAATAATACTAATAAACGTGATAAAACCGTATTAAAAGTATAGAGATAAATACTCTGACTGTACGTACATTGTATGCTTACATTATGCTAAGCTACGACACTTAGAGCTGTTAAGGAAAAAATACATTCTTCGTTTGTTATTTAGCTTTGACCTCCTTCATCACATAAAGTAGTTAACACTAGCATTGCGTAACATTTCAGATATTACAAGTTAAAAATAAATGAGGATGGGGCGTTGGTGCCTCCCTGACGGGCTACCACCCCGAACTTGCCCTTGCACCCTCGCAAGGCCGTGAAACACGACCTACCAAATAACTCATTCATTAATTTATGTACTAATCACTTTTTGCTAGCAACTAATAGGCACTAGTAAATTCTATTTACTCGATTTATTAATTCAAATGACTTTATAAGTTCCCATTCAAGTTGGTTTTTCTAGCGGTCTGTCTTCGTCATTATACCTTGGTGGTCGACATTACTTTTCTGTCGTTTATTCTCAGACGTTCGCCGTGACCTCTGAACCGGTGCTCTAACAATCCTCGGATCTCGCACTGTTTCTACTACTGCAACGGTGGTCAGCATACCTAGCCTTGTTTGGTTTGCAGAAATAAGCGACACGTAACTGCATCCTGACCTTGTTCGGGCCCCATACAAAGGAAACACTATAATTGTCATGTTAAATTGTAAATCATTGGCGACCGAGCACGTTCACAGGCTTGCAGCGCAATTCTAGAATACCTATTTCCTTCTATTATCTTTTCGCGATCTTCAATCATATTGTGTGAATTGGTTGATGATCTTTATTTTTTTCATGTAATAGTTTGAAAAGTCTTTTGTTACCTTTAAAACCTCATGTTCGTAACAAGGCCTTTGAATTTTCCGTAAACACGGCTTGACGTAACCACTGAATTCTTGTCTATCCGGAAGTTTACCACCTCCCTATTTTCTTTTACACTAGCGTGTTTCAGAAATGTTATCATAAATGAACACGCTACTGGAGATATTGTTTTGCAAATTCAGAATTAACGTGAAAATAAATTCCGTTCTATTTATCTATGTCTGGTCGCCACTTAGTGGCAGTAGTTGCGTAATTCTTTGTTTCTTGGTTATTTTCTATCGTCGTGGCGTGACACACGTCATGTTTGTCGCTTATGGCTAACAGTTCAGTCAGTAACAGCACAGTGTAATAGCAGCTATTGGCTGCTTAAACATTAAAATCATGTGACGCGATAACATTTTTGCTTACGCGTTGTTGAAGGCCACTCATGACTAGCATTTCATAATCCCACCGTAATGGTGAGTAATTAAAACCTTCCATCCGGACTATAATTGAAACATTAATTTTGTTTGCATAAATCCCAAAAATAATGTCAAGCCCAGAAACTACCTGCCTCTTGGCCTTATCAGAGATGTGCGCTTCGTGTTGAAATTGCTCAATTACCTGAGTTAGCATTGTTGTCAGTCAACCGCAGCAAAATTGCATGGCAGGTGTGACCTGCTGACTTGCCATGAGCTTTATTGCGATTTAGGTTACGCCAATGATTACAAATTTTAAAAGTTGTAACTACTCCGCTCTTAGAAATTCGGCACGACCCAAAGTAAGTCTCCAGTTTATGGTAGGTTTTTCGTAGGGCCTTTTCGTGACTGGACACATAACGATCAACTCGCGTCTATCACGCACTAACTTGTGTCAGGTCAGAGGCAGTGACCAAATCCAAATGTTAAAGATGGTATTTTGTTTGTTTTATGTCGAAGTAATGATATTTAATACCCGCGCAAGAGCAGATATACCAGCATGTGATGAATTTATTCTTATTCAAGAAACGTTATCCTCGGTTTCGAATTTATTGATCGTATTGTTTTTGTCACCACAGTAAATCAATCATACGCGATGCCACCTTGAACTACGGTTTTGATTTCTTGATAGAGATTCTCGAGCGTGGCGAAGCGAGCCGAACATGTCAGTAATCAATCGTCGATCGGCGTCTCGTATTACATAAAAGTTTTATTACAAAATTAAGATGTTAGCCAAAAACACGGATGGATGGATCCGGAGCTCGTTACACCCACTCAGGGGCCGTCATGACAAATGACTCAATGGATCTATGCGGCACTGGGGCACCGTATATCATCACTTAGGAAGTAGCATTTGACCGTATCCTTTTCCACCAATTTCTGTTTCATTGCATGTCCTAATGTTATTTTTTTTCATCCCTTTTCTACAAGAGTACTTTTTTTATATAAATCCATTGAGTGCGTTTGACCCACATAACACAGAAAGACATGTCTTTCTGTGTTCTGTGGTTTGACATTTATATTGCCTGATAGGATACAACGAACGAGGTCTAGGGTGGGAGACGTAAACTCAAATACTACATTCTCGTTGTTTACCAATATTGACAGGATTCTCAGCATGCGCCTCACGTGGTACCCTTCATCCTGTGTGGTACACCTGTTTACATAATTTAATGTTCATTATTTTAAATTGCCTCAGTGGAAGCGTGCATCAATCACTTGACCAGTTTTTTGCGCTATTACGCGGCGCCACTTGATGTAGGAACGTGGTGACTTGTCTCCGATTCAGCATTTAATGCGTCATAAATTTTATTTTTAGAAATGTTTTGTGGACTTCAAATAGTATTGTATGTAATTGAGTTTAATTTGTTATAGCTAATATATAATAATAAGAAATAATGATGAAGATAATAATTCGTCTTAATTCTGTAGAAAATTTTTAAGGGTGATCAAGCTGCTCTTTTGATAATACATACTGGTATGGTATGATAAAGTTGTTTTATAATAGATGATTACTACAAAGAATCCTAAAAATGATATGTATGTTTGCTGTCATTTGGAAATATATTATATTCATACATAAGTAGTAACTTATGTACGTAGTATGTACTTATTTTCTACAAGAATATTTTTGCTTGGGTTGTATAAAGCAGAGGATTTATTTCCGTGTCCATATTACATTTATTACCTATTGTTTACATTTTATGACGAAGTGAACAAAATGATTGATTGCAAGTACCACCAAGTACGGCTGTAATGAAGTTAATAACATAGAAAATAACAGTAGTGACTTTGTACTTATATCACTGAACTAACAAATAATTCTGGAATATCGCCAAACATGGTCGCAATTCCAGCTTTAGAATACTTACTTTTATTGAGATGTTCTTATTTATAGCTGTTAGCGCTGGCGCCGGCCCGTCTAGACCAAGACCAACCCATTTATTGCAGGGTATTCCTCCCATCCACTCGTCCAAGCAGGCCACTTCTTTTAATGCCCGCAGTGCGTTACGTCCGAAAAAGTCGTCATGTAACCACATTATTCGCCAGCTATTCCTCCATTCCATAATCTAATAAGCGCTTTCCTTCAATAATTTGCTCTGCTTTCTAATCTCAATTGTAAAGCGTTATACAGCCGATAATAACGAGCGAATGGACTCGCTTATCTAGCCGGGATTTATAACCACCATCTAGGCGTCTCGGCTGATTATCAAGGCATCACGTAGGAAATTGAGTAATTGTGAGTCCCGTAATCGGATGAACTGGAGCACACTGATAAATTGTTACGAGCAAACAATTTATGAGGACAAACTCTAATCCGGTGAGGCCTTAAGGGCTATGATAAGTTAACCGTCGGTTTATGATGCCAGTTAAATCTAAAAGGAAGGATGACTCAAATACTAGCACTATCATTACAAGTTTCGCACGATGTTGCAAATTGGAATGACTACAATCTGCGAAGTAGCTATTGGTAACAAGCCATAATCTGGTATTGTACATAGTAGCAGATTGCTATAAATATGCCCACCTGAATCTCTCGGCGCATTAGCACGCAGAGGCGTCGACTCTATATTCTGTCCACAATCACCATACGCACAAGTTCACCTTAGCATCAATTAACAACCATTTATAGTGTGACAAACCGCCCTCGCAAATTATTGTCGATATTAAATTAGACAAAAGCTATAAAATACACATTCTATAGCTAGCAGCTTTGTTACGTAGATCCGCCATTCAAATTTATGAATAGATGTTTTTTCGTTTGTCACGTGTTAAATAGTCATTTGACGTTTTTAGTTACGAAATCGTTTAAATCATTTAGTTCTCCGTGTTCAGTAGTATTCGTTTCAGTGTATTAGCATCCTCCAGCTGGGTATATTGTTTTAAATTACCTGATAAGAAAAACACTTATTCGTTCGCTGCTCATCTCTCTTGTTACTTCATTTTGTTAGTTGAAATATACAACTTGACAGGATCCCTGTTATTATTAGTATCTACTGCAAAGATAACATCAACTATTATCATTGAATACGTGATAAAGTTTTATCACTTTTATATCCTAGCTATAGATAAAATATAAAACTATCGATTACATATCACATAAATTTGTCTTGTATTGTAAGCAAATATCATTTTCTTTATCTAATCTAGTACTCAGAAATAAAATGGTTCATAGGGTTAAAAAATCGCAAAGTACGTAGTTATTGAGGCAAACACATTTATTGATATAAACATATCAGCAAATAATACATTTGTGAATAGAATTGCGCAGTACGTCTCTGAATGTGTAATCTAAAAACGAGAATTTAATATCGTGAGTTAATCGGATTTGTGTGTAATCAAAAGTTCAGCAGAACCAGCAATGGCGGCCACACTCAGGTGTAAATGGTTTCAAACAGTCGCACTTACGTCAGTCGAGTCGCCAAGTTCAAGGTGACATCCAGCTGGGGAACTCCATGTCACTGAAACATTAATTCAATATTATGAATTAGGATTTACTGCGCAACAAATTTTCGGAGATGTGATTTCAAATTAGCGTGAATTTTAAACTTATCGCAACTCGTAGCGTCGTTCTCAGCTGCTTTTAGTCTGTTTTCATTGTCTGAAATTTGTATATTTTTGTATTGTTATCTTGTATTCATTCTCGAATTCAAACGCTTTTGTTATTTAACAATATGCCATTTTTGTTTGCGTTACTTCAGAATATTCTACAGTGGTCTCATCAAATATTCCTTTTAGAATTGTGTGCACAGTTGGTTGCAGCGGCTCGTCATCTCTACCTATTTATTGTTGTGTCGAGCAAAAGCGAATCATGCTACACTGCTGAATCACTGTGTTTACCTGCTAGTGCAAACTTGGCGTACATTTACATGAAATGTACGTACTCCACCATCCACAGTCCACAGATAATGAGGTCCTTACACGACGTTGATGTCACCTTCTCAAATACAAAGCGATAGGCATCTTTGTCTCGAAATTAGCTTTGTTTCTTTTAAATATTTTTGTCCATATTTGTAAGGAAATACGTAAGTAATTATTTTTAAATATGACAAAATATACCAAATTTTAATGCAAAGATGCGGAAGTATACCGTCTCAGAAACAGGTAGTAAATTCTATAACGAATGATATCCTCGAATCTTAAATTTATTTAAGTAAGTATATTTACTACTTGAGTTTAATGTGTTTTGAACTACAATAAATTTTAGCAACAATAATGACGTGTAACACATAAATCATAGAAACTTCAAAGTTTTGCCTGGAAATTTCAACGGAAATATGAAAATTCTGTAGAAAGTTCCAATAACTCAAAAAACGAATATGTTATCTGTGAAATCATCGTAAAAGATCACCGTGGCTAAAAGTTTTCATTCCATTTAAAGTTTGTTCACCAACTGCAGTTAAATTAGCCATCCATGCAACCTCCTCTTTATTGGATGCATTTATCATCCAGAGATAACAATCTGCGCGGCGTTACTGCAAGCGTGAGAAGCGAACATTTTACACCTTGCAACACAAATAATTCGTGACTGGTCCGGACGGAGTATTTACATGACTTCTAGTTACCTTTGAGATATTGCTACTGATTTGTGTTCGACCCTAAAGTAGATCCTTCTGAAATTGCCAATTTCTACCTTAGAGATAATGCTACCAAAAGCTAAAGGATTGTGTTCTCCGATTCCACTGAAATAGCCTCCCACTAAACTTTGTGTGCTGTAATTTGTTTCTTGTCTTTGTGTTGTGTACACTCTGTAATCAGCTTTTATCTACATAATTCTCGTGGCATTATAGATTACAGTTATTAGGTACTCGCTTTGTTTATTGATGTCAATGATAATGAACACCGATTTTCCATTCAAGCGAGCGATTGACTTGGCTCTATTTAGAGTAAAAAACTAGGGTCAATAAGTTTTATTTTGAGTTAGCCATGCCATTTCACAGTTTATTCCCAAAGATTCAACATCATCTACTAATTCGATGTGTTATTATCATCCAATGTCAGATAATAAATATTAACAACCCGATGTAATATTAATGAATATTTTCCTTGTTATCATCTCGTACATCATCAAATTCATTAAAAAATAATCATTCTTGTCATATAACAGGATACAATGAATTACAATGCATAAAAAGTCTTACGTAGTTAAATTAGTGCTACCTACGCGAACATTTTTTTGTTCGAGAAATTATTCTTTATATAATGTAGCCTGAAACTAATATTGTAGTAGACAATATTCTATTTCGGATCGCTTCCGTTAACGATCTCCGCCATTATTTCCTTTTTGGAAGCGACGAAATTCGATTATCGACGGTTGTTTGACTTTCATTAACCATATACGAGATTTTAAATTAATTTCTTTGGGAAAGTTAAATGGTTGTTGTTTTTTCTCATCGGTATTCTTAGCGTGCCTTCACTTTTGGATTAATTATGATCATTTAGCGGGTGTGACGACGTGCTGTTAGCTGCCCGATGCGGTGTCACCCGACTCATTATGGCCCATTATCGTATGGTGACGAGACGTGGCCGGATTGTCGATCGAATTTCATTCCATTATTGGCTCGAAAGGGCAGCGGCGTCAATCATTACTAGGTCTTGAATTATTCAGTTGATCTCTACGATATGTTGCAAATTATTTGATGACGCATTTATAACCATAAAGCAGACATTGTAGAAACGCTTGATGCTTCCGAAACTCACAGCGCACCCATGGCTAAAACAATATTTAACTTATGAGACTTGTGACCCGCCCCGACTTTGTAATATAATGTTCATGCTTAAGGTATCTAACGCATTTAAGTTGATAAGGATAAATATTCTGTCATCACGAACACACACACAGACAAATGCGGCGGAGAACTTTGTTTTATAATATGTAGGTATCTAACATAAAATTAAAACTTTATTTAAACATATAAAAAATTAAAATATATTGAAGTGGGCACTGCTATAAAAGCAGAATTATTGATGTTGTATTTTAATTTTATGTTTTCCTTAAAAGACCTGCCGTTTACTCAATGCAGTTGAGTATTGCATCTGGGCTGCATTGTATTGTGTCCCATATAGATCTTATAATTCGATCGTATATTATTCTCTGTTTTCTCAAGACTAAGATTAATATGACAATAGCGTATAAATTCAACTTACCAATGCATAATAAATTGAAGACACTGACTGGCATCACTTGCAGTGACAATATGGAACCCGTATGATGAGGCACTTTAATTCGCGTTTCACCTTTTTTGAAAGGAAAGACCGAATAAGGCCCGATCGGTCTTTATTATCATTTGCCTGGAATACAAATTACCGTGTAGAGTTTTTCTGTCCACAATGTACTTGTTATTTTAAGGCCAGAAGAATATTGTCTCTATAATATTCGCATGAGTCATTCCAATCGGAACCCATTTTGTATGAAATCATCAATATTAATTTGATTTCATCGAGAAAAATAAAACAGTAGAATATTGATACTATGTATTTCAATTTTGTACGCACGAGCTAAGAGCAGACCTTTTGTCATTGAAGAGAAGTTGCGGTAGTACTGTGGCCGCCAACTCGGTCAATGTGTGTATTTTTGTCCCCGACATCAGGTCACAGTTCTTAAGACTACACTTCCTCATTATCTATGTACAGACAAGAACTAAATCTTTATTTATTACTACTAGGGTGAAGATTTTAAATCAAGAATAAAGTCTTCATGTCACTTAACTAATAAATTTTATAAAGTTCCGTGACTCGAGCTATTCCAATTTAATGAGGTTTCAATTCAACTTCACGTCGTGTTATCCACTCAGTTACGCCATCTCATCTTAATCGGTGGAAAATCTTAACAGAGCTAAATTCACTTGGCCGATTTGTTCAACTGTATAATTGCCATTGAGAATTGCATCTGTCCTGCAAGTTCCACCATGTGCCCGTTGCATCACCCAGTGGTACACCTAATCGGTGCCATGAGAACGAAATTGCCCTTAATTGTCTAGTTAGTCTCTATTAGCCGTGAAAGCGCTACGCTAGATTTAATTGGGACTCATTGCGTCCAACACAACACACACATGTAGTAAAACATGATCTAGTCTCATTAAAAAATAAATTCAGCCTTCCGTACTTGTACGTAAAACATAATTATTATCAACTTGAACTTGACCACAAAAACCAAAGTCATACTTAAAGACGTCTTGGCCACGGTTTGTTGTCAAGTATCACTCGTGGTGTGTTAATAAAATGGGCAAATAATGAACGTACTTGTTAGATAGCAGTTACATCATTTCTGCAAAAAATCAAGTTTCAAAGTAAACAAGATCGGATTTTGAGGAGATATTCCTAAGCACGTGTTTCAATTTGACGTCGGCTGATCTGCTAATATCCGTAATTTCAAAGGGGATATTCGGAACTAGTTCAGGCCGCCCCCACTTGTTGTGATGAGACGAGAGCACGTACACGGAGAAAAATCGGTGACCGGAAAAATTACTAGAATTGATTAGTAAAAAATAATTACAAGAATTTTAATTTACGTTACTAAATTATAGTGTCTATAACAATATTCTGGTAAACGTTACTAACGTTTAGTTTTCTTTGCATTTGATTTTGTGTAGTAAACTTCATGTGATCTAACAAGAACTCTTGTGCTATCTGCCACTAGTCTAGAACTGTATTCATTACGAGTCAATGAGTAAGCAATACAAAGTAAACTAATAGTGATTTATATGATATACTGTAAAGTGGTGAATACGGTATCACTAGTTTTTGTAACAAAATACTCTGCTTTAAGTACAACTTTGTTGTTTGTAGAACAATAACAGATTCACTTAATAATACGATATAGTATTGGTATAGATAACAAATACGAATTTAGTGGGTAATATTAAACATCTGGTTTTAATAACATAAAAATACATTTCATATTAACAAAGCAATTAATTTGTTAACACAAACAACACACCTTGCCGTGAATACGAGCTTTATCGTAATCCAAACTTCTTGTTTCGCAGCAAAAATGGACCGCATTGTAACAAATGTAAAAAAACCACTCAATTCGCGGACGGCAGCAGCACAGCTGTCACGTCCCTTGCAATTTTTTATCTTTCCGTTCAGTTACGTATCCGGTACCTCTGTACTGTATCACAGTTCGTTTTTCCGGCTAATGTGCATTTGAAGTGTATAATTAACACAAAATATGGATGAAGACGTAAAAAATTTGATAACAGAATGGGATCTTCAAGAATATATCCCATTTTAAGGTAAGCTAATTTTTGGTAATTTTCGGAGCAGGTTGTCTTTAACAGAACATGCATCAATGTTATACCGGGTGTCTCAAAAGAAACATTTTCAAACTTTTGCTTGATTGTGGCGGTCAACACGCTAGCCTGCGACACGGGGGTCCCGGGTTCGATCCCCGGTCAGCTCACTATGGAAAAAGATCTTTTTCATATTGACCTGGGTCTTGGTAGTCTTGGATGTTTATCTATATAAGTATATATTATAAAATATAGTATCGTTGAGTTAGTATCCTGCGACACAAGTTCACAACTTACTGTGGGGCTAGCTCAATTTGTGTGATATGTCCCTATATATTTATTTATTGTTATGCAGCAGCAAACTAATAGGTACCTTAGATTCTGAGCGCTTTACGAGTTTTAAGTGAAGTTACGAGTATTAAATTCACCGTGTGGTTCCCGGCAGAGTAGAATAGGACCACTCCAAGTCATCCCGTGGATGTCGTAAAAGGCGACTAAGGAAACACAAGCTAAACAAAGCTTATTAACATCAAAGAGACCTCTCCAACCCGTCTGGCCAGCGTGGAGAGTGTAGGTCAAATCCTCTGACTACTCAGGCTAGTATATGGCTCTGGTAGTACAGAGAGGGTCGTACTCCTGCAGTGGAGACTAGAAAGGCCTGATGATGGTGATGATGATGACGAGTATTAAATAATATTATTAAAATCTACATTATAAACCAACACACGTGTCATATTGATAAGGGTCAAAATCTTCCAGGTTTAATTGGAATGGAATAAAAATGACGTTAAAACCTAAAGATCTCATTTTGTTTATCTTTGCAGATAATCAAGTTTCATCAGACATTTTTCCAATGCTGGATGCTGAATTGGCCAAAGATTTAATCATTCCTGTGGGGGACCAGATTCCAGTGGTAAATAGCAATTTCCGAGCGAATGTGTTGAAAACTACTATTTTCAATTTGCAATATTATACGTAGTCAATTAGAAAATATACATTTTGTATAAAAATCGTTCCTTTTTTTTAAATTATTAATTATAATTCTTAAAATAGACTGAATGATTCTGTACAGTTTCTTATGTTAAAATATATTATGTAAAAATAAACATTATTTTAAAGATTCAAGCATTTTATTTAGTATCCAATGTTAATATAGCGGGCGATTTTGTAAATGTTACATTATTATGTTAGGTACCTAGTACTTAGTAGTTTTTACTGAAATCACGTTATTTTCACAATCTAGTAACCATTTGATGTTGTTGTGTAACGTCGTTGCTGCTTATCATAGATGCAGCGACATTACATAATAACAACATAAACGGTTACTAGAATGTGAAAAAATGTGATTTCAGTAAATAACTACTAAGTACTAGGTACCTAACATAATAATGTAACATTTACAAGATCGCATCGGTAGAAGCCACACTTTAAAATTTGACTCAACTCTTCGTGTTGTTACTAGTACGTAACATTCTGGTAAAGAGTACCGTGAACAAAGTAAAGAGTAGCACACATTTGATGCTCTCAACCCTTGGTTTTGTTACAAGTACCTAATATTCTGGTAAAGAGTACCGTGAACAAAGTAAAGCGTAGCACACATTTGATGCTCTCAACTCTGCGTGTTGTTACAACTACGTAATATTCTGGTAAAGAGCACCGTGAACAAAGTAAAGCGTAGCACACATTTGACGCTCTTAGCTCTTCGAGTTGTTACAACTACGTAACATTCTGGTAAAGAGCACCATGTGTAAAGTATCGACAATCGTATACCTGTTTGTAACCTTTACTACATTAACTAGGTAAGGATAAAGAAAACTCTGTTTAGTATATAGAATACGGCTATTCTTGTTGTGTCGATAACAATAAGAAAGTCTCGTATTAGCAATCGTTGTTCTTGTAAAAGCTACAAGAGTTTTTTCTCCGTGTATGTTAGCGTGGGTTCATACTTTATTTCTTTGTATAACACCTGCTGCGATATTGTGCGTGTTTGTTGTATGCGATGCTTATATCGCTATCAGAAAGGTTATCTCCAATTTATTTCTCAGCAGTCCATTCTCAGCTCCAAAATATTATTTTTATCTTTTCCAAAACAATACTCATGTCAGAAGTATAAAAATTTATAGATGTCATTTGTATCCGATTCACAAAGTTGCTGTCCGAGTTGAATTGAATAACTATGACAGATGCCTTCTTACCATAACAATGAGAGCCTGTCATTTAGGCGACAGACGTGAAAAAATGCCTTCTTGTTATGTTAATTTTGTCAATAACATTAATGGCGCCACTAAACTTTGCACGACTCATGAAAATAATGTTTCCGCGTAGCGGTTAAAAATTTCTTTAACGATTCTTTATTGATCGTTAGCGAAGTCCTTAACTATTTAATACTAAGTTCCAATGGGTGGTATAAAATAAATTGCAATGTTGAATGGGAAAACTGACAACTGTGAATATAATGGAGGCAGCAGTCTGTGCTCTATTAAAGAGTTACATAATTTATTAGCGACTGCAGTGCACCATTCTATTAGTGCATTAATTTAGCTCACGAAATTTCCCATTTGCTATCATTTAGATATCACGTGATGAGCTTGTTTGAATCGTTATTATACTCGGACAAGAAACCTAAACGGAAAATCCATAAAATTATACTTTGTGATCATCTTTGCTTAATAAATGAATACATTGTTGTTTATAAAATATATAATTGCAGTTATTGTCTATCGTCATCATCACCTTGATCTTGCACGGTTATATATGGCGTACACGCTATGCAAAGATCTATAGGAAAATGACGCTTAAGTGTTGCATACTCGGCAAGAGGCAATTTTCCATGCCTTCAGTTAGTTCACTTCCGTCTACCTGTTGGTATGTATGTCTGATGAGGCTCATCTCTTGTACCTGAGTTATGATTCGTTGCCCACGCGCATTCTAGCTCGAAGGCCGGGCCGCTACGCAGTTGTCTCAGATGATTAATCGAGCTTCGGGCGATCAGTGCTGGACACACGCTACCATCAGCCGGCCGGCTTCGCACGCGCCGCTTAACTCTCATAACAAATTACAACCAAGCAGTGTGAGTGTCATCATTATCATAAACCAACGCCAACACTTTTTCTGTTACATGTGTTTTCAATACCCTACTAAAACATGATTAATGAGACCAACTATAATTATAAGAAACTGTTCCCAGTGTAAGATTAAATTCGTTTTTATTCAATTACTACATCCTGCCTGTCTTCGCAGTGGAATTGCCAATTATTTACCGTCGCGTTCAGTGTCGTTTAACTGAGCATACGTAATTGAAATAGAGTAATTGAGTCTCTTCATAAATATTCTCAGCATTAAAACCTTATCACCCACCGCTAAATAGAGCCTACTCAAATCAAACGTGTCTATACCAGCTGTGCTGGGTGTTAATATTCAGTGGGTGTCCACACTCTTAAATCTATGAATTTATCGAACTCTGCCTTATCTGAATTGCAAACAAACTTCTACGTCTCGAAACAATCGTCGTACTTTAGTACTTTACCTCAGTTTCATTGTATGTACATATTTGCGATATTTTATGTTCGGCAAATCCATTAAAAAATTTTCGCCATCTTGTATTCGAGACAAACTTGTATCATTTTGTTTTTGTCGGCATGCTTTTGTTTTTTGCTTTACGTGTCTTTATTTTGTTGTCATAGACGGCAGTTCTTCGGAGCTGAGGAAGCTAAGCGACGACTCGTCTAGAAAACATTTGTCAGGTGAGTTCTGTTTCTTTTCATCTAATATATTATGTTACAAAGAAAATTTCACTAAGTAATAAAGTTTCTGATTGCATGCCAGCACCGAAAGCAAGCATGATACGATGCCTGGTGTATTTATGGTCCTAAAGCATGCAAAGTTTAAATGTTATCATCTCATCATATAATGTGTAAATAATTTTCATGAGTGTTCACATATTCATAATTGGTCACCTTTCCATCGGTTCCACTCCATGCAGACCTTATAGAAGCCGAAGAGGACGAAGTAAGCAGCAGTCTGCCGGACAGACCACGCACACATCGCAAAGCTTCTAGTAAGTCTATGCCTGCTTACTAATTCTAGACAATAGTTCAACTGTGGTGGAGGAGGTAAAATAATCCGTCTATAGTGTAGCGCTGAGGTGGTGGACTCTAAACACGAACAAAATAGAAGCCAATACTGTGCACGAACTGTATCGTTTGAATCTAATAACATAATAGCTGTAATTATCGATGCGGGTGTTAAAGAAAATGCAGAGTAATAACATTCTTGCATGCCGAATGAGATAGATGGAGGAAAAATTAATAAAGGTTTTATAAAATAACGACGAAGAAAATGCAATTAACGATAATAACATGATAACATCTAATAAATTTAGTTCGGTACATGTTATTAATGACGCAATTGAGTCATACGAGAATGGCTGGAATAGGCAGTTAAATCGACTGTTAACATAATAAAGATGTTATCCATGCTCGGAATGTCTCAACAAAGTCCACTGCAACGATTGCGTGCCAAGTGCCTGTAGAGCGAGGCGAGTCGCAAGTTCAACCCGATCGCCTACGGGCGCGAGGCTTTGAGGCTGCGACCGACAATCAAAGCCGGCAATTAGCCGCATTGTGCTCTCGCTAAATTGTAATTTTATCTATTGTTTATCTTTTTTGTCAGTAAATCTTCAATGGTCCCAGTTTTCGATATTAATCAAATCAAGGCAATACGTTGTAATCTTTTGTCTGCTTGTCACTAAATACTGCCTACATATTTAGTACGCATCCGTTGATATCAGGATATAAATGATTAATTAATAAGGTATCACTCACTAATTTACATTACCAACTTTGTAAACAAAACAATGGCGAATCTAATGCAATAAATGAATTAGCTCCTAAAATGAGGCAATAAAGAGTGCATGAAAGGTAACGTTATAACAATAATAATGAATAACAAACCGTGTAATTTTATTCATATCATAACCCCTCGTTAAATAATAAAACTGCCAAAATAGATGTCGTTACACGCGGCATTTGCGCAATGCCGTGAGAAACAGCTACTAGGATCACAGTATTCACAGTAACGGCTATGTGTGTCAGTAGTGGCTAATGTGTGTGTGTGTCGCTTATGTGGTCACAGCTAGCAGCACGTACAGCATCACCTCGATGGACGCACTTTGGGAGAAGCACCCCCGCCGCCTTAGTGAAGCCGGTCTTAGGAGGTCGTCAGGTAAGCCGCGACTCCTCGACATTCGGTCAAATTGAATCTATACCAATGAATACCAAGAACGATCAACATTTTTAATACAAATAAGATAATTTTTATGAGGATAATACTCATGTCAATATGCGAGATGCGTTAAAAAATAATACATTCCATAATGTGTACCTCGGTATCAGGTCGTAGATTCATTTTGACCTTCACTTATTGTATCCAACCAAATAGCATCTTGCTACTATGCGAAATTCAATCATTACCTCACTAGGTGTTGCAGCCACTGAATGTTTTTCTCTAGCTTATGGTGTTTGCTTTGCACTCGAAGCATGTTGTTTTGTTACACATTTGCACACTTTGAAAAGTTACATCGAGTCTCTCCAAAGTCAAATGCAGTTTGTTAGTGTGTATTTGTACGCATGAAGTTACATGAATGAAGCGAAAGTTCATAATTCAGATGCAACGTAACGATATGCAAACCGGATTGCAAATTGCGCTTCGATGGCCGTTGCACTTGTATACAACGGTATTCAAGACGTGCGTATCGTTAATGTGTTCAGTATAAGGAATACGCTGGACATACATATTTCAATAGATGCTATCTTTAGTGATTAAACTAAAACTTTCTATTGATTTATTTAGTAGCGAAAGAAAATGTAACATCAATCAACTTTCAAGTAAAACTTCTGACAGAGAAAAACTGTGTGCACTGGCCGCAATAATCAGCAACTTGCTTGGACATTTCAGATCACAGCGTCGTCTTAACAGAAGATACGGACAGCTTTATTATTGGAGAGCGTGTGTGGGTGGGTGGCACCAAGCCTGGTCAGATCGCCTACATCGGCGAAACACAATTCGCTCCCGGTGACTGGGCTGGCATCGTGCTTGACGAGCCTATCGGTGAGGATGGATTACTAAAGATATCATCAAATGATGCTATCTGCGTCTACAATCATACTTATATCATAATTTGCTTTCAGGTAAAAATGATGGCTCGGTAGCTGGAGTTCGTTACTTCCAGTGCGCAGAGAAGCGTGGAGTGTTCTCTCGCTTGACACGTCTCACACGAGTGCCCCTGATAACACATGCGCCGCACGATGCGTCACCTTCCTCTGATGCGGGAAGTGTCTTTGAACGCCCGCCCTCTGGGGCCGCCAGACCCAGGCGGACGTTGTCGCCCAATGGCAGTATTCGCAGCATGGTCAGCAGCAAAATGAGTAAGAATTATTGTCAAGGCTTTCAGTTACATGTTATTTTGTATATTACATTCATGTTATTTTCTTAAATGATAATGTATTGTAACTTTTTTCATCAGATGCATCAATTTCGACAACGAATAATGGAGAATTACGACTAGGTGATCGAGTAATAGTATCAAGCAGCCGAGGCAGTAAAGCTGGTACACTTAGATATGTCGGCGTCACGGACTTCGCTACTGGTGTATGGGGAGGCGTAGAGCTTGATGACCCCCTCGGGAAGAATGACGGATCAGTCGACGGCAAGAGGTATTGCAAAAATAACCGAAAGAAATGAATGCAACATTGAAGTGTATTTGAATAATAAAACACATTGATTATTTTCAGATACTTCGAGTGTGCTCCTCGTTTCGGGTTGTTCGCTCCGATAGCGAAAATTTCCCGATCGCCTTCCAACCGTAAGCCTGGTGCTTGTGCAATCCACAGCAACGGTCGAGCGACTCCCCTGCGGCGTTCGAACTCGCGGGAATCTCTCACGTCACTAGGGACTTCGATCGCATCGTCCCGTGTGGGGGTGAGGCTCGGGGTTACGTCGCTGGGCGCTCAGGTAGGCTAGCCTCGCGCGCGCTCGGCCGAGCCTCGCTCACACCGCTCGCCGCCGCCGCCAGCCAGGGCGAGGCCGCACCGCAGCGCGCCCAGTTTGCTCGACAAAACCTTACTCGTAAAGCACGTCGAGTACGACCGCTGCGCCATTATCGCCTTGCCACAACCTCGCGTCTACTACGATATCGTTTTCCGATCGAATAACGCTAAAACGAAAGAGTTGAATCCTCGTCGATGGGCAAGTGAGACACTGCCGAAGTCGTGGCGATGCTCAGAGAGTGTGTTGAGTTTCGAGAGCCGTTGTGGAGAGCGATCACGGCGCAGTGAGTCAAGCGGCAGCAGCGGTTCGGTGTCGCGCAGCGGGCGCTCCGGCGGCGGCGGCGAGGTGGTGCGATGGGCAGGCCGGCCGGCCGCCGTGACGAGGGCCAGCCACGGGGTCGCCGCAGCTACCGAGACCGACTTGTTCGTGGCCATGCCGCCGCCGCGCACTCACTTCTCGGGTTTCGGGAAAAGCTACCACTTCTCTTGCGTGTCGCCCTTTCAGTTCACATACCCGTACGTTGTGTACATATGAATTCGTTATAATCTTCATTATCAATCGGTTCTATTAATTAGTATCGTTCCCGTCCTTGCACGAAATTGGTTCTTCCGGTAGATGATATCATTTTGTTATTTCGGGCGACCAACTTCAACGTTAGCGCTGAAGGGCGAAGCGTGACACACAAGAGGATGGGTTTCATGTAGAGGTACTCGTACCTAGCTTATCGTTTGCATGAGCATCGGTTTGAGTTTTGTTTGGTCTGTAGCTGGCACCCCTTGGTTTGGCCCTTGTGTTTATTTTAACTTTTTATGTTTCTTGTTTTCGATTCACTAGATCTTTTATTTTTCTTTTTTGAATTTGACACATATTTTTTTTTTAATTTTATGTATAGTGAATCGACGACAATAGTATGTAGTGATCCTATTCATTTAGCTTGTAGGAAGCTTACCCATTTAGTTCAATTTAGTTTTCAAAAGACTGCAATAGTCATATCCTATGATACGTAACAATTATGATTTTAGACTGTGATATTATTTAATAAGGTCCCATTAGGTCTATGATATTGTGTGTTTGTGTAAATTAACAATCCTTTGCCAAGCCCACTAATACGTACCGGTGTTGTACGCAGTCTACGTATGGTGTTGTGATTTTGTGATACAAAGTAACATTAGAAAGAGCTCTCATTAAGTAGCGAAAATAAAATTTACACCATTACATTTTGGTCAGAATTAATTCGTGTAGTCCCTGGGTTCCCAGAGGGTCTTATCCACGCCCTTAATGGGCATTGTTCACATACATTCTCTTTAATTTAAATGACGTGGCGCCCTATTTCGTTTGTTCCTTTTTGGCAACTGCCAGAAATATGTCCTCAGAATCTCATTATTTCGAATGAATTATACATTGTTTTTTATTGAGGGTTGCTTATATTCTGTTCCTAGATTAGTTTAACTACATGTGTATTTCCTTTTAGTATATCGCCTCATATACTTGTTTTATTTTAATATCAAATGGCATATCTATTGCATAGTTAGCACCACAAACTACACATCTTACTTAGAACCTCCTGTATTAGATTTTTATAGAGCTTTTTTAATTTATTTGCCAAACCGACGCTAGATGTGTGTGACACATCCATCGTCGAGGCTTTACGCCGTATTTTCAATGCGATTGAAAATATAGTGTAATTGGATATTCAACTATATAGTGTTTCTTAATTGCGTCGTCCAACATGTTACTTGTCAGACAAGTAACGTTGATGGACGTCATTTGAATTCGTCGTATTATCGAGCTGGTGTTGTAATGCTGCTGAAAGTTATGCATTTGAAACAGTGGCGTAGCTAGGGGGGCAAGGGCCCTGGTGCATAGGGAGAGAATCGGGCCCTCCTCCCCTCTTTTCGCGTAGTTTGAACTTATATCGGCCTTCAAAATTATTGATAGAGAATGAGAATAGGAAACAGTGGGTTGCATCATCCCTAGTAGGCTAAATCCATACGTCGTCTCTATAGTTTCCGTAGGAAATTTCTTCTAAGCGTTGTCTTTGGGTTGTGTTGTTTGTGTTTATAGATTACATGAAGCTCAACAAAAAAGAACCATAAAACAGCTTGTTTGGTAATGATGCGGTAAAATCAATATTAACTCGTAAAAAGATATTATAGTTTCTATAGTAGCTCGTTTGTCAATTTGAACTTGAGTTTAGAATAACGTTGGTTATTTTTTTATTGCCAATCAGGTTGAGAGCTATCATAGATTATACGGTTAGCGTTGTGTTGCAACCTGTATCATACATATCATGTCACTGGATTTTTTTTTTGCGAAAATGAGTTTTACCAGAATTTGGTGCCAGATGGATGGAGGTGCGGAATAGAAATCATAGCATTAGTGGTGACACTTGATGAAATAAGGCTGGTAGTAGGTAATTACGAATTACAACAGTCAGAGGCAATCCTAGCATCAACTACTGTAGTACGTCTCAGACCCCAGAAAGTTGAAAACATCGCCACAAATATCATAAATAAGAACTGATGCAAGGCAAGAGCGAATGAAAACTTCATTAAAAAGTTGATAGGCGGAATTGGTGAATTGATCTCACGACCGTCAAGCACGTCACCTGATCCAATGTGCTACGGGCATACTCATCCAAACTACCATATAAATGAAAAAACGATAACAATCAAACAAACAGCACATGCTTATCGAGGACGCTTGGCGCATGTATTGAAAATGTTAAATAAGGAGTTTTATCATTGGTGACGTTGAATTAAATTTAAAAAAAAACTGAATTTTTAAAAATTTCCTTTTTTTTTCAAAGCTGAGGCTAGAGGGCCCCCTGAGCTCCGGGGCCCTGGTGCATTGCACCACCTGGCCATATGATAGCTACGCCACTGATTTGAAATCTTAGATTTAATCATATTAACAAATCATCCCAGTCATCACTATTATGTGGTTGATAAGGCGTGATACAGTTGCATTTTATTCGCCTAACTGATTTTACCAACCAGCAGTACTATGAGCCGGCTAGATAGAGCTATACGCACTATACAGTTGAAAGGAGTGCGCTAACGCGTGTTGTTTTTCCCATGTTTGTTGCGCATTCGCACTGTCACTAACGGCACGGCGACAGCGAGTCGGTGGTCCGCGTGCCTCCTCCACACCGGTGTCGGCGAAGAACGCCCTGCAGGTACAGTACCCCACCATCGCCGCGCGGTAGACACCTCGGAACTCATGTGCCATACTTCCAAACAGGCTCAGTTGAAAAGGGACCAAGTTAAAGGCTTTACAGTACGAAAATGTTTTACTATTAGACCAGTTCTGTTGAAACAGCAGTTGAAAAATGAAATCAAAGAAAATTTACATTTGTCAATATTTCTGTGATTTCGAAGTTGGTCCAAAAGTGAAATTTTATAACTTTAATAAGCACCTCATGGCTTGGTATCTTTTTAAAACAAATCTTATAAGCAACTTTTGCAGCCTATAAGTACAAGTACGAAAAGACGAATGTTGTAGTAGTGCCAAAAACGGTGACAGTAGAATTTGAGCAGGATATTCCACGTTGTTTTGTATTGGACTCACTGTAGGTATATCATTCGTGTTAAAATGATGGATGGATGTCGATGTAAAAGCAAATAGCAATCACCATCGTCCATCACGTTATCCATATTTTATTAATGCCAAGTCAAAGATTTTACATTAATTGATCTCGAAATCAGACTATTGAATTCCATTATTCAATATGATATTTATCGTTAACCTTGGGCAATAGAATCAATAAGAAGTTAAGTTGTATATATTGGCATTCGAGCGCGCTGCAAAACTTTCCTCTGAACAAATTGAAAGGTTTATTTTTACAATAAACGATCTGCAGTAGGTTTTGCAATACTGCAGTTTACTAAGTTTGACGATAAATTCGATAATCGTCTATTGCAAATTCCGAAAATATTGCAGCAAAACAATTTTGCACATTTGCACAATTGTACTTCCCGTGCTCTAGTAGGCTCAACCGATGGCTTTTTGAAGAGTGGCACACGGCTTGCGCAACGTCACCGCCGGCGAAGGGGCTTCTATTTTCCGACTGTTTCGTAGTTTAAGATCGATTTTCTACTAATAGAACGAACAACGAATGTTATGTGACCTTTTGTTATTCTTGACATTGAATTGTAATTATTACTGACAAACTAAAACTCTAACAGAATTTGTTCAGCTCACCTGATTGTTTTCTCAACAGTTTTATGTTGCAGAGTCACGAAGGGTTTGAAGAAATGGCGCAATACGTCATCTCTTCTCAAACTCTTTGCAGCACAATAGTTACTAGAAGACAATATTTGTCGATATCGCGCACTATATAGTACAAACTACTGCTATTTTTGTAAACATGTTCCACAGTATGCCTCAACTCTGATATAAGTACATTGAGACACTATAATGTTTTAGCTTTTACAAAAACTGTGATATTGTTTGATTTTTTTATATTATATTTTCTATTTATTTACAAAAAATAATTCACAGAATCATTGGATGAATCAAACTGTTGTTGCTTTATTTTATTTATATTGTTTAGGTTAAATCATGACCAGTGCCTGTAAGTTACGATGATATTCATTAATGTAAGTTTTCACTCCTTTATGAACATTCCCTTACTTTTATATAGTTTTACACAGTTGTAGTAATATTTGAATTTTTTTGGTTAATTAATTATTTAAATGTACTAGTAACTAGTATAGTAACATAATAGGTTAAGGTTAGCCTAGTTTCTAATGTTAATACTATGACATGTGTGTGAGAGCTAATTAATTTAATAAACATCGAATGCGTGTGAATTTTATTAATAAAAGTTATAGATTTTTTTTTGTGTATTATTGTCCTGTTCGTGTCCTATGGATAATAAAGTTTTACTATTAACTTACGTGTTGTTTCATTGCACTAATTACGCTGTATTTAGCTTTCCCAGCCCAGCATGATCTATGCCAGTATATGGTATTCTACGCATAGTGTAATGAATTATCTTAAGACATGACAACATGCCGAAAAGTCTACAGATTAATCTAGACTTTCTGTCAAAATGCCAGATATTTCAAGCATTTATGGAGGGAAAAAGTGCTATGTTTAGTGTTGCTTACTTAGATTACATCATATCTAAGTAGGTACTTATTTCAGTAGTACCTTATCGATTTTTTGTAATAAAATGTAGAGATTCATTACACTAGCGTCGAATGTCAAACTTTTGATCTATCAGTAAACCATACATCCACCAAACTGGAGAATAGATAGATTCCATCTTTTATGTCAGAGCTAACTACCGTACATAATCTAAATATTTTCAATTACATTCTTTGGTTTGAATATCACTTCTCTCCGCTTTGGTGTGCCGGGCCTTAGTTGTCGACAATGTTTAAATATGAAACTAGGTCTGTGCTAGCGCTCTCCCAAAGGAACTTTCTTGAATAATAAATGCATGAATAATGCGCTGTCATTGTGGACCGTACTCAGTATGGGCCATTTTGCTTCCTTGATATTGTTCCCAGTTTTATATTAATGCATATCTCGACCTAGGCATGTATTTTCGGGAAAGCGTGGTGGGTGTGGATCGGATTTATATATATGTAAAACAAGTTCGAATAGTTTGGAAAAGGGAACTCAGTAGAAAAACAGCATATTTATATTTTGATAGTCAGATTGCATGGAAAGCATGGCAGCACCAACACAAATTTTGCTCTTAAGGATGCGCTAGTCCGGAACTCGAACTCGTCGGCGCACGTGGCTAATTTGCGTGCTATTTCACTGAGAAAGGGATAGACTCGGTTATGAACAGTGCGGAACTATTTACACCGATGTATAAGCACATCGGAACTACAGTCTAGTGTGTGCAAACACAAATATTGTTGAAAATCTAAATCTTCGTTGTCTAAAAATTCGCGAGTATGCGTTTGGGAGAAGTGTTCTTGTGATAAAACAGCAGAATGTTTTAATAAAAAGTAAAGTTATTTAATTTTTTTAATAACCAAACTATGCTTATTTTATACTCCTTCCGGTATTTAATTGTCCTCAAAGTTGCGTTAAAATTACGTGTTAAAACGGAATGTTTTGAGACTCATAACTTTTAAAGTACTTATCATTTTACAATTATGATTCCATACAAGCATAGATAATGACAAGACAAATCGATAGAGTTAAAAACTTTAAACAGACGATACTGAACAACGGAGTCATCACCCTACAGAATTTGTATGGCGAAACACCTGACTAGTCTCTTTTTAGTGATGACTTAATGACATTACAGCAACAGTTTACATGGCTGTAGGATAATGAGATTACTCAATCTGAGTTTCTCCAACTACTCATAATGCGCTTGATTTTCTGAGAGTAGACACGTGGAATCTCTGTACGAGCACCCTTTTCTTACGTTAGTAAATTGGCTTATTTATTCAATTTGAAATTGTATGAAGATATTTAATAAAGGCAGAGACTGAACCAGATGTCATATAATATCTAATTGTAGCCAATTTTCAAACGGAATAATATTCAGGGAAATACCCAAAACTTTCAGTGGCTAGAAGAAAATTGATCACGCCTCGATCAACATATAGAAAATTCAAATCTTCAGGAACAGTTCTTTTTCCAAAATTAAAGTACATTTATAATTAGGTATGTCCGTACGCATGACCAAAATTTCATGATGATCATTTCAGTATATAAGGTGTGAAAGCGTAACAAACTAATATATAAATAAACAATTTCACTTATTTATAATATAAGTTAGGATCATAAATATCCATTACATAGTATAAGTATACTAACTTAACTTTTGATCTAAAGTACCTTGATGAATATTTGCTTTTCCTAGAATTACACCAGTAAGTACACCAGTTAAAGCTCTATTGCATCTCAAACATAAACTTGACTAGTGATAAATTACTTATATTCAATACTTAACTGTAGATCTGTAATCTGAAGTGAAGCGAAATTTAGACCGTATATAAATATCTTTTCAAATATGATAAAAGCATTTAATCAATAAAGATATTAATAACTAATATTTCTCATCAAATGAAAGTATAGTTCAAGCCGTAATGCGCCTTTAAATTTAACTAATTCAATTAATAGGTACTTACTGTGTCTAGCCACCCCCGCGGGTGCAATGCGCTTCACCCCACTGTAACCAAAGCCCGGAAATCCTGCGGAGAAGCGATCGATCCAGTGCGATGCCGCTTCTTAGAAGGCTTTGAGGCACTTCGGTTTTAAAACTTTTCAATGATCTTCTTTCATTTTGGTTTGGCAGAAAAAAAACATAGCTGCTTTTCTTCCAGCGCCGACCATAGAAACCAGTCAAGGATTGGGCTAAAATCACTATTTTAACTTCGCTTTTTAACTTTTCCAACACGCTAAACGTGGTCTTTGGCATTGCTATTATACTAGAAACTAGGTTTTGCCCCAACTTCGCTCGCGTTAATGTATATCCAGCGGGAACAGTAACTTATCCGAGATTAAATCCCGCCCACAAGCCTTAAACTGTCCGTATACCTACTTAATTACATCCAAATCGATTCAATGGTTGAAGCGTGAACAGGTAACAGACAGACAGAGTTACTTACTTGCGCATTTCTAATATGTATGGATAATATGAATGGTGGCCCTTCAGGCTATGCATGCAAATCGCGGCCCATTAGACAATGAGAGTTTGCTGCCTCTCCAAGCCTTGCGCACACAGGCAACGCCCAAAGCCGAGCTCCGGCCCTCCTGGGGGCCCTTTACTGGCCTATAAGAGGTTAAGGGCACTCTGCCCTCGCCTCAAACGCTCGGTGAAAGCGAAAGCTCACTTGGAGCTAGCTACATAGTCAAATAAAAACTTATGGATGGATGGTCTTCTTTTATAAGGAGTTCCATCATAGCATAGTACAACTGAACTCTTTCGGTAGGTATACTCATAGTAGTACTATTATTTATTACTAGCAATCCGCCCCGGCTTCGCCGGTGGTACCTAGCCTATGGCACTCAGGGATAAGGAACCTATCCAACGGTGAAATATTTTTTGAAATCGGTCAAATAGTTTCTGAGATTAGCGCGTTCAACCAAACAAACAAACTCTTTAGCTTTTATATGTATTAGCAGCAAGATTTTCTAATAGGCAAAACTTAAAACTACAGAATCGGTTTTGATGCGACTGTGATATTGTAGAGTATTCCTTCATAGGAAAACTTTATAGTTTATATGTATAAATGTAACTAGCCTGGTCCCGCGACTTCGTTCACGTAAATCGTACCCTATGTTACCCGATGATATCGTAGCTTTCTAGAGATAATATACGACGATAGACGAGCTCCGTGGCGCAGTGGTCAACACGCCGGCCTGTGACACGGATGGTCCCGGGTTCGATCCCCGGTCAGATGAAAAAGTCAAAGATGAAAAACTATCTTTTTCAGATTGACCTGGGTCTTGGATGTTTATCTATATATGTATTTGTTATAAAATAGAATATCGTTGAGTTAGTATCCCATAACACAAGTCTTATTAAGAACTTGGGGCTAGCTCAATCTGTGTGATATGTCCGTATATATTTATTTATTTATTTTATTAAAAAAAAAATATTATACGCTCCAGTGGCGAGTTAATCCATTAAAAATAAATAATCCTTAAAAGCGATGGTTGGTCGCTAAATTATAATACTTTCGAAAAAACTAAATTAAAAAAAAATTAATTGTGAATTGAAAAAAATTTAAAAATACTTATGTATGCACAGTGCACACCTTAACCGATTGTGCTGAAATTTTGTTCAGTTATAAGTCGGATGACAATGCAATATTATGGCCCAGTAGGCTTGTGCATTATTAGCGCTTCCGCTTGTTAAGCAACCCTGGGCTCAGTCCCCACTTGGACGGGTAACCGCAAGTGGCATTAAATATATCGAGCTCTGTCGTGCTTCGGAAGGCACGTTAGTTAAGTCGTTGGTCCCGGCTGTCATCATTGATGGCTGGATGGATCCAGCTTCCATGCTGGCCTGGGAGAAAAGAAAAAACGTAGAATATACAAGCTGCTTCTCCAGCCGATCGAGGGAATGGGCATCAGGAATCATGTCTATAGGCGATGCGGCTAGCAATCCATCACTATTTTGATTCCGTTCTCACCTACAAGCCCACCAACATGTTAAATGTGGCCTCAATGTTTTACAGACCTGGGCTCTGTCTACCCCGCAAGGGAAAAACACGTGATGACGTGAAAGAGTGTGTATGTATAAAAAAATATTATGTAATCATTATACGGGTAAAAGGAAACTGGGGTTTATAACCCAATCGGGTTATGTTATCATGATAACCCCATTTCACTTACTTTGTATATCACAGTACCTACGTCATCGCTCCCTGTAGCAGAGCCAGCAAGCTTGGTACATGCCAAGTCCGTATGAATATTTTCTCAACTAGAAAATTTATTGTCTGGGTCACGTACGCGATATTCCCAAGTATACTGTTAATATATTTTATTTATTGCCATTCCTCCGAACTGATATCATCGAGTTCATGTATTCTCGAAACCATGCTTGTCTTGAAACATACACCGTCTTATTACAAAACAAGGATTAACTTTAGTACCTGGTTTAAACCATTATCCGGACAAAATAAGTCAACATTTATTACTTTGACATTTGGTAAGTATCACTGTCAATTTGTTTTGGTTGGATATTGGTTTAAACCAGGTACCTACCACTCTAGACTTATCTTTGTAATTCCTTACAACGAAGTTCATCATCGTGCATTTCGATAAGCGATTATCTAGGTTATTTTCAGGTAGGTGATAGATATACCACTTTATATGGGCTGATGTGTCATTTGATATTTTGAATGATTCATACTGCCCTTAAGGTTTACTTTGAAGTTCGGCGGCAACGTAGTGTCGCCTATTTTGTATGAAATGACAGCGCGACCTGTCACACAATACACATGCCAGTTTTAAGCTTGTTTATAAGCATGCTTGCTACACTTAAGCATGCTTGTGTTCCGCACACGACCAGCACACACACGTGCTTAAAATTTTATTGCGGTATACACAATGCATAACCCTCTCCCTTCTACCCCCGCCTCAGGTAAGCATTTATCATCATCATTTCGTGTAGGTGTCAGAGTTCTTCGGAACCGCCTCTCGGCCTCTGACGTGGTTCCTTTAACGACTACCAGATGGCAGCCGGTACCACCGTCTTAACGTGCCTTCCGAAGCACGGAATCATCTTTCTTATCAGACAATCAAGTGATTCATGCCTGCAATGTCCCAACCAAACTGGAAACAACTTAACAAAGTATGTTTCCCGTGGGAATCGAACCCACGACCCCCGGGTCAACAAGGCAAACGCCTTAACCACTGGACCACCGAGCAAATTTTAAGCATTAAAATCGACATGCCACTAAGTAGCTGATAAATTTTATCCATGGTTGCTTTAAACTAGCACGGAAGCGTGCTACTAAGTAGCATAGGTATCCGTTGAGGATTTTCGTGATCTAAAGGCTGGCCAACATCTTGGCCATAAGATCAGCATTGCTATTCAACGTGGCAATGCTGCCAGCCTTCTGGGTACGCTACAACGGGGCAACGATCTACTCGGCCTTTTTTATTTGTAAATATATAGCGTTTTTTTTCTTACGTTAATTAAGATTTTTAATTGGTTAATATTTGTATCCGTACCGTACACCTTTGGATATTGGTAATATCAGAACGCTACTACAGATTTAATGCGTAGCAATATGCTTATTTTGGTTGTTTACTAATATTTTGCACTGCACGCACAGCAGGTGAAGTTGTAGGTTTCCTACTTGCAATCGCTAAGCCCAGTTTTATCGCATAGGTACTAACAACATATGCAAATTTTAGTTTTATTGCACTTAAAACCTACATAACGACATATTGATTAGTCAGCCAAAAATGCCACATTTACAGGAACCACATTACTACGCAGCTGGCTAGACTAGCTGTAATTTTCGCAGGTGCACTTTATGCGTGAATGGTTTAACTTGGTGCTGGGGCCATGGGCTAGCAGGCAGCATGGATTCAGAATTTCGTACAACCCACAGGGCACGAAATGTTCACTGCTCTGTACAATCTCTGAGACTAGGAAGTTTCTTATTGAAGCGGTGACTATCCGGTCATGGAGCACAGCATCCATTGCCATTAAATCATTTTAAGAGACAACTAAACACATGGCTTCTCGACCGATGCTTTTACACAATTAAAGAATTTCTGGATTATAATAATATGTAGTGACATTTGTTTTTATAATTTTAATCGAATTAATTATTTATATATACTTAGCTATTTGTATGATAATACTAAATCCATGACAATTGTACATTTGCATGCTTTTTAAAACGGCTAAATAGGCTTTATACTTCCACGATTCAATGTCAACATTATGATATCAACCTTATTTAAGCAAATAAATTATTTTGATTTTTTTTAATCAAACCAAAAGGCTCCGTTTTGAAACCCCACGTGGCCTGACTCGTGTAGGAAATGCAATTGGTAAATTTTTCACTAGTGTTAGAAATGAAGTAAAGACTTCCTGCCGAGTGTAGCAATTGTGTGCGTTTCTTTCCGCTCAATCACATCGTCTAGAGCACAGTTCTATATTATTTGAGACAACACGTAACAATACTCCAAATAACACAATAGCAGTCGCAAAAATATTGATATAATACACAATATCTCGGTTATGAATGATTATGGGCTGCTTGCCGAGGGCAATTTTGAATAAAATTTGCTTTTACCAAGTATATCCAATGTCGTGGAAATGATATCTTAAATATGCTGACCGAATGAAGTTATTTTTTATATAAGAAATATTTTTTTGGGAACAGACGATGTTTGCTCTTCTGGCTTGCCAGGCTATTTTAAGACCCTGGGAACTTTACATAAAGACTTAGTACAAACATTTGCCTCTTATGATCTACTAATTAAATTAAATACCTGACAAAATTCCGCCAGGTAAACATATCCCGGGCGACTTAATAATTAATTTGAAAATTCGAAACTTACCCATGCAGGTTATTGCTTGAATTAAGAATGTATTCGTAGTATTAAATTATTTAGTTCATCTTTTTTAACTGAGCAATTAAAGAATTTAATCTTCGCCCATAAAAAAAAACTTAGCTTTCTCTAGGTTGGAAATTTCTCATCAATGACAGGATATTACTTGGAAGTAACCATCATTAGTACCTACCTAATTTACACTCAATTGCAAAATGATATTTTTAATGATTACGCATATAAAAAATGGGCAAATTTAAAATAACCTTTTAATTTATATTTCCTTAAAAGTACGTGTTAGAGTAACTTTCATTACATACCAAAATGTTTGCAGTAAGTTTTCATTTAATTTGAGGAATATGTTTAAATAATACTTAGGTATTATTTAAACATAAAAAAATATAAATAAATATTAGTGGAGGGAGAGAAAGATCAGCAACAAACAGCCTCTTCGAGTGCACTTACAAAATCTCTTTATTGAATACTAGGAAGTTGAGTGTACTTCCTCAGATCAGGCCTCAAGAATTTTCTACTGTATAAATGTCAGTTTACAAATTTTATAGTATTGTTTTAGCCCATAAAAAATCAATAGATTGCGTGTGTGGGCAATGCTCAGTGTGGGCGAAACTACAACTTTTCATGCTAGCATCACACGGAATATTATATTATGCACATATTGTATGATAATTATGTTAGCTATCGATGGCTATTATTGTTAGTGTATATTTTTCCTTTGTGACGTTACAACGTAGGTGGCCTAGACGTTATAAAATTAGCACCTCGGGTGCAATTTTTAATTAACATGTATTTATTTATACTCACGTGCTGTTGAATGATCTCACTTTTAGAAAACTTAGATACTGAGTACGAGATACCAACCAGTAGTGATGGAAAGAAAATCAAGCAACATGAAGATCCTTCCCGAAGATATGACAAGCACAAAAGGACAGATTTAGCCTAATATTAAACTAAACGTAGATATAAGAACGAACCTTTGTTTTTAGTTATATTATAACTTTACCTGTGACTATACTGTGGAACATGTTTCTAAGAGGCAATTATATTGTTTACTTCTTTTTATTAATAATGTTTCAGTTAAAGTCTTACTCGTAAAGAAATATTTCTTTAATAGTCGATTAGCTTAAATATGTACTTATTAAATTATTTTGTATATAATGCATTTCATATATTTTTATTACTGCTATGTATATTTTGAAACTTGAAAATAAATTGTTCAGTATATGCAAACAGGAACTGCTGCGGGAGAAACAACAACATCTAGAGCGGCTGATGCGCGAGCGAGAGTTGGAGCGGGCTGAGGTCGCGAAGGTTTCGCTGCAAGCGGAAAGAGCGGAAAGTGCGCTCGCGCAGTTGCGGAAAGAAGCTACACAGGTAAGATCATCATCATGATTTCGTGTAGGTGACACGGTCAGTCGACCATGCACACCCTGGTGTCAGATTTCTTCGGTACCGCCTCACGGCCACGCCCGCCGCACTGAATCATGTTTTTTATAAGACAATTAGGTGATTTATGCCAACAATGTCTTAACCAAACTGGAAACAACAAAGTATGCTTCTCGTGGGAATCGAACCCACGACCCCCGGGTCAATAAGCCAAACGCCGACCATAGGTAAAGTTGTTTAGTGGTAAAGGATATATTTACTCTGCCTCATTAGAAAGTTAGATATTCGAACGAAGACTTGTCGTAGTACGATTAGTAGTCGTACCAACGCTAGCTTTTCTACAACAATTTATGAGACAGTTTATTTTATTTACGAAAATACGAGAAAAATCGGGTTGGAATATAGAAACTACCTTTATACTAATCATATTAGGGGAATTGGGACAAAGAATCGCATTGTTATTAAATAAAAAAAAAAACACACACACACACACATTACGTTAAATAAATACACTATTTGTTACTATCTAAGACGCGGATTTGCTCGTAGAGGAATAAAAATTTATAATTTCCCTGTATACCTACATAAAATAGTCCGTATTTTTTGATTTTGAAATTAGGCCATAATTTCCTGGAAACCCTTTACTTCGTACCGACATTAATCGCCTAGAGGCTTGACATAGGACTTTACGATACAACATCAATCATTCTCTACATACTTCCAGAGCACACAAATCATCCCAAGAGAGCAAAGATACGCCTATAAAATAAATATTAATGGCCCTAAAATCTACTAAGGCTTTAGTAAAAGGCTTTTGAAATTTCCGCAAAATGTGACGGAAGACGCAAAAGATATTGCTCTCAATTCGGAAATCTTTATGTGGGAAAAGGGAATATGCTCGGAGTATTGGGCTCTGAAAGGATAGCATTATGTTTTCCGCGTTTTATTACGGACATAGTGATATGGTAGATTTAGAGTGCCTGGAAATGGAAATGTTTTGTGTACTTGCAAATTTAACATTATTTCTGATAGTATAATGTTCGTAGGTACCTGATGAATTATGTTTGTATTCGTATATAACTATTCGTGCTTATATTTACTTCTTAATTTACGAATTCCCTTTTGATATAAGCCCAGAGCAATAGTTCAAAGACAGCCCATTATTACTTATAATTTTTTTTTATATTTTCAGGCGAGCACTGAGAATGGGAAGCTTAAGGTGGAACTGGATAAGCTCAACAAGATGCTGGAAGACGAGCGGCAGAAGGTCGAGGACCTCATGTTCAGGAATGAAGAGGAGAACATCAACAAAGAAGATTATAATGTAAGGAAATATACTTCCTGTTTCCTGTTCCTCTTTTATCTGAGCGTTATCCGGTTGCATCCTCAACCACACTAATTTTGAGGCCAGGGTCCTCTTGGAAGTAGTGAAGCAGCATTTTAATATATGACGATTACTTCCTTTATTCGTCATATATTAAAATATTTATGGTCATGATTATTTTTCTTAAGCAAAACGACAGTGAAAGCTCGGCAAACCCTATGTTATCTTTTTAAGGTATTGTAGTTTTCTAATTTCAATGGAAATAGGGAAATAGGTTTGTTGCCTACATAAATTATTTTTAAAATAATTAGTCCGTCTGGTAGATTATTGAAAAATAATGGACACGTATTTTTTCTTTTGGCAAAATAAAAATTTAATTTTATAAAGTTCCGCGTGTCATCACTGGTCACCGACCGATACACTTTTTACCGGCCTGTTGTGTCATGAGCCCCCATTCCTGCACTTTGATGCGCTTTATATGTTTTCTTTTTCAATTAAACAAAAAGGTCATATGTAATCTTTTGTTAAAATGATAAAGATAAAATATGTATCCAATAATTATCGATAATTTATAAGACGTACTTAGGACTAATTATTTTTAAAATATTTTTTTACGAAACATGCCTATTTTACGCTATGCATATAGAGCTTTATCACAAAGCAGTAAATGAATGATAAAGTAAAAAAAAACTTGAAAGGTAGTAAACTACAAAGAAGAATGATTATATAAAATATGGTATCGTTGAGTTAATATAACACAAGTTTCGAACTTACTTTGGGGCTAGCTCAATCTGTGGGATTTGTCCGTATATATATACTCGTATATAATTCTGTAATACATCACATTTTTTTCCTGTTGTATACATAATCTAAGTTGTAAAATTTGATGCGCTTACCTAACTGAACTAATCTTTTGATTTCAGAAATACAAAGAAGCGATGGAGGTAAGTTGGCATCAGTCTTTAATGTGACCTAACAAATTCGTAAATATTTTTTTTTTATAGTAAATAAATATGCAATCTACACTAATATTTAATAGAGTAAACATTTGTGTGTTTGTTTGTATGTCTAAGCTCAAAATTTTCTGAAACGATTTTAGAAATTCTCTTGCCCTTAGAAAGCTACATTCTCTGTATAATATAATAGCAGAAACTTAGATTTTTTTAAAAACGTCATCATCATCATCATCAGGCCTTTTGTCTCCACTGCAGGAACATGACCCTCTCTGTACTACCTACCAGAGCCATATATTAGCCAGAGCAGTCAGAGGATTTGGCCTACATTCTCCACACATTTCCTTCATTTTTTATAACGTTATGTAGAGATTAGCAGTCTGTTTATAGGAGATTAATTAAACTTAGTTCTTGAGGAAACACTCGGATTTATTGCACAACCAACGTACATGGACACGAATATGGAAAGAAGTAAAAACTATGTTGAAAAAAAATAAAGTGTCACTTGTGTGAGTAGTGTCAAACTGACAGTATTTTTCTTAATTCTAATGTGGCATTGCCGACATGCTGATAGGTACAGTTTTAAATACTTACTGGTACTTTATGTCTTAGCAAGAAAAAGCGACGCATCTCCATCGTATCCGTGAGCTGGAAGCGGAAGCAGAGCTGCAGGCGGCCCGCGCGGACGCCACGGCCGCAGCGCTGCAAGCGCTTGAGGACCAGCGCAGCGCAGAGGCGGCAGCGGTTGCCGAGCAGCATAAGGAAGAGCTCACAGCCGCACACAGTAAGATATTCATGCTTTTTCAATAAAAATATCTCCCACTCTGGTCTGGCAGAAATGAAAAAACTTACTTGTCATGCAGATCGTAAAAGCCGATCGTGGGAATCATATATCTGAGGAATCATATCAATAGACATGCGGATAGCAACCCATCACTATTTTGATTACGTTATCTACCTACAAGCCCACCAACATGCTAAATGTGGCCTTTTGATTTTATAGACCTGGGTTCTATATCCCCAAAAGCAAAGAGATGTGACATTATGTATGCATGTATTATGAATGTACCTATGTTACAAGAGAAACCCAGTTCATCTATGAAGTTTCTGAACATATCAAAACTTACCGCTTTTTAATTTCTGAATGTAACGGCCAAATTGGCGCATATACACTATTCACTGATATAATTTATGTTTATTTCACAGCCTTGTCATCAGAACTTCAGAAATTATTAGATGAGGCATACGCTCTATTGAAAGAAAAAGAAAGCGAAAAGGATTCACTCGGAAAGAGTATGTCTGAAGAATTGTCCAAACTAAAGGCTGACTCCGAAAAAGCTTTGAATGAAGCCAAGTCCAAGATGGCGGTAGCTCAAACAGAGTTTGAAACTCAAATATCTGTATTGACTGCTAACTTGCAACTAGCCGAGTCGAAATTGGAATCTGAGAAACAAAATGTGGAAAGATTAAATAAAGAAAATAGCCAAACTATTATAGACTTGAATAGTAAGCTGACCCAACTACAAGCTGCCGTTGATGATAAAACACTAGAATTAAATAAAGGTATGTTTTATTTTTTGTAAACATGTATGTTTTTAGTATTGCTTAAACAATAACTTATAAACAACGTTATTTTGTTTCAGTTCTAGGTGCCAGCAAGGAACACGAAGTCAATCTCAATAAAGAAATAACGAAACTAAAAATGGAACTTAGTGCTAAAGTCCTAGATTTAGAACAATTAGAAGACACGAAAAAGAAACAAGAAGCAGCATGTAAAAACTTACAAGAAGAAATTTCTCGGGTCAAGGAAGAATATTCAAATAAAATTAACGAATACGAGAGTTTGCTAAATGAAGTCTCTCAACAAAATGATAAAAACAAGGTGGAAATATTGGAACTTCAGCAAAGTTTATCAGCTAAAACGAAAGACTACGAAAGATTGCTCACTGAAAGCAGCGACTCAAATTCTTCCACAGAAAAACTTATTACAGAATATAAGCAGACTATCCATGAAAGAGATAAGGAAATCATAAAATTGAAAGACGATTTTGAACAAGCAACAGCAAACTTCAATATTAAACATAGTAAAATTGCAGAGGAACATAAAAAGGAAATAGACGATCGTAATAGCAAAATTGAACAGCTCACTAAAGAAATCGAAAATCACAAGCTAGCATTAGATCAAAGTAAGGTTGACTTTGACGCCCTCAATTCTAGGTTTATTATTAATGAAGATGAGTTAAGGGCACTAAAAGATGAAAATGAAAAATTAAAACAATCTGTTGCTGATCTTACTAATGCCAACAATGACCTCAAAGCTAAGTTATCAGCTATGGAACTTGAATTAGGTGAACAAAAACGTCAACTGCAAAGTACACTTGATAAATGTGATGAATATCAAAAAGCTAAAGAAAAAATAGAAACGGAATATATGAATCTTACTGGACAAGCAACTAACTCTAATGAACAATTCCACAAATTATCACAACATCTTAAAGAAAGTGAGAAAGAAATTCAAGATCTTAAAGATAAATATCGGGAAGCATCCAATAACCATGGTAGAATAGAACAGGAACTTAAACAAAAGATATTCAAATTACAAGAAGACTTTTCTCTAGAAAGAGGACAGTTGGTAGAATCCGTCAATGAAAATATTGAAAAGTTAAAATTAGCTGAAAATCAAATGAAAGAAATTGAAAACAGATTACTTGAATCAAATAATAAATTGAAGGAGCTAGAAGCTAGTAATGATAAATTACTGGATGAAAATACTATACTCAAAAAAGAAATTGAGTCGCTTAAAGTTAAAGAACAAGAACTAAATGCCGAATTTGAAGGTATCCGAAAGAAATTGGAAATTGATGTGGACAGATATAAAGAAGAAATATTAATTTTAAAGTCAGAAGGCGAAAGCTCAGAAGTGAAGTTAATTGAAAAAGTGGATCAATTGACAGAAGCTCAGAATGATCTTAATAATAAACTAGAAGAGGCCAGAAAACATGAAGACTCATTACAAAAGATATTGGATGATATGACTTCACAACTTAATGCTCAAAAGAGCCAGTTTGAAAAGGAAATCGCTCAAGTTCAAACGCAACTATCTTCCGTTATTGAGGAATCTAATAACCACAAAGCGGAAGAAGAAAGATTGAAACAGTTGATTGAAGTAAAACAAAATAGCCTTAAAGAACTTACTCTAAAATTAGAAATGCTAGAGGTAGACCTTAAATCGAATGTAGAAATAGTTACTGAAAAAGATCGCCAACTTGCACAAGTAAATGAAGAACTTCATAAAACTTCCGAAAGTAAAAAAGCCTTAGAAGAAAAATTAAATAATGCCTTACTAGAATCTTCCAACTTCAAACAAAAGTGTGAAAGCCTTGTAGCGAATTCTTCGGCCGAAGAATCCGTACTTAAGGAACAATTGAGTCAATTTGAATCCTTGAAAAAAGAAATGGCTGTTCTTAGTCAAGATAAAGCATCCCTGGAATCAAAATATGATGAAATATATACCGAATTAACCAAATTAAAAGTTATAAATGAAGAAACAAGTAAAAAACTCAAAGAAAATGTAGATGCTGAAATTGAAATGAAAAAAGCTATCGAAGAAAAGGAGCGATTATTGAAATCTCATGTGGAACAAGTAGAGACTGATATAAGTAAAATAAAATCATTAGAAGAAGAAACCACTCAACTAAAGCAGGAATTGACAGCTAAGACGGCACTAATCGAACAAAAGGAATCACAATTATCAACACTTAATAGTATGTTACAGTCAGGAACAGATGAAACCCAGAAAGTAATAAAACAACTTCAAGATGAAAATTCTCAACTAAATGAAAAGTATAAAAATGATGTAGACTCCTTGAATAACATAACAAAATCATTACAAAGCCGAATTACAGAACAAGAGAAGCAACTGGAGGAATTAAGTCAAGCCAGAGAGAAGATGGCTGAACTTCAACAGCAAGTGACAAAAGCGGAACAAGACATCAAGCAATTGACTGATATAAACGAAGGCCAGAAATCTAACTACGAAGATTTGAACAAGCAACTTCAAGCCCAATACGATGAATATAAAAAGGAAACCAAGCGCTCTAAACACGACCTTAAACTTAAGTTGATAGAATATGAAAAAGTTTTGCAAGAATCCAAAGACAAAGTCAAGGTTGAAGAGGAGAATCATAATAAACTTCAACAAAAACTAAATGAAGCTGAGAAGAAAATCACAGAACTGACCCAAAAACTAGAATTAATTACCGTGCAACAAAGCACGGATGCCGAAAAAGATGCCAAATTAGAAAAATTAACGTTAGAGTTACATGAAGCTAGGAAATTTAATGCGGAAGCGCTAGAGATAAGTGAAACTGCTATCAAAAATTTAAAAACAGACATCGAGCATAAAGCGAAAGATTTGAAACAAAAGAATGATTTGATAACTAGGTTACAGGAAGAAGTTAAGGTACATAGCTTTTATTAATTATCTTATTACTTTAATGAATTATGGTAAACTTATCTTAAATATTACAATATTTTTTTCAGACTAACAAAGCTAAAGTAGAAATAGCGGAAAGAGAAAAGGCGCTGCTGCAGAAGGAACTGGCGACTAAGGGCAACGTACGGGACAACAATGATAATAATTCTATAGGTGTATTGGGCCAAGGCGACAATCTTACACAGAAGTAAGTACCTAATAATGAGATGCAGTGGTCTTATCATCTAACTTGAATAAGTACACGTTATAAGAAAACTAGCGTTCGCCCGAGGCTCCGCTCGCGTTAATGTCAATCCCTCGGGAACAGTACATTTTTGGGAGGGATAAAAAGTAGCCTATGTCATTTTCCTTGATTGCCACGAGATGGCAGAACTGAATCACATGCTCCGATGAGTCGTCATCGACGAGCTCCGTGGCGCTCCAACGGTCCTGCGACACGGGTTCGATCCCCGGTCAGCCCCTATTTACTAACTCGGATGACAGGTGTCGATGCCTATCAATCTAGAATTTTTAATTACAATGCGGGTTTTGCTTGCTCGAACTTTTTATTTGAAATACAAAAACCGCATTGTAACAGCAAATCCTAGGTTGATAGGCATCGACACCTGTCATCCGAGTTAGTAAATAGGCCGGCAGGTCAGAATGGAAAATGATCTTTTTCAGATTGACCTGGGTCTTGGATATTTATTTATATAAGTATCTATTATAAAATATAGTATCTTTGAGTTAGTATCCCATAACACAAGTCTCAAACTTACTTTGGGGTTAGCTCAATCTGAGTGATTTGTCCGTATATATTTATAAAAAAAGGACTATTACATACATGCTATCACGTCTTTTTCTCTTGCGAGGTAGACAGAGCCCAGGTCTATAAAACCTGAAGGCCACGTTTGGCATGTTAGTGGGCTTGTAGAGAACGGAAACGAAATAGTGATGGGTTGCTAGCCGCATCGCCTATTGACACATGATTCCTTACGCCCATTCCCTCGGTCGGCTTATACGATCTGCGTGGGAAGAGAAGCAGCTGGTACATTCTAGGTTTTTTTTATTTTCTCCCAGACCAGCGTGGAAGGAATTGACTATTTATTGTATAATATATTCTTTATATATTTGACAACTGACACATTGTTGCCCTATATCAGCTTACCGGACCCGACATTTGAGTGCTACCGCCACAAATTCCAAAAAAATCATTATATTTTTGAATTTTACTCTTGTTATTGACTGAAAACTTTGAAAACAGGTCAGAAGACAAGGAAATGTTGGACGGACAAGTGAGCTTCCTGAATTCAGTGATTGTGGATATGCAGCGCAAAAACGAGCAGCTAATGGCGCGCGTCATGGCGCTAGAGGGCGGCGCCGTCACCGCCGAACCACCTTTATTGTAAGTACCTAGTCTAATATACTATACTAGCAATCCGCCCCAGCTTCGCCCGGGGTAACCTAGCCTATGGCACTCAGGGTTAACGTACCTATCCAACGGTAAATAGCCAAATAAACAAACTCTTTAGCTTAAAATTTTATGTTGTTGCAATAAGTTCGTTTTTTCACCGACTTTTTCATTCGGTTGAGTCAGCGATTGGTTACGCTGTTCTGCGCCATCGAAAAATGCCGACGCGACTTATGAACGACGTACTATAGTCTGTGCGTTCAAATAGTTTGCTTGTAGTTTGCGCGTTTTGACAAGGCGACGTCAACAGCCGACAAAAGAAAGAAGTGTCGACGTCCGCCAAAGGCGCTATCGGCAGCTTTAAAGACTTGGCACGTGCTGTACAGACGCAGTACACGCTGATGCGTTGCGTGGAACGGTTGTGTAATATTGTTACGCAGCTAATATGAATTTAACTCATCAAAAGGTGGTTATGTTTTGTACTAATAAAACATATTTTCCTAATTATATAAAAATTAAAATTATTATTTCCATTTACATCCCAAAATCTCTTGTGGGTGTACTGCAAACCATTTGCCCGAACAGACTATACTGTAGCTGGTTTGAATGTTACAGCAACGGGCGCAAGTCGCGGCCCGCACCACGCCTATTCTGCGACATCTGCGACGTGTTCGACGCGCACGATACCGAGGACTGCCCGCGACAGGCCGACGACGCCGATGTGCCGCCGCCGCCGCACACCAACAAGCCGCCGCCGCCGCCAAGGCCCTATTGCGACATTTGTGAAGGTATTAACTAATAAATCGCATAAACTCGGCCCTTTAGGCCATGTATGCAAATCGCGGCTCATCAGGCATATGAGAGTTTGCTGTCTCTCCAAGCCTTGCGCACCCAGGCAACGCCCAAAGCCGAGGTCCGTCCCTCCTGGGGCCCTTTGGTGATGTTCACCTTACAGGTTGAGGGCACTCTGCTCTCACCTCGAAAGTCCGCTGAAGTAGCGAAAGCTCACTTGGAGCTAGCTACATAGTCCATTCAAAAAAGAAAAACGCGTATATTATGGCCTATGTCACCAGCAGATAAATAAACTTTCTATAGGTGAAAGAATTTTGAAATTTGGTACAGTAGTTTCGGAGCCTTTTAATGAAACAAACTATCAAATCTATCTACTAGTACTAACTTTCTTACAGATCGACGCAAACTTTATGACGTCTCAGATATTAGCTGTGAGCTGCGCATTACGCCCCTCACCTACCCGCGCGTACCGCTGAACACAGATTTTAGATTAGGCGCTGAATCTAATATTGTGTTCTGTGTAGCGATTTGCGGGAAATTCCGAGGCGCCATAAAATTTTCATCGAACTGCTCGACGTTTTTTAGGGTTCCGTAGTAAACTAGGAACTCTTATAGTTTCGCCATGTCTGTCTGTCTGTCCGTCCGCGGTTTTGCTCAGAGACTATAAGTACTAGAAAGTTGTAATTTGGTATGGGAATGTATAATAATCATGGGGAAAAAAGTGGTAGAAAAAAACTTGAAAAAAAAATTTTTTTAATGTAGCTCCCATACAAGTAAAGTGGGGGAGTAATTTTTTTTCTCTATTTATCCATCGTGTGGGGTATCGTTTAAAAGGTCTTTGAAAAATATTGTGAGGTTGAGAACATCATTTTTCGATTTAGGGAAAGTTGTCATTCGCAACTACGGAACCCTAACCCGCCCGTGGCCCGACACGCACTTGGCCGGTTTTTTTAAAATCCTTTTCAACCTCTATTCCTAATTATTTACTAAATGTGATTATTGATTGATCACATCAAGTAAAATTATAGTATTGATTACAGATCATTACCCTTCAAAGACTAGATTTAACCGTATTTCTAATATAAACTCTCTCACTGTTTTCTTTGTAAGGGCAAAGCAATATCAGAATAATATTGAAAAATATATTTTTTTTTCTTTTTTCAGTGTTCGGTCACGCAACTGAGAACTGTGATGAAGAGGAGACATTTTAATATTATTTATTGAACATTAGAAATAATGTTACCGTTGTTATTGTTACTTGTTTTATTTGGGTATTATTTATTATTGTTTACCATCTACATGGTAACTTGTTTACTAGTAAATAACTTAGAATGATCTTTGTAAATAAGAAATTTGATCTTTTAGATATTAATAAGTTGATAATTGCATGATATTTTACTACATTCGGTGAATGGCATGTTGTTACTTTTCATATGCATTATCTGGATATAATGCATATTGAGAATAAAATTTTAAGCACAAATCATTAAATTTCCATCACAATCGTGTTTTAACATCTATAAATCTATATTGCAATTAAATTATGGCGATAAAAATAAAACACCAAAATATAACCTTTTTATAAGCAATAAATTTAAAGAAATATTATCTTGTTTTTATTTTTCCCTAATTAATTGACTCTACAACCTCGTAAAAATGTCTGTCATCTAACAGACATTTTTATTTTATTTTTTATTCTGGAACTTTTAATGGCAGATGATGAGGGCGGGGCGCGGGGACTTATGCCATAGAGGTTAGAGTCGGGTAAAAATAGCCATGTACTGATAGCAAATATCTAAACTAACCGTGGAAGGAAAAGCATGGCCTACCTTGTTGTGGTGATACTGATTGTATAGTATGACGCATAATCAAAATTGCTTTACTAGTTGAGGGAGTTAGGGAAGTAGAGGTTGATTATGAAAAAAAAATCCTTTTCAAACATCGAAGTTTTTCAGTATTAAATTCAAAAGGGCAATTAATTTACTTATAAAATTTATTTACCTTATTTCATAGATAGTTAATCACATAATAAAAAAATATTGGTCAACTTAATTTTAATATATATTTTAATCCAGTCCATCCTTCTTCTCCTTAATTGCCTCCTAAAACAAACAAAATTGTAAGTACATTTAACATGTCTGTGTTATATCATGGTTACCTCTACAAATGAAAAAACACCACAAGCATCATAAAAATATCAAGCTCTTGAATGGTAAGCCTCTTCAACCGTCTGGCCTGCATGGAGAGTATAGGCCAAATCCTCTAACTGCTCTAGCTCTTATATGGCTCTGGTAGTTCAGAGAGGGTCGTGGTCCTGCAGTGGAGACTTAAAAAGACCTGATGATGACATGGTAAGCCATTGGTTTCCCCTGTCAGTTAGATAGCATTCATTACAGTAATTTTATATCACGAGCTTAGATGAATCAATATTGTAGGTGTAACCTCAAGAGCTGCAGTCAGTACCTTTATGAATTCCCATAAAGGAAGTACAAAATATATTACCTCTATGGTGACATGTGTGATTGTGTGTGTGTGTGTGTGTGTTTTAATGTTTAAGAACCCTATTGGTGTAAACATATATGTATACATTACATTTTTAAATGGAAAAAATCACACATTTTCTCACATTGTGTAGTCAACCATTCAAAAATGCCATTGCTGATCATTAGTGACAAATTAATCAGTGTAAAATATTATGTTTCTGTTAGGCACACAAAATCACTTGTATATTCATGTCACAATTACAACCAAAAACTGTGAGCACCAGTGGGATAGAAGTACCATATGCCAAGCTAGACACGCTTAAGCAGCATAAAAGTCTGGAGCACACGTGAAAAATGTGTGTTAATAAGTTATTCATTCTTTTAGAAAGAGAGCTAATGCCTCACCAGCAGATGCACTGATCAGTGTTCACTACTGTTCACTGCATAGGTACTGTACAGTGCTTATCAAAATAACATCCATAACAGACAAAGAATTTTTCAAAACAATATTCAATAAAACATAGAAATATAGTCAAATTTTTTTTGTTTTATAGGTATTTTAGTCCAAATTTACAAATTGCTGCCAGCTGTCAGCAGTTTAAGGGAATTGTGTTTCAGTGCTAAACGCAACCGAGAGGTTAATAAAGAAGTAATACTGGATATTTTATGTAACATGTTCACAATGTGTGAGGTTTTTGGTAAGTATGTTGTGCATCCACAACAAAACAAGAGAAATAGCACACCCTACTATTTCACAAAAAAATAATTGTTGTTAATGTAGAACAGTACAATACAGGGTTGAAATTTTGAATCGTGCGCCCGTGTGCTTTTCTGCCCTCAGTCGTTCCGGGTGGTCATAAAAAAAATAACCTGAACCTAACTTCTTTTCTGCCCTCAGTCTCTACGGGTGGCCATAAAAAAAAATCACACGGTTCACGATTCTAAATCCAAGCCCAATACAGTAGGAGTCCATACTAACCTTGAACCTTTCTTCAAATAGTGAGAGCTCAGAGGTAAGATCGGTGATAGCATTCATGAAAGCTTCCTGAGGAGTGTAGTCAGATGTGGTCTGTATGCGAAGTACAAACTTGTGCTCCAAAGGGTGGGGGACTTTGTAACCAGCAAATAATACTTTTGGGTCCTTCAATAGTTGGCTGAAAATTAAAATAAATTGTATTTTTCTTAAATAAACACACTTTATCTTCCCTCAAAACTGTTCTAAGACAGTTGAACCTTATACATTTTTTGAATCTATGCTCAGTGTGATCTTTAGTTATTAATCTGAGGATACACCGAAAGAAAGCCAATGTTGGCAAAACTGACAGCACTTACTGTCTAATCATATTTCCTAGAGTGTGATCCTCCTTGTTTACTGTGAATATTGCGGCATTAGTAACTTTCGTGTCCTCTTCTTTTTGAACCCTGTAAAAACGGAAAACAGTGATTGGTATTCAGAAATAATATGCCCTTTTATAATGCTAATATGTTTCATTTGCATCAATACTTACTTTTTTTCCCCGTCGTATAAAAGGAATGATTCGAAGGTAGGCGGTGCATTCATTTTAGGTGCTTAGAAAGAATAAACAGCACAAACCAAATATTTTATATCTATAATTACAGTATTTGCGATGCTTCTTTTGCTTGCATCAAACAAGCATCAAACCAAACATGAAACAAGTGGATTTATTATTTTCACTTTTGACATTGACAGCTTACAAAGACAGTTGCTTTTTTTTTTCTACGAGCAACACTAGCATAGCAAAGATTGAAAGATGTGCATTTTTGGTAGGTTGTTGTTTTTCAGAGGTTTTTTATGCCAGAGCCAGCCTCCTCCTTTATAAACTTATACATTTCCGGTTCCAGAAACTTTATATTTTCTGGAACCGGAAATGTATAAGGATTCAAAAAATCATTTTTTTGTTTAAGTGCATTATTATGCCTAAATATTTCGGTCCTAGAAATAAACAACAAATGTTTGTTGGGGTTTGGTTTATATTGGCCTTCGAGCAACACGGCCTCCGTATATTGGCTAACTGTTTTAGGGTTCTGTAGTAAACAAGGAAAGTTTCGCCATGTCTGTCTGTCAGCGATCTATCGTAAAGACTACAAGTATTAGAAAACTTTAATTTGTGAAGTAACGTAACAAGTTGAAATAAAACTACCTACCAACCTATTACAACAAAGTAGGAGTCGAGCTACATTCCCACTAATAAAATTACGTATACTTACAGAACCCTTCATTGTGCGTGGCCCGACATGCTTTTGGCCGGGGTAAGAAGGCTGCAGGCGGAGTTGGGCAATCGTGGAACTGATTTCTTCAATTCACTCAAATGTAAGGAAGACACGCGGCGTGTCACACTCCAAACCAGGTGTGTGACACGCCGCGTGCCGTGAAACAGAAAAGATCCTTATACCCAAAAATATACCTGATTCGGACGTTCGTCCGATTGAATTTATGGAATAAGTACCTACTAGCTGTTCCCCGCGGGTTTCAGTTTTATTAGTCTTTTTTCGAATTAAAAAGTAGCCTAAGTTCTTTCTTAGGCTCAGACTATCGGTGTACCACAAACTACGAAGAAGATACTTCTGTGTACCTACCTACCAAATTGAATATCGGTTCAGTAGTTTTGGCGCGAAAGCGAGACAGAAATAAAGAAGAAGTTAAAACTACTATCACATTGCATTTATATTATTAGTATGGATAATTTCATGTTGAATCACTTGAAGTCTCTTATTACTTTTTAAGTTAAAAAGTAATAAGAAAATAAGGAGCATTCCTATGAAAAATCAGTACGGCCCCGAAAATTCTCTCTAGGTGCTCGATGGCCAAGGAGCGTGGTCCCCATTGAGATGGATCTCAGTACTCCACGGGGATGAGTGACTTGACTATGGCATACTTATACATTTCTGATGGTTCTCCGCGTGCTTTGGAAAGGTAGGTTTGTTTATCTGTTGCTCCTATAGCTGTCATCATTGACTACAGTCGTTATACAATGTAGGATGCCTTTTCGACAGCTTGAGCAATCTCCAACTATGCTCAGAGTTTCTAGCATAGAGGAACAAAGGTCAGCGACTAAGCGGATTAGCGCTTTTAAGTGGCAGTGGGCGGGGCACATAGCGCGAAGAAACATGGCCGATGGGTTAGAAAGGCGACCACGTACAGGCAAGTAACACCGACCATGTGGTGGACGATCTGACCAAGGTCGCAGGAATGCGCTGGATGCAGGCCGCTTCCAACCGGTCGTATTGTAAATCCTTGGGCTCGCCCAGGGAGGCATATGCCCACTGTGTGCCCAGCACTGCACTTCTTGCGGCTAAGCTGATGATGATGAAGTAGAATATTCATTTCAGTTTCCTCTTAAGGTAAGTATACCAACAATCTCAGTAGCGCAACGAGCAAACGTGGCAGAATGTATTGCACATGCAGGTTCACGAAACTACAGGAAATAAAGACTCCAAACACAGCTACAGCAGAAAACACCGTTTATTTTATAATTATGAGAGAATTTCAGATTGATAACCTACGTACAGAATATGACTATAAAACCAATCTAACTTGAATTTTACAATGTGTCCAGAATCTCACTGTTAATTTGTAATACAATATTATAGTATCGTAGTATTGGTAGTTAAGTTGTCAGTGTTCCTTTACAAGAAGATTACAAGACAATTTATTATAAAGAGGGATACAATTTTAATATAAATTCTGAAATACTTATTTAGTTACAGTCCGATGCAAACTTTATGACACCTCGAAATATCGAGCGAGTCGTTGCGCAGAACATAATCTAGGTTCATCAGGGCGCGCGCTGGGGCGCGGGGTAGGCGGGCCCGTATTGCGCAACTCGCAGCTAATATCCGAGACGCCATAAAGTTTGCATCGGACTGTACAAGAAACATTCGTAGAATCATACTAAACTATTTTAACATTTCTGTCTAAACTAAATATTGATACAAAATCAACATGATTTACCTAAAACAAATAATAAACTCTAATACATTTCAATGTTTCACATCATTCAACGCCAAGCAACATCAATAAGTCGGAAAGAACAAAGCACGAATCGAGGAAATTCGATAATTTTACGAACATTTAACTACAATCGAAGTCTAGCGACTCTACCGAAAAACGAGTGGACGCGGACACACGAACGCTACGGTGGTCCACGCAACACACGCGTTATACACGTAAGGCGACGATGGTATGCAATGCGGGCTGGTTCCGTACTCCGGTGTGTCCACGTACCTAAAAGTTCAGTGGGGCTCAACAGAGTGCCATAACATTTAGGCGTTGATTTGATAAGTAGTAGCAAGCTTGTTTCAAGACAGAAGCTGCTAGGAAACTGCATTTTTAAAATTAAAACAGGCACGTATGTTATGAAACGACATTTTGAAAGATGCCTACAAATAATCCGACTTTCCAACCGTTTTCGTTGCCTCATGTTGCTTTTTGACTATCAGTAGATATTTGTACTTCTTACAACTACAACCGATGAATTAGCGTCCAACATCATCAACGAACATTATCTTAGCAAACGCAATGTTATGATGTTATCATACCTATTATTGGGACTTGTTAAATATACACTTTATTGTTAAAATTGAGCATTTAGGCTGACGTCGTATCGGATGGGAATCGGATTAGTACGGTATTTATAAAACAAGATTTACATTTACCGATACAAGGTTATTTTATACTTTTTGACTAGCTCTATTGTCACCTCATGTACACTCAAGGTGGATTGTGTATAGCAGGCAGAGCAGGTCAAAAGGAGCCTTTAGGCCCCACATCAGGTGGGGCCTTCTGCAGTGCTTTATCAGTGCCATACTATCCTTATGGGAATCGAGGCAACTGCCTAGGACCCCAAAGAGACTTGCCCGAGTGGAGCTCATGAGCTGTGCCTAGGGCCCTAGAGCGACATTGTTTAAGTCCGGCTCTGTGTACACTTACAACAAACCTATTAACATTTGATGACCCACTATTTATACATTTTACGTTGTATTTTCAGTTTGTCATGTACTTATTTGTATGTTAAATGCAAAAAGTTTTATAAACATAAACTTAAACTGTTAGGTACTCTTCTTACAGCATGCAGAATGTCACGCGTAGGTATACTTTTAATACTATGCATTTCAACCAAGAATAAGACGGTCTAACCATTTTACATCTCCTCTCATTCAAACTGGCATAAAGATGACTAGGAATTGGTAAAGGAATTATTTGATAGTAGGTAGATAGTCCCATTCTATAGTTGTGACGCATTATTATAAAATTTGTAGATAGAAAAGGTTGAAAATAAGAAATGCATTACCTAAATATTTATAAATGTTGAATGTTCGTTGTTCCATAAATTCACCAAACACGAAAGTAGAAACGAGAGGTTGATTACTGATTTAACGTTAACTTTAACAGAGCTACCTTGATGATGAACTGATTATGCCTATTTGATATAATTTTAGTGTAAGTAGACATACTTAGTTACTTAGTTTAATTTTTACGATTGAGATTACGAGTTTTAGTTCATTCATTCAATAATGAACACAAAGTTTTTGAATAAGCTTAATAAACAACACTGTAATTACTTTTGATTACGTTTAACACTTACTAGCTATCGTCTGTTAATGTAATCAAACGCTATAAGAATTGACACATAAGTATATAAACTATACTAATTGTGTACTTATACAAAATTAGCAATCCAATCAACAATATGCATTACTATTGATTATTGATTATGAAAATATCTATGCTTTACGATAATATTGAGAGTTAGAACTGTGCCGTGCCGAGCGATCTCTGCCGCCGGCATCCGACACGGGATCCTCGCTTATATGTACACTATAACAGAGGCATACAACTGCGATTACGATTATCAGAATAATAGAGATCATTGAAAGCTGACTAGAAGTTGGTTATGACTACTCTAACATGTTATATTACAAATAGTTTGCGTCTCGGAAGAGGTGTCCACGCGACGCGTTCGCTTGGAGACCTCTCCGGACGAGTGGCGAGAGATCACTCCGCGCTTCTTGTGCGAATGTGTTCCCGGTGAGCGGTGGGATCTCTACCATTAACGTTAGATTGGTGTCAGGTACGCGGCCTCGCCTGAGGCCATACTTATCACTAGAGATGACGGGATGCAACTAGCAGAGACAGGTCGCGCCGGGCAGGGACTGGCCGCTCGGAAGACAGGCGAAATTGACTGGCGACTGGAAACTGCGACTGACCTCATTACGATGAAGCTATCGAGAGAAAAGGTATTACCTAATTTCTCTACTGTTACGAAGGCAACTAGATGAAATCCTACTCTTAAGGATAAAAACTCTAATTATGCTATAAATGTTAAAATTAACATTGCTTCATGTCCTTAAATGCGCAACCGCATACTAGGATGAATAAAACGAGGGGCGCGGGCGCAGCCAGGGGGGACTTAGTGCCGTTAACCTAGCGGGTCGCGCTTCGCCACCTATCAACAATATGCCATTTACGATGACTACATAATATTAAATCTCCGCAAATATCATTTAATTATTTATAACTTTATTTTCTTATAGGAAAATGCTAATATATAATGTTTGGTGCTTGAGTTTCAAGTGATATTTTCTCTACGACAAGTAATATTACAAACACAAAATACTGTTCGATAACTATTCTTATATTGCTGACTCTGGTACTTCAAATTCATTAAAAATTTTACCCTAGCTAAAACAGCTACTTTATAGTTTTACTGTACAACGAAGAGTGTCTTAAAAGGTACGAAATTAAAATTTGATACTTTATCCAACTATAATAAATACGATCGAAAAGCGCCAAAAGTTTTGTATGAATGTATTACTATTATATTTGAAAAGTTAAAGTACTCTTACTGTTTATTAAAAGTTACACTCACAATAACAATTCATTATTATTATAAAGTTAACTAAACAACAACTGCATCTACTATCACACATTCGAAAGTTTAAAACAATTTTACAATTGTAATCGAATTTATTATTGCTACGGCGACGGCACGCCGGCGCGATATGCTGTTGCGGCGAGGTGGCGGCAGGGTCGCTACGCTACGCACTATACCGAGCGCCTGCTAGCGCGTCAATGGCGCACATTCACCTGTCACTGTAACTCACTTTGCGATTGCAGTGCTGATCTCACAACTGAAACGTATTCAACCGCGTGAGCGTGCACTATTACAGGGGGCTTTAATGCGCAGAATAGTCTAAAGACCGATATATACAAGCATTTGTACGCGATTGAACCTCTAAATGGCGCTTGGTATAATAATAAGAAGAATAGGGAGACTCAGAACTAACTTAAACATTTTCTGCTATTATCTTTTCTGAAGCACTTTTTCTTAAACCTGACTCTTTTGACAACCTGCGGCATATTCAGGATTTTAGTTTAAAAATCCGTAGAATGTTCAGTCAACTGGTACAGTATTCGTGCCGCGCCGCCACCTCAGAGCCGCTCTCTCCTCAGGTCGTCCCATGACCATACTTATTCAACCCAAGTTCACTTGCACCTCGAACGTAACGTTATACTAAGTTGAGGTAGTACCTAATCTGACTTGCATTCTTCAATACTGATTGATTTGATACTTGAAACGTTCGGTATTGCGTTTATTTGTGACAGCTTCACTTTACGGAACTATTAGTACACGTATCGCATACTATGTCGATACGTGGACAGGCAAAACCGAAGCTTTATTTGCTTTGTCATCTGTATCCTGCTTAAAAACTAACTTCACCGGCAAATCTCACTTTTAAATATTAGTAAGGTAGTGAACTGGGATTTTGAAGATAAATAGTTATTTCACGAGAACAGCCTAATTGTTATGCATGTACTACATTGCTGTACGTACTAAATATATCATGGATTATTGCGTCCTAAAATTATTTGATTAAATGAACAATATAAGCCAGCGTGGGCGATTATGAACAATTGGCTGGCACGCTTCAACGGGATGTTGTGTTCGCGCCCTTGTCTCGATACGATATAATATGACTTGAGTACTCGACTGTTAGCAGTAACGACAAACAGAACGCATGATTTGCGATGATTTGCTCCGCAGCATGGTATTGTAGCCAGGCGGGTTGCAGGCACCAGATTGTATGCGACGTTTTCTTTGCTTGTACGGTCCTGAGGGCGGGAGATTGTGTTAGTATTCAGCAATAACATACAAATTATCACATGAAACACAGAGTGTTTAAAAACCATTTTGCGAGGAAATTTAGTAGCCACATTTGCTAATAAAACAATGTGCGGTGGCTCCCTTGTAACAGGTTTTTAAACATACTGGTAGGGTTATACTTATACGTGTTAAAAAGCAATTTCATTCCAATTAGTGACTAAATTACCGTCTGCTCATATAATAATAGTCATCACCGATACTAATTTCTTTGTAACTAGTTTTAAATTTTGACCTCCAACAAGAAGGTAAAAGCGATAAAACTCGGCCATAATTACAAACTACCTATATTACGAGTTTATTATTTCATGCGTTTGGAATGGTACGATGGCTGACGATGTATGTGTTATGTACACACGAAATACCTACTGTGTTTGTAAGTTGTGTTGAGTTTCTCAAGTGGGATAAAAATAACGAAAACACAGAAATCTGTGCGTTATATAAAATGGGCCGTGAAGTGAAAGAGAGAAACTGAATGCAGGGGTGCAAGAAGTATAAAAGTGGGGATAAAAACGGGAACGGGCCAATTTCATCGCCAAGTACATCCGTACCCCGAATACTGCGAAGATATTAAAATTGGTCGATTCCTTACTTAAACTAGGGTAAGTTACAAAATATATTGGTATAAATAAATATTAATTAAAATCTATCAATAAGGGCATGCAAAAAAGAGTGTCAAAATATTGTGAAGTTATAAGTGTATCACTTGTCTTGCTATGAGGCGGCTACATGTAACGCTGCTATAATTACTCGATAATTCAATGATTATTACATAAATCACCCTGTATGATATTTGGCATCTACTACAAACGATATTGAAAAAATCTAACTATATGCGGTTTCGACAGCCTGGATATTTATTGCGCGTCAAACCTGCCCCTTTCAAGTTAGAAGAAAGTGTTATACACGTAGCCGGTCGCGATCAGGCCGAGAACGAGCAGACACACCATAATCATTATCTTCTTCTGCACAATGGACAAATACAACACATATTAGTAGCTAGTAGTGGTAAGCGAGCGTACGTAGTCTCTACTGCAGTCGGAGAACAGACCTCACTATGTTCAATAAATGAAGACTGTAACACTGTTCTCCAACGTGACGGAGACTCGCCCGCTCGCTGACGTCACACAAATTACCTTTTTACAGAAACATGCTCGATACGTAGCTCACGACGGCCAGGCTCAATATGATCAGGCACACTAGGATCATGATCTTCTTCTGTAGACGCCAGTGGCAAGCATGTAACAGTTCTAGTTTATATGGGTCCTCGTCCAACATTGTTTGGACTGTATTCCTTCCATCAACTTATTACAAATACAATATAATTGGAAATTTTAGATAGCTCCTTTTAACTAATGTGAGTGCGTTATTTGCCTTCCAATACGGAAGAAATAAAGGTAAAATAAAAAGAAACCAAACTAGACATAATATAAATAAATGTAATTTTCAAAACTATAAACAAATTTACAATTTGAGTAAGAATTTTAATTTAATAAAATCAACTACGTGATACCCCTAGTTCGTTGTTAGGGTTAACTAAACTCTAAATAATAGTAATAGTAGATCTTACAGGGATATTTTCACTGTAAATATTAATACAAACAATAATAATGAATGGCATTAAAATATAAGTCACAGTCTTTTAATAAAATAAATAAGTGCAAAGCTATGGGAAAATATTAACAAACGTACCATTATTGACCTTAAGGTATAATTTATACTATAGACATCAAAATAGCAATCACAGTTTAGTGACACGAAATATTCTTAGATTAAATACAGAAAATACATTTTAATACAGTAGTACCACTTTTATAAGTTACATCGGCGTTTGTTCGATGGCGCAGAATAGCGCAACCGACCGCCGACTCGGGCCGAATGAAAACATCAGTGAAATAACGAACTTATTGCTACAACATAAGATTTGAAATCAAAAAGCAGTAGGACTCGCTCACAATACTTGTACGCCTGCCGAGATTGGCCGAGACGCTGCATGGCGCGTACGCATCAGCCATTAGCGGACGGATATTTTCGCACCATGCAAAAATTTGATTTCTGCGCAGGTACATCGGTGTAACTTATAAAAGTGGTAGTACTGTAATTATATGTGATAAAATAAGGGTTTTCTAAAATTCTCAGCAATTGGTGGCAGCACTGAAACGTCGATAAGGCCTGAGGAGCTGTCGTGATTACTTGTCAATAGCACCAGCTGTGCAATCTTCAATCATACTTAATTGGACATGATACTGATAGTGCACCTAAACCCGTAGCATGGCTTTTTTTAAAGGACTATGTAGCTAGCTCCAAGTGAGCTTTTCCTACTTCATCGGTCTTTTTGAGGTGAGAGCAGAGTGACCTCACTGTAAGGCACGAACCTCGGCTTTGGGCGTTGCTTGGGTGCGCAAGGCTTTGAGAGATAGAAAACTCTCATATGCCTGATGGGCCACGATTTGCATGCATGGCCTGAAAGGCCGAACTGCATGCAACGTAGCATAGAGCCCGCGACGCCGCTTAGATCGCGCGATAAACTATTCACATCTCGCTCTTTAATATTATGGAAAATGAGATGGCGATAGTCTAAGTCGTTGCGCGTGCCATGCTACGCAGGCTGATGTTCAAGTGCTGCTACCACGTACGTACTTTATTAAACTTTCATTGCGTCGGACAGAAATGCTGCTTTTAAATGCAATTGGGCTTATAAACCCGATATTAAAGATTATGACAATATTTATGTAGTAAAAGTGCTATAGTAAATGACAGAATACCAAAAAATAACACATAGCATTAATCAACATAAAATAACTTTCTATTAAACACCTGTTTGTGACTTTAGATTCATTTGTCAGAACTGTATTAAGCCTTTATCCAGATAATCATTTCTACTTTCGCGTTCCAGCATAAGTACTAGAGGTTTAACGCCTGTAGCACACAGCCGTGAATGCGGGACGGAAGCGTTCCGGAACGAAACACTGGCGGAACCGCGAAACGCTGTTGTATGATTCCGTTTCAGTTTCGTTCCGCTTGCGGTGTGAGACGCACCAAACAAAGTCATACTAGACAGCATTTCGCGGTTTCGCCAATATTCCGTTCCGGAAAGCTTCCGATCCGCATTCGCGGCTGTGTGCTACAGGCGTAAACATTCCGTATTCATACAAACGCGCAACTCCTAATCGCGCGTCTACATGAGTAAGTCGCCTTATTTGTTCGCGGTCTTATTCACTGATATACATTCTACATTTATATTTTTAATAGATTTAATAGAAGTTTAAAGTACCCAGGTCCAGGTATAAATAATTAACTATACAATACCGTATGATATTTAGCATGTGGCCCCGACTCTTATAGTATACGATTTGTTTTCACAATGGACAATTTTGTATGGATATTATAGGTTTCGTCACAATTATTTATCTACATATGAGGAAAAAAATGTTTATGAAATATATCTTATTAAAAATAAAAATATTTGTTTTGCAAACGAAGTTTAGGCTAACGCCCTTCTGGTAGCCAGTGGAAAGGCGTGCCAGATAGTGAAACTAACAAATACGGTAGACAATATTTTTTTCCGTTATGCCATGCAAAGACCCCCAAAAAAAAGGCAATCTGCGAAAAAAATGCCACGCTAAACCATGGAAAGATCATTCAAGATGTTATTCTAGAAGCCCCAGTAACCTTTCAGACTATTATATGATCGGCTGCTGATAATTTGTTAGATTCACTATTATCGCGTTTTTTTCCGTAAGTTGGGCCAATATTTTTGTACAAGGTTGGCATTTGGAAATATTAATTCAAGAAAACCGCAAATAAAACAGATCTACTGCTGACTGCACCTTCAAATAATATTCTTGTAATAATTTAAGATAAATAACTATAATGACGTGAAAACCTTAGCATTATTGATTCAATAAGTACACTTGACTACATCAAATAAAAAAGGTACTGTATTAATAATAGACTGTTAAATCGTTATTAAATTTGTAAAATAAGATATCCGGCGATTAGTATGGGTATATTGCCCTCTATTCTTAGATCATGCCTTTCAGGTAAATCGTTGTGATACAATGATTGGCCTTCTCAGTTTTATTCTGATGTACCCAAATATTTTTTAACTTAAATTATTAAAATACTGAACCCAGTAAAACGTAAAGAAGAACGAAATAAATTGTACTGTCGTTGGATCCAGTTGCTCTTATCGGTAACATTACTATTTACGAATACTAGTTTACTAGTGTATCTATTATGAAAACTTTAAAATTTTGAAGAAAATATCGTTCAGTGTCTTACACCAAATACATTATTTACGACATCTATCAAAATTAAATATTTACAGTTACAGGTCATAATAAAGATTATAAGAAACTGAAGCAACTAACAATAAATTAAAGTAAATAATGTTTTATCACACATTTGCCGATTAATAATAAATTGTCGCGCAACTGCTAGGGTTGGCCCTTTGACTGATATATTAAAAAGTCAAGTAATTGTTCAACCCTGTAAAAAACGATTTGTGGCATAATAATTCAATAAATCTCTAACAGATCGCAATAAAGACAACATCTTAATTTATAGCTGTAATTGGAATACTCAGTATAAATATTATTATTCAGAGTTGGACACAGGAAAGATATTATATACAAACTATCTTATTCGATATTCAGTGGAAACTGTTAAACTTTTATCAAAAATACAGCCAGATTTTATTGAAAGTCAATCTTTGTTCAAGAAAGGACCAATAAATAAGTAACTCTAGTTTTTTAATGGCAAACACACTATGAAAATAAGTGGCAGCTCTCAGACTAGTGAGAAACGACAGGTAAAAAAGGCTTTGTACAATATGTAATGTAATGTGATGATTTTGTTCAGCCAACCTGTGAAGAACTTCTGCTTCCTAGTTGTCAAAAGTATTCCATTAAATATTGATTAAGAATTTCGTGCCAATACCACCTGATAGAATGCCCGTGAAAGCTGTTGAATATCTAAAAAGAGACATTTTCTAGTCTCAGATCCCAATAAGTTGGACAGATGGCTTTGAAATGCATTATCGGCTACGTTACCAGCGGAAGTAATAGCCGTATGAGTTAATTGTGATGTTACCTACTTACCTAACTTGAACAGTCAAGCCAGTGAAGAATAAAATCGTTTAAATCTTTTTGTATCGAAAATAACTCGGGTTCCAGTACAGCACTCATTTGAATTGAGTTATTGTGAGTATTGTTGAGAAAAGAAAATATGATTCAAAAATTTGTTATGTGAGGATTTAATTAATCCTTTAAACTATTTTATGAACTACCGTTTGCAGCTTAAAGTGAGAACGTGAGGCGCGCAGATTCGGCGCAGTCATAAAACACTGTAGGATGTTAAGCCTTATTGTCATTACAAAACGACGACCAGCTTCGCGAGGAAAAACGCTACCGCAGGATGCCTCGTGTGGGCATCGGTTAAATTTCTTCTTGCGATATTAGTTTTCATTATGCCAAACGTCCTAAAATCATATAATAGTGCCCCACGCCTGCAACGTATCTGCAACGTGCCTTCGCCGTACGCCTTTCCTGTGTTTTATGCCTTAGGAATTTCATACATTTAGTTTAAAAATCGATGACATCTTCACGGACTTGGCTGTAATAAGACTACCACGATAAAACTGTAAATATGTGTAGTTCTTTTTAATTTAATCTTGAAATAAATACATCTTTGCTCTTAACAACAAGCAAGCATCCGGCCATTAAAGATAACAGTTAATAAGATATACAACATGGTAGTACCAATAAAGCTATATTATTAATTAGAATACACCTAGAGCACAATCTACTTATTGCACTGTACACATATTGTCTCGATTACTACCGCTATGGCATTCGCCACTTTTGCTAACAAACATTCTGAACTATTGCTATTAATCAAGCAAATACTTCCTTAGTTTTGGTGGTGTCCTAAACCACGGCTTATCTTAGGGATTTGTGAATGAAACGACAGTGATATTTAAAGTAAGTACATTATCGGACCTATAATTTTCTAAAAAACGGGGTACATATCAAAGAGATAATCATGAGTATAGATTTTATCTAAAGACATGTAATATGAATTTTCTACAAGTTTAACTTAATAAGTATTTCATGTTTCCAGTATTTCGTAACTTGACGCATATTGTAAGTATTTACTTCAATGTCACTGCCTTTGTTTGCGCTTGAATAGTTATCTACCATGATCGCGAGCTGTTATCTCGACAACACAGCCTTATCATATACAATGCAACGTCATCGGTCATGCGAACAGGCGCCAACTCTCTCGGGCGATTGTCGAATCCTTCAAATTGTGAAAAGATCAAAATATACAAAGTGAATAAATAGACTTAGAAGATTCTAGAACAAACGCCAACGAAAGCTAAGCGTACTGCATATTGTACCATAACTTTGTGCTAATGAAAGTCTTCAAAAGCAATGTAACATTCACACTTAGAATAATAACTCATAGAAGATCCGTAGAGGATAGATGTGTATTCTGTGTGCTCAGATGATGGTTTTCTATTAGTTATTATTCTAGGCATTCATACGAATATGAAATAGGCGAGACACACAGATCGGTACGAAAGCTAATATTCCGCGCTAGTTCTTTCAATTTAGTAATTAACATTCTGTGACGTAACAAAACCACTAGACGGATCCGCAACACATTCCGTATCTGTGTTTCTGGCTTTAAACTCTCGTGCCATCGCACAAAAATTAAACATTTTGCGTAGATCTGCATCATCGGCGTGAGCGGTTAATATACAGACGAATATCAATGTTGTAAGTCGTGTTCATACAACTGAATTCATACATAGTCCTTGTCGGCGTTTTCTTCACTACCCGACGCACCTGACGCTGCTTATGTCAGCGACGTCACGAGCACTATTATTAATATTACCAGCGTAACACTCAGGCATATTATGATGAAGATTTTTTTCTGTAATGACAAAGGAGAAACAAAAACAAAATAAAATCGTTGCTGTGAATTCATGTACTTAACGACTAGCAATATATAAATTGAAAAAGTGCCTGCAAATGCCTATTTTCTGAATAAACGTTTTGATTTTGATTTGATTGTACAGCAATTTATCTTGTTTAAATCATCAACCATTTCAGTTTTGTCACAAAAATTAAATTTATGTTATATATTGCCAGTCGAATTGTGGTGATTAATTTTCTTTGACACTATGATAATTAGTATCTTGCTATCATTGACTAAATATAAACTAGACTTTAGAAATATCCTTTTATTCTTTACCTAATCAAAATTGGAAGTATTATTTTTAATAGTTTAGTGTTTGCAAATAAATTTTCTGTAAATACAGTATGAAATAAATATTTCATTCTAGCGTCTAGTTTAAGGTACATGCAAGTCTGAATGATGTCTTTAGGTAATCAAAATTGCTTAAATACTTATGGCTTCGACAGACCCATCACCACATGTAAAGCTTGTATAAAGCATCCATAAATACACAAACTACATACATACTTCTATTAATATTACTAGTTGAGACGAACTATTGCATTTTTCAACGTGGATCATTTTATGTTTAAGGTACATTTAGAGTCTGTTTTTCTGATATATTTGATCAAATAACTAATGTCTATGGCCGTAACATAAAATTTAAAACACAGCAAATGAAGCATTATATCAGGTCAGGAAAAAAGATCCTTCTATTTTTTTTTTTGGGACTTTCGTGTGTGCCTACGCAAAATTCTTAAATAGAAAACGACCAACTTAGTGCTAGTCTCAATGATATTGTAGTTAAGAGAGACATGAACATCACAAATTTATTCATAACTATTTGCATTCTCTTTTTTTAATAGTCATAAAAATTTATTAAATTTCTTTGATAATCTGATACATAAATACCATATTACAGTTAAAAATGGCGACAAAATGTCTTCTCCTTTTTATATTACCTTTCTAATGGTATCAAAACAAGCCAGACACATACAGCACAACCATAGGTATTTGATTACTAATTTATACATACAAAACACTGAAAAACTTTTTCCCCGACCTAATAATATGTTTTAACATGCAATGTTTATGCGATTATAATTATGCATAAAATCAAGAAACGAATACAAACACTTAGGCACATATAATATTTCAATTAGCTTTATTTTTCACAACACATTACAATGACCTTTCTATCATTAAGAATAGTGAAAAATCGATGCTGTATATTGTAATATTTAGTCTTGTGCGGTATTTCTTGCCAACATGCTTTAAATGCGAGCTAGAAACGAAATGTATGGAAAATTACATGCAATAGTTTCAGGGATTAATTTTTAGTAGAAGGAAAATTTATACTTTCAGCTTGTCACCATGGTTTAAAGTACCGTCAAGTATTGTGACTTTACTGAGCGTTGTGGACAATACATATTAGAATGATTTGCATCCGAATAAGGGCTCAGATTAAATATGATATATTACATGTTTATGTTTGTATTTATCAAATAGATTAAGTAATTATTTCACTGCTTAAGTTACACTGAATTGACGTCAGCCAGGTGAACAATAACATCGCTCCAGTGTTTCCATCAGTGCATGTGAGATAATTCATTCAATTTGATTCATACAACACCACACGAAGTTATAGCCTCGTTATGAAAAGTTGAGCAACGCGTGTTAGGCTCAGGAAGGCCCAGCCTCCTGACAGTTCGGTTAGAGTGCCCCTCGAGGTGTTTACCTTCCGCGCCTTAATGAAATACTCCTTCGCCTTCTTGATATCGACGCGGCCGGTCTCCACGTAGTCCGTCGTCTGCGACACGTGGTGCTCGATGCGATCTATCAGTTCGCCCTGCTCGCGCTAAGGTCATTGGCGCTGGGAGGGAACAGGACGCCAAACCAGTACATGCGGCCGATTGGTTCATTCGTTTTACACAGAACCCGGTTATTTGTGTTACAGGAACCCCAAGTGGAACTGATCGGATGTTAATAGTAAGATATAGTAAACAAAAAACAGAAATCATTAAGACAGACGTGTGTTACACAATACGAAAAGTGTTACCCTAATTAAGTTTAGGTTTGACAATTATACAGTTGTTACACCGATTTTACACGTTACAATAACCCAATGTTACAGACGAACGAATTATAAAAGCGTTAGTTACAAGATTACACGACAGTTATCACCATATGCAAAGGCAAATTACGCACACACACCAATGAAGTGTTATACATGGAGTCGAGTTAGGTTGGGAGTTAGAAGCCCATCACCATCGAGTGTTAGTTCGGAGCGACATGAACAGTTAGGACACAACAGTAAAAGCCAATTTGTGATGCACAATAAATAGGAGTGATAACAAACAACATAAATAAATAAAACAGGACGTGAACCAATCACCGTAATGTAAAAGAAATCAAACAAAGGACATGTAAAATAATAAAAAATCATTCCCGTCACATGGTAAAGGTAGGATTGAAGGAGCAGGAGCGGGTTTGAGGAGAACGGGAGAGGCGAGGACGAACAAAACAGAAAACAAATAATTAGAAACGAATGATCTGCACTGAATGAAACTCACCCGTCGAGCTTTGCTCTGATATTTTAGGGCCTTCTTTGTGTCTTGTGTGGCAGTTTGGACATAGTCCACAGCGTGTTCTACATGATACTCAATGCGGTCGATCATCTCACCCTGTATCCATACGAACTTTTTATTTTTATTTTTTAAACTAATCACTATTTCTATTCTACTTGGAGATTAGTGCGAGTATATATTGAAATCATACGGCGCTATTTGAGATTTTAATAATGACCCACAGATGGATTTTATTCGCCAATATTGAAAGAATACAGCAACTTTTTTTAATGAAAAGAGCACAGACATTTTGTCTTACCAATATTTGGATTGAGAACAAGAAAATTGATTTAAAGCCTGAACTTAACAAAATTCAAGAGTTAAAATAAAAGCATCATTATAAACTCTTATGAGCATAGGCCTCTCTTTAGCAAGTAACACCTACACGTTTTTCCACCACGAAAAGGAAAGAATTTCCGAAATGTGCAACATTCACTTATTGAGTTGCTAGTATTGAACAAAATTTTTGACTAGACACGGTGCTTAATATTAAGAACCGTATAACAAAGAAACAACATTCATTACCTTCGTTTTCTGTAACAACTTTTAGTAGAACATCTCAAAAAGACAGTCGTCGTTTGCAAATTGTATCTAGCTACGAAAATAAAGTTTTTGTATGTGACCTGGCTTTCGACGAGCATCGCCATGTCCATGAACATGTCGTGGAGCTCGCGGATGGAGGTCTCCAGCTTGATGATGTCGGCGTGTCGGGCCTCGATGTCGGCCAGCGTCTGCTTAGCTTGCTGCGTCTCCATTATTATCTGGAATTGTATGCAATAAATGTTTAAGACATCATCATCATCATCATCAGGTCTTTTAGTATCCACTGCAGGAGCACGTCCCTCTCTGTACTACTAGAGCCATTAGACAGCAGTCAGGCGAATTGGCCTACACTCCACGCTTGGCACGCTGGCTCTTTGACGTTTATAATATTTAGCTTGTGTTTCCTAAGTCACCACACGGCGGAGTAACCACACAATGTTTGATACATTGTCTTTGAAAACGTATAAGAGTCGATAAAAAGTAGTCGCACTATGTTAAGAACGTGTTAAAAAAGGATAATGGAGAAGTCGTGTTACTCAGGCTCGGACACGTCGGTGATCACCGTAAAAATTATGAACTCTAGTGGTGCATTGATTTACATTTATTACTTCTCTCCAGGAAACATATAGCTTTCAAAATAAAAACGTTGATAATTCCTTGATTGAATTTCGATTCGACCATTAGCTTATGCAACGATTAAAGTTGTGCAGTTTAGTAGAAGCTTATTCAAGTCCAAATTGTTATGTTTTAAGTTTTAACAATAAGTAACCGCCGTCTTTTTTTACCAGCCATATCGTAAATTTACGTTATTTTTTTCTACAAGCTACTCGTAAACCTAAGTATTCAGGTGTGAATAAATTGCGTGACACAGCATTGTTAGCAAGCCGCGAGCCTCGACTTGGAAATAGAATTTAATAAACACAAAAAAAGGTTAAAAATAATCTGTACAAAGGCCGTTATTACCACAATGTACAATTTAATAAGGCTTAAGTCAATTACTTTTTCATATTTCTTGGACACAAAGCTTATACTTTCAATGAACTTTTACTTCGTTTTGATTAACTAGTGGTTTTGTGAGCTGTAGACCTCGTGAGTTTTGTGACAGACAGACATTACTATTATGTGATATTACGCCGTTTTAAAAAATCCAATACTACAGGTATTGGCTTTTTCTTTTCGAGTTCGACAAAATAAATCTATGTAATCTTTCAATCCTAACACAAAATTTCACGACAATTGCTGTTAAATGCCCTGTAGAAACCTGCCTGACAGACATGCGAAAGAATTTTTACCCAAGCTGAAGCAGATACGCTTAGCTTATTCCATGGCATTGCCTTGCATCAAATATCTTTAGGAAATCTCTGCCCCTAGCGAGTTTTATTTCGTTATCTTACGTTTATGCATCTGAATTCATTTCGTTATATTTTGTGGTAAAAAATTCCCATGCATTCTATAATGTATGATTTACATACTCATTATGGTACTTATTTATTCCATTATGGGAAATAAGATGCAGATGTAATTTAAAAAAAGTTACCGTTTCAATGAAAGACTTCTCTTCATTTTTAAATCAGCAAATCATTTCGAATAATTAATACTAAACCTTCTTACATCCAATCCTACGATGAAACTATAGCGCGTAGCAGTTTGGCGGCGTTTATTTAAACTTCAATCAATGCTGAATTATACAAAAAGGACACAAATTTAAAAAAAAAATACCAGATTTCAAATGTATAATGCTATTATGAAAAATATGTCATATTGTTCAAAAACTTATAAAATACCCTATTGCAATTACAATCCTTTTTTTTATTAGCACCTGTCAATTATTATTACGCATGCTTTCCCAACCGCCTTTAATTTACGGCTTGTTGTATACGTACACGTCCCGTTTCAAACATAGTAAATAGCAGCGTAAACAAAGCGTTGCATATGCGTCATAGGCGAGGGGGCGACTGATTTAACCCATGCGTCATCCTCTTTGGTGACTGTTAGCGACCAGTCTAGACGAGATATATTTTAAGTGATTTGTAGCAAGACTTTCATGGTTGTACATTTATATATAGCACGTGGGTGTTAGTAGAAATTAAAAGCACTTATGGAGGTGAAATGACTGTTATTTTTAGTGTTGTTGCAATATTTTTAACACATTCATACGTTTTAATTAACAACAACATAATTTATATAGGTTTATAGGATATTTAAGAGATTTTTTAAAGTTATTGCGTTATTCATTATTAAGTATAAATAAAGCATTTTCGAGTTTCCTAGTTTAGACAAAACATTTAAAAAATACCAGTTTGTAAATGTATAATGCTATTATGAACAAATTGACATATTTTTCAAAAACTTAAAAAATACCCTATTGCAATTACAATCCTGATACCTACTCTCTTTTATAATGAGCACTGAGCACCTATCAATTCTTTTTACGCATGCTTTCCAAACCAAACATAGTACTCGAAAATACCAGCGTAAACAAAGCGTTGCATATGCGTCGTAGCCGATTTAACCCATGCGTCATCCTTTTTGGTGACTGTTAGCGACCAGTCTAGACGAGAACTTATAAGTGATTTGAAGCAACATAATTTATGGTTGTAACACGTGAGTGTTAGTAGTAGTAGAAAGTGAAGGCAATTAGGTTAGTGAACCGACTATAATTATCATCAGCATTTTTTGGCGTGGTGCTCTTGCAATATTTTAACACATTGATATATTTTAATTTACAACAACATAATTTACATAGATCTGTAGGATATATAAGAAATTTTTTAGTTACTTCGTAACTAAAAAATTTCTTAAAATTTCTTTGGGTATCACTGAAGCATTTTCGAGTTCGCCTAGTCCACACAACTTTTATTTAAGACTACCATTTTTTGTGATATTAAAAGGAGTTTTCGGTCATTTAATTCAACAAAATGTGCTATGTACGAAGGGTTGGTTAAGCCATGCGTCATAGACATGAATGACCAGTCTAAACGAACTTTTAAATGATTTGATGCAAGATTTCTCTCTTCATTGTTTAAATGTAGCATGTTGGAGTGTGTGGAAATTGACGGCATTTGTGATGAATATCATATTCTATTGCTAAAGAATCCCTTAGTATAGTTGAAGTATTGTCTACAGTATTAATATTTTGACAATGGAATATCAGAATGACGTTTAAGAATCTTCCTTAACGAAGAGTTGCAAGTGCGTCATAGACAAGGGGCGGTAGATTTAAGCCATGCGTCATACTTCTTTATAAGAGACGGTAAGTGACCATAGTCTAGACGAGCCTTGAAACTTTAATAGTAATTGGAATTAAGATTTTCCTCCTCGTGAAACAGACATTGTTTAAATTTAGCACGTGGGAGTTTGTGGAAATCGTCGGCAATTATGACTGATAAGAATATTATTGTTTTGTTGAAAAATGCACATGACGGACTCCGTGGCTAAGTGCTTAACACGCCAGCCTGCATCGTGAGGTGCATTGGGTTCGATTTCCGATGCAGGCAAATACTTATACTTCATTTTCACAGGTGTTTGTGTGCGGTTCTGAAGATACCCAAAGAGACCGTGCGAAGCGTACTTTTTACAGATTCATAAAAAACGTTAAGAAATACATGTTCTCAAATTTATTGGCAAAACTATACTTTAAATTAAACACCCCGACTTGAAGGTTAAGGGCACGGAACTCAATAGACTAAACGTTAGACCCGGATAAACTTTTTACTATAAAAATAACCTTAGGATTATCGGACAATACTCGATGCACCAGTATCACCCACTAAGTGTGCTGATATAATGGGATATTAATGACTTGGTTGCCACTCGCGGCAAGATAACAGCTTTTGCAACACTGCCAGGTGCATTTAATTGTAATGCTTAAATGTGTCAGGACAAAAAGGAAAGGGAAGGCCGAGAAAGTCGTGGAGGGAATGTGTGAGGAATGATATGAAGGAACGGGGAGCAAGTGCCGATGTGGTTGGTAACAGGAAACTTTGGAGAGAGTTGACATACAGAGCCGACCCCAAATAGGGAAAAAGGCAAGGAAGAAGAAGAAGCTCATGCGAGATAACGGTAGATTCTTGTATTAGATTAACATGTTAAGACTTAATGTTGGCATGGCAATCAAATAGAGTTATATTATTACAGCCAAGTTTTCCCACATTTGCTGGATTTTCATGTCGGTTTAGTTTATACGTCTTCTTCTCAGAAAAGTATTCGTCTTTTCAGATTTTCTTAAAGCCAATGAGTTTTTGTCTTAATTATATTCTAAAAACTAGCTCTTATAAATCCCATAATATGTGGCGGCTACACCTAGGTTAACTCAAGATTAAGAAGCTACACCTAAGTGTAGCTGCACTTTGGTGATTAATCGTAACTTATACAAGTAGTAAAACCGCTTTTGAAGAATGTATAACTAGAAGGAATGGAATTGCCGTCCCCCGTCACTGTTTCCCTACTCGTTCAATTTAGGGATTTTTGAAGGCTAGAGTGAATTTGAGTTTGCGTGTACTAGACCTTCTTTTCCACGCTGGTCTGGAAGAAAAGAAAACACGTAGAATGTACCAGCTGCTTCTCTTCCCGCGCAGATCGTAAAAGCCGATCGAGGGAATCGGCGTCAGGAATCATGTCAATAGGCGATGCTTTGAATGCATGCGATGCGATTGCGAATGATTCCATTCTCACCTAAAAGCCCACTAACATGCTAAATTTGGCCTTAAGGTTTTTTACAGACCCGGGCTCTGTCTACCCCGCAAGGGAAAAATACATGATAGTATGTATGTATGTACCCTAGACCTCATCGTTGCTTCCCATAAGGCAAAATAGAGGTCAAACGCATTCAAATTATTCCTAAAAAAAAAGAAATCTACATCCTCGTGGACATATTAGTGGGTATGATAACCAATTAGAAATAGCGCAATTATATAGAAAAGTGACTTGTGACTGACCCCTTGAGTGAAAACGGCGGAGTTCCCTTGCTCCAGCATCTCCTCGAGCTCGTCATCGGTGGTGGCCCTGCCGGTGATCTCAAGTTGCCGCTGTATCCTGTAACAAGTATTATATTTATTTAATAAAAAAATAAGTAAATAATAAATGGCAAATTAGAATCTAATGCCTATGAGAGGAATGGGACATGTTGAAGGTATTCGACATATAGGATTGAGGCGCGGTAGCTTAGTTGGTAAACCTTTGTACTGTACAAATTTAGCTGCCGCATGTACGGGACCTGAACTTTGACTATTTGACCTATCTATTTGATATAGATAGTTCAAGTCAGGCATGATCAGGTCATTCAAATCCTGCTCACATGGAATTCTTATTATTTCTTTATTTAATTAAATTAAAAGTGCTTACCCATCAGCGCATACCTGAAGGAATTCGCGTTATCGTTAATTAGATACATAAAGATACGATATTCCATACATACATACTGCACGTTAGCAACGCACGTATAGAATAGATTGATTGACCGGTTACTTATATCTTGAAAATGTATAAAATCCGAGGGTCTAATGTTCAGTTTGATCGAGGAGCGACCCGCCGTGGAACTTCCCAGTGTTTACTTACACAATTACTTTGTGTACTGTGTGTTGTAGTGTATGTAGTACAGCATCGGAACTGTAGTGAGATAAATGCGTACAAATTATCACGTCTTTAACCCTTACGGGGTAGACAAATCCAAGGCCATTAAATCCATAGGCCACGTTTAGACGTTAAGGAGAAAACGGAATAAAAAATGTGATAGGTGGATAGCGGAATATGGGTTGCAAGCCGCATCGCTTATGGAAGGCTTTTACTGTCTGCGCGGAAACAAAAGCAACTTCTATGTTTTTTCTTTTCTCCCACACCAACATGGAACCCACAAAGGAAAACTTTGCGTGAAGAACTTTGTGTTTCGCTAAGTCGGCTAAGTAAAACTATACCAAATAATACCCTACGACAATAAGTTTTAAATATTCAGGACTCCAATCCGTTAGAAATTTATGACGTCTAACTACTAGTTAGTTCCCCAAGATCAACTATCGATTATGAATATTACAGTCTGTAGCGCTGAGATCGAAGATAGCCAGTTCCGAACAAGCGCTTGAACAAAACTTTAGTTCGAAATTTCGGAGTTTCGATAAGAGCAGAAATTGGTTTCAACAATTTCATCCTTGATTCATTTCAAATTGAGTTTCCACTCACCTATACAATTTACGCCATCTAATTTCCATAACAATAGTTTAAACAAGAATAAACAATAACATTGGATAAAGAAAATAAGAAATGGTGAAAAAAATCCACGCGGGCAGGACTCGAACTACGTCTTAGATCTCTGTACGATCTATAATTAATCTATATTTATTTAATAAGGTTAAAATAGCATTGTGAAAAACAATAATATTGGGTTAAGAAATCAATGTTTTCTTACAATACTTTACACAGTGTAATTTTCTTAGCGGCCATTGCTCCGTATGCTAACAAAAACTCCTGTACACGCGTAGAATAAATGGTAAAGTAGACGGAGAGTACTTACTATACTATTAACTATAGTGGTGAAAACAGCATCGGTAGAATACTAGATATTTAAACAGAGTGACTAGCAACGTTGGCAAGCTACTTTACCACTTTTTGTTTAATCTACCCATGTACACGCTAAGTAAAAGTCAAGTCCTAGTCACAGCTGCCGCATACTACTGCGTGGCGCAGTGGTTATTACGACAGCCATGATGACATGGTCATGACATGCTGGAAAAGGATTTTTTTTTTTCGGATTGGCTTGGGTCTAAAAATATAGTTTTGTTGAGTGAGTATTTTACAACACAAGTTAACAACTTATTGTGGGGCTAGCTGAATGTATGTATGTATGTGATTTGTCCCTATATATTTATTTATTTACTATCTATCTATCTATCTATCAGCCAGTGACGTCCATTTATTTACTAGCAAAATTTAAATTTACGTATAGTCTACACGCAACACAACAAACAACCTTACCCAAACTGGTCAAGTTACAGAATTAGTAATAAAATAGGCTAAGCTAAGGTACGCTATCACTTAGTATAAGCGTGTACCGAAAGCTTACAGGAAAACGCTACGAGTGCTACGAAAAAATATTGTAGCATGTCGTAGCTGACCAGGCTACGTAAGTGCAAATCGTAACTTCGTAGCATAGCGTAGCCTCGTAGCAATGAATATATATAGACCTTATTAAAATAGATATACCAGTCGAAGTATCAATAGAAATCCAAGTCAGCGTATAGTAAATTAAAATACAACACGAAAGTAATTTGTACTACCTCAGATGATGTGGTTCAAGTAAACTTACTTATTACAACGCATAACGACGAGTTAAAAGTATGGTGTCTAAAAGTAATAACGAAATGACAATTAAAGGTAATTACTGTTATTTGGTCGTACCTATACTTGCACCGATCCCGGTAGTCGGTCTGCGTCCGGTTGTACTCCGTCATGACCTCGACGAACTTGCGCGACAGTGTCGAGTGCTGCGTCTTTCTTATCCTGAGATCCGCCGACGATTTGTTCGAGTGCTCCTCTTGTTCGATGTTCTGCTCTATGTCTGTGGATAGCATAGAAAAATTACATATTATTTGTACCCAGTAGGCACGGAGGGCTGTTCTTGCGGTGGCGACCATTAAAACATTTGATAATTATGAATATGTCAAGAAAAAACTGGGATACTTTAAACAGGTCACTTAACCAAGATTTACGTGTTTTTTGAACTCTGCCGCGTGGTTCCCGTCCAGATCAGATCAGTCCTATTCTACTCTGCCGCGGCAGAAACATAAGCTAAAGAAAGTTTATAACCATCAAATAGACCTCTTCAACCCTTCTGTCCAGCGTGGAGAGTGTAGGCCAAATCCTCTGACTATCTGGCCAATTTAAAGCTCTGGGAGTACAGAAAGGGTCATGCTCCTGAAGTGGAGACTAAAAAAGTCTGTTGTTTCTGGCAGCCGGTCAAAAATAGAACCCTCGCGCTAAGGACTGCACATCGCTAATACCGAGGATTGATCAACTTAAATAAGCCCTTACTACTATTTTTAAATTATCCTACTACATAATAACCACTCTGAAGAATCTGGAATTTTAATGAGAAAACTCTTTTTTTACTAGTACTTTATTCCGTATGTACAAGTAACGATAAGGAGCTATTAAAATAAGGCATCTTTACATAAGTAGAAGTACGCCTACATGAAACAGTCCGATCAGCTTGGGAAATGTCACGGGGTGCTCACGCCCTAATGTAGATGTCGTGTGATATAAACGACTAACATTAGGCGTAATGAAAAGACGCCAAACATGTAATGCTTCACAGTTATACTCAGGTTTGCTATAAATGGGCCCGTTATTTCAATCTCCTTCTGGTCAATTAGCGCGGATTTATAAGCGTTGTTTTGTTTGATGAGAATATTTTTAGGTTGGAAAAAGCCCTATTGGCAGATTGCGTATATCGTCTCCTGATCTGAAACTAAGAAAGACGAAACTAAATGAAGATTATTGAACTCTTAAAAATCCTGAAAGTGAGGTAGGCAGCCTCAGGCAGGCTTATTAGGAAAATAGCAAGATTTTACATTAAGAGACCTTTTACAACATTTTCAACTGAGATACTGTCGGCCTCTTTGCCCGAACTTTTTTCCCGGATCCCTATTATGACAGCGTTTGCGATTTCACTCGTCTCAATGTCGAAGTATCGGGAACAGTAGTTTTCTGGGATAAAACTTATTCTCAGTCTTTCTCCGTATACTTTAAAGAACGTATATCCAAAATTTTATGAAGAGCGGATCAGTAGCTTAGGCCTGATGACTTAGGAATTGACAATGTTATTACAGCTAGCCGCCTGTCTGACGCCAACTACTCATGGGTAGCCAAAACCGCGGGCAAACACCCGTGAAAATTAAGTACAACGATTTTCCCGCACCAGAAATCTAACCCGGTTCCCTTCGTGTCGCATCGCAGGCTAGCCGTGTTAACCACTGCTTCACGGAGGCCTACTTTATGAAAATCCTGAGATTTATTACTTTCTCTTTGTCACATACTTGTGCGTTCGAGTAAACATAATAAACAAAATTTCTTACATTACGTCTACAATATTACTTACGTTTTAATTTCCCTCTGACTTTGTTGGCCGTCTTCTTGACATCCGCCATGAGATCTTCTAATTCGTGCTTTGTTTCTGAAAAAGAAACAATCAGTTATTGAAAAATCCTTATTATAAGTAGTTAGGTATATATATTTATTTGCATTCTCCTTAATCATCATCTCAGCCGCAAGAAGTCCACGGCTGGACATAGGCCGGGAGGACTAAGGATTTCCAATACGACCTGTTGGACGCGGACTGCATCAAATGGCTTCCTTCGACCTTGTTAGGTCCAACATGAATCAATTGACCTAGGTAGTCATATTGTTCGACAGCTTCAAGAATTCAATTACGCCTCATCTGTGGTTACAATAACAGAGAACTATCGGAAAAGCATTTACCGTAGCTTTGAAATTAGCATTTCAAAGCTACGGTAGCACAATAATTGAATTTAAAAAAAGGTAGACGAGTAAGTACATTTTTAATGACAATATTATCCTAGCACTGTATTCGCATTGACATACGAGTTGCGGTCCGGACCCTGAGTGTGTTAAATCTATTTCTGTACAGTGAATTCCATCACAGCATTTAGATATTCCTCGTTCATAATAAAACACCCACGCAGTGCTGCATATCGTGGCGGCTAATTGTCTGCCGTAATACAATTCAGCATAACGATCAATATTGTGCTATGAATGACCTTATTTTACGCTACTTTATATCTTATCACATATGTCAATGGGTTGTACATGTCGTATAGTGAATTCCATCACGGTGCTGCAGTTATATCTAGTGCATAATAAATAACCCAATCATTGCAGTGTCATGTGGCAACTGTTGTCTGCCATAATCACATTCAGCATGACGATTAATATTGTGCTACGAACCAAGAGCTTATTTAAGCTATTTTATCACATATGTCACTGGGTTGTAATTCCTTCTATCTATGTTAAATATTTTTCTGACCATCGCTCAGTGAATTCCCCAACGGCGCTACAGTTATTATATTCCTCGTGCATAATGAAACACCCACGCAGTGCAGCATGTCGTGTGGCGACTAATCGTCTGCCAATTCAGCTCCTTCATAATATACGAGGGGTGGCTGATATAAAATCTACTTTGTTAAAGACAAATTTTATAATAGCACTGTCCGCAATATTTACACATTCCTTGTTTATTCCTTTATTAAAAATAGTTACATTCATTTGTTTTAATGCCTTTAATTTTTTTTTGGCGCGTCGTTGTGTTCATCATGTCGGAAGAATATTGTCAAATGAAAAAAATTGAGCATCGCGCGGTCATTAAGTTCCTCAGTAGGTAAGAAATACGCCCACGCAGATTCGTGAGCGCATGTTAATGGTATTCGGTGTTTCATATTCTTTAGAATTAGTGATAAAGTTTTGGTCTTAGCAGTTTAAACAAGGCTGTGAGAGATTAAAAGACGATTCCCGTAGCGGGCGGCTAATTTCTGCAGTAACTGCACATAACGTTGAAAAAGAGAAAGAATTTTTCCTGGCTGATCAGCAAATCAAACACTGACAGATAGCTTAAGATATTGGCATCAGTAAAGAATGTGTTCATACAATAATTCATGAACATTTAGGTATGTCCAAGGTGAGCGCGCGATGGGTGCCTAGAATGTTGACCCTGTTTGATAAGCAAAGGCGTGTGGACAGTTGTCAAGCATTTTTAGACCTAGTGAAAGATAAGGAAGAACAAATGATCTCACAAATAGTGACCTGTGATGAAACTTGGATTCACCAGTGGGATCATGAAAGTAAACAAAAGTCAATGCAATGGAAATTTAAAGGGGAAATGCCACCAAGAAAATTCAAGGTCCGGCCGCCAGCAGGCTAACTAACGGCAACCCTATTTTGGGATGTCGATGGAGTTTTAATGATTCATTACCTACCCAAAAATACTACAGAGAACGCTTTATACTACGCATCATTAGTTGACCGAGTTCGTGAAGAAATAAAAGAAAAAAAAGAGGCAAACTCCTTAAAGGAGTTTTAATTTTGCAGGACAAAACGCCCGTACACACGGCCTTAAAGGCACGGTCTACTCTTAAAAAAAAACGACTTAGCAGAGATTAACCAACTCGTCCAGATTTAGCTCCCTGCAACTAATACCTATTCAAAAATTTAAAGAAAAATTTGAGAGGTTGCATATTATTAACGGATGAAGAGATGAAAGACGCTTTAAACGACCATTTTGACGCCCAAGACAAAAAATATTTTTTTAATGGTATAATGTCACAAATTGACAAATCTCACAAATGTATTTTAGTTGCAGGGTACTACATAGAAAAATAAAAAATAAATCACCCATCTATGTCTTTTCTTTCATATTTAGGTAGATTACTTATCAGCCACCCCTCGTAAAATCAATATTTTGTTTTGTATGAACGAACTTATTTACGCTAATCTATATCTTTTCAACATATTTTTATTACCAACCAGTAATTTTGCCCTCCACATGAGAATTTTATTATTCTTATTTTTTAGAACTTCTAAGTTTTGATGTAAACTTTGACACTGAAGTTTTTGCTACAGTTTTCCTTTTACAAACTGTAAATTTAATTGACATTGATGTTTTGAAATAAAACAAAAATACATTACATTCACCAAGAGCTTATTTAAGCTATTTTAAATCTTTATCACATATGTCACTGGTTTGTAATTCCTACCAACTGTGTTAAATCTTTTTTTCTGTCCATCGCTCAGTGAATTCCCCCAACGGCGCTGCAGTTATTATATTCGTGGTGAATAATGAAACACCCACGTAGTGCAGCGTGTCGTGTGGCGGCTTGTGGCGGCTAATCGTCTGCCAATAGGCTATTTTACTGGGTTAAAAAATAATAAAATTAGACCGTCAGTTAGACAATCAAAAAATATTAGACACGTATTTTTTCTTTCGTTAATTAAACAATAAATGTTAAAGATAAAGCGTGTCAAAGTTCATGAGTGGGGGCTTGTGACATCACAGGCCACTAAAAAGTGTACTGGCCAGTGACGTCATACACAATTTTAACGGGCTATATCTTTGTCATTTTTTGTTTGATTGCCAAAAGACTAACGGACTAATTACATTTTTTTAGAAAAATAGCCCATTCAGCTCGTTCATAACACGAAATCAATACTATGTTATGTATGAACGAACTTATTTACGCTAATCTACATCTTTTCCCCTTTCTTGTATTACGAACCAGTAATTTTGCCCTCAACATACATACCTACAAATTAGAACTTCTATGACTCAAAGTCTTAATGTAAACTGTGACTCAAGTTTTTCCAACAGTTTTCCTTTTATTAACTGTAAATTTAATTGGCATGATGTTTTCAGATAAACAATTAATAAACTTGCATAATAATAATTATGATTGCTAGGCTGGAATGGTACAGCAGATTCTCCAAACACAGGTATTAATATATGTATTTAAATGGTCATCGCAATTCTTTACAGCAATTGTAAATTCTCTTACTAGTGTAAAAGCTACAATATGAATAACAACGTTCATTTCAATACAATCTTAATTCAAGTCAATGGACTTCCGTCTAATTCTAGATTTCGGGGTAAATAGAATGTAACTAGTCGCGCTTAATTTCGCACCCTCCCTAACGATCCCGACCGGCAATTAATACGGGGAAATCTGGGGGGAGCGGTGCCATTCGCAGATGTTTCAACACTTTGATTAAATATTTAAATGCAAGGTTTACATTCAATATTAAAACCGGACAAATACGTTTTAAATCCGCCTTTCCATGGAAATATACATTAATCACGGGACTGATGAATGATGACGTTTTAATGATACTCATTCGTACTCTGATGAACTCAGATATTGTTTTATTGAAATACTTGACGACACTCAATAGTGTTGTGTAATGTTTATTAATCAAAAGCCAGCGGTTGCACTTAATTTGCATGCATTTTCGACTGCTTGCTCGCATTAATATTTAAATAATACTGCTATTTCTCAATAAAGTTATAAATTCAGCATGAAGGGTACGTACGACTATCAATCAATCACTTAAAATTTATGTCAATGTATCCTCATTGAAGATAAACAGGATTTGCATAAATCATACGATTTACCTCTCCATTTTCCTACACCGTACTCTAACTAGGCAATTTCATCAAACTAACCGTCCGTCAAACTAACTATAACAAGACCATCAAACTGTTAATCTAAATGTACGTCGGTAGTTGACCAGGAAACTAACAATTTGAACATGGGCAAAGTTGTCGATATAATCACTTTGAACGCTGCAGGTTCATTAACAACGTATCGAAGTAATACAATTAGTGCTTCACTTTGCAATCTTTAACTACAGGTGTGACCTAGTTATTTTCAAAGCGAAACTTAAGAAGTTATTAATCAAGTTTAGGCGGATCTTGCAGACTTGTCTTAATTCGATAAGATAAAACTACTGAAGGTTTTTACACGTTCGTTATACTTATTATCCTTTTTAGTTTTGGGTTGCTGTATTCTAGCTAGACAATAGCGTTAATCTAGCCGATAATTATAAAAAGAAAGCCCTTTAAACCATTAGCCAATTTGTGCGGCGGTACAATAAGAACCTATCAATTCGTGTACCTTTATAGACACAGGTAAATTTCCCGAAGTTATTTATTACTACGTACGCTACTGCTTCGTTAAACAACGTAACGAAGTTAGACAATCGGGGCTTCACTTTGCAACTACTAATATCGGCGGTTTCTATATTAGTCTATATCGGCCCTAGGTAGAATAGGTGGCAACTGGTCGGATAGTGGCCAGCGAAATGAAGTAGCCTGCGTGCTCCTGGCGAATGATTATTCTCTATTTATGATTGTCTGTCAATAAAATTTTTAATCTGTTTGGGACCTCCAAGTGTCTACAAAAGTTATTTATTATGTCTATTTGAGATCTATGGGATGCGTCCTGGAGTCTTCGGGTTATAACGGATCCATGAGACGGAAATGATTATCATTATGACATATGGCGAGTGCGTAAGTTAAACCATTGAGATCGATACCAGGATAAGTGATGATTTATTAGAAATGCTACTCGTAACTTATATACTAAGGAAATATACATAGGTATCGCATTGGTAGGGGAGATCGCTGATTTAGGAATACGTGTATATTCTTACGTGATGTACGTGTCTTGCTAAGTTAACAATATTTAAACACTTCCTGCAGGTACATCACGTTCGTATTCCTAAGGTCGCAATAGTACTCCCCCTTTTGTAAAAAATAAAAACAATTAACAATAAAATTAACAAAAATGTAAAAACTGTAGCGAACGCAAATATACTAAATATATCCATCAATTGCATAGTGCACGTGCTGAAAAACGCTGTGTAGGCAAATATTTCTGCGCGGCAAATTATGCGTTTATGCATTGACATTGACCCTGTGAATCGTTTTTTTTCCTTATACATAGTTGGTAGATATTGCAAACTTCTTATATCTCTTAATATACATCTTGTCAATATGGTCTTGATGTGCAGTCTGAGCTTCTCGTATAGATACGTTTTCACTTGCCAGTTGCTTCAATCCCAGTGAGTCGGGAGATAATTTCTGCTTGCTCGTAGTCTTTTGTGAGACTGTAGAGAGCGATGTCGACTAGCGCCGATGGAAGTCCTGCCGAAATGCTCCGCTGAAGAGTGGCCACTCTATAAAATTCTAGTCGTGAGCTCGGCGGCTGTGTCGGACGCTATAATTGTCGAAAATAAACATTTTGGGTGCTTAGGACCAGGAGCTCGGTGCGTCGGCTGCTGTGGCCCTGGAGTATGACCCGTTTGCTGGCTTGCTCTTGAGACTGCTTGCTGTGAACCATTTGCTGCATCTTGAGAGACGTAATTTTCAGTTCAGAGTAGTGCTTCTGTGATCGTCATTTTACTTTAATGTTTTCTTGTCAATATGTTGATCGCTGTTCCATCTTAAAGTTGTTCGCTCTTTTGCTTGCAGGCTTCAAAGTTATCAATTTATTGTCCTTGTTTGCCATGAAATATATACCACTGTGTAAGTCGGTAGCAATTAGGCATTAGAACTTAATGATATCACGAAATGCGGTGCAAGATTCTTTGTTGCCAAACAAATTCTTATTCAAATAATAGGCAAATATTTATATTATTTCTCATTACGCCTTTTTTGAACAACATACGGCCATCTGCGGCCTTGCGATCTTGACATCGTTCAATTATTTGTTGCAGTTGCATTTTCGTTCGTTGTTGTTTCCATGTGAAGTGATGCAATTTGTGACGTCAAATGCGTCATCATATAGATATCAGCTGTTCACGTTGCGTAATTGTTTCTATTGTATTTAATAATTTCGTTGATCCTCTGTTATATCTCTGTGCATGCGCTCTCTTCTTTTTCTTGAAGTTGACGGCTAGAGCTTGCGGTTGCGCTGATATTGCGCGGATTTTTCTTTGCCTCGGGGTTGTCCATTGTGGTTGCCTGTTAGTTCCTGTGCCTCCTTTTGCCTTTTATGACCGTTCAGCCATGGTGAAGGATTCGATCAATGAATCGTGTGAGCCGGTGTTGATTCCTTTTTTCAGCGTGGTTGAAGCCATTTTTGATGGTCCTTGTTGTCTTTGTGGTTCTGGTTACTGCCGGAATGCCTCTTGCATTTTCAAACCGGTGAGACCCGCTTGTGGGAAGCCGGTGAAAATGTGCACGTTGATTTATTCGTTCGTCAGGCTTGCGTCGTCAGGGTCTTTCATGTTGAGGCGCGTATCCATCGCGTCGGACTACATCACGACGGCCTGATCACGTCGGTTAGATCACGTCGGGGTCACCAATTATGGCGAGTGCGTAAGTTAAACCATTGAGATCGATACCAGGATAAGTGATGATTTATTAGAAATGCTACTCGTAACTTATATACTAAGGAAATATACATAGGTATCGCATTGGTAGGGGAGATCGCTGATTTAGGAATACGTGTATATTCTTACGTGATGTACGTGTCTTGCTAAGTTAACAATATTTAAACACTTCCTGCAGGTACATCACGTTCGTATTCCTAAGGTCGCAATATGACACTTAGCAAGCGTTCTGTTAGCTGGGGTTTACGGGTCGAGAAAATTTAGGTTGCTATTCGATCACTAAAAAGCTCGGCCATGTTAGTGTCTTATTTTCAAATATTAATATGGATTCGATGGCGTTCCATGTCTAGTCAAGACAGTGGACTACTTTGAAATAATCAAAATATCGAGATAAATTGCGAATTCTAACTACTTGCGGAAATGTACTAACAAAATTTCATCTCTAATAAACAGTGTTTAAAACAGTATTTATATTTTTTTATGAATAGCAATTATTAAATAAACTAATTACTTGAACAAGTATGATAGAACGACTTGTAACGAAAATTGGAAATATAATATAGATTGGAAAGTCATAATATTCACTTGCTTAATACAAAAGCTTTATGAAATCAATTACTATTTTACAACCAATTGTACTAGAACATGTAATTAAAAGCTTACAAGATGTTAGTGTCGTGTATTAAATTAATGATATTGGACAAAAAGTATGTTATTTAATATTAGTATGTTGTGAAGTGTATATTTGCATTTAATTCTCCAGGTAATTTGAATTTTAACTACGAGCATATTTGTTTGTAAAGAAACTGACAAACAATTTATAGCCAAGCTCTCCCTTAAACATGCAAAGCTTAGCGCCCATTTATAATCCAACTTCTCATCAAGGAAGCAGACAACCCAAATTTTTGTATCCAACTTCTTTACATTTGTTACATCACAATGGGATGGTGACTGAAGAGTATATTTAAAAAAATGTTTCTGATTATGTAAGCATATAGACTAAAAATGCTGTTAAGGACACTTTATTATATATCGATAAATAAAGTTTTCGGCTGAGATGATGATGATATCAAGTTTAGTTAAACCGTCCATTTCAAAAGTTGTGTCTTTGTAACCCTTAGACCCGGGGAGTAAATTTTGTAGCAAATCTAGGAATTTTCTCTTTTCTATCCCAAGTTAAATTACGTCCTGTAAAATTACAATATTGGTTTATTACGAGTTGCAAAGAATATGTGTAATTTTAAATGTATAAAGCGGATTTTTTATTTATTTGGGGTTTTGGATGTTTTTTACTGTATCACTGTATTATCCTATATCTAGGAGCACACCTCAACCATTGATGTAACTTATCAAATAGGTAGACCATTTCCATATTTCTTAACATGCGACCGTCTATCTTTTATTCCGAATCCTAATCGTGTCTATATAAATCTTTGATACCCGAGGGATGAACAGCAGCAAAAGTGGTAGTTAATAAAACAATATTGTTTGATAAAAATGCGAACACACTGACTAGTTTCATTTCAGTTGAAGTGCGTCGGACTGTGTCGGCATCAGCCTGTCCCGTCAGCGTGCACCCTCAATTGAAAAACTATGATCTGTTTCAGGGGCGGAAAATGCAATTTTCGGCATTGTGACACGGATATTGCATTTCCTGAAGCCAGCGGCTATCGAATGACCTGAACTTGATTACATCGAACGCTTTGATAACTCCGACAATCTGTTTTCTTTGCGCTTTTTGTTTTTTAACTGGTGAAATTTTAAGCTAAAAATCAGAAGTTCAATTTACATTTCAAATACGGTAAAAGCCACTCACCTTATTTCAACTTTATTATCTTCGGATCAAAACGTAAAATAAACTATACCTGTATAAAAAGGTTTCAATGATTTATGTATCTTCAGTCGTAAAAATACTGGCCAGTAAGAACTTTAAAAAGTCATATGTCATGAAGAAAAAAAAGGATGATGATTTTCTGTAGAAGGACTTTTAGGCGGGAAACTAAACTGTTTTTTTATTATTTATTTTGTCCAATATTATATTATTTTATTTAGCTCTCACGAATCTTTTATTTCTAAACCCGACAAGTAACTTCGTATACATTTTTGGTCATTACAAGCCGGATAGTAGACAGCAGCCAGAGTTTGGAATTCAGTACGCAGTTGGGTGAATTTGTCGGGGATAATTAAGCATCAGATCACCGTTGAGGATACCATATGCTACATCAGCAGTGTATAGGAGGACAGCAGCATAATCAACGGTGTCTTCGTGAGAGAAACGGTGGGAATGATACGAGCAGTGTACAAGTCAGCGTATGTGACAAGTTAACCTACTAACTGTGAGTAATAAAACATTACTAGTTAATTACGATTTATGCACATTTAAAGTAGATTATTTATTCGAACATGGAGTTAATAACCACCCAGAATAACATAAAAAAACAGTTTGAGAAAAGTAAACTTCATTTTGAGGAAAGTTCTAAGGAAAAGCTGACTAAATCATACATTGAAACGAGGCTAGAAAGTATTGAAGCTAAATGGGCAGAATTTACTAAAAATCATTACGAGATATTGAAGAGAAGTGAAATGCTTGAGTCAAATTATATCAAGCAAGAATTTTATGAAGAAATGGAGGAGTTTTATATAGGATTTAAAGCAGAATTAAGGGACTACATTGACAAACATTTCGCTACATCTAATCAAGATTACATGATAACTGATTCGCATTCTTATAATGCAAATGCGTGTCCCCAAGGCAATCTGAGGCTTCCGAAATTGATTATTCCAGTTTTTTCTGGAAAATATACAGACTGGGTGTCATTCCGTAGCTTATTCCTCTCACTAGTACATAGCAACAACTCTATCGATGATGTGCAGAAACTGCATTATTTAAAAGGACATTTATCAGGAGAGGCGGAGCAGCTTGTGCGGCATATTCCAATCACTAGGGACAATTACATGCTGTGTTGGTCTATGTTAGAGAGGCGTTACGATAATAAGCAGTACTTAGTAAATAGTTTCCTAAATGGGTTTTTTAACAAGGGTAAGATTGTGACAGAATCTGCGTCTGCGATTAAAGATTTGTTAAGTGGTACTTTAGAAATGTTGAATGGTGTAAAAGGGTTAGGTGTTAACATAGAATGCTGGGATGTTTTAATTATATACATTGTTAGTTTAAAATTAGATAAGGAGTCTCGAAAGTTATGGGAATCAAATGTCAGTAAAGTTTTATCTGAATCAAACAAATTGCCTAATTTTGTACAATTTAAGATGTTTTTGGAAAAAAGGTTCCATTCATTAGAGTTTTTAGAATCAAAGATGTATGAGCATGAACGTAAACAGATTAGCACAGTATATTCAAAGGTCGTTACCATGCTGGGAACTGAGATTAAAGAGTTTTGTTCTTACTGTAGAGAAAACCATAAGTTAAGTAACTGTAAAGAGTTTTCTATCTTAAAATGTAGTGTTAAACGTCAGTTTGTTCAAGAAAATAGAATTTGCTTCAATTGTTTAACATTCAACCATATTGCAAAGTATTGCCGTAGTAACATTTGTTGTAGAGTTTGTAATCGCCGACATCACTCTGTCTTACATCCTACATCAGTAGATATGCAGGATAAAGAAGGAAATAAGGAGCCTTTTCAATTTCAAGAACAAAATCTGATGTACTTAAATAACTATTTTTCAAAGAGACCCTCTGAACATGTCCTGTTACCAACAGCTTTAGTGACCACTGAGTCTCGAGATCAACAAAGCCAAACTTTTAGGGCGATTGTCGATCAAGGGTCTCAGGTTTCATTTGTCACCGAAGCTGTGGTTAAACGACTAGGGTTAAAAAAGGAAACCGTTAATAATATCATAGGTGTGTTAGGTCAGGGGAAAAGTGTTAAGTCACGCGCAATGGTAAATTTAAACATAGGATCACATAATAGCAATGGGTATGTCAAATCTGTTAAAGCTTATGTATTAGATAAAATAACTTCCCCACATCCACCAGCCAAGATACAGATTTCTTGGCCTGCTTTAAGATCCGTCAAATTAGCTGATCCAGACTATCACAAGCCAAACCAAATCGACATTTTGTTGGGTGCTGGTGTTTATAGCAGCATAGTCAGGGAAGGTCTAATAAAATCGCCTAATGGTGCTATAATAGCACAAAACACAGCACTTGGCTGGCTTCTAAGTGGCGAAGTTTAATATAGCACCCAGCTACGAAACCTTTGTCATTAGTTATAATTCAATGTTGGTTACAACAAAAACTATATACTTGGAAAACTAACTCTGGAATAGGTCTGCTATTTACCAAGTTATTATACATAAGATCTTATCAGTCAATATTGTCTTAGGGATGTTTGTAATATATAGAATATAATATAGGTATAGTGTTTAAAGTTGAGAGAAAATACTTAGTATGCATGAAGTAATGCATATATTTAATACAGTCCACTAGTTTAAAATGAGGTCAAAGAAGTATTTTTTTCTCTCTTTAGTTTATTACTTATAAATAGATCTGGGTATGTCTACCTGTTGACATGCTATAGTTTAAAACGTTTTCATCATTACCTATATATTGTGTGTCTTAGGTATAGTTTAAAGACAGTCGTCTTTGGCGGGCGGTATGTATAAAAAGGTTTCAATGATTTATGTATCTTCAGTCGTAAAAATACTGGCCAGTAAGAACTTTAAAAAGTCATATGTCATGAAGAAAAAAAAGGATGATGATTTTCTGTAGAAGGACTTTTATGCGGGAAACTAAACTGTTTTTTTATTATTTATTTTGTCCAATATTATATTATTTTATTTAGCTCTCACGAATCTTTTATTTCTAAACCCGACAAGTAACTTCGTATACAATACCTCTCTAAGGTAAAGATAAATCTCACCCTAATTTTCAATAAAACTTAGGATATACGTTAAAAATGGTGGCTATAAAACTCCTTTATTCGTTTCAGGGGACGAAACAAAAAATATTCTGCCATTATGGAGAGAGAGCGCTCCACGGCTGAAGAAACCCGCTTTTCATGGAATGTTTTATAGCTTAGACGTGATAGCTTGGAAGCTCAGGCCATTCTAAAACAATAAAAATATAGTGAAGGCTTTTTCAATCAAAAAATAAACTAGTGGCTCACATGAGCTGTAGATGCAAAGTCTACAGCTCATGTGAGCCACTACTTTATTTTTTTTTCTCGTCTCTTTGGTTAATACAATAAAACTAAATAAATTTTCACCACTCACCCTTAAATAAAAAGCTAAAAGACGTTTGCTATTATAGGCAATATCGCAATCTGTGTGATTTGTCCGTATATATTCATTATTATTTATTTTATTATGTCAAAAACTTATTTATTTAAAAAAAGTTTGGTATTTAACTAAGTTATTTTCTAAACTGTAGAAAATAACTTAGTTAAATACCAAACCAAAAAACACCACCTGCCTAGAATTGAACTTCCAAAACTTCAAAAACGCTCGGATTATTCTGCCGATGACGCCGTCAGCGAAATTACCCGTCTTGTCCCGTCCGATAATCACTGGGAACTCACAATGGTCTGAAGCACTACTCACATCGGTGCTGCTTAGGTCTTTTTGTGCCAACTTTGAATATCTTCCAAAAACTAAAATTTCACGAGAATCGGTAAGAAATGCGACCTGTAAACAGCCATACAGACATGCCAAGGACATTTTGCCATAGTTGAAAAACAGAGACGATTGGCGCTCGCTCGGTCAAAAAAGATGATATAAAATAAAGCCTGAATGAGTATGAATAATGTATGGATTCACAATACCACTTCTTTTTCGGATGTTAGGGAGTAAAATGAACTCTCGATGCTTTTATGAAAAAGGCGTGGACACACGAATACAAGTCCATCTTTATTTGCAAACTAGCAAATTTCCCGCAACTTCATCCGCGTAAATTATAACCGAAATATTCGAGATAGGCTATAATTAGAAGTTTTGTGTATCGGAGCCTAGTCAATTTAAACAAACCTAAAATTTCCTCTTTATCATATCAGTCAGTACTTATGTTTATTTAAAGATACCAATATCGTTCCGCACATACCAGTTTCGTGTTGCGTCTGCATCGATTCATAAATCATGGCATGTAGGTTTTTTTTTTACAACTGCATCGTTCTTACGGTAACGAGCGTAAACGCCAGTAACTGTGAAATGGCAGTGGAGCTTTATTTTCCTTTCAACAATCCGAGGCCCGATCAGTCCCACGGTCCATCGGATTTTCCCCGACCCTCCCCACATACAATTTCCATAAACTGTTTTGTGTGTACATACGCAAACGAGCGAATAAATTGCACATAGACTGAATATTGCATACAGCTTACGCTCGTGCTAGCGTATACTTTTTTAAGATAGAACACGACCATTCTGTTAAATTGTGCGGTTTCCCTTCGTTCAACATTAATACGGTAAGTTTAATAAGTATAAAGTATAACATTTCTCGTACCTACTTTCAAACTTGCAACTATTTTAGGGTAAAAAAAGCCGAATAAATCTTTCCTGTAGAACGAGAGTAAACTGAATTCTCAATTTTTCACTTGAAAAATCTTATCTAACGACATTTGGCTTGACATTTACGGCTTAAAGAAACTTGAAAGTAATAAATAACGATCGCTGGAATATTGTAGGAGGTTTGTTAGTAAGGCAAACTTGTTGAATCTTCGGTATTGATAAATGATGCCAGCGCAGTGTTGCGAGGAAGTGCGTGTTGGAGATGAGCTGCCAGTATTATAAAAGATCAATTAAGATCGAATACCGTAAAACACCTAGTACCTGCTCTAGCATCTAAAACGCATTTTTCTAAACGCAATGATTTGCTTACTAGACAGTTGTAGTCTAGGTCTAAGTTACATGAGTGTAATCCTAAATAATAAAACATATATTTTAAACCTTTTATAAGCTAGCGTTCCGGAACGACCCTTGCTGACTCCTGAACAATACGCCGAATGAAACTCAGTCCAGTATTTGACTGTGTCATTCGTGACTAAGTAACCACACATCAGTCTTGTCCTGGATTTATAAACCTTTTGCTACGTTCCCGAGCGCTGATAAATGATGGCAGCACAGCGTAGCGAAGTATTGCGTGTTACTATCACTAGGCCACTGCTGTTTTAGAGGGAGTCCCGTGGGAACATTAACGGCGTGTGCCAAAGCGCCCTTTAACGCAGACTTAATATCCAAACTACTTTTGTTAGTGCACTACTACTACAACCACAAATGCTACACTACAGTTCAGTCTTGAATCGCAAACATTTTGTTATGTTCCCGGCTAACATTTACTCTAGCGCTGATAAATGATGGCAGCATAGCGTAGCGATCGAAGTATTGCGTGTTGCAGTCACTCGGCCGCTGTTGTTTTAGAGCGATTCCCGTGGGAACATTACCGGCATATACCGCAGCGCCCTTTCTCTCTAAAAGCTAAGGCACACTTTACATCCAAGCCACTTTGTAAGTGCACTACTACAACAACCACAAGTGCTACACTACAGTTCAATCCCGAATCCTGAATCGCAAACATTTCGCCACGTTCCCGGCTAACATTTCCTCTAGCGCTAATAAATGATGGCAGAACAGCGTAGCGAAGTATTTCGTGTTGTGGTCACTCGGCCACTGTTGTTTTAGAGCGAGTCCCGTGGGAACATTACCCGCGTGTGCCGCAGCGCCCTCCCTCTCTAAATGCTAACGCACATTTTACATCCAAACCACTTTGTCAGTGCTAATGCTAACTCAGTTACTCAGCAGTTCAGTCTTGAATTGCAAACACTTTGTTACGTTCCTGGCTAACATTTACTCTAGCGCTGATAAACGATGGTGTGCTGCCATCGTACTGCCACAGCGTGGCAAAGTATTGCGGGTTGCAGTCACTCGACCACTGTTGTTTTAGAGTGAATCTTATGGGAACATTACCGGCGTGTGCCGCAGCATCCTCTCTCTCTAAAAGCTAACGCACATTTTACATCTAAGGCGCTTTGTCAGTGCTAACGCTAACACAACCACAAGTGGCACAAGTGCTACACTCCAGTCTTGAATCGCAAACATTTTGCTACGTTCTCGGCTAACATTTTCTCTAGCGCTGATAAACTATGGCAGCAAAGCGTGGAAAAATATTGCGGGTTGCAGTCATTCGACCACTGTTGTTTTAGAGTGAATCTCATGGGAACATTAACGGCGAGTGACGCGTCGCCCGTTGTAAAAGCTAACGCGCACAGTACCTCCAGGGCAGTTTGTCAAGTGCTACAACCTCCAGGGCAGTTTGTCAAGTGCTACACTACAGCAGCCGCGTCCTGAATCCTAAACATTTTACTACTTTCAGACAGATCTCAAGCAGATTCATCTTTAAGAAAAAATTGCATTCTTTTCTCTCTGATTTGAGTTAGCAGATTAATTCATAATTTCTTACTAGTTTGTGTATGTATATTCGTATAGGTATGTATATATGTATTTATTGTTGTTTATATGAAATATTATTTATGTTCGCTTATGTATATTGGTTACTGGTAGTATATATTTAAGTATGGATATATACGTATATAATTTTCCTTCCCTCCTAAATTGGTACTGTAAATATATTTTGAATTTGGTTCATACTTTACCACCTACTTCTTATCTGTTTTTCTTCTCAAGGTTGACTGGGAGAGAATGCTATTAGCATTAAGTCCACCTACTGTAGCTCTATGGGCTCAATAAGTTTAATAAATAAATAAAAATACTTTAATGCGTAAATATTTCGTTATTTCACAGAATCTATAAATTTTATCGCACTCTCAGGATGAAATACGCAATTTTCGACCTGATGAAATATTCTTAATGTTTCATTCTAAACTCAACACGTTCAGAACATTTACGTTCGGATTTCAGAGATGACTCTATGGACGTGCTTCAGTTTTAGCAGAAAGTGTTCTGAACATCGTACGCACAATTTGAGAATACAGAAACAGGAATATAATCCCGGAGGACAATTCTGTGAAAACGGTACTGGCAGTTACTTCCAGAATTCAATGGTCGTACCTAAACGGTTAAGAGTGAATTTTCCTTTGTTTTGTTATGTACACGGATGTAGGAACTTGGATTTATTCCAAGAATATCTTAAAACTTAAGAAATTTATAAAGCTATCTGTAACACATTTTTCAATTTAATTTTACTTAGTTATTTTTAGGGCTAGAGTTGTTTTAACGCCTTACATCGTCAGGGAACAAATGGAGTCATATGTGACCTGAAGATGCCGGTTAAACTAAAAGGACAGGTCTATAAATCTATCATTAGACCTGTCCTTCTATATGGGAGTGAAGCGTGGCCTGTGCTCGAGCGGCACAAGAGCGCGCTGCGTGTCACGGAGATGAATATGTTGCGCTGGATGTGCGGAGTCTCTCGAAGAGATCGAGTGAGAAACTCCCGCATTCGCGGCAGCCTTCATGTCCGTGACATAGCAGACAAGTTACAAGAGAGCCGCCTACGCTGGTACGGTCACGTTTTGCGAAAACCGGCAAATTACGTAGGGAAAATATGTCTGGCCATGCCACCTCCCCCAGGCCCTGGCAGAAGGGGGAAACCCAAGAAATGTTGGCTTGATGTCGTTACGGATGATATGCGTGCCAATGGTCTCACAAGCAAGGATGCTAAAGACCGTGCGAAGTGGAGAGGCAAAAGCCGGAAAGCGGACCCCGGGCTCCGAAGCACCCCAGCTGAGGATGCAACTGGGACAACGCTCAGATGAGAGAGAGAGATCGTCAGGGAACAATTAGGAAAGAAAAACCCTCTGTAAACAGGGTAAGAATTATAGGACTCGGACTTTGCAACAAGCACGGAGTACCTATTACTCGTGCCACTCTATCATAAAGAGGCTGACTAGACAGTTGTAAACGAACACGACACGTAGTTCAAATTTATTTTAGTATTCCAGTCGTGTTGACTGGAATACTCTGAGAATTTCCAATGGAAATAAGTCGAACAAACAAACCGAACGCAATCGCAAATGTAAGAAAAATAAGTTCATGAACATCCGAATGTAAACGGAACGGAGTATGAATAAATTAAGCTTGCCAAACTAATAAGCAAAAGGCTAAATAAAACCCGGACGAAAAACTGGCATCTTTCAGCCGAAATGTAAATGTAAATCAACCGACAGTCCATCCCACTGTGAACGTTAATTACATTTGCCTAATTGTAATGAACAGAGAGAATAAACAGGCAGTCGACGGAGGAAGGGAGATCATTTGAGATTGTTTAGTGTGTTCTAATGAATGTCGTTTATATGCTGAGGGCCACCGCCGCACCCGCCGCCTAGTCGGGAGTTTCCTTATCACTTCCACCACTACGCGCCAAAATCGACAGTGACCCTGGCCGCCAAAACTTGCTGCCTCGTTTAGAGAGCAAACACAATTTAGTTCCGGAACGGAATTTGATAAGAGCTTCCAAGAATAATAAAGATACACTTGGTAGTTACGTACAACATAATTCAGATAAAAATGTTGTTCACTTCATTTAAATATACCAAATAGCATAAAACTTCCATTTTAATTTGACTTTGTAAAAGGAAATCGATCTCTTGAGTCGTACGGAATGTGGATAGAATAAAATAGAATTCAACCCAGAGGTACTCCTACGGTATCTACCTTCATAAATGATTTCACTAAATATGAGGTAGAATTTGCTTGTTTCTTTTGTAGAGGTTATTGTTTGGATACAAGTAGTTCAAGGTACTTTCCCTGATGGTGATTTAGTTAGCCAGCTGACCCGCCACGTAAGTCACGTTAAGATGTCAAGAACCAACTGTCATATTAAATTTGTGTCTGGAGGGAGATACATAGAATATAGATCTGAATGACCTGAAATTACATATAAATCCTTAATATATCATGCGATAGACAATGCCACGAATGACTTTCTAAAAATGAAATCCAATTTCTTTAAACTCGATTCTTGTTAACGTTGATCCCTTCTATTCCCGCCGAGGAAAATTTAATGGCTTCTCATTGATTTCTAAAACGAATTTATCAATTACGTAGAAAATATCTTTACGAGAAATACGAAGATTGAAATTGAAAACGGCGGCTTTAAATATTTATACTCAGTAGTGATGAAGTAATTGAATCATTGATGATCTTTTCGTATCTTCAAAGTGGATTTATTTAATAACTATGTACAATATGCTTTTAAAATTATGTTGAATGCATACCTACAGCAAAACGGAATAGGAGTTTGCATTAAATATGAATGCACTACTGGTAGACCCCTTTATGGTTGAGTTCTACTTACGATAAGGTATATTATGAATGATACAGTAATTTCTATAAGAAAAATCTTTCGAAAAAATGTCAATTTTGGAAAAGAAAAATCTCAATGTACTAAGCCAGTGCGAGACAGCCTCGAACATCAAGTAAATTGAGCAACATCTTCACTCGGGGGAAATCGCGAAAGATTCCGACAGCCTCTATCTTTGATATATTTTATAGCGATTCGAGATAATTCTCGAATTTATTTAGTGGTAAACGGTTAAATAGAAATAGATCACGAACATTTACGTCTCACACACAGTCACAGTGGAGTTACCTTAGAGGTTTCTCGCTTTAAGGTCAAGCTAGCTTTAACTTTAAATAAATCAGTCAACAATTCAACAGAGCAAACACAATTCCAACGATTATTTAGTCAGCTAAACATTTTAGTGCGTTAATTACCAGCCAGCGATGTTTAACAACAAATATGAACATAACATCGTTTGCTATCCACGCTATCATTCCGCCGCGCTGACTGAAGCCATTATTCTGTTTCAAAGCTTTGTTTAACATGAAAGGTGAGTAAATAATCTCATTAGCGCGTTCAAAAGGTACAAATTGGGCCCACTCCGTCATAATAGTCATATAAAATGTTATCGTGAACTTGGTCGATATAACGATAGCGACGATGGCTTATTTGGCGCTATTTAGGTCGGGTCAATGGCTAATCGTAACTATTCGTGACGCTCCTGCTGAGGGTCTACTGTTATTGACTGTTTAGTGAGGACGTGATCGAATCACTCTCAATAATGCTTTGTGTAGCTTGTTCTATTTGTTCAACTAGTTGGAATTCCAGTTTGTATTCTGTCTGAGTCAGTACAACTTCATATTCGATAAATTATTGCTGCAACGGACGTTGTTTGCTAAATCCTAATAATCTTGTAAATGGAAAGTATGAATGTTTGTTATAAAAAACTTAAACCTGTAGAGCAGACTGACATAAAACTTAGCACATAGATATACCGTGACTAAACTCGGCAGATATTTTTGTTAAGATACTTGTCTTTCTGATGGAGAAGTCGGGCGTAAAAATTAGCAAGTTTTAATATCCGACATTATGATAAGGATTATAACATTGCATTTGTTACCTATATGATAGTTATTACGCTACATCTTGTCGCACTCGCAGAAAATATGTAATGTGATCATTAATAAAGCTGTATTTCTTAACAAATGGAAGGGTATAGAGAAAGTTATGATAACTTCGAAAGGTAGGGGCTGTCGCCTCGGGCTCTCATTAATTCAGGTTATTCCTGGGTAATCTCACGTCGAAATCGAGTTTCAACAAAGCCCATTACTCACATAACAGCCACAAATATAGCATTGGGCGAGTTTATCGCAAGCAGTAAAATATGGGCGAGTAAAATTTTCATCTAAACATAAAAAGGCCGAAATATTTCACCGGCATTTATTTTTATAGAGACCACTGGGGATGATATTGTATAAAGCGATGAAATAGTAGGCAGGTTCGTTGCTAGGCTGAAAATACGCGCAGATTCCGTGTTGACGGGAAAGTGGCACTTGAGTCGATCTAATATTCATTGAATTATGAGTACGACAAACAGACACTAATAAGATTAGAGTAGTGACAAATTATTTAAAAGTATATCTTTAATAATACTTTATTACAAAGAGGAAAGATTTTGATTGTTTGTTTGTTTGCTTTGAATAGGCTCCGAAACTACAGGACTGATTTTCAAACTTCTTTGCATTGCAAGTCTAATATGAGCCAAGAACTAAATTATGCTAGTTTTGAGGAACGAATGTGAAAAACGTACACTAAAATCAGGAACAAAAGAGTTCCCGCTAATGCCCTGCCACCAACCGACCTCTATTCAACTAGTGCCTGCTGGTAATGAGTAAAATTAATAATATTGTTGTTAAAATGTTGTTTCAATACCACTAATTGAAATTCAATTAAGAATGATAACAAAGCAGCACTTACATTTATAAAAGCCTGTTAATTTAATAACTTAGATGAAAGTAATATCAAAGAAGTTTGTTATCGATAAATATCATCCGTCGCTATCAGCAAATGGATCCGCTCAATATGGTATAAAAGCAACATCATAAAGTTAGCAGGAGGATGTGGCATTACGGAGTGAAAACATGTGATTGTGCTCGAATGTGATAAATTGCTCCGAGTGGATGATATGGCAGTCGCTTTTTGATTGCTGCGATTTGGTATCGAGTGCTTACAAGTACTTCTAGACTTTTTTGTTGGAGTTGCCACGTTTCTTGCCATACCGACGAGATATATAGCTAAAGACATTTTTGTAATATTAACATTTTCTGCACAAGTACAGTTTTTGGTGAGCAATATAATTATTTGTAGTTGTTAGAATTCTCAGTTTTCTGTCATCGTGCCCGATGCTGTTACACACATATACAGGGAACCCTATTTATGCTATGCAGGTCTGTTCTGTAGTTTGCAAGTAGACTACTTGTAAGTCTAACATAATTAACAAGGGTCTACCCATTATAGCAGATTTTAAGTCGTAATATTTTTATAGTTATTATGCATAATAGAGGATGGCATAAATATGATTTTGCAAAACGAAAACCATTTCTGCGATATGAAAGTTCACAATCAGTTTGCGTTCGTCATTTGACATGCATTCTATATCTATAGTCATTATGCAAGTATGCAATATGTCATGCCCTTAATTTTAGTCCCTCGCTCGTTTGGTGGCCTATCTATGTTCTATATCCATAGCATAACCTATGCAGTCGAGTGAGGATGATTTCTGTTATAAATACCTCTACTTTTGCTTTAAACTTGAGTCACTCGGTCGTAGTCACGTAAATAACGTTATGCTAAACGATTATGCAAAATTAAATTTTGTCAAAGGTAAAAATCTCACATCTTAAATGTATGTCATCGTAAATTCAAACATGTATCTTTCATCCTAACAAAAAGAAAGCTTAGTATTTTTATGCCCTTAAAAATATTAGTTTAGCGATGATTATGTCATGCCCAAATAACATGTCTGAGAGCCAGACGCGTCTGCAAAAAGCATATTAGAATTTCCAAGGGCATTCTACCGTATAATCTGGATAATTCCCATGAAGACGAGACGCCTCCACGTCTACATAAATGCCACCAACTTCGCCCTTCAATTACTGTGTAGGCATCACACGAAGGCGTCGATATCTGCCCACACCCACGCGGTTGCATCAATAAACTCTTGCGAAAACAGGGGAAAAAACAATTATTTTTAGAAAAACCAATTAATAAACATTTTTGCCAACTTATTTACCCCCACGCATGAAATTTTGATTAAACGCGTCGAACGCTTCATGGAAATGTGCCCTTTGTAACAAAAATGAATGAGCAATTTTTCGGAATCGATGAAGGTAGAAGCTTTTACGATTCAGAGAAATAAATTTCATTCATGGTAAGATATTTTTTTATTTATTTTTTTATCTCATTCAGTCACGTAAATTTTTGTAAACGACGATGTAGATGAATGGATTCTGTTATGTTGTTTTCAACGGAGTAGTTTTTTCTACCACTGGATCTATTAATGTTTCAATGTATACCATTCCTCAACTCAATGCTCATATTTTAGTTGATTTAAAGAGCTGTAAACTTACTTTCATCTGACTGCGGTGCTGATAAGATGGCACTGTGCTTCTTCTTCACCTCCTCGACGTTGGCCTGAATCTTGTCTATCATTTCTCGTATCTCTTCCACCTGTAAGGATAAAACAAAAATTAAGTAAGAAAGGCGACTCGGTGCACCTTGTTCTGAATATTCTAAAGATAAAGTAAGAATTTTGCAAAAAAAAATGTGACAATCTTTTATTATAAGAAAATTTATAAAGAAAAATTTGTGTGACCAGTAAGGAGATCTTCATCATCCGTAAATGTCTATGACACCGTAATATTACGTTTGTCACTATTTCAGCTTAATCGAACGTTGGGAAGAGGTTTTGAATTAGTTCCTAAATATGACCGATACGTATATCCACATTATACTAACATGGCCTGTTAATAACAGAACTGTTATGTGGCTTGGCAGATTCGTTACTTAAAGACCTATTGGTATAAAATTAACGCTTAGTTAGTGAATTGCAGTTGTGTGGCTTGGCAATTTCGTTACTCAATGCGTAAAAATTACGCCTAGTTACTGAATTTCTTTGTGTCAATAAGCCCATAGGAGGAGTGTCTGCGTCACTCCTACAAAACGGCAAGGCCGCACATTTTGTAGGGTTTAAAGAGAACTAGGAGTTACGAAGAACTCTATACGCTATGATGAGAGTTAGAGAGCGTTAGTTTGGGGCGTGTCGAGTCAGAAGCTCGGCTCTCCAAAAGATCTGACAATTTTTTGCAGTTTAAGCTATATGAACTTGTCTTGGAGTTACATTACATGAAAATATTTTTGGTGGAATTGTCATTTTAAAATATTTCCTTAGTAACATGGTTTCTTAAAATATTGTGTTTTTGGTGGAATTGTCATTTTAAAATATTTCCTTAGTAACATGGTTTCTTAAAATATTGCGTAGAGTTCCATTACTAATTCTTCATTTTAAAGGGCACTGCACATTCAGCACAAATGAGTCACATGCCTGACCTCATCGCTATCAAGTGCCGAGGTCGATCCCATAACCCCAAACTCAATTACAGAAGCCAAAGAGAGCTTTTATAGCGGTGCAGTCGCCGTTTATCTTCCCATCGTGCTCAGTGGCGTCAGGCGTCTCAAACGTCGTGGTGATTAGGGTTTCCAGATATTGAAATGAAAAAAGGTTCCAATACAACCGTTTTTGGAAAAAAAACTGCCTCATATTCGTGCTCTCTTGTATCAGGCGTCTTAGACGAATTCCGACTCGTCCGATGTTGCGACTAGGTTTTCCTTTCGTTTCTAGATGTACTTACAGCTGAAAATTCAGAATTTAGTAAACCGTTTAGTAGGTATGTTAATCAACCCGGTTTGCAAATTCTGAATTATCTATTTACATATCATCTGGCTAAGTTAGTCAACACCATCAGGACGAGAATGTCTTAAAAATAATTTATTTCCTATGAATATGCTACAACTTTCTCTAAATCTGAATGACACGTGGAACATTACTATGTTGAATACTTAGTACATTCATCTACGCATTTTGTATACAATTTACAGCATTTTTCAAGACTCGACCAAGTTACGTCAAATGCCAGAAAAGCAGACATGACCTGGTAAGTCCTGACGTCTGGTAACCCTCGTCGCGACTAAAGAAAAATAATATAAGCGACGCGACGTCTGCTGGCACCGAGCCATTGCAACCCCCGCGATATTTTTCAACTTCAACCAGTACCGGCGAACTCGTAAAGTAGTACAACTTCAACGGACGTACTTTAGTTTCCAAAGCTTGAATTATTAATATTAAAATTAGTTTCATTCGGGCAATCTTATGATACTTATTAAAGTATCAAATGCATAAATTAATTGGTCGGTTTCCAATAGGTGTTTCACATATTTATTTTTAGTTGTTTATCTTTAAATTGTCGCCAATATTGATCTACACTCCTTTTCACACACAACGTAGGATGCAACTGGTGAAAACCAGTTGCATCCTACGTTGTGTGTGATGTGGCGAAGCCCGGAATCCTCTAATATGAAAGCATTCTTGCGCTACATTCATTCATTGTTACGCTACAATTAAAATACAAACACAGGCATCCACGTAAATTTGTGAAACACCTACTAAAAGTCAAATCTGGATGTATAGGCCGTTTACAACTGGTCATTTTGGAAATGGTTGGGCCAAAAGTCCAGCAGCGGACTTCTTGCAGCTGATATGATGAGGATGATGATGTACTACCAGGCCACCACCAAAATTAATAGACAAGCATAATCATAAGCAAGAGTATTCCTGATTCATTGAGTATTAGGCTAGTGTAACCTACTAACCGTAAATATCGAAGGGTTAACTTGTACTAGATTGAACTATTAGCACAGATTAAATCATGCCGAGGATGTAACTGGGAATACGCTCGGATGATGATGATGACATCATCCAAAACCGATTTCAATGAAGGTGACGCTCGTTTTATCAAGGCATAACGCACAAACAATTTAATTTCTCTAAGGTGACGCTCGTTTTATCAAGGCATAACGCACAAACAATTTAATTTCTCTAAAGTTATTTTTCGTCATTACATTAATTTGATTCGTAAATCTAAAATCACGTAAAATCTATTCCACGTGTTCTAATCATTTTCTAATCTGTGGTCTAATCGATTTTATCAACAAATGTCATGTCAGCCATGTTAGATAAAGCTAAATAATAGCAACGCGTTAAATGAAATGATTTTTGAATAGGTTATTATAAAGCCTGTTCCGTACGCTTGGAGATCTGCCAGTGTAATATCTCATGAACAAGTTTAATTGTGCAGAGCCTCGCCTCGCCGCTACAGCCTGTGGCTGACCACAGGTTACTGCCGTCTTCAGCGGTCTACCAGTTTAGTTTCGAACCTACTCCTACGCAATTTTGCTGAGCTATATTTAGGCAGTTTACTTTTAAAACATTAACCTTACAATATAAAATGTATGGTCGGTCGATACAACCATGATAAGCTGCAGATGATTAAACGATAATTTTGTTTCAACAGCGAAAAAAATCTTTTGATGTCCTATTCAATTGTAAAAATTACTTTAAGGGTGCGCTAGTCAGGTGTTTCGCCATACAAATTCTGTAGGGTGATGACTCCGTTGTTCGATATCGTCTGTTTAAAGTTTTTAATTCTATCGATTTGTTTTGTCGTTATCTATGCTTGTATGGAATCATAATTGTAAAATTATAAGTACTTTAAAAGTTATGAGTCTCAAAACATTCCGTTTTAACACGTCATTTTAACGCAACTTTGGGCACAATTAAATACCGAAAGGAGTATAAAATCTCTAAAACAAAATCCATACAAGCATAGTTTGGTTATTAAAAAATATAAATAATTTTACTTTTAATAAAAACATTCAGCTGTTTTATCACAAGAACACTTCTCCCAAACGCATACTCGCGAATTTTTAGACGACGACGATTTAGATTTTTAACAATATTTGTGTTTGCACACACTAGACTGTTGTTCCGATGTGCTTATACATCAGTGTAAATAGTTCCGCACTATTCAAAACCGAGTCTATCCCTTTCTCAGCGAAATAGCACGCATTTTAGCCACGTGCGCTGACGAGTTCGAGTTCCCGACTAGCGCATCCTTAAGAACAATATATCCTTTCTCATGTTTTTCACGATTGTAACACATCTAAATAAAATAATTTTTAATACGGTTTTATCGTGTTTATTAATACACCTAACGTTTCGAACACTAATAGTGTTGGTGGTCGCAGTTAATAGTAACGTTAGGTGTATAAATAATGTAATAAACGCGATAAAATCATATTAAAATCAATTTAATTTAAACAATATATCCCTCCGATTATAGGTATTTCGTTATACGTGTACAATTTTGTATGTATTCATAGAATTATTTCTTAACAAGATTCCTTCTTGGTTATGTTTCTTCACGATGATCTTGTTACTTCCTTGCTGGTCTGGACGTAAAGAAAAAACGTAGAATGTACCAGAAGCTTCTCATCGCGCGCAGACCGTCAAAGCCGGTCAAGGAAATGGACGAAACATTAGGAATAATATCAATAGGCGATGTGGCTAGCAACCCATAACCATAGATTCCGTTTTTCACCTGCTCGCCCATCAACACGGTAAACGTGGCCTTTGGGTCTTATGACCTTGGGCTCTGTTTACCCCGTACGGGAAATAGACGTGATAATATGTCTGTATGTATGATCTTTTAACCATAAACATTACCATTCGGTTATTTGAGTGTGAGTACGAGTAAAAAAGTTTTAATGCAGCATTAACACTCAGTGACAGGCCCGATTATGATTCAAACCAAATAATTTAGTAAGATAAAGTGTAATCTATCTGTGATGTTACTATGATTCGAATAAATCTTTCAATTCCTTTGGATCAATTGAAAACAGCATTTCGCTGCGGAGCAGTGGAGTTCAATTCTAATATCTCACAAATAAAATAGTATTGGATTACTCGTCTGAACCCGTCTCCATCATCCAATATTTACAGAACAATAGTAGAATAGAGCATTTGATTTGATTACTTTATCGCGAAAGACGGATCCTTTTGAAGCATAACATTCCTATCGTTATATATGATCATGAAATTTTCATAACGATTCATAGAGAAATACCTACGCTATTTTTAACGCCTTCAATGGATTTCTTTAACACTACGTGGGAGTAAACATAACTTCAAAGTACAAAAGGCTATGTCAATCGAGACGATTTACATCAGTCTTTTGTATTTCATTCAAGGGCTTGGTGAGATCAAATTAACATTTTAAAACAGCACACGAGATGACGTAAAAGATAATGCACAAGTTACTAGCTAAGCAAGATAGCTATCACAAGAATATAATTTACGACGACATAATACTCGTATCGATGATATTTAAAAACTAAAATCCCGTTAACTTATAATAGGTCGGGGAGAAAGTAATTTCGTATTTTGTATGAAGATTTTATCCGTCCATACAAAAGAGGTGTAACTTTGCCATCAAAATTCTCAGACACAAAACGCTTAAACCAACTTTGTGCTATTCTTACTGGGACTGCGGTATGTTCATAAATGCCAAAATTCACTTTCTGCGTATTATACATAATTTCTTTATTTTTTTATTAACTTTTTAAAATGTTAATTTTTTTCGTCTATCTAATACTGTTTTAATAAACAACGAAACGGTTAAAATATTAAGGAAAAATATTTCGTTCATTTCTAAATAATTCTTGAAAATTGTGCCTTTCAGATGGTATCTAATTCAGCCAGATACATACAACATTACCAAAGATATTTGATTACAACTTTACACTTAAAAATACGAAATTATTTTTTCCCCGACCTAATATTAAGTAAGTACAGTCGGTGGCAGATAAACCTGAACCGCCTACAAACAGATTTTAAATTATACTGATTTATCTGCCCCCAGGTTTATCTGCTCTCTACTGTACTTTATGAAAGTTTAACAAATTATGTTTGCTGCCTAGAGCTTACAAGCCTATTTGTACTCAGGTTGCCAGGATTCGCTGTTTAATTTGCAGTAACTTGATATTTACCTAAGTTACAGCAAAGTTTTATAAAACTTAATTAGGATAGGCTGATACAAACAAACAATTAGAATAATTAGAAGCTTTTGAAATGAATAAATAAAAACTCAACTACTCCGTAAAGATAATTCTTAGCGTCACTTGCGATAATGTAAATATTGTTACCGTAGATATTACGGACCGGACATATCCAAAAGTTATGGTTGAATGAATAACTCGAATACAGACATACATACTTACAGGTGTAAAAAGTGGAGAAGGAAAAAGAAGAAATCGTAAAACGATAAGAATCATATGAAGAAAGATTGTTAGAAGAGATATACTGTGGGATAACGAAGAAGAACATTTCACAATAACGCAAATTTGTTAAATTCACCGCAATCGCTGTTAAATTTCAAACACATTGTAACTTTTTTTAACTGTCATAATCAAACAGTCGGCAAGTTCAGGGCCAATCGGATCAAACGAGACACAAGTACTAGTGAGTCACGAATTAATCAGATTATTGATAAGAGCTATCGCACCGCTCGATACCAAACAATCGCTACGATTATGACTTTCTGACTCTACAGTAATAGAGCTATGCCATACAGTCATAATTCGTTACTAAGTAACGGGTAAAAAGACTCGTAATCCTATAGTAAACCAGTATAAAGTAATATAAACAATAGTCATTATGTGATGGCCAAACGTTAATCATTAAAAATATCGTGTAAGGATGTCGTTATCATATCGAATCTACTGAATGTCGTTACATATTGAATTGGCCGTGTATGCTGCCAAAATCGGTTTTCATGTATTGTTTAACTAAGTACACTAGTCTTAACAGCAGTAATTTCATCGAGACACTGACGCTGAAAACACGTAACATTCTGACTATGAAATAGACACCAAACTATAAGAATAATCCTTGGTCATAAAAAATAACTATAAATGCAACGATATTATTTTAATATAACGAGCACATAGAGCTCATTGGGTCAAGCAACGAGAAACTTCTGCTTAAATCGTTCCTTCTACAACTCTTGATTCTAATGGTCCGAACTCGAACACGTATCGCCCCTTTGTGTGTAGTAATTAATAATAAAATCGTTGGGTTATTGCTTAGAAAATAAATGGAAGTATAATAATATAATGAACCTATTACGGTGAATACGCGCTTGGTATTGATTTTTCAGATACAAAGGACTTGCTGATTAAAAGATTGCCATTTTTATGAAATATATAATATATTTCATATGCTATTTTACTTATAATTTTTTTAATTATTACTTGAACTTACACCATGTCAGAATTCAATCATTATGCTCAGCTTAAAACAACTTTTCGAAAATTATTGACTAATCATTTTGAATATTTTTGGCGAGCAAAGACTTTAATAAAATTTAAATTACTTTGTCGAAAGAAGCTGAACACAAATGGCTCCCTCAGGCTGACAATGACAACTTCCTAAAACGACAACATCCCTAAACGACTACATAAAGGACAGTGGCCTATACAGCTCAAATAATAATCGTAAAAATACAAAGGCTCTGAGGCAGAGCAGAAAACAAAAACATTTTCTTATATCAATGAATCGTAAGCATGAATAAGTAAAATGCTTGGACTGAAAGCATTTGAAACATAATAAATAAGCTTCGTTGCTTCAATTATTCGTGTGAAACTCAATGAGTGGCAACTGTATGTGTGCATTCACATGTTGCGTTCCCATTTGTTGTATTAAAGGAATAAAGCAAAAAGAAAATATTCGTTTCATTAATTTCTACGTAGGCATTGTGTAGGTGTGTTTCTAAGCTGGAATGTAGTGCTGCAAACGGGGCATATCTGAATGACGTAGAGAACTCGCATAATGGAAGAGCGCCATCGTTGTGCCGTTCTGTGTACACATAAGCACGCCTCTCCCACATACACATAATAACATGTAAATGAATTGCACGATTATGATGAATACCAAGCACAGCCTGAATATTTATGGCGCCGAGTTGCGTTGTGTTGGATTTAATGAAAACGCATGAAACATTCACGTCACGAAAGGAAACAGGGGACGCATTATTGTCGCGGCGCCGGGAAGAGGCAAATCTCTAACAAAAACAACCGCTAATAGCTTCGTTGTCGGAAAACATAGTCTTAAGTTAAATCTTATTTAATACAGTCATAGATTTTACGTCATTATGGGAAGTGATGGTCTCTTACGTCTTAATAGCTTGATATTCCTTTTTTTTGCAAAATGCAATGATTTGATGATTTTCAGCCATAACCAAATTCAGTCCTATCTTCAAAATAATACATACGAGTATACCTCTTCGTTATCAAACCGCCCGCGTACTGGTATCCTATCTGTCTATCTAAAGGCTATTCTTTGAAACTACTGAAGCTATTTTGACGCGGTTTTCTAAAACACATCTCTGGCATGGTTAATGCGTTATACTCGTACGTTTAAAGCCGGGTGGAGACGCTAGTTAATACAGTTTAAGAGTTGTTTATTACAGTACACTTTATGATAATTTTCACATAATAACAAACACTGATTTGCAAGTCCAATTGATTTTACCATGAAAATAGCGGCAAGGCCCATCCCGCACCCTCATTATTGAGGCCTGCTCGTGGCGTTCATCTTCGTCATTATAACAAGATGGTTTGAACTAATAAAAATACGACTGTTTTAACATTATACTAATGTTCTTAATGTAAAATATTTGTTACTTAAAAAAAATGAAACCAATTATTTTCGTTTCGTTTATAATGAGAAAAGTTGATTAAATCTCATGTTTCGTTTAGCCCTCAAGGGCGCCTTAATTTTATATTCCCTACAAAATTGGATTTTTGTTGCCAAGCGCTTATTTTCTTACTAACCTTACAGTTCATCCACAACTTTTTAAGTTATAGTTTACCTGCATTAAAAATAACGAGTTCTCTAATAAATTTATCTGAAAATAATTTTCTCAATACTTAAGTGACTCAAATCATGTAAATAGTGAACTTAGGTGAAAGTTTCACCTAAGTTCACTATTGACATTAAGTATTGAGAAAATTATTTTCAGATAAATTTATTGGCGAACTCGTTATTTTTGATGCAGTGCATGCACTTAAGTGACTCAAATCATGTCAATAGTGAACTTAGGTGAAAGTTTCACCTAAGTTCACTATTGACATTAAGTATTGAGAAAATTATTTTCAGATAAATTTATTAGCGAACTCGTTATTTTTGATGCAGGTAATGAAACACAATAGAAAATAACATTCAGGAAAATAATAGTATAGTTTTTTTGCATAAAAAATGGTTCGAAATGTGGTAAAAACAGTAACATGGATTGCGCATATTTTACCATATTATTTGGCATGCAAAAAAATTAAGTTGTGTTATTATTAAATATAAAATATAATTTAAAATGACAAAGTACATTTTATAACCGATGAAGACGCGAGCAAAATCTAGTCAAGTACGATAAATTGAAAATTGTTGAATTATACGTGAACATTTAAAATATAAAATGCACAATAGGCGGTCTTCCCACGATTAGTGCAGAAGCCCATAATAAGTACCATACATAATATGGCGGCTATGAGTAAGTGCGATGGCTAATCATTTACAAGGTAATAAGCAGCTTTGCGATTAAGATTTAATTGAGATTGTATTGAATACTGCAATTTTATATGAATTATCACTACGAATTATTCTTTCCATAACTTTATCGTACTAGGTTTTGACCGCAGCTTCGCTCGCGTTGCTTATTCTGGCGTACAATTTAATCGTTGTTTAATATTCCACCGAAACGTGAAATTTTTTTCGGCAAAGAAGACTTACCTAGAAATAACTGAATCATAGGAACCTCTAACCATATAAAATTTCACGTACATCATACCAGCAGTTTCTGCGTGATACTCGTACAGATAGACAGAAAAAATAGGAGATTCGTCCCGGTATCGTTTTGTTACAGGTGTATGTATAGATTTTACTTCAAGCGTCTGATTGATGAATTCATCATGAAGAAACACTAAAAAACACATATGAAAATAAAGTAAAAAATTGGATGAGGTAAAGTAGCTACTAAAATAATCAATGACAAAAAGAATCCCTCACGTAGTAAAACAATATATCTCCCTTCCAATAGCGGCACAAAAGTGAAAGAATGTGCCGTCAATTTTAGTTTATTGCAAAAAATTTATCCTTCGGCACATAAGCGTACTTTTTGTTACACTAAGTTGTGAGGATTATTCCGCGAACAACTTCGAAGTGCTTTTTCTATATTCATAGAAAAAGTTGGGAGAAAATCTGAAGAGCGTTGGATTTGTTGGTGGAATTCTTACGTATAATTTTGTGACTCGTAATGTGAAGGTGGGGTCAGGGTTGTCATCATCAACAGTCTGTCCGGTAGTTGAAAGTATAGCATCGGGTACGCGGCTCGGCCACCCGGGCTGCTACTTTCTCATGCCCAATCCATAAGAGCAAGTAGCATCCCAAACACTTTATCCCATTCCCCCAGTCCCAAAAAATCCTACCCTTTCCTTGCTTAAAAATCGGTTTTGATACGCAGCAGCGTCAAACTGAGATAAGCTAAACAAACTGCTCTGCTAAGCGAGTATAGAGTATGGCAAAAGCCCACATCCTTGGGGGAGGCCTATATCCAGGATTGCGGCTGGGTTGATGACGATGTGCATCTTGTGCAATGGTAAAAAAAAAAACAGGTAAGGTATATACGAAATATTAATTCAGTAGTACATACAACGGAAAAACCAAGGCAGGGATGCTAAAAAAAAGAATTTAAAAAAAATCTATACCCTATTCTATACCTACTTATACTATTTTTATCTTTTTATCAATTTTCAAAATTAAAGATTTTCTTATAACTAATAAAAAAATCGATTAAGGTAATCGTATTTTCTTTAGTACACATTTTTGTATTTGAGACGGTTGTCGTTTTGAATCTAATAAAATGTGGCTAAAGAATTTGCAAACAGGAAGATCGGCAAAAAAATTTACAATTGGATGATTGTACAAGATAGTATTAAATATAAGAGCAAATCTAATTGGGAGGTGCGTATGTGCGCAAAAACCCTCACACCCTCCCTATCTTACCCAATTACCTCCCTGATTCGCGATACCACCATCTCTCTGATTTATGAATGCGCACAAGAAATTCGGGAAGCAAAAAATTACGAAACCAATTTATTTATTCCGTTCATGGCTAATGGCGCTGATACGGCTTATTGAAACTCCCTTTCAGAGAAATTGTCTTTCATTTGCAATTATTACTCATAATTAAAACCGTAAATCAGTACTTAACAGCCCCTTTGCGCAGAGATAACGGAAGCCCGTAATATTACAACGAGGCTAAGTATAGGATCTCATTTAAACTTTCAAGTTTCATTACTACTTGTGAAGTATGAATAGTATGCAAGAAATTTTACTTCACCACTTTTTACCATTACTACCACCAAGATACTCATCTTTATAAAAACATTTTAGCTCGTTACAAAAATAAGGATCAAGCTACGTTTTTCAGACATTGTACTATATTAAGTACGTAAGATCGATAGCAGCTGATAAAATGTCAACTATAAAAATATCAAGTTTAGATTTAAATTATTTAAGATTAAAAAAAAATATTAATAGAACGGATGATCTTCATAAACACTAAAATAAATAAAGAAATAAACATACAGCGCATACTGCATAAAATAAACACGAGTTTGCCTTTTAATTCATAAAATATCTGAACTTTCACCAACAAAATGCTCAGTAAATTGTTCAGTTTTCCACGTAAACATCGCGCAACAGTTTTATAGTAGACAGAACACAATAGGAACAGGGAAAACAATGCGGCACCGACTGAAACTTTCATGAATGTAAGCTATTCGATAGATAGGCATGTCGACCGTTGCTCTTTGCATAATAACTGCATGCTTTTGAACAATAGTGTTGAGCCACGTAAACTTAAATAAATAAACTTCTAAATCATGGCAATAGAACTTTATAATAAAGTTGTCGCGATGAGAATTGTACATTATGTATGATGATGCAAGTACGGTAAGCTGGATATTATAGTCGAGGTGTTTATAGGCACGAAGCGAAGCCGAGTGCTTATAATAAACTGTAATAGACAGCTTATTGAGTAAAGCATCCATACGATGGTTTTCAACACATTTGCGATTACCATAATCTAAAACAAGATTGCAGTTCAGCAGATAAAGAATTATTTTTTCTTATATTTTCGCGATTGTTACACATTTAAATAAAATTATTTAATACGGTTTTTATCGCGTTTATTACATTATTTATACACCTAACGTTTCGAGCACTTTACAGTGTTCGTGGTCGCAGGTAGACTAAGTTGACATTTGCTTAGTAAAATTTCTTAAAGTTGTGTTTCTTAAACGTTTTTTTTAAATAAAAAAACCGTACTTAAGACGATTAAAAATTACATCTCACGAATCATAAAAAGCTTTTTGCTCGGATTCTATAAGAAAGGTTCAATTGTGCGTCTGTGCCATTTTGGGCTATTGAGCAGTTGTGATTGGTGTAAAGTTAGAGCCTAGCCCGTAAAATACAACATTGGGACGCAATGTTTCGATGTCATAAAGACCGAATTAATAGCAAATGTATTGAAAATTGGGTTTTCACTGACATACAGCTTTTTCACCGTAACAAATTCACTAAGAATCAATTAATCAATATCTTTTTGAATGTAAGCTATTCGATAAATGGCCTGCGGCCGTTGCTCTTTGTATAGGAATTGCATTAAAAATTTTGACTGCGTGACTGTTGTTCAAAAACAACAGTGTTGCAACACGCAGTCAAATTTTTCAAAACTGATCTTTTAGTAAAACAGTACTAATGCGAGAGTTTTCATTGATTTATATCTTCTATTTCTTTTTCGCTAAACGTGGCCTCTGTCTTGTAGCATCAGGATCTGTCTACCCCTTAAGGGATAAGGATGTGACAGGATAAATAAATAAATACGGACAAATCACACAGATTGAGCTAGCCCCAAAGTAAGTTCGAGACTTGTGTTATGGGATACTTACTCAACGATACTATATTTTATAATAGATACTTATATAGATAAACATCCAAGACCCAGGTCAATCTGAAAAAGATCATTTTCCATCTTGACCTGACCGGGGATCGAACCCGGGACCATCCGTGTCGCAGGCAGGCGTGTTGACCGCTGCGCCACGGAGGATGTACATGTAATACGTACTATAGTAAAGTTGTCGCGATAATAAATGCGGTTTTTGTCGTGAGATATTAACTAAGTACGAATCAATAAACATCTTGCTCAATGTGAGCTATTCTAAAGATACTCGAGGCATGGCGGTCGTTGCTCTTTGAACAAGTGCATGATTTTGAACATCAGTGTTAAGACACGCAAACTTCTAAATTATGGCAATTGAACTTATAATAAAGCTGTCCCTTTGATAAATGGGCTTTTCATTGATTTATAGCCTTTTCGCCGCGAGAAATTCAGTAAGAATGATCACAATTTCATAATTATTTTTATAACGTCGACGTAATGAGAAATTTGTTTCCCATTGTCTAAGTTTTATACAGCGTCTTTAACACGAGAAAGGTATGATTTCTTACTCATCACTATCAATCAATACATATTTTAGAGAAAGTTTTTTAAAAAACTACTAATAGATAGAGTGATTCAAATGAGGAAGGTTTGTAGGTTTTCCTCATAGTATATGCTCGGGCGCAGCCGGGGAGGGCAGCCAGTAATATACAACATTTTTTTATTTTTTAAATACAATTTAACATAATATTAGAACTTTTTGGCTATGGAAAGAAACAAGTGCATGTCTTACTTTTGAACACGCAAAGCAATTAACTGAATAAAGCCTTCACAAAGAGAATCTAGAGTTTTATTTTTAGCCTTATCGCCATCAGAAGTTTCGTAAGAAATATCGTTTATTTATTATACACATGCACACACGAAAAAACAAAAAACAAAAATTATACGCATGAACTTTGATAGATAGGCTTGTCAGCCCTAGATCCGTTTTCGATGTTTAAACATAAGCTTTTAAATCCTGATCCATACTGGTTCAGGCAATAAATAAATTGAGCGCGAACCAAGCTTATTTTCTTTACTAAAAGTTATTTTCCCGTAGAACATTTAAGATGTTATTTCACCATACAAATTTTACGCACAAGTGAAGCGAAATTCCAGAGCAGCTTTTAATCGTGAAATATGTTAAACACTTCCAATGATTAAGAAAAGGTAGAGCAAATACTTTGAAAGTTACGAATTACGAAACTTAAGAAATGCTACTTTAATAAGGGTAAACATGCGATGATTGATGAGTACGTATATTAAAACAAAACCGTGCAACTTGTGATATCCACAAGTTGCTTGCACGGTTTTTCTTTAATATATAAGTACGTTAACGTGTTGAATTTGTGGTTAAATAGCTATTATGTTCAGTAGATAATAATAATATACAGACTGATTCTGAACCTATAAGAATATACCTACCAATCATATATCTTTGATATTAAGCGCAAGAATAATATATATGAACCTATAAGAAAATACCTACCAATCATATATCTTTGATATTTAGCGCAAGAAAAAAAAAACAAAAATTTTTCTGTTCTAACCAAAAACAAATGTCAGCTCTATTCATAGGTATAAAATTCAGCGAAATCGAAACAACTCTTAAATAATTTAAATTCATCTTGTTTTATAGAAGTACGCGTATGGATTGTGTGAAGTGGAGTTGTTTCGTCGAGTTTTCTAAAAACAGGATGCAGAAGATTTTTGATGTTGATTTTTTTTGTGGAACAAAGAGTACGAAATTCGTCCATTTTTATGGTTGCGTACCCAAAAGGCAATAACGGGACCCTATAGCTAACTCCACTGGCTGTCCGTCTGTTTGTGTGGGAGTACTGTTTGTGTAAACATACTTGGGAGTGGAAATAATTAAAAGGATTACAAATTTACATTGTTTCATACTTGCAAATAAAAGTAAAAAGTAAAGTAAAAAATAATAATTAATAGATAAACAGTTCGTTACACAGTATTATGCGCATAGAGATTAAATAATGTCTTCGATTATGCGTAATGTTTTTTTACGCGAATTATTGGTATGGATCATGGACGGCAATCACATTTTATTATTATTCATCATCATTTCGTGTAGGGGACACAGTCAGTCGACCATGCACACCCTGGTGTCAGAGTTCTTCAGAACCTTCCTTTAACGACTACCAGATGGCAGCCGGGACCAACAGCTTAACGTGCCTTCCGAAGCACGGAATCATCTTTCTTATCAGACAATCAGGTGATTCATGCCTGCAATGTACTAACCAAACTGGAAACAACTTAACAATGTATGCTTCCCGTGGGCATCGAACCACGACCCCTGGGTTAACAAGGCAAACGCCCTAACCACTGGACCGTTATTATTATTTATTTTATGTCATAGACATAATGTCATCTATAGCACGCATACATCATACAAATCTGGGTTAAAGCCAATAGGTCAGTCAGCCCTATCCTTGCAAAATGCGGTTACATTAGTTTAACTCCCAATGAGATTACTGGACACTACATGTTTGGCTTATGGTCAGATTAAGTACACGGCATCCATACATAATTAATTACATCCTTACGGACTTGGCCATTTCCTGCGAAACACTCATGTGACTCACGTTAAAGCTGACTTTGGCGGAAAGCTTGAGAGTGAAAAGAAAGCTAAATAAAAAATACAAAACTTGATCATACGTCATTTTTTTGTAATATTACAGACATTTATTATAGGATAATTAATAATATAATTCGTGTGGTGTGAGTGTGGAAATTTTTATAACAAATAAACTATCGCACGTTTTAATTTTTATATGTTCAGACAACACACCTTTTCTGGTTGCAGAAAAGTTAAAAAAAGAAAACATGTTTGTTAAATTTTTTTAATACACTTTTTTACTCGCTAACCGTTTTTATTTATTCCTGAATATTTAACTGTATAATTTTGTTTCCTCCCCGTGCTTGGCAACAAAAACAGAATTAACATTTATTTGTATACTGGTGTCTGGTTTTACAAAGCCACAAAAATGAATGTCTTTAAGCACATGGCATTAATTAAGGCACAAACTTTATATTTCGTGAATAAAGTAAAAAGTAAAGTAATAGTGAATATATGTATTATAATAGTGAATATGTATAACGAAAATAGTGAATTTCGACGAAGGCAAATTAAACGCCTACTCGATCTTCAGATATTATTTACTTGAGATGTCTTAATATTTTTTATGATTTCTTTTATTACCTACTCAGAAGTCTTAAGTATATAAAATTTTCTGGTGTAGACTAGAAATAATTCACTTATTTTCAATAGTAAATTGGATTTAAAAAGTTTTTATTCTATTACTGGTAAGACTTTTTGATAAAATTTCATCATCAGCATCACCAATCAGGACAAATAGGGAAAGAATCTATTTTAAAAATACTCGTAGAATAAAGAAATTATCGGTTCATAAATGACGAAGTTATGGGATAAAATACGTAAACATTTAAAAAATGGCCAAGTGCGAGTCGGACTCGCCTATGAAGGGTCCCGTAACCTAGCAAAAAATACTTTCTTTCTCATGTTTATATGAATAGTTAAACGTTCTAGATCTCAATGTACATTGAAATCTACAGCAATTTTTACGGAGTTTAATCAAATACTACACTTGTAAGGTATATTAAGGTGACGAAAGCCCTTATGCGTATAAGAGGAATGGGATATTGTGAAGAAATTTGACGACTAGGATCAAACCGAGGTGGCCTAATTGGTAAGTAAGGCATTAATCGTAATAATCGTAAGACTAAGTTGCGATACCCGCGTAAATTGAATTTATCCTACAAAGGATTCCCTACTAATTGAGAACTTTTTCCTTTTATGAAGTCTTTTAACAAATAGCAAGCAAAAATTCGCAAGCGAACCTACGTATAAACATGACCAAGGCAAGGCACAAGGGAAAGTGTAATAAAATTCATCATCTTGACACTTAAAACGCGTCACGCAGCATGATGCAGCTACTTTTCATTGATTTTCCTCGGGAGTAGGTCGAGGAAATAGGTTATAGATGTGTCAGCTCCGCTCACCCTTAAATTATATATTTTTTTTATTAAATATACTACGAGGTATGCGGTCAAGTTATTCACATTACGCTGAAAATATGATCGATTTTAAACATGACCTATCGCTGGCGCCATGCATGCCTGTTTATAAACGGACTCTACATGCTCTACAACTTTAGCCCTGCGGGAAAGGCGTAGCCTATCATTTAGTATAAATACAATTCTTAGTATGAGACAAACTGCTGATTGTAAAATAAAATATGGCTCACCTCACTGAAGAATTCATCCATGTAGCCGCCTTCAACGGCGACGTTGACATCGTCTGGTCCGACATCGTCATCGTCGCTTTGCGCCTGCAAACAAACAAAAAAGTAAGTATTCACCGCATAAGTATAAGTAATCTACATCGGAACAAATCCTGAAATTCTATTTCAAGCCAACAAGTTACAGAGGGAAATAAATGCCCATAATATATTCGTTACTAAAAATGGAGCACGAAGGGGAAGCGAGTAAGGAGGTTGATGTCGTGACCGGGTGCCTAAAAACGTTAACAGCTACTTTCGTAATTCGTACGTTACTAGAGGTCTACATAGGATGGCGCACGTACAACAAAATAGAATCCACTTAGTTGCGGCGAGTCGGCCATTATTCAATTTATACAGGTCCGTATTCCCACAAAGGCCTGCCCTACGGTTCGGATATACTGAGATATAGCGGGAAGCGACGCCGTACATCCTTTCGCTAACAGCCGACAGGAAAATTACTTTCAAGAAACATTTAATGAGAATACGATTTATTCGAGCGAAGGTTTAAACTTCACAAGCTTCGTAAATAGATGCGACATGTTTCAGATCGATAGCGTTGCAGTGTTGAAATGTGAAGTAGAAAATATCGCAGCATTCTTGCATGTACAACATCCGTGTCAATGCAAAAAGGGTGGCGTGAGAGACCTAATTCGTAGGTCAGTGCATAGTTCGCGGTCAGTCTTCGGGCCAGCGATCGCATTTGGGTCATGGCGACACAGTACAGGCAGCGATAACGCGTCGTGCCATAAATTCCGTTGCGGGCGAATCCATTAGCGATCCCAATTACGAGTACTTTTCGTTGTAATAAACAACGCGACAGAATTACACTGGTCCTTACGAGAACTCTATCAGTATGAAATAGTGACTTAAAAACCTCTGAAAGCTACTTCCCTCTAAGGGCCATGAAAAGGGCTATGAAGTCAGTGGGCGCAGTTCCAACGAACGCGAGGCAACCGCCGTTTATTAACTTAAATTGAGTTTAGTCATCAACGTCATTGCTTATGATTCACGCCGGGCAAATTAAACGAGTTGGTGTTCGGTGCTTCCTCCACTGATTTTATGATGATTAAATAAATTATCCGTCGAGTTACTTGTTTGATTTAGATTCCTAACTAACATTTTTGATTTCATGCTTCGCTTTCAAATTTCTTAAAAGCAGTGTTTTGTTTTCAGGGAATCATAAAATAATGGTTATAACATTTGAAAGAGGTGAGAAAAATTGCATGCACGCTAGTACGAAAATAGACGCCATTTTTCTTTTTTACAAGAAAAACCAGGGGTAAAATTATGACCCAAGCGCGAGTAGATGAACAGTGAACGTAAAAACTGTGTGGGAAAAACGACGAGCGTTATCATAAAAAAATGTAGAGGCAATTCAAAGGTGGAGCATAGAAAATATGAAAGTAACTATCTTGACTCTTGGCTCGATAGTAGCTAGTTATTACGTACTAATCTCAGTCTTATATTAGGTTCCACACGTATTGGAATCTTCATCATTATTAAGGCGCTAGGATAGCGCAACTAGCGATCCTATTGTTATTTTACTCCTAAATCACATTAAATCTCATTCTATTTGCACTAGTAAATTACTTATCTGATCTTAGGACGGTAGCCGGTTTTTCTCTGAAGTGTAAAAGTATAAATTGCTGGGTAGAGCTAGCGCCTCAAATAAGTGAATATGGTACATCAATATGTACTTATAGTATGTTTTAAAGGGTAAAAACGTTTTAAACTGTGCGTGCAATCGTTTTTAACTTCAATGAGGGTTTTTAAATTGGTAGGTAGCCAGGTAACAGGTAACACATAAAGGACGGGTCTGATGAGCTCTCGTCATTGGAAGATAACTGTCCGATTGATCTAACGTGTCAGTGGTGGCACTGAAACACTCATTGAGTCGTATATGGGAAAGAAAATACAAAAAATAAATTATTCATATCTTAAAGTTCAGATTGGATTGGGTTGACTTCGATTAGATTGTAACTAAGATGTAAAAAGACTACAAACTAGAAATCTAATATCTACCTAGTTTGAAAAGCTTGTTAAAAAATTAAACAGCAAAGAGCTTACAAAGCATCTTCTATAGACCGTGCTCATACAAAGCCTTCTGTCTGATGTAGATACCGGTTTTATTAGACTAATTTGCGTGGGAACCATCGAGTACAGAATTACTATTGATCCTCGAAGCGATAAGAGCTTACGTTGAACTTTTCCGCTTAACTTTTTTATTGCTTATTATCAGGCGTAGACATCAAGCACTTTTTAATCCTTTCCTTTATAAAGGGCGTTTTGTGAGTCCAACTTCGAAAATAAAAGTACGGTTATGGTTATGATATCCAACCTTTTTTTTGCGATCCTTCTTATAAATGGTCTCTCGGTTAGGGTGCCCATTGACAGTTTTCCATGCGTTCTATGTTAGGATATTTTAACCTTTTCCTTTTTTGTTAGGATTAACGTTCAGTTTTATTTTAAAGGACAAACTTATTTTAAATCTATTTTATTTAACCCCTTTCTTCATGTAATGGTATATCAAAGTCACCCTGCGTGTAGTTAATCAAAGGTACGTAGAATTGTAGAAGCATGAAGAATTATCAACGTATTACTTAAACTTTTTGTATATTAACAGCTAGCAGTCTGCCCCGGCTTCGTCCGTGGTACACACCTAGCCTATGGCACTCAGGGATAACGTATCTATCCAACAGTGAAATAATTTTTGAAATCGGTCCAGTAGTTCTAGAGCGTGTTCAAGCAAACCAACAAACTCTTCAGCTTTATAATATGAGTATAGTATACCTAGTATTATGTATTAAAAATATGAATTTTGATAAAAACAAAATTATGTATTTTACGAAATCCCAGCTGACGTTATTGAGGTTATCCTGAAACTATTCCTATAAAGGATCCATCTCGTGCGCCTAGAAACAGCTCAAGTATTCGGAGCGCTGGGCGGACTATTAATTTGGGGCCAGGGCGGCAGCGCGGTCAAGGCCGAGACGCACGCCCAGACTAAAGGCCGTCACCAATCCCTTACGTCACTACATTGACGACCTAACTCTTTAATAAGGCATCGTAGCTTCTCACGCAATATTGACGAAGCAGACCTACGCTCGAATATGTTGGCAGAAGGTAAATGTTACATGTATTTGAACATAATTTCAAGAAGGGAGAAGTAATGAGCAAACACCGGGTAAGTGTCATCTTTAACCAACATTTCACATTGAATACAATCTCCTACGATCCTTATAATATTTAGGGATCATCCTAAAATTATATTTTAAGCAAGTTGAACACATTTATCTTTGAAAATAAAATGTGTTTACGACGAGCCCCATTCAAAGTCCCGAGAAAGGCGAAAGTAGCATCAAAACACCCATCAAACTTGGCCGATATAGGCACTTTCTATTCATTATGTGATCAAAACAGCAATATCACCATGACCGAGCATAACACGACCCGAAATAAGATGAACCCGCTGAATTCTAAAATAGCTCGGGCGTGGAAAACATTCGCAATCGGGGTAATTACATAAAGCTCGTCCACAGGGAATAAAAAAAGAGGAATAGTTAATTAGTGTTCGTTGGGCACTATTTTGGTGAGCGCGTCTTGGTTCAGCAGTCTACTCACGTATTTCAATCGACCGGGGATGTGATGATAACGTCAGCTGTATCGGCGCTAGTCGCCCGACCTCGTCTATACCAATTTTGCGAATTCAGGTAGACCACATTTATTGGTCTTTTATAGTCTATTAAATCACTTATTCATGATCTTGTCGCAGGTGTATATACGTGTGCGAACATTTCGGAAGATTACGACTTCGGAGAAACTGTTTTATGCATCCTATCTTGAAAATCTCGAGGTAGCTTTTCAAACACGATACGACTATTTCATCACTATGTGAATACTGATAAAGAAAACTCTCCTAGGGAACTATAACTTTAAATTTAATGTTGGATGAATAGTCAATGATGGATAAGTATCGGTTCGGTCGGATCTTCGGAATAAAGACAAACCAACAAGAATACCAACATTCAACCCTAGAACAAAATAGATATCTGAAAAATTTTGTTTGTGCTATCTGCGTTTTAACCCTAAACACAACATATTTATGCTAAAACATTAAAACTTAACTTATTTACTTTGCAAAGTTCGGCTAAACATTCTGCCCTTTTGTGTCGAAATAAAATATTTGCGGCAGATAAAGTTCCCAGTTTCCTGCTCATGCGTGTTGCCACGTCGCTCGTCTGTTAGTGATTTTGTGCGCGTAGAAAACATGGAAACGCCGAGCTCGCTCGGGCCGTATCCAATTAACGGGATCCGCAATACTTGACGCTGAAAATATTTAAAATTTTAATGAGTTACATTTTTCGGTTTGTTACTCTTTGGCTGAGCAGATTAACCCTTAAACGTAAAATATGGCACCGTTTTTTGTTCAAATAAATATCCTTTGTATTACAACTCTTCATTTAATCCTCGTTGATTTCTTTATTTAAAACGGCTTTAGTCCTAAAGGCTTTTACAATGTCATACTGATATTATATACCTATTGGTTTGTTTGTTAGATGTTTGTTCTTAATTACGCATCAATTGCTGAAAGTATTTGGATGAAAAGGTTATTAATTAACTGTAAAATAAAAATCCATTTACTTAAAATTACTGTTATTTTGAAACGTAATTTTATACTTATGTTCGGTACTTTTTCCTTTCTACAGGGATATTTTATGATTGTGACTAATTTTCAAGAAAATCCCAGCCCTCCTGCAATTCAGGGTTGATCCAAAAAGCGGTTCACGACCGGCGTCACGAAAATCCGGGCTCCGTTGAATCCGGAGCCGTATTTCAATTAACCAAATGTAATGCTGCGCGATTTCCCGAGATCCGTATGTTGCGTGGCCGCTCCAGTTCCTAATTAGTTACGGCCGTGTTATGTCAGATATGTAACAAACACCACGATCATGTGCAGAAAACGAAAGATTTATTGGACTTTAGGGGTGGATTGGATTAAAGACAAGAATTTTTCCCTGCTCACTTTTGAAAATAAATAAATTGAAAGAAAAGGAGGTTTCATTTGTAACTTTGTTGAAGCCTTAGATAACCCTTCAAACTATTTTAAGAACTACTGTTTAAAGATTTAAGTGTGGACGTTAAACTTTACAAAGCGCTTTTGCCCAAGGTGGCCGTTTTTGACAAAAACGCAATAAAAGCTTCACGTTCTCATAGTAGTTCATAAAATGAACTACTGTTTACAATTTGAAGTGTTATTATCTAGGGTTTCACAGTATCTCCAAGCTTTCAGATTTTTTTAAAGCTAATGGACTGGATTCTGATTAATTCTGACTAATTTCTGTATCCCATTAAACCCCGACCGCGACCAAGGGAATTTCCAAATTTACGTCTTTAAAGCGGGCTGCATTAATTTAGGTATACTAGGTGCCCAGCAGGCCGATTTGCTAACTCGGTGTACAACGATTTGATTGTCACTTTAGCATCCGTTGCGGTTTTCATATCTTAAATAAAAATAGTCATTTATACCGAAGCCGTAATGAATATTGAAGTTACCAAGAAAACGATGTACACCGTAGCTGTCAAAAGTTAGCAAATAGGCCTGCAGTTCAGTCCAAATCATTCATTTAATGAACTTGTATTACATAGAACCTCATGCATTCGTAAAATAAGACGTTGTCACTGTTCGTTGATAATTGATTCATGCATAGAGAGAAGGTCCGAAATGGTCCACGGAATGGACGGTAAGGAGTGTAGATTATTAGATCGTTAGGCCATACCATAATTTGGCAGTTATTATTAGTATATAAGTCAAAAAATTCGCCAAGTCTTGTGCGAGTTGAGCTCGCCCATGAAGGTTTCCGTAGAAGCAAGCTTAGATTAGGCAAAAACCTCTATAATTTTTTGCCAGCAAGGATACTTTGTTTTTCATAGTATTTGTATGAATGACAAAGTTATTTTTGCGGTTGAGGAAAAAGTGATATATTTAAATAAGTTGGTTTTCGTACTTAGCTCTGATAGTTTTCCTTTCAACTTCGTTATATTTACTAATGCTGTGATTTTTTTCACGTATCCATATATAACCGTTTAGCAGATAGAGGGTGCAAATTTTTGTTAGACGTACGTGTCCGTCTAACAAAAATTTGCAGACCAAATGTTTCAGAAACGGATCCCTAAATCGAAAAATGATGTTCTCTATGTTCTCAACCTCATAATATTTTTTAAAGACCTATTTAACAATACACACGATGGGTTTTTAGAGAAAATAAAAAAATACTCCCTTATTACATGTATGGAAGCTACACTAAAAAAAATTTTTTGTTCAAGTTTTTTTTCTACCTCTTTTTTGCCATGATTAATATACATACTCATACAAAATTACAGCTTTCTAGTTTCTTAATGAACTTATAGTTTCTGAGTAAAACCGCGGACGGACAGACAGACATGGCGAAACTATAAGGGTTCCTTGTTTACTACGGAACCCTAATAAAAAAGAAAACTGCAACGCCTCGCTCTAGAAGAAACAACGAGTAGATGCATCCAGCACTTTTTGGAGCGAAGCGGTGTGTAATCTTCAAAGATTAAATATGGGTTCATCGCTTTAGACCTGAATCTAAGAGTCCATGCAGTGACACAGCAGGCCTAATTTGACCCTAGTAAGTTGATATCCAATTTGAAAAAAGACAAGGGAAATGATGGTTTCCTAAAAAAAAGCAAAGGTGCTAATTTGTTAACCCATTTCGAGTCCAAATAAAAATAAGCTGACAGACCTAGTTACTGGGATTTAAAATAAAATTCATTTGCTGAATGTATATTGATGGAAGAAAAAACTTTTCCGCGAACTTTTGAAATTCGTCTCGATAGTAGTTCACACACAAAGGTTGACCTACACGAATAAACCATGTAGAACTGTATCTATAACAAAGAATCGGAATCTTCAACAGAAAAAGAAAGTATTGACTTTTAGACTAGGCAAAACTAGCAACGTGATTTGACATTGAAATCTCGAATGTTTCATAACCGACGTACGAGGTGAGGTACGAGACTTGTTACGCAACAATGCGGCCTTCACCTTCGCGATTCCCTCTCAGCGGCAGGAACCCGAGGAAAACGCCGTAAAGACACAAATTTATCTACAGCCATTCTAAATTCGGATCAAAGAAATATCAATAAGTTACGTACAACGTATTATTCTGATTTGACTAATGGATATGGGTATGGAAAATGGATTTTCGGGATAGCAATAAGAAACCTTTTTGAATCAAAGTCATGAAAAGGAAATTCTCAAGCAGAGTCTGCAGTTATAAGAATTAGGAGTAAAAGATCATAATAAAAATTAATATTAAACATTAGCAACAGAAACGTACATAAAAAGAAAACGGGATATGAAAAGACCCGCGAAAGGACGAAACATTTGAGATACAAGGATAATGACTACTTATGTTCAACTCTCCAAGCTAGAGGACGTTACTGTGAAGAAACAAAAGAAAAACCGGCCAAGTGTGAGTCAAACTCGCGCAATGAGGGTTCCGTACAATATGCTTCGTGAACACACACACAATGTGCAAAAAATATGTTTTATTCAATTGACTAGCGCCATCTAGTGGTGTTTTAGTGAACTATTTCCCTAGATGAACTTATTATAGTGAGTTTACCACTTAATTTTCAAGTGATAGAATTCTTATTATTTTTCCTGTAATCTTCAAGGAATGAACTATATTTTGTAATTTTTTCAAAATTTTCGGCCCAGTAGTTTCGGAGATCAGGGGGGGGGAATGGTCAATTTTTGCCTTCTTTCGTGAATAAAATCAAAAGTATAGATTTTACCCGAACAAAAAAAAATATTTTTGTGATCCTCATAATGAGACCTTTCATTTGATATATGACACAGTAAGGTTTGCTAAACTTTTTTTTTTTAATTTTGTAATTGGGCCTCTGAAAATGACCCTTATTTCAAAAAAATCTTTATTTACTTTGCACATCCGTGTTTGGGTCATAGGATTACACCATCTTACCAAATTTCACCTAAATTGGTTCAGTAGATTCGGAGAAAATCTGCTGTGACAGACGGACGGACGGACAGACAGACGCCCGAGTGATCCTATAAGGGTTCCGTTTTTCAATTTTTGTACGGAACCCTAAAAACAACTATTTTCTTTGGAATATCACCTTCGTCACGCTCGTTAAATCTAAGGTTGTCGAGACGAGATAAAACAATGGTCGATACAAGTCTAGAGTTTAGGGGAGGGATTACTCGGATGTAGGTCAATGTGTATCCTTAAATCTCGGCAGATAATTACGAAGTCTGCCGACGGCGACGCGTGGCGAGCCTAGATCGACCGTTGCCACTTAACAACTTTTTGACCCGCCCTATATATAGGTTCTCGAGGAGCACGAAGAGATTAATTAAGTCTTTTTTTTTTCTTTATGGCAACAATGCTTCAATTTAAAAGAAAGAGTACTTGGAAGGAGGCAAGTAACCGGGTTTTGCATTCTTAAGCCTTCTTTCGCCCATCACAGCTGAACAAAATTCTCTCTTCGCTAACACCATGGTCAACAAAGTTATTTTTAGGCACCTAATTATCAGCTCTTAATGGCCTATGGTTAGGATCTTGTATGACTTTGTAACCCATTTACAGCCTGTCAAGAAGATAATTTACGTTATTTCGTTGCTTCACCATACTTTAGTTCAAAGGAATCTGTACTTTTTGACCCGCCCTTTTTACGGAGTCTCGAGAAGATAATCAAAGGAAGCTGTATTTGGATCAGCATATCGTTGCGGATGTCGCGCGTGACACTGATCTAGATCATGTTCCGCCATTTGTAATTTTTTATCCACCCTATTCTATTTCCTAAGCCTCTCTAGGAGATTAGGTTTAAACGTTGACTATATAGTCTCAAAAGTCATTCGTGTGTTTAATCATAATTGAGTAAAAAGTTCGGACGTGGCAGGAACAGTATTGGTTAAATGAAATCTCACATACACAAAGTTTCTATAATTAATTTAGTTGTTACTAGTATTCGCCCGTGGGTCCGCTCGCGTTAATAGAGGCCCTTCGTGAACAAATACTGGACCAGTTATTTATTTTTTTGCACCCTATGGCGTTTTTTGCACCCCTAAACGTACGCAAAATTTTATAACAATTGGTTCGGAGTTAAGGCATGAACGCAACCGAGTTTATGATATTAGGTAGGATTTGAAATAATAGGTAAATATTCGGTAATATAAGTACATAGTTTATTTATAGATCGTTTCAGTCTTTTAACCATTTTCCTAAATATATTTATTTTTTTTCCAATTTGAAAAACAGATAATAAAAGAATTTCGCTTACTATCGTTTACGTTGATTGGAAAAACCTACATGTAAAGAAAATCTATTTTCCACTAAACACCGAACAATTCGATAAGCCCATATTGCATGTAGGTAGTGCATGTATATGTCGAATTAACAACACGCTACTAGCTTCTGATGTTTGTTTGTACGTAATACGGTAACACTATATAGAAACTTTAGTCACGGTAGGAATTGATGAAACAAACATGCAATATACATCGAGAATACAGTTTCTTTGGCACGCTGTACCCTGTCCAGAGCCGACCCCAAATAGGGAAAAAGGCAAGGAAGAAGAAGAAGAAGCTGTACCCTAAACAGCTTACCTTGGCTATATTGGCTTGGTAAGTAAAATAACTCTATTTTTATACATGCTTTCTTTTTGTGTCTTGGATGATATCCATATAAATATCTAGTATGAAATATAGTATCGTTGAGTTAGTATTCTACGACACTTCACAAATTACTGTCTGAATAGCTCAATTTGTGTGATTTGTCCCAAAATATTAATTTATTTTATTAGTTCACTCTTGTGTCTAGTTTACATTAGATACCTACGATTGTAATGTCTGAATAAAGAATACTATTAAATTCATACCGAACATACTAGTCTCGTTCTTTCAAAACCTGTAACACAAAGTAAGCCTTCCTTTGTGTGTATAAACTTCCATGCAAAACAACCCTCAGACCACAAAAAACAACAAACTTTTGAAGACGACAGCCGTACCACGTGTTACTTTGTCCCTCCAGGAACAAGTTATCTAATAAAAAAGAGATGATGCAACTTAACACAACACCATTAACGTCTGTTCATATAGGTTTGCGACTAGTTCTGGGGATAGTATTAAGATATGTATTTCCTTTAGAAATTGATTGCTTAATCCTGGGTTTAAGATTACCTATTTAAATATAACAAAAGTACACAATTAACTTTCTTCTGTTCTGTCCGATAATTTCGTTTTTATCACCCATTTCCTGCAATTACTCTCTTTACCAAATTCTATATTTCTACTCTTAGGTCGTTTTCTATTCTCTCCTAACTTACGTGACTGTCAGTCATCTCATATCCTTTTTGTTTAGCATCTTTCTTCGGTCCTCATATTGAAAAAACCTATGTGACTATGGAAAAGAAATTATAGAAGACGTTGTAAACTACTTGTAAACAGATTCTTTGTTTATGACTGGTTATCGAGGTAAGCCTAGGAAGCTACATTACCCCTGGCTATTTTATCAAAGAAAAGTACATACCTAATTTAACATCGCTGGCATGTTAATTACACCCAGTTGGGTCATGATTCTATGCCCTTATTACGTATGAAGCTCTTAACTGTACACATTTTACGTGAAGTCAGGGTCAAGCATTACCTGAGAACTTAATGCCTAAGAAATGTACTTGTATGATGAATGTATTGTACTATTTTATAACACTAGCAATGTTCACGCGATTTCGTCCGCCCATGTCACCCGCAGATAAAGAAAGAAAGAATTTTGAAAATCGGTTCATTAGTTTCGGACCCTATTCAATACAAACAAACTATCAAATATTTCCTCTTTTTTATCTAGTATAGATAATCTTTATTAAATAACGTGTTATTTATTTATTGATCAGAGTGGTTTTAAAAATGGTATTCGATGAAGTCGACGGCAAAGAGTATGTGTAGCTAGCTACCTTAGCTAAAATCCTTCTGAGCCCTTACCTTCTTTCTTCTAATCACACTTCAACTCAGAATGTACCCGGCATAAAAAAATTGATAAAATCTTAAGGAACGCTTCACCTTATCCTACATTCAATAACATTTTAATAAAATCTGTAGTTGCAACTAAGAGTTGCAAAACCTATTCAAAATCTACAGACAGAAAGGTTATATTAACCCAGGTCATTCCATTGGGAAAAACAGAACGAATCTCTTCTTACACTGCAGTTTTTATCGTATACACTACTGTATATTGTCTTGTATAGCCCGCAGTCGGGGTGTCCAGTATTGAAATTCATGTAATCTAACATTGGACAAAAGCCAATATTTGTACCAGCATATCTGACAACACCAATACACTTTCAATTTATCGATATCACAGTGTAACCAAAGAGTTTTTTTAATATTGTAAATAAAATATCTTTGATCTATTAGTGACACTAGAAGCTTTACTTTCCGTCTTTTTACATTAACTTTAACATCCTCTGTTAATAGTGAAACTAAAATACAAGGATGATTCTGAACAACCTGATATATATAAATAAATAAAATAAATTTATACGGACAAATCATACAGATTGAGCTAGCCCCAAAGTTAGTTCTTAAGTAAGACTTGTGTTATGGGATACTACATATATGAAACAACACATTCAACTTTTATATAATTACTTAAATAAATAAAATAAACCAACCTGATATATATATCCTGATATACTGTAAACAACCTGATATTTAAATAAATAAAATAAATATATACAGACAAATCACACAGATTGAGCTAGCCCCAAAGTAAGTTCTAACATAAATAAGACTTGTGTTATGGGATACTACATATATGAAACAACACATTCAACTTTTCCTTCTTTTGGGTATACTTATCATTTTCTACGATCAGCTTCAGTGCATTTTATAAGATTTAGGAAACTGTAATATGATGCCCATCGAATACAGATTCTCATATCTCGTTTTACTAGAGTACGGTGGACATCTTTTACTCGATAGGGAAAATATTGACTATAAATTTTATGCAACCAGTTAGGTCTCCAGCAAGCTAACTAAAGGCGTGTGGTATCAGAATAAAGTTATATCCATCTGATATTGACTTAAGAAAGTATTAAGTACATTTAATACAGACGGAAATAATGTTATTGCTGATCTCGAAAATAGAGCTCTTGCCATACTTAATTGACTTCAAAGATCAGCACATCAAAGCTGGCACATTTTCCTTTTGTGTCTCCTAATGGTATTTCGTCAATGTGCAAACCAGTTTTTTTTTTAAGAAAAATAAAATCGACTGCCCTGACAAATAATACGTATAATTAGCAAAAATTAAAGCCTATGTCACTCGGGAGGTCGGACTCGCGAGGAGGACGACTAAAGATTCTAACAAGACCCCATAAGTCCAAACCCATGGATGGATTTCATCATCATCATTAGACTTCTGCATCCCACTGCTGGGTATAGGCCTCTCTCAATGCATGCCATCCATTTCGATCTTGGATGTATTTAGTAGTTATGAATTATGATGGAATTAAGACCTTACATACATTAATACTTTCAAACAGACAACTCTAAAAACAATAAACTTATTGAGCAAAAATTTGAAAAAAATCTCAAACCAGAAATACAATAACTCCGCCATAAATTTTATTACATTGAATACTAAGATTTACTACGCCAGGTCTTCAGAGGCCCTTTTTAGTCTATCTGATGTATTTATAGCCTCCTGGGACGGGAACCCAAGCCTGCTTGCTTCTGTAAGATTGGAAAGTCAGCAGAAAATATACTTTCACCAATAGTCACTTTTAGGGTTCCGTATCCAAAGGGTAAAAATGGGACCCTATTCACAAGACTTCGATGTCCGTCTGTCTGTCACCAGGCTGTATCTCATAAACCATGATAGCTACAGTTGAAATTTTCAGAGATTATGTAATTCTGTTGCCAACAGATACTAAAACATAATAAAATAAATATTTGAGGAGCCCTCCCATACAACGAACGTGACGTTTTTGCCGTTTTTTGCTCGACATTAAAAACGGTAACAGGTAGACGCTTGAAATTTCACAGAATATTTAGTTTTATATTGCTTTACCTAAAAGCAACTAAGTACTGAGTCTTAATTTATTTATTTTTGTCAGACATGGGTCCTACGAATAAGATGGGTGACAAAAAGATGTTAGTATAACCGCTCTTGACTACTCACACACGAAGGGCGCCAGCCGATGCCATGGTTTGCTTTATATGCATATGCATCAGCGCTTCCAATTAGCAATCCTGGGTAAGAACAGTTACTAAGAACATATCTTGGAGGTCTTGGATGTTTATCTATATAATAAGTATCTATTATAAAATATAGTATCGTTGAGGTAGTATCCCATAACACAAGTCTTACTTAAGAACTTACTTTGGGGCTGGCTCAATCTGTGTGATTTGTCCGCATATATTTATTTATATCTAGATAAGAGAGAACACTTACAAGTTGAACGCACCGTAGCTCTACCCTGCGCTACCCTGCTCCACATAACGACAGGTGAAAGGCAAAAATAAAAATCTTTATTAGTCGTTCGTTAGGGTTAGGTAATTAACTTTACTGCCGACAGTGAAACGAAAACTTTGGAGAACGAGTTACGTGAGTACGTACGTGCCAAGACAAACATTCAGGAACAAACCCATTTACAGTAATACAACTCGCATTGGCTGCCAACAATGTAAAAGGCTTTTTCGCAGATGCTTCGAATTCTAAATTCTGTGCAAACATATTTTTGATATATTTACGAGTTCAAATAGCAAATATGCGTTAAAAACAGCAAACCTTACCTTATGTAAGCTTATATTACGCTCATAAAGTTAACATATCTGTCGGGGGGATAAGCTTCTCCAAGTATTTAATATACCTACCAGTTCAAAAGTGTAATAAATCTTCTGAGCGTCATATAACACTTCGATCCAAAAGGCGTGCAAGTTGCTTACGAGTACTTTTTACCTGACCTGATATATTTGATTAATCAGAGGAAAGAACGTAAAATGTTTCGATTCTTCTAAATAGGCGATAGAGGTATTTCCAAATCAAACGTGTAAATTGGCGAGCGACCTGAATGAATAAATACATATCCATCCCTTTTAGAAGAAAATGTAATATTGTACTTGGAAATTCATTCATGACTTGGTTTTCTCCCAAGGTGATACGAATATTAACAGGTAAGTAACACAAAGTAACATCTGATTCATACGCAGGCAGGCACGATTTATTACAGCTAAACTTGCCCCATTACACCCTCTATGATTTCCTGATTAATGGCACAGTAAAATTGTTAGAGAAAATCAACAATTCCCTGGAGACATTAACGAGAATTTATACATGTTACCGTTGCAATTAACGAAGTTTGGCTCTTCATTATTAGGTTGGAAACTTTGCTGACTGACCGCAAAACCACTATGACAAATTCATATCATGACGTGGGCTAAAACGAAACGAGTGACAGAAACAAAGCCAATTTCGGGTCGGCTGCGTGTTTGGACAACGTCAGTCATAAAGCGGAAAGGGCAGCTGCTGGCACTTTGGCTTATTTTACGAGCCTTAAACGAGATATTTCAAAAGGTCGTTTTGATACAACAGAAGGCTAATAAAACAGTAATACTAGCTTGCAGTTATTTAACATTGTTGTCCTGCCGCACAAATAATAAAAACTTCATAGCTGAGGGAACAGTAGAACGTGGGGTAATATAAAAAGCTAAGCCGTAATGCAAGCAAGCGTGTGAGCGACGACAATAGACCACGGCGTGCATAGCCGTGGCCGGAGCCGGCTGTGTTGCGACAGGCAGCGGTTACGTAATCGCCCCCTACCGGCCTGCCGCCCGCCTTGACACTTCCGAAGTTCCCCGAACGCCCGTCCGCCCTATACGTACACATGGAAGTCTTGGAACTGATACTCAAATTCGTCGTTTTCGCAATTTAATATGAATCTATATGATCGATTTTTTGCGACGGTATTATATTATTCATTGTGATGTTACTAATAATAGAGAATAGGTACACAAAAACAGCACGTTATTATGAAATCTAAATCCAATTAGAAGCAACAATAAACCGGGGTATAATTTAGATTATCATGAAGAGCCTCTGATTGAGGATGCGTAATTGATGTCATGGGGTAAATAGAAATGTAAATAACGGTTTGGGCAGAGGTCGCAACGCAATCAAATCTGAAATGCGTTCTATCTGAAAACGGGTTGGGGTCGGTTTATCACCTGCGACAAATGAGGCGGGCAGGACCCTCGCCGACCACACGCACGTCTGTAGATTCGATACTCGACCCTGGCATGTTCCATTTTTTATGCCGAAACGCTGAATCACTAAACGATATCGAACGAGACGTTTTGGATCTTGCTTACATAGAGCTAAATATTTGTGATCAAAAGAAATCTTTTTAAGCAACGCGCAAATTAGATTAATATCAATAAAACAAGTTTTCCAGAAGAAGAGAGCGACTGTATTATTGAACCGAAATGAAACTTAAACAGTATATCAAACATCTTATAAGATCACGATAACATTTGATGAAAATAGAAGCCAACCGACGTGATGTATTAGTAAGAGCAAATGGCGAGGACGAAGAGCGAGATAATTTGAATGATAACAATAGAGAAGGCGTGTCGGTTTTCCTATTCAACCCGTGTCACGAATCCACCAAAATCCCCGCGGCGGAGCACCCTTGTTTACTCTAAATTACCGAGGAAGCACCAAATACCTATCACATTATCTTACCATAGCGGCAATTAAGGCTTATGTTCCCGGCATGACGTTTATGAGTAAATAACTGTACACAAATTGCTATTTGGAAGCTATAACGCTAGGATCTAATATTAGTTTGCCAATATTCCTTGAATAAGATTATTAGGATCAGAGATTTCTGACATGATTGTCATAAATAAGTTGCCTTTAGTATGTACGTCGTTTTTTTTTTTCAAAGTGAAGGATGACTTGCACCAAGACAAAGTTCTTCAACTCCGCAGAAAACCACTTATAAGTTTCAGAAACAAAGTGTCGCTATTTTCTTCAGCACGCCGCCCACAATTCTTCGCTTAGTCGACTACTTAAATATAAACACGATAAAAACCGTATTAAATTAATTTTATTTAAATACTTATACTTTATTATAAACTAAAAACAAGATAGGTCTTCTTCTTCTGTTTTATATTATGGCTTCCACCGAGATTTCAGTGATTCTGCCAATGTCCAGTATAATGAGATGCTTGGTATCGGTGTTGTACGGTAAAGTTTTTTCAAGTAGCATCAAAGATGGCGTATGCTCTATCCATTTATCAGTCCACTTAAATTGTCATGAGCACGAGCATTTATAACACCAAACTACAGCAATTTTATATTATAAGTCCACTAAAATCAATTTGCAAAATTGTCTTAGGCAAATTTCAGCTGTACCCCTTGACTTCCCATCACAAACCAAGATAAGTCATATTTATTCACAAACTGTCAGTAACAACCATATTAATAGGGTAGCAAATCCCTACTATTCCCTACTGACATTTTGTACATTGCATACATTCCGATCTTGCAAATTCATAACTTATCGAATAATTTAGAAAACTAACTAAACTACTTTGAAGGGGAGAAGGGGTAAATAAGAAAATTGAGACAAGCAACATACATACCATTCATATTTTACTTTTGAACATTAATAATATCATGTATAAATCAAAGTTATACAATACCGGATCTAAAGCTACCAGATAAATGGACGTAAGTTAGAATTTTCAAAGCAAAATCCACGGTTTCTTCAGTCCTTGTCGCACTATTCGATCTCTTTATCATTAACACACGGAGCGATTTCTTTGTCCGCGCCATGCTCATAAGAAAACACATTAAGTTATTGTGTTAGCGCAAGCATTTTCCTGCATTTTTATTTCGCAAGGAATTCTAAAGGTGACTAAGGCGGCGCAGAATTAATGAGTATTGTACAGGTTTTCCCGCGGTCATGTGGTCCCAACGCCTTAATCGTACGATTTGTTCTCAGAGACTCGCATAGAGGGCGCTACTAATTGCTACACAACATTGTATCTTCCGTATTATGAGAATATAATAACATTATTCACAAAAATATCTTATAATTAATTAGAACTATATTTTTGGCTTTTTATTTTTAAATAACACCTGAGTTTTAGTAAGTTTTAGGCTAACGCAGATTAAATCAGCCACTCGATACTAAATGGCGGTAGTCTGCACCGCCATACTTGGCCACACATACGACTCCTTTTCGCCACCTTAATTTGGTCCCATATTTTTGTATGAGGTGGGCAGTCTATACGTTAGTATTATATTGTCTTTGCCGCGGTGTTTACATGCTTAATTTTTGATGTAATATCAGTTCACATGTCGGATAGAAATGTAAACTTGTAAAGAATTTATTTCATGTTTACTATTTCCCATTGAAGACTGCTGTTACAGTCGATATGTTACTACCATTAGGTCGAGACAACTTTCAGAACATTATTCCATATTGCTCATATACAGCATGGGGGTCATATAATATAGTTTCAAGTTGAGAAAATTTCAAAGGACCACTTAAGTACCTATTTCTTTAACAGTGCTTAAGTAGCCCATGTCTCGAATTCGTGTAGCATAACAATCACGTCACAACATTTCGCTTTATATTGGGAGTACACCGACTACTTCGTATAACTTCCAATGGGGTTTTACAGTAGGTACTCGGTTTTACTGCCAGCACGGTTGACCTGAGCAGTTATTTCGGGGGCAGTAAAACGGTTACTACGTGATTGTTACTCAAGTTGTTACTTGCCAACACGAGTCTACGAATCGATGGCATTTATATGGTATCAGTTCGACCAGAACTTGGATTAGGTAGTTGCGCAATTTCTAAAACATTTACAATTTGTTAAACTAGTAAAAGTTTAAAAATTGTGCAACTGTTTTAGCAAAATATTGAATCTTAATTAATATAACTTATACATCAGTGGAAAGCAATACAATACGGGTGTAACGTAGATTATAAATTATGCAGATTATCAGCGTAAACAGGTAGTGGTATAACAAATAGATTTTTTTAAATTCAATCACAATTAATACTACCCAATTGTTAGATAAAACATTAATAGCGATGTGTTTGATACGGAAATTAACATAAATAGACGTTCATCATTAGTGAAACAAGGAAAAATAGTTCGTTTATTTATTTGGTATTTTTTACCATCCCGCCGCTGTGCATGGCGTGTCACTTCAATATGGTTATCGCATATCAACTCCCATATCAACCCGTTATCACCTCACTACGAGCATGTTGTTGACGTTGAATCATATTTTTCAGATAAACTGTACATTGAAATGTCTTTATCTGAAGTTTTAAAATTGTATATAACCGAAACTTTTATGAACGTAATATTATTGATATGATTTCGATATTGTTGAAGAGCCGAATCATAATTGGCTTTATTTGATTAGGTATCCGTTATCATATCATACTTCATTTGAATAGTACTTAAGTATTTAGCGTATAGCTTAAGATTAGCGTAGTGATTTAGCGTACAGTTCCTAATTTCATCATAAATATATCATCATCATCAAAAAAAGAAATCATAATTAATTCATAACTGACCGAGTAATTGCGTAGCAAACATACAACAACGGATAGTCGAATTGAAATACTCGTTATCGGGTAAAATTAGTACAAAATTTCTATCGAGGATTACCCTTTTCGTTTCAAAAACATTCGAGATTAAAACAAAACTGCCATATATAATCATAAAATTTCAACTCCTTCTTAGGCAGACACAGCCGTCAGCTTTTATGTTATCATTCCATTAACGAAGAAATTAATTAGCCGAGAATGTAACATGACCCAACATCTGTTCGTAGTGGGTGTAGTACGTGTGATTAAATTAATAAAGGGTATTAATTACAATGTCTTGTATGATCGGCTCGTTTATGGTAGTAAAGACTGAATAATATTTTCAACATTAGAAACTGTTAACATTGAATAAAATATACCTACGCTTAGATTTCAATGAAAAATATAATTTGAAATAATGCGAGAATTATGGAATCTTTATTTAAAAAAAAGACTATCTCATGCGATGTGATAGGTCCTCTTCGACTGGGGACGCTACAGCAAATAAAAAGAAACAGAGAGTTTGCAGAAAAGTTTGTGACCAAATGCAGAAATATCTAGGTCATAAGTAATTAGACCCCTAAACGATTGGAGATAACTAACATTTCCAAGAAGTTTTGAGTTAAAAGAAGCCCCTATGCATCGTCCTCGTGCGTAAACCACTCGCGGAGAGATTCGCAGAGAGATTCAATTCGGGATCTGCGCATGGACACCACAAGGCAAGCGTGCGTGCCAGCAAACGGATGGTCAAGCATGCCAGTAAACGTGTGGTCACTGGTCAAGCGTGCCAGCAAACGGGTCACCGGGACAGCCTGCGGGCGAGGCGTTTCGAAGTTGATAGTGAGCGTATAACCCATAGTTCTCCATATAGAAAATACTAACCGCTAAAGGCAAAGCGGTGCTGGTCGGGTCTGGGGTGACTCAAATGAGCTATGTGTGACTTCAATGGATAAAAGAAGACGTAGTGGTCCTGTCTTCTAAGCCGTAAATCGCGCTGTACATAAACTACCTCCATGTGAAATCCCACAGTAATTTAGTTCTCGGCAACCCGACAAGAGGCCTCAAGCCAGTCCGGCAAATTTCGGTAGCCAAGACAATCGCACTGATTCATCTCCCTCGGTGAATTAGATTCTCAATTAGGCGAGATCGTCCGGTAATTACTGGTGGTTAATGGACTGATATAATGGAACGCCTAGTCTTAGTAGTAGACTTGACGAAGTTAGAGCCCCGTTTGCCCTCAAAAATTAGATCGATTAACCTATTTTATGTAGGCTAATCCTATGTGTATGCAAATTTCATGATGATCGGTTCAGTTTAGTTTAGGGTACTGAGAAGGACATAGGCTATATTTCACGCGGGCGAAGCCGCGGTAGCTAGTTATGAATAAATGGGACTTGGACCTTACTTACACATAATTCTCTATCACAAACACTTTTACCGGTTTCGATAAAACTTGCAAAGTTCCCTAGTTTGGAGTATGCCTAGTTCAACTGAAAATAATATTTGCAATGCGGATTATACAAAGTGTTGAAGATATGCGTTCATAAATGTTCACACCCGTAATAGTTACCTACAACTTTAGCAATATTTCCAAAGCTTTGTTAAAATAAATTTATAGCTGGGAGGCTTTATTTATGCTCCCTGCAAGCCAACCGTTCCGAAACTGGAACTCGACGGAAATGCATGTAGGTAACATCTATGCATAGACAGACACACATGTATCCGGCGCCTAGCCTGCTGTGATACGTCGCTAAAATTAAATACACATATGGTCTGCATTTTACATGGAAGACAAATTGCAAAATTGCTATTTTCAATCTAAATCTGACACAAGGGTTACACACGAAAAACAAAAGTAAACATTTCAATAATTCTTTGATATATTAAAAATATAACTATTTTTTAAGCGTTTCGTAGTACATAAGGTTACCCTTATAGTTTCGCAATAACCGTTTGTTATTGGATAGGTCATTCAAAATATTGTATTGACCGTGCTTATTTTTGTTGGAGTCAAATAACTCCTGCAAGCTAAATGGTTGTTTATGCATACGTGAAAAAGATCAGGGCAAATAATACACCTACGAAGTTGAAAGGAAAACTACAAAAGCTAGGCAATGTTCACTAGTCGAAGAGTTATAGCCGGACATCTTATAAAATGACATACCCCACATTGCTCGTGCGTGGCTTGACACACACTTAGCCGGCTTTTTTATCAATTTCAACATTGGCACGAATAAGTCTGTCATTTCATCAGAACAATGTTCGGCTTTCCTAACAACTCGTAACTTTCACGGTACGTCCGTCAATTCGTTTCAGTCCTTCCGTTGTGCAAACATTGTTTTAAACAATATAAGATCATTGACACTTTTATGGGCTATCAATTTGAAGGGGGCAATTTTATTGGTTTTTCAACCATGGACTACAGTTTATTTCCTAAAGTTTCAACATTGTTGTATTTACACGATTACCCAAAAAGGAGTTTTATGTTTTACGATTCAGTGACAGGTTGAGAGATGAGTTTTTTTTAACCACCATAACTTCTAAATGCATTAAACTGATTTGGTTGTGTGAGGTATCGTTAGAATCTGTTCTCATTGCATATTCCGAATGACCGATACTTTGTATGTTATTCGGAATATGCAATGAGAAATGCTTTCTACAAAAAAAATATAGTCTATGTCATAGAGTATATTTTATTGTAGAAAGCATTTTTTAAACCTTTTTTATGTGAATTTATCTCAATTTCTGCAGTAAGTTACATATGTCCAGAACAGGGACAGAAATATCAATACTTTGATGGTATCGATACTAACGAGATATTAATAAAAATATCGATATTGTAGGTATTAGTATTTTTGTATTTACTTTATGCATAAAAATATGTATTATTTTATCAATATGTAAACTAATATTTTTAAAATTTTAGGGTATGGATAAAAAAAAAATATTGATATTTTATTTATAAAAATTATTTCTTTCAAGTTGTCAGTTCACTGCACGCGTCACACGCTCGTCTGTCCTTGTATTATATCATATGTACGAAAAGGAAAGCAATTAGTTATCTATAGGTAGTGTTGTTGTCGAATATATTGGTATTAAATTAAAGTGATAGTTCAAAGTATTGATTCAGAATACTAATTTATTTAAATACTTAGATATGTATAAAAAGGTATCGATACTTCTTGTGGTATCGATATAAGTCCCTGGTCCAGAATCAGAAAAGATATATATTATTACGTCTATTATCTTAATGCTTACCACGGCAAGTGGAGGCTCACTTTGGACCACAGCCAGTGACATTAACACAGATACCTTGAGGAGTTCGTGCTCGCACATGTCTAGCGAGACAAAGACGAGCACGCTACTCCTGCGGTTTCAGCTGTCTTGCATTTAATGCAAAATGCTAGTTTCTAAAATCTACGATTCCTAGCCGCTATTTTCCGCGACATAGTCCGTGTACATTAAGCTTAAGTTATTCGCTGATAATTAGATTACTGATAATCAGCTTACTTTGTGTGAAAGAATTTATAAAAATCGTTTTTAGAATTTCTGGATGTGTGGTGTAGACAAAGCTGAAGGCACCAGACTATTAACAAAGTAGTGGGCTTAAAAATGGATTACCGCAAGTTGATGCACTTAGCCCATGCTCAATATCCCCGAGTTTGCGACTACCTTGATCGCGCTTTGCATTCTTTCTTTCTGCCGATCCTGCAAGGCAGCAAGTTGATGTTACACATAAAATTGAGGAATTAGAGGAAAATAATCCATCAGCGGATTGAAATCCAAAAATCCGTCACCACTCACAGCTGTCAATAAATAGTAAATGCGATAATTGCATGCGGGTACCGAGATGCCACCCGATAAATGAAGGCTAAATTTGGACTCCAGCCAGTGACATTACAGATATCTTGAGCGCTAGACATGGGCTAGCATTAAACTCACGCGATATCAGCTACTAGCAAACATGCGTAAGCAAAGAAATCCCTCGCAACATCAATCAATTGTAAATGGGTTAATTTGGCATGCACAATCGGATATACCCACCCGCAAATGAAGGCTGAATTTGGACTCTAGCCAGTAATATCACAGATATCTTGAGCGCTAGACATGGGCTAGCACCAAACTCACACGGTATCAGCTACTAGCTAACATGTGAGCTAAGAAATCCCTCGGAACATCAATCAATTGTAATCGGGTTAATTTGGAATGCGCAATCGGAGATGCCACCCCCAGCTATAGACATTATTGACATGATTCCTTACGCCCTCGATCGGCTTTTACGATATGCGCGGGAAGAGAAGCAGCTGCGTGGAAGAAAACTAAAAATGTATATTTTGATTTAATTATATTTATTTTTGAAGGGAATACAATAACTACAAAAAATCACGTTTGTTGTTCGGGAGCCCCTTTAAATAAGTATATATTTTTAGTGCTTAATGTTATAGCGGTAACAAAAATACATCACCTGTGAAAAATTCAACTGTCTAGCTATCGCGGTTCATGAGATGCAGCCTGGTGACATACAGACGGACGGACGGACGGACAGTGAAGTCTTATTGATAGGGTCCCGTTTTTATCCTTTGGGTACGGAACCCTAAAACGGGAATTTCTCAATTTTATCCAAAAAACCGGCCAAGTGCGTGTCGGGCCACGCGCAGTGTAGGGTTCCGTAGTTGCGAATCACAACTTTGATTTCACACCGTTCACACTCGCATCTCACAGTTTAACGACCAAAATCATGTAACAATAAAAATGTATGAAATTTTACATAAGTTGGTTGCCTATAACTTTTTAGTTTGTACTTAGTACTCAGCTCTGATAGTTTTCCTTTCAACTTCAGTATATATACTACTGCTGTATTTTTTTTCACGTATCCATATAGTTATAACCGTTTAGTAGATAGAGGCGGGACACTTGCGTCTAACAAAAATTTGCACTTTAAAACCACATATTTCGGAAACGGATCCCTAAATCTAAAAATGGTGTTCTCAACCTCACAATATTTTTAAAGACCTATCTAACAATACCCAACACGATGGGTTTATACAAAAAAATATTACTCCCTCTTTACTTGTATGGGAGCTACCCCAAAAAATTTTTTTTTCAAGATTTTCTTCTACCACTTCTTTTGCCATGACTAAATACCTTTACCAAATTTCAGCTTTTTAGTACTTATAGTCTCTGAGTAAAACCGCGGACGGACAGACAGACAGATATGGCGAAACTATAAGAGTTCCTAGTTTACTACGGAACCCTAAAAATACGTATTTAATTTCAACTTTCAGGTAGTGTTGCCAGGTGTCCCGATTTACGCGGGACGTCCCGATTTTCAGAGGTCTGGGGACGCGTCCCGATTTGTACCTGATCGGGAAGCTAAATGTCCCAATTAAACAAAAAATTAAAAAGTTTTTTCATTAAAAAATTTATATTTACGCTACGTAATTTTTACTATTACATCACTATGTCAAATTCAAAATGGAACACATCAGCGTCACATTTATGTGACATTTATAATACTATACTTGCATCAGTAATATCCAAGCAAACAAAAAATAATCATCAGAGTAGCCTTCTTTGAAGAGCAATTACTACAAGGCACACTAGGCCGAGCTACGTAAAGCATTAGCCAAAGAGCATTTAATTCTTCTTGGCCATTAGCGCTATGTGGCGTTCCATGGGAAACGGTGTTGAGGTTATGTGTGTAATGGAAAAATGTGCAGTAGAATGCAGTGTATGAGAACTATCACACGTACATTAATTTAACATTATTATGTAATCTGTGTGGTACTGAGCTTCAAGATTATTGAAATGATATGATGATAATTGTTGCTAGTTGAATTAATGAGTAATGAAATTAAGAATAATGTGGGTAATGTAATATTATTATGTGTAATTTGTAATATTCATAACATGTGTATCGTATGTGATGAAGGTCAGTAGGAGTAATGTCTCCGATACAATAAATACTTGTAATGCACATTGACGCGTTCATATATGTAGTTGAATTAATGAGCAATGAATTTAGGAATAATATAGGTTAATATGTATGTGATGATGCTCAGGAGTCATGACTCCGTTACAAATACTTGTTTGTAACGGATTTATTGACGTGTTCATATAGTTGAATTGATGAGCAATGAAATTAAGAATAATGGAGGTAATGCGAAATAGTACGTATGTTTAATCTGTAATATTCATGACATGAGTACATAATACGATTATGTGATGATGCTCAGTACTTCTCATTTTGCACATGAGGCGTTCATATAACTAGGTAGTTGGATCAATGAGCAATGAAAATAATTATAATGTAGATAATGCGAAATAATATTATGTGTAATCTGTCTTTTTATAACATGAGTAAATAATACGATGATGTGATGAAGCTAAGTAGGAGTGAGAGCTCCGTTACAAATACTTGTTTTGCACCGTAATGACGTAATCGGCTGACTTCATAAGCTTTGCGGTAGGTTGTATTCGTCTGGCCATGCCTGCGGTCTAATCGCGAAATAGAGTTTACCAAATAAGGCAAACTACCGTAATGCGCCAGTCTACGAAATGTTATCTGCTTTCCGATTTGTCTCTTTAAGATCCAGTGGGTGTGAGCATTATTTACGTTAGTATGTTAAGTAACACTTGGCGTGGTCCCCACTGGGATGGGTGACCACAAGTGGTATAAATTGGTCCCGGCTGTCATCATTGATGGTAGTCGGTAAGCTCAAAATCTGACACTAGTGTTGGCCACTTACACATTGTTATTGTCAATGTGTAAGTGGCCAACACTAGTGAAAATAGTTATTAACAACTAGTAACCAGTGGTCATGAACTAAACGTTTTATTTCAGACTAGCTTTGCTTGAGGCCTGCGCTTACTATTGCGTTACTTAAGCAAATTTCTACGCAACAGAATTTTCTTAAATGAAAGCGTCTCAGTATCCGTGACATTTGTGTACGCAAACTAAACGAATTTAAATGTATTTTTAATAACAATTACTACGTATTATTTTCTTAAATCTGCGATACGCCAGCACTTTCATATAGTCCGTACTTTACATATTTGTTACCGGCCACACCCGATTTCGGGACCAGCCGGCCTATTTACTAACTCAAATGACAGGTGTCGATGCCTATCAATCTAGTATTTGCTGTTACAATGCGGTTTTTGTATTTCAAATAAAAAGTTCGAGCAAGCAAAACCCGCATTATAATTGTAAATTCTAGATTGATAGGCATTGACACCTGTCATCCGAGTTAGTAAATAGGGGGGCAGGCATAGAAGTATGAATACTCTCTAGAATGTGAATATTGCTTGATCTGTCCTACGACTTATACTCGTAAAACATACACGCGGCTTTCTCGCGACCCCAGTCATCTGACGTCTGTCGAAGTGCAAATATCAGAACGAAATTAATTGTTTATAGCCGTAAACATGCCTAGTTGTGCAGTGAAATCCTGCAAAAATACTGACAGAAATAATAAAATGTTATCCCGACCTGTTACTTTTCACATGTAAGTAAGGCAATGTATGTTTTATTTAAAAAAATTAAATGTATTTATACGCCATTTTAAATGTCTAAATCCTTAGTAAGTAAGAGAAGATAGTACGAATAGTGATGCCCCTACTTACTCTTACAATATATCGATAAACAATGTACATGAATACGACATGAGTACAAAGGAGCGTACCAGAAGTATAATTGTGACCCGCTTCTACTAACTCATATAACAGACCATGTCTTACCTCTATATCCTGTCAATGCTTGATTTTAAAATATTTCTAATGCAATGCCTTTAATTTTTGCTAGTTTTCATTATTATTTTTTCTTAGAAACATATACCTATTTAATTTTTCGTATTTCTCCTTTTTTTGACAATGTCAAATAATCAAAGTAAAAGTAATTTTATTTTTAAAATCCTAACCGGCCTTTTAGTAAACTTCTTTATAGACAGTACTTCTTCTTCATATATTTGCCAAATTATATATTGGCATGAATGCCTTAATACGCTCAGATTATGATGATATATCTATACAACATGTTACCAGTCAAACTTGTTTGTCCTTAAAGTGCCAAGATAAAAAAGTTTGTTTCTAATGTTTGGATGGGTGTGATTTACAAATACATAACTTCAATTTTGGGATCCAAGATTGCGGACACCGCCTATGAAAATAAAAATAAACTTTTAATAAACAGTAGTTCATAACATAGAAGGAATATCTACGGATTCGCAGAACATGATATTAAATGATCTAGAGGATAAAACTTCCAACTAATCTTTCTCAGCCTCACCTTTAATAATAAGCACAGATACTGAAAGAGTTTAGACAAAAATGAACACCGTTTCACAGTGTGAATTCTCATTTACTTTCAGTTAAAATAATGACCTCAAACTAGTCAGCCTAGTGAAGTTTTGTCGTGTAGCAGACAAGCAAGAGAGGGTAACAGATTCGATGTCTGGCACGGCTAAATATTTTAACTTAAATTTCACATGTGTATGTCCGGCGTTCTGAAGCTACCCACGGACATACAACCCACAACATACATTTATATAATCACGTTTGTTTCCCTTACAAGCAGCCAGAGCTCAAGGTCGGACCCAAATGCTACGTTTAGCATGTTTGTATATAGGTGGAAAACGGAATTAAAATAGTGATAAGTTGCTAGCCGCATCATCTTTTGATATTGTTTAATATATTTTCGCCCTTTCCCTTTGCCGGCTTTCCCTTACATTCTACATCTTTTTCATTTGTCCCATAACAGCCGTGCCGCAAGGCTTTGCCAATTCTCATTACCGCATAAATACGGTCATAATAGCGGAACAACAAAGCTTATGATGCTATTAGGAAATAGCTCAGACAATGATGACTAATAAACTAATTTTGATGGTATTTGCACTCTTAGGTAGCTACGCAATTATAATAGAAAACATAATTTCACATTCAAAAACCTTTGTTTTCTAAATTGCAACCGCAGATCTGTATACCTACATTAAATCTGTGATTGCAACAAAATGGTTTGTTTTGTGTTTTCGATATCGATATTACGCGGTGTTGATACATCACTTGTGACAGCAGTGTCAAAAGTCATGAGTGCTATTTTCAAACTGGCGACTAAGTACGCTGGTTTGAATTTCGGTTGTTTGAAAAATCAAACGAACGATTTCTATGTAAATTTTTGTACGTCTTCATGATATCACCCGTTCAAAAATAGCAGCCCTATAAACCCGTCCCCCTTTCCTCTTTTTCACACCCCCCCGGCTTGACATACTAGGTTTTCATACAAAAATGGCTTTATGCGACATCTATTCAGAGTGACGAAATTTTTTTTTTTAATCTATGGGGGCAGGTAACATAAAGCATATAAAGTGATCGTTTACCCTTGGTCTCTACGTTGTCCCACCAGGGGGACCACGGGGATTTTTTACCCGTAGTCCTACCATTCTGAACTGTGTTCGTCAGTAGGTCTACGGGTAAATTATAACAGACCCACTACTAGCCTAGGACTGACCAATTTACCATTATTGCGCGTGTCACGAAAGTAAAAAGTGAATTTCGACACAGCCGAATTCGGCCGAGTTTATGCCGAAACCGAACCTACGGTTGATCTCCACTGTTAGCTACAGCGTAACAAGTAACAACGAAAAACTCACTTTAGCATACATTTTAGTTAATAAAATATCTGGTAATGTTGTGGTAAAAGTATGATTGTGAGTTAAGCTCTGCGTGAAAACCTTCATTCATTCTCAGACAGCACGTGAGACAGTCGCTAAAAATAGACCCGACGCACACATGAATCAGCTGTTACAAGTGCATGTGACGTCGAAGCCAGCACAATAGCGCCACCGCAGCCTCATTTCTCCTCAATGACTGCCTTCGCCTTATTTTCTTGGAATATGACAATAGATTCCGATAATTTTGACGGCAATATTGTAAAATAGTTCAGTAACAAACTACGAATAAGTACTTATTCGTAGGTAATAAAGTAACAAATGGTTAATTCTATTATCCGAAATGCATGTCTATTGACGCTAAAGAAAATAGTTGCAGCCAATTTTATACCAAATTATCCTGTTTTTTTCATACAACTAAGCGGGCAAACAGGCAGAACAGAAAGCAGTTTGCGTAGCCTATGAACGCCTGCAATACTAGGGGTATACCAACCTACCAGTCGCGCGTTGCCGACCTTGAAGAAATCTTTTTACGCCGTATTGGAAGAACCCCATACTGTAGTCTCTCGGGAAAATATGGCAAGGAGTTCATTCCGTAACTTTACCATACGTGGAAAGTTTCTGTCTCAAAACAATCTTAACGTAACCATTAAGGTATGAGAATGAACTCCTTGTCGATGGCGTGAGGTGCGATGATAGAATGTGGCCGTAGACATCATCTCAAACAATTCCTCAGAGCACAGCCCATTAAACAAACGGTAGAAACACACAGAGAGAAGCAAAATCTCTCCTAGACTCCAGTGACTCGATACTGCTTGTGATATTGGGATCGCCGATAATTCTGAAAGATCGTCTTTGGACCGAGTCAAATGGATCAAGTTGGTACTTGGGTGCACCTGCCCAGAGGTAACAGTAGTACTCCGTGTGTGGACGCACTTGTGTCTTTGCCTTGAGGTGAAGTAACGCTTTGCCCTGTTGAGCACACCCACAGCTTTTTCGATGCCATCTTGGCATTGTCCTCCAAGAGACTGCGGTATTAGACGCTGGCAGAAATAAACAAATATAGTTAACACCAAGGATCCCAAACTCGTCAGAGATAGTATGGAACGCAGAGATGTCAGTTACACTCTGCATCACGATTTAGTCATAAAGTTGAAGGTACAAAGGTCGATTATTCATTCAGATTAAGATACTTTGATAAAACCCGCAAAAGAATTCTGGGACAATCAAATCCACGCGAAGGTGCGCGTCTTTATAAAACTTTGTTCGTTCCAGAGATAAATAGATTTGTTCCATTATGTATGAATTCTATTCTTTTGCAAAGGCGAAAAAGTGTACAGCCACAAATAAATTATGAAATCATATAAAAGCGTACCTTTTTAATTGAATAACATAAGAATATTTTTTAAATGATCTCCGTAGAGCAGTTGTTAACACGCCAGCCTGCGAAACGATTGGTACAGGAATCGATCCCGGCCAGGTAATGATGGAAATGTTCAGGATCTTTTTCAGATTGGTGTGAGTCTTGGATGTTTATCAATATATAATTATAAAAATATGATATCGCTGAAATCTACAACCTCAACCTAATTTTACAACACTGTGGGGCTAGCTCAATTTGTGTTATTTGTCGCTCTATAATACTAATATATATATATATATATATATATATATATATATATATATATATATATAGGTAGGTATAACTTTCATTACTTTTTAAATCCGATCAAAAAAGGAGAATGTTACGTAAGTTTCGCGCGTCAGTCATGATTTTCTTTATTTGGATTTGGAACCAGTACGACGACGAGCCACGTTTAGCATGTAGGTGGGCGTGAAGGTGGAAAACGAAATAATAAAAATAGAGTTAACATGATTCGTCAGATATTTTTCCCATTCCCTAGATCGGCTTCGATCTGCGCAGAAAGAGAAGCAGTTGGAATATTAAATGATTGATTTGAACCCTTCTTGGAAATAAAACCTTACTCTATCGGAAATATAAAATGTACACATTTAAACCGAATGATTTTTGTGTGTGGCTCCAAATAAATTATTTTTCACGTGAACATGAAGTATTAAGTTACACGCTACACTACGCTACACTACACTACACTACACTACACCACACTACACTACACTACACTACACTACACTACATTACACTACAAAACCGCAATGTATATAGCCTGTTATATTAAAAGTGAACGAAAGAGACTGGGTATTCACAACACAGGGAATCCTAGTGTGGAGCCCAGAGATTTTTGTGTAAACTGCTGTATTCTTTTTGAGTCAATAAAAATTATTATTATTATTATTAAGTACTTATAAAGTTTTTTAATTCATTGGCATCCTTCTAAATATAAACTAAACTCATAATTGAAAGTAATTTAAGACTACTTTCGAGTAAATTAAAATTACACATTTTTCACATTTAAGAAAAACTCAATAACTACCTCAAACGCTTTGAAAGAGGCTATTAGGCCTTAGTTAAAAACAAAAAATTAAAACAGGACTGAATTTCCAAAAAACACCGAAAAATTAATTCATTTAAACAGTATTATATCAATCGGTCGGTAAAATTTACGCAAAACAAGTGACTTTAGACCGGTACACAATCAGCGACTTAATGTCGACGCAAGAAAACTTTTTACGTTTTTTTTTTTTTGCATATGCTAACGGATTCGATTCCACCCTGTATGTGCAGAGACAGATTAGGTGGAAACTGGAACATCAGGTCTCTGTATCCTTACGGGTTCCATAAAGTGCTATCAGATTATTGTTATCAGCTAACATCTGTTGTTTACGGCGGAACAAAATGGGATTTGCGGTGTAGACTGAAGAAAAAAAGTGTTTTGCGGCGGCGAACAATGTTACGTGTAACATTGGTTGCTGCCGCAAATAACCGTACACCGAAACACAGCAAACAATTTATACCAAATGCATATGTATTTAAAATTGTTTGCTGCGTTTCGGAAGGTACGTTACGACGTTAATCCTGGAATTCTGGCTGCTTTCATTACTTTTTGATTTTAGCCAAAGCATTACAAGCCGCAATTTTAAATGCGTAATAGGAATTCGATTGTTTGCACGCATCGCCGTATCTACTGGTATGGAATGCTATCCTTACTTATGAAGTTATAACAGACACTCTTGGTCGCAAATGTTATTACTTAGTTATCTAGGCCTTACGCGGTCATGTCTAGAAAAAAATTCTGATGGATATGTTAGCAAAAACCGAGATGTATGTCTACACTAGTCTACAGGATTTCAGCGAAGATTGATGATGTAAACGAGGCGGCAGACTGATGTTTTTATGAGTCAAACGCCGAAGGCCGTAGGCCGGAAGCTGTCGTCAATTGATAACAGCTACAAAAGTGGCAATACGTACGTATACTTGATTCAAATCATCATCAGGTCTTTGTTAGTCTCCACTGAAGGAGCACGACCCTCTCTGTACTACCAAAGCCATGAGCCAGAGCAGTCAGAGGATTTGGCCTACACTCTCCGCGCTGGCCACACGCTGGGTTGGAAAGGTCTGTTTGATGTTTATAAGCTTTGTTTAGGTTGTGTTTCCTAAGTCGCCTTCTACGACATCCACGGTTAGACTTGGAGTGGTCCTATGCTACTCGGCCGGAACACGGCTGCAGTAAGGATTTCAGCGAAGATTGATGATGTAAACGAGGCGGCGGACTGATGTTTGTGAGTCAACTGCCGAAGGCCGCACGCCGGAAACTGTCGTCAATTGATAACAGCTACAAAAGTGTCAAATTCGCTGATTACAATCGGCGAATCGTCAACAATTCACAAACAACTAAAGTTTGTTTTATCACAAACATAAACATTTAGTTACCCAGTGTGGATTCAGTATGAATCCCAACCACCAACCATTATCCTAAATACTAATCTAATAAATGTGGAAGTAAGTTTGTAATTCATTTGTTTGTTACCTTATCACGCTTTCTCTACGAATCAATTTTCTTGAAATTTGGCATCTCTTAGGTTAGGGTGCTGAGAAGGACATAGGGTACGTTCATCCCGTAAAAAAGTACTGTTCCCGTGGAATTTGCGATAAACGACTCGGCAAATTTATACGTGAGCGAAGCCGCGGGTAAAAGCTGGTACATACTAACTAATATTACAAATGCGAAAGTTTGTAGGTATGCTTGTTTGTTACTTCTTCACGCCTTATCTACTAAACCAATCTTTTTGTAATATGGCATGTACAAAAAGGTTAGGGTCCTGAGAAGGATATAGGGAAAAAGAGTACTGTTCCCGACAAATTTATACAACAAACATATACGCGAGCGTAGCCGCGGGTAAAAGCTAGCTGTAGTAAGTAATCACAAATCAGAATTGATGATTTGGAAATCAATTTTTTTATTGTTTTAAAATAAACTCACCACTGGCCATTAAACATTTTAGGGTTAATGAAGATCACTTTCAAAAGTTGTGATTTCTTTGAATCATAATGCATAGGATTGAATAAAATTTAAAATGTGTGTGGTCTTATTTCCATTACTTTATTAGATTATAATATTTCAACTTCAAGTTATAATTAAATTTTTCTGCGACAGGACTTCAAAGTTAATAAAAGGAATATTGTTAACTGTAAATATGCCCGTAAGCTCTACTGAACTGCACATTGAAACACTGTTTGGAGTATTATTATTTCATCTAGCACATGTAATGGGGGCGCTACACAAGACAATAAAAGGAGATAGGTAATGTTTTCTTTCTTAAAGAGTGTTGACCAATCATTTAGGAATTAGGAATTTTGAAAAATCTATTCCATATTATTTAAGTATGTAAAATTAAGTTTTTAACTGTTGAATAACTAAACTATTTACCTACCTACACAAGTCAAATATGTCATAATTGTATTTATGAAGTTCCAACCAAAGTTGGATTAATAATGGTGCTATTATAATATGGATGTTTAGTGGCTTATAATTTTCAAGCCATTGACTTTTATATACAGGAACATACTTAGATAATGTTGGCATGAATTAATTTACGAAATACAACTTTGTACCAAAATCATCAAATAATTGATGCCATTCTTTTTCCCTGTTTGTATGGAGATGAACATTTCCAGGGCACTTTTAAGCTTAACACTATGTGCAATACTTTATAGTTATTATTCTTTTAATTTACTGAATTGTGTTTCAGACTCATTGGTCTGAAGCTCCATACTCCTTGACCTAAGAAAATTCATGTGTATAATTTTAATGCTTCTTTCTCAAGTATGTAAGATGTAATTTATCTTAAACTTTCTTTAGGTTTCATGGAGAAAACCAAATTCAAGCAGGAATGTCTACTGCATGATATTAGTAAAAACATTATGCATATTTTATAAAACAGAATTAATAGCGAAATAAATCATGTTGCCAAAAGATGAGTACTTATAATCTGATTACTAATCCTTACAACGCATTTTTCATCTCATTTAATGAAAATATTTGGTCTAACATTGTTTGCAATTCGCACTACCTTACAATGTGGGATAGCGCTATAAGAATGGAGGCTGTATCATGAAACAATTTCATTTTCAGCACGTAGTTATGTAAAAAAGTTTTTGAATAAAATGAAACAAAAATGTTTTAATTCAAGTGTGTGTCAACAACTTATTACTTAATGTTTTTTAGTAATGAAAATAATTGGGTAATAAGGATATAGAATTAACATTTTCTCTGCAAGTATTGGGCCAGTCAATCTTTTTAATATAAGTACATAAATGTATAATAAATGTACATTTTCCAATTACGCATAGATACAAGAGATCTGAACATTCAAATGATTCTTGGTTCTAGTAGAATCAAACATTATTTTTAATAATTAAACAGAAAGATGATATGTTTATAGCATTTGTACAAACTACAATTCATTAGGTAATTTACTGGGTATTTAATAATTACATACAAATACCTACATATGTGCCTCACTAAAACAGTTAAATATTTACAAATCGCAGAGACACAGACTGTTCAATACTAATCAATTACAGAAGGCCAAGCAGTTTTCACAATAAATATTAGGCAAGCATTGTTTCTTGGGAGGTTATCCAACTGTGAAATGTTTCAAGTATACAGCACTTTTTTATCAGGTAACAATGGTACTTGATAAGTAGGTAGGTATTTCCTAAAACTGCGGAACGCAACAAATTGTCGCGCTTCAATGACAGCTATCATTCAAGTGGTGTCAAATCAGGGGTGGGGCGACCAGATTATGGTATCATTAGAATTAGAACAATACCTGATCATTAGCCCCAAATCTTACAGGAAATATTGTAAACCATTGATTTTAACTGAATTGGAACATCGTTTCAATGCTGTTCCTTTATGATTTCGAGGTCACTGCGAGACCTTTGGTTAGAGAAGCGATGAGAAGCAAACTATTATCAACTTACCGCCTGGAGCGCCGCTAACCTGTCCTTCGTCATCCTTTATAGAATATCACACACCAAATAAACGTTTTATCTTGTTACACAATCCCATTCACAGATATTTTCCTATCAAACGTCACTAAACTAAGGACACGAACACTACGTTCACTTCACTCAAAAAATCGATACACACGAAACGAACGAAACTTTGCCATCCGTCTCATAAAATCCGCTATGAAAACTCAATGTTGTAGATGGCGCTGTTGTTGTTTGCTGTGTGTGACGTCAGAGATTGAGTCGGTAAAACAGTTTGACAGGAAATAATAGAGAAAATTACTAATTATACATTATGTAGCATTTTAATGAAATTTAAATATATCTAATATACGTAATACATTATTTTGAGTTTTATATTTTTTTACGTTAAATATTTTGTACAAACAAAGCTAAAATAAAAGTATAACTATATTTTCAAAGTATTGCTTTGACTGCAAATGTCAGACAGCCAGTCGCTGTCAAAATATTCTTCCGTTTAGTCAAGTGACGCCATTGTGAGCCGTAACGACTTTTATCCGCACTGGTTAAAATCAGGATTTTCTTAAACCATCTTGGTAAATAGTGTTTTTATTTTAAGTCGTTTTACTCTAACAAGTGTGTAGATTAATATTGTGTATTTATTTCTGTGAGGTATTGTGTAGTTTATCTGTAATTTGATGTTATGTCCGGTGTCATTGAGCTAAATTCCTATGAGGTTGTCTTAGCGCCATTTGGTGAAAACTTAAAACAAATTTAACTTGTCAGTATATTTAGAGTCATAATTTCATTAATTTGGAGTGTTATTACGGCCCCAAAGTCTGTACTTCACTGTTTGTGTACAAGTGTAGTAAACAAAGAATCTATTGTGAGGTTGTGAGTAAGAGTCTCAAGGTACGCGCCGTTTTTCCATACCAATATAACTTTTCAATTTGTTTTCAGAAACAGAAACATTAAAAATGACGGACGCTGATATGCCTACATTCAAATGCGTGCTGGTGGGTGACGGTGGTACTGGCAAAACCACATTCGTGAAAAGACACTTGACTGGAGAGTTCGAGAAAAGATACGTCGCTACTTTGGGAGTTGAAGTCCATCCATTAGTTTTCCACACAAACCGTGGCCCCATAAGGTTTAATGTATGGGATACAGCCGGACAAGAGAAATTTGGTGGCCTTCGAGATGGTTATTATATCCAAGGTCAATGTGCTATCATCATGTTCGACGTTACCTCTCGGGTCACTTACAAAAACGTACCCAACTGGCACAGAGATTTAGTGCGTGTTTGTGAAGGCATTCCAATCGTACTTTGTGGTAACAAAGTGGACATTAAAGATAGAAAAGTCAAGGCAAAAACAATTGTTTTCCACAGGAAAAAGAACCTACAGGTGAGTTCTTTTTTCTCAATTATACATGTATGAGTACTCCTATTACTCAAATACTTAACGAGATAGACATTGAAAGGACATCTTATTTCTATTCTGTTGACATAATCTAGGTTTCCTGAAACACCTATATGCTTTTCCATCATATAATAAAATTTATTTTTCCATTTTTCAGTATTATGACATCTCCGCCAAGTCAAACTACAACTTTGAGAAACCATTCTTGTGGTTAGCACGGAAGTTGATTGGTGATGGAAACCTAGAGTTTGTTGCAATGCCAGCGTTGGTGCCCCCAGAAGTCACGATGGACCCTCAACTGGTCAACCAAATCGAGAAGGATCTCAAGGAAGCCCAGGACACTGCTCTCCCAGAGGAAGACGAAGACTTGTAAATATAGGAAACTAAATTAAATTCCCAGTGCCCTAAGTCATGATTGAAGTCATGAAAGCATACATGTTTCCTGTGGATATTCTATCAATGACTTAATCTTCATAATGCAATTTAAACTATATTTGTTTGAATTAAATAACTGTTAGCTGTTTATTTGAATATAGATATCAACAGGAAACTGGTTGTATTCAACCTAAGTTCATATACATGTTTAAATTTCATTCCATTAGGTTCTGGTAATCAAGAAGTACACATGTAAACTTAATCTTTACGCATCTAAACATTGCTTTATGTTAATATTGTAAGCATTTCCATGCTAAACATTGTTCAGATGTTTAGGTTTAACATAAGTAATTATAATGTTCAAATTGTTGTTTTGATGAGATCTGAGTTGGATTGTAGCAGCTTGAACCCAAAATGGTATTATTAATCCTTATCAATTTGTAACAAGTCTGCCTTCAAGTGATTTTAAATGTAATTAATATTAAAGAGCATTCATTTCAGAAGTCAGGTCCTCATAATATGCACCTATAAATTGTTGACTTATTTTTTTGTTATGTGAACTTATTAGTTTACTTTGTTTTGCATGCTAGTGCACTTGTACAATGTATAAGTTCATCTTGTAATGATTGCAGTGATGTCATCATAGCGTGTATGTACAAAAGACAAAGTCCCATGATAAATGTAATTAAAAATTCACTTTTTGTTACACACAAGGACTGACAATATTCATTGTAAAATTGTGGTGATACTTTTTGAATAAAGCTGAAAAATAAAAGATTTTTTATTTTCTTCTATAGATGGTTAAGTAAAAGCAGCAGGTGAGCATTTACTGTACGAATTTGTAATTGACAACATATACTTAACAGGAAGTGGTATTTTTTATATATGCAATCGTATGATAAAGTATGATAATCGTAAAAATACCTTGTATGTATATACTTCCATCTATTTCATAATTTTTTTAAAACAAGTACATGTTTTTTGAATTTTTGAAAATAGGATACAAACGTAGGATTTATAAACAGATCATCATCTCCAGGCGTTTGGTTTCCAAGTGGGATTGTAATAAGGCTAGGTACAGATTCAGTCAAAAGTAGAAATTATAGATTTAGGCCTGTAGGAAATTTTGCGAAAGGGACATTACCGTCCGAATCAAGTATAACTACCGAGAGGGTGGTGACCTGAAAGGTTCAGGTCCGGAAAGTTGAATTTTCAAGGGCCATTTCGATAACGGGCCGTTTTCAGCAGGCGGGACATTTTGCGAAAGGGACATTACCGTCCAAATCGCTTTTTAGTCTCCACTGCAGGAGCACGACCCTCTCTGTACTTCCAGAGCCATATATGTATTAGCGCCAGAGCACTCGGAGGATTTGACCTACACTCTCCACGCTGGCCAAAGAAATAAGCAAATTCAAATTATTATTACATCAAAAAATATTCTGGCCGGCATTTACATTTAAAAAAAAAACAGTGAAAACGGATACGATATTTTTATCATTCACATTGAGAGAGGCAAAGGCCTTGGGAAAATTTCCAGACTCCCGGGTAAAATTTCCCCAATCTGGCAACTCAGACAGTCAAAGTCCTGTCAACAAGGAAGAGCCTGTCAATGTCAATATTTTACGTCAGATTGACAATGACAGGAAATAAGGCACAGATATATGTTTATAAGTCCTACGTTTGTGCCCTATTTTCAAAAACTCGTTAAAAATAAATTCTGGTTTAAAAAAATATGGTAGTACATATATACAAGGTAGTTTAGATTGCATATATAAAACCGGCCAAGTGCGTGTCGGGCCACGTGCAGTATAGGGTTCCGTAGTTGCGAATGACAACTTTGAGTTCACACTCACACTTCACGACCTAAAACATCTAACAATGAAAATTTACATTTTCCAGTACATTTTATAAGTTAGTTACCTATAACTTTTTACTTTGCACTTAGTACTCAGCTCTGATAGTTTTCCTTTCAACTTCAGTATATATACTACTGCTGTGTTTTTTTTCATGTATCCATATATAACCGTTTAGCAGATAGAGGGGGGGGGGACGGGACACTTACCTCTAAAAAAAAGACCTATTTTACTAACCCCACACGATGGGTAAGTAGAGAAAAAAATTACTCCCCCACTTTACTTGTATGGGAACTACACTAAAAAAACATTTTTTTCAAGATTTTTTTCTACCACTTTTTTGGCATGATTAATATACATACACCGCGGACGGACAGACAGACATGGCGAAACTATAAGGAGCATACTATACCGAGCATTGTAATGCTATTTAAAAACCATTTAAGTGAGTAAGAGCTTTCTTCAATTTAATCAACTTTCTATTCATCTGATATGAATGAAGTAGAATACCACACTACTAAATAGTGGGTAGTATTGAAGAAATACGCATGCTTTGAATAGGACATACTCTGTCTAATCTGTGCTTTGAATGCGTTATACCCTACGGGGTAATATGTGATGAGAGAATTCGACGCGGTGATTCGAAGTCACGGTGGTGTAGTTGGTAACACACTTAGGGCGCAGACCTAAGACTCGTGGGTTCAAATCCTACCTGTGGCGAATTCTTTTTCATCACATATTTTCAATATTAATAATATACCGAGCATTGTAATGCTATTTAAAAACCATTTAAGTGAAACTATAAGGGTTTCTTGTTTACTACGGAACCCTTAAAAATACCACTTCCGGTAAAGTATATGTTGTCAATTTCTGAAGATGGATCTAACCTGGCTTTGCCAAACATGCTTGTAACGGCTTCGTCGCAAAATGTCCCCTAGTCGCAAAATGTCCACTGGTAGCAAAATGTCCCCATTCCATTTTTTTTTTCGAATTATATCAAGTAATGATATAAATGAGAGAGTGAGTTTGTTTATTTGTTTGTTACGCCTTCATACCGTAACTTGACTACTGAACAGAGTTCATTTATAATATAAGTATGGATTAGTGCTACTGGGAATAAGTCCTAACAAACAATGACTACCATATTACATCTTCATCGCCATCTGAGCGTATTTCCCGGTTGCACCCCCTATAGTGAAGAGGAGTCCGCTATCATGACTGCATTTATGCGGTAATATGATTTGGCCTTTTTCACAGCTAGTTACTTTTTTAAATATTTGACCATAACTTTTTGATTTTACATAACACTTTCTTAATCTTATATATAAAAAAAAAAATTATGCGATAGGGACATTTTGCTACCAAGGGACATTTCGCGAATGAGACGAAGCGCTTGTATGTAACTTCTAGAGATCGGCTAATTTTCATATTTGGCGACTAATTTCGAGTAATTATTGTCATGACCAGAATTTGAATCCGTGGTGGTGGCTAAGCCAAAAAGCGTCACACTGGTCCAACTATTTAGGCAGCAGGAGGCAACAACGGAACAGACATACTTACTTACAAGTGCGACAAGGATCATTTCAAAGAATATGAATTTTTGGCACTTAGATGATAGATGACACTGACTGAAATGACACTATTATTGCACCTGAATACATCGCGCGAAAAACAAAAGGGACCGAGAGGAAAGTGAATTTGTCTGAGCAGACTATTGTTCCAAAACACACAGGAAGGACCTATTGTATGTTAGTTTGGGTCAAATTTAAAGCAGGTTTCCTGGTTGAGATCTATGGTACCTTACCTACAGACAACACAATGTACAAATCACAGAACTATAACTCAAGTTATTGTTCTAGGTACAAATTGTCTGTGATGGTACTTAACTCAGAATAATTACCTAACAGTGCAAATTATTATGGTAGGTACTATAGCTAATGAGTAAGACTCGATTCGTGTCTTATTTGAAGTAATGGCTGGTATACACTTTGATTAGTGCAGGTGCGAAGTACATACATTTCCTACTAAACGTTTAGTAGCAAATGTATGACCTTAACACTTGCACTAATCAAAGTGTATACCGGCCATTAAAGCAGCGGGTTTTTCGGTTTGTTTCCGAATGGGAGTCAACAGAGTACTTTGGGACAGTTACACCACGATCTGGTAACACTGCTACACAATGGGAAAAACATTCCCGTTGCGTAGCAGTTTTACACATTGCAACTATCTTGTACTCAATGGCACTCTGTATTCCCGTTCAGCAATACTTACGAAGGTTAAATAAAACAAGTGAAAGCATTAAAGATTATTTAACCTTAGTAAGAGTTACTCAACGGGAATATGGCCTCGATGGCAATCTTGCCATCGAGTAACAGTTTTTCTGGAAGGTAATTTTTGAATATGTATCGCTCAAAAATGTATGGAGCAATCGCTGATCTTGTAAAAAGTTCCCCTTAGCTGATACGTCTATGAGGCGTTAGATCAAGGAATATAAATTATTCTCCCCGACGTTAGTTAATTTTCCTTGAGCTTCTTTTCATTCTTCTTCACTGAGCGAGCAAAAAACACATGCGTGTTTTTTGTAAACAGCCATGGGTAAAAATAAGCATGCTACTTACTAGCATTGTAAAAAATAGACCGTAGATCGTGGGTCGATTTATGATTACTTTTTTTGAGCAAGAGTGCGTCAGTCGTTTGCGGGCAGGACACTCACACTACCATGCTCATTAGAAGCATGCTCTAGCAAGACAAGTGTATCTGTAGCTATCTTAGCCTTGTTATCCTTCGCTTCGTAGACGTTTTATTTTTTTAATTGTACCTATATATTAAAAAATAAAATATACAATATGATCAGTTTATTTAATTTTGAAATTTACATTTGTAAATGCATAATATTAACGTGAACTACATTCCTAAACTTAAAAATTAAATTAAACAATTCACTTCTTGGCGGCTGCCTTCTCCCGGGCCTTCTTACCCTCCTGGAGCATCAACCTTTCTTCCTCGGACAGATTTTTGTTGATCTTGGTGATGACACCCGTACCGAGGGTGAGGTCGCCCAGACGCAGTGTGAATCGCTGACCTGGTTCGCACACCATGGGCTTCAAGAGGCGCAGATTTAATCTGTGAAACAAATATTTTAATTGACCAATCTTCCTAATACCTTGTTTTATCTTAACTGACATCGTCATGTTTTGCTAGTTGTAGGTTTTCAATACTACCTACTAGTATATACTGACATAGGGGAAAGATTTGAATGTTTGTTTCCATAAGTTCCAAAACTAGTGGCCCAATTTATAAACAACTAATAAATCTAACTATCTGTGAAATTGCTAGGTTTTATAAATTGGAAATTAAAAAATAAATAAGTTTGTTTTGCTGCATTCCTATTCATATTTTTTATTCACATAAATGAACATATGGTGTGTATATGTGTCAGATTTTATTACTCACTTAGCATCTTCACCAGGCATCACCATCTCTTTGTCAGGAATAGAGACCTGCGAAGCGCAGTCCCACGTCATAGAAAACATTTGAAGTTGAATGAAGGATGTAAATGGTTTAGAGCGGCCACCCTCCTCCTTGCTCAATATGTACACGGCTGCTTCTACATTGTCATGGGCCTTGACTGTGCCTGGTTTAGCCATGACCATACCACGCTTGATTTGCTCTCGTTTAACGGCGCGAACTAGAGCTCCGAGTTGGTCACCAGCCTGTGCCTCTTCGAGGGTCTTATGGAACATTTCCACACCGGTGACAGTTGTCTTCATAGATTTGCCGTGTCCAACAATTTCACATTCAGTTCCCTTCTTCAGCACACCTAGAAAATTGGAACTTTATAAAGTATATGCTCTAAAAAGCATTTCTCAGTTACCAGAACTAAATTATTGTAGAACAAACAAGTTTTTCACATTATCCTAAAAAAAATATCAATTTTTTATTCACATAAAATGTATGTTACATTAAACCTTTCGGTATTTGCGAATATTACGCTTAAAAATAATATTAAAGACTAGCAACATCCTTGTCACACCCCTGGTGTTACAGTTATCCATAGGCAGCAGTGATTGCTTATATCATAATGTATAAAGCAAGAGAAATAATTACATACTATGTCTATGTCAATTTAGAATTTAATCTAACTAACCTCTTTGTAAGCGTCCAGTAACAACAGTACCACGACCAGGGATGGAATGAACAGATTCTACAGGCAAGAGGAATGGCTTGTCCAATTCACGAACAGGTGTTGGGATGTATGCATCGACTTCTTTCAGCAGCTGGGTGATGGCATCCGCTCCGATTTCGGGACTCTTGCCATCCAAGGCACAGAGAGCAGACCCTAAAAAATAGAAAGAAATAATAATTAAAAATTCAATGTTTCAGATAATGGCATTTAGATTTGAGTTGCATGCTAGTTTTGGGGCAAATGGAATGAAAAATCATGTACCAGTTGGTTCTCTTAATGAGCAGATAGTGATGTAAGTTGTAGAACAATGGCTAAAACTTGAGAACACCTCATTCGATATTAAACTTTAGCCCTGCTCTTTGCCATTTAGTATTACTTTCATATTTTAGACTCAGTATAATTTTTTCTAAAAAACACCATGTAGTGTAGTTTAAAAACTGTCTCTTTTGTTAAGTCTGTTCAAATTCTTGGGCATAGCTTGCCTTCCATACATATCTCTCATATAATAAGTAAGTATTATAAAAAAATATACCTTTGATAACAGGAACATTGTCACCATCATATCCCATTTCAGACATAAGCTCTCTTATTTCCATCTCAACTAGTTCCACCATTTCCTGGTCAGCAGCATCAACTTTATTGATAAATACTACAACATGTCGGATGCCGATCTGTTTAGCTAGCAGCAAGTGCTCCCTTGTTTGTGGCATCACACCATCAGTTGCTGCTACCACAAGGATGGCGCCGTCCATCTGTGCTGTACCTGTTATCATGTTCTGAAATAGAGAAGAAAAAAAGTTTAAGACCCACAGTGTAGAATTTCTGAAAATTATCTACCTACTGTGGGTCTAAAACTTTGTTTTACTAAAAGATGGAGAGGAAGGACCTTAGAGATCGCCATTCTATCCATTTGTAGATTAATTGCTGTTTTCTGGGCATGAACTTAGGAATTCTACTGATAATTTGAAATGAAAAAACTTTGACCTTTATTTCGTCATCAGGTTTTGTTTAGTCTCCACTGCAGGAGCACGACACTCTCTGTACTATCAGAGCCATATATTAGCCAGAGCAGACAGAGGATTTGGCCTACACTCTCCACGCTGGCCAGACAGGTTGGAGAGGTCACTGTGATGTTTATAAGCTTTGTTTAGCTTGTTTTTCCTTAGTTCCCTTCTTCGACATCCACGGGAAGACTTGGAGTGGTCCTATTCTACTCTGCCGGGAAACACACGGCATACATACATAGTATCACCTCTTTATCCCTTACGGGGTAGACAGCCTAAGGCCTAAAACTAAAAGGCCACGTTTAGCATGTTGATGGGCTTAAAGATGGAATATGGAATCAAAATAGTGATGGGTTGCTAGCCGCCTTTTTAGGGTTCCGTACTAAACTAGGAAGCCTTATAGTTTCGCCATGTCTGTCTGTCTGTCTGTCTGTCCGTCACCGGTTTTACTCAGAGACTATAAGTACTAGAAAGCTGTAACTTGGTATGAGTATGTATATTAATCATGGCAAAAAAGTCATAGAAAAAAATCTTGAAAAAAAAATTATTTTTGGGTAGCTCCCATAGAAGTAAAGTGGGGGAGTAATTTTTTTTTTCTCTACTTACCCATCGTGTGGGGTATCGTTAAAAAGGTCTTTAAAAAAAAGCGTGAGGTTGGGAACACCATTTTCCGATTTAGGGATCCGTTTCCGAAATATTTGGTTTAAAAGTGCAATACAAATCTTCATCATTATCCGGTCTTTTTTAGTCTACACTGCAGGAGCACAGCCCTCTCTTTACTACCTAAACCATATATTAGCCAGAGCAGTCACAGGATTTGGCCTCCACTCTCCACGCTGGCCAGACGGGTTGGAGAGGTCTCTTTGATGTTTATAAGCTTTGTCTGCTTGCGTTTCCTAAGTCGCCTTCTACGACATCCACGGGATGACTTGGAGTGGTCCTATTCTACTCTGCCGGGAACCACACGGCTTTGACCTTTATTTCGTCACTACATATTATAAAACAAAATGCTCCGCGGCGTCTGCCTGTCTGTTGTGATAAACTCAAAAACTCATGCAGGTTTCGCTGATAGATAAAGTGATGTGGAAGGTAAATAAGTTTAATACAGGCGCCGGGCGGGCGCCACCACATCTGCTGGTAATCATATAAAACTAGATTGAATGAAGGTGAAAGAAATTGGTAAGTACCTATTAAAGTATAATAAGAGGTGATTTAACACATGATATTTTCAAGATCCTACAGAATACAAAAGTACAGGGTCATCATTAATAGCTAGTAATGTAAAATCTTACTTTGATATAATCAGCATGCCCAGGGCAGTCTGTGTGACCATAATGCCTCTGCTCTGTTTGGTATTCAACATGAGCGACATTGATGGTGATACCACGAGCCTTTTCCTCTGGAGCATTATCAATGTCCGTGTAGCCTTTCTTCTGTGCTAGGTTGAGATCTGCTAATACTGTAATATAGAAATTTTTAATGTTAATTGTTATTGAAACAGTTTGAAAATTTAATGTCACCAAAGGAGGGTTGTGAGTAATGGAGTGGCACTTAAAGAAGAAGAAGAAGAAAGGAGGGTTGGTGAGAACACAGAAGCCCGGCATTGGTTGAATGATGAAATATCAGACAACGAATTATGATGCAAATTTACAAAATGCAAAAAAAAACAAACATTATAAAAAGGGGCCTGTGTTTATAGATGAGTATGTCACAAATGTGTACAAATTGAGTCCTTCTGACTCATAACAGCTTACCAGAGCCACACTAGGGTGTCTGCCACCACTTATTTTAGAAAACCCTCAAGGATGATGATATGCATGGAAGCATATTGAACAAAAAGGCAGGTAGGTAAACAATTATAATAAAATTACCTTTTGTTATGGCAGCGGTCAAAGTAGTCTTCCCATGGTCCACATGACCAATTGTGCCTACATTGCAATGTGGTTTAGTTCTCTCAAACACTAGCTTCTCAGCGTAGTTCCTCCGGAGCACTATACTTAGTGGTGTTAAGCCAGGCAAGCCATTGCCACATTTTGTCAGTTGGGAGCAAGGGCTGTTTTTCAACACCAATTTGAGAGCTAAGATAATAGTATTTTAATTAATATACCGGAAAATCAATAACATAACCTATAATCTTACTAAAAAGTAGAGAATTAAGATTTAGAAAATAATGAGTATAAATTGTAAATTAAATGTGTTATAAGTAGAAGAGGAAAAGGGCCTTCCACTTTGCATGCCTAGACGTTCCCATAAAGTAGTGAAGTAGGTAATATGGTAACATTTACATAACCTAGAGATAACCAAAAAATATCGATTACGGTATACAAAAGGTGCCAAGAACACACACTTGTTTTTATTTTATATTTTATAAGTTAGAATGACTAGGAAACAGTGACAAATAAAAAGCTATATCATAAAAATACTATACCTGGATTAACTAAACTTTTAGCAAAAGATATAGACGCCATTGGCGCTGCGTTTGTAAATTACTTTGTAGAGAATTACTTAAATTTTGAGGTTTAAACCCTGCTTATTATTTAGACTAGGAATCACAAAATTCCTACATAAAATCAATGTAGATCACACCGAAATGAAATTGTGCCTCTAGCTAGCACTCTTATTTTATTTCTCCTTGATGATTGACAGTTGTTTTTTTTTTTTGATAAAAATTTTCTTGTGCAGCCAAAGCGATTTTTGCTTCTTCCTATGAGTAAAGTTTATTGTACTGTACCATTTGTTAATGACTGAATAAAATCGTAAAGATTTTTCTATTCCATTCACATATTTTTGGGTTCTCTGACGTTGTGACACTAGTCCTCGAACGATTTTTGTATGGAAAAACCAAAAACTAACAAACGATTTCGGTTTCTGTAATTTTGCCGATCGCAAACGAGCGGGTTTTCCACAGGGGTTTTCTATACAAAAATCGTTCGAAGACAAAGTGATCACGTTCAAAATTAGTACAATATCTTGGGTTCCTCAAGAAACCAAGGTGTTACCTGAACGACCGACGGACATCGTGCGGCACCGCACCCTAAGAACCTTAGAGTATCTAGGAACCCAAGGCATAGATTAAATACTTAGAGTATCAATATAACTATAGAGCGCTCCTAATGTTTTTCGTCGTTGTGGAGTGCTATTTTTGAACGCGTGACTCACTAAATCGGAAGTCGTACACGACTACAAGTCACACTCGTCTTCCAAGTCAGGAAATGCCATTTTGCCATATTTTTGAAACCATCGTTTGAACTTATCTGAGGTTTGAACTGTAGTGCTGCCAACCTTCAACGAAAAATATTTAATTTCTTCTTATTTCACGCAGAATTTTTTATAAACTTTTTTAAGGTTATTAAGGATTTTTAAAATGTTTAAGAAACGTAGCGTCAAACGGAACGTAAAATCATGACAGATGAACTTCAAATGACAGGAAGTGACTTTGACATAAAAGCGTTCGTCGCTTGCGGAAACGAGCGGTGTCAACCGCTCGTTGCAATCACTCGTCAACTAACGATTCAAAAATGCGACCTTTTGGAAACACTCGCGTCAATCACTCGTTTAGTGAGTCACGCGTTCAAAAATAGCACTCCAGGAGTGCTATTTTTGAACGCGTGACTCATCAAAACGCAAGTCGTGCACGACTACAAGTCACACTCGTCTTCCAAGTCATGAAATGCCATTTTGCTATATTTTTGAAACCATCGATTGAACTGTAGTGCTGCCAACCTTCAACGAAAAATATTTCATTTATTCTTATTTCACGCAGAATTTTTTAAAAACTTTTTTAAGGTTATTAAGGATTTTTAAAATGTTTAAGAAGTGTAGCGTCAAATGGAACGTAAAATGATGACAGATGAACTTCGAATGACAGGAAGTGACTTTGACATAAAAGCGTTCGTCGCCTGCGGAAACGAGCGGTCTCAACCGCTCGTTGCAATCACTCGTCAACGCATGATTAAAAAATGCGGCCTTTTAGAAACACTCGCGTCAATCACTCGTTTAGTGAGTCACGCGTTCAAAAATAGCACTCCAGGAGTGCTATTTTTGAACGCGTGACTCACTAAACGCGTGATTGACGCGAGTGTTTCCAAACGGCCGCATTTTTGAATCGTTAGTTGACGAGTAATTGCAACGAGCGGTTGAGACCACAAACTATATAGAGATACTACGTATCAGACTGCCAACTGCGAACAAAAAATTTGTACCATAGCCTTTTTTTTTTAATGTTACTAACTCTACTGACATTTCGTAACTTTTTTTTAAATGGTTTCGCGCAAGAGAATCAAAATGCATACAGCATTGCAATCCTACCTATAGATATATAGTTGCTCGTATATGTATACGTATATATTTTCTTTGTTGCGTACTCAAGTATAGTATGCTTAGATATATTCATTGTTTTAGTATAAGAGAAGTAGAGGAAAATAAAATACCAAATTTAACTTGAGTAGAAAATGTGTATATTTTTTCATAACTTAAAAATAAACAACTTAAAATTCTTTACATACCAAAAAACTTATTTGTTAAAAGATTTATTTTTAACTTTTTTTTTACATTTTTCGAAAGCTTTGTTCTGCATTGGAGGTAATACACCAATTCACTATCGTGAATCTTATAGTTAGATTTATAAAATGTTCAAGAAGCAACTTCTTTGTGATGAGCACATTCGATAAAACCAAATATATAATTGTCTAATATATTTCTTTTTACATTTTTAGAAATGTTATTTCGTGCGCATTGTGCTCCAAAAACTGATTTGTTTCGGATATTACACTTCTAAAGCATCTCACTGCGCCTTCGGATGGGTAGCTCAAGCGGTTTTTAGCACTCGTATATTCACGATGGCTTATCCAGACATGTATGTTTGTTGTTTCACTAGTAAAACATTTTTTACAAGCAATACAATTTATTTTACATTTCGTAAATATTTTTCGAACTACCCATCCTGTGGTATAGGCCCGCGAATGAACATTAAGACGTTCTCTACGGGCCTATTCCACGATAACTTCCTCCATTCGTGGATGATCCGGCTCGACAGTTTCATTACTTTCATTTTGAGAAGTAAATAAATTTTGTAAATTAATTACTTGTTCGGCCGGATCATCCTCACAATTAAATGTTTCATTATGAAATTTTATAATCCTAGTAATTGATAAAGACTTAAATGTGCACTTGAAGCTATGGCAGTCTGGGTCATTACGTCTATAATTATATGCCTGCTCTTGGCCGAAAAAGTTTTCGATAGGGTCAGAATTAAAATAATAATAATTTTTATACCCTTATTTTTAAAAAACTGCCATAGCCATCCTTTTAATTGTGGTTATGAAGTTTTTTAATGACTGTACTGACTTCTCATTTCCTGACTTATCAATGAACTTAATTTTTTCTAGTTACTTTAATGCTTCTTCCCAGAATTTGTGATGAGGAGTTTTCTACGACAGCCTTCCTCAATATCTTTTTCGTTTTTTTTTTTTTATGTTGTTGCTGCACCATTAATGCTGTCAAAAAGTTTATTAAAAAAATAAGACGATCTCGGCTGTATTTTTCAAAGTTGTGCTCACTGGTCTTCCGTCAGCATAGTGGGCTGTAACAAAAATAATTATTTATAGTTTTTATTATGAAAAAAGCAAATATTAATGTAACTGATCATTAGAAGGGTCTTTTCTGAATTATATGTGATGGAAAATATACAGTCTCTGTTATTCGAGTAACTAAAGAGTTGGCTCTCACCGACAGGAACTATTTTTACAGGAAAATAAAAATTTAAAACAGAAAAGATGCAACTTTTTGTTGATTTTGACATATTTACTGCTATGATCTTGTCATGATCTTACGTCACTGAGATTACATCTATTTATTACGTTTATACAAGAGCAGTTGGCTTCAAGTAAGTGTAGAAGTTTATAAATAAAAATACTTACAAAACTTTGCCGTATAATTTAATGCTGCAGATACTGTGTAACTTAGGACTTTGACACAATTTTTCACCTGAAAAGTATATAAAAGTAGCTCATATTATTATACATATTTCATGAGTCATTTTAATTAGTATGACTTGTACCTATAGTATAGTAATAATTTAATGAGACTAGCTGTTTTCCGAAATTTTGTCCACGTGGCTTTTAGTTTTAATAGCACAATCTATATGGTGAGGTTGACACCGGGCCCGGATCTAATAAGTGTCTATCACAGACGACTCAAACTAGCCGTGTGGTTCCCGGCAGAGTAGAATAGGACCACTCCAAGTCTTCCCGTGGATGTCGTAAAAGGCGACTTAGGAAACAAGCTAAACAAAGCTTATAAACATCAAAAAGACCTCTCCAACCCGTGATGGCCAGCGTGGAGAGTGTAGGCCAAATCCTCTGATTGCCATGGCTAGTATATGGCTGTGATAGTATAGAGAGGGTCATGTGATCATGTCCCTGCAGTTGAGACTAAAAAACGACCTGATGATGATTACAGACGACTACAAAACCAAAAATACACTCAGATGACAGAGGGACTAATATCAACAATAGTCGCAACAAGAATTCAAACGGGAACACTTTAATAAAAATATTTAAAGTTATATTAGAATTGTAAATCTAAGTAACCCACCTTCATTTTCTTAATTTTTTTCGGTATCACATGTTGGTCATTTAATTTATGAAGAAGCCTGGCTTCTGTAGGATGGCAGTCGGTTTCATAAACGTCTAATATGTCACTCCACTTATGTTGACCATACCATCTGTAATAGCAAAAAGAAATATAAAATTTTGTGGCTGAGCTATTCACCTCTATGATAAATCAAGAACAAACATAAGGCAATCATTTCTTAAAGATAGTAATTTCCTGTAACAAACGAGGTCCGGATGGTCCCAGGTTTGATCCCCGGTTAGGTGAAGATGGAAAATGATATTTTTCAAATTGATCTGGGTCTTGGATGTTTATCTTATGTATTTGTTAAAAAATAAAGTATCGTTGAGTTAGTATCCCATAACACAAGTCTCGAACTTACTTTGGGGCTAGCTCAATCTTGTTATTTGTCTGTATATATTTATTTATTTTATAATTTATATATAACATATAAAACTTGCTTTATCCTGATAATGCAGCCTTATAGAAATATAACATTCAAATATTTTTCTTAGTTAATCTTTTACAATCAAATGTATACTAATCAAACATTTTCTATTTATAAAATTCCGATAAGTTGCAATAAATAGGTATAAATGGCAGCAAAAAAGTCAACAACACAAAAAAAAAACATTAATAATGTATTAACTGTTTTTTTTAGTATAATTAATTTTACCAATAATACATAAATACAGTAAATTAAATATGTCCATTGATGACAAATAATGTAATATGTAAAAATACATTAGTAAAACTTTTTGTATTGTATTTGTAATGTAAAAGTTTCTCAAATCTTTTTACTTTAAGAAATCAACAAAAAACATTGCCCTTAATATTTTTACTATTAATGTAATAAGTTTCATACCTAAGCCTTGGCTGGATGATGTTGACGGCATATCTGATGATTTTACTGGTAAACTCCCAATCATAAGACCACTCATTTCTGAAACGAAATTAAAAATTTATAAGTTCATAAAATTTAAATTGACCTTTACTGAGTGGACCCCTGTGTAAAAGGTTTTTAAATTAAATATAACTAAATTTTTAATTTGATTTTGCAAATTCTAATTATATAGTGGTGCCTCAGTGGTCTAAGAGTGCCTTATATAACTGAAAGATCTTCGATTCAAATCTCGCTAATTGGAACCTTATTATAGAGTTTCTAGTCCAATATGAATCAGAATGGTTATTTTTATTACCTGTTACCAGTAAAAGAAAAGTTTGTAAAATGGGGGAAAGCAATGCACACTACGTGATTATTCTTGGAAAAAGTATTTCATGCTTTTCTTTCCATACAATGATACCAATCAGAGTATAACCCTTAAATAAATAACTATAACACTTTGCATAATTACCTGCATATTGCACTGTAGTCAAAGGTTTCGAAGTTTCTTGCAAATTCTGTACCCCACTGACAGTAGCGAGGACTTCTGAAATAATTATAAATGCAACCATTAGTAAGGAAGAAAGAAAGAAATCAATATATTTAATTAGCGCATGAAATCAAAAAAATTAGTACGTCTGAAAAATTTATTATTTAAAAAAAGTTAATTTTTAATTAATAAATTTCAGAGTTGGTTCAGATGCAACTTTAACCGTTCATTTATACTCTAGTTATAGAAAATAATGTCATACTAACTTCTAGTTGATCCAGCTTTACAATATGTGTGGTCAAAGTGCCTTTTACGGGAATAATTATGTTCCATGCGGACATCCATATTTTCTGGAAAAAATAAATAGTAAGTACATAGAGTTATAATTAGATTTACTTTTTTATACTTCTAGAATATGTATTGCAAATCTCCATAATAAAGATGGGTCATAAAACTTCTAATACAATGTGCTGAGATTTTTTTAGGTTTCAAGTGTACATTGTACATGTGGTATTTATTTACGGTAGAATCTGTATGTACAGGGATTCAAGTCCTAATTATTTAGTAAATAATACCTCCATTGAATTGAACTTATCATAGATATAAACCTGTGTAGAAATAACTTACTACATACCTTTGTATTCACGAGATGGTATTCCGGTTGAAATTTCGTCTTCAGTAAACAAAGTAGGGTACGCATCAGGGGTGAGTCGTGGCCGTCTTTTAGTCTCGCTAAAAAACCTTTTATCAAAATGTTTTTGACAAACAGCCAGATTCCTCTGTTTTTCTTCGGATAAGTTACAAAACTCTTTACGATTTAGGCACTCTAACCACTTGAGTCTTTTCTCAGGATTTTTGGGTAGGCAGTGTAAATAATTAGCGTCCTTTCGCAGACACTTACACACACAACACATGTATAAGGCATTTTGCAAAAGCAAATTAGCACTAGGGAGGGAGACACAAAGGGCTCTATTACTGGTAAAGTGGAGAGGATAAGCACAGAACTTCACTCGATCGACACAATAACAGTAATGTTTTTAAAATTGACAAGCAGCGCAGGCGGTGAACGTCACACCATGACGTCAGCAGGGCAACGACCAATCACAGAAGAGACGTGAGATACTAACAAAGATGGCCGCTACGAGCGCGCCCCGTTATTGGCAGATTGTCGGCCGTGGTTGAGACCGCTCGTTTCCGCAGGCGACGAACGCTTTTATGTCAAAGTCACTTCCTGTCATTTGAAGTTCCTATGTCATGATTTTACGTTCCGTTTGACGCTACACTTCTTAAATATTTTAAAAATCCATAATAACCTTAAAAAAGTTTATAAAAAATTCTGCGTGAATGAAATATTTTTCGTTGAAGGTTGGCAGCACTACAGTTCAAGCGATGGTTTCAAAAATATGGCAAAATGGCATTTCCTGACTTGGAAGACGAGTGTGACTTGTAGTCGTGCACGACTTCCGATTTTGTGAGTCACGCGTTCAAAAATAGCACTCCAGAGCGTAAGCAGATGTTCTATAGATTGTATTATCTCTATATAGTTTGTGATTGTATCTATAGATGTAGCGCGGTCGGTAGAGATGTGCATCGCGTCGTGCGAAACGAGTTACATCCGAGGGCGTCTTTGATGTAAATCACTTTTAATCTATTTTGGATCTTAGAATCTGTAGTTAGTTTCTAGATATGAAATTAATCATCGTCCTCGTCATCATCGTCATCGTCATCATCCAGGTCATTGTCATCGTCCTTGTCATTGTCAACGTCTCGTCATCGTCACCATCATCGTCATCATCATCGTCATCATCCATGTCATCATCATCGTCCTCGTCATCATCCATGTCATCGTCATCGTCATCATCCATGTCATCGTCGTCGTCATCATCGTCATCTTCATCATCCATGTCATCGTCATCGTCCTAGTAATCGTCATCATCCATGTCATCGTCATCATCATCATCGTCCTCGGCATCATCGTCCGTCATCATCCATGTCATCGTCACCGTCATCGTCATCGTCAACCTCATCGTTATCATTATTATTACCTACCACTGTACCCGGGTGTTTCCAACCGGGTACGGCCAGGCACCACTAGGTACCAATAGGCATGATCGGATACCATCGTGTACCTACAATCGGCTACCATCGACTACAATTGTGTGACATCAGTTCCCATCGAATTCCATTGGGCTACCACTTCCATGTTTCTACTACAAAAAAATATTCTTCACATCCAAACAAAAGTAGTAGGTAAACCAAACAAATGGTAACAAACATACAGTCGAATACAAAACCTCTTTCTTTTTAAAGTCGGTTACAAAATAACAAGAATATAAAAAGTATCAAAAAATCAAATTTCAATTACATTATAAAATAAATATCGTGAAAGAGCCGAACGTTTCTTCTGATTTTTGCCATTTGGCTACGGAACCCTAAAAAGCATCCAAAGTTCGTCTGTTTAACATTAAGGAATTAAAAAATAAAAATGCATATAGAAAATTAATCAATATTTATCATAATAATTGTAATACATATACGAGTAAAACTACAAATATTCGGATCCGATGTGGTACAACACTAAATCTAATTCGGGAAGAAGTAAGGCGGGACGTGGAACCATGTGCTGCGTTTACCCGCCCGCGCGCCTCCCGCAACACCCTCTAACCCCCTAGTCAATTACAATAAAATCAGTGTTTTAGAGGCAAAATATTACTCACCGATGAAAAGAAATATCATTCTTCTTTTTATTTTGCTTCCGGGAATCATGTTTACAACTCGGCACTGCACATTTTACCATAATTATTGAAAAAACTTAAAACAATGGCGGGAGAAACAATCCATGCGCGTGACCTCGGGTGACTAATCGCGACGTTCGCACTGTTTTGAAGCTGTTTATACCCGTGCTTACGGTTCATACTCGTAGACGCGCGCTCTATAGTTAATATTTATACTCTAATATTAAATATTTCTCACCGCAGACCGTCGTCAGTATCCCGGAGACCGCCCCTGCCCTATTTACTAACTCGGATGACAGGTGTCAATGCCTATCAATCTAGAATTTTTAATTACAATGCGGGTTTTGCTTGCGCGAACGAAATACAAAAACCGCATTGTAGGTAACGGACAATCCTAGATTGATAGGCATCGACACCTGTCATCCGAGTTAGTAAATAGGCCGGCTGGACGCCCACGATGCAATACTATTTTCACTTTTTACCCTATGTTTTTGTGGTTTTTACCTACGGGGCGGACGAGATGACATTCCTCAAGACCTTCGTAATAAAACTTTAAAACTAGTTTGATACAGTACATGTTTAAGTTTTGTTACCTTCAGCATTAATTTATTTTCGAGTAATAATAAAATGCTCTTCGCTGCTCGGCTTTCGGTGTGCGCTGACCCTAAGGGGTATTTTGTTGTAAAATCTTGCAACTCAATTTTGAAGCACTTATTCATAACTAATTGAGGTGAAATTTTTTCAGCATTAATTTATTTTCGAGTAATAATAAAATGCTCTTCGCTGCTCGGCTTTCGGTGTGCGCTGACCCTAAGGGGTATTTTGTTGTAAAATCTTGCAACTCAATTTTGAAGCACTTATTCATAACTAATTGACAATGCAAAATTTTGATACCACAGACTTGATTTGATGATAGAGTCGGAAGAGGCTAGGTTCGCGTAGTGTATATTAATTTCTATAGGCAACAAACTTAAGACGGTCCTGAATGCGCATGTCTCCATACAAACGGACAATGATAATTTTGGCGTAAAATTAAGCATTCAATCAATAAATCTCATTATAATCTACGTGCGTTCCTATACCGCTCGGTAAAATTATCAATGGTTTGAGAATTATAATAATAATTCTCTGAAAATTTGTATACAAATTTTGAAAGGCTTCAAAAGCTCAATCAATTGATATCTAACTAAACTGTATAGTAACATACGTAGATTATAATGACATTAATTAACTGAATGCTTAATTTTACACCAAAATGACAGGAGACATGCGCTCTTAAGAAGATAAACCCACTTTACAGTGAGAATGAGTAATCATAACAGCTTGACTCAAAAATTTGCAATACATATACATACTCAAACGAAACACAAAGGCTTTATCTAGTTTTATTAAATTAACAAAATATTCAATTACACTTAAAGGTGGTATGAACATCGTCCATAAATTGAATAATAGATACACATACAGCTTACGTACTAAAATAAAATCCGAGGAAACGGAATAGCTATTTAACAGAGATAATAGTATAAGATCAAAATACAATAATTAATATTTTGATATTTTCCAAGAAGCCTGAGATATGGGATAAACCATGGATCTTAGAGCATTAAACCAACTTAAATTTGGTTTAATGCTCTAAGCCATGGATAAATAAAGTAATCATCCAAAGCTAAGTATTAATATCGATTTAGAATTCAAAATCGTCGCTGCTTGGACTGGGAATACGAACGTCATATTTTTCTGTCTTTTCAGAATCAACCATTTCTTTTTGATCACCAAGTGTGTTCGTTGTAACTGAAAAACATAATACAAAATAAGTTTATGATACATTAAAAAAGGAAGTTAAAATTATGTACGAAAATGTATTGTCAGTATTGCACAGTATTTGTATATGTTAGTCTACAGCTACACCAGTTCCTAAACATCTGTGCCAAATTTCATAAGTGTATGTACTTATGTATATTTGAACCAAATTTGCACGTTTACCCACGCATATCACAAAAACTATAAGCGAATTACAATAAATTATTTCTTAGTGAATAATTTTTTTATATATATAATATTTATTACGCAACGGATACATAATTTTACGCTATATTTTCTTAGTAGGATCAAATAATTTTAGTCCAGCATAGGAAACAGAGCAAGTTTTATTAAAATCGGTTGTTAGGCCTAACGCCTACTAAAAATAGTGCCGAGTTGAAAAGTGTACTGCAAACGGCAAAATCAAAACATATTTAAAATGTAAGGGATGATGAGTTGGTAAAATAAAACCAATGGAAAAGAAAAAGGTACGTAATATCCATATCCTAAATAACGTCGTGGGTGTGCCCACTGTGCCCATAGCGCTGGATCCGCGCCTGTACGCTAGTATCTTCTTTACTCTGGGTGTTATGCTTATGGGGATATCCAGCACTGCACGCGCATGGGGTGGCAGCGCTTTTGTCGTAGAGCCTACGGGTACGGCTACGAATAAGTAATAAGGGGTATTCTGTGTTCTGTGGGTACGGTTACGGGTAAGGCAGTTGTATACGCTCCCTAAGGGTTTACTAGCTTAGTTGATATAGGTACCTACCGTCTCTGTCGAAAAGAGTGCAAAGAACATAGAACTAGGAATAAGACGATTTTTTTTATCTATGGCAAAGAAGTACACTAGGCAATCAAAATTGTGTTTACATACCAACATCCTGGACTATCTCTGAACTGCCTATTTGCACCGTCATAGAATCAGGGTCTGCATTTTTATTTTGTTTTTCTTTATCGACTTTTGTATTTTCTCTATTGTCTTGCAAGTCTAATATCTCCGTTGTTGCACATACTGTTAAATCTGTATGTTCCTTTGAATTGTACGCGTCATTTAAAACTTTTGGATTATCTTCATTGGTTTTTGAGTCTAATAACTCTTTTGCTGCACTTTTAGTGAAATCTCTTTGTTCCTTGGCATTATATGCGTCGTTTAAAACTTTAGGAACAATATTATGGGGTTTATTTCTTTTTGGTGTGCCTAAAATTATAACATTGCCATTCTTATTAGCCTTCTTATTCGATGGTTCTCGTGGTTCAATAAAATCATCGGAATCGTCAGAACTTTCATCAGAGAAGTCAATGTTGAGTTTCCTTTTAATCTGCTTCTTAAACTTTTCTAGAACTTTTTTGTTTATTTTCTTGGGGTTATTAATTGTTCCCTTGTATCTGGCTACAAAGCTATATTTAGCGAGACGGTCTGCCAAAGGCAGAAGGTCTGCGTCTTCCGCCTGTTTCATAGCTACTTCTAAACGAGATCTATATTTTTTTTCTTTTAGCAAATGTCTGAAAGACTTTTTATTTGTACTGAACGGTTTCATCTGGTCGTGCGCTATCCATGCTCGGGTAACATCGCATGTGTCGAAAAAGACTACATTGTAGTAAGTCTGAAAATAAACATAAGATATATGTATTAGACCAATAAAAAATCAATAAAAAATAATAATGAAAAGAAATGTAAACCAAAATGATGACGACTAGGTAGATTATTTTTCAATTCGAAAAAGCGCCGCGGTGGAGCTACACCTACTCTTACTACCGAGGTTTCTTTCAGAGCACCATGAACTCCTATCGCGTTTATTTTTTTATTTCGGGACCACATACCTATGTGTGGAAGTTTCTAGATACCCAAAGACTATGTATGTGTAGGGAATAGACGGGGCAATCGTCAATCAGTTCACCACAAATTTTCGTAACAACAGCTTTGTAGATTAAAACTGACAACTGATTTTTTCTTCAAACCTCAACCCTGACGTGTTGAAAAACCAGTCATTATACATACATAACAAATAAACCTTCCTCTTAAATTACTCTATCTATAAAAAAACGCTCAAAATCCGTTCCGTAGTGGTGAAGATCTAAGGATACATAGGGACAACAGACCGCGGGAGGCGACTTTGTTTTATATTATGTAAATATACTTACAGGAATATCTGAGAACCCGTCCAGCCAGTAGAACTGCTCGTTATCGGGACAGTCGTCCACCATGGCGGGCCACCAGGGCCAGCCCGGCAGCCGCGCCCACACCACCGACCCGGCCGAGTACTTGCTGTAAATCAGGTCTTCTTCGTCCCGGAGACGTATCGGTATTTCTGGTGCGGAGCAACTGGCTTGTGAGGAATCTGTGGACAGAGGAGAGCAATGTTTTTAGTTCATGTTAGGGTTTGTTAACATATTTCTACATATTATCAGACATAAATTACTGATCATAACCCTAAAATTACGGATCCACCCTTGCCCGGGCCTCGACGCATCAAACAACAAAAAAACTGTAATGCAACCTGCTATAAAAATAATTTCCAGACAAGAATAACGTTCAGTTCATATTGATGATATTACAAACCTGGATTCATCTTACAATACCACTTGTTAGGTAGTTCGTGGCTGTCGATGACATAAGGCAGGTGCCTCCAACGGTTGCAGTCGTCACACTGCACCCACAACCCTGCGGTTCGGCGCTTCTGAAGCCATTGAAGTCTCTGCTTCTGTGATAACCCTGGAGCGGGCTGGCTCAGTGCGTCTTTGTATGATCTGTTGTTGAAGATGAGGAAGTAATAAAAAAAACCGGCCAAGTGCGTGTCGGGCCACGCGCAGTATAGGGTTCCGTAGTTGCGAATGACAACTTTGAGTACACACTGTTTACACTCGCACCTCACAGTTTAACGACCAAAAACATCTAACAATAAACATTGTATGAAATTTTACATTTTCCAGTACATTTTATAAGTTGGTTGCCTATAACTTTTTAGTTTGTACTTAGTACTTAGCTCTGATATTTTTCCTTTCAACTTCAGTATATATACTACTGCTGTAATTTTTTTCACGTATCTATATATAACCGTTTAGGAGATAGAGGGGGGGGACACGTACCTCTAACAAAATTTTGCACTTTAAAACCAAATATTTCGGAAACGGATCCCTAAATCGAAAAATGGTGTTCTCAACCTCACAATATTTTTCAAAGACCTTTTTAACGATACCCCACAAGATGGGTAAGTAGAGAAAAAAATGACTCCCCCACTTTACTTGTATGGGAGCTACCCAAAAAAAAATTTTTTTTCAAGATTTTTTTCTACGACTTTTTAGCCATGATTAATATACATACTCATACCAAATTACAGCTTTCTAGTACTTATGGTCTCTGAGTAAAACCGCGGACGGACAGACAGACAGACAGACAGACAGACAGACATGGCGAAACTATAAGGGTTCCTAGTTTACTACGGAACCCTAAAAAATGCACAGATTGGTACGTAAGTACATAATATACCTAATATCTCGACGGTTGATTGCGTTATTGCTTTCCTGTTTCTTTAACGTATAACGTAGTAAGTTTGCACGAAGAATCATTTACACTTTGGAGCCAGTAATCTCGTCCAGTGAAGAAAGATCAGGGGCGGGTCACATCCGTGTCTCAGTCACATAGTCATAGTCAGTTACTTGAAGTTATTATATAATTTGATTTTGATGATAATAGAGATTTATTAATAAATGTAAGTAAATACTGGTTTTTAAAAAAAGACTTACAATTGCATATTTAAATGAGTTATCTATTATTGCCCACGGCTTCATCCGCATGGGTTTCGCTTTTGATAACAATAATAATATATTTTATTTATCTCCACACATACACTAATTTAATAAAACACAAAATAAAAAAATCACATTAGCTAGTGGGAACAGAATGGACGAACATTGGAGTTTACCTCAAGTTCCTATACTAGGCTGTGCCTGTCTTGTAGGCAACTAGTTAATTTATGATATATCCAAACAGTGTCAACTTTCCTGACATAAATTGCTAAAATAATTAAGGTTTAAATTTAATATTTAATTTATAATTTAACTTCGCGAACCCTCATAAAGCACCGCTATTGGTTAGTGTAGTATATTCTGATATCTATGGTTAGTGTTTAACCATTTTAATTACCAGTCCACCTGACCTTTATCCAGCCCAAGGCGATCATGACCCCCAAGAAACCCCATCCCCCCTGGATCCGCTCTTGAGATAGATTTTTTAATGACGTCATATTACATACTTTATGCTATTATTATAATATCTTGAGAATAGGTGTATGTATTACAAAATTACTAAGATATAAATGTCTAGTCCAACCATGGCTGTTCTGATTTTTTTTCGTGTGATGTGAAATCGTGTCACAGGTATATTGAACCCCGCTTTTTCAGGGTACCCAGACGTGCGATGTAGATACGACTTCACCAGAAAGTTCTTACATTCAAAGTGAAGTACCCTTGGTCAGCTTTTACGTCTCAGGTAGAGAACATGGGAAGCAGGTGGGGCAATGTATGATTTTTTGTATTGAGCCAGGGTATCTGGCTCCTTCTTTGTTTGTTTTTCGTGTGTGGCTAACACTGGTGTCGGATTTTTCAAGATTTTGACATTCGACTCCTGACTGATAGGAATAACATGGAAAGTTATTTTTCAGATTTCATGAACCTATGTAACCTAGGCAAGTACCTACTATGTCTTAACTAACTAGGTAGGAACTTATGTCTTAAATCAAATTGTATGTTGAACTTACGCGCTACTTTGAGAAATTGGTTTTTCTGCAGATTCTGCCGATTCAGCGAATGACACATTGTAATTTTTGATGCCTTTTACATTTGGAGACATCGTTTTGACGTTCTACAAACAAATTCATAAAAGAATCAAGAGTAGGTATTTATAAATGAATATGAAGGTAGGTAGTTAGAGTAGATAAGTAAATTTCCTTACCGAAGGCTGCCTGGCTCCTTCTTTAGGCTCTTGCGCTTTTTCTGTGGGCAATTTTACTTTCTCCATTTTAGGCATGTAGCCTTTTCCAAGAAATCAAATTATAGGCGTAGTCGTAGTTCGTAATTCGTAATAAAAATAAAACCGCGCCAAAATTTAAGTTTTTTTTTTACTTCGTTACCTACTAGTTTTGCTATGAATACCTAGGTAGGTACTGAAAATTCTACAGCCAAGCCAAAACACATTTTTTAAAATACTTATAAAATTGTGGTTGGGTGGGGTGCGATCCAGTTGGGCACCATTGCTATGAAATGTTTTTGATTCCTTCCCGTCATGTCTACTTTCAGAAATAATGATAGCTCCCTATTTTGTTATTACTTATATTGAGTCTGGAATGAAGGGTGCGATGGACGAGCGACGCGACGAATAAAGAGAAAATGATTTTACCCTCTCAATAATAATATTATTAAATAAAAATAAACGTAAAAGTAGTCATATGTAGAAAACTACGAAAATCTTGTCGAATGCCAATCTTGTTTTTTTAGAAATGGTTTCGACTTTTTCTTTTTACAACTGACCACATAATAATCATACTAATGTCAAGAAAAAAAACAATTTTTCTTGTAGTCCTAGCTAGATTCGTCGATTTCAGTAGATTTCACACAAATTTGAAAAGCACCATAGACGCGTGATCATACGTGGAAATAGCTTTCCAAGTCATTTTAATTACTTTCAAAATTATTCATTTATTAAAAAAACACTTTACTAAATTGATACAAAAAAAATCCTTTTTTATTTTATACTGACGTATTTTATTCAAATAATTAAAGAAGGAAGCAAATAATTTTACGGAAGTGCGCATTCAAAATAATCTGGCTGGCTGCCGGCTGGTCGCCATATTAGTGGCGAGCATTCGTTGGGTTTTTCGTTAATATTTTCGTCGTTACCGACGAAAGGGAGTAGATTTTACTCCCTTTTTTGTGTTGAAAGTTATAATCCGTGTATTTACCGCTTGGTAAAGCTTGTTTGTACAGTATAAAGATATTTTTCTTTGTTTTGTATTATAAACATGGCTTTCTAAAATGACGGCCTTGCACGTAAATTCGTTATCTCCTCGCGGAGTATCCCGCTCAAGTGTGATTGTGAATGTTGGAGGAATCCAAAATGGACAAGAAATCTTTGAACCGATCATCTCAACCACAGTCGAGGGCATCAGCCGTCGACTGTAAAAAGAACACAGGTAGGTAAGAGTACCTTGCTAAAGGTCACTTCACATCCCACATAACTGTTGTGTCATGTATTTTGACTGTGTGTATTTCATAATAATTTTTATACCTACAATATTACTCTTACAGTACAGTACAGTGAGCGAGTGCGACCCAGAATCGCACACTTATTATGTACCAAAACACAAAATGTATACAATACTTGATAAAATGCTGTATAAACATGACACAAAGTACTTGTATCCCTTCATTGTTTATTTGTTGATATAGCGGCAAGCCGCAATACACAATCTGTAAGAATTTTAAGTCTGCCTGTTACCATTCAATAGAGTCACAGCCCCGTGACAGCGGACTGACATCTGAGACTCAGTAATAGGATCCAGTTTGCACCCTTTGGTATGTCACCCTGTAAAACAAGTGATGATGATGCAATTCTTTTTAATAATTAATAAAATAATATCCTCATTTACACTCACTGTGACACATATACTTAAACAGTTACATATTTACCCCAATTAAATCCTGGTAGATTTTGGGAATTCCATGAAATCAGGTGTGAACATCACAATTTCACTATTTTTCTTAGTACTTATTACTGATGAAATTTTCCAGAATTGACACACAAACCTTGGCCACGGAACAATAAGAAACGTGAAGGACCAAACAATGCCTCTAAAAATGAACCAAACCGGAAAAATGCTCCAACACAACGTGGTAGGGGTCAACTTGATAGACGGCCAAGAGCGAGAGGTCCCTCTGGATACTTTGTGGGTGGAGCACAGAACACCAGGTAAGATTAACATATGTGTTTGTTTTTGCACTTCATGAACATAGTCTAAAGAACCAAGTCCTTATAATGGAAGCAGGTTTAAAACTTTTTTGGTCTTCCTCTGTCTTAGTTACAGTGTTGGATTCACACAGATGTCTATATCGCACAGCCTGTTGTTGTCTCATGCATGACTGTTATTAGCAGTTACACATTTTGGAATCATGAAGCACTTTGGAAACATTCACTCAAGAAGTGACAAATATATTGAAGACATTGACATCTAGCTATCTTAGTAAATCATTTCAAAATCTAAGATTGGAATTATGTCTATGAAAAATATTAATATAATTTTATTAATTCTCTTCAATTGCAATAACAGGGTAGAAGAGGATGATGAGCCTGAAATAGGCTCAGTGTTTGTGCCCGGAAGCAAGAAGCAAAACTTGAACCATTTGCTGAACTTCATGTACCCCACCAGAGGGGGGCAGGAGCGCAGGGGACCGCAACCACAGCCACGTCGCCAAGTTCACCAGAGAGTAACTTATCGGCATGACCATGATCTTTATCTTCGAGCAAAGTGAGTGTTAAGGTTATCATCACGCAAATCAGATACTAGGTATATTTCATTTTGTTTATTGCGTTTTGGTAAAGAAAATTGCATTTTGGCTAACTCACATCAAGTGTTCTGAAACCTTGAAAAAAATAGATTAAAAATAGCATTTAGATCAATTCTATCAAGTAATAAAATTGTCTTTATTTAAAATTAAGTGATAATTCTTAGCAAAAATTAATTATTGCAATGATAAGAGGAGAGATAATAGTTGAAGGAATGTTTTATATGTGTTGTTATTATCATCACAAGTTTTCATTATTTAGGGAATGATAAGATCAAGAAATTTAGATATTGTACAGTAGTCAGCTTATGGATCATTCATATACTTAATAACAATATCCTTGTATTCCTAGTCTTTTCATAGTAAAAAGTAAAGTAAAAGTAACTATTGAAATGATCATCATGAAATCTTGCACAAACTTAAGACTGATGACTGGAGTATGGAGAAGGATACAGGGATGTACAACATTGTATTTCAAGATCGATGCATGGAGTCTAGTGCAAAAGCTTGGTATCTTATTTACAATGAAATATGTACTAAACTGCTTCAGTAATATCATTATTTTTTTAGCTGCCAGTTTGTATTGAAGGAGGATGGCGATTATAAGGCAAACTTGTTGGACCCTGATGTGCCAGTGAAGTGGGAGCAAATTGAAGAAATTGTGAGTAGAACTTAAAAATTATACTTATTAGAAAAATATTGAGAAACCTGCAGAGTATGCTGGATGTTCATTTGTGAGTAAATGTATTCAGGTTTTTTATTGGTCATCAAAATGGTTACTTGAAATTTTACCAAGCCAAAATTTCCTATCCATCAACATGCAATTCTGACTGCAGATCTTGAGCTTTGAAGCACTAGATCTGAGGATGTCACCAGGAACATGAATTGATAAGTAATGGAGAAGTTAATTTTAATTTCTGTATCTATTTATGAACTTCTTCTTTTCGTGTCGATGGCTTAAGGAAATTAAATTTTGTCCCTCCAGTGTGTGGCAACTCTTAATTCCACTTTCTGAAGTGGTAAAAAGGTCATCTTTATTTATGAACTTGGCTACATTTATGACACCACATCTTCCATAGGTCGTCAGGAGCCCTGGTCGCTCAGAATGCCCAATATGCTTGGGAACGCCAGCGGCTGGTCGCGTGAGCCACTGCGGCCACGTCTACTGCTGGGCGTGTGTGCTGCATTATGCTGCGGCGCACGAGAAACAACCTCCACCGTGCCCCGTGTGCACTACAGCTCTGCAAGTGAAGGATATGAAGCCCACTCGCATGGTGCAGTGGGAATCGCCTGCAGAAGAGGTATAATACATACATATTATCATCATTATCCGGTCTTTTATAGTCTACACTGCAGGAGCACGGCCCTCTCTTTACTACCTAAACCATATATTAGCCAGAGCAGTCACAGGATTTGGCCTCCACTCTCCACGCTGGCCAGATGGGTTGGAGAGGTCACTGTGATGTTTATAAGCTTTGTTTAGCTTGTGTTTCCTTAGTTCCCTTCGACATCCCAATCTGACCATGCTTGAGGAATTGTCATGTTGTTTCCATAATCACGTCTTGCGTTTTATCCTGTGATCCTTAATTCGGATCAGTGTCGTTTGGGCAACTTTTCGTTTAGTAATCCTCTTTAAATACCTACAACTACTTTCTGCTTTACTAAATAATCTTTTACCTTTTTAAAATTATGAAATTATTACTCTCCTTTTGCAGGTAACAATGCGTTTAGTGCGTCGTCTGCGGGGTTCCACCACCGTGGAAATTGCGCCGCCTCGTGGAGAAGTGCGGGAGTCTACACAGCCACTTTTACCTCTGGACAACATAAATGATGCACCTTATTCAAAGTTCTTTACTGCTACAAAGAAACAGGTAAATATTTCCTCCATTTTTTGTCACAACTACATAGTAATAAATAATGATAGTGAATTTCAGTGATGGCTATGCATATCTAGATGGTTATTTGACTAATGCATAAAAACAGGTCTTGGCCAGGATTCTGATACTAATGATAGACAGTTACGACGAACTTACTTTTAAGTTTTGAACCACTGCATCAATACTTATATATTATATCTAGCTGTTACCCGCGGCTTCGCCCGCGTAATATATAGCCTATGTCCTTCTCGGTACCCTAACCTATGTGTATTCAAAATTTCATGATGATCGGTTCAGTAGATACGGCGTGAAAGCGTAACAAACAAACAAACTCACTTTCGCATTTATAATATTAGTTGGGATTGGGATGATCAGTTCACTTGATTTACCTAATGCAAAATAATGTAAAGTAATACCAAAAATACTACAAATCATTTAGTAATGAAGTACTTATGTAGACTTCTTCTTATTTGATCCTATTTAGTAGTAAAAGAAATTAAATGAGGGGTGGCGCTAGTTGGCTGGTCTCAGCGCCACTGCAAGTCTCAGCAAGCACTGTGTCAATATTCTAAAACTTTATGTATTTCTTACAGGTGTATGAAATCTTAGAGAGAGAAAGAAAGGAGATACAAAACCAAATTATGGCTGAAATTGATACAACCGAGATAGTTTATCTAGAGCAAGCTTTAGACTTGTTGAAACTAAAAGAAGACAAACTGAACGCCATCACTGACAAACCTGAGGCTGCAGAAACTATGCCTGTTGATGCACCACCAATCGTTTATGAGAAACAAGAGATAGCTGAGAACAAAATTGACTGGTTTGATGTGAATGACGAAGGAGCTGCTTGTATTGACATTATAAAGGACAAAATAGAAGAACTACACCTTGATACGGCTCCATCTTACTTGAATCCAGAAGCACCTGCTTATGTACAAAATAATGATGATCTGCCCGAAGAGTTCCCTCTGATTGAACTACCCACTGAAGAAGAGGTAGAGAACGCTACGGCCAATGAAGTCAATGATATAGACAAAGAAAACCAAGCCAAATACTTTTATTTCTATCAAGGTAAGACAGTATTTATATAGTTTTGTTTTAATGCATTCACAATGCTTTTCTGATATACTCTTTATAAGAAAAAAGATATGGGAAAAAAAAATTCCATGTGTGCAGGTTTTTGGCGGGAATTGAATATGGTGAAGAAATTTGACGTGTAGGATATGAAACTCGGTGACCTAATTGGTAAGGTGTTACTCTTACAAAGAGTAAAGTCTCAAATCCTGCCTGCACAGAACTTTTTCCATGTCTTATTTCTTAAAAAGAAGTAATGAAGCTTTTATCGTAGCCTTATGCAAGTTTATGGATTTGATTTTAAAAATTTAAGTATAATTCATATCTTTTTGTCTGCAGCTGAAGATGGGCAACAAGTATTCCTGAATAGCCTGAATGTCCGCATTTTGAACGCATCCTGGGGCGCTTTGGCGGCTGCTCCGCTCATCATTCGTGGACGTGTTCTACATCGCGAGACTTTGCCACTGAGCGAACAGGTAACAATTCTATTTCAATGTATTATTATTATTATATGCAAAAAAATCTTCACAAAAGTATTGAATACTAGCTATTTTCCTGCGACTTCGTTCGCGTAAATGGAGATGTCGCCCGCAGATAAATTGGCTTTCTATAGGTGAAAGTTTTTTTTCAATTAAATGCAAAAACAAATCATTTGTCTTCATAATATTAGTATACAATACTGATAGTCTGTAAATTACGAGAAATTAGATGAGAAATGAATTTAAACATTATGGTTGCCAATCAATTTATTCATAGTCAGCAACATAACTTGTTTTACAAGCTAGGCTTGTAAAACTTGGCCTGTTATACTGTTTGGTTCAAATCGTCTAATTTAATTTTAAAGCTGTATTCTTATAAAAGACTGATGACATGTGGTATTCTTCTGAAAGACGTATGACACTACTGTCATACGTCTGTACCATAGAATATACATGATTTGAAAAGAAGGCGTATTTGCGCTTAATTGATTTGTCTCGGCAAGCACATAATAAAAACTAGCCTATAAATTAAAATTTTGAGAAACACTTTTTTTTTTCATTTCAGACCAGGAAGCACATGCCCTACACAGCTCATTTGCCTCTTCATTGCTCATTTGATATTGTAGAGCTGGAATTACAACCTCCATATGTGACCGAAGGCGCACTTAACAATTTTGCAGGTAATATTGATTATACATATTATACATATTCGGTACATTGATTAATTCAGTCTCAGGTAGATTAATGAATGACTGTTCATCTTAACATATGATTATAATTCTGCATAGTTACGCATTGATCTCCCGGCCGCTGTTTGTACAACTGTTTCATTTGAGAGGTATGAGTATGACTCATGTTTTAGTTCCATAGACATTTCAGTTGATGGTTAGGTAACCTTAGTAGAATTATGAGTACTTAGTCATTAAAAGCATATAAGATTATTTAACTGTGCTTTTAATATTATAAGTCTCTCTGTGAGGGTCAAATCTTGCAACTTCAATTTTGAAGCACTTATCTTACTGATTGAGCTGAAGTGGTGTACCTACTTAGTCGGATGACAATGCAATATTATTGGTGCTACACATGCACTATCGACATAGAAGTGCCGCTAACTTCGAAACGGATCATACTCACGGCATTTCACTTCTATTGCGCTCCGAGTGAGTAAGCGTCATAGATTTTGTCGGGCGATCGAGCCATTTTGTACTTATCATAATTTCACATTATATACAGTCCATTCATACATCGAGTTAAAATTTACATTGCAGTAGGGATTCTTAGTATCAGCAGTAATACAGGCATCTACTTAACTAATTATGATATCATACACCTCATCTGATAATGGAGTTTGAAGGTTGTCATACACACCTCTAAAATAAAGAAGATAAACCTATAGTGTGCTCACTAGATTTGTCTTGACAAGCACTTTACAGTATGAACCACTCACAAAAGGAAATTGTTTTTTTTTTTTCAGATGAACTGGACCGCCGAGCGCGAATCCGCGCGCGTCACGAGCGCGACGAGCGTCGTCGCGAGCGCGCCTACCGCCGCGCCATGGAGGGCCCGCCCCGCCCAGACTTCTCGTCCGAGCTGCTGTTCCCGGCGCCCGCGCAGCTGTCTCCGCCGACGGTGACGGTGCCGCTTGATACGCCGCCGCCACACTCCAGCCCGTCCACTAGCGCGGTCTCGCCTCCGTCCTCGGGGCCGTCTTTTGCTAAAGTAGGTACCTAGTTAATTTGCAAAGAAACTTAAGGCTGGTTACACATGACACCGCCGCCTTCGCGACACCGCTGTACTCATATTTCCTGGCCCTATGTGGACCGTTACACATGGCAAAGCCGCGGTAGCCGTAGCGGTAAAGGAATGCCGTGCGTAAGGAGCCATACGCATCCAAAAGAGACGAACACAGCGGTACCGTAGCGACGGCGGCGCCATTTTACCTGCGGCGCCGTGTGTAAATGGCCTAACATAATAAACCTAAAATGTCAAGCACTGTTATGGAGCCATACAACTGTTGTAGACATAATAGAAGGAGTTGCCCCTTTAAAACTACTCGTCTCTAAAATGCGGGTAAGCGTGAAGGTTTTCCTCCCATTACTCAGGCGTTGTATTGCGCAAAGCAACGACGACGACTTGGTTAATAATAACCGGCAATTACTAAATAGCCCAAAGTAGGCTATTTAATAATTGCCGGCTCCGTCAACGATTTAAAATTATCTCAAGTTGAATTGGTACAGAATTGGTATGTTTATCACAGATGGCGAGTAGCAGTGGCACCTGGCGCGTCCGCAAGCCTGCAGCGCCTCCGCCCCCGTCGCCGCCCGCGGCCGAGGAGGCGCCGGCCCCCCGCGCGCTGAGCCTCAGCGACGCCATCGAGGCCGCACTGCACGCCGCGCCGTCCCCGCCCGGCAAGAAGAACAAGAAGAAACAAAAAGTGCTATTCGCCACGGGCATGAAACGCGCCGCCTAGCTTTCTCTTTTGAAATCCAGAAATTATACGATGTGGAAGGGACATATCCGTAATAAATCGCACCAATGGCTATAATAGATCATTTTAGTATAATCAAATTAGAAAAACAGACAAAAACTAAAAAAAAATCGACGTTCCCATACAAATCGCCCGGGCCGCTGCACAAATGCCGAAATTAATATTTGTATTTTGGCTGCTATCTTAATTTTATTATACTATATTATATTATCTAGTATAGACCGTGGTTCGATTTATTACGGGTATATCCCTTTCTCGTATTTATTTGCGTATTAATATTTTATGACAGAAATATATAGTTTATTTTATGCAAAAGTAGAAGAAATGCCGCGATAATTATTTTTCTTAGGTATGTTAACCTATTCAGTTTTAACAGTGTTTCATTGTTTTGTTACTTAATTTTATAAGAAGCCAATAGTTTCATAATATTTCACTTTGCTTTCGTTGTATGATAATTTTTATAAATGTGTGGTAATATTGGTCTCATTTGTAATTTTATGAATAGCAGAGTTTACCTACATTCAAATAATGTTATTGTAGTATTGCAGAATTTAATTGCTAAAATTTGACACAGGATTGTGTTTAGATGTATACCTAGTGATTGGTGATTTGGTTTTTTGAAATTGTAATATAATGACATAGTTTGCCGTGGCAATTCTGCTGGTACTTTAATTAAATTATGTCCATTATTTGGAGCATAGTACCTATCCGTGTAACGGTTAATTCATGCTCAGAAATTCGTGTATCTAAAGAATACTGTTTTGGTGAAATAAAATTGTATCATCCTATTGTTTGTTTGTTTTTCGTGTGTGTGAGTGGCCTAAAGGCATCTGACATAGCTTAACGAGTGCCATCAAAGATGACAGCCGGGACCAACTGCAAGGGACTGCGCCCGGGGTTGGTTAGCACAGTTCGTCCACCAGGATCCCCCAGCATGCGGAAGCGCTTATAATGCTTACACCAAGCTTACACCCACTAGGCCATCGGGCTCCTCTATCAATGTATTTTTTTTTTTTGGCTTTTGGATGCTGCTCACTGGCAGGGTTTTCTAAGACTCCTTTGATTTCAGGATTTTAGGGCCTTTAGGATTGCGACCGTATTTTGCAAATCTCAGCATTTTTGGAATTGTCTACAAAAGGTAGGTAGGGGAGCCCAACAAGACGACTTTTGAATGTAGGTACTCGAGAGCGCGACACAGGGCCGTAAAATAATTAAAAAAAAAGAGCTCGACATATTGAAATATGGGTGACACTGACACCGTGCATTGCATGGATTAAGTAGGTACCCATGGAGATTGTACTACGTGTATAAGTAGAAAAAAATTTCATGTCTGTGGTAGGTACGTACCTCAACCATGTTCCGACTTGTATACAGGGAGGATTGTTTTTATTTTTTTTATTACTGAAAGCATTTGGAAATCGTCAGAATATATGCCGTTATCGTCGTGCGATGCCGCCCAAGCCACACCACACGCAACATTCACTGGTTTTTTTGCATCTCCCAGGACATCGTTCCGAGCCGCGCAGTGCCGGCTGTGGCGCGGATGGCGACGTCGTATCGGTCGCCACCCCTATCAGTCACCCCATGATAACAGATTGAGCTAGTCGGCGGATCCGACATAATAAAACGTGCCTTGCTGCGTCGTGCCAGTGGATTCATAAAGAATCGATGTCCTCTTCCATGCTGGTTTGGGAGAAAAGGTAAAACATAGAATATACCAGCTGCTTTTCTTCCCGCGCAAACCGTAAAAGCCGGTCATGGGATTGAGCGAAAATCTACGGAACCACGTTATAGTCGATGCGGCTAGCAACCCATCACTATTGGCGTAAACGTGGCTTTTGGGTTTTACGACATTGGACTCTGTCTAACCCGCAAGGGATAAAGACGTGATAATATGTATGTATGTATTGATGTCCGAGGCTCCGTAGAACTAATAATTATTGCATCATCATTCTGTTGATAAACCAGAATCTTACTTTTAAAAGCGCGGAAAATTCTGACTTTTAAGGCCGCACACTAGGCACAGTAGCGACGCCAATCATTTTATTCCTAAATACTTTACAAATAGAAAGAAATTCAAGAATGTAAATCACATTCTTATAATATTAAAACATGATTCCAAAAATACTTCAAGTTATTTACTAGTGCTAGTGCTTATATGATTTAAATTCTTGAATTTCTTTCTGTTTGTAAAGTATTAGGAATAAAATGATTGGCGTCGCTACTGTGCCTAGGGTGCCCCCTTATCACTTGATACTGGCCATATTCTTTGATACTGGCTAATTTCGTCACGCTTTGGTCACGCGTAAAAGCAACGTAAAAGCCATATCTGAAAAGTACTACCTGTCAAGTGTCAGTGTCACGTTGACAATGTCAAATCTGTCTGCCTAGCAGTCAGCAGTTTGCCAGAACCAGAAACCAATGTGTGTGTCAAACAAAAATCCAAGGCATTTTGTTCAATTTTCAAGTCCAAAATAATTTGATATCGGTCTAACCAGTAGAAAATAATACTACTATTGGCCCAATATTTTATTGTTGTTTATTTATGCAGACATTGGTGCCTGTATAATGAATAATCGGCGGAAGAAATATCTCTTCAAACCCTTTAAGGTTACCGAAGTTAAATGCCGAGGATCTACGAGCCCTAGGCCTCGCAGTGGTCATAGAATAGCCTGTGATGACGTAAACATATACTGTTTCGGCGGGTACAATCCGTCATTACCTTTGAATGTACCACATGAAAACCCGACGTGGACTCCAGCACGGCCGCTGTTCAAGGAATTGTGGAGCTTTTCTATAGCCACCAGGAAATGGAAGCAGCACAATTTGATAGAAAACATGCCAGAGGAGTTAGCATCTAATGCTATGTGTATGAATGGTAGATACCTGATGGTTAGTATAAAAACAATCTTTATCAGTTTGTTGTTGCCAGCCATATGTTACTTAAGTTTTATTTTTAGATTCATGGCGGCACAGGTGCACCATTTGGAAACAAATGTAGTAATGATGTTGTTGTGTGGAGAACAAATCTTGATGACAATAGATTGCAATACTTAGATGTGACAGGATCAAGACCTCCAGGGCAATATGGGCAAGCAATATTATGTTATGATGGTGGATTTTACACTGTTGGCGGAACTAATGGCTATGCTTATAATTGTGACATATACAGGTAAGTAATTAAACTGCTGTATTTAACTTGTTTTTTGCAACAAGATGAAGGAAATATGCAATTTTCAAAATTATTGAAATATAGAAGAAAAGAAATTTAGACCATTTTGAATCAAGGTATTTATAAGGCAATCTTTTGAAAATTGCTTGCCTGTCACAAGTCAATTTTACAAGCACTGATCAGTGGTTTAGTTTGTAATAGATAACAGTTTAATGTAGATGATACACAGACAAAGATGGCAAAATAAGTTTTAAATATTACAGGTTAGATCTCCGGACAATGATATGGGAGGCAGTATTTGTAGGTACTGGACATGAAGGTGAACCTATGGGCAGGTATAGACATGAGTTGGCAAGGGTTGATGAAAAGCTGTACATCATTGGTGGAGGAACTGGAGAATGGGCTTATGAGCTCATGGAGATTCCCATGTTCAACTTAAAAACTAAGACATGGACTACCTTAACTCCTAAGCCTGATGACTCAATGAAAGATATTTTAATGCCTTTACCAAGAAAATGTCATAGTGCAGTCCAAATATCAACTCCAAGTGGTGAGCAAGTGTTTGTGGCAGGAGGAACTGATGGGCGGGCTGTTTTTGAAGATATTTGGAGGCTGAATTTATCAGATTTGCAGTGGACACTTATGCAGAAAACTGTCTTACCCCATCCTCTTTACTTCCATTCTTCCACGGTCACTTCTTATGGCTGCATGTATGTATTTGGTGGTATTGAACCTAGAGATGATGCTACGAGCCGAAATAATATTTTGTATAAAGTATGGCTTTGTATTCCAAGTTTGAGTGAGATTTGTTGGGAGGCTTTGCTCAATTTTCATCCAAATTTGGACCAAATTGATAGAAGAAAACTTTTAGATATTGGCATTCCTATACACTTGGTTAACAGGTTACCTACATCAAAGTAAATTGTAACTATGAATTATTTTATTTCATTTCATAACATTATCAACATGTCAGTGATGATGAAAAGGTACATTGTTCATTGATAAAAGGTCCGCTTGTTCTACTTTCTTTAAGATGCAGATCAGCAAACCTAGTGCCACACATCATTTTATTCTCTACTTCCTAAATCAGATAAAATTTTAAAAAAGTAACTCTGTTCTTCGCTAGTGAATTACTTAGTTAACAAAGTGTCTCTTGTATTTTAACATGCTGTGTGGCTTTCAATCTGATTATATGTTATAATATTTTATTTATACCCACACACTGTAAAGTGTCTATAATGCTTTCAGAAATTGGACATTGTGACCAGCATAACAACAATCAGCTTTTTTACAATTATTTACGATATTGTTTGTCAATTAAGACAAACGATGACAATTAATGACTTAAATTTTAAATGCATTCTTTAGACTAGGAAATTTTAACATATGTTTTAAAAAACTATGCTTGAGTGGCAGAAGTGTACTGTACAATACAAGCATCCTTGACACGAGTTCAATTTGCCGCCGTTGCAAAATAGGTCGATTTATTTGCAATGAAAAAGTGAATCGAGTCTATTTATTTGCAATAAATAATTTAAAAAACAAAAAACCCGCCTGCATGGATAACTACAATTATTTTATATTTCACCTACCTAAGAACACTCGGGCTATTAAGACAAATCTAACGATACCTCAAATGTGAAAATCCATTCAACGGTTCTAGAGATACAAGGTAATAAAGAATATTACATACATACAAGATACGCGCTAAACACATAACCCTCCTGGCAGTCGGGTAAAAAGGTATGTACAGTTGTACACTATGTGAAATTCTCTACACAGCAGTAAATATGATCAACAATTTATTGCCAGATACGTCGAGAATGAAGTATGAAAAACTTTATAGTACAGTTTCTGAACCATTATAGACCCAATAGAATGTGTCTATTGTGTGCAACTGTTTATAATAAGGCATAAGGCCTATTAAATAAAATACTAATGTGATTATATTTTGAAACTCGCCGCAATTCGTAAGTGACAGAGCGATAAAGCTGGGGTACTATTTTTGAACGTGTGACCAGTGACCACACGTCTTCGAACGAATTTTTTGTGGAAAAATCGCACTTTGGCGATCGGCAAAATTTCAAAAATCGTACCCCTGAACCGTCGCTGCGACGATTGGGATGTGGCGCAGTTTCATGCAAAAGTGGCAATTTAAGAGAATGTCGACTGTTATTTTAATTTCATTATACTTTAGTGATCTATTATAGCTCGTGGTTCGGTTTAAAGTCTACTTTGAAGTTCAGCGGCGGCGGCAAGTGTCGCGCATTTTATACGAAATACTATACTGTACTAATATTATATAGATGAAAGATTTGATTGTTTGTTCGTTTTTATTGAATGGGCTCCGAAACTCATGGATCTATTTCCAAAATTCTTTCGCCCATAGGCAGCTAATTTATCTTTGGGTGGCGGATAGGCTTTACGCGGACGAAGTCGTAGTAAATTGCTTGTTTCATTTAAAATGCGCGATGCTAGCCGAACTTCAAAGACGCATATGTCTATTGTTGTACTAGGTATATACTAATTATATACGGGATAGAAAAGGCAAATGGTAGCTCATGACTTGCTGTGATCAGAAAAGAATATGAAACAATGACGATATTTTTGGTAATTCCATTTGGAAACAAGGCTTTTAAAGTGCATTTAATTTTATTTTCTATTTATCGATTGCAGTGCACCATAGACAAAATTTCTTGCACCATTTGGTTAGGAACCCTATGACATAATGTTACGTAATGCTATAGCTTCCTGGGTTGGCTCTGCACTCCTCTAGGAAACCATAGCATAACTGGTTATGAAAATTCGGTTACTAACACGACTAAAGCATCGAATTTTTGTATCCTCAAGCCATATCCATATATTGTATGTATTATCTGTTCTGTATTTTTATTTGTTTGAGTATCATCACTTGTTGAATTTGATGGAATTTTAAAAGCCGCCATCTTTGTTGGTTTGTTGCTTTTTGCAGCTAGTGAAGGTATAGGCCAAAGATTGATTATTTTATATATATACTTTTGACTTTTATTTTTATTGTACATATCGAAAAAAAATATAGTTACACACTTAAAAGCATAATATCTACATTTATCTCATACAATAATCATGTAAAACTACGATGTACTAAGTTCTTCCTCAGTTGTAATACGTGCTTAATTATCCTTCGGTTATTTGGTTTTTAATAAAATTATTTTAATACGGTTTTTATCGCGTTTATTACATTATTTATACATCTAACGTTTCGAGCACTTTACAGTGTTCGTGGTCGCAGGTAGACTAAGTTGACATTTGGCTAGTATTTTATAAGAACTGCAAAATCTACCGTATTAAAATAATTTTATTTAAATGTGTAACAATCGCGAAAACATAAAACATTATTTGGTTTTGTTTAGGTATACTTCTATATTTATGAAAGAAAGGATAATGGCAAAATATTTGGCAAAATAATGGTCTACTCTTATGTAAGTACATTATGTATGACTTATTGTAAAAAATATGAGATTAGGTGAAACTTGTTCAGTATAAATAATTTTGCTAAATGTCACTCTCGAAAATGGTGTAACGTTTCATTTCCCGGAAAAATAGGATTTTCTTGCAGTAGAAACAAACAAAATCATAATTTATATTATAATTGTATCTAATATTTATGTTTTTACACATATGCGGTTAAAAATATTTTCAGTACTGAGCGTCTACCATTAGTTTATACACGTGAGTAGCAAACGATTTGATCTATCATTAACTTTTCGATGGCTCGTAATTTGTCTAACTCGATGTTCCTATAAACACAGGCTCGTATTCGTTTATATTCGACCTTGAGTAGTTTTCGATAACGAGATTCAAAAACTACTCATTGTAAACTATATAGTGAATGATGACCGTTTTAAAAACTTTACCCTATACTATGTTCGTAAATTAATGAAATGTACAAACGAATGGTAGACACTGTACCTATGTCTGTATAGGCAGTTGCTAGTACGTTCCGTTTCGGCACGTATGTAAATAAGAATTATTTTAGGTCCATAACATACATCTATATTGCAGCTATAATCACTATGACTACATAATATAAAACAAAGTCCTCCGCAGCGTCTGTCTGTCTGTCCGCGATAAACTTAAAAACTACTGCGCTGATTTTAATATAGTTTTAACCTATAGATAGATTGATTTATGAGGAAGGGTTTTAGGTATAATTTATGCCCAGGCGCAGACGGAGAGGACTGCTAGTAATATATAAAGAGAAAATATTTGGTGGCCAAACAAATTTCCAAAACCCTTTCACGTATAGATAGCTAATTTCTGTGAGTGAAACAGGCTATAATTAACGTGGATAAATAAAATAAATAAATATATACGGACAAATCACACAGATTGAGCTAGCCCCAAAGTAAGTTCTTAAGAAGGATGATGTCGCAGAAAATTGAGAGTACTTTATAAAAATTGTATTGTATTACGTTTAGGTATACTTATTAATCTGATATGAGATATCAGAATTCGTTGTGCAATACTAGTTGGCCCCTAAGGCCCCACACTAGGCACACTAGTGACGCAAATAATTTTATTATTATATGAAGTATAAAGTCTATTACCTGAAGTATTTTTGGAATCATGTTTTAATATTATCAGAATCAGTGGGAATTATGAGTTGGCGGTAATCACGAGTTCTTTTAATGACTGATTCTCATAATATTAAAACATGATTCCAAAAATACTTCAGTTTATTTACTAAGGCTTATGTGATTTACATTCTTGAATTTCTTTTTTTGTAAAGTATAAGGAATAAAATTATTGGCGTCGCTAGTGTGCATAGTAGGCCCACACGTTAAGGAAAACGCGTAAAAAATATTCCAAATTACAAATCAAATTACCTACTTCAAGTGTATGGTTAACGCAAAGTGAAAGATTTTACGTTGTATTTTTACTGGCTAGTTCAGTGTTATCAGTCTGATAAGCTATATATCAGATATCACGGATGGTCCCGGTTTCGAACCCCGGTCAGGTCAAGATGGAAAATGATCTTTTTCAGATTGACCTGGGTCTTGGATGTTTATCTATATAAGTATCTATTATAAAATATAGTATCGTTGAGTTAGTATCCCATAACACAAGTCTTACCTAAGAACTTACTTTGGGGCTAGCTTAATCTGTGTGATTTGTCCGTATGTATTTATTATTTTAATAAATACATTATTTCTAAAAATAAAAAAAATCTTTAGGCAGCTAAGAATTCTGACACCAGTTTTGACCACTTACACAAAAATAACAACAGTGTAATCATAGAGCAGTGAAGTTTGCAACTTCTGAATGTAACTTAAAAGGAAAAAAATTAATTAATTTTTGTACACGTTTGACTCATAAAATTAATGTTTTAAGCTAACCCAGTCCAAACCAGCTAAATAAAGTGACTTATTATATATCGTGATTCGACAAAATGTGTGTCAATATTGTTTTAAAGCATTTATTTATATATTTTTTTGTACCTAAATAAATTGTCTGCGTTTTAAATTCTCAGTATTCATGGTTTTTTTTCGCCTATTGACTTGTTTAGGTTCAAGAACAGGTGAGTATGGTAAGGTTGCTTAAGTCGTACCCTCTAAGGTCCTAAGGTCATAAACGTCTGAATGCTCAAAAGCAACTTAAGTAAAACATGCTCAAATATCCTTTTGTCACTGTCTAGACAATTATAGAGCAAATCAATAACTGCAAGAGAACAAGATTTTTTTTGAAATTGCACATAGCAACCAGTTTGACTGTAAAATTCATTGTTAGTAGTATATTTATGACACTGAACACCCTTTCTTTTTTGTTTTAATTTAATTTGATGACGATGATACGTCATGCCACGAAAAGTGGCCATCTCATGAATTTCGAACAATCTAAATGTCACCGGAAAATAACAAAAATCGTAAGTTAATCAATTATCGATTTAGTTGATCAACTTTCGGAAAATCATAACCGGCAGTTGAAACGTATTATATAACGCAATAAACTTTTGCTTATTGATCAACTTAAGGTGCCTGGGCCTGGCAGTAATACGGTAGTTGCCTAATGTTAAGATTATATAAAATTTGTTTCTAATGAGACTAATTTCTATCTAGAAACACTATAAAGAACACTTTTAATTTGATATCGATTAGTTAAGTGATGTTAAAGCTTCTTTAAAGTTGGGTGAATAGGACCATTTTTAAAAGTATGAAAATCTTTCGTTACAATTATACTGTATTGTAGTCCGCTCAATTTATAGCAACTTTTATTATGAAACCATTACCACAAACGAAATATTTCGTATAGCTACCAAACAAAGTTCTCACACCACCCATACAAAATACAAAGTTATGACGTCACAAATATGTAGGGAAATATGCAGCGCGTTTTCACGTCTAAAAATTTACGTCTAAAAACATGTGTCTTTAAAACTTTTATATCTGAAAGAGTTTTTTGCTTAGATATGTATTACTGTCACAATTGTGTTTATTTTTGGCAGGTCTTTCCATAGCAACACGAAAAAAATTTTAGGCAACATGCCAATTTTGTATGTAACGATTTTGCCACAAGTCAGATCATACATGAATGGGCCAATCGTTGCTCAGTGTTCATTTTAACAGTACACTATCACCCATAACATTGTTTGCTGATTCATCATCATCATCATCAGGTCTTTGTTTTTTTCCACTGCAGGAGCACGACCCTCTCTTAACTACCAGATCCATACATTCCAGCCAGAGCAGTCAGAGGATTTGGCCTACACACTCCACGCTGGCCAGACGGGTTGGAGAGGTCTCTTTGATGTTCATAAGCTTTGTTTAGCTGGTGTTTCCTAAGTCGCCTTCTACGACGTCCACGGGAAGACATGGAGTGGTCCTATTCTACTCTGCCGGGAATCACACGGCATTACTACAAAAGGCCGTGAATTAATCAATTTCCATTATGTTCACTACGGGACTTACCGCTATTATAATCAAATCAAAAAATAATCGCAGTAAGTCTCGTAGTGAACATGATAGTGATTGTGACCGCGAAAGCTTAAAATCATAAATTAATCAATTTACTAAAACCCATAGGTACGTTACATAGTACAATTTAACTCACGTCTATAATTTTCCGAAAGTGATCAACTTTCGGACTAACTCGAAAATTGATCAAATTACCATTCTTGTTATTTTCCGGTGACATATGCCAATTAAATTAGGTACCTACTTTAGTACTTGCCTATTGCTTTGTTGCGTCCGGTGCAAAAAGATTTTTTTTCATATAGTAAAGAAAGCTAATACATATATTTGAGAGTTAGAGGGGTGGTATAAGTTTGACTGTTATGTGTTTGTCTTTAAAGATAGCCATTCACCGTAGCCGAAAACGGCCAGGGTTGAATGATGTGTTTTTCTGTCTGTGTGTATCTATGGCATCGTACCTCTTAAAGGGGTGAACTGATTAATATAAAAATTTTATTTTATTTGATAGCAGGTTTTCTTGCTATGGTTCTTAGGGTTTTAGCTAAGACATCGCGGGGCAGACAGAGCCCAAGATTATAAAACCTCAAGGCCACGTTTAGCGTTAGTGGACAAGGTGGTAAGTGGAATCAAAATAGTGATGAGTTGCCGCAACGCCTAATGACGTATTCCTTAGATTTCCGCCATATCTCTTGACCGCCATTTACGAAGCAGCTGGTGTTATCTTTTTTTTTTAACCAGAATGAAAGGCACTTAGACATGTTTTTTCAGATTCGGTCCAGCTGCTTACAAGATAGAGGGAGGGATTCGTGACGGGGGTTGGTTACATACCAACCCCCGTCACGAATCCCTCCCTCTATCTATATATCCCTATATCTATTTTTTTAATATTACATTACTTGTTTGTCTAATCCTTTCGTATGCATTTTAATAATCATAGTCACTATTACCTGATCAATTAACTTAATTATTTCTCGTTTTTGTAAGATGCAAAAGTCTTTATAAATATTATGCTGTCGAAGTCTGTGTTCTGTGGTCGAAGTCGAGGGAGAAATCTAGTAGTTAGCTAGAACTTGACTTCAATTTCAAGGGTAATGTAATGCGTGAGTCGTGGTCGCAACAAGTCGCTTGCCGCGTCGGCGTAGGGCGTCCCGCCCGACGGTAATCGCGGTCGCGTTTCGCGCCAAATCGCGCCTGCAGTGCCGGGAAGCGCGCCTCGCGAGCGGGACATTCTGACCACGCGATCAAAGACAACACGTAATCCGAATTCGAAAATTCCGGAAGTGACTGTCGCGAAGTGAGCCAAAAAGTTTGTTAACGAAATAAAAATATAAATCTTTTAAAAATGGAACTTTCTCAATTTACTTTTTAAAGAATATTTTCGAACATGTGCAAAGGGAAATGTGTTCTTCCTACTTAGAAAAATTATTTTTGTGATATAACTATGGGTTAAATTTCACATTCCACCATGTCAACAACGGAGGATACACCAGTTGACGTGACAACATCCGGACCAGTTCCACATCGAACTCCCACGCCGGAGCTGCATGCGACGTATACTACTCTTGAGATTCTAGTGGCTTTAGTGGCAGTTGTTGGCAATGCGATGGTGATTTATGTGTTCCGTCGGGACAGGAGACTGCGACGACGTACAAACTACTATATTGTGTCTTTAGCGACAGCTGATTTTCTGGTGGGGCTGCTCGGGATTCCGTTCGCGATTCTCGCCTCTGTCGGTTTGCCGAGGAACCTCCATGCTTGCTTGTTCACTGTCTCCTTGCTGGTGATGCTGTGCACTATCAGCATCTTCTGTCTGGTCGCTGTGTCTGTGGACCGCTACTGGGCTATTCTCCATCCGATGTGCTACTCCCGGAACGTCAGAACGAGAACAGCTATCGGTGAGTGTACTTGATAAATCGTATAAATTTATTGCTGCAATGATTTTTGTCGTTTGATTAATTAATATCACTCACTTCACTTGTAATTTTCAAAAAGATGCCTTCCGACTTTATTTTTTTCGAAATATTTATATATAATAAAAAAATCGGTAATTTAAAGATTTAAATGATAAGAGTTGCAATAATTACAAGGCATCAATATCAGCGACTACCTCACCGATATCAGTGAGGTCATGTATGCCCATTGAACACTTATCTACTTTTTATTACGAATTTACTATCTTAATTTGAATACAATAGGCTACTTGTGCGTCAGTTCCTAATATCAAATTTTATTAGTAGGTATAATTTGTAAGTAGTAAAATTTTGTAGTACCTATACAATGTGTTTATATGGAATAAAGTAATATGCGTATAATTGCTGCATATATAATATAAGTACCTAAGTGTCTCATAAACTACCAACAAAATGTAAATTTACTAACTTAGAAGAGTTTGTTCTAGGTAGACGTAGATTGAGTCTAACTTTTCAGACTTACAACAAAATAATGGCTGAGTGGGTATTGAAAATTTGCAATATTATAAACCAAATTAATGTCATGCTAATGAATCTTTATCGAAGTGAAAATGATTAAAATTTTAATTAGAAGAGAATGTTGCTACTGTAATAACTTCTCTAAATGCAGTCTCCCGGTTCCGACCCGGTTAGGATACCCGGGCAACTTATTAAGATTGTTTTATACCCGGGTCTTGTACGTGTTTATTGCCTTTTCTGAATATTTCGCTCGTTACTGTAACAACACGTTCTATATATCGTTGGTATATGGGCTTTGTATTGTCGTTGCGTATATGGTAAGTACCTCGATGCTGCTAGATTTTATGTAATTGTTCAAGATATTAAACGTGCCTATTTTTGGTTTAAATAAGAAATCAAAAGTCTAGGTATGGTTTCGATTCCTTTATTACATGGTATCAAATTAACCATTGTATGCGTAGCCTGGCTTCATGTGTGATTAAATTCGATATAAAGGTACTCTGGTACCATATGTACCTAGGTACCTATCTTGTTATCGAATCGAACGAGAATATTTCGCAATTGTTTTTTAACGTTTATAATATGTTCTGTGAAGAAGCTTCGGTATTTCAAAACACAAATGAAGAGATGGACTTGGCGAAGGCCTTTTGAAAAGTCGTTTTGAGACATCAAATGCCGCCAATTTCATCATGTGGCAGGTATATGTCGAATACTTACAATCCCCGAAACTGCAGTATTAGATTTAGAATATACCTAGTCATTTGCAATAGCCGAACAAGCCCAAACTCTAAATAAAATATAAAAGGGGTCTTAGGTTCGGTTTCGATGCCCAGGCAAACATCTAGAGAATAAAACAATCATACAAAGTTTCGTACTACTAGTACCTACTTACTTTAATAGACTTGAAACAATTTCAATCGAATTCATTAAGGGACGAAACCCCACGTTTTCCATTATTCGCGACATTAGCTTAACCTAAATGTCTACATATGTTTCGCGTACCAACGGCTTGTCGCCAGGGAAATTGCACAAAATTACGACGGGTTATAGAAGAATAACTCACTGTATCCTTATCTTTGTACTAATACTAGCCTTTTCCTTTATTTCTCTGCATAAAAATATAACCTACGTAACCTACTGATAATTTAATAGTTATCGGTGACTATAAAGTTATTTAAATTAGTGCATAGTACTAGTAATTAATTTGGCATATTTACTGATGTCTGTATGTGTATATAACACATCGGTAAAGATAGGTACCACAAATAATCAATCGGCACGGCACTCTACTACACTCACCCACAGAGCGCTACGTTAGTAAGACTTGCTTGACTTACTAAAACTTTTATAAAAGCCGAACTTCAAAGTTTATAATAATTAACATAAGAAAATGCTGTATTGGAAATAAAACTTAAAGGTTATACTTATTTTGATGATTATTTAGTAGTTATTTTGTTTATTTGACTTAGGCTTACTTATGTTGTTAGAAAGTAAGCTATTTGAAGCATAGATTTAAAAAAAAAAATCGAATGATTTGAAGTGTCCAATCTACTTCAGTTTTAATTTCTGGATATACGTCTGACCGCGGTCTAATCAGATGTCGCACACTAAATGATTGTATCGATTCAATACGATTAATTGCTTCCAGAAATGTATGGGTGGCCTTCTGGGATTACAATGGTCTTGATTTGATGGCTTTCAATTTTTCATGTTCATAAATCACAGATTAGACAGAGTATGTCCATAAGTACCTTAGGTGCGATCTCTATACATAATATAATAAGATACACATGAGACCCGAACGTGATACAGTTCAACTAAGAAGAGCATGAAAGGCTAATGAATAATTAATAGGACCTGTTATTATACATTTTTTATTTAACGTTTGATTGGGCCAAAATTAAGGGAATTTCCCCATTTGAAGTAAATTACTTAAAGCAAAACGGAAATGATGTAAAAGAGTATTGGATGGAGCCTTTGACTATAAATAATCAAAGGTTGGAATTAGGGATTGGCTTGATCATTTAATTGTTTTAAAATCACTCAAAGTTTTTTGTGTTTCGTCTTTTCCGAGCAAAAGTGGCCGTTTTTAGCGAAAATGCTGTATATAGTTTCGACGATTAGTAATTACCTCAGGCTATCAATAAAAAAAATAAATTACTTCTCCGTTTTTCCCACATTCTCACCAATACAAATAGTGTTTCAAACTTAATAAATCAAAAGCTTTGACTAGGTATATCAAAAATTCATAGCCAGAGGATAGAATTCGCGCTGTAAAATAAACGTCAAAGGAAAAGATTTATAGCTGTGGAATTTTATCGGATTGAAATAGAATACTCTACAACTAATTGTAGCTCCGCCCTGATTTCCCCGGAGGGATCTAACTAAAATGTTTTTGGAAAAAGAAAGAATAAATAAATAAATTCTTATAAACCATTTATTTAAGGAGAGATAATGAATTTACGTATCTTCGTGCACTTGAATATTTTGAAGTAGGTATTTACATTCATAAAATGTTACGAATAAATTTATTGGCTATACTTCATTATAAAAATCGGCCGCTTTTCCGTAAATATAATTTATACACAGGATATAAAATAGGTGGAATATGATTCTGAACAACCTGACAATATTTTACTGTCGAAATCAAAATCCTTATTCGAATAGAATATAGACCGACATGAAAAAAAATGGACCTCACATAGATATTCACCGATCAGTTGCTCAAATTTCTATGGAATGTCCAAATATTTTTTAATGTTTTACCTTTTATTTCTTGCGTATGTAGGTAAGTATATTCAATAAGGAATTACGATTCCATCATTAAATATTGCCAGGGTTTGCAGAATCATCCTGTTTATTTCAGTGAATGATCTTATTTCCATTCACCAATTATTAAATTGGTTAGGTACTTGTGTATTTAAGACGAGAAGTCATTTCCAAGCTTGATTGCACTAAATTAAATAAACACTAACAAGTGAAATTATGCTTAAGTAGTTAAAGTTATTTTAGTGAAAATCTGAAGATTCAGAAGTCTTTTCTATTATTCGCGGTCGTAAAATACGAAAGTATGATAAGACTTGGGAAGGGCAATTACTTGACAAAACTTTACTCCACGACACATAATGGCTAATGGAGTGATAAGGCTGGCAACTTTTAATGGACACTTCGAAATTGTGATGGCGGAATCCATGATAATGTTAAATTCTTATTAGTGATTTTGAGAAAACTAGATTGTGAAAATAACAGCTAACCGGCGTAGGAGGTAAACAAAGCTCTGATTCAGAATGTAGGAAATTGCCAGCATCATAGATGTGGCACTGGTGAGTGTTTCGCCGTTTTTATGTTCGATCCGGCTCGAAGGACCATAAATTGTACCTGCTGTAATGTTCAACTCAAACACTTCCTTATGCCTGTAATACGTCCATTCTTATCTCCTGAGTACTCTATATAACAACTTAATTAACTAACAGTTGCACAGAAAAACAACGCGATATTTTCGCATACATAAGATAAGCTATGTAATTTTGTTGATGTGCTGTTATTAATATTTTCTTCTTATTAAAAAATCAGGTACTTTCATAACCTGTCTAATAAAAAGGCTTTGGTGTTCGGAGTCTACAAAGAATCTAACTCGAGTTTTAGTCTAATCCCATTTATTTACCGTACGTTTACTACCACACGAAAAACCATAAAAGATAAACATTAGCGTAAAAGGTTTTCGTACCTTTAGAGGAATTTTTTGGCATTGTTACTATGATTACAGAGGATTTGTGCCGTGGTATAAAAAGGGTAATTTGGGTTTGCATGTACCAGGGTGTCGTTATTCTTATGTTCGTTTAATTTGATCGTATTTTTACTGAAATTTAAACCGGATTATCGTATATGAAAAACAATATATCAATAGGACAATAATTCTCTAAGTAATTATGAAATAAATGTTTATTTATCCTTCCTGTTATCTTTAATATTTCTGGGGTTTTTCATACTATGGTTTTATAGCATTGTAGTAGGGTTAATTTCTAGTCCATCCGCTCATTAAACGTGGCCAAAGTATAATAGCTTTGCAAGTTATAACCTAACATGAACTTTCAAACTTTTAACTTTGTTAAAGGACACTTTGTCTAGTGAAGCCATTAAAAGTATTAGTAATCTACGTATAGTCTACTGTATCAAAGAAAATAGAGTGCTCAGAAAATATAATTCAACAAGGATATCAAAGCAGGTATACCATATTTAAGTAGGTGCATCATTCTCCTATAAATAGGCTGATTCTTACCCTCTGACAATTTTAATTATAATCTTGGAATTAGGGTGATAAAACACAAAATTGTAAGAATAAAAAAAAACGAAAAACCATGCAATTCTCGGATTAGCTAGCTTGAATTTATGTTGGTATAAAAAGTACCTATAATATTTTCATTGGTACATAGGGTAAAACAGTTTTAATGATTACAGATACAATATATTCAATACATTGCAGGACACAATACTTTGGAATAAACCGCAAACATCATCTGTGGGTTTGCGGTCGTTGATAACTGCCGTGCACACATCTGAATGAGATTTAATATGTTGTACTCGACATAGATCGTCTCTGTGGCCACTAACTCTTCCTAAGTTTATAGCTTCTGTACCAAATTTGTTTTAAGTCCATATTACAATAATGGCTGTCATAAAATCTAATTCAGTTGAGTTGAAAAATATTGAGCAACAATGTAAGAAAAAAAATACACAAACCATTAATAATGAATAAGTAGTTAGATATTTATTTAAGTAAAATCATTTTGTAACGCGTTGATGTCTTTTGATAATAAAAAATGGTTTATTTTAAGACTCGTATATAATAGAATTAGAGTTTAATTATTACTATTACTAATGTTTTTATACTGAATTTCCAGAGTCATCATTATCATCATCTGTATCGGGTCCCTTTTTAGTCTCCACAGCAGGAGCACGACCCTCTCTGTACTTCCAGAGTCGTATATTAGGCAGAGCAGTCAGAGGATTTGGCCTAACTCTCCTCGCTGGCCAGACAGGTTAGAGAGGTCTCTTTGATATTTATAAGCCGCGTTCTACGACATCCACGGAAGACTTGGAATCTTATTCTATTCTGCCGGGAACCACACGGCTAATTTGCTATTATAATTTCTAGAGTACTTATATTATTTGTTACATATTGTTTGTTACTTTAGCGATTCGTAGGATTACGCATCTCTATGTTTGTTTGAACAGGTGATAATACAGATGGTTTCATTCTTCAGTTTTGTAAAGTAAAATCTATTTACTTAGTGCTTATATTTGTTACGTCTTGTGAACAACAAGTGTGAAACAACAGTGAACCATAAAACAAGGCATTAGATATTGATATATTATATTCTTGATAAATAAAAGTAGCTGAATGCAGTCCCGGATTGATAAATAGGCTGTATAGGCCTAGGCCGCGGCCTAGGGGCGGCAGCGCCCTAGGGTCGGTAGATTTCAGAGGAAGGTCACTTGATTTCAGAGAATAAACGTCAAACACGTTCACTGGTTTTCTCATGGTTTGGTGGCCTATAGTCATAAAAAATATAAATCCGGCACTGGCTGAAGGGTCCAGTAGGCCAAAACATTTTAACGGTTACATCATCCAAAGGGCATGGTCTCTACTAGGATGGGTGACCTCACGTGGTATAAAAATTTCGAGCTCAGTGCTGCGCAAGGCCTGTTCACCCGTTGATCCATTACGGATTGGTCTAGTTTGGCTATGTCAGATTCTTCAAGGCACATTGAAAAATCTGTTCCCAAAAAATATTATCGAAACAAAATTCTTAATTATACATTTGCAGATTGTGTATCGAAATCTTGATAATAATAAACTTCATTTGCCTAATAACTAAATACAGATTTTAGGACAAATCGAAGCCTACCCACTTGGGAGACCATCCCTGAACCTAGACCCCTGTCATTCCGGGTCTGTATCTATAACCCTATATCTACTATATGGCGTCAGCGTTTTGCAGATCAATCATCGTACTTGAGCATGACGTTATCTCATTTTTATTTATGAACACAACTTTTGTTCTTGCTTATTTTCCGAAGTAAGCCTTTTTCCCAAATTTTCGTTCGTGGAGTTTACAAAGCTAATATACTTTCGCTGTTTTCGACGCGCGAGTCATCGGCCGTCGTTCGGGAGATAAATGATGTGACTTGAACACGAGCACCCTTGTTTTGTGCAAAACATAATTGCTGAATTTTTGTTTCAACTTGATCAAAAGAAATTTCATTATAATATGCATGTATTTGTTAAAGCTTGGGAAAACATTCTGAACAAAGAGCACTTGATTCTGAGGGAAAACCACAGAACCATAACTCGGGGAAAAAAAACTTTCTAAAAGATAAAGTTTGACAGTTAGTTTTTCTTTCGACCAATAAAAAAGCAATATTGACCGTTCAAGCTTTTTGCCCGACTGACCCACCCAGAAGGATGGTAATGTTTTTTGCGCGTATGTATGTAAGTATGTCTGTTACATTGTTGCTTTTTAGGGTTCCGTAGTAAACTAGGAACCCTTATAGTTTCGCCATGTCTGTCTGTCTGTCTGTCTGTCTGTCCGTCCGCGGTTTTACTCAGAGACTATCAGTACTAGAAAGCTGTAATTTGGTATGAGTATGTATATTAATATTGGAAAAATTAGTCGTAGAAAAAAATCTTGAAAAAAAATTTTTTTTGGGTAGCTCCGATACAAGTAAAGTGGGGGAGTAATTTTTTTTTCTCTACTTACCCATCGAGTGGGGTATCGTTAAAAAGGTCTTTAAAAAATATTGTGAGGTTGACACATTATTTTTCCAATTAGGGATCCGTTTCCGAAATATTTGGTTTTAAAGTGAAAATTTTTGTTAGAGGTACGTGTCCCCCCCCTCTATCTGCTAAATGGTTATACATAGATACGTGAAAAAAATTACAGCAGTAGTATATATACTGAAGTTGAAAGGAAAACTATCAGAGCTGGGTACTAAGTGCGAACTAAAAAGTTATAGGCAACTAACTTATAAATGTACTGGAAAATGTAAAATTTCATACAATCTTGATTGTTAGATGTTTTTGGTCGTTAAACTGTGAGGTGCGAGTGTAAACAGTGTGAAATCAAAATTGTCATTCGCAACTACGGAACCCTATACTGCGCGTGGCCCGACACGCACTTGGCCGGTTTTTTTATATTGAAATTGATTTTGTAATGTCAGGTGACATTAGATTCGTATTCTTCCTCGGAGTGTCATAGGCTATGTAACGTCAGCAAAAAAACATTATGGTGAACGTAAATTATCAAAAACTTTAGACGGGTTTTTTATTTTTTTAAACAATGCTTCGCAATGCGTATAAGGTTGTTTTGCCATATGGCGCGGTATTTAAGTTTTTTTAGGTCTGCTTGGTCAGTATAATTCCTCTATGGGTATAATAAAACTTCAGTTCACTGTCCGAAATAGTGTTAACTTGATATTTCACAGCACAATGACATTAGCTTAATAGCCAGGCAATTTATAAGCGTTCCGATGTATTTGCTTGGCCTTGTCTTGGCCATTTTCTTAATTGGAATCGCTTTGGGGTGACATTTTGTCCCCAAACACTTTCTATTTCATCGTTTGTTTGAGACGTTTTTGCGTTTTCCACCCTTTGGTCCCTTTAAATTAATTAATGTTCATCACAAATAGATTACAAATGTAATTCTGCTGTTAGAAGCTCAATTGTCCAGTGAACGGAAATGTAATAAGAGCTTATACACGATAAGCAAGCTGGGGCATAGTTTTACTTGGATAGAAGACCAAAATTTGCATAAAAATATCTCCAATGCCTCCATGAATTGTAACGGACATTACGTCACTAGTCACAGCTGTCACTATAAGAAAGAAAGAGAAAAGAAAGAAAGAAAATCTTTATTCGACAAAATACATATCTAACAACAAATGAATCATTAGCAATATTAAGCAAATTAAAAATAAAAATTGTCGAAAAGGTGGCCAGCTCAGCTTTATGCTGCTAGCGGAGTGCTACAGCGCTGATTTTCAGCTGGCGCCATGAAGATGTGGGTTAGGTGACTTAATTATTATCATATTAATTAAATTACTTTTTATACAATTTGCAATACATATAATATTATTATTTTTGATGGCAGTAGTATCACTATAAGTATGTCAGATCCCTTAAGACAGCTTGAAAAATCTGACACCAGCTTTAGCCACGTATACTCTCAAAAACAAAGAAATATTTAATAATTGAATACTGTACAAAAGGCACATACTATCTGATAGTATTTTCTAGTACATAGTTCTCATATCCTTACATCTGATTTTTTTATAAGATTCCTTAATTTCCGAAATAGTCCAATGATGCGCTTATGCAATAAACAAAAAAAAATATTTTTAGCAACAAATCCCAACCTAGAAAAAGTCTAGTTGGGAGAGTCGACTCTACGTGCCGAACTTTAGTGCATATAACGCTAAGGTTAGACACTTAAAGTTTCAGAAAATCCCTAATATTTTATTCATCGTAAGATATTTGAAATATAATTTGGTGAACGTTTCATTACAATTTATGGTTTACAATAAATATATGTCAATAATTTACTAATAGCTAAGTTAAGGGCCGCTTTTAAAGCGAAGTGGAGAACAAGCGGCAGGCAACATGCAATGATACCAACTTACAATCTAAAACATACCTAGTCCTAAGTCATTGCATTGTATTCGTACGCAGTGCATTAAACACAAAACATTGAGCACGAACAAATTCCAATTTTATCTAGATAAAATTGAAAGAATAATTACTAGAAAAAATTTAAAGATACGAAGTGCCTATATAGGCACTGACTAGGTTCTTAATAAGGGATGCTTTTTTGTATCCTTGTTCTTATTCAAGTTTTCTATCGCAACAGGTGACTCGAGTTAGTCGTAAAACGGGAATAAAGGTAAATAAATAATAATTGTGTAAATGTCTTCGTTTCCCGCGTTTCCAGTATTTTACAAAATAAATCCCGACATTAAACTGCTAAGTCGTCCTTGCCACTTCACAAGGACGACCTTAATGTACACTCTTAATAAAACCAGCCAAGTGAGAGTTGGGATCGCACACGAAGGGTTCTATACAATATACTCGTATATAAATATAAAAATGCTCGACAACACTTCTTATATGGGACAGCCCCTTTTTTAGGGTCCATAGTAAACAAGGAACCCTTATAGTTTAGCCATGTCCGTCCGTCTGACCGAGTTTTACTTCGGAGACTATAACTATTACAAAGCTGTAATTTGGCATGGGTATATTATTTAAATTAATTACGCCGCCAAAATGGTTAAATAAACATATGTATGGAAGGATCCCTTAAAAATTTAGAAACATATTTTAAGGGATCCTCCCATATATGTAATACCACATATATTTCTGTGATCTGTTTGTAAAACAGAGGGATTTTTTTTCTCTTCAATCCCTTACTGTCATTTCTCGTAGATAGGTTTTTCAATAATATTTTCAGTGTTTTAATATCATTTTTCGTCCGTTTGCGTCATATTAAGCCTGAAACTTTTAATTTTTGTTAGATTCAAGTATGTAATTTTTTGTAAATAAATTGAAGCGACTGAAAATTCTTTTTTTATTTTTTTTCTTTTAACTTTGCAATAGGACCCATAACACCAGTACTTATTTTCGAAAATATGATAGGTAATATTGTCATTGAGAAAACTTCCCCCTTAGTTATACTCCACTGCGAATGCAATATATTAAACGTTTGAATAGTAGTAGGTATTTGCGGAAAACTTATTGCGAGTCAATAAATCCAGTACGAGGAAACTCGCTAGACAGAGCGAACGCAAGATAAATAATGTTCCATAGCAGCTTTTGCTCTATTTGCGCTCGAGAGGCAGCGAAAACTGATCAAAGCGATCAATTTCCATTGTTCTCTAATAGGTTCCTAACTTTCTATCTAAGCCCGGACATCTGTAAAGGAGCAGTTAAGGCCATACGTGATTTTTTCTGTTCCATGCCTAGCTTTTGTTTGTGCTTGAGATGCGGTGAAAACTGATAAATTTTCAGTGTTCTCTAATAGGTTCCTTACTTTCTATATAATCTCTGTAAAGGATCAGTTAAACACGTGATTTTTTCAGAGTCCTTGTTCTTTTTTATAGGTTCCTAACTTCCTATCTAATCCCGCACAACTGTAAAGGATCAGTTAAGGATATACGTAATTTTTTCAGGTTCCTTGACACTAGTGTGTCTGGTCAGTGGACCAGACATACCAGGGTTGCTAAATATCTCGTAATTTCAACAGATAATCTCGTAAAAGCATAAATTTAAAGAAACTTAAATAAAATTAATGATTTTATGCTATTTACTGTACTATGTAACTTGTGTAGTCATACTCTTTGCGCTTGGGGCTGTTAAATTCAAACAAAACAATTAAACATCATATTTTTTATTAATTATATTCTACATTAGGGATGTTAGTAAAATCATCTTTATTTTTAGAGTATAGCTTTTCAGCTGTCATTCTGGCGTACATTTCTTTTGATGGTTCGAAATTTACGCAATTACCTTTGCGATCTGGGCCTTTAGCGCTTTCGGAAGCTAAAAGTGTACCATTTACTGTATCTGTGATAAGAAAAAGTAAATAAATTGGCATATTTACTACTACTACTACTAACTAAACTACTTTTTGCCTGATATAGGCATGCGCAAGAAGTGGTCATTGTTAAAATCTCGTAAAAAAGTGTACGAGATTTTTGTTAATCTTGAATCTCGTACAGACCCTCTAAATCTCGTAATGGTACGAGATTTCTCGTACGTCTGGCAACCCTGAGACATACTAGTGTCTACGGAGTTAAAGTAAGAATCACGTGACCCTAGACAAACACACTAGACAACGAACTATATACATATTCTAGGTCCACTCAATACAACATTTTCAATTATACATCCGTTTTCCTACAAAAATTTATTTAAAAGAAATCGCCGTGTGGTTCCCGGCAGAGTAGAATAGGACCACTTCAAGTCATCTCGTGGATGTCGTAAAAGGCGACTAAGGAAACACAAGCTAAACAAAGCTTATTAACATCAAAGAGACCTCTCCAACCCGTCTGGCCAGCGTGCAGAGTGTAGGCCAAATCCTCTGACTACTCAGGCTAGTATAAGGCTCTGGTAGTACAGAGAAGGTCGTGCTCCTGCAGTGGAGACTAGAAAGACCTGATGATGATGATGATTTCAAAATAAAATAAAAGGATTGACTCCTAAAAATTACAGTAGCAACTTATTGAAATAATAGGCAACTATCCTATACGATGAAAATATAACTACACCAAACCTTTGTTTACTTATCACTTAAACATTATTTTCAAATCAATTTAACCAAAATATGTTTGATTTTTAAATAATAAATACATAAATAAAATAATTAAATTTTCTCGTTTGACCATGTGAATGAAAAGGCACAGGATTGGCTGAAGCAAAATTGACGTCACCTGCTTGTAAACCTCTTGTAAACAGTTTAAAATGTCAGTCTTAAGTTTGATGTGACAGCAACAACAGGAGTTTGCATGCAGATGACTTCATGACAAAATAAGGCAGCATTTATAGCGTTTTGGTGGCTTTATGATTTATTAGCTGTTAACCGCGGCTTCGCCCGCGTAATGTATAGCCTATGTCCTTCTCAGTACCTCAACTTATGTGTATGCAAAATTTCATGAAGATCGGTTCAGTAGATACGGCGTGAAAGCGTAACAAACAAACAAACAAACGCACTTTCGCATTTATAATATTAGTTGGGATTGGGATTAGCTGATTTGCAAGGAAAAGAATCAAATTCACAAAGATTGTCAAGATCGCAAATTTATTATGAACAATTTGACATATTTTGAGATTGTTGATGATGCAACAGAGAAAATGTTTGGATAAGGGCTTAAATGCTTTGATAAGGGCTTAATCTTGGAATTTATTCCTCATGCGAAACGCTAGAGCTTTTTAATTACCTAAGCATTTCGGATTACCGATTTACATCTTTTAGTCCGTCATCTTATTGGTAATGTACAACAATTAATCTTTTAGCTACTCGTGTTATCTATCAGTTAGAGGTATTTGATGATTTTAAGCATTCAATCAATAAATCTCATTATAATCTACGCAGGTTCTTATACAGCTTGGTTAAATTATCAATGGTTTGAGAATTATAAGCCTCTCAACATTTTTATATAAATATTGAGGGGTTTATACTTAATTCTCATACCATTGCACGCTGTATTTTACAGTACATTACCCACTAATAATTAATGCAGTAAAGTGTCGAGTGAAGTAATTAATAGCAGCAGTTTATTAACCCGATTGAAATAGAAATATACAAACGTAAAATTTATTGATTTCTTCTAAATTTCCTAGAGTAGGCAGCCTAACGATTTATATTCCCAGTAGTCAGATCTTTTGCTTTATTTATAAGTTCACATTGATTCAGTTATCCATCGAGAAAATTAGACCTTCAATATCCCTTCGTCATTCCCTTAAAGGGCTGATTCAGTCCGTCAATATGAACAACTTTTCCTATGAGATCAATGCTGGGAACTCTATTAATTTTCCATATTTTCATACAAAACGGTTTAGCCGCCAGGGCAATTAATATGGCAAAGTTTTAAAAAAAATTGCTCTCCCAGCATTGGTACCGAAGGAAAAATGTTCATATTGACGGTCCCTGGGTCAATTTGTACTTGTTATGAGCCAAATCGTCCGTTCCGATCTTAGCTCAGCAAGGACTGTTAAAACTATTGCTAAGGTCTATACTGTGTGGTCAAACAAAGCTAAAAATAGGTAATTAAAGTTGACGTTCAATTTTAACGTGTCCCAGGTCGCATTATCAAGATCCTTCAGAGTTCGATAACCGCCAATTTTCAGCAACCACTGAATAAAGGACAATATGGTCGTAGTAACTTTTAAGGAATCTGTGATATGGCCATGCCACTAGTCGCATTAACATTGGCGATAATTCACAAAACGGTCTACATTTGCGTTTACGATGTTTGATTCTTTTTCAATACTTAGCAGGGATTGATTTTGTGATCAGTCAGGTAAAAAAAAATTTATTGTAATAAATTAATTCGACATTATAAAAACAAGAAACATTTTCACAAATAAAATATCTCTTCCAACGCACCGCATCGAGGCAACGCACCCAATATGCTGGCAGCATTTCCTCGCTGAATAGCGAGACTTATTCTCTGAGCAAAAAAGCTGCCAGCTCTAGGGTCACCAGTTGCCTCGAAGAGGCGCGTTGTAACGTCCTTAAAAAAAATCTTAGCTTCCGGGCCCCAAGGTCCCATCGTCTCCACTGCGAAAGGTAAAAATATAAAACTACTACCCAAACCCGCGTATTTCCGTTTTTTGGCACGTGCACGTACCTAGACGTGGTAAAGAAAACATCTATGCAAAGAACGAACGATTAATACCTATTTACGTTTATTTTATAATATAGTATTTTATCATTATTATTAGGTCATTTTAAGTCGCCACAGCAGAAACACGGCTCCTTTCTATAACAGGGCCATATATATTAGTCAGAGCAGTCAGGAGATTTGGTCTAAACCTACTATTCACGCTGGCCAGACTGGTTGGAATAATATAGAATATTTGTATCTTATGATACTATCACCCCGGGTGAGGTGAAATTGTGTATGTCATGCATGTCACATTGTCTCTATGTGCCCCGGATTATCTTAACTCTATTTGTGCCTATACTTGAGAGTTGTCAGTGTCGCTCCATGGGCATGAATGGGTAGTTAGTTTGTGTCAAAATAAATTTCATGTTTATACAGACTCAAAAGTATACGCATGGCAACTACCTCCACGGCTCTGAAGCTCTTATCAAATAAAAAAAACTGTAACAGCATGTTACTAACAGGCCAACTAGATACCACCTACTAGGTATCTAAATACTCGCCTACTCAAAACTCGACCAGTGTAACAACATTAAATCTTAATCTTGTAAGATTCGGTCGGCGCACTACGTGATTCACTGTTTACACATTCTCTCTGCTCATTCACGATTGTAGTCATGAATAAATTCCAACATTCTACATTTCATGCAAATGTCGTCGCTTCTATATTCCCTGAGTTGAGATATTGTTTTTTATTCTGTACGTAATCTAAGTGATATCATAGATGAACATACGACGTATTACAATTTCACCGAACTTCAGAGTACGTAAGTGATTTATTGAAAAGTTTACGAACATGCGGTGATGGAAAGAAAAGGGTATCATTTCTCCCATTAGAAATCTTTTATTAGAAATGTTTATGCGAGTAATTTAATTTCATAAATATACGTATACACTACTAGGTTGTTCCTGTGGCGTTTATTATAGCCTTTGTTACCGGTTTATTATAAGGTTTCCTATTTTCTATGGGACTAATGCTGGAAATTCGAAAAAACAAACACATTCCCATACAAAAGAGTTCGACCGGCCGGGCCCATAGGAAAAGTTGTTCATATTGTTGGACTGAGTCAGCCTTTTAAGGATCAGACAATGTTTCATCAACATATAAATAAATAATATATAATATATGGATGGCATGCATTGAGAGAGGCCTATACCCAGCAGTGGGATGCAGAAGGCTGTTGATGATGATGAAATAAATAAAATAAATATATATATATCAAAGTACTTCTTTTGAACAAGGTTCGTAGTTTTCAGATTATCTATTATAAACTTCTAAAACTGTTTCTAACTCATTTAATAATGAAACTTAGTATCTTGCTAAGAAATATGTTTTTATTAATAAGAGTACAAATCAACGCCATTCATTTGGAAGGGTGACATACTTATGTGGCAAGAAATAAGTTTATGTTTGCTTTATTAATAATCATTTTTATTTTTAGTTCAGTGTTATATTTACATTTGTAACGATGCGCATGATAACTTTCATGCTGCATCTTGCTTTTCACCTCATTTCCCAATCATCATCATCCTGTCCACTTTTATTTCGAAAATCAATTCATTTTAAATTCCAAATTCCATTTTCAAATCTTCTTCGCAGTCTATTCCTAAGTTTGGTCGTGATCTCTCGACCCTTGCTTACAGGCGCTCGCCTACAATATTATTTTATTAATTTAATTTTATCAAGTAAAAGTGTAAAAACTAGGTATGTGTGAAGCATAATACTGTTTTGTGTTGTGATCTTTCGCCCTGATCTCTCTCTCCGCTGAGCATCTAATACACGACATGCCTACTTTATATTCATGTTGGGCCTACTCTAACTAGAGCTGGGTGTGTAGGACTCGACACATTGTTAAAACTGATATTACATTAGGTCACTTTAGTAACTTTACTGTATAACAATACAACAATACATATATTCCATTATCTATGTTATTGTTATAATATCCACAAAGTAATCCCGTACTACGTATAATGAGTTTATCTTTGCCTTATATAATAAACTAGCAGCCCTACCCGGCTGCGCCCGGGCATGTATTATACCTTAAAACCTTCCTCGTGAATCACTCTATCTATTGGTGAAAATCGTATGAAAATCCGTGGAGTAGTTTTTGAGTTTATCGCGAACAGACAGACAGACGCGGCGGACGACTTTGTTTTATAATATGTAGTGATAAAGAAAATTAGTTTAGGGGGAGTGACATGATTTTTTTTGCTGTGAAAGCGGTATAATGTAACACAATAACTTTAATTTTTTTTTTCAAAAACATCTCCACTCTGCTACCTTTTAGTGGACATAAAGTTTAAGTGACTAGTTATCTTAGGATATGGATGAATATTCTTGATGATATCTGTATTGATTACAATACAAACTTATCATGAATATTCAATCTCAACGAGCGGTCGAGTACCTATTTTGTTGTTCATGATAACATTTTATTCTTGGAAAAGTTCTTGGCCCACAGCTTACTGTAGGGGCTAGCTCAATCAGTTTTATTGGTCCCTATATATACTTAATGATTTTATTTATTTATTAAGGGGTTGTAGGGAACGACTTTGTAGTCTAACGATCTGCGATAGCGACAGTTGTCGCTGTCACCAAACCAATTTATCAGACTTATTTTTATAGACAAAAAGTTGCCACAGCTTAAAAACTGTAATAAATGGAAAAGCGACAATCTATATCGGCTAAAAGTCTCATCCATGCTGGTTTGGAAGAAAAGGAAAAACAAAATATACCAGCTGCTTTTCTTCCCGCGCAGACCGTCAAAGCCGGTCAAGGGATTGGGCTAAGGAATATCGTCAATAGGCGATGCGGTTAGCAATCCATCACTAATTTTGATTCCGCTTTAACGTGGCCTTAAGGTTTTATGAGCTTGGGCTCTGTCTACCCCGCAAGGGATAAAGACGTGATAATATGTATGTATGTATGGATATCGGCTAAAAGAAATAAATGCAAGACTATTTCCACTCCCATTCATACATCTTATCGAAATACATCGGAAATGTTAATGGAAAGAAAGATGGATAACTGTACTCTACGTGACCTTGCGCACGGCACGGTACATGTAAAGTGTTGCAGTGGGCGGTGTAATTCCACACATCCCTTTTAGCGCGTATGAATCGTATGATTCCTTTAATCACTCGACGATTGATACTTCAATAGACGTCGGACTGCCATGAATAGAAATCGTAATTTGTTGGTTACGTTTTCAAGTTTGGAGAACACAAGTGATCAAGATGAAATGCGTACGCGTGTACAAAGTGTAACACTGTGAATAAAATAAAATAATTTAACACTTCCGTGGTCGCAGGTAGACTATCCGCGACCACGAACACTGTAAAGTGTTCGAAACGTTAGGTGGTATAAATAATGTAATAAACGCAATTAAACCGTATTAAATTAATTTCATTAAAATATAATATAATAAATAATAATATTATTGTCTTCAATGTTTTCAGAGTAACTATGAGCGTTTTTTGCGTACATCTAAATACTGTATCACCAAAAAAATAAATAAACATGGAAGTGTATTAGTAAAATTTCGGAAAAATCTATTAAAATCACATAAATAAATACCACTCCAAGTCTCCCCGTGGATGTCGTATAAGTCGACTAAGGAAACACAAGCTAAACAAAGCTCTAAACATCAAAGAGACCTCTCAAACCCGTCTGGCCAGTGTGGAGAGTGTAGGCCAAATCCTCTGCTGCCCTGGCTAATATATGACTCTAGTAGTACAGAGGGGGTTGTGCTCCTGCAGTGGAGACCAACAAAGACCTGTTGTTGATGGTGATGAGAATGATGATGGATCTCTATGGAAACAATGGTCGCAATTTTTGCGGCTGCAATCACATGCAATCGAAATATCATTAAGTAATATGTTACTTATGAATATTTATTAGAATTGAGTTTTTAAATTGTAGTAACAAAATTTTTAACAGACTTCAAAAAAAGGAGGAGGTTCTCAATTCGTCATAATCTTTATTTTTTTTATGTATGTTCTCCAATTTCTCGAAGACGCCTGGGCCGATTACGGAATTTCTTTTTTTGTTCGATAGGCAATTCTTTAGGTCCCATTAGATTTTTACCGAAATATGTCGAGCGCTTTTTGAAAAAATATACGGAATCCCAAAAATTTTTTCACAAGTATGCCGTTCGGCTTACACTTTATTCAATTTTATTACGCTTATTTAAAAAAAAATATAGGGTTGATGTCGGTTTTTGTTTTTTGTTAAAAATATCTTAAATTATAGTTTATAGATATTATTAAGTAATATGTCATTAGAAATGTTATTTAAAATTTATTTTCTAGGCTGCAACACTATTTGGTAAGAGAAGCGTTGGTTACATATGTTGGGTTGACGTGATGGATGGCGTTGGCGCAAATGAAGAGAGACCTACGCTCAGTAGTGGGCGGATGAAAGCTGAGATTATCACGATGACCATTCTCTAGTGCAATTTGTAAAGCCATATTTTCGAATGTCATTTCTCACTATCACTGCCAATACATAAATTGTACTCTTGTACCCTTCTTCATCGTAATAGCTTTAGATCACCTATTAATGGTCATAAGCCGCCATTTCTCTGATCTTTCTACTAAAAGTCATCATCACTGCATAGTAATAAAACTAAGTCGCTTACCGCTGTATGTCAGTATCTGGCTGTGTGTATATATGTGTCTTCAAAACTACGCAACGGATTCAGTTGCTGTTTTTTTAAATATATAGAGTAATTCTAGAGGAAGGTTTATATGTATCAATAAAACATGCCAGGGCGCAGCCTAATAGTTGCTTATAAATAGGTACAATATGATTAGTATAAAATTCTTACTAAAATATCCCACAGTCATGGACGATAAATTTCTCTAATCCCACTATGGCAGGGACATGACAATGACTACTGAAATATCTGAGTTTATGTTTGTTTTACGATTTTAACGCACGCAGAGGAAATCATATAACCAGTTGAGAAAATAAACAGAAAACACGTGTAGAAATAGAAACCGATGCGGAATATAAACCTAATTGACAGTTATCAATTGGCACTCTCCGTCGTATACTTCACCCACGTGAAACACAAGGAAATAGGTAACTATTCATCTTTTTTTAGGCATACCTAATCATTTTTAGGGTTCCGAATCCAAAGGGTAAAAACGGGACCCTATTCACGAGACTTGATGTCCGTCCGTCCGTCTGTCACCAGGCTGTATCGCAAGAACCGTAATAGCTAGACAGTTGAAATTTTCACAGATTATGTATTTCTGTTGCCCCTATACCAACAAATACTAAAAATTAAACAAAAATAATATTTAAGGGGGGCTTCCATACAACAAAAGTATTTTTTTTACTGTTTTTTGGTCGATATTAATAATGGCTACACATAGTATAGATCACATGTATTATGAAACAGCTTCGTGATGTTGCATATCCTACTGTCTTAAAACAAGTTTATTTTGCTTTATGTCACTCACTTATTGGTTATTGTTTGGGTTGCTGGGGTGGAATATTAAAAACAACTATGATAAATGTTGAAAGAGCCCAGAGAGCTGTCATTAAAACAATGCTTAAAAGACCTCGTAGATATAGAACTGTAGATGTATACAAGGAAAGTGGTTTTCTCAACGTTCGGCAATGTTTTATACTAAATATATCAATAGCTGTCCACAGAGAAGTTTTAAACTCAAGTAATTATGAAAAACTGTTAAATAGAAGGCTTTTCAAGGTAAATGTTCCTGTAGTAAATACATCCTTTGCACAGCGTTTTTGTCCATTTGTTAAATACTATATTTATAATAAAGTTGTCAAAGCATGTGATATTAAATACAGTACAATAAGAGAAGCTAAGTCTAAAATTTTTAAATGGTTGAGTGCCCTCACATATGATGAGACTGAAGAATTGTTTGTAATTCGTAAGTAATAAAAGAGTTTATGTGTGTGTGTGCGTATAGTCATATATACGCACACATGTTTTGTATGTATGTATGTATGTATTATATATATATAAATAAATAACTACCATGTTACAAATATCTATTATTAGGTATATATTATAAGTATAAAATTATAATTTTTAAGATAGTCCTAACAGAATTATTTATTTTTTTCCTAACTAGCGATGCAAACTTTAGATTTTTTTGTAATTCCATTTATGTAGCCATAATACAGGCTCTGCCTAGTATGGATACGCAAGAAATTGTGTTACAGATGATATAATAATAATTATGATAACATGTGTTTTAAAAAACAGCTGTATCAAAATTTTTTGGAACTAAATATATTTTCATTTTCATTTTCATTTCATTTCATTTTTCATAGACGCTAGAAATAATTACAAATTATTAAGGTTATATATTTACTTCAAAAATAAATAGTTAAAATAAAATAAAATCAGTATTTAGGAGGGGCTCCCATACTACAAGTGTTTAATGGCACCAGCTTTTAGCCTTTTTTCAGGTACGGAACCCTTCGTGCCAGCCGGAAAAAAACCGGCCAAGGCGAGTCGGACTCGCGACTCGCACTTGGCCGGTTTTTTCACATTCAGGAACTTGTCGGGATTTTGGAATATAGGAAGCTGAAATAAAGTGTAAGACAAAGACGTAAGGCAAGATGACAATGCAATATTATGGTACCAAAGAGCTAGTCTGATGAAAAAGTCGAAGGTTGGTCGCAGTCATAGAAACTACTTAATTTCTAAAGAAAAGAAGATGAATCTGGCGTATTTTTTTAGTATATTATTTTTCTCCCATCAAGGATTCTTGGAGATCTATTCTGTCTGTTACAGGTTTAACCAATGAATCAAAATATATTTTTTAAATGGTTTTGTATTAATTATTTTGGTTGCCTTATTTTTTATGATCTTGGTTGTCCACTTATCGTCTGCCTTTAGTATAGAAAGTTTTTTTGCCGGCTCCTTTGGATCCAACCCAACGACTCTTTTTTAACATGAGAATTTCCTCCTCTCTTGGACCTCAACCCGAAGCTATCATATTTGGGATTATTTATTAGATTTTTAATGCCTTAGTGAAAAACAATTTACAGTACGAATCGCTCAGAGTAACTGAGAAGGATATAGGCTATAATATCACGCGGGCGAATCCGCGGGTAACAGCTAGCTAAGAAATAAGCAACTTAATACACTTCAGTAACGACTGGAAGGTCTTCTATGTCAGCAATTCAAAACGTAAATATCAATATTGTAGATCCCCATTGAATTTATAGGAACAACTATATTGGGTTAACAATGCGTTATGAAAGTGACTCTGCATCGCAAGGCGGACGACAGCTGCATTTATATGGCCCGTTAATGTTTTATGTGAACGTCAAATCAAACGACAAACAGTTTGGGTACAGTCGGGGGCAGATGAACCAGACCTACAAATCAAAATCGGTTTGTAGAGGGGTCAGTTTTATCTGCCCCCGACTGTACTAGCTGTGATTGCAACTTCAAATGCTCATGGGTAACTTTTTTCGAAAGTGTTGACGAAATACACAAAACCTTTCCATTTTCTGTAGGGATTAAATACAATCACTTCGGCTTTCGGGGTAGACAGAGCCTGGGACAATGAGACCTGAAGGTTATGTTTAATGTGTTGATGGTATAGGTTAGACATACATCCTTTTAACGAAGGACATGGGCTACCTTTCATCCCGGAATTGGGTACTGCTCCTGAGGTATTTGTATTTACGCGTCCAGATTTACGGGCGAAAGCAAATAGGCTGCATCTATACAGAATATTCGACGCCACAATCCCATCCCAATCCCAACTTCCCAACTAATATTATAAATGCGAAAGTGAGTTTGTTTGTTTATTTGTTTGTTTGTTACGCTTTCCCGCCATATCTACTGAGCCGATCATCATGAAATTTTGCATACACATAGGTTAGGGTACCGAGAAGGACATGGCTATATATTATGCGGGCGAAGCCGCGGGTAACAGCTTGTACAAATAAAAATTAGTAAGTAGAAAACGGTGGTCATACATAACACAACATAGAGCTTATTAAAGGAGGTATACATATTTGGTAGTGCAACCTCTATTTTTAAGAGACCTGACAGTTTTAACGATTTAAATGTAATGACTTTTAAACACAAAGTGAAATATTATAATGTAACACTATTAATCTATCTATGCTCATATTACATATTTTAGTAAGAATTAAAAATAGATTTATGACCAACAGTTTTGTATGTCCGAACTTCGACAGAACACGGCTGCACCAAATCTTATTACAAGACCTTACCTGTGATCCTCAATAAACAGTACCTATTTGGGACTCTCCTCTATGCCTTCGGTATGAAGCCGTGTCAATTATGATATCTTTTGGTTGCCTGTATGGCTGTTTGTGCGTCTCGCTGACAATAGCCAGGAAGCGTTCATCTCGATATCTCGCAGGATGCGGCCGCTTGCGCCATTGTGGACACGTCGCGTACTCTTCCTCAAGGAATCTATGATAACAAATGTACACACCTTGATTCTCAAATAAAATACTGTTTTGGACTCCCTGGCAATATCGTGAGGCAGATTGAGATTGTTTATTGTTTATTAAAATATAACACACAGACTAACAGTTTTACACCAAGGCATCTGCATGCTAGATGTCTCAAATACATTACTATGAATAAACACAAAATTCTAGTTACATTACATGCATAACTACGTCATACATTTAACAATATAAAATATTATGAAATAAAAATACTGAATAGAATACAAATTTAAATGAGATACTTTCGAATTTATCTTGTGCTATGGGAAATCCACACAAATATTTTAAATTCGGCATCAGCGTTACCTATGAATTAAATTGACTACCAAAGGTAAGACTGCTAAACAATGGTTAACATTAAGGTGTTAGTTTTTGTACAAAATCAATTGATTATGCAATAAATTAAATAAATAAATAATTTAACAGTCAAAAAAGGACATATCTACGTGGGACCAGCGCAGATGCTTTTTGGTTCAAATACTTTCATAAAGTCATCGAGATAGCGCAAAACTACGAGTACGCCTGATTGCTCCGTAAAGCGAGTTATTACGTTTGTGTGCAGTATTTGCTTTGCACCCGACTTGCTTGCTAGAGGTGACGGCAAGTAAGAGTATTAAATGATTTGGAAAAATAAATATAAATATATGAATTTTTTTTACTCACGTTTTATTACGTCGGATCCGCCGACTAGTTTCGGTCTGTTATATAATAAAAGGTGAGTAAAGCCGTGTTTTCATAATTAATTTATCTCGCGTAAGTTTTAATAATAATATATGAAATTCTTTTGAAATCTAGCAAAGTACCAATAATAGGCAACTAAACATTGAATATTTGCGGCATATACAACTATATTCTCCATAGATATCAGAATATTTACTATATTCTCAATAAAGATATGGTGAAAACAATTCAAGCAGTCGGGATTCGAACCACAGAATTGATCTTTGTACGACCGTACTTTACCAATTAAGCTACTGCGCCTCGATCCTATGCGTCGAATTTCTCCACCATATCAATACGCATAGGGATTGCGTCACCTAAAATTAAAATAACTATCCCACCATTATATGGAACTATTAATATTTCATTTATTAATTTAATAAGAGTATCATAATAGCAAACATTGTGAATGCATAAAAACCCTAAAAAACTTACTGCAACACTTAAAGTTTTTATACGAGCGCCCAAAAAATATGCTTTCAGATGTGTAAGTTTTTAATCCACCATATCCAGCAGTCGTGTTTTTGTTTTTTTCACTTTAAAGCTTGTGTACCGCAAGTGCTAGATAAATGTTTCATTAAACGATATGGATAAATATTTCTCAACCTTTCTCAACGTTAAACATATCAAGTTTGGCATACACATCATTAAAATATTTACCATCACACATTCGTCTCGGGTGTGTCCTGCCGTGACCCCCCAATATCCTCAAAACTGCACGGCGTCGAGGGCGACAGACTGGCGCCCAGTCGTCTGCCTCGGCGCCAAGCCGCCTTGTGCCCCGTGCACTTCGCCAGTCGAGCGCCGGAACCGGGCCCTGGCGCTGCGTCATGGAGCCTTATAACCTTTTCGTTTGTTGCCTCTTTGCGAATATATTGGCTGTCTTAGCGAAAGGAGGTGGCCATGGCGGTGGCCACGGCGGCGGACACGGAGCAAGCCACGGACACGCCGCCGGCCATGCTGCTGGACATAGCACTCATGGCACGGGCTTCCACTATACTACAGCACGCCACGCCTACTATTCATACCATCCCCCAGCGCGCGTCTACTACATGTGCCATCATTGCTCTGCGCGACAAGCTTATCCAGTATATCATGGCCTCCCTCCAACCTACGTCTTTACATATCGAGAATCAGGCAGCAGATATGGAGATCTTTTAACCGGATTATCGCTTTACAATCTTGGAAGAACAAGCGAACGGATCTCTAACGGCCATCCTCACTACACTTATACGGCGCAGACAAACGAAAGATGCTCTCTTCAAATCATCGATCGACGGCAGTTCGAAGAAACCAAAATACCATGTTTCATGGTGTCTTCATTTATGGCGAACGCTACGCAGCTGCAAGGTCCAGACTCTCAGTCATTTGATATATCTAATGCACATATCGAGGTGAAATCTTTTGTGAACAATACTGGCTCTCCATTGGTAGTGACGAGCACTCAAGAGTGTGTACTTTGGCATAATGTCAGTATACATCAAGAGAGACATATGGTGCCGTGTGCTCTGCTGAAGGAGTATTCGAAATCGGTTTCTTATTCTGGGGTTCCGGTGTACATCTGGCTGCCATTGTTGCTGTGCTCGGTGGTCGCGATTTATATTTGCTGTCGGTGCTTTGAAAAGAAAAAGAAAAGCACTACTAGGGAAGATTGTCCCCTGAACGAAGCTAGGGTGGTAGCGTATCGTGCATCTAATAACGTTAATGAATAAAAAAATCAGTCAATGTTTATAATGCATAGGTTGCAAATACTCAGTACATAGCGATATTTATTTGCATGTTTTGTGCCTTTAGTCGTCTTGCAATGTTTGGCCAAAATCTTAACTAATTATCAAGATATTGAAATTAAATAAGACTGACAATAATAAACTTAAAGGTGCATTTGGGTGCCAAATTATCATTGAAAGAATTTCATCAATGGATCACGAGAGATATTATTTTGTGTTTCGGTGTTGTGTAGCGAACCTGCTGTTAGTAATTGTAAGATGAATCGATGTTGTGTTCAATAACTGTAGGTCAGGTAGGTACTGTGTCTGATGGTAAGTATAGGTAATTATAAAGGAAAGTAATTATCGGAATGGTATTCGTCACTTTAATATTGATTCCTTCACTTCTACTTACTATGTGTCAAATGTATACTTAATTTAGCTCAATGCTCCCTAATAATAGATATAAGTTTCCACCTATTTGTAAGGTAAATTAAAATAAATATATTTAAGATGTAATTTGTTTACTTTTTCATTTGTACAAATTAATAAACCCATACATTTAATCTTTGTTCAATTTGTAAAAATAAAAGAAAATTCACTTCTCGTTCCCGTGTAGAGCAAATAACTCTGCAACTCCACAATCACATAATACCTACTTAAGCACACTCATTTGAATAAATTACTTGTTATTTAATTAATTTTACTGACTTTAAAAAAACAGAAAGTAAATATATTATATATATTTATTTCGTAATCGTAATTTCATACGTATTGTTTTGTTATATTATTTAAAAGCAAAGTAAATTTAACTAATCTGTATTTAATTCCTGTGGGATTAAGTTTCACGTTAAAAATTACAGATACTTATCGTATCGACCATGAAGGCTAATAATGAGTCACTGAGTGCAGTGTAGGGCACTCCTTATATTGAAAAGAGGAAGTTTACTTTTTTCACAGTCAGTTCAAACAAAATATTCCTTGCTTGGAAAATTTGTTGCAATCTAATTAGGTTGTATACAAATTTTCGTAGGGATACTTTTACGGTTGCGAGTACTTTTATTGACTTTTCTCGTATTTAGAATAACTATAAATAAATAAAAGACTAAAAATCTATGCAGTCTGAAACTATTCTACACTCTGAAAAAGAGACTTTTAAAAGTTATAAGCATAGATATCAGAAAATGTTATAAGTATTCTAAGTATCTTTAAATTTATAATAGTATAGTGTAAAATACTTCCTTTATCTACAAAAATTAGATAATATTTCGCCGATAACAATATATTTAACATACAAAGTGTCACAAGGAAAAGCAATTTTAATATACCTAACTTAGTGGCTGATTTGCCAATAGGCTGAGTAGGCTAAAGCCTGGGGCGGCAAATTGAAGGGGCGGCAAAATAATATTATGGGCTAGCAATCCCCCTCCCCGTCGTCACATATTGTATCAAAAGTTTGATGGAGGCGGCAATAATTAAATAGCCTTTGAGCGGCAAATGAGTAAATCCGTGTAAATCCACTGCTGCGACTGCATCTGCGTAAAATATTGCCTTTGTTGCAATTCATCATCAGGTCTTTCTAGTCTCCACTGCAGGAGCACGACCCTCTCTGTACTACCAGAGCCATGTATTAGCTTGAGTAGTCAGAGGATTTGGCCTACACTCTCCACGCTGGCCAGACGGGTTGGAGAGGTCTCTTTGATGTTTAGAAGCTTTGTTTAGCTTGTTTTTCCTTAGTCGCTTTTTACGACATCCACGGGATGACTTGGAGTGGTCCTATTCTACTCTGCCGGGAACCACACGGCAATTAATCCATTACAAATAAAAAATAAAAAAATTGATTTTACTTAATTATTATTAAAATATATAAAACTCAATTCTTTTTCCCTTATGTTAGTATAGTCATTTTTGCATTTAATGGACGCGTGATATGATAAGGCGAACACGACAGTGAACTGGTTTAATTTTCGACGTCGATAATCCGTATGCGCTCACTGCATGGTAAATCAAGGCTTTTGCCAAACCGGAACCTCGTGAAACTACGAGTTAAAAAGTGACCTCTTTCGGAAATACACTGGACCTTTGTTTCTTTTTGGCCTTAGCGGCACTATTATGTACTGTTGCCCTTATGGTCAGCATATTTTTTTGAGTAAGTATATGTATATTTACCATATCTGTTGAGTAGGTATTGATTGGTAAACTATTATATACATTTTTTGAAGTACCTAAGTAGTCATTATGAAAGATGCGCGAACAAAGTTGTTGAAAACAAAGAATTAATTTGAATTATTGAAAAAGCACCTATTCCTCCATGAGCTTTATAATTCAGTTTATAAGCATTGTAATGCTATTTAAAACCCCTTTTAATTAAGTCTATTTGCAGCTTTACCTATAACACTCGTGGTGGAGATAACAGACCTACAGACGAGGTTATTAGGTACCAACAATAGTATATTATTGTCATCTCTGTTTTTAAAATTCTATAAGACATAACGTAACTCTTATATTCGGACTTCTGTGTCCGTCCGGTCCGTACGACACGTGGATTGGGTTGAAGTTCTGGGCGCACTTATAGATTTATTTCACCCAAAATAAAACGTATATCGATTCAATTAAATGGGGTTCAAATGAAGAAAACTACGTTTATCGTACGGAACCCGCTACATGCGAACTCAGTTCAGTTTTTTATCAGATGAAGCTGGACTAATCGAAAGTTTACCTATAGCAAATAAATTTCACCGTCGTACCCAAACATACAAAATAATCAAATAATTAAAGTTATCCAAAAGGGGAAGAAAAAAATATATAAATTTATTGCCGTCATTTTATTTGAAAAGTTCCTAACAACAATATATACGTTTTTTGACGTTCGTACTTATATACAGGCTAATTTGTAAAAACACGGTAATTAATAAAAAAAATGAAAATTAGTACGTTATTTAATCAAAAAATATTGGACACTTTTTTTTAAATAAGTCTTTAATTGACTAAAGAAAATATACGTGCCGTATATTCTTTGAATATTTAATTGATGGACTAATTACATTGTTATAGGTAACTAGCCAGACACAAAATCATAAGAAAAATAAAGGAAAAAAAATAAACCTATACAAAAATCATTGATCGAATTTCAATGGGAAGTTTTTGTTTTTTAATATTTGGTCCTTTTTCCAATCCTCCCTTTAAGGCCAGGGTTAATCCACAACCATGGTCCTGAAGGTTCCAGCGGTGCCGAGGTACTGTTCGTTGAACTTGTCCAGTTTTCTCCGGGACTCATCAGTCTTTGCTTCGTACGAAATTCGCAAATAATCCATGTGCTCTTGCGATGATAAAACTTCTAGCCACCGTTCTAAAACGAAATACTATTGAGATGGCGAGGTTACAACTGTCATGTCATTTTAAAACGTACACAGATAACGAAGCAAAATGTTTTAATGAGGCAAAAAAAATTTCTGTATACAGACTACGATATGACGTCACAGTGAAATTTACGAAAATATTAAAATAAAATACTTAAACCGAAAAAAAAAAATCTGAAAATAACGAAACTAGTTTTCCAAAATTATCTTATCTATCGTTTCAAAAGGTTTAAACTACACACGTAAAATTCTTTGCATACCCCATTGAGAGTGAATCGCAAAGATGGTAAACTGAAAAGCCGATCCGGTATACTACTATATGGTTACGGCCAAAATACGACAATAGTAAGATGCAAAGGACTAAAGCACTAATCGTAATCCTTACTACTATGAAATTTCGCATACGGATGGGGTGCGGACAAAGTTAGCTTTTATCACTGATAAGGGACAGATCTTGAGAGAACTCATGGGTAATTTGAAGGAAAAGACCCAAGTAGAGTTGCTGGCAGGCATTCGATTTCTTATTTACGTTCATTATACGTACATAATCAGTATTAGCTAGAAGTAGAGGTGGCAGGATAGGATATTTCAATTTGCATCCCACCCTCCCCTCGTCTTCAAGTTTCGAGGGAGGCAAAACAATTGTCACCGTCATTGAGCGGCATAATCAGTGTTACACACGGGCGCAACGACCGCAATCGGTGGGTCTGGATAGGAGTGTTTAAGTAGTCATTATATCTAAATACATACCATGATATTCTGATAAAGATTTCGCTTTACCGCCGTATTCTTCGGGCATCACTTCAATTTCTATTGCCGTTTTCAAAGACTCTATGTTGTTATGCACATGTATGCGATCGGCCAATTTCTTTTTCAAAACTTGTTTTAAAATACCAAGATAAGCTTCAACTGCTTTTGAGTTCGTGATGAAATGGATGGCCTTTAATCTCATTGAGTAGCCCTGTGGAGGAAACAAATATTTAGAACTGGTTAGCAGCGTCTGATACCAGCCATATGCCAAGAGCTATTTTTATTTTTGTTTATTTAACTTTATCAATCAACCTCAAAAAATACTAAAAACCCTCGAGATGACTAGATTTTAGAAGCGCAAAAATATGTTAGAAATTTGCAAATAAAAGAAAAAAAATCCCAATGTAGTGTAGTAAATATCACTACATAGTCGGTTGAACTGTCATCGACGGATACATACATATCACTAGCTGTTACACGCGGCTTCGCCCGCGTGATATATGTCCTATGTACTTCTCAGTACCTTAACCTATGTGTATGCAAAATTTCATGATGATCGGTTCATAGATAGGGCGTGAAAGCATAACAAACAAAAAAATAAACTCACTTTCGCATTTATAATATTAGTTAGGAAGTTATGATTAGGATTAGGACTTAACAACTGTTAAATTGTTGACGTCAGTAATTTACTTATGGCTAAGTTTAAAGCCGCTTCCAGAGCGCATTACAGAAGAAGCGGCAACAAACTGCACAGCGCATTTTCTCCAATCGACGTCATCTTACAATTTTAGACTTTAAGTGGACTGACATTGTCCTAATTAAATATCATGATGAATACGAAAAAACTTATGTCTTCATAATCAAGAATATAGTTGTCAGTTATGATACGTGTTCGTTACTTGATGGCAATGATGTTGCTAACAATCAGACTCTATATGCAAGTGATTATAAGCTTTTTGTCTATATGTACCAACCTCAAATAGTTCGGCAGCTTGGCGGACAAGATTCAGTTCCATTTTCAGTACTAGCGTAAGTAAGTTGCACTCTGTAAGGTCTACAACAAATATAAGTCCCGCGTTGTAGTCATATTTTAGAAGATATTCCCACATCTAGAAAGAAATGTTGAGTAAAAATTAACCTAGTTAAAATGAAGTACCTAATAATATAGAATGGCTATGTATTATGATACATCCACATGCAGTCACACATTGCAAGTAAACTTTTCATCAAAATCTTTAAATCTAGTAAGTCCTTAAAGACCTACCTACGTTTAAGAAGCTGTTGCTCTATTATTGCAAATAATTGTAGAAATTAAGTTAAACTTATACATATTTTTTTTATTTGACTAATTAGTTTATTTGGTATGAAAAGCAAAACAACCTTTAATGTGGCACATTTCAGGAAATATTTACAATGTTTGACAACCTCAAGAAGTATAAATCTTAAGGGGTATAGGTAGTTTTTCGAAAATATTGAATAAGTCCTTTTGTATATAAATTGCGAAAAAAATCTTAATTATCTTAATTATCTTTTTCAGATTGACCTGGGTCTTGGATGTTTATCTATATATGTATTTGTTATAAAATATAGTATCGTTGAGTTAGTATCCCATAATACAAGTCTTTCATAAGAACTTACTTTGGGGCTAGCTCAATCTGTGTGATTTGTCCGTATATATTTATTTATTTATTATTTATCAACATAATTATATGAATTGTAAAAAAATGTAGCGGCGAGACAACGATCGGCAATTTAGACTTATTATTTAAATATTATACTCAAATTATATTACATAACATGAGAAAAACCGTGCCGTTACGTAGTTACTTCGAAATTATATAATGGGCACAATTTTCGGCCCCATAGCAGTAATAATTGGAAAAATCTTTTAGGGGTGATGATATCATTTAATACCGTTTTGACTGCTCTGTGGATGTACCATGCATATCAATAATATATATTTTCAATTAAATACTTACGATACACGCTTTTTTAATGTTCTGCTGTAGGACGTTGTCTGAAAACTCTTTACAGCTGTTTTTTGATAAAACAACTCTATGATGGTCAGAAGTCAATTTGGGCAGCAAAACTTCTTTTCTGCATAGAACGATATAATATTAATGGAGATGTAATAATTTGTCGTCATCAATGTAATAGGCTTAATAATGACAAAATTTAATTTTAAGCCATCGACACGAAATGAAGAAGAATGTACTTACTGACATTATGACGTAAGTTCATTGTCCTCAGGTTTTAGCAATAAAGTAGACAAAAGTAGAGTCTGAGATGGGTCAGTGGGCATCATCATCATCATCATCAGGTCGGTTTTAGTCTCCACTGAGGGAGCATGACCCTGTCTGTACTAACAGAGCCATACATTAGCGAGAGCAGTAAGAGGATTTGGCCTACACTCTCCACGCTGGCCAGACGGGTTGGAGCGGTCTTTTTGATGTTTATAAGCCTTGTTATAAGCTTGTGTTTCCTAAATCACTTTCCACGACATCCACGGGAAGACTTGGAGTGGTCCTATTCAGCTCTGTCGGGAACCACACGGCACAGTGGGCATATAGAAATTGCTATTTTGATATTTATTAAGGTTGCCCAAAAAATCATGACATCGATATTTTAAAGAAGAAATCTTGCATTTTCAGAACCTTCTTACGGGGCAGTGAACCTCCACAATTTCTTGAAAATATATTCATCTGATCAAAAAACTTACATCTCTTCAAATTCCTTGCTCAAGTCCTCCTTGACGTTTAGCACTTGGAAGAATTGAGGCACTAAAGTCTTCAAAGTGCAGAGTTTATCCAAACTCGTCTTAGCTCGTTCCAACGAACCTTTATTTCTGACTATCAATCTTTCCAAATAACCTCTACCTGCAGTGTTAAAAAACATTACCGTGAAGTTTTTACTTTATGCGAATTACTAGGAGCTTAATTTAGAGCTTTGTCATCAATTAGATTCATCCAAAATAATTTTGGGTTTTAATAAAATCTGATACATCCACATACGGCACATGTGTAGGGGAATCGTGCTGCACGTACTGCAGCCTGACAGCCATTTAAATAAACAGCGCGATTTAACTTAATTAATGTTCAGCCGATGCGTCAAATTTTACAACATTCAAGCAATTGCCTGATTAATCCTTATGACTTCCACTGACTTATACCATCCCTTTTGATACTACAGTGTTACCTCGAAGAAAAGAAGGATATAAGAATTGATTTATTTATCCCAGTGAACCATGTAAAATACAACGAGATGACTTATTAACCGAGTTCAAAATAGGAGGAGGTTCTAAATTCTTGTTTCTTTTTTTTAAGGTATGTTCCCCGAGTACTCGAAGACCTCGAAGACGATATGACCAATTAGAAAAATTTAAATTATTGAAAAAAATCCTTCTTCTATCATGCTAAAATTATAGTGTAATGTAACGGATTCCAACGATACCTCAAATAGAACAGATCCAAATTATTACGCCTGCAAAAATATTGGCGTGTAAATAATATTAAATATCATCACTCACTGAATTCTTTGTTTGTGAAATGTTCCTGTTTTTTTATCCATTCTTCCAATATATCGATTGCCTCTGCCATTCTTCCAGGTTTGTCCAGGTTGTATAATTTCCTTACTGCCTCTAAGGTGTCTGGATGGAATTCCAAAATTGTATCTTGGTGTAAAGACTCCATTGTTACTCGTACTCACTTGAGAGTTGAAAGTAAGACTGAACATAAATTTATGTGTGCCATTTGATTTATATTACCAATTAGGATTCTTTATGGGTGGAATGTATAATAACTATTCAATGACGTTAGTAGTAGGTAAGGGGCGGTAGCTTGTCATAATTACAAATAATGTTATACGTAAGTAATAACCATTCGCATAAATAATATAAACGACTGAAAATATTATGTTTCACCCACGCCACCCACGCCTTCCTTCAGTAGATGGTTCCGGGATGAAATTTACTGAAAAAAATTATCAATTTAGTACTAAGTGAAAACGTGAAAACTTTACAGACAAAGAAATTTAATCAATTTTGAATTTTTGTAAATATTTAGGAAGTTCAATTTAAAGAAATATTGTTGACAATGATTACTAAAATAGTCATGATATTTATTTCTAACCTATTATGTTTTTTTTTTCGTTGCTTTATATTAGTTTTTATTTATTGGGTGTATTTTTTTATATATTATTATATTAAAAAATTAAATACGAGCAAAAAATACCACGCGGGCAGGTGTTTTTAGGTATCCGTAGTAAACTAGGAACCCTTATAGTTTCGCCATGTCTGTCTGTCTGTCCGTCCGCGGTTTTACTGAGAGACTATAAGTACTAGAGAGCTGTAATTTGGTATAGGTATGTATATAAATCATGCCAAAAAAGTGGTAGAAACAATTTTTTTTTGCATAGCTTCCATACCAATAAAGAGGGAGTAATATTTTTTTCTATACAAACCTGTCGTGTTGGATATTGTTAAATAGGTCTTTAAAAAATATTGTGAGGTTGAGTATACCATTTTTCGATTTAGGGATCCGTTTCCGAAATATTCGGATATAAAGAAAAAATGCAAATTTTTGTTAGAGGTAAGTGTCTCCTCTGCTCCTTCTATCTGCTAAACGGTTATATATGGATACGTGAAAAAAATTACAGCAGTAGTACAATACTGAAGTTGAAAGAAAAACTATCAGAGCTGAGTACTAAGTACAAACTAAAAAGTTATAGGCAACCAACTTATAAAATGTACTCGAAAATGTAACATTTCATGCAATTTTTATTGTTAGATTTTTTGGTCGTTAAGAGTCTCCTGGAAGCGCATGTCTCCATACAAACGGAAAAAGGGAATTGTGGCAATATTTGATAATTTTGGAGTAAAATTAAGCATTTAATCAATTAATCTCATTATAATCTACGTACGTTCCTATACAGCTTGGTTAAAATACCAATGGTTTGAGAATTACAAGCCTTTTCAAATTTGTATGAAAATCTTGAGAGGCGTATAATTCTCAAACATTTGATAATTTAACCAAACTGTATAGGAACGTACGTAGATTATAATGAGATTAATTAATTGGATGCTTAATTTTGCGATTAAAATAAATTTTCTGTGGGGTGCGAGTATGAACAGTGCCCGCCAAGCACTTGGCCGGTTTTTTTCTGTTTTAAATAAATAAACCTATTATGTTGAAACTCTCACTGTTATCTAGTGTCACAAAAAAACTTCACCCGGAAATATTTTTTTAAGAATATTTTAGGAAACGTAGGTACATACTTTACCTACAACTTTTTGAATATTTGTTTGGAAGTCTTGATAGAGTTTATATACAGTTTCAGTCATATCCGTCTTGGATAAGGTTAAAAGAAAACACTTTTCAAGTCACCATTTTATGTATTCAAATAAGTACTCCTATGACGTATGAGATAGAAAATAATTAGTAAAGATAATATACATATTAATTAAACTAGAATAAACTAATAACATATTAAATAAATCCTCTGACTACTCAGGCAATATATGGCTCTGGTAGTACAGAGAGGGTCGTGCTCCTGCAGTGGAGACTAGAAAGACCTGATGATGATGATGATATTAAATAATTATGAAAAATGAATCTGAAACTAAAAACCAATATAATAAGATAGAAATACATAGCCCCAAACCCTACATAAATCAAATTTTACATATTATTATTGTCATTGATCCTGTGATGTTAGTTCAGAAGTTGCACATTTCTAGTATTTTCAAGTTTTACTAAAATTGAGTTGACGTCAGAGAACATGTTTGTTGCAGTTTGCCGCGTCTTCTGTACTTGTGTTTTGGAAGCGGCTTGATATAAACTATAGATTTTTTTAAATTAAATACTTATATAATGCATATTTAAATAGAGTCGCCTGTCGAATCAGAATCCCTAAAAATGAAGATAGAATACCAAAAAAGATATAAAACGAAAAGATACATTTCTATAGAAATTCGACCAGCTCGGTGAAATGTATACTTTAATTTCTTTTTTCACCTTGTTTTTTTTTGAGGTTATTAATATATTCTGTAAGGGATTCTGATTCCAATTCCATCAAAATATTGATAGGAGTTTTTAATCTTGAATCCTGATCTTATATTAAGATACCCTTACTTAACACTGAAAAGCACGGTTACAAAATTTACAATGCCAATTATAGGGAAATAAAAATTCTTCCAGTATTTAAATAGTTTCTTTATCAATCCACAGTCATGGTCCTGAAAGTTCCAGAGGTCCCGAAGTACTGGTCGTTGAATTTGTCCAGCTTTCTTAAAGACTCGTCTGTCTTTACCCCGTGTACCATCTTCAGATAGTCCATATGCCCTTTTGATGATAAGACATCCAGCCATTTGTCTAAAATAGAAGTAAAATACATACATACATATTATCACGTCTCAACCCCATGCAGGGTCGATAGAACCCAAGATCATAAAACACTTAAGCCTAAGGTGGAAAGCGGAATAAGTAAAATGAAGGTAACATAAAAACCGGTTAAGTACAAAATATATGTTTTGTTATGTACATATCCATCCATCCATCAGGTCTTTTTTAGTCTCCACGACAGTGCAGGAGCACGACCCTCTCTGTACTACCACAGCAATATATTAGCCAGAGTAGTAAGAGGATTTGGCCTACACTCTCCACGCTGGCCAGACGGGTTGGAGAGGACCATTGATGTTTGTAAACTTTGTTTAGCTTGCGTTTTCTAAGTCGTCTTTTACGACATCCACGGGAAGACTTGGAGTGGTCCTATTCTACTCTGCCGGGAACCACACGGCATGTACATATAAACAACAACTTAAATTTTTTGCACGTTGCGCGAAAAATTTCAATAGTTATTTTGAATAGTTAGTGTATAAAGTTAATTCAAGAAATTAATCTTTTTGCTAACCATGCAGTTCGACTAATGGCGGTTCTTGGCCGCCATAATCTTTAGGCAACAAATCGACATCCACAACATTCTTAAGAGATTCTTTATCGCCATATACAAAAATACGGTCCCCAAGCTTCTTGCTCAATAGTTGTTTTAATAAAGTCACTATGGTATCTGCAGCCTTTGTTGTCGAAATTATGTGCATCTGTTTTAACCGCATGCTGTAGCAACCCTGGAAATCAAAATACTCAAAAGTTAAATTGGTTTTTAAGTAGCATCACAATGCTCGTTATATTATTTAATTAATTAATTACTCTAGAGTTCTCTTTTTTGAATGGATGTAAGTTAGCTCCAAGTATGCTTTCGCTCATAGATAAAAAAAAAATCCTTTCGCTACTTCGCCGGGCGTTTGAGGCGACGGCAGAGTGAATTGTAAATTTCACTAAAGGCCAAAAGGTGAGGGGACAGGAGGGATGGATCAAAATCAAAACGTTTATTCAGAAAATAGGCCTTTCCAGGCACTTTTTCACGTCAAATCATGTTTAAAATTTTCTTATTATATAATATGTATTTATTAATTGTTCAAAAGTTACAGACTATTAGCGTTTCGGAACCGACCACTGTAGAGAAGAAACGCCGAAAGAAACTCTTTTCAACAGTTTTGGACGCCTACTCGCTTGAAGGGCTTTATATGATTACGTATATTTATTCCTTATTGTCTTTTTCTTTCTTTTCTTTTTTCTTTCTTTTTTCTGTTTTAATGTTACAATTTCAATATACATAGATTTATTATGACCCGACACACAAGGCCTGAAGAGCCAAAAGCAAAGTGAAATTCCCTGTCTGTTCTTTTTTTATGTAACAAATTACAAAGTATCCTGTGCGATGTGCGGAGTTGAAGATATTTAGCATACATGTCGTACGGTAGGTCACAGAACAGGGACTTTTAAAAAAATATTTTTTTAAACGATGCCAATTAATAAATGGACCAGAGACGGTAAATGTGTGAATTCGCCATGTTATGGGCAGTTATGGCCTGAAACTAAAAACTGCATTATTTGGCCATCCTAATTTTTGTGCTTCACTCCAATATTATATTTTACTACTTACCAGAAAAATATCTATTACGTGACGAACGAGGTTCGGTTCCAATCTCATTACCAGCGACAAAACATTTGTCTCAGTTAAGTCAACGATCAATATAAAGCCAATGCTATAGTCGTGCCTTAGAAGGTATTCCCAAACCTAAAAAAAAACTTATATAAACAACTGTCTCACTCATGTCTTTTGGTTGGCATCGCTGACAAGTGTAAGCCTATAGGTAAGCCTTTTTATGTCATACGATGGCAAACGTGCAAGCGGGTCGCTTGATGATAAGTGATCATCGCTGCCCATGGACAATTGCAACACTTGGACTGTGACAAGTGCGTTGCCAACCTTTTATTTTTCCCTCCTCAGAATCCCTTCTGCCTATTTAGAAGGCCATCTTCAGGGCAAGTGACATGAGGACATTGCGGTACAGTCGTCCATCAGTTAAAGTATGGGTACTACTTAGCACTTACTTACTACTTAGTAGCATGCTTCCGTACTAGTTTTAAGCATGTACTACTTAAATAAATAAATATATACGGACAAATCACACAGATTGAGTTAGCCTCACGGTAATTTCGAGACTTGTGTTATGGCATACTAACTCAACGATACTGTATTTTATAATAGATAAGTTATATAGATAAACATCCAAGACCCAGGTCAATCTGAAAAAGATCATTTTCCATCTTGACCTGAACGGGGATCGAACCCGGGACCATCCGTGTCGCAGGCAGGCGTGTTGACCGCTGCGCCCCGGAGCTCGTCGTAAGTAGCACGTGTGAACAGCCATGGATAAAAATAAGCATGCTACCTGGGGCGGGGTGCAAGGGGGAACTATTCATTGAGTATATCGCTGCGTACCACAAACAAGCATGCTTATTTTAAGCACGTATGTGCAAGTCGTGTGCGGGTCACAAGCATGCTCATTAGTAGCGCATACTTATAAGCATGCTCAAAACTAGCATGTGTATCCGTAGCTTTATTCTTGTTGTTCTTGTGACCTAGACCATGTTGGCGATTCAGACTAAAAGTTCGTGCGTAAAACCTTTTTTAAATTATTTATCAGAAACAATAATTGATAAATTATGATTGTAACATTTAAATATGTAGGTCATTAATCAGTACAGGTTTATATAACCGTTACACAGTGACATACTGGTGGTTTTGAAACCCTTATTGATTCAGCTCGTCGAGATGAACAACTTTTCCTATGGTACCAATGCTGTAAACTGAAAAAAATATTGACCTTTCCATACAAAATAAAATTGATTGATATTTGAAAGAAAATATTTTTTTTTTTTTGAGATTTCAGCATTTTTCTCATAAGAAAAGTATATCGGCTGAATCATCACTTAAAGGGTCCAAAACGATAAATTTTTCAGCATGTACAGGTATAATATAACCTTCATGAATCTCTTGTGTAGGTCGTTTTATATTTTATTACGTAAGCCAGCATTTCAGAACTAAAATAAAAATATAAAAGCAACACTTACCGTACATCCTTTCCTGCAATAATTCATAACGTAAGTAGCAGAATATTCTTTTGCAATGTGTTTGTTAAAATAAATTCTGTAATAATCAGAGGTCATCTTGGGCATCACAGCGTCTTTTCTGAAACATATATATCGCAAATGTTACGTATTATTTTCACGCGTACGTAAGTCTATGTTTGTCCGTAGCCAAAGAACGTAGTGATCATATGCTCTTTGGCCAAAGATACTACCATGACATATAATACATAACAATACCAGGTGGTCTCACTCAACTTCTAAATGGTACGATTTTTTCGGAGTGTCATAGACTATGTGACATCACCAAAATAAGAAAACTTCCCCGCTTTCCCGTATTTCGGAGACAAAATGAAGGCCGTGGGCGTAAGGGTAACCCCTTTTTACACTATGGTGGTAACGACGCGGTGCTACAGTGCAAAAGTGAGTATTTTTCTCCCGTTTCTAGACTGGGTAGCCTAAACTTAGTAAAACTGTTTTCTTTTGTTAGCCGTTTGTTGCCCACTGCTGGGCAAAGGCCGCCCATCGTTTAAATTTCCTTTGATATTCTCTTAAAAAAAAAACTGTATAAGTATATATTTGAAATTTAAACGGTTTTTTAGGGTTCTAGGGTTCCGTAGTAAACTAGGAACCCTTATAGTTTCGCCATGTCTGTCTGTCTGTCTGTCTGTCTGTCTGTCTGTCCGTCCGCGGTTTTACTCAGAGACCATAAGTACTAGAAAGCTGTAATTTGGTATGAGTATGTATATTAATCATGGCAAAAAAGTCGTAGAAAAAAATCTTGAATAAAAATTTTTTTTTGGGTAGCTCCCATACAAGTAAAGTGGGGGAGTCATTTTTTTTTCTCTACTTACCCATCTTGTGGGGTATCGTTAAAAAGGTCTTTAAAAAATATTGTGAGTTTGAGAACACCATTTTTCGATTTAGGGATTCGTTTCCGAAATATTTGGTTTTAAAGTGCAAATTTTTGTTAGAGGTACGTGTCCCCCCCCTCTATCTCCTAAACGGTTATATATAGATACGTGAAAATAATTACAGCAGTAGTATATATACTGAAGTTGAAAGGAAAACTATCAGAGCTAAGTACTAAGTACAAACTAAAAAGTTATAGGCAACCAACTTATAAAATGTACTGGAAAATGTAAAATTTCATACAATCTTTATTGTTAGATGTTTTTGGTCGTTAAACTGTGAGGTGCGAGTGTAAACAGTGTGTACTCAAAGTTGTCATTCGCAACTACGGAACCCTATACTGCGCGTGGCCCGACACGCACTTGGCCGGTTTTTTTTTAATATGGTGTTGTTTATCTATTAATTGCAATGAAAGTAAAAAAAACTTACAATACGTTTAGATCATCCAATTCTTCCTTAAAATTGTACACTCCAAAGTACTGGGGCAATAAAGTCTTTGTAGTACATATTCTATCCAATTTCATTTTTGCTCGTTCCAGTAGACCTTTGCTTCTTATTATTAATCTTTCTAAATAGTCTCTATCTGTAGAAAATGTGTAGCTGATTATGTCAAGTACAAAATACATTTTATGCATGAAGAGAACATTTAGTGGTAAAATACCACGAAGGTAGGATTTGAATTAGCAGCGTCAGGTCTAAATCTAAAATCTACTAGATTCGGAGTAATTTGTTGGGACGGACAAACAGAAACATGAGTGTTCGTAAAAAGATTACGTTTCTACCAAAAAAAAAAAAAAAAAAATTGAAAATGCCACCAAACTTCCATCAGAATCGCATAAGCTTATTTTATTCCGTGTCTAGTAGTAAGACACTTGGTGAATTTTACTTTGCACTAAGTCATGTGGTCTCAACGCCTTAATCGTACGATTTGTTCTAAGAGACTCGCATAGATGGCACCACTCGAAACTACAAAACATTGTATCTACCGTATTATGAGAATATAAAAACATGATTCACAAAATATATCTTATTAAACATCAAAACAATATTTTAGGCATCATATTTTTAAATGACACCGTATATTTAGTAAGTTAAAGGCTAACGCAGATTACCGCCATCTAGTAACGACTACCAAGCAACTCTCCTGCGCCATACATTCGCCTGCTTTTCGCAACCTTAATTTGGTCCAATATTTTTGTATGAGGTGGGCAGTCTATTACGTTAGTATTATATTGTCTTTGACTAAGTGAAGTAACCCACTTGGTGAATATTACTTTGCAAATGAAATGATATATATATGAGTATGAATGACGTTTTATTGCTTCGAGGGAGGTTTTGACGACAAATTTATAGTATAACTGGTTTCTTCTGTAATCATAAAGGAGGCAACCAGAGATCAATCAATCAAATCAAATATGGCGGTTTAATATAATTAGTCACCTAACACATTTTTGGTAAACATGGGCAATCATTAGTCATTACAACAAACTTCATACATTTAACATTGTCCACTTGTCCACTATGATACATTTATGAAAAAAAAAACATCAACTATAAAAACTTTTATGCTTTAGGGTTCTCTACCCAAAGGGTAAAAACGGGACCCTATTTACAAGACTTCGATGTCCGTCTGTCAACCTATCTCGTAAACCGTGATAGCTAGACAGATGAAATTTTTCACAGATGATGTATTTCTGTTGCCGCAAAAACAACAAACACTGAAAATAGAATAAAATTAATATTAAAGGGCGGCTCCTATATATTATTGAACATTAAAATTATACATATTTAAAAGAAAATAAATTGTGTTTTTTCCGTCGGTGTAAGATTTTTTTGAAAACTTTGTATACAATCATAAAATGAAATAATCATACCTACCTGTTTTAAAGTCAACGTATACTAGTGCTCTTCAATGGTTTACAGGTACATATAGTGACCAGGTGGTCTAGTTAAAAATAATATTAATAAAGAATAACTCACTGAATTCCTTTTTAGTGAAATGTTCCTGTTTTTTTATCCATTCTTCCAATATATCGATTGCCTCTGCCATTCTCCCAGGTTTGTCCAGGTTGTACAATTTTCTTACTGCCTCTAAGGTATCTGGATGGAATTCCAAAATTGCCTCTTGATGTAGAGACTCCATTGTTACTTGTATTTACTCGCGAGGACGACTGAACATCAAATAATGTGTCATCTTTAAACAGTGATTTATATTAGCTATGTTTTTTTTTCATGGGTGGAATTTATAATTACTATTTAATAAGGGGCGGTAGATTGCCACAATCCATGTAGTATAAGACGTAATAACATTTGTATTTATATAATTATGGGCAATGAATAATAATTTTATTCACTGGCTTTCGTCTATGGCTCCGCTCGATTTGATCTTTGAGGAACGGTACATTTACAAGATGAGTTAAGGCGTAAAAGCGTCATAGGAAAACATACATACATATTTCTTCTTGCTAGGCTAGGAGAAAAGAAAAACCGTAGAATGTACCAGCTGCATCGCTTCCCGTGCAAATCATAAAAGCCGATCGAGGGAACGGGCTTAAATTTGAGGAATTATGTCAAAAAGCGATGCGAAAGCCTACACACTCAAAACTGTAATGGCAATAACAAATAAACCGGCTAAGTGTTAGCCAAACTCGCGCAACGAGGGTTCCGTACAAAATGTTTTGTGATCTCACTTCTGTGAGCCTTGAATTCGACAAGAGCTTTCAAAAAATTATAAAATTTTCTGTTTTTTTGAATAACAAACCCGTTTTATTCAGCTTTGAATTTTTTTTAAAACATATCAAATTATCTGTTTGTTTGATTGGCGGCTTGGCTACACTTCCCGAACTCCCGTTCTTCTATTGAGCTTTGAAAATGACATGTGCTTTTCAAAATATCACTTTGTCTATTGCTTTAATAAGCGAACCCCCTTCTTCTGTTGGGCTTTGAATATGACATATGTTTTTCAAAATATCACATCTGTTTGTTTAGTAGGTCGGCTACGCTCCCGAAACCTCCCTTTTTTATTGAGCTTTGAATATAGTATAAGCTTTCAATTCATAACAAATTGTCTTTTTCTTTGGTTGGCGGGGTGCTACGCCCACCGAACCCCCTTCTTCTGTTGGGCTTTGAATATGACATGTGCTTTTCTAAAATATCAGATTGTTTCTTAGATAAATGATTGTCTGTTTGATTAGCGGGGGGCTGCTCTCCCCGAACCTCCTACTTCTATTGACCTTTGAATATAGCATACATAAATACTTACATACTACCACGTCTTTTTCCCTTTGTGGGGTAGACAGAACCCAGGTCTGTAAAACTTTAAGACCACGTTTAGCATGTTGGTGGGCTTGTAGGCTAGAACGGAATCAAAATAGTGATGGGTTGCTAGCCGCATCGTCTATTGACATGATTTCTTATGCCTCTTTTCTCGATCTGCTTTTACGATCTGCTTTTACGATCTGCGCGGGTGGAGAAGCGGCTAAGTTCTTTCTTTTCTAAGTTTTTTCTTTTCTCCCAAACCAGCGTAGAAGCATATAGCATGAGCTTTTAAAACATAACAGATTATCTATTCCCTTGATTGGCAGGGGCTGCGCCCCTCGAACCCCCTCTTTCTATTGATCTTTGACTGTAACTTCAACATATCAGCTTTGATTATTATATAGTAAAAGCATATCAGTTTGCCTGTTTGTGTTTCCCACATGATTGTCCTCCTCATTCGGAACACGCTTTAATGTCAGTCTCATCAATAGTTTTTGCAGCGCTTGCCTTAAAACGAAAAATGAAACCTAGCGATCTCTCTTAACCTTCTAGAGACTAAATTTAATTGAATTATTTTAGCCATTTCCAATATTCATATATGACAATTATTTATTTCAATTAATTAGATAAGATAAAATCTGCGGTTTTCAGATTTTCCCTGTATAAGTTCTGCGGTTTTCAGATTTTTCCTGTATAAGTATTATTAGGACGGACCGGGTCAGAAATACCACGCTGCACTCTATCACTAAAGTGGTCGACGTGGGTAAGAAGTCCGCTAGGCTTAAATGGGACTGGGCGGGTCACGTATGCCGTATGATGCCTGAAAGATGGGCACGTTTAGTAACCAAATGGGTTCCTACTGATGGCAAACGTTCTCGAGGGCAGCCAAAAATGAGATGGAAAGACGAGTTGTATGCATTTAATAAGGAATGGCAAGACAGGGCACTGGATAGGACTAGGTGGAGAACAGAAGGGGAGGCTTTTGCCCAGCAGTGGGATCTAAATAGCTAGTAAAAAAAAATATTATATGAACTTGCATCCTGCCAAATTTCATGAGGCTGAGTCAACGGGAAGTATCCTATAGTTTTTGATTCCCTTCCTTGTGAATGTGAAAAAATGTTTTATTCAATTGACTAGCGCTATCTAGTGGTCTTTTAGTGAACTATTTTCCTAGGTGAACGCGGTATATTGAGTTTACCACTTTGTGTTTAATTGATAGAATTCTTACCTATAGATTTCCTGTAATCTTCAAGCAAAGAACTAGATTATTTCAAAAATTTAGGCCCAGTAATTTCGGAGATCAATAGTCCATTTTCGTCTTCATTCATTAAAAAAATCTGATACCAGTGTTGGCCACTTACACACACGAAAAACAAACAACAATAAATTCACAACTATTGATTTTGCCTGAATATAACAAAAAATATACATATTTGAGATCCTCATAACGAGCCCTTTTATTTGATATACATCTACGACACAGTATAGTGTATCCCGGCAAATGATGTGCAGTACACCCATAAGCGATTTTGGAAAGTAAATAAAATTATAATTGAATTATTTAACTAGGAATACATTTTTATTAGTCCGAAATCAGAACATGAAATATTTAAAAAAATTGCTTCCTAATCAGAGTCTTCCGAATCACTTCCTGTATTTATATATTTATAAGGTTTGTCGTTGTAACATTAAGAAAAAGTTTCATTTGAAAGTTTTTTTTTAATTTTCTCATTTTTTCCTCGGAAATGATGATCTCTAATTTAAAAAAAAAAATTAAAAGTTTTTCATTCAGTAGATTCGGAGAAAATTGGCTGTGATAGCCAGACGGCTGTGACAGACGCATGAGTGATTCTATAAAGGATCCGTTTTTGATTTTTTGTACGGAACCTTAAAAAGACTACTGAGAGACTTAGATGCTGAAGCGATATCATCATCATCATCATCAACAGCCTTCTGCATCCCACTGCTGGGTATAGGCCTCTCTCAATGCATGCCATCCATTGCGATCTTGTGCCTTACGTAATATACCTTAAGAGCGTATACTAGCAGTATTTTTTCAATATGGTTTTCATACAAATGTATTTCTCTATTTTCTCGCTGAAAACTGATTCTAGAGCCACAATTCTTTTTTCATAAAATCTAGTACTAAAATAGGAATGCCCCTATTTTTTATTTTTTCCAAAAAAAACTGTTGTCGTACATTTTTTTTTCTTTTTAACAGGTTTTTAGAAAAAAATAAAACATAGGGACATACCTATTTTCGTAATAGATTGTATGTAAAAAGAATTGTGCCTCTAGAAGCAGTTTTCAGCGAGAAAATAGAGAAATACATTTGTATGGAAAACGCACTGCTAGTATACCCTCTTAAATAAACAAGTGTTCAACAGTTTTGGAGAAGGTTAAAAACAAAATAAGTCAGCATTTTTGAGTTAAAATAAGTAAATTTATTACATATCAGATAGAACGACTTTCCTATATTTGTAAAATTTATTAAATTCTAAAATTGTGAATTTAATTTTGCATTTGCGCTTTGGAAGCGGCTCTATACTAGCTAAGCCGAATCAAGGGCGTCAACAACTATAGTGAAATCAATATAACAAATTAATAAATGTCTTCACTTCCTTCCTTATGTGTCTTCACTTGCGTCCTTCAGGCTCGTAGGGACCAAAACTGGACTTCTTTCGGCATATTCTTCTCAGCAGTGGTCTTCAAAAAGCGTTACATGATATCTAAAAACTTTATTTAAAAAAAATTGTGATTCATGTCTAAATCCTTTAGTAAATGTTTTGAATCTTGAATTTGATTTAGAAGAGAACTTTTCAACATTGATTAGGTCACATAATTTTACAATAATGTTACATCTTTTGCCTTATGTAGAAGAAAATAAAGGAATAGGATTGAAAGTGTTTTTCCTCATTAATCTACAGTCATGGTTCTAAAAGTTCCAGGTGTCCCGAAATACTGGTCGTTGAATTTGTCTAACTTTCTTAGAGATTCGTCTGTTTTTACATCGTGAATCATTTTGAGGTAGTCCATGTTCTCCTTTGATGATAACACATCTAGCCATTTCTCTAAAATACAAAAAATATTATAAAAACTAACAGCTAATCACTACATATTATAAAACAAAGTCCTCCGCCGCGTCTGTCTGTCTGTCTGTCTGTCTGTCTGTTCGCGATAAACTCAAAAACTACTCCACGGATTTTCATACGGTTTTCACCAATAGAGTGATTCACGAGGAAGGTTTTAAGGTATAATACATGCCCGGGCGCAGCCGGGTAGGGCTGCTAGTTACGTATATAAAAGTATATTTTGTGTACACAATATAAGTATCTAATTACGTATACTATAACAGTATATTTTCTGTACATAATTTATACTCGTAAGGGTTTTGAGTCCCTTGAGCGTGCATAATAAAAAGATATGTGAAGACGTCGGTCTATTCATAAAACAATATGAAAATAATGAAGGTACTTATTTAAAATCTAGTAAAAATAATTGTGTTCATATTGTTTTTATTTGCTTCGTTATAAATGAAAATGTATGTATTCAATAAACATTAAAAATAAATAGGTACTATCTACTATTATTCTAAAAAAATTAACAAATAAAATAAAATTTAATCCTTTATATTTACAAATAAAAAAGGCCGGGAAGAATTGCCAGCCTTCTGGATACGCTACCACGTGGCAACGATCTACCCGGCCTTTTTTATTAGTAAAAATACCTATGGTTTAATTTTGTAATAAATAAATAAAAATAATGGAAGTAATTTATATTTTTACTAACCATGCAATTCAACTAAAGGCGGTTCTTTGCCGCCATATTCTTCAGGCAACAAATCAACCTCCATAACGTTCTTTAGAGATTCTTTATTGGCATATACGTAAATACGGTCCCCAAGCTTCTTGCTCAATAGTTGTTTGAATATAGTCACAAAAGCGTCAGCAGCTTTTGATGTCGAAATTATGTGCATCTGTTTTAACCGCATGCTGTAGCAATCCTGAGAAGCAAAATGATCAAGCTATTTTAGGCTTAAACATCACACCAAAACGGTAGCTACGCACACTTATGATTTTTAGCCATAATTCCCACAAAACGACGAGTATCGTATTAAAATTCTGCGCCTCCCTTGGAGGGGGTATTTTTGAATATTTATCCCTCAAAAACTTCGAGCAACACGGCCTCCGTACCGCTCAAAAACGAATAATTTTTGAAAAATCACTCGTTTTGTGAAGTCACGGGTTAAAAAATAATACGCCTGGTCGGTCGTGACGTGACATCTTGCAGCTGCTAGGGTCGATGTTTTTCTCGCGATAGTCGTTTTCAATAAAAAAAATTGGAAAAAGTTTTTACGGCCGGCAGATTCACGTCACTAGAAGGACATCAATAACTAAGTAGCCCAGATGTAGCAAATATATAAATCCACCACTAGGAATTGAGATACTCCTGGATTGTACTTTTGTATCCTGCATTTCTTAATTATTTCTTAGTAGTTTATTTCTTACCAGAAGAATATCTAATACTTGTCGTACGAGGTTGGGTTCCATTCTCATTACCAGCGATAAAAGGTTTGCCTCACTGAAGTCAATAATTATAATACAGCCCGCGCTATAGTCGTGTCTTAGGAGGTACTCCCAAACCTGAAACAAAATATTATTAAAGCAGATGGATTCACTGCCGTGTATCAGCGACAAGTGTCGGCCTATGAATGTGGCCAGAAGGCCATCTTCTGAAGAATCCTTCTGAAAAGGAGGTCGATTGCGGGTCGAATTTTGAGCATGATATCTGAGGCGGGGGTGGAAGGGGGAAGGGTATTCATTGAGTAGACCGCTGCATTCCACATACAAACATGCTTATTATAAGCACGTGCGCGTGTGCGGGACACAAGCGTGCTCAAAAGTAGCATGTGTTATCTGTAGCTTTAGTTTTAATAAGAATGAAGATAAAACCTATGTCCTTTTACGACGTAAGCAAGTGTTTCAAAACTAATGAATAACTAAATAAGCTTCACTCACTGCACTTGCTTTCCTGCAATAATTCTTTATGAAAGTACCAGAATATACATTTCCAATGTGTTTGTTGACATAAATTCTGTAATTCTCGGAAGTCATCTTGGGCATTACAGCGTCTTTTCTGAAACACAGAAAAGAGGGAATGATACTAAGGGAGACAACTCGTATTTACTTCACAACAAAACAAACAGCATGCGTCTGCAATATCTCAGTAAATAAAGTCTACTGCAAAAATCAAAAATCAAGTAAAAGGGATTTCTTAAAAAATCCCCTTTATTAAAAATTATTTTTGCAGTAGACTTTATTATCTGTATGCTGTCCCATTTTAAAAAATATTCGAAAGATTTGAAATTTCGTTTTGCGAGATCCCAAATTATTTTATTTACAAGTTACATTTTACGCGTGATGCTTTACGTAGCATTTTCGCCAAAAGTGGCCGTTTTTGACAAAAACGCTAAGAAAAGGTTCACGTTCCCTGTTTGAAAAAAGTCTGGATTGAGTTTCTTTCGGCGTATTCTTCTCACCAGTGAACATGACGAAACGCTTGTAGTTTTTCGATTGTGCATATTTAAAATTAAAAATAATAAGAAAGAAAAATATGACGTTAAAAAAGACATACAATTATCCAATTTTTAATAAAAATCTTTGACTTTGAATTGTAAACAGTAGTTCATAAAATAGTTTGTTATGGTACAACTTAGGGAACAACTATTTTTTGGGTAAATATAAATTTTAACTGGTGTGGTTTTTTGTACACTGAGTATGCAGATAAACACAACTTACAACATGTGGAAGTCATCCAATTCTTCCTTGAAATTAAGCAATTCAAAGAACTGGGGCAATAAAGTTTTTATAGTACATATTTTATCCAATTTCATCTTTGCTCGTTCCAGTAGACCTTTATTTCTTATTATTAATCTTTCCAGATAATCTTCATCTGTAAGGGACAATATTAACTGATTAAGTTAAGAATCCCACGTAAAGCCGAAATCCCATACAAACGTAGTTTGGTTTTAGTTTTACAACAGTTAAGCCTGTGGCGAACCTCTATGGTTGGAATTATAACTAAAGTTTTTCTTTTGAAATTTGATGTTTGACAATACGTCAAAGAAAAAAATAGAATTGACAAAACCAATTTCTATAATATATTTATTGTAAACTTAACTATAAATAAATAGTGAATTCTCTGATAGAAATTTAATTAATCATTATCAACAAGATAAACACCCCTACCATCGGCTTCAGTTGATGTGGCAAACCTCTATGGTTGGAATTATAACTAAAGTTTTTCTTTTTGAAATTTGATATTTTTGACAATACGTCAGAGAAAAAATAGAATTGACAAAACCAATTTCTATAATATATTTATTGTAAACTTAACTATAAATAAATAGTGAATTCTCCGATAGAAATTTAATTAATCATTATCAACAAGATAAACACCCCTACCATCGGCTTGAGTGGTGACCCCGACAAGAACTACGGAAAACAAAACGGACATCGTAAGTCGATTTCATAATGACCGAAAAACACGACAACGCAGATGTGTGTCGAGTTGGGGTGAGGGTTCCTCCGTTCTGGCCGCAAGAACCGGCAGTGTGGTTTGCCCAGGTGGAAGGCCAATTCGTCTTGGCAAACATAACGGCAGATAACACTAAATTTTATTATGTCATCTCACAATTGGAGAACCAATATGCGGCCGAAGTCAAAGACATTATAATCGCGCCGCCAGCAGAGAATAAATATGATAAATTAAAATCAGAACTCATCAAACGTTTGTCAGCTTCGAGAGAAAAGGAGGTGAAACAGTTACTTATCCATGAAGAACTAGGCGACCGTAAGCCCTCCCAGTTTTTAAGACACCTTCAGCATCTCGCTGGACCTGATGTGCCACAAGACTTTCTTAAAACTATTTGGGCAAGCCGTTTACCAAGGAACATTCAAACTGTGATTGCCGCTCAGCCCGAGGCTGCTCTAGAAACCCTCGCTGACCTTGCCGACCGCATATGGGAGATAGTACCTACCGGTGCGCATGTTGAGAGTACTTCAAAATCGTCATCAATAGAAGGAATGACAAAACAGATCGCAGAGCTGTCAAAACAAGTTGAGACACTAATGATGCAAGCCAACTCGAGCTCCCGTTCCCGCTCACGCTCTCGAGACCATCGTGAGAGCCGTCAACGTCGTGGAAATAGCAACAGCAGAAGGTCGCAGTCTAGTTACCGCAGGCATCCTAACTGCTGGTTCCATTGGAAATTTGGAGTGAAATCTACCAGGTGCATTAAGCCTTGCGATTTTAAAACGGATCAGGAAAACAGCCAAGGCAGTCGGTAATGGCGACTAACGATTGCCAAACTTCAGGTCGCCTGTTCATTACGGATCAAAGATCGAAGTTGCAGTACCTCGTTGATACTGGAAGCGATGTCTGTGTCTTCCCTAAAACACTACTTCATGAACGCCGACCTAAAACAAATCATGAACTGTTTGCTGCAAATGGATCGCTCATAACAACATATGGATACATCCAATTATATCTGAACCTCGGACTACGGCGTGACTATGGCTGGAAATTCATCGTAGCAGACGTGACAAAACCTATCATTGGCGTCGACTTTCTATGTTTCTACAATTTAGCTGTCGACTGCCGGAATAAACGTCTAATTGATAACACGTCCGCTCTCTCGTCATTTGCCTCTTCCGTTAGCTCATCTGAAGAAATATTTTCTGTCAAGTCACTTGGTGGTGAATCTAAATACCATGAAATCCTCAGAAAATTCCCAGAGATCACTCGTCCATCTGGAGTACCGCAGAAATGTTGCCATCAGACCATGCATCATATCAGAACGACACCAGGACCTCCTGTTCATTGTACCCCACGTCGTTTGGCACCTGAAAAGTTAAAGATTGCGAAGCAGGAGTTTGAGAGCATGCTTAAATGCGGAACTGCTAGACCATCTGAAAGTCCTTGGTCATCCCCACTCCATCTTGTGCCGAAAAAAGATAACACCTGGCGGCCTTGTGGAGATTATCGAATGTTAAACTCCAGAACCATCCCGGACAGATACCCAATAAGACATATACATGATTTTACTCACAATATATCAAGGATCCACCGTGTTCTCGACTATCGATTTGGTAAAAGCATACAATCAAATCCCTGTTAACCCAGAAGATATTGCAAAGACTGCCATTACAACGCCGTTTGGAATGTATGAATTTCCTTACATGAGCTTTGGATTGAGAAACGCAGCGCAAACATTTCAGCGCTTTATGGATGAAGTCACACGTGGTATGGATTTTGTATATGTTTATTTAGATGATCTGTTTGTATTTTCAAAGGATGAAATCACTCACCAAACGCATTTAGAGCAGGTGTTTACTAAATTAAAAGAATATGGCCTAGTAATTAATTGTGCCAAATGTGTCTTTGGAGCATCAGAGATTAAGTTTCTAGGGTATCTCATTTCTAAAAATGGAACGAAACCCTTAGATTCAAAAGTAGAAGCGATACAATCATTCCCAGCACCGAAGACTGCTAAAGAGCTCAGACGATTCTTAGGCGTCATCAATTTTTATAGAAGATTTATTCCAAAAGCAGCAGAAGACCAAGCTCCATTAAACAGTCTTCTTACTGATAAAATTAAAGGCTTTCATCCAATCAAGCTGACAGGGGAAGCTTTGCAGGCATTTGAGAACTGTAAGAGAAGCCTTTGCGAAGCCACTCTCTTGGCTCATCCCGATTGCGAAGCTAAACTTGCCTTGGTGACAGACGCCTCAGATACAGCACTCGGAGCAGTCGTACAGCAATATAAGGATAAGGCGTGGCAACCCTTAGCATTTTATTCTAAAAAGCTTAATGACGCTCAGAAAAAGTACTCGCCATATGATCGCGAACTACTGGCGATTTACAGTGCGATAAAGCACTTCAGACATTTGTTAGAAGCAAGAGTTGTTAGTATTTTTACTGATCACAAACCACTTTGTTTCGCTTTCAACATTAGAAAAGACAACTGTTCACCGCGCCAGTTCAGACATCTTGATTTTATCTCACAATTTTCTACAGATATTAGACATATATCTGGAAAAGATAATGTTGTTGCAGACACACTCTCCAGAATTGAAGAACTGCACCAACCAGTCAATCTTACCATTTTGGCTCAACAGCAGAAAAATGATACTGAGTTGAAGCAAATTCTCGAAGGCAATAAAGGCACGTCATTAAAAATTAAAAAGGTGAGAATACCTGGAACTGATATAGATATGTACTGCGATATCAGTACAACGGTTCCCAGGCCATACATCACCCCGGAATTAAGACAGCAAGTCTTTAATAGCCTCCATTCATTAAGTCATCCCGGAATAAACGCTTCTGCCAGATTAGTAGCGGAACGCTTTGTTTGGCCTAATATGAGAAAGGATTGTCGAGATTGGGCGAAATCTTGCATATCTTGCCAGAAATCAAAAGTGACTAGACATGTGTCAGCTCCTTTAGGTAATTTTGACTTACCGAGAATAAGATTCAAGCAAGTGCACATAGATATAGTAGGCCCACTACCATCATCACATGGTTACAAGTATTGTCTCACCGCTGTTGACAGATTTACAAGATGGCCTGAGGCGATACCAATGGTAGAAACAGTAGCAAGAAGTCTCCTAAGTGGCTGGATTTCTCGATTTGGCAGTCCTGTCGAAATTGTTACAGATCGTGGAAGACAATTTGAATCAGCGTTATTTAAACACCTTGCAGACATTGCAGGATTCGAACATAAAAGAACAACAGCATAACATCCAGCTTGTAATGGCTTAGTGGAGAGATTCCACAGACAATTAAAAGCCGCAATAATGTGTCATGCTGATCCGAGCTGGACAGAATCTCTTCCATTGGTTTTAATGGGAATTAGAAGTGCCTACAAGGAAGACCTTCAAACATCGTCAGCAGAAATCGTTTATGGCGAACCATTAAGGCTTCCAGGAGAATTTTTTAATCCTGATTTTGCCATAACTTCGACAGATTTAACAGATTTCACTTCTCGTTTGAGGAAAATCGCCCAAAATATGAAGCCGGTCCCAACATCCAGGCATGGAAAGAAAGCCATATTCATTTTTAAAGACCTAGCAGAAACTAGCCACGTATTCTTACGTGAGGATGCAGTAAGAGGCGCTTTGCAACCTGCCTACACAGGACCGCATGAAGTTTTGGAAAGAGGAGACAAAATTTTTAAAATAAAAAAGAACAGCAAAATTCCGAACGTGTCCATCGATCGCCTTAAACCGGCATATATTCTTAGCCAAACAAAAGCTACAGAAAACACTGAGCGTGCAAACTCCGATGATCGAAGGCAAGCCGATAGACAGTCAAGATATGGTCGCCACGTTCACTTCCCAGACTATTATCGACCATAACCTGGTCTCTGGAGGGGAGTGATGTGGCGAACCTCTATGGTTGGAATTATAACTAAAGTTTTTCTTTTGAAATTTGATGTTTGACAATACGTAAAAGAAAAAAATAGAATTGACAAAACCAATTTCTATAATATATTTATTGTAAACTTAACTATAAATAAATAGTGAATTCTCCGATAGAAATTTAATTAATCACTATCAACAAGATAAACACCCCTACCTTCGGCTTCAAGCCAATCTCAACCAAATTTCGTATATACGACCGGATAAGGCATATTGATGTTTATAATCAGATTTCAATTTTAAAAACAATACTTATACAAAATTACAGCAACTAGAAGTTTCGTATCGAAACTTAACTGTTGGAAAACTAAAACCAAACTACGTTTGTATGGGATTTTGGCTTTACGTAGGACTCTTGGGTAATTTTACTTTCGCGGTAGAGTGATAGAACTTCAATTAAATTAACAGGTGACCAATTATTGGACATATCGTTCACTGATCAATTTTGGGAAATATAAATACAATTTACAGGTCTGAACAAATTATGTAAGTAGTATGTATGTATGTAATATGTAGTGCAATCTAACTAGATCTCTTGGGGAATTTCTCCGAGCGAATCTTTACCACACAATTAGGGACGAATTGACATTTTTAAAGTTTAATAAATCTCATGTAAATAAAGGCCAGTACACTTCATAGCCGTGTGGTTCCCGGCAGAGTAGAATAGGACCACTCCAAGTCTTCCCGTGGATGTCGTAGAAGTCGACTTAGGAAACAACACAAGCTAAACAAAGCTTATAAATCTCAAAAAAAACCTCTCCAACCCGTCTGGCCAGCGTGGAGAGTGTAGGCCAAATCCTCTGACTGCTGTGGCTAATTATGGCTCTGACAGTACAGAGAGGGTCGTGCTCCTGCAGTGGAGACGAAATAAGGCCTGATGATGATGACACTTTATTGTAAACTCTTTTTGATATACTCGTATAGGGAGGAAATCAAAGTGTAATGTAGTTGTGAACTTGTACGATTTCTTATAAATATCTTGATGGCGTTGATATTGTAAAAAATAATGTTTAGAGGAATTTTCCATTTCGTGGCATTAAAATGATGAATGAAAATATGATTATAAATGAGTATCAAACCATTTTATTCACTTACCGAATTCTTTTTGGGTGAAGTGATCCTGTTTTTTTATCCACTCCTTCAATATGTCAATTGCTTCTTTCATCCTCCCTGGTTTATCCAGGTTGTATAGCTTCCTGACTGCTTCCAAAGTGTCTGGACGAAACTCCAGGATTAAATCTTGGTCAAGAGAATCCATTGTTAACTGGTCAGAGATACAAACCGACTAACGAGATTTAATATTCACATAAAATAATACTGAATACAATAAATTTATATCAGCAGTAATAATGTCGTAAATTTAAGGGAATGTCACTCAATTATCGTCCTTATTACAGAACTGTAAGAACTATTATTGTGAACATTGCTAACAAGCTTGCAACAAATAAAATAGTAATAGAAATTAATTGAAAATGAAAAATTGCTTAGACGTTGATTGCTCATAAACGCAAAAACTCCAGCTAGCTCAACAATAGGATTTCATAGGCTAAGAAAAAATTTACATGTATTTAAAATAATAATTTGCAAGTACTATAGTAAATTAATAAGATTTTTTTTTTGACAAGCTTTTATTGAAACGACTTAAACTATAAAGTGTTTAGAAAAAAAAAAATGAACCTTAACACAATCTATTTCTCTTAATATTTGGATATTTGTAACCCAATTGCGACTCACCAGCTCAACGGATCTGAACGAATCATGACATTAAGGTATACCCTGTCCTGAGTTACCTTTTCCCCTGAAATTGGTATGCTGTGCATTGACACGGACGGAATCAGGTGCAAAAGCTAGCATCTAGCATTATATTATTATAGAAAAAAAAACAATGGCTTTTTTCTGTCCATTGTATGACAGCACAAATAAATAGAATATTAATATAAGTCTAGTGCTCAAAGGAAAGTTAGGTCATTTATATGTTTTCTTTATTTTTATCCGATTGCGTATTGCTCATTTGCAACAAAAAGAAAAAAACAACATTACACAAGAACCGACAACAACTGCTTCTATTTCCGGCCAGTCCCTTGGCTGGCCGGAAGTTAAAGAAATTAGTAGGTATGTCAATACGAGATTCGGCTAGCAACCTACGACTTTTTAAATTCCATTTTTCATTTGGAAATTGGATTCGGGTCAATCTACCCGGTAAAGGTTAACACTTGAGATATGTAATACGTTGAAAGAAGTTGATATGCTATCCGAAAAAACCTTCATGCTTTATGGATTGCATAAAAATAGTCATTGTTATTTAATTAAAACTAGCTGATGCCCGCAACTTCGTTCGCGTGAATTATACGACTTCGGCGCATTAAAACATACATAAGAAAATATTTTTAGCAGTGTTATAAAATTGTATGGCATTGCATTGGCTGCTGCTAAATACTGGAGGGATAAAATAAAGGATCTTTTTAGACTTTTTGAGCCACCGACACGATAGGAAGACGACTATTAAAGCTAGCTCCAAGTGAGCTTGCGCTACTTCACCAATTTTTTACACTTTGAGGTATGGGCAGAGCGCCTTCAACCTATCGCACGTCTCCAAAGGGCCTTCGGGAGGGACGGACCTCGGCTTTAGGTGTTGCCTGTGTATTCAAGGCTTGACGAGACAGCAAACTCTCATGTTTTGCCATATGGGCTAAAAACTACCACCAGTAATATGAGCTAATCATACTCTACGCACTCTATCCCAGAGGAGAAAAAACTGTCGATATAAAATTTAACATGGTACTTGGTGTATCAGATGTTCTGTTTTCACCTCAACAAAAATACTAATCAGGCTGAACAACTTTTGCTACAGCGTCATTTTTATATTTCCTATAGTTTACCTGGACCATTATGGTTCTGCGTCAGGTGTTCGAAATCTTCAAATTAAATACCTCAACAAAAAATGCTCATCAGGTTGAATAACTTTTGCAAAGGCGTCATTTATATATTTCTTATAGTTTACCTGGACCATTATGGTTCTGCATGAGGTGTTCCAAATCTCAGATTTTTTATACCTCTACCTCAACAAAAATGCCCATCAGGCTTAACAAATTTTGCTAAGAATCTACTTTTATATTTCTTATAGTTCAGCTGAATCATTATGATGCTGCATCAGGTGTTCCATTTTTCAAAATCATTTCTACCTTATATGTTGCTCCGGCTTAAAAGCTATATAGCAAAAAAAGTTTCATTCGAATCCGTCCAATAATTCCGGAGATAAACGTGATCATACATACAGACAGACAGAGAGACAGACAAGAAATTCTAAATTTTTTTTTTTGCATTCTATTATTCTTTTTAAGTGTCCCTCTATTCATTTCAGTCAAAAATACAGACAAAATATTTTTACTGTTTTATTATATGTATAGATAAAAAAAAAATGTTTCGCATTATTTGAGAAAAGCACGATACAAGCCTTGGCTGCAATCAGGCATTTATGGACGTATTCTCATGTTCGTCCATCAAATGCCTGTATCGTCAGTCGTTGCAGTAATGTTGTATTGTATTTTTTCTTTCTCTCTCTCTCTGAACTTTGTCTGCCACTCATTGTCATTGAAAATAACTGCTGTAGTAAATTAATAAAACCAGCGAAGTGTAAGTCGGACTCGCTCACCAAGTGTTCCTTCACCTATTTTTTTAACTCGCTTTTACTAGCTTCACTTGTATGTAAGAAAATCTTGGAATCTTAATTTGACCCACTTCCCGGTCTTCGATTAGGATGAAATTTTGCACACGCTTCTGATAACAATACATGACTAGCGTGCTAAAAGCGTGTTTTTTTAAACTAATTATAAATTATTTAATCTTCATTTGTGTTTACTGCATTAAGATTTGATATTTCTCACATCAATGTTTACAAGTTTAACATTTGGGGCTTGGAGATTTTAGCATGACATAAACCTCATATATGTTGTATCTGCATATTTATCAACTTATCTATCTGTGGGTAAACTTCACAAGAGATGTTCAGTCAAAGGGTTCTATTGTGAGTCAGATTGGCTATACAAGAAACCTGGTTGTTGGCAAGTAGTTGTAGTTGATTATTGTGTGGTGGTACGGAACTCTTAGCATTGTCTGTGAATCCGAATCGCACTTGGCTAGTTTTATCTTGCTAGTTCAAAACGTAAGTAAACGCACACTAGTAATCTCAACATAAGAGGGATTTATAGGTACAATACAATAATAAAATCATGCCGTGTTATAGCTACAACAGCGGCCTTTGGGAAATCAGAACAAATATTACATTAAACCGACCTGGTTTGTAATATTTGTTATGAAGACAGTTCACGAAATAGATTTTGCACAAAGTTGCGCATGAAATGTTTCTTTTTCTGCAAGGATTTTGATAGGATAATTTTCCGAATATTATTAATTTTAGTCCATATACTTTACCTCTGACTACTCAGGCTAGTATATGGCTCTGGTAGTACAGAGAGGGTCGTGCTCCTGCAGTGGAGACTAGAAAGACCTGATGTTGATGATACTTTACCCCTATCAAAAAAAGATTTTAAGCATAATTTTCTGATCAAATTTCTGAATATGCAACTCATCACATGTGTAATGTGAATGATCTTTGAAGGTCACATTTGTATCGTCATAACTTGCCATACGAAAGAACAACGCAGTTTGATCCTGGTTTCACAGGGTGGTCAAATTTCCACCAAGAATAGACTGAATACCTAGCCCGCTTTCTCTAGGATCCAATAAAGGGAACCGATATGATGACGACAAACGTGTGAAATATTTAACACACTTTTTTATAGGAAATTAAAACGAATGACCACATTCGATCACAGTTTTGTTCGGCACAGAGGCATAAAATACACAAAATTACAAAAAGACATCATAAACTAATGAAATATTTGCTTCGAAGTGCAAATAGTACATGTCATTAACACGTTCGCTGACTGTTAGGACTTTCTCTGATACAATGGTATGACACTAAATTTTTTCATAGTAAATGATAGCCCGTCGACTGGCGTACTTACAAATATTAATGATTTAAATTTATCTTAAGACGACACAACGTTCAGAGACGTTGACGTCTAACGACGTAGTATCGTATTATATTACTATTTGCCTGCCTGATCAGAGCACAACGTCGAGGGATGTGGACGTTTATCGATGCAGTTTTTTATATGGACATCTTTTTGCCAGTGTAAATAACTAAATACGTTCTCAGAAGTTTAAGTATTTCAAAGAAAACATGTATCAATTCAATCATAGAAGATTTATTTATTTTATATTTCAGTTATTTCAACACTATGACGTCACGAACATAAAATTGAACACAATTCTTTTCAAAACAAACCATATAGCAACATTATTGGCATGTTTTCAATTTCACCAAACAAAATTCTCATTAAAACATAATTCTTGAATAAGTCACCATAAACAACTACTAAAAAAATAAACAACAAATGCCAGAGATCACAATTTTATATAATAACTAATATCAAACTTTCTTTGTAAACGAAATATAGCTCTTACATACTAGTTAATGAGAGAAAATGGATGATGAATGTTCATTTGGTTCTGGTATAGCATCTTGCAAGCCGTCTTCTTGATCTGTCGGCTGTTGTGGCTCATAGTTGGTAACTGAGCTGAAGTCTTCGTTGTAATCTTTATACAGGTCTGGTTTAGCTCCAAATTTGATGACAGGTCGTCAAAGAGATTAAATGGCAGTTTTGTGGGCCTGTTAGCTGACATCTGAAATTATAAATTAATCATTCATTATTGTCATGACATAAGGGTATATAGTAGGCACTGACACATTTAACTTTACTTATTTTATACGTAATACAAAAAACTATCGCAATTTTCGTAAATAAACATACAAAATAATAAGATGTACAAAATTTACTTACGATTAACTCTTAGTGAACACGCGGAGTTGGCAAAGCGGCACTGGCTAAAATGAATGTTTAAGAAAGTAAGCATGCGTTCACGCCGGTCGACGTAGTTCACACACGCGAGAGTTTTACATGTGTGGGTAACGAGCGAGATAGCAATATGAAGATACCTTTAAAACACTTGTAATACGACAGTTAGAAACATGAAGTTGCTTACAATATGACAGTAGATACTGCTCTTCATAGATCTAGTATGGAAAAGAGTCGTCGCCAGACGTACTGCGAACATTAGCAAAAAAAAGTTGCCCTCCCCTCGACGTTCTGTCACAACGCATCCTTATAAAATCTCGCCCAGTGACGTACTGTCATCGAACGTGTTAAGTATTTCTTTATCATCAGGTCTTTTTTAGTCTCCCCTGCAGAAGCGAGACCCTCTCTGTAGTACCAGAGATATATAGTAGCCAGGGAAGTCAGAAGATTTGGCCTACACTCCACGCTGGCCAGACGGGTTGGAGAGATTTATCTGTTGTTTATAAGCTTTATTTAGCTTAAGACACTTTCTACGACATCCACGGGCAGACTTGCAGTGGTCCTATTCTACACTACCGGGAACCATTCGGCTATAGAATTGCTTAGTGCTAATTAATTCTGTGATATTGTTGTTACAATATTCAGTACCTGTTTAATTGATAAGTACCTTGCCTGGAAGTCGGTTGGAAAGAACTGCTAAATATACAGTAAAAAAAGATTTGTCAATCCACGATTTTATATTATAAGTTCAAATAAACGCTCGTATGAGAATACGATATTTGATGTAGGTAAGGATAAATTACATAAGAGGCGTCATTCATTTATAATAAACAAAGAAAATTGATCTTTATCTACAGTATTTAAATTCCATATTTGAATGGAATATACAAAAAGCTACGCGGAAGAAACCGCCATTCAAATATGAAATGAATTACGTTAGACGCGTCAAGTCGGCCCGCATATAGAATGAACAAAGAAAATTGGCCTTTACATGAAGCAATTAAATTCCATATTTAAATGGAATAAACAAAAAATCTACGCAATAGGAGCTGCCTTTCATATATGAAATGAATAGTCATGTGATGATAAGTTCCACTTTTCTTTGTTACAATTCGTTCCAACTCATCAAATTTATCCGTAAAAAAATTCAACATAGCAACTTTATAATCAATCCACCACCATGGTCCTGAAAGTTCCAGGGGTTCCAAAGTATTGCTCGTTGAATTTGTCCAGGTTTCTTCGACTCTCGTCCGTCTTTGCTTCATGTATCGTCTTCAAATAGTCCATATGCTGTTTTGAGGATAACACGTCTAGCCATTGCTCTATAATGTAAAGGTATAATTCAATATTACAAAATGGTATGTAAAATTAAAACGAACGATTATTGCCTGCCTAATATTGGCGTGGGGGACCAATAACATTTACATCTTTTAGAATGCATTCGAATCTCTATCCAACACGTACAAGGTCTTTAGATAAATTGAACGAGTGGTCTAGTAGTATAATCCTTTTGCACCCCTCATAACGCGGAGTATTTGAGGTTATGAATAGGTATATATCTCGACTTCTCAAGTTTCAAAAAAAGGCATGCCTCTCTTTTCGAAACTGCGTTTATACCTAGAGACAAAGCGCGGGTATCATCATGTAAAGCTATAATGTACTTATCTCAATTTTGTCATCACGAACTGTCTACATGTCTACTGTACTACATGTCTGATGAAGCTGATTTAGACATTAACAGATTCGTGAATAAACATACTTGTCACCGAGTCTCTGCAACTCTGCAGAAAATTGTATTCGATTTAAAATCGTCTATCGCCGGTTAAGGTACGAATCGATTTACCGACAACGACTGTGCGATTACAACTAAAATAGCAATAGTTGCGCTACACAATGCTACCTTTTCTATGATTTTCGCTTTTACGTTTTTGAAATTAGCGCACTTCCAACAAAGATTTAATCTCCTCGCCAACATAATGTTCATATTGTTAAGTTTTCGTTAAAATTTATTATTATCTGGTTGCCTACCATGTAATTCATCCAAAGGTCTTTCTTTGCCGCCATAATCTTGAGGCAGTAAATCGAACTCCACAGCGTTCTTCAAAGATTCCTTATTGGCATGTGTAAAAATACGGTCCCCAAGTTTCTTGTTCAATACTTGTTTGATGATAGTCACAAAACTCTCAATTGCTTTAGAAGTCGTGATAAGGTGGATCTCTTTCAACCGCATCCCGTATCCGCCCTGAAACCAATATGTTCAGTTTTTTTTTTCATAGACTGGTAGATCACTGTAACACTTAGCTATTTTCACCTTTTAAAGCCGATACACGCGAAATAGTCAACGGTAGTTCACGATAGTAATGTTATACAGCGTTTTAGTTATACAACTTGACCCTAGACATAAGTACCCTAGGGGTGACTCAGCCTGTCCGGGATATTTAATTTTTTTCCTAGCTTTGATCCCATAGGAAAAGTTGTTCATATTGACGATCTGAGTCACCCCTTTAAGGGATTGTCGATGGTCAACTTACACTCTGTATACTTAATATGTGTATAACATTAGAAAGTTTTCTTTATTTCCTCAGCTAAAGTGCTTCGGAGCCCGAACTGAGATGCTACTGGTATAACGCTCAGATGAAGGAAAATAACATTAGAAAATTTTATATAACCTTCCAGCCATCTTCGCGTAAAGCTGTAATATTCCTTCACGTCTATGACAATTTACACTTATGATAGAAAAGCACTTACCTGTCTCCGAAGTGCTTTAATTAAATATTATGTTCAACTTACCATAAGTATATCAAGTATTTGACGCAGGAAATTTATTTCCATTTTCATTATTAGCGCCAACAAGTTTGATTCAGTAAAATCAATGATGAGAATAAAGCCTGCACTATAGTCGTATTTTAGAAGATATTCCCAAATCTAAAAAGAAATAAACCGTTGATAGTATTTCAAAAATACTCATGTTCTTATTTACAAAAAATATCTGAACAGACTTTCCTAGTTACTTTCTACTACTCTTAGACCCGTGGGTTCAAGAAATGAATATATAATAAATATTTAAGAAATTTTAATAAATATAATTGTATACTATGTGTTTTGTATGTTCACGTAGCATAAATAAAATTGATTTTAAACCCATTGATTTGGTGAAATTGATGGTAAATTGTTTACTTTTTCATTTTTACCTTATTTATTACGATTTGTATTCTTCTCTGATTCCGAGATTTATATATATTGTTAGGGGTTACAAATTAGACCGTATACACATGAGGTATATATTCCTTTTAACAACTGCACTTGTTGTCTGATAAACAGACCGATATTTTTTTTTTAAAACGTAACATTACAACTTACTACTACAGATTTCCTGCTATAATTCAGAATGAAAGTATCGGAGTATTCTTTTCCCAAGGTTTTGTTGAAATAAATTCTGTAATGGTCGGATGTCATTTTGGGCAAAACTGCGTCTTTTCTGAAACAAACAGTTGCATATGAGAAATCCCTAAAGTTGTTACCTATGTTTAATACTTATTTTGGGGACAGCTCAACATTTCTAAACAAATTTTGAAAGGCTTATAATAAATAAATATATAGAGGGACATATCACACAAATTGAGCTAGCCCCACAGTAAGTTGTGAACTTGTGTCGCAGTAATATAATACGCAAACCATTGATATTTTAACCAAACTATATAGGAACTTACGTAGATTATATTAAGGTTAACCGTTTTTATTGCTTATTTTTACACCAAAATTTCAAATATTGCCACAATTCCCTTTTTCCGCTTGTATGAAGACATGCGCGTTCAGGGCCCTCTTAAGCTCTTAAGGATTACATTGCGTTTCCAAAGAGTATGCGAATCCAACTTTAAGAAATCCGTTTCTTGCCATCAGCCGTAAGTAAATTACTGACATCAACAACACTTTGTAGTAAAATCAATAGTTCATCGAATGATAGTTAAAACATTTAATACCGATTAAATAAGTAATTATATTTCAATGGTACTAGTGAGAATAAACGTACATCTTACTTTTGTTTAGTGTGTTGATGCCCACCAACGTACACGTTGGTGTAAGTGGAAAACGAATTCAAAATAGTTATAGGTTGTTGGTAGCATTGCCTATTGACTGATTCCTCATATTTAAGCCGACATAACATATCGAAATAATCGTGTTTTTTATGACCTGAAATCTCCTGAGTATTTACATAATTATTTTGAATACCTATCTATGCAATAAAAATGTAACTTACACCACACGCAGTTCATCGAAATCATCCTTGAAATCATACAGTCCAAAGTACTGGGGTACCAAAGTCTTCATAGTACATATTTTGTCCAATTTTGTCTTTGCCCTTTCAATCAAACCTTTATTTCTTATTATTAATCTTTCTAAATAATCTCTATCTGCAAAGAAAAAGAAATCTTTAAATTAATTAATATTCCCGCCAGTGTATTATTAGATACACCTTTTACTAATAGCGTTTGTTTTAATAAAAAGTTAATCTGTTTAGTTAGTAAAAAAAACCTTTATGTGTAAGGTACACATAAAGGTTTTTTGCAACGCATCAAATAATATTGATTTGAACATGGTGTTACTAGCAATTAGTTAACTCTACATATGTATCATTAGAGAGTGAAAAGTTTGGTGAAAGAAAACCGTCATCTCTCTTTTAAATATGATTTGAAATAACTTTTAAAAGAAGTGTCGATGCCTATCAATCTAGAATTTACTGTTACAATGCGGGTTTTGCTTGCTCGAACTTTTTATTTGAAATACAAAAACCGCATTGTAACACTAAATTCTTGATTGATAGGCATCGACACCTGTCATTCGAGTTAGTAAATAGGCCGGCTGGTCACGAAAAGTTAGTAATGGCGTACTTCTTCTTCTTAATTTTGGTGACAAGAGGGAGCTCTTATCAAAAAAATAAGAAAGCTCTTAATAAATTCCCGTAACCCCCTTTCGCTGCTACGTAATATTGAAAAAACCCATAATGTAACTGATTATTATCAACAAAAGCCGAAACTACTGTACCTTGAAATTTGAAAGATGCTACGGTGGTCCTTTCATGATGTAAGTGAGCATTAAGAGAGGAAATCTTGAAATTCAACCCCTAAGGGGGGTGCAATAGCGGGGTGAAGTTTAACGCAGATGAAAGTCGCGGGAAAATTGCTACTAAACAATAAAATCACTTACTAAATGTCTTGTGAGTGAAATGATTCTGTTTTTTAATCCACTCCTCCAATATATCTATGGCTTCCTTCATTCTTCCAGGTTTATCCAAGTTGTATAACTTCCTCACTGCATCCAAGGCGTCTGGACGAAACTCCAGGATTAAATCTTGATGGAGACAATCCATTGTGTTCTGAACGGAGAGTAAGGAAAGACTGACAAAAAATTGCGTGCAATACTGTCAACAAGCGAAAAATAACTGACTGGACTGCACCGATTTAATCTCAGCAGGAAAAAGAAATAAGTTCAAGGGAATTTTCCAAGAACAACGTCCTCATTGGAGTTATAGTTAAAGAGCGAATGGGCACATTATAAAAGAAGTTTGTGCACATTAAAGTTATCTTGGCAATAAAAACACAAAATGAAATTAATGCAACTGCGTTCATTGCTTTTATATTAAAAAAAAAATATATATACACTACGAAAAAGAACATTAAATTACGAATAAATCACTTTAGTATGAGATTTCTCAAATACGATTTTTTTAAATTGTTGTTAGTACGTTTATTGGGGATATATATCCATTCACTTTGATAGTAGGTAGTTTCACATGGCCACACACGTACAAGATATTTTTTTAAATGAAAGTGAAAGGATATGCAAAATCATATGCAAAAGTTAGTAAATACTGAAATGCTTTGGACAAAGTCATATGCAAAAGTTAGTAAACAATGAAGTGCTTTGGACCTTTGCCCTTGATGTGATTGTAGGTCGCATCTCAATACGTTGGCTCTAAGTAAACACCGGGTTATCCGAGTTCATTACTCGGGTTTTGTAATTTGAACGAGTTTTTATACAGGTTTTTAGGTTACTTATAGGGTCTGAGGAATCCACATCGATCTTAGAATAATTTTATTTGTCAACAGTTAACAATAAAGACAGACGTAAAAATAGTAACTACCTAATCGTAAGCGGCCCAGAACAACGAGTCCATGATTAACGACACAGAGCCGAAAACGCTTATAGAACAACATCGCCGTGAAACAAGATCAAGAAAGAAGTCAGGAAAACTAACGTCACGAATTTGCATCCCTCTTTTTAGGGTTCTGTAGTAAACAAGGAACCCTTATAGTTTTACCATGTCTGTCTGTCTGTCTGTCCGTCCGCGGTTTTACTCATAGTCTGTAAGTACTAGAAAGCTGTATATGTATATTAATCTTGCCAAAAAAGTGATAGAAAAAAAAATGTTTAGGGTTGGTCCCATACAAGTAAAGGGGGAGCAATTATTTTTTTCTATACACAACCATCGTGTGAGGTTTTATTATCTTTATTTATACTTTATTAAATAGGTCTTTAAAAATATTGATAGGTTGAGAGCACCATTTTTCGATTTAGGGATCCGTGTCAGAAACATTTGGTTTTAAAGTGAAAATTTTTGTTAGAGGTAAGTTCCACCCGTCTACCTGTCAAACGGTTATATATGGACACGTGAAAAAAATTACAGCAGTAGTATATATACTGAAGTTGAAAGGAAAACTATCAGAGCTGAGTACTAAGTACAAACTAAAAAGCTATAGGCAACCAACTTATAAAATTTCATATAAATTTGTTTGTTAGATGTTTTTAGTCGTTAAACTGTGAGGTGCGAGCTGGAACAGTGTGAACTCAGAACTCAAACCTTTCATTCGCAACTACGGAACCCTATACTGCGCGTGGCCCAACACGCACTTGGCCGGTTTTTTTTTATTTATGACACTCCCAGTTTAGTATAGTATAGTACCTACCTATCCTCCCGATACTGATTTGATGCTAGTCCCTACCGGTTCTAACTTCCTTTCTCTTCCCATCCGGCCTGCACCTCCCTACACTCACAATCCTGTCTACGCTCCCAACTAGTTTCTCGAGTAAGAATTCGTGACCCAAGGCTAGAAGTACCCGCACAAGCTCGAGTTCGTAAGCACAGCTACTCACACTTGGTGAACCTCCTTCCTACGCTCTTGCAGCTTATTCGCTGGCTGGACGGGCACAGAAATGAACTGAACTTAAATGATTTACTTATCTCACAAGCGTATCCGCAGTTTGAGGAAGTTCGCATTAGCATAAGTTTTAAATGTGTACGTCAGGTGTTAAAACCACTAGGATGGATGACCACAAGTGGTATCTGAAGCTCCTTTGTGCTTAGACACGGCAGTCATTATATGTGGCAGTCTGTATGCTATGTCAGACGCCTTAGGTAGCTTCAAATTCAGACACCAGTATTGGCCACGAACATACACGAAAAACAACTAACTGCTTTGTAAAAGAACTAACCGAATACCTATTCGGGCGTTACTCGCTCAGCACGATTTACGTACTAAAGTATTTGTAATAAAAACATCGATTTGATTTCGTAGGATGCTGTTATCGCGGCCAGCCATATGTTATGCATAAAAATGATTTGTTTACGTTAGAATAATGGATTATTTTTAATGGAATGTAAAAATGGGAACCGTTATATTGCGCAGATTAGATCACAGGTTGTGGTGTCATTCATTATTATTTTACTATTGTACTCGTGGAGAATGGTATGTAAGCTTAGAGCATTAAGTTGGTTTAATGCTCTAAGTATGTGAGGGACATACAAATAATTATTAATTACCAATGTTATAATATAAATAATTAATTAGACTTGATTGTTATTATCTACACATATAATAAAACAGTAAAATATTTTGCCTGTACATTAAGTATTTTTGACTGAAATGGATAGAGGGACACTTAAAAAGAATAAGAGAAATAAAAAAAAATTTAGAATTTGTTTTCTGTCTGTCTGTCTGTCAGTCTGTCTGTCTGTCTGTATGTATGACCACGTTTATCTCCGAAAATATTGGACGGATTCGAATAAAACTTTGTTTGCTATATAGCTATTAAACCGGGGCAACATATAGGGCCCAAATAATTTTGGAAAATGGAACACCTAATGCAGCATCGTAATAGTTCAGCTAAACTATAAGAAATATAAAAGTGGAGCCTTAGCAAAAGTTGTTTAGCCTGATGAGCATTTTTGTTGAGGTATAAAATATCTGAGATTTGGAACACCGCATGCAGAACCATAATGGTCCAGGTAAACTATAAGATATATACAAATGACGGCTTAGCAAAAGTTATTCAACCTGATGAGCATTTTTTGATGAAGTATTTAATTTGAAGATTTGGAACACCTGACGCAGAACCACAATGGTCCAGGTAAACTATAGGAAATATAAAATGACGCTGTAGCAAACGTTTTTGAGCCTGATGCGGTAAAAAAATCGAAGATTTAGAACATCTGATACATTACCATGTCAAATTTTATATCGACAATTTTACAGAGTCACACTCTCCACTGGTATAGAGTGCGTAGAGTACGATTTTTTATTTAAATATCACATATATCACATATGGACAAATCACACAGATTGAGCTAGCCCCAAAGTAAGTTCTTATGAAAGACTTGTGTTATGGGATACTAACTCAACGATAGAATATTTTATAACAAATATACATATATAGATAAACATCCAAGACCCAGGTCAATCTGAAAAAGATCGTTTTCCATCTTGACCTGACCGGGAGTCGAACCCGGGACCATCCGTGTCGCAGGCATTAGCTCATATTACTGGTGCTTTTATGTATATATATGGTGGTACTCCCTTTTGGCAACGTAGTTATCAGGCCATACGGCAAAACATGAGAATTTGCTGTCTATCCAAGCACTTGAACACACAGGCAACACCTAAAGCCGAGATCTGTCCCTCCCGAAGGCCCTTTGGAGATGTGCGATAGGTTGAGGGCACTTTGCCCACACCTCAAAGTCTGGTGAAGTAGCGCAAGCTCACTTGGAGGTAGCTATATAGTCTTCTTCTTATCGTGTCGGTGGCTCAGAAAGTCTTAAAGAATCCTATATTTTATCCCTCCAGTATTTAGCAGCAGCCAATGCAATGCCATACAATTTTATAACACTGCTACAAGTATTTTTTTCCCCTCAATAAAAAAGCCAATACTGTCAGTAGGTATATTCAACTTGACTCCATTTCATTATTAATTAAAACCTTGATCTATTCTAGTTTATTAAATAATTTTATACCTATTACCATTGTTATTAATAATTAAATAGACGGAAACTTGTAGTAATAATTAATTTAATGATTCTTACCTTTAGGACTATATCAAGTTCAACCTACGGCTGTGTATGAATTACTCTTCTTTTTTATTTTTATTTTTTTCAATGCCAAAATTTAAAAATTGCCAGGAGATTCAAAATTTAAAGTGTCTAAAATATTATTTTTTTGATTAGTGAAGGGAAACATATAACCTGAACCATTTTTGACTTTGTACTTAAAATGTAATCCTTGGAGGTAACTAGTAAGACCATAGATATTTCTAGACCGTAAACCGGCAGTTAGGTCTAATTCATAATGATAAAAAGACGAAGTCGCGGGCAAAGTCTAGTTATTCATAACAGTTTACGATCAAGACATGTGGATGTACATCTAATGCTGACGAAGTCAATATTAATTCAGCTAACCAGTCCAAGGTTCAACCTTGTATTTTTGTCGTTCACATCGAGAATAAATTACTTTCTTGTTGGATTAGAAAAGTTTTGAAGTAGCTAAAATTCTTTTTAATAAAGATACTTTCATATTTTGTAGATGTGAAAACGAAAATATTATAGACTACACCTCTACCTCTGTTTATTTCTCTGGACTCAGATTTGAAAACAATTTTGTTTTATGGCTGCTTTCAAATCCGCCAAAGCATTTTAAGTGATTCAGAAATAAATATTACAACTTATAACAAGTAGCATCATTAAAAATAAAAATCCCGCCTGTTACTTAACTTAAGTTTACGTCTACCATATTGATTTTTTGCCGACGTCACGTAGCCCATGACATTTCGGGGAGGAATACAAATCTAATGACACCTCACACATCAAAATCGGTCAAGATGTTAAGGCTACAGGAGGTGACAATGGAATAGACATACTTACGCATACCTACATCAGGTCAGAAGGGTGAATAAATAAATAAATATATAGGGACAAATCACACAAGTTGAGCTAGCCCCACAGTTAGTTGTGAACTGGTGTCGTAGAATACTAACTCAACGATACTATATTTTCGTATTAAATAATGAAATAAGATATGGAAAAGAAATCCGCCCGGGCAGGATTCGAACTTGAGTATTAGCTATTATTAATTCTGTGGTATTAGTCTAAGTTCGACTAACGCCTTAACAATTAGGCCACCGCGGTTCGATCCTACACTTCTCGTTGGTGCACCATATTGCATTCCTTTTATTCGCAGAGCTTGCTTCACTAAACATAACTACCCAACCATTATAAGTGTAGTATTATTCTATACTAGCTGATGCCCGCAACTTCGTTCGCGTGGAATATATGACTCCGGCGTATTAATATACCTTAATACGAAGTAAACATACATAAGAAAATACGAGACTTGTAGCAGTGCTATAAAATTGTATGGCATTGCTATTATTAATTCTATGGCATTGCATTGGCTGCTGCTAGGTATATAATATAGGATTCTTTTAGACTTTTGAGCCACCAATACAATAAGAAGAAGACTATATAGCTAGCTCCAAGTGAGCTTGCGCTACTTTACCAAACTTTGAGGTATATAGGCAGAGCGCCTTCAACCTATCGCACATCTCCAAAGAGCCTTCGGGAGGGACGGACTTCGCCTTTAGGTATTGCCTGGGTGTTCAAGGCTTGGAGTTGTTGCCAAAAGGGGGACCGCTGGGCGGTCACCAGTAATACGAGCTAATCGTACTCTACGCATTCTATCCCAGAGGAGAGTGTGACTCTGTAAAATTGTCGATATAACATTTAACATTGTACTTAGTGTATCAGATGTTCTAAATCTTTGATTTTTTCACCTCCACAAAAAATACTAATCAGGCTGAACAACTTTTGCTACAGCGTCATTTTTATGTTTCCTATAGTTTACCTGGACCATTATGATACTGCGTCAGGTGTTCCAAATATTCAAATTAAATACCCCAACAAAAAATGCTCATCAGGTTGAATAACTTTTGCTAAGGCGTCATTTATATATTTCTTATAGTTTACCTGGACCATTATGGTTCTGCATGAGGTGTTCCAAATCTCAGATTTTTTATAACTCAACAAAAATGCTCATCAGGCTTTGAAACTTTTGCTAAGGCTCCACTTTTATATTTCTTATAGTTAAGCTGGATCATTATGATGCTGCATCAGGTGTTCCATTTTTCAAAATCATTTCTACCTCATATGTTGCCCCGGCTTAATAGCTATATAGCAAAAAAAGTTTAATTCGAATCCGTCCAATATTTCCGGAGATAAACGTGATCATACATACAGACAGACAGACAGACAGACAAGAAATTCTAAAAATATTTTTTTGCTTTCTATTATTCTTTTTAAGGGTCCCTCTATCCATTTCAGTCAAAAATACTAAATGTACAGACAAAATATTTTTACTGTTTTATTATATGTATAGATTATGTAGTATTCTATCAAATAGAGTCCACTAAGAACTACTGTGGATATATTATCTGGTGAAGCTTCCTACACTACATAGATACATATTATCACGTCTTTATCTGTTGCGGGGTAGACAGAGCCCAAGGTCGTAAAACCCAAATACCATGTTTAGTGTGTTAGTGGGCGTCAAGGTGAAAAACGGAATCAAATAGTGATGGGTTGCTAGCCGCATCGCCTATAACGTGCTTCCTTAGATTTCCGCCCTATCCTTTGACCGTCTTTTACGGTCTGCGCGGGAAGCAGATGGTATATTCTATGTTTTTTCCTTTTCCTCCAATCTAGCATGGAAGAGTTTCCTGAAATAACAAACACATAAATCACAAAAACCCTCTGTTTCAGTAAACTCATATTTCGATATAGAGCTTTGGTGGTAGAGGGAATCGAATTCAGGCATCTATTGGAATATGGAAATGTGATTATTATTGGACACCAGAGCAAAAGTGGACTGCAAGCTTTCTTTGTAGGAGAAATATATTTATTATATTATTTTAAGCATTACTCTTAACAATTTCAGTGCAAAATGGGTATTTAGTTTATGCATTTTAATAGCTTTAATAAAAAACATAATCAGCGGTTAATCAGATTTTTGTACTTAAGAGTATAATGCTCTAATATATATCCATATATTAGAGCATTATACTCTTAAATACCAAACTAAGTATTAGTTTGGTAAATGTAAACATCCGTTTACGTTTCATCAAACTATTACTTAGTTTGGTTATAAAAATTGATTTGAATTTTCTCAATTTAAAATTGTGAGTTAGTTTTCTGTCAAACAGAACAATATACAGGGTTATTTGAATAAAACCCTTAGCCTCCTTACCACCTTACAACTTTTCTTATGAGAATGGGACCAATGCTGGGATGTCGAAAAAAAAACCTGGTATTCACATACAAAAGTTCGGCTGGCCTGCCTGGCAAATGGTATGAGAGATTCGATTATTTTTAGGGTTCCGTAGTAAACTAGGAACCCTTATAGTTTCGCCATGTCTGTCTGTCTGTCTGTCTGTCTGTCTGTCTGTCTGTCCGTCCGCGGTTTTACTCAGAGACTATAAGTACTAGAAAGCTGTAATTTGGTATGAGTGTGTATATTAATCATGGCAAAAAAGTCGTAGAAAAAAACCTTGAAAAAATATTTTTTTTTTGGTAGCTCCCATACAAGTAAAGTGGGGGAGTAATTTTTTTTTCTCTATTTACCCATCGTGTGGGGTATCGTTAAAAAGGTCTTTCAAAAATATTGTGAGGTTAAGAACACCATTTTTCGATTTAGGGATCCGTTTCCGAAATATTTGGTTTTAAAGTGCAAAATTTTGTTAGAGGTACGTGTCCCCCCCCTCTATCTGCTAAACGGTTATATATGGATACGTGAAAAAAATTACAGCAATAGTATATATACTGAAGTTGAAAGGAAAACTATCAGAGCTGGGTACTAAGTGCAAACTAAAAAGTTATAGGCAACCAACTTATAAAAGGTACTGGAAAATGTAAAATTTCATACAATCTTCATTGTTAGATGTTTTTGGTCGTTAAACTGTGAGGTGTGAGAGTAAACAGTGTGAACTCAAAGTTGTCATTCGCAACTACGGAACCCTACACTGCGCGTGGCTGCGCCGACACGCACTTGGCCAGTTTTTTTATTTCTAGCGTTGGTTGAGTAGGTAAAGTTGTTTATTTTAACGGGCTGGTATGGTTTAAAGGATAAAGTAGTTTTTCCAAGTACCTCTGCATATAAAACGTATCGGGTTGAGTCGAAACTAACAGACAGACTTGAATTGCTCCGAATATGTTTAGCCTTTATTATGCAAATAAATATAATTATGATTGAGTCTTTAGATTTTTTATGCTTTTTACATGTTCATGTTTGTTCCATCTCGTTATCGTGTATTTTTATGGTCTTGCGAAAACAGAGTTCGTGGCATAGATGGTTATCACGCCAGCCTGCTACAACATAATCTAAGTACTCTGGCCCTGGTTTGGATTACCAGCATGGAAAAATTGATGCTTAATTTTCACAGGTTTGTCTACAGTAATGGACCTATCTACATCAGGAAGGCTGCAGTCAGCTAAGCGACCAACTTTTAAAATTTTTCCAAATGAAATTACAATTTTAAAATATAATAGAAGAAACTTGACTTCATCGCACCATAGCTGCATAGGAAAGCACGCAGATGAGAAGGGTGGGAGGTGCTGTGCTTGTGTATACATTTTGAGGGTGGATCACCCGATCGGTTTACACTACTTAACCCGACAGACAAAAGCTTAAAGGATTAACTAACAATCAGGCCCACTAAGCTTTAACGCAACTGAACATAAAGCTTTCAAAGTAGCTCCGAAAGCTTTTATTACCAAGACAAAGGGACTACAATCGTATAACCAGTATAGTGCACTGGCAATGAATGAATGTAATCCCTACCGTGCGTGATTAATAGATTCCGGTACATATATCACGCTGTATCTGATGTATTGCGTCAACATGCACGTAATATACTGTTTGGACGATCCGAGATAGGTAGTTAGAGTAGCAATAACACGCTGTCTTGGAGTGATGGTGAGAGTTGAAATCTGCATCGAAAATACTGACTTCAATCCCGTCAAGAGGTATCTTTACTTCATTTTTAGGGTTCCGTACCAAAAAGATAAAAACGGGACCCTATTCTCTAGACTTCGATGTCCGTCTGTCTGCCTGTCACCAGGCTGTATCTCAAAAACAGTTGAAATATTCACAGATGACGTTTTTCCCATAGCCGCTATAACAACAAATAGAAAACAAAATATTAACGGGCTCCCGTACAACAAACATGTTTTTTGTTTTTGCCTTTTGTGCTCCATAGTCTAATGTATATTATTATAGATAATGGTAAGGAACTCTCCGTGCGCGAGTCCGACTAGCACTTGGCCGATTTTATTTTCAAATCACACAGAGCTCCGTGGCGCAGCGGTCAACACGCCAGCCTGCGACACGGTCCTGGGTTCGATCCCTGGTCAGGTCATGATGGAAAACGATCTTTTTCAGAATGACCTGGGTCTTGGATGTTTGTCTATATAAGTATATGTTATAAAATATAATATTTTTGAGTTAGTATCCTGCGACACAAGTTCACAACTTACTGTGGGGCTAGCTCAATTTGTGTGATATGTCCCTATATATTTATTATTATTTATTTAGTTAGTCCAACATTAATTTGTGAACTTGTGGTTGAAATTAGCTGAGTGAGCAAATCAACCCAACGCAAGAATTATCGGACTTCTATAATAAAATCGTTATATCGATTTACCGACAATAATAGAAGCTATCTATGATACGAGAGTGATAGATGATAGTATATCAAATGCTTCTACGTAATGCATAGTAAATCATTTATCAATGTCGTTCGATTTGGTTCGATTACGTTTAGGTAACCCAATATGGCTATTTTTGTCTAGGGTTTTGAGGTCAATAAAATTAAAAAAACCGTTTTTATAAAAAGGCTTACGTTGTTTTTGGTGCCCGTTTTCCATCTTTATTTCTTCTTGCCATCGCAATTCGTTAAAATTCACCTTCCAATACTGACCTACCGTCCGTCCGATATTCAAGAACCACATCATCATCATTTTGTGTAGGTGACACGGTCAATCGACCATGCACACCCTGGTGTCAGAGTTCTTCGGAACCGCCTCTCGGCCTCTGACGTGGTTCCTTTAACGACTACCAGATGGCAGCCGGGACCAATTGCTTAACGTGCCTTCCGAAGCACGGAATCATCTTTCTTATCAGACAATCGGGTGAATCATGCCTGCAATCTCCTAACCAAACTGGAAACAACTTAACGAAGTATGCTTCCCGTGGGAATCGAACCCACGACCCCCGGGTCAACAATGCAAACGCCTTAACGCCTTAACCACTGGACCACGGAAGCTGTTGAGCTGGAAGAACCACTGTAGGTATGAGAGAAACTCAAATAATGGAGTAGTTACCTTTGCTTGCCTATTTCACACACTGAAATATGTTATAATAACCCTATTACTAAGTACATGTATGTTAGTGACAGGAAGTATCTTCTAGGTTAAACATCTGGAAGGAGAGATATCCAACAGCGTCTGTCATCCCGCTATCAGAGCATCTCCCTCTTGGCCATGACCTACTTTGTCCACATGGAAGTCTTTAAACAGACTCCGGACCTAAGTCGGCCAAAGGAGGATTTAAACAGCTGGAGTTACACGTTGGAAATCCGTGTGGTTCTACTCCTCAGACCATGGCACGGCTTCTGTCTTGCTCTGCGATTGTCAACATCTGCACACCTGGCGACATATTAAATAAATAAATAAATAATATGTGGGTGATACACCCTTAACTCATGTTTCAAAACCTACTTCATCGGTTTTGATGATACACACACTTACACTATTCTCTAAAAAAATGCAGCTGAACCGTTTTTGAATTACTGAATAGTATAACTATATAAACTGAATAGTTTTTGAATTAAGGTTGGACGAAGATACATATTCGCATTTATGAAATTTGCCAGATATGTATAGATGCTGGTCAAGACAAACGTATATTCACATAAACTGTGGCAGCAACGATGATATATAGGTAGATAGACAGTCTGATACCACAGACAACCAAGAATGTGAAACTAGTTTTGACAATCCCAGTTGTTTGGCCAAATCATTGTAATAACTGGGTATTAGAGTTAAATATCAAGTTGCTCATGTATCTCCGTAAGTTTCTCCTAATTAACGTAACCCTAGGACTAAATGAGAGTTTGTGAGACAGTTATGTTATTTTATTAACTTGGTTACCGCCTGCCTCAGACTAGTTTTGTTTGGGGTATTCTTTTAAAAACTTCAGTATATATACTACTGCTGTATTTTTTTTCACATATCCATAAATAACCGTTTAGCAGATAGAGGGGGCGGGACACTTACGAGTACCTCTAACAAAAATTTGGTAAAAATTTGCACTTTAAAACTAAATATTTCGGAAGCGGATCCCTAAATCGAAAAATAGTGTTCTCAACCTCATAATATTTTTTAAAGACCTATTTAACCCAACACGATGGGACCGTATAAAAAAAATTACCCCCTCTTTACTTGCAAAGGAGCTATGCTAAAAAAAAATTTTTTTTTAAGATTATTTTCTACCTCTTTTTTGGCATGATTAATATACATACATACCCATACCAAATTACAGCTTTCTATTACTTATAGTCTCTGAGTAAAACCGCGGACGGACAGACGGACAGACAGACATGGCGAAACTATAAGGTTTCCTTGTTTACTATGGAACCCTTAAAATGTGAGAGGAAATTGTGTTATCTATACTTTGTGACATAGAATAAATATTTTTGTATTATTAGGTCGTGGAAAAAAGTAATTTCGTATTTTGTATGTGTAGAGTTGTAAATATCTTCAATCCTGGCTAGATTTCATACCATTAGAAGGCACAATGTTAAAAATATATAGAGCAATATAAAACGTACATTTACCCGCCATTTTTCAAGTGTATTATTGTCTATTAAAATTGTATCAAATTAACAAAGAAATTTATGTAAAATTTAAAGTTAATTTAAAAAAGGAATATAAAAAAAAAAACCGAAAATAAGTTTTGCATTTATGGACATACCGCATTCCAAGCATAAATAGCACAAAATTCGTCCAAGCGACTTCTATCTGAGAATTTTGTTATCAAAGTTACAGCTCTTTTGTACGGACGGATAAAATCTACATAAATAATACGAGAAGACTTTTTTCGACCCAATATTATACATTTGAATGAAATTCGTTATGCAAAATACAGGAAATAATTTAAATTAATTGAAATGATTAAATGGCGCAACAATAACATGCATAAAACTCGTGTAAAATTTACATGACAAATTTTAGTTCCAAAAGTTTGACATCTGGCTAGGAATATTGAATAGGTATTGTGGAAACTGCATTCATTTAGAACAAGAGACTCAGACCAAATCATAATTTTCAATGAGTTAGGTGCAAGCAACACATGGCTCGCCCACACCTCATATTGAAAATGAACTATTGGGAAAACAATAGCTCAATAACATGCGTTCCCTGCATGATCATTGATCATTGTTTATACCGGGCGCGGGCTTCCGAAATATAAGCTTGATTAGAAAAATGAGTATAGATAAGAAAAATAATAACGCAGATAAAACCACTGTCACATTATTTACATTGTATGTTAATTTTCGGTTACCGCAGAATATACTGTTTCCGGACTCTTGTATTCTTATATGTTTATTACAGTTTTTTTAGCAGTAAATAAATAAATATATTTTAGCGCGAAATCACACAGTTTGAACCAGCCCCACACTAACTTGTAAACTTGTGTGGTGGGGTACTAGTCATCTAAAACCCAAGTTTATGAAATTAGTGTAAATAATTTTATGTTACTTAACAATTTTGGCATATAAAAATATGGCGCATTATGGCGATGATGATGAGTCTAATAGCGCAATTTATTATGAAAAGGTCCTTTAATCAAACCCTGCTCTGTCCAACCTTCACCTCTGAGTTTGTTGACCAATTTGACTGACAGTGCGGTCATTTTTATCATAACACTCCCTATTTAGAGAGAGCAATGGTAACAAAAAAGTGCGTTTTACTCCACACAATCACACCTGTAAACAGCCTAGCTCTAAATTTATGGAAATGAGAGCTAGTGAAAGATATTATTCATTAATCAGCTAGGACCCCGCTAGCTCTACAGTTGTAGACGCAACCTGAAACATGCTCAGATAAGATAGAGTTAGGTATTCGCAGTAGTGAATCGGAATGATAATAAAATAAATCGTGCAGAAGTAGAGCAACTATTTTAGATTTGAGACGTGGTGCTTGGCCGGAAGAGCCAATGAAGCTTGTTTGATGCCGATATTCGATGGACACGATAAAATACTCTTGACTACATATTTATAAGGACGTATGAATGCTCATTTCTAAAATTTTATTTGTATACACGGTATGCAAAAATTTGAATTTTAGCCATCCATTGAAAACTAATAACAGTTCCGGTTAAAATCAATAAAGTCAGTGGGGTTTCATTGCACAGTACTTACGACTGTTCTCCTCTACAGGTCTCATCTAACGATGTCGTGAAATTTTGTGACCAGGATCGAATGTCGGTTCATCTAAGGGAAATTTTTAAAATGTCTGTCATGAGATTCGCGAGGTTTATAATCCACAGGATTTTTTTCACTTTAAATCTATCCTCCCATTGTCTACTAATAAAAGCCGAAGAGGTGCCCGATTAAACTTCTAGTTGCTCTGTGAACTGTGAACCTCGTAAGTCTTTCACAGAGAAATCGCAATGGTCATAAGCGCTTAGGTTTATTATTGTTAATTCCGCCATATTGAAAAATGTTCAAAAACTGAATCGTCAAAAAAATCTATGTAATAATTTTCCTAAACCTGCTCACAAGTTTCAAGTGAATCGGTTGAGAAAAGCGATCACAACAGAAGAACAGCCGAACAAACAAATAATTTTGGCCAAGTTGATATGGAAACAACGAATGGCGACAGTCAAAGTATTGTTCGTCCTATTGGTCCTACCTACCCCAAAATGTCTTATCATCATCCAGTTGGTTGAATAGCAGAAGTTTAACTTCTTAATTTCACCGCTACACGTGTAGGTTAAATAAATAAAAGAAATACAAATTATGACTTCATAATTTGCGGGAACATGTCGTAGCGTGGGTGGCCATGGAGCTACGCCCAACTAATACGGCCTTTAGTGAGTGATTGCATACGCTATTGGCGTTAGCTATTGTTACGCAGAACGTCAATATAGCAAAATGTCACTGCTTCTATTTGGTCACTTACTAATAATGATATTTTTGTAATAAGTCACTTTCTCAGAATACCATTTTAGCATAATGTGCCGAAGGTCTCAGAATGGAATCGTCTGGAACTATTTTAAACATTTTATTTCTCGCTCACATATCTTCCATCCCACTCACGCACAGTGTGAAATATTCTGAAATGTTCTGGCTGTAGTCTTTCAGGACCGGAAGTATGTAGAACTTCTTAGAAAGCCATAAGACATATATAAGGGAACGGATGGGATGACTGAAAATTAGTTGATTGCGAGCTTTCATATAGTTATCTTCGAGCAATACTTAGGTACATAACACACTTAAGTACCTACAATACATTTGACAATATTTTTACGACTCCAGCGACGCACCGGTATACTGATTGCTTTACGTATCAGATGTTCGACGTGTTGGAAGATCAGTCAGGTGTCAGTGTTGGCATTTCGTATTGAATAAATTCTCTCTGAAGAATTTGGTGTTTTACTACAAATACTAACCTAACTTAACTACGTAACAATAATATATTTTGTATCAAAGCCGAAAAAAGGTTTTTAACGCCTCTATTTGCCATAAACGACGATAAGCTTTGTTTATTGAAGATGATTAAAAAATGTGAATCTATTTATACCAATGCAAAAATATTTTTTGCGACAACTTCATGCAGTGCCATTTTGCGAAAATGACGATCTGCGACTCAGACGATTTAGTGTCACAGTTTTGTGTTTGGTTATACAGAAAAACATTTTGTATAATATTGATGTCAAGAATTGGCTGTTGTCCAAGATCTGTACGTTATGTGGACTCGTAAATGTCATCTTTTCATAATTGTACATTTCCTTTTCCGTTATAATTTCAGTCTCAAAAATGCAAAAGGCTGGCCAGGACCACCCACAGATTATAATTCAATAGACGAGTAATTAATTACAATAGGTAGATCATCCTTATCTGAACGTGATCCTGGTATTCCTAGTTAAAATGCTTTGGAGTCTGGATTTCGCTATTAAGATAGAATTTTATTATCTTTATGTATTACTTATGGGTAATAATACATTTTATATATATGTAGGCATGAAATGATTTACAGTTTGACGTCAAGCCTTTCTACAAAAAAACGTTTAGGCATGTTACTAGTAATCGCCTATGTATTTGCCTCGTACAACATCGTATGAAAAGAGAGTTGTTTTATCCTTGACAGTTTTCTTTAGGCCATCTGTAGACAAAACAATGACGACCAAGTTAATCAATGTCAAGAAATACAAAGGATTGGATAAGTACGTTTTTTATATTTAGTTTTATGAAAAATATGAGACATGACAGTCATTGGTAGGGCAAAAGGTTATACTATACAGATATATTATATAACAATAGACAGGTTCTTAGATGATTATTGTTTATATAAGATGTAGTATGTTACTGTATGAATTTAAAAAATATTTTTAAACGTCAACTCATTAGACACTGTTTTCCGTATAAAGTGTGATTGTAATATTACGAAAAGAGCAAAATTCTTTATCTAATTTGTCCCAAAATAATAATAAAAGTAATCTTACGTATGAAAATGACTGAGCAAAAATTCCTGTTAGAAAATACCATGTCAAATGTTCCCGTAACAAGCCCTCCACAAAAACCGAAATAAGTTTAATGAGGAGATCATCTTTATTAACCTTGAAAATATAATAAGGCTCTTCATTCGGTATGCATTAAGACGTCGAGTACTGGACGTAAAGACCACTAAATAAGATAAGCCTCCGAAATTGAGAATTAATTTTCGTTTTTAATGTCATTAGATTATTTTCACAACTTTAGATCGAGGGCACAGAATCAATAATAGTAGTGACGTATGAGGGACCCTCTGCCATCTGAAATAAGTACAGCAGTATGTCCGCAGATATGTTACTTATAACAAGAAGAATGGTCGACCATTGCAAAAATAATACTGCAAATCTTTCTTCTTTTATGGCTTCCATCCAGATTTCAGTGATTGTGCCAATGTTCAGTTTAATGAGATACTAAGTATCGGTGCTGTACGGTTAGTTTTTTACAAGTGGCATCAAAGATGGCGTATGTACGTTCTGTCCATATAACAGTCTACTTTAACTATTTCACAGATTGTTCATGAGCACGAGAATTTATATCAGCAAACTACACCAATTTCATATAATAAAGCCCACTAAAATAAATTTGTAAAATCTTCTAAGGCAAACCTCAACTGGTCCCCTGATTTACCACCACAAACTCCAACGAATCAAAATGTTTAATGTTGTAGAAGAGATGGAAGGATTCATCCTAATGTTTATGAAAATAAAATATATAGCCTTTGTTACTCGCAGATAACGTAGCTTTATATTAGGGATTTTATTTTTTAAATCAGTCCAGGAGATTATACTAAAAATAGTCAAAGTCAGCGCATCTTGTTCCTTTTTAGGATTCAGTAGTAAACTAGGAACCCTTATAGATAGTTATAGATTCGCCATGTCTGTCTGTCTGTCCGTCCGTCCGCGGTTTTACTCAGACTCTATAAGTACTAAAAAGCTGTAATTTGGTATGGGTATATTAATCATGCCAAAAAAAAGATGAAAAAAATCTTGAAAAAAATTTTTTTTTTAGTTTTGCTCCCATACAAGTAAAGAGGGAGTAATATTTTTTTTTCTTTACAAACCCATTGGTGTTGAGTATTGTTAAATAGGTCTTTAAAAAATATTGTGAGGTTGAGAACACAAATGGTGTTCTCAACCTCACAAAATTCCATTTAGGGATCCGTTTCTGAATTATTTGGATTTAAAGTGCTAATTTTTGTTAGAGGTAAGTGTCCCCCCCCCCCCCTCCATCTGCTAAACGGTTATATATGAATACGTGAAAAGAATTACAGCAGTAGTATAGTACTGAAGTAGGTATACTGAAGTTGAAAGGAAACCTATCAGAGCTGAGTACTTAGTACAAACTAAAAAGTTATAGGCAACCAACTTATAAAATGTACTCGCAAATGTAAAATTTTATACAATTTTCATTGTTAGATGTTTTTGGTCGTTAAACTGTGGGGTGTGAGTGTGAACAGTATGAACTCAAAGTTGTCATTCGCAACTACGGAACCCTATACTGCTCGTGGCCCGACACGCACTTGGCCGGTTTTTACATGTTACAAGTAGGTTCGTACATTTTTATTTTTGTCACTGCGGATTGCGGATAAGGATAAAATCAGTCATTTGAATAAATTGTTGCAGGATTGACGAAATCGGGGAAATGACAATGCCATCTCTATTTTGCGACTTTCAGTCTTCATATTTTTACAATAAGAATCATTTTCGATTGAATCTTTTGGCTCATCCATATTATTGGATTTCTCGTTGGATATGTTATAATTTCGCTATCGCCTCCTTTTGGCATCTGTGATAATAAAGTGGATCGGGACAAAACGTCTTGTTCACAATCGTATAATATCGAGTGTATTAGAATATTTTACGGTTAAGGCTGAAATCTAGCGGTAGCAGATTGTAATATGAGCTATCAATACACTTTATACAATAGGAAGGTCAAAAAAATTTACAGACTCATCAGTGCTCAATGAAATAGCGTAATTGTCAGGCGGCTATAATTATTAGTTCCAAATTTCAATTTTTTCCGCAAATTCGTAATTTTCACATTTCCATCGCTTTTCCTCTACCAAAGAGAGTCCATCCTGTTGTCTGCCGTTCCCTAATTATTCAGGTAATGTAATGAACAATGATATCTTTGATCATTAGTGTAATGAGCAAGTGTGAAATATGTAAGGAACGTTGATATCCTTTACTACTACTGTAAATAATAACAAAGGTACAGATTCTTTGCAGTCGAAATGGTTTTGTTGTGGAAGTGACTAAGAGTACCATTACAATGGCTTCAAAAACAAGGAAACGGTTCAAAGAAAACAATTAATATTTCGGTCGCGAGGCCTTAGTTTCGTGGCCTTATTCATTTACCGAGATTTGACCGTTATATAATTTCCTTGGTTTATAAAAACATTTGAATTTTTAAGTCTTCTTCGTATCTCAAAAATATTTATTTGAATTATTACTTCACCGATAAAAATCTTCGCAACAAATAACAACAAGTAAGTAGCAATATTTCTAAAAATAGTAAAATTTGATTGCCCTTTTTGAATTTTGCTGATGTTATCCGAGGAAAAATACTAATCTAATGACACGTCACGCTTTAAAATCGGTAAGTCGTTTAGGCTACATTAGGTGATAATGGAACAGACATACTTACATACACATATGCAAAAAACATTACCATCCTTGGTGAGTTAATCGGATAAAAATAAACAAACGTGAAACTTGTGAAATGAGAATTATTTCTAACCTTCTAATAACTACTATTGTCTTATTATCTGTCTGTTGCGACTATTTTGGCACAAAAATAGACCGCCACTTTATTATCTTATTAACTTGACTTGAAGAACAAAGTCCAGCAATGCTGGGGTTATTGAGGGCGAGTTTGGAACTTCCTACGTGATAAGTTTGGCAGTTCGTACACGTGGCGCAAATTGCAGTTACATGGCCGTGTGTAACTTGGATGTAACCAAGCCTGTGACCAAGTTTTTGGAAAGATAGAATTAAATGAATTTCTCTATTGTCTACCTAAAGGGATGTTTCGAGCCTATGACCAAGTATTGTTTTTGGAGAGATCGAATTGGATGATGATGATGTATTGAGTACCTAAAGGGATGTTATAGAGCTCCCCTTGATTTTAAAGCATGAGGAGTCTCAGATTATTATTCTTCCCCGGAGTTTCATAGACTGTCTGCAAAAATTACCATGGCGGACGTGACTTGTCAAAAAAGGCAGTCAGCTATTTACTTTTTAAATAATATTTCTTGTTTTCTGAAATAATGTTACTTGTTTTCCGAAATAATGACAGTTGTCTCATATGAGTCTCAGGCGTAAATATTTGTTTTAGGTTCCTGTCTAAGGCAGGCAAGCTTCCAAAAGAGTTCTGAATGTATTTATCAATAGGCATACTCTACTCAATCGTCAATTAACTATGCACTATATATGTTCACTACCGGACTTACTATTGAGTTTCGCCTAATATTTCGACAACGGTGGTGTATGTACATACACCATCGATTTTGACTAGGAAAGCTTAAAATCTGTCCTGCCTCCTGCCCTGTCAGATCCTTAAAGGTCCGACTCAGCCTGTCAATGTGAACAACTTTTCTTATAGGACTAACGCTGGATATATGAAAAATATAATCCCATAATAAAGTTAGCTGGCTGTATTTGTATGAAATGTTGATGTTTTCTTTGAAATCTTCTTTTTCGAAGAACCATAGGAAAAGTTGTCTATATTGACAGGTTGAGTCGTCACTTAAGGATAGAACAAGGTCTTATTAACATTTTGTATAGAATACTTAGGCATACCTATCGCAGTTTTTTGGCGCTCTTATTTTAGGATCAATGCAAGATGACCTCAATATATATAGAATAGCTGTTACCCGCGGCTTCGCCCGCGTAATATATGCCTATGTCCTTTTCGGTACCTTAACCTATATGTACGCAAAATTTCATGATAATCGGTTCAGTAGATACGGCGTGAAAGCGTAACAAACAAACAAACAAACTCACTTTCGCATTTATAATATTAGTTAGGATTCATTTCAGGTTCCAATGATTTATGTATGTAAAGGATTGTATAGGTATGCTACTAGGTATATCTAAAAACGTTCATTGATTTTAGGCCAACTTATATCTACAGGGAGTTCAAGTCCCTTACTATCATATTTTATTTCTTTCAATATCACCTAGAGAGGTAACACACTAAGTACGACCTATGTATTTCGCTACACGGTACGCCACTTACCCTTATCTACGAGAAAACGTCACACACAAACGCTACACTTTATGATGACACACGTAATGCAAAAATACGATCTTTTTGGCTATCTTTTTCTTTGAGTTTTGCCTGTATAATTTTCGTATCTATTTCGTATAAACTAGAAGCCCTTCCTGGCTGCGCCAGGCATGTCTTATAAGTTCCTTATGAATCACTCTATCTGTTGGTGAAAGCCACATGAAAATCCGTGCAGTAGTTTTTGAGTTTCTCCCGAGTAACAGACAGACGGACAGACTTGGCGGAGGACTTTGTTTTATAATATTTCTCTAATTATTTTGTCTCTATATCAAGTTTTTATTTTTTTTCAGTACTTAAGTGTACTTTTTTTTAATTAAGACACTGACCATTTGATGTAGTACCGATAGTTTTATATACCAATAGATAAATACTTAACTATAAGAAACATCATATGAAAATCAAAAGTTATCATCCACGCTTGTAAATGTTGTGTCAAGAAAACTAAAAGAAATCAGGTAATGAACCAAATAATGTACCTATGCAATAGGTTGTAATAATCTTATTCACATTATGCATGTACGAAGTCACAGGTATAGCAAGAGTTGAATAAAAGACGATGAGTTCAACAGTCGTTCATTGGATTCTTCGATTTATGTTCTAATTTTCTGATCCCTCCAATTTTTTATTACCGATTCCAGCTTCGGCGCTAACGAACCAAGACGAATGTCCTTAAATATAACTTCCCTGTGAAGGGCGAATAGAGGACATATTTTTCCTTAGCTTTTCTTTTTTAGAGTTCTGTACCCATAGGGTAAAAACGGGACCCTTTTCACGAGAGTTCAGGGTCTGTCTGTTACTAAGCTGTATCTCATAACCCGGGATAGATAGACAGTTGAAATTTTCACAGATGGATACATCATCTGTGAAAATTTCTATTACCGCTTTAACAATTATAATTATAATTAATACGCTGTACAACTAAAATCAGAATAAAATAAATATTTACTCCCATATAAAAAACGTGTTTTTTTTTTGCCTTTTCTTGCTTGATATAAATAACGGCGACAGGTGGACTCTTGAATTAGTTGTACCTAAATGATTAAATTAAATAAAATAAATATTTAAGGGGGCTCCCATACACATGATTTTTTTGCCGTTTTTGCTCGATTGTCGGGTGTATCCCACTATATCCATGGAAATACAAAATAGAAATAGTGGGACAAGCGATATTTTCAATTTTTATCACACACAAAAAAAACACAGTTATGTTAGGTATTTAAAAAGTTTACCACTTTCAGTGAATAGATTAAAATTAAAACACGACATCTCGGTATTAAAAAAAAATCGTTTGAACGAAATTCAATGTCCCCAAATAACAAAAAAACATACTTATTTCATCACTCATTATATTGGGTACAAATCATTTTACGATAAAGTCACGGTAATATACATATATATATTTTTTGGCGCAGCCCACAGCAATAGAAATAGTGGGACAATCAGTATGAATCAGGTCCACTATTTCTATCAATAGAAATACTTAATAGAAATAGTGAAATACACTCCGATTGTCTAATATTGGATAGATAATGGCACGAAATCCTTCGTGCGTGAGTCCGATTTTATTTACAGTATTCGACGCCTGAAGTTTTTTTCATCTAGACAGCACAGCTGTAGTAAAACAGACATGTCCCTAAATTGTGTTTGACATTTAGAATCAGAGTGATCTCAAGGAGAGTGTGTTAAAATAAAACTTGACCGACGATTTGTATTGCAACAATGTGAAATATCGAGACGTAAATTATTAAACAAGTATTTTTTTATTAGGGATTTGTCGGGTAAAGTTATTTCTAACCGAAGCAACGAAAAATATAACACTTTAAGATGTCACAAAAAGCAATGATTTTTCACGTCCATAAATTTATATTTTCTTCCTATTCAAGAGTCAAGCTATTGTCGGAGTGATAAACTTGGGAATGCTAGAACAAATCAGGTAGAATAAAAGCAAGTTTTTTAGAAAATAATTTTTTTCATGAGAAAAATTCAAATGGCTAAGGGGCTAGCAACCCTTCACTATTAAGATTCCATTTCCACTTGCACGCCCATCAAAAGGCTAAACGTTGTCTTAGGGTCTTGAAGCCTTAGGCCTTACGAGTTAGACAGGGCTAATAAATATGTGTGTAAGTATATTGCTAGAGTTCCAGAGAATATCGGCTCCATTTCAAAGACAGGACAAAATATAGATAAACCTTTAGAATAAAGTGCACATTCAACTGTATCGCATTACAGGGTGTTCTACAAAGAGATCCAATTGTGCCACCGCGTAATAAGATCAATTTGTGTAGGCGTGCGGGCAGTGACAGGTATGTCGTTGTTTATTTCAAATTACATTCTTGCTAGACGCGGGTTGACTGCGTTTCAGTTAACAGACGATTTATTTTAGTACTCGCTAGACTTAATACAGCAGGCTTAATAGTTAACTTTTGATAACCATGGTGTAGAACATTTTGTTGGTTACTTCAACATCCATTAAGGATTATGTTACACTTTTTTACCACCGCGTAATAAGATCAATTTGTGTAGGCGTGCGGGCAGTGACAGGTACGTCGTTGTTTATTTCAAATTACATTCTTGCTAGACACGGGTTGACTGCGTTTCAGTTAACAGACGGTTAATTTTGGTATTTGCTAGACTTAGTACCAGTAGGCCTATGAGCTAACTTTTGCCAACTATGGTGTACAACGATTTGATGGTTACTTGAACATCCATTAAGTCTTTCGTATGTTTGATTTTTTTATTTAAGATAAAATAAAACGTCATGTATGTTGAAGTGGCCATCCATTACGGTTTATTATGTAGTGAAGCACAAACTCGAAATAAGAGTAATATATTTTCATTATTTATTCACACTTTAAAATTAACTTCTTCAACAAATTTAAAAATCCAAATGTTTATGTTAATTTAGGTAATCGTTTACGTAATCAGAATTTTAAAACATTTACCCATCTTGTATCTTCCAATATCGCCAGTATTCTGAAGACAATCAAATCTGGTCATTTTTTAAACATCATTTCATCCAGGAAACAGCCAAAATAGAACTCGCTGGTGTAAAGGACATTGGGTCAGATAGGTTATAAAGTGTCACTCGAGAAAGGCCAAGTGTGAATAATTTTATCGGCCCTATTTGTTTATTTTACCATGGTCTACGGTCGTCTATTATACATATAGGATCATACATACCTATGTGTACTATAATGTTTTTATCCCTGTTATTTGGCCTAGTTGTAACACGACTGCCCAAAATAGGAGTGTTGTTTCTAGAGTTCATGTATGAGTTTGTGTGTACGTGAGTTCTTTATTCCACTCAAATTTCAAAATTTTTTCACTTAATTTGAATGTGTGAGCCCATCATTCACATCAGTCGTTAAAATTCATATTGTCGTGACAAGTCAATAAAAGTCAAATAGATATAGTATTCATGATATAGGTATTAAATATTTTTTGGTAAACGGCACATCTTTTTGTGTTACGGGATGCAGAGTCTGGGATCATGTGTCTTCGAGGCTATGTTTAGAGTCATGAAGGTAAAAAGGGAATCCTAAGTGATGAGTTACTAGTCCCATTGCCCACTGAAAGGGTTTCTCCTAGATTTTCGCTTATGATGCAGAAAAAGGAGCAGTGCTACATTCTACAAATTTTCCTAGAATGTTCTCTTCTCCCAAACCGGCATAGAAATAGACCGCATTATTTTACAACTATATTTATTATATGGCGAGCCTGAAAATTGAATATCAACTAAATATAATACTAGTATATATGAAAGGCTCACATTGCTTCGGAGATGTTTTTTCGTCATCATGTGAGCACTTTGCGATGATTTTTTTACTGCATCTTGGCTGCAAAATGGATGTCAGTTGATAAATCTTTAGATAGGTTGTAAAATCTGACACGAGTGTTAACCTCTCTAAAACTAAATATTAAACAACCTTTGAATTTTCAATGGCAGCCGAGATTTGAAAGCACAAGTAGTGTTGTACACTGGCTAGACATAGTGTATAGATTTGCCCATCGAGACAGACATGAGATTTGAGAACTATGAGTATTCTAGATATTATGAGTATTCTAGCGTTAGGGAGAATCTGTTTAAAACTTCATATTTTTCACATCGCATAGAAACATAGTCACGATTATTGTTATTATTATTCTATGTACAGTCTGAGATCGATACAATTTCTAGTCCCATTCGTCCACACATTTATAATTCCATATAATGACTAAGTCTCGACAAGCTAAAGCACTTACAGAATGCATTGGCTATGTTGAGTGCATTTTCTTTGAGCTTATACGAGTACGCGAATGTCTTAATAATAAAATGTTATGGAAAATGCTCTATAAAAGTTATTGAGTATCCAGTGCGGTCAAAATACACATATATTAAATTGCACTTCACTGCGGCAAGTTATTTCATTGCAATTTAATTTGTATTCAGGGAATTTAAATGTGGAAAATAAATTAATTGGCACAGAACACAGAAGGAGTTGGAAAAATGTTTTTTATTTATTTTTCTTTACAGATCTGTGATTTTACCTTTTAATCACATATATCATATTTATATAGTAAGATATAGCGTTTTCAAACGATGGATTTGGGTCAAGTTTGCTTTAGTGTAGATATTTTTTTTGTTTGTAAAAACCGTCGCGAATTCATGGACTAAGATTGTGGGATGTCAGTGATAAACGGTATTCATATAATACTTTCAGCAGCCGGTTGTAAATTCATGTTCAAATCGCAGTTATGATTAAGAGCGGCCATTTATTTGACGACATAATAAAATTTTAATGGTGTATTCAACAATGGCGTCACGCTTCATAGTGTCTACATTTGTGTAGTAGAAAAATAATATAAATATATAAAAACTATTATTATAAAGCTGAAGAGTTTGTTTGTTTGTTTGAATGCCGTTGGATAAGTACGTTATCCCTGACTGCTATAGCAGTCAGTCAGTATAGCTATGTATGTACCTCGGGCGAAGTCGGGCGGACTATTTTTATTTAGATAATCATGGTCGCTAGGTACGGCCATGCGAGCTGCTCCCTCTCCATTATGCCCCTGAAAACAATTAGTAAATAGAGTAAGTAACTTTAGTAAAATAATATTTATTAAGTTTTACCGCCTTATTCTGCAGTTATGTGTTAAAATAGTTGTAGCTACGACTACGTTCGCACATGTGTTAAGATTTTTATTAATATGTATTGAACAAAATTAAAATATCCTAAACAATGTATTTATGTCCCTAATTTTATTACTTCCATAGTTACATGTTAAATAAAATCAACTAAGTATTTTTTTTAATATTCACGAGTCCCTTTCGTTAGTAAATGTATTTTGAATCTGGTGTTGTATTAAACCAATCAAAAAATAGTTATAAGAACAATTGCAAGATAATACCCAAGACATTTCCTTAGTGACAAAAAGTCGAGCTGTGTTACAAACTTTTGTACCCACGACTTCATACGCGCCTGTATTAAGATAAAATGTACTGAACAAAATTAAAATATCCTAAAAAAAATTTTTTTAACTAATTAAATTACATCTGTAGTTATATGTTAAATACCAGCAACTACGTATTTTTATTTTCAATATTGACGAGTCCCTTTAGTTTGTAAATATTATTAATTACTTAATCAAGGAAACTGGTATTTTAAGAGGCTAAAATTTCTATGGAAGAACAGGGCCGACATTAGAGGAACTTTTTAAAACAATTGCAAGAAAATACTTAAGACTTTTCCTTAGTGACAAAAAGTCGAGCTGTGTAATAAACTTTTCCTTCATTGAAGTATTATGCCTTTGTAATGGTGCTCCATAGAGTTCTTTCTGCACGTCTTGTGTTTCAATTCTCCCCAGGCGTCAGGACTTGAGCGGAATCCTTAATTATTAGACCTTGTGCGTGAAATTCTGCTATTAATGTAATTTTTCGTAATATAGTGATACTTTTTTAGATTACAGAATGTGTATTTTGTTACAGCACTTGCAGCTAGCGTAAAATGCAGTTTCTTAATAAACCTTTTGATCTTCTTAAATTTGATAATCCTGGCCAACGAGGCCTTTAATAATATTATGTAAATAATCATAAAACAGTGAATATTTGTAAAGTGAATATTTTTTAAGCCTCTATCTTGTGTACCTATCTTGTTTACTTGACGCTTTAATAACTACTTACCGAGAAAGATCTTTTAAATAAAGTAAAAAAAAAATAATCTTAATAATCCATTCACACAAATCTAGCAATCTAGCTTTGTTCTTACAATACAGCTCAAAGATTGTCCAGCATTTATAATATAAATATAATAATTTCTAACATAAGCAGAATAAATGGCAACCACGGTTCAAGCCACTATATATCCACATATGAGATCTATCTTCTAATGCATTATTTTCTTCTTTCGTCAAACGAGACGAACATAAAAAGTAACAGGGACAAAAGTGGCCTAAACGATTTAGCAGTAGTTGCCCAAGGTTCCACACTTTCTTGGAGAGATACCAACTTTCTGCCTGCCGGGTTAGAAGTCCGAAAATGATATATTGTCTTATTCGTATTTATTAACACAATTCATGAACATAAACCATGCTGTAATAATATTTCATGTATCATGCTGTAAATATCCTAATCCTAACTAATATTATAAATGCGAAAGTGAGTCTGTTTGTTTGTTTGTTACGCTTTCACGCCCTATCTACTTTTGCATACTCATAGGATAGGGCACAGAATAAATAATAGCACAGTGAGAGTACTGAAAAGGATATAGGCTATATATCACGCAGGCAAAGCCGCGGGTAACAGCTAGAAGGTTATATGTCATCATACGAGAAAAACTTCTTCTTCTTCTTCTGTTTTATATTATGGCTTCCACCGAAATTTCAGTGATTCTGCCAATGTCCAGTATAATGAGATACTAAGTATCGGTGTTGTTCGGTAAAGTTTTTCCAAGTAGCATCAAAGATGGCGTATGTTCTTTGACGCCTCGTGGCAGCTTGGGGCGGCAAATCTATACGAGTCCATTTATCAGTCCACTTTAACTATTTCACAAATTGTTCATGAGCACGAGCATTTATAACACCAAACTACACCAATTTCATATTATAAAGTCCACTAAAATCAATTTGCAAAATTGTCTAAGGCAAACTTCAACTGTACCCCTTGACTTCCCACCACAAACTCCTAGAAAAACTTATTATACGATCAATAATCAGAACAAATGTCAACTACAGTACAAGTCACTATAGCTTTGCACATAGAAGTTTTATCTTCTAATGCATTATTTTCTCCTTACGTCAAACTAATAACACAAGTGACGCCTGTAGCCGACGAATATAAAAAGTAACAGGGACAAAAGTGGCCTAAACGACTTAGCAGTAGTTGCCCAAGGTTCCACACTTTCTTGGAGAGATACCAACTTTCTGCCGGGAAGTCCGAAAATGATATATTGTCTTATACATGTATTTATTAACACAATTCATGAACATAAACCATGCTGTAATAATATTTCATGTATCATGCTGTAAATATCCTAAACCTAACTAATATTATAAATTCGAAAGTGAGTCTGTTTGTTTGTTTGTTACGCTTTCACGCCCTATCTACTTTTGCATACTCATAGGATAGGGCACAGAATAAATAATAGCACAGTGAGAGTACTGAAAAGGATATAGGCTATATATCACGCAGGCAAAGCCGCGGGTAACAGCTAGAAGGTTATATGTCATCATACGAGAAAAACTTCTTCTTCTTCTCCTGTTTTATATTATGGCTTCCACCGAAATTTCAGTGATTCTGCCAATGTCCAGTATAATGAGATACTAAGTATCGGTGTTGTTCGGTAAAGTTTTTCCAAGTAGCATCAAAGATGGCGTATGTTCTTTGACGCCTCGTGGCAGCTTGGGGCGGCAAATCTATACGAGTCCATTTATCAGTCCACTTTAACTATTTCACAAATTGTTCATGAGCACGAGCATTTATAACACCAAACTACACCAATTTCATATTATAAAGTCCACTAAAATCAATTTGCAAAATTGTCTAAGGCAAACTTCAACTGTACCCCTTGACTTCCCACCACAAACTCCTAGAAAAACTTATTATACGATCAATAATCAGAACAAATGTCAACTACAGTACAAGTCACTATAGCTTTGCACATAGAAGTTTTATCTTCTAATGCATTATTTTCTCCTTACGTCAAACTAATAACACAAGTGACGCCTGTAGCCGACGAATATAAAAAGTAACAGGGACAAAAGTGGCCTAAACGACTTAGCAGTAGTTGCCCAAGGTTCCACACTTTCTTGGAGAGATACCAACTTTCTGCCGGGAAGTCCGAAAATGATATATTGTCTTATACATGTATTTATTAACACAATTCATGAACATAAACCATGCTGTAATAATATTTCATGTATCATGCTGTAAATATCCTAAACCTAACTAATATTATAAATTCGAAAGTGAGTCTGTTTGTTTGTTTGTTACGCTTTCACGCCCTATCTACTTTTGCATACTCATAGGATAGGGCACAGAATAAATAATAGCACAGTGAGAGTACTGAAAAGGATATAGGCTATATATCACGCAGGCAAAGCCGCGGGTAACAGCTAGAAGGTTATATGTCATCATACGAGAAAAACTTCTTCTTCTTCTCCTGTTTTATATTATGGCTTCCACCGAAATTTCAGTGATTCTGCCAATGTCCAGTATAATGAGATACTAAGTATCGGTGTTGTTCGGTAAAGTTTTTCCAAGTAGCATCAAAGATGGCGTATGTTCTTTGACGCCTCGTGGCAGCTTGGGGCGGCAAATCTATACGAGTCCATTTATCAGTCCACTTTAACTATTTCACAAATTGTTCATGAGCACGAGCATTTATAACACCAAACTACACCAATTTCATATTATAAAGTCCACTAAAATCAATTTGCAAAATTGTCTAAGGCAAACTTCAACTGTACCCCTTGACTTCCCACCACAAACTCCTAGAAAAACTTATTATACGATCAATAATCAGAACAAATGTCAACAACAGTACAAGTCTATGTCTACATAGAAGTTCTATCTTCTAATGCATTATTTTCTCCTTTCTTCAAACTAATAACACAAGTGACGCCTGTAGCCGACGAATATAAAAAGTAACAGGGACAAAAGTGGCCTAAACGACTTAGCAGTAGTTGCCCAAGGTTTCACACTTTCTTGGAGAGATACCAACTTTCTGCCGGGTTGGAAGTCCGAAAATGATATATTGTCTTATACATATATTTATTAACACAATTCATAAACAAACCATGCTGTAATAATATTTCATGTTGCTGTAAATATCCTAATCCTGACTAATATTATAAATGCGAAAGTGAGTTTGTTTGTTACGCTTTCACGCCCTATCTACTGAACCGGTCATCACGAAATTTTGCATACTCATAGGATATGGCACAGAATAAATAATAGTACAGTTAGGTTACTGGGAAGGATATACTATATATCACGCAGGCAAAGCTGCTAGTAGGTTATATGTCATCATACGAGATAAACTTATTATACGATCAATAATCAGAACAAATGTCAACTACAGTACAAGTCACTATAGCTTTGCACATAGAAGTTTTATCTTCTAATGCATTATTTTGCTCCTTGCGTCAAACTAATAACACAAGTGACGCCTGCAGCCGACGAATATAAAAAGTAACAGGGACAAAAGTGGCCTAAACGACTTAGCAGTAGTTGCCCAAGGTTCCACACTTTCTTGGAGAGATACCAACTTTCTGCCGGGAAGTCCGAAAATGATATATTGTCATATACATGTATTTATTTATTCAATTTATGTAATACATATACTTATTATAAGTGTATTCGTATTTTTCGAAAAAGTAATACTCAGTCAACGGTATAATCGGCCAAGTGCGGGTTGGACACGTGCACGGAATGTTCCGTATTTTCATTGTCTATATAACATTTGTGTAAACGTCATATCGAGCAATTTTATTTTGATTTAATAATTAATTTTAAATCGATACATTTGAACATTCTGAGCATATTTCAAGTATTATAAGTAATATTTTTCAAAAGTATTCAGCAATTAGTGGTTGTCTTTTATTACTTGTGAACATATTTAAAGTGGCGTTTATATTGTACATTGTTCTTTTATTATCAGAATACAAATAAAATATATATTTAGAAAAGAAATAGTCGTGCTAACAGCAGTTTTGTCGCATTAAACACCGTTGACATTTTTATTGCGCCATGCGAATCACACTAGTCATAAACACCTACGGGTTTGGCCGCCATTAATTTTCCCTTGAATTTGTTCGTAATAGTACTAGAACGATAAGAACTTAATTTGGGGCTAGCTTAATCTGTGATTTGTCCGTATATATTTATTTATTTAATACTAACTTCTGCCTGAGGCCTTAGTTCGTGTTGTTTGTGTAAAACTTACCTTTTCCATTTTCTGTCTCCATTACAAAAACAGAGGACAAATAAAAACAAAACAATGGATAGTGCCGGCAGAAGTGATAACACATCACAAAAGTGAAGTCACGTGTCCCGTCTTACGAATTTTCAATTTGACTACTCTGTCGGTCACGTGACCTGTCGCGAGTTTAACATATTTTCCCTCATCACATAACTTGCACAGCGCCGGCAAAGAAGCTTTTCACTTTAAAAAAAACATTAAATAGTGTTCGTCTGAGCCTCAATTGTATTGGCTCGTGCACAGGCTCATGCGTGATATGTAAGTAAAAACGAGCCAATTGTGTGTCGGGCCATGCGCTGTAGTTGTCCGTCATTTTATTCCTTCTTTCTTTCTTCTTTTAAATTACGGCTTCCACCGAGATTTCAGTGATTCTGCCAATGTCCAGTATAATGAAATACTAAATAACGGTGTTGTACGGTATGTGGCATACAAAGATGGCGTAACTTCTTTGGTAGCCTCGTGGGAGCTCCTGGTGTCAAATCTATACGAGTCCATTTAACAGTCTACTTTAACTTTTTCACAAATTGTTCTCGAGCATGAGCATCTATAACACCAAAGTCCACATAGATTAATTTGCAAATTCGTCTAAGGCAAACGACAACTGTACCCCTTGACTTCCCACCAAAAACTCCCGTCATTTTATTAATCGGTCGACTATAATTCTTTGACTTGTGATCCCTACACAGCTGTTCGTTTTTCTTCTAATTAAAATTTAAATCGTTTATGCTACTGCCCTGGATTTTTTCACGTATCCATAAACAAATATTAAACTTGCAAGGGGTGAGGACACTTAACTCTAACAAAAATTTGCATGAGGCTTCATATATCACGAATGAATTCCTGAAATCTGTTTACTTCTAATGTAAGTTTATAAGTTATGGTGTCAATCCTTAACAATACATTCTAACTAAATGCCTCACCAGATTAGGTCGTATGGGGTATCATTAGTTTTCTAACAGTCTTCCCTAGTGACATATGAATAATCTATAACTTTTATAGCAGGGCTGTCGTGTTTTTATTTTTAGCTGATAAGACCTTTTATATTTATAAACAAGTTAATAATTTGTTACTCGCCACGTTCAGAGAGAAGTGAAGAATATTGTGAAATATAGATTTTACAGTATTCTTCACTTCTCTCTGAGCGTGGCTTGGTATTGAGACATAATTTCCAGAATTGAGTGAGACAGAATCCCTTTGATCACTGATTTACAATGTAAAATGAAATATAGGACACGTCGCTCGCTGGTCTCTAATGTGCATATAAATAGAATTGAAATTCGTGACATTGAGAGAGATATTGAGGAAGGACTTAATAAACAATATTTGGTTTGATGTGGACTGAAGAACACAAAAAATTAAGCAGTCATATTATACAGCGTGTAAAATGCCCCTAGACATTCCCTAAACTGTTAATTTTCTTGGCAATTAGTATGGGAGAGTCAAAAATTATTTTGCGTTCCCAGCTTTAGTACTATAGGAAAAGTTGTTTTACCCAGAATTTACCCTCTTTAGGGAATCGAGGATTAATTTCAATGCTCTCGTATGTAATATCTTTTAGTAAGGTCACAACACAACTCCGACATCGCTAGCAATAAATAATTCTTTCGATTATCTATGATTAATGTTTCGTCTCTTACAGTTTCGTCTTTAACACAAGTAGCATAAATAAATCTTCAGCGAAATAATAATAATATAAAAGTTTAAGTGGCTTAAAAATATCTCCAGCTCCTCCGTGCTTCGGAAGGCACGTTAAGCCGTTTTGGTCCCGGCTATCATTATTGGTGGAAGGCGTATGTCAAATGCCTTTTTAAGCAGCATGAAATTCACTAATCTCAAAAACAAAACAAACTATGCTTGCTTTAAAAACTCTCCATGTAGAAGAGTATTTAAAATTTTCATGCAAAAAAAAAAGAACCGGCCTACTGAACAGTTCTGTATGGGAAAATCCAGGAAACCATTTTTCAGTTCCGCATTGATTTTGAAATGTAGTAAATATAAACAGGCTGAGTCGCCCCTTTAAGTTCGTATCGAGGGGATTATACCCGGGATTATACCGGAAATGTTTACATGTTTGCTCACTAAATCCAATTTGAATTAAGTTTGCTTATTTACATTCGGAGATGAGTGAAGTTGGCTGGAAGTTAACTAATTTGGCAACATCTCAAGTTCATGTTTACGGTAATCGGGTTTGGATGCCATTTACTATATTGCTACAGTCGGAATTAAACTTTATGGCGACTGGTAACATCGCGCGAGTCGATGCGCAGTACTGCAGTCAGTACACAATATTAGGTTCAGAGGGCGCGCGCGGGGTGAGGTAATGCGTACTGCGCAGCTCGCAGCTAAAATCCAAGTTGCCATAAAGTTTGATCAGGACTGAACTATTACGATAGTAATTTAGTTAGTACGTATTGCCTAAATTTGTATGATAGCTTCATACAAATTTAGGCAATAAGTACTAACTAAATTGAATCAGCAAAGAGTGCTTTTTGGCGAAAATTTAACTTTCATTATAAATGTGTAGGTAATGATAGTTGAATTATATCGCGCGCTATGTCTACCTCGACCCACGCCTATGTAGCTTATTCAATAACTTTAAATATAAAATAAAATAATGTTAGGTAAGTATACCATTTATAACTCGAAGAATGGCTTAACTGAATTTTGATCTTTGCTTTGTTGGATTTGTCGCCATCTTGAATAGCAAAATTCTTAAAACATGAGACAAATCACGAAACACAGAATAAGATGATGATGATGACTCATACCGAAATATAGTACAATACTATATTTTATAGTACGGTTGGAGACTAAGAGCTGATGATTTTCAGAATGACGGGTTGAGTCGCCCGTTTAAGGATCGGGCAGGGTTAAATTAATATACTAGCTGTGCCCGCGATTTCATCCGCGTGGATAAGAGTAGCCTATGTCCTTTCTGAGGCTCTAAACTATTTGTGTACCAAATGTCATTTAAATCGGTTCAGTAGTTTTGACGTGAAAGCGAACAGACAGACAGAGAGACGATCCGGAACCGGAGGTCCGCTAAGAGATGCGTTTCTTTTATCTGTGTTTTTCTGACTTAATAGTAGTAACATTTCTTTATGGTTCATTTAGTCGAAATAAAATACTGTCGTCGTATAGTTTATTACAACCATTTTCTCCACCACTGCGAGAGTAGATGTGAAAAACTTCTCACAAAACATATCACAAGAGCACTAAAATAGGACATAACTTAGTTACCCAAGCTTTTATTCTAAGTAAACATTTATGTTTGCGAAAAAAATACTGATGGAACGTATATTTTGTATTTCATCTATTCAATAAGGATCATGGTGCAGCTCTGTACACAAGTTCTCGTTGTAGAATAATCACAGCTTTAAAAATAAAAAAATATAATTGACTAAAATGCATGCTAAGTCCACCGACTCCTGGCGACCTCGATGAGGTCATCACAATTTGAGGCGATCTATGGGGGAGGCCTATGTCCAGCTGTGGACGTCCCTGGCTGATAGATAGATAGAATGCTAAAATGCCAAGACAAATCTAAATGAACCTATAACCATAACCACATTTCGTATTATTAAAAAATGAGGCCTACAAAGTAAGTAAGTACAAACCCGATATCCAACCAAACTAATAAGTCATTATTTGGTATTTGCTCAGCTGTCATTGTCAATTTGCTATAGGCGATTTTGCTATTGGTTCAATGGGTTCAACCATAGATTTAAAAAAAATGGGTTTAACCCAACATATAACCGTCCGCGTGTGACTCCTTTTAGTCTTCATTTTTAGTCTCCACTGCAGGAGCACGACCCTCTCTGTGCTACCGGAGCCGTATTAGCCATAGCATTCAGATGATTTGGCCTACACTCTATGCTGGCCAGACGTTGGAAAGGTCTCTCTGATCTTTATAAGCTTTGTTTAGCTTGTGTTTCCAAAGTCGCCTTCTACGACATAGTAGGTACACGGAAAGACTTGGAGTGGTCCTATTTTACTCTGCCGGGAACCTCACGGCTCAATAACTGTGGCTCCTAGCTTAAACTAAGTATCCTTACCCTAACTATCCTAATCCTAACTAATAGAATCCTATCCTAACGTTTATTATAAATGCGAAAGTGAGTTTGTCTGTTTTTTACGCTTTCACGCCGTATCTACTGAACCGATCATCATGAAATTTTGCATACACATAGGTTAGGATACTGAGAAGGACATGAACTATATATCACGTGGGCGTAGCCCCGGGTAACAGCTAGTATAATATAAATATTGCATTGTTATCCGATTAAATGGGTATGTAAATTTCATCTTAATTAAACATCAGGAAGAAGTTTCATTTAGCTGTGAACATTTGACGTTGGATTTGGAGTCTTTATTTCTAATTGTGTTGGAGTCCTAAAAACAAAACGCTTGCATTATCAGTAGAATTGTCTTGTAACAATGATAACAATATAGTTTTCGGGCCTAATACTGCGGAAATGCTGCGTCATCATATAAATCTTCATTACGTCGTATCTCTGAATCCAGGCCATTGAAGACATCGTTCATACGCGATCTATGTACCTACATATAAGATATTGTATAGTATAACATATGTTCTTATGTAAGTACATTAGTTTAGTAGAGTTATGTAATATGTAAAAAATATAATGAATTGTTTTAGGCTATGAAAACTTACACATCGACAGCCTTCGTGGCAACTGTCACATCACAGTGGTTAACAAGCCGGCTTGCAACTCGAGGGGCCTCGGGATCGATTGTTGGTGCCGCCCAACAAATACTTGTACTTCATTAAAATAGGTATTAGTGTATGGTTCAAGAAATATTCAAGGAGGATTTATTAGCGTCAGTCAATCAGCTGGCTATAATCATAACACAGAATGTATGCTGTCATAAAATCGGACCCTGGGCCAAATAGTATCTTCTTCGTAGTTTGTGCCCTGGGCTCCGGAGCATCAGGCCTGAGAAAACATTACAGACAGTTCAACCACAAACCTGACGGTGATTCAGAAATACTGTGACAGAAAATATACCCATCATTAAATTAAAGTTGGTTCTATTTTTAGTATTTTTATCATCTGACTTTACTCTACTTTCCTGACAAACTTCAAGTGTTCGCCCTTTGTGCACGCCATCCTTCCGGTTTTGGTGACTGATATGAAAATTGAAGGGCGTAAGATAAGATTTGTCGAGAGTTTTCAGGGAACTACCCTCATACATATTTATGAAGGGGTCTGGACAAAAATTACGCTTTATTACACTTTACGAGGCCACGTGGCGTGAAGTTAGCCATTATGAGATAAAGGAAATAATTTGTCGTGATTTATATTATGAGGTAGCGGAGTTTTGTTATTTCATTTTTAAGTTAGGGTTTTAATGTAAATTAAAATTATAAACAGTAAATGGCATATGACAAACAATATTTTAAATCGGATTGTTGATTTCTTATTGATTCTGTTGACGAAAATTTTACTGGAACATAATTAAGTGATTGCATATACTCGTAGTCTTAGAACGTATTGAATGATCTAAGCTCGTCGTTTATATGTCTCTCCTAGATACCGGCTCCTATCATTATACTTCTGGTACAAAATATTCGTTAAACTAACCTCGTCAAAACTAATGAAATGGTGTTCCAAGAGCTGTTCTCTATTTAACTAAACGTTTCAAGATTTCAAACTATTATTTTTTAATAGAAGTTTCTTTGAACACTTATATATAGTCCAAGCGGCAACAAACTGCACTGCGCATTTTCTCCTAGCGACTTAACCTAACAATTTTAGTTAACTTATAAAGATTATGTGGACTATTATGGATCATGCATTGTTCTAAATCAATGTCATGACAAAAATTGAATTAGTAAAAAGTATGTCCCGGGTATATATACCTAATAAAGGTCGCTGGAAGACGCTGGATGCAGGCCGCTTCCAACCGGTCATATTGGAAATCCTTGGGGAGGCCTATGTCCAGCAGTGGACTTCTTGCGGCTGAAATGATGATGATGATGATGTCCCGTGTTGAAATGATATATGTAGGTAAAATTGAAATAATTGAAATACAGCTGCTTCATAGACATGATTAAATAAACCGACGCATTTCACAATCTTACATTAAAAATAATCGTACAAAACCTTTTCTTAAGATAACATCGTCCTCAGAGCTAACTTTCACTATCCCAAGGTGAATTTACTTCAGGATAGCCACAAATCTGCCCGTAAGCACGCCTTCGTTATCGCACTCCCTTTCTTTGTTAGATAAAGATAGTTAATGCAAATGAAATAAAAAACTTATTGTTATAAAAGTAAAAGGATTTGTTCATTTTATTTTAAAAAATAATTCTTACAAAAACATAGTTATTTCAATTGTGTCGAAGAAAAATATAAATGTAAAGTAGTGTTTGCAAGATCTTGTTTGAAGTAAAGCCCTGACTTGACTCGCGTCATTGGTTGTTCCGACTATTTTATCGATTTTCCAATAGCGTTTCGAGGTTTTGAAAATAAGACTTTTAAAAGCAATAAAAATACTTTAGGTACGATAGATAGATGGCGTTGAACAAGGGTAAGTGATGGATGATAAAAATTTATCGGACTTTTTTCAATGAGTACTACTTTTTAGCAATTTTTTGGAGTTGTATCAAAGGCGTCAAAGCCATCTTGTGAAAAAAGTTTGATACCTATACCTAATGTATTTGAATTGAATGCGGTTCTTATAATTGTAAACGGAATAATCTTAATAATATTAAAACTTACGCGAAATAAATTCATTATGAAAACACGGCTTTACTCACGTTTTATTACGTCGGATCCGCCGACTAGTTTCGGTCTGTTACGATGACCATCATCGGGGCGAGTGAAGTGAAGTTGGGGTGGCGTAAAGCACTGAGTGCAAGACAGTGCTTTGAGGGAAGCTTAACCGATGATGGTCTTCGTAACAGACCGAACTAGTCGGCGGATCCGACGTAAAAAAACGTGAGTAAAGCAGTGTTTTCATACTGAATAATCTTCTTTACTTAACTAGTAAATTTTGAAAATAAATACGCTAGATTTATTATTTTTCACCTTAAAATCAAACATGACTTACTTACAAGTTAAAAAAGAATGCGTGGAAAACTAAAACACACGCGGATAAAGAAGCGGGAAGTGCAACAGCTGGTTTATTATAATTATTTCTAGGCATTAACGATCTTTATGGATCCCCGTGTGTTTTGTAGGGGAACTATTAATACTTACAACTAATGTTGATGTTGATGATATAAGGGAACTTATAGTCCAATATGATATATTTTACAAAAGATCCTATTCCAAAATTATGGTAATTGTCCCTATGAAATTGCTTTGAAACATGATTTGTCCGAGGCCTGCCCACAGAGCACGAAACATCTCTCGCGCCCTACTAGAGACGAAGTAATAATAATAAAGTGTGTTAGCCGGCGCCCGGTTAGTAGGTGAAAGTCGCATACTCAGCGTGTCAGTTAGTGCTAAAAAAAACGTAAAAATACCCCAATGTGCTGTGATATGGCATCATAATTATAGTATAAAGGTTAATAAACGTTATTAAGATGTAATCTACATCACAAGTAAGTAGAAAATAGCAGATTTCTACATTTCTACAATTACCTTGATACCCTAAACGTCAATAAACGGTTCCGCCCTGACACACTTGTTATGTATGAAATGTGTTGAAAGGCATTTCTAGTAGCGCGAGAGCGACAATCACATTCCCTGCACTGTGGACCTGCCTACTCGGCCTTTGAAGGGCAGGGCGCGGGTATTGTTCCGGTATATTGCAACCTTCGCCCTTGACGACCTTGACAGGGCACGACGTGGCAGAAGGATATTATTATCCTGCTCTACGTTTACGTGTAGTCTGAACTCAAAACCTCAATAAACACTACCGCTCCCGGACACGCTTGTTTTGCATGAAAGGCATCTCTTAGCGCGCGAGCGACAGTCTCATTTGCTCTGTGTGCCTGCCTAACTCGGCCTATGACGGGCGGGGCGCGGGTCATGTTCCGGTACATTGCAACCTTCGCCCTTGACGACCTTGACAGGGCGCGACGTGGCTGAAGGATATTATTATCCCGCTCTACGTTTACGTGTAGTCTGAACTCAAAACCTCAATAAACACTACCGCTCCCGGACACGCTTGTTTTGCATGAAAGGCATCTCTTAGCGCGCGAGCGACAGTCTCATTTGCTCTGTGTGCCTGCCTAACTCGGCCTATGACGGGCGGGGCGCGGGTCATGTTCCGGTATATTGCAACCTTCGCCCTTGACGACTTTGACAGGGCACGACGTGGCAGAAGGATATTATTATCCTGCTCTACGTTTACGTGTAGTCTGAACTCAAAACCTCAATAAACACTACCGCTCCCGGACACGCTTGTTTTGCATGAAAGGCATCTCTTAGCGCGCGAGCGACAGTCTCATTTGCTCTGTGTGCCTGCCTAACTCGGCCTATGACGGGCGGGGCGCGGGTCATGTTCCGGTATATTGCAACCTTCGCCCTTGACGACTTTGACAGGGCACGACGTGGCAGAAGGATATTATTATCCTGCTCTACGTTTACGTGTAGTCTGAACTCAAAACCTCAATAAACACTACCGCTCCCGGACACGCTTGTTTTGCATGAAAGGCATCTCTTAGCGCGCGAGCGACAGTCTCATTTGCTCTGTGTGCCTCCCTAACTTGGCCTATGACGGGCGGGGCGCGAGTCATGTTCCGGTATATTGCAACCTTCGCCCTTGACGACCTTGACAGGGCGCGACGTGGCTGAAGGATATTATTATCCTGCTCTACGTTTACGTGTCGTCTTACACGATAACATTCAACACTCCAACCGAGGTCGATCAAGTGTTCCTTCCAACTTTTTTGATTTGTTTATCAACTTTTATAATTTGACTTGTTCGATTTTTTTAATTTGGATTCGCCAAGGTAAACCTATCAGATTCTGACGTCTGTTATTTATAATAAGAAGGTAATAAAGTTAAAAAATATTAAGTACTAAGCTATTGCTTTTCCATATAAACATAATATGTTATTTACGTACCTCTAAGTAATTATTAATAGACTAATTAGTTTTTTTTTAACTATACGTATTTTAACGCATGAGTAATGCAATGAAGGTTTTATCAGTAGTTATACAAGCGAGATTACAATATATTATAGTGCAACGTGTGCAAACGAATCTTAACCGTATTCAAAATTCCGAAAAAACCGGAAAAAATTAAAAATGTATAGAGACTAGACTAGATCAGCTGGGTTCGTACTTTTTTACGTTTTTTTTAAAAATAGTTTTGTCATGCAATTCTGTGTTGTATTGATGCTCCGAAGTTCTAAATATTGCTTTCAATTTATCAATTTTTCGCCCGAAAATCCTTACAGTTTCAGAGTAACTGGGCTCGGCTCAGATGACGCGTGGGCGTTCGTTTTGTTTTCAGCAATTTCGACATAGGGGTAGATTTATATTAGGGCAAAAGATATTAAGAGTTTCACATAGCAGAATATTCTACGTTTAAAAGTTTAAATAATTTAGTAGTTTTGTTGGTTTCTTGTGCTTAGTGTATTGTCGAAAACAGCGACTTATGAGGCCTGGAGGAGCTCAACCTATTAGTTGTCACCAGCCTAGCAGTGACCATGCCTGGGGCCGGCCATCGGGCACCGCAAATGTGCTTGCTATATGATCGTTTTCATAAGGGAAAATCTGAGCGAATTCTTCTGTATTCCTGTTTTTCTTTAAGAAAAAATATTATGTTAATAGTTTGACATAATAACCTACTTATTTTTTGATTCTCTAAGAGTCTGCGCTGGATGAATTATCCATTAATGTTTTATTAAATAAACTAGAAATTCTAGGAGAAATTGAATTCCTAGGTATATTAGATACAGGTGTACAATTAATTTTATAGGGTGTATATCTACAAAATCTAAAGAAATTCGCAGTTCAAAGGACTTTTATGATCGGTGTCCCGCACCGTACTTGGTATAAGTGAGAGAGGGCTGGGCCTATTCTGGTGTTGAAATTGGTCATTCTTTATCTTGTTAACTTTAATTATATGCCCAAAAACGCTTTTTATTGCTACTTTACCAAATTTAACTACCTGTTCTTTTTCTATTCAGTACTTACTCTTGTTATGGGAGTTATAAAAGATTAGCCATCGTCATTGTGTGTAGTTTTAATACTTAATTGAAATAGAGTAGATACGTTACACTAAACGCCTACGTAGTTACTACGCAGTAATGGCTAGCTCAATTAATCACTAAAACTGGAGGTGTGTTTACAGTCCATAATGAAGTGAATGTATGAAAAACACTATTATATACAGCCTTAGATTATATTAAGCCTATATAGACTCTATTAGCCTAAAAGCGTAGAAAAAACTATTGTCCAACCCATAGTTGGTCGCGCACACACAGCCAATTTGACGAATTTTGAGGGCATAAATTGACAGGACGCGTGTGATAACACAAAGCAGTCACGAAACATAAGCATTTTAAAATTGACCAGTTTTTTTAATAATTGAAATACAGGCATGACGGTATCTAGAGAGTATATAGTCAAAGACAGCGTGTATATTGACCTCCTACATAACTTTACAACATTCCTATGGGATCGATATGTAAACTAAAAAAAAATCTACATTTTCATACAAAAGTTTTTTTCAAAAGTCTTCGCGGCTTTTAAAGTCGCCGCCCGGGCAATTAGTATGGGAAAGTCAAAAATATTTTCAAATCTATTATCAAAGATACTATATTAAAAGTGGTTCATATTGATGCTTATGGTAGGGGAAAAACTTTACTAATGGGTTCGCTTCACCGATTACTACGACGCAAAGTTCCATTGTTTTGAGTTGTCAATTCCGTCGACAGTCCATAATTGGCATATTTTTACTAGCTATTACCCGCGGCTCCGCCCGCGTGATATATAGCCTATGTCCTTCTCAGTACCTTAACCTATGTATATAAAATTTCATGATGATCGGTTCAGTAGATACGGCGTGAAAGCGTAATAAACAAACAAACGTAAAAAATACAAGAAATTAAAAAAAATGTTTTCTGTTATTCTTTTTAAGTGTCTCTATCCATTTCAATCAAAAATACTAAATGTACAGACAAAATCTTAGAGTATAAATATTAACAAAATATTTTAACTGTTTATAATATGTATATGTCTAGATTAGGTTAGCACACTCCTTTGTTTTGGGGTTATAAAAGAGTAGCGTTATTGGGCGTAGTTTTAATACTAAATTGAAAAAATAGTAGATACGTTACTAACAATAAACGCCTACGTGGTTATACTACGTCGTAATGGTTAGCTTAATTAATTTGGAGGTGCGTTTACAATCCACAATAAAGTTTTATCCAATAAAACAAGGGCGGATATTCATTGTTTTATTGGATACAAACGTTTGTATAGTATCTACAACATGGTAGTTGCCTAATATTAGCCTTTTGATGGAGGTAATTGCTTTACATACTTACAAAAAAAAAAAATAGAAGTGGTAATCTCGGGATCGATAAGTGCATCACAATTATTCTTTTTCTTTCTAACTTCAGGTAAGTACTTAGGATAATTTTTCATATTCAAATGTTCGATTGATCTGATGACAATAGTTATCAATAAATTCATAAAAATCAATTCTTCTTCTATCGAGTCGCAGAATGGCAAATATTTGTATATATTTAATAGGTTTTGACCAGCGTTTTGCAACTATGATTGCCCATTCGTTTGCCTCATTGAGATCCTGCCTAGTGCAAGAAGTTTGGTTTTCTGGGCACACCAAAAGGAGCCATAGATTCGATAGCACCGCAGTTGCACTCAGTATTGCTGGAGAAACCCCCTGTAACTCTATTTTAGTTGCATCTGCCAACACCATCCCTATATTTAAAGATTTCAATAATCTATGACAGAGTCATGTCAACTGCCTAGGTGCGAATTGCCCTCTTATATTAGGGTGGGGTTTGTAACAATATATACCTTTTGTTACTATAAATTTACGGTTGTCAGATTTTTTACTTAATTTTTTCTATTCGATCTCGTTGAAACGTTAGTTACCCGCATAGATATCAGAATATTTACTAGGTTACCCGCTAGGTATAATACATAGATATCAGAATATTTACTAGGGTATAATATAAGGTTGCCCATGCACGTTTAGGTAAATTCGAAAAATATTATATAAAATAAAAGGCCGTATCTTTGATTTCTTTGACTTAGACGTTTGATTTTTTTATAATGCTAAGATAACGCATATTTAAAGTTTCATTAAAAATAATTAGATCTCGACTATATTTTGACATTCCCTCACAAAAATTTTGCCCGTGAAATTTGTTCGGGAACGGACAGTATACGAGGCTGTAGGAAAACCTATAATTTTGCTGAGTCACACGTTTAAGGCTATGACGAGGGTTTTACACACATTAGGATATTAATTTAAACTTGACACCTTTTTGTTTCTGGTCCTGATTGATGGGTTGAAGAACATCCATGTGAACCCTATAAATAAGGTTTTTTACCTTTCGAGGTACGATAATCTAAAAGAAAAGTGTACCTCATGAGGTCAATTGAAAAGAAAGAGCTAAACTAATTGAGCGTAAATGGACCACGCCTATATTCACCTCGAACTTGTATGTAATCCATTATCACAAGTTTTTCCGTAATTGCTACGGCGACTACCTACTCGTACGACTATAATAAAATGCAATGTTTGTGCCAATGTTGTAACTATGCCCATAAAGCTGTTTTGACCTGCAAGTTGACCGAAATCTCGTCAGATTTGAACGTGATAAAGATAAATAAATAAATTTAAATGGATAAATCACACATATTGAGCTAGCCCTTCTTTTGTTGTTGAAGTCGACAACCAAGGCATATCTCATAATATTGAACTGGGCTCTCATTTCACATTTATGTTTTTGATGGGATCTAATTAACTAGGAAGCTCGCTAATAAAGAATAACATTCAGAAAAATAAATATAAAATACATAAAGTCACATTAATGTGTGACTGTACCATCTCAATACATTAAACTTCATACTAAGATTATTTAAGAAAAATAAGAGATTTTCTAAAAATATGGTTTTAAAGATAAGGTTTCCGTAAGCAGCTAACTGCTGAAGTTAATGAAGCCCGTTGTTGACTCTGGCGATGAGAAATGAAAATTAGCTGCATAATGGAGGGCACTCATAAACAAGCCTCATTGGCGGGACTTTTTTCTCTTCCTGATAAATTTCGTGTCAAGAAAACCATTGCGTTAATATGGAGTCAAACGGAGCTTAATGACGTCTGGAAGAAAAGAAAAAAAAAAACAGAATTTATGAGGACATTGCTACTGAAGAAGTGTTGTTACTACGCTAAATTATTTATTATTCGCTATGCCAAATTTTACTTTAACTGGCGGAAATTCAAGAAATAAATTTCGCGTTTTGTGACGTCATTCGCAGACGCATTTTTTCCAACCCCGATTTAATCCTCTTAATATAGATTTTTCATACGAAAAAAATCCATTTTTCTTAATAACAGACAACTTACATGGTATTATGTTACTAAGGATATTAATTTTCACCTTTATTCCAAAAAATAAAAAGCGGCAACGAAAATGACGTCATTTGGAGAAAAATTTAAATTCAAGTTTATAAACGAGAATTTTATTGAATTGCGGAAATACCAAAATTAGTTTCTTAGTATAAGGTTTTTTTTTTCAAATAAAAAGGTAATATCATAACCTTTATAAAAGTTAGCATGCCTACTTTAGTGGTGTCGCTCTGTTTTAGTTTATAATAAATACATACGGACAACTTACACAGATTGAGCTAGCCCCAAAGTAAGTTCAAGACTTTAATATTTAATTGGTTTGGTATTGAAGTAGTTTCTTATTACTATTACATAAATCATCTTTCAATCGCTACTTACATACAAAGAATCTTTTTAACGAATTGAGGCAAATGTACAAAAAAAGCAAAGAGTCTTTGATGTATTCAAAGTACAAATTAAATTTCGGAAAGTTTGTTCCTAACTCAATCACAACTTTTACTGCATTTCCACGTACAAAGTTTATTTCGGAAATACTAGAGAAAGATTACGACTTTACTCTTGTTAAATGGTTATTAGAAATCCGTATGAATAGACAATCTAATGCAATCAGCAACATTTGTTTCCCTGTTATATGTACATGTAACATAAAAAATGGGAACAAATGTCGCTGATTGCCTTGATTCTGAATAACCTGCCGGCTATTTACTAACTCGGATGACAGGTTCGATGCCTATCAGTCTAGAATTTACTGTTACAATGCGGGTTTTGCTTGCTCGAACTTTTTATTTGAAATACAAAAACCGCATTGTAACACTAAATTCTTGATTGATTGGCATCGACACCTGTCATCCGAGTTAGTAAATAGGCCGGCTGGTAATATTTCAATAATGGAATCAGAATTTAGAACTATTATTAATTCTGTCTCAGAAGCATCTTAGTTGAAGATGCAACCGGCAACAAAGCTTGGATGCGAGACGGAATGCCAGACGTTTCTGTCTGACTTGATACACCTCAGAATAACGACTGTTTCTTTTTTAAAAAAATGCATATGGACAAATCACACAGATTGAGCTAACCTAGTAAACTAAATTAGTAAGTTGTGAACGATATCTACTTTTTTGTTACAGGTACTTGAATTAAATAAAGAGATCGTTTTCTATCATGACCTGGCCAGGGACGAACCTGGGACCATGCGATTCAAAGGAACCCACAGAGGTTCTGCTGATGTTTATGCTCCGAAATCTGAAGCACCAGAAGGATATCCTCGTGGTGCTTCAGATTTTGATTTCTGATGATTAGATTTCTGATCATATGATCAGAACCACTTTCACCAAACAGAAATAATAATCATGATCATCATCAGGTCTTTTTTAGTCTCCACTGCAGGAGCATGACTCTCTCTGTACTGCCAGAGCCCTATGTTAGCCAGGGCTGTCAGAAGATTTGGCCCACACTCTCCACGCTGACCAAACGGGTTGGAGAGGTATCTTTGATGTTTATAAGTTTTGTTTAGCTTCTATTTCCTAAGTCACCTTCTACGACATCCACGGGAAGACTAGGAGTGCTCTTATTCTACTCTGTCGGGAACCACACGGCACAAATAATAATAAGCCATTGGATTTCCAAACCGTTACAATTTTGAAGTACAATTTTGAAGGATAATAAAAGAAACATCTTTTATTATCCAGCAGTTGCGAAATTGAGCCCCATTCACAGAATTCTGTATCTAATATCAGTAACAAGTTTGCTATCTGTAATCCGTAGGCGCTTACGTAGCGTAACTTAGCTTGAGTTACCAATTACCATAATAATGGGAGCCAATTTTACGAGGATAAGGAAAATTTTAGTTCTTCCCCGATACTAAGGAATGCCTTTGTATATTTAGCGAATGAGATAATTTAATTAAAAACAAACAAAATAAATCAGCCTTTTTTAAAACTGCTAGCAATTTTCCCGCGACTTCCCCCGCATATATTATAGCCTATGTCACCCGCAGATAAATTAGCTATCTACTGGTAAAAAAAAATTTAAAAATCGTTCCATTAGTTTCGGAGCCTTTTCATTCAAACAAACAATCAAATCTTTTTCCTTTATAATATTTGTATAGATATTAGTATTGAAAAATTAAAATTAGCCCTCTCTCTTCTCTTCATCAGGTCTTTATTCTCCACTGCAGGAGTACGACCCTCAAATTAGCCCAACCTTGTTTAAATATTTTTAAATATATACGGACAAATCACACAGATTGAGCTAGCCCCAAAGTAAGTTCTAATGAAAGACTTGTGATATGGGATACTAACTCAACGATACTATATTTTATAACAAATACATATATAGATAAACATCCAAGACCCAGGTCAATCTGAAAAAGATCGTTTTCCATCTTGACCTGACCGGGGATCGGACCCGGGACCATCCGTGTCGCAGGCAGGCGTGATGACCGCTGCGCCACGGAGCTCGTCAAAACTAACTGTTTAACTATAATGTCTGATATCTCAATGCTACAACTGATCAAGAGGGGTCTAACTTAACAAACAGAAAAGGTGATAAGCGTTTGTGTTGGCAGATGTAAAAAAGTATGCCGTGTGGTTACCGGCAGAGTAGAATAGGACCACTCCAAGTCATCCCGTGGATGTCGTAAAAGGCGACTAAGGAAACACAAGCTAAACAAAGCTTATTAACATCAAAGAGACCTCTCCAACCCGTCTGGCCAGCGTGGAGAGAGTAGGCCCAATCTTCTGACTACTCAGGCTAGTATATGGCTCTGGTAGTACAGAGAGGGTCGTGCTCCTGCAGTGGAGACTAGAAAGATCTGATGATGATGATGTAGTAAAGAGGAGTTCTAAAAAAGGTTCGTACAGTCATGAGCATTCATATCATCATCATCATCATCAGGTCTTTCTAGTCTCCACTGCAGGAGCACGACCCTCTCTGTACTACCAGAGCCTAGCCTGTGTAATCAAATGATTTGGCCTACACTCTCCACGCTGGCCAGACGGCATTCATATCAATGCTGATACAATTGTATTCCATTTTAGACCTCATCACATTGACTTAAGAACCGATGCATATTCATACTAATGCTTGTCACTGTACCCCAAAATAGAATAATCCTTCAATTCTTCATCTTCACATTTAACCAGCTACATACATACTATCATGTCTTTTCCCTTGCCGAATAGACAGAGCCCAGCAGGCCTATTTGCTAACTTTTGACAGCTACGGTGTACATCATTTTCATGGTAACTTCAATATTCATTACGGCTTCGCTATGAATGACTATTTTTATTTAGGATATGAAAACCGTTATGGATGCTAAAGTGACAATCAAATCGTTGTATACCGAGTTAGCAAATCGGCCTGCAGGTCGAAGGGCTTATCGGTGAAGAACGGAATCGAAATAGTGATGGGTTTGTAGCCGAATCGCCCATTGACATGATTTCTCACGCCCATTCCCTCGATCGGTTTTATTATTAACTAGCTACAGAAGTATATTTACATTTCGTACTATTTGGATATAAATATTTGCCCATAAGAACGTGCAAAAGGAATACTGGGTCGGATTTTCTTGGACCCCAATATTTGGCTTTGGTAAGGACATTATTTATTTACACAGTTGAGGGTCTTCTGACGGATGAAGTTGTTGTTTATTGATGGTCTACAAATAATAATTAATTCTTCAAATATTAGGCAGGCAATTATAAAATGTTTGGTTTGCCAACTTTTATTTCATTGTCTACACTTAGTGATGTGAGTGATGATGGCCTGTGTGGCATTACCAAAATTGCAGGAATGAATCACCTGATTGTCTGATAAGAAAGATGATTCCGTGCTTCGGAAGGCACGTTAAGCCGTTTGTCCCGGCTGCTATCTGGCAGTCGTTAAAGGAACCACGTCAGAGGCCGAGAGGCGGTTCCGAAAAACTCTGACACCAGGGTGTGCATGGTCGACTGACCGTGTCACCTACACGAAATGATGTTGATGACCAAAATGCTAGTTTGAAAAAGAATGACCTGCATGCCCATTTGCTAACCTTTGACAACTAAGTATGGTGTACACCGTTTTAATGAACACTTCAAAAACCACTACAGTGTATATATCTTTACTTAAAATATTCAATCATACGAATGCCTTAATGGATGTTCAAGTGACCATCAACACGTTGTACACCGTAGTTTACGTTAGTATTATATTGTCTTTGCCGTAGTTGTCGGAAATTTGCAAATAGGCCTGCTATGACTAGTAACTATCTAAAAGAATAAAAAATTTACAAAGTGGCAATCAAGTAAGTAGGTTTTGTTGGTAGGCAATTTTATTTGTAGATATTATCCTGTTTGTTACGCTTTCACGCCGTATCTACTGAACCGATCATCATGACATTTTGCATACGCATAGGTTAGGGTACTGAGAAGGACATAGGCTATATATCACGCGGGCGGAGCCGCGGGTAAAAGCTAGTTAACTATAAGTTTAAGGTTCCCCCGACCTTATTGGGCCACGTGCGGTGACCATTATAAATCATATAAATAAAAATGAAGACATTGAAATTATAACTACCGCGTTTACACTGTAAAGTAATAGGGCGATTCTCAGATATTATTCAATTGCATATCTCACATAAATACACATTACTTTATTGCTTTATTACAGGATATGGTAGTGCGGTGTAGGCTAACAACTTAATCGTTGGATTTAAAGCTACCTAGGAAAACAAATGTACAATTATCATCGACTAAAGCAATCCCACAATCTTCGCATGTTTGTGGTACACCTTATTGAGAAACTATCATATATTTAGGTTTGGGCTTTACTACGAGTAGGTATAGTGGGTAATTTTAATTTATTTCTACATGTTTTATCTCTCATGTGTCATAAAATCACAACCCCTTATAAAGCCTTGTTTTTTTATAGTTAAATAGTACGGTAATCGTCACCACAACCTTTCAGAAGATTTCCCAGAGCCCCAAATGGGTAAAAGATAGCTCCGGCGAAAATAGACTGACCATACTCGTAGTCTAAAATACAAAACTGGTTTTAGATCCATCTCTGGTTTTGTTCTATTTATAAGTAAATTGATTCTATTTTCGTTCTTCATGCATAATAATAGAGAAATTATGAGTCAAGAATTTAAAAAGAATCAGTATAACTGCCAATACTTTGGTGTTCTGCCGCGAGATACGTAATCATTTTAGTTGCATTGCAAGGTGAGTTACCAAAATTGAAATTGTTCTAAATTCGGTACGCAAATCGATTTCCACACCTATTAAAAAGTATAAAGTCGGTACCGCGAATTTATATTAAGGTATGTTTACCACATTGATTGCAGAATAACCATTGGTACAGGAACACAAGTCAACCGCAACGCATTCAAGCCCTCTTGGCCCATTGCCACTGTTGTCGTTCTCAGTTTTTGTGTCACAACTTCCATGACTTTTATAGCGGAATAGAGCAATACAGGATACTATCAGTTACGAAACAAAAGGGGTCAATGGTTTTAATCAAGTGTTTATTAAGTGGTATAACGATATCCGGATATCGACGAGAATCTGCGAGGGGTTCGTGAGTGCGGATAGAATACTACGATTTGTATCGCCTTGATCAGGCCAGCCTGATGTAGTTCATGGTCTATGACGTTTGGGAACCACAGGAAACATTTATTTAACAATAAAAAAATAATTAATTAATGAAAAATTAATATTACGTATATGATGTATTTTATATCACAAATAAAATAGCAAACAAAAGATGATTTTGTGGATCAATGACAATAAAAGAAAATACATTTTACTGTATATTTTTTTTCATATTTTTGTGATTCATAATCTCTTTGGGATTGAATTTTCATGGATATGTAAAGAGCTAGAAAAGGCTTAAAAAAGTCAAATCGTTCAGGCTCTATCTTGTAAATAGAGAAAACACACCTACTTACATAATGCTGATCTTTTCTTGAATTGAAATATTTTTAATGAGTAAAGTCACCATCATCATCTTTTCAGCCACAAGAATTCCCTGCTGGAAAAAGGTCACCCCAAGCATTTCTATCATGGGGGCTTTTGCCATACCACGCTTGGCAGTCAGGTTGGTGAGCGCAGTTTGTGAGGCTTATCTCGGTTCCGACGCTGCTGCTCATCGAAACCATTTTAAGCGACGGAAGGGTAGGAGTTTGTTGGACTAGGGGAACGGGATTAACGTATTTGGAATGCTAGTTGCTCGGATGGATTATTTCCCTGCAACCATCGGACAGACAGTTGAGGAGCCGGTGCTATACCTGCAACCATCAGACAGACAGTTGAAGATGTCACCCCTGACCTAGATTAAAGTAACAACAAATTCAAAAAACTGTAAAATATTATTAAGCTATAAAAGTGTACATTTCGTTCAATTGATTGTTTGCTACGGATGAATTGGAACTAATTGTCGTTAACGACCTTCGTTTAGCAGATGTCGTGCCGCGCCGCTCCACAAGTGTTATAGAAAGAAATAAAACAATGAGCTGCTTAGTCATACTTTTCTACAACAATTTGAAATTATTTAAAGCTATATTACAATTTTATTTACACCTATTTCTTATTTGTAAGTAGGCTCGAAGTACAGCAATCTCAGCTCTGTTTTTATTACTAAATAAAATTGTACCTATATGCATACCTGAAGTAGCATGTCATCCAAAGATGAAAGACTCACTATGGTATGTCAAATTTCATAAATAGCATAGCGTATATTTTTGTTCATCTATAGAGATAGCAAAGGTTAAATATGGCATCCTTATTAGAGGGGAGCTCAAAATTGAGTGCCAATTATTGATACTAAGGGCCAACTTACGCTCACTCTTGCTTTGATTACAATGAAAAGCGCTATCCTTAACATTTGTACTTCTTAATATTACCAAATAATACATACTCGTTTAAAATTGTCCTTACAATATTATCACATCTTTTTACGTAAACAACCTTATTATATCATCCATCAGTCGTCCAGGAAAACTCAAAGAAAAGGCAAGAGAAATAACCACATGACTAATTCACTTTACGGTTTGTGATAAATACAAGGAAAACACAGATTACAATCAGTAAATTTTTACCCTGTAAAAACACAGCACTATTAATTCGATCGTTAATAAAGTACAGGAAAGGTGCACAATCAACCTTGTAATTTGACATGCCTTCCCTGCTGTACATCACTAGTCTGCAATCTGCTTTCATAGTGACGTAGATGCGCCTTTGCATAATTGGATCCAACACTGTTGTCGTCTTCCAATCTTTGATGGCCTTCGGGTCGTTATTTGGAACGTTTGGGAGCGTATCCTCTGGATTTCGCGGCGGCTCGTTCCATAAACTAACATTGACGCCATCTTCTAAAGACTTCTTTTCGTTGTAGTCATGGATGAAGGCGCGGAGAAATGCGTGAGCTATGTAGCACTTCACTGTCACTGTTTCTGTTATATCCACGTCTTCTATTCTGATATAGCACTGATCAGATTTATCGTTTCTATTCGGCAGTTCAAACGGTATTGGGAATATGTAAGGCTTCACGGGTTTGGCTTCATTGACGTTTGGAGTCCCCTGGCCGCGCACTGCTACTATAATAATACTGACTAGTATCGTGAGTAACATTTTAAATGTTACGCTGTCCCGCCGTCATGATTGGAACTGATCGCCAGACGGTTTTGCGTTGCGGCCAAAGCCATGAGACAATACTAAGTTACTGCTTCACGAAACGTGATTATAGCATGAAAAAGATTATTAAATTGCAATTTACTACTCATTGTTGTCACCGCGAGCCACGTGAGCGGATGCGCCGCTGGCGTTGCTTTACTTATTATTGGTGTTTATTACTTTTACCACTCATTACTTTGAGGTTTTGCACAATCTTGTTTTTTTACGTGTCGTGGGCCGACTCGTGGGTAATCTGTTATTTACTAGTCTTCTGAATCTATTCTAATATTATACAGAGGAAAGGTTTTATTGTTTGTTTGCATTGAATAGGCTCCGAAAATACTGGACCGATTTTCAATATTCTTTCATATATAGAAAGCTTTTGCCGGCTACTGACATTGGCTTTAATTAACGCGGATGTTTTGGATATTTAAATACAAACAGGCTGTTACCCGCGGCTTTCCCGCGTGATATATAGCCTATGTCCTTCTCAGTACCCTAACCTATGTGTTTGCAATATTTCATGATAATTAGTTCTGTAGATAGGGCGTGAAAAAGTAACAGACAAACTCACGTTCGCATTTATAAGGTTAGGATTAGGATATTTGATAGTATATGATAGATTTATAAGGTAAGGATTAGGTTATATGATAGAATAGTTAGGATTAGGGTATATGTTAAAGAAATCCTGGGTGTTCGCAATTTTTTTTTCATATTTCGACCTATGCATCATAGGTACATCCGAGAATATGGCAAAATTACAGATTTACATATTGTATGTATAATGCCCAGTAAAGTGAAATGAGACACAATCAGTTTGAAGAAAACTTATATCATTTATTTATGTACGACAGACATGTGTCATTTATTAGTTTGGTCTTAGTTTCTAAGTAGAAGTTATATTATTTTAGGCCTAGAGTGAAAGGCTCTAACCATTAGGTTAGAGCCTTTCACTCTAGGCCTAGTAAGTAAATTAAAAGTCACCATTAGTGATCTTATATTTCTAATACGTAGAATTAAATCAACTAGAAACATGACGAACTAATAAAAATTCAAGGTTTAAAAAATTGCTTATTACAAGTACTTATTAAAAAAAATCAAGAAGGTGAATATAATAGACGCTGGCCTAGAACGACACACTGGACGGAAATAATGTTACGGTTGACAAGATTTCTTTGTAATTTATTGGAATAGTAATTAATTTTATTTATTGGAACTGATAATGACAGCAAGTACACACAGTTTAGTTGTGGTAAAGCCACGCTAACGGCGAAAATCACTTTTGCTGGTAGCATGAATGGGCCGGCTCGTCCGGGGAAGTACCACACTCTCACAGAAAATCGACGTTTGAGTAGTAGCTTTACAGCTTCTATGCTTCGTTCGGTGAGTGAGAGCGCCGAGGCCCATCCCCCCTCCCCTCGGGGAGGGAAAAATAAAAGGCCGGCAATGCTCTTGTCATACCCCTGGTGTTACATTAGTCCATGGGCAGCGGCGATCACTTACCATGAGTTGACCCGCTTGCTCGTTTACATAAAAAAAAACAGTTATTAAAACGGAAGGTTTTTCAATAGGGATGCTCACCGCTCGAACTTTGACAGCGTATAGCGGCAATCTTGTTAAAGCGATAGCTGTCAAATTTGGCGGGAACACGTATTTGTCAACATACGCTTTGTTCGCGTAACAAATTTTTCGTTGCCGAAAAAATAACTTAGGCTGAGAGGCTCTTTTTTGTTACTCTTCCATTTTAGGAAAAGTGGCTTTGTTAATATTTGCTGGATTTTGAGTTGTTTTATTTAGTGCAAAATTTCGAGCGCTCTTGAAAAACCGAGTACTAGGAACTCGGAAGTGAATCTAGTACACAATCCACATCACCTAAAAAAATATAAATATAAAAAAATAGAATAATAATATAAAAAAATATAAAAAATTAGCCAAGAAGCATATTAAAACCGGCCGATCGTGGAATCCGTAGCGCCGTACAATGCAGCGTTTAAATTGACCCTCCACATTCCCTCAGGCCGTCAATATGAACAACTTTTCCAATGTTATTAGCGTAATATCAGTTTGGCTAATTTTCTAGCTGTATCCATGAATAAATTAATTTAGATATCTAAATACATATCAATCGATATACTGATATAATTAAAATTACCTTACCTAAAGGGACTCCTTTTAATTATATACCTTTTTTAGTTATTGTATTATATTTTTTGAGGTTTTTAGTTTTAGGTTCATTTTTCAGAATTACTTAATATGTAATTAGTTTATTATAGCTTATATAAATTAAATCATTAAAGTTAATATCTATCTACTTATCAGCGAATCCTGTTTTTCGTTACAATTGTTTTTTTTTTTGGATATCAGTAGTTCCAAGGCTTCAACTTATTTGCAATGGTAGCGTAAATACCACAAAATATGGCCATTAATCATATTGAAATTATTTTAATAGACAAGAATAGGTAAAAGTAAATTTTAACAGCTTGTCTTCTTTTCCAGATTGAAACACTAATGTCATCTAGTTCACCACTCTACCAAACCTGAACTGTTCCCGCCACATAAGCGCGCCAAATCTCGTTATGCTTGACATGAGTTTTCGTCCGCAATGTGTGTCTTCTTTATCGTTTATAACTTTTTACACAGATGGCGCTATTTTAATTAAACTGATATTAGTAACAATACGTAGAAATAACATCATTTAATCGTAGGTACTAGTTAGTTAAAATAATTGTTAATTTTGTGAGTATAAATTAATATCTGTGCACGATTTAAAAAAGAATCTTTAATTTTTACCTTTGTTTATGATTCTTTTTCATCAAATGTTGACTAGATATGTCACTGCCAATATAAGAACATTATCAAAACCTTACATTATAATGTTTTTCAAGGAATCCTAAATTATAGGTACATACTTAATTAAAAGTTAATGAACAGCGTTCATGACTACATTTTTGTTCTGGTAACACAGCAGTGAAACGCGCTGAGTGCGGCTGCCCTCGTCCTACTTCAACGTCCGACAGTGCATGCAAGCAACTTCAGTTCAGTGTCGATCGATCGCCGTGCGTAGGAGTGTTGTATATTTTGGTGCCGTAAACAACGCAGGCGCATTCCAAATTATTGTAGTGAAGTGATACCAAGTGACATTAACGATGTTTAAACACGCTCGGACGCTATTATGTGCACTTTTTATTGTAGCTTTACTCGATCCAATCTTCGGTGCCAGAGGATTTGGCGGTAGACATAGTTACCCAAGCAGCCGAGGTGGATTGTCCGGTGGAGGTCGCCATTCATACCCGTCGTCTGGAGGCCTTTCCGGTACTGGTCACAGACCTCAAAGCCACGGCTATCCTTCTGGCGGCGGCCTATCTGGAGGAGGTGGAAGTCACGGTTATCCAGGCTCCCATGGTTTGTCTGGATCAGGTTCAAAACCTGCTTACCCTTCCTCCACCGGTTTATCAGGATCAGGATCAAGACCCGGTTCATCAGGATATCCAAGCTCAGGTTATAAACCAAACAATTACCCAAGTCCATCACATACTTCTCACACGACGGTACATCACCATTATCACTACAGCCCTCCACAACAAATTAGATACGCCAGTCCCTCTGGCAGTCATGTAAGCTATCCCGTTTACCGCGGTACTCCACCTACCTACGTAAACCAATATCAAAATTCAGGAAGTAAATATGGTCCCCTTCTCACTGGATTGGCGCTCATGAACCTTGGTGTCCTCGGCGGAGCCGTGTATGCAAATAGCCAAAGTCATAAGACTTACCAAGCCAAACCCGGTGAAGTATGCAAATTCGCCGTAAGAAAGGACAATGGAGACTATGAGGAAACGAAAATCGACTGCCAGATTATATCCAGCTTTATATTACAAGCCGAATCAACGACGCCGAGCCCTCAGCCTCAGGGAAATAATGTTACAGTGGTAACAACGACGGTAACCAATACTACAGTAAATATGAATCCGGTAGCTCCGGCGGGTGGCGAAGTGATGTTAGCCAACGGGACTTTAGTGATGAATAATGCCACCGACAACACATCTAACACCACGTCCTCATCGACGACTATAACAACAACAAACACCACGTTAGTCAGTGCATTAGATGTGAAAGGAAAGCCGATTGAAGTGACGCCGAAGATGAAATGTTACGTGATAAAGACTTCACCTACGTCTAACTTGCGCAAGACAGTTGACTGTGGGCTATTACAGGCGTATTCGGCGCAGTCTTTTAAGAAAAATTCTGCGGTGCGAAACATTCCTACGTTCACAATATTGACAGCCATGCTGGCTGCATTTGTTGTTTACTAATTGTTAGGTATTATTTACATAGTTTTTAAAGGCTGATTTGAATTATTCATCTGAAATACAATGTTGAAGTCCATTAAATAGATTTTTTATTGTTTAGTTGATCTGATAAAAATATATGTATGTAAATGTTCTAGGCATGTAACGATATAATATGACACATTAATGTTTGTTTTATGAACCGGTTGTAACCCGATTCTATCAGCATCTAACGACTTACACAGTTAATTTTCGTTTATTTGATTAATCAGAGTAATGAATAACGTTCTGCCGGCCTATTTACTAACTCGGATGACAGGTGTCGATGCCTACAATCTAGGATTTGCTGTTACAATGCGGTTTTTGTATTCCAAATAAAAAGTTCGAGCAAGCAAAACCCGCATTGTAACTGGAAATCCTAGATTGATAGGCATCGACACCTGTCATCCGAGTTAGTAAATAAGGGGGCTGGACATCTAGTCTTACAACTAGGTATTATGATACTTCTATAAACTTAGCATGGGTCTTATTTTCAAAAAAGGCAAGATATATCTAAACAAAACACGTATTAGATAGCCATTTCCATATTGCGCGCAATGGGGATGGCAACTATCAATTCCTAGGTCCATGCTATCAATAGTGCCGTTGTTTACGAATATTCCTAAACAAAGTATTAAATGTCAAATGAGCTTTGACTATAAACCTAAAAATATTTTTTCTTGACAATCTTACCAAATCTCGTTAAATAAACTATTGCAATGTTTATATTAGCAAGTGTCCGCCAATTTCATATAATTATTGTACAAAAACCAAAACAAAAATAACAAATATAAGTCTCATACATTTTTCAACGAATGGTCAAATGATTTGTGTAAGTTCTTTTACACTAATTACTTGCATAAATGGCTGGAAATTAAGATATTTAATTTTTTCATAAAGATCGTATACCTGACATCTACAATTAGTTTCATGGTGCCACCCTTAGATACATAATCTAAGGTGCCACCCCTATTTGATTGGGACTGTATTTTTTTTTCCTAAAGTTGTTAATGAGACATCCAGCCAGATGCGACCTGTCTTAATTTTAACCTTCAAGGCTATGTCAACGTCGCGGGTAAAATTACATCTTTAATTTATTTATTTATGAAGAACTATCCAACATCAAAAATTTTATATTTTATACGTGAAAATATTTAAGTATCTAGGAAAACTGTATCATATAATTTCATCAGAACTACTTATGTTGACCAAATCATTATAATGTCGAAAAATAAGAATAATACGCCATCATTCGAGATTCTTTATTTTAGTTATCGCGAATCATGTTAAACAGTATACCTATTTGATAAAGAAAAATCTTTGTTTTATTTGTGTGTGTGTACTTATCAGTATTCAAGAATTATATGTTGGCATCAACCTAGAATTTTCTTGATTTAGAATCAACTTATGAATGATTTTCCTAACTAAATTTTATTTAGCATTTAAGACAATCTTGTTTTGTGATATCTATGAATAAATATTGTTTAATTTATTTCCTCTCATAGTTTAATTTCGTTTGATTATTATTTTTTCATATAGTAAATCAATCGTTCACTCTTTTATGGATCGTTTTAGAACGCTCCGTGTCAGAAGTACTACCGAGTACAACTGGTAGTACAAATGAACATAATGGTAGTATCATTTGTTCTACTAGTTGAAAAAATTACACTCATAATAGGAAGTAGTACTTTCGAACAGAAAAACCAACAAACTACCGACGACCGAAGGGCAAACTAGTTTGTCCTGAAATAATAATAATAATTTTTATGAGCCATAAAATACAATACTTACAGTAAAGATGGTACATACAAGTAGTAGCAGTTTTCGTTAGTTGCATTATACTGAGTCCCTTGATCCAGCCAGTTACAAACCATCTCTGAACTAGACGATAATCTGTATTTCAGAGACAGCTGGCACGGGGTTGGTAAGGCACTCATAGTATGTAGCTCGTATGGCAGTAAAGATTCATATTAGGTATGATATAGGTTTCCAAAAACTAGACAAGTTTGTTATAATGGTATAATATAATATAAATCTTTAGGATATACTAGTTTGCCCTAGGACAAACTGAATTTAAATATTGTTCAAATCTTCAAATTCATAAAGAGGGTGTAGATCAAAATATTGAAGAATGATTTAGTTTTTTCTACACACAGTTTAATTTATTATTGACTAGTTTTCACCCGCAGCTCCGCTCACGTTAGTGTCAACGCGTCGGGAACGGTAATTTTCTCCGGGATTAAAGGTTTTATAATATCTCCGTATAATATAACCGCAGCGCCACGACCTCCGTGGCGCAGCGATCAACACGCCTGCCTGTGACACGGATGCTCCCGGGTTCGATCCCCGGTCAGGTTAAAATGGAAAATGATCTTTTACAGATTGACCTGGGTCTTGGATGTTTATCTATATAAGTATCCTAACTAATATTATAAATGCGAAAGTGAGTTTGTGTTTGTTTGTTTATTTGTTTGTTTGTTTGTTACGCTTTTACGCCGTATCTACAGAACCGATCATCATGAAATTTTACATACACATAGGTTAGGGTACCGAGAAGGACCTAGGCTATAAGATTTTGCGGGCGAAGCCGCGGGTAACAGCTAGTCTATTATAAAATATAGTATCGTTGAGTTAGTATCCCATAACACAAGTCTCGAACTTACTTTGGGGCTAGCTCAATCTGTGTGATTTGTCTGTATATATTTATTTTATTAGTTGGGGTAGTGGGATGAAACTAGTGCGAGAAACCCTTACCACTTTTTTTAAATTAATTATTTATAGGCATTTGTCTCCCATCTCAATGGTAAGTGACAATGAAGACGAGGATATTACATGCCAAAGACGAGGATGTTACATGTTTTACGTAAAGATCTGTCCTGCAGGCCTATTTGCTAACTTTTGACAACTACGGTGTACATCATTTTCATGGTAAGTTCAATATTCATTACGGCTTCGGTATGAATGACTAATTTTATTTAAGATATGAAAACCGTAATGGATTCTAAAGTGACAATCAAATCGTTGTACACCGAGTTAGCAAATCGGCTTGCTGCTCTGCTGGCACATTGACTTCTTTTTACAAGGAAGGAAGAGAGCAACAACAAACAAGGAAAATTGACCCAGAGTTTTGAGAAAAAAACCTGTACCTGTAATGTTTTTAGGTTCATCCTGTTTTGTTGAATAACTTATTCCGTGAGCAGGAGACTGGTTTAGTAGTGATGATAAATAGATAGAATGTAGTGTAATGGTCACAGAACACAGAAATATATGCCTTTCTGTGTTATGTGAACTTATAAGGTAATGGTATTGACAAAATTATGTTCCTTATTGCTAATTTGAGGAAAAAAATATTAGAATAATGTTAAATAAAATACCGGAACAAGATATTTTAATTGTTGTCATCTTAATAGATCATGGAGATATATGTCTTTCTATACTTTCATGCTAGCATATTTAAATCCTATCCTAACTATCCTAATCCTAACTAATAATATCCCAACTTCCTAACTTATAAATGCGAAAGTGAGTTTGTTTGTTACGCTTTCAAGCCGTATCTACTGAACCGATCATCATGAAATTTTGCATACACATAGGTTTAAGTACTGAGAAGGATCTCAGTACTTTAACCATAGGCTATATTATATTATATCACGCGGGCGACGCCGCGGATAACAGCTAGTACGTCAATAACTTGGAAAAAATATTCCTAATGACAACTAGTTGCGCATATCAGTTGGTCCAAGAGCAAAACATCAAACACTCAGACAAACAATCTGTGCATCTGCAGGCCTATTTGCTTAGTTTTGTCAACTACTGTGTACAAAGTTGTGATGGTCACTTCAAATCCATTCATCATCATCATCATTATCAGGTCTTTCTAGTCTCCACTGCAGGAGCACGGCCCTCTCTGTACTTCCAGAGCCATATACTAGCCTGAGTAGTCAGAGGATTAAATAAATCCATTACGGTTCATATATTAAATAAAAAACCGGGCCAAGTGCGTGTGAGGCCACGCGCAGTGTAGGGTTTCGTAGTTGCGAATGACAACTTTGAGTTCACAGTGGCCACACTCTCACCTCACAGTTTAACGACCAAAAACATCTAAAAATGATAAATTGTATTATTCCTTTTTCCTTACCTGTGTTCTACAATAAAGTGAATATAATATTAAATAAAAAACCGGCCAAGTGCATGTGGGGCCACGCGCAGTGTAGGGTTTCGTAGTTGCGAATAACAACTTTGAGTTCACACTGGCCACACTCTCACCTCACAGTTTAACGACCAAAAACATCTAATAATGATAAATTGTATTATTCCTTTTTCTTACCTGTGTTCTACAATAAAGTGAATATAATAAATAGGCCTAGTGATCTATGAATGGTTACTAGATGACGCGAGAAAAAAAAAAACGTTCCACAAATGGTTCTTACGAGATGGATTCCCCGAATGCAGGTAGTGGATGACGTCATAACATCGTCAGAATTCTTCACATGACTAACCGGTCTTGGCAATTGGCAGTGACAAGCTGTGACGTCAGTTCCTACACAAGTTGTGAAAGCGTAAACATTGGAGCGAATGCATTCAACCAGAAATAAACTCAACGTGGTGAATGAGTTGCTAGTATACTGAACCTTACTGCTTTGGAGATAAGGGTTACGTTATTAAATAGCTCACTTTTTAAAACGAAGACTACGGTTTAATGACTGTGAAAACGAACCAAACAACCTATACTGATAAGGTAACTATTATTCATAGTTGTTATGAATAATAGTTACCTTCAGTCTCAAGTGTTGTTTTAAGAGTTCTGTCAGATGTCCCTTGACAGATTAAAAATCTAACATTATTGTTAGCTACGAACTAACACACACGCCTATAAAACAAAAAGGGCATATGCTGTTATATATAGGAACTAATAATCATTAAAACTCTTCATCATCATTTCGTGTAGGTGACACGGTCAGTCGACCATGTACACCCTGGTGTCAGAGTTCTTCGAAACCGCCTCTCGGCCTCTGACGTGGTTCCTTTAACTACTACCAGATGGCAGCAGGGACCAGCGGCTTATCGTGCCTTCCGATATATATATATCGGAAGGCAAGATAAGATATATCATCTTTCTTATCAGACAATCAGGTGATTCATGCCTGCAATGTCCTAACCAAACTGGAAACAACTTAACAAAGTATGTTTCCCGTGGGAATCGAACCACGGCCCCCGGATCAACAAGACAAACGCCTTCTGCTGGTGAATATTTCATAAAAACATCATTCCGGGCCCAGCTATATAAGGTGGATAGAAGGGTAGATATAGGTAGCTTAAAGTATAAAAGCTGAAAGAGAATGTTTATGATCTTCTTCTTCTTAGCGTTTCGATGGCAAAAACATTAAATTGTCGCAGCCCAGAAATTAGCCACCCCAATCGCGTTGTCGGTGGCATCCATTAGGTCCTGCTGCGTGCAGTTGTTCGGGCACGCAGTGCACGAGGTCAGGTGGGCCATTGTTTGCAACGCACCACACAAACAGCTCAAGTCTGTGCCATCAGAAAACCTCCATCTGGACATATTTTCTTTGCTCCGACCGACCTGTGTCCGAAGTCTATTTAAAGACTTCCAGGTTAGCCATGGTAGTTTATGCCCAGGAGGAATGTTTATGATGTCAAAGGGTAATTCCTCATAGAAGCCAGTTCTCTACATTTCGTAAGAAACATATTTTTTACATCAGTTCTTCTTTGGAGATTGAAAAAACTCGTAAAGGTCATTTCTTATAAACATTTTTAGTAATAAATATATATTTATAAACTTGTTCTGACCATACCTGACCGACGATTAACTTACAATAAAAATAAAGTTGAGACTTTAATTTATTCCTGATTCAGTTAGTATTCAATGAATAATTCACAAAAGATATGACGGGAACGGAAACAATGTCATTAGCAATACCTAGTAAGAGAAAAAAAAACTAAAGTGAGAATTATGCGTCGCTTAATTTGTAGAATTTAGAATGCCAAAAGATCAGGTTTGATAAAATTATAAGTATATAAAATGTTCTGCTTTAGATTTGATTAGAATAGTGACAATCGATCGTGCGCAGGAGCTTCGCACAACTTTGTGTCACAGTCAACGCAAGTGTAAATAAACTTCATATAGTGACCAGAAGTAATAAAAGAGTGAAATACAAACATGATTAAAACAATTACTTTGTTCAGTCTCATCATTAGTGTTAACGGACTGAACAAAAGTCAAATAAGGTCAAGCTCAGAAAAGTATCAACCTGGAAATTATCACGAGGTTCAAATATACCGTGAAGCTGGTAAGGAGTACGACACAGGGCACTTCCAAAATCGCTACCCTAATTTACTTGCACAGCAAATAAGACATCCATTACACCGAAGTACTCAACCTGCGCAATTGTACAATGTGCAACTGTTTAAACCCGAATACAATACAGGCAATAAATATGGCATCATCGCTGGATTGGCGCTAAAGAAACACGCGACAAGCACGCAAGAACAAAATAATAAAAATAACAAAGCGAGAGTTCGCGAAGAAGGTAAATACAATACAAAGATTAAACATGAAGGCTACATAGAAACAAATGGTGAGAGTCAGATTGTATTCAGTCTTATAAACAATCACCCTTTGAGCAATAAAATGAGAGTGTTACGAATATCATCAGTAAACAATACAATTAATACAGTGAAACCGATAGTCTCTAGTAAAATATTATTGAAGAACAATCTGACTAACAAAGTAGCAACTGGAAGAGCGATGATGAAAAATGCAAATGATAACAAAGTAAATCAGACAGTAACAAAAAATGTAGTTGCTCCGCTACACAGAGGAAGGTTTTTAGCTAATGAAACACGAATAATGAAGAATCTGACTGATGAATCAGGAAATGAGGTACGAACGACCATCAATAAACTAGCCCCAATGAGAGGAGAAATTGTGTTATCTAGTAAACGTCTAGTGATAAACAGTGCATATACAGTTGACAGTAAACAAGTAACAGCTACTTTGCCATCAATTACTACTCCGAAGAGCTATAATTTGGAAGTGAAAGGAAAAGTAATCAAAATAACACCCAGAAAGTGTTATTTATTAACCAATTCCTCCAATAAGCACAAGTTGGTGAACTGCACAATGCTACAGGATTTTGCTGAACCATCTAGTGAAAGTTATATGATGCGAAGCATCCCTGCATTTACAATGTTTTCAGCCATATTGGCTGCCTTTGTTGTTAACTAATATTTTTTTAAATATTTATTGTGAGTAAAAAGTTTGATTTGAAAAATGATCTAAATTAAGCAAGTAACTAAATAATATTAAATTTAAAGTTTTGTCGATGTTTTTTGTTAATGGAAAGCTGATTTTGATCAAATATAGTTACGAACACTCTCGTTGCCCTTAACTTTTTTGTTCATTTGGCAGACGGACACTAAAGACAACTCAAATAAAATAAATTATTAGTCGTATAAGGAATTGGCTTGTTGTTTTATTTTTGAGTAAAATACTGGTGTTACATTTTTTGATCTGGTTCTAATAATTATACTTATAATATGTCAAAGCCATAGATATCAGAATATTTACTTGTAGTCAAAGCTGTTCTTAACAAAGTATATAGCATAGTACCTATATGTATACAAAATAACAAACACAGTAAACTTTACATTTTATTATGATTACCTTACGATTTTTTAAGATGATTGATACCCTTTTTATTTTCTTTTTTATGAGAAATATTTTTAAGAGGTTCAATAGTACGAGTATGCATGCGATTGATTATCTTTCTTAAGTCAAGTGATAAACGTACCAAATTTGCTAATGTATATTATTTTCGATTCACAAAGGTCGTATATCTTGGTCACATTTTAAGAAATCCACTGTATCGTCTTCTTCAGACCATCATGATGGGTAAAATTGCCGGAAAGCACAGAGTGGAAGGACGCAAAATGTCATGGCTAAAAACACCCGCCAGTGGACTGGCATTAAATCAGTTGAACTACTATTCAGGCTCGCCATGGACAAGGCAGGATTTAAAGAGCTGACGGCCTACCTTCAGTGATGAAGTGGCACCTAAAGAAGCAGAATATATTATTTTCGATACAAACATTAGACCCATAGCTCCGTCGCTCTGTCTATTTCTCCTTTTGACACTGCGTCTTCAAGTTTATACTCCTCAGGATAACAGAGAGAGAAAAATATATTGTTCCCAAATGACTTAATCCCGTTCCTCCATTCCAACAACCCTTCCGTTGCATAAAAAAAAGGTTTCGATGAATGAATTAAGCTAAAAAAACTACGCTCACCAATTCGTTTGCCGAGCGTGGTGAGTGGCAAATCCTCCCAATAATGAATATCCCTAACTTCTTATAGCTGAGATGATGAAAACAGGTGAGCAAATGCAATAAATTGGGATAACAAGTGTAATAGTTACTGTGACTAGAAGCTTTGAGGGATGTAATTTGGCAATGGAAAGATACATTTTAGAAATTCCGTTGTAAAGATAGATAAATTAGTTTGTAAGTCTATATTTTTGTTAGACAATGAGTATTTTTGCTTTTACAACTAGTACAATAGGTCATCTGGTTTTGAGTGATTAGTTTAGTTCATTAAGTAGTTTATTTGTAGCTGAGTAATTTTTCTCGTATAAAGTAAGATTATGAGAGGAGATACTTAGTTTGCATAAATTGTGAATAGAGGTGCAGTTAAAATTTTCCCATTATAAAGTAATAAAATATATCTGAAGACTTGTGTAATCTGAGTTCTCTCCTTTCTACCTGAGCCGCTATGTTAGTACTATTATTAATTCTGTACCTGAGCTCTCTCTCTGCTGAACACCTACTAGGTAAATTATTATTTTAATTTTTATTTTAAGTCGGGCTTGTCAGCTCTCACAAGAGCTGGGTTAGTAGAAACCTATTACGGCCGTACGCTGAACAATGTTTTCATAAAAATTCTGCTTTGCGAAACATCCCTGTTTGTAGTAATAGTGACACTTTTTGTCTTTAAAACTATTTTGTGATTATTTCATATTATGCATAATCGAAAGGCTCATTAATATACGAGCCACATTTAAGACTATCGATAATCTATCCATCATCAGCTCGTTTTGGTATCCGCTACAGGAGCATGACCCACTCTGTACTACTAGAGCGGAAATATCCATTATATATTATTATATTTTCTAAGTTGTCACAAAGAGAGTAAAATATTTTATGAAATAAATATTGCGTTTATATTCCTAAGAATTATTTTATTTCAAAATATCTGCCAATCACATTTTGAATCTGTCCTTAACAGGACATGCGAGAATTTTATCTGACCAGCATCCACACCACAACCACATCCTGTGTATTGTGTTATTTTATTAGGAATACATTTTGGAAGTGATTTTAATTGATAGACCTTTGCGTACCTAACAATCATATTTTCGTAAAAAAATGTTCAATGTCATATTAAATAAACGTTTGGAAGCTTGAAATCTTTAGTGGCTCAAAAATTTTGTTTGAAATGTCTCTACTTAGGTACTGGTAGCAAGGAGGTTTCATTAAGATTTTGAAATGCTTTTGATGTATTCCAAAAGCAATTATTGTCTCTGTTCCCTTAAAAGTAAAATGGGAGTATTAACACAAAAGTCATGCTACGTTCCTTGTATGATGACATAAATGTATTTATATTAAAAATCTTGCAATAAATAAGTAATTTAGCATCAGTGTGTTATCCTTTCAGCACGTAACCCTGCTCTATACCGTTTACGTGTCATCACATTGATATTGGATTCCTCTCTTGCACTTATAAGGGCCACAGGCACAAAACACATCAACAATTACATCTGATGTAACCTTTGGGACTGCCTTGCATAACGCATATTTAGAGACATATTCCAATGCAATCAATAATAAAAAAAAGTTAAAAAAAATATATTACAAGAAATTTAGGAGTTGGTGGAATATTAACAAATATTATTGAATATGTAAACTGATGACATGTAAACGGGATAGAGTAGGTTTACGTGCTGAAAGGATAATACACTGATGCTTATTAATTACATATTTATTGCAAGATTTTTAATATAAATACATTTATATCCTCATACAAGGAACGTAGCATGACTTCTGTGTCAATACTCCCATTTTACTTTTAAGGGAACAGAGACAATCTGCCGGGAACCACACGGCCATTTTAGTATGTTGTTCTCCATTTCGCAGTATCTACACAGATGTTTCATTCTACTAATGATCATGTAATGACGCACACTGAATCATCGGCCAATGCTGTCTAGTGATAACATGGTTTATTGTGTCCGAGATTTTATTTCGGATTTTACCATTCACAGAAACATTATAAATGAGAAAAATAAATTGTTTACAGTGTAGTGGGTTCTTATTTTAATTCTTAGATTCGGTTTAAAATGATTACCTGATCTTTATTTTAAGAAATGAAGAGAAGCATGAAATACTATATAAATTTACGTCTTCAAGTGGGATATCCAGGAAATTATTAATTAACTAATAAAAATTAATAATTTAACTAGTTAAATTATTAAAGCATATGGATTAGTAAAGGATAAGGATAAAGGAACCGTTAATTATTAAACAGTTCTACAAAGTGTGATTGTACACACTGTTACCAGTAAATATGCCTAAAATGATGACTTGCCCATATAATTACAAAGGGGAAACTTATATGACGTACGAATAAGCTATTACGTAGAAGTTAGTACCTACTCGAAACCCGTGAGCCACCACGAAAAAAGCGACGTCGATGTGTGTAAATTAATCGAAAGGGGGTTTGTACAGTAACAAGTTCAAGATCCGTAGTCTCTGCCCCCCGCCATGGGAGACTATCTACAACTGAATTCATGATATTATTATGTTTAAGTGCAGTATAGGTTATAATTATGTTGTTGGTTTCTGAGGGTAAGGTACCTCAAAAAATAAACAGTAATACTTATGGTATCACTCCGCTGTCAGTTTGTCTGTCTGTAAAAATTATGGTATAGTCGTCAATCTGTGTGTATAACCATTTTATCAGAAACATAGGTAGATATCCAGTTAAAATAAATATCAAAGTCTGTATTCTCTGAGTGATGATATTAATTTACGCAGTTGTTTAATATGTCACATATCATGCACTTTACTAGGGCACCAAACCGTATCCCATTGATATAGAAGAGGCTAGATGGTTAAAAAAATATAAAAAGTCCACCAGTTAGATAATCAAAAAATATAGGTCATGTATTTCTTTCATTTGTTTGCTGAAAAAAAAGATACAGTCCCTTAAAATTCCATGTGACGTCACAGTTTCGTACACTTTTAAGTTAACTATGATGTCACTCACGAGCCACTACTCATAAACCTTAATGCGTTCTTTATCATTATCAATAAAAAGGAGTCCAATATGTTTTGATTAACGAACTAATGGATTTATTTAAATGTTATTATTTACATACATACAATACTATCACGTCTTTATCCCTTGCGGGGTAGACAGAGCCCAAGGTCATAAAACTTACAGGCCACGTTTAGCATCGTAGTGGGCGTAAAGTTGAAAAGCGGAATCTAAATAGTGAAGGGTTGCTAGCCGCATCGCCTATCAATGTGATTCCTTAGATTTTCGTCCAATCCCTTGACCGGCTTTTACGGTCTGCGCGGGATGAAAAACTGCTGGTATATTCTATGTTTTTTCTTTCTCCCAAACCAGCATGGAAGAAAATGTTATTATTTTGATGCAGGAAACTAGCCTATAATAAGATTTGACAAAAGACAGATCTCGTTATAAGTACATTAAAAAGACTAAAACCTCAATTTAATAAGTTCATAATAGAGTAAACTTACCCAATAACCGTCGATGCTCGAGATTGACTTGCAATTTTTAAGGTTATATTTAAAGCAAAAATTTCCAACACGCTTCGATATAATATACAACAAGAATTTTTTACAGAAGTCTTGGTAGAAGGATATTAGTATTATTCAAGAAATTTTCCTGTTAATCTTCGCACGATATAATATCATGATTTTTATGATACATACATAACGTATCTAATACAACCTTAATTCGCGCGCGGAGACTTACTTAACAATAATCTAATCAACACGTACAAAAAATGTATATCAACACGCACAGCAAAAGATTCACATAATACCTAATCAAATATAATCACATAATACCTAAAGACAAGTTCTCCAAAATCTGTACAAATTCTTTATAATCTTTCAATACGGGCTCAACTAATAAACCGTTTTAATTAAATATTGGGAAGTAGGTATATACGTTTAACTCTTTAAAAAATGCTAAAATTAGTTCATAAATTACTGACTTATGAGGTAACAAACATACAAAGGAAACAGACGAATTATGAACCACCTCCTTTTATGAAATTCACTATAATAGCCGCACCGCAAGACGCATAAGTCGGCAAAAATAGACAGTTAAGAGCGTATACTAGCAGTATTTTTTCAATATGGTTTCCATACAAATGTATTTCTGTATTTTCTCGCTGAAAACTGATCCTAGAGCCACAATTCTTTTTTTATAAAATCTAGTACTAAAATAGGAATGCCCCTATTTTTTATTTTTTCCAAAAAAACTGTTTTTGTAATTTTTTTTTTCTTTTAAACAGGTTTTTAGAAAAAAATAAAACATAGGGACATACCTATTTTAGTAATAGATTGTATGTAAAAAGAATTGTGCCTCTAGAAGCAGTTTTCAGCGAGAAAATAGAGAAATACATTTGTATGGAAAATGCACTGCTAGTATACCCTCTTAAGAGGTAAATATCCCCGTATGATATAGATCCTTTTAACAAAAGATTCATTTCATATAGAAAATATATTTTAGAACTGTGTGATTGTCATTCAGGTACCTGACTAAATAACAAACGATCGACCTTCTGCGCCACTCTATTGGCCAGAGAATGGACGATAAAACTAACGGCTGCATTCACTCGCAGTTGATAACACTATTGTTTAAGAATGTACGGCGGTGATCTCGCACTGCTGAGTTTCTTAGAATTTTGCTACATTTCAATCTAGATACTAAACCCATTCTATACAGCGCGTAAATTCACCCTCGACATAGTCACAAAGTTAGCCGTGTGGTTTCAGGCAGAGTAGAATAGGACCACTCCAAGTGCTATCGTAGAAGGCTAATTAGGGAACAAAGCTTATAAACATCAAAGAGACCTTCAACCCGTCCAGACGGGTGGAGAGCGTGGAGAGTGTAGGCCAAATCCTGTGTCTGCTCTGGCTAATATATGGCTCTGGTAGTACAGAGAGGTTTGTGCTCCTGCAGTGGAAGCTAGAAAGACCCGATGATGATGATGATACCCATAAAGTGGAAAAAACGATCAAAATAGGGTCGGGGAGTTAGCAAATGCTAAAAGCAACGCCAAAGATATCATTCCCTCGAACGGATTCCAACGATTTACATCTGAAGAGAAGCAAAAGGAAAAAACATTAAATGTTAATTACTAGACTTTACCTAGTAGCTTTGTGAGCTATATAAACTTCGGGAGTCTATCTTGTCACGAGCGAACTCATTTAACCCAAAGACGCTTTGATACTTTGTGCCAATTTCCGCCATTTAATTCTATCAAATCTGATTATAAAATTTCATGAAAATCGATTGAGAAATGAGCCTTCAGATAAAACAGCCAGACAGATAGCTGTACATACGAAATAATTATTAGCCAAGGTGGAACGGAGATGATTCGCTTGCACTTCGCACTGGCTAGGTTAAAAATCTTCTTCTGTCTGTAACAAAGAGAATAAAACCAGTAACCAGTCTTGTATTTTTCATGGTTTGTATACAAGTATAATAAGCAGCATACGACGTAGGCTAGACTTAACTCAAACTCATAACACAAATATTTTCTGTATTCATTATGAAAACACGGCTTTACTCACGTTTTATTACGTCGGATCTGCCGACTAGTTTCGGTCTGTTACGAAGACGATCCGACCTAATAAAACGTGAGTAAAGCCATGTTTTCATAATGAATTTATCTCGCGTAAGTTAGTACTTATTAAGTTTTATAATATCTTACAATAAATAAAATAATAATAATTATTTTATTTATTGTAAGGAATTATAAATATCATTTAGTGAAAGTCAATTTTCATTACAATTTGTTTACAACGTTATATGTTGACATCAATAATTAACTTATAGCTAAGTTTAGGGCCGCTTTTAAAGCGGAGTGCAGAAGAAGCGGCAACAAACTGCACAGCGCAATTTCATGATTTCTCCAAATGACGTCAACTTACAATCTACGACATCAGCTAAGTAAGGATTTTCCAAAATTCACCCCTTTAGGGGGTTAAACGAGGTAAAGCGCGGGCAAAACCTAGTTAGTTATAAAATCAATATTTGCTTGACTGAAGTGTTTCAGTTCTGAGACTATATTGCGTTTAATTTTCAACGCATTGTATTGTAATTGACGTCACAAAGCAGGTATTGTGTCAATTTGATTCAGAGTGTCAACGCTACAACCAAGATCACTTACCATCAGGTGACTCGCTTGCTCGTTTGCCGTCCTATGACATAAAAAAAGAGCAGGTATAAAATACCTAGTTTTATATTGTTTCGTTTTTATTTTTAAAGTGACTGAACTTGTAACGTGTTTATTCAACGTCAACTATGTATATGTCGCAGTCATCTGGTTGAATCTGTTATTTGATTGAATGACTAGCGCGTTCATTGAATGACCACGTTTAACTGAATGACTAAAGGACAACTCGTCAAGTCGTTGAATGTAACGTTCAACATCTTGACTGAATGAACGTCAATTAGCGAAGTCGTTGAATGACGACTTTGTAATATTTGGTGGTAGCATGATTTCCAAAGCTTTATTTAATCTCATTATTTAATTCAATCTTAGTTTTTAGAGTAGCTGGCGGTGGCCTAATAATAGGTAAATCCATAATGTCATACTATTTTATTACAAATAACACACTTTTAAGTAAATTTGATCGAAAAAAATATCAACACCGTGCCATCTGTTCGAGCTGTTTGACGCCATATTTGTTTTGGTGACTACTAGCGCCGTAGTGGGAAAAAAATAAACTAAATTTGAATCACCTGACTGATTCTATGTCCGCTCTTTTCAAAGGGCTATGTTACAATCCGCTAACTAGTTGGACGTTGAGCGACGCTTGTTTAATCAACGTTCGGCCTAGTCATTCAATTAAACGTGGTCATTCAATGAACGCGCTAGTCATTCAACCAGATGACTGCGACATATATAAGCATGATACACCTACCCATCTAACATTGTAAGGTTAATTATCTATAGCATTGTTTACGCTTGAGAATTTTCTGCATTTTACTTTTAATTACTATCTTTTGTACGTAGTCAACTAGTACATTATATTATTTGTTTATATATAGGTGACCCCAGTCCTTTACTTACGGAAGTAGTTCCATTAATTTAGTAAAAAACACTTTCTCTTTTGAACCTTAACATTCTCATTCCTGTTGCATGCAATCGCCTCACGTCATTATCATTTCAGCCGTAAGAAATCCACTGCTGGGGATATGGATGTCAAGCAGTGGATTTCATTTGAAGGATTCTACCCACAGATGTGTATATTTTTGCCATACTCACCACGCTTGGCAAACGGGTTGGTGAGCTCAGTTTGCTTGTCTATTTCGATTCCGACGCTGCTGCCCATCGTAGGCCCAAGTAGGAGTTTGTTGGACTAAAGGAAGCGGATAAAGGCATTTGCAAATTTGCTCGGATAGTATGGGGATGAGAAAGTAGCAGCTCGGGAGGCTGGGACCCGATGCCATGCCTGCAACCATCGGACAGCCAGTTGAGAATGACGTCCCTGACTCCTGCCCACTTTATTGTAAGGCGATAATAATGCATTGTTATCGCCTCACAATAAAGTAGTAATTTTCTTGGTAAGAAAAAAAGGCCTCTGGTAGAGGATACAAACTTTCTCGAATGATAACATAAATACGTTTTAAATCTTGTATGGATTTGATATGTATCATACAATCAAGTTGTCTTCGTTGTATGTTTTCCACTGATAGTGCGGCACCAGAGGACTTTTTTTTAAATCTAAATAGAAATATAAAACAACTATAAAAAATCTAATATTTCCATCACTTGCTCGGATAGTGGTTCGGGGTTGAACACACTGAACCATACTGTAGAGTAGAATTAGTCTCATGGCGATTTATTTTACATAACATCCCAAAAAAGAGTGTATGATTAGCCGATATACCCTCCCGATTGACATCTAGACTATATTTTTTTTTGGTTGACAGTCATCTTTATTTGTCTTTATGAAATAAATAAATAAATATATACGGACAAATCACACAGATTGAGCTAGCCCCAAAGTAAGTTCTTATGAAAGACTTGTGTTATGGGATACTAACTCAACGATAGAATATTTTATAACAAATACATATATAGATAAACATCCAAGACCCAGGTCAATCTGAAAAAGATCGTTTTCCATCTTGACCTGACCGGGAATCGAACCCGGGACCATCCGTGTCGCAGGCAGGCGTGATGACCGCTGCGCCACGGAGCTCGACATCATGTTCATCTTTTTTTTTAGTTTCATTAAATTGTACTCTACATGTCTCTCTTCTGACGCAGAAAGGAAAAAAAAACAAGTTACTTATTTGTTTTATCGGAGCGTCGTACTGGCTTTTGCATACCAATTTAGTCGTCAATGACAAACATATTGTTGCGTCCTTTTATGCCACTCATAGCAAATATCGAAACAAGTGAATAAACATAGCATTCGCTAAACATGAGCGATCGTATTGAAAAAAAAAATGATAATTGTATGTAGCCGAGTACAGACATGGCTAGAATACTTTTTGTTACGTATAAAAAGTGATGCCATGTGACTAGCATTTTTTAAAGCCTGATGCTTATATGTATTTATAAAAATCTTGAGGCGCTCATTTGTTTTAGTCTGGGCGTCTTCTATTTGGGCCTAAATAAGAGCCCCCAGGCCACAGAATATTGACGCAAATACCATAATGTATCGGTGCCCGTAGTACCATTAATGGTGGTTCTTAGTACACTATGGCCTTTATTTCAAATAAAAAAATGTGTAGCGCGCTTAACAATCCTCACGATATTATATTATTATTATTATTATATATATATAAAGCTACAATACCACTCACTCACTCACTGACTGATTGACATGGTTGTTTGACCTGTTCCCGACTGTATAGGGTTGTGATTGGAATATGGTCGTATAGTGGGTGCTCCAGTGAGTACCAGAAAAATCTGACATGTTCAAGATTGAAGAAACCTGACGGTAGACCTCTACTGCCTGCAAAAACGGTGAGGGTTAGGGAGATGATTTTTTTTTCAAAATGTAGGGGGTTGTAAGCAATTTCAAATGTCGATGTTTTTTTTTAAATTTTTTCAAAATTCAAGATGGCCGCCACACAAGCCCAATTCGGGTCATTCTACGCGAGCCCGTAGGGCGAGCGCTAGCGAGGCCGGAGGCCGAGCTGCGTGGCGAGGGCGAAGCCCGAGCACCTCGGAATACCTCCCCCGTCCAATTAACCCCCCTCTCCCCTCCCCCCCCCACAACCCCCCTCCCCCAAGTAACTAGCAGCGAGGCCGCAGGCCGAGCTGCCGCGAGCGCGTAGGGCTCGCTGAGTGGCGAGGCCGAAGGCCGAGCCATTTGGTTCTTGACATTTTTCATCCCCCCCCCCCCTCACCCCCCTAAGATTTTATGGAATTTCAACTGAATATCTAATACTGTTGCGGCCATTCGGTTTTTGACCCTTTTTCAAGCACCACAAGCTACCTCACCCACCTCCGACTGCACAAGGTACATGACCCTCCTCAACAGCTGCACCGACACCTCGCGGGCTGCTCGCAGCCCGCGCCCCCACCCGAAAAACTAGTTATAATATATAAAGCTACATTACCACTCACTGACTCACTCATTGACATGGTTGTTTGACCTGTTCCCGATATGGTGGAGGAAAACGATTGACGGGGTCGTATAGTGGCTGCTCCAGTGAGTACCAGAAAAATCTGACATGTTCAAGATTGAAGAAACCTGATGGTAGACCCCTACTGCCTGCATAAACGGTAAGACCTAGGGGGATGATTTTTTTTCCAAAATGTAGGGGGTTGTAAGCAATTTTAAAAGTCGATGTTTTTTTTTTTAATTTTTTCAAAATTCAAGATGGCCGCCATACAAGGCCAATTCGGGTCATTCTACGCGAGCCCGCAGGGCGAGCGCTAGCGAGGCCGGAGGCCGAGCTGCGTGGCGAGGGCGAAGCCCGAGCCCCTCGGAATACCTCCATCGTCATGTGACCTCCCCCCCTCACCCCCCTTTAACCCCCCCTCCCCCAAGTAACTAGCAGCGAGGCCGCAGGCCGAGCTGCCGCGAGCCCGGAGGGCTCGCTGAGTGGCGAGGCCGAAGGCCGAGCCATTAGGTTCTTGACATTTTTCATCCCCCCCCCCTCACCCCCCTAAGATTTTATGGAATTTCAACTGAATATCTAATACTGTTGCGGCCATTCGGTTTTTGACCCTTTTTCAAGCACCACAAGCTACCTCACCCGCCTTCGACTGCACAAGGTACATGACCCTCCTCAACAGCTGCACCAACACCTCGCGGGCTGCTCGCAGCCCGCGCCCCCACCCAAAATACTAGTATATATATAAAGCTACAATACCACTGACTGACTGACTCACTCATTGACATGGTTGTTTGACCTGTTCCCGATATGGTGGAGGAAAACAATTGACGGTGTCGTATAGTGGCTGCTCCAGTGAGTACCAGAAAAATCTGACATGTTCAAGATTGAAGAAACCTGATGGTAGACCCCTACTGCCTGCATAAACGGTAAGACTTTGGGGGATGATTTTTTTTCCAAAATGTAGGGGGTTGTAAGCAATTTTGAAAGTCGATGTTTTTTTTTTAATTTTTTCAAAATTCAAGATGGCCGCCATACAAGGCCAATTCGGGTCATTCTACGCGAGCCCGCAGGGCGAGCGCTAGCGAGGCCGGAGGCCGAGCTGCGTGGCGAGGGCGAAGCCCGAGCCCCTCGGGATACCTCCCCCGTCATGTGACCCCCCCCCCTCCCCCCTACAACCCCCTCCCCCAAGTAACTAGCAGCGAGGCCGCAGGCCGAGCTGCCGCGAGCCCGGAGGGCTCGCTGAGTGGCGAGGCTGAAGGCCGAGCCATTAGGTTCTTGACATTTTTCATCCCCCCCCCCTCACCCCCCTAAGATTTTATGGAATTTCAACTGAATATCTAATACTGTTGCGGCCATTCGGTTTTTGACCCTTTTTCAAGCACCACAAGCTACCTCACCCACCTTCGACTGCACAAGGTACATGACCCTCCTCAACAGCTGCACCGACACCTCGCGGGCTGCTCGCAGCCCGCGCCCCCACCCGAAATACTAGTTCTACATATATATAAAGCTACACTTACCACTGACTCACTGACTGACTGATTGACATAGTTGTTCTCCCACTTCGCGACTGGGGGGGGTTTTGACGTTTAGTGGACTGGATGTGGAATTTTTGTCTCAATTTGGGAAAAATCCGAAAAGTCGAGGATCGGAGAATCCTGATGGAGGGGGGGTACTGCCCGGGGAAGCTATGATAGTTACGGCTTTGCCCCCATAGACAATATTGGAGGGGGTCATGATCGAATTCTCGCGACGGTATTTTTTTTTTAATTTTCAAAAAAAACAAAATGGCCGCCATACAAATCGGGCCCCCGGGTGTCTACTTTCAAGTCTGAGGCCGAAGGCCGAAGACTTGGAAGCCAGCGAGCCCGGAGGGCGAGCTGCGTGGCGAGGCCGCAGGCCGAGCCAGTCGGAATTGGACCCCCCCCTCCTCCCTTAGCCCCCCCCTTTTTCCTAAGTAACTATCGCGAGCCCGCAGGGCGAGCGAAAGCGAGGCCGGAGGCCGAGCTGCGTGGCGAGGGCGCAGCCCGAGCCTTTTGGATGACCCCCCCCTTCCCCCCCCCCCCACGTGGTCGGCAGTGAGGCCGCAGGCCGAACTGCCGATCACTTGGGCCCGCGAGCCCGGAGGGCTCGCCGAGTGGCGAGGCCGCAGGCCGAGCCATTGCGTCGATCCCTTACCCCTGGAGTAGTTCAGCCCCTGAGGCCAGCACCCTACCCCCCCCAAGATGGCCGCCAATTCTCGACTTCACCCGATCTTGCTCAAAATTGATATCTGGGGGTCCCTGGGGTCGCTCAACTCGAAACTGGACACCATTTTTTGATCCAAGATGGCGGCGAAATTTTTTTTTTTAATTTTTTAAACCTTGTCGGATTTGACTCAAATTTTGGAATTGGGGGTTTGGGGCCTCGCGAAACTCGAATCTGGATGTCATTTTGGAATCCAAGATGGCCGCCCACTCATTCTCCCACCCTTTTCATACTGCTCAACTTTCTTTACTTATTCCTTCAACTGACTGACTTTATTTGTTCTTACTACTAACGCGAGCCTCGCGGGCTGCTTGCAGCCCGCGCACAGAGCAACATCTAGTTCTACATATATATAAAGCTACACTTACCACTGACTCACTGACTGACTGATTGACATAGTTGTTCTCCCACTTCGCGACTGGTGGGGGTTGTGACGCATGGTGGACTGGATGTGGAATTTTTGTCTCAATTTGGGAAAAATCCGAAAAGTCGAGGATCGAAGAATCCTGATGGAGGGGGGGTACTGCCCGGGGAAGCTATGATAGTTACGGCTTTGCCCCCATAGACAATATTGGAGGGGGTCATGATCAAATTCTCGCGACTGTATTTTTTTTTTAATTTTCAAAAAAAAAAAATGGCCGCCATACAAATCGGGCCCCCGGGTGTCTACTTTCAAGTCTGAGGCCGAAGGCCGAAGACTTGGAAGCCAGCGAGCCCGGAGGGCGAGCTGCGTGGCGAGGCCGCAGGCCGAGCCAGTTAGAATTGGACCCCCCCCTCCCCCCTTAGCCCCCCCCCCCTTTTTCTAAAGTCACTATCGCGAGCCCGCAGGGCGAGCGAAAGCGAGGCTGGAGGCCGAGCTGCGTGGCGAGGGCGCAGCCCGAGCCTTTTGGATGACCCCCCCCCCCTTTTTCCTCCCCCCCCACCCACGTGTTCGGCAGTGAGGCCGCAGGCCGAACTGCCGATCACTTGGGCCCGCGAGCCCGGAGGGCTCGCCGAGTGGCGAGGCCGCAGGCCGAGCCATTCTGTCGATCCCTTACCCCTGGAGTAGTTCAGCCCCTGAGGCCAGCACCCGCCCCCCCCAAGATGGCCGCCAATTCTCGACTTCACCCGATCTTGCTCAAAATTGATATCTGGGGGTCCCTGGGGTCGCTCAACTCGAAACTGGACACCATTTTTTGATCCAAGATGGCGGCGAAATTTTTTTTTTTAATTTTTTCAACCTTGTCGGATTTGACTCAAATTTTGGAATTGGGGGTTTGGTGCCTCGCGAAACTCGAAACTGGACCTCTTTTTGGAATCCAAGATGGCCGCCCACTCATTCTCCCACCCTTTTCATACTGCTCAACTTTTTTTACTTTTTCCTTAACTGACAGACTTTAATGATTAATATAATAACACGCGAGCCTCGCGGGCTGCTTGCAGCCCGCGCACAGAGCAACATCTAGTTCTACATATATATAAAGCTACACTTACCACTGACTCACTGACTGACTGATTGACATAGTTGTTCTCCCACTTCGCGACTCGTGGGGGTTGTGACGCATGGTGGACTGGATGTGGAATTTTTGTCTAAATTGGGGAAAAATCCGAAAAGTCGAGGATCGAAGAATCCTGATGGAAGGGGGGTACTGCCCGGGGAAGCTATGACAGTTACGGCTTTGCCCCCATAGACAATATTGGAGGGGGTCATGATCGAATTCTCGCGACGGTATTTTTTTTTTAATTTTCAAAAAAAACAAAATGGCCGTTATACAAATCAGGCCCCCGGGTGTCTACTTTCAAGTCTGAGGCCGAAGGCCGAAGACTTGGAAGCCAGCGAGCCCGGAGGGCGAGCTGCGTGGCGAGGCCGCAGGCCGAGCCAGTCGGAATTGGTCCCCCCCTCCCCCCTTTGCCCCCCCCCCCCTTTTTCCCAAGTCACTATCGCGAGCCCGCAGGGCGAGCGAAAGCGAGGCCGGAGGCCGAGCTGCGTGGCGAGGGCGCAGCCCGAGCCTTTTGGATGACCCCCCCCCCCCCTTCCCCCCACGTGGTCGGCAGTGAGGCCGCAGGCCGAACTGCCGATCACTTGGGCCCGCGAGCCCGGAGGGCTCGCCGAGTGGCGAGGCCGCAGGCCGAGCCATTGTGTCGATCCCTTACCCCTGAAGTAGTTCAGCCCCTGAGGCCAGCACCCGCCCCCCCCCCAAGATGGCCGCCAATTCTCGACTTCACCCGATCTTGCTCAAAATTGATATCTGGGGGTCCCTGGGGTCGCTCAACTCGAAACTGGACACCATTTTTTGATCCAAGATGGCGGCGAAATTTTTTTTTTTAATTTTTTCAACCTTGTCGGATTTGACTCAAATTTTGGAATTGGGGGTTTGGGGCCTCGCGAAACTCGAAACTGGACCTCTTTTTGGAATCCAAGATGGCCGCCCACTCATTCTCCCACCCTTTTCATACTGCTCAACTTTTTTTACTTTTTCCTCAACTGACTGAATTTAATGGTGAAAATAAATAAACGCGAGCCTCGCGGGCTGCTTGCAGCCCGCGCACAGAGCAACATCTAGTTATAATATATAAAGCTACATTACCACTCACTCACTGACTGATTGACATGGTTGTTTGACCTGTTCCCGACTGTACAGGGTTGTGATTGGAGTATGGTCGTATAGTGGGTGCTCCAGTGAGTACCAGAAAAATCTGACATGTTGAAGATTGAAGAAACCTGATGGTAGACCCCTACTGCCTGCAAAGACGGTGAGGGTTAGGGGGATGATTTTTTTTCCAAAATGTAGGGGGTTGTAAGCAATTTTAAAAGTCGATGATTTTTTTTTTAATTTTTTCAAAATTCAAGATGGCCGCCATACAAGGCCAATTCGGGTCATTCTACGCGAGCCCGCAGGGCGAGCGCCAGCGAGGCCGGAGGCCGAGCTGCGTAGCGAGGGCGAAGCCCGAGCCCCTCGGACCACCTTCCCCGTCATGTGACCCCCCCCCCTCACCCCCTTACAACCCCCTCCCCCAAGTAACTAGCAGCGAGGCCGCAGGCCGAGCTGCCGCGAGCCCGGAGGGCTCGCTGAGTGGCGAGGCCGAAGGCCGAGCCATTAGGTTCTTGACATTTTTCATCCCCCCCCCCCTCACCCCCCTAAGATTTTTTGGAATTTCAACTGAACATCTAATACGGTTGCGGCCATTCGGTTTTTGACCCTTTTTCAAGCACCACAAGCTACCTCACCCACCTTCGACTGCCCAAGGTTCATGACCCTCCTCAACAGCTGCACCAACACCTCGCGGGCTGCTCGCAGCCCGCGCCCCCACCCGAAATACTAGTTATTATAATATATAAAGCTACATTACCACTCACTCACTGACTGATTGACATGGTTGTTTGACCTGTTCCCATCATGGTGGAGGAAAATGATTGACGGTGTCGTATAGTGGGTGCTCCAGTGAGTACCAGAAAAATCTGACATCTCGAAGATTGAAGAAACCTGATGGTAGACCCCTACTGCCTGCATAAACGGTAAGACCTAGGGGGATGGTTTTTTTTTCAAAATGTAGGGGGTTGTAAGCAATTTCAAATGTCGATGTTTTTTTTTTAATTTTTTCAAAATTCAAGATGGCCGCCATACAAGGCCAATTCGGGTCATTCTACGCGAGCCCGCAGGGCGAGCGCTAGCGAGGCCGAAGGCCGAGCTGCGTGGCGAGGGCGAAGCCCGAGCCCCTCGGAATACCTCACCCGACATTTGACCCCCCCCCCCTCACCCCCATACAACCCCCTCCCCAAGTAACTAGCAGCGAGGCCGCAGGCCGAGCGGCCGCGAGCCCGGAGGGCTCGCTGAGTGGCGAGGCCGAAGGCCGAGCCATTTGGTTCTTGACATTTTTCATCCCCCCCCCCTCACCCCCCTAAGATTTTATGGAATTTCAACTGAATATCTAATACTGTTGCGGCCATTCGGTTTTTGACCCTTTTTCACGCACCACAAGCTACCTCACCCACCTTCGACTGCACAAGGTACATGACCCTCCTCAACAGCTGCACCGACACCTCGCGGGCTGCTCGCAGCCCGCGCCTCCACCCGAAATACTAGTTTATAATATATAAAGCTACATTACCACTCACTGACTCACTGATTGACATGGTTGTTTGACCTGTTCCCGATATGGTGGAGGAAAACGATTGACGGTGTCGTATAGTGGGTGCTCCAGTGAGTACCAGAAAAATCTGACATGTTCAAGATTGAAGAAACCTGATGGTAGACCCCTACTGCCTGCATAAACGGTAAGACCTAGGGGGATGATTTTTTTTCCAAAATGTAGGGGGTTGTAAGCAATTTTAAAAGTCGATGTTTTTTTTTTAATTTTTTCAAAATTCAAGATGGCCGCCATACAAGGCCAATTCGGGGCATTCTACGCGAGCCCGCAGGGCGAGCGCTAGCGAGGCCGGAGGCCGAGCTGCGTGGCGAGGGCGAAGCCCGAGCCCCTCGGAATACCTCCCCCGTCATGTGACCCCCCCCCCTCACCCCCTTCAACCCCCCCTCCCCTAAGTAACTAGCAGCGAGGCCGCAGGCCGAGCTGCCGCGAGCCCGGAGGGCTCGCTGAGTGGCGAGGCCGAAGGCCGAGCCATTGTGTCAATCGCCCCCCACCCCCTTTACCCCCTAAATTGCCCCCAATTCTCAACTGCATGCGATTTGGCTCAAAATTGATATCTAGGGGTTTCAGACGCCGTGGAACTCGAAACTGCACTCCATTTTTGAATCCAAGATGGCGGCGAATTTTTTTTTTAAATTTTTTCAACCTTGTCGGTTTTGACTCAAATTTTGGAATTGGGGGTTTAGGGCCTCGCGGAACTCGAAACTGGATGTCATTCTGGAATCCAAGATGGCCGCCCACTCCTTTCCTCACTTATTCCATACTGAACGAGTTTCTTTACCCATTGGCTCAACTGAATACTTTAACAACCCTCCTCAACAGCTGCACCGACACCTCGCGGGCTGCTCGCAGCCCGCGCCCCCACCCGAAATACTAGTTAATTATGTATGAATGAAATATTTTTCTAAATTTTCCGCTGTTCGGAATTCAAACTCTGTCAAATGTCAAATTTCTACCAACTTATGCTGCACATGTAACGTGCGTTACAGAATATATCATACATAAAAAAAATGGTATATATTGTGTCCGAGTCGTCAGCAACTCAAAGAGTTTGTGTCGCTTGTGACTTCCTCTGGCAGGTCCATATTATTCCTAAGTCCATAGGCACATTCGGGCTGCTTCAATGGTCTTCGAAGTTTACAATATTAATGAAATATATGGGATATAAAGTACACAATCTACGGCGTCTCTTATGAATTGACACATACAGTTATCGTACGAGATGATTATAAGGAAAAATAAATGAAAATGATACTACACCTCATGAACAAAGATACTTGTACCTCTAGAATACATGCGGTTAATCCTGTTAATCAAACTAACATTCTGACTACAGTACGACAGTGAGGAATGCAAACGAAAACCCTCGGATTTATAGTTATATACTAGAGGTGTTATAATCGCTTGTTAACCTTGAGAGAGGATGTGCACGTGGTTACGTCAACCGATATGATATGATTATTAGCATAGAATGGGGGTATCAGACTTATTTTTGGGGCTAAGTCCTAGTTTTCTACTCATTGAGTCTACGTGCGTGTTTGGTTTTCTACACTAATTAAAAACTATTGGCACAGTACTGGTTTAATGAACCAATTATTTTTCAAAACCAATGCAAATAAAGACACAAAAAAACAACTTATCCCGGTATCTCAAATAATAAAATTAAATCGGTTTCTGAACCAGTTGAAAACCCAAATGGAAACTTAGGTACGCTTTATATAAAATAAAAAACTCACTACTATCTTTTTATCATGTGTTGACCCCGTTTTAAATATATTTTCTCACAGTATTTCATAGATAAGGTGATTAGGTGCTATCTACCGTATCTTCTTTTCGAGTCGTTATATCTATCTATGGCTCACTTACTGAAAAAATATGTAGACAGAGATGAAAAAAAGGTATTTTAAGACTAATTTATATCAGTATCTTCGTTTGTTGTGTACACACTTTTGTCATCTAGATTTCTAGACATTTTCTATATAAGCAAGCAATCGCTTGATGGTGATGTTATTATAAGTGATTACCGCTTATATTATGAAGAGGAAAGATTTGTGTCTTGGTAATAAATTGACTCAAAAACTACTAGACCAACTTTAAGAATTATTTTACCAATAGAAAGCGTAGTCGCGAAGCTCAAATAATAGGGATCATCTCAAATATTTTATTTGAATGTAATCTAAGGTACAAAAAAATTGCCTACAAACGTCATTTTTTAACGAGCGCTGTGTGTGAACTATTGATGTTTCTGATATCTAAGCGTGTTTCCTATAAAATTGTCACCCAAGATGCTTTTGGATCTCGGGTATGGGGGCTGGGGATCAGCCCGGCGGCCTGAATAGATTTTGTGAAAAATTCATGTCCTCATCTGAGATACTTCGAATTATGGGGTTCAAGGAACGGAGGTCGACTAAACTTGTGACAAATACGAAAACCACGAGGATGAAATAAAAATATTATAAATTTGATATGATATTGTATATATTTTTTTAAGCGACAGAAGAGTAGAAGTTTTTTGGACTGCGAGAATGGGAAAAAGGTATTTGGGATGATACTTGCTCGCTAGAATTAGGGGATGAGAAAGTAGCAGCTGGGGAGGTCAGGAGCGCATACCCGATGCCATACAACTACCGGACAGGCAGTTTGGATGAACCTTTTAACGCATTAAAGGACAGTAAACGGCTACAGCAGTTATAACAATATAACTTCTATTGTGTCTCTATAGTGTCCAGTAATTCGTTAAGACTTGTTTTTTTATTTTATATTTTCAAGTTATGCCGAAATATAATGATAATAATCTTGCCCACGTCAGATAAAGATCTAGGCGCAGCTGTTATTAGATACATAGTTGCCTTTCTTTACATTTTTGCTCGCTAAACTTAAAATTTAGACAAACAATAGAATGAGAGTCATTCCATCTGCTTATGACGTAATCGGAAAAGATCAACGTAGTGAACTTTTTAATTATTAATTTCTATAGGCGATATAATTCCATAAAGGACAAAAAGGTATTATTTTCCACAAGTCACAAACACAGATGATGAATTCATTCAACGTTATTGTCTTTTGTGGCCACTGTTCTGTGCATAATTGTCTCAACACATTGACCTCCATGTTATGACTAACACATCCATAGATTAGCTTGATGAGGAATTTGTAATTAGATTACTTGTTTTTTCATTTTTCATGTTTTAGTGTGAGTGGCTAACGCTGAGGATAGTTTTATCAAGCTATTTAAAGGCATCTGATGTAGCTTAACGACTGCATTCAATGATGACAACGATCATCGGTTTAACGTTTATGAAGCCGAAGTAGTTCGAGTATTTATGCCACTTATGGTCAACTCAGTTGTGTCGTTCAGAGAGGTCAAAGAGAGCGGAGGATAGGAAAAGGTGGAAAATACTGCACTGAGATGAACAAAGTCTTAGATGATGATGATGATGGTCAACCATCTCAATTTTGACCACTCCCTGGGATGCCTAACATGCGTTAACGCTTATAACGCCCAATGGGCCATCGAGAAGCGTTCGACGAAATTGGTTGAAATTCTCGAAATACAATTTGTATTTTTAGCGCAACAAGGAAAGGTATAGCAAAAGAGAGTCACATTCAGCACTCAGAATACATAATTAATGTTCATTGTTAACACATTCAACTCGTGGGTTGTTATGACTCAGAATCGCACAGAAACGAGAATAACAAATTAGATTACCTACTGAAATGAAGCGTTCGTCACTATTGGCGAATTTTTAGCAACGAAGAGCAGGATGCTATGTCGTATTATCATCATCATTAGGTCTTTTTCAGTCTACACCGCAGAAACCAGGCCCTTTCTGTGCTATCAGAGCCATACCTTGACTCAACCTATCAACATAAACAACTTTTGTTATGGAACCAATGCTGAAATTTCAATATTATTTTTACCTTTTCCATACATTTGGTCGGATCAGCTGGACACTTTTGTATGGGTATGTTATTTTTTTTGAGTTCCCAGCATTAATCGCATATCAAAAGTTGTTCATGTTGATGGGCTAAGTCACCCCTTAAAGTTTGTGTACTGATTTCAAAATAAGGATGTATATTAGCCAAAGCATTCAGAGGATTTGGCCTACACTCTCCATGCTGGCCGGACGGCTTGGAGATATGTCGTATGAAGTAGCAGAAAAGGAATTTACGGTCTCTTTAAACAAATCAAAATCAACAGTATCGTGCATTTTTATGTCAACAGACTTGAAAACTGTAGAACGATTAGGTACTTTCTACTGTGTCTGGAGTAGTGGCCATGAAAGTGTTAAGCATATTATACAGCGTTTAAATTGACCCTCGAACTTAGGCTCGTCAATATAGACAACTTTTTCTATGGGATAAAACTGGAAAATAATGAAAAAAACCGGCCAAGTGTGAGTCAAACTCGCGCAATCAGCACCATCTTACCAAATTTCACCTAATTTGGTTGAGTAGATTCGGAGAAAATCGGCTGTGACAGACGGATGGACAGACAGACGCACGAGTGATCCTATAAGGGTTCCATTTTTCATTTTTTGTACGGAACCCCAAAATACGACATTCTCGTACGAAAGTGTTCAGGCGCCCGGGCAATTAAGAAAGTAAAAAAAATCGAGTTTGAACTCGATTTTTTGTCCCATTGGAAAAGCTTTTCATATAACGGCTTCAGTCATCACGCTGAATAGCTTCACAGACCTTCAGGTTATTCTTATTTGTAATTCTTTATAAAGACCAATCCTACTTTTAATTCCAATAAATACATCAAATATGTTTTCGTCTTTCCAGTAATCATCTCGGTGTGTTGGGTGTCCGGAGCTTTCGTGGGGCTGCTGCCCCTGTTCGGCTGGCACGCGGACGTGGAGGCGGCGCCAGGGTGCTACTTCGTGGAGGTCATGGACTATAACTACCTGCTGTTCCTCTACTTCGCCACCATCGTGACGCCGAGCGTGCTGCTGGCCGCGTTCTATGCTCATATCTACAGAGTTGTTGTCAAACAGGTCAGTAAAAAACATTTTTACATAGGCAGTAGTATTTTACATACTTTGTGTACATATTTGATCAGTTATACAGGTAAGCCGCTTTCTCTGTTCTGCTGTGGGTAAGCCGAAGTTCTAGTTCTGTATTTCTCTAAGTTCTTTAATTAAAATAAATTAAATTAAATTAAATAATCATTTATTTCGACCACTGAGATCATAATTTACAATTATACAATAAAATAGTTAATTGATAGAAATAAAAATATTATAAATTACAAAAATAAATTAAGTATTTACAGTCTGTACATGAATCATTGCAGCATGATTCATGTACAGACAGTCAAATCTATTGGCAAATACCCTTAGAACGGCGCTGGAACTAGCTCGAACCCTGCGCACCAGGGATGTACACCGCTTGCGCATGGTGGCATAAAAACAGTCCACACGAAACTCTGCAAACATCCCCGACGCGCTGCAGAATCGAGGCAGCCCCATCATCATTCTAAAGGCATTATTGTACTGGACGCGCAAGGCGCTGTACTGTTTCTGGGTATATTTCGCCCACAGACTACTCGTGTAGAAGGACGTACAAAATGCCCTAAAAAGGGTAATTTTGACATCCTCCGAACAACGAGCAAATCTGCGCGCGATCATATTCGCCCTAACAGTCAGCGCCCTGCGTTCCCTTTCTATATCAGCATTGTCTTTCAGGTCAGCGGTAACTATGTGTCCAAGATATTTAAAACACTCAACCCTTTTTAGCGGTGTCCGATTAAGCTTTATAGTTGGTATGTTACCCACACGCTTACCGCTGGCCCGAAAGACCATGCATTCACTTTTAGACACGTTGTATACTAGCCCGTGCTTAAGTGCATAACGCTCACAAATAGCCAGCAGCTTCAATAACCCACATGCCGAGGCACTCAGCAGCACCATTATATATTAAGTGTCTCTTTATAAACCAAATAGTATTGGTGTAAAGTTTTAACTTAAAGAAATTGTTGACTTTTTTACATTTTTAGGTAAAAACATTATGCCATGGATTATATGATAAAATATACTTAAATACCTATTATATAGATCAGTAAGACAAAATAAGAACCTTTAATATAATACAAGAGCATTCTCCCTCTAATTGCACTCACTATTTCTAGAAGTAGTTTTCTTTCCGTTATAATATGAAGTTTGCTTTCTATTATACCGCTAAATGTTACCGCATAATATGTCTCTTAAAACAATAGCTTTGGTCAAACTATAGGTAGATCCATATTGACACAAATGTACCACGTATTACGATTTTAACCATTTGCTGTGTCTTCTTTCCAGCTAAGTGAGGTGATGACGGTGGAAGGGAGTCGAGGGCGGATGGCCGGAGGCACGATGCTGCGCGTCCTCGGAGCCGCCCAGAAACGCGAGGTCAAAGCCACGCAGAACCTCGCCATTATCGTCTTCTTCTTCATCATCTGCTGGATCCCGCTCTACACAATGAATGCCATCAAAACATTCAGACCAGAATTAGACATCCCAAACCCTCTCACTTACTTCTGTATTATATTCTCTCATCTGAACTCCGCTATTAACCCATTGCTCTACGCATACCATTTAAAAGACTTCCGGGCAGCACTCAAAGGTCTTTTATGTACCATAATTGGAAGAGGAGTACCTATTCCAGCAGCATATAGACCACCAGTGCCCATGAGACGGCCGGCGTTAGAACGATGTAATGCTCTGAGAGAGCGACCGAAAGTATACGTAAATTCTCCTGTATGGTTAAGGCAGAAAGAAGCTGAAAACGCAGCAGTAGAAGAGAACAGAGTTGTAGCTATAACAGCGCCAGTGGTTCCGGATGTAGAACCATTTTTAAATCGTGTTACAGATAGTTCTAGCGGCCATCATACTCCCGAAGGTCGGGAAGGGGATGGTCCGTACCTTATAGACGGTAATCAGGAGAGGTGTCAAAGTCCATATAAGAGAGTGGAGGACCTGATTCGAAGAGTAAAGAGCGTCAGTGGCGACAGCTGACACGAGGCGTGCCGGTCGGTGCCGGCGTATAGTGTTACTTGATAACGAAGCTTTAATGTCAAAGACATTCCTGTAGATACGACCGCAATGTTACCAAAGATGGGTCGCACTAACACTTCTTTTTACGGCTTAAAAAGTTTTATCACAGAGCACGGATAGCCGCTCGCGAGTGCGCGAGCTACAGTCAAATTCCCTGCTCTGTGAGTTTATGGTCTTATTGTGATGACTTTTAGCTAAAGTAGACAATATAACCACATGCCGCCTACCTATTTCCTACAATGGTTCAATGACGGAACTCAATACAGTATATCAAAAAGAATCCTTATGTCACAATTATTGTATGAATGTATGATCATTACTATACAGCGAGTAATTATTGACCCTTGACATTCCCTAAAAGGACTGGGGTATGAATCAGATCGTCAATATAAACAATTTTTCCTTTGGGAACACGTTTTTTTTTACTTTCCCGTATTACTTGCCCGGGCGGCCGAACACTTGTATGAAAATGTCGAATTCTTTTTTGAGTTCCCAGCTTGTATCCCATAAGAAAAGTTGTTTAGTCAATTTACATCTTAATATATTTAAGAAAAATAAAGAGAAAGGTGCGACTCAAAATTACTATCTCTTAACAATAAGTAACGAATATTTATGAAGATTTACTATTTATATTTTAGATATGACAAGTTTTAAAGTTAATATGCTGTACTGTATGTTATTATTGTTGCTTGTGGGCAGATTCAGTCAATTGTTGCTTGAAATATACATGCCAGTATTCGAATCGTTTTTATTATTTAACCCTTGATTATGCCAAGACCTCTTTATCATTCTTAGGAATCGTATGACTACTCTATCTACCCCGTATAGGATGTAGATGTGCCAATATATAAGCACGTGTCTTTATCATGTATAGGATACGATAAAGGTATCTACGAATATCATGTTTATGAAATGATAGAAGTATTTTGGTTACCTGTATCATAAAGATGAAAGTTCTAGGTAGGTTCTAGGTAGTTATAGGTAGGTATTGTTTGAATTAAATAGGCTCCGAAACTATTAAACCGATTTTCAACATTCTTTCACCATCTACAACGAAACCTAATTTGTAAAACGATGAAGTCGTGTGAAAATTTTCTTGTTTAAAAATAATAATCGAACGAAAAACATTCGCTAGGTCGACATTCTGTTTTCCAGTGCTGAACTGCTGACAAATACGGTTGGTGCTACCAAAGGTGTCAGGTGAGCAGCCTGCCGTAAAATATAGACAAATTATATTACTAAAAGTATGAATCTGTGTAACTTTACTGTCGGTAGTGACTTAGCCTATGAATATGACCAAATGTCCCTCAGAAATCAATGCTGCAAAACTCAAAATAATTTTCGACATTCCCCACAAATTACTCGGGTGGTTAAACACGATTGTATGTTTTTTTTTGTTTTCTGCTTTGGTTCCATAAGAAAAGTTGTTCATATTGACGGGCTGAGTCACCCCTCCAAAGGACTGTCAAGGGTACATTTACATGTAAAAGTGAGTTTTTTTGTTTTTAAGCTTTCATGCCTTAACTACTAAAGCCCAACATAAAAAAAATTTGCATAGCATCCTTTCATCCCGGAATAACTATTGATCCCAAGGGAACGACAGCAGCGCAAGCGGAATCGCCAAAGAGCACTAGGAATCGCGAGCAAAAGCTTGTGCTGTCCGTAGTTCATAGAATAATCAGGATGAGAAACCTAAGAAACGAAACGTGTTGCGACACAAGCTCACACACATCAATTTTCTCTACATTTTTCCCTGTTCCAAACTAAAACTTAAAACATCCCAAATGTTACATTCGTAACTAAAGTAAGAGACACTCACAGATCTGTTATCTATGTACAAGCGCGCAGAGTATCTCACAAGTGACACTTTTGTCACTTGTGATATACCTACTCAGCGCCCGGTCCATACTATTCCTGCTGTTTTTATTTTTTTTTATTTTTTTATTTTTTTATTTTTTTTTTATTCAGGAAAAACAAACAGTTTATATACAACAAATAAAAGTTAAATAAACAGAAAGGTTTACAAGATACGACTTATTATATCTGTAACCAACGACGTTTTTCACAGTTTATATATATATACATAATAAAACAGAAAGATGCTACTAGAGAGTATACATATGAAAAAGCTGAAAAAGACCTAATATATTTATAATAGTATATATATATAATAGTAATATAGTTATAATAGTAAACCCCCAGTTCCGACGCACCATTGCATTGCATACTCAATGCAACCTCCCAAACGCTCGGATGTTGTAGAGGTTTCTTTTGGGCCGCGGTTCACTTATCGCCATTTATAGAAATTGTCTTCTATTCTAAAAGTTCTTTTGCAGATGCCGACCTTCGTCACGCAGCGGTCAACACACAAGTGGTTCCGGGTTCGATCCCCTGATAGGTCTTTTTCAGATTGGCCTAGGATTGGATGTATATCTTTGTAACTATAGATGTCGTAAAAGGCGACTAAGGAAACACAAGATAAATAAAGCTTATAAACATCAAAGAGACCTCTCCAACCCGTCTGGCCAGCGTGGAGCGTGTAGGCCAAATCCTCTGACAACTCAGGCTAGTAATGGCTCTGATAGTACAGAGAGAGAGGGTCGTGCTCCTACAGTGGAGACTAGAAAGACCTGATGATGATGATGATGATTGCAGCACCATCAATACAAAGCATCATCTAAATATTAGTCTCGACCTTAGAGTATAAATATAAGGTCTCGACTGACGATCAACAAAAATATCAGTCTGGTCTACAAGTCTGCACTGAAGGAGGCGGAAAATATAAATTGAAACAATAATTACGACCTTGCAAAAATTACCTGCTTGATGTCAAACAGGTTTTATTGTTTTTTTTTATTGACAGATTCGCAAACTTCTTCATAACAATGTGTACGTACTGCTATCTATTGAAGTAATAAGAAAATATGTATGTGAACAGCGCCATCTTCTTTTAGTTTTCATCAACGACAACGTGAGGAACAAAACCACCTTTCTCTTCCGAAATGGTTTCCGCTATTTTGACCAGATGGCTGCCATTGTTCTCTGCGTACTTTTTGCTTTTATTAAAATCTGGGGGCACGGTTGCCAAGTCAATCTATTTATTTTAACATAAAAGATTTTTAATTTTAATATGGTGACAATAAGATACTGTTAGGTTAGCTAATTACGTAATAACTTAAGACAAAAGGTCACTTTAGTAGGGACTTAATAAATTTACCGACTTGGTATTACATGGATCTCACAACTTTTTACGGTAGAAGAACAGAGTAGCGAGACTTTGGTTTTTCACAAGTATTGTTTTTGATGGCATTTTTATTACATGCATACTTTACAAATGTGTTATGACTAAATAGTTTAACAATAAATAAAAATTTAAACCACAAATAAAAAAAGGTCGGGTAGATCGATGCCCCGTGGTAGCGTGCCCAGAAGGCTGGCAGCATTGCCATGTCTATTTAAATATTATAGTAAGTATTATCAAAGACAATATAATAATAACGTAGTATTATTTATAAGCGCCGTGTGGTTCCCGGCAGAGTAGAATAGGACCACTCCAAGTCATCTCGTGGATGTCGTAAAAGGCGACTAAGGAAACACAAGCTAAACAAAGCTTATTAACATCAAAGAGACCTCTCCAACCCGTCTGGCCAGCGTGGAGAGTGTAGGCCAAATCCTCTGACTACTCAGGCTAGTATATGGCTCTGGTAGTACAGAGAGGGTCGTGCTCCTGCAGTGGAAACTAGAAGGACCTGATGATGATGATGATGATGATTTATAAGCGGCTTCCAAAATTCTGTTACAAACCTACTTACATTGTCTATAAATGTTTCTATCTTCACTTTGATTTGAAGGAGCAATATCGTGGATAAATTGCAGATTTTGAGCAATGGCTCGAATATCTCCGTAAAAGTTATTATCCAAAAACCGACCATGTGCGAGTTGGAATCGCACACATACTTAAACCTACTTACTATTTAACTACAAAAATGCTCAAAAACATGTTCGTTGGATGGGCTAATGCAATATAATAAATATATATCTAAATAATAAAAAATAATCAAATGCAATAAAATAAGGACACGCAATAAAACCTCTTCGCAATCCTGAATTATTCTGTTCTTTAATAAATTTTCGGTATTTTAAGAAAGGGTTAGGAAAGGCTGTAATTTGAATACTCTATTTTATAATTGTCTTGGGAACCGACACCAGTCTTATTAATTTTGCATGTAATGATTCTGCTGAGGTGGTCAAGGACTTTGTCACTTGATATAATGGCTGTATTTTAATTATTTATTGAAATAGAAGACATTTTACTTTATTTAAGATAACATGTATATAGAAACGTTTTTTTTTCCATCATCAAAAATGCAGTTTTCACCAATATCATCATCATAAGGTCTTTTAAAGTCTCCACTGCAAGAGCATGACTCTCTCTGTAAGAGCCATATATTAGCCAGAGCAGTCAGAGGATTTGGCCTACACTCTCCACGCTGGCCAGATAGGTTGGAGAGGTCTTTTTGATGTTTAAGCTTTGTTTAGCTTGTGTTTCCTAACTCGCCTTCTACGACCCACGTGAAGACTTAGAATGGTCCTTTTCTACTCTGCTGGGAACCACACGGCAAGGAGTCTTTAAATTATTATTTTTTTATAAATAATACAAAGATTAGCATTGCTATGAAATGATCTTCAAACCAACAACTAATTTTAGTGGGCTCGAATTCTAAGCACCAACGCATTAATCCATACTGGTGGTATATATAGTATATGTAACCTTTCTCAAAATGTAAAAAAAAAACATGTTTGGCACTAACAGAAAGGCAAAAAGTAAGCTTTGACGCTCCTATAGTAACACTAGCGCCACCCAGCAATTAGTTCTTTTAATCCTAAATTATATTGAATTTTAAAAATCTAACAAGTAGCTTTAGCTAGTAAATTATTTGTAGTATTTTTGTATTCATTTTCACTAATATTCGTTTGATAAAATAAGAGAAAAATCGGTTACCGAGTATAAATATGGCACTAGTAAATTACTTATATTATACAAAAAATACTATAAGTAAATTAGCAGTTTTGTACTTGTTAGATTTTTAAAATTCGATACGGTTTATGATTTAAGGAATTTAATTGCTGGATAGCGCTAGTGCTACTATAAGAGCGCCTTAATTAAGTATTTTTGTTGAAATTGAATGATACTTAAAATATTTTCAGCCCTATGAGATTATTCAATTTCATAATTATACAGCATGACTGACAATAACGAGGTACAAATTAACACCTTTAATGAACTGGTTACTTAATTTTAGCCCTTTTTTCAATTTATTATCGCAGTCCAAAACATTTGTTCTTTCAAAATGTTGTTTAAAAACCTCAAGAATTATTTTTTATTTACTAAAAGTAGGATCTCTAAAAACTCCTGCGATACGCTCTTTTGGATTATTAATATCTTGGCAACAATTGGGGGCTTTTCCTTATTCCAAAATGGGATCTCTGGTTTGTATTTCTTTGTATCTAAGAATAGAATAAAGCCAAAGGTTTCACACATTTTTAAACGACTACCCAAAAAAAGTGTATGTAAATATTGGAAGTGAGTTGCTTGATTACACCAGAAATTTTTATGGGTCAATAGATTTTTCAACTGGGTGTCGTTGAAAAGCATTTGCAGTAAAAAAAAAACCTATTTTACTCTAGAGAAATAAAGACCGAGTAATTTTATTTTTATTCAAAAAATATATTCGTGTAAGTATCCAGTTATTTGTTGAATAAGGAATTTTCGGTAAATTCAATAGAGACTCGGAAGACATTCATTAACAAAAAGAAACAACAGTTGATTTTGTTGACTCGTATGTTCATATCACAGTTAGGTGAATTTGATTTTGTAATTTTTCCACGTAATATCAGTAGCATTTTATTTTTCAGTACTATTTTGGTTTTTACACTTGTCTCTCCTATTCTACGTGTACATCTCTGGGACCATTGCGTACAACGTGTACTATGCCAAGGATAAAGACGATTTTGTTAACAGTTTCTTCAACTTATCTGTATTCGTTCTAATATTTAACGCTTCAGTCTTTATATTATGGAAAAGGTATTGAACATATCACTATCCCTAACATATTATAAAACAAAGTCCCCCGCCGCGTCTGTCTGTCTGTCTGTCTTTTCGCGATAAACTCCAAAACTACCGAACCGATTTTCATGCGGTTTTCTCTAATGGATAGCATGGTTTTCGAGGAAGGTTTTAGTATATAGTTTGTTAAGTTTTTGTATACATTTTTGTATATACCAACGATATTTGTTGGAGGTGTCGTAAAAAAATGAGCCGTTTGGGAGCTTTCAATGAAAACGCTGTCTAAACCCTTTGAGATATAACAAAACAATGTATGGTGGATGGCATATGTCTATATATTAAGAATAACATACTATATTCATTTTAATACTTTAAAAAATGGGCAATTGTCAAAGATCACGCGCAGGCCAAACCCTTAGAGCTAGAAATTTGAAATTTTCCTCACGTATTCCTCTTATGACGTAAGCATCCACCAAAGAAGGATTTTTCAAAAGTCATCCCCTAAGGGGGTGAAATAGAGGATTAAAGTTTATATGAAACTTTTTATTCCTTGGACATATTTGTATGAAATTTCGTGTGAATTGAGAACGGCAAAAATAATGAGTAACATTTTTAATAGTTTCCCGAAATTAAACCTCTAAGGGGGTAAATCGGGGTATATGTTTAGTTTACCGCCTTGTAGCGTCATATTTTATAATCCCCGCATTCCAAACCTGAAGTCACCGCGGACGAAGTCGCGGGTAACTGCTAGTAAACTTTATTTGGTAACTTACAATATCAATGTTTCCTTACTTAGTTATACAAGTTATATTCAGGTTAAAATTCACGTGAGGTAGAAGAAAGAACGAGTAAACACGTAGAAAGAAACCCCTGCTAAAATAATGAAAAATCAAGCACTTAACAAAAATATGGTGAACTTTGTAACTTGTGTTGTATCATTACCAAAATGCAACAGAATTATATAAATTCATGCACTACTTCTAAATTCTATTATTGCCTATTTTTCGGATCTAGGAACTCTAGTATTGATCGCAGCAATCAATCAAAGTTTATTAAAAATTAAGCTTATATTTCATATGTAATAATTTTAATTGATTATTGATACTAAAAGTGTGGTTTAAGAGTTGCCTGGAAGCGCATGTCTCCATACAAACGGAAAAAGGGAATTGTGGCAATATTTGATAATTTTAGGGCAAAATTAAGCATCCAATCAATTAATCTCATTATAATCTACGTACGTTCCTATACAGTTTGGTTAAAATACCAGTGGTTTGAGAATTACAAGTCTTTTCAAATTTGTATGGAAATCTTGAGAGGCGTATAATTCTCAAAAAATTGATAATTTAACCAAACTGTATATGAACGTACGTAGATTATAATGAGATTAATCGATTGGATGCTTAATTTTGCCCTAAAATTATCAAATATTGCCACAATTCCCTATTCTAGAAATAATTCAGAATCATCTACATTTTAGATCTAGTATAAGGGATGTGCTAAAACTTGTAAAGGTAAACGACAATCTGGCAACAGAGTCTGAAAGATTTATAAAGAAACACGGCGTCTTTTTGAGAACCATCAAAAGAATGGCACTGTCTTGCTTAGCGTTCCATTTTGTTAATGATGTCCTTATCTTCACAACTGCAAGGATTATGGACACTAATAATATTGCTATCGCTTCATGTACGGGTAAGTTTACCACCATGAATACTGGTTCCCTAATCTGACTTAAAATCAACAAACGTTATAGAACCAATTTAGATACTAAAATTCTGCCTAACAATATAATTTTAAATTTATTTTTTAAGTTGTTTCACTCTCTGCACTGTCCGCTCTAAAATAAAGGCGTGATTACTATAGTATATTTTACACGCCACATTTTTTTTCGTAACATTCAATTGCAATATAGAAATAAGAGCTACGGAGCTATTCATTTTCTATTTGCAGCCTATACTGTCCCTATCTCTCTTTCGGCATTGTTGCAGGGTGTGCCCTAGGCCGTGTGGTTCCCGGCAGAGCAGAATAGGACCACTCCAAGGCTATCCGTGGATGTCGTAGAAGGCGACTTAGGAAACACAAGCTAAACAATGCTTTTAAATTTTAAAGAGACCTCTCCAACCCGTCTGGCCAGCGTGGAGAGAGTAAGCCAAATCCTCTGACTACTCTGGCTAATATATGGCACTGGTAGAACAGAGAGGGTCTTGCTCCTGCAGTGGAGACTAAAAACACCTGATGATGATGATGACTGTCCCATTGCAGGGCAAAGGCCTTAGAGTCCTTGCCCTTGCGTTCAAGGGCTTTTGATCACTTTTTGGTTTCCAGGCTTTCTTTAAATTAACGACATTGTTAAAATCTAAAAGTAAAACCATGAATTTATTATAAAAATTTATTGAAAACCTTGAAATTTGTACTAAGAGCCTTAATTATTTCGACTTTTGCATTACAGGATTAAGTCCTTTGTCAGGAAGTGGGAACATGGCAATCTGCAAAGCTGTACTAACGTTACAAGAGTTCACCGCTATCGCCGTAGTGGGCACCTACGACGTCCTTCTAATATTCCTGACATCACATACGACAGCTATGTGCAATTTACTGAAACATGAAATTAACAGTCTCATCGAAATCTTCCACAGCTCAAATCCAGACAAAAATGCATTAATTTCCAGTCGTCTTCAAAATATTATTCACCGTCACGCGAAGATCTTACAAACCGTGAGAAAGTTACAAAACATATACAGCGTTGCAATTGGAGTAGACTTCAGTAACCATGCTGTTTCTGTGTTGCTTTTCTTCGTATTACCTCTCGATGTTTGTATAAAATTTGGCCCTCTTGTGTATCATAACTTTTTGGTATTCTTTTTATACTGTCTGTTAGGACAGAGGCTTACAACGGCTGCAGAGAGAGTAGAAATGGCGATTTATTGTTGTGGTTGGGAGAATTTTGCTCAGAGAGACCGAAAGGTGGTATTGTTAATGCTAAAGCAGTCGCAGAAGCCCGTGATGTTGGTGGCAGCTGATGTAGTGCCAATACGGATTTATACTTTTGCGAATACCATGCAAATTATTTACAAGTTCGTTACTGTTTTCAAAGTTTAGAATTATCTGTGGCTATTGTTCTTGGCAGTCTAGAAGTAAGTAGCTAGGCCTATTTGCATGTTTGAAATTCTAAATTAAAGTATTTTATTTGTGTGAAGTTTTATTTTCCTAACAAAATATTAAATACATACGACATTTTAAATAATTTCCCTTTTTGGCATAAGCTCATAAGCGTGTTCGATAACTTATAAAAGTTATCGAAAAAAAAATTGTGTGTTTTGATGGAAATGATTGCCTGAACTAAGCTGAAATCAAGTATTATGGCCTGAAACTGAAAACAATATTCTCATAATATTTTGAAATTTGAGTACATGTTATTTATATTCTAACTTTATTCTATTAATTTTAATATGTATAGATCAGTCAATTTCTTGACAATTGACTCACTAAAAACCTACCCTTTTCTTTCAATGGTTAGTTTTTGAATATGCAAGTGCAATACCTTAATGGACATATTGGAATGTACCACCCGAGCTGAGCTTCGGTATGTAAACTGAGTTATTTTGAAATCAGAAATCAGATAGTAGAATCATTTATTAGTTCCTTCTATGTAAGCTAAATTAGGGCATGCAGATATTCATTAAACTTATTTATTATATAAATAAGTTAGTTACACAGATAGTTTATTACTCAGATTAATGCTTATGCTATGTGCTTTTGCTATATGCTTTTTATTTAAGAAAAAGTTACTGTTCCCGAGGGATATACAGTATTACCACTTTTATAAGTTAAACCGATGTACCTGCGCAGAAGTCATATTTTTGCATGGCGCGAAAATACCCGTCCACTATTGGCTGATGTGTACGCGCCATGCGGCGACTCGACCACTCACGGCAGTCGTGCGAGTATTGCGAGAGAGATAGCACGAGTCCTGTTGTTTTTGGATTTCAAATCTTATTTTGTAGCAATAAGATCTTTATTTGATTGATGTTTTCAGTCGGCCCCATATCGGCGGTAGGTTGCGCTATTCTGCGCCATCGAACAATGCCGATATAACTTATTAAAGTGGTAGTACTGTACATTAATGCAAGCGGAGCCGCAAGCGAAAGCTAGTTTTTTTATTTATGTAAAGTAGAAAAATTATTAAAGTTTCGAATGACTCCTGTGAATAAAGAATACGCCGAAAAAAAAAAAGGCCAAACCATCCAGCTCCTTCAATAAAAATTTACTATCGTTGAACTAATAATTGCTTCCAGAACTAACATTTTACATGCATAGGTCTACGTTATAAAAGATGTATGTTAAAAATATAGAGTCCAAAAACATAAGTATGTTATCTAAATGATTCTATAAAAGAGAAAATATGGTGAACTATAATTACCTTTATATTTCTTTTCAATAAAGTTATAAAAGTACAAAGATCAAATCGCCGATTCGATCACGTGGATTATTTTTCTACTATTTCTCATTTTTAATTTTATTAACGTGTACTAATACATCATTGTAAATGCATAAAACCTTCTCCTAGTCTCAAACTTCTTAGTCCAACAGAAAAGACATACTTTGTTTTTGATGAATCATGAACTCTTGCAATATTTTTGTTAGTTTATTTTTCTCTTATTTTATTTTGCTTTAGTATTTATTATCATCAATCACCAGCTTCCGGATGCTCTAAATTATTCGTAAAACTCCTTATGGCATAAATTTTTATACCTATAGAATACATATTCTGGCAAAGGTAAAATAATCTTACGTGAATTTAGACCCTGATACCCCAAACAGTGGCAGTCTTAGTTCTAGGATCTTCATAGGGTTAGTGTTCAAAATCGTATCAAAGTAATCGTATTCAAATAACTACGTTCTATCGCGGACTCAAAAATAATTAGGCAAGTTTATTTTGCCCTATGCCAATCAGTTTTAACTTATTGTTTTACATCCTGGGGTGGCATAGCCAAAACATCATTACTAACTATTGAAAGAGCTCAGCGAGCCATTCTTAAGGTTTCAACTTTCCGCCATTTCCTTTTCCCTACAGAACTTCTCTATAAATCCTGTAAGGTACTTACAGTTAGACAATTATTTCCACTGCCTTTCAGCACTCAATTTACTAACAAAAGACGGCAGGATATTGTTTGCAAACATTTACAAATAAAACATGCCTTCTCGTCTCGGTTCTTTCTATTTCTAGGTCCACTGCTTTTACAATAGACTTAATAAAAAAATAGGAGATTTAATTATAGAGCTGCTAAAAAAGTTCTACGAGAAGCCAGAGGAATCAATCAATATCAATCAATCAATATTCTTTATTTGCGTATATGAGTACAAATGTCTTGTGTTAGTATAAAATGACAGAACTTGTCATATACAGTCTTATGACATGCAAATATTACATTCATTAATTAAATTCATTAATTACTAATAGTTTTAAAATAATGTGTGTTTCTATTTAAATGTAATTTAAATTCCAAGTGTAATTGTTTATTTTTTATTGTTTTCCAGTTTTAAGTACAAATAAGTATTGTAACGCCTGAAATACAGGATGATTATCATCCTTGCTCAGGCACCATTCGTTCATATTTCCTTTTATTTATTAACAATGTATTGTAAAATGTTTAGCTCTTAATTATTTGAATAAAGATTTATTATTATTATTAGTGTCATCTTAATTTAATTGAAATAGAATCGCAAGTTTAGTTCACAAAATAGGTACTAGTCCGTTTTAAAACCCACGGAGTACTTTGACATTTTGCATGTGAAGAATGTTACCATGTTAAAACTTTTAGTGTGGTACGATTACGATTTGCGGGTGAATCGTAAAGATTTACTATCCGACATCAGAAAGAGGTTAATGTTTTCCAAGAGTAAAACCAAAATTATTTTTAATCCATGTGATCAGTTTTATACATAAAGAGTGTTTATTTTTATTAGTGTACATAATTAATAAAACCAGAGTTTCTGACTGTGTTGTATCAGCTTGACATTTAATTAATCTTATTTGCATAAATCATTATTTTTTTAAAAGAAGGAAGACAAAAAATTAATTATCCAAATTCAAAGATATCGAAATTCGTTAAAGTCCAATATTATATTTATAACAAAAAGAAATACGATAAATCTTACGATAATGACCGGTCGCGGCACATCCCCATTTTGTAAATGTAAAAATCAGGCAACACTCCAAATGTCAGTGTACCCCGTGGGAAAATAAAACAGACTTTAAGTGATTTCGACTGCCAGAAGAAGAGAAAATAAAAACGGCGTAGAAAAAGCAAATTTACCTTAGAAATCGTCTTTCTTATTTCGCAACTAATTACTTTCAAACCCTGGCAAAACAGTCATAGACTTCACTTTGTTCTTATAATTTTCTTTTTATAAAATTATATGTATACAAATAGCACTGAAATTTGCCAAAATTTAAACAAAATGTCCTATTCCATACCTGGCATCTTTGATCGCATCCATTTAACAAGTGTTATAATTATACGTAACCTAACGAGCTACAAATTGACACCTTGTGCTGCAGTAGTTTACGTCAACCCCTTGTTTCGATCGGCCATTGCGGTTTCGAATGTTCAGACCATCAACATGATCGGAAAGATCAAATATAACCTTATCTTTATCAAAAATGAGCTATCAAAAAATTCGTGTGTTATGCTCCTGTGGCTTATTAATTTCTTCCCTAAGATTGGAGGGTTTTCTTTAGTTCAAGAAAAGATTACTGGTTGGTTTTTCAAAAGTAGAAAAGTACTATAATTTATAACTGGTGGCGAAATAGTTTATTCATATTCCACCTCATGCCTCACGCCAAAAAAAATATCACTCTTATCTGAATTCTATTAAATTTTTTTGCACATTAAGTTTAAAATGAAATCAAATCGAATCAAAATCAAAACGTTTATTCAGAAAATAGGCTTATGCAACCACTTTTTCACGTCAAATCACATTTAAAATTATCTTAATGTTTGATATGTATTTAGTTAATTGTTCAAAAGCTACAGACTACTAGCTTTTCGGAAACGACCACAGCAGAGAAGAAACGCCGAAAGAAACTCTTTACAACAGTTTTAGTCGCCTACTCGCTTTGTAATTTTGACTTTATCATTATGTGCTTCTCGTACGTTTTTTATGTGTTTTTAATCAAATTGTAAATCACAAATATGTATTGCTCTTTGACTTTCTTTAATTGAAAATAAACTTTCAATGTCATTTTGGTTTGATACACTTGTAATTCAAATTCCACTGCACCTCTACCTCATTTAAAAAAATATCACACTTATCTGAATTCTAGTAGCTTCTGTCCATCAATTTTAATTTAGACTTCATCATTATGTTCTCCTTGTACATAATTTACTTTCTATTGAATTGTGATTCACAAATATGTATTGCTCTTTTATTATTAAATTAACACTAAACTTTCAGTATCATTTTGGTTGTTACACTTGTCTCTCCTGTTCTACGTGTACATCTCCGGAACCATTGTGTACAACAAGCTCTACGCGAAGGAAGCCGTCGATTTCGTTAACAGTTTCTTCAACATATCCATTTTTGTGCTGACTTTTAATGCTGCTTGCTGGATTTTATTCAAAAGGTACGTTAATAATGTTAAAAGAATATTGGTACCTTATATTCAAACTATTGACGCTGACAACATTTCAAATATTTTTGCGAGGAGGACAAATTTTGCGAATTTTCAAAATTTAAGTAAATAATTAGTAGGAAACTGATCATCATGAGAGACGATAGACATGAGTCTGCAAATCTCACAAATCTATCGAATATTAAAATTTGATTTATTAATTAGAAGAAGACTGTTATGAAGGACGAAAGGTATAAGTTTATAAAACATTGTTTGATATACCGATGCGAGGTAAAATACGAGTCGCTGGAGGATCTAAGTACCATGCTCAATGACCTCAACGAAGTTTCCCAACAAGTGGGCCTTAAAATGAACATGGACAAGACGAAAATTATGTCGAATGTCCATGTTGCGCCTTCACCAGTTATTGTTGGAAACTTCACCCTTGAACCTGTAGAGCAGTACATCTACTTGGGTCAATTGATCCAGGTCGGAAGCTCCAGTTTCAAGGACGAGGTCTTTCGTCGAATCCGACTCGGCTGGGCAGCGTTCGGGAAGCTCCGCAGTGTCTTCTCGTCCAAAATACCTCAGTGCCTTAAGTCGAAAGTCTTCGACCAATGTGTGTTACCAGTGATGACTTACGGGTCCGAAACGTGGTCCCTTACTATGGGCCTCATAAGAAAGCTCAAGGTCGCTCAAAGAGCTATGGAGAGGACTATGCTCGGTGTTTCTCTGCGAGATCGAATCAGAAACGAGGAGATTCGTAGAAGAACGAAGGTCACCGACATAGCTCAGCGGATTAGCTCTTTGAAGTGGCAGTGGGCGGGGCACATAGCGCGAAGAACCGATGGCCGATGGGGCGGAAGGGTTCTCGAATGGCGACCACGTACCGGCAAGCGCAGCGTTGGACACCCACCGACCAGGTGGTCAGACGACCTAATAAAGCTGGATGCAGGCCGCTTCTAACCGGTCATATTGGAAATCCTTAGGGGAGGCCTATGTCCAGCAGTGGACTTCTTGTGGCTGAGATGATAATTAGAAGAAGACTGTTATGAAGGACGAAAGATATAAGTTTATAAAACATTGTTTGATATACCGATGCGAGGTAAAATACGAGTTCGATTGAAATAGAGTTTTAATGGATTGTTTATTTGGCACACAATGTATTCGTGTGAATCTTGATCAATCAATCTGCATGAGTGTGTATTTGTTGAATGCCTACAAACCACTGGATTTTTACTTGGTTTATTACTCGTACTTTGTGAAATAGAGTAGAGTTGAGAATTTGTTGCTCTATCACTGACCTAGGATGCTGTTCATACCAGCTGCTGCGCTAGTATAAATAGCGTTTAAAAACTTTCTATGAATTATGTTTATACATTATGAACATCCTTTTGTATTTTGTGCTAATAAGAAATGAAAATAGAAAGAAGTTTGGGTACCTTTCAATTCGTGACATTTTTATTTGAACCCAGGTCTGCCTTAATAGAAGTGCTTAAACTCGTGAAGAAAAACGACGACCTTGTGAGAGAGTCCGAACGATTTAAAGAGGAACATGAAAAGGTGTTAAAGAACATCAAAAGAATTGTGCTGGCCAGTTACTGGTTCCATTTTGTCAATGATATCCTTATCTTCACGACTGCTCGAATCATGGATACTAACGATCTTGCCATAGCTTCTTGCATTGGTAAGTAAATATTGTAATATTCTTTTGATTATACGTACGTAACGAACAGTAACTGAACTATATATTTTTATCATAAAATCTAGCATCTAAAGTTTATTAATTATGGTCTCAAGCTGTTTTTTATTAGCAATATTTACGTCATAAACTAAACAATCATATTTATACAGTAAAATACCACAGTCATGGAGCTGACTGACTGACTTTTCAATGTTGATAAGCCTGGACACTAAAAATAAAAATTTAGAATTCACTCATACTGAAAAAATTACACAAATTTTTTTTTGTTATTTAAACTTATTATTAAAATTACAAGTGACTTGGTAAATCAAAAAGTAGACTATGATTGTATAACTCTTGAAATTTTAGAAAAAATGAAAATAAGAGTGTTGTAGTATTTTGTCACAACCATATTATCATACTTTTTGTTTGTTACTTCTTCGCATTTCAGCATGACTGACTGATTAAACTGAACATATGTATTTATATATATAAGTAATGTCGGCTTTTTGTATGTTTATTAATCACTTTTAACTTTTTGTTTCATATAAGTATGGCTTTCGCGGAAGATCAGCGTCATGGTAGCCCCATGACAAAATGCTGAGCGGGAACCATTTTGGTACTATGCGTGTAATTTATAATTGTTATTGTTCTTTTTGTATTTAATGTGTACCAAATAAACAAATTTTCTTTTTTTCTTTATGTCCATACAAAGTTTCATATAATAAATCAGTTATGTTCGAGGTCCAGAGAACCCATTTTTTAATCTTAGCAAAAGTCTTGTTCTAATACGATCTACATTAGAGCCGCGGGCTAAACTATTATACGACTTAATTACCGTAGGATACTTACATTAAAAATACTCACTTAGTTTTCTTTTATAAGTAACATGATTACTGTGTTACATATCATCTGTGTTTATTACATTTCAGGATTAAATCCCTTATCAGGCAGTCCGAACATAGAGATATGCAAAGCTGTGCTATGTATTCAAGAGTTCACAGCCATTATAGTAGTGGGTACATACGACGCCATGCTGATATTCCTCACAACACACACGACGGCAATGTGCTACCTTCTACAGCTGGACATCGACAGTCTTAACCAAATCGCCGATACTTCTAATCCTCAGGGAATTCAAACAAATTCTAACCGCATACAAAACATTATTCTTCGCCATGCTCAAATCTTAGAAACTGTTAAACAGTTGCAAAATATCTACAGCATTGCTATCGGGGTAGACTTTGGCAACCATGCTATTTCGGTCATGCTTTTCTTCGTATTACCGCTCGAAGTTTGTTTGAAATTCGGGCCTCTTGTTTACCATAACCTTTTTGTGTTCTTTCTTTACTGTCTGTTAGGCCAAAGGCTCACAACAGCTGCAGAAAAGATTGAAATCGCGATATACTGCTGCGGTTGGGAACATTTTCCCCAAAGAGATAGAAAGGCGATACTGTTTATGCTGAAACAATCGCAAAAGCCTGTGATTCTTTTGGCAGCAAATGTAGTTCCGATTCGGATCTACACTTTTGCTAACACTATGCAGATGATTTACAAGTTTGTCACTGTATTCAAAGTTTAGACGAAACACATGTAGTCGATTTTAGTATTCAAACATTTAATAGAAGCCCCAGTATGTAGTTTAGTATTTAGTAAGACGAATCCAATCAAAGATAAAATGTTTGAGTAGTAGTATTTATTAAAATCATTTTGGATCATGTTTTTTTTTTGCTATTTTATTCATAATTCGTAGGTACCCTTTCAAAGCCATATACTTTGGGTTTTAGTGGTTGATGAGTCACAACGATATATATGGGATAAAATAACAAGACAAGTTTTTTAGATTCGAAGCAGGTCTGTGTTAGTCTCCACTGCAGGAGCACGACCCCCTCTGCACCACCAGAGCCACACATCAGCCAGAGCAGTCAGAGGATTTGACCTACACTCTCCACGCTGGCCAGACGGGTTGGAGAGGTCTTTTTGATGTTCATAGCTTTGTTTAGCTTGAGTTTCCTAAGTCGCTTTGTACGACATCCACGGGAAGACTTGGAGTGGTCCTATTCTACTCTGCCGGGAACCACACGGTACACGGTCACATCAATTATTCCGTTTTAAAACTAATTCACCTTCCAAGATGGTAAGCTAAACTATACATTCTTACAAATATCTGATATTTTTTGTTAATTATAGACGATCAATTGTAATGTTAAAGGTGTGACTACGATAGTTATAATTCCTTTTAATGAGTAGTCGTATTTTTAATAACAACGCAAGGATATGTTATTTACTTTCCACTACAATTAAAGAAAAATTTTCTCTAATAGTACCTTATATTGGTTTTTTAATTTTTAACACGTTCTGTTGCTTGTCTGTATGTTACGCAAACATTATTCAAATAGAGGATATGCCAACATTGTTTATAACTATTTTAATTGTATTTGATGCGTATTTCCTAAATTAACTTGTATTATTGTCCGTTTATAAATAAATATATAATAAATATATACGGACAAATCACACAGATTGAGCTAGCCCCAAAGTAAGTTCGAGACTTGTGTTATGGGATACTAGCTCAACGATACTATATTTTATTACAAATACATATATAGATAAACATCCAAGACCCAGGTCAATCTGAAAAAGATCATTTTTCCATCTTGACCTGACCGGGGATCGAACCCGGGACCATCCGTGTAGCAGGCCGGCGTGTTGACCGCTGCGCCGGAAACATTAACGAAAAATATTTTTTTTCGTATTTGATATATTTTGAAGTAACTTGATTATAAAGTAGATACTTATAGCAAAGAACAGATTAAATGTGAAAAAGAAATAGACACTGTGTGTGAAACTGAATTGCAAAGGAGTCTTGATTGTATCCTCAGCTGTGACGCATCAAAACCCTGGGTCCGGTATTGTGACAGCATTCATGACAAGTTAGTTTTACGTCCGGCTGCCTGCCTTATCTCAATTCTTCGGGTGAACAATAGCGTTTGTTATTTACAATAGGTACACATGGGTTAGTTGATCCAGGTTTTTAGCTTGGTAGCGTTCGGGAATGTTTTTTTTAATTAATTAATTGAGTGCGTTTCACCACTATGAAGCACTCGCTACTTTTCTACGAGTCCTAATTGGAAGCGATAAGATTACGAATCTTATATATAAAAGTCACCGAAGTAGTTCGGATTAATTATTTATAGAACAGGCAGTATGTGGGACATAGTACACAGAGGGTTAAGGTGGGTGGGCAGTATCGGGCCGGGCTAAAAGAAAGCTTGTATTAAAAATACTCGCTTAGAAAAACCAATATTTTTTTATCTACATACGTAATCGTACGCTGAACAATCAAGCATATTACGTAAGACATTTTCGTATCACACACAAGAAAAGAAAGCGTCAATAACATGTATTGTAAAAAATACGAACATGCTAATTAAATATTAATTCACATTTATTAGCACCTCACCTGTCGTTGTGTTTTTCACTATCTTTTCATCTGTCAATCAAACGAACATATCTGACAGGAAAATGTTTAGCATAAAAAAGAAGTTGTGCTCTATAAAAAAAGTTTTGGTGGAAAATAGCTGCGAAAATCTTTTGAAAATTGTCATGGCTGTACCGTCATTGGCAGGCTTCTCAATTTTAAAGGATAAAGTTTCGGGTTTGTTGATATTTTAACACTCTCACCGCCATTGCAATTTTTTTATTCAAACGCCGCCCACACGGTCTGCTGTTCTGAAAAATCGTTATATTGCGTGGCGGTGAGAGTGAGATTATTTTTAGAAAACATGTAAATATACCTATAGGAATAAATCACACAGCTTGAGTTAGCAGTGAGTAAGTTGTGAACTTGTGTCGTAGGATACTAACTCAACGATGCAATATTTTATAAAAGACCTAAGATAACATCCAACATACCAGGCCAATCTGAAAATGTCGATTTCTATCATGACCTGACCGGGAATTGCACCCTTGTGCCCTTGTGTGTTCACCACGGCGCCATCGAAGCTGTCTTTTTTATTCACAAACACGAATAAAAAGAGAATTTACAACAATTAGTTCGTTCGGAGCTAGCTACTAACATACTCCGTTAACTAGCGTTAACTTGGGTCTAAAAAAGATCTGATCGTTAAAAGTAGGAAATATTATGCAGGAACAAGGAAATTCTTGATAAGATTACGGATAGTCGCTGAGATTTCAGTTGCGTAACTGCCAGCGTCAGAGTTGGATATTAAAAAAGTACCTAGATTAAAAAAGGTAATCGATTAACAGAAAGACACATTGCCTCATTACTAGCCGCATCGCATTTAGACGTGATTCCTTAGATTTTTGCCCAGTCTTTGACCGGCTTTTACAGTCAGCGCGGGTTTCTTCCATGCTAGTTTGGGAGAAAAATAAAATAGAATAAACAAATAGCTTTTCGTCCCGTGCATGCCGTAAAAATTTTAGGCGTCTATAAATTTGAACAACACTAAGAAAATGTAATATAAGTATCAGGTAAATGTAATGTAGTAGTGTAGTCTACGAGTATAAGTTGTTCAACGGTCTACTTCTTCTTCTGTTTTATAATAGGGCTTCCACCGAGATTTCAGTGATTCTGCCAATGTCCAGTAAATTGAGATACTAAGTATCGGTGGTTGTACGGTAAAGTGTTAACAAGTAGCATCAAAGATGGCGTATGTTCTTTGATGCCTCGTGGGAGCCTTTGGTGATAAATTTATACGAGTCCATATAACAATCTACTTTAATATTCCACAAATTGTTCATGAGCACGAGCATTTATAACACCAAACTACACCAATTTTATATTATAAAGTCCACTAAAATCAATTTGCAAAATCGTCTAAGGCAAACCCCAACTGCACCCTTTGACTTCCCACCACAAACACCAACGGTCTACAAGATGTCCAAACATCAAGTAGTTTACACAAAATATGACATAACAGATTCACAATTTGAAGAGCTAATCAATGATTAATTGGCTCTCATGCAGTTGTTGCTTTCTGTTGAAGGTAAAAGTGTAATTATGACGTGGCTGCCATTTTCCATTATATACAGCGGTTAGCCGTAGATTATCTGCTTTCTAATGGCTGAGGTAAAGAAGCATACAACTTCAGATTGTCATCGATGACGATGACATGATCGTAATAATATAAATAAATAGGGATTAGAGACAAAGAACTTAGAAATGCTAATGTGGCATGAAAAAGAAATGCAAGTAGCTTAAAAATGGTTGAGATTTTTTCTATCGGGCTTGACAAACATATTTTTTATATAATAAGTTTGTCAATAATAAAAGTCCAAGTTGGGTTTGCTTTATACTAGGTACTACATTGTTTTAAAGTAAGTAAGTTGTAAAAAGACAGGTGTCATAGAAATACTGGGATTAATCATTTAAATGGTTGTAGTAGCAATAGCAAAAATGTTTATGGCCGAACAAGCGCAGAACTGCCACTCGAATGTTCGATTGATACTGAAACAAAACTAAAAATGACTGGAATACTGTGATAAAAATAAAACTATAATATAAGTTCGGGAGTCGGTGGACTCAGCATGCACAAGACCGCAATTTGTGGCGATCTGTGGGGGAGGCCTATGTCCAGCAGTGGACGTCACTGTCTGATAGATAGATAAGTTTACATCCTGTTAATCCATGCAAAGAGATTCAATATGCTTATTAGTACTATTATATCTTTATTTGCTGGTCTGGGAGAAAAAAAAAAACGTATGACCAGCTGTTTGTCTTCCTGCGCAAATCGGTTTGTGATTCCAGCACCCTACTGGTGTATCCACATCAGCCTACTAATTTACGTGTACGGCGTGGGCAGCGTGGTTTTCTTGGTCATGGACGCTCAGGGAGCTGAGGAACTCATCCAGAACTTCGTCAGTGTGTCCATTCTTATCTTTACCGGCAATATCAGTTATTGGTTTCTGAAGAAAAGGTAAAAGGGTAGTCAATTTAGGTACATTACTGCCAAACATGTCTTGAGTTTTCAGAGTTCATAATTTATGATTTTTTTCTAAATGTCAGATAAGATTTTGATAAGTGAGGTATCTTGTGAATCATCATCATCATAATCATCATCAGGTCCTGTTTAGTCTCCACTGCTGGAGCACGACGACACTCTCTGTACCTCTAGAGCCATACATATATAGCCAGAGCAGTCAGAGGATTTGGCCGACACTATCCACGCTGGCCTGGCTGGGTTGGAGAGTTCTCTGTGATGTTTATAAGCTTTGTTTAGCTTGTGTTTCCTAAGTCGCCTTCTACGACATCCGCGGAAAGACTTGGAGTGGTCTTATTCTACTCTGCCGGGAGCCACACAGCGTTCAAATGGGAAATGATAGTCAGGAGTGCCGTTCTCAACTGCCTCTCTGGTTGTTGTAAGTATGGCACCGGGCGTGCGCGCGGCCTCCCGAGCTGCTTCTTTCTCATCCTCAATCTATTCCAGCAAGTAGCATCCCAAATATCTTTATCTCGTTCCCCAGACCAATAACTCCTAACCTTTCCTTGCTTAAAACGAATTCGATGGGAAGTAGCGTCGTAATCAATATAGGTCAAACAATCTGCACTCACCAACCCGTTCAACAAGTATGGTGAGTATGGCAAAACTCCAACAATTGTGGGAAACCAAGTGGGAGGGCTAAGTCCAGCAGTGGACTTCTTGGGGCTAAGATGGTGATGATATATATCAAGTTGGTGTCTTGAAGACAGTTCCTTATTTTTCAAAAATATATTAGTTCTCAGAATTTTTAACCTGTTGTAGGCCCCTTCTTAAGGAGGTAGTACGTAAAGTTCGCGAGGCAGACGAAATGGCAAGAACAGCAGAGTTTTTGCGGGAGAAGCACGAGAGGGCACTGCGGCTCATTAAGATCATTATCTTGATCTTCTACCTGCTCAACTGCATGAACGCTATATTTGTGTACATACCCGCCAGAATTGATGTTTCTAGTCAGTTCAGCATGAGGCCTTGCGTAGGTAAGTACTCTCTGGACGTTGTTATTACCAAGTTTCATGATAAATATCTCAATAACAATAAGCTACTCACAGTATCATTATTGCAAGAAAAAGCAAGATTATTGCATTTCCTGATCAGAGAAAACAAAAGTACTTAGTAAGAAACGGAGGGTTCTCTGCCTTTATGCAGAAAAATTATCACGTTATTCGCCAATTATCACTTGACAACTAACGTTTCGAAGAATTTTATTTTGCGGAATAATCATTTGCCAACTTTTCTTAAATTTTGTTTTATTTCCCAACCTCGCAGATGCCAACTGTATGTTGGGTCCCCTTTTTATAATGACACCTTTCAAAATGCCAACTTTTAAGTAGTGCATGTTTTATTTAGCGTAATATTCATTCAGTTGTTAATTGTTGACAAAATGTTACATTATGTAGGGTTTCGTTAAGTAACTAATATCATGTGTATGTATTTAAGAATAACAGAGCACTTTCGTTTCTGGTGCTTCGGCGGCAGCTGCCGCGGCACGCTCGCTTCGCTCGCTCACTTCGCGCATGCTTGGTTCATGTAGAACCTACCCCTAGTTTCTGTTAACCAGTTCCTTTCTTACACCATATTCCTTACCTTCAGAGACAATTTTTCGCAGAACCATAAGTCACAAATAAAAATTGAAATACTGATATGTACCCATCATTAGATCAATGTACGAAAGGGGAACTGTTACACTGACGAAACGTTATTCATCTAATAGTTGTTTGGCCTAGTAAAAGTCTTTAACAAATAATAAATACCCCAAACGTTTTGTGTCATTACAATAATAACACACACACACACACTAGGCACAGTAGCGACGCCAATCATTTTATTCCTAATACTTTACAAATAGAAAGAATTCAAGAATGTAAATCATATAAGCACTAGTAAATAACCTGAAGTATTTTTGGAATCATGTTTAATATTATCAGAATCAGTGAGACTTATGAGAATCAGCTACACCTACTTATCAACATACTAACCATTATCTTCGCTATTAATTTTTGTTTTCTTCTTCAGGAATGGAACCGCTTAATAAGAGCCCAAATCGTGAAATCTGTGAAACTATTCTTCTAGTTCAAGAATTGAGTATTATGACTGCTGTGCTCGACTTCCAAGCACTGCTTGTACTTCTGATAGCTCACACGGCCACGATGTATGAAATGATGGCCGAAGAAATGCTAAGTTTATCAAGCAGCAAAGTTATTGACGTCGAGAATAACAACCGAGTAAATCAAAGGCTCCCTTTTCTGATCCAGCGTCACGTCCTGACATTAGACATCGTTAAGAATCTGAAAACTTTGTACAGTGTTCCAATTGGGATCAACTTTTTCGGTAACGCAGTTTGTATGAGCCTCTTCTTTTATCTACCAATTCAAACATGGCTGCCGTTTATGCCGATCTTAGTGTATTGTTTTGTCGTGTTTTTCTTGTACTGTTTTCTAGGACAGAGATTGATAAATGCTTCAGAAATGTTTGAAATGTCTGTGTATGCGTGTGGTTGGGAAAGCTACGATCTGAAGGAAAGAAAGGCGGTGTACGTCATGCTCCGTCAGGCACAGAAGCCGGTGGGAATATTGGCAGCAGATATAGTACCTGTCAATATTTATACTTTCGCAACCACGCTTCAGGCTATGTTTAAATTCGTAACTGTTGTCAAATTTTAATTTGAATTTTATTAGAAAAACATTGTATTGAAATAAGTCTATACCATAGCGTCTAGACGAGCTTCTTAGAAATAGGATTAGATTGTCAAGTAGAGTTAACTCTCTCGTGCTTATTAAAATGCAGAAATGAAGAAAGCTTTTTATTTACATAACCGTCGATTAAATGCTACAGCAGTAACTATAATGTCTTTAATATTTTGAAATATTTTACCTAGGGAGGTATTTTTTCTTATATTTGAATTTTATTCAGTTATTCAAAAAGCTGTTATTTCCATTTATCTTCTGAATATATTAAAGTAAATCTAGACCGTCTATCAACACATAGGTCAAACCTACAGATCCGTGGCTCAAAGCACTTAACGGATTGCGCTGAATTTTGGTACGCAGATAGGTATTATGACATAAACATTTAAGAGTCGCCTGGAAGCGCGTGTCTCCATACAAACGGAAAAAGGTAATTGTGGCAATATTTGATAATTTTAGGGAAAAATTAAGTATCCAATCAATTAATCTCATTATAATCTACGTACGTTCCTATACAGTTTGGTTAAACTATCAAATGTTTGAGAATTATACGCCTCTCAAGATTTCCACACAAATTTGAAAAGACTTGTAATTCTCAAACCATTGGTATTTTAACCAAGATGTATACGAACGTACGTAGATTATAATGAGATTAATTGATTAAATGCTTAATTTTACTCCAAAATTATCAAATATTGCCACAATTCCCTTTTTGCGTTTGTATGGAGACATGCGCTTCCAGGCGACTCTTAAGAAAGGTTTTTCAAAGTTTGTATGTAACGCGAGCGTAGCCGCGAGCAAAAGCTAGCCTAGTGATATAGTTCCGATGTATAAACAGTGTCATTATTTTGGATTTAAATAAATTAAACGGCAATTTGAACCAATAATCTAAAGTACGTCCATTAGTTTAAAGGGTAAAATTTCCGTAAAAATTAAGACAATTATGGAATACAATAATTATGTGAAACATTTTGTATCCAGACAGATGGTACCTAGATAAAGGTAGAATTGTCACATGTCCATTATTTTTCTACAAGTAACCTTAACATGAAACTGTCTACAAGTGATCTTTTGAAATGGGTTTCAAAGTGTAAATTGCCAAAACGCGTTGCCAAACGGTCGGTAATGGTCGTTTCACTTTGTCAACTATATGTTGCGTTGGATATGGATCAGTGAAAACGGTCATATTATTAGTTAAGTACCAACTTAATTTACCAGCCCAAACTGTAGATGGCAAAAGAAATATGTAATACTAGCTTTGCCCGCCACTTCTTCCGCCTGGAATAGTGAGTTTAGGTAGCCTTTTTTGGATTTAAAAGAAGTCCATGTCCTTTCTCAGACTCTAAAATATCTCTGTACCAAATTTCATTAAAATCGGTTCAGTACTTTTGACTTGAAAGCGAGACAGACAGTCAGGCGGAAAGAGCTACTTCCGCATTTATAATATTAATTATTATGGATAAGTATGGAAGTTTGGATTAAAGAGAGAGAATACCTTTGTATACCTAGACGTACTTTTCCTATGTAATATATAATTAATTATTTATACTGCTTTCGTATAATGCTATATTATCAAAATCTTTGTTATTATTATAATCTTAGGGATAATTTTAAGTGCGAGTGTTGTAAAACCTAAAGAAGATACCTTTCATCCCGGAAAAAACTATTCGTGAGGGTTTCTACCTTAAAGTGGGAATGACGGGCGAAGGTCCGATTTTTATTCAGCCCTTTAATATGAACAACTTTTGTAACATTACTAAGTACCTAAAAAAAAAAAAACATTTTCATACAAAACGGCTGGATTTTTTAATGGGGATGACATTTTTCAGATTGACCTGGGTCTTGGATGTTTATCTATATAAGTATCTATTATAAAATATAGTATCGTTGAGTTAGTATCCCATAACACAAGTCTCGGACTTAATTTGGGGCTAGCCTCAATCTGTGTGATTTGTCCGTATATATTTATTTATTTCACTATCACTTCATATTATAAAACAAAGTCCTCCACCGCATCTGTCTGTTTGTCTGTCTGTTTGCGATAAACTCAAAAACTACTACACGGATTTTCATGCGATTTTCACCAATAAATAGAGTGATTTACGAGGAAGGTTTTTAGGTATGATACATGCCCGGGCGCAGCCGGGTAGGGCTGCTAGTCTCTAATAACCATACACTGCATTCTAAAAAACGTTGAATCAAACAAAGTACCCGATAACAGTACTTGGAGAGTAAACCACATTCACCTTGCTCTACCAAAGGCTTGCAGTCTCGAATGGACCGTTACTACGCGCGGGCATACGTCGCGTTTTTGTGTGGAAGTAGAGTGAATAATGAAATTTATCAATTGAATTCGTCGTTCTGCTCTCGTTTATAAATTTAATTGTGACAAAGACTTAAAAATGAAGTTAGAAGTTTGTTTTTTGTTGATGATTACGAGTATAAGTAACAATGGGAAAGCGTCTTTGGAGAGCTTCGCGCCGGCAAATACTCATGCCCTTTTTGAGGATACCACTAAAAGTTCAGGTAAGTTATATTGTTTAAAGGAAATGTTTTACATGTAAGTAGATCCTCTACATTTGGGATAGAAATTAAAAAGGATACTTAACTTACTTACCTACTAGATATCGATTGTTTTAACTCCTATCAACTTATATTAAGGATAAGCCGAAAAACAATATTGTATTTTGTTTTCTTAGAATTGAAATTAATACTTGTACGAGTTTCGAAATACCAAACTACATCAGATGATATATTCGGGAACATCCCGGGTTATAGGGATGAACAATGGTTCAAACCAATGATACCTGTATAGCACATACAGGATTTTGAAAACGAGGTTTTGTAGCATAGGCGAAACAATTTTATAACATCATTATTTGCTCATAAATATCTATAATAACGCATTCACTAATAGTATCCCCGTGCATAGCCACTGCAAAGCAATGCAAAAGCTACTGTGTACTGAGTGGCTCCTATTGACTAGGTAAAGAAACATATGCGACAGTTTTTAATTTATCAGTGTAATACTTTATATTTTATTTTGCATTCACAATGCTATTTTACCTTATTTATTAAGTAAAGAAAATTTGAAATGGTGTAAAAATTCCACGCGGGCAGGACTTGAACCTGCGTCTAGATCTCAGTACGATCTATGCGTTGCCAATTACGCCACCGCGCTTCAAGCCCCGGCGCCCAATTTCTCCAATGGTGGAGGTGGTGGAGAAATTCGTACTGAGATCTAGACGCAGGTTCAAGTCCTGCCCGCGTGGAATTTTTTCACCATTTCTTATTTTATTAATTAATAAAATTATCAGTGTAAATTATTGGTTAATATAAGACACCGAATTAAAGTTTATATGCTTTTTCAATAATACGATTTTGTTTTTTGATTTCACAGACACATCGTGCTACCGACCTTGCAAATTCAATGTAAAACCGCGAAGATGTCACTACTCTTTCGTCATCGAGCCGACAATATTAGACAATGGTCGAACTTCCATATCCATTAACGGGATGACACCAGGGCCACCAATAAATGTCTGTATCAATGACGTAGTGGTAGTCGAAGTGAAAAATAAAATACCCAATCAAGATATAAGCATACATTGGCATGGTATCGAGCAGAAGGGGACGCCGTTTATGGATGGAGTTCCTATGGTTACCCAGTGCCCTATATCCTATGGAACTACATATAAGTATGCTTTCGTTGCTTCTTCGCCAGGGACGTACTTCTACCATGCGGATTCAGGTAAGTTTTGAATTTTAGAGCGATATGTCTCAGATATTGGCTTTAAAAAGATGAAATGTAATCTTTGGAATGTTTTGGAAATTCTTCTATTTTTTCTTATTAAAGTTCTGCTTTTCTATAACTTTGGGACGTATGCGCACTTATGCAAGTATGGCGTTATTTTGAAGTATTAAGTGACATACCGTCCGAAAAAAAAAAACATCCGAAGGGGACATGTCAACCTCTTTAAATTTAACCCATATAATACTCATAAATATAACTTACCTCATAAGTTGGTACTTTATAAACTTTTGATTATTTTGTGTAATAATGAATTGTGAGTATTGTATCACTTTACTTACTACCTTATCTTTGACCTTATGTCAGTCTTTAAACATCTAATCCTCAGTGAAAATGTTTATTTTTACAAAAGGCACGTATGTATCTGCGTGCATGCCATTGAGACATGCCGTTAATTTAATTTATGTCCATATATTTATTTACGACTGTCAAAGAGGAGAATACAGTTTTTCGAGTCCATATAAGTAAATAAAAAGTATGTTTGTATATGAGTTTCTTAACGCCAAAACGAATTTAAATGAATAAAGTCTTATTAGAATCCTTACACCTGACCCAAATGATATAGGCTATATTTTTTACCAAGCGTGTTTTAGTATTTTAATTATATACACGTACTTCGCCGTAGTCGGGTAAAAACTACCTGTCGCCGCGGTTTCGTTAGCGATTTTGTTTATTGATTCCTTTTTTTGGGATGAAATGTTCGTTTTTTTCATAGTGTAAACAAAATTGTTTTTCATAGTGGCCCACCAAACTGATGGCGTCTATGGCTCCCTGATCGTCAACCAGCCTCAGCCTTTGGAGCCACATGCAGCGTTGTATGACTACGATAGGAGCAACGAGAACACAGTTATGATCGCGGCAAAATTCCCAAGTCTACTCACTGGCAGTCTGGAAGACGTGGCCCGGACGGGACCGAACGATCTAGTCATTAATGAACATGAAGATAGTTTTAAGTAAGTAGGTAGTGTTAAAGTATTTTAAAAATGTACTACTAGTTAAGCCCGCAACTAAGTGCGCGTGGAAGAGTGAGCTTGGGTAGCCTTTTTTCGAATTAATAAGTTGCCTTGGTCCTTTCTAAAGGTCTACACTATCTGTGTACCAAATTTCATTTGAATCGGTTCAGTAGTTTTGGCGTGAAAGCGAGTCAGGCAAACAGACTGAATACGGAATAGCCTTTGAAATGTATAGCAACATTTTTCGTGACATTGCAACTTTTATATCTCTAAGGGTTTTTGAGTTAGCAAGGTATTCCTATTTTGAGAGCTCTGTTTATTGCACAACGGAAAAAATGTATTCAAGAGTCCCACGTAAAGCCGCAATCCTATACAAACGTAGTTTCGTTTTAGTTTTACAACAGTTAAGCCAATCTCAACCAAATTTCGTACATACGACCGGATAAGGCATATTGATGTTTATGATCAGATTTCAATTTTGAAAACAATACCTATACAAAATTACACCGCGTTGAAGTTTCGTATCGAAAACTTGTACTCGCTGTAATATTGTATAGGTATTGTTTTTAAAATTGAAATCTGATTATTAACATCAATATGCCTTATCCGGTCGTATGTACGAAATTTGGTTGAGATTGGCTTAACTGTTGTAAAACTAAAACAAAATTACGTTTGTATGGGATTGCGGCTTTACGTGGGACTCTTAAGTTCCCCTTTGCATGCGTTCTAGTTTTGCATGTCCTTGCGCCTTAAAAGTTCTTTTGAATTTTCAGGTTATTCGTCATGCCAGGCTTCGCTTACAGGCTGAGACTAATCAATGCAATCGCTGTTGAATGTCCTGTGATCTTCAGCATTGACCAACACGACATGCTGGTGATTGCGAGCGACGGAAAACCTGTCAAACCTGTGTCGGCTAGGAGCGTGCAACTTTACCCAGGTAAAGGATCTAAGTTTCTTAATAGTACTGACTATATTCATCTATAATAGCTTAAACATCCTATTTCTAAATAAATATTTAGAAATAGGCAATAATATAATAATTATTTCATCTCTCACATAGAAATTACATAGATGTAGGTACATAGCAAATAAGATGTAACGTACAGTAACAAAGTAGATCCATGTGAGAGACTGGTATCCGTTCTAGGAAAGCCTGTATGACAGATTACCAGAATTTTGATTTTGTCAAATTATGAGAACGTCTTTTTTTACATTTCTTTTTTTATATGGAAAAATCACTCGTCTTGTGAAGTCACGGGTTCAAAAATAGTAACCTGTAAAGTAAACCTGGTCGTTTGGGTATTCGATGGCGTTTCTGCCCTACGGCTATTAAGCGCAATGTGCCCCTTTAAGTACTTTTAATATAAAGAAAGACATTGTATTTGTAAGTTCAACGTATTTAGTAAGTTACATGACGATCAAGGAGTGGAATACCAAAATCAGCGTAAAATATTATGTTGAAAATATTCCGTTCTTTAAAAAATGTAAAACAGTTAACTTAACTAAACGTTGCTTGTATTAAATGATAGAGTTCAGATTAAGAGAGACCTTAAACTTGACAATTCATAAAAGGTAAAATATTTCACAAGTTGGTCAGTCTTCTGTGGAGATCTAATAGCATGACAGGGCCTTCGTAAAACTATCTCCAAATTGTTATGTAAACCAAATCATAAAATTTTACGATAATTAGACTTTTCTATCGATGTCGACTCGCTTCTTCCGTGATTATACCATCAATACTTTTACTTAAGAGAAGAGTTGTTATTTACTGTTTAACATACATACAAAATTATGTAAGAATAACATAATACAACTGAATATTAAAATCTAATTACCACCATACAATTAATATTATTAAGGCCACATCGCGTGTGAGATACTCTTAAAGGAAGGCGCAAGAAAGCGTTGAATAAAATCTTGAATAGGTACTGTTCTTAGTTCACAAAAAGTAAGTTATTCATAAGATGAAGAATACTGATGTGCGAATTCGTCATTTTTTTTAACGTCTCATAGGATAGCTTTGTTAAGGGAGCACACTAGGCACAGTAGCAACGCCAATCATTTTATTCCTAATACTTTACAAATAGAAAGAAATTCAAGAATGTTAATCATATAAGCACTAGTAAATAATCTGAAGTATATTTGAAGTATTTTGGAATCATGTTTAATATTATCAGAATCAGTGAGAATTATGAGAATCAGATTACCGCCAAAAACGGCCGTTTTTGGTGGTAATCACGTTTTCTCTTAATGACTGAGTCTTATAATATTAATACATAATAAAAAAAACTCCAAATAACTTCAGGTTATTTACCAGTGCTTATATGATTAACATTCTTGAATTTCTTTCTATTTGTAAGGTATTACGAATAAAATGATTGGCGTCGCTACTGTGCCTAGTGTGCCCCCTTAATATTCTAAATATTTTTAGTCACAAAATATATTTTCGAACACCCATTCTCTTAGCTTTTGTACCTACTGCTAATTAATTTATATATCCGAAGTTATAACCTGCTGCACAGTTCCTTATTTGTAGGTTAAAAATTTCCTATAAAATATAATGAGTCCGTCAGTGAGATAATAAATAAATAAATATATACGGACAACTCACACGTCAATAAAAAAATATTTCAGACTTATTTTTCATCATCTGTGATGATGTGATTGTAACACTTTTTCGCAAACTACGATGATACAAGCCCACACTCATGGCATTTGACGCTCTAAATGTTTATCTAACTGTCGGACTTTTTTAATAAATCTTAATTATTTTACCCAGAAAACTAGCCTATTGAAATTACTTGTGTTATGATAATTATGATAACACAAGTAATTTCAATAGGCTAGTTTTCTGGGTGCTGAATGCCGCCAAAGGTCAAATAACGGAACTTTTATAGATTCGAGACGTCATAATTTGGTCCCCATACATGGAAAAGTTATTCATATCAACGGGAATATTTAAGATTAATTTTCACCCTGTATTTTGCCTATGTTACTCTAGATGAAATTATAAAAATGCCAATAGGCAAGGCCATTACGTCTACTGACACGTTAATCGTGGCATTTGGGTTTATATGTAGTTTTAGACTCCGGTACCTCGTGAAGACCCCAGATAACCCCATGATTTGTATGTATTTGATACTGATAAGCCTCCAACTCGCCTGGCCAGCGTGGAGAGTATAGGCCAAATCCTCTGACTGCTCAGGATAATAATATGGCTCTGGTAGTACAGAGAGTAGAAAAGTGAGAAGTAGAGAAATTACCCAGCCTGTATTTAGATGTGTCTCATGAAAGATACAATTAGCAAAAAACCGTTTTTTTACTGAGTTACATCAAAAATGAAGGCCAAAGCGTCGGTGAGTGTGAAAGCATGGAGAAAGTAATCCAGCGCTATAGCGCTTAATGGTAGGGCAAGTGAGATATAATAATACTGAAGTTACTCAAATAGAAAAGAAAGTGCCATTTATTGCTACTATAATAGCGCAATTTTAGGATTTATACTTGGTTGTTTAAAACGATCTGCAAACTATGATATACTTAAGAGGGTATACTAGCAGTGCGTTTTCCATACAAATGTATTTCTCAATTTTCTCGCTGGAAACTGCTTCTAGAGGCACAATTCTTTTTACATACAATCTATCTCTAAAATAGGTATGTCCCTATGTTTTATTTTTTTCTAAAAACCTGTTAAAAGAAAAAAAAAATTGTACAAAAACAGTTTTTTTGGAAAATTAAAAAATAGGGGCATTCCTATTTTAGTACTAGATTTTATGAAAAAAGAATTGTGGCACTAGAATCAGTTTTCAGCGAGAAAATAGAGAAATACATTTGTATAGAAACCATATTGAAAAAATACTGCTAGTATACGCTCTTAACTAGCTTTTACCGGCGGCTTGGCTTCCGTTACGCTAACTTTAATAATTTTTTATTATACTTCTTTGTAAATATGTATGTGTATTTGTTAGTGTACCTTGCCATAACGACTTATTACATAAAGATATAATTTTAAAATTGTATAACGACAACCTCTGTGAACTGTGATCTCACGTAATGTATACATATGTAAGCTATCTAATGTCTAGATCATTTATATCGTGCCTTATATCAAGATCTCTAACTAGTACGTGAACACGTAGTAAACAGCCCTCAATTTAATCAACGCGTGCGAAGTCACTTGTAAAACTTTTTAACGCAAAAATTAAACCACCGAAAAGCAAAAAGTATTCTACTCTTAGGGTAGGAGTTTTCCCAAATACCTTAATCAACCTTAGATTTTTTTTATTATTGGACTATTTGCAATAAAAGTGAAATTATTAAAATCTGACTACTCTGAAAAATATATGCATGGTCTTAATTAAAAAAAAAAAAAAAAACATATAGCATGCGTCGACTTTACCCTCCACCTCTTTTTTCTCGTCGATTGAAATTTAAATAACAAGTAACTGTAACAATATCTCTTTGCTGCACGTACTTCGAAGTTTTATTCGTTTTATTCCGCTCCGCTGCCAGTGAGAGGAGAAAGCCATTAAGCCTGCATGTGTTACTTTGGTCAAGTTTAAGGTCAGTCATGACTCGTTATTTGTTTGCATTTCACTTTCGAATGCGCTTGTTATTTTCAACAAGCTTTATTTTTTCATTGTATAGTAATAAGATCGTTTTAGACATGAGAGTTTTATGAACATCTGCAGGTTATTTAGTACCATAAGAAAATAATTGTATACGTATTTAATTACAATTATCAGTTTGAATTGTAATATATTTGCAATAATGATTTACATTAGTACGTATAAACGTGTTTATATGGACTGAAACATTTTGACGAAAACTACTTTTTTTCTGAGGAAAAGGCAATACATTTCAAGATCTAAATGGCATTCTAGAATTAAATACTATACGATTTTTTTTTAATTTGGGTCTTCATAGGTTCATAAAATTGATCTAACAAAAAAGTGTGAATGCTAGGCAGGATAATCAGTCGATTTAGATGTTATTTATTCACATACTTCCATTGCTCCGGTGTAAGTCTAGCTATATCCATTACTTTATAGAGAGGTTTGCGTTACGTAAACAAACCCGTGTTGGGATTAGGTAGGAAGTAGAGGTTAGATGCCGGCGCAATTTAAGAATTATCCAACGAATTACGTATAGTACTATCTGTTTCATCTCTACAGAGAAAACTCTTCCGTAATACTGGAAAACAAGGCGTTACTGAAGCAGAACCATGTCGTTATTTCTCATAGAAAAATATAATTTAACATTATTCTGGATTTATAAAGGTGTAAAGCTCTATAAAAAACACTTTTAAAGATCTAGAACCACAAGAGGTCAAAAAGAACTCTTATAAGATCCTTTCGTTGTCCGTCTGTCTGTTAAGTTTTCATTACGGATGATTCACAAGTCCGTGGCTCCTTGAAGCCTTGAAAGCATCAAAATAATTAAATGCAGTTAGTGCGTTCTAAAGAGAAACACTTAAAATATCATCATCATATCAGCCGCAAGAAAGTCTATAACTGCTGGCTGACCATAGGCCTCCCACAAAGATTTCCAATACGATCAGTTGGAAGCGGCCTGCATTCAGCGCCTTCCAGCGACCTTTATAAGGTCATCCGACCACCACGTCGGAGAGTGTCCAAGGCTGCGCTTGCCGGTACGTAGTTGCCATTCAAGAAATTTTCTGCCCCATCGGCCGTCGGTTCTTCGCGCTAAGGGCCTCTGCCACTTTAAAGAGCTAATCCGCTGAGCTATGTCAGTGACTTTTGTTCTTCAATGGATCTCCTCGTTTTTGAATTGATACAGAAACACCGAGCATAGTTGACCTAAAATATGTCATTGAACTTTATAATGCATTTTTACGCATAAGAGTTACGTATTTAGAGTACTTGAAAAGGCATTGAATAAAAGTATTTTTAGTAGAATAAATATAAGTTTTTTGCTAACATTTACGATTTCTTAATTGCAGGCGAGCGGATGGACGTAGTGGTTCGCGCGTCTCAGGAAGCGGGCGGTTACTGGGTGAACGCTCGAGGCAACGGCGCGTGCGCCGGTCTCACCACGCATACGATGCTGATCTACTCCGGTTTCAACTACACCGCTATGTTGAATAATGGCCAGGTAAGATGTTTTCTTAACCTTTATTGTACCACTGCTGGGCAAAGGTCTCTCTCATCTCTTTCCACTTGTCTTTGTCTGGTGTTAACCTATATATAATTTAATGGGCAGGTCAGATATGTAATTATTCGATTTTCTCAAAATAAAATACGGTATTATTTTTTATTTTATTTTTTGTATTAGATTTTAGCCTAATACAAACAATAAAACAACAACCCTCCCACGCTGGTCTGGGAAAAAAGAAAAAACGTAGAATGTATCTCTTCCCGCGCAGATCGTAAAAGCCGTTTGAGGGGATGGGCGTAAGGAATCTGTCAGTAGGCGATGCGGCTAGCAATCCATCACTATTTTGTTTCCGTTCTCCAGTTACAAGCCCACCAACATGCTAACCGTGGCCTTTACGTTTTATTAACCTAGGCTCTGTCTACCCCGCAAGGGAAAAGACGTGATAGTGTGTATGTATGTATGTACAAACAATTCAGACTCACATTGTGACTATCAAGATTTGAAATAAATAACAAATATTGAGATTTCTAACATGAGGCTTGGACAATATCAAACTTCTTGTTTAACGAAATAAAAAAATATGACGTATACTAATATTATAACGAGGAAAGATTTGATTGTTTGTTTGAATTGAATAGGCTCCGAAACTACTGGACCGATATTAAAAATACTTTCACTTATAGAAAGCTAATTTATCTGCGGGTGACAAGGCTATAATTTACGCGGACGGAGTGTCCACGTACATTATAAATAGCGGGAAAATTGCTAGTGTCAGTTGAACTGAAATCGTAAAGTTTTGTCGGCAAATGTCGGAAAGTCCTACAACAGACATCACATAAGTTGAAATTTAAAAAAAAGTAATAAACTCGACTGCCATTTTTGACATTAAATAGCCTATGACACTCCGGGGAAGAAATGAATCTAATCACACCTCACACTTTAAAATCGGTCAAGCCGTTTAGGCGCAACATCATTGTTGCGCCTAAACGGCTTGACCGATTATATAGGCATACTAACATACCTACTTCATCATCATCATCATCAGGTCCTTCCAGTCTCCACTGCAGGAGCACGACCCTCTCTGCACCACCAGAGCCATATATTAGCCTGAGCAGTCAGAGGAATATACATACATATGTCGCAGTCATCTGGTTAAATCTGCTATTTGATTAAATGACTAGCGCGTTCATTGAATGACCACGTTTAATTGAATGACTAAAGGACAACTCGTCAAGTCGTTGAATGTAACGTTCAACGTCTTGCTTGACTGAATGAATGTCATTTAGCGAAGTCGTTGAATCTTAGCTGACTTTGTAATATTAGGTGGTAGCATGATTCCATTTTTCTTAGTTTTTAAAGTAGCCGGCGGCGGCGTAATAATAGGTAAATCCATAATGTCATACTATTTTATTAAAAATAACGCACTTTATGTAAATTTAATCGAAAAAAATATCAACACTGTGCCATCTGTTCGAGCTGTTTGACGCCATATTTGTTTTGGTGACTACTAGCGCCGCAGTGGAAAAAATGAACTAAATTTGAATCACCCGACTGATTTTATGTCCGCTCTGTTCAAAGGGCTATGTTACAATCCGCTAACTAGTTGGACGTTGAGCGACGCTTGTTCGAATTAAACGTGGTCATTTAATGAACGCGCTAGTCATTCAATCAAATAGCAGATTCAACCACATGACTGTGACACATGCATACCTACTTAGGTGTATGTAAATATATACGCGGAAAAACATAACCCTTCTTCTGGGTAGATTAGTCGGGTAAAAAAAAATGTACGGAATGGTCCGTGAGTCTCACTTGCCGTATGACCAGTTTTTTAGAAAAATGGATATGAAATTATATGTGATATAATTAAATGAGGGTTCACTATCTGAACGCATAACTTTTTTAGGTATAAAAGTTGTTTCGCATAAAGGTATGTAACGTATAAATTTTCCATACTAATTTTATGCGTTACATACCTTTATGCGAAATATTTTTATGCGAAACAACTTTTATACCTAAAAAAGTTATGCGTTCGGATAGTGAACCTTAAATGAGTTTCTTCATGCTTATAACAACATTTATTTATATAAAAGTAGTAATTTAAATCTCCTTTCAGAATGGTGTGGGATCACATGCCGAAGTAGCTCCTCCAGTCTACGGCCAGCAGTTAGAAGCGCTTCAGGATGCCTCATTCTACCCAAAAATCACGTCCGTTTACTTGGGTATCGACAGGAATGTAGTCAAATTCAAGGAGACCGACAATGATTTCCGGTACATCAGTGACGCTATCCCGAAGAGACCTTTCTACCCTGCTTCAATGTGTAAGTGTTAGAAACTTCTTTGGATTATGAACTTCTCTTAGGCCTAAAACATACGGAAAAGCCGTAGATGACAAAGGCACAGCGCAGATACGGTGCAGGCACATATAACAATATGTAAAACCAAAGACAATATAATACTAACGTAGTAAAACGAACAATACTGCAAGAAAAAAATTACGCCTCCTTTGCCCGCACGTAGCATCTTGCCGGAACATTTTTTCTCGCGATGTTGGCTGTTTAGAGCCTGACAATGAGGCTCAAAATTCTATCACAGGGTTCCATGTCTGCGCCGTATCTGCCCCGCGCGCCTTATCTGTTAGTTTTACGCAATAAAATAGCATTTCGAGCTCCATGGCGCAGCGGTCAACACGCCAGCCTGCGACACGGAGGTCCCGCGTTCGATCCCCGGTCAGGTCATGATGGAAACGATATTTTTCAGAATGACCTGGGTCTTGGATGTTTATCTATATAAGTATATGTCATAAAATATAGTATCGTTAAGTTAGTATCCTGCGACACAAGTTCACAACTTACTGTGGGGCTAGCTCAATTTGTGTGATATGTCCCTATATATAATATATTATATAAATGCAAAAATAAAACAGGCGTGACATCTTTCATCAAATAACCAGCTTCGCTCAGTATTTATAATTGAGCTCACAGATGCCCCATCCATTATTAAACACAAAACGCGCCGAGATTTAACACAGATTGTTATTACAGTATTCATGGATCTAAGAAAAATCTGGATAGACCCCTAAGCAACGCACCATTGACGCAATTATAAAAGCATATTGCAAAAGTGTCGCGACTCAACTCACACAGACATCGATATTAATAAGCATGCATTTTTTTTCGGAACACACTCGGAGCTCAAACTCTTCCAAATTTCAAACAGATAATAATCTAATGGTAGTTTATTACTTGTTTGAAATTGGGAAGAGTCTCCATGGCAAGAGGTGAGAGTATCCATGGGGATACCACTAACAAATAGCACCCCACACACACGAATAATTTCATGATGATATATTCTCCTCTAGCGTAGATTGTAAAAGTCGATTAAAGGATCAGGCCTACAATTAAAAAAGGCGATGGACTAGCTACCTTTCTTTGTTTCCAATTCCCGTTTTACATCTTAAAGCCCACTATTGTCCATGCTTTAATGATGATTAATGTTAAATAAGAAAAAATAAAGTACAAAATTTTGCAGCACTTCAGGGCAATGGCGTAGTACAAATCAACGGCAAGAGTTTCCTATATCCGAACTCACCGATTCTCCTGAACCCTCGCAGTGTGAAGGCAGACTCTTTGTGTTACGTAGGAGAGGAGAGCAAGCATAAGGAACCTCAGTGCTTGCAGATATTGAAGACTGTTGAGGGAGACCTCCTTGAAATAGCGTTGGTGAACGAAGGTACGTAACATGAAAAAAATTGTTTAGAAAAAAGTCAGTCAATAATATAATTATAACTTACGCGAGATAAATTCATGGTATCAATGGTAACCCGGGTTAACTCACGTTTTATTTGATCAAATTCGCCGACAAGTTGTAACTAACTGAATGTCTTCGTAACAGACCGCTGTTACGAAGACATCATCGCCTCAACCTGCAAACAAATCAAGAAGTTCTAAATCCCATGAGCCGTTTGGGCGCGATTGTGTAACAAAAATCCAAAATTACACCTTTTGAATTTGTATTATAAATAAAGTAGGAGGCGTGGTAAACGGAAGGGGTATGGGTATCTCTTGGATAGGCATGTAACATTCTCGTTTTCATCGTCACCATCGTTACCATCAGGTGAGATGGGAGTCAAATGCCGTATTCAATAATTATAAAAATGGGGAGGCTTTCGCCCTGCTACCAAAAAAGCTTGTAAAAAAAATTCTTCTAACCAACTTTACGTAGACTCCGATAGTGGAAAGACTCATAGTTTAAGAAGTTTGCATACAAGAAATTCGGAAACACTGGAGATCAACCTAAATGGAGATAAGGTCGACATTGTTAAAGATACTAAATTTCTAGGACTACATATTGATGAATTTCTAAATTGGAAGGGAGAACTACGATCTCTCGAGAGTTCTATTTCATCAGCTTGTTACGCTATCAGGACTTTAAGGAATGAAATCTCACTGACACATTTAAAAAAAGTATACCACGCCCTAGTAGAGTCGAAACTAAGGTATAGCATAAAATTTTGGGGCAATAGTTATTGTTATAATCAGAACAGAGCCTTTGTATTGCAGAAGAGCGCTATTCGCGCAATGGTAGGAATCCCACCGTGGGAGTCTTGTGAAAGATTTTTTACAACTATAGGCATACTAACCGTTCCATGTCTATATTTATTTGTTCTTTTGACGGACCTTAAAAAATGATTACCGACATTAGAAACAAATGAAGAAAGGAAAACTCGAGAAAAGACATGCAGGCAGGCTCTTACACATGAAATAATACCGGTTTTAAAAGTAATGCAACATAGTGTACAATACCAAGCTTTCAAAGCGTATAACAAATTACCTGACGAGATCAAAAATATAGAAAGTATTAAGATCTTTAAAACGAAACTGAAGGCGTACTTGTTGAACAAAAATTATTACTCTGTAAACGAATACTTTACCTGACCTGCAACTTATAAATTTTGATAAAGTTATCTTATTATTATTAGTTGATTTGATTCGATTTTGACATGTATTTTAATAATTGTTAATGTATTTTAATAGTGTGTAAATGTATATAATTTATGATATTTTGACTTATTTTGATGTTATTTTTGCTTAGATTTATGAATTTTAACTAGATATCTTAAATTGTAATTATATCAAACACAATGTAAAAATTGTTTATGATTAAATAAATAAAAAGTAAAATATGTATGGTTGCGCTAATTCAAAGCCAAATAAAAAAAATAATAAAACGAGTTTTTAAGGAAGAAGTTATTAGACTCTACAATAAAAATGTAATAGTTGACATGTCATTTGCAGGTTTTGGCAGCAACGACTCATACACGTTCCATCTGCACGGATACAGCATGCACGTCGTCGCTACCTGGCAGAAACCTGACAACACACCGCTTTCTAAAGACGAGTTCCATAAGCTAGACGCAGAACAGAAAATCAACAGGTAACTACTTATTATCAATAGTAACTATTCTACGAATATAGTAAGAGGATCTCAGAAAGGGCCTAACAAGAGCCTGGTTGATGGTAAATATGGTATGGGATATGTTCTTTTTTGTGTTGTTGGATTTCGTGTGGTTGCGGGAGCCATCAGTTCGCAATACTGGAAAATTTGCTATTTTACCAAGGGCTAACGCGACACCAGTTTAAACATAATGGTATAATTGGAGAAGAGGATATTGCATTATAGATAATTTAAATAATTTTTATGACTATGCGGATAGTTTATTAGAATTTACAGTCTAGTTTCTACTTGCTATTATTATAATTGAAGTATTTAGGCATAGATTAAAATATCATTAGCAAACTTAATGAAATTGTTAATTATTTTTTTTAGAAATCTGATAAACCCAGTTATAAAGGATACCGTGTCTGTACCAAACAAAGGCTACACCATTGTTCGAGTGAGGATTGACAAAGGCGGTAGTTGGCTATTGGAGTGCCGATCCTGTGGACTATCATCTTTACCAACAGCAGTGCTGATCAATGTTCCTCAGACTTTGCCGAAAACTATCACGAATTCACTATCCAGATGTGGGAGCTATAGGCCTCCAGATGTGTTGTTGAATTAAATTTGTTTGAGACTGATAGATTTGTTAATTATATTAAAGGTAAAATAGAAATTACGAAGATTTATTTCTTGGTGGTTAAAAAAAAAGTTAACTTATGAATCTATTTATGCATTTAAATAACAAAAGAAGATTCATTATCAGAAAATTTCAAAGTAGGTACAGGTTTAAAAATTCCAAAGATAAACTGGTACTTCTAGTTGTACGTAGTATATTTTTCTCTGTGCTTCTAGTGAAATTTTGCTGATGTCAATCTGATTTTGTTGATGCTGATAAAATCTCTGCTTACTATTGTAATGTAAGGTCTAAGTGAAAATAATGTAGTGTAATAATATAATTTAATTATGAATACTTATTATTTGAATAAAAATATTGTAATTTAATATTTCTTGTTTCTTTACATACAAAAAAGGATCTATCAAAATAATAGAAAATAGTACTATACAATTTTTAATTTTGTTGTTTTCAGTATAAAGTCCATGTTATCAGTCACGTTTGTAAAAACAGTAGGAGCTCCTTTTGCACCACACGGAGTGACACCCCAAGAAACAACTCCTAGTATAACCGGCACATATTCAAAACTCTCTTCTTCATCTTTTATTTCTTGTTCAAGCATATTTTCAATATCGGTTTCATTAAATTTTTTCAATTTTGGAACATATTCGATGAGAGGACCTCCAGAATCTCCACTGCAGGCTGCGATACCACCGGTGATAGGACCAGTACATATGTTTGCTTGCTCTACTAAAGGGTTTGTCTCACCCCAACTTAACAGTCCATCAATGGCTGTGTAACATTCTGCGAAATATAAATTAAGTTTAATTTTTTACATAATATTAATTCAGTTGGTTTGAAAGTATTAATTTAGTTCTGCAATTAATGGATTCGTAACTCGACGGAAACTTGTAAGTTTTGATGTGCAAGTATAAATTAATTTAAATATTTCTCTAAAAGACGAACGATTCTTGTAGGTTACGAATACTTACTGAAAATTGTTTAAATGGAAAGATGGATAAAATTATCAAATTGTCAAATTTATGGAAATGTATTGTGGCGCAGAACTAAGACGTGCATATGTTAATATACATTTGATATAAATGTGAGTATATATTGTTTTTTCACTAACGTATGGTGATGGATATGTTGAAATAAAATAATTGGATTCGAGACTTTGATACAGCTTCCTGCGAACTAAATTAAATTTAGCGAGGGCTTTTGCCTCATTGGGATCATACTTATATAAACTGCTGATACAGCTTGACGACCTCCATAGCGCAGTGAATAACACCACAGCCTGCGACACGGGAGGCCGGGTTCGATCCCCGGTCAGGTCAAGATGGAAAAATGTATAAGTATCTAATATAAAATATTGTATCGTTGAGTTAGCACGACACAAGTTGACAACTTACTGTGGGGCTAGATTAATTTGTGAAACTTGTCCCTATATATTTATACTGGCTGTTACCCGTTACTTCACCCGCGTGATATATAGCCTATATCCTTTTCAGCACCATAACCAATGTGTATGCAAAATTTCATGATGATCGGTTCAGTAGGTTGGGCATGAAAGCGTAACAAGCAAGCTCACTTTCGCATTTATATTATTTGTTAGGATTAAAAAGAAGTACGAGCTGTGGTCAGAAATATGATTTAAAAAAATACCATTATGTGGTACGTATTCCTGTTTGACTTCCTGGAGTTTGCCTGGTAAAGCTGGGAAGAACCAAGTAGTTTTCAGTTCACCCCATCCAACAAGAGTGAGAGTTGGGTACACAATGGAATCAGTTGGTAGATGAATGGGTTGGATTTCTTTGGTTAACATGAATGGGTGTTTCGTTTTTACTAGTCCTATATCATGAGGTCCAATGTCTCTGAAATTGATGGATAAAAAGTTAACATATTAAATGTATGTATGTAACGGAATGTATATCTAACTGACGTGAATTTGTAAACTGGAAGCATAGTTGGACTGTTCTTTTTTGATACTAGTACCCGTAGCTGCTTTTAATCAATACACGTTTTGCAAATTGATTCAAAAGATTGTCATCTGAGTAGAAAGAAAGGCGAAATGCAAAGCGTTAGTCACTTGCCTACTTTACTACTTAACAACCTGAGATCACAAGCATTAGATGCAAGTTTCCAATGGAATTTTTTAATCTTTTGTAGAGGAAAGAAAAAAATCTTCTTACCCTCCATATTCAGGATGTGGTATGCGTTCATTAACTCTTATTATTTGAGCTTTAGCACCAGGGAAGTCGGCATTGTGAGCCCCAGCGACGGCGTCTATACCCAGCAGATATAGCAACCAAGACCCCTTAATGCAGTGGCCTGCTGTCAGAATCTGAAGAAAATATGTCACAATAGAATTGAAAAAAAAATTGACAAAGAATATAAATATTGTTGCGCTTGATGCTTTCATATATTCGATGAGAATGGATGGACATTTAGAATGTAAACAGTTGCTTGATATTTCTCCTGAACTTTTGTAGCTTTAGATAGGTATATATGTTTTAATGCGCAGTGCTGCCTCCGTGGTCCAGTGGTTAAGGCGTTTGCTTTGATGACCCGGGGGTCTTGGGTTCGATTCCCACGGGAAGCATACTTTGTTAAATTGTTTCCAGTTTGGTTAGGACATTGCAGGCATGAATGACCTGATTGTCTGATAAGAATGATGATTCCGTACTTTGGAAGGCACGTTAAGGTGGTGGTCCCGGCTGCCATCAGGTAGTCGTTAAAGGAACCGGAAGGAGGCCGAGAGGCGGTTCCGCAGAACTCTGACACCAGGGTGTGCATGGTCGACTGACCGTGTCACCTACACGAAATGATGATGATGATGAATGCGCAGCATAAAGTAACCTTAAGACTATTCACTTGAAATATTACGAATTAACACAAGATAAAATGGAAACGTTCTAGAATTGCATCTATGTACTTACCTGCAAACGCAGCGTTGGACGGACACCTACTGTCCAGGTATTGGGACGGCCCAATCAAGGTCGCAGGATGACGCTGGATGCAGACCGCTTCCAACCGGTCGTATTGGAAATCCTTGGGGGGAAGCTTATATCCAGCTGTGGACTTCCTACAGCTGAGATGATGCTGATACAATTTTATTCTTACCCAGCTGTCACTGATCAGAGTTCCACCACAGAAGTGCGCGCGGACCCAAAGGAATCTAATTTGAAGAGACACCATGTACGGATAGTCATGAGGTTTGGCTTCGTGGCCGCCAACTATCTTTCCCATTCCCATTTCAGCGCGGTTCGTTGCTGCCAAATTTATTTATAGGGGATTAGTATCAGTTAAATATAATTTTAGCGGTAGGAACTCAATATAAGTATACTGTTAGTATATATAAAATACTATATGGCAGTTTAATTGCAACAATTTGTAAGTGTGCTGGTATTTTCTGAAATGTAGTCCTTCAAGTTTTCAAGATGTCTATAAAGAGATCGCTGTTTGTTAGAATAATTTCAAAGCTTTTAAATTCAGTACAAGTAATTTAAATTTTCAAAATAAAAAAAAGTGTATTGTTCAATTAAGTCAGGCTTTTATGGCTCGTTTTTGAAATTAATGCTGTGAACCCTTTAACTGCCAGACTTTATACCCAATGTCTTGTCCACAGTGCCAGGTACAGTGAATACCGACTTACCAGCAAAAAGGAAACAACATTTTGATATAAGCACGAATAAAGCTCCAAGCAATCTCATGTTTGCAATTTGTTCAATCTGTGTTAGCTTTGGCATGGTGTGATCTTTATTTGAGACATTTTCTTATCTCTTTGAATAGTTTCAGAGGAACTAAACATTTTATTTTCATTAAACTTTTTTATAACACTCTTAAGACATTTAGACGAGACAGATTACAATTATTTTGTCGTTTGTTTAGTTTATTATTTCGTAATTATTTTTAATGGTTAGCAACAGAGGTCAGCGTAGTGAAATGTGCCCTAAACATCTTCTAGATAAATTTTATGAGAGTGTAGGAAATGCAGTATTGACTAAGTTATAAACATCAAAGAGACCTCTCCAACCCGTCTAGCCAGCGTAGAGAATGTAGGCCAAATCCTCTGACTGCTCTGGCTTATATATAGCTCTAATAGAAGGTACAGAGAAGGTCGTACTCTTGTAATGCAGGGGAGACTAAAAAAAACTGATGATGATTGTGTTTGTCATTCAAATTAATTGGATTTTTAAAGACAGATATTTATTGTCGTTACTTTATTTTGAGGTTAGAGGGTTGAGGAATATGATTCCCACATGAATATTTCCCCTTTAATATAAAAACCTATAGAAGTCTAAAGTTGCAGAACGACAGACGGGTATGAATCTATATAACAGAGCTATAAATCCTAACATCTTTTGGTATATGATATCGTATAAACGATTGTGTTATTTATCAACAGACTTATTACGTACATTTATTTGCAACGTTAGCTCCTTTTCTGTACTTTCTTAGCCGATAGATATACTGAGAATGAAACTATTCCAATAGCTTTATGATTCTTAATGCACAATTGATTTTTGTTGCGTTTAGTAGTTACTATATATAGTTTGGAATTCATAACTGGAGCATAAATTGAAACGTTGATGACTCCTGCTTTGTTTTGGTATTTGACATTGGTATTTAGATGTTCGGTAACCGCCAAATATTATCTCAGTCCGATATGTCGTAACATGCGGGTACTAAAAAAAGTCAATAAGTCAACTCCACCGTAATTGTGAAATAACTGTTAATTATTGAATATATTTGGACGTTTTACGTATTTATTTTTAAGTACAATTATACTAATCTCACATTTATACTTTACGTGGTATTCAGAGTCTAAAACCATACGTTTTAAAGGCCAAGTTTACTGTGTTGGTAAGATTTAAGTTGGAAAACGGAATTAAAATAGTGTCTCCCTAGCCGCATCTACTATTGACATAATTTCTTAGTGAAAACACGGCTTTACTCACGTTTTATTACGCCGGATCTACCGACTAGTTTCTGTTTGTTACGAAGACCATCATCGGGGTAAGTAAAGCCGTGTTTCATAATGAATTTATCTCGCGGAAGTTTTAATATTATTATAATTTCTTAGATCATCATTTTCCTCGACTAGCGTCTATGATCTGCGTGGTAAGAGGAGCAGATTCGATGGTTCATTCAACGTGTTTTCTTTTCTACTAGATCAGCATGGAAGATACTCAATTTTAAACTGTGGGCCAAAAATTGTTAGTTTCTCGCCTATGTTTGTTACGCATACTATAGCGCCATACCTGTATCTGGCAAGCAGGAAGATAGCAAAACATTTGATTACTGGCTTGCAATTTAGGGACGGCCAAGAGGGGCTGCAAAACTGGCATTTCTGGATGCACATGACGGGTACCCTTGCAAATATAAGCATCATCACCATCAGGTCTCCACTGTAGGAGCATGACCCTCTCTGTACTTATACCAGAGCCATATATTAGCCAGAGCAGTTTTGGCCTACTCTCTTCACGCTGGCCAGACGGATTGGAGGTGTCTCTTTGATGTTTATAAGCTCTGTTTAGCTTGTGTATCCTAAGTCGCCTTCTACGACATGAATAGGAAGACTTAGAGTGGTCCTATTCTACTCTGTCGGGAATCACACGGTAGATACAAGCATGCAAGATCAAAATCAAAATCAAAACGTTTATTCAGAAAATAGGCCTTTGCAGGCACTTTTTCACGTCATATCATATTTAAAATGATCTCTATATATGTATTTATTAATTGTTCAAAAGCTACAGACTACTAGCGTTTCGGAACCGACCACTGCAGAGAAAAAACGCCGAAAGAAACTCTTATCAACAGTTTTGGTCGCTTACTCGCCTGAAGGGCTTTATATGATAACGAATATTTATTCCTTATTGTTTTTTCTTTCTTTTCTTTTTTTCTGTTTTTTTTGTTTTCATGTTACAATTTCAATATACATAGATTTATTATTTTTGGAACATGTTTATGTTAACGATCGAGTGTGCAAAGATAATAAACGACATATGATACTTAAAGTAGTCTCAAAGAGGCCGAGCAGACCAGTCCCCAAGGACAGTATTGCGTGCAAGTTAAGCTTATAATATCTCGAGCTCCTCCATGCTTCGGAAAGTACATTAAGCCGTTGGTCCCGGCTGTCATCATTGATGGCAGTCGTTTTTTCAAGCTGCTATCAGGCATCTCGCATTACCTATGAACAGCTTGAAAAAACGGACACCAAGGTTGATCACTTATGTTAACAAAAACAAACAAACAGTTTAGCGTGTAAATGTTTTCACATTGCACCAGACAGATATACCTTTTTGGGAATGGTAATCTACTTATATGTCAAGTATGAAAGCTTGATCCTAAAAAATGTTTTTTCATACGATATTGCATCTAGAAGTAAAATTTATTTTCAAGTTGAAATATTCAGTAACTTTAAATAGTTACAAAACAAAGGGCAGTGATATCTGAAATGATTTATTCTATACTAACATTAGCCCTTCTCATTAAAAGTCACAAAAAGTAGATACGTACGATATTAAACTTTGATTAAAAATCATTAAAAACATCGTAAAATAAAGCGTGGAATAAAACAAACCATTATTTTTTGTAACAACTTTTATTTCATACGAGTAATGGGAACACTTCATCTTTTAACATTATTGGTACTAATTGACAACTGGAAATTAAAAAAAATGTTGAAAATATTTTTTCTGGTTTATTAAAATATCACAATCGATATATTTCATTACGTTTGGAGTAATAACATGAATAAGATTAAACACTTTAGTAAAAGATCTAAGTAAGTACTGATTTTATGAGATTAAGTACCTACTGTTTTAAACGGATCTATCGATTGAATATACATATAGTGTTTACGTTTTCATCCACAAATTTTATCATTCACTAGAAAATATGTATGGGTAACTATAATGATCATTTCCATAACGGCTGACTTATAACAGTCGCATATTTTATGAAAAAATGTGCGCTGTTCCCATACTTAAAGTATTTGCTTGTCGTTTGACATTCAGTTTTATGATTTAAACAAACAATGAGAAATTCGTAGAATATTAAAAGTAAAGTATACAAAATAGTTATAAAAAATTAATGGACAGTCAAACTATGTCCTTAACTATGTCTTTGATAATTAAGACATAATTTGGGAAACATGCATTATATTTTATAATATTACAGATACGGACTTTGAAATGTACTATACTTATCATACATATTCTTATCATAACCGTAATAAATAATCTTGGTAATATTATATTTTGCACTTCCCCACTAGATAGTTCGCAGGAGAACGATACAAAAGTTTGCATAGAAAAAGTAAAGTTACTAACTTAAAATTAATGTGATAACCTACTTTTATTTACAAAATATATTATATAACCAAAATTCTAATCCAAATAAACTTATAAAATTGGATAGGCATCTAGTGTATACAAAAAGGTAATTTGAATTCATATAAGTAAGAAATGCGAACAAAAATGTAAAAAACAGAACTTAGCGAGAAAAACTGAATCTATAGAAAGGTCTTAAAGAAACAGAATTTAATGTATTTTATTATAAAACTTTGGCTTCCTAAAACTAAGATGGCTATTTAAAATATTAAAAAACAGCACCTTAACACGATCACGATCATTTCGTAATTCGTTCGTACATCGATTCATATTTTCAAAAGGTAGTACAAAATATGGCAGTACGGTTAGATTGTTAAATCCTACTTGAATTCGGCGTTCATAGCCCCATGGTCGATCAGTTCTACTGGGTCCGCTCTTTAATCAATTATATTTTTAAGGAACTTATTATACTTTGCGGAACTAGTAGAAATGATCTTATTTGAGAGATCAGACTATCCTGTCGTTCTCTCGGCGATAGTATCAGTGGTGAATAAGTGGGTATGGATGGGAGATCGCTGGCAGATGATGACCACATCGAGGGAAGTTCGGCGGTACAGGCGGAAGGTCTGATTGCGTTCCTATGTGTATGATCAGGTTCATCCCAATTACTATGTGGTAGATGAAGTGACAGTGGAATAACCAATAACCTGAAACAAAAAAGAAATCCTTTTTAATAAATGTTCATTAATTAATTAAAATGATAGCACCACTGTTAGGTACATTATAAATAACAACCGGCCAATTGCAAGTTGAAATAGCAGACGAAGGGTTCCACCATTGAATACTAATTAATTAGGAATAACGCTAAAAAACACGTTTATAGTATGACCCCACCTTAATTGTTTATTTAATTTTGTTGTTATAGCGGCAATAGATTTACACATTCTGTGATAATGTCAAGTCCTTGTATAGTCAATAGATATTGCGTTGTGATAGACAAATGGACAGAAAGCTGTGGCTTAGTAATAGGGTTCCGTTTTTACTACCCTAAAGGAGTGTAACACGAGGTCTTTATATTATGGTACGTTTTATAATAATGACATGACCTAGGCGTTCGGGCTACGAAGTCACCTTTTCCTGTCTATTTTATTATAGACAACAAAAATCTACATAGGGGAAAATGTACATATAAAAATTATATAAATCCACCTTTAAATAAAGTTAACTAACCTGGATTGTCAGCCTTCAATCTTAAAACCACGTATCCGTTATTGGGTACTGCCAGCGTATCTTTATAAGGGGGAAGATTATACTGCCTGTGGAGCAAGCCTTTACGATCCAGGTCCAGGGCGTGTTTCAAATTAATCTTTTTGATATTTTTGTCCGGAGACCGACCCATGCCTATTACGTTATACGCAGCTCCGTGAAGGTGGAACGGGTGGGACAGATTTGGCGATTGCACTGAAATAAAACAGAAAAGTATACATGAGAATAATGATGGAGGAAAGAATACTATATACGAGTATAATATACTTCAATCTGTAATCGATACTTTGAGACTTCAATCATATCTTAGTTATTATTATTACAACGTTATAAAATGTGTGATTTCTGCCTGAATACAAACTCCCTCAATACAAACAGAAAGTTACTGCCAAACTAATATGGTCTTAAGAATAAGAAGGACCGAGCGGGGGTAAGTCACAAGTAACGCTTACTTTTATCATTACAAATGTATGCAGTAATGTGCAGTTTTATCACTACAAATGTGTGCAATAAGTAGTTACTACTTTAACTTTTGAATAAGTTTAAATTTCAGTAAATTCAACAGGGGATAAATATACATATCAGGAAAAATTGCATGAAGTAGTGGTTGTGTGAATATCTCAAAGATCGTTATAGTTTATCTAACAAACAATTTCCAGGTCCTAATTTCTTTAAAACAGTAGTTTATGTTTATTTCGCCTGTAGGCCCATCTCTTATAGGGAGGGAAAAACAAAGGCCGGCAACGCTCTTGTCACACCCCTGGTGTTGCATCAGTCTATGGGCAGCGGTGATCACTTACCATCAGGAGACCCGCTTGCTCGTTTGCCGTCCTATGCCATAAAAAATAGAATAATGTTTATTTATAGAATATTACATTACCTTCATCAACAAGCACGATCTCCACAACAGAGTTCAGAGGCACGTCTATCATATGAGTACACCTGCAGTCGACAGGACAGTCTGCGGGTCTGTTGTCTCCGTTGCAGAATAGTTCAGGGTTCAGTTCGTGCATTTGGGAGAGAGGGGGTGCTGGAGGGGCGCTGTAGGAGATCTCGTCCACTAAGCTGATGACATGGTCTCCGCCAGGGGCCACTGGAATAAGGCAAAGTATTTGCTGTTATGTTGATTTTTTAATTACATATATAACTGAAGAAAGAAGGGAGAAATATATCAAGTCAGCTGCAGTTTAATTTCCTGCCTCTTTCATATAGAACTATTGCCTTCCAAAAAAGTGAGGCACCAATATATTTTGGAAAATAATTTTATTTGTAACATATGACCTTTTTCTTGTTTTTAAACGTTTTTTTAGAATCTTATTTCTTGACTTTTATATTTTTGTCTATGTTGTCCACATAAACTAGGAATGTTGAATACCTTTAAACAGTTATATACTCGTAAATCCGACAGCCATAAATAATAACTACATTTTAAGCCAAAAATTAATAAAACTAAAAGTAGAATCAGCTAAAGTATGTAACTGTAACTTTCTATAACAATTTTGACAGAATTTAAGTTAACATGTTTGTATTTTTATCGGATACTGATTCTGTCTCAGTTTATTTTACAGCGATATTTATAATCAAAAGTATTTTATTGAAATTATTACTATTTGAACTGGTTTCAAGTGATCTCATTAAGTAGCATTACACTACACATAACACCAAGTCTACTTTCTCAGAACCAGTTCAATCAAGGACGTGTCTAGAACGGGATCCATCTGAAGTTCAATGTAGAAAGAAAGTGAGCTTAATGGTTCTGTTAGCTTTACATAAGTATCATTCAAGTTTACAATGATAGATACTTTATATTATAATATTAACTTAGTCCTGTATTATTGTTTACATATATATATATGAATCAGGACTAAAACTTAACGATATAGCAAAATTTTATTAAAAATATATGTCGTCATATCACACAAACTGAGCTAATCCCACAGAAAGTTGTGAACTTTTTTACGTAGGATGCTCAACGACACTATATTTTGTAATAGATACTTATATAGATACACATCCAAGACACATGCCAATCAGAAAATGATCGTTTTCCGCCATGACCTGACCAAGAATCGAACCCGGAACCACTCGTGTCGAAGGCAGGCGTAACCATTTAATCACATCCCAGGATGGATGAAACTATGATATTGCCTTGAACACTGGAACAATGCCTTAATTGAACTTGGAATTTTATAAGTGATGAAGACATATTTAACCTCACCTAAGAAATTCCTGTAAGTGTTCTCCTTGAACAAATCTTTCGGCTTGTAGAAGTGGAACCGGAATGGTAGGAAGATCTTCACGTCAGGTCGTTCCTGAAGAATTGCCTTGTCCACTGGCTTCGCCGCCTTCAAATTACTAACGCACACAGCATCATTTCTTTTCACATCGCAAACCGCGTCCAGTGGGTTCATTATCTATGGAATTAAACATTAATTATACAAGTGAAGCATGCATTTAAATATATAGCTTTAAGTATTTACAAGCAGAAGAATATAAATGTACAACCTGGTTCCAGTGCACCGGTGATTTCTATCAGCCCACTACTGCTTTCATAATAGTTTAAAAATAGTTGTTTCTAAAATAGATATTTAATTAATTGTTTCTATTAATATATTTACATAATATATCACTACTGCTTAATTGCTAGTAAAATTAAAAATGAAGTATTATTTACATAAATAAATATACATACAGGTACAATGCAGCGCATTAAATTGTTATTAAATAAATTAATTGATTAATATACGTGTGTGGATTACTCAAATAAAATTAATCATATATTTATATATTTTATTAAATGGTATAAAAATTTACATTTTTTTCTTAAAGTAGCTATAATTATAGAAAGTTATTGACTGCTAAAGCATAGCAGATGCCGCAATACTTCAGGTTACAGTATTTTCTATTCGTGCGTATTTTTCGGAGACTAGGCTTTGCCAATACAAGCACAATTCTTAGTTGGCACAGTTGCATGGAACTGAACTGTGTAAAATCCTTAAGACATAATGGTAACATGAGAGTGGTAACATCTTCTGAATATCTATTTGCTATAAATAGTTATTTACAGTCTTCAAAGTTTACGGTATATAGGTCGTGAGTTGCCAAACTTAGAACAACATAGGTACAATGTGTATTTACATGTATTGCAATTGTCTCTTATATACATCTAAAATAATTTTGTATTACATGCATTTTGGTTAGTAATTCGTAAAAATGTAAGGCAAGTAATCTAAACATTTTTAAATATATACAAGTAATAAATATCCTTGGTGAATAATAAAAATGGCAAGTTGTTAGTTACGGAACTACGCCCGTTTAAATACCGAAAGGTATGCGAAGAAAGATTTAAGAGCCTCGAGAGAAACACATTTAAGGTGATAAAGTTAAATAGTTACAAAAATATCACCGAATATGGCATTAAATTATGTTGAAATAATCTCAAAAGAAAGGATATCACCGTTAAATAAAATCACAAACCGTCATGATCTCCCGTAGAATCATTCGAATACAAAGTAAACACAGCGGCAGAATCGAGCACTTCGGATCTGCCGGACACATCACACAAAACAAACATAAATTTACACTTAGTTAACATAATATTCAACTGCTGTATTCATTTTCACATATTATGGAAACTGTTAGGAACCGATTTAGTGAAGAGGGATTGGTGGCAAGTGGTCTCCACACGTGGGGAAGTTTGGAGGTATTGGGGGGAGATCCGCCTGAGTTCCCACTTGGAGAACCAGGCTCATTCCGATGACGATGTGGAAGAGGAAGTGACAGTGGAGGAGCCAAAAGCCAGGGTTAGTGGCTCTGAAACGAAGGATGACGTAGCCGTTGTTGGGCACAGCGATTGTGTCTTTCGCTGGAGGTAAATCTCCTTGCTTGAGATGACGTTCGAGAAGACCTCTCCTGTCGAGGTCGAGAGCGTGCTTCAAGTTGATTTTCTTGACATTTTGGTCGGGCGATCGGCCGATACCAATGACGTTGTATGCGTATCCATGCAAGTGGAACGGATGGGACAAGTTTGCAATTTGAACTGTAAATAAAAAAATAAGTATTATGCATAAATCTTCAATTTCTAACTGAGATTATGTAATAAAGGAAAAACGTAATTATAGATACGTACCTTCGTCTACAAGCACAATTTCGACAACAGCATTCAGCGGAATATCGACCTTGTGGGTACACATGCAGTTTTGTCCGCAATCTGCGGGTCTGTTATCTCCGTTACAGAACTGTTCAGGGTTAACATCGTCATACTGACTGAGTAGAGGTGCTGGAGGAGACATGTATGAAATTTCGTCGATCAAACTGATCACGTGGTCTCCTTGTGGGGCAACTGTGAAAATTTAAACAAGTTTCAATATCTGTCTTAATGTAACTTTATTACCCACAATTTTATATAATAGCTTGCTTCTTACCTAAGTATCTGTTGTAAGTATTCGGCTGGAACAGCATTTCTGGTCTGTACACGAAGAAACGGAATGGCAAGAAGATTTTAACATCGGGCCTCTCTTGAAGTATAGCGGGGTCGATGTTCTGTGCGTTTTTCAGTTGGCTGACGCAGATGGCGTCATTTCTCTGGGCGTTACATCTTGCATCCAAAGGATTCATCACCTGTGTAGTTAGTGGGGAGAAAGGTACGTGCAATTACTAATCATTACGTGCGACAACTACAACTACAATACCTACTTTTTATCTACTTTTTGTGTCAAAGTTTCTACTTTGTATTTTTTCTTGTATGTGGTTGCAGTATTTTCCCACTGGAGCTATGTTGTTCAGTTACCTTAATACTTAATTATAACCTTTTTACTTTATAAATACACTAGACTTCGGGAATATTTGAAATCTACATTTCAGTACTTATTCCATTAAAGGAAGTATTTACATGATCAAGACAGAAAAATCTAATGGTGGCGGCTAAGTACATACATGGCGAATATCAAGCACAGGATATATTTTAAATAAAGTTGTTCCCTACAAATTCGCTGTTGGCAGCAATATTTAAGTTTGAGCAAGCTAATTGCAACAAAGTCGACTTAGATTGTATCATGGCTGTCGTGCTGGCTTGAAGAATCCAGTATGCAATATCCGCCCGTTAATTCCTTACCCAGGTAAGTGCTGTGTCGAAAGTTCTTTTCTTGATCCTTTGAATAATTACAAAAGTTAATAGACCAGTCCCTGAAAGGTGAACTGTCTACGAAGTATTTACACAACCAAAGGGAGTTTGCTACTGTCTACAGTCATCTAACTATATAATTATTGTACAATATAATAGTGTTTTTATATACATCGTCTTTTATACTCACCACACCCTGAGGAATGCCGACGTCGTATGTAGGAGCTTGACTGGAAGGTTGGTACGGGCCTCTGGCGTACCTAAGAATACCCAACTGCTGAGCCCTCTTAATACCGCACTCTCCAAGTCCTCTCACTTGGATCCAGTATGCTCCAGGAATGTTATTGGCTTCGATGACGAAATCATAACGTTCACCTGAAAATGTTCAGTTGAATACTAGTTACTTTAACTTTCAAATCAAACTCTTTTTGCACTAATCATCCGGATCGTTCCACTTTGATTAATGCTGTTAATTACAAAATGTTGCGAAGATAGTTCGTCGGAAAAACCGAGGTGTGGAACTAGTGCATTGCTGTTGGACTTGTTAACACTGGTAATACATAAATATTAAGTATCATGTCGTACTTGCTCAACAATACTCGTAAAGCCGGCATTTAGAACATGATCCAGTTGTCATTCTACTTCAAACTAATATTTATTAAGAAACTCGAGACCAAGAATTTCAATTTCTGTTTTGCAGGTAAATAAAGAAAAATATAACGTAGGTACGTATTAATTGTATAGGATCTGCTAGGACATTAAAATACTAACGTATATTTTGCAATGATGGAAAATTGACAGTCAAGAATATTACCCAAAGTACAACTGTTTATACAAAGTCTATAGGAACTTTATCTTATTTACATTTAGAATTAATGCTTAATTCCTCTGGAGGATCCCAACTAATATTATAAATGCGAAAGTGAGTTTGTTTGTTTATTTATTTGATTGTTTATTTGTTACGCTTTCACGCCCTATCTACTGAACCGATCATCATGAAATTTTGGATACACATAGGGTAGGGTACTGAGAAGGACATAGGCTATCACTCGGGCGGAGCCACGGGTAACAGCTATTAGTTGATATACTGAACTTAAATAGTTAAGGCCTTAACTTAAAACCTAAGGCCAAAATCTGTGTATGACATTGATCTTAATACGAAAAGTACTCAACGAGAGTGTGTCACGGTGACCCTGTTAGAAGCGAATACCTCTACACTTGTCCATACTTGCTAATGAGGTTCAGAATACATATTCTTACCTGAGAATGAGATAATAGTGTTGACTTGAACTGGCTGTACTGGCTCTCCGTCAGTAGCGATGACTGTTAAGTTGTGTCCCTCGAAAGTAACTTGAGCAGGACATACTGACGCGAAAGCGTTAATCATTCTGAATCTATATCTTCTTCCTGGCGTGATGGTGAACACTTCCAAGGGTGTGTTAGTCATGAATCCAGTGTTAGGGTCTCTGAACTGTCCTTTTCCGTTGATCAATACAGATTCGGGGTCTTGTCCAGTGTTTACAGCGAGACGACCTGGATACCTTTCAGCAGCGTCTTCGTGGAGCCAGTCACTGATCAACATAACGTGCGTGGTAAGATCATAGTCGTACAAGTGACTGTTGGGATCCTTAGAAGGAGGTTGACGGACTACAATGCTGCCGTACAATCCGTCCAGTTTCTGAAGACCCGTATGAGCGTGCCAGAAGTGGGTACCAGCGTTACCTTGCCATTGGTATCTGTAATATGGCATATATTTTAATTAATTTACAGTTCGTAAAATATACAGGAGTTAGTAACAGTAGTTCGAATGTAGTAAAAGCAAAAAATGCAATAACAAGCAATAAAATTTCTGTACCTGAAGGTATTTCCTTGTTGAATTGGACATTGCGTAACGAATGGTACACCGTCGTAGTATTGAGTTCCCCTCTGGAAGATACCGTGCCAGTGGATTGTTACTTCCATTCCTTCCATATGATTCTCTACATCAATGACAACCCTGTCGTTCTCACAAACTTGGATAGAGGGTCCCGGCAACATTCTGTTCGCAGTCAAGATACCGCGCTCGACACCATCGGCCAGCACACACTGGCAGTGAGACCATACGACATTGGTTGCATTCGGTGTGCACACTTGGCAAGCCCTGAAATGAAATTGGTACTTATGCAATCAAATTTGCTATGCTAAAATGACACGAATTAAGGTATTTAATAAGTAGATTTCTTTATCAGTTTCATTTGGTTACACCACAATTTCCTCAACCTACGCGCTGGTATCATGAAACGGTTCTGTTTGCATAAGGTCTGTCGTCACCTATCAATTACGTGCCCCGAAGGAATTTGGATCACTTCTCGTACTTGTGTGCGGCATTGAGCCTTGCAGTTAGCAGGCCGTGTGAAACGAGCCGTAAATGCGAAATAAAAAAGTCGGTCGGTGCATTATTTCCGACAATATCACGACTTTTTGCGTGATCTTCAAAATTTTGAGAATTCGTGGTTCAGATGGCCTGGTGATTACATGCGACGTTAGGTAAGGATTGCACAAGACTATTCAGATAATACGCTATAAGATTATCACAATATTCTCTTTGTAAGTGTTTAACGGTTGCTAGGTTGTTGAATTCAATGAATTGTAATTTCTCGATTTTATGAAATCGGAAAGCAAATTCAATAAGTCGAGCTTTTACGATAACTGATTTCTTTAACTTAATCGATGAGATGTATAGATTGTTTGATTTACAATCTTATCTTTCTAGGATATTTAGTAGTGACTGTTTTCAACCATAAATGCTTAGTTTGTTTCATTTTGGTGTATTTTGTGTTGAAATTTTAATTTAAGATTGTATTGCTACTGTTTGCATTATTTACCAGAAAAATTGAATTAGTTTCATATAATGTTTGTTTTGAGCGATACATGGCAATAATTTATCATCGTGGCAGTAATTTAATTGTATTTTAAAACGGCTTTAAATTTATATATAAAACACAAAATGATGATTTGCGTTTTGGGACAAATAGGATTCTTTAATTTTTTAACGATTAAGAAATTAAGTGAATATAATATCTTCCTAATTGGTTTAATAAATGATCTTGGTGTGTCTTAATATAAAAATAAAATAAAACAAGTTTTGATATAAGCCATTGATCCCTGCTTTTGCCAAAACATTGCAGACCCAAAGCAACGTAAGTTTCCTAAAGTTGACTCAAAAAATCTGACAACTGTTAACAACTAAGACAACAAAATAGACTTACGCTCCCAATACAGTGTACAATTCCAGTGTAAAGTGGTAGTAACAAATCCTAGGCGGCTCATTCTCCCTACACGCTCTGGCACATTCATCAGGGGCTGATAAAGCTGGATTTCTTCTAAGCTCGGCGGTGGCACTGCTCGTGAAGTCCAAATGCTTCAACGAGGTCTTCCCGTTAGCATTCCTAGCCAAAGGAGGAAGAGGATTGCTTCTGACTCCGCCGCTGAGCGGACCGCTGCCGCTGGCTTGCACGAACGGGTTCGAAGAAGGTCCTATGGTACTGCCAATAGACCCGAATGACCCGAATGGGTCGTCCAAACTTGGGTGTGTTTGGACGATGCCGTGGGTGGAAGCAAAGGAGCTGCTGGAAGCAGAGCTCTCTCTGAACGGCGTGGCTGTGCCAGCCGACCACCATGATGCTGACGTTGACTGGTCATCTGGGACGGCATCTGTAAAGAAAATAAAAAATAAATAAGTCTGTGGCTCATGCCCTTGAATTGAGTGTCTAAGATCATTTATTATGTAAGGGCAACAATGAATGAAAAAACCAATGTACGGTACTGATAAAGAGTCCGCACATTGATGGCCGCGTTTACCTGATTTATTAAAAAATACATAAATGTTTGTGGCCTGCTCGTTTGTTAATTATTTCGAGACTTTTAGACAAATTTTATTAGCTTTGACGGTTACGAATTTAGGATAAGAGAGAACGCATGGTCAGTTGCTTTTAACTAGGGTACCATCCATAAAGTATACCCAGTTTGCTATAACCGCAAGAGAGTTTTACATTTGAATTTTTATCTCATGAATTGTCACTTTAACAGCCATAGCGGTTTAAATATCTTGAATAAAAATAGTAATTATTTGTTTAAGTAACCATCAAAACGTTATACACCGTAGTTGTCAAAAGTTAGCTGATGCCAGCAGATATGATGTGTTAAGTATAGCGAGTAATGAAGTCATTTATTAATTTAGGTACACTAATTGAAAGTATAAAGAGAAATAATTGATTGTTTGTAATGGGTACTTGATCGTGAAAAAAGCTTTCACCTATTATTCGGGCTTCAATATCTGTGTGTGGCATACACAGTTTATGTACAATTACCGCAGAAGAAATCGCGTACAAACGGATAGTTTAAAATAAAAAAATGATTTAGATTTAACTCAAGTGTTTTATCAAAGAAACAGTTACATAATGCCATTTAATTAGGTCGGTAGCTCTACAACAGTCAGCCGAGACAGGTCTACTGCCAACTAATGGCCAGGTGTCATAAACTTCGGCGTTGATAGACGTCGGCAAACCGGCTACTGGATTAGCATATCACGGGGACAGGTTATGACTTGGCGCGTATAACCGTTATTTTTGACAACGAGTTTCCGTTTCAAAATAGCGTTATCATAATAATTAAAAATCGATTGTGTAAAAAATTGACGCCCGTATCCTGTTTCTATTTCGTTCGTACAGGAATTTGAATACCTATGCGTTCTTGAGGGTTATTCCAAATTACTACTTATTCATGTAACCGCGTCTATGTTTGAAAATATTAAGAGCAGGATAGCGAAGCATCTCTGCAGAAGAAGCAATCTTCGATCAAATGAGAGGTTATGGTTGAATAAATAAAATCAGAATTTTAAATAAAAAAATCATTTATAATAGTGGCTCTATTGCCGGAGCTGTTAACATAATAGTACTTCCGGGCATTGATTGCTAAAAAAGTTTCATTTCTTTGCTGACATTTGCATCGCAGCAAACAACTGCACGCTCCACAGCCGTATCTCACATCTCCAGCATTTTTCCCAAGGCATTTGTCGGCAGTAGGACTGATCAGGGTTACCAAAATTAAAAAAAAAGTAAGGTCATAAATATTAGTTCCAAATAGAAATTTCTTCCTCGTAATGAAAAGCTTGGTTCTTATAGATGTCAATATGTTAATCTCACTCCTACACATTAAGTGAATATCTAAAATCAAGGATGATGCACTTAATTATATGATTTTGTACCTGTTATTTTATCATACGTATATATTTTAACCTTATTAATTTAACAATTAAACCTATTAATGACCTATTTGAATAACTTAAAAAATACGTTTTTTACAATTTATTCTATCTATTTCCCTCAGCTGGGCAAATGCCTCCCCTTTTTCTTCCATTTTTTTGATTTTAGGTGGTATCCTTCTAGTTCTTTGATTGTTATATTATCTGACTAAGTTGCTTCTGGTCTACCTCTTTTTCTGTGACATGTAACAATACAAATTTGCATGCTATAAATGAAGCTGAATAAGTAGAGCAATCATATTTTACACCTAATACCTGTACTAATTACTTTATACATATAGGAGCAATTAAAGGCATTTATTCATTCATTCATTTGTATCCGGGGACCCAGTCAGTGGGAAAGCCCACCTTTCCGGATGCAATCGGCAGTCGTGACCTGCCCACTAATATATTTTTTCTTAGATGTTTTTATATGAAGCCATAGCTAGCTGAAACGACAGCGAATGCAGCTATTTGATTAAGGTAAATCGACAAAAAAACAGTTAAATTCATAAATGAACAAACTGGGTACTTAAATTTGCATATTTAATTATGTACCAGTATATCTAAATGAATAATAATAATTAAAACTACTTAAAATTAATTAAAATATTTACAAATTATATAGTCCCTGCAAACCATCACCTCGCGGTAACGTGCCCAAAAGGCTGGCAGCATTGCCACGTTGGATGGCAATGCTTATCCTTTGTGCCAAGTAATTGCCAGCCCTTTGGTCACGTGATACCTCGATAAGCCTCTTTGACAAAAAGTCAAAGAGACGATGGACTGATGGACCCCACGGACCCATGGTTTCAACCCCAAAAGGCTCAAATATGTAGCTATTCCCAATACTAACATATTTGCGCCTCTTGAGGCTTTCTGTCGCGGCTGCTGCTGTACCGGCCTTTGGCTGGGTGACCTGAAGATGGGACAACGCTAGGGTATCGACGCATGTAGCATCCCATACCAAAGGCCGGCCCAATCGCCAGGGCACCAGAGTCATTCCATCCGGTCTCTTGCCATCATCACGACCCAGACCACTGGGTTCTAAAGCGGCCCGCATGTTAATGGTGGCAAGAGAGCGGTGGATAATATTGTTTAGGGCGGCATGAAATTTTGTATTTTTATTATGCTGAATCCAAAAAATTAACCTAAATATCGAGAAATTAGGAGGTAGCCCTATATTCAAGTGATAGTCCGTTAGATAAGAGTGCAGACAGACAAGTGGTTTAATGTTACAATGCCCCATTCCATTACCAACAATATTTACTTTTTCAGACGTAATATACTCTGGTATCTGATGAAATGCAATATTTTGTTAAGGGGCTAGATCAGCTAACTAGTGCCACCTTTTATTTATTTCTTCTACTACTACATAAAACAGATCATATCGAAAAAATCTATTTCCGTATTTCGGTAACAAATTATAAGATCTTGTGTGATTCAAAATTCAACTTATGTAAGGGTAAAATAGGGGTGGCAAGTTAGAGCCATCGCTATTAAAGTCAATATGTACTTTTTTTCTTTAATTTAATCTTCTTGTATTTTTGGTATAACTTTTCATCAATACCATAATTTTAAAATCACTTTTGGCGGCAATAAGTAATTCTCTTAATTTAGTAAATGCAAAATAGTTAAAAGTCATACCAAAAATACTAGAAATAATTCACTATCGAAGTATTTCAGTAGATTTTATCAATTGGTTCTGATTTAAGAGTACATTTATAAAATGATGGGTGGCGTTAGTATCGCCGATTTAAACCTCTTAAGTTACTATCGTGAATTAGTTCGTAACAATAATTAAAACATTATGTAGTAGTTGTATCACCTTACATAGCAATTAATAGTTACCCAACCAACCTTAGTATCAAATGGTTCTTATTGTTCACTAGTAATGAGTCATTCTAAGATCGACGTCGTGAACTGAATACTGCATTAGTGTGTGTAGGTGTTTGAATATTTGACGTTTCAATGTGATTGGTGGAGTTCAGGATACGGACACGAGCCAAAGTTTACGACTAGCCTTTTTGTTGTGGGACCTTGATCTCACTTCACTCTTATTTCCTTATTATTAAACACTATTATCGGTTAGCGATCATAATTTGATATGCGGATAATGATATTCGATTATTTATAGAATAATTCTGCGGTCACTTTTTAAGCTTTGAAAGGACTTTGTTTCGGTTTATTTAATCTAATTTCCTGTTTCTTTAGACGTACAAAAAGTGAGGTTGATAGCCTCCGAGTTTGCAGTTTCCAATTGGCTGAACTAATCTGTATGAAGTATGTCTATTTATGAATAATACCTACTGAGTAATTTGTCATTATATACATTTTTATTTTACTAATTCTAAATTAAGTATCATCATCATCAGGTCTTTCTAGTCTCCACTGCAGGAGCACGACCCTCTCTGTACTACCAGAGCCATATACAAAATACATATACATAGCGAAATTTTGGTCGTTCCGGACCATTAAAGGGGTGATTCAGCCCGTCAATATAAACAACTTTTCCTGTGGTACAAATGCTGTAAACTTGAAAAAAAATTCGACATTCCTATACAAATTGCCCGGCCAGCTGAAAACTTTTGTATGAAAATGTGAAAATAAAATTTGAGTTTCCAGCATTGGTCCCATAGGAAAAATGGTTCATGTCGACGGACTAAATCACTCCTTTAAGGGTCTAGAACGATCAAAATTCCGCCATGTATAAATTAAATGTACAAGGATAAAAATGTTTTATGTAGAGTGGATAGAAGAATGTTTTCAATGTTTATTTATACGTGAAATCCATACGTAAGTGGAAGAAAATGGGAGAGACCTTAGTCCACACAGAGACAGAATAGGATAATTAAAAATGAATTAATTATAAAGTCTTCAGAATTGCAGTGGGTTAAAATGATGGAAGTATACCCGTTGCTGTGCAATAGCGGAATTGACAGTGCAAAACGAAAACGTGTATTTAATCGCCCAATTGAGCGGTATTACTGAGTATTACCTGCTAATACGCACTTTGTTCTGCAATTAAAATCAATCCGATTGATTGCCGTTTACCTCTTACAAAATGGTCGTAATTTTCTTATTAGGGTAAGGGCGTTAAAGTGTCGAAAAAAATGTTTTACTACTACCAAGACTAGAAAAAATAACGAGACATATTTCGTTACTATTAAATTAATAACACATGTATATATGCGTCTTCGTGGAAGCTAAGATATTCGACATGATCTTTGGCCATGGTCCTGATTCAGTAAGACGAAAAATAAATAATTTAGATAAAGTATTCCATTCATCAAAAATATCTAAAGCTCTCATTAGATATTTATTTAAAGAAACTATTTATAAGTAACTATTATTATCACTTACACGGGACATCTCTATAGAGTTAGTCTGTGAAGATGGCAGATGCAATGTTGTCAAAATATCAGATAAATCTCAAAAATAATCGCGATGAGTCTCGTGTAAATGATAATAATAGTCACTTCTAAATAGTTTTTCCATTATACAAGTTACACTAAGGAAACATTTAATTAGATTTTCTAAGCTAATTATTTGAGAACTAATCGACCGGCAAAACGGATACGTACATAAATACGCTCCAGCGGAGATATCGGTCAGCACTGTGGGAAACAGTGTTAAGCCATCATCGCGTCTGTTGTCTGTTAGTTTATGACTTAATTGCCTTCAATTCGAGAATTTAAGATTTATGAACATGAATAAAAAAACTTCAAAACTTTGGAATTAAGTTTTACTTCTTCTTGTTCGTCGTTTTCTTGTAAAATAACTAAAGTCGATGATTAATTCTAAACTTATAAGCTGTGTAAAACATTGAGAAAATATTAAAGTGACAAGGTGTTGCCTTTTTTATTCGAATGTCGAAACCAACCGTCATATAGTACATATACGACATATAGTGACGAAAAATATATTAAAGTTTTGGATCAAGAATAATTGTCCGAACGAGCGTAAAGCGCGAGCGAAGCGTCTCTGTTTCAGCTTGGACAAAATGTTTGTGGTATGTCTGTCCGGCTGTTCTCCCCTACAGGTCGCTTTAGTCGACCGATCATCGTAAAATTTTCTGGTAAGGTTTGAAATATGTAAAGATTTTTCCGTCGATCGACTGTTGGGCTTTTTTTGATATGCCGCAGTGGGCACAAAGGACGTAAGCGCCACTTAGGTTAGTGGCGCTTATGTCCCTTGTGAGTTAGCATTGACAACTGATATCCGGTTACGATAAAGAGACGAAAACGACTGAGCATAACCGTCTCTTCGTTTGTATTTGTAAATTTCTTTATATTTTTAAACGTCTTTGTTTTAAGGTGCATGATGAACATTTATTCTATTTTAACACAAGACAGACTAGCAAGGACTGCAGCTCACAGAACCGCTAGTTTAATAATGTACCGACGAAAGTATAAGCCAAAGATATCGCTAATGTTTTTATTTTAATTATTTAGACAAGGATGCCAGTACGTTTGCATGTTAAATTTCGAAAGGAGATCCGAATCTTAACAAACCGCAATTATCCGGATAATTAATTCTGTTCGCAATTGGCGCACTGTACGGGAAGAAAAGTGGATCGATTTTATCCGCCTCGGGTAATTTAATTACATCGTGTTCACAATTACATAGTTACGATATTATATAAAAGCTAATGTATGCGGAAATATCTCGCGCTAAATCAGAAACAAATTGCCGTAATTCATTGACAAATTATAAATAATACTTAGTTTATTATTATTGTAAAAATTATAATAGATTGTTTAATAATTGTAGCTAAGAGAAATATTATGACATTAACTCTTGATTGAATCATTTATTTAATTTATGAATCCAATCATATAGTGAAGATATTAAAAAAGCAAAGTCCTACTGTTAGACAAACTTAGCCAGCATCATCATCATCATTTCGTGTAGGTGACACGGTCAGTGCCTAACCTGGTATTAACCATCTCGTTAACAATGGTCTAAGCCAAATACTTTAACTTCCCTCATAAGAGGTTTAGTATAAAAACGAAAACAAAAACGAAAAAGTAATATTTATTTTAAGTTTAATTTATAAAAATATAAAAATCTTTTTATCTATGAAATTAAATTTATTTGACCATTTAAAGTTTACACACTAGTTTACACATCTGGCCCCACACACACTAGGCAACATGCCTGTCCTGTGGTAGCCTATTTACGATTCCAAAACAACGTTAATATGGTGCCGACAAAAGATTTACTAGATATAATAAAATTATGAACCATCTATTTTAAATGTTGCTTAGTATCACCAAAGACACATGGCAGTGCGTGCTAATAGTTGTATATGTCGATTGCCATCCCATTTCATAAAAAAATAACGTACTCACGTAAGCATCAACGCTATGAATGTAAACCGGAACGTACTAAGATGATATTCGATTCGGTGTGAAAGAATTGCGCCATACAATACATGTCTAGGAAATGTAAAAATGTAATATAAAAGTGTTTGCCATAAAACTAATAACGAAGCATATAGTTAACGACTTTTGTCGCATTTACAATTCGCTACATATAATGCATTGTAGCTTATTACTTATTACGTTGTCTACCAGGAAGTCTAGGCTATTACAAAAACTCAGGTAACTGAGAAAACGCCTGGAGCTTATTTACAAAACATTAGACATTGGCAGTTTATAGTAAACTATAAGATAAATGACTAATTAGAAAACAGTTTAGCTTTAGGCGAAATTAGTTTCATATTTTATATTAATGTCGAAGTTCCTACATTAGTTAATGCGCTAGAATTGAGAATTATTTTGTTACAAATGGTAGACAAAATTTACTGTAGTTATTACTGAAAATACTTACAAAATTTGCAATAGGTATGATATATGAATTTGCAAATATACCTTAGTGATTAAAAATAATTTTTTTTTCAGTTATGAAAGAAAAAACGTTACTTTAACCTTCAAATGCTGGTACACTGATCAGCGTCATTAAATATGCAATAAAATAACATCCTATAAAATAATTAAATTTTGCACGGGGAATTGTATAGCAAATATGCTGAAGAAATATTTGAATGTCCTTCATGGCACAGGTGATAATAAAATGCTTGTTTTGACCAATCATGTTGTTTTCAATTATCAATGGTATTTATTATTTTATTATGCGTGTGTATCACGCTCGTGCATATCTGCAATCACTTATTTTCAAGAGTACCAATATATCACTCTATAGGAAAATATTGCAACAGTTTAGTGACTATTAAAATGAGTATTTAGTCTAATCGCCATTTAAATTTGATAATAATAAGGCATCGAATTTTTGTAAAGTAGGTATATTGGACATCGCACATCGCATACATACATATTATCACGTCTTTATTCCTTGCGGGGTAGACAGGCATAAAACCTAAAGTTGGTTAGTAGGCGTTAAGGTGGCAAGCGGAATCAAAATACTCGTAGCGATGGGTTGCAGGCCGCATCACGTATAACGTGATTCCTTAGATGTTCGCCCTATCCCTTGACTGGCTTTTAAGGCGAAGTGAGTTCACACACTAGCGCCACCCAGCAATTAATTCTATAAGTCCTAATTCATATCAAATTTAAAAAATCTAATAGCTGAATGCCCTAGTAAATTACTTGTAATATTATTGGTACAAGTTTTCACTATTTTTAATTTGATGACATAAGAGTAAAAATTCGTTCTCTTAAACTTAGATTATAATATCGATGAAAAGTAATAAAAAGAATACTACAAGTAATTTACTAGGTCAATCAGCTATTAGATTTTTTGAATTTGATTTGATTTAGGAGTAAAAGAATCCAATGCTGGGTGGCGCTAGTGTGTGAACTCACTTCGCCTTAAGGTCTGCGCGGGAAGAAAAGCACATGGTATAATATTCTGTTTTTCTTTTCTCCCAAATCAGTATGGACCATCGCATTCTTACAGTTTTACTCGATATTAGAAACTAAGCGAAGGTATCTTAGGAACTTTGCAGAGTTTGCCGAGTACTTCGAATGTAAAATGTGAACATTTTTTTTGCATATATGTAGGTTTATGCAATCATCATTTAATCTGATATCTTGTTAGATTTTCAAATTGGCGTTAAAATTGATAACGATCGTATTGATAACTATCAGAAAAACAGAAATATTATAATGAAACCTAATTATCAGACATAGCTCGTCTCGCTTGCTTTGTTTTGTATTACTTAAAATATAGAAAAAAGTATAAATATATAGTTGAAGGGCACGACATTGGCCGTGTTGCTACGGTCAGATTCACGGACAGTGATTATAGTTTTGCAATAGACTGTACCCATGGGCGACTTGTAGCGTGAACGTCGTATCGTTTTATTCTTGATCTTCTCATGTATAGGAAGTATATCAAATTGAATATAGTGTCTGATTGCTACCATTAAGTTAAAAATTTAATATAGAATAGAATTTTTTTGCATGATTTAATGCAATTGAAAAAATGTTTTTTTTTTCTTCTGTGAATTATTTTCTGCGGTATGCATTACCATTTAATCTGATACTTTGTATCTGGGTCCTGGCAAGACAAAGGTTTAAAAAAAGTAATTAAACACCTGTCATAGAGTTGATGAATTTTAATAAAAAATACCAACAAGAAAATGTAAATTAGATATTTAATGGCCTCGTTGACTCACCTATTCAGATTCGTCTTCAGTATTCTTTGTAAGCTTTATAATTTTAACTGATTTCCTGTACCTGGGTTCTGGTAAGACAATCAAAGGTTACTATACCAAAAATATGAGCCTAAACAAATGTCATAGAGCTGTAAAATCAATTCTAATAAAATTTACTACAAGAAAATGTAAATGAGATATTAAATGGCCTTACTGATAATTAATAACATATTCAGATTCATAACTAGAGAAAAGTGATTGAATAAGCAACTACTTATCAACCAATGGTATGTAAATGAAGTTAGTAACTTTCGTTCCGCGTCTGTATTTCCGCTGTCAAAACATAGTAAATCAAACTTTGATATAGGTACTTTATTTGTACTTCAAAAAAATTTAAACAATCTTGTTGACAGTATTATAACTTGTTTTTATGTGTTGTTGCATAAATAACTTGTGGTAAATATTTTTGGTATTACTTTAAATTAGGCCCACTTTTGTCGGTAATGAGTAGTTTAAAAATCTGACACCAGTGATGGCCACATGCACACACTAGAAATAAACACGCAAAAAACAATGGCTACCCATTAAATAAAATATTTGGACCAAGTTACTTATGTAAATAAATAATTACGAGCTGTTTGAAGATGAACAAGTGAATAACAAAGAGATTATTAAAGTATAATCAATGTTATAATATCAAACAATAAAATATATGTGATTGGATTAATCAAATTAAGTTTATAAAACTTAAATTATATTGTTAGAACGGAAACAAAAACTATTATTTCGGCGTGGGCGGAAACAGTACGATCACAATAAGTACAATACACCTAATGCACAGTTCGTGATTGTAATGATTTACAATGACCACCTACATATAATGACGAAAAATCATTAGTGGAAGGTTATTGGTTAATGAAAGTAGCAATAAATTCGCCCACCTGATTTGAAAAATATGTCTTAGTTTAAAAATAAAAACTTATTGCGGAATGACAAAAACAAATCAGTTTTTGGTTCAAGTTGTATTTACCACGCGATTTTTTTTCCGGGATGCACACCACGCTTGGCAGATGGGTTGGTGAGCGCAGTTTATTCGGCTTATTTCGGCTCCGACGCTGCTACCCATCTAAACCGATGAAGGGTTGGCTAGGGGAACGAAAAAAAGTTACTGGACAGGCGATTGAGGGTGACACCCCTGACCTTAGCATGTATGGAATTATGATGCTTTCCTTATTACTGGTTATTAATTACACTACAAAAAATGCCTGAGACTTTTTCACACTGTTCCGTGACGATTGAAGTATGTCATCTATAATTTGATAATTGGCTACTTGACTAAAAAATTTTTCGTGTCGCTATGTAAAGACCTACCAAAAATAAACACAATAGTGACCGAAATACATTTCTAAACAAAAAACTCTTTCAGATATAGAAGTTTTAAAGACACATAGGTATTTTTAGACGTAAAAACGCACTGCTGAAATGCCTACATATTTGTGACGTCACAACTTTGTATTTTGTATGGGCGGCGTGAGAACTTTGTTTGGTAGCTGTACGAAATATTACGTTTGTGGTAATGGTTTCATAATAAAAGTTGCTTTAAATTTAGCGGACTACAATACAGTATAATTGTAATTTAAGATTTTCATTTTTTTTAAATGGTCTTATTCACCCAACTTTAAAGAAGCTTTAAGAACACTTAACGAATCGATATCAAATTAAAAGTGTTTTTTATAGTGTTTTTAGATATAAATTAGTATCATTGGAAACAAATTTTATAGAATCTTAACATTAGGCAAATACCGAATTGTATTGCAATTCGTTTGTATAAATTACTCTGTCAAGTCAAATGGCTCTTTTTACGTATAATTATGTCAATAATTTTGCATGACCAGTAAATAAAAATCAACCGTATAAAATACTCACAATAACTCGCATAAATTTAGATTCATCATCATCATCATCATCAGGTCCTTTCAGACTCCACTGCAGGACCACGACCCTCTTTGTACCACCATAGTAGTCAAAGGATATGGCCTACATTCTCCACGCTGGCCAGACGGGTTGGAGAGGTATCTTTGATGTTTATAAGCTTTGTTTAGCTTGTGTTACCTTAGTCGCCTTCTACGACATCCACGGTAAGACTTGGAGTGGTCCTATTCTACTCTACCGGGAACCACACGGCATATGGCATAAATTTAGATTCCTTAGAACATTTCTTTTTTTTTTTTCAATAAAAAGGTTCTTTGTTAAGGCATGAAAGTAAGGTTACGAATAAATAAACAACCTTACTTTCGTATTATATACATAATCATCATCATCATCTCAGCTACAAGAAGTCCACTGCTAGACTAGTCCTCCCCCAAGGATTTCCATTTATATACGTAATATAAGTTAGGATTAGGATTTCAATGATTTTGATGTAAAGTTTGATTTCAAGACCTCTTACGGCGCCACATGAGCATAAGTACGATGGATCGTATATAGTTTAGTATTTACGTACAGTTGTGTTTCACATTGTTATGAATTTACCATCTAATATTATAATGGTGAATTTGATGTCTAATAATATCCATATTTATATAATTTTATCCTGCCCTGTTTCACGCAACCCAAATTTAATCTGATGTAACGTCCTGTCACTAAAAAACGTTGGACATTTCAGCTGGTTTGCAATGGGTAATAAAATTACGTTATAGTCAAAACTCAATTTAGTGTTTTGTAGACAGTAAAGAATTTTAGAAATCTAGAATTTTACGTAGTTTAGCTGCGAGACGGACAATCGAGAGCGCTCAACCGGAAAAGAGTGAAAGTGAACTTCAAGAAACGCTTAAATAAAACTAAAACGGCTACAATGTGTACGCCAGAGTGGCGTAATTGAAAGAAAGTCGTGTGTAAGAGCCATTTAGAAACCGATAAGGTGATATGAGTTAAAATGGTATCATTATAGATTTACCGTTTTATTCACGTTTATTTAAACGGAATGCCCGACTTGTTTCAGTTCGTAACGAAGACCATCATTAGGGCGAATGTTAGGGCGAGTGTTAGGGGTAGTGATACGGTAGTGTCACTTCGCTCAAAGCACTCGTGAAACGTTGGAGAAAATGCGCTGTGCAGTTTGTTGCCGCTTCTTCTGCACTCCGCTTTGGAAGCGGCCTAAACTTAGCCATAAGTAATTATTGACGTCAACAAAATTTTTTTGTTGTAAAAATTGTAAACACAAATATGACAATTAATAAGTGTTCAAAGAAACCTATATTAAATAAACGATTGAATCTTGAAACGAGATCATAAACCGCGATTCAAGAGTGAATTTATCTCGCATACATTTAAATACTCTTAAATTTGTATCGTTTTGGGAAAAAGACTACATTTTGTCTAAAGATATGACGGAGCTAACGAAGCAAAAAACGTCTAGTTGTCGGGTTGGGACGAAAGTATTTTTTACCATGTATTCATACCATGTGCTTTAATTGAGATTGGGCATGATATTTGCTCCAGAAGATATTTTATACGTAGGGAGTTAATATTAATTTTAATTTTCAAGTACGATGGAGATCTATAGTATGTTTTATAGTTTTAGGTACATGTTCCAAGGGTATGCTTCTAAGTTCCAAGTACCTAAACTTGATTATCATATGTTAAATGTCATAAAATAAATAAACGTGCTATACTACTATTTTATCACATTTAAAACATGATTTTCCAGACTTTCACTAGGCGTGAAACAGGTCTTCTTTTTATTCCTGCAGCTAGCGGAACCAAAGAAAACTTGTCGTATTAGGGTTCCCGAATAAAAAGAGAACTAACTATAGGAGATTTTAGTTTCAGGACATTAATACCTATCGATTAGGCTCATTATGTACGACTTGTTGCTTTCTGCGCTAGAAATTTTAACTTTTGAAGTATGAACTGTAGAATATACTACTAAAATATGCTTGTGTGATATACAACTTTACTAATAATTCGGTGGGATGTGTGATATGGATCATTAGTCATGGAACATGGAAAATAATGATTTATTATTATTAATATAGTACATCGAAAATGCCCATAAATATTTCAGTCACATTAAAGAGAGATGGCGGATAGTACTCGTTACTATCCGCCATTTCTTTAGATATTTTTTTCATTATCTTTATTTAAAAAAAAAATACACAACACACGTTTTTGGTTTTGATAAGTTCTTAAGTTCTCTATTATAAGGGCTAGGTTACACATAGGGCAAAATAAATTAAAAATGCATTACCAGCTGTGTATGCTCAAAGTTGTATTAGCTTTTATTTATCGTGGATAAAGCATCAATTCAAGAGTTTTTCTTTCAGTTTATTTAACTTGGCAACCCTATACCATGTTTAGTAACTGTAAAATACGATTTAAATAAAACTGTTGACTGAATGAGACCTGTGTTAACCTTGTACGCTTTAGTGCTTAACATTTATTACCTTTGTCTTATTTCTGCGTTAATCTAAGCATCGAAAGGTAACTTGATTTAAAATTTATTATTTAAAGTGACATTGAGTTATTTCAAACGTAAATGTACAATAGACAATTTGAATGAGGTCGCCAATACGATATTTTTTTCCTACGAACCCAATGCAACGTTGAACATGTTGCCGACTCTAGAAATTGTACGGGAATATCGTCAATTATTCAAAATCCCAGCTTTGGTCTCAGAAAAGTTATTCATATTTATATTCTTTAAGTATATACTATACTTGTTTCTTGTTTGAAGAAATCATTATTTATTTGTACTGAATATCATTTAAGTCTGAACTTTTCAATCACATTAAGTTTAACGCGAATCATTTTTTTTTTTGTTAGGGTCGATCGCTACAGATTTAACTGTGAAATGCAATAAGAATAATCATGTTTGCATTGGCAACTCTTGCTGGGAAACCGGATTCCGATGAATTAACTATGAGCATGTCTTAATTAAGACGAGTCATAAGATTTTTATTAAAATGGATGTATGTTATAAAACTTGAATAAGCTTTTATTTGATAGGTACCAATATATTAAATCCATGCGCAGTAATTATTTCACTCAAAAAAATGGGAAGAAACGAACATACGCTTAAGGTAAACAGGTATATATATATATATATATATATACTTCTTTACATTCGCGTTCACGTCAAAGCGTGAGTTAACAATCCGGACGCCCCACCGCAAAATGAATTCAAAGGAATTTAAGTACTATTGTACGTCCAAGAACGGGGGAACACATCCAAGAACGGGGGAAAGGTGCTGGAACGCCATCTTGCGAGGGACGCTGCGAGTTTCCGTTCTGTACGTTAAAAGCACTTATATTAAATTTATGCTTTAAATTTCGGCGCAGGCGGCCAGTCTGCGCACTTTAAAAAGAAAGACGTGACAGAAAATTTCATACATAATACACGACACTTGCCGCTGCAGTACCCACTGATACATGTCTGTCCTATTATTGCTATATTTATCATGTAGAACCGATATTTATATTTGATAATATAGTCTCAGAAAGACTACTGCGTAATTTCACTACACAACCGCTTAATCTACGATTATCCTATTTACTTTGTAAGATTAAAAGATTGAGCGAAAAAGATACTACTCCACAGCCCACGTAACAACCCTAATTAAACAATTACATCCATTTAACAACACCGAATAAAAGTAAAACGTTTAGAAAGCGTCCGTTTCGTTGGATTATCACGAATTACACAAAATGCAGATTAAAAACGTTGCGATATAAATCACGTCTGAATAGGAGCGAAAATATTTAAGTGTCTAATTAATATGCGCTAAAATTATATGAATAGCAATTGAGGTTGGACTTAAGCTCATACGCAATAACTTGTACCTACTGTTTTATAACTACACGCTCGGCAGTTCCGTTGTGCCTTGGGATATATTGCTTGGTTCTAAAACAGCAAGACTACTTACTGTATTTAGGTATGCACAAAATTAACACAGCCGTGTGGTTCCCCCAGCCGTGTGGTTCCCGGGCTAAACAAAGCTTATAAACATCAAACAGGTCTGGCCAGCGTGGAGAGTGTAGGCCAAATCCTCTGACTGCTCTGGCTATTAAATAGCTTCGGTAGTACAAAGAGGGTCGTGCTCTTGCAGTGGAGACTAAAAAGGATCTGATGATGATGATGAAAATTAACATGGGATATATCGAATTCGATAATGCAAGTTCAAATGTACCTGTCTGCCATATTTATACATTGTGTAAATTGGGCCTTAAAATAATTCGTCATTTTTATTCAGAAGTGTTTAGTCGCAAGAATGGGAAAGAAATAAAAAAGTGGTTCATATAGACGACCGTAGTCATCCCAAGCAAATGACGACGGTCAATTTGTAAGCTGTACGTAGCGCAGTTTTAAAATGAGTTAGTCGCAATATTTATGCTTCTGTACCGACAGAAAATAAAAGGTTACCAATCTAAAGGAAAAATAAAAATTTTGGTGACTCTGTAAAATATTGCTTATTATAAAATAATTAATAAATATCTGTCACTATTAAGTAGCAGCGGCACTTATAATTAAAAACTAAACTGTGTTAAAATAGCACACAGTACAATAAAAACAAATCGAGGAATGTAATGATAAACACTTTCATCCACAACAGCATTGTAGATTTTTAATACTTACCATACAGTGTGTGTTACATATCGATTTTATACGCATAAGTACTTCATTACGCAATGAGCCCTCATTCTGTCAGTTTAGAGATTAAAAACGGCCAAGCGCGAGTCGGACTCGCTTGAAGCGCATAAAGGGTTTCGTACCATTATCTACATATACAACATTAGACTATCGTCCAAAAACAGCAAATAATCATGTTTGTTGTATGGGAGCCCCTTAAATATTTATTTTATTCTGTTTTTAGTATTTGTTGTTATAGCAGCAACAGAAATACATAATCCGTAAAATTTTCAACTGTCTAGCTATCACGGTTTATGAGATAGACGAACTGATAGACGGAAATTAAAGTCTTTTGAATAGGGTTTAGTTTTTACCCTTTGGGTATGGAACCCCAAAAATGTAGAGTAAGCGACTTCTCTTCTGACGGTGCCCAGTGGCGATCTACGCATCACTTTCACTACTTACGGCAGATATTGAGTTGTTTTATTGCTCCCTACGCAAGTTACGTAGGTTACGATGTTATTCAAACTTGATGGTAGATTTAGTATTTGGTCACTTTACTTGAGCTTAGTGACTTATTCATTCTATATTGAATTGAAACCTGCCATATTAGATACATCAACGCTAATGCAAAACGTTACCTTAGAATCGGAGTAACAGAAATATATCTATGTATATAGGAATACCTACGATTGTTGTTTTTTTGAACCGTCGCGCTTTAAACATATTATGTATATATTAACAAGACTTAAATAAATAAATATATACGGACAAACACACAGATTGAGCTGGCCCAAAGTAAGTTTGAGACTTGTGTTATGGGATTATAACTCAACGATACAATATTTTATTACAAGTACATATATAGAAAAACATCCAAGTCTTAGCACGAACCTTTTATTTTTTTAGGCTGACGTTTTAATGAAGTTATGAGATATAACTCCATAAACATTGTGTTTATATACATACATATTTATTTTCCTACGATATAAATTGCAGCACTTAGCGGGTAAATCAATTTGTAATATTATCTTTAGTATACATGTAATTTACGCAATAGGTATGCAATAGGTTTAGTCATGAATCAAAGTTTAAAATCATCCTTACATCTTCAATGAGTTATAAGGAAAAAATTATTTAAGTACTTTTTCTCATTCTTCACTCTTCACTAAACAGCAAACAACAGCTGGCAACTAAACTCTTGTAAATATGCTATATACTCGTTTGCATCTCACTATGATTTCCGATGGGATCGCATTCCTCACTAGTTAATTTGTGTTCGTGTGATTGAGAACTTTTGTTTACACTAGTAGTTATGTCACTGGTGAAATGGAGTGTAATGAAACGTAATATTTTTTATCCGGCTGCCACTAAAACCTACTTAATTTACTTTTTTTTTAGGTTATTGACTTTAAGATCGAAATAATTATTTTATGATATTCTTTTGATCGGTAGGTTCTTATTGTAAAGGTGGTGAATCGGATAAATAAAAAGGCTTTTTAGAATAGACAGCCTCGGTATTTTGTGTTATCTTTATGTTTAGTTTTTTCCGTCAGTTTGTCAAATTTTATCGCCAATAAGAAGGTATGTTTTAAAGAAGTCTAGGCGACTGTACTTCTTGTGAGTGAATAACCTAAGCAGGACAATTTGACTTTAATAGTGCATAACAGCTTGATCAAGTGATAGGACACTTACTTCACAGGTGAAGATTTGATTGTTAGTTTGTTTGCATTGCTTCGAAACTACTGGAACGATTTTCAAAATTCTTTCACTTATAGACAGCTAATTTATATGTGGGTGACAGAGGCTACAATATACGTGGATGAAGGTGCGGACTAATTGCTAGTAGGTAGAATATAATGATTGATTAAAAGTGAAAGCACCGTGTGGTTCCCGGCAGAGTAGAATGACCACTCCAAGTATTCCCGTTTATGTCGTAGAAGGCGACTTAGGAAACACAAGCTAAACAAAGTTTATAATCATCAAAGAAATTGGCTGGTCTGGCCAGCGTGGAGGGTGTAGGCCAAATCCTTTGACTGCTCTGGCTAATATATGGCTCTGGTAGTACAGAGAGGGTCGTGCTCCTGCAGTGGAGCTTAAAGAACCTAATGATGATTAAAAGTGAAAGCAAACTTACAAAATTAAAATAATTAAGCCACGTTTGTATGCCTAGTAAAAATTCGATTGCAGCATGAATGGAGTTCCGTGTATCTTAATTTTGCCGGAACCTAATAAAGTTAATTACCACTTAACTTATCGGTATTTCGTAACTGTCAGAGAGTTTTTAAAACACGTAGCATGTAATAACACATAAATAAGAAATACATTTTTTATGATAGTCGCGTTCTTACACATGGTCTTTAAGTTGGTATGGCTGATTTTGAATGTTGCTGGATGATTTTATCTACGAAATAACATGTTTATTTTATTAACAGTGTCAAAAATAAAAACAGATTATAATATTTTATCAGTAATTACTTTTTAAGATAAACATAGACTTCAATTTTTTTTTCTTAGAAAATAAGCACCTTTAAGTATAAAGAAGGTACATATTCAAATTTTTAAATATCCATTAGAAATTTGATTTGGTATGCACGTAACTCAGTCAGTTCAATCACCCGTTTGATCTGAATAACATGGTTTGATAACATAAAGTGGAAGCAAGCTCTCTCCTAATCTGATTAACTTGGATGTAAACACGAATGTTTAAAATTATAGGTTTGATTAAGTTGTTAATAAGTGCACCATGTAAAATCAGATGCTTCCATTTCTATTCCCTACACCGGTTCGTGATGTCAGAGAGTGTTTACATACTGGTTAAGCACAAGTGAAAATGGTACTACTGCTCTATACGTAATATTTATTTTGTTTTGAGTGGAGATGTAACCAGTCCATGTAACGCTTGATGCTCTACTACATGGCTGCGATATGTCGCTTGAAATAATGACTATATTGGCAGTTAAGTTTTGATGAAAAGTTTTTTAACTAAAACTAATTTTAAAATAATAATAACAAATAAGAGTACCTAAAAACTAAACTTAAGTAAAATTACAAAATAAAGATAAGCTATAAATAAAAAATATCGCGTAGATCATAAAGTTTAGTTTTTTTATGAGATCTTTTTCGAAAAGGGAAACATACTTTTAAGTAACGAAAATTTAAATTCTGAATGTGATATGGTTTTGTTACGTAATTTAGGTAAGTATATATGAGATACAATAGACAAGAAAATTCAAAAATACATGTAAATAAAACTAAGTACCTAGAATACTACTTCTAACTATCACATCATTAGAATCTATTTTAAAATTGCCTAATTGTTGGTAAATAGTATTACTCCTCTGTAACTGTTTGTACTCGTAAATTATAAGTACGTTGTTATCGCCTGTCAAGTCTGCTCTTTTTGCCTATATGCCACCTGTTTGGCGAGAACCGAAAAGTCCTGGGAATTTTTGAAATTTCGCCATTCGAAAATGAGCTGTTTTTCCATTCAAAAATCTTTCAAAGACGAGTGTTTACACGTTCAAAAATAGTACCCCTGGTTCTGTACGCGCATACATTAGATAAACTACTTATTAGTCTACATTTAATATTCGCCAGTGTTGCTAATCATAAAGAATATTACAAGTAGGAAGCTGTTTCGCCTTAACGAGTACATTGCAGTTTTATGATTCTGCCCGCTTGTAATCATTTACTGCAAAATTTATTTCTGTTTGTTGTTTGCTTTTATTGCGTCAGATTAAATGTTTAAATCTGGGTTCGCTGCAGACGTAATTGCTACCTTATAGCTGAAAGGTAATCTTTTATGTTTTATTTTGAGAACTAACTGCTCATTTTAAGTTATAAAGATTCCAAGAAATATAGTGGTGTAAGCATTTCTTACATGTTAATATATATAATAAATTGAATTCGATCAGGGATCAGGGGTGTTATCCTTACCTGCCTTTATGTTACGAGTATATAAGGTACGCGCGAGCTGCTTTTCGAGTTGCTACTTGCTAGTTCCCAATCCATCTAAGCAAGTAACATTCCAAATACATTTAGTCGTTACCCCCAGACCAACAAACTCCTGCCATTTCCAAACTTTAAAAAACGGTTTCCAGGAGCAGCTCAGGGGGCAGGTCGAAACCGATATAAGCCAAACAAACTGGGCTCACCAACCGGTTTGCCCCACACACTAAGGATTTTATTAAAAAAAATGTTATTAGGAAACTTAAGTAGTAGTGAGTTACATAGTCGAAAATTACACGAAAATTTGCAGGAAAATGGTGACTACTAAGTCATATGCGAAACTTTTTTTCTATTTGTAGACAACGCACGCAAAAAGTAAAGGTAGTAGTCACATGCATAATGCTTTTTTCTGTCTTTTTCTAGACGACGCACCCACCTCTTAGTCGTGCGCGTAAGACTTGCGTAAATCGCATGAATGAATCAGATGTTTTCGAGATAGTTTTTTATTGGCTTTTAGCGCGCACTAGTTGCTAAACCACTCGGATATGATCAGTGGAGCACGCACGATTTGCTCGTAGTTTTCGAGGTGTTGTGTAATAACTCCCGTTTAGTTATTTTTATTCTTTGTTCTCACATTCAAAAGGAATTCTATAAATGAAATGAAATGAATAGTTTTTATTCAAATTTTGGATCTCATGTATCGCTTTTTGAACGTCATTTATCTTTCTTGTTATATTTTATTTTATTTTTTTGCAAAATCGAAAACTACTAGCGTTTCGGAAAGACCACTGCTGAGAAGAATACGCCGAAAGAAACTCAGTTCAGTATTGGTCCCTACGTGCCAGAAGGGCATAATACATAACAGTTATAAGTCTACACATACATTTAACAAATATTTGACTAATTCCAAGCATTTTTATCTATTAAATAATCATTTATACAGTAATATGACTTTTTTATAAGCTGATTTTTAACAGCAGTCTTAAATTTATTAAACGATAGTTCTAACAATACATTGGGAATTCTATTATAGAAGCGTATTCCAAGACCCAGAAATGAACCCTTTGTTTTCTGCAGCCGCAATGCTGGGGTTGCTAATTTATTTATATTTCTTGTGTTCCTACTATGAATATCACAATTCTTTTTATATAAATGAAGGTTTTGACGCACATACATGATATTCGCAAAGATGTACTGGGAGGGAAATGTCAAAATATTAATGTCCTTAAATAATTCTCTAAGAGAGTCTCGAGCACCTAGTTTATATATTGCTCTAATAGCGCGTTTTTGCAGAACAAATATAGTGTTGACGTCTGCAGCGTTACCCCACAGCAATATTCCATAGGACATAACACTGTGAAAGTAGCTAAAGTATACCAAACGCGCAGTGTCAACATCAGTCAGCTGTCTGATTTTCCTAATTGCGTAAGCCGCTGAACTAAGTTTACCCGCCAAAGTTGTAATGTGGGCACCCCATTGAAGACCGGAATCAACTGTTATTCCGAGAAATGTTGTTTTATCTACTAAATCTAATGTTTCATTATCAACTATTATACGCGTTGGCAGATCTGGGACATTCGGTAGGCAAAATTTGATACATTTAGTTTTTTTCGCGTTAAGCAACAGGTTATTCGCTGTAAACCAGTCCAATACTTGAGCTAATGTACTATTGACCTCGTCAAAACAGTCGGTTTTCCTATCTAAACGAAAGATAAGTGATGTGTCATCAGCGAATAGTACAGCCTTACATGTATTAACATGGTATGGTAGATCATTTATATATATGAGGAATAACAAAGGTCCTAGAATAGAGCCTTGGGGTACACCCATCTTAACAGATGATCCGGAAGATTGAACTCTATCTAAACTAACTTTTTGAACTCGGCTATTTAAATATGACCTAATTAAGTCCAGAGCTTTCCCTTTAATTCCATAATGTTCTAGCTTAGATAGAAGGGTATTGTGGTCAACGCAATCAAACGCTTTGGAGAGATCACAAAATACACCTATTGCATTCTGTTTTCCCTCCCAAGCGTCATAGATATGTTTTAAAAGAGCTACCCCGGCGTCTGTGGTTGACCGGCCTTTAGTAAATCCATACTGCTCGCTATGAAAAAGACCATTTTTATTAAAAAAGGATAGTAACTGATTAAAAATCAATTTTTCAAATATTTTACTTAGTGCTGGCAAAATAGAGATAGGACGATAATTAGCAGGATCGTTTCTATCACCCGATTTATATAAAGGTATAACTTTACTTAACTTCATCAAGTCAGGAAAAGTCCCCGTATCTATACATTTGTTAAAAATAGAAGCTAAGTAAGGTGCAATTATATCTATAATGTTACTTATTACAGACACTGAGATATCCCACAGGTCACCAGTCTTTTTATTATTTAAACTTTTAAAAATGTCAATAATTGTCTCAGGTGTAACATGGTGAAAAATGAAATGTTTGTTATAAACCGGTATACATTTTTTTAATATTTTTTTAGATTCTTTACATGAAGAACGTAAAGAGGCAGTAGTGTTGACTGGAATATTAGTGAAAAAATCCTCAAAATATTGAACAACATCTCCATTAGTAGTAAGGACCTTATTATTCGTTTTTAATTCTATTTTATTATCTCTGGTTTTAGCTTTACCGGTTTCTTTATGAATAATTTTCCATGTTTCCTTTACTTTATCTTGAGAGTTTAAAATAGATTTCTTAATATATAATGCCTTAGCACACGAGCAAACTTTTTTAAAGACCTTTGAATAATTTTTAACAAAAGTAATAAACTCAGAATTTTGATTATAAGCTTTCATAGCCAGTAATTCATATAATCTATTTCTACTGATGTAAATACCTGGAGTAGCCCAATCACTAAATTTTTTGAGATTCCGTTTGGCACATGTTTTTATTAGAAAAGCATTATTAAATTCAGATTCAATAACAGTAAACAGTTTATTATATAGAATATTCGGATCATCCTTATTTTCCGTAAGTAGGGGTATTACCTTAGCAATTTTTTTCTTGAATAGTTTAACTTTATCTTTTGTAATAGATCTATATGTTATTTTAGGTAAGTCTACTTCTACATGATTTATGAATTTTACAAACTGACCAAAATGATCTGATGTAAGATTTTTAATTATATACTTGTCAACAGCTTTGCAATTGCAGAAAACATTATCAATACATGTTGCAGAGTTTCCTTGAATTCTAGTTGGTTCTAGAAATAAATTAACCATATCAAATGATTTAAATAAATTCAAAAGTCTAACACTTTCAGTTGTAGTTTCCAATAAATTTTCATTAAAGTCCCCACATACTATGATATTTTTTCGACTGCAACATAGCTTCCTTAAAACATCTTCTACAACTGATTCTAAAGTACTAAAGTCTGATCGTGGGGGTCTGTATACACACACTATAATATAATTCCCTAGTTCAATGCAAGCGAGCTCAACATTACAATCTACCGAAAGACTAACTATGTCCTTACGTTCTTTACATTTTACGTCACTTCTTGTCAAAATTAAACTACCGCCTTTCTCTTTAGTCTTTCTAGTATATGAACTGCTCAATAAATAATTGTTTACATAAAATTGTAGCTGATACGATTCCAAAAAATGTTCTGTTAGGCATACTACATGTAAGTCTTCATTATTTATATATAATTCTAATTCTAATAATTTGCTAGTCAGGCCCTGAATATTTTGATGAATAATATTTAATTCCTTGGCCTTGACTGTTGTCTTGTCCCTCAGTTTAAAGCAGACTGAGAATTATTTAATATAGGTATAGGAGTATTTGATATACCTATGTCTGATTTATTATTTACTGTTGTATTACTTACAACAGAACTCTGTAAATTAAAAGCTACCACTGTAGCAATTTGTTTTTTAAAACTAAAAGGAAGATACATGGTATCGTTAGTCAACTTAAATCTACTAATAAACTTATTTAAATCTAAATAAAATATAAAATCGCCATGATGATATGTCATATTGTACATATGTACATTTAAATTATGTATGTCCTTATTTTTATTCTTATCTAACGATTCCGAATACGGAAAGGCACATGTCATAAATTTACAGTGAGTTTTATTATTTAAGTACATTAATTTTTGAATGCTCTGTTTTATGTCTTTTTTCGTTACACCAGAACTGTCGCCACATAAAATTAATATTGAACAATTTTCATCGAGACCATTACAATCAATACTGTTAATTATATCTAAATAAGATGCCCCGGGTGTACATGTGTTGTAAACTGAACAATCATAGTGAAGTTGATTACAAATAATACTACTTAGACCTTGGCCGAGCTTATCGGAATAAATGAATAATTTTTTGCATGTCATTTTTTTATTAAAACAGTTATCTACAGTACCTATTTGGGTAAGTAGGGTACACTGAGCAGTATCATATTCTCTAGACTCAGGACCAGAGGAAATTACAGGTGACATTGTGATTGCCCATTGAGGACTGCTCTGGCACTGGTGGTCTGGTTGAACAAGAGCATCATACTGATCATTATTACAGTTAGCTACCTCTATAAGGTTTTGGACCTCTAAGATATTTTTACTTATTTCATTTTGTGTCAATTCATATTTTTTTGATAAACTATTGAGCGCTTGTTGCAATTCCAAGTTCTGAGACTGCAATTCATGAATTTCAGTATCGTATATACGGCTAGCCATATACAGGTCATCTTCACATGATTTTAATTGTTTAGATAAACATAGTTTTTCTTTACTTAATTGAGCCAAGGATTTACATTTTTTTTGTTTAGATAAGAGTTTCTTGGTACGTTTAATTATTCTATTAATTTTAACATATTTTTTAATCTTATTATGACTGTTTAAAATAAAATACTGAGACTGTGGAGTATTCGCAGGTATTTCTATGACCGGTCCCGAGCCACATTCCATGAGTTCGCTGTACAAATGAAGAGTATTGTTACATAATTCAGCCTCTTTTTGTTCTTGTATTTCTAATGCAGATTTTTGTGCATCATATAAGCTTCGTTCTAACTCATTTATGCGACTTAGGGCCCTCTCATGAACTGTACCGCACTCCTTAGCTTGATTTAAACATTCTTTCAAACGAATGTTTTCCTCTAATAATTCTGTACTTTTTATATAGAGACCAGTACATTCATTTTTTAACTGAATATTCCTATCATTTAATTTCTGAAATTCTTCTTCATTTTCGTCCCGTTCCTGTAACAGTTGTGACGTTTCCTCTCGACACGCTTTAAGGTCAAAAAGAGCCTGCCTCAGCTTCATGGTTAGGTCTTTAATTGTGGCCTTCCGTGTCATCATAGTGAATGAGGTGGTGGAGCAACTGAAATTATATTTAATTATATAAGTAAAGATAAAACAATATTTTTAAAACTGGTGGGATTTATTATTTTGAATTATTTTAGATATCTATTTGTTTATTTACAAAACAATTAACATAGATATATAGGATATCATAAAACTATAGCTATTTAAAACAAATGGAATTATTAACTTTATTCTTGTTTTTTGCTTATGTTTTGTGGTCATCGACTAAGCTTTCACAAGCGTAGCGAGACCTCAAGAACAGAGCTGGGTGGAAGGGTGTAAACTAAGTAGAATATGATCAGAATATTTATGTATTTTTAAGCTGTGTATTGTTGTATTTTTGTATATCATAATACACAGGAATAAATGTAAAACTTAAATTACTCTATGTATTTTTTTTATGTAGGTAGTTATATTTTACTATTTGCCATAAAAGAAACAAAAGATATAGCAGATTATGCGTTGTAGTATATAAAATATTATTTAATATTTGAAATTTATGCCTGTAGCCGTAGTTTTAGATCATCAACACCGTTTGCACTAGGTAAACGGAGCGAGAATCAGACTGAGCTTCGTAGGCAAAATATAGTACACTGCTACTTAAAAGTGAAACCGATACGGACGTTTTATGTTTCTGAAGATGCACTGCCTGCCTATCATTAGATTTTAAAACAGTATACTCTCCTGGTTTAATTGAGGATATTCCAAACTTCCTTTGTTGTTGGTTTGACAGCTGAACAAATCCAACCGCCGGCACCGGTCGTCTGGTTTTTAACTTGTTTTAAGATATTATTTCACGATAACTTGTTGGTTTTATAAACTATTGCCTTATTTTACGTAATTAATATCAGATTTACACAATTATTTACAATAAATACCATAAAAATTATTTAAATTACGGAACAGATGATTTTGACATGTCACCCGGGCAGTGTTGCCAGTCGAAAAAAAAAAAAAAAAGAAAAAAAAAAATATATACGCATTCCGTTATGGTTTAAAAAGTTAATGCGTATCTTTTACAGTCTAACCAATGGTTGCTTTCTATATTTATGGATAGTTTTATCAGATTCACATCATAAAATAATATCTAAAAATAATGAAGAAAATAATTTGCTCGTAAATTTTTTTGCTTTTATCTAAGTCAAGCAAATTTCATTTATCTTCAATTTTGTGAAAATTATAACACAATATTAGTAAATTTTTATTTAAAAATTTAAACTTTTTTCTTTACATTAATTTATTATGTTAATGTTGTCGGTTAGAGTTTTGCCAAAAATAAGTAACCAACAAATTTAAGGGGCCAACTAAATAAGATAAAACTTGTATTCAATTCTTCTTCTTTTTGTTCAATTTGCCATCTTCTATGTCAATTAATTTAATAAATGAATATTACGGACAAATCACACAGGTTGTACTAGCCAAAAAAAAGATTGAGACATTATGGGATACTAATTGAACGATACTAATTATATTTTATATGAAAAAGATTATTTTACTGGAGATCGAACCCGACACCAGGGTACCAGTTTGGCATGATAACCACTAGGTCACTGAGATCGTCGATAGTTGTAAGATAACATAGATAATCTAACTAGTCAGTAATTTATTGACTAACCAGTCGTCGTTTCTTTTTATTTATTCACCGGCGAAGTAGAAATGCTTTCCCTGCCTGTCAATATTAATTATAGTTTTTGTGATATGAAGATTTCACGCCTGCCAGTCATATTTGCGAATAACAAATTGAACTGATGAATTGGGGCGAAAGTTTCTTTTATTTCGAATTTTTAGTTTCCGAAAAAAAATCTGCATAAAGATTATAAACCGTTTTAATCTGTAACCTTGGCATATTTTCAAACATATATTCATACCGATCATACTGAACAACTTTCCTCAAGAAATATAGGTTTAAATTTTGAAAAAAAAAAAAACTTTTTATACTAAATCAATCAGCTGATTAGCAGTTTTGTATGTCACATCATGAATGCTGTCATCTTTGGCTGAATTATCCCGCATTTGGCCGATTTAGATAAGGGTTTTAAGAAAAGCATTGTTACATTTTAGAGAAGGTTTTGGTATACAAGTTTGTGTAATGAAGGCGATTCTTTTTGCAAATGGCAATGGTGAAGTACTAAAAGATATCATTTTGTATAATTGATTTTTTTAAATGACGAAAGCATAGTTTTGAATTTTCTTAGTACTCTAACCACACAGCTGATTACCATATTACGAAAATACTCGTATCAATTGAAGGCAGCGATAGTATTTTCTCATTAGATCCCGAGCCGACAGCCTACGATACTATTAAAAGCATGAGACGTAGGTAATTTAGCCTTTATCGCCAACATTTGCATAACAAGGGGTTATTACAATAAACATTATACTGATATGTATGTATAGTCAATGTATTTAATGAGTATAGTGTTAAATATTTTTAGCACCCTTACTACCTACTTGATTAACGTGTTACGAAAAACATGCCAATTAGGGTACTGAGAAGGTTATACATTTCATCCGGGGAATACTGTTCCCGTGGGATTTGCGATAAGCGACTTAGCAAAATTAATCTAGCGAACTCTTATCGATTTTTTTAGTTTTGTGCATTATACATGCACAGCTTTCGTTTACTTGTGAGAAGAAAGTTAATATGTGACATATAAAAATACCTTTTCAAAAATGTTGCATAGGTAGTTTTGGTTTGTTTTACATTATATCTTGAATAATCGAAGTCAAAAATAATACAATCAAACGAGTAAAAAGAAAGAGCTAAAGTATTAAATTTATTTAAAAAATGGGTATGTAATATTAAATATTTTTACTAAGAAATTTAATTGCCTTGTAACATTACATAAAGCTATGTAATCGTGCAGCAGGAACATCGATAAACGTATTATTTTCAGTAACTAGTGGTTTCTCAGACATGTAATGAGGGGTAATGGCCCGGCGATAGACATTACATTATGTATTACATTGTGGGTGGGGTGTTAAATAATCATTGTTATTTCATCATGTTCTGATTGTCTATTATCATCTTCATTACACACAAACTATGTTATATGTAATGCCGTAATAAACAGTAAAGATCTTTTTAAATGTTCTATACATTTTTCTTTAGACGTTTCAGGCGGGTTACACGGACAAGATGACAAAATGTTTGCTCAGAAACAAAATATTTATTAAAAAAATATACAGGAGTAAATTTTGTCATATCCTTATAGGGGTGACACAGCTCCACGCTCCCACACTAATTCACCGCCCAGCAGGCTTATTTGCTAACTTTTGACAGCTACGGTGTACATAATTTTCATGGTAACTGCAATATTCATTACGACTACGGTATGAATGACTATTTTTATTTAAGATATGAAAACCGTAATGGATGCTAAAGTCACAATCAAATCGTTGTACACCGACCGAGTTAGCAAATAGGCCTGCAGGTGGCTGAACACATTTGCATGAAAATATCGAAAAAAATTAGTTCCCAGTTTTGATCCCATAGGAAAAGTTGGCCATATTGACGAGCTGAGATATTAAGGGTCAATTTACGCGCTGAATAGATCTCATCATAGAGCCCTGGGCTCTTTTCAATCTTTGCATGTATGCTTGTTACGATAAAAACATCGGTTCTTTACAACCTGGAACGAAACCCATCATAAGCCTTATGATAAGCAATAAGAAATAGTCAAGTTTTTTAATCATAGATCTTTTATTATATATAACAACGGGGCACTCACGTGGTATTTGTCAGGATTACCGACTATTACGTTAATTCGGGATCCCCCACCGCGCGTCCCGCACTCACCCTCGAAAATGGGCTCCTGACGAGTCCAAAACTATAGTCGGCAATCCCGATAAATAGCACGTGAGTGACCCGTTGTTATATATAATGTCTTTATCTCACATAGATCTTTTCCAATTCTACATATGTATGTATACCTAATTACTTCAAGTAAAATTTATTTTCCTTAGTGACTAGATCACCCTACGACAGAACCTCATTCTATCTGTCTCATAAATAGCACAAACATTGTTTACTCTAATAATTCTCCATAATAGCGCATGTTTCATTTACATCGTTATTACGAAAGTCCGTGGGAAACGTTTTGGCGGCTAAATGTGGGGTCTAATTATGAAAATTTCACAAAGGAATCTTAATTAAATTTCGTTGAAGCAAATTTTCAAAGTCAACATAAAGAAAAGCTTCATCACCTTTTTGTATGCTGCCTTTGTAGTATTTAAATGCTTCTTTAAATAATTTCTAAGCTTATGTCTTAAAATAACTTAGTTTCGGGGTTTTTTTCTTAAAAGGCATTTGTTACTCCGCGCGCTGTGATTATTTCTGGTGGCGCATACAAATTCCACCATTTTCTTTCACATTCTAACATTTTACATTAATAGAAAGGCAGGCTAATATTTAAAAATTGAAAAGACGTTCAAGCGTCATTATTTTCTTTTTACTTATTTATTTTAAAATTTAACTACACTTAAGGTAATTGAAATAATGAGGTATAGGAGACAGGGACGCGATAAAAAAAATATCTTTAATTTAAATAACATGGACGTTTAACTACTTTATAAGCCTTATAATATGTACGCCATTTTTTTATTTTTATACGTCACCTCAGAAGAGTTTTCTTTTCATATTTGTTGCACAAAAGCCAGCCTCGATTTTTACCTGTAACAAAAAAATATAAATAAATTATTTTGTTATAGTTAATTATTAACAGTATATTCACCACACCGTAACTAGGCGTAATTTATACACTGCAATTAAACTATAAAACGAGATTATCATAGATTCTAGATAAAAACATTTTGAAAGACCTGTAGACCCCAGTTAAAACGGTAGGTAGAGCATTTTTTTATAATTAGAAAGTTTATTAACATTATAAAAAAATATATTTTTTTGTGTAATTAAAATTACACGAGTAATAATGAAAAAAAAACTGTATGGTTGAAACATTTCTATTTTTTTTTTTCATTTTCAGTGTCAAAAAAAACAAGAGAGAACAGAAAATATTGTACGTAATTTGAAACTTACCTACATTAGGTAATACTCTTTTCTCTCTATATTGAATTTATTTTGGCGGAAAGTTAAATGTACTTCGAGTTAAAAAAAATCTTTCTCTCATTTAAGAATGATTTAGATGAATCCCAAGGTCATGACTTTACGGGGCTTGTATACGTATGTATATGCTTGTAGAATTTACCTGTACTTTAAATTGTTCATTTTCTTTTCTAATACTATTATGGCTAGTAAATTTAGCAACAAATAAATATAAAATTCCTTACATATATAATAATAACTGTGCAAAATACATAACATACGATAAAAATTACTAAATCGGGTACACCAATTACATTTTTGTAAAAATATGTTTTTGCAACTCGAGTCCTTGTTTCAAAATGTTTTACGGCTTTACTAAATAGTTGTTTATATTTAATACGTCTGAGTGGGCTAGTGACGACATGCGAGGGTAATGGGCGGGTAATTTTGCGTGCATGTAATGTGTAATCCCCGTGAAATCACAGTCGCATTGCCAACTGTCATAGTCGCCAAGACATAAGCGACAGAGGAAAGGTAGGTGAAGTTAGTGACACCCATCTTTTGTGAGAGTGGATAAATTTTGCGTGAATGACGTTCGAAGAACTTCATATTCGAGGATACGGTACAATTGTGCCATTTTCGATCATTCATCAAGTCACCTCGACTTTATAATTCGGGTGATATATTACTCAAAAATCATTCATTTTCCAACAATCACCCGTTTGATAAAAGTGCCCCAGAGAAATTGAAATAAGTTTCAATCAAATATGGTAGCTGGTAAGTTATTTCCTCAAGTTTTCCTTAACTCCACTCAATTAAGGTCATTTAATTTGTATTTTTAAAAGTGAAAACGTCTCTCGACTCATGATATGTTACCTTAGACGAAATAAGGAAACAATATTGTCAAATTCTCTGTATGAGATATTCTCCGGTTAAGTGGAGGAATATTTAAGATGTAAGTCACGACTGTCAACAAAACTTGACAGTAGTAAATAAACTCTTGTAATTGAGGAGTATTCAATGGTTATCAACATTACCATCACTTAAGACACTTCAACTACTTGTAAACCTTGCCCAGGTCAAGTAAATTTGTACTATTTTTGACCCTTTTTCGACAAATCCTGATTCCAGTATTTTCAGTTCTATTGCACCCCATCCAACCATCTTAGTTTTTGTCTTCCTGACAGTCTTCTCCCTTCAATACCACCTTTCAGGAGGTGGCTTTTAGGCTCGCTCCTCAGCAAGCCCAAAAAAGCATTAAATAATTGCATATAAAAATAGAATAACACGGTATTTATTTGATTTACAACGTTTCAGTATATTTTTGTATTCAAATGAGCGTTATAAATTGAGATTCGAAGCAAGCATTTGCGTTTTTTTAGAACGTTCGTAATTAATTTTCATAATTTCAAGATGTAAAACCTAGCTAATCTATCTCTGATAGTCCACAATTATTGAATATAAAGCACGCAAATAAAAGAAACCATTAATAATAAATAAATAAATAAATATATACGGACAAATCACACAGATTGAGCTAGCCCCAAAGTAAGTTCTTAAGAAAGACTTGTGTTATGGGATACTAACTCAACGATACTATATTTTATAACAAATACATATATAGATAAACATCCAAGACCCAGGTCAATCTGAAAAAGATCGTTTTCCATCATGACCTGACCGGGGATTGAACCCGGGACCCCCGTGTCGCAGGCTGGCGTGGTAACCGCTGCGCCACGGAGCTCGTCAAATATTAATCGAATAGAAACGAAAACAAGAATAAAAGAAGTAGACCGCATCAGTCGGTACAGGTTTTTGCAAGCAGTTAGTGAGCTTCTAAGAAGATGTGTAGAAGCGGTAACGATTGATGAAAAACTGGTCGTTTAGAAACAACTACTCGTTCTATCAACCACTCATTAAGCGAAACAGATACGCACCTTATGACATTGGAATAGAGTCCTTTTTACATCAAATTGTTATCTTTGATATGTGGTTCACGGTACATATTGCGTAGCGAAAGTTCAATTAATTTGCGGCAAAGACTTTTTGTTGAATCCTTGGTGCCACTTACCTAATGCAAGTTGGAGGATTTCAAAACGAATTTGTCATTAATCAGTCTAGCAAAAACGTCGTGTGGGTTGTATGTCAAAACCAACAATTATTAACATGAATATTTAAGCTTAAATTACAATTATATACATATGAAGGGTTAGTTTTATTAGCTCTTCATAATGGTATATTCACCATGAGAAGAGGAAGTAATAATAATAAAAATTATCACGAGATCAGCCAACATACCATACATCAAAATACTGTAATTTGATTCGGAGACAACACAAATAAAAATAAATAAAATTTAGGAGTATTCTGGCGCATTATCCAAATGCCATCGATTTCAAACATAGCGGACAAGGAAAACAGTGACTCTAAACTTTGTCGTTTTTACTTTTTGTAAATATAAAAAGGCTATATAGCCTAGAGCTAAGAACACAATCCATGTATCACGAAGAAGCAATTTACAAAAAGGATCATATTTTTCTCGCTAGTGAGTCACCTTTTGCACCAACTGTTTATAGCCTTAACAAACAAAGAGAACAGTGTTTGGAAACATCTTTGCAATTTTATTGCCCTAGATATGATGCATAAAAGAAGGTGCTTACCAAGAGTACTATGTAGTTAACATTATCAGCTGATTAACAAACTCGAATTAAATACGTTGAAATACATTTTTTGGAATTTTAGATTATGTAATTATGTCAAGATACTATCAGCCAAAAATAAATACATATTCTATATTATACATTTTAAAAAGAGAACACGAATTGAGTAATGTTTGAATTAAAAATCCAAAGAATTTCAAATGCTGCAATTTTATTGCATTTTAATAAACATTGAATGTAACATTTGAATTTAAGAAGGCATATTTCAAAAATAGACAGTTACATGTATTACCATTTACCAACCACAACCTTCATGTTTTAAATCCTGTAAATCCGACCAAATACTAAATGCATTTTCACATCGCACCACAAAAAATGTTAAAAACAGAGCTTATGCAAGGTTACTAATTAGCCAAATTGAGTACAAAATTTCTGGCAATTGTCTCAAAGTGCGCGAAAAACTCACGTAAAATTACAATAATTATCGTTCAAAGTGGTTTGCCATTTAAGGTCGGCGACTTTACCCGACAAAAAACAAAAGTATCGAGCCATTTCGTAACTCAATGGCCACTGTCCTCCACTTTAATTCGGCACACGTCTGGGAGCAGTTTTATTCTTGCAGTTAATTGAGCTGAGCGAATGAGGTGCTAGAATGCACTGTCAAATGACACTAATATTTTAGTGCACCTACCGCAATACTATATTGAAATAACATTGAACTAGAATTGCACAAAAAAAATATAACATTATATATGGATTCGTATACAAACTATGAAAGGGTAGTAAAAACTATGCCAAATCATTTTACAGCATAAATAAATAAATATGTAGGGTAAGATCACACAAATTTAATTAGGCCTACGGTTAGTTGCGAACCTATGTCGTAGAGTCGTAGGATAATAACTCAACGGTACTATATTTTACAAATTATACTTAAGAGTCGCCTGGACGCGCATGTCTCCATACAAATCTTTTATCTATCTATCTATCTTCAAACGGAAAAAGGGAATTGTGACAATATTTGATAATTTTAGAGTAAAATTAAGCATTTAATCAATTAATCTCATTATAATCTACGTACGTTCCTATACAGCTTGGTTAAAATACCAATGGTTTGAGAATTAAAAGCCTTTTCAAATTTGTATGGAAATCTTGAGAGGCGTATAATTCTCAAACTATTGATAATTTAACCAAACTGTATAAGAACGTACGTAGATTATAATGATATTAATTGATTGGATGCTTAATTTTACTCCAAAATTATCAAATATTGCCTTGTATGGAGACATGCGCGTCCAGACTGAACCCCTTGACTTCCCACCAAAAAAAAAACCGAGCCCTATTTGTCACGCAGATTAACTTGAGCTGACTTATGGCTTTTTTTGAAAGTCAGAAAAAAATACCTTTAAAAATACAACTTTCAGTGGTCAACGTAATCTATGTGATTTGAAAGAAAATGAAAATGATAGGTGTGTTTAAAATATTTTCCATTGATTTGATAGGTGGTTGTAGGAACGAGACTTAAAAATATTGTATAATTTGGTTTCAGGATTCGGCTGTATCTAACATGTACGTTATAGAACCGTGGTCCTTAACATTAAAAAATATTCGGTTATGCAATCATTATCTCACCTAAATTGATTCACTCAATGGATGATACACTTAGCTTAATCGAGGTTGATCCAAATGGCAGAAAATCTTTGAAACTAACGTCACGATTGCCAAATGTGGTCGAAAATTAGCAATGTACTGTTGTTACGTGTATGCTCGTAGGTTTGTACTTAAGTAGTCAATTAAAATCCGTTTTTGGGGGCGTGAAAAATATTCACGCCATTACACATTAAGGTCGGAATTCATAAGCGCTTTTACAAGTAATATCTCTATTAGCAATGTTTGCAGTAAGTATTTTATAGAGCAGTTTTACGGTGCACATTATTTTCTGACGAAACGGATTGACATTGACCTAGAACATTTATTATTTATCTCAGGTGTATGGATGTACATTACTACATATTTTTTTTAAAACTATTGGTGTTATGGTGTCGTACTTAAATAATATGGTAGATTAAGAGTTTTTACTTGCGCTGTCGAGTGTTTCTAAAGAATAATTCTTATATAATTAAAATTAAATGTATTTACTGATGCCAAATCTTTCTTTATTTACATACATATTGTTTCTGGTACAAAATGGTATAAGGAATACATAATAATGTTAAGTTCCTAATTTCAAATGTATGGCGTGGGTTAGTGTGCCCAAGTGAGAACTAGAAAATAAACTATTCAGACTACAGTCACGATTCTGTCAATTTCAAATTGGTAATAAACCAGCTCATAGAATTTTGGAAGTAGAACGACTTCGGAATCTAGAGCAAGACTTAAATATTTAGTAACTAACCACATTATGCATTCTGGGTGCGAATACGCCTATTTAGAATTAGATATAGTTTTATTAAGTTCTAAATATATACTTGTATTGGCTGCCTTATAGTCAGCATGTCTGGTTATAGCTACTAATTTCTAGACTCGTGAGATATTCGTTTAATCATCTTCATAATCGGGTCTATTTTAATTTCCACTACAGGATCATGACCCTCTCTGTACTATCAGAGCCATATATGTATTAGCCTTAGCAGCCAGAGGCTTTGGCTTACACTCGATACTTACATGATATGACCCTCTCTGTACTATCAAAGCCATATATGTACTAGCCAGAGCAGCCAGTGGTCTGCACTCAATACTTACTATCAATTTGATTAATTTGAGTACCTATATCGATCTAAGACGCAAAGACGACGTTTTGAATATTAGTTGGCATGTCGGTAGAAAATTTAGATAGGTACCTGTTATCATTAATTTTCTCCATGGAATCATTATTTTTTTCTACGGTCTGCGATTTTTTTAACATTTGAACTTTGTACTATTTCAGTTTTATGCGTGCTACGTAAAAGTATGATTGATTATAAGTTCAAGCATAGCTTGAATCAATAGGAGAGAACAAAGTACTTAAACACAATATTTAGTTCGTGTTAACCTTGGTCTTGTCCCTTCTGTTCTTTTCTTATCTTACGAAGAAAATTGCACTAACGTTAGTCTTTGCAACAAAAATCCGAAAAGACATTATTTATCACATTAAGTTGTAAGTGTTACTGCAAAATCCAGAATAGTATCAACACTATGTAGAAGCAGTAGTGTGGAAAACATTTCTCGTCCATGTTACCTCAGTCCAGCTTCTTTTATTCTTACCTTATCTTACAATAGACAATAGCAGTATCAAGTCTTTGTGACGAAAAAGCAAGAACGTAGTTGTCGTGACATAGTGTGGGCGATAACACTAAAATATCGATCAATACTGATCGTTTATATCGATTGTAGTATCGATCGTGGGGCCTTGACATCAGCTCCTTACTTTCGCTACTCAGGGCCACCCTTCGTATCGTAGTTTTTGTGGTCTTACATAATTAACGTCTTATTTATACTTATATGGCCTCGTGAGGGTAAAGTGGAGTAAAGCTCGTTAAGGATTAATTACGTAATTCCTTTTATTGTTATTCATTAAGTAACGTAAACAAGTATTGATTATGTAATTCATTTTAAGCACTGCTTGTAACAGATAAAGCTTGTATTATGTGCAGTTAATTGGTAAAATATTGTTTTTCAATGTAATTTGTAAACATAAAGAAAAAGACAAGACAACCTTATTATTATAGTCTATACAGTTATAATAATTGTTCGTTCAGGAGTCTACTTAACCTTTTTTTTATCAGACAAATACAATGTAGTGTGGTTTAAGGAAGATATTCGATCTTTATTTAGATTTTCATTTGATATTATACTTCATCAGGTACATGCATTTCATTTTGCCACGACAAATACAGGGATATGCCCTTTTTAACATAATCAAACATCGTATACTACTAGTCTAGTAGTAACTAGTCTATAGGTTAAATATAATTATTCTCAGGTTTTACTTCGTGCTCCAAGATATTAAATATCTGTTCTAGGTTATATTTGCATTCCCATGCATTTATTATGCCTAATATGTCAAATTCAATTTCAAAAGACATTTGTATTTTCATGTTTTGATAGCTGGCTTATCTAGATGGTTGCTTGGTCGATACATTAACTATTCATGATTAAGTTAAGATATTGAGCTTTAACTTTGAAATTAATTATGCAAAATTAGCATCATTCTACCCTACTATGTGTATGCAAAATTTCATGATCGGTTTAGTAGACAGGGCGTGAAAGCGTTACAAACAAACTCACTTTCGCATTTATAATATTACTTCTTCATCATCATCATCAGGGCTTTCTAGTCTCCACTGCAGGAGCACGACCTTCTCTGTACTACCAGAGCCATATTACTTAGTTGGGATATTTTTAAAGTGTTATGTTCAACCTTCTTAACTTGTTAAAAGATTGTTACTTTATTATTCTTCTCGAAGAAAAAATATTGATAGTAATAATTCAATAGTTATTATAATAAATAAATAAATATATAGGGACATATCACACAAATTGAGCCAGCCCCACAGTAAGTTGTGAACTTGTGTCGCAGGATACTAACTCAACGATACTATATTTTATAATATATACTTATACTAGCAGTTACCCGCGACTTCATCCGCGGTGACTTCAGGTTTGGAATGCGGGGATTATAAAATATGACGCTACAAAGCGGTAAACTAAACATATACCCCGATTTACCCCCTTAGAGTTTTAATTTCGGGAAACTATTAAAAATGTTACTCATTATTTTTGCCGTTCTCAATTCACACGAAATTTCATACAAATATGTCCAAGGAATAAAAAGTTTCATATATACTTTAATCCTCTATTTCACTCCCTTAGGGGTTGACTTTTGAAAAATCCTTCCTTAGTGGATGCTTACGTCATAAGAGGAATACGTGAGGAAAATTTCAAATTTCTAGCTCTAAGGGTTTGGCCTGCGCGTGATCTTTGATAATTGCCCATTTTTTTAAAGTATTAAAATGAATATAGTATGTTATCCTTAATATATAGACATATGCCATCGCGGACTTTTCTGTAGACCTAAATAAGATACACAATTCCACCATACATTGTTTTGTTATATCACAAAGGGTTTAGACAGCGTTTTCGTTGAAAGCTCCCAAACGGCTAATTTTTTTACGACACCTCCAACAAATATCGTTGGTATATACAAAAATGTATACAAAAACTTAACAAACTATATACTAAAACCTTTCTCGAGAACCACGCTATCCATTGGAGAAAACCGCATGAAAATCGGTTCGGTAGTTTTGGAGTTTATCGCAAACAGACAGACAGACAGACGTGGCGGGGGACTTTGTTTTATAATATGTAGTGATGTAGTGATAGTGATAGTGATAGATAAATATCCAAGACCCAGGTCAATATGAAAAAGATCTTTTTCCATCTTGACCTGACCGGGGATCGAACCCGGGACCCCCGTGTCGCAGGCTAGCGTGTTGACCGCTGCGCCACGGAGCTCGACGAAATAATAATAATATTACTAAGAGACCTACATTACATCAACTTCTCCAAAGGGCCTCTACGTGTTGGATCTATATCCCCACGCAAGCCTTCCAAAGGACCGGGGTAACACCCGTGAGTCTCAGAGAGATACAAATATTACTAACAATGTTGCCAAATACGGAACACGGTCTATTAAACGGAAGTAGAATAACTATGCAACTACGATATACATCAAATATTTAACGTCAGTTTTGAGGTAACTATAGCTTAGATCTACGAGTATGATACCTATGTAGACAGAACAAATTGTCTGGAAAATTGTTGCCAAATATTCACGCAGCAATGATAACTTTAATGTAATAACTCTTTATTGCACCAGGACATAAAAAAATTAAAAAAGTATTCAATAAGATTTAGGTCAGAGATTGCTTAGGTCTTATCGCCTAAGCAATCTCTTACAGGCTACCGTTGGGTGCCAGAAACCCAGAAAGAAAAGCGAGTGCCTAAAGGATTAAAAAGTTAAATTTAAATTATTTTTCTTCTTCTACCTTGCTTTTTCCCTATTTGGGGTCGGCTCTTTTCATAATTTTCTGTCTCTAATCATAAAAATATTTAGACACTTTAATTCATGTCCGAACTGACATATTCAATATACCTACGTCTTTCTTGGCTTACCTCGTCCACTACGTCGTTGTACCTTTAAAATGGGCCATTATTTTTGCCAGGTATATGGCATATTGCCCTTGTTTTTTTTCCTCCTACATGTCCACATCACTTCAAATTTGATCGCCAGACTTTATAAGTTATTCCTGTTCCCAGCGTCTTAAAAATAACTTGAGAGTAAATTAATGTCTTTTTAGTAAGAAGTGAGAAGGAATTACGGTACGTCTTTGCGATTGTTACGTAATTTTACAAGAGTCTTGTATTGTATTTTCTATTTTAAATACCGCCATCGATTTGAAATAATTTCGGCATAAATTAAAGTAAAAGTGCATCTTTGATTTTATTCTTATTTTATTCGACATATTTTAACGTCTTTCGTGATGCCGGTTCCGTGTATGAAATATTACAAAATAAACTAATGTTTTCGCTACAAGAGCCTTCTTAGTCTTTCTAGCTCTGTGAACTGTAGCACCACGCCCTAAGCTATATCTTTAGTCGTGATAAGTCGCTTTTAAATTAACGTCACATTGAACTATATTCGATATAAATTATAGATCTGGCATGATAATAAAATAATGAGCGGCTTGGCTTGGTGTGTAACAGCGTAATAGCAAGGCGTCGCCTGTTCTCAGTTCACACGATTACGCCTTAAAGGCTTTTGATATAGGGTTGAATACCTTGATCAATATTATTTATCATGAGCCGATAGAAGAGTATAGAAAGTATCTAATGATAACGTTATCATCGCTTGTCTTACACGCCTGCTCAAAAAAGGAGAGTTATGTTTCCGGAGTTAATGTAAATATGTATACACACTGTGTCCACATTCCCCTATTGAGGTGACTCTACCCGACAATATGAATATCTTTTCCTATGGGACCAAAGGAGGAAAATACAGAAATAGACATACCGATACAAATTTCTGGAAAAGCCGAAAACTTCTTAAGTTCACATTGGACCTTTGTCAAAGGCTGTTAATATTGCTAACAATAGCTAGTGGCGCTAGTGTGTGAACTCGCTTCGCCTTAAAGGTGTCTAAACACCTTTAAGGCGAAGTGAGTTCACACACTAGCGCCACTCAGCAATTAATTCTATAAGTCGTAATTCATATCAAATTTAAAAAATCAAGTAGCTGAATGCCCTTGTAAATTACTTGTAGTATTATTGGTACAAGTTTTCACTATTTTTAATTTGATGGCCACTTTTGGCGGTAATAATTCGTTCTCTTAAACTAAGACTATAATATCTATGAAAAGTAATAAAAAGAATACTACAAGTAATTTACTAGGGCATTCAGCTATTAGATTTTTTTAAATTTCATATTATTTAGGACTTATAGAATTAATTGCTGGATGGCGCTAGTGTGTGAACTCACTTCGCCTTATGGGAATGTTGTGGGCTGAGGTTGTGGGTTTTTATACTCCACCTCAACTTCTAAATGCTTTAACTTTCCTAACTGTTTGAGTTGTCAACTAAACGTATGAGAAATCTTGTACCTAGTAGAGAAGGTTTAATGTAATAATTATTTTTTAATAATTTTATTTTCGTGTGTGTCAGTGGCCCACATCAGTCTAAGATTTTGGCTAAGAAGCCAAAGGTTTCTTGAGAAAGAAACAACAAACCGAACGTGTTAGAGCATGTAATGAGTGACCATTGTTTGATCTAAAATTGAACATATAGATATAAATCGATATTGCATTGCCAAATCGAACTGATCTTCTTCTTAGCGTTTCGATGGCAAAAACATTAAATTGTCGCAGCCCAGAAATTAGCCACCCCAATCGCGTTGTCGGTGGCATCCATTAGGTCCTGCTGCGTGCAGTTGTTCGGGCACGCAGAGCACGAGGTCAGGTGGGCCATTGTTTGCAACGCACCACACAAACAGCTCAAGTCTGTGCCATCAGAAAACCTCCATCTGGACATATTTTCTTTGCTCCGACCGACCTGTGTCCGAAGTCTATTTAAAGACTTCCAGGTTAGCCATGGTAGTTTATGCCCAGGAGGAAGGTTCTCCTCTGGTGGAACAAATGGGTTTGGCAGAGAGACTTCTTCACTCCATAGCTTGCACCTAGCTTTTGATGGCTCCATGGACAAAGGCTTAACACACTTGGTAAAACTGTGTCGACTTTTGAGCCTTGGTAGCACAGGGATATGCCCATGCATGGGATGCCGTGTGTCGGTCACCATTTTGGTCCTCTCTGAGGAATTTGCCACAGACCTACGTACGGATGGCGGCGCTATACCAGCCAGTGGGTACAGCAGCCTTACCGGGGTCGGTTTCAAACAACCCGTGATGATCCGGCAGGTTTCATTTAAAGCTGTATCCACTAGCTTTGTATGGGCAGAACGACTCCACACAGGGCACGCGTACTCGCCAGCGGAAAAAGATAGCGCCAGCCCAGTGGTCCGCATAACTTGCGGCGATGCTCCCCATTTGGTGGTAGTGAGACGTTGCAGGAGGTTATTGCGAGCATGCACCTTTTTTTTAATAATTTGACAATTCCTCCCAAAGGTGAGCGATCTATCCAGTACTATACCTAAGTATCTAGGGTGGTTGTTGTGAGCAATGGGCATACCCTGCCAGCTGATGTTTCTTCGAACTGATAGATCATTGTTACGAAAAACATTTTTGATTTGATGTTTAGATAACCATTTGTCACCAATATCAGTAACACAATGCTGACGATTTTATCTCAAAACTTGTAATGCATATTTTAAACAGGCTGATTCTTACTAACCTGGCATTATTTTATATGACAGAATCAGAATTCTTGATAGAAATAAGAAATGGTAAAAATGAAAAATGTTAAGTGATTTTTTTTTTCAAAGGACGGCAAACGAGCATGCGGTAACTGATGGTAAGTGATCACCGCTGCCCATGGACAACTGCAACTCTAGGGGTGTTACAAGAGCGTTGCCGGTCTTTACCTCCCCAGAGGAAGAGGGGCGATAAGCCTCCGGCTCTCTCACTCACCGAACGAAGCATAGAAGCGGTAAAGCTACTACTCGAACGTCGATTTTCTGTGAGAGTGTGGTACTTCCCTGGACGAGCCGGCCCATTCATGCTACTGGCAAAAGTGAATTTTGCTGGTAGCGTGGCTCCACCAATTTTTTTTTTATGTTTCACCTTTGTTTCCTGTAAGTCTGTATTATATTAGGGATTGTGATTCCAACTTTAAATTGTTGTTAAGAATCATCCTGTACATTGTTCACGTAGGTAGAATATTTTGAGTAGGAAGGAATTTGCCGTGTACTAAGCTGTGCTAGATGTGCGTGTCAAAAGTTTCGAAGAAACTCCTTAATCGTGGCAGCCAATATATCCGTGACATAGCAGACAAACTGTAAGAAAGCTCACGCTGTCTTGCCTAAACCGGCAAATTACAAAGGGAACAAATATCCGGGCCCCGCTATAGGGAAAAACCCAATTAGTGCTAGCCTGATGTTTTGTCAGGATAATATGCCAGACTCTCAACCAAGTTTGCCAAAAACTGTGCTAAGGGGAGAAGAAAAAACCGACAGCAGATTTTATACAATCTTAGGCATTAAAAAACCTCACAAAGTTGTGATTACTTTTTAATAGTAACTTATTGACTTATTAAGCGCATGTAAAAGTTAATTGCAATTTTGAATATAAATATGTCCAATCGGTCGCTATTGTCCTTGATTAAATTGCTTATTCGTTTAAGCGCGCGTTTAGGTTTTGCAAGTCATTAGAACTTCATGATTGGTTATGTTTTTATAATAACTTTTTTGCTGTCGCTTTAGGCAGTTTAATAACTGTTAGGTACAATTATTAGGTATTGTAAAATTATTAAGAACAATTTTGTATCACACTCCAATTACTGATAATATGTCGCGATAAAAACACATTGAAAATAAGGCAATGAGAAATATTTCGGCCAAATATCAATACAATAGATCATAGATCGTATTTTAACACATTGTCTCAAATTTTCTTCTACTCTGCCTCCTATACTGCCTCCGTGGTCCAGTGGTTAAGGCGTTTGCCTTGTTGACCCGGGGGTCGTGGGTTCGATTCCCACGGGAAGCATACTTTGTTAAGTTGTTTCCAGTTTGGTTAGGACATTGCAGGCATGAATCACCTGATTGTCTGATAAGAAAGATGATTCCGTGCTTCGGAAGGCACGTTAAGCCGGTGGTCCCGGCTGCCATCTGGTAGTCGTTAAAGGAACCACGTCAAAGGCCGAGAGGCGGTTCCGAAGAACTCTGACACCAGGGTGTGCATGGTCGACTGACCGTGTCATCTACACGAAATGATGATGATTCTTCTACTCAAACTTAAAGTAAGATACTTATTGACAATCTGACTAATTATGTTCATTATTACTTCATTTTAACTGAGAGAACAACATGAGTGTTGAAACGATGATTTTAAATAAATAAAAAAAAGGAAATAAAGTTGAATCGAGTTGAGTATTGCCTGAGGAAAGGATATAGAACACGTTTTTAGGCCTAAATAATTTTAATCAATACGACTTGTTAAAAACACTGAACCAATTCTCTTACTTTCGGAAATAACCCTCAGATTACTTCCGGAACAACAACCAATTATTAGTAGTTTTCCAAAGAGCCGACCTTTTTATGATTTACCATTGTTTTATAGTTATATAACGCCGACTGCACGGCAATTTGATCATTTAGGTCAAGATTAGGACATTTTAAGTAGGTAACTGCGTGTATTGGGTTTATACTTAAACTTTAATTAGGAACGTAATATAAAGAACTAGATCTTTAACAGACAATGTATATATAATTTGCAATTCTTTATTTGAATAAAAAGTTTTATTCACTGTTGGAAATGGAACGGCTTGATGTTTAATTTTCATGTCACATACGAGAAGTAATATAATTATTATTAAGTCTATGTAAACAAGAATTTCTCCTAAGTTAGAGTGAACCTTTTTAAAATTCTATAAATACACATGATTCAGAGGTGGAGTAGATCTCTCAATCTAAAAGTAACTCTAATAACTTTTTATTATGACACTAAGTAACAAGAGTTATTGTTCTTTATTATTATGTGAAGTTGTATCTCATATTTAAGTACAATAGCATCAAATGTATCCTTTTGATTTCTTAGCTTCATTCAAAGCAGAAGGCACCCAATTACCCACAAACAAACGAAAGGAAATGATGTACTAATGACTTCGCAAGTTCATTGAGTGAAGACGCTCACGCTTGGCTGCCCTATCTACAACCGGAAGGTGACATCAGAGTGGCCGTGGACTGCTTTCCTGCACGCAAACCCCAACAATACTGCTGTGAACTTGTAGTAGATAATATTTTCCTTAAACGAGGAAGTTTCTGCTACTTTGTTATTGAGATTTTTAATTAGTTGTTGTACAGGGTTAATGTAGAGTAAGTTGTATCCAAGTCACATCATCATCAACAGGTCTTTGTTAGTTTCCACTGCAGGAGCACGACTCTCACTGTACTGCCAGAGCCACATATTAGCCTCTACAGTCAGAGGGTTTGGCCTACACTCACCACGCTAGCCAGATTTGTCGCCTTCTTAGACATCCACAGGAAGACTTGCAGTGGTCCTATTCTACTCTACCTGGAACCACACGGCAAAGTCCAAGTCACAATAACTAACTAATAGAAAGTTTAAATAACATGCCACAAATCTAAGAACTATCTTCGCGTTTTTTGACGAATGTCAAAGGTGAACCAGTGTGGACGATATGGACTATTTTTGAACAAGTGACTCGACAAAGTGAGCGGTATTTATGTGGAAAGAAATTATTCATTTTCGATTAGCTACCAAATTTGTTTCCACCTTTGACGATGTACCTAGTTTCTGTTTTAACTTTTAAGATTGTCAAGCTATGTGGCGCATTGGTGTTAACACGCCAGCCTGTGACAAGAGGGATACCGGGTTCAATTCGCGGTGAGGTCATGATGAAAAACGATTTTTTTCAGATTGCCTGTGTCTTGGATGTGTATCTATAGATAGCTATTACAAATATATCATCATTGAGTTAGTATCGTCGATATTTACATTTATTTATTTAGATTATTTTGTGAGTCTTTCGTGTAAAAATTACTTATGTATACTTTATAAACTTTGTACATAACTTTTAGAGCTGTTTTAAGATGTCGGGATCTAGAAAAAATGTTATATCAACACGCACGAAAATGAGCCAACATACTAAGACTATTTTTGTAGATAACAAGCTGAATTAGAGAACAAAACATATCGACATCCCGACAATCAGTAATGACACTTGTTACAACAGGTTCTCACGCATTATGCTATGATATGGACAACAAAGAATAAGGCCCGAAGGTCGTCTTAGAGGTCGAGAGCTCAACGAAACAGCTGGTGATGAAATGGTAACAATAAAGCATTTTCTTTATTATTGTGTGTTAGTTTTCGTTAGCGGCTCCGCTCGCACTAATGCGATGCCTTGGGAACAGTACTTTTCTACGGCATGAGAGGAAGCCTCTATTTCCTTTTCCGTACTCCAAATAACTCGTACGTACTCCAGATAGGTGGTGGAAGCATAACAAACAAACTCACTTTTGCACGAAACACTCACAAAAATCATATTAGTTGATATTGATATATTAGTTGGGATATACAATATATATAAAACGATCTTTTTCAGATTGGCCTGGGTCTTGGATATTATCTATATAAGTATGTAGTATACAATATAGTATCGTTGATTTAGTATCCTATGTCACAAGTTCACAACTTATCGTTGCGCTAGCCCCATATGCGTGATTTGTCCCAATATATTCGTTCATTCAATTTTTGCCTTGTACTTAAAATGATGTTTGTGTACTTACTCATAAGCACGCATGTTTATCTTGCGTAAAACATAAACAATGTCGTTGTGATCGTGTGATAAGCCATACATTAAGCCAGATAGCAGTGCGTGTACACACACACAATTCGGAAATTTTGCAATAGGGTACAACAATTAATTGTTTCATCGCAATTATTTCCCAATTCACAACAAGGTGCGTGGGCAAAGTATGCCAAGAATATTCACAGCTTGCTTGTTTTATTAATGTGAGCAAATTACAAAATATAAACCCATAAACATTCGCGGCAAATCTTTACGAAATAATAGTCCTTTCAATCTATTTTATTAAATAAAAACAGACATGCTTTCGATATATTTTTATCCAATTTGGGAACCCCTTTAGATTATAATTAACTAGCTGTTACCCGCGGCTTCGCCTGCGTGATATATAGCCTATGTCTTTCTTAGTACCCTAAGAGTAGTTACGGCGTGAAAGCGTAAAAACAAACAAACAAACAAACTCACTTTCGCATTTATAATATTAGTTTGGATTAGGATTAGGATGTCCTTCTCAGTACCCTAACCTATGTGAATGCAAAATTTCATGATGATCGGTTCAGTAGATACGGCGTGAAACCGTAACAAACAAACAAAAAAACAAACTCACTTTCGCATTTATAATATTAGTTTGGATTCATCTACACCAAAAATTTTTTACCTTATATGCTGCAAAAAATACTCAAGTCTATAAAGCTAAGATAAGTTATAGGTTTATTTTTATTAAGTAACTAACAAACGTTCTCGGCTGCGCCCAGGCGTGTATTATATCTGTAAACCTACCGGGCGTGTATTATGCTGTAAATGACGAGCTCCGTGGCGCAGCGGTCAACACGCCGGCCTGTGACACGGAAGGTCCCGGGTTCGATCCCCGGACAGGTAAAGATGAAAAATGATCTTTTTCAGATTGTCCTGGGTCCTGGATGTTTATCTATATATATGTATTTGTTATAAAATATAGTATCGTTGAGTTAGTATCCCATAACACAAGTCTTACTTAAGAACTTACTTTGGGGCTAGCTCAAACTGTCTGATTTGTCCGTATATATATATTTATTTATTTATTTATAAACCTTTGTCGTGAATCATGTTCTAGCAGCTACTGCAGGTTCTGTGTTTGGACTGTATAAAGAAGAAGGCGCTTTGATGGATACTACGTGTATTAGAAAATTAACAATAAGGTATAACAGACAAAATGGTGTCGTGCCGTGTCGGTGATTCGGTAAGAGTCGTTGTGTGCCGTATATCCGCTGGCCCATTCCGCGACGTCCGGTGTTGCCAGTGGCCGCAACAATCACTATTGGTAAATATAAATGTGGTAAAAATTTAAAATCTGTTTATTTGTTTTTGAGTTTATTGTGAACAGACCTACTTACATACAGACGCAAACATTGCTTTGGATAAGATATTCACTACATATCGTAAAGCGCTTTCAGTAGTTACCTTTATTAGCTTTTGACACAATAACACAAGTTAGTCGATTGTTTAACCAATTCGTGTTCTGCACTAATATTTTTTTAAATTATGATGTCAAGTTGTTATCGATGATGATCAATCATTATCTTCAATCTTTCCACCTACTTAATATGCAGTTTCACAGACATTGTCACACTCAAGAGCGCATGTAATTACGAATGTTACTGTGTAATCCGATACAAGTAGCTCAACTTACTCCAGTTACATTATAATATCAGTACTGTAACTAGGGCGGTACCAGCGATGCTCAAGTACTGGGTGTAAAACCTGGAGGAGCGCAGAAAAGTGAATATAAAAAACTCAACCATTATTACGTTAATAAGAGTCTATTTTCATCCTAATTTCGATTTTTATTTCCTGTTTCTGAGCCTTTTTTGGTATTAATATATAATTAGTATTTTCTTGCTTTTATGTTACTAGGTAGGTACTTCAGTTATTTTGTTTTTAGTTAAGTTTGTTAGTAAATTTAAAAAAAAAACTGCTACATTATTGAAATTTATGCATGATATCATTTTTAATTGTGTTCCTTTAATATCTAAAATTGATAATATTAAGATTAATATTGAATAATCAGATTAGATTATTTAACCTTTTTATCCTTTGCCCGTGCTCGCCCCGGGCGCATAAAATGCTAGCTACGACAATGAATAATATACATAATGATGATTAATATCTCCTTAACGTTTGATGGGTCTTGTAGGCTGTAACCAGATCATTAACAGGCCTCACAAAAAGTCATTAATCAAAGATCGGATCTTCTGCTGTATTAAATTGTGCTATTTTCGTACATTTGCCAATTGGATTTTTCGTAACACTAAACAGAAGATTGCGTCAATTGGGGGTTACAGACGTCAGTCTTGGCTGCAACTCGCAACAACCTTTTCTTTATAAAACTGAATAGCAATTAATATTACTTAACTCTTAATAATGAACGTTTCACGCCTGAGTTACTACACGCCGCTAAGCTCTCTCTGTTAAGTCTTTTTATCCTATCGTTTTACAATCCGAGGTATCATTTCCACACATTAGTTAATTAATGAATATATCATTCCGAAAATTGGTGTTAATGTTGTCAATTTGATTGCCTATTTCCAGAAGTTGCTATACTGTGTAAATCTGAAACCCTGCCATATTCTCGAACGTATCTATACTTACTGATAATCATCATCATCAGGTCTTTATTAGTCTCCACTGCAGGAGCACGGCCCTCTCTGTACTGCCAGAGCAGTCAGAGGATTTGGCCTACACTCTCCACGCTGGCCAGACGGGTTGGAGAGATGTCTTTGATATTTATAAGCTTTGTTTAGCTTAAGTTTCCTAAGTCGCCTTTTACGACATCCACGGGAAGATTTGGAGTGGTCCTATTCTTCTCAGCCGGGAACCACACAGCAAACAATACTGATAATACTAAATAACTACCCAAAGAACATGGGTCATCATAATATGAAGTAAAAATGTATATATGTTACTTCTTCTTCTTCTTTTCGAGTCGATATGGTTATATTTATTTAAAAATCATATTGATTTTAACCAGTAGTTGGCCACGGCGATACCTTTGTCATTTGCTTCATTTAGGTCTTTAATGCTGCATGTGGAGGGACAATTAGGACACGTCGTTAGGTGAGCCATAGTCTGGATGGCGCCACAGTCACAGAGGTAATTATTGGAGAAACCCCACCTTACTCGGTTTTCTTGGCATCTCCCTACACCAGCTCGGAGTCTGTTGAGGGACTTCCAAACTGCCCAGGGGAGATCGCTTCCTGGTGGGAGTTTCTCTGCAGGAGGAAGTTCGGAAGAGGTAGACGGGTATTTGTTTTTCCACTGAGTCAGTCGCGCGTTTGAAGCTTCTTTAGGATGTATAATATAGGGCTGCCTAAGAAAGCTGCTTCTACTTTTAAGACGTGAGGGTGGTGGAGTTTGTCCATAGAGTAGGTGCTTCTCATCATGGGATTGCTTGAATCTCTCCACTGCACTTGCAACGTCGCGTCTCACGCTCGGGGGAGTTATGCCGGACAAAGTATACAGGAACGGTCGAGGAGTAGGTTTTAAAGTACCACTGATTATTCTGCATGAGGCATTGAGAGCGACATCAACCTTTTTGGCGTGTACAGAACGTGCCCACACAGGACTAGCGTATTCGCCAGCGGAGTAGCATAGGGCAAGACAGCTTGTCCGGAGTACGTGGGGTGATGCACCCCAACGGGTAGTGGTGAGACGGCGTAGAATATTGTTCCGTGAGCAGACCTTGGACTTCAAATTTTTGCAGTTTTTATGTTACAAAACTGCTAATTAGCTGATCGACTTAGTGTAGGAAGTCCAAATTTGTTTTTCATATATTTAATCTATGTTCCTTGAGGAAAGCTATTCAGTATGATCAGTAGTACCTAGGTAAGTTTGTGCGATAATGTATGAACGTAATATGCAATTCTTTTTACACAAACTGATAAGAGCCTTGCTCTTAAATATCAGGGAATAAGAGAGAGAGAGCTTCGTAAAATTTGCAATCTTATCTGGTTAAGCACAGACGTTAGTTTCATTAGGTATAAATTTGTTAAAAAGTCTTCCACTATTCGATGTAAATTTTGTAATCTAATATGAGAAGAATGTCATAGGCTGTTTTAGAAAATGTTAACTGCAGCAATTAAATGCCACGATTTGCATGTCAAATGGAATAATTTCGATAAACATGATAATGCTCATAATCATGAGAAAGCAAAAGTTTGTTCTGTTTCGTGTTTGTAATTGGCTAACATTGGTGTCAGATTTTTAGCTGCCTAAAGGCATCTGTTATAGATTACGATCTACGATAAATGACGATAGGGGCTCGGGATGCTTTATGCCACTTGAGGACACTTATCTCAGTGAGGACCACGCCTGGAGTTGCTTGACATGCGTAAACGACAATAGCGCTCACGCCGGCTGAGCAACGGTCACCTATTAACAAAGCAAAAGTAACTAATTCTGATAAAACAGAGGGAAAAAAAATGGCGGATATTGACGTAAACTTCAAAGCGCGGTAGAAACCAAACAATTTAGAATTTGGAATGTTTAATTTAATCACGTCGTTTTGTCGTTCAAGAGCATGGACGGACATGACTTGCACGTTTTATATAGATGGATTCCGATCGCGTACCCACTGTCAAGTGGTTTCACTGTTCAATAGATACATTATTTTTGTATCTAGAGCGGTTACCAACTTTCGCTGAATACGTGGTCTTCTGTATTTTTTGCTCTTATAGTTGAATCCCGATAAGCGCCGTTACTTCCTTTTTGATCGTTTTGCTACGCATCTTAGGTTTATTTGAAATCATTGTTTTTTTGTTCCTTTGCCGCGTCCTAAATAGCTTATATACCTCTAGGTTGCTTCTTTTACATTTTATTTTAATCAAATGGCTTAATGCTAAAGCACGTAGGTAGGTTACAGTTATTATAATCCCTATTATTTTGGGGTTCGCAACATCACAAAAAAGCGTGTGCTAAGTATCTGCAAGCCTCTAACTTCCGCAAGATGGAATTACACCTAATAAATAGTAAAAAGAGAGAAGAAGAAAAATAGTCATGTTGATCCTTATGTTCTAACATTACATAAACAAACACATGTTAAACTAAAAATGATACTATACGAGTAGAAAATAGGAAGCAAAAGCTGCCATAAACGTCGTGGAAATGGGTGTATGCAAATTGGCTGACGCGAGGTGTGCTGTCATTATGGATGTGGTCGCGTCGGTAGTAATTGATATTAAAGTAGATGAATACAGTATTAGCCGGATGAATTATGTAACAGTGTATCAACTGGACGATAAACATGATTTGTGGTGTGATATTTTAGAGCCGTTATATTCAATTGTTTATTTACATCTAGATAACATCTTTTGGCTGATGTAGACGCGTTGGTAGAAACGGTATTAGCCGGATGAATTATGTAACAGTGTATCAATGCAATTAGATAGACGCTTTGTTTATATTATTTACAAACGACTGTAAATGTAGGGTATGAACTGTGTCTACTAGTGCTTTACTAGTACAAAAATTTAATGGCGTATCAAAATGTACTGATAGATGTCTGGCGATGTGATAATTTTGCTTCTTTATAGAATCCTTCACCTGGTTGTTGTGTTATACACCTGGTTTAAGCATATTCTTTGAACTTGAGATTTAATCCGGCTGGAGTTAGGCAATGGTAGATAAAATATATAATGTGTGTAGTATTCAACTAGCGATAATTTAAATTCACACCTCAACATGAACGGACAACTTTTGTTCGGTGACCAATTCTGAAATTAATAATTTCGTATGATATTCAGGGATGAATTTTTTTACAATTTCTTGAACAAATAGCCATTAATGCAGATAAATTAAGGAAGAACTAAAATAAGAATTTAATGATCTGAACAAATGTTTTAAAACAGAAGCAATAAAAATGAAGCACGTATGTAACAAGCAAGAACGCATTTCCTATTTCCTCGTGTTATGTGCGAGCGTCTATCTTTGTTCCCCGTGAGTTGATAACTATATGTAATATGCATGTAATCATTATATTGTCTTCCAGTCTTCCACATAACGATAATACTGACGCGTTACATGACGCTAATCGTGCGATTAGTGCTGCTAAATACAAATCAACGCTGGTAACAGCTATAAGCAGTAATGAGTATAATACACCTTGTCATATGGAATTATGGTATTTAACTGTTTAACAATACAAATTAGGGTTTCATACAAACGATGATAAAATGGAACCGTCATAGGATCTCTCGTGGGTCTTCTGTCACAGTTAATGTACTCTTTTTCTAATTAAGTCAAGTTTTTTTTAATTTGATACTTAAACCAAATCAGAAACGAAGTTTTGCAAATAATACATTGAGATATGTTGAATGAAAGTGCTTGTTGTATTAATTTGTCACTAGTCTTTTTTATTAACCCCCTATGCAAAAGAGGGGTGTTTTAAGCAGGCGTAGTTCTAAAACGGGTGAACCGATTTGGATACAGTTTTTTTAATAAACAGGATTTTGGCGATGGTTCTTAGACATTTATCCTTCAGATATTCCGAACTTAAGTACTCAGAATCCCTTTTCTTTTAAAGTAACACGATTGCACTTGTTGTCAATCTCATTCTCATCATGCCCTATCTAAGACTATCTGTGTTTGTACATTATTTTAATCCTGAAACCAGTTCATATACGTAAAAGTTGTAGACTTATATTCATCAAGTGGCTGACAAGTTTTAAGGTCGGTCACTTATAAGTTGTTCTAGCAGAATTTTGATTAGGATATTGATTGTGAATACGTACTGATAGCATATTTGCCGTATGGTTCCAGGCAGAGTAGAGAAGGACCGTTACAAGTCTTCCCGTGGATGTCGTTGTAGGTGACTAAGGAAAAACAAGCTAAACAAAGCTTATAAACCTCAAAGAAACCCCTTTAACCCATTTGTCCAGCGTGGAGAGTGTAGGCCAAATCCTTTGACTCTGAAGTAGTACAGAGAGGGTCGGGCTCCTGCAGTGGAGACTAACCAAGGCCTTGTGATGATGATGATGACGATGACGTACTTATAGGTCTCATTTATGGAGGTTGTGAGGTCCTAGCTCAGCCAACTCTGATATAAAATCAGCGGGCCTCATATAAAATAGATGAGAGAGGTGTGGCAGAGAGAGATCAGGCAGGAAGTTAGAACTCAGATGACACACGGGATAATCTGATATATTCAGTAAATAATCACTGTTTCATACATTTACACGAATGTTCTTGTTGGTATTAAAATACTGATAGTTATTAAAATTTTCACAATAACGTAATAGTGTGTCTACAAGATGGGGTGTGTTAGATGATGAAGATGGGCTGTGAAGACTTGAAGATGATATTTGGAATCTTAAATTAAGTTTTTAATTAGGTACTAATGGACAGGGTGACGAAGATTGAGAAATGAAGCGAAAAGCAACATACAGCATGAAGGTATCATGTAGAATCGTGCGAGCAGTATACAAAATTTTGTACGCCGAACGGCAGGAAACACGGTGCTATGTATTTACTGTGATATCTTGTTTAAACCCGTTTTCACAAATAAAGAATTTGATTGATTGATTGAAGCTTACGAAGCTGGCGTTACAGTGCAAAAACTATCTTACTACCACTATTTCGCACGCAAGTGAATAGTTATTTTCTAAACAGCCGCCAAAATTATGGCGTTATTTCGCAAAGCATAGAAAGCGAACTGTCACATTGTTTGCATGTCGGTTTCGCATTAACCCGAGAACTGTTTCGGCTATCATTCGATTCACCTGTCTACTTAATGTCACGTGAATGTCAGTGTGTGAATGAATAATGCCGGTTTGTGCAATATGAGAGACATCAATGGCTTTTAGATTATACGTTTGAAGTAATCACAAGGTTTCAATCTAGAAGTAGGGCCTTTTCCTAAAAGTGAGATAATCTGTTGGTAAAAAAGGTGCCACTTTCCTTAGGGGTAACGATATCGGATACACACTTTTGACAAAATCAAGGAAAAAACAAGCTCGAGACGTCATAATAATACTGTTTTTTAAAATCATTGTCCGTCACAATGTAAATTATGGTCGTTAGTAGTCACAGATTTAAAAAAAAATTGTCTTTGTAGATCTATAATATACTAGCTGTTACCCGCGGCTTCGCCCGCGTAATATGCAGCCTATGTCCTTCTCGATACCCTAACCTATGTGTATCCAAAATTTCATAATGATTGGTTCAGTAGATACGGCGTGAAAGCGTAACAAACAAACAAATAAACAAACTCACTTTCGCATTTATAATATTAGTTGGGATTAGAAAGAAAAAATCTTCAAGTTAATTAATTTCAGGTGTTTACATTAAATTTTCTGCATTTGGTTTGCTATGGAAAAGAAATTATCCCCCTGTATAACTTTCTGGTAGCTAAAATAGTTTCAATAAATAAGTTAATGATTGCCTAAACAAAGGATTGACAGAAATTGTGAACATTTAATTAGTGGATAGGATGGAAGATTGTGCCTACTTTTAAGATATCTTTGTCGTTGTATATGACAAATTGTTAAAGCAAAGTGCCAACCAGCAATTACAAACATGTAGGTAATTGAGTAAAGTTCACATACATCATTAAAAGTGGTGTCTACATACGAAGCTATGCCCCTTACTTGGTAATTACATAAACTTAGAACGCGTTAACCCAAACTGTTTACAAGTGTGATTAAAAACGGTGTGCAACCCGTTCAACTTGTATTTACTATTTTAAACAGTAAAAAAAAAAGTCCAGCTCTTGATCGGAGCATGTCATTTCTTACCAAGAATTTTACACAGTTGACTTAAGGTCTCACTATCATTGCATCAATACAGGTCATCATTTGAAAGCACAAAAAGAAGGAGATTAATATTTTCTTTTTTTTTGAGCTCGATGGCTATACGCTATATATATCTCATTGGCATAAAAAAATAGATCGAGTTTGTCCATGTTTCGGAAGGCACGTTATGTTAATCTATTGGTCATGGCTGTCATCGACAGATGACTATCGTTTAAAACTGTCAGATATCAAAGGGTAGCTTGATAAGTCTGACACACTTGAAACTATGCATTCAAAACGTGCGGTCCATAGGGCAAAGGCACATATGAGAATATGCTGTACTCTAAGATGCTGTCTCTCGAAATCTTGCAATCAAGCAACGCCCTAAGCCGAGGTCTTGCGCGATGTGCAGGCTTACAGGTTGAGGGCCGTCACCGCAAAAGTCCGGTGAAGTAGAAAAAGCTCACTAAGAAATAGCTTCAAAGTCCTTTAAAAAAAAGGAGCAAAAACATTGGTCGAATGAGCACAAAAACCAAACCAACTAGTCCTTTAATTAAACCATGGTTTACATAAATACGGTCTACCCGCTCTACATTCTTGATTTACTGATATACTAAGGTTCCGTTTCCATAATGAGGCAGTTAACAACGATCTGCCTACATTGAACAAAACTCTGTTTACCCTTGATTAAGTAAGTATGATTAATTCTTTCAATGTAACAGCATTGAGTTGTGACTGTAAGTAATTAAATTACGTGGTAAGTTTACTGTGTTTTGTAGGCATGGGCAAATTCGGATTTGATAATAAAAAAACACTATCTTTTAAAAATTGATATTTTTTTTCAGATAAGTAATAAGTACCTAAGCGGTTTGTTAATATGGGACCAAAAAAGTTATAATTTTTTAGGTATAATACAAATAGTATCTTTTCAAAATTATAGCAATCGGTTGATCAAGAGATCGAATCGAATATGTAAACTTTAATTTATAGTTCCTACAAATAAATATCAGTATACCGTCGATCATATGAGGGAAGTTGACCCCTTATTAAAAATGGAGTGGAAGCCACCAAGAAAGTCAGACTATACACCATCAACTGTCACTTATAAACAAGTACAATATTACTACGTTGAAAACATAACCCCTAGAGCTACTTACATTCGTATGATTGTGTATGACAGACAGACAATATAATATTGTTTTGCAAACAATGCTACTACTAATGATAGTGATCTGACATTAGTTTGTCTACATAGAAATACCGAGGAAGAAGAATGCAATACAGCTGTCCTTCTCCTTATGTATAACAATGGGTCACTCACGTGCTATTTTGTCGGGATTGCCGATTACAGTTTTGGACTCGTCAGGAGCCCATTCCCGGTTGCATCCTCAGCTGTGGTGCTTCGGAGCCCGGGGTCCGATATTAGAGGGTATCGATGCTGTAATAGAGTTGGCAATAATTCTACGACGAGCTGCCAGTTAAACTTGTAAAAAATATAATTCAAGTATTTGCTTGTGCTGGGTAACAAACCTAGAGCTCTGCTGGCATTTGAACCACTGCCCCATGTAAACCGTTATGAAAACTTATATCGCCCGGACGTATCGAAAAACTGTTATTTTGACCGGGTACGGTGGTACACCACAACGAGGGATTGGAATAAAAAATAAAAATTACTAAGAATAATTTTTATTAATTTTGGGTCGCCCCTAAAAAAAATCTGCACAGCATCGAGACGGATGGCGAAAACGAAGAGAGGCATATGCTCAGTAGTGGGTGAATTATGGGCTGAGATAATAATGATGATTGTGAGATTATCGCCGAAAATTAGCGGGGTCGTTGAAGTAAAACAATCGACATTCAAAAATTATGCATCTACACAATTGCTTTATAGGTCAAAGTAGGCACTCGACGGGGTCTAAGAAGAAAGTCTCTGACGTTTATTTCAGTGATGAATGTCTGATATGATGTCATATTTTCGTATTGTTTTGTACTTAGAGGCGCACTGATCTACGATATCTGATCGAATGTAGTACAGTGTTGGTCTAAAATTAGACCACTAATATTGTATTACGAAGTAATTATATTTCGAGGGAAACCGCAAATCTTGTGTTGAATGCACACTACGACACAAGTTTTATAATTTCCGGTCCCTCAAATGATTCAGATGACCTTTATGAAAACTGAGTAGATTTTTACTTTGAGTGAGTAATTATTCATAAGAATTAAAAAACGTTAATTTAAGAATTGTATTAACCCTCAAGGCAAAAAGAGGGATGTTATAAGTTTGATCGTTCTGCATGTGTGTCTGCCTGAGGCATCGTAGCTTTTAATCCGTGAACAGATTTGAATGTGTTTTTTTTTATTAGAAAGCAGGTTTTTTGGCGATAGTTTTTAGACATATTTTATCAAAATCGGTTCAGAAGTTTACAAGATAGAGGGATTTTCGTGTCAGGCAGGAGTAACTTAAATTTGATTGTGCCTTGAAGCTGGCTAAAGTAACATATATTTTTCATTAGATTCTTTTATCACTTACGTAATGTGTTGGCGTCCTCGGTCAAAAGGTGGTGGTAAAGGCTGGGAAATCTTGATGAAGACAGAGATATCAATATATTTCTTTATTCTTTACGAATTACATTTGAGTGAAGTCACCATCTTTCTTTCTTTCAGGGGTGCTTAAGTTAAAACTTTTATTGTTGATTATATTTTTTTCTAAGTTAATCTAAGTGTCACCAAAAGGTATCAGCCAAGTTTTGCATTCCACGCTCACTAGTTTGCGGAGACCTTTATCATGCCTCATAGAAGCAAGGCCGTGCGATTGTGCTGATTTGTTCAAGACAATGCATTCTGTAATGAATTGTGAATTAGGCATCTCGGTTAAAGGTCTTAGAGCTCAAATTCGCAAGTAATACGGTTGACGCGTAACCAATCGGTATCGGCGAATAAATGTAGACGGATGTTGACAACGCCCTTGTCGTTAAATCGATCAAAGATATTGGTTCTCATTGTTGTGTTAAAGTTGCGAAGCGCCAGTAAACTGGGGAATAGATTCAAATATTTTCACAACAAGCTATTCAAATTATACATTCATACATCATATGCGCTCGCAATGCTACAGACAGAGGTGGAGAGCACAAGCAGCAAACTTCGCCTAAGGTACGGGTAGTATAGAATAAACCTCGTACCAAAGCTATCTATACAACCATGCCAAAAGTTATAGTGATTTAGAAGGGAACATTAAATAATATAATAGTCTAAACTAATGTTGATAACTAATACAACCAAGATCTTGTAACAACATCGCATAGCATAAAATTGATATGGACATACTACTCTAGAAAACCTAATTACCTCTTTTGCACAGTTGGATAAAAATAGCGAGCACTCTGGAAATAAAATTTGTTTTTAAAGAATGAGAAAGATTGAAACTACAATACGGTCGGATAATGTTGCCCATGATAACCTTTCCCGCATCCGTAGACCACAACCTGCATTGACAGCCTCCGTGGTGCAAAGGTTAACACTCCAACCTGCGACACGAGGTGTCCCGGGTTTGGCTAGGTTGTGAATTTTCAGATTGGCCTGAGTCTCGGATATTTATCTACGTATATAAGTATATATTATTAAATATGGAACCACGTCAGAGGCCGAGAGGCGGTTTCGAAGAACTCTGACACCAGGGTGTGCATGGTCGACTGAACATGTCACCTACACGAAATGATGATGATGATGAATAAATATGTAGGTAGTATCGTTGAGTTAGTATCCTAGACACAATTTATTTTATTTATTTTACATACATTTACATACATTTTAGGAAGACTTACAGCTATAAATACATATTAGAAAAAAATAATAAAAAATGAAGAGCCTATAAAAAGTCTCCACATGTAGAATTAAAATAGAAAAGAAATAGAAGCAAGAACACAACAGCCAGTGATATACGATATTTACAGTAACAACTATCATGAACAGATATAATATATATTTCACAAATTACTGTGGAGCTAGCTCAATCTGTGTATTTATTTTTTCATTTTTATATATTCTACGAACTTCAAGGCAATCAATCTCAATCGATATGTCGATGGCAATGATTGGGTGTTTATAGAAAAGTTTACTGACAACGTGAGCAAACTTAAGTTGAGTAAACTTAAGTTTGCTCACGTTGTGTGCAAAACGGAAGCAATAAAGGTGTTTGAACGTCAGCGTTCGCGCTTGCCCAAGTAGGTGGGAATAAAAATGAATAAGCCGTCATGATATATTTCATTCAGTGAAATATTCCATACCATATTTCATTTTAATGAAGAAATGAAGTAAAAAAAAACATGTAATCATTTGACCCTTTTATTAATTTACTCTCTGAACGAATATACAAAGTATTCATATACAGAATGTCTCGTCGAACTGTCTGTCTGTCTGTCTGGAAGATCTTTTAAAGAAAAGCTGTCAATAAAACCAGGCCATCGAATTTTATTTTATTATTATTAAATAGATTTTCAGAAAATACCATCACTGGTCCTGTAAAAGAAAAATTTCATATTCGGCAACAATAATTTGTTCCTACGGTTATGTACTTAAAATTAGTTTTAATACATTAAGTTTCCAGGAGACGTTCAATACTTACAATCTGATTTATATTTTTTTAAATAATTAAATCAACACATTCTTAAAATTTATGAATGCAGCTATAAATATTTTTAAAATCAGTGTCATGGTTTTTTACCAATTTTCTCTCTCTCCTTTTTATTTCGTAGGAATTGCGTTAAATTGAGCCGAATAATTTATAGGCAATAGCAAGATAAAATACAAGGCAATGGCATCGGTCCACAAGCATTGCCTTAAACAGTTATCTGTAGAACACGAGATAAAATCACGTAATACGCCATTACCGCAACAATGAAAGTGGTTCAGTCCTTACAAAATGTGTCTTTGATAGAGTTGGACCCAAAGGCGCTAAAATTTAAAGCTTGGTGTTCACTAATATACTTCAAGCTGTTCAAGAATTGACGCACCTCACTGTTTTTATTTACGTGCGTGCATGCATTCGCTTTAACAAATGATGTAAGATTTTGTATTTATTTAACTATCTAAGTAACTTACGGTCTTTCAATAGGAATTCCGGAATAAGTCTGTGGCTGTGTAGTATGTTTGACGGCAGATTATAAAGGAAGTGTGATGACGTGCGCCCAAACGTGGGTAAAACCATGATTCTATTAAGAACTAAACTATCGTAAAGTTTTATGTCTTTACAGTGATATCTTGCCCTTACAGAACTCAACTGATACTACTTTGATAAAGGCACTCAAGTTTTGCATAGGATAAGGCTGAACACAAAATAGGCCAGTCAATATTGACGCAAAAAGTTTCAAACATTGCAAACGCGCATGTATCGGCGATTTTTTTATATATTGTAGAGACCACTAAGAATAGCCTACACCCAAGTTTGCAACTTTTTTAATCCTGTGCTTCTCCTGGGGGGCCCGAAAGTATGGGATTTTTTCAGTTTTTACGAAAAATGTATCTTAAAGATGACTTTCTCGAGTATCTTTGTGGTATGCTTTTAAAAAATACACCGTTTGAGTATAATTGGAACTCTCTATGACTAATATTATTATTTTATTATTCTCATGATGTTCTCCTAAATCGTCAATATTGCAAATAGTGAATATGGGCCTTTATAAATGTTTCTCAACCTTGTCAGCACTGCTCCAGTATGAAACCCGTTGCAACAGTCATTGCACTGGAGCGCGCCAAGCGAAAGTGAGCCGATCCAGTTGTGACTTCAACGAAACTTTACATGAAACGTCGTCTGCCAGGTAAATGGCTAACCAATGAAATACTAATTTATTATTGATAAGACATAAAAACGCTTCTTCATTAATGATTAGCTATCATAAAATTTTAAATATTTTAAACAAAAAAACAATAACGACTTCAACCCTATCAATTTGTTTTATTAAGCATAAGAGCAAAATGGAAATAAGTGTGAACCGAACAGCATTACTGTATTTTTTTTGGCATTTTGTGTATTTTTCAAAAAGCGCTCAACACATTTCGATAAAATTTTTATGGGACCATCTATAAAGTATTACCTATCAAACAAAAATAGAATATCTTAAATCGGTCCAGGCGTCTTCGAGAAATCGGGGCACCTACATAAAAAAAAAAGATTTCGACGAATTGGGAACCTCCTCCTTTTTTTGAAAGTGGATGATAAAAGCTTGTAATAAACGATCGGTAATGCATCTTCAGCGCGTAACTTAAAATCAATATGTAATGTAAATGAAAGTTTAAATTCGCACGAATATCTGTTTCAATAGGCTAATATTAGAAAATGTTCAAGTGATTTTGATTTTTCTCCGGAAAATTCGACATGTGTAAAACATATCCGCGTAAACCAGTGAAGGCCATTTACATTCGATAATTTTCGGCGTTGCATGGCATACCTAGCTAAAGACAAGGTTGTATCTAAAATCAAACGTGTTTTTATTTTTGCTGGCAATACTTACGCTCCCTACCTTGGGCTCTGTCTACCCCGCAAGAGATGAAGACGTAGTAATATGTATGTATGTACATATTTATACCAGTAACTTTTAGGAAGTGTTTTAACCGTCATCTTGATTGAACGATGAAAGCTCTGCCCGGAAAATCCGGAAAAATGAATAAATGGAAAGCCATGATTGATATGTCTTCTCATAAAAATGTCGCACTTGACTGGACAAGCGATACTTATAAGGAAAATGAGCAGAAACTTGTCGTCGACACTTTCGTCCTCTAATTAGCCGATGGAACTTGATTGATAGATTTTAAGTGCGTGAGTAAGGAGAAAAGTTTAATTAATTTATAAAAAAAATGCATAGTAAAATTAAAGAATAGAAAATGGATGAGTGAAGAACAAAAATCGGCCAAGTGCGAGTTGGACTCGCGTATGAAATGTTCCGTACCATGGTCTACATATACAACATTAGACTATCGTCCACATACGGCAAATAATCATGTTTGCCCTCTAATATTTATTTTATTCTGTTTTTAGTATTTGTTGTTATAGCGGTAATAGAAATATTTACATAATCTGTAAAAATTTCAACTGTCTAGCTATCAAGGTTTATTAGATACAACTTGGTGACAGTCACACAACGGTCATCGAAGTCTCGTAAATATGGGGATTTTACCCTTTGGGGACGGAACCTTAAAAAAGAATAATAATGATAGATTGGAAACAGAAGACTTGGTATGAATCCGGAACAACCGTACGAAATAAGTGGAAAAAAGGAGGTAAATTTTGCAAATACCTATCATAAAGTACTGAGAGTATATAGTCAAAGAAAGTACTATTAGTTTCTGCGTAACAGGTACCTATGTAAAACATCGGAAGCTGTTCTTGAAAGTGAAATCCCATGGTGCAAACGGATCGAAGAAAGAAAGTTAAAGATCAAAAATAAAGGAATAAAAGAATTGTTCTCTTTGCCTTTCACATTAAGATAAGTGTAACAGGAAAATTAAATACGCATTGTTGTACTGATGTAATAGGCCTTAAAAAGTATACTTAGCAAATCTATTTCGAGGCTGTAATAGGATTGTGATAATATCATTCTGTACGCTTAATTGGTACACCACTTCCAGTGTACGTAACATAAGAAGTATTATCCTATCCTAACTAATATTATAAATGCGAAAGTGAGTTTGTTTGTTTGTTTGTTACGCTTTCACGTCCTATCTACTGAACCGATCATCATGAAATTTTGCATACACCTAGGTAAGGATACTGAGAAGGACATAGGCTATATATCACGCGAGCAAAGTCACGGGTAACAGGTAGTTTAAAAATATGTATCACAACAAAACTTGCTTTTTTCTCTGTAAATTTCTATATTGTGATTTGTCGCTTTCAACGAGTCGGGATTATTGGAGATCTATGAGGGAGGCCTATGTCCAGCAGTGGACTTCTTGTGGCTTAAATGATTATGACAATGTTGTGATTTAGTCGTAAAATCAAGAAATTATGCTTTAATTTGTAGAAAAATACCTACTGATAAATCAGATGAGTTTCAAAGTATTTTATTAACTATGTAACTATAACTTCTAATTTTATGAAAAATCAGTTAATCAATTAACTGTGAAGCAAAATATATACGAAGTGTTTACAAAAACGGTAATTTAATATAAGGCAAAGTAACCAGTAAGTAAAATTTAAAAATATCTCAAATTTTGTCATAACTGAAAAATTATCTAGCGTGTAATATCTAATGAAATAATTACGACAATGCTCAATTCAGGTGCATTTTGTTAAAAATAAACTTTATTTAAACCCTCAATAAAGTTTCATAAACCAATTCGGAGGTTGAGTAAGACGGGCCGTTGCGCAAGTTTTTTCAACTCCAAATTTGGCTACACTACTTTCGCTTCGTCGGGTAAATCACTGAAATGTTTAGATAATATTATCGTGAAAACCTATCTACCTAGTACTGTCTTAAAATATAACCTGGAATGGAAAGGAGTTGATGCAAGTTCTGAACATGATGGATGGACAAATGGAAAAAAAATATTTCAAATTACTCGTGCTTTGGAAGTCACGTAAGCCGTTGGTACTACGTAAGATGCCTTTAGATAGATTGAAATATCTGACACCAGTGTGGGCCACTTACACAAACGATAAACAACAACAACTGAACATGAGTTTGGAATTTATAGGTGATTTTTTTGATGCTTGTATATGTATTGTATTTTTGGTCAATCATTAGAAAACTTATATAAGTAACATGTCCTTATTGATACATTTGAGTAGGTTTCACATTTTAACTAGTGGTTTATCACACATGTGTAAGATAAAGAGACAAACCTTAATGCTACAATATCTGCTTCTATCGGCCTTTGACATGTGCGAAGATAGCCGGACAGAAGTATCAATTACTCAAAGTATGTACCTGCAAATAAAAGAAAACAATATTTAGTTTTTTGATTAGAGAAAATAACAAAAAATCTAGTCGTTACATTTGATATCACACGGAGAGGCATCGACAACTGTGGGCAAAAAATCAAAATAGAGTTTGCCTCTCTCTACATTAAAATAGGCTCCGGCTTAACTAGGTTACAGAGATTTAATATTGTATTCAAATAGTACAAGATCGTTTTTGGTATAACGAAGTTATGCAAGAACTATTCAGCGAATTTATCTGCTCTTGTTCGCTGCAGCCGTAGGTTCCCATCCACCTGTTACTACTCGACTTTTTGATATTGCACCGTCTCTATTGCCGTCTCCGTTCACTATTGCCGAACAATTTATCGATGACGCCAGGCAATGTAATATACGTAATACTGGATTTTCGTTTGAGGTAGTCATGGGAACGGATTGTTTTCGCGCCAGCTGTGCTCGAGTTTCTGTCTGTATATCGGCAATAAATACCGAATCACATTCTTGGACTGAATTTAATGTGTCGCTAGATGTCTATTGCAAAATATAACAGTGCTCAGTCACCTCTAAGTGCGTTAAGTACCGATAAAATTAACATTCATTAGTCATTTGAATGTATATAATTGATTAAAAATAGTTTAAACACTAATATTATTAATTACAGTAAGTATATAAAGTTACGAAGTGGAGATAAATTTTTAATGTAACTAGCTAGAGAGTAAAGAACAAAAGTTAAGGAAGACCAAGGATAAGGTTTTTGACCAATCAAAGGAGAAGGCTGTTGTCATTCGTATCAAGAACTGGGGAAAAAAGCAGAGGATAGTGAAGTTCGGCGCATAATCCATTGACAAACGCTTTCGTTATGATTCTAACCTAGAAAAGGCGACCCTGCCTCAGCCTAAGATAAAAAGGTGACAAAAGTATAAAGACACTTGGCATAATGTACTGTACAGGTCTTCCTACTACTCAAGTACCGGCGTTCCGATATCGGTCCATCTTTTTACTTAAACCATCATAAGTTTGGCATATACAATATACATATGTTTAAATTGTTGTTATTTTTTTATGTTTTTGTATCATAATGCATTTTATATGCCTCGCTCCAAAAAGAAAATATAACGGAAGAGGAAGAAAGGCCCACTTTGATCCTTGGCTGGTTAAGACAATAAAGGCATTAAACTGTGTTTTCATTATATCAGCCGTCCGCAGACTTAAAAGCTTTAACTGGGAATACCACGAAAAGAAAGACTGAAAATAGAAGTCTACCTGTGAGGTGGAATTAGTACAAACTTTCGTTTCTTAACACTGACGTATCGATGTTGGTGGTCCTCATACGCAACTGTATCATTCCCACGGTATTGCCAAACGTTGTTGAATAAAAACACACAGTCATAATAAAACTTATCAGAACAATTAATCAATGTCTTGTAATATGATCAAATATCTATCCATATATTTAACAGTGCAGTGCAGTAGTATCATCAAACCGGCTAAGTGCAAGTCGCACTCGCACACGTATACGGTTCCGTACTTACCAAACAATATTTAACGAGAAAAAAACGCTTAAAACACGTTTTTTTCTTCACGGCTTCTTTAATTTTTATTAATTTGTTGTCAATTAAAACGGCAATAAATTAACACATTCTATCAAAAGTCTGGTATCTACCTATAATGGTTCAATAGATATAGCCGGACAGACGGACGTGTGGACAGCGGAGGCTTATTAATAGGATCGCGTTTTTACACTCTGGGTACGTAATACACAAGTAGTTTTAGTCTCAATATCCTTAATTCAGAGATAAACTAAAAAAATAATATTAATTGTTTTATGTAATCTGAGGTTATGTGTCATCAAATATGGTCATTTGTTTTGCCAAATCAGGGCTCGAATTATATAGGCATTCTGAAAGTGCATTAAATTATGCTTCGAAAGTTTTAGTATACTTAGCTTTATATATCTATTTTGAATTCAACATGGTATTAGTACATTTACTTCAATACGACAAACGCTTATTAAATATTTGTCGTTTTAAAGTAATGTTTTTAGACTGCGTTTACATTCTTAATAGGAATCTTTCATGGTCGTTATAGAAGTTATCTTAGTTTTGAATTTTTATCTTCATGTCTGTGAAATTGACATCATCATATAATAATGCTATCTCATAAGCACCAAAATGGTAATTTGTCATAAGATTTCTCTTTACACACCTTTCGCATTTGTTTAGTCATTATTTCATAACGCATTCGTTCTACATTTTGTGAATTATTCTGATTTTTGTAAGGCCGTTGTAGTCATGATGTAACCACGTATAAATTTTATTATCATTACCGTTCCAGCTTTTACAACAAACATAAAGAATGCAATTTGGTTTTACGAGTTTATTTTATGAAATTGACATTATATAGCACATTTTGGTTGAATATTTATTGGTTGATTAAGTTAGTTAATTTCAATCATTCATTTACGACATTTTGCTGCTGTAATACACTACGATTATAGTTCGGTATTGTTGTGGTGTGGTTTAAAGATTATCATTAAATACTGTGTTTGTTTAATATTTTTCATCATATGTTTATGTATGATGACAATGAGTTATAAGACAAAACGAAATAAAATTTTTAGTAACGAACAGTAAAGCAAATTAAAGGGGCAGCCCTTACAATTTAAAATCTGTAGTCAAGTTAAAATCTGCCCCCGACTGTACCTGCCTACACTTAATAAAATAGTACTATAAGCATTAGAAACTTCAATGTAATACATTTTGATGTAATGCTCTGAGAGAGGTCTATATTCAGCACTTGTTTATATTTTAAGACTATCGATGTTAAGGAAGAAAATACTTCATAAAAACCGAGCAGTACGAAAAACATTACCATGATACTACAGCGAATCATTAAGATTTATTCGAATTGAATTATAAAGGTCGTCACAACAATGAAAATCAAATCAAAGGCCAGTGCCACAATCATCATAAATTCACGCCTCGATCAAAACGATTTATTAATAGCACCTCTTTGTTCTCGAAAGGTGTACGAATAGAATCAATAGAGTCGTCAGCGAGTTCGTTGACAGTGAAGATATGACCCATTGCGAATTGGATGCCACGGCCGCGCTCTGATCTTGACCTACGCATCGCTTCGTATCTCCGTGATCTAGAGAAAGAACTGGTCCATGGTAATCGATTACTTAATCGATTACGTATTCACTTTCTAATTTCAGAATTGGCAGACGGAATATCGTTTTTTTAGTATCTTGGCGCGAAGACATAGATAAAAGTATGCACCATCTGTGTATCAACGTAAAAAACACATATTTTGTACATAATGGATGAATCATTCCATCTATTTGGTGAAAACCGCATGAAAATCCGTGCAGTAGATTTTGAGTTTATCGCAAACAGATATACAGATAGACGTGGCGACGGACTTTTCTTTCTTTCTTCTTTTAAATTATGGCTTCCACCGAGATTTCAGTGATTCTGCTAATGTCCAGTATAATGAGATACTATGTATCGGTGTTGTACGGTATGTGGCATCAAAGATGGCGTAAGTTCTTTGGTAGCCTCGAGGTTCCCACGATCGTCGGAGCTTCGTATGGCAAATCTATACGAGTCCATTTAACAGTCTACTTTAACTATTTCACTAATTGTTCTCGAGCACGAGCATTTATAACACCAAACTACACTAATTTCATATTATAAACTCCACTTAAATCAATTTGGAAAATCGTCTTAGGCAAACGACAACTGTATCCCTTGACTTCCCACCAAAAACTCCGTCGGACTTTGTTTTATAATATGTATTGATGACAGGAGTATGTTACAAGAAGCAATCGTCAATTTGCAGTCAAGGAATTGTCACAACGAGGTTGATATCACAATGTAAGTCACGTCAGTTTTTCGAATTTATGGCATAAACTTGCTAAATGTGGCCTTGACGTAAAGTTTAGGTAAATTTGACTAAATCAATTATACCTGATACTGTATAAATATACTATTTATCAAAGATACCTGTTATTGAATCTCTTAACTGCATTAAATGGCTTCTGCAGATAATCTAAACATCGTTATCGTTTATTTTTTTAATGCTCTATTACATTTGAATATTTACATAACATAGCATCATCAACTATTATGTAAATAGTGTAATAAAATTGGTTGCAAATAGAGTAGTTTGGAATCCAATAAATATTTAGTTGATTGCCCATCTATCTTAATTCAAACCTTGTTAAGATGTAGTTGACGCACCCATACATATTTATGTAATAAGATTAATGTCGTCAATATCTTTTAAAAAAATAAGAATCCTTTCTTACATTTTATACTTTTATAGTGGTTGTTCTAAACTATTATGATCATACAATACTGCTCAATAAATAAAACTGAAATTAGGGATATAGTAATATTTGAAATTCAAAGGACAAAAATCGCATGAAAATAATATAAATACGTTCAGTTCCTCAGTTTAAGAACTAGGTGAGGTTTAACTTATAGTTATACCAACGGATGTAGGAAACTCCCCAAAAAACAGAACAAAATAAGTTATTGCTTCATCCATAACAATGTATTTATAAGACAGGAACTTAAAGAAGCATAATTTAACGGTTGAAGTGGCCTGTAAATACCACTCGTGTTTGATTTACCGACAATCATACGTCAATATCGATAGAACAATTTACATAAAGCTAATATAATCAGTTAATTTGCAGTATAAAAGATAAGTTAAATGAAGCGTCAAAATAGTAAATTCTGAGCATTAGCTTGGGTTATTCACTAACTTATCATAATATACTGAGAAAGATTCATGTGGTTTTAGCTAAGTGTACCCACAATCTGAGTATAAGGACACCTAGTAAATATTCTGATATCTATGATAAGGACGCTCCCACACAGCAGTCATATATCGTTATAGAACAATATGCAACAACGATAACATTCTCTAACATCATACATTTTAAAGATTGTTACTGTGTTACACATTGTTTGATAACGTTAATAACTGCCGTGTGAGAGCACCTTAACTTCAAACAAACTATTATACTTGGTTAATGTCAAGATGAAATAATTATTTTATTTCAAATTTGGATAACAAGTATATCTTGAACTTCATAATATTTTTTTTTAAATGATTACTTAATTTTTTTTTATTAAACTATGGATTGCTTTATCATCAATCAAGGCTATTAGAACAATAAAAATATTAATATTTTCGTATGTTTTATAGCCAAAAACACAATCGTAACACTAAGTTGTTATTAATATAAAAATGTAAATCGTGTGTCCAAGATCGCAAAAAGGAATTTAAGAAGCACCAGTTGATCCTACTTGCGGTCAGATCGTGTGGTTAGTTATTGAATAACCCAATGGTTGCTCGCTGTGTTTAGAAAGTTTTAAATTATACATTGTAAGTAAACTGGTAACACTGACAAGAAGGCGACGGATGCAAGATGTTAGGATCAGTTACAAATGGACTTACGAGTACAAGGAAACGTAATCGTATGTTCTTCCGTCCTTGTTTGGACGGAATTTAACATTTGGAAAGCATTGATAAATTCATTACGTAAACATATAAAACGAGTTTATTTTTGCTTATTAAGGCCGGCAACGCTCTTGTCATACTCCTGGTGTTGCAGTTGTCCATGGGAAGCGTTGATCACTTACCATCAGGTGACCAGCTTGCTCTTTTGCTCTCTCATACCATAAAAAGTATATATAGTAAGAGTTAGGAAAATAAATAGAAAATCGTCCTTGGTTTCAACCTTGCGGTGATACTAAATGATTAGTGCTTTTTGTAAAATACTGACTAGATCAATTAAATATTGGCGCTATACGACATTGATCGAAATATAATAAAAATAGTAGTAATATTATAGTATAAATTGATTTTTAGTTATTCATTCATACATCTATGTGATGATGTCATGGATACTAAAAAAGCTAATTCATTCTCTTTTTGTTCACACCAATGTCATGAGCGAATTAGTCCCAGTTTCAAATTTGCTTTAGATCATGAAAAAGCACGAAACACAAACTCAAACTGCGAGCGAAAGTAAAGTTTTCGATATTGCATAACTCAATAGGTTTTTGAAGTTGGACATTGGGCTTATTATGTCACGTGTTGGATAAAATGTTAATTAGGGGTCTGAGACCCTCATTTGGTCAGTATGACTGTCGTTTTTGAGATTGCGTAATTTTCGAATCCAATTTTGAATGGGCCGCTTGTACGCCATGGGTGGCCTTGATTGCCTGATCTGGTTAGGTTTGCACTTTCACAAAATACATTACATCCGCTTAAAGAATGTAAATTTGTTTGGGTATTGTAGCGTACAATACGGGTTGCCATTTACTGTATATATTTTATTATAATAGATTTTATTCGTTGCTTCATATTTTTTTGTGCTTCAATATGCTAAAGAAGAAAGTAAAAATGAGTTTCCGTGATGTGAGTGTCTTAGTTCGACGAATTTTGAATATTGTTAATGATTATTGGCTGTCTCTACCTGTAGATACTGAATGAAGCAATTAAATAACTAAAACATAAACGTTTATTGCAAAATCATTAAGTGATAAATAGACAACGGGCTGTCAAAAACTTAAGAGTCTATCCGATCATAGTTGACTAGAATTAGATAAGGATATTTGCAGCTTACAATATGTAATACAGTCAAATGTCGAGGTTAATTATTTAAGCATGTTCTACCATTTAAATGTTCATGAATTCTTAATATCATCTCTTTATGACTCAAATATTATACAATAAAGACTTCAGTTTTAATTCAATATTCATTGCAAATTCTTTCATGCACTGCGGATCGGCAAATCCGATTCATAAGTTAAATTACTTCCAGGCCATTTATAATTCATTAGATTGATCGGTTCTTCCAGTCAGTTCGCGAAAAATGAAAGTCAAAAGTCAATTTGATCGTTTAGTTCGGCCTTTGCTTAATTATGTCCTGAATAGGAGTGGACTAATAGCTTACCAAATTGTTTAATTGTAAGTATTGTGGTAGATTGATGGACAGTAAAACGAAAGATTGTCAGTTCAAATCCTAAACAATCTCACTCGAGTTTAGTTTCTTAGTTTTATTCCATTGAAACGTCAACGTATAAAAAAGATTCGTGCTAAGTCCCATTTATATACATCATTACCATTATATAATAATATATATACATAATATCATTCGACCCTCAAACTGAACTGAACTTAGTCTCTCACGATATCTTTTGTTGTCAAACATCATTAATAGATATATTAAATTGATCTACCAACGTATATCCTATCCGTCTGTTTGTGTAAGCTAATCTTGGAAGCTTCTGGGGCAATTTCCATCCGGTTTTGCATGCGTTTCACGTAAACAATTAATGGCCCTAGTATGTCAAGCGGTATTGGTAAAAACAAAACATACTACTGGAATATGTGTGTTGCTTTCTGCCCATCGACATGTTTTAAAGCTTCATTTTCAACAGAACCCCAAATTTTACAATAGAATGTTTTGTAACCTATAAAAATATCTGAAAGGTTAACAAAGTCAAACAATGAATTATATGCTTAAAGCTTAACGAATTATGGATAGGTTTAGTAATTTAAATATTGCTTAATTCATAGACTATTGAATGCCTGAGCTGTTGCAGTTCCGGTTGTAACATAAACCCACGCTTGCTCATATTGATCAAAGCCAACAGGCTGTATCGATATTAGTAAAATAATATCGATTATTGATTGATCGTTTTCCGGTCGTCGAGTCCGTCAATCATTCGATTACACTATATGGTGGAATCGATATGTCGTTGCGTAAGAGTATCGTTGATATCGTAGACTACGGACTACACGGGTCATTGCTTGAAATAAGGTTGCCATCACTAAGTATTGAAGACCCGGATTTAAAAGAACAAAAGAAAATTTGCCGTTTAAACAGTTTTAACGGCGAATATTTCATGCCATAGATGCGCCTAGCTACCCATCACTATTTGATTCCTTTTCCAAGTACTTACTTACCCACGAAAAATGTGACCCCGTTTAGGATTGAGCCAACAGTATGTAAGAGTTAAATAAAAAAGGGAATTTTATTTAATCGTAGTAGGCTAAAGTACACGATAGAAAAAATGCAACAGTTGAATTAAATGCCAATTGATAATGACTGCGTCTTTAACAATGAAATTAAAATAAACTCCTCGCTGCTATAACATCAGAATACCAAACCATTTTCTTGCATTTAACAGATTGTTTTTTGTCGTGACCAAAACCAAAAAATCCTTACTAGACAATTGATTTATAAGAAAGTTGTTAGTGATTTAGGTACTCAAAACTGTCGTTTTAGAGTCAGTAAATCTCTTGGGAAACCTTTAAAAGTTGGCAACCCTAGTATAACCCCCTTTTGTGACCGCAAACAATAGTCCGTTCATTGAGTTCTGCCTTAGAATGTGGTAATCACTGTTTATTAAAACTGATTCTACTGTTCTACTGCACCTGAACCAGTTTTGAACTTTATGTTTCATCATCATCAGGTCTTGTTCACTCACTACTGCAGCAGCACGACCCTCTCTGTACTAAATCGTCATTTTCATACAAAAGTGTCAAGCCGCCCGGGCAAAATGTTCAAAAAAATCAAATTTTTTTTTGAGTTTCCTTCTTTGATCTCATAGCAAAAGTTGTTCATATTGATGGACTAAGTTGCCCCATTTAGGGTGTGTCGAGGGTCATGTTACACTCTGTATAGCCAGAGAAGTCAGAGGATTTAGCCTACACTCTCCATGCTGGCCATGCAGTCGTAATCGTAGTATGACGTCATCTTTATTCATAAGCTTTACTCTGATTGATAAGTTATAGTTTAATGAATGGTTGGTTTATATAATTTAGTACCACCAGCGGCTTGTAACTTGACCTCGTTATAACCACTCAATTGACGGCTTCTTAGTTAATTTTAAACCCAAAGGCGACTTAATTGTTTTTGTGTGAGTAAAGTTTGTAAGTGGAATCAAAATAGTGATGGTTTGCTAGGCGCAATACTTATTGACATGATAAGTTTCATTTTCGCCTTACCCCTTGACAGGCTTTTATGGCCTGCTCGGGCAGGTAAGCAGTTGGTATATTCTAAGTTTTTCTTTTCTACTCTGTGTGCAGTGCATGGTAGAGTCACATATTATACACGGGTAATAAGTAAGTAAAATAAGACCAAATTTCTTTGTGAATCTAGATAAATCGATTTAGTTAGATTATTATACTATAAAATAAGTATTTGTAGTCTGTAATATTTAGTTTCTAAAGTTAATTAACACGCACACATTGTTTAAAAAATAAAATATGCATTATTATAAAAATATGTTATATTAATCATGATTAGCTGACCAATTAAACAAATATAAAGGACGACATAGGTATTGAACAAATATCTAAAATGACAGTTAACATAAGAATTTAGCTTATGGAGTTCCGTAGAATTATGTGTTCATCAAACAGATTAATTTATCATAGTGCTAATAACATAAAAGGGAAAACAGAAAAAGGCTCCAACTTTCTTGTATTTTAAAGAAACAATAAAGCACATATTAATATTTTGTCTTTTCTTTTCCCTTCAAATTTTCTACGCCGCTTGTGTTTTTCTGCTAAAGCCATAAGATTTTAATCCGCATTTACACTTGTAATTGTGTCTGAAGTTAAATAAATTAAATAATAATACGAGATTCAACTGGCACACTTTGTTGACCATGACTTTTATAAAAATACTAAACTAACGGAGCTTTTAAAGTGATTTAGTCATCTTAATCTAATTTACGACTGTAATCTTCTACTTATAATGTGTTAGCATATTGCATTAGGTATAAATAGATTTTAGTCATTTGTGTTAAGACCTAGAATTTTGTTGAAAGACAATAATTCAAGTTTATTGTCTTATTTGGACTGGAATATTTATTTTTTGGATGGTCAATGTGTTCTTGAATGTCAACACTCGTTTCGTGGTATAATAATGAACCTACCTAAATGAACATACAAAATATTTTTAAATAAAATATTATGATTTGCAGGTAGACATCTAACTTGAAGTAGGATTTTTTGATATTTAAAGTACCTACGCAATCTTTTGATGGTGACTTTATAGGTTTTTGGTATATTAATATAAATTACATTACAGAATTGCAGTGGGATATAAGCGTGACCAACAAAATTCTCGTTACAAGAAAGGTGAAATATTGCAAAAAAAAAGGCAGACCTATATGGTCTGCCTTTTATGGTTTAGTTCTTGAAGTTATGGAAAAATAAACCTCCTAGGAAGAGCCACCTGAATTATTCAAATGCACGCTTGTAGCTGATTTAAATAGGCGCATGTTTTAAAGAAAATTACGGAAACTGAATGAAAATGAGCATTTTTCTAGCACGTAACACTTGATATGCGCGGAAGATGGTTATTTATCGACGCTTTTCGGTGAAATCAGAGAAAACTGCCTAAACTTGTGATTAGAATATCGAAAGGTACTGATATTAGAAATAAGTTATTTTTTATTAGTTATTTTACATGTAAAACCGAAAATTTCATGTGAATTTGAATTTATTGTACTTATACCGTGAAAATAAGTGAACTATCTTTATAGCGAAGCAAAAGTTCGAAATTTGACAAAGCCTTTTTTTGACAAAAAGATAGACTTGAGTTATGAACATAATATACTATTAACACTGAAGAACAAAATATAAGAATATATTACGTTATAAAAAATATTAGGTTTTTTAATATTTCCCAGGTATGATACAAATATCAGTATTCATAGTCGTTACACTTATGTAGTAATTTATTATTTATGTAACTGAGAAGGCAAAGTTTATTTTTTATTTATTAATTAGGTTTGTCAACAACTGTTACAATAATTCTTGGTACGTGATAAATCCTGACTTAGATCTTATTGTACAGTCACTTACAGACAAACACTACATGCTTAAAGAAAAGGTGCAACTATTGCCACGTTGCAAGGCAGCGTAGAGTAAAAAGTTCACTACAACAACAGGCATATGGCCCACCTGATAGGAAGCGACTACAGTAAGTCGCGTATCAATGCCCGCAAAATCAGAAATGCCACACGCGAGTTACCGACCCAAAAGAAATCTAGCATTCGCAGCATCTATGTAAGTAGTCTCTTTAAAAGTTTATGCAGCCCGTAGTCTGTATACCTTAAGCAAAAAGTCATTAAATGTACCTGTTACATTTTGTCTACCTGGGTCGGTTCTAATTCTCAATTTTCTTTCTTTTTTACTATCCTACTTATCTGCCAAATATTTTCATTACATAAATAAGCAATATGTAAGCTTTGACTGTTTCTACTCATAACGGTGATTAAACGTGATCTGGAAATTGGTCTCAAATTTCAAATTGCAAATAATTTGCGTCGTTGGTAAATATAAGATGACGATATCCATCATCCGTGCTAGAAATCAGTTTCATCACAATTAGTCACCTAGCGCGTTTGAAACCGCAAAATCTGAGATGTATTACAGACATAAGGTGAAACCGACTCTAATCGAGCTACGATGCTTATTTACACTAATCAACTGTACATAGAATGCCGTTATTTTGGAATAGTTTTTCACACTTTCACGAATTTCTTAAAAAAATCGGTGTTACATTTACGAAATCGGTTTGAAACGAGGCGCGGAGTTGTAATGTATTCGTTAATGTAGCGTTACAGCTTGTGAAATCAGGTGTTAAAAGACTCGATAAGTTTAATTAACTGTTTCTTTCATCATACGATATTCTATATTGAATAATAATGTAGAAGTAAGTGTAGATATAAAAAGATACTAGGCTCCGCGACTAATATTATGAAGATGAAAGGTTTGTCTGTATGTATTACAAAATACAACAAAAAAAAGAAACTGGACCAATTTTAAAAAAATATTTCAACAATTGAACTTCATAATCAGAAAGTATCGTAAGGCTATATTCAAATTTTTAATTAACGTCATTATTGAGCAAGAACGCGAAAAGTGGAAAAACTATTAATGATCCTGTCAGTACTTAATGTATTTATTGTAGGTATGTGTGTTTTACGAATATTTTTTTTTATTTAATAAACATACGGATATGTTCTCGATACGGACAAAACGCTTTACTACCAAAGGAGATAATATTGACACATTGAAACTGTTAAAGCTTTGTGATGTCCACTAAACTCAATCGATAAATAAGACTATGTCGCTACTATCTCTTTCGCTAGCAACACATTTCTCGTATCGAAAACTGGTATTAATATAATATTAAAATATTTAGATGTACGTACGTCTGGCGACTCTCGTGACTCAGGTTTTGGTATGTAACCAGACTGCGAAATCGTGTTTAGTAACCACATAGGATCTAGTAGGAAATCTACTATCATTTTATAATTTCGATATTAGAGACATTTATCCACGTGGTATTCGGTTTGTTTACACAGTCTGCCCGGGCCCTAGGTTGAACCCCGGCCCCTAGACCCGGGTTTCGAAGTATCTCAGGTGAAGATGCAACCGGAAACAAGCATATATGTCACAGACACCAATCATTTTCACGGCGGTTGCTAAATAATGAAGATATTTTTTTAATTTAATTAAGGACAAAATTTTGACTATTTTACTTGCTGAAAATGAAGTTGTCCAAAGGTGAAAGAATTTTTAAAATTGAAACAAATCACCGTTATGTGGGTCGAGATTGTTCTCTCCTATTCTTCTTTCAATTTTGTAATTATTCTATAAGTGATCTTGAATAAGCGATTTAAATATAAATTACAATTGCACTCGTAAGTATAATTTGTACTATTAGGACATTTTGCAATAGGCTTCCGTTTGCACAGGAAATTAAGAACTAATGATTTGATCGGGTACACGTATACGACCTGATTAAGTTGACATTTTAAAACATTTACAATATGTTTGGTATAGAACTAACGATAATTTAAATTCACGTTCTCAAAATGAATACGAACACCTCTTTTTCTATGACTAAGTCTAAAATCGAATAAAATAAAAGGCTTGTCCTTAGTACGTTTAATACCTACTGATCCTAAATGTATGGTGCAGCTGATATTATTTTTAACGATTTCAGGTTTGTTCATAGAACAAAGTTATTTGTTTTCATATTGCGAACGTGAATTTAAAATAGCTTAAATCCAAACATATCCATCAATACGCTTGTACTGTATATGGTACACAATATTACAAAGAAAATAATATAACAGAAGGTAATGATTTCTGACTTAGGAGTTTATGGTAAGAATTTGAAGGTTTTGTATTAGATTTTGCACATTAATTCTATTTGGTTTTGTATTGCGAAATTGGTGTAGGTTGGTACAATAAATACCCATGTTGCACGACAATTAAGTTGTCATAGTGTAGCGGTTGTCAGATTAGGTACTTAGCAGGATGGTGGTTGTGCTGTATATGATGAAACCAATAAATTCATGTAGTAGTCGTCGCCAAACATTGCCTCAAGAAATTGGCCAAATGGTAAACTTCTTGACACTGGCTAAATAGGCTTCTGAATGTAGTTTTATGACCCCAGAAAAAAGCTAAATTCAATGAAATTTTACCACAGAGGAAAACAAAATTAAACGTAGCTTTAAAAGGCTCTTAAAATAAATATAAGTTTGATCCTAATATTAAATAACTTTAAATATTATAATAAGAATATTGCATTGCATAATTGTAAATCATATTCATTCGGTGCTTTACTGACGATTTGTTTCCTGTATTATTGTGTCACGTCAATTTGTGACACCACTTACAATACGGCATTATTGCGCCTGCAAGTAAGAATTAGCTTGATTTGTTGATATCGAAATTGCCTGTTTTCCTTTTCCTACAAGTAGATGAGTATAAACCTAATGGAAATGGCAACGCAAATCTTATTGTAGACACAACTACTTACGATTGCTCCAAAGATATAATTATTTTTAGTATTTTATGTTAGTGAGTTAAATAAGTAAAGCATAGTACTAGAGATGAATCTTTTGACTCAACGCCTCATGAATAATGCTCATATTTTTCTCATATCAATGGCTGTCATCGTTGATGGCAGTCGTTAAGCTATGTCAGATGCCATGAGGCAACTTTAAAAATGACTTGATGAATTACAGCATAAGATTCTTCATATTTAAAAGCTTTTTATTAAATAATTAAACCTTTAAATTAAATTACATACACAATTTCACAAATTAATATACAGGTAATAAACACAGAGATTGTACGCAAGAAATGATGAATTTTATAGTTCAAATCTTTACAATATATCCCATACAAGAAATCCTTTTCGTTAGTTCTATTTACCATATCCTCACTAAGACTCGATATCCACCTTTTTTTCGAAATATCTTTATTCTAATTTTCTAGGTAATACTCTCTCACTTTTAGTGTAATTCCCCTGTTTGTCCGTGCGAAGGCGTGACCATGATTTATGGGCATAAAACAGGAGTTTTACTTAGACATACTTAAACAAAAATTACAACCAAACTTTTTATCCAATCTAAAATCGTTGAGCTCATAATGTAAAACTAATTCAAGCTGATACAAAATGAATTTCAATCGTCAATTATAAGAAACGCGCATCAAAATGTGTAATGTCCACACATACATTATGCATTTTGCGACGCATCTAAAGCGACAGCATTAGTGTGGGCAGCATTTTAAATCGCTCTCTAACGTGCGTTACGCACTTGTTCAATTTCGTCTTAATGTTCATCATAAATAAATAAATAAATAAATATATACGGACAAATCACACAGATTGAGCTAGCCCCAAAGTATGTTCTTAAGTAAGACTTGTGTTATGGGATACTAGGTCAACGATACTATATTTTACAAAAATACATATATAAATAAACATCCAAGACCGAGGTCAATCTGAAAAAGATCATTTTCTATCTTGACCGGGGATCGAACCTGGGACCTTCCGTGTTGCAGGCAGGCGTGTTGACCGCTGCGCCACGAAGCTCGTCAAACTATCATAATATACTAGTAGGAATATATGATAGTAAGGTAAAACCCTTACTTCAACTGCTATTGATTGGTGTAAATACAAGAAAGTCTTGGTGCCATGACTGCCTTCAACGGAACGGACTTTATTAGGTATACGAGGCATAAATGCCTCGTATACCTAATATTTATCTTTGGAAAAGTAGTCTGCAAAATTTATATCTTTTAATAACCATTCATTAGAATCCAACGAATAAGCTTTATCCAATCCCGGACGAGCCCCCCGTTTTATTTATCATGTTTTGTATATTATTCTCTTAACAAAACAAGTCGTATGATGGAGTTGAATCAACCTGTATGTTTTGTTTTATTTATTTTTATTTACTTATTTACTACTAGAAAAGTAAATGTTGTCGTTGAATGAGAATGATATCAAATAACATATAAAGAAAATACGCTTTTGTTCGTGTTTTGAAACATTGGTACACTAACTATATTTATTTTTGACGTTGTCTGCATTATTTTTATTTTCCATTCTCGGCGATGGAATAAAAATAGAATAGAATAAATATAACTGCTATTGTTGGTACAGATTAAAATATATATTGCTTCAAGTGGGTAAATATTTTTTCACCTATCTATTTACGTAAGTTCCAACGTCATATAACCTTAGACAGAGTACCTTTATAATGAATGGCAATGAAATTTAACATCGAGTTAATTAATAAAACAACATATGAAGTACGTTTACCTATAAAAATAACACCAACAAAGTTTTATTATTGGTAAAACGCTATTTAAAATGTTTATGACATTTGTTTTGATGTCTATTGTTATAAATATTGACGAAGTGTCGACCTTTATTCAATAAAATGATCATTTTCTAATGGATTTGGGTCTTGGATGTTTAGCTACGTAAATGATAATGTATAAATTAATTTTCTATAAATTTTGTAGACTTGACGAATCAGAACTAAAAATAGGCTTGACGAATCGAAACATATTACCGATTGACAAATCGAAACTGCCAATATACTTGACAAATTAAAACTTTTCGTAGACTTGACCATTCAGAATTGGTTTGGCGAAACAAAACCTTATTTACTTTTGTTTAAATTCACATTTGACGAATTTATACAAAAATGGGTGATAAAAATTGGCTTGACGAATCCAAACCATTTTCAGGCTTGACCAATCATAAAACTAGCTGACCCAACAAACGTTATCTTGTCTTAGTTTTGAATATTCAATTTGAAATGAAAATAATAAAATAATTTCCAGAAATATTGAGTTCGTATAATGTAAATGTACATTTTAATAGATTTTTCATTACCAGACCTCGTTCGTATTGGTCAGTAAATGCGCAGTTGAATTGACCTTTTGTTTACTGATGTCCTTACTTTCGATCGACCTGCTGATATTTCTGTAATCTGTTCGACTTCATTTAGTATTTTTTAGGATTCCATTCGTAAAATGTAAAAATTAGATTCCATTACTAAGCTTCCGCTGTCCGTTAGTTTGTCGTATTGAACCGCAATATGTAGAAACATAAAAATTTCACAGAACTTGTAATTAGACGCTGTTTGATGACAAAAAAAACAGAAGTAGGGCTCCATAAAAAGGCGTGTTTTGAAGAGTTTTTGAAGTTAATTATTGCATTATAATATTTTGTTTTAATAGACTATGTAGTTAGCTCCAAGTGAGCTTTTGTACTTTTACCGGACTTTTGAGGTGAGTACTTCACCGTTTGGAGAACAAAGATTATAAAGAATTTTTACAATAATATATAATACGCGCGTAACACATTATCTGTCTGGTAGACAGGTAAAATAAAAAAATTAAGGTCACACATCATAATGCACATCAATACCTGCAAGGAAAAAAAATTTCATGAAAGAGATTAGGGCCAAAACACATGGTTGAGAAAGCCGACATTGAAAAAAAAAGAAAAAGAAAAGATGTGGACAAACAACTTCCTCCCATGTCCGCACTTATGAATTTCCTACTTTATGGCATAATCATGGGAAAACCTCACGGCGCCATATAATATACAGTGCCGGATTAAGTTACTCACTCTATAGTTCTCTTCCATGCTAGTATGGTGGAAAAGAAAAAAATAATTAATTCTTTTTCCAATTATATACGCCAACCAATAAGCTAATGTGAGCTTTTGGTTTCTTGTCCATGGACTTTGGCTTTGTTTACCCCGTATGGTATAAAAACGTGTTTAACATCAATGTCATTAACTGTATTCTTTATCTTTTGCAAGAATTTTAGGTATTTTAAACATCAAGGTTATTTTTAGCACATTTTAACTTTTTTTTTTGGATACCGAAGTATACTAGTACGATGTACACAGCGTGTTTTACCATCGAAATTTCCTATAAGGAGCGACTCAGGCCGCCAACTTTTTTTGAACCAATGCTGGATTCTAGAAAAAACACACAGTTTCATACAATTTGGCCGGACGGCTTAACACTTATTATGAAATGTAAAAAAAAAATAGTTCCCTACATTGATTCTATATGGAGTACGAAACAAACTAATACCAATACAGTTTCTCCCTGTAAGATTTTTTTTCATTACGCTTTAATACGTGTTTTTATTTTAAATACCTATAAAATATTTCCTTTTTTAAACTATTGCATAACGCAGTTGTATGACTCACACTTGATCTCTAGTGCGACCCTGTGCATCTTATGTCACAAAAGTCGTAAAATTTTACTAGTATGGCTAGTTTCATTTGAGGAACATGACTTTGGCTTTCATTTCACTTGTGCTTACTCAAAGCTTAGTCAAAGGATTGGGCGAGAATCTGAGGATCCATCACTATTTTGATTCTGCTTTTCACCTTAACGCCCACTACGATGCTAAATGTGGCTTTTGGGTCCTAGGATCTTGGGCCTTCTACCCGGCAAAGGATAAAGACGTGATAGTATGTATGTATTATTTTGTCAGGTGCGTAAGTACGAATAACCTTATCTTGTTCCACCGATATACCTTGTGAGTGTGGTGATCTGTGTATTGTAGATTTCCGTGACTGCAAAGTTAATAAGACAGTTTAATTTTTGTTCCAACGTTACAAAACTTATTGACGTTGGTTGGCAGTCAAACACCTATGGAAATATAACTGACTATGAAAATGTTTTTTTTTTTTTTTTTTATATTTAAACAGCTGATGAACGTTTCTTTAACGCAATAACAGAGTTAGTAAGATATATTTTTTATATATTGACGTATTTCATTATATCGATTGCCTCATACAGCGTATCGATTGCTCATTAAAGGGGTGACTCAGCCCGTCAAAATGAACAACTTTTCCTATGGGATCAATGTTGGGAACTCCTCTAACATACCTACTAGTAATTTAATACATTAATTTGAGCTTAAGCATCATCTGCAACTATCTTTTTCAATACATTTGCTAATAATGCGGTTCTTAGGACATCGAAATCTGTATCGTAATGATGTATTTTACGGCACTTGTGCTTTTTACTTTACACCAATCACAACCGCTCAATAGCCCAATGGCACAGATGCAAAATTTAAACATTTCATAGAATCCGAGCAAAGAGTTTGAAGTTCAGCATGAAAACTTTTTTCTGATTCGCGAGATGTGATTTTTTAACCGACTTCGAAAAGGAGAAGGTTATCAATGTACTTTTTTGAAGAAAATAAACCTGAGTTAATGTACCTGATTATTATAAATGTATTTTTACAAACTGCTTTAGTTCTTAACTTTTATAAATTCCTTCTTTGCTGAATTTCAATCTTGTTTTAGTTTAAGGTAATCGCAAATGTATTGAAAAACGTCTTATGATACTCGTACGGTAAGCTGTCTATTATTCGTCGGTTTATGATAAGAACTCACCTCCGCCTCGTGCCTCGTATCCAGCGGTAGTACTTGTATCATAATGTACTATTACGCCATCATTATCATGACTGTTTACTTAGTAAAAATAAAATTTAGGATCAAACTTAACTGTAATCAAAAGCTAGCGGTGGTTAGATACAATACATGTACGTGTAACAACTCTTATGAGTAAAAATTATTTACTATAAGATTTGGGTATTCAGAATATCATAAATGAGATCATCATGACTAATTTTCAATATCCCTACTAATATTTTATTTTTATTTCAAACAAGAAATTCTTGAAAATATATTTAGTCTCATCTTTGTTTATAACTCGAGTGCCATAAAACGTGTTAAATTGTAGGCAATAAACATTCAACTAATTTTATTAAGATTGCGCGTGAAGATGCAATGGCAGTGCAGTGATTATTTGGAAAACGTAGAAAACCGAGGCACGCGATTCACAACCGGTTGTACTCTCGCCTATCATTTCTCTGTTTAGGGTTTGGCCTCACTGTCAGAGAGTGAGGATTAGCTAAATTTATGAAAGCCATAAAGGACATTGTTTTAGTTAGTGTGCTCGTAAACAACGTTTCATAATTATAGTTTTATTTAAATTACTGAGATGCTATGGACAGATATCCTTTATGATTCATTGATTGCTCGTTTACAATTTATATTATTTTTAATGTCAATATTCGTTGACATACGCAGTGTAATATAAATAACTATGTTTTTACAGATAGTGTAGTTTCAAAAGTAAGTATAAAGTAGTTACGGAGTTAGAACTTGACTAGCCAAGTGTCACGTAACCAACCAACATTAAAACGATTGATCAATCAAAACGAATAATATTACTAGCATAAATAAATCTTCTTATTGCTAAACGCTTATGGCTTATCGCTGCCAATAACACAAGCCTCTCAAGCTCTCCATTACTACATCCGGCCGTTGACTGGCCACGTAACCAGTCAATATTGAAAACGATTGATCAGTCAAAACTAATAACCCCAATTGCGTCTTATATCTACTTATTTCTTAACGCTTATGGCTCATCGCTGTCAGAGGGTCTAGCCTCTCAAGCTCTCCATTACTACATCTTGCCGTTGACTGGCCACGTAACCAGTCAATATTGAAGACGATTGATCAGTCAAAACTAATAACCTCAATTGCGTCTTATATCTACTTATTTCTTAACGCTTATGGCTCATCGCTGTCAGAGGGACTAGCCTCTCAAGCTCTCCATTACTACATCCGGCCGTTGACTCGCCACGTAACCAGTCAATATTGAAAACGATTGATCAGTCTCAGCTAATTGGACTGACATTGGAATGTAAAATAGAGATTTATTTTCGAAATTGGATCTGTTAAATGTTTGATCTCGTTTTGCTTGTCGGTTTTGTAAATGATTATTAGAGATTTTATAGGGTGTAACACCGTTAAACCTTACATGAATTTAAATTGACACATCGATACTGAACAACTTGTACGTAGTGTGTTTTTATAAAAGATAATTAGAGTATTAAATAGTATAAAAATGTTATATACAAAAATAATACTTAACAAATTGTACTTAAAAAAAACTGGCAAGGATAAGGAGCGATTAATTTATTGAAGTTTTCGTGGCAAGGGAAGGTTAAATTATTTCACGTACTGATTGTAATTGTGCTAAATTATCAATTTAAATTGATACATAAATACTACGTCCTTTTATCTTTACAAACTAATGTTGGTGAAAACAATATCAAATAAGTAGCTTATTATGATATGGCTTTAAGATTTTTTCGCCTATTCCCTCGATAGGGTTTTTCAATCTGCATGAAATGAGAAGCACCTAATTCATTATATGTTATTTTATTTTATTTTTCCCAGTCCAGTATGGAAGAAATTTAAACTGATGGTGACAAAAAGAATTCGTCTTGCAAAGAATTTTAACCAACGTCCCTTATCGCTATGCACTACTAACTGCACCATCGTAACTTATCACACATTACCACGTATTTAATGTTGAAATATCATTAAACCGAAGTCTAATTTACCTAAATGCATTGGAATAACCTCAATCGAGCGAGACAGGATGTCTCAGTGCTGCGGAACTTAAGAAATCGGTAATATTGCAGCATTCCTCTGCTAACCTTGTGTTAACTTAATTACTACAAATGCCGATAATGCAGCCCGATTTAAAACGTAAAGTTCCATTTTCCTGTTGGCAGAAAACACTGAAGCCATTTTTATCTGGAAGAATCAATAATTGGAACTACTTCTTCGATATTTTCATTACATTTGAAACATGCGACATTTATAAATAAATAAAATATTCTTACATTGTTATAAAATAATGTATTGTCACAAGTTCAACAATGTTGAGCTAAGTAAATCTGTGTCATTATAAAATAGAGACACTACTTATTTCTTTATTTTATATTAAATCACTCGTAAGTGGCTCATTGAATATAATAGAAAACAAAAGGTCACACTTATAAAAAGAAACACGTTTGAACTCATGGATTTTTAATTAAATACACGTAGTCTCTGTCTTTCTGATATTTTTAGGCCTTTGTCGATAAGAAATGAAACGTATACAATAAATTTTGTGAAAGAAATAATGGAGTGGCTTATTATTGCCGTTACCATTTCACACACTTGTGGTCCACTAGTTTGTGGGTTGCTTCATGATGATTTTATTTAAAGGAAACAGACAGTAGTCAATTAAAATTGCCGTACTTGAGTCGTTATACACAATCTCAGAGGCTAATGTCTGTGATCTTCCACTTTATAGTTCCTCAGATTGGCTCAGATCTGCAATCCTGGCGCACACAAGCTACGCCCAAAGCGGAGGTCCTTCCTGGCCTTTGGTGATATTGCTTAGACAGGTTGAGCCCTCGTCTGCCCTCGTTTTAAACGCCCGATGTAGTAATACATAGACAATAAAAAAAACCTCCATTGGTCGTGCTCTTAGACCACTGAGCCACTCCCGCACCGCTTCAATTAGAAATTAAATATTAATGATAAATCGTCCAGAGTCCTGCTGGCAGGACTTTCTGTCTTGCCGGGATGACGCAAAATAAATGTATTATTGTGACTAAATAGTACTGCTAGCAGGCCTGATTTTTTACAAGTAGATAGTCTATCCTTTTCTCTTCCTGGGTGTGTTTGTCTCATCGTTTTATCTTCAGTCTGAGCAGGATGACTGCATAGTTTAGACGTTGTGACCGCGTGCTCTCTAACGACGCGCCCGGTAGTAACAACGCCTGGAGTAGTTAACATTTTGGTAATGATTTCGCTACATCCTATTGCTACGGAATAAATCAAAACGTTTTAAGAAACGAGAAATTAAAAGTATTGTGAGATATGGACGGCACAATAAGTAGTGTTCATAGAAGTTTAATAGAGTACGTAGACATCGACATTAATTCGAAACTGAGAGGTTCTCCTAAACATCAACCATTCTTTCAAGTCCCTGTTATACATCTTCGTCAAGCTCCCCGCAGTCCAGTGACGATGAAAATGAAACAGTTCAAACAAGAGAGGAAAGTTTACAAAATGATTACGTATGAATTAATAACACCCTTCTTTTAGTTTCGGGGGTTAAAAATAACGGCCAAATGTTTACAATTCCGGATTTTTGTTGAAAAACAGTTGGTCCTTCCAGAATACATTGTACTGCTAGCAGGACGTGGACACAATTACATACAAAACGTAGTCCTGCTCGCAGGCCTATTGAAATCCTTACCAGAAGACGCTTCTAGAAGGACATTAGCTTGGACGATCTATCAATAAAACACCTGTTATCTGTTTAAACAATTAATAATTAAAATTTTACCAAAATAAATATTAACATTGTTAACTACTTATTTAATCATTTTGCACTAAGTATAATAAGTTTTCGCCACCTTGGCTCAAAGTATTTGTGCCAGGTTTCGGTCGTGACGAAGTTTTGCAAAGTTTTAACATAAAGCGATTTTTTTCGTGACCAATTGAGTTTTTGCAAACAGTACAGGCGTATCGTATTGTCAATCGGCTGAAATACTTCGATTCACAATTGATAGTCACCTTATTCTACTTATTTGATACGTACCAATTTTACTTACGGCTAGATGTAGTTCAATTACGCTTATTTCACAATTTTTTTAACAGTGTCCTACATTATGTTTTAATGACGCTTTTGAGAAACACAAAAAAAAAAATATATTATTTAAGAAGTTAAGTAGATACTATTAAAAGACAAGGAATTTTTTATTACATTCTTTTGATTATGATAAGGCAAATATGTAGTATTAGAAATAAAACTATCACGTAATTTGAACGAAAGAAACCTGAACTCCTTTTATTAGCCAATGTCCGATAAGTCGTCAAAATTTTTCCCTTGTTACCACATATTCCTATGTTTTGATTTATTTCTCTAATCTCTGATAAAATGTATCAAAAAAACTTAAAACGGACCTCAATAATGTCGGTTTAATTACTTTCTAACTTTAACAGAATCGTAGATTTGCGTCTAGGTCAAAGCCAATTAAAACTTTTGCTTTTATAATCTGCTCTAGCACGAATCCAAAAAAGAATAAAAGTGAGATGCGGCTAACGGTATGCTTTATATTTTTTATGTGAACGAGCATAAAGAACATAAAACAATGTTACATGTCAAGGTGAAAACATAAATTAAAGCCGTTCTCACAATTCGGGCATATAACGGTGGCTACAATGCGCTGTGGTTTGAATTAACCATTATCTCAGTTTCAAATGGCTGTATGAAATTGAATATTTTAGAGTAGATATCAAACTTAAACAATAGTATTTCTGAAACCGAGGTTGACTTGAATATACGCCGTTTTCAAGAGTTGCAGACCAAAGCAAGCAAGGTAGATTTTTCGCCCTCGAAACACCATCCATACAAAGTTTTCATCGAAATTGTCGGATATATTTCCGATATTTTAATTAAGTAAATAATATCCCGAAAAAAATAGTAAGTGTTTTTTATGATTACTATGTATCAAGTTACATAAAATTTCATCAAAATTGTTCGATACCTATTTGATGTTTTATCATAATAATTATTTTTAATTTCACAATAAGTTTTGTATTATACATTTCTGTAGCATTTAATTTTTCTCATAGATTATTATTATTAATAATTAAGGAATACGTATGTAAAAAATCATTTGTTTATTAAATTATTCTTTTAACAATGCGTAGAAAATGTCAAAATTTAATTGGATAAGTTAAAATCAATCTTAACTAACAAATTTACTGTAGTAAAATTATTTTTTGTAAATATTTTACGTGTTCTTTGTTACATCATAAGCTGTTTTAAAACACCAATTTAGTTTATGTTATGTTATAATATATGGTGTTAAATATAAGAGGAACAGATTTTCCGGTGAACCAAGAAAAGTAGCTTTTTTTTTGGTTTCTCAAAATTATAATAATTTAAAAAGTAAAATAGATAATTTTAGATATAAATAAATACTTTTTAAAAGTAATAAGAAATAAAGAATTGTATACAGCAACTATCATGATTAACGTTAATCCCCGATTGTTCAATAATATTGTCTATCTAGTAAACTAATATTAGAAGAAGGAAATTAAAGGTTATTTTTAAGCATTTTTCCAATGGATAAACTTAAATCACTCGCGCTAAGTTTAAAAATTCTTGCACATTTAGCTAGCTCCATTATCACCGCGGTACCTAGGCTATAAATTACGCAAATAAAGATGCAGAAAAAGCTAGTTGATCATTAAAAAACACTGATACGAGAGAAGTATGGCAACGCAGATGCAATCATGTGGAAACGACGTCATACTATCACATAATCACGGTTATGCGCATCACGCGATCACTAACTCACTGACTTACTTCCTGAACATCATGTTTATTTTTTTATTGCATTTGGATGTACACTTTTTGACTAAATGCATCCTCTGAGTGCTCCTGGTAATATATCACTCTGGTAGTATAGAGAGGGTCGTGCTCCTGTAGAGGAGACTAAAAAAGACCCCATGATGATGATGAACTAAATGCAATAAAAAATCTTTGTTTTTTTATTGCATTTGCAATAAAAAAAACTTACTTAATTGTTTAATTACATTTGGATTTTTACAAATCCAAGAAAAAAATAAAGATTAACAGTCACATACTTCTTACTGAAATGTAAAATGATAGTTGAAGGGCAAGTCTGTATATGGTACTGATTAATATTATTAGTGAACAATAAAATGTAACGTAAGTTCTTCGTAAGTTTTGTAATTTGAATATACAATGTGGAACGAAAAAAAAATACGAAAGAAATGTACATGACATGATATTGAATCTTTTTCTCTAATAAATCAAACCGAAAGAAAGTTCATTCGAATTTTATTTTTTATTGGAAGGCAAAAGGGTTAAAATAATTATAATTTTTATGTAGGTTCATCATCAACGCTAAAACTTTGTGAATCAGCATTTATATTAAGATTATGTCTATAAAAATTACTGAAAATACAGATTTTTTTGAACGTGAAAATATTTTAACTTTTTTTAAAAATACAGATTTTTTGATAGTGAAAATATTTTTAAGTTTTAGCTTTTTAGGTTCCACTGCTAGGGAAAATCTTCCTCTGTTTGACGTTACATATTCCTGTCCTTTGATAATGCTTTGCAGTGTTTTAATGTGGTTTTAATAAACGTATTATTGACTATCAAAATGTCCTATTAAAATTAAAATTTGCTGCTACTGTTAAGATCAATGCTAACTGCATTTTTAAAAGTCAAAATAATTAAAAATAAGTCAGTATCATTAATAGCATTGCATTAATTTTGGACTTAAGTAACTTAGACTGATAAGCTATGTTAATTATACATAATTATTTTAAGTATTTAGTCATATGATGTTGCATGAGGATATAAAATATATATCTTTGATCATTTGAATGTTAAATTAATTATGTAAAAAATACCTTGTATTTTAATTTTATTTATTCTAAAAATATAATATTTTACTGCAAATAAACGTAAAAAATTACCTTTCATCCGTTTGGGCACCACTCTCACACCAATCGCATTTTCAGTCACAAGACACAAGGATAGAGCCAGTAAACAGTATCTCGCACTGCACCCCATGATAACACACAAAGTTCGGCCTCTATTTAAATTAATATTAAAGGCACTGGAGCGCGTCGCATTTGCTTTACACGAGTTGTCAATGTGCGTATTGAAACTTGCTTCAACCACCTAAAAGCACGCACTTAAAAGTTCGACACACGCCCGAAGAGTACCCGACGGACGAGTGGACCGCCCGACTACCCTATATTTTGACTTATAGCAATTTGGCAGTGCGAATTCTACTTGTATATAAAACCTTTCGCCGACTCTAGGCGGTCGGTCATTGGTCGTGCAGCGGCGTGCGGCAAAGGTGAAGGGAGTTGGAAGCGGCGCCCCCCCACGAGGGGGGGAAACGCCAGGGTCGGCTCGGCAGACACTTTTGCTATCGACGCCGCGATAGCTATCATGCAGCAGCGCGTACACTTGCCTCCGCTTCTTACGTCACAACGTGGTTCCAGTGAGCTGACCGCGTTATAGTTTTCCTTTTTTACCGCACTCTTCTCACTGGTTAACTCTACGTGTAATTATTTTAATTTAGAACGATGGAATTTGGAGAAATTGGAATCTCTCTTACATAGAAGCTTTTTTTTTGGTCATTAAATTGGTGGCCGTAGGCGTAGGTATGGAATAGTGCTTTAATTTAAAGAAAATTGTCATAATTTGGCAGCTAAAAGAAATTTCTATAATGTACAATTTCTTTTCTACAATTTCAAATACCAAAACTATGAGCTAAACAGGTTTATGAATCAGGGGCTCTCTTTACTTATATGATAGGTTTAAAAGTTAAACTAGGAGTCATTAATACCCTGTTTACAGCAGTCATTTAAGATAATCTTGAGGTTTACGTCAATTTCATAGACTGGCGATTTAGAAGACCAAAGGTAGCATGTTGCGTTTTCAATATTTTTTTTCTACCAGAAGCTTATCATGACATGAATATTTAGACGAAGTTTAAGTAGCTCGAAAAATATATATCGTTATCTCAAAGCAAACAAGGTTTTTTTAAAGAAAAAAAAACGACTGCGATGACACAAAAAAATTGTCATTCGGGTACGATTCGACTGAGGATTCCAACAATAACATACGTCCAATTTAATAGAGGTATTTAGAAGTTTTGTGGATTAAAGTAACAAACATACACAAATGAACTCGAAAAACAATACAATTCTTTATCGCCAGTCGTGTAAAGAAGAAAAACAAAAGGACGGATCAGCAACGGCAATCAAAATTAACTGTATCATGACACAATGTTACATACGAATTCAAACATTGATTACATCATGTAAGGTACAAGCTCAATGACCTAAAGACTTGAGTCAGAGGTCACCTGCTCTTTGTTACAGATGTTATTCGAAAGTGGAGCTGACATTTTTGTCCGACGCAATTTGCAGTACCACCCACCGAATGCAACGGTGTGAATGAAAGCCAGATTTAATTTGCTGACAGTTTATGTGTGAGTGTGTATGTTCCTAATGTGATAAATTTGTTGGTTTGTACGTTGATGTTTATTTCTTTATAATTTAACATAGGCAGACTAGAATCGCAGACTCCGCGGCTTCGCTTACGTTTATGAAAATCCCTTAAGACTCACGTCACTTTTATTCTAATATATTATACTTGACTACAATAATATTATTTAAGGCGATAACTTATAAAAGCGTAAAATAGGAACAAGTAAATAATAAACTTTCCATATCAAATAACAACCCCTATTTTTCAATAACTTATTGTTATACAATATGTTATTGAAAAATGGGGGTTTGTATGGATAACTAGCTCCCGCCGCCTCTCATTATTGTCGACCCCCTTGGAAACCGTAGGTATCTTTTTCGGGATGAAACGTACTTAATGTCTTTCTCCGACCGCCAATAATATGTGAGCAAAATTTTGTGATAATTGGTTTAGTATTTAAAAGCGTTACAAACAGACAAATAATTTATAACCTCACTTTCTCATTTATAACTTTAGTTAGGAAGTATTAAATGGCATGTCGACGGAGACACGGAAAAGGTTATGTAAAATAACAATCATCGAAAGATATAAATCTTCTTCGGCAGGTACTTTATGGCAAGAAATATTTCATGCTAATGAATACATTAACAACGAGCTATTAGAAATTATAAAGCCTATAAATCAAGATCCTATATGGTATCCGTGTTATTAACGCGGAATAAGGCACTTTTACAATAAAGAATATGATCATTTTGCCATTGGGTATTTGACCAATTTATTTCCGGCATCAACTATCTCTAGGTAGTTATGAATGTCTTTAAATCTTAAGTTATGAAGGCTAAAGTACGGATAGATGCCACACCTAATAAACCTTTGTCTAAAAAATATTCACTTATTTGGAATAATCTGACAAATACTTATATATAAAAACACGGGCTTTTAATCTTTTAAATTTTAGCCTGTTTATGTTAACATAATTAATAATAGTTTCGAGTCAATGCAGTTTTGTATTTGTCTACTGTGATGGATAGTAGCTTAACGTAAAAAATGCTTCGGATCGTACTTGTCTTATGTGGGTGTAGACTTACCTCCACTTTTTATCAGATGAAAAAAAAAAATATTAACCAATCGGTTTTTAATTACTTATAGACTACGGAAATATTTTACAATCCTTTTCATACTAAAACTTGGTTTCTTTCTTACTGGTTATTAATCGTTAATCGAATAATTGATTTTAATTTCTAACTTTAGGAATATTCTATCTTGAGTTTAAATTTTTCATATTACTAAGCAACTTTTTTTGGAGGATAAAATTTAAAAAAAATAGTTATTTAGGGCAACATCCGCAAAACTGAAAAGGGTGAATATTCTTTTGGATAGTGGAAATTTGCCGTTTCTATTTACGAAAAAAATAATTATTTACATTTTGGGAACGGAACCCTAGAATACTCAAAAGAAAGTTTCTCTTGTATGGAGCCTACCCTTGAGTTTTAATTTAATTTATTTTTTTGTTTGTGGTTATAGCGGTAAGAGATATACACATCCTGTGAAAATTTCAAGTCCTTCTTCTTCTCCTGTTTTATAATATGTCAATTTGCAAAATCGTCAAAGGCAAACCCCTGCACCCCTTGACTTCCCACCACAAACCTTTTAAGTCCTTACCTTTAACGGTTTAACAACAGCCCTGTGACAGACGGACATCGTAGGTTTAGTAATATCGTACCGTTTCTATTCTTTATACGGAACCCTAACAATTAAAAGTAACAACAGGTAGGTGGTTTCAATCAAAAGTGCTCCAGATTGAATAAAAAATATTACGAGTTGACAAGGTCTGTATCCAACTCGATTTTTTCACCGAAATATTATAATCAAGTGACGTGAAAGCGAAAGTGGACCAGTTTTGAAATGTTGCTGTTGTGCATTCATTCCGCGAGTTATCAACAGAGATTTTTCATGAAAGGATTGATAAGCCAATTCACAGTACAACATTAGTCTAAAAAGTATAATTAAAGCCGAAAGAGGGTCAGTGTACGTATAAAGTAACAAGATTAATATAGTTTACTAGCTGTTACCCGCGGCGTCGACCACGTAATATATAGCCTATGTCCTTCTCGGTACCCTAACCTATGTGTATTAAAAATTTCATGATGATCGGGTCAGTAGATACGACGTGAAAGTGTAACAAACAAACAAACAAAAAAACTCACTTTCGCATTTATAATATTAGTTAGGATTAGGATAAGGAAGTTAGGATTAGGATAGTTAGGATATACATTTGTAAATATTAAATTGATTTAATCATAAACCGATGAGAAAACATATGGATGGTCGTGTCTGAACTTATAGGAACTAATGGACTTTGTATGTTTATATTTGGTATTTTTTCACCTTAAGATATATGTATATGTTACGGTAAATTTAATTAATTGAAATTTATTAATATTTTTCCAACATTATTAATAATAACCTTGTGTTTTGCTAAATGTGAATAATACATTGAAATTAATTACTTTTTGTAGTTATTATTAATAATTAACTACACACATTGGTAAAAGTAATAAAATTAAATAAGATCCCAAGTTTTTGTCCAGCAGGGAATTATTTACAATATCACACATAGTCTTACAATTGTACTTGTCTCAGATCACACAAGTAAACCCTTGTTCTTTTACATTTAATTTTAAAACAAACTTTGCTCACTCATTACAGCATGAAATGTAAAATAAAATGAAACAGTTTTTGATTTTGTGATAAATCAATAAGTGTTTCGTTTTATTTTTGGTTAAAATTCTATTTACCACAAAAGTCTTTCTGGTATAGGTATGTTTGATAGTAGTTTTGATTATTATTAGGATTTTAGTATTGCTCGATCGAGAAAAGTTGTCAGAATATCTACTTTTGTTTTAAAAATTATTACATTTATCGGTATTAAGGTTACATTATTAATAATCACCGACAAATGTGATTAATTTGTCACTTTTACTTCGACTTTCGGTAACTATTAATAATGATAGACAATTATTAATAATTTTCAATTAATCAGTCTTACCGTAACATATATAATAGGATCGACTAGGTAATCATCATCATTATCCAGGCCTTTTTTCGGTCTCCACTGCAGAAGCACGACCCCCTCTGTACTATCATAGAGGCTCCGGCTTATGCCAGAGCATTTAAAGGATTTGGCTTACACTCTCCACGCTGGCCAGACGGGTTGGAAAAGTCTCTTTGATATTTAAAAGCTTTTGTTCCCTGTCACCTTCTACGATATCCACAGGAAAATTTGTAGGGGTCTTATACTACTCACCCGGAAACCACACGGCTACCAAACGGCTACCAAACGGCTTCTTAGTAATCGATGAATCGTTATTAATGGTACTAGAAAAAGGTTTTATTTAAAATCAAACTAGATAAATATTGCTTTAACTACATTTATCTTGATACGATCTTAATTATTTTCTAGAAACCAGAGTAAAGAAAGAGTAAGAAGTGTGCATGATCGATATGAACAGCTGCATGTCGAACACTACAATTCCTTTTCCGGTCAGTATAAGGCGCTCCTGTGACCTGGAGATCATGAACATCAGGTATCTGGTGACGACAGGATCGCCGGTGGTCTCCCAATTTGAGTTGTACAAGTTATTGCAGAATTCTTTATTTACCTGAAAGTAAGACAACATCAATTTACTTTTATTAAGGTGGGCTGTATGCCTGATTTGCGAACACGCAATTCTTTTGGCATCAATGTAAGACTAAATAAAACATGTACGCATATCTAAATTGATCTTAGCATATAAAGTAAATAATCTTGAGTTTTTTTTGGGGTTGTAAATACATACGAATATACCTTAAGGTACTCATGTGATCTTATATTGAAACTCGCCAGCGGCTCGTTTCATGAACTTAAACTCATATTTTTAAGGACCATAATTATTTAACAGTTACATAATTTACTAATAAAATACAAACCTGTATTAAATTACTAGCATAGTAGCAGGGAAGAAACATATGCATCACTCCACTTATAGCAAATATTGTGTACTTAGGATCGATCCTTTGGATATAATATATTTGGTAGACATTAAATGAAATTAGCAGTGACGTAAGAAGAAACACCATAAATAACCATCCGCCATAAATAAACTGCATATTTTTGTAAAATATTAAAGCCTTTTGGTGTTCTTTGATTAGATTCTTCATTTCATTTCGAAGTTTCTCTCTATCAGTAATATCTTGAAAAGCTCTTTGCACGGCATGTCCTACTATCTTGAGTTTGAGACACAAATGAGTTGTAGCTATGCAAAAAGAACCATCAAATCCACAATAATTTGGTGCTAAAATCAAAGACTGGATACAATTAAACACAAAAATCAGCTCAAAATACGGAGACTTGTACTGAATATGTTGGATGTGTTGCAACTCCATCTCATGGACCATGTACCGTGTCCAAAGGTCTGTTTTCATGTACTCATATATCATGCAGACAGCAGAATAAATGGTGAACTGGGTGCCCAAAAGCAACGGGATCACAATCCAACACGTCTGCGCTACTTTCGCACGTTTTATAAAAGTTTCATAAATCTCTTGATAATCAGCTGGTAATTCATTGCCTCTGAGTAAATCATTAGTAATTTCCTGAAGAAGATGCCCAAATGCATCCGTTTTATAATTGATATAAAAAGATTTAAATAAAAACAAGGATATTATTATGCCCACAGTCATATTCCGGGTAAAATTGTAGATATCCATTCGGATAATACACCACCAGAGGTACCATCCGTACCAATAAAGTTCCATGAAATTCACAGCTATTACTGTTAGTATCATTATAATCCTTTTTCGTAAAGTCTTCCTGTTTGGGTATACCAAGCCTATAGCTAACGCAAAAGCACAGAGTTTGTATGTGTCATTAAAGGATTTGAATTTTTCTTCTACCTCAGTTTTCTTTCTTAAACGACTCATGATTAAAGTCTTCTTCTTTTCGAATACTTTAGTGTCTAACATTAGTGTCAGTTTTTTTGGACACAGGAATAGTGGCTCGGTCTTACGGCTTAAGGTGCCTTTTAAAAGACGAGCACATACTAGAGGAAATGAATAACTAGTGACAGATGTGTGGTTGTGAGGAAAGCAATTGCACTGATTGATTGTGGTGGTATAAATTAGGAGCAATCATGGAAATGGCCGCTTTGCTAAATGACTGCTATGATGGCAGCCACGTAATAAAGTATCCCTTACGTGGCGTAATGATTGGGTGGAAAGATTCACGATAAATTCAGAAACTAAGAACGGATGATAGATATGCACTAGTCATCTAAATCCTCTTTCATTCTGTACTTATATGGGATTTTATTTTGCATTCACAATGCTATTTTACCTTATTTATTAAATAAAGAAAATAAGAAATGGTGAAAAAATTCCACGCAAGTTGGGTGACGCAAGCTTAGATGCGTGTAAGAGGAATGGGATATGGTGGAGAAATTCGGCGCCGGGGCTTGAAGGGCGGTAGCGTAATTGGCAACGCATAGATCGTACTGAGATCTAGACGCAGGTTCAAGTCCTGATCGCGTGGAATTTTTTCACCGTTACTTATTTTCTATTTCATTCTGGTTTGGGAGAAAGCAAAAAACATAGCATATACCAGCTGCTTTTCTACTCGCTCAGACCGTAAAAGCCGGTCAATGGATTGGACAAAAATCTAAGGAATCACATCGATATTCGATAGGTGATGCTGCTAGCAACCCATCACTATTTTGATTCCGCATTCCTTCTTGACGCCCACTATGATGTTAAATGTGGCCAGGTCTTATGACCTTTGGCTCTGTCTACCCCGCTAGGGGTAGGTAAAGACTTGTTAATATGAATGTATATCGCAGTGAAAAATCAAGCCGTATTAAGACAAGTACAGTTTTTTTTTAAAAGAATCGTTTAGTAAATAAGGGCCGTTAAGTTGATAACCGTTTTCTTTTATTTTCTTGTCTTTAATGTAATATATTTTTATCTTTTTTTTTTATTAAAACTAACGTGAGATGTTAACATTATTAATATGTAAAATACGGGTCACTCACGTATGAAGTCAGCTACAGGCCGACATGTTTCAACCTCATCCGGAGGTCTTCCTCAGGGCGAATGTGAACCGAGACGCGCGCGAAGTCTGGGACTGGGACGACTTCGTGCGCGCGTCTCGGTTCACATTCGCCCTGAGGAAGACCTCCGGATGAGGTTGAAACATGTCGGCCTGCAGCTGACTTCATACGTGAGTGACCCGTATTTTACATATTAATATTTTTATCTTGTTATTTTTTTATTATTATAAACGTGTGACCCCTCTGAGAAGGTCTCTAAGCTATACAAAATTGATACCAAATTAATATAACTTACGCAATAAATATCTCTAATAAAACCTAGTGCATACAACCTCACCAAATTTGGAGTTGTTTTCTATTATGGTTCGCCAAGGTTACTCCAGTTGATACATATTTGTCTTGTGTTGAAATATTTCTTAATTACAGTTACGTTTTAGAAATACTAGTCGAAATACATTTTTCTTCTTGACTGCTCTACATTTTGTTTTTTCTTCGTCGTTTTACTTATTGTACTTACTTGTTTCTTTTTACAAGAAGATTAAGTCTCATTTAAAAGAGTTATTTCTAGTCAACTCCATTGATTTATATTGGCGGTTCAGTAATTATTATTAATGTAGTGACCCATTTTTAGTAACAGAATGATTTCTTTTCAGCTATTTATCTCGCGATTGTAGTCGAAGACAAATTAAAGAATATTTCAAATAATCCAGCCTCATCTAGGTGGGGTTACCTATCTGTTACATATTGTTTTTAACCTTGAAGCAAATTATCATACATTATATAGTAATATTAATTAACGTTTATTTGCTCTAAGACACTAACATACAATAAGTATAGAATAAACATCGTCTTATTCGCCTTCCATCGTGTATTTAGTGTAATAAATTTTAGTATTGTGTTAGATACAAGAGAGTTCCATTATCAGAGGGTAACTGTTTATTCACTTAAATATTTATTATAATATAAAGCATCTTTGAGTATATATCATACACTGTATACGGGTTAAAAAAATAAAGAGAATAAAAACTATTCAGCCAATTGAAATTGTTAGCATGCAAATGGTATGCAAATGAACACATGCTATTTTTATCAACATTAATTTAGTATTTTTATTTGAGTAAATATTATTCGGTTAATTACAACTTACGGAAGTAATACAATATAAATATCTTTGTCCATTGAAGTGCAATGCCAAATATTATAATGATCAACAAATAAATATTGATCAAATAATATAGTCATTATAAGCGCTTTCATAAATATTCAATCAGGAAAAAAAAAAGAAAATAGCAACACTATGGAACTGTCATGGCCGAATTTCTCGAAGAGTAAATTTTAAGGGTTCTCACGGGAGGCAAGGTTTTTGACTCGTCGGGTTTGTAAGGGAATTAACTTTTCTGTACCTAGTTTTATGTGTTACTGATCGAGAATGTTACTACTGAAAGACAATATAATACTAACGTAATAGACTGCCCACCTCATACAAAAATATTGGACCAAATTAACGTTGGGAAAAGCAGGCGAATGTATGGCGCTGGAGAGGTGCTTGCTACTCAATACTAGATGGCAGTAATCTGCGTTAGCCTAAACTTACTAGAATCTAAGGTGTCATTTTAAAATATGCCTAAAATATTGTTTTGATTTTTATTATGATATATTTTGTGAATAATGTTTTTATATTCTCATAGTACGGTAGATACAATGTTGTGTAGTGTTAAGTGGCACCATCTATGCGAATCTTTGAGAACGAATCGTACGATTAAGGCGTTGAATCCCCATGCTACTGTGTAAGAAGTAGGATAAATGCACGATTGTCGCTTGGACAAAGACTCGTTTTATTGGTGGTCCTCTTTTCTGGTGCTGCTTCACTCGAGTTACCCAGTGACTCAGGGACATCGGTAACATTTCTCATTGGTCCTTTGTTTATAAACTGTCACTGTGTAAGCATTAACTTAAAAACCTTAAAAATAAAAACCTATCTAATTTCTGCTATCGTTTTCCATACATCCTTTTCGTCACATGACGCTCTGTGATGCCATCAGTCAAGAAAAATATGGCTATCGAGGCGTAGGCAAAGCGCGCGTGCGCCTATACATTTCATAAATATACCACTTTCTAAGGACTTTACTGGCCAAACAACTCTTAATTTTCAGCTCGGGCGTGTGATAGTACTGCATCAGTGTAGGCAGTGAAAAGCAAACAGTATTTTAGCAAGAAGATCGTTAGCCGGCCGTCACGTGTCAACGTCGTTGGCGATTCCTTCCCGGCTCCTATCCACCTGGATCCAGGTTAGTGTTTGCATGTTTCTTCTCTGCTGAGATGCTGGGGTTGATTGGAGAATGCAGTTATCCTTCCAGAAGGTCTTAATAGTTACCCACAATCAAGACCCCGTCACAAGTAGTGAGACTAATAAACGTAACTGAAAGCAAACAAAAAATATAGCATTTCGTTCGTCATTGTCTAATTGACTTAGAATAATAACATCCTGATTACACAACTTATAATAACATAGCTTTATATCCATTATACGTTTATCTATAAAAACAAAACGTTTAAACTCGACATAGGTAACATTTCGATAATGGAGATCATTATTCTTACGACATTATTTTTGAATTTCAAAACTAGTTTTGAAGTGAACCAAGCTACCAGGGTTTTGGTTGGCAGGCTTTGCGAAATGATCGAAAGTGATAGTCATATGCTTTTTTTATTTTAATTAATAACATGTAGGCGTAGTTCAGCAATGAAGGATTTTCCTCAAAGCTTACTTGTAGGTATGTCGAACTTCCGGATGCCTTAATCGTGAAATATAACTAGTTTATCACAATAGATATTTATATTAAAAGTTATGCAATATTACAAAATTAGTTATTAAAATAAAATAGTTTTCCTCGCGTATTTTATGTTAATTGTTTTGAATAAGTAATTAATTATTTTACGAGTAAAGTATAATTGCAATATTAAAATAAATATGAACAGATTGGTAAGATAGTAACAATAATAAAGAAGTAAATTTTTTTGAAAAATTACGAGATTGATTAATTTAATTAATAAAAATCGTCCAAGTTCGTCGTGTTGGGTATAAGTTGGTATAATTGTTGATTATATTTTATTACTTTTTCGGCGTGATTACCTATAATATACGCAAACTAAGTTACAGGTTTTTAAGCTAAATTACCTTACTTACTTACTTTTCATGAAGGTATTTGTTTCTTTGCTTAAAATATATATTGCCAAATAGATTAAATCGTCATACCCATACTAGACAGCTTGAGGTGCACCCCAAGTCTCAAGAGATTCCTTTTGGGATAAATCCAGTCAACTAGGTTGACAAAGAATATAGTTACAATAAACACGGTAATTAGAAGCTTGAACAAAAAGTATAAAATAAATTGGGCATTAGGTACAAATTACATTATCACTTCATATGGATAATATCTAACTTATGAATACAATTTATTGTCTCTAGGGAGTGTCTGTAACATTTGAATTTGTGTGTGTGCATTCCACAAACAAGCTGCGAGCTGAGTAAAGGTTTTTGCGTGCGTGCGTCTGAGATGTATGGTGTGGGATCTGGAGCAATGGATTTTACTTGCGTGAATGCCATGTCAAGGCCTATAAATTCAAAGTTTAGATGACTCTTCATGCATTGAGTGGTCGCTAATAGTAGGTTTCAAATCATCAAATCAGCCCGTTAAATAACTTTTCCTATGACACCAACGCTGGGAACTAAAAAAAACAGTTTCCTATTTTTAGGTATTCTCTTTCTTTCTTTCTTCTTTTTAATTAGGTATGGTTTCCACCGAGATTTCAGTGATTCTGCCAATGTCCAGTATAATGAGATACTAAGTATCGGTGTTGTGTATGTGGCATCAAAGATGGCGTATGTTCTTTGGCTGCCTCGTGGGAGATTTTGGCGACAAATCTATACGAGTCCATTTAACAGTCTACTTTAACTATTTCACAAATTGTTCTCGAGCACGAGCATTTATAACACCAAACTACACCAATTTCAGATTATAAAGTCCACTTAAATCAATTTGCAAAATTGTATAAGGCAAACGACAACTGAACCCCTTGACTTCCCACCAAAAACTCAGGTATTCTCGTATTCATTCATTTTGACGGGCTGATTTGATGGTTTGGGACTGTCTGTAAGTGACAAAGCTAATTTATAAACTTATTATAATTACTTTCAAAAGAAACTTTAATCACTTTTAGAAGTGTAAAGTCTCAATAAAAATAATAATCCACGTATATGGATATAGATTATTATTATTGAAAATTATACATTAATTTATTTGGTCAAAACGACTTATCACTCTTGATAATTATTTCAAACTTAATTAGTTGAAATATCAATTCAGGTTGAGAACACCATTTTTCGATTTAGGGATCCGTTTCCGAAATATTTGGTTTTATAGTAAAATTTTTGTTAGAGGTAAGTCCCCCCCCCCCCCCCCCTCTATCTGCTAGTTATAGGCAACCAACTTATAAAATATACTGGAAAATGTAAAATTTCATATAATTTTCATTGTTAGATGTTTTTGGTCGTTAAACTGTGAGGTGCGAGTGTAAACAGTGTGAACTCAAAGTTGTCATTCGCAACTATGGAACCCTACACTGCGCGTGGCCCGACACGCACTTGGCCGGTTTTAATGAATATTGCTATAACGACTTGAAAAGCGGGTAATACAGACAATCAGCAAATGCATTTTCATCATTTCATTCAGTTGTTTAATTCTCAGTGATGTAAGTCTTCCATAAGGAACCTTTTTAAATGAGCTTAATGTTCTGTAAACCTAATTGACCGTGTCATACGAAGTGAAGGTAGTTGCAGCCTGGTTTGCGTCACTGCACTTTCGGAGAACAGCACGAAATTTTAGACCTGAATTTTGAGACAAGAATTGGTTACGAAATGAACTGCTTAAAACAATTTTGAGAGCAAGGGCTTTGCAATTAATAAGTTCGATTTCCTAATTATTTGCGAAATTTTTTGTTGTTTATGCTCCGTGAAAATATAATTATTGGAAGTAAGACTAAAGTTTATTGCTATTAATGTGAGATAATAACTTTGTTTCATGAAACTCGTTTTGTGATAAAAGTTAATAATTAACAGATATTTCAAGCGCGTGTGACACAAATTAAACCGCTTGACATTATAAATTTCGAACCGAAACGCAGTTGAATGTTCAAGAATCAAGCCAATGCCATTATTGAACTATCGCAAACACATACTTTAGGAACTTATTTGCATCATTTTTCAATGAAATTTATAAGTTTTGCCATATTTCATAATATGTCCAAGAATAATGTGAATTTCATAGAAATTTCCGATTTACAATAGTGTTCTAATATTTCTGCGATGTGTAGACTTGATATTGAAAATTGTAATTAAAATTTGAAATTTGTATTCAGAATTAAAGTAATTTGTGGGTACCAAATTAAAACCCATTGTTGTGTTGACTGACGCGTGAGAGATTTAAGTAGCAATGCCTACAACTGTTATTGAAACAATATTTTTCAGTCATTTAATACTGATCTTTCGAGATGAATAAGTTTTCTAAAACATCAACAGTTTGAGCGGTTGCGCCCTGAGTTGCTTGGATTTGTCCGTTGGAGGTTTTTTTATTCACCAGTCTTCCGATGCCGTGACAGCGGAGTCAGATCGGAAGTAGTTTAAATATTCGGATATTCGAATTTGTTTCGATGTTTCTAGATCCATATTTCACGGATTCAAATCGGATGTAGTGCGAAACCGCTCTATTCTCATACCTTTATTAACTAATCCTGTGCAAAAAGAAATATATTTTTCACGATTAGTAAGTATTTTTAGTCCAAAAAATGTCATGTCTTAGGCCCAGGCCAAGAGTAGGATTACATTACGTAATTCTATTAGGTTTGGTCTCGTGACAGTGCATGCACTATTTTAAGCACTTAACCGATTTAAAGTTTAATTATGCAAACATGTTATTAATGCATGGACACATAATCCTAACTAATATTATAAATGCTAAAGTGAATTTGTCTGTCATTAACTATTGAGCCGATTATCATGAAACTTTGCATACACATTTTCGGGGGTACAGAGAAGGACATAAGCTATACCTTCCATTAAAAACAGTACTTTTTCAGTATTAAAAGGCGAGCATAGCCGCAAGGGATACCTAGTTGATAACTTACTTTTAAAATTGCCAAGATAAAGAATGAAACATCGATTAATATCCACAACATGTTTCGTCAAAAAAAATATTCAATCTAAAACGTCTCCCCGTATCGTACCCGGCTCAAAATTTCCCATTATGCTGGCGGCATTTCCTCGCTGTATGGCAATTGAAATCCTATGAGACAGATACGATACGGAACGCTTATCATTTGTCCGTTCCTGTATCCGATGACCCAATTGTCAAACAAACCTGTATCGTCGAGCTCCGTGGCGCAGCGGTCAACACGCTAGTCTGCGACACGGGGGCCCCGGGTTTGATCCCCGGTCAGGTCAAGATGGAAAAAGATCTTTTTCATATTGACCTGGGTGTTGGATGTTTATCTATATAAGTATATATTATAAAATATAGTATCGTTGAGTTAGTATCCTGCGACACAAGTTCACAACTTACTGTGGGGCTAGCTCAATTTGTGTGATATGTCCCTATGTATTTATTTAATACGGTAGTTGCCTAATGTTAAGATTTTATAAAATTTGTTTCTAATGAGACTAATTTCTATCTAAAAACACTATAAAGAACACTTTTAATTTGATATCGATTCGTTAAGTGATCTTCAAGCTTCTTTAAAGTTGGGTGAATAGGACCATTTTTTAAAGTATGAAAATCTTGAATTACAATTATACTGTATTTTAGTCTGCAAAATTTATAGCCACTTTTATTATGAAACCATTATCATAAACGAAATATTTCGTATAGCTACCAAACAAAGTTCTCACGCCACCCATACAAAATACAAGCTTGTGACGTCACAAATATGTAGGCATTTCAGCGGCGCGTTTTCACGACTAAAAATTTACTTCTAAAAACATGTGTCTTTAAAACTTTCATAATTGAAAAAGTTTTTTGTTTAGAAATGTATTTCTGGCACTATTGTGTTTATTTTTGGCAGGTCTTTACATAGCAACATGAAAAAATTTTAGTCAACATGCCCATTCTTTCAAAAAGGCTCTCGCCTTCGCCGCCCAAACTCCAGTGGTTTCAAACGCAACCGGTACAAAAATATATGCTTGTTTAATATTTATTAATTTTGCCAAGTGCATATCGAATTCAGCACTTTTCTAACTTTGTGGCAAAGTAATAATTTGATTTACAAGTGGATATCAAATCTTTATGGTTATTAGTGACTTTGTATTATTCAACTAAGTGTCGCTACTTTGTTGCAAGTTGCGGTAATTGTAGTCACTGAAAATAACGCAAAAATGATTTCTTGCAATTTTCAGGGAAATAAGATCGTTTAAAGAAATTGCTACAGATATTTTGATATTATCTTTATAGCAATAAGTCCCAAGATTTATTTGATTTTATACTAATAATTTTAGATGTAAAATTCTATAAAAGAAAAAATAGTGCTTGATGGTTATAACAAATAGCTTACAAAAACATATATAATTGTTGATAAAAAGTTTACTTACAAAGATTTTACAGAAGTAGGTATTATTTTAAGTATGGTATCGTAGAAAGAGCATCCAATGACACAAGTTTACAGATTCCTGAGGGGATTCCCTGTGTGATGCGTAGCTAGTTACATTAATTTTAGAATCCTAACTAATATTATAAATGCGAAAATGAGTTTGTTTGTTTGTTACGCTTTCACGCCGAATCTACTGGACTGATCATCATGAAATTTTGCATACACGTAGGTTAGGGTACTGAGAAGTACATAGGCTATATATTACGCGGGCGAAGCCGCGGGTAACAGCTAGTATTCTATATTTAAAGAATAGGATAAGACTTTCAGATTGAATTCAATACAAACAAAATTGATGAAATAAAAAAAATTGGATCTCTCTGTACTACAAGAGCAATTAGAGGATTTGGTCTACACTCTCAACGCTGTTAAGACGGGTTGGAGAGGTCTCTTTGAAGTTTATAAGCCTTGTTTTGCTTGTGTTTCCTAAGTCGCTTTCAACGACATCCACGGGAAGACTTGGAGAGGTCCTATTATACTCTGCCAGGAACCACACGACAATAACGTACTTATTATTTTAATGAGAACTTATTATTTTAATGAGAACATTTCAGGTTAGCATGATATACGTTCAGTAACTGCGTTGTCTGTAAGTACTTAATTAGATGTAATTTCACGTATGAAGTGTTCCGGCGAACGCAGGGCGTTGGTTGAGTAATGAGAAGGATTTTACCTACTTCATAAGCTAGAAAACTAAGCTGGGTTCTGTATATATTCAAATACGATACCACGCCTATATTTCAAGTGTTTATCATCTACATTGTTTATATTAATATTATAGAGCGAAAAGATTTGATGGTTTATTTGCATTGACAAGGCTTCATAACTACTAGACCACTTTTCAAAATTCTTTCACCTATCTGTGCTAAAACCGCGCGAATAATGCTAGTGTTTAATAATAACGGACCCCGGGCGCCGATGTACAAAAGCTGAGGATGCAATCACGAACATGTTTCATTAGGTAACAGAAATTGGCATTTAAATTCTGACGTTAGAATCCTCATATAAATTTGTTGTTGGAAATGTTGTCAAAATCTTCAAGCCATTAAAACTACAGGAAGTAACAATGGAACAGACATACATACATACAAACAAACATAGATTTGTATATTGTACATATATACGCGCGAAAACATCATCCTCCGTCAGTTGGGTAAAAAAAAGCCTGAATCTGAGACATTACAGTTGATGATGATGATGATATGATGTAACTGGGAAAATGTTCGAATCAGACCAAAAATTCTTATACGAATTTCTAATAATGTGCGACCAGCCTTCATAGACGCGCAATCTTTGGAAATCATTTGAAAAAGATCACAACATTGTAGATATCAAAACTATAATAGGCTTATTTGAAAATGATTCCTAAGCACGCTATCTTATATCTCTTATCGGTACATTACGTATGAACAACCGGCCTTATTACTGCAATATGCAATAATATGCATGCAATTTTCAACGGATGCAATTGTTATGTAAGGAAAATCGAAGTAGAAATTATATGTAGGCTTCTCCTTGTTTAACTGCTATGTAATTGGATTAATATCTGCAATTTTGTCAATTTTGTACACTATAAATGATAGAGTGGTAAACATAATTATTAATATTAACTGGACTTAGCACGAACCTGTTATGTGAGACTCACTTCGACCATGAGTCTCGTTTCTTTTTTGCAGTGGTTTGTTCTGAAATGATTGTAGTCTACTTTTGATCTTTTAATAATTTCAATACAATTAAATGAGATCCCCATATTATTTTTGATAGATTTGACTTGAAATAGTGCCTTTATAAACGCTTTGAGTTTGACCACGATGGATTAAACTCCAAAGACACGTAAGCGAAAATAAGGAAAAGTCCCGTTAATATTAATATTTAACTACACTATCATTTACAGTGTACAAAATTTACATAATTGCAGATATTAATCCAATTTTAAAGCAGTTAAAATCATCTCATCATCAACAGTTCTTTGTAAGTCTCCATTGCAGGAGCACGACCCTCTCTGTACTACCAAAGCCATGTATTAGCCAGGACAGTCAGAGGATTTGGCCTAAAAAAGCAGTTAAAATAACCTGTATTATTAAATAAGTGAATGTAATAAATGATTGGAAATTTAAGCTGAAATTAATACAAACTTGAATGAAGAAAAGTTAAAATAAGGAGTAATATTAATAATAATAATATGTGTTTAAAGCGCAAAAGTAAATAAGGAAAGAGGGGTAACCATTTATTTGGTAGATGCATGGGGATGGCAACTGTCACGTTACAGTTTAGTAGGGTTGTTCCGATACAACTGTCAAATGTATGGACTTTTACACTAATCAATATTTTTCTTCATAATCAGAGCAAATCTCGTGAAATAAACTATTAAATTGTTTATACTAACTAGTTTCCCACAAATTGGCATATATATTTTATTGTTACTATAACAAAAAATATTATCGTAGGTTATGTTTGCAAAATACTTAAAAATCTTTTGATAAGGGAACATATATGCGTTTTATAATTTTTTTTACGAAAGGTTTAATGTTTTGTCACTATTCTTATGCACTAATTAATTGCATCAAAATCTAAAAATAAAGATATTTATATTTTTATTAAGGATGAACGTACGCAGCGACATCTACAATTAGCTTTGCGCTGCCACCCCTATTATGAAGTAGGATCCGTTGGTCTTTCGGCAATGAGATAGACATAGGTGGTACCTACTCGTATTTAAAATCTCGGGTCATTATTGAATGAGATCAAGCCATGACAGAGGTAATGCCTTAGTCACAAGTTAACTTCACCAAGTTTGTGGTAAGAAGGACTCAAACGATAAAAATAATACAGCTAAAGAAGAAAGAAAGAAGATAGATCGTATTAAGCGAGCTAGCAACCTGTTTCTTTTCTTGGTATTAGTTTGCATAGGTGAGATACGATAAACATATAAATTTTTGTCCAATCCATCATAGCCCTTAGCCTGAAATCAATTTACTTTCAAGAAATATTCAAACTAAAAATATAAACGTGAAAGTTAGTTAATATGGTAATAGATTTGTGTCCTACCATTTAACTACATACATAGCTTATGTACGAACTAGTTTCACAAAGACATACGGTTTCTGTAGTGTACTCAATCCAAATCCTATCCTAACTAATATTATAAATACGAAAGTGAGTTTGTTTGTTTATTTGTTTGTTTGTTTGTTTGTTACGCTTTTACGTCCAATCTACTGAACCGATCATCATGAAATTTTGCGTACACATAGGTTAGTGTACTGAGAATGACATAGGCTATATAACACGCGGGCGAAGCAACGGGTAACAGCTAGTATTAAATATATTCTGTAGCTAAGATATTCAACGTGTGAAAAAAAATATTTATTAGACTTCTCAATGACAATTTCTTATCCAGATATGATTAGTTCACACGATACTCGTTATGTGTAAGCAATATGTTTAATTTAACCGTGATTTTATTGCATCCGGTAATTCAAAAACTTACATGTCACGATTGCCTCGGGTATTTAAAATATGTCAAAATTTTGTATCAAACATATCTTTTTTTAGAATGTAATGTTGTGTGACCTATTTGGACTACCGGTGATAGCCTCCGATAGCGCAGTGATTGTGATACCCTGAGTTTCCTCTCCAAGAAGCTCTAATTAAATTCCTAACGGGGAAAAATACTTCTGCATTTAAAATAAATAAATATATATGGACAAATCACACAGATTGAGCTAGCCCCAAAGTAAGTTCGAGACTTGTGTTATGGGATACTAACTCAACGATACTATACTTTATAATGGATACATATAGATAAACAATAAAGACCCAGGTCAATCTGAAAAAGATCATTTTCCATTTCGACCTGACCGGGGATTTAACCCAGGACCATCCGTATCGCAGGCAGGCGTGTTGACCGCTGCGGCACAGTGCTCGTCAAATTCGTTGAGCATAAGTATTATAAGTATTTGTCTGTGGTTCTGGAGATGCCCAAGGAGGATCATGCAGATGTAAGATTCTTTTTAGGTATCTCCTAAACCGCATCATACAGATGGAGGACTGTAAAAACTGCTAGCCTGTTATACGAGGAGTTGTGGGTTTGATTCTTAGCGTGCTACTATCTTGTACTTAATTTTAACAGCTATGGTCTATGGTTCTGGTGCCAAGGAGGGTTCTTGTCAAGCAGGCGGCTGACAGTAAAAATCTTGCCAAATCCTCTATTATTTTGAAAGGAAATAATCGGCTCCGACATACTATGTCTGAAGATATTTAAACTAGGAAAATGCTGAGACGGGAAGGAAAAGGAATTAAATTTACAATATATCTGAATAAATACTAAACAATTTTTAACTGTTGAAGGTGGTCAAGTAATAGTTTGGATTGTGAATTAGTTTGCTTATTTCTCCGCTCCACAAATCTACTGGGGGCGTGGTCCCCTGATCACCAATTTAATGGCGTCTGCGGTCATGATCTCAGAGACCATTAGAGTTAAAATAAACGAGTTACTTTTTTGTGTCGGTATGCACCGACTTCTTTAAGCAACTTTATTCGTTCACGCACTGCTTCCTACATTGATGCATGAGATGCTCAAAGGTGTGTTGGCATACAGGCTTCATTTGTTGTATCGTATCTATCAAAGGGTCGTTATACCATATTGTATGAGTTTTTTCCAGTTTGTACACAAAATTCTATTTTCAGGCATTTTGAGACTCTTGTTTAGCCATCTGGTAGATGATGTCTGTTTTTATTAGGCTCTATCAGGCTTCGTCTCTACGAGGGCTGTTACGAAGTTACCAAGCCTGATGAGGCTCTAGATACGCTAACGGTACTTCTACGGCAACGTCGCAATCTTTGTCTCATACTAAGATGACTTCCTAGTTTTGACTTATAACATTTTACCAAAAATTTATTCGTCGTACTTGTTATTTTGAGCTTGCTTATTATACTAGCTGGGTACGATAAAGTCATTTCAGATCTGTTTGATAGTTAAATAATAAGTGATAGGTACTCACAGAAGTCGCATTAATCACCAGTCGCCGATACAAAAAGTATCAAGTCTGCTATGGTTAGACATTATATTTGAAGGTTGAAGTAAAACAATGAGCGTGGCAGGTGTACAATTATTCAGATATCCCGATCGCAATGATCAAAAACAGTCATTATTGTCACGATATAAATTACTGTTTCGATTCAATATCTTTTATTCCTGTAGATAATTTTATGTCTTTAGTGTCAAGGTTTAAAATTTAGTTAAAACTAAGTCACATTTAGTTTTTCTTAGAACTGTCACACCTGTGTAAGAGTTATTTTCTTATAGGGTAAATGGTAGCATTGTTGTCAGATTCTTAGAGCTATCTTAAATTATAAAATGAACAATACTCCTTGATTTGTATTTAACTAGTAATTTTCTAATTTAAAAAGTCGATTTTGTAGAATCATATGTTTTTTATCTTTTAATGTTTGTAACTTCGTTATCAACTTTTTAATTTGCAAGGGTTTTTCTTAATTTGCCCCATTCAAAATTAATAAAAATCGGTTTTAGTAGTTTGATCGAAGAAGTTTTTTTAGTTATTGTTTTTAACGACTCAAGGATTGTATCGCTCTTGTTCTAAAATGCACAGTAAGCAACTCTAATACTACTACTTTCTTTTTTGTAGTCCTTATGTTAGTCAAAATTCTTTCTCATAAGCAAAACTTGCACTAAAATTCGGCAAAAACAACAACAAACAAACCAACTTCATTTTGAAATAGCAAATATATGTACGCAAATTACGACATTAAATTTAAAATGCAATAAAAATAGTAAACATTACAAATAATAATCGAACAATAATGATAATGATAATATGAGTTACAATGTTAAATAGGATTAATTGCAAAACATATAAGTCTAATACAAATAAATATTATTGTAACACCTACTATGATCCATAGGACAACATTTATTATTGCTCTCTTGTCTATCTAGACATTAGATATTCGAAAAAACAAAAACATGTTTACGTGTACTATGTTATAATTATTATATTTACTTTGGTATCAAGTAACAATAGGAATTATGATAACATAATTTCTATTTGAAAAGCGGAAATTTCTTACGGGAAAATCCAGGATATGATTACACAACATTTTATTTATTTTGCAAATGCGTATTATTTTAGTTTGAATGAAATTTTTTAAACTAAAATAAAGTGTTTATTGGGTAACTAAATGTTCACTTTTATTATAGCTAGTGTTGGGTGCCTCCTTTTAAGCAATATCTTGTTTGTGCCAGGAGACACCGCTCTCTTATAATATGTAATTTTTACCATATTAACTAGCATAATAAGCATTTAGAACACCTTCATTACTGATCTTTACGAAATTTCAAATGCTTCCTATGATTTTTTTATTCTTATTAAAGTTTATGCACTTAATAATTATGTCTTAGAAGAAGTAAATAAGCGAATACACTTTTTATTTTCAAAATCTCTTCGAATAAGCATGTGAGAAGGAATTTATTATGAAAGGCAGACTGGCGTGAGCATTAACACAAACAAAATAATAATAAAAAAATCATGACATATTGGTACAATTAGTATACATATTATTCACTGAGCTGTCAGTGTTCTTTTTATTAATTTAAATTTAACCTTAGCCAACTCATAAGCACTTTGGGTGTATGTAATTACCTACTATATAATTTTTGGCAAAATGTAACGTGAGTAAACGTCAAACAAAATAGCCAAACATTTATCTTAATCATTTTATATTAGCTTAAACGTAATCTTAGATCAATAAAAAAACGAATTAGCTCAAAAGTTAGTACATGACTTGCCTCCGGGTTCACATAGACCATTCAGAGGTCGCCCCAGGTTCAACATTTGACATTTTGCAAATATCGTGTCTGCCCGCCTCTTATCATGCCGGTGGCGTGTAATAAACGCTTTAAACCGTACCATTGTATAATTGGGCATGCTTAATTTTTCTTCAACTGTCTAAAGCTAAAACCATTTTGAGATACTTAAACGCTCAAATAACAATATTTTCGATGTTACAGATTTTAAAAGAAAAGGATCAGTAAGATATTCTAGAAATAAATTTTAGGTTTGTGGCGTCATTCGCGGACACATTTTTTCCCACCCCAATTTAATCCTGATATTATAGATTTTTCATACGAAATATATTATTTTTCGTAATAATACACATCATACATGATATTATGTTACTAAGAATATTCATTCGTCATTTATCGCCAACGACAATGACGTCATTTAGAGAAAATTTACTCCATGATGTAATTTTCGTTGCCGCTTTTTTATTTTTATTTTTTTTCATAAATTCAAGTTTATGAATAAAACTTCATTGAATTGCAGAAATACCGAAATCAGTTTAATAGAATAATGTTTTTTTTCACATAAAAAGATTAAACCATGACTTTCATAAAAGTTAGCATGCCCAATAGTTATGTGAATTGCCATGACTTCTGACATGTGCTGGTTAAAAGTCAATTAGAGTTATAGACCCATTCATCAAAGTCTGTTCTTGTTTATTTTAGTTAGGCGTGTTAATGTCTGTCTACTGATATTTATTTCTTACTCAATCAAGCTCTTTTCAGGTTTCATCTTCGGATGATGCTTTGGAGTCAATGTTCCGCTTTTTGGCTTCCGTCTTCGCACTGTCTTTAATATCTTTAAGCATTTATGTAGAACAATACTCATCATTAAGAATGAGTTGCAAACCTACAATTTATTACTTGATATAGACGCCGTCATGCCTTTATTTCAATGATTAAAAAACTGGCCAATTTTTCGATGCTTGTATGCGTGATATTTTTGTGTTAGCACACGCGTTCTGTCAATCAATGTCATCAACATTCGTCAAATTGGTAACGATGTTGCATGATAAACATGAGTTAAACACAATTTTTTTTCTACGCTTTTATGCTAATAGAATCTATCTAGGTTTTATATACTCTAAGCTTGATAAAACCAAACTAAGTGCAATCCAAGATTAAATAGAAAACAATTATAACCTAACAAACGCATATTCCACTAAATAAGTATGTTGTCAATGAACTGAATGATGATGCACTTTTAACTTCAAAAGCACTTATAAGTTTCATAAATCTTTTTATTTGTGAGAAATATTAACTGCACTTGGCTTATGAGAAAAAAGCCTTTATTGTAACTCAATCTGATTCAAAAATATGACAACGCGGAACTTTCTTTGTAAAAATCGCAGGTTTGAATGATTTACAACTGGCGAGTGATTATAAGTTTTTCGAGTCATGATTGCGGATTCGTTTCACAGCAAACGGATATATTTTTATCCGATTCAAGGTAAAGTCTAGACTACATAAAGGAGAAAGATTTTAGTGTACATAGATAGAATATATTTGTGTCAATGTATCATCATCAGGTCTTTATAAGTCTCCACTGCAGGAGCACGACCCTCTCTGCACTGCCAAAGACATGTATTAGCCAGAGCAGTCAGAGGATTTGGCCTACACTCTCCACGCTGGCCAGACGGGTTGGAGAGGTCTCTTTGATGTTTTTAAGCTTTGTTTGTTCCCTTAGTCGCCTTTTACGACATCCACGGGAAGACTTGGAGTGGTCCTATTCTACTCTGCCGGGAACCACACGGCACCATCCAAGCCAAGGGAGTATTTGCTTTCAAGTAACTTGCAGATGTAGGGAAAGAAAAGAAAACTCCTAAAGTTCAGATGACAGAATATTTGAAGTTCGTGGACATCAAAGTTCAGAAGAAAATACACGTTGAACTTCAAGCATCTGCTTTTAAAGCGATATAGATTAAGATATTACATAGTAGGTCTTGTTGAACATAGTACTTAGGTATTTGTTGTATTCCTTTACATACATTCATACATATTATCCCGCCTGTTTCCCATAGAGAGCCCAAGGTCATAAGACTCAAAGGCGTGTTACTCTACCTTTTGTTAAGAGGGTATACTAGCAGTGCGTTTTCCATACAAATGTATTTCCCTATTTTATCGCTGAAAACTGCTTCTAGAGGCACAATTCTTTTTACATACAATCTATTACTAAAATAGGTATGTCCCTATGTTTAATTTTTTTCTAAAAACCTATTTAAAAGAAAAAAAATTGTACAAAAACAGTTTTTTTGGAAAAAATAAAAAATAGGGGCTTTTCTATTTTAGTACTCGATTTTATGAAAAAAGAATTGTGGCTATAGAATCAGTTTTCAGCGAGAAAATAGAGAAATACATTTGTATGGAAACCATATTGAAAAAATACTGCTAGTATACGCTCTTCAAAACAAATCTAATTGGTCTGTCTCATGCCTCATTCTAAGTTTGGTCTAGATCTAACGAATCTTAAATAAATGCTTAATTTTTTCACAACTTCCTTATTTTGGGTCATATAATAGAAATGAAAACGAGATTTTTTGATTTAGGATAAAACGTACAACTTTAAAAAATATATTTAATTTACGCATACGTACAATGATTCCAATTAGTTCCTTAAGGTAATTAGTCTTTTCTTTATTAGTATTTCATGTCGAGCTCCATGACGCAGCGGTCAACACGCTAGCCTGCGACACGGGGTCCCGTGTTCGATCCCCGGTCAGGTCAAGATGGAAAAATCTTTTTCATATTGACCTGGGTCTTGGATGTTTATCTGTATAAGTATATATTATAAAATATAATATCGTTGAGTTGGTATCCTGCGACACTAGTTCACAACTTACTGTGGGGCTAGCTCAATTTGTGTGATATGACCCTATATATTTATATTTATTTATAGGTACTTTAGAAGAAGCGAAGTGCCTTTTTATAAGTAGGTTGGTAATGAACTCTTCTGTGTATAAAACCTTACCCTTTAATGACTACACCGCGTGTTACTTCACACAGTGCCGTGAGCCACCCAGAGCGTTTCCTTGTTGAGATTCTATCAGTTTGTTTGTTGTGACAAACTGAACCTATGCTGTGAGATAGATAAGAACGAGAACACTTTTTATTTCCTACTTATATACATTAGAATATTTCATTCTCACCGTTATTAGTATTACAATGAATAATATCTATTGTTTATTTTTATAAAAAAGATATTTTACAAACTCAACTGAAAATTTTGGTTTTATACAGTCTCAGCTAGATCTGCAGATCCACGTAAAAGCGTGCTCTCGCAGAAACCGAATCGGGGTAAAAGGTAGCCTATGTTCTTCTAATCGGGGTAAGAGGTAGGCTATTTTTTTTATATTAAATGGGTTTGCTCTTGACCATTATCTAGCCCAGAGGCAAAGATACGGCCTAAGATGAAGCGAGCAGAGAAGCCTATGTCTATGTTCTTCTATAAGTAGCTATATACCAAAAATAATCCAGAATTAGTCCACTCATTTTCCCGTGAAAAGCAAACATGTAGTATAGATAGTACAATTCTTTTACTTTGATAGTAGAGCATATATTTTTCCTTATGATGTAAATATATAAGTAGCACTCAATAGTGCTCTAGTTTCAAACATGAGTTACCTAATAAAAGTAATTTATTAGGACATAAAACGGAAGTGTCACTAGCACGTAATAATCTTGACTGACAAGAAATGGTTGCAGTTTTGATACGGAAATGCATTTGGTCTATTTGGTCCGAGCCGCAGGGCATTTGGTCGGCGACCTGTGAAATTAAGATATTCACCGATATCGTTAATTGTGTAGCTGAATACAGTAGATTATGAGTGCCGTTTCTTATGAAGTATAATGGTGACTGAAATATTAATTCATAAATTTTTTGGAAGTATGCTTCTTGGGTATTTGTTGAAGTGATAATTATTTGTGTTAAATTTTTATGTTGTGAACTTTTATGTTGTATTTTTAATGGTGCAATAAAGAATTTGTATTGTATTATTGTATTGTTCTATCTAATCCATCTGAGCCCATTTCTTTCAGTCACAGGTAGTGCTAAGAGGTGAGCTTTCAGCATTTGTTTTAAGGCCGCTTGCAGTTAAAATATTTCCAAGTATAATGTGAAATTATTGTGTACTTTTCTTGACAATATAAGTATAAAGCCATTCAATATTGACACAAAAATGTAAATATTGCAAAACGCGCATGTAACGGCAATTTTTTTGTATGTTGTAACTGGGGCGCCTGAAAGTATGAGACATTTTTCAGTTTTTTCGAAACAACTACATTAAGAATGCTTTTTTCGGGTAAGCTTTTATTTATTTTGTTGTCTTTATCCGTTTGTTCTTAAAGACGATTGGCAACAAGCAGGCAGCCGGCTCTTAAAAGTTAAAACTTTTACCAAATCAGTTTGAATGCTGTCATAATATTGGATCCGGCTACGACATAACACAGCTGAAGATGCAACTATTAAATGGCACCGATGATAATACATTGCCTTTATTAGACAAACAGAGCTAGATCTATAAGGCCTAATTTTGAACGTAATGTAGAGCGAGTAAAAAAAGTGGATTCGAAATATTAATAGATTTTTACAAGCTGCTTAAAGATTGAAGCAAATTGTACATTACTACTACGTTCTATTTTCTCCTAGACCAGCATGCGGGTAAGATGACCTTAGTAAAATATCAATCCTTTTGTAGATCAAAAACCAAGCAAACGGATGTTGCACTATATTTTTATCACGGAAATGCATTTGGTCCATTTGGTTCGAGCCGCAGGGCAAGTGTTCAATGACTTGTGAAATTAAGACATTTATCAAGGCAATAATGGATCTATAAGAACGTAATGTGTTATTATGATAGTAGCACCTAGCTAAATTATAGGAACCGTTGTACTTGGTGCTCTAATAGCCTGAATAATTCACTGTACCATTGTATTATTTAAAGACTAAAACTGTTCCTGTTTATACATACATACTAACACGTCTTTATCCCTTGCGGGGTAGACAGAGCAAACAGGGCAAGTGTTCAATGAGTTGTGAAATTAAGACATTTATCAAGACAATAATGGATCTATAAGAACGTAATGTGTTATTATGATAGAAGCACCTAGCTAAATTATAGAAACCGATGTAACTGGTGCTCTAATAGCCTGAACAACTCACTGTATATAAGTTTTTATTACTTAAAGATAAAGTGTCCCTGTTTATGTATACATACATATTATCACGTCATATCCCTTGCGGGGCGGACAGAGTCAGTGGAGCAAGTATTCAACGACCAATGTTTAGACCAAAATTAAGACATTTATCAAGGCAATAATGGATCTATAAGAACGTAATGTGTTATTATGATAGTAGCACCTAGCTAAATTATATGAATCGTTGTACCTGGTGCTCTAATAGCCTGAATTGTTCACCGTACCATTGTACTATTTAAAGATAAAAAATTGTTCCTGTTTATAAATACATACATATTATTATGTCTTTATCCCTTTGGGGGGAAGATAAAGCCCTATAAGAAAGGCCACATTTTGGGTGTAAGTGAGCTTTTTAAATTGACAGCGGAATCAAAAAAGTGATGAATTGCTTTCCTGTTTATTGTTACTTACAGGTAATTTTTTATTGAGATTTACAATATAATTTTTTTTTGACCTTCGATTGGTCAAAGAGTGATACAGTTATGGGTAAGGCATGATGCCATATTGAACTACATCAAAAAGTACCGGAATAGATCTAAATTTGTATAAATCGATATTAAAAAATATAGAAAACAATTCAAATTTATTCGAAAATTTTAAATGGTAATTAGTTTTGTGATTTCAGAACCTTTGGAACTGTTATTTTTAAAAGTTTGGGAAACTAAAATTATCCTGTGAATTCCTGTGTGTATTGTATTAATAATTCAATTTTGTCGTTATTTTTTGAATTATACACAACGAAACGTGTGTATCATATTTTTTGCGTATATTTTCCTATGATTAAATTTTTAAATATCGATTTTTGGATTTAAATTGATTATAATTTAGAAAGAGTAAAATCACTGTCACATTAAATATTAATTTATCTTATATGTATCTACTTATCTTAAATTTTGACATGAAATTTCTCTTTTACATTTCACTTCTTACCTATTATCTAAAAATCTTTATGTCAAAATAATGTTCTAATTATGGGTTCTCTACATCAACAAAGCTGTATTGTTTTGTGTGAGATCATTCTCATACTATCCTTTGAATACGAATGCGCACTTTTTGACGTTTCCACGAAGAATTTTGAATGTGAACATGCAATGTATATTAAAAAGCTGGCGTTGATAACAATACATTGTAAAGAAAGTGTCGGACAACTTCACGAAAGTTCATTAACAGTTGCTTCCCATAATTATGAACAAGTTAATGAAAAGACAGCGAATCGTAAGGTTTTTCAGACAACTTAATAGATTTTTTAATTTGGTTTATAATTTACATTAAATACAACGTATACATTGTTCCTTGACATTCAGTCAATTTGAACAGTTTCTCCTATATGACCAATGTTAGGTTAGGTTACTCAAAATGGTGGCTGGACTTTTTTGTATGAAATTGACGATTTTTTTGATTCCAGCATTTTTACAAAGGTAAAATTGTTCATTGATTTACTGAATGAACTCGCCGGCCGTGTGATTCCCGGCAGAGTAGAATAGAACCACTCCAAATCTAATCTTAGATGTCTAAAAAGACGATTAAGGAAACACAAGCTAAACAAAGCTTATAAACATCTAAGAGACTCCAACCCGTCTGGCGAGCGTGGAGAGTGTAGGCCAAATTACTGCTAACCCAAAAACTATTTTTTTACTCTGCGTAAAAGTCACTAACAGGAACGTCATGGGGCCGATAGTGATTAATCGATTGCCTCATCACATCGGCTGAAAAAGTTCAAATTGAGTTGTAAGGTTTGACCTTGACAATCATAAAAGATAAATGCAATAAATACATAAATAAATGACTTATTAAATAAAAGCTGGTAATAAAAAAAGAAAACCATTAAAATTCTTAGTACCTACTGCAGTATAATATGTAATATTAACTACTTAACTTTTTATTTTCCGGGGTCAATAGTACCGTGATAGAATATAAATTGACATTTATGGCTTTAAAGGCCTTGGTCCCACGTGATCGTGGTCAGGTCACAGACCGCAGACAGTGATTGTTAAAGATATTTTATTTCGATAGTACTGTTTTCATTTCTTTATTATTTGACAAGTAGATTATGCGCCACAAATGGACATGGATAGGCTATACTCTCAGGAGAGAGCCCACCCACATCTCGATGCAAGCCTTAGGGTGGACCCCCCAAGGCATTCAAAAATTGGCCGTCTAATGCAGACCTGGTGTACTATTTTTGAAATTTCACCGTACGCAAACGAGCGATTATTACATACAAAAATCGTACGATGACGAGTGGTCACACATTCAAAAATAGTACCCCTGGTGGCGCACAGCTGTGGCGAAGTTGAAGACAATCGGGCTAACCGCTCGGAGTAGAGCGCGTTGCCAGAAACAGCTCGGAATGGAGAAAGACTGTTGAAGCCCTCTGAAGAACCTAGGGGCCTTAGGATCTCAAGTCAAGCAAGACAGTCTGTTTTTGTTCGTTTGTTCGATGGTGCAGTGGGTGTAAGCATTGTAAGTGCTAATGCATGTAAAGCAAGCCCAGGCGTGATCTGTGTGTGCGTGATCCATCCTAGACCACAAGTTCTCTAACACAAAAATTTTATCGTTCTAGAGATGTTAGTTATGAATAAATATTACAAAAAATTTATACAAAGTTGCAAGTCTTTATAATCGTACATGTATATAAACACAATCATATTATAAATGGTAAAATTTTGATCGGTAGAACAAAGAAATACATTTTTTTTTGAGTTTCCATCATTAGTCCCATAGGAGGAGTTGTTCAGATATACGATTAAATCACCTTTTAAGGCTCCAAAGCGATCAAAATTCCGCCATGTTGGGAAGGCATCTTCGCCATTCTAAAAAAAAAGAAACAAAAATTATCGACACAAAGTCTATGTAATGATTGAAACTATGAGTAGTTTTAATATTTTATAAGAGTATATTTGTTTTTGATTTTAAGTAATTTATTAGTAATTGATAGATTGAACTAACAATATGCGGAACATTTTGCCCAAGCTGAAACGCTGGCTCGGTCAACTATAATATTTCAAGTATACTTACTAAAATAAAGGTGATGTTAAGGTCTAACTTCTATGTCACCCAGAATATTGTGTCCTTTAATTCATTCTCAAATGACCACGACAATTTAGAAGCACACCTCGAAATGAGGTTAATAGGAATTCGAAATAGATCTGTGATCTGATTTATTTATTGCAAAGTAACCCAGTATCATAATTATTCCAATCTCTTTCGTGCCGTTGCAAATTTATCTGCACTGTGATTGTAACAGGTTCCTTTATTACCATAACCACATCATAAATATAACCAGAAGGCTAGCTCTTTACATCGCGCAACTGCTGTAGAGTTCACTTTTTGCATTGGAATTTAAGAAGGAAATAGCGTTTTTCGTTTTCAAAAATGGAAATAATTAACGTGTAAATTATTTAAAAAAATTGCTGATCGATGTAAAAGGCTATTGTTTTAAGTAGATATCTTATACTATTTATTTATTGAATACTGTTTGAGAATTTTACTCAAGAGCAAAGAACGATTAGGTTTTTTAATTATTTTTCAGCAAAATAAAAAATCTATACTCTACTTTCTGCACTTTACATGTAAAACACATCTCAGAAACTTATCTCTCAGAGTTCATTGTTAAGGTATAAGTTAAATTACAGAGTATTATGTAAATCTAATAAATGACTTTACTTGGCTCCTTAAATAGGATTGCCTTCTTCAAGCACTAACTCTGTGCTATAAATCTGAACGACCTTACTAATAGTTAACGTTATGTAATCGGCCGGAACAGACTATATTTTAATTACTCTTTCACACTTAGGTTTTGTGTATTTCATATTTCAACTCAATAAATGCCTAGTAATTAAATAAAAAAATAACAGTGATGCCTACTACTACATATACGTATGTTAGTACGGTAGCGAACGTGATTGTTAACTCACACATTCATGAGTTAAAGTTTACAATAGTAAACTAAAAATTTATATCCTCATCAATGTCTGCGGAAACGCTTTATTGCGGGGACAATGAGGGTTTGCGTTCAGTACATTATCACTTATATTTGAGCACGAGTTTTTTTTAAGTAATCATTAATCCTGCTCTGCTAGGCATAGAATACATTTCAAAATTTTTAATGAGTCCTTATACTTTATGAGTAGCGTAGAATAGTCAGATTACTGACATTTTTATTAACAGATATAATATGTTATGCTACATCCATAAAATAAAATATAGCAAGAAAAATTACCACAAAGCCTACGTCATCAACATCGACAGGTCTTTGTTAGTCTCCACAGCAGGAGCACGACCCTCTCTGTACTACGAGAGCCATATTATTATAGCCAGGGCAGTCAGAGGATTTGGCCTACACTCTCCACGCTGGCCAAACGGGTTAGAGAGCCTACATACGTGACCGTAATATACATTGAATTGCAAATTGTTGCTTATTACTTATACTTCTAAAGGCTGCGTGACTTTATTCAACATTGCAGATTTTATCCTGCGATTTGCGAGTGCTGACAGGTGGGTGACCATTGTCAGGTATTGCGAGTCCATACAATTCAAACACAGAATTTAACTTATGAATTTGAATGAGAGGCCGTATATGGATTTGTGGTTCTAATAAATTGCAAGTCATTGATGCATACTAGACATAATATAAGCTATGTGGTTCCCGGCAGATCAGAATCGGACCAATCCAAGTCTTCCCGTGGATGTCGTAGCAGGCGACTTAGGAAACACAAGGTAAACAAAGCTTATAAACATTAAAAAGACCTCTCCAACTCGTCTGACCAGCGTGGAGAGTGTAGGCCAAATCCTTTGACTGCTCAGGCTAAGCTCTAGTAGTACAGAGAGGGTCGTGCTCCTGCAGAGGAGACAAACAAAACCTGATGATTTATGGATATTATATTTAGGACAACAGTGTTGAAATTATTGTATCATCGAGATGGTTTGGTGATAGAAATCTTCTGTATGCTGAATTGCATGGTATATTTCCTCATATATATTTAATGTGCATTTTTGACCAAAAAAGTAGTGCGAGCTGCTTTTCTGTTTTAGCTTGGGCAAAATGTTTTATGCATCTATGTCTGTCTTCTTCTTCTTCCTTACCTTATCCCACTTATGTGGGGTCGGGACAGCATGTAAGCCTTTTCCATTTCGCTCTACCACGAGCCATCTCCTTATTTCCTTCGTCACCTTCTTTTTCTCCATATCCTCCTTCACACACTCCATCCATCTTTTCTTTGGCCTTCCTCAATTCTGGTGTCATCATCTATATCTGTCTGGCTGTGTCAATATACAAGTCGCATTCCTTAACCGATTCTCGTAAAATTTTGTGAACAGGTTCAATTATAAAATCATAAACGACAAAAACGTTCTATGATCTTACATAGAATAATTTTGTCGATTCAGTTTTTGTATTACATCATCATCATGAATCTAGATTATAAAATATAATTAGGCTCTATTTTTATTGATAAATTAATTTTGCCATTGACTGTACCTGTTAGGAAACAGGACATGAAAAAAGGGGCGGGTCAAACGGGTATTTTTTTAAATACTTGGTAAAAACGTCTAGGTCTGCAGCGTCCGATATCCTCCTTAGTTTAAATTAGGGGTCTTTCCGGTTACGTCCCACTTTTTCATCCCAGTTTTGTAAAATTCCGCTTTAGATTAGATTCTTAGGTTTTGGCAAATATTTCTTTAGTTTTAGTTTCATGATATGATATTCGCATGCACCTTTTACTTCAATATTTAGTAATATTGCTAACAAATTCAAATAGCGAAAGGGGTCAAAGGCCGTATTGGGACCAGCCAGAGTGATTGCATCTGGTCTGTGGGCGAAATGACGAGTGTTTATGGTCAGGGCACGATTGAACGAAATTGGTATTTAATGTTTCAGAGTTTGTGATCATTTGCATGTTGGTTTTTAATAGACAATATTTATTGCACCGATGACATAACTTTCTGTGTGGTTTTCGGTAGATTAGAATAGCACCACAGCAAGTCTTCCCGTGGATGTCGTAAAAGGCGACTGAGGAAACACAAGCTAAACAAAGCCTATGAATATAAAATAGACCTCTCCAAACCATTTTGCCAGCGTGGAGAGTGTAGTCCAAATCCTCTGACTGCTCTGGCTAATTTATGTTTCTGGTAGTACACAGAGGGTCGTGTTCCTGTAGTGAAGACCAACAAAGACCTGATGATGATGATGATAATGATGATTTATTGCATCCACTTTTATGATTTCTAAAAATCATTGTTTATCTATGAGATCGATGAACGTTGAATGAGATTAGTTATTTTGACTAAATACGTAATAAATACGTACGTAAATACGTTACTGTATGTCGTAGTCGATAGAGTCATTCTGCCACTTGGCACAAGGATGCGCTAGTCGGGAACTCGAACTCGTCAGCGCACGTGGCTAAAATGCGTGCTATTTCGCTGAGAAAGGGATAGACTCGGTTTTGAACAGTGCGGAACTATTTATTGATGATGATAAGCACATCGGAACAACAGTCTAGTGTGTGCAAACACAAATATTGTTGAAAATCTAAATCTTCGTCGTCTAAAAATTCGCGAGTATGCATTTGGGAGAAGTGTTCTTGTGATAAAACAGCTGAATGTTTTTATTAAAAGTAAAATAATTTATATTTTTTAATAACCAAACTATGCTTGTATGAATTTTGTTTTAGAGATTTTATACTCCTTCCGGTATTTAATTGTGCCCAAAGATGCGTTACAATTACGTGTTAAAACGGAATATTTTGAGACTCATAACTTTTAAAGTACTTATAATTTTACAATTATGATTCCATACAAGCATAGATAACGACAAAACAAATCGATAGAATTAAAAACTTTAAACAGACGATACCGAACAACGGAGTCATCACCCTACAGAATTTGTATGGCGAAACACCTGACTAGCGCACCCTTAATAGGCAGATGCAATATACCTTTGTTATAATGAAGAGATGAATAAGACGACCTCTGTGCTAGGGTACGTCGGAGGTTAGGGTTCGATCCCCGATCAGGTCAATATGGAAAAACACCTTCTGATTGATCTTTTTTCGAATGGAGTTGGAAGATTACAACAGCACAACTTTTCCCGTGGATGACGTACTAGGTCACTTAGGAAACACAAGCTAAACAAAGAATATAAACAACAAAAATACCTCTTCCAACCGTCTCGCCAGCGTGGAAAGTTAGGCCAAATCCTGTGACTACTGGTTAATATATGGCTCTGGTAGTACAGGGAGGGCCATTTATTTATTTGTTCCATGTTCCTGCAGTGGAGACTAAAACAGACATGATGAAGATGATTACAACATACAGAAAAAAATACAACTTAAAACGATACATAATGAACGTTATTACCTACATTATTGTGTAAGTTATTAAATAAAATAATTAAAATACTCTAGGAAATGTGCATTGTAAATAGGCTACCTAGGCTATTACTGACATAACTTATTGTAATATATGATCAAGATAATATTGATCAATGTTTTTTATGCACTAATAAACAAAGTAAATTGAATGTAATTTATGTTAATACGTAATAAAAACGCTATATTTAGAAGTTATAAATGTCATAGTTGTTCTATTTTTCTTGATTTTTCATTATGTTGTACGAATGAATGTAATTGGGGTAGGTACTTCTTTTTCTACTCACAGAAAAACGAACTTGTAACGTTTTCATTTTATTTGCTACTTACAGGTTTGAGTTTGTAATTTTAATTTTATCAACAAATTTTGATTTATTTGTAGATTACCATACATTTATTTATCTACATATTTTAGGGTTATATACGACCGAATGATATAACAGAACCAAGGATTATTCTTGTCCGTCCATCACTACAGGATCATAATATATTAATTGATAAGTAAATTAACCTTGCCATTTTTCTGGTAATTAGCAATGCGACTAGCAAACCATCATCTTTCCCCTTTCCACCTTCACTTCCATCATAATGCCAAAGTGACCTTTATGTTTTAACATCCTACCTCTGTCTACCCCGTGGATATAAAGACGGCTATTAGTATTTATATGTAACAAAACAATATTTTTGTTCTTATGTTTTCGCGATTGTTACACATTTAAATAAAATTATTTTAATACGGTTTTATCGTTATATTACATTACTAGCTGACCCGGCGAACTTCATACCGCCTAACAGTCAATGATTAAGTACTCATTAGACATATCGAGTTTTCATTGTTTTTAAGATGTATTCTGCTATTCGGGGCGGAGACAAATCCAACGAATTAATAACCATGAAAATTGGTTCAGCAGATTTAGAGTTATAAGTGTTGTAACAAACCCGTCTTTGTTTTATATACTTATATAGATATAGATATAGATTTATTAATACACCTAACGTTTCGAACACTTTTCAGTGTTTGTGGTCGTAGGTAGACTGAAAAGTGTTCGAAACGTTAGGTGTATAAATAATGTAATAAACGTGATAAAAACCATATTAAAATAATTTTATTCAATACAATATTTATTTACTCAACTTATAATTGTCAGTGCTCACAACATTAATCAAGTGTTTAATGATATTCAATGTAAAGACAAACTGGGCTAAACTGTTGTATGATTGAAACAGAATATTATGTTCGTAATTAACATATTAGTGATCAAGTTCCGTAATGAAATATGAGTAGTTTATATGAACTATTATTATACAGTAGTTGTGAACACAAAATGCGTTTTTAATAACGCCGGTGTATTGTTTCAGTAGTCGTTACATCGAGAGTCGTAAGGTCTCGTTTATATGAAATGTTGAATTTTGAAGATGTAAATGGTCTCGTAAATAAGATACCAGTGGTATATAAGGGTTTCTATAATATTTCTTATGTAAAGAAAATATGTGAAATATGTAAACAAAAAAATTCCATATTGGTATTAAAATAGGGAAAAACACAATATTCTTTGTGTATTTGTGTATGTTTGTAATATTAGTGAACGCTTACGGACTGGTTTATCTTCCCCCTCAATTCAACATTTCCATACAAAAGAGTCAGACAATTTAAAAAAAAAATCGGATACTTTGAGTTCCCAGCACTGGTTTTGTACCTACAAAACAAGAAATTGATATCTATCCATCATAAACACATAACTGCCTCCGTGGTCTAGTGGTTAAGGCGTTCGCCTTGTTGACCTGGAGGTCGTGGGTTCGATTCCCACGGGAAGCATACTTTGTTAAGTTGTTTCCAGTTTGGTTAGGACATTGCAGGCATGAATCACCTGATTGTCTGATAAGAAAGATGATTCCGTGCTTCGGAAGGCACGTTAAGCTGGTGGTCCCGGCTGCCATCTGGTAGTCGTTAAAGGAACCACGTCAGAGGCCGAGAGGCGGTTCCGCAGAACTCTGACACCAGGGTGTGCATGGTCGACTGACCGTGTCACTTACACGAAATGATGATGATGATCCATCATAAAGGGATGTATGGCTTGGCGAGCGAGTGACATTTTCCACCTCACGTAACCCCACTCGCTGGCATCCGAAAATAGTTCTATAAATATCCTCACACCGCTAATCTACGCACCGTTTCACGGTATTGCTACGCATATTTGCACCGCTCAGCAGCCTGGCACACCTCTCATGGAAATGCTTGTACGGTTTCTCGCATCCTGGCACCACTCAGCTACCTCACACATCCCCGGCGAAAATGTAGCCTTAGAAATAAGACTAACTTATATAACCTGAGTAATTTATACACATAACCAGGGCACTCAAAATTAACAAGTATTGTAACTGGGGATGAAAATCTCTCGTTAAACTGTATTTTTTTATATAACAAAAAAAAATTCTCGCAGCGTTTTTTGCATAACATTAAGACAGCGTGACTATACCCTTACCGTCCCTTGCTTCCCAAACTCACACGCAACTTTCACTTACGCAACAAAAGGCAGTTGCCACATTTTGCCAATTCCAACTCATAATCAAGTAGGCCTTGAAACTCTACAGAAAGTATATCTAAAGTTTCCACGTCGATCGCAGAAATCGGCGGTGTCGCCACCAGTCTATAGAAATGGTAAATTGGAGTATGAAAAAATGTTAGTTCGAATTTTGACCGCGCGCACATAGAATTTAGTTCTGTACTCGTGAAATAACCTCTTTTAGTCATGCTTATGAAACCGTTTTCTAATCTAAATACGGGCGTCCCTGGCTTATGTCCTCATTTTTTTCAAACAACTATTGTTGTAGTCTAAATCGATTGTACATCGCAATCGACTATTACAGTTTGCTAAACGTAAAAAAATAATTGTTTCTACATGATAACCTTTTCTCGTTTATTCGCTACTTATAACGAGAATTATTTCTATATTTACAGTTATAACTACATTCTTTTTATCACGTCTTTACATCTTAAGGAGTATACAGATTCCAAGGCCATAAGTCTCAAAAGCTACGATTTGCGTGTTGGACGTATATGTGGTAAACGGCATCAACAAAACAGTGATGGGTTGCGCCCCGCATTACCTGTAAACATGATTGCTTAGACTTTCCCCCCATTCTATTTTTTAGCAACTACAACCATTTTCCATCAGATATGCCTGTTTGCCTACAGACAAACAAACATGCCTGATGGAAAGCGGTTACTATGGTTGCCGTGTGGTTCCCTTGCCGTGTGGTTCCCGGCAGAGTAGAAGAGGACCACTCCAAGTCTCCCCGTGAATGTCGTAGAAGTCGACAAAGAAAACACAAGCTAAACAAAGCTATAAATATCAAAGAGACTTCTCCAACCCGTCTGGTCAGCGTGGAGAGTGTAGGCTAAATCCTCTAACTGCCCTGGCTAATACTTGGCTTTATATAGTACACAAAGGGTCGTGCTCCTGCAATGAAGACTAACAAAGACCTGTTGATGATAATGATACTATGGTAACCGAAGGCTTATGCATTCCTCTACCACAGGGATTTTCCACCCGCTTTTTGAAGAACCCCATATTGTAGTCTCTTGGGAAGACCATTCTGTCATTCAGCACTCAATGTCACACAATCGATCGGCACGAGAAGAAAATCAGCTGGTACCAGACCAGCATAGAAGAATCAGAATCCAAATATATGTAAAATATATAAAGATTTTTTTTTATTGTTCGTGGGAACTGCAACACGATCTGTTTTTTTTTGCAATATCACTAATTAATGATTAATAATTAGCATATAATAGCTCAACAGGGGGTTATTTTTAATCAAACTCTTAAATTTATTATCGTTTTTTATATACTCACTAGCTGTTACCCACGGCTTCGCCCGCGTTACATATAGCCTATGTCCTTCTTGGTACCCTAACCTATAAGTATGCAAAATTTCATGACGATCGGTTCAGTAGATACGGCGTGAAAGCGTAACAAACAAACAAACAAACAAACTCACTTTCGCATTTATAATATTAGTTGGGATTGGGATTGTGTGATCGTTTGTAACATAGAATTATTGTAATGTTTTCATTTTTTATGAAATTATGTAAATAGTATTTTTTTCAAAAATGTAAGTAGCTTCAATTATTTCAGTAAAGTTTGAGATGTTATGGAATTGGGCCAAGGTTCATTGAACTGTGATTACAAAAGCTTAATTTTTAAAGGTATTAATTTTTTATTCTTTTTTAAACTTTCGCGCTTTAAACACATTATTATTAATATTAACAGGACTTAGCACGAACCTTTTACTTATTTATTTTCGCTGACGTTTCTCTATGGAGTTACATCCATCGTGGTCGCAGCGAGACTTAAACTGACTTGACTTTTTTATTTTTGACATAAAGGCTACTTATTTAAGACAAACATACCAAGTAAAGACACCTAATAATTCAAACTAACGTCAAATTCCAAAGTTAATAAATAAAAAACATAACTCCTATTAGTTTGGATAAATATTCGTAATAAATTAACATAATTCTATGATAATTAATTTAAATTATCGATGTCTACAAGTAGAAGTGACTTAAGGCATGGCATATTAATTATATTTGCCTATCATTTACTTTCCAAGAAAACTAAAAGATAGATAATTTAAATTATAGAGAAAGTTTCGCTATGACGTATTGACATCAATATTTATTAAAGATGACATGGCCATGACACTACTTTTTAACGCCATTGGTTATGTCATGGGTACTTTTTTATACTAAAGTCTTTTAATTCGTTTCGTCTCAATTGTTTTAGAACTGCCATCAAATGACAAGTCAAAAAAAATTCATTCAAATGTGATTCAAATACTGTGCTGTGCAACTTACAAATCATATAAAAGCTTTTCGACCTCACGCGATGTATGATAAAAATGTATTTATTACTCCACTGCAGTTCAAAAGTCAAATTTGTAATAACAGCCTATACTCTGGGATTGTCAGTGGAGACATAATACAATTAAATCAACTCTATAGATTAATTATTTTGGTTAGAAAGACTATACTTAAATATACTTTACTATATTCTTTTTAATACTTTGCAGAGGAACTTACAAATTGCTTGTATAAAAGCTATTCGACCTAACACAATGTATGATAAAAAAGTATTACTAAAGTTCAAAAGTCAAGTATTCGATAACGGCCTATTACTCTGGGCTTGTCCGTGCAAACATAATACAATTAAAATAATTCTTAAGATTAATAATTATTTTGGTAAGAAAAACTACACTTAGATAAACTTATTATATGCTTTTAAATACTTTTTTTTTAAAATAAATATATAACTATATACGGATAAATCACACCGATTAAGTTAGCCCCAAAGTAAGTTCGAGACTTGTGTTATGGGATACTAACTCAACGATACAATATTTTAATATACATACTTATATAGATAAACATCCAAGACCCAGGCCAATCTGAAAAAGATCATTTTCTATCTTCACCTGGCCGGCGATCGAACCCGAGAACCCCGTGTCGCAGGCTGGCGTGTTGACCACTGTGCCACGGAGCTCGTCCAGCACGTTATGCAGCACTACTTATGAATCACTAATTAAAAAGTATTTATTACTCCACTAAAGTTCAAAAGCCAAGTATTCGATAACGGCCTACTACTCTGGGCTTGTCAGTTTAAACATAATATAATTAAATCAACTCTATAGATAAATTATTTTGGTAAGAAAAACTACACTTAGATATATGCTTTGAAATACTTTGTTGCGGAACTCACTAACCGCTTATTAAAAAGCTAATCGGCCTCACACAATGTATAATAAAAAAGAGTATTACTCCAACTAAAGTTCAAAAGTCAAGTATTCGATAACGGCCTACTACTCTGGGCTTGTCAGTGCAAACATAATACAATTAAATCATTCGTTCACTTGCCGACAAAGGATTCGTGACTGTGAGTCATTCGCAGCCTTGGCGATAACTTCTCTCTAATTAAATCAGTGAATATATTACTTTTCCTCATGCTTCGTTTCATTTTTAACAGCTGTGAAACAATGGCAATTTGCCATTGATGATGATGCCATGACCGATGGCTTATCATGCCTTGCGAAGCACAGAGGAACCTTAAGATATTTTTGTGCCGCATCGGCCATCCATCTGAGAGTGCCTGAAGTTGCTTAACATGCACGAGCACTAATAATGCTTACGCCCACTATTCCCTCTTTTAATAGGGTAACATCAGAGCAAAGCTATATACTATACCGTGTGGTTCCCGCATACCGTGTGGTTCCCGACAGAGTAGAATAGGACCACTCCAAGTCATCCCATGGATGACGTAAAAAGCGATTAAGGAAACACAAGCTAAACAAAGCTTATTAACAGCAAAGAGACCTCTCCAACCCGTCTGGCCAGTGTGGAGAGTGTAGGCCAAATCCTCTGACTACTCAGGCTAGTATATGGCTCTGGTAGTACAAAGAGGGTCGTGTTCCTGCAGTGGAGACTAGAAAGACCTGATGATGATGATGAGAGCAAAGCTATTGGTAAAAGCGAATGGACCTCGCATCAGGGGATTATATCTTCTAATTTGCAACCTCATCATATAAATAAGTATCAATTATCAATAATAGTAAGTAGGAGGTACCCAACCATTTTTCTTTCTAAAAAAAAGAACGTACTATAGTGAAAGTATTTTGATTGTTTAATAAAACCAAAATAAATGAGTATTCAGTTGATAACATTTGCTTGTAGCGGCAGTAATAATTAAAGAGTTTAATAATCAGTTTGATTTGGGAGCTCCGATGGCTGCCTTTCGACTTCATCATCAGAATAGCTCATTGATACATAAAATTGCTTTTTCATTACAATAGATAGCATCAACTTAGCTTCGTCTATCATACAGTCACAGTATATGCATCTGTTAGTGGAGATGACTTGAGGCTCTCACCCCACACACCGCATTTCTGTATAGAAACAGTTTCTGAGTTATGTATGTACTAGCTGTTATGCAAAATTTCATGATGATCGGTTCAGTAGATACGGCGTGAAAGCGTAGCAAACAAACCAAAAAAAAAAACAAACTCACTTTCGCATTTATTATTTTAGTTGGAAGTTGGGATTGGGATTCAAAGGTAATATAAAATTAATATGTTCAGCAACTTTTGACGCGAAAAAGCTTATATCTTGTATGTAAAAGTCTGCAACGACTTGATAAAACATGTCTAAAAATCATCACTAGAAAGCTGCTTGCAAGAAACAAAAAAACATCCAAATCGGTTCACCATCTAAGAGCTAGGATGCCACATACAGACCTACACACACACATAGCGGTCAAACTTATAACACCGCAATTTTTCGTCGCGAATAAAAAAGCAATTCAAGCAAACATGAAACAAAGGGGAGGGGGGGGGTTCTAATATACTCGTAGCTTTCAAGATTAAATTCAGACAAACCCACAGATATATGATATAACAGAGCAAGATAAATAAAAACTTGTACATATTTAGGTAATGGAGAGCAGAGAGGGACGCCTTTGCCCATCAGTGGGACTTAACAGGCTAGGAAATAAACAAAAAATAAATAATATTTAGGTAGTGTCTAAGGCTTGGCATACTGTATCATCTATTCACAATAACTGCGTATATCTATCGCAGTATCTTTTTATTTCGTTTGAAATAAGATTATGGCGAAAATATGCATAATGTATACCTAATCTTGTAATTTGTCGTGTCCGTGTAATTTGAAGTAATTTAAATTGCCTCAGGCATAATCTTGCAATCAATTTCCTACACTCTACATGTCTATACTACTAACAAGTTTATCTTTATCTATGTCCAATAATAATATTTAAAAAAATTACTTAGTTATACATTAAGGACACTAAGGAGATGAAAATAACTACGAAAGGAATTAGTTTAAACAAAGAAATGATTTTTTTGCCGGCTATTATTAAGTGCAAGAAAATTTTGCGCATCAGACTCAGGAAAGTATGCAAAAGCCAGTTTATTTAGAATGTCATTTTTATCTTTCATGTTGATTTGGGAGAAGATAATAATTTAAAACATGCTGCTTTTCTTTCCGTTCAGGTAAAAATCGGTCAAGAGATTGGGCGAAAAATCTAAGAAATACCGTTAATAGGCGATGTCACTAGCAACCCATCACTATCTTTTTTCCGCTTTCCGTTAGGTAGAAACTAACCGGGAAGAAATAGCCAAGCTGTATGATTTCATTACTATTTTGCCATAACTAAATTTTACTATATACATTTTAATGAAAGCCCAGAAAGTAATGAAGGTGTAAGTACCTATTTCAATATCATTTTTTTACTTATATTTTACAATCTTCTTTCTATAAAATTCATTATTTATACGTGTTTTTACTTTATATTATTATTATTTATATATAATATATAAATAATAATAAATTATTATTATTTATATATAATATATAAATAATAATAATATAAAGTAAATATATATAAATATATTATACGTTAAATACGTGTTTTTAGGTTACAATTTCTTAGAAAATCTTGTTTCACAAAACTCAATTGATGCATTACTCATTGAAACGAATCAATTAATTGTACACTCAGCAGGCACTGCTCTAGTTCCGGAATATCATGACACTGTCCGATCAAAATCTTACGCTATTGACCAAGTAACCTTGAGCCGTTTCAAGGCCCGTACTTTCCCAATAATTTAGCTGTCATGTATTGTCTACTATGGGAGACCCTACGGCGTTTTGGTCCTGTGCTTCGTGACTTGAACTGGTGCTTTCGTAACTTACGTCTAAAAATATTTTTGGCTATTCATGTAACGTAATTGTTTAAGCATAAGATATAACTGGTTTGAAATGTATGCATAGTTTTGAACGTGATCGCTCTATGCAGTTATGGTGTTTATTTAATACGCTTGGTTAATGCTAGCCCACGGTCCTATAACGTTTAGAGTAAATGGCGTGAATTTCTCGAAAATAAAGGTGTTGGCGATAGCTCACGTTCTATAAAATAGACTTTATTTTACTTGGTTTGAAAATTAAACACGGTCTGTTCAAGTGTTTTGTTTTATTCATTTATATTTTTCTGAGCCTTTTTTTGAAGAAACTGTGTATCTAGCTTTAAGTAACCTTTTGCTACTTCCCCGGAATATACAGGTAAGGGCAGAGTGCAGAGTGCCCTCAACCCGTAACGCGAATATCACCAAAAGGCCATCACATTTGTAATCAGCCACATGCTCAGTTCGGCTCTTCAGGTATATGAGAGTTGCACAGAGGCAACGCCCATGGCCGAGGTCCGTCCCTCCTGGGGGAGGACATTCTGCCGTCACCTCAAAAGTCCGGTGAAGCATTAAAAGCTCAATTGAAGATAGCTACAAAAATAAAATAGTACAAGTCACTGCCATGGGATATAAATCTAGATAAGATGAATTTTAGCTATTAGTGTTGTTGTCAATCTAAGGGACGGCAGTTTTCCACTTTATCATTTTACGCACGTACTTTTTAACCGACTTTGAATAAGGAGGAGGTTCTCAAGACTTCGGATGTTTCCTTTTTTTATGAATGGTTCCCCGATTACTCGAAGACACCTTGGATCGATTCAGAAATTTACAATTTGATTGTATACAATATCCGGATCATACGCAATTTTCGCAATTTTCAAAAACCTCGGCCAAATACAAAGTTGCCAATATATACTGTTTTAGTAGTGTAGTTTAGCTACTTATCAATAACCCCGACTGAAAATGAAACTGAATAGCTAAAAATATACGGGTACTTGTATTCTTCTGAATAAAAAAAAACGTTGAAAGGATTTATATACGACACAAGGCCAGTCCCAGCGATACAAGCATCTACAAAAGTAACCCGTTTTCATTTTGTAACAATTTAGTTCTGTGAAAGAAGTGGGAAACAATCAAGGTTCCTAAATTTTCCTAAGAAATATTTGATAAGCAGTCAGTGAAAGTGATCGCGTGGCAAGGTCGCGTGGAGGTCACCCGGATGTCTGCCGACCACGCGTATGTCGACAGTTTTTTGTTTTTTATACGCACTGATTCGAGATAAAATCAGTTACAGCGTTCCTGACTGATTTTGCATTATTAGCTTCTTAAAAAAATCTTAATAATTTATGTATGTCCTGTATAGACGGTTAATTCCTTTGGTATTACCAACAAAAAAAAATATGGGAAGTTATTACATTATTTCGATTATTCATATTTACTTCGTCCATTAAGCGACTATACTTAACAGAAACAGTAAACTACGTGGCGGATTTCCACAGTAAGGGTTCCGTTCTCACGTACAAAATTTCTTATGTTTCTTGTATGAAGTAAAGGGAGCTCCCCTTGTTGTCTTTTTACCTTAATTACTTATGACGATACATGCTTTGAAAACTTTAAGTTCCTGCATTTTAAAAGAGCCTTGAGACGGACGGACTGACAGTGGAAGCTTAGTAAGAATAAATATCTTACCAGGCGGCACGGCCCGCACTCTGGAGGCTCTGGTAAGATTACTTCTACAGGTTATCAATTGTTAGTTAACTAGGCTATTAAGAATATGCATAAAAGCGTAAAAATATAAAAACCGCATTAATTTTAAAAATAAAAATGTATCTGATTAAATTTACCAATCCAAAATGCTTGTTATTGTAAGGTATAGTATTATATCTGTTACATGTAGCACGTAACGCCCACTGTGTTTTGTTTCAGTGTAAATAGTTGTAAGAAATGTCATAGAAAAGAAGATTGTAACAGTATCCCATTGATACCCTTTGAGTATGGAACACTAATTATGAAATGCGAAAATACCCACAATTCCTGTAAATTAAAATAAGATACCTAATGATTTCTTACAGCTTATCAAGGTTTTCTATAGTTATGTGGGTAAAACTCTGTTCCATCTAAGCATTTACCTAGTTGCATTTTAAGCTTTGGTACGTCGAACACCGAGTTTTGCTATTGTGCTAGCTTTCATGCATAGGAATTAGCAAAGCTTTTACAGTAGCTGGTCGCCTCATCATCATGTCTTGTTTAGTCTCCACTGCAGGAGCACGACCCTCTCTGTTTTACCTGAGCTACACATTAGCCAGAGCAGGCAGAGGATTTGGTCTACACTCTCCACGCTGGCCAGACGGGTTGGATCGGTCTAGTTGATGTTAAGCTTTGTTGAGCTTGTTTCTTTAGTCGCCTTCTATGACGTCCGCGGGAAAACTTGGAGTGGTTCTTATCTTCACTGCTGGGAACTACACAGTGGCAGCTAATCGACTAAGGCGAATCCTCCTTGAGAATGAAGCTGTTTTTTGTCCAAAACAAAACAATATCTGATTGATGATAAGCTTAAGTTTGGTTTTCGAAACTCTGACTCTCCCAATTATGTTTTTAAATACATAACCTCGTATGAATTATTTAAACAGTGGGTGGTATCTTATAGTACTAATTATCATAGATTATTATCAACTATTTTACGACCTTTAACTGTTACTGTTACTTTACCATATTTATTATTAACGCATTAATATATTTACTCAACAACCTGCCATAATCAATTTGAAGTAAAAAATACTTGTCGAAACTTCCAACTTCCTTCCATTATAAATGCATTAGCTTTTGGCCTTTTGCCCGCGGCTTAACTCATATTGTTTTGAGAAGAGGTTTCTTGCCTTTTCCAATAACCTATTTTCTAGTTTCTCCCTTTCAGGCTATGGACATTATCATCATCATCATCATCATTTCAGCCGCAAGAAGTCCACCGCTGGACATAGGCCTCCTCCAAGGATTTCCAATATGACCGGTTGGAAGCGGCCTGCATCCAGTATATGGACATTATATTTCAAGGAAAATATTTTAAAGCTAGCATCCATAAGTTAGAAAATGTTTAGTAGCATATTCAATACACTAGTTTAGATGTTAGAGAACCTACCCTTACGGGCAAAAGGGCAGGTCTCAGAATTCCTCACTGGCACAAGTGTTCATGAAGAGTTTTATTTTTGACCAACTTGCAGGAGGCTTTTGTCTTTAGTTTGCATTCAATATTATATAGGTATAATAAATAAAAAATACTTCACATGTCATTATTGAGTAAAAATATAAAAGGCAGATCTATTGTCTTTTTTGTGTTGAACCATACAAATTACTTCAGAGAACAATATATTGGAGGAAAAAATAATATCAATCAATCAATCAATCAATCAATTTCTTTATTTTTTCTCCACAATAAAAATAAATAACAATAGTCTTGGCTGTACAGAATTAGTACTACTGTATAGTACTAGTTTTGCAAAATGAGAATTGTGGGGAACTGGTGCCCATGCTAGGCTCCGAAGATCCTGTGTTACGGGTCGCCAGGTCTCTCCCAATACATATAATGAACTAAGTATAAGATCAGTTTATATTAGCCTAAAGTAAAACTATTTTATACAATTATATATTAAGTATGTGGAGTGTATTTAATGTAGTATGGTTATATCCTTTGAGGTTATATGATAATTGCGAGCCGCTGTGTGAAAAGTAGCTTGGGTGAAAATCGACCCAGTACCTAACCCATCAAGTCAGAGTATCCTATCAGTATGTATACTTGGATATAATATGCGAGAGATAGATTTTGAGCAGAAGTTACAACGACACAATCGTTAGGCTAGGCAAATGAGATCATTAATTTTTCAGTTTCATCATATGTTAGTGATTGTAGCCATTCACTTACTTTTTTTTTACAATTAAATTTATTAAGTGCATAGATAGATAACTGTGAATGAATCTTTTTGTACAAGTAAGGGCTAAGATAGTAGGAAAATTGTTTCATAAATATTGTCTCAGTTACAGGAAGAGGAACTCTGAGCCTATCATTCCTAATAGCCGGTTGAGGAATGTAAGGGAGACGTGCATGTTGTTGCATTATAGTGGCAAGAATAAAAAGCTGTCTTACTGTAAGCACTCCACAATATTCATACAGTTCGGAGGTGGGATATCTAAAGGGTTTGAAAGTGCAAACTTTCAAACCCTTAATATAATAATTATTAATACATAATAATTTTCATGCAAAACTATATGGAACCACTAGGTATTTTTTGAAAATACTTGAACCATGTTACATTGAAATAAATGTTTAATTTTATGAACTAAACAACGAGTATGATAGGATCAGGGTAAGTATATAGTATAATGATAGTGAGGTTACCTGAGTCTTGCAACATAATGATAAACTCCAATATGGCTGGCTAAATATGGCTCTGGTAGAACAGAGAGGGTCGTGCTCCTGCAGTGAAGACCAAAAAAGATGATGATGATCATGATGGTAAACTCCAATGCAGTTATTTAGCCTCCCACCGTTAATTGAAACGTTTAACTTTTCTTAGTTAATTAATTATCTTTGCCATAAACCATTTTCCGAGTAACACGTCACAATCAATTTCAAAGCAACGAAACACATGCCAAAACTTCCGACTTGATCGAATAATGTGTAATTTCGTCATGGGAACACGATCGATCATTACTGACGTACTCATTATGTTAACAATTATAATTAACATAAGCCTGCCTGTAATGTGAGTAAGTGTTAGGCCACGTCCACACACGTTGGATAAAATTTAGACAATGCAGTTACAATGATTATTGTTCTGTAATATTATAGTATCCTATAAGTTACATTTTTTAAAGAATACAACACACGAAAGCCCAGCTTTCTTTCAATAGTGACATAGGCTTTAGAAAGTGTAAAGCCTATGACACTATTAAAAGAAAGTCTTGCTGCTTGACATATATAGATCATAAAATTATGGTAAATCTAGACATTTTAAAAAGTTAATTTATAAGAATAAACTTAAGTTTAAAAATTATATATTTATGGACGCAGATACATGTGTCTATTTCTAAAGCTCACTCTACAATCCTAGCGGCTGGTTTATTTTTTCTCCCTGTCATCCGGTCGTTTTTCTGGTTGCATCCTCAATCAAGGTACTTCAGTGCCCGGGATCCGCTTCAGTTTGAACAAACTTGATAGCTTTATTGTTATTAAGATTGCCCTGATAATGTGCATGCCTATTTTTGCAAATTGAGTTCTTTCCTCGCTTCATGTATGTCCTAATATGACGAAAGTAATAATAAAACCGCGTATCAACCCGCACCCGGTTAGTAGGCAAAAATCGCATACTAGGCCAGTCAGTTCGTGCTCGCAAAAAAAAGTCTACTACTTTCTACTAAGTAATTTATATCACAAGTTACTTAGTAGAAAGTAGTAGACTTGCATTTTTTTAAATTACCTTTAAATCCAAAAATCTCAATAAACGATACTGCCCTCTGAAATACTTGTTTCTTATGATAGGTATGTTTTGAAAATGCATTTCTAGTAGCGCGTACGTGACAGTCACATTCCTTGCTCTATGCCGATTATTAACTTTTTAAGCGTTTCTTGTGAACGAAGCCTATTGAATTATGACCTACACCTATCAATGTATGTCCGGCTCCTGGTCAGAATTGACAATATGTAGTGTACACTCCGCTGCCTTGGAGGTCACTGTGGAGGTCAACACACATTCTGGACAATTTCGATAATTTTATGAACTATGTTCCATTGTTAAAATAATTAACTAGAGGTATTTTGATTTTCGTAATAATAATTATAAAGTAGTATTCGTATACTTGGAGTGGTCCAATTCTACCGAAACTACACGGCTAGTCCAAGTCATCACGTGGATGTCGTAGAAGGTAACTGAGGAAACCTAAGCTAAACAAATCTTATTTACATCAAAGAGATCCCAACCCGTCTCGCCAGCGTGGAGAGTGTAGGCCAAATCATCTGACTGCTCTGGCAAATTTACGGCTCTCGACTACAGAAGAGTCGTGCTCCTACAGGAGACTAAAAGACCTGATAATGATATAACTAATAATTGTATACTTAGAAAAAATATATATAAGTTGGACGTCATAGATAGATTGATGAATTAAGCGCTGGTCGCTACTGGATGAGAGCAGCAAAGGCACAAAATTAATTTTAGGTACAGAACGAAATCTCGCAGTGTCTCTCTTAATATGGCTTCCATTCCACACATTAATTTCCGTTCTAGGGGTGTTGATCATGCACTAACTAATATGACATTTCTTTCAATTACAGAGCTAAAACTTGTTTTATAAAATAATTTATTTATTATTAAATTGATATCATAAATCACCTGCTACAATTTAAGATATTTAACCGGGAAATGTAATATTCGTAGCATTAGTCTAAGAAACTACTGCAATAAAAGTACATTATTTTGATATATATTATATGATCAATTACCGTGGGAATTTTCGTAATTTAGTAAAACAATATTCTGCGTATCGTTATAAATAACTTTCCTGATACGCCCACAACCATTTTAAATGACAATAAGTCTTTTGATCAAATATGAACATGAAATCATGAACAAATATGCTTGGATCTTGTCAGTTTTGGTACGAGTATATAAATCCCAATCTCAACAATAATATTATAAATGCGAAAGTGAGTTTGTTTGTTGGTTTGTTACGCTTTCACGCCGTACCTACTGAACTGATCGTCATGAAATTTTGCATACTCATAGGTTAGGGTACCGAGCAGGACATACCGAGAAGGTTATATATAACGCGAGCGAAGCCGCGGGTAACAGCTAGTAAATTATATAGGCATAAATTACACAGATATTTTAGAATTAATTCATGAACTTGTATTTCGGGTTAGCAACTTAACAACTCTATTTTGTATGATAGACACATTTTATACTTATTTATAGAAATTAAAAAAATCCCATTCGCGTTTGAACCAGTGGAAGGCCCTTCACGAGGGGCATTTACGATGTAATCAGAATAATAAGACAAGTTAAGATCAATTATTAATATAGCAGATATATACGCTGTATCGAAAAAAACCTTTTGGTTTACACAGTCGCTTAGACTAACAGTATCAGTTCAAGATATGGATTTGTTGTGCAAAGGAATGCAACTGTATAATTATGAGCCAGATGTTAGGCGCTGCTTAGTCGGGACTTACCTAAGGTACCACTTTCAATCAGATAAAAGTTGTACTAAGTTTTATTTATGGAGTTCTAAAACAGTCATTAAATGCTTGTTAAATTTGTGTAAGATTTTGTTATGTAGAGTTTTTGTCGCAAATTTTATTTTTATATACTTTTTTGCAGTGATTCAAATATGTCGCTTTCATTCTATTATTACATACAGAAGAAGTTCTATACAAAAAGTTTAAAATACTTTGTAAAGTTAAGTTATTTATGATTCAATTCTACACTTGTATTCTAAAGCCACTGACTTCATATCAAATTTTATTAATTTAGCTCATCAAGAAGTTTTAAGATTTTGATTCACTTGCGAATTTGAGGATATTCGGTAAATTTGTGAAATTAACGCCACATTTTTTGGTTATGTCGACTAGCTTGATTTTTATACCATTAGTTGATAAGTTCACGCAGTCCTAGAGTCAATGGTCTTGATAGACACACGGACTACTGCGAAATCCCTAATAATCGTCATTTTTTACTACTTATTAAAATAATACAAGTACAACCAATAAAATATAATAAAACATAATGTTTTCGCGATTGTTACACGTTATGTAATTATTTTTCTTATAACACAAATGAAAATGCCTACCCTATTAAACCTATGCGAACATGACCACTGGAAAGTGTTCGAAATGAACAGTGTACAAATAACTTCCATTAAGTTTCACGCTACTGGCGTAATTCACTTTTGCTGGTAGCATGAATGGGCCTGCTCGTCCGGAGAAGTACCACACTCTCACAGAAAATTGACGTATGAGTAGTAGCTATATCGCTGCTTCGTTCGGTAAGTGAGAGGGCTCATCCCCTCTCCCCTCTGGGAGGGAAAAATAAAAGGCCGGCAACGCTATTGTCACACCCCTGGTGTTACAGTTGTCCATGGGCAGCGGTGATCACTTACCATCAGGTGACCCGCTTGCTCGTTCGCCGTCCTATGACATAAAAAAACCGTAATAAAAGCAATTTTATTTCAATGTATAATAAAACAGTTGGTTACTGTCCCAATGTAGCAAAACAGCAGTAAAATGCATGTCAATCGCTTAGTAGCCTTAGATATGTAAATTGTTATGTTAGTGCTTGCAACACTGAATAACTTAAGCCGGGTGTCGATGTGAGAAATAGATACCGCTGTTTCTAAACGGAAATCAAAATACATACTCGTAAGTTTGCTTTTTACATCGTAAAATCCTGTGTGTATTAAGAAATCCAACAAATAGCTTTTCCTTAATTTAATATACTTCATTTTATTGATGATATATTTTTAACGTTTCAGTGAGTTGAAGATCTCGCAAGCCTTATCAAAGCTAATATTTCCCAAAACTGTATCGGCAAAAATGTTCAATCTAATTATTTAATTTGCTCACAGAATTTCATGAGCTCGGTTGTAAAATCTTCAAATCAAAACTGGCTGCTCTCCACTACAGGTCTTTAGAGTAGCAAAGAGCCAAATTGACATATTGTTTTGCCTAAGCTGAAACATCTCCGGTCTTTACTTGCGCTTCGCTCTCGGTTGAGAGGAATTCTCACAAGCAGCGGATTTTCGATTATTGTTTTTAAATTACAATATTGTTCTAAGGATGTGCCTACAAGTTTAACTTTAATTGTCATTTGAATATTTATTATTTTACCATCTTAACCCATCCATATTCGAAGTCCATCTAATTCCAATTAATGATTTATTTATTTAAGTTATACACAAGTCTCCACCTATCCTACATTACTTGGCGACGTAAATCAAGTCTTTATTTCACACGCTTTAGAGGTCAAAATACACCAGTTAAAGTTCATAGCCTCCGTTATTCATATTTCCCACGAAATGACAGAACATTCGCTCTTTATTTGCACATTAGTGCGGTATTGTGTGTAAATGTGGTCATATCAAAGATTTCGTACGTGTGATGTTTGCTTATATTGTATTCAAATAAATTTACTGTTAAAAATCTGATGCTCCTCAGGATAAACCTTTTTAGAATATTGAACATGCTTGAAGAATCGTAAACAGTACACAACTTAGTTTTTTACACTGAAATGTATGGCAGCTGCTACTAAAATACTTTTTTGTTTAATTTATGGCATAGAAGGCAAACTCATTAGATCTTCTTAAAACAAAGAAGCAATGGCGAATATCAAAGGGGCTAAGATTTATTGAACAGATATGACGCAATAATTTTAAATATTATTACGTTTTTATTTTTTTAAGGAAACAATCTACGCATCCTCTATTTGAAGACACATTTTTCTTAAATCCAATAATATTCGTCAAAAAATAAGGTTACCGTAAAAAACTTAATTTACACATTTCTACTCATTGGCGAATTAAGGCAAATTAACCTATTTTATATTATTATTATTGGTTTCCGCAGTTTGCTATTTCCCGGATGAATCACGCAATTTGTATGGGAATATTCGAATCCGTGTCAATTGTGAAGAAATCACGATTGCAAATAAAAACTAGGCCTGAGACGCCGTTCCAACAATTACCAAAGATGAATTGCGATTTAACTCTTAATCAAACTCAATCAACTGGTTTGTAAAGATTCTCTGTTGATTTATTCATGATTGTGTCGATTTTATTTGCATGAATTCTTGTTGCCTTAGATCAAGATTGAGAATGACGAAAAGCCCTTTTATGTAGCAGAAAACGTTGGATTTTTGAATGGGTCCTCCTAATCGCGTCTTAAATAAAAAAGAACAGAAAATAGTAACTTGAATAGTACTGGTAGACACTTTGAGGTCCTTAGCTTACTAAAAGACCTTATAAAATAGTGTTTGATAGTAGAGTCTGATTTTTAAATCTGCAAGTGGCTTTGTATATTTGATCTGTCAATCAAAAGTATAGAATAAAGCTTGAGTTATACTAACTAATATTATAAATGCGAAAAATGCGAAAATGAGTTTGATTGTTATGCTTTCACGCCCTATCTACTGAATCAATCATCATGAAATTTTGCTTTGGCTGTATATCACACGGGCGAAGCCGCGGTTAACAGCTAGTTTATTATAAAATTAACTAAAAAAAAATCTTCGATTCTTAACAATATATAAAAAATGTTGGTTCAAAATATTTGCCCAATGTTGCTAGCGTAGTAACATTGGATTGGCTAATTTTCTAACTACGAGAATAAATAAATGTCAATTGATATATTTCTCAAAATATCAATCTATTCGATAAAAAGATATATTTGTTGATACTTATCAGAGAACCTGGAGTCATTGTATGCATTTTTTCTACATACTGAAACCGACAACAGCTTAGGTCTTTAATTTTTTTTTCCCTCTTGACCGGTTAAAATTTTGAATAAATACTGCAGAATAGCTATCGAAGATGTCACAAAATTAAAGCTTTTTATATTGTACCTAATTATGAACTTTTCATCTCTGTATTCAAGAAAGATAAAAACAAAAATAATTATTGAGATAAACTTGTTAAGTCTCAATTAAGTAATGCAATGCACCTGAATAACATTTTTAATAATTACTGCACAATTGTTACGACTTATAGAAATTACGCGTAAGAAGAAAGTGAAAATTACGCAACTTTAATATTAATACGGTTGAAATAAAAGAACATAGACTATGCTATATGCATCTTACGCAATTTGGTAAGATCATATAGCACTTTCTCACTGAAATAGATTTTATTTATCACGCTTGAGAACACTAGGTTTTGAAGTTTTTAAAACATGCAAAATATGCTGTTATAATTTCATACGTCATAGTCGAGCTCCGTGGCGCAGCGGTCATCACGCCAGACTGCGACACGGATGGTCCCGGGTTCGATCCCCGGCCAGGTCAAGATGAAAAATGACCTTTTTCAGATTGGCCTGGGTCTTGGATGTTTATATATATATATATGTATTTGTTATAAATTATTCTATCGTTGAGTTAGTATCCCATAAGACAAGTCTCGAACTTACTTTGGGGCTAGCTCAATCTGTGTGATATGTCCGTATATATATATTTGTTTATTTATTTATACGTAAACGAAGATGTGGGATTTGAATTTGGAGAATTAGGCCAGTTATATCGTACAGTCAGTTAGTGTCAGGGGTCTCATCCTCAACTGCCGGACCGGTTGTTGAAGATATTGCATCGGGAACCTACGCGCGCCCGGCCTTCCGAGCTGCTACTGGCTCTCTCCCATATATCCGCGTGAGTAGTATCCCAACCTCACTCCTTTCCCAAATCCAACAAATTCCTATCCTTGCCAGGCTTAAAATGCTTTTGATGGCCAGCAGCACCGGAATTACAACAAACAACAGCAACCCGGGTGCGGGGAACCTGGGACGTGCCATTGGTGACAAATTTATTATTGTGTAGGTCGGTCGCCTGTGACCGTTTGTAAGGGCAACTGTCTTTTTTTTAAAATAAAATCGGGTGAAAGCGTTTTTTCCATAATAGGTATATTCCACTTAAGTATGTATTACTATGTAAGTCTGTCTTAATTGTACTTGATATAAACTTTGATTTCTTAATAACTTGTATGGTATATAAGTATAAAAATAAAAAAGACCAGGCCCCTCGTCTCCGGTTCAACCATTTTGGAAATCCTTAGGAAAGGCCTTTGTCCATCGGTGGACTTTTTGCGGCTGAAATGATGATGATGTTATCGTTCAAAAAAAACCCCGCTGAAATTGCAATCATCACGTTAAACTTATTTTGCCAATATATATATTTTGGGTCCACTTAATAGTTCCACATTTAACAATGAATACACGCGGAGTTATTATTGAAAAAAACTCATTTTTTAAATTAAATCGATACCTTACACTTAAGCGTTCTGTCTCGCTTTCGGGTTTGTTTCATCAAATATTTTTAACCTATATTTTTTGAAACAAAACGCATGAAATCGTCTGGTTTAGATATGTGCATACCTAGATTCAGAAGACATTTTGTCTGATGACTTATGTAAAGTTTCTGATAGGACAGCAATCAAATCAATTTTCAGGGTTGACTAATCATACCCTAAATCCTTAAATTAGATCAATATTTGCATACTCTTAGGCTACTCTAGGTAATAACTTTCCGGTAGACTTCCTTCTAAAGACATTATTAACTTCACTTATAGTTCGTACACTGATTATATGTTGCTCAAGGATACATATATATGATCACGCACACTCAGGCAACCGGAAACGGAACACATATACATTCCTCACATACATTGTTGAAATTACCCAAGAAGTAGTGGAGTTTTCATTAATGTCCTTTTACCACAAGGAAACAGGTTGAACTACTTTTAACTTTATACATAATAATACAGTAGGCTATTTCCATTAGTCCATTTGTTTAGGTACTTAAAAAAACCGGCCAAGTGCGTGTAGGGCCACGCGCAGTGTAGGGTTCCGTAGTTGCAAATGACAACTTTGAGTTCACACTGTTCACACTCGCACCTCACAGTTTAACGACCAAAATCATCTAACAATGAAAATTGTATGAAATTTTACATTTTCCAGTACATTTTATAAGTTGGTTGCCTATAACTTTTTAATTTGCACTTAGTACTCAGCTCTGATAGTTTTTCTTTCAACTTCAGTATATATACTACTGCTGTAATTTTTTTCACGTATCGATACATAACCGTTTAGCAGATAGAGGGGGGGGGGGGCACTTACTTCTAACAAAAAATTGCACTTTAAAACCAAATATTTCGGAATAGAATCCCTAAATCGAAAAATGGTGCTCTCAACCTCACAATATTTTTTAAAGACCTATCTAACAATACCCAAAACGATGGGTTTGTATAGAAAAAAAATATTACTCCCTCTATACTTGTATGGGAGCAACACTAAAAAAGTTTTTTTTTCAAGATTTTCTTCTACCACTTTGTTGACATGATTCATATACATATATACCAAATTTTAGCTTTCTAGTACTTATAGTCTCTGAGTAAAACCGCGGACGGACAGACAGACAGACGGACTAGTTTACTAAGGAACCCTAAAAATGTAAACAGTCTTGATATGTACGTCATTTTATTGAAATTGACACTTTTTAAATCAAAATCTTTAAACTATGTGAAATTAAATATAACTTCATTGAATGTAAGTAACATGTAAATATTTTGCTTTATAAAATGTATATTTCAATATAAAGACGTATTAAGATTTTTTACACTTTAAAAGTACCTACCAAATGGACTATAGATAGGGCAAATATATTAGTAACCAAAATGGAGTAGGCATCAAGAATCCGTGTCTGGCAGCTCAAGTCGCTAAAACAAATGGCGGGCTAACAACCCTTTAACTATTTCTAAATAATTGCTATTCTTTTTAGGGTTCCGTAGTAAACTAGGAACCCATATAATTTCGCCATGACTGTCTGTCTGTCCGTCTGCGGTTTAACTCAGAGAGTATAAGTACTAGAAAGCTGTAATTTGGTATGGGTATGTATATTAATCATGGCAAAAAAGTGGTAGAAAAAACCTTGAAAAAAAATTTTTTTAGGGTAGCTCCCATACCAGTAAAGTGGGGGTATAATTTTTTTTCTCTACTTACCCATCGCGTGGGGTATCGTTAAAAAGGTCTTTGAAAAATATTGTGAGGTTGAGAGCACCATTTTTCGATTTAGGGATCCGTTTCCGAAATATTTGGTTTTAAAGTGAAAATTTTTGTAAGAGGTAAGTGTCCCCCCCCCCTCTATCTGCTAAACGGTTATATATGGATACGTGAAAAAAATTACAGCAGTAGTATATATACTGAAGTTGAAAGAAAAACTATCAGAGCTGAGTACTAAGTGCAAACTAAAAAGTTATAGGCAACCAACTTATAAAATGTACTGGAAAATGTAAAATTTCATACAATTTGCATTGTTAGATATTTTTGGTCGTTAAACTGTGAGGTGCGAGTGTAAACAGTGTGAACTCAAAGTTGTCATTCGCAACTACGGAACCCTACACTGCGCTTGGCCCGACACGCACTTGGCCGGTTTTTTTAAGAGTACTAAAGTGATTTAGAGAATAAGTAGTTTAAAAACCTAGAAGAAGATGACAATTGGTAGTTACTATTTTTTATATGCTGGCCCTAAATAATAAAAAAATAGAACTATAGGTATATATATATATACTAGAAATATGTACAAATAATTCGGATTAAGTTAACTTTAAAATAAAATTTTGTGATCTTCGCAGGTTCACAAAGAAATATCGAAAAAATTATTATGAAAATTAAGCAACCTCACCGATACTTAACATTACCAAATTTCTTTAAACTTTTGGGAATCTCATTGTCCTACTCTACTTGGATTAGTATATTCTCAAAATTTCACCATATTTAACAATCCTTCATCTAGTGCAAGGGGGTTTATTTAAATATTACGTAAACAGCAGAAGGGATGGGTGCTCTAGGCTCTCTTTGTTATTGATGACATGGGGGATGGGGATTTGCATGGTGCAGACGTCAGCAACATTTTCTAATAATAAAATAAACAATTTTTTTTTGCAAAAATGATTGTTACCAATGTTTACGGAAGCTAAGGGGGAGGGAAAGAGCGTTACTTACCTTTACTGACATGAGGGAGCAGGGGATAAAAACAGCAGTAATTCTGCTTATAATTTTGCTTAAATTGCCCTAAAACGCTATAAATTCAACGATTGTAAAGTAATGTAACTCTGTTTAAAATATGTATTTACAGTTAGATCTTTAAAAACTGTCATAACTGTTTTGTTCTAATAATATATTTTTTATTATTGTTTTTATATTATACAGATAGAAGTCAGTAAATGTCATATTATTTAAAATATGATCTACACAAGACTTACACCATTTTTAGTAACACATACAAAATATACGACCTCAATTTAATGTTGTAGTTTGTTTATTGATCTTTTGGCTGACGATTTGAAATGAGAGTCAAAATTTCCAAAAAACATTTCACAACCATTGGAAATTTAGGTTATGTGCATTTAGCAACCGGTATTTTACGAATACGGTTTTCAAAAACTGATTGCCAATGTTTAAATAATTTATTATGTAGCCTTTTAACTGTTTTGTAACCTTGGTTTTTTTACTAATTAGTATTTTAAATGTTACCAAATCTAGAAATTTTAAGTACCTAACATTAGTACGGAATAAAGTATATAATGTATTACCTTCCATGCTGGTTTGGGAGAAAGGAAAAAACATAGAATATACCAGCTGCTTTTCTTCCCGCGCAGACCGTAAAAGGCGGTCAAGGTATTGGGCAAAAATCTAAGGAATCACATTAATAGGCGATGCAGCTAGCAACCCATCACTATTTTGATTCCGCTTTCCACCTTTACGCCCACTATGATGCTAAAAGTGGCCAAGTCTTATGACTTTCGGCTCTATCTACCCCACTAGGGATAAAGACGTGATAATATGTATGTATGTATGTATTAAATTTATAATTATTTACTTATTCTCTAAGTGATGTTACAAATTATTAGCTTTATTACATCATGTATAATATGACGGTGGTGTCATTTATAATATAATTAATTTATTGTGAGATTCATATAGGTGGTAATTAAATTTAAAGTCATGATTAACAAATATGTAATATTTGCCTGTCGAAAGACTATAAATGACAAGTTCTGTTATTTGAATGCTGCTCGTAACACATTTTTTTTTATACACGCAAATTGTTGGTTATTGTTTTTTTTTTATGTGTAAGTAGCCAACACTGGTGTCACATTGTTCAAGCTGCCCAAAGGCCTCTGACATAGTGTAACGACTGCCATCAATGATGGCAACAAATAAAGAACGTTGATTAATTAAATCAAAAATATTTTTTTATAAATAAACGTTTAACGGAGAATATAAAGTGTTTGGAAGTACACAACATAGGTTAGAAAAAAATACACAAATGTTTCTTTAAGACTTACCTCAAAATCACAATAAAGTAGCTAAGCTTTTCTTTATGTCCTCATGTTTATTTTTCCCTTTCAGCTTCTAGACTTGTGTCGAATATTTATGTACCTATTATTTATCTAACTTATAATTAGATCATGAAAAATTACTCGTTTATTTTCGAAGCTCGAATTAAATAGAGTAGATATAGATATGTTTTAGAGAACTTGAATATGCGCGTTGTGCAATAATTTAGTACTAATTGTATAAATTATTTTCGTAAGAATATGTATTAATTACTCAGACATTCGGAATATGCTACATGATATTTTAAACAGATATCTGATTTAATAATTAAAAACAATTCAATTAACAGTAATTCTTAAAAACTACTTAATAAAAAACTGCACAAATGTATTTTTATTGATAAAAAAACAAATTCAGAAATCAATTGTTTTCTATCTTTAACAGAAATTTCAGGAAGAATTATGTACTGTATGTAACTGTCTAGCTATCATTGTTCATGAGATACGCAACCTGCAACGGACAGACGGATATCGAAGTCTCAGTAATAGGATCTCGGTATAAGTCTCAGTAATAAAATATTACCGAAAATAATGTAATAGATTTAGATGGAAGGTACAATATCTAAAACATATTGGTACAATAATATCGTCAAAACAATTTTTTTTTTCTCAGTCAAATCGGGATTACCATTATTTTTTCACAAACCAACTGTAAACCACTTTATCATGCCTCACTGAGATATTTAATATCATACTTTCAACATAGTAATTAAATTCCAAATTATACTTGTAACTGCTTCGAAATCTGCCCATTTATGTAACAAACGGTATGACTTTCTCAGAATTATACTTTAGATATAATAACATGCATTTATGGAAGACGCATAATTTAAAACCTGATAAAATAATTGATCCAATAAAAATGGGCAGGACACAAGAGAGAATAATTTGGTTTTGATTAAACTTAAACCTGATGAAACAGCTGATCTAGGATTAACTTAAAAAAAGCATGACAAGTTATACTTTGGGTATCAAAAATGTGTTGTGAACCAGTAGAGGGTACTGCTACCAATCTCAAGTCAAAAATATTAATTTTAATAATAAAGGTCTTACGCTATTACTAATCTATACTCTCTGGTCTCAGCCTCAGTCTCTGTGGTCCAGTGGTTAAGGCGTTTGCTTTACTGATCCGGGGGTCGTGGGTTCGATTCCCACGGGAAGGTTAGGACAATGCAGGCTTGAATCACCTGATTGTCTGATAAGAAAGATGATTCCGTGCTTCGAAAGGCACGTTAAGCCGTTGGTCCCGGCTGCTATTTGGTCGTTAAAGGAACCACGTCAGAGGCCGAGAGGCGGTTCCGAAGAACTCTGACACCAGGGTGTGCATACTGTGCATGGTCGACTGACCGTGTCACCTACACGAAATGATGATGACTAATCTATACTAATATTATAAAGCTGAAGAGTTTTTTGTTTGGTTGCACGCGCTAATCTCAGAAACTACTGGACCGATTTCAAAGATTCTTCTACCTTTAGATATCTACGTTATCTTTGAGTGACATAGGCTATGTATGTACCACGGGAGAAACCGGGGCGAACTGCTAGTCGTAATTATACATTTATTATTCAGGAAGTAGACAAAATTAATAGAATATTATCCTATATTACTTTTATATGTAACAAAATTTATGTATATTATTTCTCTACGTCACTAAAACCAACCCGTAAAAATGGCTGTAGAGGTCTGTATTTATCACATAATTCATCTTGATCTAATCACATCGGTTTACGATATAATTTCTTTATGGCAGGCATTTTTATCAATTAAAATATGAATACTAAATACATATTATAATATTTAAAAATATAATAGGAACAATTTGTATGATAATATATGCGGCGTTATAAAGGGATAGTTAATTAAAAGAGTTTAAGCGGTGGAAGCACGCTCTGATTGTTATATTTTGGACGTAATGAGATACTTGTACAATTTGAATTTTTATTTATATAACTGTTATAACTACCTTTTTTTACATAAATTATTTCCGTAGTAAGAAATGTTCTTTGTTTTATTAGCGCTTTAATAAATCAACGTTAAACTTTGAGCTTAATTTAAATACAATTTTCATATTTTTCCTAGTAAATAGATTATCCACATTGATCGCCAATTGGCATCAGTCAGTCATCAGTCATCATGTCTTTTTTAGTCTCCACTGCAGGAGCATCACTCTCTCTGTACCAGACTGTATATTAGCCAGAGCAGTAAGAGAATTTGCCCATCACTCTCCACGTTGGCTAGACGAATTGCAGAGGTTGATTGATGTTTTATAAGCTTTGTTTAGCTTGTATTCCTAAGTCGCCTTCTATGACATCCACGGGAAGACTTGGAGTGGGCCTATTCTACTCTGATGGGAACTACACGGCAAATACTGATCTGGCATCAGAATAGATTTCTATTGAATGAAATCATAATGATGTCGCTCAATGAGTTAATTAATGTAATGTAACATCATGAAAAAGTATTCTATTGCTCTTTATAAGACTCTAAAAATATTAAATTGCCGAATCATTTTCCATTTTTTTTTATTTTAATTTAGATTTTGCCAAATGTTTAGTGTCTTTTAATATGTATAGAAAAAAATGTTAAGCTCATTTCGATAGGTCTTTATCATTATCCAAGCATATTGCCGGGTGCATCCTCAGGGATAATGCATCAAAGTCCGGGTCATAGGGGCTCTCTACTTATCATCATCATCATCATCATCATCAGCCTATTGCAGTCCACTGCTGGACATAATCCTCCCCAAGGGCACGCCAAATTGTGCGATCTTCTGCTTTCCTCATCCAGCCACTACCAGCGACCTTTCTTAGGTCATCGGTCCACCTAGCAGATGGAAGTCCCACACTACGTTTTCCGAGACGTGGTCTCTATTCGAGAACCCGTCTGCTCCAACGTTCATCGGTCCTACGACAGATGTGGCCAGCCCACTGTCACTTCAGCTTGCTACACTTCTGGATTATATCTATGACATTAGTCTTTTGACGGATCTCTACGGTCTCTACTTACGGTTAAAGAAATTTTACTCTCATAAAAGAATCTACAAAATTCACTTATAATGAGAACTTACCATTTTACATTTAGTGGACGCTACTACTTTCTTTAGGTCATTTGAAGAGGTTACTTCTTTTTACACAGAGAGACTAAAATAGGTTCAAATAAATGCTAGAAGGCGTTCGGTTCACTTAACGTTTCTCCGAAGCCAGGAACTATTTTTCTTTTCGGATATTCAGATGATTCAAGCCAGCAATACCCTAAATATATTGAAAACCTCACAAAGTATGCTTTCCAGTAGGATTTGTACCCACGACTCCCGGGCCACTAGGCAAACGGCTTGACCACTGAACTTCAGAGGCAGTCATATTCTGATAGGTAGCTAACTATATGTTAATAATTTTCTGGGATTCGTTTAGAAGGTCAATGCACCTCGTTTATTTATTAAAACTTTCTGCGTCAAAACGCATAATATTGAAAATGCATTGATTTAAGGTTCATCGCATTCCTCTCCGTCTGTTACGTGACTACCTCTCAGTCCGGTTTGACCAGACAACACGTCCGGAACATGCATAATATTACCGTCCGTTTTAAGTTGTCATCATCATTTCCTTTATTATTGCTGTCGATGCTTAAAAGCATCTTTAAAACGAGACACAGTTACTTTTGACTCCCTCACCTTTCGAATTTATCATCAGATCAGATTTATAAATCATCATCATCATTTCAGCCGCAAGAAGACCACTGCTGGACATAGGCCTGCTTTAAGAATTTCCAAAAATGACCGGTTGGAAGCGGTCTGCATCCAGCGTTTCTTTGCGACCTTGGTCAGGTCGTTGGGTATCCGACGCTGCGCTTGTCGGTACGTAGTCGTCATTCGAGAACCTTCCTACCTTATCGGCCATCGGCGCTATGTGCCCGCCCACTGCCACTTTAAGAAGCTTATCCTCTGAGCTATGGCTTTTGTTCTCCTACAAATCTCCACATCACTGATTCGATCTCGTAGAGAAACACCGAGCCTTTAGCCCTCTCCATAGCCCTTTGAGCATCTTTGAGCTGATCTCAAGTACTATTAATGGTAACAAAGAACAACTCAATATAGTATTTCCATCCGACTTATTATATTAGAGCAGAAAATTTCAGAATCAGTGTCCAAAATTGAATTGCAGAATTAGACCCAATAAGGCAATATGTTAATATAATAAACCCTATCTGATCCTTAAAGAGGTAATCAGCATGTCAATATGAATAACTTTACCTATGGGACAAACCCTGGAAATTCGAAAAAATATTCAACCTTTTTATGCAAATTGCTCAGCCTGGTGAACAATACTGTTGTATGGAATTGTCATTTTTTTTATTTTGATCTATAAGAAAAGTTGTTCATATTGAGGGCTGAGTCGCCCTTTTAAGGACGGAACAGTATATCTTACAAACCATTAATATAATTTTATCAGCAGCTGACAACTGGCTACACCATAATCACTCTTCCAATACATCAAAGTTGGACTACTTTAAGGTTTAAGTAATAAATTACAATCACAAGTAAAATAGCTTAATAGGTTTCTATCAATCTTGTTAAAGGATATTGTTCACAGAAATTAGGCCTTGAATTATTTTTATGGCCAAGTTAATAGATGCTAATCTTGCAGGAAGCATTATTTGCTGAAATTGACATGATTTGTATGAGAAGTGAACCTGTCACTTTTTGTATGTAATGTTTAGAACACAGAAATATTATTCAAATATTATAACTGGCTCCTGTCCACAGTTTCACCTTGAATTTAATCTAAGTCATTATAAATACAGTAAGTTATTTTTTTATAATTTTGAGATATTTAACAGCTAGGTTAGGGTAACCAAAAAAAAAAACTCATTGTCTATTTTTGCCATTGCCTTCTCGCTTGTACATACTTGTAATTAGTTTGTGTTACTTGACTTGCACACCTGTAACAAACAATAAGCATGCTGATTGCAGTAAGCTCAATGGATACCCTACGTTCTTCCACTCCCGCCTTCTAAGATGGACCCGCTATTAATTTTGAGCTGTTACCAATTAGCATACTTATTTTTATCCATGGCTGTTCACACGTGCTACTAAGTGGTACGTGCTCAAAACTAGCACGGAAGCATGCTACTAGCATGGATCTAAGAATGGCTACTAGGTAGCATGTATATCGGGGCACTAAAGGCACTAAAGTCTTAGAGTGGCGGCCACGAACAGGTAAGCGCAGCGTGGGACGACCCCCGACCAGGTGGACGGACGACCTCATCAAGGTCGCCGGGAATCGGTGGACTCAGCATGCACAAGACCGCAATTTGTGGCGATCTATGGGGGAGGCCTATGTCCAGCAGTGGACGTCCCTGGCTGATAGATAGCATGTATATCAGTACCCTTAGTGTAAGTTGCCTTATGATGTATTTCTTTGCCAGAAGCAGGTATCGGTCGATAAAAATTAACATAATGGAGTCAGCTTGAACTACAAATTATGAGGTACAGGTCAAGCCGGGCGGGGTTTGAACCTGGGCCTTTCACTTATGAGCCGCGCCCTTAGACCACTGAGCTACAACTGCTTAAGATTACTCTACCTTAATATTTAAATTATTAACTAAATTTCATTTAACTTCCATGCTGCCTGGGAGAAAAGAAAATGCCTTATCTTCCCACGCAGACCATAGCAGCAGATTAAGAAATTATTTTTCAATGCAATGCAATTCCATCATCATCTGATGATGATGCCATGCGGCTAGCAACACAAATACATTTGACATCTTTAGATGCTATTTTGATTTTGAAAAACGTTTTTATGCATAAACAGATTTTTATTTTATCTTTAACGGATAACGGAGTTCTAAAGACGTGATGATAAGAATGTTCAATATGCTAGCTAGATTTTTAACAATTTTACAACGATAAGTTTCTCGTGTTTTGGAGCAGGTGCAATAATTGCGTTTAATTCTTTACATGATTACGTGTATTTATATCCTTATAGTCTTTTTCTTTAATTCTTTAATTGATCGATTCAGAATTTTTAAAATGGCTTTGGATCAATGGATTTACTGGTGCTATGGCACTCAGAACTATTGTTAGTTCGCTGCAAAATGACTCGCAAGATGGTGATTGTTTTTCATGTGTGTAAGTGGCCAATACTGGTGTATTTTTTAAGCTGCCTAATGTTATCTGACATAATGACTTCCATCAATGATGACAGCCGGAACGAACGGCTGAGCGTGCCTTCCGAAGCACGGAGTTACTCGAGATATTTAATGCCAGTTGCTGCCTTATCACGTATCAACCACTGAATCGATTTTGATGAAATTGAGTATGGTAGTAGTTAGAGCCTGGAGGAAGTACAGAAGGTCATTCATTAAAAAAAAAACTGTCGTTATTAATCTAGTTACGCGAGCGCAGCTACCGGTAAAAGCTATTTAACATAATGAATTACTAACACAGAGTAAAATATGTCAATACAACAACTTAATAATAGTACCTAGTATTATATAGTTTATTAATTAAGTGTTGGTATTATTCATGTGCCTCCGATGTCCATCTGTCCGTTCATCTATCACAGGGCTGTACCTATTTTTACAAATAAAAGAAGCAAAATGTAAATAGAGGGGAACCTCATACAGAAAACGTTAAATATTATATGCCATAAATAATCAAAGATTATATGGTGGTACGCAACCCCATATGAGATTCTGACTCGCACTTGGCCGGTTTTCTTTTAAATCAATTTACATACTTGTCTATTCAATAACATTCACAGATAATTACAATTTTTAAACTCTAAAATAACATTAACAAGGGAGAGCCAAAAACACTACAAATAAAAAATAATTCCTGCCCGTTTGGCATTGTGGCAAGAACGCTGGCTGCGTTCCCCCATAGGAAAGCCATGCTGACCTGTCGGGCAAAAAAGCAGCCTGTCCTCTTATCACCGACAATTTATTTTAGATAAGTTAATCTTATGTTACTTTATAATAATCTGTTCCTTGAATAAATTATTTTGCTACTAACTCAAACCTAATAAAAACTCAGGTATTCAAATTACAGGTGTCACTTAGCGTACCACATAAAACAGGTTAGTGCTTAAGCCGACCTTAGCTCGCCACATTTCCTATACTTTCAAATTTTCTGTACGAACTTGCGCAAAAACAAGTCAATCATATATAAGTGTCAGTAGAAGGGAGATATTTACATGACACTAAAATTAAAACTAAATTTTTTCAAATAATTAGATTATTTTCCATTCATCCACAAAGGAGGTCAATCCCCGACTTATATTTTTAAATGTAAAGTAATCTACATTTATACCAAATTTCATTTTTCTGAACCACCAAGAAATATAAACAGTTGAATCGAGCAACATCCGTGAGGCAGCGGTGAACACGCCAACCTGTGACACGGATGGTCCTGGGTTCGATCCCCGGTCAGGTCCTTTTATTTTTTAAAGAACACCCCGAATTATTCCTGGGCCAAAAGTTCCCATTATACAGGTAGTGTTACCCCTTTGAATTGCTTTTGAAAGCCTCTAAGCCAAATACGATATAGAGCGACAGTCGTTGGTTCGTTCAGCAATTACTAAAATGGTTTTATTGCTCCCATAAAAGAATAAGTATGTATACAGCAATAAAATGAGTCGGAAACGTTTGTTATGGTCAACCAATTCATTATACGAATATTTGAGCTAGATAACATTAAATTACTGTTAGTTTGTTCGTTACATTAATCCAACACTCGGTTTTTATCTTACGTTTCTAAGTAATAAATTGGAATTGGAAGATACGCCACTTCTGTAGAATATCAGTATACTCCAAAATAACAAAATTTGTTCACACTACATTTTGAAGACGATTGCGAATGACTCTAAAGTAAACCTTTATAGAATTACTAGCATTTGCCCGCGAATTTGGTCGAGTTAAAGATAACCTTTATGTCGTTTGTATAATAAATAATATGTATTCTTTAATATTTATTATTTCAAACTTAATAATTATATTTCCTTTAAGCACTTATTACACTATCCAATTTTTAGGAATCCTAATTAGGAAATCGGAAGATGTAATCGCAGTTAGGGTAGATCGGATCCGATTTAGTCGAAATAGGACGTCCCGATCGCTCTATTTCCTAAATTGTATACGATTTAGGACAGTGTAATCGCATCGCTACAATTTAGGACGCCAATTTGCCCTCCCGCAAGCGTTGCCGACATCAAAAGTCTACCCAATTTTATTAGATTACCCAAAAGCCTAACTGAAAGTCCCCAAATTTGGGGCAAATAAAATCGATATTCCCCACATTTTCCCCACAAATTGTCAAAAAAGAAATTAAAGTACTGTTCCTTTATATCAAATATATTTATTACCTACTAACACATAAGTATGATATTGACGATTACAATAATCGTATTGCAGCTTTTCATTCTTTAGTAAAACTTGTGTTATGGGATACTAACTCAACGATACTATATTTTATAATAGATACTAATAAGACCCTGGTCAATCTGAAAATTATCATTTTTAATCTTGACCTGACCGGGGATCGAACCCAGGACCATCCGTGTCAAAAGCCGGCGTATTGACCGCTGCGCCACGGAGCTCATCATACAACTAATATTCTATTCTATCAATTTATAATACCTTTCCAGTAAAAAAATATGAAAGGTTATTTTTTATAAAAAAAGTTACTTTTTTATATTTCAGGTAATTTCTGACATGACCCGACTGGGAACACTGCACGATTTAGGAACTGATTTAGTGTAGTGTGATCACTAGCTTCCGATTTAGGTTTCTATACGTTCCTAATTAGGATTCCTAAAAATTGGATAGTGTAATAAGCGATTTACATCTATGGTTAACAACTTGCACCCCTACTATCAACTTTTCACCTCATCCCTAAGGTAAAACTGGTAGGCAATGCTTAGCATTTAAGTTATTACCTTATGTACGAACCATAATGATTGTATGTGCAATAGGTAAATTAAATAAATAAGAACATAAATAAAACTTTAGACCACCGTTTCACCTTGTTAGGGGTTGAATTTTGTGACAATACTTTCGTAACGAATGCCTAGGCCATAATAACTATTTGTTTGCTAAATGTCGTTGTGTGTTGATAGATCAGTCAGTTAGTAAGTAACGCCTGTTTTTATACATACAGAAGAAGAAGATAAGCTAGCTTTTAACCGTATTTGTATTAAGTAATATTATCAAAACTTACGATATTTATGAGTGAAACCGTTTCGTATTTGCATTTTTAAGATGAAAAGTACTCCCTCATCTAAGCATTTTACCGGTTGCATCGTCAGCTAAAGTGCTTTGGAGCCCGGGGTTCGCATGAAGAGTACCATTTGTCCTTGTCAACACTCCTGGCAATAAGTACGATAAATATCACAATTTTCGCTGTAGAATTCACAGCGTGAAAGCGTCACAAACGTACTCACTCACTTTGGCATTCATAATATATCAGATTCTTATGAGTGACAGTGAAATGAATTTATCAATCTCAATCTTCATACCTTTTGGTACGTATGGAAGCTTGATTTCTGTTTTCTGAGCTAGGACCAATACCATTAATCACACTGACCATTTCCAAATACTCTCCCTTTCCATCAATGATGTTACGGCATGTCGGAAGCATGACACATGTTTAAACCATGACATGTGTTGATCTAAGTCTGTCAAAGACGATGACACTTGTAATCCAGAACAGTGACTGATGTGTAAGAATTGCATGCGAGATGAGTTGTTTGCATGGATCTAAGAATAATGTGGATAAGCCCCTGAGAAACATTACAGTGATGCAACTATCAATGCATGTAACGTGTCGCGACATAAGCTAATGCACGCATTGATATTAAAAATCCATGCAATTTTTTTCAACATTTTACTCTGTTCGAAATTCTAACTCTTTCAAATGTTAATTTATTACACACACACACTTAAAAACTTAGTGTCACTTGTGATTGATATCCTTAGCGCCCATGCAGTTCATATTATTCCTAATAGGTCCATGGTTGTTTGTTGCATAAAGTCTGTTTACCTATAGAGTTTTATTTAGTTTACTAAACTTTAACAAACAAAGACAACTTGATGCAAATGCACGTTTACATTTGTCTCTAATTAAATAGACGTAGCTTCTTCTAAAGGACTCAAACGCGGCTTTTGGCAAAATATTTATTGAAATGATAATTAAAAGCTCGGCCTTGGGTTCCAAAGAATTTCAACTCAGAATAATATCGGAAACTTGTACGGATCGAGAAAGAGGAAGTATTATATCATTGTACGTCAGTGGCTAACTATAAAGATAACGGTTTTTATGTCTATCAGTTACTTATACATATCAAAAAAAGATATGTACTAGAATTACCTTGACTATAAACTCTCTAGACTACGTAATAAAAACATTTATACTTAAAAAAAATGGCCAATTTTTCAAAGTTAGCATTCGTGACAGCTTTGCGTTATTTATCATGTCAAATAATGCCATCAAATCGGTAGATAAGTGTTAGCATCATAGTTGAACACAATTTTTTTCTACGCTTTTAGGCTAATAAAATCTATTAATAGACTCTATTAGCCTAAAAACATAGAAAACAGTCTAAGTTATGACTTTATGCAATCTAAGTTTCACATTTAATTCAGCCATGATATGTACCTAAAAAATAGTAGTCAATTGTGAATATATAATTTAGTTTATGTTAAGCGCAACAGTTGGACAGTCACTTTCGCATTTGTTTAATCTTTATTTGCAGCAATAATTAATATTTGCGTTACAATAGACTAGGAAATAACAAAACACTTCGCATTCCAGTTACAAAATGACACGTTTCACTTTCGTTCAACGTAAAGCTTAACACACGGTCGTAATAATTACATAGTTTGCGAAGAAGTGACATCAGCTCACGTTGTAGTGGCAATTTCTAATCAATCGCGAGCGTGCGTGATCAACATCCCGAAACTGTGGGTTTTTTCACTCGAATTAATCGATCTCCTGCAGAGCATGGCAATAAGAAAGTTTATTTCAATCGCGATTGATATCTACGTTTAATGTGATGTAAGTAATATTATGAAATGTATCACTTGATAAAATTTTATTCATAACTGCCCCATGCCTATTGCCTGATCTCTGCCTCATTCTCTTTAAGTACGTACGTAAGTACGTAGAACGACTATAAGTATATGTTCTTACCAAACGCGAACGATACCCACATTCTACAATAAACGAAAAGTTAGGCATCATTATTATTTTTGCAAAATTTAGTTGTGATTAAACCATTTCTGCGATTCCTAGAATGTTTAACAAAATCTTAGTCCATATAAAGCTCTGCCATTTGATCCATCTAGATTCATAACGGATCATAAAATTTGAGCGGACATACCCGATGCTACGGAACGAAAGCGGATCTAGATATGAGAGTGCGTGCTCTAAGTGCCAGGTGGCATGCAAATTTACGGAGGAATAACACTATTTAGTTTGAAGGAGAAACTGATCTAGTTGCTAGTGAATATTTTAGGTTGCAAGTACGTGTAAGTACGTACATTAGCAAGGTACCTTATTGAAATTAAAATAAGAAAAGAAAGTGGAAAGACTATTGTATCAGAATGTTTGAAGGGTTGCAGAAGATAAAGAAGTAAGAAAAGAGTTATACTGGCAATTGAGTCGCTCTTTAATTATGATGATATTATTAAAATACGTAACAACGGGTAACTCACGTAAACAGTCAGCTACTGGCCGACATATTAAATATTATTGGAAAACCAGAGATCTTCAATGCGTATGCAAAAAACAATGTTTATTATTGTCGGGTGATTAAATTTATACAGGGATATGCGACTACAGAACAATTTTCCTCTTGTCTTGACGATACTTCGTTTATGATTTTCCTTGAATAACAATGGCTTTCTTCAGGATTTTAAACACTATCAAATACTTTTATCCATAACATAATAACACTAAAAATGTCACTTTTGAGCAGGATACCGACCTACGAATCGTGGACTTACCCATTTCAATTTCCCCAATCGTGTCCTTGGGTTTATTCTGATATTTCAATAAGAAATGTCCGCACATTAAACCACTTTCATTGTTGGGTTATTCGATTTGTTAGTAACTGAATGTTCATATATGGGCAGATATAAGTAAGTTATCACATCTTGATTATTTTTAGTACAGATAAAACTACATGAAAAGACAAGCACTGGAAGACTATTAATACAATATGAAAAAGTTGTATGTTACATGGATGGTGGAGGTTGTATACATCATCATCATCAACAGGTCTTTGTTAGCCTCCACTACAGGAGCACGACCCTCTCTATACTATCAGAGCCATATATTAGCCAGGGCAGTCAGAGGATTTGGCCTACACTCCCCACGCTGGCCATACGGGTTGGAGAGGTCTCTTTGATGTTTATAGCTTTGTTTAGCTTTTATTTCTTAGTCAACTTCTATGACATCCACGGGGAGATTTGGAGTGGTCCTATTCTTCTCTGCCAGGAACCACACGGCTACCTATACTATACCTATTACTACTACGTATACTATATAATTAGAAACTGATCATACATGTATCCAGGTCCGTACGTGAAGTTAATGAATAACCCTCATTGCTTAACGAACTGGGTGTGGCTAAATAAACATGAATAATTTGCTAAAAACATAAAGTCTCGATCACAGATCTTTATAAGGCTAGATGCCGCTTGAAGTTTTATGATTATGGAAACCAAGCGTGGGTTATTTTCTTTGTAATCATAATTAAAGGTATTTTATCCTGTTTTGTTGGCTTAATGTCTGGTTAAACATTTAATGAATTTACAGCGCGTAAGTGTACCACCAAGCATCCCATAAGGAATGACTGAACCCGTCATAATGATTTTTTTCATAAAATCAGGGCTGCAAAATAGAAAAAATCTACATTTCTAGACAAAAGTATTTTCATATAATATTTGCCTGGCAATTTATATGAAAATATTGAATTTTTTATATTTGCCAACATGGTTTATCCCATTGCGAAAGTTGTTCAATTTGGTGGGATGAGTACCTCATAAAAGAACAACAGTTTTTGTAAGTAGTCAGTTAATTTAAACGCCGTGTTTGCAATTTTTGTTTGCGGTATCTTTAAACATACTGAAGTAGGAGGACTTAAAATGAGAACACGACTTATACTCAATGTAGGAACGCGAGCACACCAGTGGCCAGAAGCGTTGTCTAGCCTTGTATACAATCTGTGGACTTAATCGAAACTGGAATTGCATTAAACCCTTTTGTGTGAAGGATAACATGACGTTGGGCAACGGTAAAAGTTTACTCCATTTCTCACGAGTCATTAAACAAATTGTTGCTTATGTTTTTATTGTAAAACGTTCAATAATAATAACGTTTATACTTGTTTATTTTTCAACAAACTTGAAAATAAGATAGGTTTATTTAAAAAGTTATGAGGTCAAATACGAATTAATATATAAAATTATCTTTGGGTTAAAATTAAATGAGTCTAATTGAAGAGCATCCTCCAATTTAAATTTCATCGAAATCGGTTCAGTTGTATCATTGTTTTTTTTATCTAATTAAATAACTATACATATATAGACAAATCACGCAGATTTAGCAAGCCCCAAAGTATGTTCGAGAATTGTGTTACAGGATTCTAATTCAACGATACTATATAACAAAAACATATACCTATCTATATATTGTTAGACATCCAAGACCCAGGTCAATCTGAAAAAGGTCATTTTCCATCTTGACATGAAATTCTCAGTATACGATTATAAACTTTAAATTTTCCATACAAAAGCATTCATGCATGTGTGCTGAAGTGTTTAATTGTTTCTTCATGTGTAAGAATTCATTAAATAAGGGAACGACAACATATTTTTATTTTTCAACTAACAGCCCTCCCCTGACGCGCCCGGGTATGAATTATACCTATAAACCTTCCTCATTAATCATACTATCTATTGATGGAAATCACATAAATATCCGTGCAGTAGTTTTTGAGTTTATCGCGAACAGACAGACAGACAGACGCGGCGGAGGACTTTGTTTTATAACATGTAGTGACAAAGCGACAGATCAAATTACAATCTTGAGCTTTCTTTCAACAGTTGAGCGTTCCGTTTCACATTCCTTATAGTCAAAGTCCTACCATTACAAAATTGTAGTTACGTTTGAAGTGCTAGGCCTACACTACGTGATGGCACATTTAAAAGACAGTTTACACAATATACGAATATATTAACTTTACGAGCCGACGTATTTAGAACTAGAGCGAAGAAATATTACTATTTTATAGCACTTTCTCGACTAATCACCGATGTGGTGAGGCTATGGAATACAATATCAATGCTGGACATGTCGAAAGGTCGTAAATTTTACGATTTCTAGGACTGATGTAATGCAAATACAATGACTGTTTTAGCTCAAGTACCGTTGGTCAGTTCCGGTGTAAATTTTTAAAGTAACTTGTGTGGTAGGTTACAAAATTATTTTGTCTTAAGAGTCGTCTGGACGCGCATGTATCCTTACAAATGGAAATAAGGAATTGTGGCAATAATTGACAATTTTATGGTAAAATTAAGCATTTAATCAATTAATCTCATTATAATTTATGCACGTTCCTATACATCATCATTATCATCAGGTTTTTTTTTAATTATCAATGGTTGAGAATTATACGCCTCTCAAGATTCCTATTCAAATTTGAAAGGCTTGTAATTCTCAAACCATTGATATTTTACCAAGCTGTATAGGAACGAGCGTAGATTATTATGAGATTAATTGATTAAATATTGTCACAATTCCTTATTCCCGTTTGTAGGAGACATGCGCGTCCAGGCGACTCTTAAAAATAAGCCTTTATTATTAACTAGCAGCCCTCCCTGGCTACGCCCGGGCATGTATTATACTTATAAACCTTTCTCATGAATCACTCTATCTATTGTTGAAAACTGCATGAAAATCGGTGCAGTCGATTTTGACTTTATCGCGAATAGACAAATAGACCGACGCGGTGGAGGACTTTATTTTATAATATGTAATGATTATTCATTTTGTAACTGTTATTTTGCAACAAAATAATGAAATTAAAAATATCTTAACACTTTGACTATCACAATCGCAGACGCAGCTTTGGTGCTGACGTTGTGTTTAATGACTCAAAAAAAATGTTTTGCCATCGTTATAATATAGTTTAAAGAAGTTATCATCTCCAAAAAAATAAAGAGCATGGTACCTACTTTGAATTCTGAAAATTGATCTAGTAGCTTCGTAGTCTATTTCATGCATCATCATCATCATCATCAGGCCTTTCTAGTCTCCACTGCAGGAGCACCACCCTCTCTGTACTACCAGAGCCATATACTAGCCTGAGTAGCCAGAGGATTTGGCCTACACTCTCCACGCTGGTCACCAGTCTATTTCATGCAAACAAAAAAAAAATTATAAAATTTTTCCACTTTAAAATATTAGTATAGATGAAACTCTTATAAATTTTGTTTTATTTTCTTGCGTTGGCTAGGTAACTGACTGGGTTCTAATTAAATCAACAGTAAATAAAATATAACCTATAATATAATAAAACCAGAATTCCTCAACTTTTGCTCTTGATTTTGCACTAAAACTTCGTTATCATTTAATTACATCAGTTAATAGGTTAATACCTAAACAAACACCTAGGCTCATAGTTTCGTAAAATAATTTAATTTTAACCATTTTAAATCAAAAAAGTATTACGAAATATACTCTATACTTTCCTGTATCAGTAATCTGATCCAATTGGTTGACATAAACAGTAGAAAGAATTATATCGTGACTTTGATTGCAAAATAAAAAGTTCTATTGGAAACTATGTATTGAAAATATTGTGGGTATGTATGTCATGTTATCAAAAGGCAAACATAACCTTTTGTATATAAGTGTAGTTTATTAAAAGTCATGATTGTGATTCGTTTACTGATAGATTTCCATGACTGACGAACTAATTTTTATTGTTTGAAAGGGAGGGACGAATATGCTGTTCATACAATTATTTCAAGTTCGGTTCCCGGCAGAGTTGAATGGGACCACTCCAAGTCTTCCCATGGATGTCATAGAAGGCGACTTAGGAAACACAAGCTAAACAAAGCTTATAAACATCAAAGAGACCTCTCCAATCCGTCTGGCCAGCGTAGAGAGTGTAGGCCAAATCTTCTGACTGCTCTGACTTATTATGATTCTAGTAGTACAGAGAGGGTCATGCTCCTATAGTGGAGACTAAAACAGACCTGATGATGATACAATTAAGTCGAGTCAATTCAAGTTTAGCACCGTATTAGTGTAAACCTGTGGTGTAAACTGTAAAGCTGTACAATATACTTAGATGAAAATAAATAAATAAATGTGCCTGCCTCTTTGGTGCAGTGGCCTACAAATACTTGTATTTCATTCTCGGGTGCGAGAAGTTACGTGTGCTTTATTTTCTCAGGTACCTGTTTCTGGTTCTGGAGTTGCCCATGAGGGGTTTACGATAGGCTGGCAAATGGCCGTAAAAGCTTTTGGCAAATCATATAAAAGCGATAATGCTGTCATAATAGCGGAACAACCTGCAGGCCGATTTGCTAACTCGGTGTACAACGATTTGATTGTCACTTTAGCATCCGTTACGGTTTTCATATCATAAATAAAAATAGTCATTCATACCGAAGCCGTAATGAATACCGTAGTTGTCAAAAGTTAGCAAATAGGCCGGCTGGGCTCCAACAAATAACAGCTGATCATGCAAATGGGAAAACGCTCGGAAAGATTTTGTTATTAATTTTTATTTTGACATTGAATAAAAAAAATTATAAAAATCGTTGGGCATTATTTATTATACCTATAATCTTTCGTCATTAATCACTCTATTTATCAATGAAAATTCCATCAAAATTCGTGCAATAGTTTTTGAGTTTATCGCCAACAGACAGACAGACGTGGTGGAGGACTTTTTTTTACAAATGAATGGATATCTGGCGGGGGAGGAAAACACGCGCAATACTTAATAATAATAATTTATAACTAGACGCGTGCTAAGTGCTTGCTACATAGTTTCCTTATAAAATGTTTAACAAAAGCAACATAAATATTTCTAAATATCAATTAATCTTTACTCGCGTTTAAATGTCAATATAAACGTAACTTGTCCTTGGACTAATTGCGGACCAACAAAAGCTTATCGCGTAAGCTTTTGCAGGACTACAATAAATTACGATATTGTATACAAAGTTCCTGATTAGGGCCCTAACAGACTGTTACAAAATATTTTAAACAATAACAACACGGCTGTCCTGCAGACTAAAAAAAATACATACATACTATCACGTCTTTATCCCTTGCGGATAGACAGCCTCCCTATTCACTATCTCGAATGACAGGTGTCGATGCCTATCAATCTCGGATTTGGTGTTACAATGCGGTATTTGTGTTCCAAATAAAAAGTTCGAGCAAGCAAAACCCGCATTGTAACAGTAAATTCTAGATTGATAGGCATCGACACCTGTCATCCGAGTTAGTGAATAGGGGGGCTGGGCACTGTCTATCCGCAAGGGATAAAGACGTGATAGTATGTATGTATTTTTTTTAGGGGGGCTGGTCTATAAAACCTTAAGGCCACGTTTAGCATTTTGGTGGACCTGTAGGTGGAGAATTGAAATACTAATGGATTACTAGCCGCATCGCCTATTGACATGATTCCTCACGCCCATTCCCTCGATCGGCTTTTACAATCAGCGCGGGAAGAAAAGCAGCTGGCACATTCTACGATTTATCTTTCTCCCAGACCAGTATGGAATACAATATTCATCTCATCATCTTCAGGTCTTTGTTAGTCTCCACTGCAGGAGCACGACCCTCTCTGTACTGCCAGAGCAGTCAGAGGATTTGGCCTACACTCTCCACGCTGGCCAAACGGGTTGGAGAGGTCTCTTTGATGTTTATAAGCTTTGTTTAGCTTGAGTTTCCTAAGTCGCGTTTTACGACATCCACGGGAAGATTTGGAGTGGTCCTATTCTTCTCTGCCGGGAACCACACGGCTATGGAATACAATAAAAAAGTATTATGCTCCGAGGAATTGAGGTATCGACCTTTTACCTACTGCAAAATTTGCTACCGTGCTACCTAACATGAATTAAAGTTTTATCCTTACCGCCTGGATTACTGGCAGTCAACCACCGTACGTTTTAAAAAGAAATATCTTGCCACGTACGCCCCAACTGTGGAACCTTCCTGCGGCGGTATTCCCAAATCGATACGATATTGGAACGTTTGAAAAAAGAAGTCTATTTTTTCTTAAAAAGCCATAACGCTCTTGTCACAGCCGGTGTCACAGTTGTCCATGGGCAGCGGTGAACACTTAGCGTAGATCAGTAAGAATTGCAAAATTGAGCTGCCTGATTTTGCCTCAAAGAGCAAGTTAAACAAAAGCTATTAAAACAATAAAATAGTGTCCTTGGTTACAATATGACTGATTGGATAAATTACTTACTCCAGGTGTAAGTTTCCCATTTAATCACCAATAACAATGAGTGACAAACCTGTCCAAAGGATAATACGTCATACGATAATCTTAAGAATCACTTTATAAAATGCCGTTTACGATAAGTTATTTTGTGACAATTGATTTAAAAAAAACTACACTACTCAGAAGGTTTAAGTTAAGAGTAAAGCTGATGTCTGGCGTACATGACCAGCAGTCTTCTTCTGATTTTTGTAAGATAACAGCTGTTACCTTTAATATATCATGATTTATTTGACATAAACGCAGGGTGCATGGAATATGTGTTTCTAAAAAATACAAAATAAAAAAAAATCGACGACATGGCAAAATCAACTCCTAATGTATCTTTCAGAGATACCACCTTATTCATCGAGTGTATGCATGATTTAAACAATTGCGTCAAACACTCATATGTTTGCTATACCCTTTAGGTCATTTATGGTCACTGATAATGTATACTAGTAGACAAAACAAGCTGAAAATATAACTTATTATCAAAAAGACAGCAAAATTTTATAGCCCTCTTCGTGAAGTATATATTGTTAATATTTTTCCGTTAATTAGGTCAAGAGTTCAAATTTAAGTACCTACACTTGACATATCTCATGTAATTTAGCAAACTGTATCTGCAATATTATTTTGATTCCATCAACAAACAAAGGCTACGGCTTTTAATATTGATTTTATTCTATTTTATATCAACATCATACTTTAAAATTTAAATATTATATTTTTTTTATTAGATTTAATATGAAACAAACGATAACTATTATTGAGAAACACATTTCACTTTGCATGTTTACATCTTCCACGCTGCTCTGGGAGAAAAGAAAATGCGTAAAATGTACCAGCTGCTTCTCTCTGTCTGCGATGTGACTAGCAACCCATCACTATTTTAATTCCATTCTCCACCTACCAGCGCACTAAGGCTCAGTTCACACCAAACCGGCAGCGAAGCGGCGAGCACTTACTGTGATAGGATTTAGGGCTTTATCTGCTAACGGAAAACGACTATTGTCGCGTCAAAAACTCGTCTCCTCCTTTGGCCGCTGGAGCCTGCTTGTGGCATCTTTTGGCCGCCAGCGACGAAGTTTTTTCTTGCGTGTTAGTCATTTTGAGCATGCAAATAAGGCTTAAAATCCTATCACAGTGTAAGTGCCTGCCGCTTCGCTGACGTTTCGGTGTGAATTGAGCCTTACATGCTAAACGTGGCCTTTTGGTTTTATATACTAGGGCTCTGTCTACTCCGCAAGGGAAAAAGACGTGATAGTATGTTATGTACATTTCACTTCACTTCCTTGCTTACCAGTCAGCTACTTTTTTAAAATTTTGATTTAATAATTGTTGTTACAAAATTACCAAAATAATTTATAAATATGACGCCATAAGTAAAATTATATCCTCAAATATATATGCTGCGGTTAAAAGCCCAAAATGGTGATTTAAAAAAAAATTCTTTAATTACGATAACTGACTAAAATTGGACTTTTTTCTTGCATTCTTTATTGCATTAGGCATTCTGATTTTAAGATTTTAATACAGCTCTAAGGTTCAAAAATACAGGATGAAGTAGCGTGTATAAACTAGTTCTACAATATAATGTAGGTATGTAAAATTCCATACGTCGTTTGTCGTGCCGAGCAAAGTTATCTCACTGTGACCGCCGCCATGCAAAATGGTTTAATGTAAAACAAATGAATTGCCTTTTGTACAAGGCGCGTTTCGCAAACGCCGGAACAAATGCCAAATGACACAGTAATGTCACAAACATTGACTTGCTCGCGTTGATAGACCTCAGATGAACATGTGTGGTTTTGGGTCTACCTATAATTTGGCATACTGTTTGTTGCCAGTGGTATTACCAATTATTTTACCAACCAGCTACTACTACAAAAAATAATTAATAGGGTACTTAATTTTAATATCGTTATGCTACGGGAAGGGTTTCAAAATATGTACATCGGTGGAAAAAATTACCGTGTTAACCCAACATGTCTCTAAAATATAAACTACGATTGAATGACCCATTGAAAACGCTTTTGAGTTATAGTGACGTCACAAATGTAGCAATTTCTAAGCGTGATGTCAACATGCGTTTATAGGAATAGCTTTATTGATGTGAATTTCAAACGCTACGTAGTAGTAACATTATTTTTATAACTATTTTTATCTTTAGAGTTTGATTTTTCGTACTTAATGTATTAATACCAAATCAATTGTATTAACTATTCTTTAACAGTACTTTTCAATTAGATGCTTATATAATCAGAAACATTAATCAAAAACTACTTTTCATGCAAATACATTACTAATAGTAATTAGTAATGTATATATATATATATATATATACAAACAGTATAAAATTTCATGCTATTTTAAAGAGGATCCTGAGCTGTGAAATAGTTGAGGCCATATCACAGCTATTATAATAAAGCTGAGGATTAATTAGTTCTAGCATCACAGTAGTATCATAGTAATTTACTATGATACTACTGTGATGCTAGAACTAATTAATCCTGACTGCAATCAATGATGACAGCCAGGATCATTAGTTCTTTGGCATAGCTTTAATGGTCGACCCTCTGCTAAGCATAATCATTCTTGTAAATATTTTTTGTTTGTAGTCACCTTGTATAACAATCATTGGAAGGTACAGAATGGTTTTAGAAGATTTAATCGACAGGTTATTTCCTCTATTTAACTACTATCTTTTTCCAACTACACTCGTGTTTAGTTCACCCATCAGGGGGAAAAATTTGGAAAATTATTTCTAAGCGAATGCCTACGTCTTTGTTTGTGTCATATTTGTCATGTTATTTTTCGAATTTCTAGCCTAAGTCCAACAAGAAAAGTTGATCGTATTGACCGATTTAAGTATCGGACAGGGTTTTGTGTATTATTATGAAAAAAGAAACCAAAATAAGCACGAAATGTATAACTCAGTTCAGTTCAGGGACAGCATGGTATGCAAGCTTGTGCAATTAAACGCAAGAATTATATTAATGAAATATTTCTGTATAGAATTTTAGCATATTACCAATCGACTTAAAAAAAAGTAGATTTTGAATTAGTTGGAAAATTTTATATTACGTAGGTATCTCTCTTAAATCTTTTTACAATTTTAATGATTTTTAATAATAGGCAAAATAATAATTTTGCCTAAATTATTTTTAATATCTAAAATACGGATCACTCACGTATGACGTCAGCTATAGGCCGACATGTTTCGACCTAATCCGGAGGTCTTCCTCAAGGTGAATGTGAACCAAGACGCGTGCACAAAGCCGAACTATGTTGACCTGCTGCTAATTTCATATGCGAGTGACCCGTATTTCACATATTAATAATGTTAGTATCCCGCGTTAGTTATACTTTTAAAAAATTACCAATATAGGTATCTCATTATTTTATCTTTTGTAACTGCATTTGCACTATTTAAAATTACATGACATCGACCGCCATTATGGCTTAATTCATATGTCTCAATATCCCTTCTATATTACTAAAATATATAATCTCTTTGATCCGGTCTAATAATTATGTTAGGCTGTATTTCGGCCTTTCCTTCTTAATAAGATTAGGTTTATCGACATATTGGCACATAGAAATGACAAGTTGAGAGTTCACTAATCATAATTGGATTTTTGTACGAATAGTAAAGTTTGATGAGACGTTTGATTGTGTAATTTATTTAAAAGACTGTTCAAGACAGTTTTGATTTGATCGATGTCAAACATTAAGTTTAATCAAAATTGAATGAAAAAAAAATTATTTCAAAAGATTGGACAAGTCGATTGAATTAAAAATTTAACACCGGCTTGTCATTTTCGCCAGTTTACGTCCGCCATATTGCATTTTGCTGAGGAAAAAATACGAATCTAACACACCACATACCTACTTCAAACTAAAGCCATTTAGGCTACAGGCGACAACAGTGGAACAGATACATTTTTACATACATACATACATACGTAGGTGTTTTTAAACTGGCGACTCCGTTGGTCCTAGGCTGTGATTCTTCAAAGTCCGCTACTGTAGCTAGTGTTGGCCATTGATTTTCGTGTGTGTAGGTAAGTAGCCGACACTGGTGTTCGATTTTTTGAGATGCCCAATCTGACCTTTATTATTGATTGTGATCAATTATGGCAGATTGAATGTACCATCTGAAGCAAAGATAAATAAATAAATATATACGGACAAATCACACAAATTGAGCTAGCCCCAAAGTAAGTTCTTATGTAAGACTTGTATTATGGGATACTAACTCAACGATACTATATTTTATAACGAATACATATATAGATAAACATCCAAGACCCAGGTAAATCTGAAAAAGATAATTTTTCATCTTGACCTGACTGGGGATCGAACCCGAGACCATCCGTGTCACAGGCCGGCGTGTTGACCGCTGCGCCACGGAGCTCGTCTAAGAAGATAAGCTGGAGATATTCTTTTGCCACTTGACTTTTTTGCCTATAGAAGATCATGTAAGTACAAATTATGCTCACTCCTATTGTATGCATAAGTATATCTACTCTTTTATATTTTTGAAATCATAATATAGCAGCTAAACAAATAAATATTCATCATCATTATCATCATTTTAGCCGCAGGATTCCACTGTTGGACATAGGCCTCCCCCAAGGATTTCCAATACGAACGATTGGAAGCGGCTTGCATCCAGCGCATTTCTGCGACCTTTATCAGGTCGTCCGACCACTTGATCGGTGGGTGTCCAACGCTGCGGTTGCCGCTATGTTATTAAGGCATTGGTACATGCGCAAATGACCTTCAGGATATGGGCTGAGTTTTGAACCTTAGTTCCCCGTCAGAAAGTCAGCGGTAGACTGCCGCCTTTCGTCAACATAAATTTAAAAAAGGAGAATAATCTGTAGAATAAAAATTCCTCGGGAGAGTTTGTAGGTTGATTGGTATTGTATTGAACATAAAAATTGAATGACTCTAAAACAAAGAGTTACGTAGTTAATGAATATTTGCAATTAAAATCGATGTACGCGGTACTTTTTTAGTCCTCCTCAGCAAGTAAAGATTAGAAACCATCCTACAATAAATGTTTTTTTTTTTGGTATTGTGCTTTATGTTTGACTATTTTTATAGAGGTTGAAATGGCCATAGTCGAAATGGCCAAGGAGCACCCTTAAACAAACATTATAATGTTCTTTTAGCTGCTCTATTCTAAATTAAAAATTTAGAATCAAAGATTTCATCTTCATTCCATATTCTATCCAAATAGGTAGGTATATCTTAACAGTAATGCCTCATACAAATTTTTCGACTACTTGGAATAAAATTACTCAACATAGTAATTAAAATACCTCGTAAAAACAAATAAAAAGGTGTTGAAAGTTTTGTCTAAAAGACTGTAGACAGCAATCGTACTCGTACATTATTAGCAATTTGGTCGCTGGGTCATCGCGACTATTATTTTAGTAATTATACTTGGTTCATAATTGCTCGGATCAAATTAACAGTTGCAAAAAATATTTTGCATTGTTTGAAAAATATTGCATAAGTATTTTAATTGTTAAAAAAATATATACCTTCTGCATTAAATTTTTTAGTAATAATAAATTAAGGTTTTTTGTGTGTAATAAAAGTGTTTATCTTAATTGCAAATTTCCTTAACTTCGGATAATTTATGCGTTACAAAAAATTAAGTGTGTCTTTTGATAAAGAGTCCTTACACTTAATGACACCGAATCCGTCTTAATCGGTTAGAAAAACGTATATATATCGACGGCAAAAAGGGCTGTGGCTGATCTCATTTTCATCGGCTCGGTGCGGACCACGCGACACCCTTATTCCGTATTCATAAAAGTTTATCTGAACGCCTAAAGCCAATTCCGCGTCGGGTATACAAACCCTAGAGCCATAAAACACATTTAGGTGAAAAACAGAAACAAAATAGCGAGCCTAGACTCTATCTACCTTGTGGGGTAAAAGATGTGGTAAGTTTTAAGTAGAAAAATATTAATATGTTTCAAAGTAATGTACCTTTTCCAATGCAAATAAGCTTTAAAATGAAAATGTTTTCGTAATTAAAGGATTATAATATTGCGTACAATTTACCAAACTACTAGTCTTTCGTCATAGATTGAGACATAACTAAGGGCAAATCGATAGCCACTGTCCATTGTATTTTTATTTTTGATCTATACCGTGTTAGGGCGCGAATTAATGACAAGTATGACAACATACTTTTTTTATGAAGTGTATTTCAAAATCTTCTACATCACTGATTTGTACATTCGTTATGTTTGCGTAACACCGGCGATTTCCAACTAAGACATGTGGAGGCTGTGTCATGATCATCAAGATCGATAGACGTCCAAATCAATCGGCGTAAGTGGCGGCGGATCAAGCACATATCATGCAGCTCCCACAACCATATTCCTCAAAGAGCCCTAGATATGTCACGGTTGTTTTGGGTGACCACGCCCTAGCGTACCTTGTGGATCTGATCCACAAGGTAAGCTCAGGCGTGGCCACCCAAAACAAATGTGGTGCCGTACTTTCATAGCAAAAGTATAAATAAGTTGGGATACAGACAGAGTGCAGAAACGCTGCGCCAGATAGGTATAACTAATGGGCGCCAAAGCAAAGATAACTGCGTACATTTTTAAAGGCATAGTTCCTCCATTTCCCAAACTATTATTCTTCTTTCGTCATAGATTGAGACATATACTAAGGGCGAATCGATAGCCAATGTCCGTTGTACCTCAGTTTTGCAACAATGCCGTGTTAGGGCACGACTGGGAAGCACGCTTAAATATCATTGTTTGGGCCGCTCGTGACCATTGATATTGAGTTATTGTTTGTTTTGTTATTGTTATTTCATTTCGTTTGGCAGGATATGATTATGACGAAATAATTAGCTCGCACTGATTAGATATTTCATCACCATCATCACTTCAGCCGCAAGAAGTCTACTGCTGGTCATTAGATCTCTCCTAAGAATTTTCAAAATTACCCGTTGGAAGCGGCTTGCATCCAGCGTTTCCCTGTGATCTTGGTCAGGTCGTCTGACCACCTGGTAGATATTGGCGGTAAGATTTTTTAGCGAAAACACAAAAAGCCACTGCCATTTAAATTATAGTCTACGTCATTCACGAGGACGTAATGATTCTAGTGATACCATTACCATACATTCAAATATGTTCAGTAATTTAGAGATTACGGTGGAATCAATAAAATCACATACATAATTACATCCAACCCGTCTAGCCAGCGTGGAGAGTGTCGGCCAAATCCTCTGACTGCTCTGGCTAATATATGGCTCTGGTAGTATAGTGGTCGTGCTGCTGCAGTGGAGACTAAAAAAGACCTGATGATGACGATAAATAACATATACACGAACCCTTATAAAATGAACATTAGGCCGTATTTTGTTTGTGTGTTGTTATTTTTATATATAAACAACACAATAATATGTTTTACTAATAAATTCAATTCAACAGCAAATTCAAAATAATGACGAATTTTGTCAGAACACAGTCTGTAATGAAATATGACCATTACTCTTTTTCATTAATTTTATCTAGCCTATTTAATTACGCCATTCATTAATATCCACTTAAAGTATTTTGATTAAAAATGTAGTAATACTCGTAGTATATTGCGAACGCAAAATCAAAAGTCCAAAAGAAATGTTGTTTAACTTGACTTTTGAATTTGGAATTTGAGGTCAGTAAGGTCTTTGATTTTGAGTACTAAACTTATCTAGATTACATTTGTTAAAGATAAATTAGTTAAAAAACGACACAGACAGATTTTTACTTCATATATAATCTGCAAAAAATCATTTATAGTAACTAAAGGGGAATCATGAATTTTTCGGGATCCAGTTCTGCCCCCATTTAAAATACATAATTGAAAGAAAACAACGATATTTAAAATTTTGTTCTGCGAAGCCCTTGATGACCCTTCAAACTAGTTTTTGACTACTTTTAATGATAATTTTAAATGAGAATGTGAAGCTCTTCTTGTCAAAAACGGCCACCTTTGGCGAAAACACTAAGTAGAGCTTCTATAATATTGCCTAAACCTCTAATTAATGTTCTTTTTTTCGGATCATATGGTTCTCATATTTGAGCTGATTCTTCTCAGTTTCTACCATCTACTGGTGAACCCTGTAAACGTTTCATAAGCCCGTACTCATCTTTTAAAACATACTATCCCAACTATCCCATCCCAATCCCAACCCCAATCCCAACTATTATTATAAATGCGAAAGTGAGTTTATTTGTTTGTTTGTTACGCTTCCACGCCGTGATGATGATGATGATGATAGGTTACGGTACTGAAAAGGACATAGGCTATGAATCACGCGGGCGAAGCCGCGGGTAACAGCTAGTTATTTTATAAAGGAGACAGATTTGATTTGTTTCCATTGAATATGTTCATAAACTACTGGACCGATTTACAAAACTCTTTCACTTATCTATAGCTATTTTATCTGTGGGTGGTGGAGCATAGGCTATAATTAAAGCGGACAAAGTTGCGGGAAAATTGCTCGTGGAAAATAAAGTTATGTATAAATATTAATCATGCCAAGATCGTTTAAAGAACCGACAGCACATGATATACGTATGAAAGGAAGGTACATATTTGCTTATAGTTTTTCAGAATTATTATTATATTTTATTTACATATTAACAGAGAATTTGAAATATGGTTCAGTTGAATCGGGTAAACTTTGTCTTTGAAAAATAATTTCAGCAGTTTAAGTTAATTACTTCCACTACAGAGCTAACGTAATACATACAATACAGTAGCTAAAATTGAAGCAACACTATAAAAATTAAAACGCGTGGGAATTCCATTTCAGTACATGTCAAGTTGCATGTTATTTCAAAAAGTAGCTTGAGTTGTAATTACCCAGTAATTTTATTACAATTACCACACTTTAACATTGACTCTGCCTTAGTTTAGTCCGATCAAGGCTCGCATACGCCCTGGGCACGTATGTCACTTTCAATTTAATGAGCATGATCGAATTGGGCTGGCGGCGTGAGAATATACCTTATCTATCGCAGTAAATTGGCCTTAGTTTAATTACAAGTGGGTAAATTTTATCATTGAGTAATTCTGAGTTACCAATGGATTGTGAATTATCAGGGCAATAAAAATTTGATCGATTTGGTGAAGGAAAATCCCATGAACATAGAAAAATTATATATTTATTACTTTTTATCACATGACGCATTGTATCGACGACCAACGAGGCGTCGGAGCGTCTTGGCAAATTTGGCAAACTCGTAGCCAAATAATTCACCATCATGAAAAACATATTTTTAAGAGAAATGTTGTGGAAGAAGCTAAGGTACAGAAACGGCTGTTGCACCGATGGAACTTAATCGCATTTTGCGGTTTGAGCTGATTTTAGAAATGGTTCTTGATATAAGCCCCGATAAACTTAATAACTTGCATATTGGTACGTCAAACATACCGTAAGAGTACGTCATAATATATGGTAAGAGTATGCTTTCAGAGTTGTATCGTTATACCGTTGTTGTGAGTGTAAAGGTAAGTAAACAACGACAGAGACAAATGGCGTAGCGGCTTGTTCTTCATATAAAAAGCGCGACACTTGCAGCTGCCGCTGAACTTCAAAGTTAATCTTAAGGTGGCCAATTTTACTATTATTTTTGTACAACAAAGTAAGCAAACAGGCATACGGCTCACGTGTTCACAAGCATAGCTTAAGGCACATTGTCAAAAGTTTTTTAACCAACTTAACTAATTTATCATAAGTTAACAGCTGCAGCAGAATTGACGGCCTAACGGCACACGGCCCACGGGTTGCTTCTTTTCGTCAAAAAGAGAAAAAAAACTTTTACAACTATACTGTTTAAACCGATTTCAAAAAGGAGAAGTATGTTTTTTGTGTATGTTTGTTACGCGATTACATTTAAGTGATATTTTTTTGCTTGCAGTATAATATACTATAATAATTATTTTGAAAAAATAAACATAATCCCAAAAAATATATAAAAGGATGCCGTTCGGTTAAACTTATTTCTATTTTATTCATATGCAAATCAACACGAATTGATGAGAACTTTACTCCTCTATTTTGACTGAACTTTAAAAGTAGTCCTATAATTTTTTTTCGAAATTAAACCAGTGCTTTTCGAAAAATCAACAAAAACCTTAAAAGAATCATACACGGACGACGTTCGGTTTAACTTTATTTATTTTATTTTATCGCGAATCAAGACAAGTTGATGAGAACGTCAGCTTGAGTAAAAATAACCTTAATACTTTCTCGTGTGGTTCCCGGCAGAGTTGAATTGAACGGCGGGAAGACTTGGGGTCCTCCAAGTCTTCCCGCGGATGTCGTAAAAGGCGACTCAGGGAACATAAGCTAAACAAAGCTTTAAAATATCAAAGACGCCTCTCCAACCCGTCTGGCCACCGTGGAGAGTGTGGGCCAAATCCTCTGACTGCCCTGGCTGGTGTACGGCTCTGGTAGTCAGAGAGGGTCGTGCTCCTGCAGTGGAGACTGAAAAGGACCTGATGATGGTGATGATTTCTCGTGTAGCCCTTAGATTTGTTTTCAAAGATTAAACTTGGTTATCTTTGTCATATTGGCTAACACCGACCCAAATAAAACTGATTATAAATTGTAAATAGGTATGAAAGAATCAATATTTTATATATTGCGCTTGGTTTCTAGTAATTAAAATATTATTTTACACTTTTTAGTTTCATGTTGTATATTTACCTATAGGGTTGTAATCTTTTTTTTTTGTAAAAATAATTTTATTAAGGTTTTACTATAAGTATAAGAAAGTGGTGCGTTTTAATGCAGATGATTACAAATTACGCATTCCATCATAATCTCTTGAAATCGTAATTTGGTTGCGGTGTGATCTACATGTGGTTTGACTTTCTTAGTATTTTCTACATCGCAAGTAGGTAACTAGGTACTTGAACCTAGTTTAGTAGGAGCTAACAGCAATTGATTGGCTTTAAAATATACATGATCTCGATGGCGTGCAATTGGGGAGGCCTATGTCCAGCAGTCTTCTCCCATGTCTTACATATGCCTGCCAGACTTGGAAGTTCACTGCTAAAGTAAAGAAAAAAATCCGAACATGTCAACGAGGGATCGAGCGGAGTATGCTAAATATAAGGAAACTTCAAAAAATTCGACACACTAAAATAAGGAAAATTACCAAAGCCACAGACGGACTAAAACAGGCTTTAGGACTTAAATGGAAGTGGGCTGGACATGTAGCGCGCCTTCAAGACCAGAGGTGGACTAAAACAGCGACTCTCTGGAAGGGACCACACGGAAAGAGGAAGATAGGAAGACCTTACGCACGATGGGTAGACGACATAGTCAAAACAGCCGGCTCAAACTGGCTTCAGACAGCCCAGTCTAGAGAGGACTGGTTAACTTTGGAGGAGGCCTTCACCTGTAGAGGGGTTCTTGCAGATGAAAATACAAATTAAAAAAAAAAACATCGTAACAATAAAATATTTAGAGACATTTGCTCACCGTAACGCGGATGTGCATTGTCTGGTGCAAAGTGGTCGCAGGTAGACTAAGGTACTAGACAAATGTCAACTTAGTCTACCTGCGACCACGAACACTGTAAAGTGCTCGAAACGTTAGGTGTATAAATAATGTAATAAACGCGATAAAAACCGTATTAAAATAATTTTATTTAAAAGCATGCATATTATAAGAACGTGTGTGTAGAACGTATGCAGGACACAAGCATGCTCATTAGTAGCATGATTATAAACTTATTTTTATCCATGGCTGTTCACACGTGCTACTAAGTAGCACGTGCTCAGAACTAGCACGCTACTAAGTAGCATGTGTATTCGTACCATAATGAATAAGAATTCCCCCGTTGTCGATTGCTAGATAATGCAAATAAACTGTACGCTCCGTGCGTCAAATATTTGTCTATACACTGACGTATGTAGTCTTCGACTGAATACGTTTGAGGAAGCAACGTCATTGCTATCGAGCTTAGGTTTAAGGAAACTGAATTCCTTAGTCGTCATAATAGGAAATCATAGTTAGACTTTTTTTTTAAGTAAGTCCATAGTTCGCCTTTGTGTACCATATTTTATGCACTGACTAGATTTTTTTATTTTAGAAATATGTTACGTTAAGTTTTTTCTCTTACGTTTTACTTTTTGTTTGTTAAATTTGTACTCCATTGCAAGAAATAAAAGGCTTTTTATTTTTTTTTTATTTTTTTATTATGTCCAGCAGTGGACGAGTATAGGCCGATGATGATGATGAAAATACACATACGTAGTAATGATGACGTAATTAAAAATGTCATACACTGTTACTTAATTTTGCATATAGTTTTGTTCAATGCAAACTAATTAACTCATAGAAATATGATTTAACCCAAAGGAAGCAAGAAGAAAAGGTGGAAATTAAAAAAAATATTGGACCTCCCAGACTAAATTTACCAATTAGCCATTAAAATCACTATAGGAAGTTCAAGTTTTTTTTTTCATTATTTACCTTTTCTTTTTGCTTATTTTTATTCTATTCATCATCAGCCTATACTTGTCCACTGCTGGACATAGGCCTCCCCAGCTGCACGCCATCGAGATCTATCCTCGGCTGCTCGCATCCAGCTCCTGCCAGCCACTACGTAAAATACGATTTATTCTATTTGAGATTCTGATTCTATTATTTCAATATTGCCAGGTTGTTCAAAATAACTAGCTTTCACCGGTGGCTCCGCTTATGTTAAGGTTAATCATCATCATCAAAATTAAATTTGATTGAGGAGCCCGATGGTCCAGCGGGTGTGAGCTCTATGAGCGCTTACGTATGTTAAGGAACCCCTGGTGCAGTCCCTACTTGGATGGGTGACCGCAAGTGGTATAAAAATATCTCGAGCTCCTCCGTGCTTCGGAAGGCACGTTAAGCCGTTGGTCCCGGCTGTCATCATTGATGGCAGTCGTTAAGCTATGTCAGATGCCTTAAAGCAGCTTGAAAAATCTGACACCAGTGTTGGCCACTTACACATACGAAAAACAAACATCAAAATTAAAGAGCTTAGCTCTTGTCGGTGGAGCTCCCTACATCTGTTAATAATAAGGTTAATCGGGATCCATATTTTTTCCGGAATGAAAGGTATGTGTAATTGTGTACCTCATATGTCCCCAAAAACATATATGCAAAATTTTATCATGACTGGTTTAGTGGTTAAGCCGTGGAAGTTTAACAAACAAATAAATTAACTAAGAAATGTGATTTTGCATTTATAATATTAGTTGAAATATTTAAAAATCATATAAGAGGTAAATCACTGCCAGTCTTTCAAATCCCTATCCCTACTAATATTATAAATCCGAAAGTGAGTTTGTTTGTTTGTTTGTTACGCTTTCACGCCGTATCTACTGAACCGATCATCATGAATCCCTACTAATATTATAAATGCGAAAGTGAGTTTGTTTGTTTGTTACGCTTTCACGCCGTATCCACTGAACCGATCAACATGAAATTTTGCATACACATAGGTTAGGGTACTGAGAAGGACATAGGCTATATATTACGCGGGCGAAGCCGCGAGTAACAGCTAGTAGGCTATAAACGTCAAAACTAGAGTAATGGCCCAAACAAATTGGGACCCCCGCCACGAAATAGCCTAAAGAGATAATTAAATTACCACAGTTCTTACGTTTCGAAGCCAACCTCCAATGTAATTGGAAATAATGACAGCGATATACGGACAAAAAGTTACTAAGCACTGTTTAAGGTAAGCCTATATTTTGATAAAGTAATTGGCGCAGTCACAAATTAAACAGCGTAGAGATAGCTAAGTATTGTGAAATTTGAGATTAATTATTGATGGTAGCCGTTTAGATATATGAGATGCTATTAGGCAGCTTTAGAAAATCTGACACGAGTGATGAGCACATGTACACAAATCAAACAAATATTATGAAATTTATGCCACGTACCAAAAATAGATACTTATTACTTTTATTCGTTAAAATAAGGCATTGGGCTGATTTTCCCCTCCTTTTAAGTTTGAATAACAATCTACAAATATCGGTTTTAGAAGGTAATTGGCCATGGAGTAGGAATCCAAATCAAAGAAGGAATAAATTTAGGAGGAAAATCTGATCATGGTTGCGCAGTGTTCTTATTAATACACAATGTAAACTACTTTCTCTAAACCTCTCACTGTTCTCCTATGTTTTCAATCTCAAAGTCGTCCGATCTTTAAAGCTTGTTTAATATTTTTAAATAAATAAATCAGTTAAGTATAGTGTAAAAAATCCATGGATTTCATGGGTTTGTTTCATCATCGTTATCATTATCACGCCTTTTTTAGTCTCCACTGTAGGAGCACGACCCTGTTTGTACTACCAGAGCCATATATTAGCCGGAGCAGTCAGAGGGTTTGGCCTATACTCTCCACGCTGGCCGGACGGGTTTGAGAGGTCTCTTTGATGTTTTTAAGCTTTGTTTAGCTTGTGTTTCCTAAGTCGCCCTCCACGGGAAGACTTGGAGTGATCTTATTTTACTCTGCCGGGAACCACACGGCTAGGGTTTCTGTAACTATATCTTTAAGACTTAGATAATATTGTGTGTGCTTTAACCCTTATAATCAACAGCTTATTTTAAGTTGCATATTAATAAATGAGATGCTGTGTAGATTAATGCACATGTGACATTTTTCCATAATTTCCATATTTTGTGTAAGCATTTACGCCTGCCCTTGCATTTTTTGCATTTACCTCGTTCCGAACCTAACACGTCATTATTTGAGCTATGGACAGCACTATCCGTAGAATTATAATTATTGTGACAACTGAAGTGATTGAAAAATATATTCTTGTTTATTTCTTGATTGAAAAATGTATACCTTATGAGTTTATTATTTCAAATGCCAAACGCAGCCTGACTATGACTTATATTAGAATATTATTTCTTGAGACTGAGAACTAATTATCTTGGCACTATTATTTTGTTTTTGTTGGTCTTGCCATTACCCTGTTAAGAATTTGTTTTTAATGATTTTCGTTACCTAAATATTGTTACTAATGATATAGATGTTTTAGTTTAAGAGGAGCCCGATGGTCCTGTGGGTGTGAGCTCTTTGAGCGCTTACGTATGTTAAGCAACCCCTGGTGCAGTCCCTACTTCGATGGGTGACCGCAAGTGGCATAAAAATATCTCGAGCTCCTCCGTGCTTCGGAAGGCACGTTAAGCCGTTGGTCCCGGCTGTCATCGTTGATGGCAATCGTTAAGCTATGTCAGATGCATTAAAGCAGCTTGAAAAATCTGACACCAGTGTTGGCCACTTACACATACGAAAAACAAAAAACAAACAGTTTAAGAGGATGATATTTTTTTTTGTTTCTCGTTACGCAAAATTTTATATTGTTTAATATTATACATTAGAATGTTGGTGGCTTGTTGACTTTTGGCTACAAATAACGCTAACAAAGTGACAGAAAAAAATCTATGATTTTTTGAAGTCGAAACTTTACCTCGGGCACATGTAATTGATTGAATTTCGGGACCTTTTTAATTTATAAAGTTACTAGCTGTTACCCGCGGCTTAGCCCGCGTGATATATAGCTTGTCCTTCTCAGTACCCTGACCTATGTGTATGCAAAATTTCATGATGATCGGTTCAGTAGATTGGGCGTGAAAACGTAACAAAAAAATAAACAAACAAAACTCACTAATATTACATCCCAACTAATATTATAAATAATTTTATAATAGTATTGCTTTCCGTTCTGTCTTCTGAGAATTGTAACAAATGCATACGAGTCCAAACCTCCCTTTCATAATGTGTTCATATCGATTCAGATTTTAATCTCGTTTTCATAGACCACTTAAGTACTTTTTCTGTAACCCAAGGTAACTCATAATTGCTGTGATCGCTGCCTTAAATCAGGTTCATTATCATCGATAAATCAGCTGTGATAAGGACTTGGTTCGATAAAGCCTGTTTTGGTAACGCTACTTTAACTAGTATCCTTGTGTAATGTTACTAAATAAGTAGTCTAGTTTTTGTGTCATTGGTAAATTAACTTAGGTATAAAGATATTGTTGTGACACCGATTGGGTTAGTGGGCGTGAAGGAAATGAGTGCTTACGCATGTTAAGCAACCTCGGGCACAGTCCCTGATTAGATGGGTGACTGCAAGTGGACAAAAAATATCTCGGGCTGCTTTATGCTTTGGAACACACATTTAACAATAGCCATAACTTAAATCACGATTAAATCATAAGAAATATCTTAATTATATACTAAATTACAGGTAAGTCATTGAATTTTTTTCTGATATTACTGAGAATTCATTAAAATAGACGTAAAATTGCATTTAATGGATTTCCTGAATTTTAATTAACTTTGCTTTAGGTCGAAATTATGTCGTTGTACATATTTATGTGTAATTAGTCTGCTTTTAGATCTGTTTGCGTTAATTTGAAATTATTGAGCGTACCTATACATACATATATGAAATAATGTTTTTAGGTATATGAAACAGGCAACACGACATAGAATTCCTTGATGATAAATGTTGTGTGATAAGCGCAGCGTTGGACACCCACCGACCAGTTAGTCGGACGACCTGATAAAGGTCGCAGGAAGGCGCTGGATGCAGGCCGCTTCTAACCGGTCGTATTGGAAATCCTTAGGAGAGGCCTATGTCCAGCAGTGGACTTCTTGCGGCTGAGATGATGATAATGATGATGAAATTTTGTGTTTATATATATTTTCAGCACACCGTGTCATTAAACGATTCTTGAAACAGACAATTTTAGGTAAGACAAATTAGTGCAATGAGGGCCTAAGCCGGGTTAAAAGTGTCTACTGTGTGGTTTTTCCTCAAGACATTCATTACTTTAAAATTAAGTATTAAGTAAGTTATCATAGGAACCCCCGTTAGATGTGGGACAGCACAGAGAACAGATGTAAGTAAGCGTTGTGGCATTTGTTGTTACACCAAACAATTCGATTATAGAGGAATAAAAAAAAATATTGCTCACGGAAGAAACCCGTAAAAAAGATGTCGATTAAAGATTTTGTTCTTCCACTTTTAGGGATTTTAAAGTTGAGTTCGATGATAGAAACTCCAAAAACAAAACCGCATAGCTAACATACTACGTCAAGTTAGTTGTCACGATTCATTGACTGTCGAAGACTTGGGACACAGCCATAATTGCCTCGTATAAGGCGATAGGATCGCGCAACTCTGTAATAGTACACTTAATAGAACGTTAAACAGATTTAATGGATTATAATTCCTATTTGCTTGCGGCCTGTCGTTTGTATCAATCGGCAAATCGTTGGGAAATTAGAGCGGTTTTATTTATTTTTGACACCACTTTTTTCAGTTAAAACCGTAAATGGTTAAGTTTGTACCTCATCTGCGAAGTTATCAGCTTGTGGGGAACATATTGTAATAGACCGAAAGCAAAATTGAATAAAAAAAGTTTGTAATATTTATAGTATCTCGATGGATAGTTTCAATCTTTTGAATTTATTTTTAATGACAAATTAATGAACATAACAGATCGCTAGTACAATACCAAATACATTGTATAGTCAAAGCCCACGACAAAAGTTCACAACTTACAGTAGCTCAATCTGTGTAATTTTACCTACATATTTATTACTAGACTTTAGATCCCCGCAAAGCGCTAAGCTTAGGCTCCAACACCTACTAGTATTCACGTCCAAGTAAATCTCACATCAGCTGAGCAGTTTTAGGTTAGATACCACCAACAACCTTAATTCTGGAGTTGTATCCTCTATAAAAACAACAGTCTCGAGTTTTCATCATAATCATCACAGCTCTTCTTAAAGCAAAGATTCAGCATACTCGTACTCTTTCCTTTTGCTTATAGTACGCGCTACTGCCAGCTGTACAAAGCAACTCACAGTTTCGATTACATTGTCCACATTTTATTGCTGGCCAGTATTTGGTAAAAAGTGAAATTTCTCAATTACATCGCCAGGCTTGCTGTTTTATGGGTAAACGCCTACGAGCCGAGCGTGTACGCAATACGTAGCAATACCCTGCAACACGCGGCCTTGTGTCCTAAACGCCCACGTCTCTTAAATTCTAGAGCAGTTAGGGGCTACGATAACTTATAGAGTACATTTTTAGATTAACTAAGATGTCTTCTTAAACAATGTGTTCCGACAACTGTGTTGGTATGATACTCTAGCGCCACCCAGCAATTAATTCTTTTAATCCTTAAACACATCAAATTTAAAAAATCTAACAGCGGTATGCTCTAGTAAATTACTTGTAGTATTCTTAGTACAACTTTTCACTATTTTTAATTTGATAAATTAAGAGATGTACTCATTACCGCCAAAAATGGCTACGCATTAATCTGCAGGAAAAATAAAAAAAAAAAACTTGATATTCCCTTACAAAAGTGTTCAGCTCGGCAGGCAATATGTATAAAAATGTTGTTTTTTTTTTAAATTTCCAGCTTTAGTCCCATAGAAGTTGTTCATATTGGCGAGGTGAGACACCCAACTCCGACACAGTTGTCGGGACACATAGTATATACAGCGTATAAATTAATCTAGGCATTCCCCTACAGTGGCAACTCAGACCGTCAACATGAGCAGCTTTTCTTATGGGATACATTTTGAAGACAAAATTTGGCTAGATTTTTTTTCCTTGAAATTGCGTCCCCACTATTTGTATGTTTGCATTGAGATCGTTATCAAGCTATAATTTATGTAAAAAAAGTATCGTTTTACATAACAATTCGTACGGTTAAAATAACATAAAGGTTACGAAATTTGTATGATTTAGTAAACTCGTTTATTTTTTATTACCACCTAACTTGCAAAGTTTATGGGACAGAAACCTTTTGCAATTTAATATAAGACGTCATGATGAGGTACTGTGATACTATTTAGTAAGCAATATTGGTTTTTACTAAAATTTATAACTGTGAGAATTTCCTAGTATTTCTTCATGTTATTTTATATAAAGTTACAGATTTGATGCTCATTTAAAAGCAAATATAATTTGAATATTAATTAAATTGATGATACAACTCAGCAACGTAAGATAAGTTATTAGTAACGTAGTACTGTCATCAGCTTGGAATACAGTCAAGTTCCAGTACAAACTATTTAAGGCAGTAGTAATTGACACCCTTTGACACCGTCCGTTCATCACATCACGATGCTTCTGGTCTTTACTCATGTGTCAAAACTACATTGTCATCTCTTTATTTTATTTAATTTTTCTTTTGATTCCTAAACGTTTTCTTAGTATTTTAATCGTATATAGTATTTAGGTGTTTTTTCGTCAGGGTTATTACCCATTTTCAATCAAGCATTTCGTGTCTTCATTAAACAAATGTTAAACTAATCTAGTTATATATCAAACAAACCCTAGTGGGCGTACTAGTATTATAAAAGAAGGAATTCAATTTAGATGACATCAACGAGTTGGGATGCCGACCCTCCGTGGCGCAGTGGTAACACGCCAGTTTGCTACACGAGAAGTACCGGATTGGAATTTTGGTTTTTTTTTTTTTTTTTTTTTTTTTTATGTCATAGTACGGCAAACGAGCAAGTTGGTCACCTGATGGGAAGTGATCACCGCTGCCCATGAACAACTGCAACACCAGAGGTGTCACAGGAGCGTTGCCGGCCTTTTATTTTTCCCCAGAGGGGAGAGGGAGATGGGCCTCCGGCTCTCTCACTCACCGAACGAAGCATAGTAGCGGTAAAGCTACTACTCAAACGTCGATTTTCTGTGAGAGTGTGGTACTTCCCCGGACGAGCCGGCCCATTCATGCTACTAGCAAAAGTGATTTTCGCCGGTAGCGAGGCTCTACCACAACTAGAGGTGCGCGCAAATATTGTACTATATTTTTACATGTAAGTTTCCGCAGATCTACTTACAGAAGTTTTGCGTCAGACAGACGGCTGGCCTTAAAACTATGCCATATAAAAAAAGAGAAATGAGTCGAGCCGCCGTCAAGCTTTTGTTGTAGCAATGACATTAAAAAAATCGAACTTAACACTTCACTTGTGAGAGTTAATAACTCTCATGAGTGAAGTTTTAGGTTTGATTGATCTATGTGGATATAATTAGACATCAACATAACGCGTTAACATGTTAATTTGAGTAAGACGTCAGAAGCGGGCCCTGTTACACATACCAGTAGCGTTCGTGCGTATCGGTGCGCGTGCGCGGGCGCAGCACGGTCGCCGCGAAAATGCGTACAGTTAGGAGTAGGGTTGTTGTTCTTGCAATTTTTTGGATGAAATTATTTTTAAAGTATCCAACAAAAATGTTTTAATGAAATGTGATTAATAGAGTATCAAAAATGAACAAATACTACGTACGTACGTAATGTCAACTTGAACAAACAATCGAGAATCACTAAAACATAATCGTTCAGAGTATATTAAAGCAAAAGGAGCTATTTTTATTTATAAAGTAGTCAAAATTATTTACACTTTCCATAATTTTCAAAATAGTTATAATTATAAAGCCCAAGACAGTTTCTATAAGAGAGAAGATATAGTAAATACATATTATTAGATTTTTCCTCGTTCGCCGCCTTTCTTCGCTCGGTTTTGGTGCAAATGTGGCCTTAACTGTAATACTTTCAACTTCAATTATGTAAAAGTTGTGAAATGCAAGTTTTATATAATTGAAGTTGAAAGTGAGGACAATATTTAAATAAACCTTTTTATCACTCAACTTAAAAATTCAGGCAGCCCCAAAAAACCATAGGTACCTTCTTTTTTTAGAGCGGGGCGCCTTTTTGTGCGGGCCTCTTAGCAACAGTGTTAATCCGGCACTCATCATCATTTCGTGTAGGTGACACGGTCAGTCGACCATGCACACCCTGGCGTCAGAGTTCTTCGGAACCGCCTCTCGGCCGCTGACGTGGTTCCTTTAACGACTACTAGATGGCAGCCGGGACCAACGGCTTAACGTGCCTTCCGAAGCACGGAATCATCTTTCATTTCAGATAATCAGGTGATTCATGCCTGCAATGTCCTAACCAAACTGGAAACAACTTATCAAAGTATGCTTCCCGTGGGAATCGAACCCACGACCCTCTGGTCAACCAGACAACCGCCTTAACCACTGGACCACGGAGGCACTGACCTCGACTCATATTTATATTTCTGTCTTGTTAAATTCTTTATATTAATTTTGATTGACGTTCAGTTCAATTCTATTATTTTTTCCTTGTGTTAATAATTACAAATATTTTAGAAAATGCAAACTCAGCAACCCTACTAGTAGTGCAGTTGATCCGCATACCGCCATTGCTGCAGGTTTTATGGACCGTTTAGTCTAGCTTTATGTGATTAACCAAATAGAAGGTTGCAAATATAATTTAGGGCCCCACAAATTCAACTTTAATTTTAAATAGGCAAATCAAATGGGTCAATCGAAATGCAATTGGCAATATTTGTGCAAAGCAGTTATGAAGTTATTATTGCTAACTATGTTTGTAACAAGTCAATTGGTTTAGTCATAAATACCATACTAATCATTTTGCAGATACGATTACTATAAACAATTTCTGGCATAAAGAACACCGTAAAACAATTACACTTCACTTAATTTCTATACATAAACAAGTTAATAATTTAAAAAACAAAAAACCCGCCTGTATGGATAACTACAATTATTTTATATTTCACCTACCTAAGAACACTCGGGCTATTAAGACAAATCTAACGATACCTCAAATGTGAAAATCCATTCAACGGTTCTAGAGATACAAGGTAATAAAGAATATTACATACATACAAGATACGCGCTAAACACATAACCCTCCTGGCAGTTGGGTAATTAAAGAAATTATGAATTTATCAGATTTTAAAATGTTAAGTGTGCCAAGAATAATTTTGGTAATTTATAGGTTGCTGCTTCTATATGTTATACCTGCATTTAGAAACAGAAATTCATTTACTTCAATTGTTGATTGTTTATGTGCCTGTAAGTGGCTGTTATCAGTGTCAAAATTTTTCGAGCTGCCTAAAAGCATCTATGCTCAGCTGTGATGTGTTAAAGCCCAGGGTTTGCTGTTACGGCACCATTAATGCTGTCGTAATTTGGCGAAATTTTTCAGGGCCGGCTGCCTGCTTGACGCCAACCCTACTTCACTAGCTACAGAACCGCAGAAAAATACATATGTAAATGGAGTACTAATTCGTGTTTGGTGCACGGAATGCACCAAAAATCAAACTCAGTGCTTTCGATTCGCAATCTGGCGTATTACAACTTACCTCTAAGCCACAGAGTCTGTCAAAATCTTTTAATAGTGTTGTGTGGCAGTTATCATAGAGGTATATTCTGTGTTACTATTGCTCTAATACACAAAATATAACAATTGCCATCAATGACGTCATAAATAGATCCTACGATTTAACGTGCCTTACAAAGCAAAGAAGTTTGTTATTATCCCAGTGGGGACTACGCCCTTATTAGCCATTGAGCTCTTTAATATGCGTTGGTGACCTAACCTAAAAAAATCTGCATATCACTAAAAATGTCACAACTGTTAGCAATTTGTTACGTTCAAAATTTTTATTAATGCAAAGTTGCGTAGGAATCAAAAAAATGTTGACTTTCACATTTCATAGCGGACTAATTTCAAAATCAAATCAAGTATATAAATATGACGTAATTTTGATCGCTTTGAACCATTAAAGAATTCAGGGTAATTTAGCCCGTCGATTTGAACAATTTTTCCAATAAGATCAAAGCTGGAAATAAATAAAAAATTGTTATTAAAAATATTAAGCCGCCCGGTACATTTGTACGGGAATATCATTTTGTTTACTTGTACTATTATGTATTCTGTAGTTAAAGTTTCAAACTTACTAAACTTTTCCTATGGGAAAAATAAATAAAATGTAATATTTTTTTGTTAAATGGAATGGGACTTCCATTCCAAAAAAAACTTATGGAACGGCATTTCAGATGGTGTAGAATGTATTCGTCAACTTCCAGAACATAAGACGCGAGAGTTTCTGGACATGACTCGTCCGAGGCAAGCAGCACCCTGCAGACCTCGACGACCCTGGTAAGCAATAATAAAGAGTGCGAGGGAGCAGAAACAAAGTCCTGAATATGATAGCGGACAGGATGGTTGGAGCTAACTGCAGGAGATTCACTGAATCGCATGTTTTACATGACAATCGGTGAATCTTCTGTCGATGGGATATCACTTTAACTTTCATTTATAATTAGCATTTATAATTCAGTATTTTTATGTATGGACTCCGATTGCCTGATAATATATATTTTTTTTATATTGAAACGATCCCAACTCACGCCGGAGACACCGCATAAATTGAGCGACCTCGATTTCGAATAATGGGAATACCATTCGGATACTCAAAAACATCTTAACTAAATACGTTCCCAAATCTCGTTTTGTTAGTGTCTAGATAATAACTCAGGAATACAAAAACAGCCTGTGATTTAAGAATATCGTTAGTTGCGATTATTTTGAAAATAAGGACACAATCAATTAAATTTGTAGGACCGCAATTTTGACGTATTATCTATGAGCAAAACCGTGATTCTACAATGCATTTATCTCACGTAGGTTGTAATAATTCTTTTTCTATTGCATTTTTTCTCAGCCGGCTCGATTATTATGTCACAACTGCATAGCAATTAATATTTAATTAAATCTTTGGCCACAACTAGAGCAATATCTGTTAATCATAATTGTAGACCTTTTACAATGGAATTTAGGTTATGTAATAATTTATGGTTCCTTTATTGTCCTTAAATTTTTAAATGGCCTTAATTATTTTCATTTATAACGCCGTTTTTATATCCTTATAACCATAGTTCATCATCATCATCAGGTCTTTCTAGTCTCCACTGCAGGAGCACGACCCTCTCTGTAAACGATCTATGTATAACCATAGATTTTAAAATTTCGTCTTCTTATAACAAACGTCGAAGCCAGAAACAACAGAGTATCCGTAATATTGTGACAACGTGTCTGCTTATAGATTGACTTGTAGGTCTTAGCAGACCCACAAGTCAATCGACAAAATCATCCATCAAGAATATTTAGTTTCTCTTTACAAAATAGCAATTACCTGGTTTGTGTAATTCAAAATAGTGTCTTCTGGGTAAGCTCGCTTCACCTTAAGCCATATCTTTGCTTCTAGGCTAGATGATGTGCAAGAGTAAAACATTTCATAATTTATAAAAATCATGCCGTTATTTTTGTTAAGTACTTGATCATTTAAAAATGGTGAAATATTATTATTGCCTTTATTACATTCCATAACTTGTTCTTAGTAATTTTTCTTCTTTGATATAATACTTATAACATTAACAGGGCCTCCTCTACGGTGGAGAAGCAAGTATCCCCCATCGCATCCAATATTCCACCTGATAAGAAGGTTCCACCACGTAAAGGTCTGGGTATTCCTTATGTCCCTAAACCGATTCTGAGTTGGTGATGGGAGATGCTGAGAAAACAGGGTTAGGTGGGATCTTTCTAGCAGCAATATGTGTGACTGCGGCACCAAAGCTTCCATGGTTCATCTTCTGTCGTGACTTAAATGCGCTACCAACCGCACACTTCAGGACCTTAACGAAACCAATAAGAGGGCGATCATCGTGGACACCCACTGGACAAAACATATTTAAATTACCTGATTAGAATCGGCCATTTTTAGAAAAAACAAATCCCTTTATACTTTGGTGTGTTTGCTTAAAAGGTGTGGTACTTCCGACAAACGCTTTTCGCATAATTATTAGATGTAAAACATAGCTTGTATTATGTACAATTTTGTACACCTCTTTACAAATTTTTTACACTTTTACTTTCGAAAAGAGCCTTATGCAGTCTTTTGTCTCAGCACAATTGTATCTCATGACGCGCAAGTACATATTCCAATTTGAAAAACTTACGAGTTTATGATAAGCCTTATCCATCTGATGCAAGTTGTTTCAGAGAATCATTTAACACTTATCTAGATCATATACGTTGCCAACAAACTATCACAGGAAATGAAAATCAGTTCCTTATATGCACTAAACACTCGCACCTTCCTGGCTTAATCTTATCTTTTTTTTTCGACCACTTTTTGCTCAAAATTCTCCGTTCCACATCACTATATTCAGTAAATAGTCTGACGATCAGTTGCAAGATCGATCGATTTGTTAATGTATATTCTAACAGCAAATTACTAACATGGTAACTAAATAGCTTTATTGCTCGTTGAAATTCCATCCAGTTTTTTTCCGGTAGTCCAATTAGGACTAAAACTGCCAATAATTATTTTGGATCAAATAAATAATATTTGAATGAGAGCAGTCATTTAGAATGTTTTGATGCATAATAATTATCAAAACTTACATCGTTTTCGATGAAAGCTCCCATCGTCATCATTTCGTGTAGGTAACACGGTCAGACGACCATGTACACCCTGGTGTCGGAGTTCCTTGGAACCGCCTCTCGGCCTCTGACGTGGTTCCTTTTACGACTACCAGATGGCAGCCGGGACACCCACGGCTTAATGAAAGCTCCCAAGCGGCTTGGCTTTTTCTGACACTTCCAATAATAATCGTGATATTTCAACCAATTTAGGAAAATAATTTTCCTTCCTCGTAAACACTTTTGTCTATTGATAAACACCACGTAAAAATACGTGCAGTAGTTTTGAGTTGACAAACAGACACATGCGACGGAAGCATTCATTTATAGATGGTTGGCTAAATTTGAAGAAGTTATTAATTTCACACTATTTGTCACCTTGTCCCTCCGTCAAAAATAGTCGATTTTTCAAATTTTACCTAGTTCTGAAAAACTTGAATAAAAATCGATTGGCGACATAAGAAATAGTAATAGCAGTACAGTATCTAACTAATAAGCAATATCTGTTATGTGGTTTTGGTAGTACTGAGATAGAGTGCAGTGGAGTGTTAACAAGATCTGATGATGATGATGATGATGATAGCGTAAATCTAATGAAAAATGTTTCGTAAATTTGTACCGGTTACAATATTGTTATCTAAAAAAAAAAATCCTACACACTCATAAATTTTCACCTAATATCAAATTACCTACAAATCGCAAGGTTGATTTTATCGCATAAACAACTGAATATGAATTTATAAATGATTTTATCAATTGTTTTGACATGATAACTTATTTTACGTTGCATAATAAACTGCATAGTTACCTAATATATCATCAAATAATATTTAAAAGTTTATGTGAACATTAAGTTATGATGACTTAAAACTTGTAAAATAAATTAATGCATGTGATTTCTAGCGTGATGTATGTCAACCAGTTTGTTATAGTAAATCAAACTATATTTAGGGCAAACTAAATGTCAATGGTTGTTATGCTATGCTTACGCTCATAATATTTGAATGATGTAATACATCTGAGATACGCATGTTGATAATTTCTGAAGGAAAAAGTCAAAACGAAACGTTGAAAAGAACGGTGTTTGAGCTGTAGGTATTTAAATAACAGATGTAAATCCAGTACTATAACAATGAAACTTAAGCAATGTCATTTTTAGGGTTCCGTAGTAAACAAGGAACCCTTATAGTTTCGCCATGTCTGTCTGTCTGTCTGTCCGTCCGCGGTTTTACGCAGAGACTATAAGTACTAGAAAGCTGTAATTTGGTATGGGTATGTATATTAATCATGGCAAAAAAGTGGTAGAATAAAATCTTGAAAAAAAATTTTTTTTAGGGTAGCTCCCATACGTAAAGTGAGGGAGTAATTTTTTTTCTCTATTTACCTATTGTGTGGGGTATTGTTAAATAGGTCTTTCAAAAATATTGTGAGGTTGACAACACCATTTTTTGATTAAGGGCTCCGTTTCCGAAATATTTGGTTTTAAAGAGCGAATTTTTGTTAGAGGTAAGTGTCCCCCCCCTCTATCTGCTAAATGGTTATATATAGATACGTGAAAAAAATTACAGCAGTAGCATATATACTGAAGTTCAAAGGAAAACTATCAGAGCTGAGTAGTAAGTACAAACTAAAAAGTTATAGGCAACCAACTTATAAACTGTAAAGTTTCATACTATTTTCATTGTTAGATGTTTTTGGTCGTTAAACTGTAAGGTGCGAGTGTGAATAGTGTGAACTCAAAGTTGTCATTCGCAACTACGGAACCCTACACTGCGCGTGGCCCGACACGCACTTGGCCGGTTTTTATACATAAAGAGATTCATACTGAGTGATGAGATTTTAAGTTTTTGTACCTAGTTACTATTGATATGTTTGACTATAAAACGGTACCTTTCGACTCTTAAGCTATTATGACATTTTTCCATGAGCTCACTTTTAATTTACTGGCAATAAATTTCAAATTGGTGGCCAATAGATGGCAGGCGAAGCGTAGGTCGTCCGAGAGCTAGGTGGATTGATGATGTTAGGAAAATCGCAGGTCGAAACTGGCTACGTAAGGCACAAGATCGAAATGGATGTCATGCATTGAGAGAGGCCTATACCCAGCAGTGGAATGCAGAAGGCTGTTGATGATGATGATGAAATTTCAAATATATTTTTTTTGTAATTTAACATAACAATTATATTAGAAAATTAGACACACAATGTCAATAAAGATTTTATATGATTATCTTACGTTATGGCTAACAAAATAAAAATTTAAAAAAGCTAGCTTTTACTCGTGGCTTCGCTCGGCGCGCCAGCATAGCCCATAGTTTTTAACTGCACGTTGTTATAAATAATAGTACGGAACTTTTCGACCGTGAGTCCAACTCGCACTTGGCCGATTTTGTATTACAATCCTAACTAATATTATAAATGCGAAAGTGAGTTTGTTTGTTTGTTTGTTACGCTACAAATCTACTGAACCAATCATCATGAAAATTTGCATACACATAGGTGAGGGTACTGAGAAGGACATAGGCTATATATCACGCGGTCGAAGCCGCGGGTAACAGCTAGTTTCAACAGAAAATCTCTCACACACTTTTTTTTTCCAAAGTGTTATATTGTGTTACAATCATATCGTAATGTTGACGTAAATGTTTAAAAGTTTCGTACCTAAACTAGTTCCTAAAGTTTTACACTCATGTTGTAACATAATAATGGCTTGAGACTTTAACACTCCATCAAACTATAATAATAATCGATCAAATTAGTTGCTATCATAACTTCAAAGTGTTTTTGACATATGTTGACATTATATTAATAGTCATGATAAGACCTTAAGGCCATACATCAACCCTTGTTAGAGTTTCTAGTCAAATAAATACATATATTAAACATATTAGCAAATGCTAAATGTATCTTGATTTGCTTATACGTTTAATATGTGTATTTTGTCCTTTACAAGGCCGCGCGCGCGCGCTCGCTATCGCCTTGAAACCCGACACCAGTACTTTTTTTGCTGACGCGCGCGTTATCGCTTTGTTTATTTAAGTGTAAACAGATGTGAGCACTTATGAACAATACAGCGACTGTTCTGAGAAGCCATTGAAATAAACTAACTACTTAAGTACGTTGGACAGCTTTATGATGTTTACAGTATTTTTTGTCGGCACTTAAAGTGGCCATAGTGATAAGAAGATTGTTAGTTCGAAATTATATTGTGTAAAAAATATTTATAAAAACATAAAGTATAAACTTTTTATTTATTTATATTCTACAGTACATAAGCTTTCTTATAAAGATAAAATATAAGTATAGACCCATAATAAAAAACTGAAAATAGTTGGTCTGAATGTTACGTATTTTTTTTTCCAAATTACGCTCTACGAGATAATAAAAAAAAAATTTTTTTCGTCTTCCTACAATTATTTTAATTAATTACCGACAAAACTAAACAAAAACGACAATTGAGTGCATAAATGGATTTATACATAACTTATCATTGAAATAATAAGAAATTTTTGTAATTTGCATTGCTTCAATTTTAGGTTAGTGCGCACGTCATAATAAAAGTGAATTATTACAAAAAATATACAACGAAATACAATTATTGACACTTTTTGTAACAAAAAAAATGATAATTTAATTAAATTTACCTTTAATTTGCCTTCAAACACGATATTTCCTGCAAAAATCCACATTTTACGGCACTTTACCACACACACAACACACACTAATGGCCGACGACCGCGCGAACGACAGACTGATTTTCAAAATTTTTTTTTTCGCTCGCTACGTAAGGAATTGTCTCATTCACTTTACTCCTATTGGTGTACATATTATAGGACTTTGTCTAAAAATAATCCGGACAAACTAAGCCTTAGTTATTAAGTAATAAGGATTTAAACCCGTCAAGACCCGATGTCACGATATCGTGTCCTTGGTCTTTTGCGGTAAAACGGTTATGTCACGATATCGTGACAGTGGTCGTCGAGGGGTTAATTGTGGTAATAGCCACAAGTAGAGACCAGATTTCTGCCAGTATCAACTTGTTAAACAAACCATAGGGTAAAACCCGGATAGTTGCGTCGGGGGAATACTTGCGTCGGTTTCGAATTCTCTATGTTAGGTACATTTGTGGCATTAATGCTTGATTATAGTTAGAAGCGCTTCCCCCGCAGGCCTCACTGCCACGTAAACCGTTGGAGTGGGTGCACGCGTTTCGTCCGTGTGAGCAAAAATCTTCCGCTGCGAAACATTAACGGACGTCGAAATTATATTGGTGCCTAGTTTTTGTTGGATATCTTTATAATTGATTGTGGTTTCAGACTACATTTTGTTTCTTTGCTTACATTAGACCTTTAATTGCCCTATTAATTGAGTTTTATTGTTGAAAAGATTTTATTTATTTTCTAAATCGAAAAGGCAACTATCCGTATCAAAAAGGATAGTTGCCTTATTTATTGTGGCGGATAGTTGCTCTAAGTGCAATTATCCATAACCATTTATTCCTTAATCAACGAATATTTTTTTTTCACTTAAATGGTTTTTAAATAGCATTACAATGCTCGGTATATTATTAAAATTGAAAATATGTGATGAATGTATTCGAAACCTACCTGTGGCGAATTCTTTTTCATCACATATTTTCAATTTTTTTTTCAAGTAAAAATTATGCTATACTTACTTGTTTTAAATATAAAACAATATTAAACGCTTGCACGTGCCCATTCTAGGTAAACAGAATGCCTCGCAAGTATAAGCGGAAACCAAGTGTTATAAGTATGACTATGCGGCAAGTATCCTCCTAACTCTTTTTAACATTTGGCTACTATCCGCTGCAGTAGGCGACTATCCCTTTTTTAGGAGGTCAAATAAAACGTAATATACTCAAAGCCAGTATCAATTATGCTAACGGAATTGGTCTTCTATAAAAGACGAAGAACCTATGTTTTCGTATACATTATCAGGTATTATTAATAACGACCTATTTTTTTATAATTTAAACTTTTTGAAAAGTAAGGCAACTATCCGTGTTTTACCCTAATGAAACAGAACTACGTACATAATATATTCCTAATCCTATGTCTTTCCTCTTTAAAATATTTGTATAGAACTACAGACACACACTATAATATTGCATGTACTTGGATCACGATAATATCTGAAACAAAAAACAAAGTTTGTTATAGCATACATGGAAATTTTCTTACTCTTCAGGCAGTAGGGCCAATCAACAAACAGTTAAAAGATTTTTCAGATTGACCTGGGTCTTGGATGTTTATCTATATATGTATTTGTTATAAAATATTCTATCGTTGAGTTAGTATCCCATAACACAAGTCTCGAACTTACTTTGGGGCTAGCTCAATCTGTGTGATTTGTCCGTATATATTTATTTATTTACTTGTTTATTTATTTCCATCTATAGTTAAGTTATTCACTTACACGTTTCAAAATATTAATAAATCCCAGTCGATATTTATTAGCATTACACTTGAAAACCCAAATAGGTAGTTTGAAAGTTGTCAGCCGTCAGTTACGTGCTTTAAGTTACCGAAGACCGAAAATGGAAAAGAAGACATTATAATTGATCACTGATGAAGCAATTGGTTGCATGTACCTGATCCGAATTAGGCGGTAATTTGTTTATTGCTCCGAGAATGTTTTGATTGGGAAATTATGTTTTATGACTAACGACTGCAGGTCTTGTTAAATCAGCTACTAAAGTAGGAGATTGAAGTACTCGTATTGTTCAAATATGTTCCACTAGCTGTTACCCACGGCTTATCGTGATTTATATAGCCTATGTCCTTCTCAGTACCCTAACCTATATGTATGCAAAATTTCATTATGATCGGTTTAATAGATACAGCGTAAAAGCGTAACAAACAAGGAAACAAACAAATTCAATTTCGCATTTATAATATTAGTTAGGATAAGGATGTTACCTATTACCAATCGGTCAGATTGCGTAAATATAGATCCTTTGAGAATAGTACCCAATATGTATAACCTGAGGAACTAACCCAAACTATTTCTATACTTATATGTCATCTAATCTGGTGGTTGAGGCGTGAAAAGGTAACATATTTTTATATTAAAGTTATAATATGAGCAGCTAGAGCCTTGAGCTATATTAAAGAGAAAATTTTGTCATCAGAATCCCTAATCGAATACAGAATCGCAAAAATAAATCTTATCTTATATATACTAATCCTAACCAACATTATAAATGCGAAAGTAAGTTGGTTTGTTTGATTGTTACACTTTCACGCTCTATCTAATCTACTGATCCGATCATCATGAACTTTTGCATACACATAGGTTAGGGTACTGAAAAGGACATAGGCTATATATAACGCTGGCAAAGCCGCGGGTTTCAGCAAGTAAATAATAAAAACTTAGGAAACACAAGCTAAACAAAGCTTATAAACATTAAAGACCTCTCCGACCCCTTTGGTAGCGTGGAGAGTGTAGGCCAAATTCTCTGACTGCTTTGGCCACTATATGGCTTGGTAGTACAGAGAGGGTCAAGCTTCTGCAGTGGAAACTAAAAAGGATCTGCTGATCATGATGATGAATATAAGATAGTATAAAAAACCCTTAATCATCGTAGTTTATTTTTTATATATTATGATCATCTGTATTTTGTACAAAAAAGATTTTAAACTCAACCCTAACTAAAAACCCTTATTTGATGTAAACATATTCAACTCAGCACAAAATTAAAACAAATAACACTCTACAAACTGTTTTGGTTCCGGCTGCAACATTTATGCGAATATAAATGACAAATGTAATAAATTTATATCAGCTGGTCTAGATGACAACTATTAGCCGAGTTTACGTGTTGCAAGTACTGCTGGCACAAATAACATACATGTAGAAACAACACTCCGTGCCGCGACTCTGTGGCGCAGTATAAACACTAACGGCACCGGTATTGATTTCTGTGGACAACTACTTGTACTTCATAGGTATTTGACTGCAGTTCTAAAGATAGCATAAGAGAATTGGTGTCATGCAGGCATGCGGCCGTAAAAACTTTCGTCAAATTATATCATAGTATGAATCCTGTCCTAATAGCGAACCCTGGGCTCCCACGCAGTCGCAATCAATAAAACGCTTGGATGAGAAGGAGGAGAGATGGCAATCCGATTCTTAGTGGCGACTCTGATAACTGAGAGGCTCTGAGTTTGATTCCTATCTGGATATCTGTTGATGTATTAAGTATTGAAAGGTTCTGGAGCTACCTATAGAAGTTTGATGGGCTACACCACAGCTGAGGTATGACTTTTCGTTAGATACTCGATTTACCAACTCACACACAATAACACACGCCTTATACACAACACACAGAATATCAAAAATGAGGAAGCCAGCAAGGTTTATACCTATTTCAGGCATATTAAAGTCTATAAAATCAAGCCATAAACAGTTAAAAATATCAAAACCTGCATTTCTATCAATGATAAGAGCGTTATTCAGATACGTTGCGGCAGCTATAAAATTGTTTCACTGTTTCCACAAGAAAAAATAAAGTGATAACTTCTACTAGTGGCTTCTTGTTATTCACCCTTAAAACATCGGTACCTATGAACTATAATTTCTGTAGTTGTGTTATTTTGTGTTGCTGATTATGTAAAATAATGTTATCGGGCGTATACAATAAGTCGGGTAATTTGAGATTGCGTCAACGAGATTTTAAAACCTAATAGGTATGTTTAAAACCGAAACACACATTGGTAAATTAAAATTTAAGGCTAAGCTTTCGCTTTTATTAAACAGCCCATGCTCTTACGATTTAAATAGGAAAATAACTGGATAATTTCTTAATTATTTAGTTTTTAAAGTTACTCTAAGTTTAGTCTGGGAGAACAGAAAAAAAACGTAGGATGTGAATTACAGCTGCTTCTTTAGTTTATTTTAATAGTTTTATTAATAGTTATCAATCTAAGATGCGGCCAGCAATCCATCATACACATTTGATTCAATTTCCACCTAGTCGCCCAACAAAACGCTAAACGTGTGGCTTTTGGCTCTGTCTACCTCGTAAGGAATAAAACCTGATATAACTGCAATGTATATTTTTCAATTGAATATATAAAAACAAACGCAAATTTCTCAGCTGTATAACTGCTGCAAATAAAAGGGCAATGAATGCAAATTGCTATTGGGACTCTTAAACTTTTTCGTGGAAAAAAAAAATCATATAAAGAAAAGTACAAATACTACTCTTTACGCCGCTATTGACATAGATAAAAACAAAATATTATTTCTTACTCCTTATATTGTATGTTAGAGATATGACAAAGAAACCATTAACGATTGATTGACTTATAAAAATACATTAAAATTTTGCAATTGCATCAAAATCATGTCAATATGACAGCTACTCTTAGATATTTAACGTAGTTAAGTTCTATTTAGTGACGAAATGGAAATTACCTACTTCATTAATTGACAATTTATCACAATATCCTCTTGTGATGCAAATGATTGTATTCATAAGCATGACATAAATAAGTGAATATTTATAATTTATAGCAAGATTAGGTCCGGTTGTCGACTGCACGTCGATTAACGAGTTAATTTTTATCCGACTTAAGAAAAAAGAGGTTGTCAATTAGACATAGAGTATATATTTTACACAATTACAGAGATAGAGTATATATTGATACTCTAAGGTCCCTATATACTTATGTCACTATATATTATTTTTAAAAAATATATTATTTCTGGATGTTCGATACTAAGATGCAATTTGGCCGCAAGGGAATGCGCAGTGGTAGTTTTTTTTTAATTGTACCTAACGCATGATATGACACATGATAATACATAATCGGGCTGCTCACATACACAGTTAGCTATAAGCCGAGATACTTATATATACTACAGCTAAAAGCTATTTTTACATAAAACATTACTTTGACCAGGTGTAACCAATATTTCACATAACACAAACAAAGTTAGTATGGGGCTCGAACTGATTAAAACTCTATGGTAGATTTGGTCGTTTATACTCATTATGAATTTTCATGCAACATTTTTTTTTTCTTACAAAGCTACATTAAATCTTAAAAGCCATTAATTCGTAATGAGTGCACTTGTTCACACGGGTGTAGGCGCAAGTTTGAATTGAATATTAGAATATTAGTTATCTAGAGTCCGTATCTCGTTAATTTATCTTTGCCACTCGGCATTATAGCACTTGCAATGGAGTTAGATTAATGTGACTATTAATTACTTATCAAGCATTGTGTTTCGTGGTATTCATAGCTACTGCCAAGGTAATGAGATGTAGACTTACAATTTAAAATTAAGCACTATGATAAACTTTTCACGAGTTTTTTGAGTTATCTTAAAAAAAACTCACTTTGTAAAAAAATCTAGCAAAACAACTCATTCAATTTAAAATTTTGCTGTATGATGATCAACTATTCACGAGCTTTTTGAGTTATCTTAAAAAAAACTCACTTTGAAAAAATCTAGCAAGACAACTCATTTATGCGAATGTAACGTACTTTCCATCAATTTTTGTGGACCGATGAGGAGCCCGATGGCCTAGTGGGCGTGAGCGTTATAAGCGCTTCCGCATGTTAAGCAACCCCGGGCGCAGTCCCCACTTGGATGGGTGACCGCAAGTGGCATAAAAATATCTCGAGCTCCTCCGTGCTTCGGAAGGCACGTTAAACCGTTGGTCTCGGCATCATTGATGGCAGTCGTTAAGCTATGTCAGATGCCTTTAGGCAGCTTGAAAAATCTGACACCAGTGTTGGCCACTTACACACACGAAAAACAAAACAACAATCAATTTTTGTATAAATGCCTACTTACGACTATGTTTACAGTATTGAGTCAAGTACTGATAAGATAAGATTAAGAATAGGCAAACCTGGCTCATTGACTTATAATATCAACGCACAGCCGTTACATAGATTAAAGAAAAAGTATTTCTGAACGTTCATCATCATCATCATTTCGTGTCGGTGATACGGTCAGTCGACCATGCACACCCTGGTGTCAGAGTTCTGCGGAACCGCCTCTCGGCCTCTGACGTGGTTCCTTTAACGACTACCAGATGGCAGCCGGGACCACCGGCTTAAAGTGCCTTCCGAAGCACGGAATCGTCTTTCTTATCAGACAATCAGGTCATCATGCCTGCAATGTCCTAACCAAACTGGAAACAACAAAGTATGCTTCCGGTGGGAATCGAACCCACGACCCACGGGTCAACAAGGCAAACGCCTTAACCACTGGACCAAATTTTAATAACTTAAATATCTTTGCTATCAATAAAGTTATTCTCCTTAAACAAAATTAATATCGTTATAAGAATAATGCCACATAGTGGGTGGCGTCCACGGCTGCACCCATTTGGTAATTGCTGTAGACACGAGAAATTTAATACTGCGATAGAGAGAGATAATTGATTTTGCTAATGGTACATCTTGAGCAAACATAGTCAGGCTGTTAATAGATAGCCATCAATTTAATGTTTGAAATATCTTTTAGGCTTCATGATGTCATTAAGATAATAGTTATCGATATCTATAATGCAATTAAAAAAATATATTCACAAAAATGTTGAATTTGGACAGGGAATGGTTAGTTTATTCACAAGAAGTCCTACATTCGTTCAGTTCAGTTTATGAACGACTTTTTTATTTTAGACTTCGACCTTTACATGAAAGTGACAAAAAAAAAACAACTTCGATCGAATTAATCAACCATTTTGATGAATTTTTCATGAGACCTAGTTAAAGTATCTACTTTCAAATAAAATCTAAACCAGTCTACTAGGCGTTTTGAGTAATAGGGGACGGGGATGACGATATAAAATAATCAGCCAAAAGCGAGTCGGTCTCACGCACGAAAGGGTTCCGTATCATCTATACTAGTATTATAAAGCTGAAGAATTTGTTTGTTTGGTTGAACGCGCTATTCTCAGGAACTACTAGACCGATTTCAGAAATTCTTTCACTGTTGGATAGTTACGTTATTCTTAAGTGTCATAGGCCGGGGTAGTCTGCTAGTTATCTAATACAACATTAACTATCGCAAAAGATTATACTCATGCTACACCCACTGTACATCAGTTAAGACTTCTCAATTTAAACACACAAAGAGTCTTTCAAACTTTGGCTATAATAGCGTTCGCTGTCCAGACGTCCTGTCATGCAAGGAATTTTCTCGTTCCTTCGCTTTATGCGAATTTTATACATATACCGTGTATCATATATATAATAGACGTTTTTACCCGACTGACCCACCCAGGTCTTCACCTCTACCACACTGGTCTGGGAGAAAAAAAAAACGTAGAAGGTGCCAGCTGCTTCTCTTGCGGCGCAGATCGTAAAAGCCGATCGAGGGAATGGGCTTGAGGAATCATGTCAGTAGGCGATGCGGCTAGCGACCCATCACTATTTTGATTTCGTTCTTTACCTACAAGCCTACCAACATGCTAAACGTGGCCTAAAGGTTTTATAGATGTGGGCTCTGTCTACCCCGCAAGGGAAAAAGACGTGATAGTATGTATGTATGTATTTATGAGCCACCCAGAAGGAGGGTAATGTTTTTCGCGTATATGTATGTATGAATGTCCGTATTTATGTCTGTCCATTGTTGCCTCTCGTAGCCTAAGCACCTTGACTGATTTCAAAGTGTGAGGTGGGGTGTCATCACATTTGTAGTCTTCCCAGAGTAACATAGGCTATGTAACAGCAACAAAAACTCAAATATGCGGACGGAAACTGTCAAAAAAGTAAGTCGTATTTTTTATTTTTTTAAATAATACGTCTGGTTTTGCGATATTATATATGGTAGGATTTTTTTTAAATCTATGATGGTAGGTAATAGGGTTAGTACTCACAAACTTTAGACATCAAAAGTCTTCGTATAATAATAAATTCGTTTAAATCTCTAAAAAATATACTGGCGTAACCCAGACCTTCATAGGTTTTACTCATAAAAATTACTATAATTACATAAACTCGACTTAATCCTGCATTAAAACTACATAAATTAGTATTTTACACGAATGCAACATAGTAAACTGCTACAATATTTATAATCTATACTGGTCGGCGCAAAAAGCGTAACCGATTTGAATAGCGGTTGCACAATATTGGAGGACATGCCGATAGTAACTCGTTTCCCATATGTATAAGATTTCATTCACACGTCTCTATGAATGAATGGGTAATGTGGGTTAATTAGAGATGTAGGTGTCGTAAAATTGGCCCAATTAACCATTTCAGGTTTATTAATCTTTTAGTAGAGATTTTGGTAGACTTTTGTTAGATTGAAATAAAAAAAATACAGCGTTTCGTAAAAGTAATGAAAATGTATGGGTGTGGCATAGCAAGAATGGGCGAAACATTTTGTTTTATAAGAAATTTGTTTTATTACTACAAAAAAATAAAATAAAAGGCCAACTATAAAACTCAATCAAAACAACGAAGTATTTTTTAAAAATGGAGTATGGGTATGAATATGAATTTTTAAGACCTTTATAAATAAAAGTTTAGGGCTATTCATTCTGTTCAGAAACAGTTTAAAGTGCTTTTATAACGATCTTAGGTATATTGAATTTTACAAAAGTATGAGTACATACAAGTTTTTCGAAGTATGTTTCTAAAAGAAATAATTTAGGCAGTTCGAAAAAGAGCTTTAAATGTATAGATATCCAATTAAAGTAGAAGAATCTAAGCATTTTCATTAACTGCATGATTAATATTTCACTTAATTTAATCAATACATCGTTGTCGCTGCTAAAAGCTTACACAATTTATCAAAATTAAACCCACCATAATGATAATCAAAAAAGTAGGCGTAACACTATCAGCCTTGAGCTAAATTGTTCAATTTGTAATTATTTATCAAATTTTTGGCATTATGTGTGATTAAGATTGAACGGATACCATTGATAGATTTCAAAAGCACTGTTTGAATTTTTGACAAGTTTCATTACAATGTTCAAGGTAAGGGGTCGTGTAAGTTTGTCAAAAATTATGATCAAATATCGTGATATCTCATGAATACTTTTAATTTAAAAATGTCTATATTAATATCATAAAGAAGAACGATTTAATTATTTGTAGTTTCGAAGCCTACAATCCAAACAATTTTGTTTGCATTGTATGAGCTTTGAAACTACTGCCCGATTTTATATATTCTCTAACCTATAAAAAGCTTTTTATCTGTGGGTTACATAGGATATAATTTACGCGGGCAAAAAGAAAAATACAAGTCCTTTAATAAAGGGGCAAAGTAAAGATTCCATCACATATTTTTCTTTTGGATTTTTTGACACATTTCAAAGTTGAGTTATTTAGAACGATTGTGTTATCAGACAAACAGCAATTCATTGATGTGGCTATATAGTAATTTTATTGACCAACTTTACTTAGGTACTGCATAAAACAAGATGATCCCATTAAATATGTTTAGCCTTTTATTTGACGTAATAAATTAAAAGTAAACTTAATATAATGATTAACTCAATAAATTAACCTAATCATAATAATCAAAGTAACTTTTTTACAATTATTATTACTAGTTTTATTATTTTTGCTCATCATCATTTCGAGTAGGTGACACGGTCAGTCGACCATGCACACCCTGGTGTCAGAGTGATTTTATGCTGAATCTATAACTCTACCATCTGAAATTTGGACATCATCTTCTATACTACCAGACCCATATGGCTCTGGTACCTATCTTATATATATTAGCCAGAATAGTCAGAGGATTTGGCCTACACTCTCTACGCTGGCCAGACGGATTGAAGAGGTCTCTTTACTTTGGACATGTCAGTTCAAATTAGTGTTTTGATATGTATGTGCTTTGCGGCTAAGGAAGCTTATTCAAAAAAGGAGTCCAGCTTATAAATTGTAATTGACCTGTTTCATTTTGTCAAATTATATTGATGTAAATATTATACATTGCATAATGAAAATATTTTACAGCGATTTAATTACCTACCAATTATTATTGCGCTAGCTCCACAGGAAGCTGTAGGGCTAGCTCAATTTTTGTGAATTGACTCGATATATTTATTTAAGTAATTACTTCTTCTCATTGTAGAGCAGAATTTGTACCACCAAGTACAACATTATAATTTTTACCCAAAATAATTAAAATAAAAAAAAATGATAGAAATGATTAAACGAAATTATAACATGTTAAACCTGCTATGGCTTACAAAATACCCGATAGGTTTGTGCATTTTGTAACAGTTTATCTACAATAGCATTAACAAAATCACCATCATTATTCATTAATGTGATTAATGTTCTCATTACCCTGAATAAACAACGGTTAAGCGTAGACTGGCTTATGATATTAGGGTTCTGTACCACCTATCGTATACAATCTGAACTTAATATGCTTCGACCTTGAGAAGCTTCTAATGTCCTCCACAATGCGTAATTTTCATCCCGCAAAACGGTGTAACTCTACATTCACGCGAGTGGAGCTGCTGGCGAGAATACCTTATATTATAAATGCGAAAGTTAGTTTGTACATTTGTTTGTTTGTCACCTCTTTATGCTTTATCTACTTATCCTCTTGAAATTTGGCATATACATGGGTGTCGTATTTAAAAGGACAAAGGGTATCCGGAAAAAGTATTGTTCCAGTGGGATTTGCGATAAACCATTCTGCAAAATTTTACGCGGGTAAGAGCTAGTTATCCATCCATCCATCCATCAGGTCTTTTCTAATCTCCACTGCAGGAGCACGACCCACTCTGTACTACCACAGCAATATATTAGCCAGAGTAGTCAGAGGATTTGGCCTACACTCTCCACGCTGGCCAGACGGGTTGGAGAGGTCTTTTTGATGTTTGTAAGCTTTGTTTAGCTTGTGTTTCCTAAGTCGCCTTTTACGACATCCACGGGAAGACTTGGAGTGGTCCTATTCTACTCTGCCGGGAACCACACGGCTAGAGCTAAGTTAGTAAATAAATAAAACACAAATATTGGTACCCAAAACAACGCTATTTTTGGCGCAGCGGTTAGCACTAGCCTGAGACACGAAGGATTTCGGTTTCGATGGGTTTTGAAGTATGTATTTTAAAAAAGGCTAGTATTTAATCGAGTGACTGTAAATTAAATTTTTAAGGCGGCACACAATATATCAAAAATAATGAATTTACGTCATTTTAATAATAAGTGTGCGACTAACTGAGAGTGACGGCAAATTAGACCTAGGCTACCCTCTGAGGCCAAGTCGTTTTGTTATTATTGTTTTGCCCTTAATTGGGGACGCCTGTAGCCAAATTGTCTTATTATATTGAAGGTTTTGCTCAAAGTCGCCCTCTCTGTATTTCTAGTCGTAAATAGTAATTTATATGCACGCCTGAAGTTTTATTCAACCGTGTTATGATTTCCCTTTAAAATAAAGTATTGGTGTGTATCCTATGACACAAGTTCACAACTTACTTTAGGGCTAGTTTATTTGTGTGATTGTTTCCTATAATATTAATTTATTTAAAAATTAAAAGAAGTTGGAATTGTTTAAAAATAACTCTCGAATGAAAGGTATGTGACACACAAAATACGTAGCAAGGTCTCCGTAGTGCATAATCGCGCCTTTTATGTACAAAAGTATTTAGCAATGCTTAATGATTGTTTTATCAATAAAATTGTCGCTGGCCATGACAAACATTCATACACTCACAAACTTGGTGTAGAATTTTTAAGACTTAATAGTCCATAAATTACAAGTTTCATTTTTGTATATTAAATACACAAGTTATGCAGCCTTAATAACTGTGATATATGTATCGGTTTCATAAAAATAACAAAATAATAAAAAAAACCGTGCGCTAAATACTTTCTTGGTAAGTATAGTAGACACAATTTTTTAATAAAAGTAAAAAAAATATAACAAAAATACATGTTAATACACAACATAGTATATCGATTCAGGTATTTTATTCTGTTAGTTTAGATTATTCAATTATTTAAAATCTTTTTCCTTCTTTCACTTTTAAATTATTAATTGAATTATTCAAATTACTCATGTCTAATTCAGTTTTATAAATGCGATAATAAATTCAATTACTCAATTATTTCACCATGCACATGGGAAATGATAGTGGCCGCCTTTTAATAGTTTTATTGCTTTAATTATTTCAAGTACATTCTCGTTTGTAAAGAAATATGTTATGAATAATTATGCTATAAAAACTAGCAGACAAATTACTTTGATAATGGTCTCGGCGAAGCGTTGTGCATACATTTAGTTTTACTTCATTTGTTGAGATCAATTATTATTATAATCATGTTGTACTTATTAAAATGTAGTCTGGTCTAGACATTTACCAATACCTATTCAGGTTGAGTGTTCTGGTTCAGGAGCTAATAAGATTGCAAGTTTTTGAAATTTCGGATTCCATTAAACTAGTCGGTTTTCCAATGCAAAGTGACATTTATTCAATTTTTGACACATCATACTACAAGCAGATAGTTTCATTTCGTAGGATAGATGTCTCTAGTAGGTACATTTTCATACAAGCTTGTTACATTTCACTCAACTGCAAACTGACAAAAAACACTCAAACACCAAAATGCACGATTTCGGACGTAAACACTTATCACATCATCATCATCATCAGATCTTTTTTAGTCTACACTGCAGGAGCACGACCCTCTTTGTTTTTCCAGGGCCATAATTAGCCAGAGCAGTCAGAGGATTTTGCCTACACTCTCCATGCTGGCTACCCGTTTGACCAGCGTGTAGGCCAAATGTGTTCAGCCACCCGGGTAATCATTATGGTCATCATCATCATCATCATCAGGTCTTATTTCGTCTCCACTGCAGGAGCACGACCCTCTCTGTACTATCAATCATTATGGTAAAATCAAATAATTTTTCGAGTTCTCAACGTTGGTCCCATACGAAAAATTATTCATAATGACGGTCTGAGTCACCCCTGTAAGAGAATATCGATGGTCCATTTACACCATGTATAGGTTATACGTATACAAATCACAGAAATTTAGCTAGCTCCACAGTAAGTTGTGAATTTGTGTCATAGGATACTAATTACAAATACATCCAAGACCCAAACCAATCTGAAAAAGATCATTTTTCAATAGGAACAGACCGGAGATAAAATCCAGGACCCTTCTTTTCAAAGGCACTTGCAGTAAGACAGACAGAGGTCGCCAATATAAGAAAGCCAACATACAAATTTCAACCAAACGCGTTATACTCTGAGACATTGGCCAGCAATGTACACACCCTGCGGGGCACATTACGGCACAGATAATAACTGTAATAGGACAAGCGCGCCCACCACGACCATCAATGACCATGACTCGATAAATCAAATTGATGGTGTTCAATTGAAAATTACCGGCTGTATTGATGTTTGGCTAGATATGCTTAATGAGACTGGTTAAGTATTGATGCAAGAAAAAAAATATGAAGAGCACATTTTCATAAAATGTAGCGATTATATCTGAAATTGCAAGCTCCTATTGGGTCCAATGACCTGACCGGAGATCGAACCCAGGATCCAGCTATTTAAAGGCACTGGCAATACCACTAAGCCACAGAGGTCACCAATATAAGAAAGCCAGCATACAAACTACAACCAAACGCGTTATACTCTGAGACATTGGCCAGCAACGTACACACCCTGCGGGGCACATTACGGCACAGATAATAACTGTAATAGGACAAGCGCGCCCACCACGACCATCAATCACCATGCCTCGATAAATCCAATTGATGGTGTTCAATTGAAAATTACCAGCTGTATTGATGTTTGGCTAGATATGCTTAATGAGACTGGTTAAGTGTTGATGCAAGAAAATATTATACCTGCACATGAAGAGCACATTTGCATAAAATGTAGCGATGATATCTGAAGTTAAAAGCTCTTATAGGGCCCATAAAAATGTGAAGTAAAGTGTCGACGTTTTTCAACGTGGTTGATCAAAAACTGTATTAGACAGACACAAGTTGAGGGAAAGATGAAAGACCTTTGACTGTTAAGTTTTGTAAGATTTGCATAGATTTCTATCATTTTTAAAGCAGCTTCTTACACATCGTTAGATTTTAAAATAAAATGTTACTGTGAAAGAGGTTTGATCGAAGGTTACTGTGGTTTAGGTCTTGGATGTATATAAATATACATCCAAGACCCAAACCAATCTGAAAAAGATAATTTTTAATTATGAACATACCGGAGATAAACAATTTTCACAATGTCCCAAAGGTGAACTGGTAGACAATGCAAATAGCATTAAGTTAACCTTTTGTATCAATCTTTGATTGTGTGCAATAAACTTAAATAAATAAATAAAAGAGTTTGTCTGAAAGGCGGAACCCTAAACTGTTGCGTTTTGTTACATATATAGCTAATAAACAGTCAGCATACCTGGCACGGATCGACGTACATCGATAATAAAAGATTCATACTAAAATTTTTAAAATATGAATCTTTTCACATTCACAGCAATCAATGTCACTGTTAGTTGAACTTATTCTTAACTGTTTTTAAACTGGGTCTGACAGAAGCATCTGATATCCTAAATTTTCTTGTCAAGCAAAACCATAATCACAGTATTGTTTTAATATCTCAATCTAGCTTCCGATGCATAAAGCTTGCTCATTAAGAAGACAGCTATGCGAACCAGTTCAACTACTAATTGTCAAGAGGTCGGTACGCCATATATCATGTCAAACAGGGTCAATGTTACTGACCTGCTGTGGGTGGACCTATTCTCAAAGCATTAATTTAATCTTTATACACTGTGTATTGTAGTTTTTTGGGCATTCAATTAGGCTTTGTTTGTTTAAAAAATAATTATTTTCTTTTTGTTTTTAGCCACATAGCCTTTATTATATAGAGTTTTTTTATATCCTATCAGCTTTTCTCGCAACTTCGACGTCGTAGGTTTCAGTTTTATCACACAGCTTTCTTTCAGTCTTTTTTCTCCTGTCTTATGCTCTAGACTATCTGTGTACCAAATTTCATTTAAATCGGTTCAGTTATTTTGGCGTGAAAGCCAAACAAACACACAGAGTCACTTTTGCATTTTTAATTGTAGGTATGGAATACGAATTATATATTACTTTGTTTAAATTAATAAATAAAAAATCTAAAATTTCTTACAAATTTTGTCATTATAATAATATTTTATAGAAAACTAGCTGTTACCCGCGGCTTCGCCCGCGTAATTTATAGCCTATGTCCTTCTTGGTACCCTAACCTATGTGTATGCAAAATTTCATGATGATTGGTTCGGTGGATACGGCGTGAAAGCGTAACAAACAAACAAACTCACTTTCGCATTTATAATATTAGTTGGGATGGAATTTAACAATATTAAACGAATTATCTTAAAAATTAACCCGAACGCACCATGATCAGACTTAGATTCTTTAGGTTTTAAAAGATTAAAGCTATGTATATAGTACTACAAAGTAAAGCCAGTTATACATTCCTTTTTGAACCATTTGACCTATAGATACCAGAATATTCCACCATGTAGTCACTGCACCCATTGTTTTAAAGGTACTCATAGTAAAGGATTATAATATACATGTGCACATACTTATCTCAACCACCTTGAAAGAGTGCCAACAGTTATGTTTCTGTAATAACTCGAAACAAACGTTAAGACAGATTTAGAACACCATTGTTTTAGGCCGATTTTAGGCTTGAATTCCACCAGTGATATGCAATATAGCTAGCGGTGCTAAGAAGCGTTGCAAAGCTGCAAAACGGTTTGCGTTTTCCTACAGACAGAGCAAAGTGACGCGACGACGTGTGGCGAAACCTTGAAGGAGTGTAAGTATTGTGTGATGAGCCCGGCCACATCTGGTTGCCATAGGCCGGCACGGTAGCATGCAGTCCATCGGTATGACACCGTGGCGGCCAGCAATACGACACCGTCACCGTTTACCGGCAAAGTATCACGCTGGTCAACGGCATGCTGTAGAAATGGAGTCAGGTCCTAACTCTTCTAGCGTTATGATGCTGCTTACATAGATGTTGTTTGAATGACAATGCGTCAACGCCACAGGAAACACATGTTTCAACTAGGGTGTTCGCTAACCCTGGCTATTTTTCTCGCTTGCTGTTTGGTGGAAACGCAGCCTTAGTATTTCATAACCTGATGCGTGTCATATTATTTGTCTGATCCACTATCTCGGTCTCACGTTTTGATACCCGTGCTGTGATGTCAAAAGCCTTAAAATAGAATAGCCCTGATATTACGGTTTCTATCATAGAAAAAAATGCGACTTTCTGGAGGTTTCTGTGGTTATTGTAAATAAATTTTGGAGCAGTTATCCTCAACCTTTTGAGGTTAGATTTTGTATTATGATTTATGTTGGATATTAATCAATTATAGTACTATAATACTCGTCTGATGATGAAGTCATAAGGACTAAAGAAGTCAATCTCATCGTGTTTATGGGCTCATTTGATTTGACTTCACTAACGCTTTGCAGTACAGTCAAAATTAGAACTATTAATAAAAACCGGCCAAGTGCGTGTCGAGCCACGCGCAGTGTAGGGTTCCGTAGTTGCGATTTTTCTACCTCTTTTTTGGCATGATTAATATACCATACCAAATTACAGCTTTCTAGTGCTTATAGCCTCTGGGTAAAATCGCGGACGGACAGACAGACCGACATGGCGAAACTATAAGTGTTCCTAGTCTACTACGGAACCCTAAAAACGTATGCCATATTTTACCAAATGTGTACATCGAATTCAGATTTTTTTCTTCAATGATGATATGATTAATGTCTTTAAAAGTAATTGTATTCCAAACTCAACCTATAAGTTTTGGCTCTTAGTATGCTGGTTTAACTTAACATTAATATGCTAACACTAATATATTCCGCAAACACTAACAACCATTATTTAAATTACTCCGAACGTAAAATCCCTTTTGTCTATCAATTATTGTAACGAATGGCAAATAAATGTATTTACTTCACAATAACAATTCTGATGCAAATCTAGTTCGTAAGCAGTCGATTCAATCAGGAAACGTCTGTTAGAGGATTACTTAAAGATTTACAATTTCAGTGTTACCTCAGCTGTTATGCATAAGTAGTAAAATTTATATTCAAAAAGATTTAAGCATCAGACCAATATAATATGTTTAGTTTAAAGTAGTCCAATAGTTTTATTTGATTAACGACAACACAGGCCATATTTGACCTCTATAAAACTTCCAATATGTCAACAATAAAGATTTTCGCTTATTATTTTTTTATTTATATTTTCTTTATAAGTAATAGAATACAATAATAAGTTTACTCAAAAGTTAAACATATTTGATTTTTTTATGAATGCAAATAAGCTCGCTCAATCAAAGGATATTTGTCCGTATATATTAAAATATAAATAAATTGCTTCACTAGATAAATCAAATGAGTAAAAACTGTTCTTCGACTTACACAAATATTATAAAATGAGAAGTTACAGTAGAACCTGGTTTACATTATTATTCACCCAAATGAAAAAAGCAAAAGACAGAGAAATAGAGATTGACTTATTTGGTTCGGACAATGGCTTAAACCACACATAACTTAAATCCATATAGGTAAAATTAGTTAGTTAATTAGTCGTCGAAGAACTCTGACACCAGGGTGTGCATGGTCGACTGGCCGTGTCACCTTCACGGAATGATGATGATGATGAGTGGTCTTATAATAAGAAAGGATGGGTTTACCTTCTGTCTTTATCAATATACGGCGTGTTACTGCTGGGACCTAGATTTTATTTTTTTACTTCCTTACACATTTTGCCCGGGCGGCTGAACAAATTTGTATGAAAATGCCTAACTTACACCAGAATAAATTCAAAATGTAGCCTATACTTACAATAATTTCAGCTCAATATGTTAAGGATAGCTTTAAAAAAAAATTGTAATAAGATTTGCCCAAAACAAACGAACCTTTTTCAATAAAAGGTTATCAAAATCACGTTTAACACTTTAGTCAATCGCAACAAAGGTAGCCTCTTGGCGAAATACTGCCCTTTCTAGAACTGTAGCAGTAAATCAGTTCGTAATAGACACGACAAAGTGATATAAACCCCATTATCATACCTGTTTAGAAGGTTTAGGTATCTACAAATAATTCTAATCGATAATAGTCTAAAACGACAAACTTGTTCCGTATGATGTATAAGTAGCTTAAAATGCTTCTAAGTCGTGTTTTCAAGGCTTAATCAACTCAAGTATTCCTCAATCACTGAAATCAGTTTTCTGATAAGTAAAAATGTGCCTCGACTCATGACGTTTCGTCAATAGGTGCGTGAACAACTGTCACACAGTCAACTTCAAGTGTCTTTCGATGAATATATGTGGTGGAAAATTTGAGGAAATAACTTAGACTACAGGTATTATTGTATCTTCTAAATGTACTCGTATATCCAATGGCTGGGCCTCCCGAGCTGCTATTTTCTCATCCCTAACCATCCAAGCAAGTAGAATCGCAAACATATTTCTACAGTCCAACAAATTTCTAACCCAAATCTCGTAAACACTCTGGTTAATATATGGCTCTGGTAGTATAAGACAAGGTCGTGCTCCTGCAGTGGAGACTAAAAAGACCTGATGATTATGATTCCGCATTTGCTTATGCATAGCCGCTAATATTATTGGTATAAATGCATTCATACATACATATTATCAGGTTTTTATCCCTTGCCGGGTAGACAGGGCCCAAGGTCATAAAACCAGAGGCCACGTTTAGCATGTTTGGCGATAAGGTGAAAAGCGGAATTAATGCATTCATTAATCTAGAAATACTATTCCCGCATCTGTAGACCTTTGATTATTTATAATAGTCAATGCTGTAGACTTGTCTAACTGATCGGTTTTCGACACTACAAACAGGTAAATTGATTGATTATAACAAGACACAAATGTAATAACTAGATACAGAGCACGGGTAATCAGAGGGTGACCAAACCGAGGCAAGCTAACTATGTCTCTGAAACCTTTCGAAAGTTCTGTCGATATTAGGATGACTGCAAACACGTCGTTTACGTCTATACACATATTTCTTCTATTGCAATGTTTACCAGATAGTCTTGTTTGTTTATTTATCTAAGAAGTCAACAGGGGAATCTCTTACCCTATGGGGTATCGCTACAATCTAAGCTTACATCTTCCCGAGTGACGTATGTTATTATTTTTCGCAAAGGCAGTTGGGGTTATTTCAAACAATGCACCTGGACAGCTGGGTAACCATCTGTTTTGAATGTAATAACGTAGTTACTTTTGACGCAAGGCTAGTATATCGCCTATTCCTTCATTTCGCGAACCGCTAAGGTATTGAATTACCTCCACGCATCACTAATAGCCGATTCGTAAAATGTAAGATTTTCCAAGCAAGAGGCATTATTTGAGTGTGTTTTGCCAAACAAGATCTCGTCGTTGCTTCCCATGAGGCAAGATCACGTAAAGGTACGCACTAAATCGATTGATCCATTAAAAAGTGTCATATTTTCAGTTGTTATCGTTTGTATGTATCATAAATATAGGATAGCTTGTAGCTTTTGAACAGTAGGAAGTTTAAATAAACCCGCATACCGAAATCATAATTTACCTAAACGTGTAATAGCATGCTCTCTGAATGAACGTTTGAGTTTGAATGCAAAACTCAAAACAATTGTAGGTACCAAAGTAGACACTTACTTATCAGTGCAGGTGCAAGTGTGAATAAACACAGTTTAAGTGTATTAAACGTTCCTAAGTAAGAGAAAAGCCACTTAATTGTTGGTTGCTAACAGCCGATATCCGGCGTTACTTGTAATGAAGTATTGATAAAGTATAGGTTGAATAGCTTGCTAAAGATCAGTTGTGAAAGCACAATTTAAACGGTAGCTAATTCGAATGCACTAAGAAAAGTGCTTGATAATTGCTCAGTTCGGTATGTAAAAGATATGTGCATTTTTTAAATTTTACTCTGAAAAATATGATGACATGATGACATTATTTGAATCTGTAATATTCTTAATGATACTGATAAAGCAAATAAAAAAGCATAGAAGCCGCCTTGTGCCGCTGATGTGGTTTACCACCGTTGATCATCTAGGTGATATGATTGCCCAGCAGTGGGACATAAATAGCTAGAAAAAATATAGCAGACAATTCATTATTGACAGACTGACATTATTGACGAGCTCCGTGGCGCAGCGGTCAACACGCCGGCCTGTGACACGGAAGGTCCCGGGTTCGATCCCCAGTCAGGTCAAGATGAAAAATGATCTTTTTCAGATTGTCCTGGGTCTTGGATGTTTATCTATATATGTATTTGTTATAAAATATAGTATCGTTGAGTTAGTATCCCATAACACAAGTCTTACTTAAGAACTTACTTTGGGGCTAGCTCAATCTGTGTGATTTGTCCGTATATATTTATTTATATATTTATTACTATTGTGAATACTTAATAAATCAAGAATATGGAAACGTGCGTTCCAACCGTAGCGTTTGCACCTGTCCAGTCACCGTCATCAATAACTCTACTAGGAACTGTTATTAATATCTCAAAATCAGCAAGTATAAATTAAAGCAATACCGCGGAAGCTCTTACTCTAATCGCTCAGTATCGCAATGCACGCAATCAACTGTCAGGATTATGAATCTGGTGCTAAATCCAAACAAATATTGTAAATGCGAAAGTGAGTTTGTTTGTTACGCTTTCAAGCCCAAATTACTGAACCGATCATGATGAAATTTTTCATACACATAGGTTAGGGTACTGAGAAGAACATAAGCTATATATCATGCGGGCAAAGCAGCGGGTAACAGCTTAGTATAAGATAATTTGGAAAGAAATCTGGTTGAATTATAATATCTATGTTAGCAAATATACATCCATGTAAGCTACTCTGTGAGTTTAATGTGGTTATTCAAATAATGTTATGATAAGTACTTATATATTGTCACGTCCTTATCCCTCACAGGGAGGACAGACCTTAGGGCCATACGACTTTAAGGCCATGTTTAGCATATATGAGTTATTATAAATAGTGACTGAACAAGTGTTAAGTTATTATATATAAAAACTTTATTAGAGTAGACTTCGCCAAGATTGCAAACCTAAGGCTACTTACATTTACACTAAGATGTAGCCTATCATTTTTTTAAAACTGTAACACTACATTTAGGAATCTATGAATTAATGATAAAACAAAAAATCATTAATAAAGAATTAATAATATCAATTTAAATAAGAAATAATAAAACATTTTAATAGAAACGCGAATCTTTACGGCGCCTTTTACATCTGTTAATCGTTGCAGTGCACATAATTTACCATCTAAATGATATTGGATGCTTAATCGGAGTAAGTATAAAATGTAGTACATTACTGCTTTGTACAGTGTTAAAAGGGATATTAACTTTAACGATCTGACAAGTACCACGTGAGTATTTATAAATAGATATAATAATAAAAGGGAATATGCACTCAAAAAACGAGATCATCCTTAATTTGTGTGATTTAATAATTTTTCTAATTGACAAAAGTAATTTTTCTGTCTTTGCCTAAACTGTTTAGGACAAAGGGGACTTAATATACTAATGACTGCGCTTTGTCAGCACTCTAGTTCCTGATGTTACGTACTTACATTTTGATTCGAATAATTATACTGAGAGCTTCCTCGATGTTACCAATTAATGGTTCAACATGCCTTTTGAATTAAAAAAAAAAACTCAAAATATTATGACATTTGACCTGGAATGCTACTGATTTTAACTTACTAGTGCTATCTAGATAATAATTTTAAATAGTTTAGTAGGTACAGACATACCAACCACTTTTGTCATTAACATGCTAATCTCTTTATAGGTGTACATAACATATTATACCTTTTAACGCAAAAATTAAACTGCCGAGAAGCCAAAAAGCAAAAAAGTTGTCATTCTCAGTTTTTTTACCCTTGGGATGAGATTTTTTTTCCAAATTTATATGAGACACACCCTTTCTAATAGAAAAAGAATTATCGACAACTCTGTAAAAACATAATGCGTGGTCATACATAAAGTATTATATACTTATATATACTTTTTTTTTTTTCGGTTAAGATCGTATACTAGCAGTGCGTTTTCCATACAAACGTATTTCTCTATTTTCTCGCTGAAAACTGCTTCTAGAGGCACAATTCTTTTTACATACAATCTATTACTAAAATAGGTATGTCCCTATGTTTTATTTTTTTCTAAAAACCTGTTTAAAAGAAAAAAAAATGTACAAAAACAGTTTTTTTGGAAAAAATTAAAAATAGGGGCATTCCTATTTTAGTACTAGATTTTATGAAAAAAGAATTGTGGCTCTAGAATCAGTTTTCAGCGAGAAAATAGAGAAATACATTTGTATGGAAACCATATTGAAAAAATACTGCTAGTATACGCTCTTAAAAATTATACTTACTATGTAGCTATTGATCAGGATTGTGTATAGGGTGCTTAATTGGAGTGAATGTTACGAAATGTTTTCGCTACTTTGTAGTGTTTGGGATATTAAATTAAATGATCTGGTAAGTACCATATAAGTACTTATTGCTAGAAACTAGGAGCAATATTTAAGTGTCTACCATATTACTGTTTTTATTTTAATATGTACAGGCTCACTATTAAGTTGCTTTCGACATACATTTATCGCAAGTTCCGGTCGTCAAGAGACAATTATTCTTTTTGAACAAAAATATTTAAGGATCTTGATTCTGTTTAGTTCAATTGGATTCCTTTTTTAAAATACCTTTAAATATTGAAATACATTAAATCAACCAGCTTCAAAAAAAAGTTTAATTTTCTTTCTCCTCTATATATTACCAGTTTTAAACGGAATAATTAGTAGCGATTTTCTCGCAACTTCGTCTGCGTAAATATAATAACCTATGTTACTCGCAGGATAAGTTAGCTTTCTATAAGTGAAAGAATTCTGAAGATAGAATATAGAAGTTTCAGGGCCTATTTAATGCAAACAAACAAAAATTTTCTCTTTATAATATTAGTATAGTATAGTTGGTAGCATATATCCCGTATCCCTTTTAATTTATCACTATTTACATATCGATCTTTACCTATAGGTATGTAAAAAGCGATAGAATAATACGGACCAGAACAGTGGCGTAACCATACCAGCTGGGGCCCGCGGCAAATTCTTTTGGTGGGGCCTTAATAGTAAAAATCGTCACGTTGTACTTACTTAGTTTAATTTTAATAAACTTATATTTTTGAGCTCGCGGCCTCTTGGGCCGGGGCCCTCTTGGGTCGGGGGCCCGTGGCATTTTGCCAGCCCTGCCACCCTATTGTTACGTCACTGGACCAGAAACAAGAAGCTTCTATATTATAGCGTTACAATGTTCAGTCACAAATTGAACGTTTCGATAACATCGGAACAGTTTAGAGCCAAATTGATACAAATACCGGCCTGAAAGCTTGTCAATTATGTCCATTCGGACAATGGTGCCTGCAAGCGCTATTGTGAGAACCTCGTAAACATAAAGCAGTTTGTTTGTAGGCAAATGCCATAGATAACGTCAAACGCGTCAGAATCGGACACGAAGGGTTCCGTAATAAATAAATCGCTAAAAAACACGTTACTTGTGGCCTCATTAAATTTAAATTTCATTTTGTGTTTATTTTTGCTATAGCGATAGTAGATATAGACACGAACTCTGAGAAAACTTTACCTATTACGGTTCAATAGATACAGCATGAACGTCGGAATCTTAGTAAGTACTAAAGTTGTTCAGGCTTGAATGGTTTAATGCCTTTTTACGGTCTATTTTATATGTTTTAACTGTCTATCAACGACTGAATAGATATTGTTTCCTCATTGGAACAAGTATTAGCTACCAGATCTACTCAAATGAAAGAAAATTAAAGATATTATCCGATATTATTACGAATTGACTATTCCACGACCTCGTTTCTTGCTATTGTGAAATGACTCGTGAAAAGGCTGTTTGGTGGCTTGAAAATGATAGTGTTCCGTATATTAATATGGACATAATTGCCGTGTGGTTCCCGGCAGAGTAGAATAGGACCACTCCAAGTCATCCCGTGGATGTCGTAAAAGGCGACTTAGGAAACACAAGCTAAACAAAGCTTATTAACATCAAAGAGACCTCTCCAACTCGTCTGGCCAGCGTGGAGAGTGTAGGCCAAATCCTCTGACTACTCAGGCTAGTATATGGCTCTGGTAGTACAGAGAGGGTCGTGCTCCTGCAGTGGAGACTAGAAAGACCTGATGATGATGATGATGATATTAATATAATGCTATTAAATTAACGTAAACCGCGGCATATAATGAATTTTACGGAGTTCCGAGCTACTTCCATTTGTAAGGAAACCAAGAGATCATTCTAAATTTTGTTCTGTGAGGCCCATCTATAGAGAAGGCCTATGTCCAGCAGTGGACGTCCTGCCTAATAGAAAGAGGCCATAGATAACTCTTCAAAACTGCTTTTTGCACTTTAGAGTGAGAATGTGAAGATTTTGTAAGCGTTCTTGCCAAAACTCCACTTTAGGTGAAAATGTTAAGTAAAGCTTCACATTCACACTTTGAACTATAATAAATTAGCTGTTACCCGCGGCTTTGCCCGCTTGATATAAACCTAGTCTATGTCCTTCTCAGTACCCTAACCTATGTGTATGCAAAATTTCATGACGATCAGTAGCTCAGTAGATAAGGCGTGAAAGCAGTAACACACAAACAAACAACCCTTTGAATTTACTCTCAAAATTAGGTAGAATTAGAATAGGATAGTAGTTCATGCAATTATTTGAAGGGTTAACTAGAGCCCCGCAAAAAAAAATCTTTCAAACGATTAGCTTCACCTGTGGCTCGCGTTACCTATGTCAATCCCTCGGGTATGATAAATTTGTCATTCTTTGTATCCCAGATAAATTGTGAGTAAAATTCACTATGATCAGAAATTCAGGCGTGAAAGCGAAACAAACAAATAACATAAGTTAAGTAAAATAGCTTTTATTACCAAAATTACCATACCGAACTCTAAACGGTTAATATCGACAAAAACGTTAATTTAGTGAGCCGGCTCGTTGGTGCCTTACATCACACTTTCGTTGATTATAACCAAGATATTTTTCATCACTTCTAACTGTAAATGCTCTGTAAAATGAAATAGGGTTAAGGTTTAGTAAATTCTTAATATATTTAGGAATTTTCAGTGACTTATACCTTTTAATATGTACCTAATATATACGCAACTAAAAATTCAAATCTGAGAGATGATTTTTGTGGTTCCGTCCTAAAGGGTAAGAACCAGCCAGTGCATATCGGGCCACATGATTCAAGATTCAAGATTCAATCGTTTATTTAATATAGGTTTCTTTGAACTCTTATTAATTGTCATACTTGTGTTTACAATTTTTACAACAAAAAAATTTTGTTGACGTCAATAATTACTTATGGCTAAGTTTAGGCCGCTTCCAAAGCGGAGTGCAGAAGAAGCGGCAACAAACTGCACAGCGCATTTTCTCCAAGCGACGTCACTCACAATTCTAGTTAGACCTTATAAACTACTTATATATATATATGTGGACTGAGTGTGCATTGTTTTAATTAAATGTCATGATAAAAATTGAATTGGAAAAAATTTATGTCATCATTGAAATGTTAAATAGGTAAAATTTAAATAGCAAAATGTCAAATTATTGAAATTAAATAAAAATGTCATATTATAAAATATTATGTACCGAACGTACCAAACGTAATATTTCTGTGCATACAGAATTACGAGGCGTCTGCGCCAAGCTCAGGCCAAATATTGCCATCAGTAAGGTAATCTTCAGTCCTGTAATATGCCTTTTTACATAATAATCGTTTCACATAACTTTTGAATTTACTATCAGGCATATCAAGGTGAAGAGTCTTTATTTGCACTTTATTTTACATGTTGGTGGGCCATTAAGTATAATTTTATGACTTGTAAACCCTACATGTTACTACTATGTTCCGATTTTATCACTTACGCGAATCCTAAGACTTAGCTTGTAACCTCTTGATTTTCAAGCTGCCTAAGCCCTTAGGCAGCTGCTGGCTGGCAGCTGGCAGCGAATGCCCATTCGACTTACCTTAACGACAGCCATCTAATGGTATAAGCCGGCATTAACGGTTTAATATGCCTTTCAAAGCATCGAGGAGTGCGAGAAACTTTTATGGTATTTGTGGTCTTCCATCTCAGTTTGGACCACGCTTGAGGTTGCTTAACATGCGTAAACGATGCAGATGCCCACGGGTCTATTAATACAGTCGAGTGCAGATAAACCCGACAGCCTTACAATTTAAAATCTATTAGTATCATCATCACTTCGTGTAGGTGACACGCTCAGACGACCATGCACACCCTGGTGTCAAAGTTCTTCGGAACCGCCTTTCGGCCTCTGACGTGGTTCTTTTAACGACTACCAGATGGCAGCCGGGACCACCGGCTTAACGTGCCTTCCGAAGCACGGAATCATCTTTCTTATCAGACAATCAGGTGATTCATGCCTGCAATGTCCTAACCAAACTGGGAACAACTTAACAAAGTATGCTTCCCGTGGGAATCGAACCCACGACCCCCGGGTCAACAAGGCAAATGCCTTAACCACTGGACCACAGAGGCAGTTAATCTATTAGTAGAGGGGTCAGGTTTTTCTGCCCTCGACTACTAATTTACGTCCTTGCTACTTATTGTACTACTTATTTGCATGCATCTATAATTTCAACCAATATAAGACTAGCAGCATTAAATACCCACATTAAAACTGAGACAAAATAATTACAGCTTTTTTAACGTTCTAGAAATATAAGCAATGCCGAAGTAAACAGTGTAACGATGTCAAGATCTTAGATCTAATCTACTCGACCATGCAGTGTCATACAATGGCGAATCGAGATAGTTGCGAAATGTGACAAAAATTAGGCGTTGTTATAAATAATTGTGGTCGCGGAGTATTGCTTGTGGTTCGAGAATGTCTATATACGTCATATGTAGCGTTATTGTTTGTAAGTAATCAAAAATCTAATTTCTTGATATTTTATTACAGTTTGGATTTGTCTTATAAATTTTCGTTATATTTGGAGTTAATATTTAATCATATTTTTTAAATTAAAAGGCATCCAATACACTTCAGTAGGCCATTTATTATACATATAATAATCCTGCGTCCTTAACATGTGTGCGAAATGTTAACAAAAATTAAGCGTTGTAATAAATAATTGTGGTTGCGGAGTATTGCTTGCGGTTTGAGAATGGCTACATGCGATATATGTAGCGTTATTGTTTGTAAGTAATCAACAATCTAATTTCATGAGATTTTTTTGGTATAGATTTGTCTTATAATTTTTCGATATATTTGTGTCCAATATTTTAATCTTTTTTTATAAGTCAAAGACATATAATAAAACTTAAGAGGATGTCCTAGGAGTATGATTTCCATTCAAATGTATTACTCTATTTTCTGGCTGAAAACTGCTTCTAGAGGCACAATTCTTTTTTCATAAAATCTATGACTGAAATACGTATGTCCGTATGTTTTATTTTTTCTAAAACACCGTTTTTAAGATTTTTTTTTTTTTAAATCATTTTTTTTAAGAAAAGTATAAAAAATAGGGGCGTACCTATTGTTGATAGATTTTATAAAAAAAGAATTGTGCCTCTAAAAGCAGTTTTCAGCGAGAAAAGAGAGAAATACATTTGTATGGAAACCATACTGAAAAAATACTGCTAGGATACCCTGTCTATATTAATACCAACGCCGACAGCTAAACAGGCCATTAATACGGGTAGCCACCAGCTAATAGTTGGCTTTCTTGACATCTTCAACAATCCTTAGGAGAAGCCTAGGTCCAGCAGTGGACTTCTTGTGGCTGAGATGATGATGATGATGACATCTGTAAAAAAATATTTGACAAAAATTAGGTTTAATTCTGACTTTATGTATAATAATTGAGGCTGCAGAAAATTGCTTGCGAATTGATGATGAGGATTGGTTTGAGAATGTCTAAATGCAAATACAATATGTAAATAACCTGTCTTTAAAGAGGTGACTCTACCTATCAATGCCCTCAATATGAACTCATCTCAACTATTCTAATGGAATTAATGATTGAAATAAAATAAAAAATCCCAACTAATATAATAAATGCGAAAGTGAGTTTGTTGTTTATTTGTAACGCTTTCACGCCGTATCTACTAAACCGGTCATCATGAAATTTTGCATACACATAGATTAGGGTACTGAGAAGGACATAGGCTATATATTACGCGGGTGAAGCCGCGGGTAACATAAATTGGCCTGCCGGCTGAACACTTTTGTATGGGAATGTCAACTCCAATGTTTTTTACCCTTTCACGCCCTATCTACTTAAGCGATCATCATGAAATTTTGCATACACATAGGTTAAGGTACTGAGAAGGACATAGGCTATATATCACGCGAGTGAAGCCGCGGGCTAGCAAGTATTGTATATTTAAGATGAATGTATCTATATTAATCTATTCAATTTTTATTACATTTGGAACGAGTTTTATCTGTGTCTTATCATAAGAATCTATTGTCCTACATTTTTTATAGTCTAAAGTCTAGACGAGCGTAGGACTTTATTTCAAAAATCGATAACCATCTTAAATACTTCTTGGCAAATGTTTATTTATTGCCGTAGGGAGATATTGAATAAAATGAAATGAAAAATATTTTTGTAATACCAAATGAAACGATATTCAATATTGTGTGAGTTTGTTTATTTTAATTTTCTTTGCATTGGATTGATTATAATTTTCGATTGATTTTTTTCAAACTGGTTTATAAATGACGGAATAACAAAGTTAACATACACAAAAACTAATAATTTTACAAAATAAGAACTTTCTCCTTCTCTAGATTCGGTAAAAAAATATTAAAATTGGTACCTTTGTTGTTAAACATAATATTACAAGCATTGCTTTATCATCATGACCTTGGGCTCTGTCTTAATCTTTTGTAGAGACAAAGACTTAATAATATGAATGTATGATTATTATTCACTTAAAAATATGTTATATTTTAACTTATTTGCTTACAATACTTACGAAGAGCCCAATTAGTTTATTTACAAGATACAATATCAAACCAATACTAAACTGTCGCAATGTTAATCACGAAGAAAATATAAGTGCAGTGGCGGCCACGAAAAATGGTCCCGAAGTGGGCCACTCGCTTCCGGGCATTCGTTTGGTCACGAATTGGGGCAGAACTTGCAACACGGCCAGAATCCTGATAGAATGTTATGTCATCGCCTATATTTACAGCGAAATGTGTTGGCTTGTTGAATTTATCTGCGAACACGATTGTTTCGTATAAGGAATACAGTGTTTGCCTTTGATTGGTAATTGTTACTGTGAGAACAGGAATGATATTAGCGTACACGTAACGTTTAGTAAATAATTTAACATTTGATAAGTTGGAAATTTAAAAGAAAGTGATTGGTTGAAATATTTGTACATATCTACGTAAAATTGAGGAGAACGTGATGGTTTCATTAAATTATGCCCATACTCCTTCTCTGCATTTTCCCGAATGTATCCCCAGCTGTGATGTGTCGGTCCGGGGTAAACAGGAATTTAAAGAATGTCACGTGTATATCTCAAACGACTGCATATATGCAGACTAATATTAAGAAACATACCTTTTATTTAAATAAAATCAAAATAAAATGAAAAATAATATAATGAAATTTACCTAAAATTATAAATATAAAATACTGGCTACTACAAAATCCAAAACGAAATAATTATATAACTTAATTACTAACATAAAAAATCAAACCAATTTAAAAACTGGTTTATAAAGAGATTTAAATGCATCAAATTAACATACGAGAGCGGTCTGCGTCACACTCGCCATTGTTCTTGCTCGCCACTGTACAATATCGGTTTCATGTGCACTGATCTTTACGCTCAGCTTTCTACTATCATCGCGTTTTATATTACTATTATGAATGCTTATCAGTTGGTATTTAACGAAGAAAGTGTCTGGCTGTATAGATATAAGGTCAATTGAATGGTTAGATTTATACCTACTTTTTGAATTGGAGTTGCTTTCCTTTCATAATAAGTTCATTTTTATGGTTTAGTTCCTAAGTAAGATTGCTTATGGAACTGTACGTACAGGGTGGAATCGAATTCGTTAGCATACGCAAAAAAAGTACACGTTAAAACATTTCTTGCGTCAACATTAAATCGCTGGTTGTGTACCGGTCTAAAGTCACTTGTTTTGCGTAAATTTCACCGACCGATTGATTTAATACTGTCAAAATGAATTAATTTTTCGGTGTTTTTGGAAATTCAGTCCTGTTTTAATTTTAGTAAAGTAATAGCCTCTTTCAAAGCGTTTGAGGTTGTTATTGAGTTTTTCTTAAATTTGTAGGTATAATGTGTAATTTTAATTTACTCGAAAGTAATCTTAAATTACTTTCAATCATGGGTATAGTCTTTATATAAAAGGATGTCAATTAATTAAAAAATAATATATAGGTATTAGTGGCTCTCCGAGATGCAGACCTCGCTGGGTGGAATTATCGCAAATTTAAATATGAAATGCCACTAAACTAAGAGGCGCTTGGGTGTTTTGTGCCAGCTTTGGCAGTAACAAAAATTCCAAGAAATGAATCGACAAAAAGAAATCTATGTAATTTTCGAAGCTGCATACAAAATTTTAGGAATATTGGTTGAGAAATGCGACCTGTAGAAGAGAACAGCCAGACAGACAAAACGCAAACATTTTGCCCAAGCTGAACGGGGAGCCTCCGCTTGCGCTTTGCGGTCGCTCTATCGGTCTATCCGTCTTCAGCAAAATGCATTTTGTAAACTGTAACAGGCAGGTATAATAGGAGAATCTATAGGGAGTGACATAAATTATGACAACAAATTTAAAGTTCGAAAAAATGGACTGAAATTAATTTTACTCTTACGGATACTACTTCTACTGGAATTATGCTGCCTTCATACTAAAGCCTTAGTCGATATAGAATATATCTCCATGGTTGATATTCAATGACTTGAATGGTAGTGAAAATATGCTTTCTTGACAATTTTAGAATTTCTTTAAAAGTAGCGACGTTTCGCTGCCTCGTAGGAATTTAGGTACAAAACTTAAATTAAAATAGTGCTTGGTTGCTAGCCAACAACAACACCTACCAAAGAAGGAGTGTATTGTTTCTTGATTTCACATACCACCACCACATGTCTCAACGGATTTCGATGTATGATGCACTGTTAGAATGACTATATCAATCCAAGTCACATAGGCTATAAATATTTTGCCAAAGCAGTCTATTTTTTAACTTTTTGATGCAATGATACGCAAATCGTAACAGCTGATAAATAATTCATCAGATAATGTATTTCAAACCAAAATGGAAGTCAGGGAATATTTATAGTTAATATCAATGATATTTAACTGAGTACTTCTACCGCGCATTAGCTGAATATTATTTAAATAGAAAATGTTTACGATCAGACAAAGGTCTATCCGAATAGTTATGAAAATTAATATGCGAGGCGAATACTCGTAGCTAAATGTTACAATTATTTTATTACACGAGGTATGTGTAGGTATTTAGATAATTATTTTAACCACACAATTTATAATAAACAGCGCTATTAGCAAAACAATATATTATTAGGTTAATATATTCAAATGGTAAAATTGATAAGTGGAAGGAACTTGGGATTATTTTAGTTGGTGTGTTGCAATCGGTATGAAGTGATATCATCGAACAAAGAACTGTAAAATGAGGAAATATAACTTACGTATATTATATATAGTAATTTAACCTTTTAAATATACAAGCTTTTATTTAATTTGCCCTGTTGTCTGTCTCTTCCTCACCTGAGCGTTTTCTCGGTTGCATCGTCAGCAGTGAAGCCGAGGTTCGGTATTGTGACAATATTCAAGCTAAAAAGAGCATAATTGTTACGGCCAGGCGTCAGCCGTGGGCCCTGTAAGTCTGTGTGGGTCAAAAATCCTAAGATTAAAAAAGATACCTACAATTATCCAATTTTGAATAAAAATCTTTGTCTTTGACTTTGAAATAAACAACTTACATATATTTGCATACTCATGGAAATTAGATGACAATACATATGTGTTAAGAAGTCAAGAGGTATCCTAATGATGGATCAGAAGGTGGCTATAAGGACTCCTGAACGAAACAATTTAAACCTAGTGTTTACTCAGCTCATTTGATCTGAGCTGTGTTAAAGAGATTTTTACAGTAGGTATGAATAAAAGCTTAAAGGATAATTTATGATTGAGTACTGACCAACAAGTTATTTTATCGTATTATATAAACAAAAAATATCATTTTCACAATCACTATTACGAAAATTATAAAATCATTTGTACTACAAAACTCTTTTTAAGGATGACGCGGTATATCATCGCATATTGCAACGTGTTGTACCTACGCTTAGCGTAACAAGTTGAACAGAAAATTAATACAAGATATTATAAGTTTTTACCAGCCAAGCGTGAGTCGGATTCGCAAAGCAAGGATTTTATAAAATCGTACTCTATTTAACAATAAAAACGGCCAAAAACACGTGTCTTCTATTTTGCCCCCTTATACTTTTAATTGTTATTTTATTAGTTGTTGTTACAGCACCAATAGATTTATCCAAATTCTGTGAAGATGTCAAGTCTAACTTAGACGCCTCAATAGATAAAGCCTTGTGACGAAACCCTAAAATGAGCTTTCAAAACTTACACACATTATTTTGAACGAGGTCAAATAAACAACAGCTTCGAATTTCAAAACCTAGAAAAACAGTAATCTAGACAGTAATATTACAAAAAATCGTCACACTAGGTTCTCGCCAAAATTGTATTAGTACGGCTAATAATATCATCAACCATTACCGTTATTGCAAGACGATGTAGCGAAAATGTACACACGTAATGAGTGTATTACTACATTAGGATCCTAAGCAAAAACCATTGCAAATGGACATTAACCTAAGGGTGCTCGTGCACACTTAGATCTCAGTAAAGTACTCACCGAAATAATATTATTAGGATTGAGTGTAAAAGATTCTTTATTTCCACAAACAAGTGAAGAGTAGGTGTGTTGGTAGCATTTTCCTTACTATGTTATTTGAATGCTACAATAGCAAAGGAAGGTTTCTGAAAATGACCATACGTGAGTCAGGTAACCATCAGAGAGCCAGCTATGATCGAAACTAGCTTCATTCAGTTATTTATTCTTTTACTCCTAAATCAGATGGAGGAGTTATAATTTATCCTATTCTATAAGTAATTGTTATATTGTAATAAAATTATATATCTCATGAAAAATACTATTGTTGATATTAAAATAATTATTCCTGATTATAATAGATTTGCTGTAAGAGAATATGTACAAAATATGCTGAAAAATGGAAAACTTCAATGCCAATAAGATTTCTTATTGAGAAAGATTAGAAGAGGAAAAAAACATAAGCCACTAGCATAATGAATCGAAAAATAGGTCTAAAAGGTTCTCAAATAAAAACGCACTGGCAGCGACGGATGTTTATATGGCGAAATGTTTTGTTTTATTTTGTTTTTTGCATGTGTATGTGGCCAATACATACACTCACACGATAAATAAAACTGTTGTTGTGGGCGAAATGATAATGACCATGTATTTAATATGTTGATCTCTCTTTTCAAATAGTCTTTTTTTTTTTTTTTTATTTCAGATGACGGCAAACGAGCAAGCGGGTCACCTGATGGTAAGTGATCACCGCTGCCCATGGACTAATGTAACACCAGGGGTATAACAAGAGCGTTGCCGGCCTTTTGTTTTCCCTCTCCAGAGGGGAGGGGGGATGGGCCTCCGGCTCTCTCACTCACCGAACGAAGCATAGAAGCTGTAAAACTACTACTCAAACGTCGATTTTCTGTGAGAGTGTGGTACTTCCCCGGACAAGCCGGCCCATTCATGCTACCAGCTGAAGTGATTTTCGCCGGTAGCGTGGCTCTACCACAAGATATCTTAGATATATTCAAGGAGCTCGAGGGCCCAGTAGCAAGTAAGCAACCCCGGGTGTGGTCTCCACTGGAATAGGTGATCACATCATCATCATCAGGACCTTTTTAGTCTCCTCTACTAGCCACACATTAGCCAGAGCAGTCAGAGGATTTGGCCTACACTCCCACGCTGGCCAGACTAGTGATCACAACTGGCGTAAAAATCTTGAGCTTCTTCGTATTTTGGAAGGCACGTTAGTGAGTTGATACAGGCTGTCATCATATAGTGTAGTCGTTTAGCTTTGTTAAATTCCTTTAGGCTGCTTGAAAAATCTGACACCTACTCGTATGTTGGCCACTTATACTCGCCAAACTGTGACTAGGTTTAAGCGTTAGTAAAGAAACATATAAATATTATTACCTCTTTATCCCTTGCGGGGAAGACAGAGCCCAATGTCATAAAATCCAATGGCCATGTTTAGCACGTTAATGGGTGTTAAGCTGGTAAGCGGATAGTGATGGGTTGCTAGCTGCATCGCCTATAACGCGATTCCTTAAATTTTCGGTAAACAAACCTTTAATGAAACACGAGTTAAAGCTTGGACATTCGTGCATACAGTACGATAAATTTTATTGCAAAATTATTTTGCTCCTAAAAGTAATTTATGATAAAATACTAGTTTTTGCCGGCGGCTTTAAGAAGCAAATACATTCATGAGAATCCTTAAACCTTACCCTAATCTCTATATGATATTTAAGAGTTACGCATTATCGGTGTCACGGTGTGGAATTTACATACATACATACTATCACGTCTTTCTGACTTGCGGGGTAGGCAGAGTCCAGGCCTGTAAAATCTTAAGGCCCCGTTTTGGTGGGCTTGTAGGTGAGAACGGAATCAAACAAGTAATGGTTTGCTAACCGTATCGTCTATTAACATGATTCCTGACGCCCATTCCCTCGATCGGCTTGTCTGGGAGAAAAGAAAAAACGTAGAATGTACCAGCTGCTTCCCTTCCCGCGCAGATCGTGTGGAATTTTACTAACAAAATTTCTGCTGGAATAGAAATAATGAACTAGCCATTGTACAAGCTATTAAAAAAGCCACGGCAATCCTCTAAGTTTGATTGTACTACAGCCTCCGGTACACGTATACTCCAGTAGACGGTAGAATACTGACTATGATCTATACCAGTGTAAATAGCAACGGTAGAGTACTACTACTACTACTTGCCTTTCCCCATCACTGCCTTGACTCTACTCTACCATGCACTCTACCAATATTTGTTTACTCTACCCACATTATACACTTAAAAGACTAAAGGACTTGTGACAGTCATAGGGGTTTAACTCTACTAACAAAATTCAAATACATGTAGACATCTACTTTACCAAAACTGGTAGAGTTACCCAAATTGGTAGTGCAGTAGGTTAGTTTACTCTGTTCCTACTCTACGCGTATACCGAAAGCTTACCAGTTCAGAAGTATAAGGCCATAAAAACAAATCACCTAAAATTAGGCCACTCGAGGATTGAACCGAAAACCCTTCAGTTACACTACACATCGTGCTTAGTGACCGCTTGACATCTCAAAATTATCATCATGGTCAGGTATTTTCTAGTCTCCACTACAGGAGCACGACCCCCTCTATAATACCAGTGCCATATGTTAGCTAGAGCAGTCAGAAAATTTGGCATAAACTCTCCACGCTGACGGGAGCTTGGAGAGGTCTTTTTGATGTTAATAAGCTTTGTTTAGCTTGTGTTTCCTAAGTCGTCTTCTACGACATCTACGGGAAGACTGGGAGTGGTCCTATTCTATTCTGTCGGGAACTATACGACATCTACCGGGAACCACTTTGGGAATTTCACAATAATGATAATCTTAATCAGCCACAAATTAATTCCGCAATCAACTATGAGTTGTGTGCTAGAGCCTTTACTACCATGTTATATTTTCGATAGTTTCACAACCTCACCTTGCCAACAATGCCGGTCTAACTTAACGCTCTGTATATATTTCATTGTTACAGTTCGTAACATTATTTTATGCTTTGGTTCATTTAATCTCAATCTGTTACAGGATTATACGGTCTATTAGTTTGTGAACAAAGTTTGATTAGTGAAATATGGCTATTACAAACTGTAGGCATTAGCATCGTCTTATGTTACTGTTAACCGACTTCAAGCAAGGTAGTTATCAATTGATATTCGTGTGTAATATTATTGACAGAGTCGCACGTCTTCGACTCCTAGTCAGTGTTTTGGCGATCGTGCGCTCGCAAATGGCTTATGTAGCCTATTTTTGTGGCGAAACTCCTACACATTGTGGGCATATTAGTCTATAGCAACTTCGTAACAAGTGTACCAAATTTTATTAAGTGTTTGTACATTTATTCGCGATATTTAAAATAAGTAATTTTCATTAATCGGTTTAGTTACTTTTGGGATAAAGAGTTTTGAACACTAAACTGGCTTCAAAACATTTGTTCAAAATGCTCTTGTTCAAATAAATTTCAGTATCTGAATATAGAAAAAACCATCGAGTACGATATTTGTACGATAACTGCAAGACTAGGAGTGTGACAAAAGCCTTTTAAACATAGACTCGTTCATTGAAGCTTCTAATGTCGTATCGATTTGGGAATACCGCCGCAAGAAGTTAATTCCACAGTTCGGCAGTGTATGTTATTATCTCTATGGAAAGTGTCACGTGACCAAAAACCGTGAGCAACTAATTATATAAATATTTATCGCCAAGCCTGTACGCGATAGAGATATTAGCTGATCAATCAGCTATGAGCGGTTGTCAGACACAGGTGCGATACTATCGATTCATACTCATGTTTGTGTTGCCTAATACCATTGACTGACGAGTAAAATGACCTTAAGTACTATACAATCTATAAGATATAGATGTTATTTATTTGTAATAAAATATACAAGTATTTATTAAATAAAGAAAATAAGAAATGGTGAAAAAATTCCAGGCGGGCAGGACTTGAACCTGCGTCTAGATCTCAGTACGATCTATGCGTTGCCAAATTCCAGCCAATTACGCCACCGCGGTGGCGTAATTGGCTAGAATTTTTTCACCATTTCTTATTTTCTTTATTTAATAAATAAGGTAAAATAGCATTGTGAATGCAAAATAAAATCCCATATAAAGTAAAATATACAAGTTTCTATGAGTTTGTATCCCATAACACAAGTCTCGAACTTACTTTAGGGCTAGCTCAATCTGTGTGATTAGTCAGTATATATTTATTTATTATCAATTATTCATATTTATTAATCACAGCTATTCTTATGCCACTTTCATTATGTACGTTTTACGATTAATTGCTAGCGCCCAAAAAATCAAATACCTAATGTAAAATTTAATTCCACAACAAAAAAGTGGTTAACTTTTTCAACATTTAGTGTCATAAACAACATCCAATCTCTACAATATTAGGTCTCTGGGCAGTCCTGACCTCAATGCATTTTTTTTTATCTGTATCAATTACAGTTTTTAAGGCGTAAATGAAAATATTGCACGTTGACTTTCTCATCTTAATTTTCTTCTTATAGAGTCAAAAAGAATTCCTTTAGATTTATGACACTCAATGCATTTTTTTTATCTGTATCAATAACAGTTTTTAAGGCGTACCTAAAAATATTGCACGTTGACTTTCTCATCTTAATTTTCTTCTTATAGAGTCAAAAAGAATTCCTTTGGATTTCGTTTGACCATTATTTAGCCACGCTAATTGCCCTGTCGTTTGGTTGTTAAAATAGAAAGGGTAATACGGTATTACGCTACATCACAAATATTCTGATATCTATGCGCTACATTCAGTGCAGCCATAGATATCAGAATATTTACATCTCTGTGAGTGCAGCTTATTACGGACTAAGCTGCACTGAATGTAGCGTGTTACAGCACAGTGCGTAAAACTTCCATAACATGAAGGCCCTACTTACTCCTATTAAGATTAGTATCCAGTACAGTTTAATCTACACCTTATGTCACTAATAATTAGGTGTCTACCACTAAGTAGCCTTGCCACCAGCGATCATGTCAGTCAACCTGACCTTCGATGCGACCTCAGGCATGCCGCACATACTTAAGATAATGCCGTTACGATTTCGTTGAATTGATTGCTCCGTAACAGCTGTTTGTTTTAGTGATCGACATGATTGCTTTTTAATAACAGGTGATCAGACATAACTACGTGAAAAAAAATTGATCACATGAGTGAGTATTTTAAGATTTATTTTAGGATTCAAGGTTGGAAGTTAGCGAGGTTGTTATATAAATCATGTAACTTGACCCTCGACAACCCCCTTAAAGGGGTCACTTAGGCCGTTTATATGGACCACGTGGAACCACTTTTCTGTGGGGCCAATGCTGGGAAGACGAAAAATTATTATGTGTCATGTTATAAGTATGCCTGTACAGTGAAATTAGTTAATATGTAATTTATTATATATCCCAATCCCATCCCATCCCTACTAATATTATAAATACAAAAGTGAGTGTTTGTTTGTTTGTTACGCTTTCACGCCCAACCTACTGCACCGATCTTCATTTTTTGAAGAAATTTTGCATACATTAAGGTAAGGGTACTAAGAAGGACATAGGCATATCACGCGGGCGAAGCCGCGGGTAACAGCTAGTATTTTTATTAACGTTTGTTCTGACTTATTTAAGACATCTTTTGTTATTAGCACCTTTTATCTGGTTGTCATTTCTTAAAGGTTAAGTGTAAAAAACTGCGTTAGTTTAAAAAAAGTCTACCTACTCGTATTGCAGTTTTAATGCGGTTTATTGTGACATGATATAAATTATCTAATCTACCTACCTTTTAAGTATCAACTACAAATCGTTTTGCAAAAAATAACACTTAACTTTTTTAGTCTGTTTACCTATTTAGTATGTCAGACCTTTTACATTTCAATGCTATATTATTAATTATAAGCTCGTGCGCCATTTAATAAAAAAAAACATATTTTTTTACAACACTTAATAAAAGCCTAGTCATAAATTACAGCCTATGCTTACTAAATGGTATCATTAATATTATTGGCACAAATAACTGTCAGCACAGGATTTGAACCCGGAACATACATGTTTGATGGCTGATAAGCCTTCTCGCCACAAGTCCGTGTCGTGTAGGAAATTTATTGATTACATATTGCCCTTATATCAATATATTCCGGTTCCGTCACCTGTTTGTTTCGATACTGGCTTTCTAGTTGCGGTTCCGTCCATGTAATGTTACAGACGTGTAGTTTCCGGTCTACAATTGGACCTTTCTTTCTCTTAGAAGAAGAGAGATTTATATTTTTAAGGTATCTCTTGCATGCACAATGCTATTTTGATATTCTTTTATTAAATTAAGAAATAAGATATAGTTAAAAAATTCCACGCGGGCAGGACTTGAACGAGCAGTCTTTACTCTTCCACGTACAAAGAGTAAAGGACTTGGACCAGCAGTCTTTACTCTTTGTACGAGTAAGAGTAAAGACTTTTGGTTCAAGTCCTACCAGCGATTTTTTTAACCATATCTTATTTCTTTATTTAATAAAAGAATATCAAAATAGATTTATATTACTTATGGAATCCCTCTGCTGGGTAAAAGCATCGCTATCAGCTTTCCATTTGTCTCTGTTTTGCTTTAGCTTTGGTTCGACAGTCTATAAAGTACGCTTAATTCTTATCCTAATCCTAACTAATATTATAAATGCGAAAGTGAGTTTGTTTGTTTATTTGTTTGTTTGTTACGCTTTCACGCCGTAGCTACTGAACCGATCATCATGAAATTTTGCATACACATAGGTCAGAGTACCGAGAAGGACATAGGCTATAGGGTAAAACCCGGATAGTTGCGTCGGGGGGATACTTGCGTCGGTTTCGAATTCTCTATGTTAGGTACATTTGTGGCATTACTGCTTGATTATAGTTAGAAGCGCTCCCCCCGCAGGCCTCACTGCCACGTAAACCGTTGGAGTGGGTGCACGCGTTTCGTCCGTGTGAGCAAAAATCTTCCGCTGCGAAACATTAACGGACGTCAAACTTATTTTGGTACCTAGTTTTTGTTGGATATCTTTATAATTGATTGTGGTTTCAGGCTACATTTTGTTTCATTGCTTACATTAGACCTTTAATTGCCCTATTAATTGCGTTTTATTGTTGAAAAGATTTTATTTATTTTCTAAATCGAAAAGGCAACTATCCGTATCAAAAAGGATAGTTGCCTTATTTATTGTGGCGGATAGTTGCTCTAAGTGCAATTATCCATAACTATTTATTCCTTAATCAACGAATATTTTTTTTCACTTAAATGGTTTTTAAATAGCATTACAATGCTCGGTATATTATTAAAATTGAAAATATGTGATGAATGTATTCGAAACCTACCTGTGGTGAATTATTTTTCATCACATATTTTCAATTTTTTTTTCAAGTAAAAATTATGCTATACTTACTTGTTTTAAATATAAAACAATATTAACCGCTTGTACGTGCCCATTCTAGGTAAACAGAATGCCTCGCAAGTATAAGCGAAAACTAAGTGTTATATGTATGACTATGCGGCAAGTATCCTCTCTCTTTTTAACATTTGGCAACTATCCGCTGCAATAGGCGACTATCCCTTTTTTAGGAGGTTAAATAAAACGTAATATACTCAAAACCAGTATCAATTATGTTAACGGAATTGGTCTTCTATAAAAGACGAAGAATCTATGTTTTCGTATACATTATCAGGTATTCTTAATAACGACCCATTTTTTAATAATTTAAACTTTTTGAAAAGTGAGGCAACTATCCGTGTTTTACCCTATATTACGTGGGCGAAGCCGCGGGTAACAGCTAGTATTATATAAAACCTAGATAGACTCTATGAGCCTAAAACCGTAGAAAAAGCTAGTGTCCAACCCATAGTCGGTCGCGCACACACACAGCTACCAATTTGACGAAAGATGAGGGCATAAATTGATAGGACGTGTGTGATAAAACAAAACTGTCACGCACACAAGCATTGAAAAGTTAGCCTGTTTTTAGGGTTCCGTACAAAAGTTGAAAAACGGAACCCTTATAGGATCACTCGAGCGTCTGTCTGTCCGTCTGTCCATCTGTCCGTCTGTCACAGCCGATTTTTTTATCATAAAATACAGGCATGACGGTGTCTAGAGGCTAAATCGTTCCTCTAGCACCGCTGTCTTCCGCGGTTGGCGTTTATGATGATATTAAAATTTAGGCTATCTTACGAAAATCGTTTAGTCAAAGGACACAAGCACTATTATTATACATGAGAATTAGATGTTTTGAACGTTTGATTAGCTAAATAGGCTATCTACTGAGTGCTCGTTGGATGAGGCGTCCGATTGAACGTTCAATAAATTGACTCAGTATTTGGTTTGATCCATCAGATATTAACAATAATATTTACTAAAACTATGAAATAAAAAATACAAAATAAATAATTGACCGAACTAAATCACTAACAATTAAATAATAAAAAAATATATATAAATGCTTACCTACTCAAGAAGCCCGCCGCAAAGTGTCCCCGGCTCAGGTATACTCATTATGATGGCCGCATTGCCCCGCTGAACGGCTAGCGAGACTTGCTGAGTCAGACAGAACCTAGCACGAGGGTCACAGCCATTGTTGCGTAGGCGGCGGTTCAGCATTTTGGCGAACTTTTTAGCCTCCTCACCCCATGGGCCACCCGTCCTCACGGCGAATGGCACAAAAAACGATTAGTTGATTTGGTGTATTATTCGTGCACGTAACAAATATTTTCATCGTCATCTGAGGGTTTTCCAGCTTGCATTGTCAGCTCTGTTGTATTAGAGCCCAGGGTCCGCATTTATAAGAGCATTCATACTGTGATATGAATTGGCTGACGTTTTTACAGCCGGCTACCTGCCTAACGCCAACCCTTGTTGGATTAATTATTAGTTTTTGTAACACAATTAAAAACTCATTATAACTTTATCTACAAAACCATGTTATAAGTAAAATTTTTTTTAGATTTTTTAACATATACTTACCTACTTTGTATGTTTATATGTTGTTAATGTCAGATGTAATGGTACTCTACATGTGTTGATTTGATAAATAAGTACCTACTATAAATTCATTATCAATTCATGTTCATAATAAATATTTATAATCTGTAATGGTATTTTAAATATCACGATGAAAACATTAATCATTCAATGTGAATGGCTGATTTGGGCAAGATAGGTGACATAAAAAAGATTTTAGTACCCATAATTTTCAATATGGCGGAGAAAAAATAATTTAAATTTAAACTTTATTATATGCATGAGCATAAATTAATAACCTAAAAGGGGTTGTCCATACACGGTATTTAAGAGGAAGGTCCGGGAATGGACAACCCCCTTTAGGTTTTTTATTCCAGTATTTATTAACTCTGATGTACATGAAATTAAAATGATAAATACACTCTACCTTCTATTAAAAACTCCGTTATTTTATCAATCAACTGGCATTACCCTCCGGCTGCGCCTGGGCATATATATTATACTTATAAATCTTCCTTATGAATCATTCTCTCTATTCGTGAAAACCACATGAAAATCCGCACCGTAGTTTTTGAGTTTATCGCTAACAGACAGACAGACAACTTTTATAATATGTTGTGATTAAAGACATTAATGTTTACACAATTGTGTGTAAAGCACACGATTTAACAACAAATATGACATTAGATTGTCGCCTAAAATTGAAAGCGATTGTAATAATAAATAAATATTAATAAATATATTGGGACATATCACACAAATTGAGCTAGCCCCACTGTAAGTTGTGAACTTGTGTCGCAGGATACTAACTCAACGATACTATATTTTATAATACATACTTATATAGATAAACATCCAAGACCCAGATCAGTATGAAAAAGATCTTTTTCCATCTTGACCTGACCGGGGATCGAACCCGGGACCCCCGTGTCGCAGGCTAGCGTGTTGACCGCTGCGCCACGGAGCTCGGCGTAATAAACAATGTTTCCTGGGTGTGACCAAATGACCATTAAACTCATTGTTGCTCATTTCCATTAACCTACACAATGATTAATTCTTACGATTTCTCACATTCTACAAGCTAGTGGCTAGTATCTTAAATACTATTATTGAAACCAGTTAGGTCTTAGCAAATTTGGCCTTTCTTGCGTTTGTCTTCTACATTACAATGAAAATGTCAATGGCCTGTGTAATTAAATTCAATTTTTTTAGACTACATTTCTTACAAATGTTTATTTTACATTGTTAATGATTTATGTATTCTAAGCAGATAATTTAACTCATATTTCCCGAATACTAACTGCTTGTTGTGGATTTAATTATTTAAGTCTTTTTTAGAATATTGTATTTAAAAAGTCCTCTTCTCATAAAGAAAATATGTTGTGCGGCAATTTACCTGAAAACCAAAGCAATTTGCACGTGTATTTTCATGAATTCAAAAGGTAATTTTAGGTAGATACTTTTGAGGGATACCATATTGGTGATGTTCTGATCACTGGTCTCACAAATTAAAGCGAAGTAGGCAGACTCCGATTTTATTGTCTTTATTATTTTGTTCGTCGTACAATCTTCGTCGTAGTAATAATATTCTCTCATCATTCCTACTTTCTGCCTAAACACAAATTTATTTAATAAGTCCTGTTTTTTTTTATAATTTCACGCTTTATATTATTAACTATTGTAAGTTCATAATTTAACGGTTACATATAAAAACACTCGATCGAGTATTATTAGTTATCATAATCAGCACATTAAATTAATCACGCACAATATCGCCAATCGTTATTTGATCATTTTCGCTTAGTAGGTGTAAATATTGCGAAATAATGTAAAATTTGCTCTTAATAGCTTTGTGTGGTGTAATAACTCAATTAACCACTTGGCTGGATTATCAAGGCAGGAAAACTCGATGAATAAAATTAAAATATTCAGTAGTATAATTGCATGGAAGCTTTTACCGTGTATTTCTTGTTCGTTAGTTATATTTTTCTCATGTACATATGATGTTTATGATATATAACATGATTAAGTTTAATAAAAATCCCATTAGTATAATATATAAAAAATCATGTCAGTGCAAACTCGTAGTTTTTGGATAAAAATGAAACAAAAGAGACTTACCAAAACAATGTCAATGATAAAAAAAAAATTTCGCAAAAGTATTTCAGAAATATTATTTCAAATAACTTAGTAGGTACCGGAAATTACAAAATACTTACTAACAATGCGCTACACGAATGTCCACTTAAATATCTCTTAATAACAATTGTAAAGATACAATTTAGTATTTTCGTTTCTTATTATTTGATCTATTGTCATGGCTATTGGACTAGACCTAATAAACTTCAGGTGGAATACTATCTAAATTGTGCAACTCCTTACAGATTGTTTGTTCCTTGCGAGTACTATTATTTGAATGTTTTGAAATATCTTTGCAAGTGAAATGAGTATAAGAAAAATTTCTAGTGTTGCTCTCCCCGCTTTCCTTTCCTCTGTTCACAGTGTCACAGACTTATGCAAAAAAAATCTTAAAGAAGATGACCTCGCTATTGACCTGTTAGCAGAGGCAAAGGAAACTTGGTTAGCTCTTTGCTCCGAAGATAGCATGCCAGTGGAAACACAACAACAAAAACTCTGGGACGCTCTTTGGTACAGAGAACTGCTTCAGATTTGGCACAAAAATTTATAAATAGTGAAATTAACCACGCTCGGCTTCAAGCTGTATCCTCCAAGGAGTCCAGCCATTGGCTTCACACCATTCCATTTAACGCCATCGGAACACTGCTGGATAATAATAGCTTTCGCACAGTTATTGGCGTTTTGACGAGCTCCGTGGCGCAGTGTTTACCACGCTAGACTGCGACACGGGGGTCCCGGGTTCGATCCCCGGTCAGGTCATGATGGAAAACAATCTTTTTCAGATTGACCTGGGTCTTGGATATTTATCTATATAAGTATATATTATAAAATATAGTATCGTTGAGTTAGTATCCTGCGACACAAGTTCACAACTTACTGTGGGGCTAGCTCAATTTGTGTGATATGTATTTATTTATTTATTGGACTCACACCTGCCCGTGCGACATTGAAGTTGATAAATTTGGGCTCCACGGTCTGTGCTTTCATCTCAGCGCAGGCAGAATCCCACGTCATGGCTCTCTGAACGACATAATCAGAATGGCCCTTGCCACCATCAATGTACCTTGTACCCTCGAACCTCGAGGTGTGGCGCGTGATGATGGCAAGAGACCTGATTGTATGACGCTGATCCCTTGGGAACGTGGTAGGGCTCTGGTGTGGGACGCTACATGCGTCGACACACTAGCGCCTTCTCATCTCAGGGGATCAGTCATGAGAGCCGGGTCAGCTGCTGAAGGCGCTGAGGTTGCCAAACGGCGCAAGTATGCAACCTTAGCTGAGGATTATATATTTGTGCCGTTTGGTGTAGAAACACTGAAACCATGGGGCCCTAGCGCGAGGGGCTTTTTTAAAGAGAGTACCCCACGGCTTATTTCAATTTCCGGTGATAAGAGGGCTGGCTGCTTTTTCGCCCAGGAGATTAGCATAGCTATCTAACGGGGGAACGCAGCCAGCGTTCTTGCTATCATGCCAAATGTGCAAGAATTATTCTACATTTGTAGTGTTTTTGGCTCCTTTTCTATGTGAATATGTAAATAGTTAAATAGTGTACGTATCATTTTAATTTTCAAGTACAGAATAAAAAAAAAATTAGTGGAATGCGATATTTCATCAAAGAAATAAAATATTTTATGTATAAATTGGATTAAATTAAAATATACAATTAAACATAAAACCCTTTTTCAGAGAGCCATAATTATAATACTAATACTTTGCCAAACACCATCGGAGTGGAACGATAGCACAAATTTGATTCTATACACATAGGTATTCCTAAGCATAGAACCTATTATCGTATGACGTACATTCTTACCACATTATGCATGCAGGAAGAGTGTGAGTTAGATTGGTGACCGCAAAATCGCCCTTACTTTCCTTGGGCCATTACTTTGTCTACTTGCAATCAAGCTTCATTTCTAGTTGGTTTCCTGGTGCAAATTATTAGTTTGATCGTATAATTTGGTTGGTTGAAATATAGACCATAATGATGTTTTCATAAATAGGTATAATCTGAGACAAATAATAAAAAAATAACTTATGAGGCAAGAAAATACCTTTGGCTTTCGGCTAGACAGAAGAATGTTATATACAGATTGTCGTGAATACATAATTAAATAAATGTAAATAAATAAATAAATATATGGGGACATATCACACAAATTGAGCTAGCCCCACATTAAGTTGTGAACTTGTGTCGCAGGCTACTAACTCAACGATACTATATTTTATAACATATACTTATATAGATAGACATCCAAGACCCAGGTCATTCTGAAAAAGATCGTTTTCCATCATGACCTGACCGGGGATCGAACCCGGGACCCCCGTGTCGCAGGCTGGCGTGTTGACCGCTGCGCCACGGAGCTCGACATAAAAATATCATTTATTTGATTGTGGACTAATAAAAAACCTATCATAAATAAGTAGGCAAGTAGCAACAGCATGGCATTGTCAATTATCCATGGTGGTCTAGTAGAGAATGAAAAAATGTGAAGTGTACCAGCTGCCTCTGTTCCCGCGCAGATAGAAAATAAATAAATAAATATATACGGACAAATCACACAGATTGAGCTAGCCCCAAAGTAAGTTCTTAAGCAAGACTTGTGTTATGGGATACTAACTCAACGATACTATATTTTATAACAAATACATATATAGATAAACATCCAAGACACAGGTCAATCTGAAAAAGGTCATTTTCCATCTTGACCTGACCGGGGATCGAACCCGGGACCATCCGTGTCGCAGGCAGGCGTGTTGACCGCTGCGCCACGGAGCTCGTCAAAATGTTTGAAGAATCACATCAATAGGCAATGCAGCTGTCAATCAATCACTATTTTGATTCCGTTTCCACCTACAAGCTCACCATCAAGCTAAACGTGACCTTTAGGTGTTAAAATTTTTGCTCTGTCTACGCCGCAAGGGAATATGACGTAGTAGATGGGAAGAGGCGCGGAACCCAACTCCTCAAATGGATTCACATTCCTATATAAATTGACCGAGCGGCTGAATCCCAATCCCAACTTCCCAACTATTATAAATGTGAAAGTTAGTTTATTTGTTTGTTTGATTGTTACGCTTTCACGCTGTATCTACTGAACCGATCATCATGAAATTTGCATACACATAGGTTAGGGTACTGAGAAGGACATAGGCTATATATGACGCGGGAGTATAGTAGTAGCGTAGTAGTATTTTTACATACAAATGTTTTTCAGAGTTTCCTCCATTAGTTTCATTGGAAAAGTTGTTCATATCCATAAGCTGAGTTTAAGGGTCCAAAGCGACCAATATTTCGCCATGAATATAACGAAATATAATAACAAGTATTCTTCAAGACTAAATCTTTTGAAATCTTTATTAAAAAACAGACTTGTTATACTTGTAGTGTTTACTTTTGAATTTTCAGTTCCTGTCCACCCCAGCGTGAAATCGAGTTTACTCGCTCTCTTTTTGTAAAAATTCAGTCACAAAACCATTTAACGTTTAGTAAGAAAGTTGCAGGTTAACCAGCTTTTCAAACTAATTTTATAATAATTGAGTTTGACATGAAAAATGTACGAGCTATAATTGAATTAGTATACCTGCTCGTTATAAAGTCTACTGTTCCTTAAAAAAATTTAAGTAGTTCGTTAGATTGTCAAAAAAGATTTGACGTGTATGTTTTCTTTTGTCAATCAAACAAAAATTACAAAGATATAACCCACTAAAATTCCGTGTGACGTCACTGTCCGGTACACTATTTAGCGAACTTGATGTCACGAGCCCCCTAATGAACTTTGATGCGCTAGATCTTCGTCATTTCTCATAAAGAAAAATGGGTGTCCAATATTTTTTGATTATCGAATTGACGGACAAATTTTTGTATTATTGTTAGTTTTAGTTATATTGCTATAATTTTTCCAAGAACTTAATTTACATTGGCTCAGCCTAAGAGTTCAACCAATTTATCTGCCCTCAGTTTGTATTCTGTTTCTAACCCAGGTTTCTAAGTAGGTACGGTGAAACAAAAACAGCCAGTCAATGACATTCTTACAGTTATTTTAAGTAATCTTATGCAAAAGCTGTCATTGCGTTTGAGTGCTTCTTGCTAATTGAGATCATCGTATTTTTTGTCCAGAAAAGGTCGTGATCGGGGACAATTACTACGGTCAAACTGTAGGCTGGCGTTCTGTTTTAGGGTTCTGTAAATAATTTTTACCAATAAATGTGGTTCCCGGCAGAGTAGAATAGGACCACTCCAAGTCTTCCCATGAATGGCGTAGAAAGCGAATTAGGAAACACAAGCTAAACAAAGCATTTATGAACATTAAAGATTTCTCTCTCTCCCGCAAGGGATAAAATAAAATAAAAACGTGATAAAATGTATGTATGTAATATGTACCATGAAATGCATTTTTTCGTCATGGTACAGAACTCTTTAAATGTTCAAGTCACACTTGGCCGGCTTTGTTTTTTTATTCGTAAAAGAAACGGTCTGGCCATTGACAATCATCACGTACACGTTTTGACCAATTCTGATGGTGATTGTAACGAGGAAAAATTATTTTATGAATTGCGAAAAATATAAATAAGAGCAAAACAAAAGATATTAGATAGCATTATATCCAATAATAACTTAGATTAGAAATACAGTTGCAATTTGACAACTTTTAAATTATTTATAATAAATTCTGTGTTGAAATCTGTCTGGATTTTAATGGATTTATTTTTATTGCGATACTACAAACTACTTGAGAGGTGCATAGTTCTAATCTACCTGCGAACATGAACACTGCAAAGTGTTTGAAACATTCGGATTAACACGATAAAACTGTATTATAAGCAATGTTATTGAAATACATAGTGTGAGCTTTTTCTAATAAGAATTAATAAGTAATACTTAAGCTAGGATTAAGTTGGATTCTAGTCCGCGTGATCAAAATTGATACCGTGAAATATTGACTATCTTTACTTATCTTCTAAAACTATTTGTTCTGTTATAATATAATTTTTCTTATAACATCTTCAGTCAACAATTTTCATTAGCTAAAATGCCTAGCCTTAGGTCTATGCTCCGTGTTAAGTATACCTGCGACCACGAACACTGAAAAGTGTTCTTAACTTTAGGTGTATAAATAAAGTAATGAATACGATAAAACCGTATGATATTTATTTTATTTGAATGTGTAACAATCGCGAAAAAATTAGAAAATATTATGTACAAAGTAATAGTACTGGGTTAAAAATAATTGCCCAATAGCTCATTGGGGTTGCAGGCTGAACTGTCATACTGACAGATAATTAACTTATTTTAGCTAAATAATTCTTTAAAATCAATGAGGAGTTTTTGAAATACTTACTACCAGGTTACAGCAATGAGGTGTCGTGTCTGATAAGCCACTGTCATGCAAATAAAGAAAGAAAGATTATGAATAATATTTAACAAGCAGCAAAAACTAACACATTGTTTCCCATATCATCTAAACGACCCTGAGACGCCTCAGTGCGGCTGCCTTGTATTATTATTTCTACTGGATGGTGGATTCATGGATAACAAGGGTGTATAAACCTATTTCCATTTTATATTTACATATTTTTTCTTTATTATTTACCAGTATTAGTTCGCATATAAAAAATATAGTAGATATGTAGCACTACGAATCAATTAGTTTAACATACAAAGAGCTATCTTTTGACTATCGATGCAGTATTGCTGACAATGTTGCAAACCTAGGCAACAAAAGTAAAAGTGCTTTTGTAAGAACGTTATACAATTATCTGAAGAAATAACTAAACCAGTTACGTCGATTGGCTACGATCTGTCACCTTACTGTTACTACCTGTTTTAAATGAACTGAAAGATAATCAAATTATAACGATACTGAGACTGTGTTTTACTTATGTTCGTGGCGCATTGATTTGCCATGAAGGGCTTAATGATCAATTGTCAGAGAAGGTAAATACTTGTACTTTATTTTCAGACGACTGCCTGTAATATATTTTGTGTTCATATAAGTATGTATTCAATTTTATTTATTCCTCAATTACTTATTAATGCATCCACGGTTTGTGCCCTATGAAGTATTAGATTTCCTACAATTTGCCGAGTAACCTCTTCAGTGAATAGGGCGATTGTGCTTTTATTTTCCTTTTTACAGGATTAGTAATTCTGGGTGTGTTATGTAAGTTTATTATATGTTTACTTGCGTTTTTATACATGCTTAAGAATTATGTCCCGTCATGATCTTATGCTCTGTCAGTCCTGTAAAGGTAAGTAGGGACAAAGTCTTAAGGCATCATGTAGCGTATTGTTAGACATATTGGAGGAAAACAAAGTATAAATAGAGAAGGGTTATTAGTTGCATTACCTACTGATTTTATTTCTAAGAGTTCTGCCCATTCTCTCGGCCAGTTTCTACAATTATATTAAGACAAAGAAGTTGTTTCGTTCTACGTTTACCTATTCTCTATCAAGTATAAAGAATACCTCAATAAATTATATGAGCAGATGGCGTGCAATAGGGGAGGCCTATGTCCAGCAGTGGACGAGTAAAAGCTAATGATGATGATGATGAGCAGAAAAACGAACAAAATCTTTTAAATAACTTTTTATTTTATATAAATCACTGCGCGCAGCTTTGTACTTTTAGTGCTCCTTATTCTAAGAACTTATAAGTTGATATTGTCTTCAAAATACACCATCTTGGAGTCTCCGGTACACCACGATGAGGCCCTCGAAGATATACTTTGGTCGTCATTAAATTACAAATAAACCTAATCTTATTTCTATATCACGTTTTAAGTTTTATTCTCCAGTCATGACCTCAAGGAACTCTGAAAAAAAAAATGCCAATAAGTAATAAAACTACCCAAGCAGCATATAATATGGCGGCCGGCTGTAAAAACTATACCAAATCATATAACATCATAATAGCCGACCCAGGGTTCTAACGCATTACAACCAAGGAACTAACTAAAATCTAACAAGGAAAATGCTCATATTGAATGTTGATAATTTAATTGACCATCTGATTATGCATGAAGCTAAAGAATAACTGCTCATAGATTATGTATGCACAAGATAGCAAGTATAATAAAGTTTTTATTCTATAGTGATTTTAATTTAATGGCCAATATAACACATAATAATTACGCAACTGCTTTGTAACCAAAAGCAGTTTAGTTGCAATACAATAGCTTTTTATAATTAGATACTAGATTTTTAGTCCTATTAGACTGCTAAAGTATTTCAATAGAATTAAAAACAATATGCGGCAAACTGAAAACAGGCATAAAATTAGTAAGTTAGTAAGTACAACCACTTTATAAATCAATATCGGCAGTTATCTTTATCATCAACTTTTCACGAACCACTGCCATGGATCTAAGAAAGAATAATTAGGTTAGGCCCATAGATATCAGAATATTTACTATGAAACGTTAGAGTGACGCAAATATTAATGCTTTTGACTATATACTCTCTAGACACCGTCATGCCTTTATTTCAATGATTAAAAAACTAGCCTAGTTTTCAATGCTTGTGTGCGTGTCAGCTTCGTGTTATTATTACAGGCGTCCTGTCAATTTATGCCCTCAAAATCCGTCAAATTGGTAGCTGTGAGTGTGTGCGACCGGCTATGGGTTGGACACTAGTTATTTCTACGCTATTAGACTAAAAGAGTCTATCTCGGTTTTATAGAATCTAAGATCAATGCATAGAAATGCATATTTCTTATACGTTTCCCTCATGCGAAATTCAAACTCTACCAATAAGGCTATATTTATCGGCCATGTCGTCCGGCGTAGTACTGACTGATCCATAGATATCAGAATATGTGGACTGATCTCACCGCGTGACTTTGAAATTCACAAAAAATTACAAATACTGTAAAAATGCACTTTTTAAAATACAGTTTTGACTACCAACCGTCATAGCTCATTCAATTACGAGTGTTTTGCTATAATCTTCAATTTACAAAAAAATATATTTATTACTTGAAATATGCAAAATGACCTATATTTTGTGATTTGCAGTAACGTGTAAAGCATTATTTTGAGAAACATTATGTACATAATTCAGGCCAACTAATAACATACCATCAAAATCTACAGTTCCTGAGCCGTCAGAGTCAATGTCCTCAATCATATCGTCCAAGTCATCAGGGGGAATGGTGCTGTCTAGCTCTTTAAAGATTTCCTTCAATACGTCTGTTGTGATGTAGCCGTTACCTGTAAATAACGTATCTTCTTTGATCACTTAATCTTTAACACAAACCCGCATAAATTAGCTATCTAGGTGAAAGAATTTTGAAAATTGGTCCAGTAGTTCAAGAGCCTATTCAATGAAAACATCAATACAAACATACAAACAAACAAACAAACAAATCTTTCCTCTTTATAATATGAGTAAGAAATAAGATAATAAATACTGTTGGCTTTTATTTCATCATCAAAATTTAAGAGCAACGTTTTTGTTAGTGGAGCTCCCTTAATTTTTTTTTCTATGCACTGCCTGCGAGTCTTTTGACATCGTGGCACAAAATACTTTCTACCTTTGCCTTAATTTCTTTAAAGTGTCTGTACCTGAGCTCTCTTCCCCCGTTTGTTCCTTCTATTTTGCCTTCAATAATAGTTTCCATAAATTGACCTTTTTCTCCTTGAGATACAATATTCAGAAAAGTAATTCTCATTGCTTAAAATATCATAAAGCAGGAAAATTATGACAATAAATACGTTAAACGCTATAATTGGATTTATTGTTATAAGTTCCCTGTTTTATGATATTTCATGCAATGATATTTTTTATATAAGTATTTCAATTTAATTCAAGGTTTTAGTTTCACACGCTTACCTTCTTTGTCGTACAATCTGAAGGCTTCTCTTAACTCTTGTATCATGGCCTCATCGTCCTCCTCTTCTTCTGTCAAGAATTTAGATGCTAACGAACAGAATTCAGCGAACTCCAACTCTCCCGAACCTGGGTAGAATAAAAAAGCATTACATACATCCCTAAGACGTACTGGTAACCAGAAGGCTTGTAATTTTCTTGGACAGAGGATAAGCATTGCCATCCATCGTGGCAATGCTGCTAGCGATCTGGGTACTCTTTCGTGTGACAACGATCTGCGAGACATTTTGTATTTATCGCTATGTTTTTTATCTATCTAGTTAGTTATTTATTTAATAGTTTTAATTGTTTTTTAGTTAAGTTTTAGTATTAGTTAAATTAATCTGTATTTTTTGTAATATTAACACAGTTTTTGCATATGTTAGTATATACCAGCTTCTTAACACGTGTGCAGAATATTATAAGTGTATGTACCTAATGTATATTTGTATGTTGGCACATATTTCAAAAACTATAAATCGCAATGTATTTCTAAACGAACAGCATATTATACCTTCCTATATTTTCAAAGTACTATTTCAACTCTTATCGCTAAACCTCCACCTTGAAATTTGACCGCTCCCGTTACGCAATCAGATAATAATTTACTTACTTACATCCATTGCTATATGTGTAACAAAATAAAATATTAGCGTCAGAGCAAAATGTTGCAAAAGATGAGGAATAAACTGACCAAATTACTAGTGCCATTGTAAAGCATTTTAACTTTCACAATCAATATTTTATCAAAGGGAAAGGGACTACTATATTCGACACTCTCTTGCAAGCCTCGGTAGCCGTGATCGTCTAGTGGTTAGGACCCTACGTTGTGGCCGTAGTAACCCAGGTTCGAATCCTGGTCACGGCAATGCGATAAGCATTGTCACGGAGAGGTGTATCTTTTTTTATTTGTTTAAAAAATTTTGTGGACCTTAATTAATATTCATTCGGTAACTAAATATAACATTGGTGAAATTCTTAAAATGAGCGTGAAAAACAGGAGCAGACAATTAATTATCGACTCTGATTAGATTACGTTTGGTTTATTACTTTATTAATGATAACGTTATGTTTACTGATGATGAATTATCTTATAATAATAGTAGATCGTCAACTTTTATGAAAAGCGCCATCTGTTGTCGATCGGCAAAACTAAGGAAACATTATAAACAATGCGTTGAAATAGCGCTTTAAGCAATGTAGAATGCTTTTATAACATTGGAACCCTTATTAAGCACATATAAAGCGAATGTACAGTTAGTAATAATATAAACACGAGAAAATAGCTGGCGTAAGAAGAGGCATAGGAAACTTTTAAATGTTATAATCATTTGATATCAAAAAATAATAATTGCAGAATCTGAAAGGTATATTTAGAATGATATCGATATATAATTTTTATTTTGTATTTTTTTATATTAGCAAAAATATTAAATGTGCGTTGAAGAGTTTTATCATATAAAGTAAATAGTAATTTTAAACGTATCTATTGTTATCATTGCTGTGTAGTGAGGCAAATTTTACCTAATATTCTAGCTAGAGAACTATTGCTATTATTTTATATATAGAACATGGCTCTATAAATAAAAATAACACACGTAAGAATAACCTCAAAAATAATGAAAATGTGAGATCAACATAAATTGAGTAGGTATACTAAAAATATAACTTTTTAGAAATGATATCTGTTTTTAAATCTAAACCTTTTTCAGTAAATGGCTCAAAAACTCTAGACAATTTTGTGATAAAATGTTTAAGTACGTGTTTGATCGAATGACAAACGGCATTTCCAATCGACTCATTAGCTTCTGCGTGATATTCAAATGAAAAGACAAAAATTCCAAACAGTTATGCGCTCTTATGTTAAAGTCTAAATACATTATTTATACATCTAACGTTTCGAGCACTTTACAGTGTTCGTGGTCGCAGGCAGACTGTAAAGTGTATAAATAATGTAATAAACGCGATAAAAATCGTATTAAAATAATTTTATTTAAATGTGTAACAATTGCGAAAACATAAGACACACACGAAACACTAAATCTAAATTGTCAAAACTAATTGTTTTGTTTTTGTCTTGTTTGTTTTTCGGGTGTATAAGTGGCCAACACTGGTGTCAGATTTTTCAAGCTGCCTCAAGGCATCTAACATAGCTTGAAGACTGCCATCAATGATGACATTCGGGACCAAATTAAATAAAACCTATAAAAGTTACTTATAACGACGAACTGCTACAATCGTAGAGAAAACTTACCGTCTTGATCGACTTCTTGGATAATTTCTTTTAACGTGGCCTCGTCTAGCTCATGACCTAACATCTCCAAGATGGTGCCAATCATGTCTGTGCTGATAACGCCCTTCTTCTCGTGGTCAAAAGCGTCGAAGGCATTCTTCAGAACTGTGGAAAATAACATATGATGGTATAAGTAAACATGATAAATGACCGTTTAATACCTCTTAATTTTGTCATAATCTATCTCCTATCCTATCATATCTATCTACGTTATAGGCGTCTCTGTCTATGATATTCCAATTTTTGTCATTTGCCGTCAAATCATCAGTCCACCTGGGCTTTCTTTTTCCGATATTATTCTACTGATATTTTCACCCACAGATCTAGGTGCATCTTAACACCGTTAATGGAATGCATGTACATCCAGTTACGGTGCCCTTTGATAGGAAATATAATTTTCCTTTTACATCCACACTGCTATTGCGTCTATTAACGTTTCTTTTTTGTTGCTTTCAACGAACCTAAATTGGGAATATTATTTTCAATTAGTGGTTTATAAGCAGTTTTCAACTTTTGTGACAATTTATTGTAAAATGTGGCTAACTCGTTTCATACCTAATTGAAGGCAACAGATGGTAAATAATAGTTGTTAATATGTTGTAACAGCATTTTGGATGCCGTTACAATAAGCGAAACTTAGACAGTATTTCGTACTACAAACTTTAATATAAACAGCTTGCTCTATGCAAGATTCTCACGATTAAAGTCAACTTATCATAATTACAATAAAACCTACATTGGCATTGTTTTTAATTCTGACTTGCAATATTTGTAAAGATGCTTTATTTACTGAAGAACTTAAAAAAGTGATAACTTTTTTGGTATTTATTTTATTCTCTTTTATTTGGCTATATCTTGTAAACATGTGCAATAATTGAAATATTTATCTAATTTAACTAAGTAAATTATTACTTTTCTTCAAGCCCAGTTAAATTATTATTTATGATTAGGCAAATAAGACTGCAAAATAAATACATAAAAGAAAATACTTACGCTGCAACTGGGTTTTGTCCAGTTCTTCCTGTGAATTTAAGAACGAAAACAATTTTATTACAATTATGGCAAATAATAAATAATTCATATTTCTAATTAAATTTGAAAGAAATATTTAAAAATTTAAAAAGAGAGGATCCTAGCAGAGGGATCATATAATAAAATAAAATACTTTTTGAAAATATCACACTGTTTTTAAATTTAACTTAACACGTATAACACATTAGCACTAAATGAACACCCACCACCATTTTGGAAGTTTTTAGTTGTTATTTATGTTATAATAAATAGGTACTGTCACAGTGTCTGTAAACAGAGTTTGATCCAGATTTTAGAAACGTAGGACGTTTATATATCAATGATCGACGGGTTCCGCCTAGATGGAATTTTTCAGGGGTGCTGAACATGTTCAATAATTAAATATATCTTTTATACCATCTGACTGTATTTTCAAACATATTATTGTAGGTGATGTTACTTTCGCAGCAGTTCGTGTTTCAGCATATTTCTCTTTCTTTATATAATTTATTTAAAAAAGGAATACATGTTTCTATGACAACTAGGTTTGACATTGGCATTGTTGATGTGGGTTTAAAAGAAAAGGGCATGTATAGCAATGTTTATGAATATATTGTATTTATGTACCTATTTCTCTGCTCATAGCTTCTAATATTTGAGTAAGACATGTTTAATACTAATATATAATTTAATTAAAGGTCGTAACTACATATTTGTTAATATAAACATTTTTGTGATTCTTTTTATTAATAAATTATTAAGATTAACTGCGGCACAAATTCCAATTGCTATTAAAAAACATGGTTAATCTTTAAAGAAATATCAAGTATACCTTATGAAAATAGAACCTTATTAAGAAATTAATAGATTATAAAAGTAACAGTAAGCACGGTTTGTTGCATGTACCAATCCAATAAATTATTTTGCTAAGCTGTGATTTAACTATTGTGTTTTATAATTAATGACTTGTATTAACTGATAAAAAAATAATTATGTACCTTTTCACACTCTAACGCAAATACCTCAATTAGTATTTTGGTAAATTGTTCTAATATATGACCCTGTTAGTACAGAGAGGGTCGTGCTCCTGTAGTGGAGACTATAAAAGACGTATTGATAATGATGATGATGTTTGAAAATATGCCTAAAATATTGAATGCCTAGTAAGATATATATAGCAGCATATCCATAATATCTCTTTTTTGTACTAATAAATACGTGTAAATTAACAAACATACTTTTATAATTTTCTTTTATTGGCCTTCCAACTGTAAGTAGCTAGAGCATTAGTTCGATGAGCAATAAGCAATTTAGAGGATCTTTTGTTAATTTCTGGATTTTCGAATTAACTATTCAACCTGACTATTGCGGGCTGAGCTTGTTTGCGATTTTGTGCACTAAGATATGTTACTAGCATACTAACATACTATCACGTCTTTTTACCTCGCGGGGTAGACAGATCCCAGATCTGTAAAACCTCAAAACCACGTTAAGCATGTTGGTGGGCTTTTAGGTGAGAACGGAATCAAAAACGTTATAGGTTGCTAGCCGCATCACCTATTGACGCCTATGATTGATTATTCCTGACGCCCATTCCCACGATCGGCATTAACGATCTGCGTGGGAAGAGAAACAGCTGATACATTCTACGTTATTTTCTTTTCTCTCAAATCAGCGTGGGAGACTGTAGCTAATATGCTGCCATTTTATCTAAATCTTTTATTTTTTGATTCAGCATTCTAATTATTTGTAAGACGTATACAAAATTCTCGGAATCTGTAAGTGGTCATTAGCAAAGATTTGATTGTAGACGAAAGGACTCTTCAAGCTAACGAGATATCGTCGAGACGGTTTCCTAGAGTCCTCGGTTTTGTGTGACTATGCTAATAGGAGAACTATAGATTGAAATTATAGCCTTGCTTTTTTGCAATTTTAACACTATATTTCTTATAACATAGGATAGAAGAGATTCCAACATCCCCAGATATTTTTTTCATTCAGAGTTTGACCAGTTTTATTCCGTTGTTTCGAGACGTGATCGTGATTTAACAAGTTATATTACAATTAAAAATCTCTATATATTGCAAAAGTTTTTAATAAAACAAAAACTTTGATGACCTTCACAAGAAAATCTGCTAGAAAATTTTGAAATAATACCGCATCATTCAGTAGCTGCCAGATATATTTGGGTACTCTTAACACACAGATAGATATCTCAAAAATTAACCCATGTCATATTTATTATTTTCCTGAGGATATATACATTACCAATTGCAAGCTAAGCTCAGCTCAATAGTAGTCATAAACAAAAGAGGTGATTATGTATAATTGATAATTTGATGTAACGGGTTATCAGTTGCCAGTATTTTATAAGCTTCATTAGGCATCAATTGCTTACTCATACTCGTACAAGTAATATAGATAATAGATTCTTGTAAAATTTATGAATTAATGATTGAATGCTCAATTGATTTAGGTTTGGCACCTCTGCCGATCGTAGCGTGATGCGTGCTATCTGATTTGTGACCGCCATGCATCGACAGGGTTGATGCTATTAATATCGTATTGCTGCCAAAACGGCTATAATGTTGCTATGTTAGTCGTATAAGGTATAAGAGTTACGTTTTTGTCGGTTTGATAGAGTTGCTTCCTGTTGTTGCCCGACTGACCTACTCAGAAGGAGGGTTATGTTTTTCACGTCTATACATGGCGAAATTTTGATTGTTCTGGACCCTTAAAGGGGTGATTCAGCCCGTCGATTTGTCGAGCCGAACCATTTTTCCTATGGGACCAATGCTGGAAACTCAAATTTTATTTCGACATTTTCATACAAAAGTGTTCAGCCGCCCGGGCAATTTGTATAGGAATGTCGAATTTTTTTTCGAGTTTACAGCATTTGTCCCATAGGAAAAGTTGTTTATATTGACAGGCTGAATCACCCCTTTAATGGTCCGGAACGATCAAAATTTCGCCATGTATACAACGAGTTAATAAATAAGCGCAAAACGTCCTCTTAGGTGGTGATTGTGCTTATGATTATGAATATGATCAATTTTTACTTTGGGGCCGATTCTGCAACTCGACCAAAAAAAAAACAGCTATTCCATATATTCTGGTCGAGTAGGTATTGACAATTTGTATGAAACAGTAGATTTTTTTTGTCGAGTTGCAGAGTCGGCTTCATAGTAAAAATTGTTCATATTTATTAGCACAATCATTGCGCTTATTCATGTTTTCTCTTTATTCGCGTTGTATATGTAAATATGTATGTATGTCTGTTCAATTCTTCCTCCTGTAGCCTAAACGGCTTGACGAATTTTAAAGTGTGTAGTATCATTTGATCCGTATTCGTCCCCGAAGTGTTGTGATGTCATCAAAAATATCAATATGGCGGATATAAACTGCCAAAATGGCAGTCGGTGCTTTTTTTAAATATTGGAACTTCTCGTCAATTTAATGTAAGCTGTATTTTACGCTTCGACACCATATCAACTAGACTCATAATTATTTAATTTTTCAAATATGAAGTTAGACTCACATTTATTATAGTTTAAATTTAATTACATTTACTAGCTTCTGCCCGCGGCTTTGCTTGCTTTAAATAAAACTTTTTACTTCCGTTTCACCCCCTAAGGTATAAATTTGAGAAAATTTAGCCTTGCCTTCACCATAATAATTATCTGCGTGTCATGTTTCAGTGCAATCCATTTAGTCTTTGTGGCTGTGTGTTAATAGACCGGTCAGTCAGTAACTGCTCCCTTTTGTACTTACAGATTTTGTACACAAACATCACGTTAACACCAAAATATTGATGGTACCTAGCCACATCGCCGAAATAACTCAATTCCACAGATTTTCACTAAATTCTCGATGGGCTCAACGATCTGCCCGGGAAGAGCAGATGATAGGCATCAGTTTGGAAAAAAATATAATTCATCCAGATATTCTGTGAGTACAGTGAATTGATTCAGGCGTCACTTTGCGGAAGTCAAAGTTACATGCACTTTGATTTAAAAGCACACAAAATTATTTCAAACTTCCAAGCTGAGCTTTCTAACTTTATCTAGAAAACAATGATTCAAATTACAGACAGCAAATTCACACCTATTATATTTATAACCAGTGTTATTTCAGTGGTGTAAGTGGCCAACAGTGTTGTCAGATTTTTTAAGCTGCTTCAAGGCATCTGATATTGCTTAACGACTGCTATCAACGATGACAGCTGGGACCAACCGCTTAACATGCCTTCCGAAGCACGGAGGAGCTCAAGATATTTTATGTCACTTGCGGTCACCCATCCAAGCGGGGACTGCGCCCGGGTTGCTTAACATGCGGAAGCACTTATAATGCTTACACCCACTAGGTCATCGGGCTCCTCAGTGAATATTTTAGTAAGTCGCCTATTTCAGTGAATATTTGAGTAAGTCCCGTTGTTATTTCCATCGTGGCGCTTCGCTCTATTACCGAAAGGAAACAGGTAAACGGATGATAAATGAAACCCCGACGTAAATATAGCGGGGAGTTTCCAATTCTACTCAAACAACGACAAAACTAGAACTATTTAAACTAATACGAGAAAACTAAATAAATAATGCGTGCCAGAATTTATAATAAACTACTTATTAAGTTCAAAGCCCTACATGAAAAAAAAAAAAACGGAATAGTACGAATAATATTTATGACAATACGACTAATATTTATGACATAAAAGACTTTCCTCATCTATATATATAAAACAAAGACGGGTTTGTTACAACACTTATAACTCGAGATCTGCTGAACCAATTTTCATGGTTATTGATTCGTTGGGTTTGTCTCCGCCCGGAATAGCAGAATACATCTTAAAAACAATGAAAACTGGATATGTGTAATGAAAACTTAATCATTGACTGTTAGGCGGTACGAAGTTCGCCGGGTCAGCTAGTAGTAGAATAAATTTAACTGTTAAAATTTGTTTAATATAAGTTCAGTGTAATTAATATAATAATATTCCACACCTTATACGGTAGAATACGGCAGAGACACAAATGTGACACCTTAACATCTGTAAGACCTATATTCCAAGCAAATAGGTATATACTGAGTAGAATGGACTGATCTTCATCAGGTCTTCACTGCAGGAGCATTATGACCCTCGCTGTACTACTGGAGCCATATATTAGCCAGGGTAGTCAGAGGATTTGGCCTACACTCTCCACGCTGGCGAAACGAGTTGAAGAAGTCTCTTTGCCGTTTATAAGCTTTGTTTAGCTTGTGTTTCCTTATTCGCCTTTTACGAAATCCACCCTAGGACTTGGAGTGGTCCTATTCTACTCTGTCGGGAACCACACGGCACTTGATTTAAGTGAGTTAAAAACGTTTCAAAGTTTCTATTCTTGTTTTCGTGTCGAAGGTCGTTAGCCTTAACTTGCTAAAAATGAGATTTTATCTTTTATATAATGCCGTTTTAATTTTAAATAAGATGCATATATTTCGTAAATAGTTCTTTAATTTTCTCATAATATGGTGGATGCCATTTTCATCCACTGGAAGGAAATGGGAGAGACTTTGCCCAGCAGTGGGACATAATTGGTTAATAAAAAAAATAAAAAAAATGGTGGATGCAAAGTAGTGAAGCAACCAGCGGCGCTATCTTCTCAGCCTTTATGAACAAAAAATCGTACAAAGCAGAGGTTGGGACCACGTAACAAAAATGAGTTTAATTATTATACCACTATGAGAAGGCAAATCAATGGGTAAGTTATTAAATAAATCACCTGATTTATTTAATAACTTACCCACAGCTTCGTGGCACATTGCCTAGTCGTTTATAGCCAATCCCACGTTTTGACTGCGGCTTCGCTCGCGTATTAATTTGCCGAGTCGTTTATCGCCAATCCCTCGGGACCAGTAGTTTTTTCGGGATGAAATGTAACCTTATGTCCTTTCAGTACACTAATCTATGTGTATGCCTTTCAAGAAGATTGGTTCGGTAAATAAAGCGTAAAGAGGTAACAAACTGACAAATAAATGAACAAACATATGCAAACCTATACAAACTCACTTTCGCATTTATAATATTAGTTGGGATTAGGATTGGCAATACTAAAGATTGAGTCGCAGGTTGAGTCAGTTATACTATACATATCATTTAAAGCGTTTTGATTGTCCTAGCTAGATTATAAAATGTTGTAAGTACTAAATGTTAGCCTAATGTTTGGAAAATGTTTTGCATGGGATTGCCAGTCTGAATGTAAATATTCAAATACTATTTGCATATGCTATTTGTTTAAAAATAGCTTCTATAACTCAGCTCCAATCAGATTAAAATGGCTGTATACTCGTATGTACAAACGGATACTCGCGGAATCTACTACGAGTTATTACGTTTACTCTACAAATAAATTGATACGCTGAATGGGATATTCTGCTTGAAATAACAAATATGAGATTTTATGAGTGAATTTTACACGCTGTACTAGGAGAAAAGAGAAAACGTAGAATTATTTATCGGCTGCTTGTTTTCCGAACAGATCGTATAAACCGATCCTAGAAATGGTTGAATATCTAAGGAATCATGTCGATATGAAGTTTACAAGTGCCATAGCAAGAAAAAATATTAAACCAAATATTTTTTTGTAAGATAATGACTCTGAAATGCTTAACGTTACCATTTAACGTATTACTCTTCTTTCATGATCTCTACTTTCATGATCACATCCAAGATTAAGCTGAAAGATAAATAGAAAATATAAATAAAAGATAATATGGTTCAAATTTAGAAGCAGCAATATCTATTGAAAAAGTTATGTTGCTCGTTTAAACCTTCCATTTGAAAATGGCAGATGGTAAAGTTATTAATATCCTTAATTTCTAAGTTGCCCCTATAAGCAATGGTCGAACGTATTTTATGCTGTTAACAAGATATGTACGTATTCTTTATAGGAGTATCGTTCGTTTAGTATAGTTTACAAATAATAGAAGGATTATTTTTTAGCAACAAAAGGAAAAATACATTTCCCTTATAACAAGACCAGAAAATCCCTGTCACGCATCTATCAGGTCCACAAAGTGTCAGTCAAGAATGTCTCGTGACGTTGGGAGACAACGTGTTAGCGTGCTCTTAGATAGTGTTGGCAAAACGTGTATTCATGTAAACTTCCCTAATACTAACATTCTTTGTGCTTTTCTACAGAATCGTTTGCAAAACTTAAGCATTATTTATCAGTATGTCATCACCATCATCATCAGGTCTTTTTTAGTCTCCACTGCACTTCTGCAGTGACCCTCTTTTTGCTACCAAGTGCAAAGCAGTCAGAGGATTTGACCTACACTCTCCAGACTGGTAAGAGAGGTCTCTTTGATATTTATAAGCTTTGTTTAGTTTGTATTTCTTAAGTCGCCTTCTACGACTTCCACGGGAAGACTTGGAGTGGTACTATTCTACACTGCCGGGAACCACTTCCTTGTTTGGTCGAACGTATTGTGCGCTATCACATGATATGTATAGTACGTATTCTATAAAAGTACAGGGGTATCGTTTAGTTCACAAATAGAAAATTTACACTCAAAGGATGATTTGGTTCTTATTCAGCAGTGAACAACAACTTATTTAGCAACAAAAAACAAGGTTAAATAAGCATTTTCCTTACAACAAGACAAGAAAATCCGTGCCACGCATCTATCACGTCCGCAAAGTGTCAGTCAAGAAATGTCTCGTTACGTTGAGAGACAGCGTGTTAGCGTTGCTCCTGCCCCCGTAGCATGGCTCCCGCGACGCCGTTTATATCGCGCGATTAACTAACTACTTCTCGCTCTTCATCATCAGCCTATACTCGTCCACTGTTGGACATAGGCCTCCCCAATTGCACGCCATCGAGATCTATCTTCGGCTGGTCGCATCCAGCTTCTACCAGCCATCTTGCGCAAATCATCACTCCACCGTGCCTGAGGACGTCCTACACTACGTTTGCCGAGACGTGGTCTCCACTCAAGAACGCGTTTGCCCCAACGGTTAACGGTTCTGCGGCGAATATGGCCAGCCCACTGCCACTTCAGCTTGCTAATCCGGTGGGCTATGTCGATGACCTTGGTTCTCTGCCGGATCACCTCATTTCTGATTTGATCCCGCTGAGAAACGCCGAGCATAGCCCTTTTCATTGGAATCTCGCTCTTCAGTATTGCGTAAAACAAGATGGTGATAGTCGATAAACTTTGTCGCGCGTGCCATGCTACGGGGGCTGGATAGTGTTGACGAAACGTATATTAATGTTAACTTTCCGTTAAATGTTAACTTTAACATTATTACGCTAGAATTATCATCTTGTTGTATATTCTAAAATAATTTACAAGTGGTACATCTACCTATGTTTTGGAAGTTGTAAAATATCAGAATTAAAACAAGAAGAATAAAAGGATCTATTCTAATACTTATATCAATTAATCTGATCAGTGAATAAGCCGAAAATAGGTTTTCTATATCGCGTGAAAGTTGCTTTACCTATGTATAAAGCAATTTGCAAACCAATAGAAACAAACATCTATGTAAAAAAAAAGTTTATGTATTTTTGTTTGATGATAAGTACGGTGTACAACGTGATTATCACTTCAAGACCCATAATGGGGCTTTCGTTAGGTTGACTTTTTTTATTTTAGATATATTAAACCGTGATTGATGTTAAAGTGACCATATAAACGCTTTACACCGTAGTCGTCCAAAGTTAGCAAAAAGACTTGTAGGGTAGGAAATTGCCAAGTAGGTACTAAATTTGTTCAAACCACGACTCATCTGGAACTTGTTAAACGACACAAGTTCACCACTTAGTGTCGATAGTCTGTGTAATCTCGTGTTCGGCTTTGAATGTACCAGTTCCTGTACGATGGAGAATCTGCATGAAACAATCGAGGATTTTTAATCTAAAAAGAAGGAATACTTCTAAATTGACTAAAACAAAATAAATCCATACTTAGTTAGGCACTATATCGTATTTATTTACATTTTGTCACCTATTGTTTATCCGTTTACTATTCTCAAGGTTTTTATTCTACAGTAGCTTTTTAGGCTCAATAAGTTTTTAAATAAATAAAATAAGTAAATATATCACGGCTATGTAAAATAAGATTATGTAGACATTATTTTATTTTGTTAGTCCTGTTCTGAGTACAGAAATATAATGTTAATATTACTTGCGCGCCGATGACAGCTCCGTTAATCACTCCTGTGAAGCCACGTCAAGTTTGCAGATTGAAATAATTTGTGTATCGTTACTACAAAGCTATTCTACTAACTATTCTATTATCTATATTTTGCTCCTTTTAATGCTAATTAAAGTGGGTATATTTTTGATGAATTGCCAAAATTTGTAATAGTAATTCACTAGACGTTTTCTCGCGATTTATGCCTATTGACATGATTCCTGAAGCCTATTCCCTCGATCGCCTTTTACGGTCTGAGTGGGAAGAGAAGCAGCTGGTACATTCTACGTTTTTTTCTTTCTCCCAGACCAGTGTGGAATAATAAAAATGGAAAGTTATTCATATTTTATGGCAGTTCCTTATCTTTCAGGCATTCATTTAAAGCTCCGATCTAGGCATTGAGAAATGTACCTTATATTAAACTTCTCAAGTAATTTCAGTATAGCCTTCCGCATCTAGCCTGCAGAGTTTATCCCCGCTTTAAAACTAAATGAGATTGTATTCAGTTGCAGCGATACTGAATACTGATGCCAAATGAACCATTTTATATTTCTTGAGAAACGAAGGCGCAACGAAGCAAAACTTCGATACAAAATGTGTTTATTCTATCGATCTGTTTATGTTTGTGATATTATTTTAGGGTTCCGTACCCAAAGGGTAAAAACCTTATCACTAGTCTCGTGTCCATCCGTCCGTCTGTCACAGGGTTGTATCAATGGAAGCGTAAAAGGTAGACTCAAATTATAAGGCACTTCCTTATCTTTCAGCGCAATATTCATTTATAGCTCCGATATTGGCATTGAGAAATGTACTTATATTAAACTTCTCAAGTAATTTCAGAATATCCTTCCACATCTAGCCTGCAGAGTTTATCCCCGCTTTAAAACTAAATGAGATTGTATTCAGTTGCAGCGATACTGAATACTGATGCCAAATGAACCATTTTATATTTCTTGAGAAATGAAGACTTTTGCTTGGATACAAAATGTGTTTATTTTATCGGTTTGTTTATGTTTGTGATATTATTTTAGGATTCCATACCCAAAGGGTAAAAACCATATCATTAAGCCTCCGGTGTCCATCTGACCGTCTGTCCAAGGGATTTTACCCATTGAAGCGTAGTAGGTATTAACATTTTACATGGAATGTAAAATGTAACCTAACCTAAACTACTACTATATTTAAGAAAGCAATAAAAACAATAATATACTGCAATTTTGACTCGCTTTTGGTCGATTTCATTTTACCTCCCTTTAGGACTATAGGATAATAAGGAGTCAGCAAATGGCACGATTATGTTCCTTCTTTACTCTGTCGTATTTTATTTTATTATCTATTGATTACCTTTCTCACTCTCTGATCTTTTTTTCTTATAATTTCTTCTTTTAACTGACTAAAGAAACATTTTTTTTCTTCAGTATAAGAAAATATTGACCCTTCCAAAAGCCTATATTACTACACTTCAAATAAGACAAATTTTAACAAAAGTTATAGTGAAATTTAAAAACTTGCATAAATACTTAATTACATAACTTAGCCGTGTGGTATTTTGCCGTGTGTTTCCCGTCAGAGTAGAACTCCAAGTCTTCCTGTGGATGTCGTAGAAAGCGACTTAGGAAACACAAGCTAAACAAAGCTTATAAACATCAAAGATACCTCTCCATACCATCTGATCAGCGTGAATAGTGTAGACCAAATCCTCTGACTCGTACTAGAGAGAGTCGCTTGCAGTGGAGACTAAAAAAGACCTGATGATGATGACGATGATAAACTGTGAAAACAACAATTTTAAAAAATATTTCATTATTTCTTGGTTCTATGTCTGTCCGTTTCCTCACCTAAAATATAAATAACATCGTAAATAGTATATTTTAATAGTTATTACACCTTCGGGATTTTAGAACTAATAAAATATCCACCCAGCTGCGTCGCACGTAGCGTATTCATGACAACCCTGGCGCCGTCACAGATTCCTAATATTTATAGCCCATTTGCAAACTTGTATAATTGCTTCATGGCACATCGTCGAAATATAGCTTCCGAGATAGTACGGCGGAGAGAGACGGAAGATATATTTCAGGAATGAAAGAAAGAGAAGGTTACAAACGAGAGTCAGGAGTAACTTACAATGTTGTTTCTGACATCATATTTTGGCAGTATTGTAGCCAGTTTGTTAAGAACATTATTACCAGTGAAAACTAGGGTTGTTAGCTCGTTATATTTTGGAAGTACACTTGTTGTGATGATTAATTGTTATGTTAACAATTTGTTACAAAATGTATTCATTACTTTTACTTTAAAGCATTATGTAGAATATAAGATGTCAATTATCATAGTTTTAAACTTGATGCTCTTATTAGAGTATAATTGCTTTCCCATAGTGACCGTCTTCATGCTTTTGCAAGTTTATTCGCTCGATTCATTTTTACTATTTTATATATAATATACTTAAACTTTAAGAGCTAGAATTATAGATTCTTTATATATTAAAGCAAGAATTAGATTGTTGTAAAACCTAAGGTGTACCTACATAACAGAAGCTAGTCGTTAATTTTCTAACTGTCTAACTTTTACCAGCATTCATATGGTAAATTTTTGATTTAATTTTTCAAACTGTACAAAAATGCCTATGTTAAATACAATCATTACTTATTCTGTATGAAATATAGCCATATTAATCTATTTAAATTTACATAAGCTGCTGGAGTCCATAACAAGACTCCATTATTTCTTTACTCAAGAGCACCATAACATTATGGGTGTCATTTCGGAAGTATTTCAACGTGAAGGAGAGAATGACAAATTTCCGAATCTACATTTTATGAAGAACTCCATATATCACGAGAGACATAACCTTTATTACGTTTTTGTTATAAAATTGCATCTTTAATAACCTTAGATCTCAGATCACACTTAGATGAATCAATTTTTGATTTGTTGCATTTGTCTGTGCCCCGAAATAGAATCACTTTTAAAATATAAGGTAGAAAGGTCCAACATGTTATTTTAATAAAAACAAAAGAAAAGGGGTCTTTATTTTTTATCATTATATTCTTTTTAGGTTGTCCTATTTGTTTTTCTGTGAAGGTCAAATCTTGCAACTTGATTTTGAAGCAATTTTCCTTGCCGATTGAGCTAAAATATTGTGTCAGATGAGAATATAATGTCAAGGTACCATAGACCTCAACTAATAATGGAGACGGAAGGTGGCCATAGGCACTTCTAAACTAAAGAACATAAACCGTGTTTGGGCTAATTTGATTTATCTTGAAAAGCAGTCTACAGTTTAAATCGATCAACTAAAAACATGTCACAAAAATAAAGTTGTTGAAAAAATTACTACGATTTCATATTATTTACTTGTAAGCGGTGGTTGAAAACGTCTTCCTGGTTAAAATTTGCTTTTTTATGAACAAGCCTTCGACATGTTGTAGTTCGCTGGTGTCTTCGATTGAGATACATCAATACTTACCTATATCAATGGTTATTCAATGTTTAATATCAAAAGTATGCAAGGCGAGTTTCCTCAATAAATATAGTAGTTTATTAGTTATATGATAAAGATAAATTTGGACACGTACATTTTCTTTAGTCAATTAAACAAAGAATGTTGGAGGTATGGCCAATTTAAGTTCCGTATTTGGTCACAGTTAGCTACAATTTTTATGAAACTGTGTAATGACGTCACAAACTATAATGTGGTTTATTTTTGTCATTTTTTGTTTAAGAAAAATACGCATCCTTTTTTATTGACTTACTGACTGACTGTTATCAAAATTATTATTTTGACCCAGGAAACTTGCCTATTGTGGGTTATTCTTAAACATAACAACATCTACAGCTGTCAAGAATGAGAAAAAATTAAAATACCAAGTTACTTACGATAGTTTATTGTATAAATATAATATGTATAATTAACTTAATAATATAATTTATAAATTATTTTTTGGTTTCGTAATATGATATTTTATTCTAGGGAAATATTTGAGTGTTTAATTTATTATAAGATCACAGTTAATTTGAAACTAGTCATCGCCTCCCGTCATGACCTCCATGAATTCTGTAAAGAAAAAAATACTGGTTAATTTTACAGTCCAAAGGCTAGCCGAGTTCGAATAATATAAATTTGTTGATCTGTAAATTCATGTATGTCAATGTAATCATAGGACTCCATTTTGAAATCCGAATGTCAAATACACCATTACATTTATAAATATATAAATTATCTAGATTTCCCTAAAATTTTATCATTTAGATGAATAATTTAAGACAGAATTTACTAAAAAATTACAATTTTTATTAAACAATCAAGAAATTTTATAATCATATTTTAATTTCTGATATTCTGCTGTTCATATTTCACATTTTATCATTTTACTTATTTAATTGTGATAATGAGATATAACTTACAATGTATCATATTTTTTGGTTTTTAGTTTTAGGTTAATTTTTTCATAATTATTTAATATGTTTTTACTTACAAATAATTTTTATCTCTGATATCATGAAAATTTTGTTTGCTTGTTCGTAACACAATTATACCGTGTACATTAGGTATCCCATTTATGGCAAATAAATAATTTTGATTTGATTTAAATCACTCAACGCGCCTTTGCCATTTACTATTAAGGAAGTATGGAAAAGTAAAAAAAAAAAACTTAATAAAGTTAAACGAGAAAGCTCCGACTGTAAATTTGAACAACTGTCCCCAACGCATGTCTCTACAATTAGGGATAACTTGGCTAGGATAAATGTACCAACCGATGTACTTTTACTTATAAGCAGTTAACTAAATGATTTTCAATGTTTCTTTTGTAGCTCTGTATTCTGAGATGGGAATAATTATTTTCACTCTTATGTTCCCTTTCTTTGTACTGCTATCCCAACTAATATTATAAATGCGAAAGTGAGTTTGTTTGTTTGTTTATTTGTTTGTTTGTTTGTTACGCTTTCACGCCGTATCTACTTAACCGATAATCATGAAATTTTGCATACACATAGGTTAGGGTACCGAGAAGGACATAGGCTATAAATTACGCGGGCGAAGCCGCGGGTAACAGCTAGTTAAATATATTAAATATAATCGGCTATCAGTTGCAAATTGTTGTTATTTTGCCTTCCCACTAAACACGGTATTTATTTTCAGAAACAACATACCATCGAAGTCAACAGTTCCGGAGCCGTCGGAGTCAATTTCCTCAATCATCATGTCCAGCTCCTCCGCGCTGATCTTGTCATCCAATTCCCTGAGGATCTCTCTGAGTACGCCCGTCGTGATGTAGCCGTTACCTGGAATGTTACAATGTGAAATGTTACTATACTTGGTAACATGTAATTATATTCAAAAACTGGAAGGATGAAAATAGATACTATAATAAATAGTAGAAATTATACAAAATAATAATCATTGACTAAGATGGGGTAAGAAATCATTAAATAAAAAAAATCGTGAAAAAATCCTAATTTTCTAAACTTTACTTATTCCAAGCATTTGTCAAAATAAAATAAATACCTAGAATAGAAAATACAAGAACAAATTGATAAGTCATTTCTAATAATATTACATTCAAGAGTGAAAATACCTACTAGCTAATAATAATATAATAATAAACTTTATTTCTTCGTAAGTTTCACTTATACTAGGTAAACAAAAATTTCTGACAGTAACTCACTGTAACTCACTAATTACTACTTAACTACTACACTATTGATTACTCACTCAACTACTACACTATTGATATCAGACTAACAAATTATATATTTTTATAGTAAGTATATTATAAGTTTTCTGCATTTTAGTAACGTTATAATAGCACATTATGATACAAGTACGGTAAGCTGAATATTATAGTCGAGGTGTTTATAGGCACGAGGCAAAATCGAGTGCTTATAATAAACCGAGGACTATAATAGACAGCTTACCGTACGAGTATTATACGACGTTTGTCAATACATTAGCGATTACCAAAAACTAAAACAAGATTGCAATTCAGCAAATAAAGAATTTATAAAAGTTAGGAACAAAGCAGTTTGTAAAAATACATTTACAATAATCAGGTACATTTACTCAGGTTTATTTTTTCCAAAAAAAGTACATTGATAACCTTCTTCTCTTCGAATGCGGTTAAAAAATCACATCTCACGAATCAGAAAAAAGTTTTCATGCTTAACTTGAAACTCTTTGCTCGGATTCTGTGAAAAAGTTTAAATTATGCATCTGTGACATTGGCCTTTTGAGCGGTTGTGATTGGAGTAAAGTAAAAAGCACTAGTGCCGTAAATACATCATTACAATACAAATTTCGATGCCTTAAGAACCGAATTATTAGCAGAATTAATTGAAAGCAGAATTTGTTTTTTGTCAAATATACAATACAGACATCCTATTGAAAGGTAAAGTGAGTTTGTTTATTGTTTAGCACGATTTCGCGGTTCGATATTATCTAAGATATGTTACGTTTCATTCCCAAAAAAAGTATTGTTTTCGAGAGAAAGACAATAACGTGAGCCGAGCCACCGGCGATAGTTAATTTGTCATTTATAAATAGCAAAAATTATTCAATCGTGGAAAGGATTATCTTTCTTAACAATATTGAAAAAAAAAGAGAGTCTGTTTGCATAGTCATTCAGCAACATTAAGATAAGTATATTTTGGTGCTTTATTAAAATTATTTAAAACTCACAACCAAACGATAAAGACAGAAGCACATTCACAACCGCCATTTTGTTTATCCCTCGCTTATTCACAAAAACTCTAACTTTACGTCACCGCACGTAATATGAAAATATTCAAAAGGAAAAATCAGCGATATTACCATATTCTTTTAATTTTTAAAGAGATTTATGCGACCGTAAATCTTGGTGTCTGTTTAACATTTTTCATACGTTTTCTCCGTCGTTTTTGTCTCTTTATCTTTTATTCTTGTTTAATGAATAAATTGCACTTAACGATTAAGATGATTCTTCATCATCTAAAAATTTATTGTGCAATTCATTATACAATTTATGTGGTCCTGGCCACGAAACATAATCTAACTCGAATTAATTTACGACTGACTCCAGAAAAGTGAAATATTTTCAATACGATTGCTTTATGTTTTGTATGTTGTTACTGAAATAACTGCATCATTTATGCAGCTATTTCATTATATTTTTTTAGCGTTTGCACTTTCAGATTATTGTTAATAGAATTTTTTCAGTAAGAAAAATTCGTGCAGTAATTTAGTAGAAGAAGTAGTTTATGATGATAAAATAATTAATGATGATTTTAATTTTTATTTTTCATGTTATATAAACTTTAAAATGCTTGTCACTCACCTTCCTTATCATATAACCGGAATGCCTCTTTCAGTTCCTGCTGCATAGCCTCAGCATCCTCCTCAACCATGAACCTCGAAGCCAGGGTCACGAACTCCTCAAACTCCAACTCTCCGGAACCTGGAATTTTAGTCCAGTTTTAAAGTTGCTTATCTGAATGGTTGTTAAATATATTGATCAAAAACCTTATATATTAGTCGAAGGACTGAGTACCCATAGTGTTTTTACTTTGTCAGTTGTTTTGTTTGTGTGCGACAATGAAGGAATACAAGATTCCAAAAAAGTGCTTTAGAATCATTTTCTTTCTTTATCTTCGCCTTATTCACTAGTTTTCATCAACATACGGATCGCCCACCACAACCAGTCTGTAGTATAACATTTTCCTCACAGTCAACCACGATTCTTTGGACAGAATTAGATATCTCTTTAATAAAAGCGTGATAATAATTAATATCAAAAACTTAAACAATTCTATCAGGGTTCTAGTAAGAAAGCGCTTACTAATTAATAAATAAAGACGATAGTGGCAAAATATGTTTTTTCTTCTAAATGATTCCGCATTAGCTGTCACCTCACGATATTAAGAATTTCCCAACTTTTCCCATAACCTTGAACATGTTTAAAGACCTACAAGGAGTAAACGCAATGATACAAATAATGGAATGATCAAAGGACAGTTTAACTTTCTCCTACGGACGACAGAACTACGGAAAAAAAATATTCTGTTATAACGAAAAACGATTTTCCATAGATAAGGTCATTGACTGAGCATGGCTTTTGATACATTCATATTTTTGCATTAATACTCTAAACGTTACTATAATAATAGCTCTTAGCCCAGTTGGTGTGCGCCTTCTAGTTGTCATCATGCCAGGCTAGTATACGGGAAGTCCCGTGTTCAATTCCCGGGCATGTCAAGATGAAAAATAATCTTGTTTAGTTTGACCTGGATCTTGGATGTTTATTTATACATATAAGATTTTTTTTATAATATATTTTTATCGTTAAATTAGTTACCCATAACATAAGTCTCAAACTAACTTAGGGGCTAGCTTAATCTACGTGAATTGTATGTGAAGTCTGTTTTATTTATATTATTAATGCTAACGCATATAAAACAGCATGGTCTCAACCAGAATGGATGTCATATCAATTCTTCAAGCTCCTTTGAAGTAATTTTGAAGGCACGATAAGCCGTTGGTCTCGACTGACATCATTAGATGGCCGTCGTCAAGCCATATCAGATTATTTTAGGCAGTTTAATTATACGTAGTTACAGGACGAATTATTGTTAAAAAAAATCTCCTTGATGGATTGCACGCGAACTTGGCGTATAGATAAAATACATTCTATCACTCGGTAGTAAACGACTACTCGTATGACGTTACTTATGTCCAGGGGTACTATTTTTGAACGATTTTTTTTTTAAAAGACCCGCTCATTTATGAACGGAAAAATTTCCAAATCGTACCCCATCTTCTTTTATACTTCACTCCATAATGCAAGGTTATTATTGCTTACTGCAATGGTTGCAGTAACAATAAATTAATACATGTTTTGCGCCGTGAAGCTTATAAATAAAGAATCTTTGTTTCAATTAGAGACAGTTAAATCCTAATCCTAACTTCCAACTAAGACTATTATTGTGAAAGTGAGTTTGTTTGTTTGTTTGTTGCGCTTTCACGCCCTATCTACTGGACCGATCATCATGAAATTTTGCATACACATAGGTTAGGATACTGAGAAGGACATAGGCTATAAATCAAGAGGGCTAAGCCTTATGGCGAGTGCGTAAGTTAAACCATTGAGATCGATACCAGGATAAGTGATGATTTATTAGAAATGCTACTCGTAACTTATATACTAAGGAAATATACATAGGTATCGCATTGGTAGGGGAGATCGCTGATTTAGGAATACGTGTATATTCTTACGTGATGTACGTGTCTTGCTAAGTTAACAATATTTAAACACTTCCTGCAGGTACATCACGTTCGTATTCCTAAGGTCGCAATAGTACTCCCCCTTTTGTAAAAAATAAAAACAATTAACAATAAAATTAACGAAAAATTCATAAACTGTAACAACAATAAAATAACAAAAATGTAAAAACTGTAGCGAACGCAAATATACTAAATATATCCATCAATTGCATAGTGCACGTGCTGAAAAACGCTGTGTAGGCAAATATTTCTGCGCGGCAAATTATGCGTTTATGCATTGACATTGACCCTGTGAATCGTTTTTTTTTCCTTATACATAGTTGGTAGATATTGCAAACTTCTTATATCTCTTAATTTACATCTTGTCAATATGGTCTTGATGCGCAGTCTGAGCTTCTCGTATAGATACGTTTTCACTTGCCAGTTACTTCAATCCCAGTGAGTCGGGAGATAATTTCTGCTTGCTCGTAGTCTTTTGTGAGACTGTAGAGAGCGATGTCGACTAGCGCCGGTGAAAGTCCTGCCGAAGTGCTCCGCTGAAGAGTGGCCACTCTATAAAAATTTCTAAGCGTGAGCTCGGCGGCTGTGCCGGACGTTATAATTGTCGAAAATAAACATTGTGGGTGCTCTGCTCAGGACCAGGAGCTCGGTGCGTCGGCTGCTGTGGCCCTGAAGTATGACCCATTTGCTGGCTTGCTCTTGAGACTGCTTGTTGTGAACCATTTGCTGCATCTTGAGAGACGTAATTTTCAGTTAAAGTAGTGCTTCTATATGTGACCGACATTTTACTTAAATGTTTTTTTTGTCAATATGTTGATCGCTGTTCCATCTTTAAGTTGTCTGCTCTTTTGCTTGCAGGCTTCAAAGTTATCAATTTATTGTCCTTGCTAGCCATAAAATCTATACCACTGTGTAAGTCGGTAGCAATTAGGCATTAGGACTCAATGATACTTAGCACGAAATGCGGTGCAAGATTCTTCGTTGCCAAACAAATTCTTCTTCAAATAATAGGCAAATATTTATATTATTTCTCATTACGCCTTTTCGAACAACATACGGCCATCTGCGGCCTTGCGATCTTGACATCGTTCAATTATTTGTTGCAGTTGCACTTTCGTTCGTTGTTGTTTCCATGTGAAGTGATGCAATTTGTGACGTCAAATGCGTCATCATATAGATATCAGCTGTTCACGTTGCGTAATTGTTTCTGTATAGTTCTGTGTTTCTATTGTATTTAATAATTTCGTTGATCCTCTGTGACATCATTTTTTTATAATTCTGCCGCTCGCGATGACTTTTTCTTCTGTGCATGCGCTCTCTTATTTTTCTTGAAGTTGACGGCTACAGCTTGCGGTTGCGCTGATATTCCGCGGATTTTTCTTTGCCTCGGGGTTGTCCATTGTGGTTGCCTGGTAGTTCCTGTGCCTCCTGTTTTATGACCGTTCAGCCATGGTGCAGAATTCGATCAATGAATCGTGTGAGCCGGTGTTGATTCCTTTTTCAGCGTGGTTGGAGCCATTTTTGATGGTCCTTGTTGTCCTTGTTTTTCTGGTTACTGCCAGAGTGCCTCTTGCATACCCAAACCGGTGAGACCCGCTTGTGGGAAGCCGGTGAAAATGTGCACGTTGATTTATTCGTTCTTCAGGCTTGCGTCGTCAGGGTCTTCGTTGTTGAGGCGCGTATCCATCACGTCGGACTACATCACGACGGCTTGATCACGTCAGTTAGATCACGTCGGTTAGATCACGTCGGGGTCACCAATTATGGCGAGTGCGTAAGTTAAACCATTGAGATCGATACCAGGATAAGTGATGATTTATTAGAAATGCTACTCGTAACTTATATACTAAGGAAATATACATAGGTATCGCATTGGTAGGGGAGATCGCTGATTTAGGAATACGTGTATATTCTTACGTGATGTACGTGTCTTGCTAAGTTAACAATATTTAAACACTTCCTGCAGGTACATCACGTTCGTATTCCTAAGGTCGCAATAAGCCTCACGTATTAGCTAGTTTATTTATAATTAGGTCATTTTAATTTGAAATAAATTAATTGTAAATCTATGAAATAAATAAAGTCCAATAATATCTTATGAAATTGAACTAAATGAGAAATACGAAATTCGTGTAATAAAACTGTGCCAATGTCTATATTACCGGCTAATTGAATTGGCAGAGGACTAAAAACTTTTAAGACGATACATTTGTCAAGTTCATTTGTTCCGTATGCGCGTCTCACTAAATATACTGACATCTAAATCTGCGTCATTATTTTAATTTATGGCGTTCATTAAGACGCGCTCTACTTCGCGTTTTTCACAGTCAGCCAATATGCAAGGAGAGTTACGAAGATTTATTACGAGAAAAACATTGTCATTACATGTAATATCTACACTCTCCACGCTGGCCAGACGGGTTGGAGAGGTCTCTTTAATGTTAATAAGCTTTGTTTAGTATTTCATTTTAAAAATGAATATATGTTCAAGTCTTATTAAGAGGAAAGATTTGATTAATTATTTGTTTACATTGAATATGTTCCCAAACTAAAGGACCGATTTTTTTTTCTTTTAAGAAGACAAATTATCTGTGGGTGCTATAGGCTATAATTTACGCGGACGACGTCCAGGAAAAATGCTAATACTTTTCTTCTTCACAAAAGTTTTTAAAAATTGATTAAAAAATGCTTTCAGCCTTCATTTTCCAAACATTTATGCATGAAATTGGAAATGCCTTGAGCAGTTGTATTTTTGCACAAACATTACAGTAACATTAGAGCTCATTTAAGACAAATAATAATGTGTGGTATTTTTTAACTACTCCGAATTTTATTATCACTCGAAGAGTTCGTGTGGCAATAAAATACGAAGTACGGTTGTAGTAACAAAATACGGAAGAGGACACTTTTCTTCTCTGTGTGGATTATAGTGGCACATTTAAAAAAAATATTTCGTCACTTTAGATTTAAAGTAACAAAGTTTTTACAATGCTTCTGCACACATTTTTATTATTAAATGTTATCTTTGATTAAAGAATATAAAATATATTTTTCTTTTACGATTTCCCGTTGTAAACCTTAAAGCTGTAAACGTATCGGATATAAGAATACCAACAATACAACAACTGAATTGATCAATCTTTTTGTCGCAAATAAAGTAATATGCACGATACGCAAGACTTTAAAAGTAGGCATTACGATTCAAGATTCAATCGTTTATTTAATATAGGTTTCTTTGAACACTTATTAATTGTTGATTAAGTTTCAAACCACTTAACCGAAAAGAGGTTATTGTCACCGTTCTGGTTCATTACTCTAACTTAAAACTTTAATATAAGCATTTTTTCATGATAATTTTTCTTTGTAGTCACTGGAACTTTAATTAAGAGCTCTTAGATGAATTGGAATATCTTTTGTTATTCTGCATAAAAATATACTAGTGTTTTTCAAAAGATTTAAAAATTATTTAACAACAGCTTTCATCAGTTAAGATTGAGACGAGATTTCATTGTTTTCGTAATTTTTGGATCACAATAGATTGCCGTTGTTGTTCGAAGCTAAATTATCCTTTTGCACGATTATTTATCCATGAATTGGCTTTTTCTTAAAAATACACTGCTTTTCATGATAATCACTTTTCTTTGTAGTCACTGAAACTTTAATTAAGAGCTCTTAGATGAATTGGAATAGGTATCTTTTGTTATTCTGAATAAAAATATGCTAGTGTTTTCTAAAAGATTTAAAAATTATTTAACAATAGGCTTTCATCAGCTAAGATTGAGACCCTTCATTGTTTTCGTGATTTTTGGATCACAATAGATTGCCGTTGTTGCTCGAAGCTAAATAATCCTTTTGCACAATTAATTATCCATGAATTGGCTTTTTCTTAAAAATACAATACTTTTCATGCGTAACTATTTGAGCATATTATTTTTTAATCATAAAGCTTAAACTCAAAAAGTGACCAACTTAACGAAGCTGCTGATCACATAAGCTTTGTATTCAATTGCTTTGCAGGTGCTTAAAATTATTTGCCAAATCTGAACTTGTTTCGTTTAAGAATTTTAATCTAGTTTTGAGAATGATAGTTTCTGTCTAAGGTGCCAAAATTTATTAAAAATAGATTACCGTACGGTTAACTTAGAGGTAAAGCTTAACTTTGTGTATACTATTAAAATATGATAAAATAGTAGAAAAGGATCTATAATCTACATTTGATCATGTTAGGTGTATGTCCTAGGTACGTTAATCTTATTATGACTCGCTAAGCTTAAAGTCCTAGTTGTAATTGTAAGGTGACAGTCATCAAGCTTCATCATTGTGGACATACATAATGTAACGTCTTTTTCCCTTGCGCGGTAGCCAGAGCCCAGGTTTATTACGGCCACGTTTAGCTTGTTGTGTGCTTGTAAGTGATATAGAATCAAAAAAGTTGCTAGACACATCGCCTATTGACATGATTACTCAGATATTCGCCGATTCCCTCGATCGATTTTACGATCTTCGCAAGAAGAGAAGCAGCGTGTATATTCTACGTTTTTTCTTTCTTCACAAACTAGTGTGGAAGATTTCAAATTATTCCATCGTAAGTGGTAATAAGACTAGAAAGACCTGATGATGATGATGATGAAGTGGTAATAAAACGTACCATCCTCATCAACTTCTTCGATGATTTCCTTGAGGGTCTCGTCTGTGACTTGATGTCCCAACATGCCCAAGATAGTGCCCACCATCACGGTGCCGATGCAGCCCTTCTTCTCATGGTCGAAAGCTTCGAAAGCCTTCTTCAGGACTGGAATTAAATGGACACTTGTTAAAGTAGGAAAAACTTAACATGGGATTCGCCTGAATTAGAGATTATGTAAGTTCATTATAGAAATTGAAGGCTAGGTAGTTCTTGATTGCAAGTTTTTGTAAAGCTCGAGTTCGAATATCGAAATCCGAGCAAAATGTCTGGTTTGACAAGACAATATCCAAATAACCAATATTATTTAGTTTAGCAAACTAAAACAAAAAATTAAAAGCTCTCTATTGATTCGGTTCTTATTCAGGGTTATAACTCGTTAGTCAAAAAAAATATTACTAAAGTTTAATTTAATTTGTTTTATAAAACTAAATAGGCTATAGAAGGATAAACGATTTTGAAGAATATTATTTAACAATAGTACATAAATTAGTCAATCATTAAATTAAATTTGATGAATCTTTGTATATGCTTAATAAAATAAAAATAAATCAAAACAATACTCACTGGTGATCTGTTCCTTGTTAAGTTCCTCCTGAAACGTCACCGAAAATCGATTAATACCAAAATAAAGGAAACAAACAAAAAAATTCAAAAGCTCCATTATTGCACAACACTTCAAACTTAAATCACTAATACGCGTATATATTCGCTCACCATTTTATAAATTTCAAAGGTACTGTATAATGGAATATGCTATGTAGAACCAGAGGACTAGGAAGACGAGTCCTTTGATCTGAATCGACTGAGCGACTAGCCTGAGTCGGCCACCGATGTCACCCAGGTTGACTCGGCACGAGGCTCGAGATTGTCTCTAGTAGTCTTTCTATCTTGGTTCGCGATTCGTATTTAACTGCTGTTGTTAAGGTCACTATACATTATGTTCGCCTGCCGGATGTCCACTAGCTGTGTGCGATGTGTCGGCGGGCTAATGTATTTTATTTTAATTACTTTAATAGATAATCCTATCTAGTATCGTTAGTGCAAAAGTGAGTGTGTATGTTTGTCTGTTTTTTGTTTATTTAATTGCTTAAGCTTTTGTGCTTCTTCCACTAAGTTTATCGTCACAAAATTTTACAAATACATTTTTAAGCGAATTTAAAAGGCCATTACACCACCATGCGGAAGAGATGCACATCCCTGGTGCGCAGGGTCAGGGCTAGTCCCAAAGTCCCAATACACTCTTACGGGTGTTTGCAGATAGGTTTGATTGTCAATACATGAATCACTGCTGTATGATTCATGTACTGACAAGCACGTAACCCTTTTTATTTTTTATTATTTTTGACTTTTAATGTATTTTTGACATATTGTTTGAATTTAATGGAATGTTTCAATTTTATTTTATATTATTTTATTATTTTGAATTATTTAATGTGAATGTTAATGTAAATTTTCTTAAATTGATTTTAATTTATAATAATTATTTATTCAATTTTAACAGCTTGATGAATTAATGTACTTTGTAGACTTTTAGTTGTCTGAATAAAGAAATTATATATATATATTACTTATTAAATACTAATGTAGGTACTTCTATCGTAGGATTTATAAATAATAAATATACAGAGACATATCACACATATCGAGCTACGAGTAGTTACCACGCTAAGTTCAGAGCTTGTGTCGTGAGATACTAACTCAACGGTAATGCTACTAATAAATAGTGTTCAATATTTTACCCCCTTTTAGGGGATGATTTTAAAAAGAATCCTTTCTTAGTACTTACTTACACTTTAAATAGAACTTCTGTGCAAAAATTTTGCTTCCTGGTCCTTGTAGTTTCGACTGTCAATCAGAAATTAATGTTTCTTTTTATATGTAAGATGTATATAATAAATACATGTCTAGGCCCAGTTCAATCTGATAAATATCTGATTACAACTTGACCTGACCGAAGATCGAACCTGGGACCCTACGATTCAATGATAATACTTCTACCACTGAACCACAATGGTCATAATTTAAACGAGCAGAGACTTGAACGAAAGCTAGTAAAATTTATTTTGCAATAAATCTTAGTACGCCTGGATGTGTGCCACACCTATTGTTTAATTTTTGATGTAAATAACAGTAATATATGGTTGTATCGGAAGCTTCGTTGAAGATTTATGGTTATGCCATAAGTGTATTATTTTTGGCAGTTCGTAGACATGTCATTATAAATATGTACTACTTACGTGCAAATTTTATTAACTGCTGCTTAATTGATTTAAGGATTGGCATCAAATTGCATAAGTAGGTGCATTGTAAATTTACCCTTGATATTCCCTTGAAAGGGTGCCCAGCCCGACTGAGTGAACATTTTTTCTACGGTTCCAATGCAAAGGCATACAAAATAGTTTATTTAAATAAGAAACTTAATCTAGGTCACAAAAAAATAACTAGATATAGACAATGTAATGGGGAACTATTGATTACTAGTGGCCCCACACTCGGCATACATGCTAGTCCTGTGGCAGCCGATGAAAGAAGAAAGTGGACTTTTTAAATCAAGAGTGTTCGGCCGGCCCAGAAATCAGTAAGAAAATTTTATTTATATTAACTCTTTTTTCCCAGCATTGGTCCCCTAGGAAAATTTGTTCATATTGATGGCTGAGTCACCAGAACAAGAGAGGTCTACAGCTCACAGAGCCAAAAGAAGGTAAAGGTTTCGTTGAAGAAGGTTTCTGTTTAACATGTTCATTTAGTTTCAAGATAAAAGCTATATTTTGTCATGTCATGCGAAGTGATACCTATTTACACAAGAACAAGGATATTTTTAAAATGAAGGTATTTGAGATAGGAATTGTAATAGTTTAATTTTTATTGATTAGTAGCAGTCCACCCAGGCTTCACGCATAGATACATAACTTTAGGGGGGTTTCATAAAGATATTTGAAATGCTTTTGATGTATTCCAAAGGAAATTATTGTCTCTGTTTCTTTAAGAAGAAATGGTAGTGTTGAAACAGAAGTCGTGCTGCAAACCTCGTAAATTAATTATTTGAAAAGTAAAGATAATAGAAAATAGATTAAGTGCTATCCTTTCAGCACAAAACCCTAATCACCCGTTACAGTATCTATTCAACGGTGAAAGAATTTTTGTAATCGGTTCTGTACTTCCTGAGATTACCGCGTTAAACCATACAAACTTTTCAGCATTATAACATTATTATAGATTAATATATTGCCATTTAGTGTCGCCATCAAATCGCACACATTTAGTTGTAAATGAACGCAAAGCTCCACCAGGGGAGGGGCAGGGAGGCAGGTGTTCCCGATCATAGACAGTGACATATTTGTTCGCCCGCGACTTTCCATCGTTGCCAACTGCAGCCGATGCAAGTTGATGCTCCGTGCACACGGAATTGTTTTGGTAAACAGTTGCAAGGTACGTTCGTGTCAATCATTTTAAGCTTTGTCAAAAGAAAATTTTATACTTATACTTTCTTTCAAGATCCAGGATACTTGAAATAACGTAACATATTTTGAAGGGATCAGTTTGATAGTTTCTTTAATCATTTTTCAAATAAAACTTACAATAATACTACTTTTATTTCTTTTTAAATCAAAATATTTGTAGCTATAAATTTCTGATAAAATAAAACTTTTTTATCTTTTAGCTCGTAATCATCGGTAATAGCTATTCAAAAATTATATAAATTTCTAAATGCTTTCTTATAATATGTTTGAAACAGCTGTCTTATCAAGCAGAATTTTACAGCTTTTATTTCGTGTGTGTAAGTGGCCAACACTGGTGTCAGATTTTTCAAGCTGCCTTAAGGCATCAGATATAGCTTAACGACTGATATCAATGATGCAGCCGGTACCAACGGCTTATCGTGCCTTCCGATTTTTGCAGTAAAGCATACTTACATTTTAAAGATTCCATGTACCTAGGTAAAATCAAGAGGGTAATTCGCCAACAGTGAGTCACCTGCACAACCATTATCGAAACCAGCGTCTGATTCGCCGACTAGTTTCGGTTTGTTATGAAAACCATCATCGTGGTGGGTGTTAGGGCAAAAGACTCAACTTAAAGCTCGATACCAACGAAACAATCAGTGTTTTATGTATTATCGTTGAATTTATCTCGCATAAGTTTTAACTTTATCATGACAGAATTATCGACAAACATAGGTATGATGTACATTGCAGTTTTAAAGTGAGTATTTTTTGGTTAAACATAAACAATACGCATTGTATACTGAATCCTCGACATAATGTAGGTAAAACTGCATATAAATATCAAGCCTACGCACTTACTGCATGGTTATTTATCGTTCAATAATTATATAACTCTATTGTAGTAACTGCCAAGACATTAGAAATTTAAATTATTTTAGTAGCTTTCATTAATTTACTATTGTTCTTATTTATTACGAATACTATTGTAAATCGCATTAATCTGTCTTCATATTAAATGAAGAATCATTAATTATTTTGCACTCTCACATTATTTAGGAGTCAGGCTCTGGGTTTATGAGTCCAAGTGAATGAATTGTTATGAATTGGGGTAATAATACGTAACAGTAGGCTCTGTGAGGTGTAGACCTTGCTACTCAGTCTTTGGATAGCATAATCCTTACTAATTTTATAAATGTGAAAGTAACTCTGTCTGTCTACTTTCACGCCAAAACTACTGAACCAATATAAATGAAATTTAGTACATAAACAGTCTGGAGCCTGAGAAAGGACCTAGGCAATTTTTTTTTCACACAGATGAAGTCGCGGGCATTGCTAGTATAAAATAGAATATAAAGCAAATTACAAATACAAACGAAGAGAGGGCTGTGCTCAGCAGTGGGGGAAATTGGCTGAGATTATGATTCAAATTTCTGCAAAATGGCTATATATGATATAATTATAATATAATATACTGGTTATATAATTATTTTTTGCCCTTAAAGTGGTGACTCAGGCCGTAAATATGCACAGCTTTTCCCATGGAATCAATACTGAAGACAGGAAAAAAAATGACTTTTTTCATTTTTGTATGGAAATATCAAAAAATTTATTGAGTGTCCAGCATTGATCCCATTGCAAAAGTTGTGGATATAGACGGGCTGAGTCACCCCTATAAGGGTATGTCGAGGGTCATGTTACACTCTGTATATGCCGCACACACATGACGTAAAAAATTGTCGTCACTTGTGATGTTCTCAGCGCCCGTTCCATATCATTCCTAGGCTCATGACTCGCGTGTAGGAATTCGCGTGATTAGCTAATTGATTCAGGATACTGTATTGAAATAGTACAAAAACCACTCCATCTATCACAACTGTAAAGTACCTAACATGACTGTGTAAATGATCACTTGACGCCATACCATTATTATGCTATTCGTGAAATAGTTAATAAGATTTTAGTCTCAGAAACGACTCAATTATACTTACATATTTTCATGACTCTTTCTCATGGGAGTAGTCAGAGAGTATGGATATTCTCTTGCTATGATCACCACAAACCTCTTTCGCTTAATCCACATCCAGTACTCTTTTATGCATGCTCACCGATTTTGGGTACTTTTGATTTCTCCTTTCACAACAATGTTCGCAATTTGGTCACGATACGTTTGTTGAGGCCGGCCCAGATCGACTGTTCCAACCACATCTGCTTCATATATACCTTAGGTAAATCTCCTTTAATTCATCCTTTCTATATGTCCAATACATACATATATAATGTCACGTCTTCCTCCTTACGGGGTGGACAGAGCTCAGTTCTATAATACATAAGGGCCACGATTAGCATGGTGGTGAGCGTATAGATGGCAAACGGAATCAAAATAGTGTTGAGTTACTAGCCGCATCGCCGATTGCCATGATTCCTTAACCCGGGGTTCGTCGCTAGGCAAATGCGAACACAAACGGTCGCTACCGGGTAAAAAATACCACATTTTTCATAGCTCCCTATTTAAACACATTTATATTTATATAATTGTTTTTTAATTTATTATATAAAAATATAAATATATATAATAATATTATAAAAAGACACAGCTGGTTCATTCTACGTTTTTTCTTTTCTCCCAAACCAGCATGTAAGCGAGCTTTATATAACCATAAGTAAGTCTCCTCAATATTCGTCTCTATATGTCCAATAATTTTGTAAAATTATGTATTTGTACCAATGTTATGTAACACATAACTTCAGTATGTTTTCAGAATAACAACGAGATAAACTGAAGTTAGCATTTTCAATGACGTGAAAGTGCCTACGGGACCCTTGATACCGAATTTAGTTTGTGCTTGGCCGGTTTTTTGTTATAAATGAAAAGAAAAGACACTTGTTCGTGCTAAATAAGCCATTTGACGTAATTGACGTCATGCGAATCAGACAGTGATCAGATTAAAAGAAAATGTTTAAAGAAATGTCTGCCCCGAGTGTCTGACACACAAAATTATCTATTGTACACAGATTGTACGAATATAGATCCACGTGTATTCATGGAACGAAAATAATTAATTCTTCAAAGTATTTAGTGATAGTTAAAACGTCCAAAATTAAATAATTTACTGATATGATAATGATAAAAATAATTTTTATACAATGCTCATATATTTTTTTCATTTTTATTGGTGTGAACAAAAATTAGGACAATAATAATAACGTTTATTTTCACCATAAGTCAAGATAACAAAGCATATAAAAAATTGTTACAAATAGAGAGTATGGTGGGTTGACGCCTGAACTAGGATAGTTCCTGTATCTCAGGTTGCCAACCTTCCAACCCAAAAAAAAGACGATATTCGATGATGAACGATGATGAACATATGCTATAACTTACGGGGACGAAGTCGTGGTAAAATAGCAAATAATTCGTATGTTTCATACGGTACCAGTAAATATCATATAATATATATATTATATCATAAAGTACTAGATTATAGTAGTATCTAGTCCAACTATGCGATTTATTCATATTTATTTAATGTGTCAACCGTAACCTAATCGGAAAAAATAATTTTCTATTATATCAGAAAGAGAAATTCTATTAAGTATAATTATCTTGGTAACTACTATGTTATAATACATTTTAATTGGCATTCCAGTTAAGTAACTGTGAACATAAATAGGGCATGTATTCAGGTTTGTACGTTTTTTTTTACTACAAAAGTTCAAGTTGAATATCCTGAGACAATAGTCTCCATTTCATTATTAATTAAGACCTTGATCTATTCTAGTAAAAGTCTTATAAATACATCGAAAAATGTAGTAATGTCTGCAAACAATAGTAAACTGAGTGACAGCTGCCAGAATAGTTTCAAGTGGGGCCGACTGAAACCGGACTACGATTTGCACAAATGACTGAATTTCAACCATGAAGAAATAAAGTTGACAGCTCTTTGATGAAATATTAAATGACAGGTTAATAGCTGTTTGGAATGAAGACGATATGTCCCATCCTTAATTTTTTTCCTGATAAATGGTAGAATAGTTTCAAGTGCGACTGACTGAAACTGGACTATGATTTGCAATAGTTAAATGTGTCGACCGTGCAAAAATAATTAGACAGCTCTTTGATGAAACTAAAATATAAAATGGCAAGTTAATAGCTATTTGGGATGAATACTGCATGTATCATCCTTAGATTTTGTTTAAGTGTATGCTTAACTGGTCTGATATTTTTCAGCCAAATTAAGTATTACCGACTGAAACCGGACCATGATTTGCACAAGTGACTAAATGAGTCGACCATGCCGAAATGAACTTGACAGGCTCTTTGACGAAGTAACAAATTAAACAATATTGAATGACAAGTTAATAGCTATTTGGGATAGAGACGCTTGTTCCATCCTTAGAATTGTTTAAGCTTAAACTTCATTTGGCTAATAAATATTAGAAGTTTCAAGTGGGACCGACTGAAACTGGTCTACGATTTGCACAAGTAACTAAGTGAGTCGACCATGCAGAAATGAAGTTGACAGCTCTTTGACAAAACAGCAAATATTAAAAGCCGATATGTCCCATCCTTAAAATTGTTTCGTCATAATCATCATCAGATTGATATAATTTCAAACTAAGAGCACTACTCTTAACGCTAAAAGATTTGCGGTAATGGGTAGTTGAACAAATGCAAAATAAAGAAAAGTAATACTAACATTTCAAAAATTAACTACGTTGATTTCATGGATTTTCTTGGGATAATTTTGTCAGTCCAATTTGCCGGAAGGTCACCCTGTATACCCGATTGAACTCGGCGTAGGGGCAGACCACGAACGAGACGGTGGGATGACTTCGACAGGTTTTGTAATGGCTTCTTCTTCCTTTCGAGTTGATGTGGTTATATTTGTTTAAAAATCATATTGATTTATTTGTAATGGCTGGCAGCAAATTGCACCAGATAGGCATGAATGGAAGAAGGGAGGGGAGGCGTTGCCCAGCAGTGGGACACAAATGAGGCTATAAAAAAAAACCGGCCAAGTGCGAGTCAAACTCGCGCAATGAGGGTTCCGTACAATATGCTTGCATATTAAGCATTTAATCAATTAATCTCATTATAATCTACGTACGTTCCTATACAGCTTGGTTAAAATACCAATGGTTTGGGGATTATAAGCCTTTTCAAATTTGTATGAAAATCTTGATAGGCGTTTAATTCTCAAACGATATATTATTCTGTCTATCTTATAATTTTTCCTTGACGTTTTTGCACCTTGCCTGATATTTTATCTCTTTATTTTTCCAACTACCCTAAGGTTACCTGGAAGAGATTGCTATTGCGATAAGGCTGCTTTTTGTATATCTGTTTTGTTATTTTGTTTTTATGAATGTCCTTTATGTGTGCAATAAAGTGTTGAATAAATAATTAAATAAATGCTTCGTGAACACACACACAATGTGCAAAAATGTTTTATTCTATAAACTAGCGCTATCTAGTGGTGTTTTAGTGAACTATTTCCCTAGGTGAACTTATTATAGTGAGTTTACCACTTTATTTTCAACTGATTGAATTCTTATTATTTTTCCTGTAATCTTCAAGCAATGAACTCTATATATAGTAAGTTTTTCGAAATTTTAGGCCCAGTAGTTTCGGAGATCAGGGGCGAATGGTCAAATTTTGCCTTCTTTCGTGAATAAAATCAAAAGTATTGTTTATTCCCGAACAAAAAAAAATATTTTTGAGATCCTCATAACAAGCCCTTTCATTTGATATATAACACGGTAAGGTTTGCAAAACTTTTTTTTAACATTTTCTATTTGGACCCCCTAAACTGACGCTTATTTAAAAAGAAAATATATTTACTTTGCACATCCGTGTTTGGGTCATAGGTTTACACCATCTTGCCAAATTTCATTTAATTTGGTTCAGTAGATTCGGAGAAAATTGACTGTGACAGACGGACGGACGGACAGACAGACGCACGAGTGATCCTATAAGGGTTCCGTTTTTCATTTTTTGTACGGAACCCTAAAAATGTACAGTAGATTGGTCATAAGGTGGTTTATATCAATTTTATATAATGTTTTTAAAATGTAACAACATCTTGTTGATGTTTGTAGGCATAATTTTTCAGTTCATTTCTTTTGCTATGTTTAATATTTTTTGTATCTTCTGTAAGGTTTATTAACTTAAGTGTTGTAAAGAAAGGCTTTATTACTTTGTTTACATAAACAATAAGTCAACAAGTCTCCCCGACAGCAATCTGTTATATCTTCGAACCCATGTTTACAAATAAATTGAACTAGCAGTCAAAACACATTCTATGCGAATACGCATCACTGCGCATGCGCCCATTTCAGTCTTGTAATAAATTAAAGAAGTTTGAGATGCGACACTTACATTTAAAATTAAGTTTGCAATACGCCATGATCAATAACGATTATAAGTGAGATTGTAAAATATCTGCTGCATCTGCTCCTTGGATTTTTTACGATGACAGCAAAAAAAAAATAGCAGAATACGACGAAAATTAACCTTCACTACAACATATGGTATAGGATATATTCTTTAACGTATCTCAGTGAGAATTCGGAAAAAAGTGGTAAATTTATCATAACTGTGTTTGCCTTCCCCCACTCCTTAATTTAGGAAAAGTTATTGAAATATCGGGCAACCACAGACGGATCCCATGTAAATTTAGACATTTTAGAACAGCATTTAGTTTATTCTCCGAATAGACGATTTTTAAGATGTCATATAAAACATAATTTCCAGATAAGCTTATATTTTGAGTGTTATTGGAAGATTGATGAGTTTCCTAGAATAATCTGTTTAGTTCGATTAGATTACATTGCCTTTCATCCAATTACAATGAGTATGAAATAAGCAAGCAATTTTGACTTGCATTATTAAGTTCATCGTCAACAAATTTATCTATATATTATTTTAAATATAGTATCGTTGACTTAGGATACTACGATACAAGTTCACAACTTACTGTGGGCTGGCTGTGAGCTCAATTAGTGTGATAAATCCTTATAAATTTATTACCAGCCCGCGTCAACTCTCTGCTGGAAAGCGTTTGACTATATAAATAATCAAGGGCCTATCTTGTTCCACGTCATTTCTTACGGTTCGCATTGATCATAGACTAAACCGGAACAATAACACTAAATAAAAGCTCGTAATATTAGATGCATTTTGGATGCCACTTCTGTAACCCTTTTTTGTGTTGTTGGCACGCACCCTGCCCCGCGGGCATATCCAATTAATGTTTCGTCTACTTGTGTCCTAATCACTTCTACAGGTGTTCCTCAATTAATACCACAAATATAATTCACTGCGGGAGTATTTATAGCCAGGTTATAATGGATTGAGGTCTTGTTTCTTTTGGTAATGTCATCTGTAACGTCACGTTAATGTTTAGATCTTTACTCAGTGTTTACTTGATGTGGGCTTTATAATGCTTGACTAGTTAATACCTGAGTAAGGTCAGGGGTGTCATCAGTGGTGTAAGGTACGGCATCGGGTAAGCGCGCCTGGTCTCCCGAGTTACTACTTTCTCATTGACAATCCATCCGAGTAAGAAGCATCCCAAATTCCTTTGTCCCGTTCCTCCAGTCCAAGAAATTCATAACCTACCCTCGTTTGAAAACTGTTTCGAAGGGCAGCAGCGTCGGAACCGAGATACTCGTAAGCCAAACAAATTGCACTCACCAACCCGTCTGACACATACATACTTACTGTTACGTTTTTTTCCCTTGCGGGGTAGACAGAGCCTAGGTCTTTATGACCTTAAGCCACGTTTAGCATGGTGGTGGGCATGTAGATAGAAATCAAAATAGTGATGGGTTGCTAGCCGCATCGCCTATTGCCATGATGATTCCTTAGATTTTCACCCGATGCCTCGATCGGCTTTTACGATCTGCGCGGGAAGAGAAGCAGCTGGTACATTTTATGTTTTTTCTTTACTCCCAGACCCGTCTGACAGGCGTGGTGAATAAGTCTAAGATAACCTGCTTTTCTCGTGTGATATGATAGACTTATAAACACAGAGATACAGTTTCGTAATATTAATAAAGAAAACTTTATAGTAATTTAAGCGTGAATGTCCCTTTGATGTTTATTAGCTTTGTTAAGCTTGTGCTTCCTAAGTCGCCTTCTACGACATCCGCAGGAAGACTTGGAGTGGGCCGATTCTACTCTGCCGGGAACCACACGGCGTATAGGTCGAATTGTTTTTATGGGGATTGCTATATTATTTTATCAGATATTTTATTAGTAGATAATACAGTATACGTCATATTAATTATCATTAGTCATAGATGGAAAGTCATTACTGACGAACTGCATCTGCCAGCGTCGTCTGCCAAGAGTGAACAGCATTGTTGTGCGCCGGAAGAAAAGATCTGCCAATATATAGCCCGTTTCAGGCTATTGTTAGACCATTGTCATTGTCAAGGCCTATATTTGTATATCTTTATAGCGTATTATTGATATCTTTTTCTGTGATAATTATAGCCTTGAATTGGTATATTTTGCCTTGCATCAAACGAGATAGTAGTGATTTTTTAAAGTTTTTCTAACTCCATGTTTATTTGTTACTATGTAAAATATGTTGCAAATAGTCACTGAGGTTACATTATTAGTTATACATCCCAACTAATATTATAAATGCGAAAGTGAGTTTGTTTGTTTGTTTGTATGTTACGCTTTCACGCTGTATCTACTGAACCGATCATCATGAAATTTTGAATTCACATTGGTTAGGGTACCGAAAAAGACATAGGCTATATATATTACGCGGGCGAAGCCGCAGGTAACAGCTAGTTTGCAATAAAATGACTATAATTTCAATAAAATGAGATTAACTTGGTTTCGACTCATCTAGAAAGTTGATCGCTAAGCAATTACTTAACACTACTTAAGTTGCATGTCAGATTATTTGTAATGTCTTTAAAATCTCTAGTTTTGATAACCTTCTCATCAAGTCAAATAATTTTTTTTTGTCTGTTCTGTTGTGTTGTTTTATTTAAGCAGCCGCAACAACATTACTCGGCTGCTCCCAGGTATGTATTGTACCTATAAACCTTCCTCAAGAATCACTCTATTATAGATAAAAACTACATGACATGCACTAGTTCTTGAGTTTATCGAGAAGAGAGACAAACAGACACAGCGGAGTACTAAAGCAATAAAGCTAATTTCATTTTATTTGTTTTATATTAAGTAGTGATTAGATAAATATATTTATCTAAAAATGTTTAGGTCGCTAAGACAAATCTAATAATTCCTTGTTTGTTGACATCTATACAGCTAATGTCAAGAGATATTATAGGACGAATATTGGTGTGTTTTAGTGACTGTAACTTACACTAAGAACTACTAGGTAAAAATATAAAGTTTTCTATGGCTGTACTAAATATTTCTTTCAATTTTATGCTGTCGCTTTACGTAACCAAAAAAAAAAACTTCTTTCTACTCGTAAATTTCGATACTATAATTAATTTTTCAGTACAAAACAGTAAAAAATAGGTAAAAAATGACATTAGCTTAGAATAAGGAAGGTGTTTGTGGGAGTATAAAAGTAATTACCTTCATTTTTCACTTTTAATTAAAAATGCAGTTACTTATATTTTTGACTTTGAGGAAAATACAAAGATATATTTTTCAAAACACTGCCTTAATTAACTTTGACCTAATTAATTTTCTTATTCTTCGGTCCACAAAAATGTTATTATATTTAAGATTGATCTTTAAAATTAAGTTATCAGAAGTCATTGCTTTCTTAAAATATACAATGTGTCTAGACAACTGTGTCGGAGCCTTAAAAGGTCTATTCAGCCCGTCAATATGAACAACTTTTGTATGGGACTAATACTGGAAATTTAGTAATGTGTCCACTTGTTTGTTTCAAACATCATAATCGTCACTTCTCAGCCACAGGAAGGCCACTGCTGGATATAGGCCTCCACCAAGGATAGCCATTACGACTGTTGGAAATGGCCTCTGTCCAGGGTCTACCTGCACCTTTGGTCAGATTGCCCAAATATCTGGTGGGTTGGTTTCCGAAGCTACACTAGCTAGTACAAGGTTACCATTTGAAAACCTTTCTAATCCATCGACTTGCGGTTCTAAGTTCTATGAGTCTCGATCACACTAACAATACTTACTATATTTTATTTTCTGTATGATCGAATAGCGTTCAGGATTTAATGCCTCGCTAACTCATTCTAAAAATAAGAAACAAATGGTCTTATAATTTATAGGTATGTGGACATAGGCATTTCTTGAGTATATCCAATACGACCGGTTGAATGCGGTATGCGTTCAGCGCCTTCCTGCGACCTTGGTCAGGTTGTCTAAACATCTGGTGGGTGAGTGTCTAACGCTGCGCCTGCTGGTACGAGGTTACCATTCGAGAACCTTCATGGCCAATTGGCCAGCGTTTTTAAGCACTATGTGAATGGCCCACACTATCAATTCTTAAAAGCAAGGTATATTTCATTTTATGATCGAATAGTGTACAGCATTTAATCTCTCGCTAACTCATTCTAAAAATAATAAAATAAATGTTCTTAAAATTTATCATACCATTTTTATTAAGATTAATTATCTAAAATAACTATACAATAATACAACATTAATTACAAAATTTACGAATGTTATTTATTTAATAGCTAATCTCCACGTGACAGCAATTGGAGTAGTGCCATAAAAACGTACAGAACGAAAGTGAGGAATTTATTAGCGCTCCACATTCACAAATGACCTTACACTAAAATGTTAATGTAAATTAATAAAAAGCAAATAAATCACTTAAGAATCCTACGAGATGCATGAAATATGATGACGCGTGATACAACCGAAGGCCTACAGTTGTTTTTAAATCCAAAAATAAACCAACCAATGGTTAGGCCGATAGACAATGCATGTCGCGCTAAAAGCAGCTGTACGATTGATTCATTTGAGGATGGAGACAAAGTTGGACAGCCGTCCCACAAGATGTCAGTCCAATGATCCAAATAAATGAGTTTACTGCAACGTACCTAATACCGTTACTAATGCACTTTTAACAGACGTCAGCTGCAACTTAGTAAACTGTCACTGAAATATTGGGATTACAAAACCGATTAGTACTATTTACTGGTCATTTGCGGTTTATTTTAATTTACTTTGTAAGCAATAAGTGATAGAATTTAGTTTTGAACATTTTCCTGTTTACGTAGTTATGGTCAGGTTTAATTTAAAGAAATAAATGTTATTTAAAGAAATTAAGAAATACATTTAATTTTAAGACACAAAGCAATTACTGAAATAAGTCATTATCTTCCGTATATCTTTAATTCTACATCATTCGTATGAAAATTTTATGAATTTTACAAGTCTTGAATAAATAAACTTAGACGAACTATTAGCCTTGACCTTTGTCTGTAATTAATACTTGTTAGTTCAGAATATTTTATCTTACTTCAAACTTTCGTAAGTTATATTACTAATATATTCCGGAGTGGTGCTGCCATCGTTTATCCAAGAAATTATTGACATTTCCATATCGGGAGCCGTTGTAAAACTATTATCAATATGCCTCTTAACCCTCCATTCTGCTAGTTGATCTTCAGTTGGTTGCAAAGCGGAGATGTAGCTGACTGTGCTTTGCTCACTTCTAGTTGACTTCATCCTCACGAAAGTTCTTGGTGAGAGAGTGTTTTCATTATCGGTACGGATTTTTGTAACATTGAAACAAGGGTCAGGATCCGGAGTTGATAGAGCGCTTCTCAATGGTACTTTCGGTGGCAAAACTAGAGCTTCGACATTTTTATGCTTCACGAACAAAAGGCGCTTACTGCCTTTTAAAAGTACTGGGTTATACCTAATAATTCCATATACAAAAGCAGCTCCGAATGCTAGACAAATAAAAGCTGTGCAAATATACAAAACCACACTACCAAAAACTTGTACTAATGGGGTGGTTTCCAATGATACTGTGCTGTAAGCAACACATTTTTCAATCTTTACGGCTCCGTGCGCTAAATCGATCGGACAAAATGTGTACTGATCATGTAAATAAATATCGTAAACACGCAAAAATCTTGGCATACTCGAAATGCAATAAATTTCATTTAAACATGCAGATCTGAACCACACCATACCATAATCGTCAGTTGTTAAAGGGATCATTTGGACCACTGAGTAATTATTACTTCTCATGAGGTACTTCGGAGTTATCCAGTCACTTCTAGATATATCGTTATAAACTGCGTTACTTGATCTCGCTAGTAATGTTTTTACGGAAAATAAAATCATATTTTTATCACAGCTGTATATTTCACTGGGAGAAATAAGACTCAAACTATTATTGGTGAATTCACAGTCGTTCGCGAAACTCGCTACAACGTTATTACGAGTACTTGTATCCTTGTTAAATTCAATGATATCTACAACTTTAACATCAGCGTGTGAGTCATTAGTACAGTGACTTGATATAGCAGATAATGGTTTACCATGCAGTTCTTCAGGAGTGTCACAAGTAGGATCTACATACAGTAGACCATAGTAATGCAAATACTTCAGATCCTGTGTTTCGCAACCACAGTACCAAGGATTATCTTGTAAATTAATTCTTGGTCTTGGATTGACCCGATTTATGATTCCATCAAATAATCCTGCTGGTAGGGTAACTAGATGATTATTGTTAAGGTATATTACCTCAATCCTATGCAAATAATCAAAAGTACCTGGTCCTAAAGCAGTTATATTACAAGAATTAAGGTATAAAATTCTGCAGTATTGTAAACCAGTGAACGATTCGTTAGATAGTATGTTGTCAAATATGTTTAAGGAAAAATCGACTGTACTTAGAGTTGCCATAATAGATGCTCCAGATATATTTATTGGATTCCAGTTTCCACTTTGCCTTATGGTAAGTACATCTAAGGTATCATCAACAGCTCTCAAAGCGTTTGTTTGTATGTCAATTAAATTACAGTCCTTAAAATAAAGCTGGCGTAAATTTGAAAGACCAACTAAGGTATCTGGCATGAAATTTGTAATAGTAACGCCTTCGAAGACAACTATTTCTATGTTTCCTGCAAAAAGGCTCATAAATGCATGTGCTTCAATGAATTTTAGGTTTCCTCTTATTATGGCCAGTTTGAATATTCGGCCTCTAATTGCACTCAGCCACTGCACAGGCAGTGTTTCGTTGACAAAAGAAGTATTGATAAATACCAGAGATATTCTTGAACAGAATAATTCAGCTTCCTGAAAATAAAAATAAATAATCAGCTTTTGAATTATAATGAACTAACAGCCCTCCACAACTGCGCCCAGGTATGTAATACTTATGAAATTTCCTCTATAAACGCTCTACCCATTAGTGAAATCCCACCAAAATCGCCCCAGTAGCTTCCAAGATTAGCCTGTACGGATATACTCATGACTGTACTATGCGTTGCGTATTATGTAATATCATTAGGTTTTCGTAAGTCTCCACTGCAGGAGCGCGGCCCTTTCTGTACTACCAAAGCGTTATATTATCCAGTGCAGTCAGGGGATTCGGCTTGCACTCTCCACGCTGGCTAGATGGGTTGGAGTGATCTCTTTGATGTTAAAAGCTTTGTTTAGCTTGTGTTTCTTGAGCCGCCTTTTACGACATCAAAAAATGGCAAAAATATCACGTTTGTTGTATGGGAGCCCCCGTCAAATATTTATTTTATTCTGCTTTTACTATTTGTTGTTATAGCAGCAACAGAATACATGATCTAATCGGCCGAAAATTTCAACTGTCTGGCTATCACGGTTTATGGGATACAGCCTAGTGACAGACAGACGGACATTGAAGTCTCAGTAATAGGAGTCCCATATTTACCCTAAGGTTACGGAGCCCTAAAAAGGAACAACTTACCGAAGCAACATAAAACACGTCTTCATAAACGGGCATAGTAGTGTCGTTGCACATAATTCTGCAGTTCTGTTCGTAGCAACTCAATGGTCTCGACTCGTCCTTTCTAATCGGCGATTGCATGGAGATCAGCACAATCAACACGAAACTGGCCACGGTTATTGCTCCGAAGATGTACTGAACCACGATGCGGAGCCATCCTCGGCTGCATGACGCTTGTCTGGAGGAATAAGAACACGTACAATTTGATCTAAATGCAAACATATTATCACGTCTCTATCCCTTGCGGGGTATACAGAGCCCAAGGTCATAAAACCCGAAGGCCATGTAAACGTGGCCTTCGGGTTTTATGACCTTGGGCTTGGAAAACGTGTAGGAATAAAGCTGAAAAGAGGAATTAAAATAGTAATGAGTTGCTAGCCGCCTCGTCTATTGAAGTGATTCCTTAGATTTTCGCCAAATTCCTTGACCGGTTTTTACGGTCTACGCGGGAGCTGGTATATTCTATGTTTTTCAAGGACAAGTATTTGTCCGCGCTTGGAATCAAACCCAGTGCCTTACGTGTAGCTAGCTGGCATGTTAGCCACTGCGCCATGGAGGCCTGAACCTTTGACTATATGCTATCGAGACTCCGTAATGCCTTTATTTGCTATTACTAATATAAAAATAAAATTGTAATAATATAAAAATTAAAGTGGAAGTTTACACTTATCCGAGACCGATTCTTAATCACAGTGCATCCCAACAAAATTAATAAAAATAACAATATTTACCTGACAACCGCAGAAAAATTGACATTTGCTTTCGGAATAATACCAGACTTCAACATTTGCATCCCCGCCATATCCGCCAATCACTCAATCAAACCATAACATCAGTATTATTTAGAAATTGCAACACCGCTAAATTAAATTGTAATCTAAAGTTACGCGATCGAGGGTGGAAGCTTGACACTAAACTGATAGCTTTTTAACCGATACAAAACAGCTCATTCTGGTAATCCATGTCAGATAAACTGTAACAGTACTGCCGTATCAGCCCATTAGTGCTTATAGGGATAACGGATAAGCTTTACAAACATAGAGTCATCATACGATATACTTTTCATGGGCAAGGGCGGACAGGACGTTCTTGTCAATATTATGTAATAAATGTTCGACAAATTACCTATACAATAGGGATATGCATGATAAAAATATGTGTTATCTTACAAGTTTATCCAAAAAATATTTAATAGTAAAGTAATGAAAGTGAAAACACAATAAATTTGGTTGAAAAACCAACGAGATAAAATGATTTTACGAAAATATGTCTATCTCCCTCGCGAGAGCACTATTTTATATGGCAAATGTAATACATCATATAGACTTGGAAGTCACTATTCCATATCGGACTTCTCTTTCTTATTTAAACTTTAAAGTATCACATCTTCGTCGCTAATTAGGATATTTTAAAAGTTTTTTCATATTTCTTAACTGTGGTTATTAGGGATTATACTAAGCAAATAAAAAAATTACGTGCATAATTCTCTATTCCAATCCTAATCCCAACTTCCGAACTAATATTGTAAATGCGAATGGCAGTTTGTATATTTGTTTGTTTTTACCTCTTCACACTTTACTGATCCAAACTTCTTTAAATTTGGCGTACCCATAGATTATGGTACTGAGAAGGACATAAATTACCTTTCATCCCGGAAAAAAGTATTGTTCTCTTGGGATTTGCGATAAACGATTTGACAAAATTATACACGCGAGATGCCGCGGGTAAAAGCTAGTGTGTTAATAAAATCGTGTTCGATTCTTAATGGGGCGGCTCACCCTAACAATATGCAAAACTTTACCTATGGCCATCACTAGTGTTAGATTTTTAGTTCAAGCGGCCTCAAGGCATTTGACATGCCTTAACGACTGCCATCAATGATGACAGCCGGGACCAACGGCTTAACGTGCCTTTCGAAGCACGGAGCAGCTCAAGATATTTTTATGTAACTTGAGGTCGTCATCGTCGGAGATAGACATCTAAGTGGGGACCGCGCCCGGGGTTGCTTAACATGCGTAAGCGGTAATAATTCTCACGCCCACTAGGCTATAGGGCTCCTCCCTCAGGTGATTTTTAACAGTATAGATATAAGTTAGTAACATTTGAAAAAAAATATTTAATCTTGACATCAGTCCCCGTACCGTATTATGCATTGCGAAATTCTTCATTGAGTATGGCTTGCCATGCCAAGCTCAGATTTTTTGACAAAAAAATATAGTAGTTTTGTTTACATAACCTATGTTTGAAAATGAAATCAACTTCTATTTCTATGCGCGTCATATTTCACTCGGTAACACGCGAACACCGTATATTCCGTTGAAAACTGTATTTTAAAAAGGCTTGTGTACAACAGAATACTGACGTGTGGTACCTGCCAAGAATGCATTCCGACTCTTCTTGAAACCAGGGATTTAAAAACACCATAATCAAATATACACTTTATAAGGGTAATACAACAACGAGGTTAACGAAACTATTTCGTGTAAAGACATTAAGCACCGAAACGATTGTACCTGACGTGTACCTAAGTTATAAAATATTACCTACCTTTGATATCAATTACAAAAAAGGTTTCTAGTGTCCCCATTTAATTTTAATTTAGGTATATTGTTTTGTTTTGTGAGAAAGGATGTAAAAAAATTTCAAGTCTCTACATAATTTTCCTATTATTCCTTTATGTATTTTCCTCTCTGTTCTATAGAACCACCGACGGTTCAAAGTTACATGCCTATGTCAGGTGAAAGGACGGACACCAAAGACTTAATAAAAGGGCTCTTTTGGCACCCTTTGGGCTTAAAAATCGGTTCAGTTTTTATGAAATATTTAAATGCATATTTGCGAGGTCCAAATTCGCGGCGAACTAATAATTCAATTTAAATAAAATCAAAACAGCCCTGACAAACAAAATAAGTATATTTATTCCAGACTTCTAAATTCATTGACGTTATGCAAATATCGTGTCTTATTAAAGATGCTCAAATCTATAGTGCTGTTAAAGTAGCCATTGAAAACTACGAACTCAAATACAATGGTATGAATCATGTATAAACACAGATATTTATAGATATAAAATATACTGAAAGATATTCGTATTTCAATTAATGTAAAAGGTATTTAAAACTAATAACTAACTAATAAAATTGGAGTGCACGTTTCCAACGAAAATACAGCCAGCAGCAAAACTAACAAAACGTTCGAATTTCAAAAGCAAATAAGTAAACGAAATAGAGAGGACTGTTCGAATTTCAAAAGTTTTATTTTTCTTGGATGATGGCAACGCTGTGTTCGCAGCTTTAGTTGCTCGTGAAAAGTGGAATTTCCAACTAGCACGGCGGGCGTCGGGGGTGATTGCAATATTCGCATTTGCCGCGCCCCTGATGAAAAATATTCCAAAGCCTGTATTTTTCGAATCACAACAGTCCACGATGAGGTCATGTTTTGTAACATTTTGTATTGTAAGATGTTAAAATAAAAGTTATAGATTCAGAAATGTGGATGTTTATTTCTTCTCCTGCTAGACTGGAAACTAAAGAAAAACATGGATTGTGGATGTTAGCAGGATGCTTGTATTTTTCTGTTATCTTTAAGTCCTCTGTCATGCTAAACACCTACCCGAGTCCCTGACCATAAGATCTGTCTACCTTTTACAAGAAACATAGGTACATAATATATTATTAAATTATGGGGTAAGCAAAAGAGTCAAACGAGGCGGAAGATAGTACGGCTATGGCCTGCACAATCCTTTTTATTTAACTGATTTCCCGGTTGCATCTTAAAAACTATGATGTTATGGACCTTGAGGTACACTGTAATGATTAAATTGTATTTATTCATACTCTTTAAATGATTTCAGGTTTTAAAAGTCAGCTGCTTGACACCAACCACATCATAAAAATTGAGATAGCTATACTAAGTTGTGAACTTGTGTCGTAGGATACAAGCTCAATGATATTATATTTTAAAATTGATACTTATAATTAAACTTTCAAGACCCAGGCCAATCTGAAAAATATCGGTTTTCATTATGATGGGACCGGGGATCGAACCCAGGACTACTCGTGTCACAAGCTGTCTTGTTAACCACTGCGCCACGATAGCCGTTGAAACCAATATCTCATGTAGCAGACTTGTGTCATAACCTCCAAACGCGCAGTGCCCCGGAGTCCGTTGTTTGAATTGATGATTATTAAAAAAATGGAAATTGATATAGCAAAAATGATTTATCCATCTACTATATTTTTTACTAACCTGTTCTGTCCCCCTACTGCCGTCGTGTGGTTCCCGGCAGAGTAGAATAGGACCATTCCAAGTCTTACAAACATCAAAGAGACCTCTCCAACCCATCTGGCCCTGACTGCTTTGTTTTATGGCTCTGGTAGTACAGAGAGGGTTATGCACCTGCAATGGAGACTCAGAAAGACCTGATGATGATGTCCCCCTACTGGGTAATGGTTTATCCCATTTTCTTCCTCTGTATCTATCTGAGTTAAGTACCGTCTAGACGCTTTTTAGCGTAATTGATCGAAGACCGCTATTCATTTATATAAAATAATCTTTTAGTCAGCTTCATCCTTTTAAATGAGTCCCAGGCAATTCAAGCCTCAACTTTACAATCTAGGGCAGAAGTTTCCCTACTATCAGTTCATAGAACTAAGCCCGCCGCAGGCAAGTGAAGTCATAAACTCCGCGTTAAATGTTAACTGTAGCAAAGACAATATAATACTAGTTAGTTTTGCTTGTTGGGGGCGTCGTATCTTAGATCTAAACTTGCTTTCTAGTCCATTTAAATTAGAGTAGCATTTAAACGAGTGACTGTAAATAATACATTTTCGTAACAAGAATACAAAGTGAGTGATGAGTGACGAGAAATTGAACCAACTCTACCCTCTGAGGTCAAGTTGTTTTGTTATACTGGTACTCACAAGGAAACCTAATAAACCTAACCTACCCTCTATGGCCAAATTGGTTTGTTATATTGGGAGTTTTTCTCAAAATAGTTTCCTCTGCATTTCTAGTCGATTAATTAGAAATAAAATCGCACGCCAAAATTTTTATTCATCCGTTTTGTAATTCACCTTTAATTCCCGTCGCAACAGTAAATATAACTACTAACATTATTTTATTATAAAACGTGGAAAACAGCTATATACTGGTTCCTCCTGTAACAACTTGTGAGTAACAGCTGAGTAAACGTCTAAAAGCAACTTAAGTGTTGCTTTTTGGTCTGATAGTGAAACCTTCGTTGAATCGTTGTTAAAATTTTAACTACTTAAAATCATTAATGATTTTAAGTAGGCGAGAAAATATCAAAAAGAAACATAGATATTGTTTCTTGGTCAGATAACAAATCAAACCAAGCTATACAGTTAAAAACGAGTCATTGTTACAGTGTATATAAGTTTCTGAAACATTTGTTGAATTGTGGCAGTAATAATAGTTTTTATTAGTAGGTACATTGGCAATTAAAATCACTTGTTTACAATCCAAGTCAGAAGTTTCCCTACTATCAGTTCATAGAACTAATCCACCGCAGGCAAGCAATAAGACATTAACTTGCGTTAAATGTTAACTGTATTTAGTTTTACTTGCTGAGATTTGACTTGAAGTTGGAGGCAAGCAGTGTATCGCAGATCTTAGCTATAGCAGTGCACAAGTCAATTCAAATTATATCGGTTAAGAACGTTGCAGTTAAAAGACCTACCTCATAGCAGTTGTTATGAGACACTAGCACACTCATCAATTATTTTTTTTAATCCTAAATCATATCAAATTTAAAAAAAATCTAATAGCGGAATGCCCTAGTAATGTATTTCTTTTAATCATCTTCTCTCGCCAATATTTGTGGATTGTCTCTGTTGCCTACAGAAAACTTAAAACAGTCGGTCGTCTGATACTAGTAATAGTATCTATGTACTTCATAGTTTATGATCGAACCTATTATTATATATGGTAGATTAAATTAGTTCTTAAATTACGAGTTATAAGGTACCAAACAAAAGAACTAACAGCCGAATGAATATAAAGATGCTAATGCTTCTATAAATAAAAGTATAGAAAGACAATAGAAGAAAAGAACTCAAATTATTACCTATGGTTAATCCCAAAATGGTAGCTCAACCATGGTAACCAACTCAGTTTTTACTGGGTTTCAAAGTACCTGCTTACCCTCCTCTTTTAAATGAAATCGATTCCTTTAACTGTAGAAAACAATAATTTAAGATATCATCATCATCATCATCTCAGCCACAAGAAGTCCACTGCTGGACATAGGCCTCCCCTAAGGATTTCCAATATGACCGGTTAGAAGCGGCCTGCATCCAGCGCCTTCCTGCGACCTTAATCAGGTCGTCCGACCACCTGGTCGGTGGGTGTCCAACGCTGCGCTTGCCGGTACGTGGTCGCCATTCGAGAACCCTTCTGCCCCATCGGCCATCGGTTCTTCGCGCTATGTGCCCCGCCCACTGCCACTTCAAAGAGCTAATCCGCTGAGCTATGTCGGTGACCTTCGTTCTTCTACGGATCTCCTCGTTTCTGATTCGATCTCGCAGAGAAACACCGAGCATAGCCCTCTCCATAGCTCTTTGAGCGACCTTGAGCTTTCTTATGAGGCCCATAGTAAGGGACCACGTTTCGGACCCGTAAGTCATCACTGGTAACACACATTGGCCGAAGACTTTCGACTTAAGGCACTGAGGTATTTTGGACGAGAAGACACTGCGGAGCTTCCCGAACGCTGCCCAGCCGAGTCGGATTCGACGAAAGACCTCGTCCTTGAAACTGGAGCTTCCGACCTGGATCAATTGACCCAAGTAGATGTACTGCTCTACAGGTTCAAGGGTGAAGTTTCCAACAATAACTGGTGAAGGCGCAACATGGACATTCGACATAATTTTCGTCTTGTCCATGTTCATTTTAAGGCCTACTTGTTGGGAGACTTCGTTAAGGTCATTGAGCATGGTACTTAGATCCTCCAGCGACTCCGCCATGACGACAATGTCATCAGCAAATCGAAAGTGAGTGATATACTCGCCGTTGATGTTGATGCCAAGTCCATCCCATTCCAGGAGCTTGAAGGCGTCCTCCATTGCAGCGGTGAACAGTTTCGGAGATATGACGTCTCCCTGTCTCACACCTCTCTGCAATGGAATAGCCCTCGTACTCTGCTCCTGTACTTGGACTGACATTGTGGCGTTGCTGTATAAGCACCTCAACACTTCGATATACCGATGGTCAATACGGCATCGCTGGAGAGACCTAAGCACAGCCCATGTTTCGATCGAATCGAAGGCTTTCTCATAGTCCACAAACGCCAAGCATAGTGGCTGGTTATACTCTTTGGTCTTCTGTATAACCTGCCGCAGCGTATGGATGTGGTCTATGGTACTATAGCCTTTTCGGAAACCGGCTTGTTCGGGAGGTTGGAAGGCATCGAGCCTGTTGGTGAGACGATTCGTGATTACCCTCGAAAACAGCTTATAGATGTGGCTCAGGAGCGTGATGGGTCTATAGTTCTTTAGAAGGGTGTTATCACCCTTCTTGAAGAATAGCACCACCACGCCTCTATGCCACGCTTCTGGCGTCACGCCCTCGAGCAGAACGGAATTAAAGAGCCTCTGAAGGACTTCCAGTACCGGCGTTCCGCCCGCTTTCAGAAGCTCTGCTGTGATTCCGTCCTCGCCCGGCGCCTTGCTGTTTTTGAGCTGCTTGAGGGCAATCCTAATCTCGTACAGGCTGATGTCCGGGATGTCTTCGGTATAGTGTCGGGTTACTTTGGCCCTAGGATCTTTGGCCAAACTTACACTGGGTTTGGCTACTGAGGTATACAGCTGTCCATAAAACCTCTCGATCTCTCCCATCACCTCGGCCTTCGTCGAAACCACGCCGCCGTCCTCCGTCTTTAGCTTAGTCAATCGGCTCTGCCCAATAGACTCCATCCTTGCGAACACTTTGGAGCCTTTATTTTGCTCAATCGTCTCCTTAATACGCTCGGTATTAAAGGAGCGAATGTCGTGTCGCAAGGATTTCTGGATTTGTCTATTGAGCTGCCGATGTACGTCCGCATCTTCGGAGGTCTGCAGCGGCATGGATCGTCGCGTGGCCATCAAATTTAGGGTTTGGGGAGAGATTTTTTGAGGTTTATTTTTGGGGCGGGTCCTAAAAAACTTTGACCCCACCGCCTGGACAGTGTCTACGAACCCATCGTTTAACTCGTCCACTGTAACACAATCCTTGAGGCAATCGAAGCGATTTGAGAGTTCCAGTTGGAAACTGTCGACATTTTGGATATGAGCCGGTGATGGTCGAAGAGTAGACCTCATCAAGCGAGTCCTCTCTCGTCTGAGATTGATATTCACGATGCCTCTTACAATTCGGTGATCACTTCCGATTTTAATCTTATTGATCACAGAGACATCGTTGAATATTTCTCTCCTCGTCGACATGATGAAGTCTATCTCGTTCTTGACAGGAGGTTGGCCCCTTCTGCTGGGACGCATCCAGGTCCATTTCCTATGAGGCGGCTTCTTGAAGAAAGAGTTCATCGCAAAGAGTCCCTCTTCCTCCAGAAAATCAGCCAGCCTATGACCCCTGTCATTCCGGACTCCATATCCAAATTGTCCCACTCTGGACTCTCCATCGCTCCGCTTACCAAGAATTGCGTTGAAGTCCCCCATAACAATTGTAAAATAGGTTTCGGAAGTGTGTATGGCCCTACTAATGTCCTCATACACCACTTCCACCTCTTCATCTGAGTTCAGCGAGTATCTTTTAGATACTCTGAGTATCAGGTATATTACCCTGCTGGAAACACTTTCGATGGTTATGACATTGTTGATGAGGGACTTGTGAACGAGAAACCCGACACCATGCTGTGACTTTTTAAAGTCACCCTCCCGGTGATAGAGTAGGTTACCAGACTTTAGGGTTGTCGTGCCCTCTCCCTCTCTACGGACTTCAGACAGCCCCACTATGTCCCACCGTAACCTACTCATTTCCTCTTCCACTTCCTCGACCTTCTCGTCTAGCCTCATTGTGCGGATGTTGTGTGTTACCAGGGCCAGTCTTCGTTGGGGGTGGTAGCCGGATCTCTGCCGGAGATTTTTAGCACCCCTTGCCCCGCCGTTACCATGACCGCTACCGGAGTCAGGAATAGCGGGGCCGCCGGGGACTGGGGGCCTTGGTATACTTTCTATCATCATAGGGGGTTTTTGCCATACTCACCACGCTTGGCAGACGGGTTGGTGAGCGCAGTTTGTTTGGCTTATCTCGGTTCCGATGCTGCTGCCCATTGAAACCGTTTTTTAAGCGGGGAAAGGGTAGGAATTTGTTGGACTGGGGGAGCGGGATAGGGTATATGGGATGCTACTTGCTCGGAAGGATTGGGATAAGAAAGTAGCAGCTCGGGGAGGCCGGGCGCGCGTACCCGATGCCATGCGTGCAACCACCGGAGAGGCAGTTGAGTATGACACCCCTGACTAAGATATCTTTAACAAAAAAACACAAACCGACTTCAACCCTATCAGTTTGTTAATAAGCATAAAAATAAAATGGAAATAAGTGTAAACCGAGCGGCATCCTTATAATTTTTTTTTTATTTAATCAATAAGCGCGCGACACATTTCGAAAACAAGTTATTGAGACCATCTGTAAAGTATTACCTATCGAACAAAAAAGAATTTCTTAAATCGGTCCAGGCGTCTTCGAGAAATCGAGGAAAATACATTTTAAAAAAAGATTCCGACGAAATGAGAACCTCCTCCTTTTTTAAAGACGGTTAAAAATCGACCAAAATATTTGAAACATACGCACACTCATTGGAATTATTTACTGTGTTACAACAAGAGATTTAAACGCACAATAGATTTATTGCCGCAAAAACATCGCTGGCGCTTTATATTCAGACTCGGCAATCAATTATTGACCATGCGTGGTAGTTTATTTTGTTAACATGCAAGTTTCACTAATAATATTAATATGGATTTATTTTTCTTTTCTCCCAGCCCAGCATAGACTCTTCCAAAGACTTCTTCCCCTCTGGGCTGGAAGAAAAGTAAAGATGTAGAAACCGGCCAAGGAAATGAAGGAATCATGTAAATAGGCGGTGCGGCTAGCAACCCATCACTATTTTGATTCTGATTCCATCATTAAGCCCATCAACATGCTAAGCGCGGTCTTTCGGTCTTAGGCTATGTCTACTCCGTAAGGGATAAAGACGTGATACTATGTAGGTATGGATTTGTTACTTTCCCGCAAACACTACTGGATGAATTTTGATTAAATTCGACCGTCACGACGGTTTATATAGGGTTATTTATAAACCATTAATAATAATATTTTCGCAGGACTAGATAGCTAACATTATAAATAACAGAGCTTTTTCCTACGATTTCTGATAATATGTAATTTTTACATACATACTATCACGTCTTTTTTGGGTAGACAGAGACCAGGTCTATAAAATCTAAAGGCCACGTTTAGCATGTTGGTGGGCTTTTAGGTGGAGATCGGAACCAAAATAGTAATGAGTTGCTAGCCGCATCGCCTATTAACATGATTCCTCATGCCCATTCCCTCGATCGGCTTTTACAATATGCGCGGGAAGAGAAGCAGCTGGTAAATTCTACTTTTTTTTTTAATTTTTTGTCATCCTTTTAAATACAGACTATACCCATGATTGAAAGTAATTTAAGACTACTTTAGAGTAAATTAAAATTACATATTTTTCAAATTTAAGAATAACTCAATAACTACTTCAAACGCTTTGAAAGAGGCTACTACTTAAGGTAAAAACCAAAAATTAAAACAGGGCTGAATTTCCAAACACAACGAAAAATTTATTAATTTAAACATTATTAAACGGTGAAATTTACGCAAAACACTTTAGACTAAGACTTTAGAACGATACACAACCAGCGATTTAATAATGACTCAAGAAATGTTTTTAGGCGTATTTTTTTTTGCGTATGCTAACGAATTCGAATACATATTTTTTTCTTTCATACAAAAGAAAATTATAATTGAAATTTTCGGTTAAATGAAAACAACTACGCCACACTACGCGCAGTGCATTTGTTGTTGTGCAAACCTTCCTATGTATACCATGTAAACATTACACTTACTTCCATCGGGTGTATCGATTCCCCTTTAGGATCGGGTCGGTACAATCTCGGCAATTGAAAACTCAATAGCCCTGAAGATAACCGGTCAGATAACACTCGCCCCAGTTCGACACACTGTATCACCGTTTGCCACGAGAGGCACTTGAATACAGCATAGCTACATTTGGTGGCTTATACATGTTGGTATATATGGTATACATACCGCAGTGTGGTTCCCGGCAGAGTAGAATAGGACCACTCCAAGTCATTCCGTGGATGTCGTAAAAGGCGACTAAGGAAACACAAGCTAAACAAAGCTTATTAACATCAAAGAGACCTCTCCAACCCGTCTGGCCAGCGTGGAGAGTGTAGGCCAAATCCTCTGACTACTCAGGCTAGTATATGGCTCTGGTAGTACAGAGAGGGTCGTGCTCCTGCAGTGGAGACTAGAAAGACCTAATGATGATGATGATGATACATGTTGGTAACATTTACTTGTAGTAAAACCTCACCCTAGGCGCTGTAACACCTAATAATAATAGTACGTAATGGTAATCGCGCGATAATAGTACGTACTGGTAATGAAATAAGGTTAAAAGTGGCGATGCCGGTAGGCGATCTCAGTTCGAACCCGTATCTGTCATTTCGGCCGCTTTTTGTCGGTTTTAATTTAATAATTCCTAAATTATAACCAAATATTGTAATATTTTTAGGTATCCATTTTGCTCAGTAAGTTTTACTTTTTATAGATGTAAAAAAAATGGTAGTTATCGCTGAAAATATCAAGTAATTCGCGACGAAACCTTTTCTGGATATAGATTTTTGCCATTTTATTTTCCTAGACTTTAAATATTTTTTTGAAAATATTTTGATGTAATCATTTATTTTGATCTTTGAACTGTACTTCATATTTTTTTCATGCCAGTATTCCATGAAAAATTAGGCTTACTGCGCGACGAAAAAATAGACGTTTTACGGCAGTTCGTGAATTACAGCGCCTTAAAACTTAACTATAGTGATGCAGTTGTCTAAAAACATAACAACCAATAGATCCTACGTTTAATCCTCATTCTGTTTGTTTTATTTGAAGCTACATCTGCATCTATACATGCTAGTTTTGAGCATGTTTATAAGCATGCTTCTAATGAGGAGCTTATGGCCCGCACACTACCTGTATAGGTACACATGCGCTTGTTTGTTTTGGTTTTCGTGTGTGTAAGTGGCCAACACTGGTGTCAGAACTACCTAAAGTAATCTGACAAAGCTTAACGACTGCCATCAATGATGAAAGCCAGGATCAACGGCTTAATGTTCCTTCCAAAGCACGTAGGAGCTCAAGATATTTTTATGCGACTTGCGGTAACCTATCCAAGTGGGGACCGCGCCCAGAGGTATATACAATGAATTTTCATCCACCTCCACCTCAAGTAGCATGCTCAAACTCAACCCACGATCAATTTTTGAGCAAGCTACTAAGTTACTAGTAAGTTTATTTTAAGCCATGGCTGTTCATACGAGCAACGTGTTCTAAAGCTAGCACCAAAGCATGTGTATCCGTACTTTAAGTTTATGGTAAAAACTAGTCAATTTAATAAACTGTTGCCTTTTATTTATTTAGTCTATTATTAGTTGTTTATTGCCCAAAATAATATCTATGAAATGCCTTCAACATGTCATCTAACTCGAAACATAACACCAAATCTTTTGAAGTTGAGTTGGAATCATAAAATTAATGTGGGGTTAGCTAAAGAAATAACATTACAAAATAAAATCTCGCATCTCAATATCCTCAAAACTATTGGTAGGTCAGTCGGGAAAAGAGAAAACGTTCTTTTTTGGAAGAGTAAAATCACGGAACCGTCCACGGAGTAAACCAAACTAACAAAATATTTACCAAAACACGACATTTCCTACTTACGTAGATTTGAATATCCCCGAAAATCTGCCGCCGGATATAAAAAGATATACATCTAAGTCCCTTGGGATGCGGTTGAGCGGGATAAACTGCGTCCTGCCACCACAGCAGGGCTTCGCGTAGAGTTCTATTAATAATATATTACAGAATGATGAAAGCCGAAGAGCTGTGGACTTAGTCGAGTTTACAGAAAGAAAAATAATTACGAGTATTAGGGATTATATATTCCTCGAAGAAAGTAATTGGTGGTTCACATAATGACTTCGCAAAATCCAAATAACACAACACCATCGATTACTTTCCTCAGAAGCATAATAGTAAGGAATTAAAAACTGGTGATTGCTCAATCATGATAGCGATCGAAGCTTATTTCTTGTTTTTTGTGTAATGTAAATATTCTTTATCGAAAAATGTTCAGTCATCATCATTTCGTGTAGGTGAAATGGTCAGTCGACCATGCACACCCTGGTGTCAAAGTTCTTCGGAACCGCCTTTCGGCCTCTGATGTGGTTCCTTTAACGACTACCAGATGGCAACCGGGACCAACGGCTTAACGTTCAGTGTCATGGGCTAAACCGTCTTTCATTACGTTTGGCAAAATTACTCTGTGTGATCATTATGAAAAAACACATCGCATCTTAGGTCTGAAAATTGCATTAACCTTGATTCCTTAATTATATGATAGCCTTGATAGGAAAGGATAATCTGGTAGAAATCCAAGTCTTTGTTTATATATGAATACAAACTCCATGGGTTCTACAGTCCTCTTGCTACATACATGGTGCCCTGCAGAAGTTTATATCTTTCATGGTAGCATAATGTTGTACGTCCCATTTTACGGATTAATTTTCTGTTTATAAACCACTCTACTAAACATTTCACATATAAAATCAAGAGTTAGCCTGATTATTTAACTGATTAAATGAAATTATCATTTCATTAGTACAGTTTTCGTTAGTAGTTATGGACGAAGTAGTAATTTCGACTATGGTAATTAAAGTGTAAGTTGTATTATCAGAAAGCCCATTCTAGTTGTTTTAGTATTCCAATCCCTGGGTTAGCCAGCATAGACTACATAAATTGATACTTATAAATGGTATGGATGGCCACTGGGGGCAATAGTTAATACTCCAGCTTACAATACGAGGGGACGAGGGGCACCAATTTCGATTCTATGCCGAGTATTTAATTTTTTCTGGTATTTTTCTACAGTTTCAGAGATAATCAACAAAGATTAACGTTATGCAAGAAACCTGCCATAAACACTTTCACCAAATTATAAACACAGCATATTTCCCCAGCCGTGTGGTTCCCGGCAGAGTAGAATAGGACCACTCCATGACTTCCCGTGGATGTTGTTGAAGGCGACTTAGGGAACTCAAGCTAAACAAAGCTTAAAAACATCAAAGATACCTCTCTAACCCGTCTGGCCAGCGTAGAGAGTGTAGGCCAAATCCTCTGTCTGCTCTGGCTAATATATGTCTTCGGCAGTAGGGACAGAGAGGGTCGTGCTCCTGCAGTGGAGACTTAAAAAGACCCGATGATGATGATGATATTTCCCCACTGTTCTTTCTCCCTCTAATAATATGTTGATTTTTACATCAGTGTCATCTAGCCTTCATTTCATTTTCTTTATCCTTCATGAGTCAACCAATATGCATACTGAGTAAGGAAAATATAATTACTTAAAGTTATTAAACCCGCATTAAGACAGCGTTGACGTCATTTGCTACTAATGAAAAATATCGAAAATATAGAACAGGTATTTTTATAAGTGTACTACAAACTTACTGCTAGTTTTTATTCAATTAATACAATATAATTATTAATAAAATTCCTGGTTACGGTTAATTTTGACTCCTGTTGTAAGCATGTATTAAAAGTAATTTTAAAAGTTTATACTTTTTAAAATATCTTTTTATAGATTACTAGCTGTTACCCGCGGCTTCGCCCGTGTGATATATAGCCCATGTCCTTCTTAGTACCATAAACTATGTGTATGCAGAATTGCACGATGATCGGTTCAGTAGATACGGCGTGAAAGCGTAACAAACAAATAAATAAACAAACAAACTCACTTTCGCATTTATAATATTAGTTAGGATTAAGATAAGGATAGGATTAGGATAGTTAGGATTAGGATAAGGATTATGTGCACGGCTAAGCAAAGTTATTTTATGTCCAGGACTTCATATCCACACATATAAGCATGAAAATATGATCACGCAAAATTCCTTGCGAGTAGACTTGTAAGCAAGCTCAGAACTATTTAATATTGCGTAGAGGGTCTACACATGTAGCGAAGTTCTACGCATGTATCTTTCGTTCAACCTTCGCTCACGCTTTATTTTTGTCATTTTGTCCATTTAACCGAATTTGGTTTGAATGTTTCGATAAGTCAAAAAATGTGATTATAAGTTATATGCATAATCTTGTAAATTTTGCTAAATAATGCTATTAGAAGATCGCCAAGCCCTATCTGTGAAATAAACTGACACCTTTGTACTCTATTTATTTTGGGCTGCTGAGGGAAGGGTGGAAATGAATGAGTGCCCTACTGACACGCAACACTTTTACGGCCTTTTAAACTAAAATTACTAAATTAAGTATAAAATTAACCCTGGTTAAAAATTAAAGTAGGGCGCGGTTTTATACTCTAGTTTGTTAGTTTAAGGTCATTCTACTTTGCGTAAGTGTGATGCGTTTTAAAAAAAAATATTTTTGACGGATTTTCGTGGAAATTGGCTATGGTTTGGATCTTATGTAGTTTTAGTGTTTCAAAGAAGTCAGTAGGAATATATATTTCCTTATGGTCTTATTAAAATTTACATAAAGATTGAATGAAAATCAACTCATAAATAACTATTAAAAACATACTACTAATATACGATGATAATAAATCCCCTTGATTAAAAAAAATAGCTTTTTTTGTGGCTCCGCTCGTGTTGGTGTCGATCCCTCGGGAACAGTCCTTTTCTTGGATGGCTGAGCCATATCTTCTACTCCGTACCTTACACAACTGTATACAAAATTTCATGATGATCGGTCCAGAAATTGAAGTATGAAAACGTAACAAACAAATAAAAAAACAAACTCACATGTGTCTTGTGCAATTGAGAAAAAAGCTGTCATTATTGTAATACAGCCAAAGAAAATACGATAGGCTGATTGGTTGGTACCTAGTTATTATTTTTTCATTGTTTTGGTCTATTTTTTAATTCTAATTCCATCATTTTAATATAGGTAGTGCGTAATAAGCAGTCGGTGTAATAGCTTAGCAACATTAACTTGTAATTAATAAAATTACAGAGTAATTAAAAGCCGTCTAAAATTCATCAACATTCAAAAAATGGGCTCGGTTTTCAACATATACAAATGAATTATCATGTCATCGGTCCCTGAAGTAAAACACAATTAAATACATTTCTTGTCAGTAGGGTAAATATTTCCACTCTAATTACTTTCAATTAAATTCTCTCCCTTCTAGTAGGGAAAAAAGACCGGCAACGCAGGATATCACACCCCAGGTGTTGAAGTTGTCCATGGGCAGCGGTGATCACTTACCATGACCCGCTTACTCGTTTGCCGTCCTATGACATAAAAAATAGGGTCTCGTTGGCACTGTTCGAGTACGGAACTCTTAAAAGTATAAAGACATAATGTATGTACCCTAATGGAGTATCGACCGAACTAATGCGTTGAGGGTATTGATTAATGCTTAAGTTATAACTATTAAACAGGGCCCGTTCGCCTGTTAACGAGGCTGGTCGATAACTAGGAGTTAATTATTGAGTGGGGCGCAAGATAGGTACGCACAACTTTGTATGAAAATTGCGGAGATATTATATAAAACCGAGCTGTCCCAGCGAACTTCGTTTTGCTGTATTTTTGATGAGGCTTGTTTTAAAAACCAAAGTATATGATAGACTTCCTACTTTGTTACTTTGAAACCAGACCCATTGACTTGATAATTCGAAGCCAAAAACAGATTTGGCACCGACTGGCTTATAAACATCAAAGAGACCTTTCCAACCCGTCTGGCCAGCGTGGAAGTGTAGGCCATTGCATAGAATGTATACATTTGGTCTGAGCCATATAAAGCCAGACTGAGGACTGCTCTGACTATAAATAGCTCAGGTGGTACAGAGAAAGCGTGTTCCTGCAGTGGAGACTAAAAAGACCTGATAATGCTGGTGACCAATGACACCCCTAGGCCTTCTAATGCCGCTTTTCATCAACTTTTTTAACCTCGCGCCTCAGGTACGTGCCTAGTTTGCCTTAAGCCTAGTTCACACACGGCTTCACACAATTAGTTGAATAGCAAGTATTTATGTACTAAAGCACACGCCACTGCACAATAATTGTTCGCAATAGTCGAGTATAATTTAAGAGTATATTTAACACTATTGACTAAAACGACCAGTTAGGACAAGGCACTGTCAGTCGTGGATGCGCTACTCTAACTAAATTCCTTACTAATATACCGACTTAAATATTGGTGTTTGGACAAGGCACTAAAATACTCGCTACTTGTAATAAGAACATAGATGGTTCCGGGTTCGATCCCCGGTCAGGTCAAGATGGAAAATGATCTTTTCAGATTGACTTGGGTCTTGGATGTTTATCTATATAATTATCTATTATAAAATATAGTATCGTTGAGTTAGTATCCCATAACACAAGTCTCTAACTTACTTTGGTGCTAGCTCAATATGTGTGATTTGTCCGTATATATATAATAAAAATGGCATTGTGAATGCATAAAAACACTTATTAACTATACTCGCTACTCGACTACAATACTAGCCGTGTGCGAACTAGGCATTAGGGATAAGCCGCCACTGAAGGAAGTTGATCTTTGAGTGGCGAGATAGCGTAGCCTGAGTAGGCGGAATTTTGTACGACACTTAAAGCTGATTCAGAACGAGATTGGCGTTAGAAAATGAAGTAAAAAGGCAAGATAGATTTAATGCAAGAAAGGAAATTAGCTTAATAGAAAAACTTATGAAAATCTATAAAGGTTTTATGATTCTCAATAATCAGTTCATTAGTCAAAGAATAGCACCAACAAGGAATAATGTCAGGGTATAACTAACTAGATAAAAAAAACTAAACCAGGGTCTGTAATATACTTTTTATCTATTAAACCAGAGCCGGTGACTTATTACCAAGTATGATCGATAGTGAGAAAATAATGATTTAATGATAAGATAGCATAGAATTTTGTACGTAAGTCGAGGCAGTCCAAAACGATTTGAGAGCAAAGTATAAATTAAAGATGAGAATAAATATCATCATCATCATTTCAGCCGTAAGAAATTCACGGATGGACATAAGCCTCCTCCTCCTTTCCAATGTTCTTGAATGGCGACCCGACCATGTACCACCTGCAGCATTGAACACCCACCGACCAGGTGGATAAACGACCTAACCAAGGTCGCAGGAAGGCGCTGGATGCAGGTCGCTTCGAACCGGTCGTATTAGAAATATACCAGTTTGTATACCTACTCAATTTGTGTTAAACAAATTGAGTTAACCCCCCTTTGAAATAAGTATTAAGAATATTTTTCTAAGTCTAAGAAAACAATGTAAATGGATACCGGAAACAAGTCATCTTCATCTGGTATTTTTGGAATTGAACCCTTTCTGGAACAGACTGGCGACTGCGCCACAGAGGCCATAGGAAAAAGCAAAATAATTAATGTAGATATAAAACAAAGTTAGTTCGCAATTGTAATATTGAATCAGAATAATTTGAAGGTAGACGTTTGTATAGGTAAATAACAAAAACATTTTTCTGAAGTAGTACTTAGGCATTGAATAAAATCCTCTAATGAAAAGTTACATTGAAAAAGCTTGTTAGGCATTTTCCGTACCTTTAATAAGTCCGTATTCAAGCCCTTTGAGTCCTCGTGTCTACATGAATGAAAAAGTGCCTCTCGCTCATCGTCGTTTGAGTGCGGGCCCTATTATTTTTCTCAGTTTAACAATGTCTTTTAAGCTGAATTTTTGCTATCTACTTTTATACGTTATTAATGAAACGCGTATTAATTCTCCGCATATTATCCATTAATAAAAGTTTGATAGGTAGCTGTATTCTATAAACCGCTTTATGATTCTAAAACAAATACAAAATAAAAGAATAAGGAGGGGCCTCAAATACATGGAAATGCAACTAAAAAAAGGAAACAAGCCTGTACGTTTTCTCAATGACATCAAAGTTCATTTCAACCATTTTTTCTCAAAGTTAATCGTTTGAAAGATAGACACTTCCAAAGTGGTAAAATGTGTCCAACCCAGAAGGAGTTCTAACTTCTTTAGTAAGAAAATAAAAATCTAAAAAAAAAAAATTTCTACAAAAATTTGTTTGATCAATTAAGCAGTTATAGATAAGAAGAGCATAGTTTAAAAAAAACCGCTACTATAACTTTGGTCTCCATACAAACACTATTAAAAACGGAGTAATTTTTGCTGTTGAATGATATTTTTTGTAGGGATGTATCAAGTAGATACCTTAAGCTATGCTTGCTACAACGAAACCTTAATATGTGCAAATCTGACTACCATACGGTACGATCTGATGCTGTCCCGACTCCCGACGCACATAATATCAGACAGATAATGGGAAAGGACCCGTCACAACCAACCATCAAGATGTAACATATCATAATCCAGAAATAATAACTGTTTTACTTACCAGTTTCACACCAACCTCATTAATCTATCATTAACATATCTTCACGTATGGTATAGGGCTTACAAAATAGCCTACACCGTACAAGTCCTTCCAAAAACTCAGTTCTAAACAGTTAATTTACGAATAAAACATCATTTTGTATAATTATTATTTTTTATTTAAACCGAAATTAAATAAATACATATCTTTACAATAAATTTCAATATTAGAGTTAGATTACCTACGATTACAGTTACCTAAATAATAAATGTGACTATAAACTCGAGCTAACGGTACACTGTAATATTTTGTAAACATGATTATTTTAATATATTTAGAATGTCTTCTACGAGGGCCACAAAGATATATAAGTTGGCCAACAACAACGGTCAAAAATTATTGCTGGAAAGGTTACAACCAATACATTATCCCAAAAAGGCCATTTTGTAAGAAGAGAAAATAATGAAGCTCCAATTTTTTAAAATGTTCTCTGACTTGAAAGTCATATTGACATGGAGTTGTTATAACCACTTGGTCATGTCCACATGTATACAAGGTCTAAGAAATATGTATGAATTTGTTTTACTTCAACGGATCTTTATTGACATGATTTGTATTTTTTGGTTACAAAATGGCCTTAAACATTTTTGTGACTCTTCCGGGTAAACCTTAAACTACATTTCCACAGACAACATCCTTGAAAAAGATTACGAAAGCCTTCCACTCAAACAACAATGATAACAGTGAGTAAAGATACAACAACACACAACAATGATAGATATAAAGTTATATAGAATAAATGTCTTAACCTAGTTGATATGCAAGGGTACGTTTCGTGGTGCTTTTCTTACAAGTTTCCAATAGGTACTAAGATATGTATGATGCTGGTTCCCATTCATGTGTTATCTATGAAATTTTCGTTTATTGGTGTTTCGGTCATAAAAATTCAACTTAAGTTAACTTAAGTTAACTTAATAAGTGATTATCATAGGCCAGAAACTAGCAATGGGCTATAATACATAATAAAAAGTAATTATTAATGAGGATGACGATATCTTTTTAATCATTGTTGTCATAAAAGCTCTTTATTAATGTTAAAAAAACTGTGTTTTTAAAGGTAATTATATTTTTTTGTAAAAGAAATTAATAACACACGAAAACGTCAATATCATAGATAAGCTCCATACTAATATCCATAATTTATAAATGGATTTTTTAAATATAACGATCTCGTAGGCCCAAGCCACTTCCATAAGTGAGGCTGAGTGAAATTATGTATTCCCTTTGTTTCGCACTTAAGTAATGGGACATAAAGTTCTTTCGAGTCCCCCATGCCTCGTTACGTGTGTACTAGAGAGGCACAAATAACGCATTAACTTCTTGTAAACAAAAGTTCTCTTTTACCCTGAGGTTATTCGATAAAAAAGGTCATGTAGGTAATTAAATCTCTTTAAAAAGTAAAAGTTTAAGTTAGTTTTACTTTCTATAGAATAACCTTAAAAATTGTAAAATGTTTTCGCAATTCCGTTAAGTTTTTAAGTTAGTTGATATTCTTTTCATCTTTTAAGTAAAATCTTATTAAGTTGAGAATTAAGATACTAGAAAAAAAAAAACACGCGGGCAGGATTTGAATCAGCAATCATAGTTTTAGTACGACTAACTTCTCGGCCACCACGCTTCAATTCTTCACGTTGAATTTCTTCCCCATATTCTATTTCTCATACGCATTAAGTTAAAATTATTTGAAAATCGGGAACACCCATTTCGACCTCACATACAGATAAGACGAGACGAGATCTATACTTAAATTACAATATAATACTTGAAATACATATCATGATTACATGTTTATAAATATGTAGATATATCCAAAATATCACTATATTTTTGAAATGAGTCTTATTTTTAACTTGCGTCAGATTCTCCTACTTTGAATAAAGCAAGGTAAATACGTTACGACACGACATTTAACATCGAATAATAAAATCTTGAATAATTCGAGCGCGAAACTCACTTACCTTACTTGAAAAGACAGCTAATAAGATTCCCTTAACTTATCAGGTTACCTGACTCTGATCTTTACAGAATACTACGATATAATATACGATATGACAACAATAATGTTATAAATGTGCGATACATTGCATGTATATTGTGCAACTACAGTGTAACATTTAAGAATATATTTTTTATTATAACTTGTGATACATTTGATTAAGATTATGATGAACATTGAGACATGTGTGTAAATAAAATACGAATACCGTATTTCATCTCGCGTCTTACACACATTTCACAATTTTAATATATTTTACAAGTCTTAGAGCGCTTAGTAACTTTAAATTTGTGTGAGTGCTTGATAGTGCCTTTCCCAAAGTACGAATTTTTTAAAGAAGTATTATGTTCTTTTGGAATTTCTATTCATACTACTAAAACTTAGTAATTAAAGGTTTTTTACGCGAAACGTAAAAACTTTAATTATAAATTTTTAGTTTTCTTTTTCCCCATTACTCACACAAGTTGAAAAGTCGTCTTGCACCTTAAGACTTGAATTCTCAACATTCACACACAGGGACAAACAAAAGGGTATATTTGGTCATCCCGTGGATCAAGCTACCGCTATAAATACATCACTCAAGCTTTGCCATCCGATTTAAATTTTGTATACATAATTTATCTTATATTTAAATACTTCAGACTAAGGGATATGTTTTTGGTTACATTGTTATCACTTGATCAAATTCACTTTTGGGATTAAATTAACTAGCGGGCCATTTTTTGAATTTAAACATTGCTTAAATAACGACCCTATTTTTAAGACGACGCATTGAAATATAATTTGACTCGATTTTGAGGAACAAGTCACTCATACATCAAAAAAAAAAAAAAAAAACTTTACCCTGTAACAGAGAAATAACAAAGTAGGAAAAACCTAATACTTTATTAATCGTACCACAATTTTTCATACTTGGTAGTAAATGATATTTCAGAAATTTATCTAAGCTGAGTTCAGTTAGGATACCTTCACCCTAACTTTTTAATGTTTTGTCTTAGGTATATAACTGTATTTTTGATTGAAAGCTAATTTTAAGGGACCAAGAAATTTGCAACCGAGAAATGCATGCAAACGATGTCTAAAGTCACATTTATTACCACTAATCAATATCCATTAATCTTTTACAGCAAATGTAATAATCACAATATTATATAAAATAATAAAGCTATATTTAAACATAATTAACGTATTAGCTAACTAAGCGGTTAGAGCTTTGTCATATCAGAATCGTAACAGAAATTTCAATTCAATTCAAAATCATTTATTTGTTTTAAAAATATATATGGTATGGTCTTGCTCTGTTTGAATAGATCCGGTTGTTTTTAATGACAAAGGTTGGCAAACGAGCAAGCGGATCACCTGATGGTAAGTGATCACCACTGCTCATGGACTAATGCAACACCAAAGGTGTGACAAGGGCGTTGCCGGCCATTTATTTTTCCCTCCCCAGAGGGGCGAAACGATGGGCCTGATATCAAAATGCTCCTCAAAATAAACTCTGAGTAGCCATGGAAACGAAACTACAGAATTTAATATGAAAATAACACGTATTCAGCACGATTAAAAACTTTTCATCAAAACGCCAGTGAATAATAATCTGCCGCAATTTAAAAAAGAATGTTCGTTAATGAATAACGGTCTGGTATGACAAGACTCTATTTGCAATAAATTTTTCTTTAAAAATGAAATAAAATAAATTGCAATATTTTACTTTCCTCCATAAATGTAAATAATTTTCACCATTGTAGAATTGAAGAAATAACTAGTTCAACATATCAACTTTACTTCGACTTTATCTAACACTTATCTACCTAATCCTATTCTACATCAAATCGAACATTTAATGGGCTCTAGTAATATTAATTTTCGGTAATATGTATTTAGATAACTTAATGAAATGCTGAACTATGTAGGTACTAAATGAAATAATTCTAAATGCCAACATTTTCACATATAGCCAAAGGTGATAGAGATTAATATCAAGAAGAATACAAGGATTAAAAAATAATGTTCTGAAATATCTAATTCTAAAATAAATGGAATACAAATTTAATTTAATCTAGCTTAAAATAATGTCGTAATTACAAGTTGAAACAAAATTCCAACAATGAGGACAGACAGGTATAAATTGTACATAAATATAGCTTAAAAATTCCTCGACCCGTTTCTTACATAGATATAATAATATTTAAATAGTCAACATCGTAAATGCGTAAAAGCTTATTATAATTATTACGTTCGTAAAGGCAGGGGTAAATGATAAAAAATATAAAAATTCACATCAAGGGTATTACAAATATTAAAACAAAACTTTTGTGCTTAAGATCGTTTAGCTCATTAAAATCACAATTAAACAAGTTATACGCGATAGTTTGCGTCCCAGCGTACTTTTCTACATTGCAACAATGAATCATTTCTCCAGTGATACCTATGCTACAACTAGACCGTTTCACTTGGACCCTGGCAAAGAAATGGGGGAGCCCGCGTGTGACAGCGGTCATTGCGATATGTTAAGAAAATGTACGTTTATCGCAAACGTAATGTCCCTACTACCCCGCGTATTCCTCAAGGAAAATCATAGTAAAACGGTCTAGATATAGACTTTTAAAGTGATGTCAAATTGCTCTTACTACTTTGGTACATTACATTTATAGTAAGGCATACCGTAAAAGGTCGTCTAACGTGTAAAAATACCGTATCACTAACTTACTCGATATAACCGTCCTCTTACCAAGCTACCGCTCCAAAATACTACTAATTTTGTTTCTCATCAGCCCAAAATTGATATGTATCGTATTTTATTGCACAAATTCATCACGTTAGATTGAACAGAACTTACCTTGCGAAGGTTCGCGTCGGTCCATCCGGCCACAGCTGATCCGAGTTGAGACTTCGCGCTAACGAAACAGGGTTAACTTAGGAATAATTAAAAGTATGTATGACATATCGAATATGGTACAGGCAAACCGAGATTTTTATACAAAATAGACTTAACCCGTACGTCGCTATCAGCGTTTGATTCCGGGTAGAATTATACTTAAAATAAAGTTGACCGTACCAGAATCGAATTTGATTTACAAATTTAAAGCCACCAGGGGATTATAACGAGAGTTGTGATGGCGATGGTGGGTTGAGTGGGTGGGGCGCTAGAAGTGCGCCCGTAGGCTGGTTTTCGCTTGCAGTTCATCTTCTCCAGAGGCATTTTGGCGACGCTGTACTCGCGATGCTCGCTCACCATCGTGCAAACCGTGCGTTTTTTCTGCATCATTTCGTCGTCCCGGTCTCGTAGACCCGCTAGCCATGCTTCGTACCATGCGAGCTCGCAGTCGCATATTAGAGGGTTATCTGCATTAAAAAATATATATATATAAATATAAACCACCAACCACTAAAAAATTTTATGATATGTTATGATTCTTATCATCATCCGTCTCATCATCATCACCTTCCACCATATTGTTTTGGTACAAATATAGAGGAGACATAATATAATATACCTGTTACTTTTCCAGAAAAATCAAGATCTAAATAAAATGCCTGGATTATTTATGCGCATAAAGCCTAAATTATCCTATTTCAACAAATTTCTGGAAAGTTTCTTTGAGGCTGTAAAATGTAAGATGCAATGAAGTTTAACGGTAATCTTGCTCGTAATATCAGCGACACTGAGCGAATTCATGATGGCCCTAAGATCATTTTAAGGATTTTCTGTTGTTTTCAGTGTGATTTCCGACTTTGAATACTTAGGTCCTCTCTCACTCTTATTATTTAGTCTATAAGGTGACTAAAGTACACATTCACTTATCATTTTCAAACAAGGAGTATTGACGTCAAGCAGGAAGCCCGATATCATAAAATACAGCATAAATAATACTTATATTCTAAAATGCTATCGTAATAACAAAAACCTTGGATTTTCTTCAGAACTGCTCACTATACAGAGTGTAACATGACCCTTTACATTCTCTTAAAGGGTGATTCAGAGCGTCAAAGTGAACAACTTTTCCTATGGGTTTAATGCAAGGAACTCGATTTTTTGACATTTCAATACAAATTCCCCGGGCAGCTGAACACTTCTATGCGAAAATTTTATTTGATTTCCCATCATTGATCCAATATAAATATGAATATATACGGACAAATCACACAGATTGAGCTAGCCCCAAAGTAAGTTCGAGACTTGTCTTATGGGATACTAACTCAACGATACTATATTTTATAATAAATACATATATAGATAAACATCCAAGACCCAGGTCAATCTGAAAAAGATCTTTTTCCATCTTGACCTGACCGGGGATCAAACCCGGGACCATCCGTGTCGCAGGCCGGCGTGTTGACCACTGCGCCACGGAGCTCGTCAAAAAATAAGTTGTTCATATTGACGGGCTGAGTCACCCCTTCATGTGTATGTCGAGGGTCAAGTTACACGCTGCATGTATGTATATTCATCATCATCAGGTCCCCTTTTAGTCTCCACCGCAGGAGCACGACCCTCTCTGTACTGTTAGAGCAGTCAGAGGATTTGGCCCACGCTCTCTAAGCTGGCCAGACGGGTTGGAGAGATATTTCCTAAGTCGCCTTCCACGACATCCACGGGAAGACTTGGAGTGGTCCTATTCTAGCCTGCCGGGAAACACACGGCGTGTATGTATGTTACTTACCCATAATATCAACGACCCGTAGTGTGTCCAAGATAGGCTCCATAATCTCTTCGGGAATGTGCTGAAGCTTGTTGTTTTGCAGGTTCAGCGTCTCCAGCGAGTTGAGGTTGTCGAAGCCCATCGTTGGCAGTTGATGGACCCTGTTTGGAAGAAATCAAAATGTCACCTTGTTACACAGAAATAAACATTATATACCTATATACCTAGGTATAGCAAATTAAAAAGGTAATATGACTGTGAAAACTGAAACATCTCAGATAAAATCACAGACTACGGAATGTCAAGCGCGCAAGCGATAGGCATTCTTTGCTTTGTAAACAAAATAGACTCGGGTGGACCTAGACACACACACACAATTAAGTACTTTAAAAAAAATCGGTCTTTCTTTCCAGAATTTGAAATCCATAATTAAATATGAACAAACTGGCAGCCGACAGCGGCAATTATGAAATTTATCTATATCCCTTTATTTTTCCGCATTAGCTCATTCAGTAGAAATCATACTTAATCCCACCTTCGCAACTGTTCACAAGAGTTTGCACACCAAATAAACTCTCTGTTATTTTTCTCTACTACTTGCTCCCGGTGACGAATAAATATCAACCACCCTACCAAATCTTTAAGAACTGATTTATTTAGTGAAAAATCGAAAAAAACAATATAAATAAAATGTCGTCTTTGATTTACTTAATTAAAAAATCCATTAGTTTCAAATATCTCATCAAATGCCGAGTCCGCAGAGTAGGTAGCAACCGATTGTAATTTTGGCTTACTCTTGTTTCAACTTGAGAATAATAAATATTTCGGCTTGTTGCCGGACGCTATAATTCGAATATTTAATCAATTTCGGGGCCGTCGGTTTGTTCTTACAAATTGAGATTTACAATCTTATTATTTGATTGTGATTGATTAGTTGGAAATTACTCGGATAATTGTTCGCCTTCAACAAAGTTGTAGCGTGTTCGTAACTTGTTCATCAATGCCGATAACTTAACAAAGCCCAAGTTTGCCCATTCTTACGAATTACATCGTAAAATTATCGTTGAGGTATTGTTAAATGGCAGAACAGGCTGTAGATCTATCTGTACATCTTAAATTATTTTATGCAAAACATAACAATGTTTTGCATAAAATAATTTAAGATATTTTTAACAAAAACCGACTTAATGTAAACTTAACTGTAATGCGAACGGAATTCGTTTAAACGTTTTTTTGGTTTTTGTGTATTTTTATCAAAAAGCGCTCGACACCATTTCGATAAAAATTTGATGGGACTATCTGTAAAGTATTACCCATCGCAAAAAAAAAGATTTTTTAAATCGGTCAAGGCATCTTCGAGAAATCGGGGAACATACATAAAACGATTCCGACTAATTGAGGACGTCCTCCTTTTTTGAAGTCGGTTAATAAAGGTGACATAAAATTTGATAATAATCACCAAGAAGTCTCAACTCGGGACACAGAGTCTAATTTAGGGTTCCGTTTCCGGTTACGGGATCCTATTAAGTCTTCGATGTCCGTCCATGTCCGTCTGTCGAAGAGCTGTACTGTATCTAATGAACCGTAATATGAAGACTCTTGCAATTTTTCACAATGTTTATACCTATACGGTGCCGCTATGACGACCAATAATAAAAATAAAATAAATGTAAAAGGAGTCTCCATGAAAGAAGTTTGTTATTTTTTTTCATTTATCTTGATGACTTGTCTTTCTTAAATATTTTTGTAGTATGAAATTATATAAAATAATCAACAAAATAACAACCATAAATCAGCCTAAGGTAAGTTGAACGCGCAAAAAGAGCATTGCGTACGATATATATTTTACTTTACTTTACTTTATATATATCTCCCTACTGTGATTAAAAGAAACATTCTTAAAATATAACACTCTTCTCCTAAGCTGTCACTTCTATGCCTGTCCCATAATGTAAACAACATTAACTTTGTAGCTTCCCCCGCACACCGTTAAGTTGTTAAGTTTCTTCTTTTTTATAGGCCTACATTAAACTAATATTATAATTATTTTAATAAAAATATAAATAGAATAGATTTTATCAATTCCTAAATACAAAGTCATCATACACAAAGAAATATCTCGTTAAAATGAGCTCGCGACTCTATTCATGTGAATCATTTTCCATCCTTTGTTGTGAAATAATTGCGTCGTCAATGTAAGACGAGAACTAAAGTGGCATTTCATCGAAATCCATTGAACGGTTGAGGTGTAATTGATTAAATTTAACCAAATTCAACGTCGTCAATACTTCCAAACAAGGTCTGCAGAAAAAAATATATACATTCATTCGAATGACAAGCAACGAATGATGAATCAGTTGAACGATCAAAATCTTAGATTCATTGCCTGAAGATGTCTCATGTATAGGTGAAACACATGTTGCGAGCACGACGGTCGATGCTGCTGCAGCCTCAACAAATGCAGCGACATCGGCCAGGGCTGCATGCATTAACTATTGGTGGAAGGCATGACGGGACTAACAGTAGTAGGTGGGCGCTGGCCAGCAATTTGCATGAACTAGCTGGTGGCGGAAGCACACAAAATAATTTAACTCAAAGTGCATGTATTATTGACTTTTGCAAAGTAACGCTTGAATCAATTCTATAGTCAAATTTGAATTATTAGTGGGAGGGTTGCATTAACTTACATGTTCTTCTGAAGGTTTAAGAACGTGATGGAGTCTCCGTATCCCGTGAACGCGTCCTCGCTGATGTATGTGATGTTGTTTGATCGAAGGTCCAGGTGCCGTAAGCGATGTAAGGGACGCAGCGCATCGGACGGGATCCCATGGAGGCGGTTGTCACCGAGACGCAGGTATTGTAGGTTTTCTACGAAAGAAAGGAGATTTTATACAATTTGTTATTAAATTTCTATTCATCATCATCATCATCAGGTCTATTTTAGGATCCACTGCAGGAGCATGACCTTTTCTGTACTACCAGAGCCCTATATATGCCAGAGCAGTGAGAGGATTTGGCCTTCACTCTCCACGCTGGCGAGATAGATTGGACAAGTCTCTTTGATGATTATTAAGGTTTGTTTAGCTATTGTGTTACCTAAGTCGCCTTCTACGACATCCACGGGAAGACTTGAAGTGGACCTATTCTACTCTGCCGGGAACCACACGGCTCAAATTTCTATTATTTTCTTTCAAATAGAATATCGTTTATTTGCTTATGTATAAGGTATACATAGGATTTACAATTGATCTATTACGAATATAAACCTAGTCAGATTTAATATGAGACACGATTGTGTATCTATTTAGTGAAACACGCAGAAAGCATTAAGCTGTATCTGCTACAAGTCATTTAAATCTTAGTGGTGCCTATCAAATGTTGAAAATTAACAATCAAAGAATCAAATCAAATAATCAAACGTTCGTTCAGAAAGTAGCCACAGCCACATCCATAACACGAACCTTCTAATCCAGCGAAAGCTTTCTCGTCGATCCTCTGAATCTGATTGCCTTCCAGCTCCAAGGAGTTCAGGAACGTCAGATGCGAGAAGACCTGGGCAGGTACCTCACGCAGCTGGTTGTGGGCCAAGCCTAAGGAGTCTAAGCTCCGTAGACCTGGTAAAAATATATGAATTGTTACTCTTCTGTTACATTCAAAACGATCCTCCGTGGCCCAGCGCTGTGGTTCTGGGTTCGATCTTCGGTCAGGCCAAGATGGGGATCTTTTTCACAATAAGGCACAAAAAAGAATGATACTTTTATTTTAAAAAAGTACACAATTAACATTCAAAAATTATAATAATCTAGAGCTCTCATAGGCTCAGCTGAGCTTATTCTGACCGTAAGTAAGTAGATATTGAGAAAAATAAGTGTAATGCAAATGTCATTGTAATATCAACAAACAATTTTTGAAGTGAAAACTTCTTTAGCGGCGCTGTGCACTGTTTGTGATAGGGGAAAAATGTTTTACTCGCGGCAGGTCACGTGACCGTCTGATTCATTAGATTGAAAATTCATAAGACGGACACGTGATCTGACCGAAAAACAACGTGAATATTCAAGTGTTCACTTCTGCCGGCATTCTCGGAGTGCAAGCCGTTGTTTTCTTAATGCATTTTACTCTAATGTTTAAGCTAAATCTCTGCTGCATTAAATTAAGTTACTTTCTAACACTTCAATAACACCTACCTGCAAAATCCCCCTCAGAAATGGTAACGATCCGGTTTTCCTGCATCTCGAGTTTCTTCAAGTTCTCGAGTAGGGCGAGTGCTTTTTGCGGGACGGCCGTCAATTCATTCCCACCCAGATTCAGCCGCTTCAACTTCCTGCGAACGAAATCAAAGTTGAGGAAAGGCTCTTTATTTATTATTATTCATTGAGAATATTTCAGCTTATCAGACGGTAAGGTTCATATACATACAAATATATACATATAATCCGTATAGGTTAGAAGTAGCAAGTAATAGGTCCCATTCTACACTGCCGTCTGGCTCCCAGCAGAATAGAATAGGACCACTCCAAGTCTTCCCGAAGATAATGACGACTCAGGAAACACAAGCTAAACGAAGATAAGCTTCGTCATCACCGAACATCAAAGGGACCTCTGCAACCAGTCTGGCCAGCGTGGAGTGTGTAGGCCAAATCCTCATATTGCGCTAGCCAATATAAGATGGCTCTGATAGTACAGAGAAGGTCGTGTTCCTGCAGCGGAGGCTAATAAAGACTTCAAGAGAGATAAAGTTTAGATGAAACAGTACTACTTTTGCCGCAAACAAGAACAAAAAATCCATGATTTTCCCTGTCATCCGTTAGGAAGTGAAATTACCAGCACAAATTTGTTCTTGATGTATTTAATAAAATTGTCCTATTAGAGACCCAATGATCATAATTTTGAGATTGGGTAAAGGTCTAACCTTAAGATAATTTTACATACATTAGACAACATACCATTACATAATTTTTTCATAACTCAATTGCACTTTAAACCATATACAGTGGCGTAACAATAAAGTGGCAGAGCTGGCAAAATACCACGGGCCCCCGACCCAAGAGGCCGCGAGGTCAAAAATATTATTTTTGAGCTCGCGGCCTCTAGACCACCTCAACCATTAAGACCATTCCCTCTCGCCTAAGAGAGGAGGCCTATGGCCATTGGTGGGACATATACTACGTGTAATTGAGTACGCTGAAAATCTCGAAGTTTATTAAAATTAAACTACGTCACGATTTTTACTAATAGGGCCCTATCAAAAGAATTTTTCACGGGCCCCAGATGGTATAGTTACGCCATTGACCATATGAGCTACGAAATTTTCAATAAAAAATATTTACACGATATACATAAACTAATAAAATATGAGATGTCTATCAATCAATGTATATTCTTATTACAAACGACTCTTTTTGTTTGAACTAAAAAATAAAATGAAAAGGCAAACCCTAAAAGGCATACGGTTTTGTATTACTAAGTACAGTATCAATAGTAAAATTGCTCAGTCAGGCATACGAAATATACAAAGAAAATATATTTCAAGCTAGTAAGTACTTATCGGTAATTTATTTGTAGAACTTTCGGTAGGTGCTAGAATTACTTCTAGAAGTCCGAACCATTTTGCTTGCCATTTAATATTTTAAAAATGTAGGTAGTTTTAAGGCATTCATTCTGATATCATCATCAGGTCTTTTGTAGTCTCCACTGCATGACCCTCTCGGTTAATATATTATGGCTCTGAGCCATTTATTAGCCAGAACAATCAGAGGATTTGGCCTACACTGTCCAAGCTGGCCAGATGGGTTGGAGAGGTCAATTTTATGTTTATAAGCTTTGTTTTTAGCCTGTGTTTCGTAAGTCACCATCTGCGAACATCCACGAGAAGACTTATTTTGCCGGGGACTACAAGGGATAGTAGAATAGGACGCCTCTTATTAAATTAAGTTTCTCAATTCATACTTTTATTAAGAAATAAACATAGACAGTCACCGTAGCCGAAATCGGCCAGGGATGGATGATGATGACGGAAAAATAAAAAAAAGAGAAGAATTCAATTCGGGCAAGATTTGAACTAGCAGTAGTCTTTGTACGACTAACGTCTTTTAGGCAAGAATTATTTTCCCATATCTTATTTGTTAATTAAACAGGCAGTATGTCAACATACCGACTACAACCTGCCGTTACCCTACACACGTATTGATGTAGCTTGTTATAGAAACGGAATTGCAACATATTTGTGTCTGTGGTCCGGACATACTGTTAACGTACGATGGCGATGCTCCGGGATTCTGGTCAATTGTTGTTTCAAACAATATTTGGTTTATTGGAACAATTACATTGGTATATGACCATTATACCGATTGTACTGCCTGCGGCGTGAACTGATGTGATAACACCAGACTGAACGATAGATCACATAGTTAAATTGTTGGTAAAGGATCCATTTGATAGTATATAAATATCCAAACTACATGTTTTATTAATTGAGTTTTATAGATATAGCATTATGGCTATTCTCTAATATTTTGTTTACGTTTTTTGTTATCTTATAATGTAGTTTTTCTATGTATTATTTATTTGACCTTATTAGGTTTTCAGCATTTTCTATCGTGCATATTTTAAAAAAATTAATTTCGGTAAAAAGTAAATGTTTTATTATCACTAGATGAATCTATTCCAAGTTATAAAATAAATTAGGAACTGGGGAAAATGAAATGGATAACATGCAAGTTTCTATTACGTTTTCTTTTTCATCAACATATTCCATCTTTTAATCGATTTTTTTTCAAAAGATTTCAGTAGGTACTTTAAGTAAGGTTCATTATGTTTATGTATGTGTGCAAAATCATAATCTAAAATTAATCGTAAGCCACGTAATACCATGGCGGGTAGGACCAACCGAAGGGATGAAACTTTGGCCGTAATCCCATGATGAATAATTAATTAACGTAGACATGGTTCGATAATCGCTTTTAAGCCGTTGTAATGTATTTTATCTGATAAAAGGAGGTCAATATTTGGAACAGGTACTTTTTGAAATTAACAGATAATCGATCTAAGATGGCCAAACACTCCTATAGCTCATAAAGGTAAAATCAATAGAAGAAAGAGTAGATTCCGACTTGAAAAAAAGACGATAAGTGTCATCATGGCTCACGGTCGGTCACCTGCAAAAGTCCATCAGTAATTTGCTTAAAAAGTCGTGTGTAGCTTTCTCTCCACTCCACAAATTTATTGTGTGGTCATACCTACCCAATAAGTCATCTAGCTACACACGCTTTTCAAAACCATAAAGTATTAACAAATACTCCCGGGTTATAAAACCGGATATACAAATAATAATATAAAACTTGTACATACTTTTCCAATCCTTTGAACGCTTCGCCGTCCACCACAGATATCTTGTTCTCGTACAGTGTTAGTATTTCAAGCGTGTCCAAGCCCATAAACGCTCTGTTGTGCACTGCTGTTACCTGAGAATAAATATTTTTATTTTAAACTTGCAACTATTGGAAGTTTAAGTTTAAAATTCTTAAACACTTGTAACTGGTAAAGGTAAATTCTCACAAAAACGTAGATGTGACATCGGAGTCAAGTTCAATATCATATGTGTTGCTGCCGAATTCACCGAAAAAATAATTGTGATCGAAATGGGTGCCAAGTTCTGTAGATGTCTATTCAACCTTGTCATACGACCTACTTTTTTAAGGTAATATATTCCAAATGAGTATTTATTTTAAATATATTTTATGTTTAAACGGGGCAAAATGGCCCTGAAAAGTATAAGAATACTTAATAGTTTGTAGTATACACACGGGTGCTGCTCAGCTCACCAGTTTTATGCTTGAATATGGCATAAGACGCTCCTACGTGTCTCAATCATAGGTATACATTTTCTCTTGAAATAGTATCTGATTGTTACGTAGATAAATTGAAAAAATAATTCATAGCGTAAAAATCACACTGAGTTCTAATATAATTATACAAAGAAAGAAGAAGAAGGCTTTATTTCAACCACATATTATATACAATTTACGTAGGTTCGATGTCTTGTGTTGCTACTTTACAGAGCCTTAGATTGTAAGTGAAAAATTTGTATATTGTATTTATGTTGGTTATATAAAATTAATAATACTGATCTTTGAGCCTGCTTTGTAAATACCTAAATCGTCTTTGTCAATTATAGGGTAAACAGAGCCTAGAGTCATAAGACCTAAAGGCCACCTTAAGCAATTTCACTTCAAATACATGCAATCAACCTAAAGGTTTAGCAAGACCCAACAAGAAAATGTATTCCAAATTATGTTGCCTGATATTCAAAGTACACCAACTAAAATTCAACTTATTTTCAAGTATTATTTGCCTTGCCCAAATAGAGTCAAGAATGAAAGCGGCGGTAAAATGAAAATGTAGGCACATTGTGAGTTGACAAATTATAATGTTGGCAACGACCTCACTTAAGTGCGGGTAACACGATACTGGGACATCGTTAACGGGGAATTTTGGCTGTAAATGACCTATTTTAGTTTAATGTAGCATTTCCGGGAGTAAATGTTGAATCATATTTCTTTTTTTTCTTATAGTATACTCAGCAAAGAGCCCCCAGAAAGGACGGACCTCAGCTCTGGGCGTTGTTAGTTTGCTAACGGCTTGGAGAGGCAGCAAAGTCTAATAAAGGACCGCGATGGTCGATTTTACAATAAATAACAAAAGCACTGGAAAGCAGCAACTCCCATCTTTGCCTGATGGATCGAAAGATCCCGGGTGCAAGTCACTCGAGACTACAGTTATTCCTATACGCATTATTTAGTAAAACAGTTTAGTTAGTAGTACTTATATTTTTATGCGAAGAAAGCCACTTGTAATGGCCTGCTTATAAATATTTTCTTTAAATTCTAGATTCTATCTTAATATCATTGTATAATTATATAATAATCATTATATAAATATAAAAAATATCATTATTATTGCTTCCTATTCAATCAAGTTAAAGGACAATCTATCGATTCGTCATACCTAAAACTTGTTGTTTATTGTTGTTGTTTATTGTTTACCTACCGACAATTTGTACGCGTCCACTAAATGTAAAATTGTAAGTTCTCATTGTAAGTGAATTTTGTAGATTCTTTTATGAGAATAAAATTTCTTTAACCGTAAAACTTCAATACTTTTTAACAAAACAACAAAACGATTCATGAATATTTCGGTACCAAATTCAAGCAACCATTTCGACATATCTATGATCTCTGTTTATCTGTTACGTATTGGTACACTGGCAGTGGTATCTAAAGTGCATCTGAAATTCATGATTCAGAAATTCGGTTTTGAATTTCAGATAAGAGACTGTAGTACATGAGTTGTTTACTGCAGGTATTAGTGAGGTTGTTATTACGACAGGTGCTTCTGGGAATATGGAAAATATTTGAATTCAACCAGATAAAAATCTGCCACACGTATTTCCACAATATTACCGAGCTAGTTAAAGCTTGAAAAGCTTGTTTTAGTACCTCTCTATATTTGGAGTTTTACTTTTTGTTAGGCAATTAAGTATAATTCGAGAATATAAGAAAACAGTGACTGCCATGATAGTACCTAGGTATGACAAAGGCAGCAGACATATAAGAATGCGTAAGAGATATTGCAAGTGCAGTTACTATTACGTCTCATTATGCGTTAGATACAGTCAAAATCACCAAAAGCCGTAAATCGTAGGTAACGGGTTATACCATCGCCTAGTATTAATGTTCGAATTTACACAATATAATACATATTAACTTGATTTTCCATCATGAAATGACCAGGCATCGAACCCGGGATCACTCGTTTATGCTAAGGAAGTCGTCAGCATAAAATATAGTATCATCGAGTCAGTATCTATTACGACTCAAGTTCACAACTATCTGTGGAGCTAGTAAAATATGTGTGATTTTAAAGGTATTTATTTATTTCTCTTTATTTTAGCATCAAACAGTCATTTACTACAACAATTACCCAAACATAAAATAACTATAAAATAAGGACATTGATGCCGAAGAATTACAATTTTAAATAAAAAGTAGTTTATGGAGCAATAGCTAGGATTATTACTAACCAACACTCAAAAGAGTAACTCACCTTATTGTGGTTCATATTCAGTATGAGCAAGTGGTTGAGATGCGTGAACGAAGACGTCGGTATCGTGGCGAGGCTGTTCTGCGATACGTCTAACTGCGTCAGTTTGTTACCTGTGGACAAATATGTACAAATTAAATAAAATTATTTTAATACGGTTTTTATCGCGTTTATTACATTATTTATACACCTAACGTTTCGAACACTTTACAGAACACTGTAAAATAATAATTTTATTTAAATGTGTAACAATCGCGAAAACATAAGAAAACATTATACAAATTAGATATAGAAAACGAGATCTAACAAGAACCACTATATTTCAAATATAAAAACCCGACTGCCCATTGACAGATTACACCCTCAATATTGTTTTTTTTTACGGATGTTAAGATGAAAGATGTTTAGACTATGACAGTCCCGGGAAGAATACGAATCTAAAGACCCTCAGACTTCAAAATTGGTCAAGCTATTTAGGATAGAAAAATATGCGCGAGAAACAATATTTCTCCCTCTAACTGCTAGCCCACTCGGTTAGTCGGGTATAACAGATATGAGGGCAAAAAATGTGTATGAATATGACTATAAGCATACCAAAACAATTAAATATCATTCACGATCACTAATAGTTTAAATTCGTAAGTGACTCTCCGTTGCCTAAGTATTCTGATTGTCTATATATCTGTTAACACTTCAGGATTTAATCCCTGACCATAGGAAAGATCTTTAAAAATGGTACATTTTCTAAATGATGTCATGGGCTCTACGAGCAAGAACTAATATCATAAACCAATTACTCCTATTGAAATTAACGTTGAATACACTGGAACGGATTGACTTCCTATAAACCTTGCCTCAAGCGTGTTTAAGCCAACTTAGCAGTTTCAGATTCCTTCGCAATTATAAGGCTGGTCATTGGAGCCCATAAAAGCCAGACATCAGTCCCACGTAAAGCCGAAATCCCATACAAACGTAGTTTGGTTTTAGTTTTACAACAGTTAAGCCAATCTCAACCAAATTTCGTACATACGACCGGATAAGGCATATTGATGTTTATAATCAGATTTCAATTTTTAAAACAATACCTATACAAAATTACAGAGAGTAGAAGTTTCGTATCGAAAAATGGGCCGCATGAGGATATCAGCGGATCCCTTTTCGATTTTCAATCGAGTACGTAAATATTGAGCAATCTGCAACGTCTTTTCTATTCAGTTAGTAAAACTTATATTTTTTATTTTATTTTCAAGACTGCCTAATAATGGAGTGTCATGTTTTCCAATAAAATAAACTTGGTAGTTTTAGATACTTAAAAGTTTATGTTCAATGTGATAGTAATAAAACCCTTAGTTCTTTCTTCTGTATGATTAACTAGCTGTTACCCGCGGCTTCGCCCGCGTCATTTATAGCCTATGTCCTTCTCAGTACCCTAACCTATATATATGCTAAATTTCATGATGATCGGTCCAGTAGTCACGTCGTGAAAGCGTAACAAACAAACAAATAAACAAACTCACTTTCACATTTATAATATTAGGATTAGGATAAAGTAACGAAACAAATCTACATTGAAATAACAATACAAGTAACAGAATGGTTTACTATCCCATAAACCATGCCAAGGGCGGTTAAGCCAACTTAGCATAGGTTTCAGATACCCTTGCCATTAAGGCTGGTCAATGGAGCCCATAAAAAGCCTGACACCTGAAATGGGTGGCGCAAGGATAGTATCGGAACCCTTTGCGATTATAAACCAGTAGGTGAAGTAGTTTTATCCTATTAAAAAATAGTCTGGTTGCAATAAAAACGTAGGTCATCGAGAATTCTTCAATGTTTCTCTAACAACTTCTACTTACATTAATGGTATTTTAACGACTAAAGTAGATTAGATAATGTTTTCGTTAAAAACTTGGAAGTTTTTAAAGCTTATGTCTTAAGGAGCCCACAAAAATTTGATACAACATCATACTTTTTATCCTTTGATATGTAATATTTACAATACATAAAGAAATAACATTATATGTCGTAAAACAACAATCTATATTCAAATAGAAATAACAACCTTATTAACTTTATTTTACAAGCCCTAGATCAAACTACTTGGCATGGTTTTCATGTGTATCTTCTTCATCTTTGATAATTTACTGCATTTAGACATAATTCCACGCTGACAAATAAATATGACAAATAAAACGCCGTGTGGTTCCCGGCAAAGTAGAATAGGACCACTCCAAGTCTTCCTGTGGAATTCGTAGAAGGCGACTATTATTTTATTTATTCAAGATTATTATTTATTCAAGAAGAACATACATATAAATATGGTGTTTACCAATTGTTCTACAAAACTATTTTATAGTTTGTCTGTAGAATCTAAATGTTTAACAATATTTATAAATGGAGTGCTTATACATATATTTATTAACTTATACTTAATTAAAATAAGTTTAGAGAGTATAAAAAATATGACAAGGTTTACAGATAAGTTTAAATAGCAGATACTATAATCCATCAGATGTGGAATGTCAAACAGTCTGAATTAGGAATGTAATAAAATAAATTTTAGGCAACTATTTATAAGTGAAGTGAATTATTAAACTGAAAGAATTATATACTATCCAAATAGTAATTTTTAAGACATTTTTTAAACCTTTTTTATTAGTTTCCTGTACCAAGGCTGCTGGAAGACTATTCAATAAATAAGGAATTCGTTTTCTTAATGTTCTGTCCCCAAAGTAATTATTTACTCGGGGGATTACAAATTTTCCAGCAGTTACAGATTTTGTAAGGTACCTATGAGACACCTGTTCGGTATGATCAAGACAGCCATGGTTGTTAACTGCTAGTAAATATTTATGTTTTAAACTAATTGGGAGAATTTGACATATTTTAAATAATTGCAGATAGTTGTCTTTACAATTTTGAATAGTTTTGTTACTAACCAATAATTTAATGAATTTTAGTTGAAGTGATTCTAGTTTATCAATATTACTTTTAAAAGTAAGGCCATAGGTGTCTAGAGCATAACTTAGGATAGAATCCACTAATGACATATACAAACATTTCAGTATTTTTGTTGGAACTTTATACCTAAGGTAATAAAATTTTGACAGCAAAATTCTTAGTTTTTTACATAAAAAGTCAATGTGAAGGGACCAGGAGAATGTTTCATTTATATTTAAACCGAGATAAGTGACATTTTTAACTCTTTCAATAGGTTCACATTTACAAGTATTACTGTGAATATTATGCAGACATGAAAAAGTGTGTGTTATAAGTTTTCTTTCTGTATTTTTAAACTGAATGTATGGTGAGTGGATAATAAACAAGCTAAACAACGCTTATAATTATCAAAGAAACCTCTCCAACCCGTCTAGCCAGCGTGGAGAGTGTAGGCCAAATCCTCTGACTGCTGTGGCTAATATATGGCTCTGATAGTATAGTACGGAGAGGGTCATGCTCCTGCAATGGAGACTAAATAAGACCTGAAGATGATGTTGATGAGACATAAAAAAATATTTAAAAATGGAATAGCACTTGAATAGATAAATTGCACCACGTCTCGTATGGTTTAGCCAACTAAGCATAAATTCAGATACCTACCTACCGCCGCCATTAAGGCTGGTCATTCGAGCCCATAAAAAGCCAGACACTTGAAATGGGCCGTGCGAGAATAACAGCCGAACCCTTTGCTATTGTAAATCGAGTACGTGGAATACTGACCATTCCTCAACGTTTTACCGATTCAACCTTTATAACTTTCTATGTGAATGCTTATTTTCATGACTTTAAAGAAGAAGACCAGTTAGACTCTTATTAGAAAATCATCATCATCATCATTTCGAGTAGGTGACACGGTCAGTCGACCATGCACACCCTGGTGTCAGAGTTCTTCGGCACCGCCCCTCGGCCTTTGACGTGGTTCCTTTAACGACTACCAAATGGCAGCCGGGACCAACGGCTTAACGTGCCTTTCGAAGCACGGAATCATCTTTCTTATCAGACAATCAGGTGATTCAAGCCTGCATTGTCTTAACCAAACTGGAACAACCAAATTAGAAAATAAAAATCATAGTATCTACCTTTTTTGTCCTTTGCGATAGAATGACGCAAGAACAACAGTTGCAAGACCCAAAGGTAATATAAAGAACATAGAATCTAAGATCAAGTGTATTCAACTGTTCTCTAACATGTTACTGACACGTGTATTTTCATAACAATCTATTCACAATATTATTTATTGTAATCTATGTTTTCATATGAAGTACCACAATAACTAACATCTAATGACTAAATAAATTAACAAATGGAATAAAAAAAATTAAACCTATATATTCACAAATAAAAAAGGCCGGGTAGATCGTTGCCCCGTGGCAGCGTGCCCAGAAGGCTGGCAGCATTGCCACGTTGTATTGCAATGCTGATCTTTTGGCCAAGATACTGGCCAGCCCTCTGGTCACGAGAAACCTCTATAATTATTTAATAACTGTTCTCTATAATTATTCGTTCTTACTATAAATTTCACTGTCGCTAAGAATTGTCATGTTTAAAATACCTAAAAAACATATATTTTAAACTAGTTTTAATCGCATATCCTCGACATCGATATAAATATCATCCACGAGTTTGAGCATTTATGTTTAAGATTTAACTTACCAATGGAACTAAGCGACGAGTCTTCTATAACAGCAAGGCTGCTATTGTGTACTGTCAGGTGACGGATGTCCAAGCCCAGGAAGATGTAGGAAGGCAGCTTGGCTAAGTTGTTGTGCCGCAGCTTCAGGTAGAAGATGATCATCGGTTTTGAGCGGAGCGTGTTCATAGCCTGGAGAAACAAAAGTTAATAAATATATTTCATCGGTTATATAATAACTATTGGAATATCAAATTTGAAAGTAATATTTTTATGAGGACAGTTGTTTCATTAAATTTTTGTAAAGTTACAAGATAATATTAATTAAAAAAAACATTCTCTTCAGCGAACTAAAAACTACATAAGATGTCCATGTCACTCGGGATGATGTTGAAACTCTAACGATTTCTCACAGAAACATATAAATTTGTTCAAGCGATATAAGTTATGGTGGGATAAAAAAACCCTATGTAGGTTTTCCACTTATCAAGCAAGAACTCTAAACTTATTTCTTTTTACTACAAATATTGGTTAAAATTATAATGATATGATGATGATAACGAACTAAATATAATTTTATTTTCAAAATAATCGTATTTTTACTGAAAAAAATATACTCCAGTTCTCCTTTTTTATATTATAACAGGCGAAAAAGAATAATTCTCTGATATATTCTATAGCAATATCAATAGATGTAAATGTATGTCACGCGCCGCAGCGGAGTGGCGGAAGGAAACAGAATAATTGGCAGCTGAAGCCAATTGCCGTTAATTATGTGTGGCGTGATTCGAACCTTTACTTACAGATAAAAAATATTCCTGTTTTATTTTATATTAACCAGCAAACAGAGATAATCTTCTGATATGGTCTATAGCAGTATCAATAGTGATATATGTATGTCACGTGCCGCAGCGGAGTGGCGGAAGGAAACATAATAATTGGGAGCTGAAGCAAATTGCCCCCAATTATGTGTGGCGTGATTCGAACCTTTACTTACAGATAAAAAATATTCCTGTTTTAGTTTATATTAACCAGCAAACAAAGATAATCTTCTGATATGGTCTATAGCAGTATCAATAGTGATATATGTATGTCACGTGCCGCAGCGGAGTGGCGGAAGGAAACAGAATAATTGGGGGCTGAAGCAAATTGCCCCCAATTAGGTGTGGCATGATTCGAACCACTATTTACGGATAAAAAAATATTTCAGTTTTTTTTATATTAACAAGTGAAGAAAAGTGATCTTCTTGTACGTTCTATAGCAGTATCAGTAGTGATATATTAATGTGTCGGGCCGCAGCAAAGTAGGGGAAGGAAACAATAATTGGCCGATGAAGGGAATTCCCTTTAATTTTGTGTGGCGTGATTCAAACCTTTATTTAGAAACAAAAATATATTTCAGATTTCTATATCATCAGACTAAAAAGAGTTATTCTCGTATATATTCTACAGTAGTATCAATTAGAGATATGTATGTCACGCGCCGCAGCGGAGTGGCGGAAGGAAACAGAATAATTGGCAGCTGGAGGAAATTGCCGTTAATTATATGTGGCGTGATTCGTGGAAGAAAACACAATCTTTAAGGTAAGAAATATAACGATGATTATAAAAATAACATTATATTGTTCATTTTGTTAAATAACTACAAATAAATTACGCAGTATTGAGGTGATAATATTTTTCTTATTCCTTTGAGCGAGTGAAGCAAGCGTCTTTAAATTGAGTTGGAACAACAAACACATTTTTGTTTTTACATAGGTACACTGGTACATATACGAAATGTTAATAAATTTCTATCCGATCCTTCAAGGGGTGACTTAGACCGTCAATATGAACAACTTTTATTATAGGACTAATTAAATGCTGAACACTTTTGTAAGGAAAAATAAGGAAAAATAATCTTTAAAAAAAATTGATTGTGTTTCCGATTATACATACATACATATTATCACATCTTTATCTCTTGTGAGGTAGATAGAGCGTGTCAGTGGGAGTTAAAGTGGTAAGCGCGGAAGCAACATCGCATACTGACGTGGTTACTTAGACTTTTGGTCAACCTCTGGACAGGCTTTTAAGGTCTTCGCGATAAGAAAAGCTGTTTTTACTTTATGTTCAATGTTTTTTCTTATCTAAGCATGGAAGAATATAAAAGATATAACCATTGAGATATAATACTAAAAGAGCTACCTTCTATATTAGCATAGAACCTTTCCCCGAAATTTAAAATTTAAGCGCTGCAGCGCTAAACCAATAACGAAGCGTCCAACAATATCTCAGCGCTATATTTGCTACTCTCACGCGTTTCCATAGTAATATGTCAACATAATGCAAAATGGCGGGAGGTAATTATATTGACTTTTTTGTAGAAAATAATGTACTCGCTGATGAAAATTTGTTCCTTTGCACTGTGCAGTGTTCGATAAGTTATTACTGCAATAACTCAATACACATCAAGGCATTTTTTATGATTTTTACCAAGTTTTTGTTTATTAATCGTGGGAAGTACCACAAGTGAAAGAGCTAACAACCAACTGAGTGAGTTGTGGCGCAATGGCCACAGTTGAACGGGACAAAGTAAGGATTTGCGGTGTCTTCTCTAGTAGTTATATCTCAATGGATATAACAGTTTTCTTAAGAATGAATATTAAAAATCCAATTTCATCACATTTCAATACTCAAAGTAAAATTCCTCCTTTTTGCGCCTTATGAATCTTTTTTCCTTATCTCTAACAAAGACGGTTGCAAATATCGCTTCAATGCTCTCGTGTTCTGTTTCAAAGAAACTCCTCAAACGATTTTCTCAGTATAAAGTTAACACGTAACAATTAAGTAGAACAGATGCAACGAACAACTTATACGCGCTGAGCTTAAAGAAAAGCTACCAACTTATTCAATCCAGTTGTTTAATTTAACTTTGTCAGTCTTTGTCTTAGATAAGATTTATAATTTGAAAAGGTTCCAAGTGAAATTGTTTTTAAAATTTCAATGGAGACTCGCTTACTAATCTTCGCATATATATTTACTTGACTGTAAGTCATAATGAGAAGTGGACCACCTGAGATGTAGTTCAATTTCGATTTAGTCAATATGTTGTCGAGATCTTGTCTAATAAAGATGTTGTCCAATCGCTATCTGGTCCAAAAAAATTTTGAGAGAGTGTGGCACTTCCCCGGACGAGCCGGCCCATTCCTGCTACTAGCAAAAGTGAATTTTATCGGTAGCGTCGCTCTACCAAAACTAAAAATTATCTTATTAAGACGAAGTCACGAAGCTAGGAAACCCTGTTGGTGGCTTAATTTTTTAAATTTTATCTGATCTACGAATAAAAGTATAAACTGACGGTGGTGCTAGTTGGCTAATCAAAGCCTCTTAAACACGCAGGCAGCAACTATAAAAACTTTCGCCAATTCATATCACAGCTTAAATACTGTAATAATATAGAACTTAAAGCTCTGACGCTAAGGAAATGAGGACGAAACTTAGAAACGCTCGTAGTAGAAGTAAGGTGATTACGAACTCTATGATTATTTTTAAGTAAAAAAAACCAACATCAAACAACAGGAACTAAAAAGCAAAAATATGTACAACAGTAATCTAAGTACATATATTTTTTAATTACCTGAGAGATGATGATGAGACGAGCTCCGTGGCGCAGCGGTCATCACGCCTGCCTGCGGTACGAGAGGTCCCGGGTTCGATCCCCGGTCAGGTCAAGATTGAAAAGGATCTTTTTCAGATTGACCTGGGTCTTGGATGTTTATCTATATATGTATTTGTTATAAAATATAGTATCGTTGAGTTAGTATCCCATAACACAAGTCTTTCATAAGAACTTACTTTGGGGCTAGCTCAATCTGTGTGATTTGTCCGTATATATTTATTTATTTATTTATTTATAATTACCCTCTATTTTCAGGATCCCTTTATAAGAACCTGACTTGGTGACCATGGTACCACCTACGGGGTACAACCTTTCAGACAAAAAAACAATTTCTTGAATTGGTCCAGGCGTCTACGAGAACGATTTCTCGAAGACGCCTGGACAATTCCCCAATGGGAACATACATAAAAAAACTGGCGAATTGAGAACTTCCTCGTTTTTTTTAAGTCGGGTAAAAAATAAAACGCAGTGATTGCTCAAACAAACGCCCTTCACGAGTTAACAGTTACAACGCTCGTTTCACCCGGACTTGCAAAGAGCTCTATTGTCTAGCTTGATGAACGCACCCGTTTACTCTTTTTATTAAGCGACTACCAAAAAAGAGTGACATATTTTTCGTGATCCCCACGCAAGCCCTCCAAAGGACCGGGGTAATACCCATGACTCAAAAGGAGAAACTAAACTAAATCATAAACATTACTTAAAAAAAAAAATAACTGACTGCCTTGGCATAAAAATTTTAGCCTATGTCACTCGGAACTGTGTAAAGACACATGCCGCTGTGACTAAATCCGTTGCGGTTATGTTGGAATACAGACACTCGTATACTTACACATTTGCATACATACACAAACACCGAAAACCATACACTTTTTTACTATTATTAATTCTGTGCTTTTTTGCCAGTCATGTATTAGTTTCTAGCTGCATCGCCCATCGATATAATTTTTGAGATTTTTCGTTTATTTGTTTTGATAAACTTTAAGGTTATACGGGTGCGAGATGAGCTGAACGGACTTGAAGCGCTGCAAATCTGGCAGATTACGTGTTGCAATTAAATAAAAGTTGGCAAGAATTCACTGGGGATTGCTGCAAGTAGAAGAGCGTATATTAAGAAATAAAATTTCATCTCTAGTGTCAGTCATTCAGCTAAACTTGACACAGCTTGATACATTTTACTTTCAGTTCCGTAAGTTTTAAGTAATCTATTTTTGTAGGTTTAGAAGTGCGACAGTGGATCACTACAATCTATTTTACGTGAAGCTTAAATTTACATATGTTTTACTTCTCGTGTGTACAAGTAGCCAACCCTGTGTCTTTTATACTGTGTAAGGGCAACTGAAACTTATCATCTAATTACAAACCAAACCAACCAATATAGTGGAACTGTGCTTAACAAAACCATACTGACCTTTATTTAATATTTGTGAGGACCCTTTTTGTAAAGAGGTTTTATTACAGAGTATTTTAGTCGCTTAGGAAATTCACCTTGTAAAAAAGATAAATTAACTATGTGTAGATAGTAGTAGGTAGACTCAACGCGTACATTTTAAGTTCTTATATTTCCTTATACACAATGAAATACTGCTCATTTTGGAACCTTTATGGAGTGATTGATGAATATGAACAACTTAAACTATATTATACTTGTACTGGGATATATTTTTTTTATATTTCATACAAAAATATTCAATCGGCTGGTCAATTTCGATCCAAAGTCCAAAACGAATTCACCAGGAATATATTTGTAGGTATAGGGTATATATACCTATATAATGTATATTTATATTCGCCATTATTGTTTATTTTTTGTATTATTTATATAATCAACGCTTTATAAAAATAAATATGTACACAAAAATACATGATTGGGGAAAAATACAAAAAGCGGCCTTATCGCTAAATGCTATTTCTTCCAGCCTTCCCTGAATTAAATAATAAAATAAGAATAAATTACTTTAGCAAAATTAATTGAGGACGCAGCTTGATACATTTTACTTAGCACTCGCAAAGTGCTGAAGTTTCGAGATTGTTTCAAACTAATCTTGTTATTGTAGATTTTAAGATAATCAAATTTTATTTGTAGTCTTAAAGCTTCCAAGTTTTATTAGCACGAGTAGATGCGACGCTGAAACTTTGTTCTTGAAGTTTTTACGTCTTATAGTTTTCACTTCTTTATGAATTTGAGAAACTAAGTGTATTATGCAATAAAAAAAATATTTTCGTTATTTTTTTGGGAAGATTTTATTTACTGTTATTCTATTTCTTGAATAAATAGTATGACATGAAAACACGACACGCCTTCGCGCTCGCTCGGCCATTAAAATGCTGATTCGAATGTCTAATATTGAGTCGAGTGAAGAAAACCACGAGGAAAACAAATGTCAATTTTAAATCCAATATTCAGTGTCTCATATAAAATACGGTATCTACACATACAATCTTACCTTTTGTATGTGTTGCTGCTCTGTGAACTCGCATAGTATGTCGAGGCCATTCTTCTTCACGGTACAGCTGCAGGGTGTTATAGTGTTCGGTGCTGGACATTGCTGGGGGCCCTGCGGGTGTGCGGGCCTCGCCAGGAGCACGCAGCCTACCGCCAGGAGCAGCCAACGTGGCAGCATTGTTGTTTACCTACAATCACCAATATCGTTGATTGATTGCTAAAACCGGGGTCAAGTCTGTTATTTGTTTCTTTTCAACAAGAAAATAACATAATAAATAGATTTTTTGAGATGCGTTTTTACACACTATGGCCGAAAAAGCGTTTACAAACGCTTTTTGGACCGTATGTGTAGCACTTCGATGCTGGTCTGGGTATAAAAAAAAACGTTGAATGTACCAGCTGCTTCTCATCCCGCTTAGACCGTACAAACCGGTCAAGGAAATGGGCAATACTTGAGGAATAATTTCAATAGACAATGCGGCTAGCAACCCATCACTATTTATAGTCCGTTTTTCACCCAGTCACCCATCAACACACTAGAAGGGTCTTGTGGCCTTGGGCTCTGTCGACCTCGTAAGGTAAACAGACGTGATAATAATATTATTGTATTTGTAAAAGTAGCAATTGTGTGCGTTTCTTTACCCAGAATGTCACCAATAAATATCAGAGAGAGTTTCAATAGTTTCAATATTATAAACTAACATCATTATCAGGTCTTTCTTAACACGCCTCTGCAGGAGCATGTTCTCTTCCCTCCTTGAGCCATATATTAGACAAAGCAGTCAGAGAATTTGGCCTACACTTTCTACAGTAGCCAGACGGGCTGTAGAGGTCTCTTAATGTTAATAAGCTTCGTTTAGCTTGTGTTTCCTAAATAGCCTTCTACGACATCCACGGGAAGACTTGGAGTGGTCCTATTCTATTCTGCCGGGAACCTCACAACGTAATCAGTAGGTATTAGGTAAATGACGAGGATTATCGGCAACACTGAGTGAGCAGAAGCTGATTGATTGGATTATGACTGTGGCTAAGCTCCACATTTAGCCCAATCTATTGTGGGCCTGCACACACAATACAATCAGTGAATTAGTCCACCTATTGGAAAATGTTATTATTGAGACCTTAATTTAGTAACTTTTTACAACGAAACTAATAATAATTTAACCATCATAATTAAATATATTTTAAAGTATAAAGTCTTTTCAAACTGTCACTCAATGGCAACGTTGGTCACGAGATACCTATTAGTGTCTTTTACAAGAAGTCAAAAGAGCAGATAGGCTAATGTATTCCAAGGACTCATGGTTTTAAAAAATTGGTTCAATTAATCAATTTTACAATTATCTCGAACAGTTAACTATTAAAAAATGAGACTTAAAAATTAAGATTTTTATAACATTTATTTTAAAATTTCCACTTTTTATATTTACTTAAATCACTAGATGAAGTTTTGTTAAAATTAATCATTTATACGTCATAAAATAACATTATACTTAAAATTAGTTAAAAACTTTTCTACAGTTGATCTGATGAACAATTTAAACTAACATTTAGGTTATGAAAATCTTTAAAGTCTTCCTGTAACTTGACTGTACATTTTAAACTTTATTACATATTGATATAGTGTAGCTAAAAATCAGTAAACTAATTTATTATCAACATTACAATTTATTCACAAATTATCACAGAAACAATCAAATATATAATCTTTATTACATTGGTTTAGATTTAGAAGACCAATTTCCCAGCATCGCCTCAGTAAATTTAACAAAATTTCTCAGAAAGATCTGATAAAAGGAGAGCTTTTAATTAATTCCATTGTGACACACAAAACAGGAGCTGGTTTACATTTGGCTATTACGAAAAAAGATACAGTTATTTACTTGATTTTGAAACATTTATGTATATACGTACTATGCATACTGAATTTTTATATATCTAAGGCTGAATCTATAATCGCCAAACTGATATGATATTTTCGACACATCTCTATAATTTTTCCCGGCGTGTGGGAGGCTGTGTTTATGAGAGCTTACATGATGTGATATGCCTGACGGCAACCGTTCCTAGGTATTTACAGAACCGCAGATAAGTATGTTTGTATCATTGAAACTAACATGAGATAAATATATTATGTTTGAAAACGGGTCGCTCACAAATATTTTGAATGAGAATTGAACCCAGTGGCGTCAAGTCGCAGGCTGGCGTGTTAACCACTGAAATATTGACGTCGGCCTGGACGCGTTTCGTTTTTTTTGTACACAAATAAGTTAGTTGCGATCGCGAATCACACGTTTCACAAAATACGTAAAAATAGCCCTCTTGATAGCACTTTTGTTTCCGTTTTTCACAAACACACCGACACGCTATAAGTGGCCTTTGGTCTGACCTCAGCTTTGTCTACCCCGCATATATAGTTGTTTGTTTTTCGGATGTGTAAGTGGCCAACACTGGTGTCAGATTTTTCAAGCTGCCTTAAGGCATCTGACATAGCTTAACGACTGCCATCAGCGATGACAGCCGGGACCAACGGCTTAACGTGCCTTCCGAAGCACGGGGAAGCTCGAGATATTTTTATGCCACTTGCGGTCACCCATCCAAGTAGAGACTGCACCAGGGGTTGCTTAACATACGTAAGCGCTCATAGAGCTCACACCCACTGGACCATCGGGCTCCTCAAGGCATATATAGTAAACTGATATTTTGTATGTACCGACATAAAGAAAACATCAAAAATTATCTTCGTTATTACCACTATTACCACAGACAACAACAAACACAAACCGACACGTTAATTTGTAGGTACCTCCAGCTTCTCGAGCACTCGGGTAACTGCGGTAACTGGTTTATAGCTAACGACGTCGCAGTTAGTCAAGCTTAAACTACGAAACTTCGTATTTGGAATTAAACTTTGATGTTTGCATATGTCGCTATTTAACAAACTATATCGTATATTTAATTTTCTCATTCAAAACTTAAGAGCTAAGCTGCCAGTGTCGTTGTATGGAAAAATATACACAAAGAATAATGTTTGGCAAGAATAATGAAGTGGTTGCACTACACTTGTGTTGCCTGTGGGTTGACCATTGCTTTCTTCATTCCATACACAGCTGAATAATCCACTAGTGTGCAGGTTGGTGATCCAGTGATTCGTAGTCTTTGTGTAATCAGGGGCGGCTGATACTAATCAATGGCAAAATTAGGGTCAGTTGGTTGGTGGAAGCGGGATTTCATTATTTGACAAATGGCCCTCGAGTTGGAAAGGTGTACTGTTGTGTTAGGCATGCCTTCCGAGGGCGGGTAGTCCCTCTACTGTCAACCTGCGATTGAGATCAACTCACGAGCGTTCCGGGGATGGGTCACCCATTAGGCAATCGCCGCGTCGGGGCTGTGGAGCGAGTGTAACACACGCCCCCAGGACATAACGGTTCAGATGTGACACCGCAGGGTTTTAGTGGTAACACTACATAACCGTAGCGGCTTCTCCCGGTTGGCATGGTATCCAACGGGATTTTCTTCGCGCAAACTAGAAAAGGGGCGTCACCCTCAACTACATGTCGGGTGGTTGTAAGCGTGGCATCGGGTAGGCGCGTCCGGGCTCCCGAGCTGCTACTTTCCCATCCCCAACCATCCGAGAAAATAACGTCCCAAATACCTATATCCCGTTTACCCAGTTCTACCGAAAATCGGCCGATTAAGCTACAAGAGGCAACAGTGGAATCGACATACATACAAGTCTATACTTTTCTGGACTAAAAGAGTCTGTTTATTAATAATAAACTGATAGATTACATGTTTTTAAGACGTTTTATGTATAAAAGTCGTTTTCTCAAAATTTTAAGTTACGCCACTTCTATTCTAAAGGAGCGATATGTATATAAACACATACACGCGAATATGTATTCTTTGGGCCATTTGGGCAAAAAAGCGCTTTCAGCTTGTATTGCGACGTAAATTCGCAAAATTTTAAATAACAGTATCTTGACAAAGTCAATCTAATAATACCGGAAAGGGTCTGACAGTTTGTTTAATGGCCAACCAAATTTAACGCAGACTTAGTCCTTTTTTACTTTGCTTTGTTAACGTTTCGTTAAGTCATTTATGAATTTTCATGCTTGTACACAAAATGAAAATTATCCGACCGCTTTGTGGAATTAATATAGCTTATGCTTATGCAGTACTTGTTTATTAATGCAAATAAATTACCTACCATAATGTAAAGCTGGCGGTCTCATCTTAATAAAGAATATTTAAATATATCATTTATCTCGTTTATTACATATCAATTTCACTACTTAAACTAAAAATAGCGTACTTGCTGAACTTTTTAATGTTATTCTATCTTGTATATTTTTTTTTAATAATATTTTAGGTGTGATTTAAACTTATATCTGAGTAATCTAGCTAGTGACATAAAATATTTGTAGTATGTTAACAAATACTGATAGATCAACTCGGCCATTGCAAAAAAAAGAAAAACCTACTTTTATGCGGCCTATAAGTTAAAACACGTAAGAATCTAAAGAACCCTTATTTATCTTTAACGTTATTATCATAGAAATTTGCAGTTGGATGTACGAGTAGATAGGATATCAATGCAATGTTTTTAGGGTTCCGTACAAAAATGAAAAACGGTCACTCGTGCGTCTGTCTGTCCGTCCGTCCGTCTGCCACAGTCGATTTTCTCCGAATCTACTAAACCGAATTAAATGAAATTTGGTAAGATGGTGTAAACTTATGACCCAAACACGGAGTGCAAAGTAAATATATATTTTTTAAAATAAGGGTTAGTTTAGGGGGTCCAAATAGAAAATTTAAAAAAAAAGTTTTGCAAACCTTACCGTGTTATATATCAAATAAAGAGGCTTGTTGCCCGAACAAAAAAATATTTTTGATATCCTCATAGGATATCAAAAATATTTTTTTGTTCGGGAAGAATCAATACTTTTGATTTTATTCACGAAAGAAGTCAAAATTTGACCATCCCCCCCCCCCTGATCTCCGAAACTACTGGGCCTAAAATTTCGAAAAACTTACAATACTTATATAGTTTATTGCTTGAAGATTACAGGAAAAATAATAAGAATTCTATCAGTTGAAAATAAAGTGGTAAACTCACTACACTACGAGTATAATAAGTTCACCTAGGAAATAGTTCACTAAAACACCACTAGATATCGCTAGTCAATTGAATAAAACATTTTTGCACATTGTGTATGTGTTCACGAAGCATATTGTACGGGACTCTCATTGCGCGAGTTTGACTCAAACTTGGCCGTTTTTTTTTTAATTTTCCACCTGAAGTAACGATGATAAAGCAAATATTTTAATTCTGAAGCTACCATATATTTAAAAAGAGTCTGTCACATGGAGATATATGTACTACGTACTAGTCTGCCACATGGAGATATATGTAGGTTGATTATACTTCTGTGGTATGTCAGCAATTTTAATTATGATCCCATGGAATAGAGTTTTAATAGGATTGAGAGGAAGGTTTAATAATAATAATTAAGTATATGGACAAATAAAACAGATTGAGCTAGCCCCAATGTAAGTTCGAGACTTATGATAAGGGATACTAACTCAACGATACTATATAACAAATAAACAGATATATAGATAAACATCCAAGACCCAATTAATATGAAAAATATTATTGACGATTTTGATTGATTATGAGATCAAACCCAGGGCCTTCCGTGTGCCAGCCTGGCATGATAACCTCTAGGCCGCAGAGGTCGTGTTATAGTTAACTAAAAATATATTCATAAATACATTTCTTCGTATTATTCAATTAAAATTGAAAACAAACAACATTAATTAATCAAAACGGATACCAATTATACGGGCTCTAAAACAAAGATGGTTATGGAATATTAATTTAAAAGTATCTCATCCAATCCAACTCGCAAAACGGGAAAATGAAACAAAAATTCACGTTTCAAATTACAACTCAATTGGATAGGCCACAAATCCTCGATTTCAACGGTATCTAACCCGTTCGCCATTTAGCTTTCGACCCTTCCTGTCTTATTTAATTTTATTGTTACATATTTATGACGCATGGAAAGAACTTGTATCACGTAATCGGTATTATAATACTTAATGCCTGTTACTATACTCTCTAGACGTAATGCTTTTATTTCAATCATAAAAAACTTAGCCTAAATTCAATGCTGATTTAATTTCGTGACAGATTTGCACTGCGTCATGTACATAATCTCATGCCATCGAATCTGTAGCAATGTGTTTATATCATCATAGTGTTTGAATTGAACACAATTTTTTTCTTCCCATTTAGGCTAATAGAGATTACTTATCTAGCTTTATGAATACCATATAGTAACATAAGTAAATTTGAACTATTTAAAATATAAATTGACGGTGTCAATGTGCCTGAAAAGTTTAATTCCTGAATAAATATTTAAATCTATTCAAAAGAAGCAAAATCAAAGGGACGAATAGGTCCGAGATCACTTCCCCTCACGTGTATTTATAAATAGAATTACTCACGTATGTGTTCGTGTCAGGTCGTCGGGCTATGGCGTGGTGGCAAGAGGTGTGCCGATGTCATGGGGCACTAGGTCATGTTCGCAGGAGTCCCCGAGCCGCCCTGTAAAGAATTGTTGCATGTTTAGCCTCTGAATGAGAAATGGTCAGGGTTGGTAGATTGATGTTTGCGAGTGTAGTGATAAATCTCTGAGGGGAAAATAATATACTTTTAGTAAACATGTTGTTTTAAGGGTTCCGTACACAAAGGGTAAAAACGGAACCCTAATACTGAAACTTCAATATCCGGCCGTTACCAGGCTGTATCTCATAAAATTACTGAGACTTCGGTGACTGTCTGTCATCGGGCTGTATCTCATAAACCGTGTTAGCTAGGCAGTTGAAATTTTCACAGATGATGTATTTATTCTGTTGCCGATATAATACAAATACTATGAATATGATAAAATAAATACCTATATTTAGGGGGGTCTCCCATACAACAAACGTGATTCTTTGCCGTTTTTTGTTTGATATTAATTTGACAACAGGTGGTACAATACGGCTAGCCATATCACTTATTGATATAATACCTGAAGGTTTCGCATATGACATAAAAATTATGATTTCTATGTTTTTATTTAATAATTTACAGCCTCTGTGATCCAGTGATTAAGGCGTTTGTCTAGTTGACCCGTGGGCCGTGGGTTTGATTCCCACGGGAAGCATACTTTGTTGTTTCCAGTTTGGTTAGGACATTGCAGGCATGAATCACCTGATTGCCTGGTAAGAAAGATGATTCCGTGCTTTGGAAGGCACGTTACGCCGTTGGGCCCGGCTGCCATCTGGTAGTCGTTAAAGGAACCACGTCAGAGGCCGAGAGGCGGTTCCGAAGAACTCTGACACCAGGGTGTGCATGGTCAACCGACAGTGTCACCTATACGAAATGATGATGATGATTTAATAATTTAAATCACTTATCAGAATATTATTTTAGTACGAGAAACGAAAATGGTAAAATTAAAAGTTTGGAATGACAACCCTGGCTTGTTTCATGGGGAGTTTTAATGAGCCACTTCATGGTTAATGCTTAATTTATGTCTCTCTTGTAATTTAATAAACGTATTATTTTTTACTTATAGAAAATTTTTATAGCTCCAGCTAGGTATATGTAATATGCTTAGTTATTTTAACTTTTGTTTATTAGTAATAGAAGAATAAAGAAAAAACTTATTTAAACGTAGTTATTTTAAATGGCGTTAGTTTACTGAAAGAACTCTAATAAAATTTGTCTCGATTCTCGATGTAAATTTTACTAATCTATAGAATGAGTTCTATGAATGAGCAGATCTTAAAAATTATTAAACCTTTAAATTAATATCTTCAACTTATTCTGTCACCAATAGAAACTATATTTTGTAAATAGTTACCTGTGTAACATTAACTTAATAACAATAAACTATGTATACTATTTATACCTCTATAAAGCAAGAACATTTCGATGGCATAAATATGTCTCAAAAGTCAAAAGAAAGTGAACTATCCAGCATGGTTTCATAAAAAAATATTGTAAGAAAGAAAGATTTGGTTATTTGTTTGTTTGAACTGAAAAGACTCCGAAACAACTGGATCTATTTTCAAAATTATTTCACCTACAGAAAACTAATTTATGTGTGGGAGACGTAGGCTATAATTTACGCAGACCAAGTCGCGGGAAAACTGTTAGTAAATTTAAAAATACGAAGTATGCAAATCTATTAGTTACTCTCCAAAAAGCACATTCTTCCATGAAATGAAATTAAATTAAGGAAACATTTCCCCATCCCAAGAGAAATTTAAAATACTCCGATTCGATTAAAGAAAGGCGGCCTGAAGGGCTTTCCTTCGCACTGCAGCCAAAGTTAAGAGCTTTCCAAGGACGCTGAAATAACTTGTCCCTTGGTTTGTCCTAAAACTTTCGCTATGTTGATATTGATAAAATAAAACTCTTATTCGATCAAGAATAACGATATCGAAAAAAAAAAATAAAATATTATTTGCCTTATCTTTTTCTTAATTTAATAAGAATCCATCATTGTGAATGCACACCTAAAATATATTGATAAAATAATTGAATCTCTTAATGAACGAAGATTTTCAACTTTTATTGTCATTATACATCTCTTAATTGCTTGACATATACAAAATTTTAAAAAATTACTCAGCACACAGATAAGTACTAAGTACTAAGAAATAACATTCACAACCTTTTTCTTATTATTAATATACTAATAGAAAACCATGTTTTCTTTGGATTTATTTCAACATAATAAGTCCACAAAATCATAATATAAGGAAAGAGCAATCGTCTAAGTAAAAAACAAACAATTTCGAAAACATCTGGTTCTTTTCGATGTAAATTCTTGGAATCCAGCTCAGCGTGATAAAAGTTTAATAAAATGCCTTTTCAGTACTCCATAAATTCGTGTAACAAGCTGAATGGGCCTCGCCCTACACGAAACGCGATGTTTTCCGCCTATTATGCCAATCAATAAAGAAAACATAAAAGCCGTACTTTAGCCACGAGAAAACACCACACGTTTTACACCTGCTAGGGTAGATTCACAGCTACCACAACTACAACGTGGGTGTGTGCTAAATGATATGATAGTTTATGTATGTTCTCATGGCACACATTTTATCATCGAAATTGACTGTGGGTGTTCCAACTTAACATAAACATACATACATATTATCACAAAGTTTACTTTGTTCCAAGTTTAGACGTTACTAACCACTCGTAAGTCTTATACGAAGAAGCGATAGCCACAATATAACATACAGCTAAATACGCTGTCTGTGTTCAGTAGCGAGGGAAATTTTGGAAACTGCAGAAACATTATCATAATATGGAAATGAAAAGTGATATACATAATGCCGTCAAATCGATTCAGTGTTCCAACTTAAGATATTTCTAATAACACTAAAGACTTATGCGATGAAGCTTTACCTACAACACAAACATATAGCTAAATACGCTGTGTCTATGTTAGTGTGAATGATAATCTTAAAGCAACCTCAACTATTGGAATCTGCAGAAACATTATTCAACTGCTAAATTATAATTTATCGCTGCTGCAATGTGTCTATGTCTAGTGTTATGTTAGTAAATATGTGGATCCATCCTTACTCGAGTCTGTTGACTACCCGTCATAAAAGTAAATGGAAAACCATGTTTGTGTAGGACTGCGAGAAAGTAATTTAATAAGTTCTCGTACTCCGTACTTTATATCTCTTCTCGCACATAGACTTGAATTAAGGGCTATAAGTAATGGTTATAATGGCATTTCCGTGCAATTACCAACCACTGTACGTACATGTGCAAGCAATTTTAACTTATATTTAATATCACAGAACACAATACTATTCCGCTGGTATATGTTAATAAATTTTTCAATACATTTGCTAATAAACGGTTCTTATGACATCGAAACTTGGATTGTAATATAAATAAATATATACGGACAAATCACACAGATTGAGCTAGCCCCAAAGTAAGTTCGAGACTTGTGTTATGGGCTCAGAATGTTATGGGATACTAACTCAACGATACTATATTTTATAATAGATACTTATGTAGATAAACATCCAAGACCCAGGCCAATTTGAAAAAGATCATTTTCTATCTTGACCTGACCGGGGATCGAACCCGGGACCATCCGTGTCGCAGACAGGCGTTTTGACCGCTGCGCCATGTAGCTCGTCGTAATGATGTATTTACGGCACTAGTGCTTTTTTCTTACTTTATACCAATCACAATCGCTCAATAGCCCAATGCCACAGATGCAAAATTAAAACTTTTTCATAGAATATGAGCAAAGAGGTTCAAATTCGGCATGAAAACTTTTCTGATTCGTGAGATGTGATTTTTACCTAACTTCGAAAAGGAGGTTATCAATTTGGTTGTATGTACTTTTTGTAAAAAAATAAACCTGAGTAAATGTACCTACCTGATTATTATGAATGTATTTTTACCAACTACTTTTTATAATTTCCATATTTGTTGACCTGCAATCTTTTTTTCGAGTTTATGGTAATCGCAAATGCATTAAAAAACGTTGTATGATGCTCGTACGGTAAGCTGTCTATTAAAGTCAACGGTTTATTATATTGTGCACTCGGCTTTGCCTCATGCCTATAAACACCTCGACTATAATATCCAGCTTACCGGACATGCATCATAATGTACTATTAAGTAACCCCATACATAACATTATTTGGCTACCTCCGTGACCTAGTGGTAATCATACCACGACGGCATACCGGCAGTCTTGTAAAATTACATTTTTCCGATTAACCTGGGTCTTGCATGTTTATGAAATGCCTTTATGTACTTGTTGTAAAATATAGTATCGTTGAGTTAGTATATCAGCTCAATCTGTGAATAAACTAATGTGTAGGAAGCCATACAATACTTTATACTTATGGGATTTTATTTTGCAATTACAATGCTATTTTACCTTCACTATCACTACATATTATAAAACAAAGTCCCCCGCCGCGTCTGTCTGTTCGCGATAAACTCCAAAACTACCGAACCGATTTTCATGCGGTTTTCTCCAATGGATAGCATGGTTCTCGAGGAAGGTTTTAGTATATAGTTTGTTAAGTTTTTGTATACATTTTTGTATATACCAACGATATTTGTTGGAGGTGTCGTAAAAATGAGCCGTTTCGGAGAGATATAACAAAGCAATGTATGGTAGAATTGTGTATCTTATTTAGGTCTACAGAAAAGTCCGCGATGGCATAATAACATACTATATTCATTTTAGTACTTTAAAAAATGGGCAATTATTAAAGATCACGCGCAGGCCAAACCCTTAGAGCTAGAAATTTGAAATTTTCCTCACGTATTCCTTTTAGGACGTAAGCATCCACTAAGGAAGGATTTTTCAAAAGTCATCCCCTAAGGGGGTGAAATAGAGGATTAAAGTTTATATGAAACTTTTTATTCCTTAGACATATTTGTATGAAATTTCGTGTGAATTGAGAACGGCAAAAATAATGAGTAACATTTTTAATAGTTCCCCGAAATTAAACCTCTAAGGGGGTAAATCGGGGTATATGTTTAGTTTACCGCTTTGTAGCGTCATATTTTATAATCCCCGCATTCCAAACCTGAAGTCACCGCGCACGAAGTCGCGGCTAACTGCTATTATTTATTAAATAAAGAAAATAATAACTATTTTAAAAATATTGTTTTCACCATTTCTTATTTTCTTTATTTAATAAATAAGGTAAAATAGCATTGTGAATGCAAAATAAAATCCCATATAAAGTTTTGACCTTTTTGTTTGTATAATGAAACTGTTTGACTACGCTCACTTAATTACAAACTTTTGTGTATGGGTCACCGTGTATTTCGTGTGGTTCCCGGTAGAGTAGAATACGACCACTCCAAGTCTTCCCGTGGATATCATAAAAGGCGACTAAGGAAACACAAGCTAAACAAAGCTTACAAACATCAAAAAGACCTGTCCAACCCGTCTGGCCAGCGTGGAGAGTGTAGGCCAAATCCTTTGGCTACTCTGGCTAATATATTGCTGTGGTAGTACAGAGAGGGTCGTGCTCCTGCAGTGGAGACTAAAAAAAAGGACCTGATGGATGGATGGATCTAAACTTCTATACTAATATTATAAAGCTGAAGAGTTTGTCCGTTTACAACCATAAATAAAAAAAGATATAGCGCGTTTATTCTATGAAATTAAATTGATTTTACAAAAAGCTCTATTCTATTTCAGTATTTGTCCTATTTTTGAACTTTTTTTAAACAAACGACAATTAAGCTAATAACAGATAAGTACTTTGGTTGTACCGAATATACCCGAGTTGGGTAGCTTCGATTCTACTTGAAGATTAAAACTAAATTTATAATCATTGCTTAAACCTTGTGACCCAAGTGAAATTGAACCTATTTACCCTTGAAATTGACTCAACCTAATATGATTACTTTTCTAATGGGACCAAGCAAGTAGTCTTCGATGAAAATACCGAACTTAAATAATGAAACGAGTACCTAAAAATCGGTTACATTTTTTCCCAAATTGAAACGTGTCCAATGTCCATAAAATAATAATGAACGAGGACGTTTTCAAATTAATGAAATAAAAACTGAAGTCGGTTTCCACCAATTTAAAATTAACTACAAAGTACATTTTAAATTGGTGTGAAACGAGATAAATTTTTAATATATTTTTTATTTTAAGGAAAAGAACCCAGGCAACGCTGAAAAGTATCAGTGACTTAGCCTGCTGGCATGATAGAAGCTGATAACCACTTATGTTTATTGATTCGAATGGTCTCGTCCTCGGAAGTCATCCTAAATTATCTGTCCAGTGGTAGCAAGTATGGTATTGGGTACTTACACCTGGCCTCCCGAGCTGCTGCTTTCTCGTTCCCAATCCATCCAAGTAAGTAACATCCCAAATACCTTCATCTTTTTTCCAAGTCCAAATGTGCCTTCTTTCTGTTCAAAAAAGCGTTTTGACGGATTGCAGCGTTGAACCAAGATAAGCTAAACACACTGCGATCATCAACCCGTCTGCCAATCGTGGCGAGTATGGCAACACCTTCCTTTGTCCTATGACAATCCTTGGTGGAGCAGATGGCCTTTTTACAGTTGTGATGATGATGATAATAGTGTTTTTACGCGATGTTTTTCTTTACAGAAAGTAAACACAAAAAGTTAGTCGTACATTAAAACGTACACAAAATATAATTATGTACGCCTCTTGTATCAATAAATAAATAATCTTGTATAAATCTTAATATCTCTAATCTTATAATTACTACTGGTTCAAAGGTATTCTAAAACATTAATTCCGATTAACAATCTAACAATTTATTCAGTAACGTAATTACGTTCAAGCAAAATAAACGGCAATTGAGCGGCTCATTTTATTTTTATACTTTAATTAAAATGGCTGCGAGGCTGTATTCCTGAAGCAAAAACACCTTTTGTAATAATAAACGTAATAATTATACCCTGAACCTTATTGTAATAACACACGGTGCCCACAAATAAACATTCCGTATCAATTAGTTGCTAGTAATTTTGTTGCGGGTGTTAGTAATAAGCATACATTGTATTTAAGATAGACGTTTTAATTATTTATTTTTTAGTAACTAGCCTTAGAGTATCAATCTGGACCTGAAAAGCATTAGGTCGGATGTGCAGATCCGCCGAAAATGACTTTTTAACATCACTATACTAAACTTTTCTTTCTCTTTCTAGCAAACTAACTCTTGTATTTCTATCTCTCTTCATTCTCGAGATAAATTCGTGCATAAAGTCAGATCTGACAACTTTCTCAATCATATAAGAGGCATATAGCCTTATTTCTAATAAAACCTTTATTCCGTGAATTAGCAAAATTTTTGGGTTCGGTATCTAAAGATGCAGCCTTATGCATTTGAAGAATTCTCCTCATTTCGGAATTTCATGTTGAGTGTATAAACAGATACGCCCTTATGCCACTAAGGACTTCATGTATGGGACATCACATACACCATTATGCTTGTAAAAAAGTGCTATTTTTGGCAGTGTATAAAGTCCCATGTTATCATAATACATTCTTGCTCTAATAATATCAACTTTATGTTCGGAATAGTGTACCTATCAAATGATAAACCAATATGCCTCAAAATTTTTATAAAAATATCTATATGGCATGGGTCGGTTTTGAAGATAGTTCGGATATTTCCAGATTAGATCGTCGTTCGCGCGTATGTCACGTGGGCATATCTGGAAGCGGGGGACGTCAGCAGGATTTGTTTCGCTCTCTCTCACTATTGCAGTTAGGCGTGTCAAAGTGAGATAGGACTGGTGCGTTATAGTGATACCTCAGAGCAATAAGTGAGACTCGCTGGCGCCACGGCGGCGGCGGCAGGTCAAAACAAACTTCACTTTTTTTTGTTCATTTTGCACGGGTCACGTTGAATTTAAGAAATTTATTCCCTATTGTGTCATATTAATTGTAGAAATGGGTGGGCTTTAGAATAAATAAGCACGAACTTAGATATTCTGCGGATTGGAATTGACAGAACTCACGTTCCCCTTAATAAGAAACCATTCGCGGAGTTGCGCTGTTTTTAAATTATAAGCTTTTACTTTCATAGGTACTTTAGCCATACAAAATGACCAAAACAAAAATAAGTTGGTCACAGAAAGTAGGTCAAGTTCGTTAGGTTTCCTTGTGGCCAAAGCAAAGCGAGCGAAGCGAGCGAGCGTCCCCAGCTTAGGGCCAATTCTCAGAAATTACAACTACCTGCTAGCTCTTCTAAAGCTCACCCGTGGAAATTACTCATTAAATATGGAGGATGGTTACCCGGTAAGTACTTTAGTCATATAATAGTGGTGTTAATCAATTAACAAGTTTTTTATAAAAGTTGCATCGCCTATTGAAATGGTTTCCCTAGCTTTCGCCCATTCCCTCGTCTGGCTTATACAGTTTGCGGTGGATGAGAAGCAGCTGGTATATTCTACGTTATTATTTTATCTCAGATCAGCATAGAAGAAATGTTTTGGTATATTTCTAGAAAATCTAAGTCATATGGGAAGGACACAATGTATTTCCAATGTTTTGATTTCAAACACTGAAGAAAAGAAGTTAAAATTTAAAAAAAGGAAAATTAAAAAAAGTGAATTAAAAAAAGTTAAATTTCTCTGCTTTTACTACTTATGTACCTACCTACACTAGCTATTTTCTGCGACTGAATTTGCATGGATTTCAGATTTATCTTACCCCCTGACTCCGACGCATCTCAGCTTGGAGATTATTTGGCATCTACCTACAGAAATAAACTATGATCTATCTCTGTATGTACCAAATATCGTCAAAATCAATTTAGAGGTTTAGGCGTGACAATGTATTAGAATGAGTAAGTGTCGCATTTTGTTTTATAATATGAATAGGGATAAGGATTGTTATTTTGATTTGTACTCTTCATATATTTACACAAGTTTCTAATTTTACATTTATTTTATATGTAAAATATTTATATTTTCTAGCTGGGTGTAAAGACTTTTCTAGTATCTACAAGTAATAAGATTATTTTTGACACTATTTGAATATCTACAGATATTTCACAAATTAATGACTACGATAGCGACGGTTCTGTGAATTATGAACCCAATGATGATGACTATGATAGCTGAAGCTGCTGATTCATGATGTCATGTTTTTGATCATTTCTAATGTTTTCTTTTGCTATAATGATTTCATATTTTTCGCAATTGTTACCTACACATTTGAAATTAAATAACTTAATAGGTACGGTCTTTACGTACACGTTTCAAGTTTCAAATTCATGTTCACTATGAGTAAGATAAAATTGGTATTTTGAGTATAAAGGACTTTAACATGAATTATAATAAATTCAAAACGTCTAAAATAACGGTATAAACGCGATTAAAACCTTATTAAGTTATTTCGTTAAATTTTTTTCTTTTATTGTCTTCACATCCGCCTTTATGTCTGAAATAATGTATAAATTACTAACGATGCATGCTAACATGCTTAGTTATATTTCAAGATAAAATTCCAGTTTTGTTACAATAATTGGTGGCAAAAAGTCGGATTTCAACATGATGCAAGCACTATGACTCTAAAAGTTTATTATTACAAGCATAAAGTCGGATATGAACAATAAAATAAAAAATAATTAATTATAAATTGATTTTAACGTATTTTTTAATTTTATGATTCAAAACGGGTAGTTAAAACTATTTTCTTTTAGATATTGTAAAAAAATTTGGAAAAATACTTATAGTTAATAAAATATTGGCAAAAATGTTAGTAAATTTTATTTCTGCTCTCCTGAAAACTTGCGAATTTCTAGATACGACCTTATGCCTTTCATGTCCAGCAATATATTTATACTCTAAGTAACTAGCAGGTATTTACTAAATTAAAAGCTGTTTAAAGATAATTATGATACCTATCGGTAATGGTACCTATTTATAAATTTACTAATTCAAATAACGTTCAAACAAAATAAACGGTAATTGAGCGACACCTCTTGTATAAATATAAATAAATAAATATATATGGACAAATCACACAGATTGAGTTAGCCCCAAAGTAAGTTCGAAACTTGTGTTATGGGATACTAACTCAACGACACTATATTTACAATAGATACTAATAAAGATAAACATCCAAGACCCAGGCCAATCTGAAAAAGATCATTTTTCCATCTTGACCTGATCGGGGATCGAACCCGGGACCATCCGTGTCGCAGGCAGGCGTGTTGACCGCTGCGCCATGGAGCTCGTCATTATTTTTTATACTTAAATTATATGGCTTCAAGGCGGTGCAAACTGATACTAGTACATCTATGTAATAATGAACGTAATCACAGGAGCTAAATTTTTGCACTGAGAGAATCGATCCGCCACTCGTTAAGCGGTTCGACATGGTGATTCTTAATTGGCTCCATTTTTTAACCATTATTTGGATGGGTTTTCCAAATAGTCGCACGATAGTCCTGGGATTCAAAGACGCGTACAAAATATCTACTTTTGGAACAACTGGATCCATTGGGACCTTATGGAATTGACTTGATTCCATAAGGTCCCAATGGATCCAGTCCATCAAGTCAAGTGTGCCATATGGTTCCATATACAAGAGGGTCCCATTGGGTACCATCGATCCCAAAGAGACCGGTGCAACATTTTGTATCATCCACCAGGCCAAGAACCTCTTAAAACTACCATACCTATCCTATCTACCTTTCCCAGAAAAAATAAAAATATTTTCGCACGGTTCAATAATTCTTTAAATCAGGACCACTCGCTGATTTTACTCACATGTGGATACGAACAGTTGCTAATGTCACAAAGAGTGGTGGATTGATCCTACTAGTTTAAAAATTTAGCTTAAATCCTAATTAACCAATGCACGGTGCCCACAAAAATGGTAAGGTCAGTTCTTCCTTCTTATGAGTAAATAAAAAAATGTGTATTGCAAGTACTAATATTTAATCAGATTTTGTAAACGGATAGCTTCACAAATTGTTGCCTTTACTGGGAGAGTTTCAAGAACAACCAAATATGGACGTAAGTCTGCTTAGCCTACAGTGTAGACTTGAAGGTACATACATAACGTGCGCAAAGTGGAAATCAAACTCGTGTCTCACAGGTCACTGCGTTTAATTCTAACACTTTGATTACCACTACCACTTACCGATTTTAGGTCGATTAGAATGTTACGATATTTTTATTTTATACTCTGGCTTAAGAAACAACAATTTGATAACATACATATGTATGTATGCTATCACGTCTTTTACTCTTACGGAGTAGACAGAGCCCAGATCTATAAAACCTAAAGGTCACGTTTAGCATATTAGTGGGCTTGTAGGAGTAAAGCAAAAAAACATAGAATGTACCTCTCCAATCCGTCTGGCCAGCGTGGAGAGTGTAGGCCAATTCTTCTGATTGCTCTGGCTAATTATAATGGCTCTCACATGGCTCTGGTGATCAGAGGGGGTCGTGCTCCTGCAGTGGAGAATAAAAAAAGACCTGATGATGATGATGATGATGATTATAGAATGTACCAGCTGCTTTTCTTCCCATGCAGATCGTAAAAGCCGATCAAGGGAATGGGCGTGAGGGATTCCTCACGCCCATTCCCTCGATCGGCTTTTATGATAACATGATTATGTCAATAGACGATGCGGCTAGCAACCCATAACAATTTTGATTCCCTTCTTCACAATTTGATAAAATAGGAATAAAATACTTTAGGTACTATCTAAGTAAATTCTACGCAGCGGCTCTGAAGTGTTTTAATCTGGTTTCCTTTGTATTGTAGATAAATATCGGGATAAAAGCATTTATTCAAATGTCAGAAGCAGCCGCAGATATTATTATCTTTTATATAAGTATAGTCAATATTGTATCTAAACAAGGACAAGCGGTTCAAAACTACATTGCAGACGAAAAATTGTTTTTTTTTTTTAATCTATGGCAAACTCAAACTGTTAGCAAACTTAACCAATAGTGTACTTAATCTGCTTTGTTTATTATGAAATATTTATTTTAATATGTCTTTAGCTTAATTTCAATTTTGATTTCAAGATACTTGAGTAATAACAAGAATGAATTTACGTCGATATAATGAAAAATAATACTTGTTTATTTCGACGTACCTTCGAGCGTAAAATTCCTTTTTATTTTGTCAATGGAATCCGTATTGGACCTTCAATGGTCAACTTTACACAGTCATTGATAAATGTCATAAATAACTACGGAACCATCACTTGCACAATGAAACACTTAATTAAACTAACACAGCACCAAATAGTCATTTGTTACCACAAAACACACTCAAACATCAATGGACATTGTTTTTAAAATAATTTCTATATTGGACTGCTTCTGCGCATATAGCTCGTTCGAGGCCCCTTCGTGACATGTAGGTCTCGCACCCGTTGGGTACTAAGATTTGACTCCTAATAAGTTAATCACAAAATAGTCAAAACGTTACATACAGTGTATAAGTGTACCCTCAATATTCCAGTAAAGCGGTGACTCAGGAAAAATTGTCTATATTGGTGGTAATATAAACAACTTTTCTTTTGAAACCAATGTAAAGAAAAATTATTGTCAATCCTATAAAAATTAATACCAGCTGAAAGCTTTTGTATGAAAATTTCATTTTTCGAAAATTTCCCGTAGGTTTTTCCACACGAAAAGTCGTTCATATTGACCATCTGAGTCAACGCTTTAAAGGAATGTCGAAGGGTAGAACGACATACAGCCATCTTGATAATCTCATTTATGAAAATTCTCCTCACGAAAAGTCGTTCATATTGACCATCTAACTCCCACTATAAGGGACTGTCGAAAGTAAGAACGACTTACAGCCATCTACAAATGACGGACATTTAACACAATAAATAACAATCAAAAAACTTCTTCTTCTTTAAGTGCCACTCCATTACTGGAGGCTGGACGTCAGCTTCCCAAACTCTTCTCTATCCATCGCCAGGCGAAACAGTTGCTCAGCTCTGGCAATTCCGGTCCACTCCCTTATGTTCCTCAACCAAAAAAAACTATTTACTATTAATTTACTATATTGTGTTCTATCTTTTGTTCATAACTCCACTTGCATTTTGCATACATGTTACTCGGGACAAAAAGTACAGAGATTACCATTCATCCAGACGTACCATTCAAGAGGAATAAATAAATACGAAGCGAAGCCGCGTGCGAAATTTCTTTTTTAATATTAGTTACGATATCTACTTAGATGAAAAAGAGTTATAAACGAGGTCCATGTATTTGATAAAGAACAAGCAGATATTTTTTTTAAACGAGGGAGTGAGGACAGCATCTTTGAACAAACTGGTGCGAGACCGACATGTAATCATTTGATCGGCTATCTCCGTTTCATTCGGCGTGGCATTGTAAGGTACTTTGCTGGTCCCTCTCCGTCTTCGCTGCACGGCAGGTTGAGTCGGTGAACTCCACCTCAAGATTACTATAATCAGTTTGTCCTTAGACAATCCAAAGTGCGGAATGAATACAGGAAGCTTATACAAGTAATAAACACAATAGCAATATGAAAACATTGACATATATCAGTTTGCATTATTTTACCTGTAAATTTTTACTAATTGTGTAAGTCGCGCTATTGTAAGTAGATCATTTTTTTTGTTCTTAATACTCACAGTACAGGGCCAGCCTAGTGTAATTTTTTATGAATTTTTGATCTGGAAATATATAATTCATTCGTTCATTATAATTACAAACTATAAAGCTAGTTATATCCCTTTTCTTAAAGATTATCGTTAAATTAAATATTGAGCCTTCCAATTCAATCTAAATGCGGCTATATTTTCTGCTTCTCGTTTTTTGCTATCGATTCATGAGCACAAAATTCTGGTGAAATTTCTGTGTCATTTCCGATTAACTGCCACACCAGCCAGTCAAGGTAAACTTTTTGATCAAATTTCAATTAGATCTGTCTCTTATAACGCGCTATTTTTTGTAGAGCCATTCGTAATGAAAAAAAACACAGTCCATTCAAAACACTAACACCTCTGCCTAATGAAATTAGATTCAAGTATAAATAAGTGGGTTATTTAAAAAAAAAACAGGTTGCACTCCAAGAGTGCTAGCAGAAGTGAAAACTTGAATAATTAACATTGTTTTTGATCAGCAGGCCTATTTGCTAACTTTTGACAACTACGCTGTGCATCCTTTTCATAGTAACTTGAATATTCATTACGGCTTCGGTATGAATGACTATTTTTATTTAAGATGTGAAAACCGTAATGTATGCTAAAGTGGCAATCAAATCGTTGTACACCGAGTTAGCAAATCGGCCTGCAGGTCACGTGTCCGTCTTACGAATTTTCAATCTGACGAATCTGTCGGTCACGTGACCTGTCGCTAGTTAACATTTTTTCCCCATCACAAAAATTTCACAGCGCTTCTAAAGAAGTTTTTACTTCAAAAATAAGAAACTCAAGGACCTTTTTGCCATTTTACGTTCCCATATTATTTTTTTTGCTAACGTAACACTCCGGGAAAGAACACGAAACAAATGACACAGGTGCAACAATGGAACGGACATAGTTACACGTACATAAATATACTTAGACCCTCCTTCCGGGTGGGGTCAGTTTGGTAAATTGGACTTAGATCGTTAACCTAATTCGGAAAGTAAAGTACGTATTTTAGAATTTAAGGTGTCATAAAATATGAGCGTTACCTTCAGGAAAGATTGCACTAGTCTTAAACTCAAACTATTTCATGAAAAGTTAAGCACTTTTGTGGGTATAACAGCAGTAGGTATCCTAAATTAAGATTTACGTAGTTCGTTCTTAGTATTTAGCATCTAGGATATTTAAATAAAATTAATTTTAATACGGTTTTATCGCGTTTATTACATTATTTATACACCTAACGTTTCAAAAACTTTACAGCTTTCGTGGACACAGGTAGACTAAGTTGACATTTGTCTAGTATTTTAGAAAATCTGACAACAGTGTCACTTACATACTCGGAAAACAACAAAAATCCATATCATTGATATAGTTATAGCGTATTAATTTACACTCTGCCCCATTGCCTTGACAAAATTATTCAGGTGTCAAAATGAACAACTTTTTCTATGACACCAACAAAAAATATATCATATCTATACCTCCATTTAAAAAAAATAATTATTATTTGTAATGTAATGTAATGTGTAATAGTAAGGATAAATCCAAAAAAAGTATTGAGTCTTATTTCGAAAAATAATTTTTAAAGAGAACTACATCATCAGGTGGTAACAAAACTACTATTCGAATAAAAAAAAATTTTTTGGAGGCTTAAGTGAAAACCAATCGATATTGACCGGTTTCTATTTTCAAAACTACGAGATATTACTATTTCATATATTTATTCAAAAAACGATTTGCTTTTATACATATATTAGGGTTTTCATGCGAAAGGCGGAAAATTGCTCTATTTATTCCACTTCGAAGGCAAAAGATACAAGTATCGGATAATTTTAGAGAGGTGAGCCGGCTTATCGATCGTTGGCATGTTACGGACGCAAGGCACGAATCCCTGGAGGTCACACTTCTAGAGATTTAATTCGCAAGGGTCGTGGCTATTTTACCTTGAGTTTTAACCATATTTTGGTCAAAACTAAGAACAAAATACTTGTAGGTACAGTAATATACAGAGTTAAAAGCAATTGATATTAACTGTATTCTACTTAGAGAACTACGTGATACAATTATTCCATATAGTTATTCAAAGAACAATTTGCTTTTATACGTATATGTAGGGTTTTCATACGAAGGGCGGAAAATTGCTCTGTTCATTCCACTTTGAAGGCAAAAGATAGCACGGGCGCTACAAGTATCGGATAATTTTAGAGAGGTGAGCCGGCTTATCGATCGTTGGCATGTTACGGAAGCAAGGCACGAATCCCTGGAGGTCACACTTCCAAAGATTTAATTCGCAAGGGTCGTGGCTATTTTAATTTGAGTTTTAACCATATTATGGTCAAAACTAAGAGCAAAATACTTGTAGGTACAGTAATACAGAGTTCAAAGCAATCGATATTAACCGCATTATACTTCGAGAACTACGTGATACAATTATTCCATATAGTTATTCAAAGAACAATTTGCTTTTATACGTATATGTAGGGTTTTCATACGAAGGGCGGAAAATCGCTCTATTCATTCCACTTTGAAGGCAAAAGATAGCACGGGCGCTACAAGTATCGGACAATTTTAGAGAGGTGAGCCGGTTTATCGATCGTTGGCATGTTACGGATGTAAGGCACGAATACCTGGAGGTAACACTTCTAGAAATTTAATTCGCAAGGGTCGTGGCTATTTTACCTTGAGTTCTTACCATATCTTAGTCAAAACTAAGAGCAAAATACTTATATGTACAGTTAGTACAGAGTCAAAATCAATCGACATTAACAGCTTTCTATTTTCAAGAGTACGTGAAACAATTATTCCATCTATTTATTCAAAGAACAATTTGCTTTTATACGTATATGTAGGGTTTTCATGCGGAGGGCGAAAAATTGCTCTATTCATTCCACTTCGAAGGCAAAAGATAGCAGAGGCGCTACAAGTATCGGATAATTTTAGAGACGTGAGCCAGCTTATCGATCGTTGGTATGTTACGGACATAAGGCACGAATCCCTGGAGGTAATACTTTTAGAATTGTAATTCGCAAGGGTCGTGGGTATTTTACCTTGAGTTTTTACCATATCTTAGTCAAAACTAAGAGCAAAATACTTGTAGGTACAGAAATATCGAGTTAAAAGCAATCGATATTAACCGTATTCTATTTAGAGAACTACGTGATACAATTATTTCATCTATTAATTCAAAGACCAATTTACTTTATGCGTGTTTGTTGGGTTTTCATACGAAGGGCGGAAAATAGCTCTATTTATTACACTTCGATGGCAGAAGATAGAACCTGCGCTAGAAGAATCGGATAATTTTAGAGAGTTGAGTCGGCTTATCGATCGTTGGCATATTACGGACGCAAGGCACGAATCCCTGGAGGTCACACTTCTAGAGATTTAATTCGCAACGGTTGTGGCTATTTTACCTTGACTTTTAACCATATTATGGTCAATACTAAGAGCAAAATACTTACAGATAGTACAAAGTCAAAATCAATCGACATTAACGGCTTATTAGTTTATAATTTTTGTCGAGGTATAAAAATCGAAGATTTAGAACATCTTATAAAGAACCATGTCAAATTTTATATCGACAATTTTATAGAGTCACACTTTCCACTAGGATAGAGTGCGTAGAGTACGATTAGCTCATGTTACTGGTGACCGCCAAGCGGTCCCGGGTCACTTGCACCCAGGATATGCCCTTTTAGTAACGTAGCTTTCAGCCCATACAGCAAAACATGAGAGTTTGCTGTCTCTCTAAGCCTTGCACACACAGGCAATACCCAAAGCCAAGGTCCGTCTCTCCCGAAGGCCCTTTGGAGATGTGCGCTTTATAGATTGAGTAGCATGACAGCAGGTCAAATTCACAGCGGAACAAAGGAAAATATTTGATTTGGTGGTGCGAAGTGTTTTAAACAACTTTTTTAAGTTACCTTTTTAATACCTGATGAAAAAAACCATCCTCGTTAAAATCAGGCGCCAAAATAAACTAACCCAAAGGATAGTTCCAACATAGTATATAAAGTGTATTTTTGCAAAATACGTTGATATTTATTAACTTTTTATAAATAACTTATAACACTGCTACAAGTATTTTCTTATGTATCGACATTAGTTCGTATTGAGGTATATTAATGCGCCGGAGTCATAAAGTCCACGCGAACGAAGTCGCGGGCATCAGCTAGTTTCATAAATATATTATCCCAGGGAATATAAAACGTTTTATGACTGCAAAAGTATAGTTTATGCAATCGTTGTATGTGGAAGTAGTTCGTGACCAAAATAAAACTTCACTACAAGCGGCTACGAGTTGTTACGGGCCGCGTGATGTCATCGTACGAGAAAAATATTTATATGGATTTGCCAACCCTTCAAAATAAGTTTTTCTATTTTTCACAGGAATGCATAACAAACATGTACTAGATGAAGTCATCTCTTAAGCTGCAGTGTTCATAATTGACTATGTTGATTAGCAAAAAACTGTTACGTATGTTTTACGAGTAGGTAAGTACATCAAGAATATATTTTCGCATAAACTGCGACTGTAGGCTCATTTCATAAATATATTATTCCAGGAAATATAAAACTTTTCATGAAGGTCTGTATTGCGACTGCGAAAGTATAGTTTATGCAATCGTTGTATGTGGAAGTAGTTCGTGACCAAAATAAAACGTCACTACTAGTGGCTACGAGTTTTTACGAGTTGTTACGGGCCGCGTGACGTCATCATATGAAAAAAATATTTATATGGATTTGCTAACCCTTCAAAAAAAGGGTTTTTCTATTTTTCCACGATAATATCGACGAGTTCCGTGGCGCAGCGGTCAACACGCCGGCCTGCGATAGGGATGGTCCCGGGTTCGTCCATCCACTATCAGGTCAAGATCTTATTTTGTTCATTGTAAAATATTTTCAAATTGAAAGACATTAACCCTGAAAATATTAGACTTCCTTTTTGACCAGTCGGGTAAAAAGTCAGGACGTCAATAGAAACTTTGTTCAAACGTTACACGTCCATAACAGGGGTTCCAGGATTCCCTTTATCAGCGGCAAATGATTACGATTTATCTGGTTTGCGCCGGTATAAACTTGTTTAACGGTTATAAGGCAAAGTTTGGACGTTTACGAGGTTAGGACGCGGGGCGTAATCTTTGATATTAACAGCAAATTGCCCCTCAATCCATTCAGTTGAATGCCATACAATTTAATATAATATGGGTAACTCATATGATGTTGTAAGAGCTGATCACTGGCTCTAATGCTCTACAGCTAAGAATGAAACTAATCTAAACAATAGTCAAAGTCATTAAACGACGCGCCGGTCACTACCATCATCGACAAACAATTGAAAAGTTGTCTCTGCGATTTTAGCAATCAAGTGTTCATATTTGAGAGGGACACGTAGCTTTTGCTATCTGCTCTTATCTTCATCCCTTACGAGAAACATAGAGCCTAGCGTTATTATACTATTGTTTCTGATCATTATTCCAAGCAACAACCGCGCGCAGGGCTACTTTACTATGCGTAAGCATTATAAACACGTATGCCAATTGACTTTCTCAAATAAGCACCAATAAAACAGTCAAATAGTCAAGACACCGATAGGTATAACTTTGTTGGAACGTTACACGTTCATAACGCTCCCAGGATTCTCTTTATTGGCGGCAAATAATTACGGTTTATTCCTGTTTGTGCCGGTAATAACTTGTATAACGGTTATACGGCAAAGTTTGTACGTTTACGAGCTTAGTACGTGAGGCGTGATCTGCGATATTAACAGCGAACTTTCTTCTAATTAATTAATTGAACAAATATCCCACATTTAATAGTTAGGTAACTTGCATTTTATTGTTGCTGGCTCCAATTCTCTACAGCTGATAATGAAACCAAGTAAACAATAGTTAAAGACCTTAAGCAACGCGTCCCTCACATGGTGATCGACAAACAATTAAAAAATTATTAAGTCTACGATTCCAGCAGTCAAAAGTTAATATGTGTAATATATCTGAGCAATATTGGGATAATATCACATCTTCATCCCTAATGAGTCACATAGAGCCTTGAGTTATTATTATACTCGTCTTTATGCTATTTCTGATCACTAAACCTCGGCCAGGGTTACTTAGCATGCGTAAGCACTATATACGCCTAAGCCAATCGACTTCCTCAAATTAGTACCACTAAAACAGTCAAAAAGTCAAGACACCGATAGGTATAACTTTATTGAAACGTTACACGTCCATAACGCTCCCAGGATTCTCTTTATTGGCGGCAAATAATTACGGTTTATTCCGGTTTGTGCCGGTAATAACTTGTATAACGGTTATAGGGCAAAGTTTGGACGATTACGAGCTTAGGGTTCAGCGCGTAATCTGCGATATTAACAGCGAATCTTCCTTCAATTAATTGAATGCAATATAGTTTAATAGTTGGAAGATTTTCGCGATCTCCAGATCAAAGTAGTACTAAAATACGATAGTGGACTGCTGATATAAATTTATATCTAAAAATATGGTAAAAACATTTTAATTTCACATTAATTAGTAAACTTAATGATTCTCTTAAGTTTATTTTGCTAACTGCCTGCTGAATGCTGTTTCTTGGGAAATACCAGAACCGCAGAAAAATATCGGTAAAAATTATGTATTATACCCGCACTGGAAATCAAACCCGGAGCCCCTCGAATAGCCGTATGGCACGTTAACCACTGCGCTATGGAGGCCATTAGAATTAATATTACTGACAAAATTTTGGTAAAATTGCTTTAAAAAAATATTTACTGATAAGTTAACAACAGTTTGAAGTATATGTTCATCGTAGAATAATTGCCTATTTTTTAGATTTTCCCACTCGCTTATTTCCATGCTTGACCTCTAAGAAGTATTGTCTGCGAGGGAACCGAAGCAGCTGGAATACCCAACTTATGGCACATAGAAAAATTTAGTATGTGTAATAAATAAATAAATATACGGACAAGAATTTTGTGACATCCACTCATCACGTATGGTTTAGTAAAACAATCAATAAGTATTTGGTTACAGTCTGACAGTCGCTAACTACCGCTAAAAGACATAGGCTACCTTTCATCCCGGAGAAAGATACTGTTCTCAAGACACCAACGCGAGTGGAGTTGCGGGTGAAAACTAGTATGAGATAATGCGAGCGAAGCCGCAAGCAACATTCAATATATATCTTCAAAACAAAGCAGGAACAGTTGCGAGGAGTTCAATTGTTTCCGTTTGAACTCCTCACCCCTGTAAGATCCCAGGAGTTCCTGGAATCTTACAGGGGCGAGGCAAAATTTCATGATGGTCAGTTGATCATCATGAAATTTTGCATATACATAGTTTAGGGTACTGAGAAGTATATAGGCTATATATCACACTGGCGAAGCCGCGGGGAACAGCTAGTAGTATTTGAAATATTCCGAGCGCAACCCCAAGCACCCCTGAATATATATCTTCAAAACAAAACAGTAACCAATTGTAAGGAGTTTCAATGTTTCCGTTTGAACTCCTCGCCCCTGTGAGATCCCAAAACTGTAACTAATTAACGCAGCGCTGTAGATCTCGCTCATTGAACATAAATCTCGTTAGGTTATGTTGGGCTAAAATCACTCCATCTTTAAAAAAAATAACCGCTTCAAAATCCGTTGCGTAATTTTTAAGCATACATAGGTACAGACATACATCGGGAAGCTACTTTGTTTTATACTATGTATTACGTCACAGATATAGTATATGAGATAATGCAAAGCCGCAAGCACCCCTCAATATATTATAAATATCTTCAAAACAAAGCAGTAAAAGTTGCGAAGAACTCAAACGTTTCCGTTTGAACTCCTCAGCCCTGTGAGATCCCGGGAACTGTACCTAATTAACGCAGCGCTGTAGATCTCACTTACTGAACAATAAATCTGGTTAGGTTAGGTAAGGCAAGAATTACTCTATCTATTTAAAAAACCGCATCAAAATCCATTGCTTAGTTTTTTAGATCTAAGCATACATAGGGAGAAAAAGACATTGGGAAGCTACTTTGTTTTTAATAAGTATTACCTACGTCACAGATTATAGAATATGAGATAATGCGAAACCGCAAGCACCCCTCAATATATATCTGCAAAACAAAGCAGTAAACAGTTGTAAGGAGGTTCAATGTTTCCGTTTGAACTCCTCGCCCCTGTGAGATCCCAGAACTAACTAATTAACGCAGCGCTGTAGATCTCGCTCACTGAACATAAATCTGGTTAGGTACGCACCACAAGGCTGGAGATAGACTGCTTGGTACTATTATTGTCAAAGCACATATCCGGTCATGTTTTAATTAAAACATACTCGTACTTGAAGTTGTGGTTTTCGTTTTAACTAAACTTGAAGGGCCATAAATAATTAATATCTTTATAATTAAGATCTTTATATCATTTGTCGACAAAAAATTATCTTTTTACAAACGATTAAAAGCACATTACAAAGGTCTAGTGAAACAATAGGCCGACTCCTTTATAGGGTCTAATATTTCAGGTTAAAACGCGACTTTCATGATACATTCAGATACCTACGATAAAAAAAATACTGATATATCGATATACGGATATTTCGTAACACACTAGGCCGTGTTCAGTATAAAGCCCAATATTTCGGGTTAAAACATCAGCATCACGAGTGTTTTCATTCTTAAAAACAAACAAAATATTTTCATATACTATGAAAAGCACATCCTAAAAACCATTTAGTGAAACATAAGGCCGTGTTCCATAGAAAGCCGAGTATTTCAGGTTAAGACATCAGTTTTATGAGTATTTTCGTTCTTAAAAACATACAAAAAAAATCATTTACTATGAAAAGCATATCCCAAAGACGAATTAGTTAAACAAAATGCCGTTTTCCATATAAAGCCGAATATTCCAGGTTAAGACGTAAATTTTTTGAGTATTTTCATTTTAAAAACAAATATAATATTTTAAGATACTAAAGAGTATTGCGAGGGTTCTTTAGTAAAAATAGGGGCAGTGTCTCTGAAAAGGTCAAATATTTCAAATAACATTACGTCCACGAATTTATTCATACTTACAAATATATTTTTTTCTGATACGATGAAAAGCACATCCCAAGGCCATTTAGTGAAATAATAGGCTGTGCCTCTTAAAAGGTCGAATATTTTAAGATAAAACAGCACTTTAAGAGTATTTTCATACTCACAAATAAAGTATTTTCAGATACGAAGAAAGCGCATCCCAAAGGCCATTTAGTGAAATAATAGGCCCTGCTCAACAAAGGATTCGTGGAACCGAGCACCCGCTTTCATACTACAAAAACTGAGGTGAATCTTCAAAAGAGCAATTGTTAACAGACAAAAGGCAAACAGATGTTTTATAAAGTAGGCATGTAATGAATACCGATAAAGATTTCACGCTGAGTTACTAGCTAGCAATTTTTCGCGACTAAGAATTTTGAAAATCAGTCCAGTAATTTCGGAGCCTGTTCAATGCAAACAAACTAACAAACAATAAAATCTTTCTTCTGTATAATATTAGAATAGACTAGCAGCTCTCCCCGGCTGCGCCCGGGCATATATTATACTTGTAATATAAACCTCCCTAATGAATCTCTCGATCTATTAGTGAAAATGCATGCAGTTCTTTTTATGCTTAACTCGCGCGAACAGACATGGCGGAGGACTTTGTTACTGTTGTCACTAACTGTTAAAAACTAAAAACAGGCGAATTTCAATGTGGAAATGCGAATTGGGATGGCATCATGCGCGCGTCTCGATTCACATTCGTCTTGAGAAGATCTCCTAATGAGGTCGTAAGTTGTGAACTAGTAACTGACTATTGACTTAAGTAACCCGTTGTTACATATTTTAATAATTTATTTAAATCATATTTATTAGTTTTAATTTAGAACGGGTACATTGTGAGGCATATGAAATTATGTTTTCCATATAAATTTTTGGACGTAGCGACGGTAGTAAAGTAATTCTCTATGACATATAAGAGCATACTATTGCGACCTTAGGAATAAGAACGTGATGTACTTGTAGGAAGTGTTTAAACATTGTTAATTTAGCACTCACATACATCACGTTCGTATTTCTAAGGTCGCAATACATACCATAGATACAACGTAAATGGTAAATGTTAACCATAGCGAGCATTCCCGATTGTCCAACGCAGTCACAGCGAGCACGTTCATAAACTCTGAATAAAACATAAAGCAGGACGAGACTGTTGTTCTTTAGCTGCATAGCGCTGCTGTCACTAGAATATGTTAGCGAACGTACACTGTAGTCAAGTCTTTTCATATTTTTTCGTACTTGATTACCGTATCTTAAGAGTCCCACGTAAAGCCGAAATCCCATACAAACGTAGTTTGGTTTTAGTTTTACAACAGTTAAGCCAATCTCAAGTTTTCGATACATAACTTCTACTCGCTATAATTTTGTATAGGTATTGTTTTTAAAATTGAAATCTGATTATAAACATCAATATGCCTTATCCGGTCGTATGTACGAAATTTGGTTGAGATTGGCCTAACTGTTGTAAAACTAAAATCAAACTACGTTTGTATGGGATTTGGGCTTTACGTGGGACTCTTAAAAGCTCAAGCATTTTGTTATGTTTTTTGAAGTGTATAAGTGACCAGCACTGATGTCAGACTTTTCAACCTGCTTTATGGTATCTGGGATAATTCATGACTGTCATCATTGATTGCAGCCGGACTAACGGCTTAACGTGCCGTCCAAAGCACGAAAGAACACGCATCGCAGTAGCGACCACGCCTGAGGTTGCTTAATATGCGAAAGCTCTAGTAATACTCACGCCTACTACCCCGTTGGTATCAAGTAGAACTATGTAGGTAGTTCTACAAATAATCACACAAAACTACACAACTATTTAAATATAAGTTGTGTACATAATACAATACCAAATAAATTAAAAACAAAGTATCGCTGAAGAATTATCTATATAGCAGTTCTTATTAAAGGGAAGCATTAACTTTGCTAAATCATTAAAAAAATGGAAATATCATTTTAAATAAAGTTGCAAAGCCCTAGATAACCCTTCAAACTATTTTTGAACTCCTATTTAAAACTATAAGTGAGAACGTGATGCTTAGCTTTAAAATCTTAAATAAAACTTCACGTTCTCACTTTGAACTGACAATAGTAGTTCATAATAGGGCCTCGCAGAATAAATTTTGTGTGAATTCCGTTTTCAAATGATTTATTTCAAATACGGACAGCACTGGCCCCCGTAAACATATATCCCCTTAACTTTGCAATTGTCTCTATCGTCTGAGTTTCCCCGGTTTAGTCCTCCATTTTTATGCTTTAGAACCCAGGGTCTGGTATTAGTATAGTATTCATGACAACAATTGAAATCGTATTCTCGAAATACCTTCTTTGTAGGTTACTTTTAGACTTTGACTATATACTCTCTATACACCGTCATGTCTTTATTTCAATGATTAAAAAACCAGCCAAGTTTTCAATGCATAGATTTAAAAAATCGTCTTCTTAGTTCTATGTTTCAATGCTTGTGTGCGTGACAGCTTGTGATATCTCACACGCGTCAATTTATGCACCCTCTCGACCCCGAGGCGGCCCGATCGGGCCGCTATGACGTCACCGCGCCGATCGTTCAAACCCGAAGTGGCCACATCGGGCCGAGATTTATGGTCCGCGTTTTTAATTTTTTGTGTCGTTCAGAAACCACTTTTGTATGAACAAGTTTAGTCGTAGACGATCAACATTAAACACACTACTCTTCTAAACGCTCCCTACTAAGTTCGTGTGAACAGGAATATTATTTTTTTCGAATGTCAAAAGTGTCTTTGGTTCAGTGAGGATTTTGTTGTGATGAAACATTGTTATGATTTTACAAAGAAAATACAGGGTTTTATGGAATAAGTATCACAGTATGTTTACTTCTATTTATATTTAATCGTTTTACATAATAGGTTATTAGAAATATAGTGAAATAACAGTTATTTCAAGGTTAAAATGCGACCAACTACATTGACAAATTTCTTAGTAATTTACGCGATTTTTGTTGTTGAATATAGTAAAATGACTAAAAGAAACAATTGAAATTATGTTTGAATCAGATTTAAGCACTAATATTACAATTTCAAGCGATAATTTTATAAAATAAATATACGAAAATTTCGTGTTTATTCTATCCAAAATGGCGTTGTGATGATCTATTTTGATCCTTATTTGTAATACGTTACGGTCCAATACAACTAGGCGATATAATGAGCTATTTTGAACCTTATTTATATGACGTTATGGTCGAATATAACTACAAAAAGTGAAGAGTCATCACTAGCAGTTTTTTATGTCGTCGGGGGTCTGATTTCAAGTGTTGTTTTTATAAACATCTTGAAGCTGTTCTTAGAACTATTTATACAGAAAGACAGTGTAGGCCCTTGTTATTTAGTTATATTACTGAGTACACATTCATTTCGGGAATTCCAGTCTGTGATACAGTTTGTAAACATTAACCATGTAGAATAATTATATTTTTTCAAGAAGCCTACTTTCTTTTTCTATTTATATTTGTGGACAATATTTTCATTAGTAAATAGTTCTTTACAGAACGAAAAAATATGGTTTAGTTGCAGAGTAATTATATTTTTCGTGAACGGCGGAATTGGTGACGTCATTTACGCGCCTGACAGGTGGCTTCCGCCTATTGCGCAATAACTCATGTTGGGTGGAGGGGAATCCGTCAAATTGGTAGCTAATAATTATGGCCAATTGTTTAGTTATAAGTTATATTTTAGGTGGTTCGTTTTTCCTTTTATTGTATTAACTCTCATAAAGGGTATCCTAATGTGAGTATTATACCTATATATAGTTAGGTCAAATTATCTTGTGAAGTGAAATAAAGATTATTATTAAGCTATGTGTTTGCGCGACCGACTATGGGTTGGACACTAGTTTTTTCTACGTTTTTAGGCAAATAGAGTCTATCTAGGCTAGATCCCTACTTGAAATTGTCTTTATCTTCTGAGTTTCCCCGGTTAAGTCATCCATTGTGATGCGGAACCCGGGGTATGCTATTAAGACAGCGTTCAGGATAATAATTGAAATCGTATTCTCGAGAAACCTGTTTTTCTAGGTTTATTTTTCGAGTCCAACTCGCAAGAGAGCTGATTGTGAGTGCAAAAATAGACAAAAATAGGTATACGTAGCTCCGATATTTCTGAAAACTTGGCAACGCTCTACTTTTCACTTTTTTATAGTGCTAGCTGGCCGGTTCCTTTTTTATTCAAAAATATCTCTACGGGTTATCGTTATCGGCCTTATATCGGATCGTGTGGCTACTTACCTATTTACAAATTAATTCTATGTAAACATCCGCGTGTGAAGCTGCTCTTATGCGGATTTTCGGCTCATTAATAAATTAGGTATGAGATTGTGGACATTTGAAAAGGGAATGTTTGTGGCTAATGTGCTTATTAAGGTAATATACCTATATCGCAATTTGAACATTAGTATTTCAACATTTTCTACTAGAAAAAAATGCGTGATAGAAGTATTTACACGTTTTGGGCTTCCGTAGCCGAATGACAAATAAACGGAACCCTTAAAAATGCGTCATGTCTGTTTGTCTGTCCGTATGTCACAGCCATTTTATTCCGAAACTAAAAAAATAACTAACACTAGCTAACCTTTGCTTAAAAGAACTATTTCGACGGGTTAGACAGAACAGAGATAAGTCAAACAAACTGCGCTAACCAACCCGTCTGCCAAGCGTGGTGAGTAACGGCAAACAATAAAAAACCTTGGGGGAGGGGGAGGCTTATGCCCAGCTGTGGACTTCTTGCGGCTGATATGTGATTATGATAAAATTGTTTACAGTCTTCCGTTAATCGCGAGTAAATTTTTAGTCTTATTTTGCGTGACGTGTGTTGGGATTGTGAGGTCATACATACTAATTTGCCGTGTGGTTCCCGGCAGAGTAGAATAGGACCACTCCAAGTCTTCCCGTGGATGTCGTAAAAGGCGACTTAGGAAACACAAGCTAATCAAAGCTTACAAACATCAAAAAGACCTCTCCAACCCGTCTGGCCAGCGTGGAGAGTGTAGGCCAAATCCTCTGACTAATCTGGCTAATATATTACTGTGGTAGTATAGAGAGGGTCGTGCTCCTGCAGTGGAGACTAAAAAAGACCTGATGGATGGATGGATGGACATACTAAGTTAATGCATAACCGCCTCTCAGGTTACTTTACCTCGTCTTTAAACCCATGCATGTAAATCATTTAGTTTATGTTATGTATATATATGTTTTTAGGGTTCCGTGCCAAAAGGGTAAAAACGGGACCCTATTACTGAGACTTCAATGTTCGTCTGTCTGTCTGTCTGTCACCAGGTTGTAACTCATAAACCATTAAAATTTTCACAGATGATGTATTTCTGTTGCCTCAATAACAAAAACCGTATCTCATACAACAAATGCGAGCTCCGTGGCGCAGCGGTCAACACGCCAGCCTGCGACACGGGGCTCCCTGGTTCGATCCCCGGTCAGGTCATGATGGAAAACGATCTTTTTCTGATTGACCTGGGTCTTGGATGTTTATCTATATAAGTATATATTATAAAATATAGTATAGACAAATGTTCACAACTAACTGTGGGGCTAGCTCAATTTGTGTGAAATGTCCCATAAAAAAAAAGTGATTTTTGGCATTTTTTGCTTGGTATTAATAACGGCAACATGTAGACTCTTGAAATTTTTACATAATATTAAGATGTATATTTACTTGAAAAATAACTAATAACATCAAAATAAAATAAATATCCTACAGTGGAGACTAAAAACACAAGAAAATTAATATTCCGTTTTTGCTAGATAGCCTAAGTTTGTATAGATAATGGTACGGAACCCTTCATGGGCGAGTCCGACTCGCACTAGGCCAAATTTTTTTTGCTCTTGTATTCTAAATGTGAAAATGAAATTCACTACACATATTCATACGATATTGACTCACAGTGCCGAATATGCGTCTCCCCAAAAGATCTTTAGTAATTTAATAAATCAATTGAGACCCAAAAGTTGATTGTATTTGCTATATAAACCAGACCGAATTTCTTATAACAAAATCTTATTATTAAAGGGAATGACAAAATACGAAGAAAGACAAGAAATCGGAATGGGTTGGGAGTAGGCGTAATTAAATTCTGTTGGATAGAAATTGTATTGAAAATATACCATCTGCTGAATCATGATGAGTTGTGCAAATATTTTTCTAACGTTTGTAAAACAATCCAGTTCTGTTATGAAGGTATTTTTCTTATTTGACAATGAGGTGATATTTTTTTTTTTTTTTTTTTATTGAACTATTTATTAGAATCAGTATCATGGATGGAGAGAAAAATGCAGGAATATTTAAAATTTCCTTTATCTTCCACGCTGGTCTGGAATAAAAAAAAGTTAAATTTACCGGCTGTAGTAGCATATTTCGTTCATGTAGAGCCATCGTTTAACCTGGCATGGCCATATCGAGAGAAGGGATGCTGACCACCTAGCTAAAAGGATGCTGCACTTAAATGTTTCAGGTCATAAAGGAAAGGGTAGGCCGAGAAAGTCGTGGAGGGAATGTGTGAGAAATGATATGAAGGAACGGGGAGCTAGTGCCGATATGGTTGGTAACAGGAAACTTTGGAGCGAGTTAATATACAGAGCCGACCCCAAATAGAGAAAAGGCAAGGAAGAAGAGAGAGTAGCATTCTTCGTTTGTAAAATTAACTGAAATTGTAAGTTGAAAACTATGTGTGAGGTGCCCCAAAAAAACTACTACTGGCGAATCTGAGAGCCGCCAACTAAAAACTCCTACTTGTGACGCAGAAAACGACTTTATACTTCCAAATGAAATCACAACATTGAGACGTCAGACTCTCATTAATGTTTCAAGTATTGTCTGACCCAGAATCTATTCTCGTTACGCTTAACCACGCTACAGGCCTAATGAATAAATCTGCTCATTAGCTATATTAATAATTCATATTGTTTGTCTGATTGGTAAGACGATAAAATATATAATCAAAAATGTAAACAACTGTATATAAAGAATACTAATACTATGTACTTACTAATACTAATGATATACGAGTAAATGCGAAAGTAGTGTGTACTTGTTTGTTTGTTCCTTACACTTGAATCAACCTTTATCTACGGAACCCATCATCATGAAATTTAGCATACACGTTGGTACAGAGAAGGGCATAAGTTATAAGTTACGTGGGTGATGCCACAAGCAACAGCTAGTAAAGAATATTATAATGTAGTTTGTTTTATTTTTGAGAGGCAAACTCATTACAGCTTTCAAAGTGACAATCCATACAGAAAAAAACTTTTTCGGATCTGTTGTTTGTTTTGGACTGTATTTTCGAGGTATTTTCTTATTAAAAACAAATGAGTAGATATACAAACAGTTTCCAGCAACTTCACCTTTATGGGAATCGATAGCGACATGAGTATTATAGGTGTCGCTACTATTCATTGCAGGTAGTGTGTGACACGTGTCATTGTCGCTGATCGCACAACGCTGTGCTGTGTCGCTGGTGGTAAAAAATTCACTTTTAAATGTCCTTGAGCTTTGTTTAAAAAAAATTACTTAAATACATTCAATAATTATCTAGCCAAGATTCCCATAAGATTACCTTAAAAGACTGAGCTAAATCCAGCGCAGTTCATATTTACTTTGGATACTTTGGACTGATAAATCAAGATTCCAGGTGTACCCACCTTACGTCAGTTTAGTAAAGCTGTAAATTAAACCAGCTTTGCTAAAATGACGTCAGATAGGCAGGCCTAGGGTCTTTAGCTATAACATACTGAATAATATAGTAAAACTTGAAAGACGAGGCACCCATCTGAAGTACCCTGTTAGGTAATAGCGGACGATTAAAGCCCTCGAGAACATTATACAGACAGTCCAGCTCTTTGAAATACAACGTGGTTGAAACTTGTAAAATACTAAGTTATCTTACCTTGAAATAGGAGTAAACCACTAACTTTGATAAATTTAGGTAGGTAAGCCAATCTACGAATATATATAACTAGCAAACCTGACTCACTGAAACCGAAACTACTGTATATACTTAGAAACTTGAAATTTGGTAGGTATGTACATAGTTTCCTTTCATGCACTAAGAAAGGAGTTTTAGAAATTGAACCCCTATAATTCTGGCCTGTTTGTAGTACTTTGGCTAATCTACTACGCCTTACAAATTAAACTACTTTTGTGTAAAAATCCGTCTCTATCTGATGTCACACAAAAGTAACAATCCAACGTTTCTAAACAAATCATTAAATTATTGTTGCCGCTAAAGTTTTAATTAGAGTTGAGGAATTTTCACTGAGAGTTCGCCGGTGATTATTAAATATTCACCACACGTTTCTGTTGCTGGGGGAAAATAAAAATCTAAATTTTTATAACCCGCAAAGGGATGTCGGTTTTAAAGCACTTGTTTTAAATTGCTAATGTAGCGATCGTTTGAGGCAGGTCCTCTTTTTGGTTAATTGAATTTTAGGTTCATTATGTGTGTCAATATGTAAGTATGTAATAATGACTCACAGTTTCTTTATTCCACCATGTTTTCTTATTTCCGGTATATATCGACCGAAGCCGTAGATGCTCCCAAATGACATAGACTATAATTTTTTCTGGCAGGGCAGATGTGTTTTTAATTTTTTTTTTTTTGGAAAAAAACATTACACCCACTAACACGCTAAACATGGCCTTTGGGTTTTAGTAATCTCTGTCAATGGGATCTGTTTAGCCCTATAAATTGGGATATGTTCAAGGGATAAAATCTTGATAGTATGTATGTATGTACAGCCGGGGGCAGATAGACCAGCAGGCCTATTTGCTAACTTTTGACAGCTACGGTGTACATCATTTTCATGGTAACTTCAATATTCATTACGGCTTCGTAATGAATTACTATTTTTATTTAAGATATGAAAACCGTAATGGATGCTAAAGTGACAATCAAATCGTTGTACACTGAGTTAGCAAATCGGCCTGCTGGTCCCCCTACAATTTAAAATCTATTCGTAGGAGGTCCGGTTTGTCTTCCCCCGACGGTACATAAAAATATAACTAGTATTTTTTTCTTTCAAAAATGTAATTTTTTTTAATCAAATAAGCAATTACTGGGTTCACATTCAGCAAATAATGTCGTTATGGCCATCTTCCTGCTTTACTATCAGCAGGCCTATTTGCTAACTTTTGACAGCTACGGAGTTGAACGTTTTGATGATCACTTCAACATCCATTACGGTTTAAATATCAAAAAAAAATAGTCAATCATAAAAAAGCCGTAATGGATGTTGAAGTGACCATCAAAACGTTGTACACCGTAGCTGTCAATAACTCAATATGGTTTTGTCATTCTACTTACACGAGTACCAGCATTAGGCGTTTGTTAAAAAACACAAAAGTTAAGTATGTAAGTAAATAAATTTTATTTTATCAGAATTTCTAATTGCCTATAAGGATTTAAATCTAGTATGCAGCGTCATCCCGATAAACACTATCTACGAGTATAATGGGTTAGAATCGAATGGACGCAAACATAGCAAGTCTACAGATACCAACTCGTCTAAATCGTGCATGGTCTCAAATGGTCAAATCTTAAGTAGGCAGTAAAGCAGTAGCAACTCCATAAGACACACACCGTCTTATTATAAAAAGCGGACTAACTATTAAACCATCTCTAAGTCGGTTCTCAAGTCAAGTACAAAGGAAAATCGTATTATAAAAAAAGGTTTATCGCTTAAGTCATACATGATCCTAGGTCAAAAGATAAACCAGCATTTCACTAGTTTAACTTCAATACTAACTCATTTTGTAACTAACAAATAGATTTTTTTACTACAAAAGTATACGTTGATGCTAGAATCTACGTGAAAACTCGATACTTACTTATTTTACAATGAGCGAATACTTAATAAATACAAAAAAAGCAGTAAAACTATCACAAATATCACGTAAAATTATTTAATGATTTGAAGATTTACATGTCGTAAAAATATATTATTTTATCACTTTCAACACTATTATTGTCATTTTTATTTCACAACAACTAGAAAACCATGCTTGGACACCTGGAACCGTTGATTTATTAAACATTTCACCATCGTAAACAAACTTTGAGGTTAGTTTCAACATAATTATCGGCGATCCTTATCAGCATCTACAAAACAATACTTTTTGTACACACGACCACGGCTCCTTTAATTCAATAAATTTGAAAAATTAACTTTTTACAATCTGATATAAAACAATTTTCGAGGTGACTATTTGGTTTCTTTGGAAAAAATACAATTTGTTACGCGCGCTCAGATCCGTTCCGTTTCAGGGTTATAAGGTTACCAATAGTTACGTAAAAAAAATATTTGCAGGAAAAAAGTATGATTTATGTAATCAAAACAAAAATATGCATCTTTCATAATTTCAATTTTATTATTTTTAAGTTTTATTCTATTTCAATCAACAAATTTAAAAAAATTATTACAATTATCATGAAGATTGGAACGATGTAGTGGAACGATTGAATGAATGAACGAATGAAATATGTTTTCGGGGGATCGTCTCAGATCTAAGTCGATCGTGGCTTAGTTCACTTTTTATAATGAAGCAAAGTTTAATTTCCTAAACTATACTTGATTCATCACAAGTCCGAAATGAGGTAGAACAGGTTTAAACCTATTTTTGCCGTTTTTTTTTATAATAAGACGGACAAGGTCTATCCCAAACTCAACTAATATTATAAATGCGAATGTGAATTTGTTTATTTGTTTACAATAATCAAAAATTAGAGAAGGTAGATAGTACAAAAATTTTAGGCATAGTTTTAGACACAAATTTCATTTGAAAGGAACAAATTGACGTTGTATGTAAAAAAATTAACAGCTTTACTTTTGCCATATACAAACTGTCTAGAGCAGCCAGTAATTGCGTACTACGCGTATGTGGAATCAATAATCAGATATGGCTTATTAATTTGGGAAAACGGAACAATAGTACTTTATGTAACTGTTAAGTAGTAAGGGTCCTTAAAATAAGAATGTGGGTTTATGAAACGAGCCGCAGGCGAGTTTCATAATAAGATCACATGAGTATTTTACAAATTGTTGTTATGTTCGCTGCCCTGTAGAGAATTTTGGGTAGTGTACATAACTGCTTCCTCATCACTTTTTTGATTCACTATCATTCACTTTTTATTACAAATAAATCTACCTATTTCGCAATGGTGCCAAATCAAACTCACGTCAAGGATGCGTGAAGTTGACGACCGCGCTGAGCGACGTAGTTCTATTTTCAAAAAATTGACCATGATTTCTTTTCAATGAAGGTATTCGAAATTTGAAAATCGAAAAACGATGTCGTAATGAAAATACGTACAATATTACCTACGACCAGAGACAATATAATTGTTATTATAAATGTGATTGACGTAATGATACATATTAATAGATAATTTCTGATATCATTATAGACATTTTATAGTTTGTGCGTAGATAAATGCTAATAACGTATTTATAGCACAAAAGAAATGCTTACATGCGATATGTCGTATTGGTCCTTACGAGTTATTTAAGGAAATTACAGATTTTACCGGTACCGTGTTTATAAACAAAAGAGGTCTTAATATCTGTCGAGCAAAATCCACATTTTATTAAGCAAGCGCGGGATTTATTTCCTAGGTGCATTAGAAACCCTACGAGGCTTGTACTAGATGTAGTATAAAAACACGAAAGATTAAAAAAATGCTATGGTATGTGCATTAGATTATATAATAAAATCCCGATTATATAAAACAGCTACCACTTAATAAATTTAAGAAAACTATTTACATCAATTTTTACAGGACAACATACTTTACTTAATGAATGAGTTTCTGGCACGAGACTAGATAATCTACCTTTGTAATATTTTTATATGACAAATGTATTATTTTATTTATTTAATGATGTTCTCGTTTGAAATATTAAGTAACTATGATTTAAAAAAATTGGAAATTAATGTATGAATATATTGAATGTGTGTAATTTAGTAATGGTAATAGAAGTGGCACCAGGGTGTGCATGGTCGACTGACGACACGAAATGATGATGAGTAATGACAAATATAGAAAATTATCAGATATTGCATACTGTTTTCAGCAGTTAAATAGGCTTGCTCTATTTCTTTTATAACATCTGTATTTTGACCCTATTTTAGCAAATAAAGTGTTTGTATTTATTTGTTACGCTTTCACGTCCTATCTAGTGAACCGGTCATTATTAAATTTTACATACACGTTGATAATGCTACAGAGAAGGACATAGGCTATAAATCACGCGGGCGAAGCTACGGGCAACAGTTAGTAATTAATATAGTAATAATATGTCAACAAAATTAGTCAAATAATAATATAGGGCGGAGTTTCTGCGTCTTGCATATTTGTGACGCAATGCATAGTGTGTTTAAGACGATGTAAACAGTAAATTTTATTGAAAAATATATTGTGGGAGTTGTCATGCCATTCAAGAAGTCAAAAAGGGGCAAGAGACAGAAAGATATGGAGGAAGGTCTACCGACAAGATCGTCACTCTTAAGGCGCTCTTCTCCTTAAATTTGTTTCAGAAAAAGCATTATTCTTGCAAAATGTAACGAATTTAATACTGAAAAAAAAAAATGTTAATTTTAAATATTAGGTCCTTACCTATAAAAAAGGCGTTTTCTATAGAGAATTTACAGTGAAGTGAATTTTTCATAGTAACGTTTTTCGTTTTATTTCGGGTTTGGTAAATTCAACAAAACTGAAATTTTGCATGCAGTAACGGACAACACTAAGCTTAATTTAGACATTATAAAATTTATAAAAAGTTCGGAAAATAATAGAAAAATGTCTACATTTTTGATTAAATCGGACAAACCTGAAACGAGTTCTTTCCATGAGCATTTTCCAATAATTAAATACACATAAACAAAAATTTTAATGCATGCAAGATGTTAATAATATAGGTTACTTTCAAGTTTAAAAAAAATGTGTTTACCTGAATATTATTGTCATTAGGTACAAAATGGCAAGCGCGAAAATAACGCCAATTTCATAGGTAAGGACCCAATATATTATCTAAGGCTGTCGTTTATAGATAACATGATTTAATTGGCTTTAATGGGTGAAAGTAATAACAAACATTAGTTTACTTTAATACAACATATCTTTTGTAAATTAAAATTAATTTAAGGTTTTCAGTCGTCAAAACTAAATTTAATTAAAGTGTATTTTTACAGTTCTCGAAATTGTACTTTTTTCGTTAGTTTCAAGGTCACGCGGTGCCATCAGAACCACAACAGTCGATATGACCGGAGAACTTGGCCTTAAATTATAATAATAAAATATGCCTTGTATCTAAATAAACTGCCACGTGCGAGTCGAACTAACGCAAGGAGGGTTCCGCCCGGCTATCCCAACCAATATTCTGATATCTATGATCCCAACTAATATGATGAATGCGAAAATGAGTTTGTTTACTGTGTGAGTGAGTTACTTTCTACCTTTCATCGCGGAGAAAAGTACTGTTCCCGAGGGAGTGACATTAACGCGAGTGGAGCCGCGGGCAAAAGCTAGTTGTTTATATCTTGTTGTCGAAGTCAAACTACGAATTTGCATTTCTCCGTTTGTACTTATGATTTCGCCGTGTGATTCCCGGCAGAGTAGAATAGGACCACTCCAAGTCATCCCGTGGATGTCGTAAAAGGCGACTAAGGAAACACAAGCTAAACGAAGCTTATTAACATCAAAGAGACCTCTCCAACCCGTCTGGCCAGCGTGGATAGTGTAGGCCAAATCCTCTGACTACTCAGGCTAGTACATGGCTCTGGTAGTACAGAGAGGGTCGTGCTCCTGCAGTGGAGACTAGAAATACCTGATGATGATGATGATGATGATGATGATGATGACTTATGATTTAACACCTTTAATTTAAAACTTTGCTTCTTGCCACATTTAAAGATTCAAGGTCAACGAGAAGTATTTACTTCATACTTTTGATTATTTACGAGTTTGAACAAATATCTAAAATATGAACTTTTGATTTCATTGGCTTAGAAAATCGGTTTTGTCGTAGCTTCAAGTATAAATTTCAAATTGATTTCTCCACGCGTCTCTTAGAAATAATGTCACAGAAGGATAACGACGTAATCCTATAAGAGTGATTTTTGCACCTTATGAGGAATTACCCAAAAGAGTTGAAATTGCGAGTAAGTTTCGCACATTAGCTCGTACATGCGCTAATGACCTTCAGGATATGGGCCGAGTTTTGAACCTTAGTTCCCCGTCAGAAAGTCAGCGGTCGACTGCCGCCCGTCGCCCGCGCGCATTTATAAATATTAACATAATTTAAATAAAATTATTTTAATACGATTTTATCGCGTTTATTACATTATTTATATACCTAACGTTTCGAGCACTTTACAGTGTTCGTGGTCGCAGGCTTGGGATCCAGTCATCAATTTAATCAAATCTCAAGCTAAGCAGAAGACTGCAAGACCTTCAGACACCGTGAGCCAATACTGCGTACATCCGGAACGTTATCAATAAATATTTTAGGCGGTAGATTTTGCAGTTCTTATAAAATACTAGACAAATGTCAACTTAGTCTACCTGCGACCACGAACACTGTAAGTGCTCGAAACGTTAGGTGTATAAATAATGTAATAAACGCGATAAAAACCGTATTAAAATACATACATACATATTATCACGCCTTTTTCCCATAGGGGTAAGCAGAGACTATGGATCTCCACGGGCTACGATCCTGACAAATCCCTCTAGCTTCATCTAAACTCATCACTCTCTTCATGCATGCTCTTCGGTTTCGGGTACTTCTTACATCTCCTTTCTTAAGAACGTTAGCAAATGTGTAACAATCGCGAAAACATTAGAAAACAATATTAACATAAATTTAATATTAAAAAGAAGAATAATCTGTAAAATAAACATTCCTCGGGAGAGTTTGTAGGTTGATTGGTATTGTATGGAACATAAAAATTGCGTGACTCTAAGACAAAGAGTTACGTAGTTAATGAATATTTGCAATAAAAATCGATGTACGCGGTACTTTTTTTTTCTAAACAACTATGAACTTTAGAAAAAAGTCCTCCTCAGCAAGTAAAGATTAAAATCCATTCTAACTTAAATATTTTTTTTTTTTTGGTATTGTGCTTTATGTTTGACCATTTTTATAGAAGTTAAACATAGTCGAAATAGCCAAGGAGCACTCTAAACAGTTTTACAGCACCGTACTTTATCAAATCGAGCTAAAAAAGCAAAACAGTTTTTTTGCATGAATTCAATTCGTTATTTTAAAGTAATAATGATAATAGCAATATACTTTCCGTGAAAATTTTATGTTTCTACCTGAAAAAGGTTTCTACCTATTACGGATCGAAGGACGCAGCCCTGTGTGGGACACATAAAAAGACAGGCATACAGTGCATATTTAGCAAGAAAGACACGTCACCTTGTGGGTAAGGAACCCCAAAATACGTCATATTTAATTACATAGAGCGGAGTCTGTATTGTACTGTTTGTTTTATTTTAAACAAATCACAGAAACTTATTACATGTAGGTTGGTTGAGTCATAAAAATAACGTCTTAAATAAATTATGGCCCTAGAAGATTGGTATTTCAAAATTTCAGTAGTGGTTTTTCTATGCATTGCTAAGAAACTATGGGAGGTTTTATATACATTCTGGTTAGGACCAGCAATGAATAATATCGATATCAAATCATTTGGGAAATGGGCATGTGAGTCCTTATTGAACTTATAAAATCTATTTACTTACATATTTATAAAACTAAAAAAAATATATATGTTACAGTGGTCACCGGTGCTACAGATGGTATCGGTAAAGAATATGCGAGACAGGTAAGTTTAACCAAGGAGATTGAGGTCTTACATAATTTTTTCGTGAGGGTATTTAATTGTTACGGATATTCTAATATCTATGGTTACGGAGTTAGGGCTTCTTATTGATATTCCGGAATCCCGAGTTTTAACTAGATCTGCTTGGTGCAGGATTACGGGAGCGGAATCTTGCGCAATCTCGCATTACCACAGAGCATTTTCTAAAATGTAACGACAACGACTTATAATTTTTGTTGGTATTTTATATTGCACACAACATACATAAGTTATCCATTCTGTGTATGCATTACTCAGTAATTCTCAACGTGAGCCATTTATGTACTTTTGTACTCAATGAAAGAGCTATGTGATTCATCTCAATAGTTCAATTATATAAAAGTGGGAGTATTTATACCTATTTCGTTGTTTCGCACCATTCATATGGACATTATTATTATGCGGGATTTCGAAAATACCATGATCCCGCAGGATTGAAAACGTGTGTCCCTCAAATATCGAGATTCAACATTGGCCAAGGGATTGGAAATATGTTGAGAATGCATCGATCAAGCGGGATTTTTTAAAGATCTATTATTTTCCCTTTCAGTTGGCAGCCTGTGGTTGTGACATTATTCTAGTCAGTCGAAATTTTAATAAATTGGAAAATGTTGCCTGTGAAATAGGTTAGTTAATTTTTACATTATTTCTATTCTATTTTCAGCACTGCAAAAGCCTTCCTTCCTTCCCTGCAACTTCTGAATGCCCAAAACTTAGAAGCTAGCCGTAGGCACTTTTTAACTTCTAAACTATTCGATAAACTAAACTATCTCCATAGCAAATTTCATCTAAATCGGTTTTGTCGAAGCTTATGGAGGTTACAAAGAGACGGATCTTCTGAAAGAGTTTTAATATAGTATGGTACTATGATTTTCTAGTCAATTTCAATATAATATAATAAAGTATAGTCAACTAGATGTGCCAGCGACTTCGTCCGCGTAGAAAAAAGTAGCCTATGTCCTTTCTGATGCTTTAGACTATCTGTGTACCAAATTTCATTTATACGGTTCAGTAGTTTTGACGTGAAAGCGAGTAAGACAGACAGAGTTAATTTTGCATTTATAATATAAGTAAGGATAAGGATTTACGAATTCAACATGTTCTGTTTCAGAAAAAGAATTTAAAGTTAAGACCAAAATAATCCAGATCGACTTTGCAGGAGATGTAAGCATTTATGATAAACTCGCTAAAGAAATAGATGGACTTGAAATAGGTACCCTGGTCAATAACGTTGGTTTCGCAAGCCCATATTATGAATACTTTTTGGATATACCCGATTGGTAAGTTTTTTTTTGTTTCAGGTAAGTATTTATTTAGGAGATTTGAAGTTTTGAGGTTGAAAATTTTTTGTACATTTTCTCTTATAACTTAATGCTACATAAAAGTTTCAAATTGATGAATGATGACAATGAATTAATTTATTAATTAAAAGTTAATTATTGCTGATTTTGTCTGCGGCTTTGCTCACGTTAAATACAAACTTTGGACCCCCTATTGTAGCATATAGTAGTAGGTATATATAGCATATGCCTTACTCTATATGCGTGCAAAATTTCAGCGCAATCGGTTTAGTGTTTAAAGCTATGTGCCAATAGATCAGATAGGCAGTCATCATCATCATCAGGTCTTTGATAGTCTCCACTGCAGGAGCACGATACCCTCTCTGTACTACCAGAGCCGTAGGTATTAGCCAGAGCAGTCAGAGGATTTGGCCTACACTCTCCACGCTGGCCAGACGGGTTGGAGAGATCTCTTTGATAGATAGATAGATAGAGGTTGAGATAGGCAGTAACGACTGCTTTTTATAAATATACAGAAGATTATGACTTAACCTTTCGGTGGGCATAATTGTTGAAATCATCAGGTTTTTTTTAGTCCCCACAGTAGGAGTATGGGTAATAATAATAATAACAATTTATTTATTGGAACATAAAACATATTTGCACAAAACTAAGGCAACGATGACATCTGCAGAAGTTAAAAAACTGTGTCGCAGACATCAACGCCCACCTCCCAGTAAATTACATATGAAATTTACTTGGGAGGTGGGTGATGATGGGTCATACTCCTACTTCTTCTTCTTCTTAGTCGTTCACTCTTGACAGAGTGGTCGTGGTTGTGCAGATGATCCTGGTGTGGGATCTTCTATACTACCCATTCCTTGGGCGAGGGTTGCTGCTTGTGCAATGGCTCTCCACCTCTGCCTGTTACCAGCATTGCGAGCACATTGGACAATGGAAGACTGGGTCGCTGTTTTTATAGAGTCTGTCCAACGAGTCGGAGATTTGCCTCGAGCTCTTTTGCCTTCTACCCGGCCCTGGACTACAAGTCTTTCCATCGACGACTCATTTCGACTAATGTGCCCAAAGAACTTAAGTATTCGTAGCTGAACAGTCGACGAAAGTCTTTCCTTTATGTTAAGTTCCTTGAGAATCGAAATATTAGTGCGAAAGGCGGTCCACGGGATCTTTAGTAACCGTCTCCAGCACCACATCTCCAGGGCGTCGATTTTTCGGCGATCTTGCAGTTTAAGAGACCACGTTTCGGCGCCGTATAATAGAATTGGAAAGACCAGGCATTTCATGAGGCGAACCTTTGTTTTCTTGGTTATCCTTTTGTCCTTCCAAATCTTGCCCAGTTTTTGCACGGCAGATCTAGTAACAGCGCATCGGCGTTTGATTTCGTCTCCACAACCTCCCTTATTGGAAATAGTGGAACCAAGATAGATGTAACTTGGGACAACTTGGCAATTTGCTACCGTTACTAATTCTGGTCGGTTATCCTCTACTCGGTCCACTACCATCACCTTTGTTTTAGACCTATTAATGGTCAGTCCATACTGAAGACTGGTTGCTTCTAGACGAGACAGTATCTCCGATAAATCTTCTTCGGTCTGGGTAAGAAGTGTAGTGTCATCAGCGTAGCGAAGATTATTTATCAGCCGACCACCAATTGATACACCCTTGTTCCATCCTTCCAGAACGATCCGCATAATGTATTCTGTGTAACAGTTAAACAGGAGTGGCGACAGAATGCATCCTTGACGAACGCCAGACGCGGTCTTGAAGCTGTTTGAAATAATGTTATCCACCTTAACCACTGCACAGCTATCTTCATACAGTCGCCTGATGATTAATATAAGATGTTGTGGTACGCCCATTTCTTCAAGTACATCCCATAGTTTTGTCCATATGACTGTATCAAATGCCTTATGAAAGTCCACAAAGCAAATGAACAGAGGCGTGTTAAATTCTCGGGATTTTTCAACAATCTGTCGCAGTATGAGAATTTGTTCTCGCGTGCCTCTACCTTTCACGAACCCCGCCTGTTCTGGCGCTATTTGTGGAGAAATAAAAGCCTGTAGTCGAGTGTTCAAAATGTGGAGCATCACCTTACTCGCATGGGATATCAAAGATATTAATCTGTAATTGTTGCATTTTTTTGTCGACCCTTTCTTATGAAGGGGTATAAATACAGAATGCGACCAATCCTCAGGCCATATGCCCGTATTCCATATTTTGCAACAGATGGTGTAAAGAATGGTGACTCCATGCTCTCCAATGGCTTTGAACACTTCAATGGGGATTTCGTCAATTCCTACAGCTTTATTGCATTTTAGGTGTTTTATAGCAGCTCGTATTTCATCTTTCAGAATAGGCGGTTCTTCGTCCATTTGATGAGGCGTTAGATGTAGTGATGATGAGCTACTACCATGACAAGCGAAAAGTGATTCACAGTAGTCCTTCCAAACATTAACAATATCCTGTATTTCCGTAACTGTTATTCCGCTGGAGTTCTCTATTGTCCACGTCTTGGGTTTGAATTGACGAGTGATAAATCGCACTTTATCATGGAGATCTTTAGTTTGATAAGTGTCAGCGTGCTTTTCAAGTTCATCACAAATCTTTGCCAGAGCATTGTTGCGATCTCTTCGACATGCTGCCTGTATGACAGCCTTCTTAGAGTTAAGCTCGGCGACACTCGCACCAGTAGCTTTGAGATGTCTACGCTCTTCTACTAGACTCCACGTTTCCTGTGTCATCCAGTGTTGTCTTTTGTCGGAAGGATGTCTAGGTTGAGATTGGGTTATCGCATCTGATACCATAGATTTTGCTGTCTTCCACATGGTGTTAGAATCCCGATTTTCGGTAAGTGCACTCCAAGTTGATATTTTATTATTAATCATGTTCGCCAACAATTCTTTGTCAGTAACCTCTTTCTTATGTGGCATCTTTTTTCGTGTAGTGCGTTGAAGTTTAAGGCGTAAGTTACCAACCAGAAATTCGTGATCAGAAAGACAGTCAGCTCCTGGCAAAGTATGTGCATTGGTAACAGAGCTTCTCCACCTTGAGCGGACCAAGATGTAGTCTATCTGGTTGCGATGTTTACCGTCTGGGGATGTCCATGTATACAGACGTCTCGGGTGGTGCTTAAATACGGTGTTCATTACGGTCAAGTTGTTGTTTGCCGCAAATTCTATAAAGCGATCACCTCTTTGGTTTCGTTCACCTTTCAGACCATACTTCCCGACGATATTTCGGATGCCATCATCCATATCAGTACTCCCAACCTTGGCATTAAAGTCACCGATAATCAACAAAAGTTCCCGATTGGGTACATCAGCAATAGCAGATTCAAGGTTTTTGTAGAATTCTTCTATTACGTCATCTTTATGATTGCTGTGGGGAGCATAGACCTGGATGATGTTGAGCGGGGTAGGTGATGCGCTGAGTTTCATTGTTATAATTCTATCGTTGACAGGGTTATAGCCTAGGACAGCATCATTCCAGGTCTTAGGAATTGCAATTGCCACCCCAGAGAAACTACTATTGTCGCTTCCGGAATAATAAATGGTATGTTTCTCGGAATTATAATGACCACTATTCCTCCAATGTGTCTCGCTTATTCCAGTTATTGTTAGTTTGTAACGATCAAGTTCACGTTCCATGATGTTAATCTTCCCTTTTTCTAGGAGCCCGCGTACATTCCAAGTTCCAAAGCGGAAATGCTTGCGCAGCTTTAGGCTTCTTCTCCTTCCAGTAGCATCTTTTCCATAGGACACCTGGTTGCCTATATCACTATGGCCGGTAACCCATTTCACACTCTGAGCCCCGGCAAGCTCAGAGCGCCGGTCGCTACGCGGGTCGCTGGGCAGCTTCTTTCTATTACCTTGTAATGCCATCTTCACAACTTTCATGGGATATATAATGTAGTAGTTTCCCCTTGCTTTCTACATCGCGGTACTATAACTTCAGTAGCTATAATAGTCCGACAGTGAACCGGTCCGGACAATACCTCCATACGCTTCACTTCGGTTCTGATGGCTACCGCTGCCCTCCATCAGGATCCAGGAATTACGCCCCTGTGGCTCGCCTCTTCCGCTGGATATGGCCGTTATAACAACTTTTGTCTCCGCCCCATCCACCGTTAAGGTCTTCACCTGTAACCCTAGGCAAGGGATCCATGTTATACCCCATGGAGCTGGGTCCCCATCCGAACTTGGTCACCTTTTCACTCCGGCCTACTGAAGAGAAAGGCTTCCAGCCCCGCGACATGGACGCGCCGGATGAGAATTGCCGCAGTAAAAGTCAGAGAATGTTACTCTGGCTTTTCTGAAGCCGAGTTAACGATCTCGTATGGACCCGAGACCGAAGCCTCCGCTCCTGGCTTTTCTGAAGCCATACTCCTACAGTGGGATACAAATATTAGCCTTAACAGTCAGAGGACTTGGCCTTCATTCTCCACATCATTTATCCAGCAATCAAAAGTATTCATTGGAATTGATTTAACGATAAAATAAAACTTTGCATCCTAATGTTTTTTCAGGAATAATATAATAACGAACCTGATTAACGTCAATATGGTGTCAATGGTTCGTGTGACTGGCATCGTGATGCCAGACATGGTGAAGAGGGGTAAAGGCATCGTTATCAACATAGGATCTTTATCCTCCGTCATACCCTTTCCGTTCCAAGTGGTTTACGCTGCTACTAAGGTCAGGCATAATTAAATACAACATATTATCACGCCTGTACTGTAGGGATAAGTATAGACTATGAATCTCCATTTGCTACAATCCTTACAACTTTTTTCGCTTCATTCACATCCATTTTTCTTCTCATGCATGCTCGCCAGATTCAGATACTCCTTAGTCCTCACTTCTCCTTTTGCAAGAACTTTCTCAATTTGATCACGATACGTTGGTTAGGGCTAGCTCTGACCGACTGTCCTAATCACATCTGCTTTATATACATATACCCTTTATTAGTTTCCTTTCATCCATCCTTTCTCTATGTCCAAACCACCTCAACATTTCATGCTCAATTTTTGTCACTATGTTGTCATTCACTCCACAATCCCTTTTATCAAAAGAGCATTGAAATTGTACATAGCTTTTTTAAAACACATCTCTGAGACTCGAACGTGCGTTGCGGTCTTTTCAAAGTGACATTTTCAATGGGTAATGTCATAAAACACATTTCCCACAAGAACGCTTGTATCAAGTTATAATAGGATAGCTCAGGTGGCAAAGCTGGAAATATAGCGATAACAACACGAAATAAAACGCAGCTAGAACTGCTGCACCAAGCGTACTAAGAGAAATCCACCAATTATATAACTTAATTTTCATGTCTCGTTTAGCACAAACGTCAACGCTGCATTGGTGGCAGAGTTCTGGTCATGTGTTGGTGGTAGGAATAGTCTGAGAAATGGCAGCACGGGTACACACTAGTAATTTTTAGGGTTCCGAAGTAAACAAGGAACCCTTATAGTTTTGCCATGTCTGTCTGTCTGTCTGTCCATCCGCGGTTTTACGCAGAGACTATAAGTACTAGAAAGCTGTAATTTGGTATGAGTATGTATAATAATCATGCCAAAAAAGTGGTAGAAAAAAACCTTGAGAAAAATATTTTTTTAGTGTAGCTCCCATACAAGTAAAGTGGGGGAGTAATTTTTTTTTTTCTCTATATTGTGAGGTTGAGAACACCATTTTTCGAAAAAGGGATCCGTTTCCGAAATATTTGGTTTTAAAGTGCAAATTTTTGTCAGAGGTAAGTGTCCCCCCCCCCTATCTGCTAAACGGTTATATATAGATACGTGAAAAAAATTACAGTAGTAGTATATATACTGAAGTTGAAAGGAAAACTATCAGAGCTGAGTACTAAGTACAAACTAAAAAGTTATTGGCAACCAACTTATAAAATGTACTCGAAAATGTAAAATTTCATACAATTTTCATTGTTAGGTGTTTTTGGTCGTTAAACTGTGAGGTGCGAGTGTAAACAATGTGAACTGAAAGTTGTCATTCGTAACTACGGAACCCTACACTAGGCGTGGCTCGACACGCACTTGGCCGGTTTTTTCTTTATGAAAATACGTTTTTCACTGGAATCATTACCACTAAAACGCTGGATCACTAACGGTTCAATACCTGCCAACTAAATAAATTTTTTACCAATAGAACAAAAAACATCAACACTTAACTTTTCTGTTACAGGCATTCGTCGCAAAGTTTTCTGAAGGCTTAAGATACGAATATGGATCGAAAAACATCATAATTCAACATTTGGCACCCAGTACAGTTTCCACAAATATGGTAGACTTAGATGTAAATTTTTATGTTCCAAGTGCCGAAACTTACGTGAAATCTGCTCTCGGTATGCTAGGGCGCGTTTCTTCAAGTCAAGGATACTTTCCTCATTATATATCTAAGTTTGTATGTGATGCAATCAATTTTATCGTACTTGAGGATATGTCAGTATGGATATCGAGGAGACTGACGTGTATGATACGCTATAGTTATACCAAACGGAAGGAGTTCTAAAATCAAAGATTTATTTGGAAATCAATGTCAATCTTCGATTAATTTATATTCATTAGACCTTAAAGATGTCATTTGAAATTAAATAATTTGCTTTAACGTTCAGATTTATTTCAATAAACTCACAAAATTATAGACCCCGTAAGGTCGCCGCCATCTTATTTTTACCGGGCGTTTTGGGCTACGGGAGACGTTTATAATACCCGTACTAAATGGCATGGCTGTACCTACTCCAAAATGTCATACTGTATCCCAATAGAAAACAGATAACTATAATAATATAAGATGAAGGAAATGTCGCGTTTCTCTCTCACGTGGATGGAGCCATTTTTTAAATAATTCTTTATAACATAAAGTATGTTTATAAAGTTATTTGTCAAATGTGCGTGTTTAAAGATTGTTATTTTATTTTCTTACTTACTCCATTTTTAACATCCAATCTTCGCAACGGATATGAAATATATCCGCCAGCAAAATACAGCCTTTATTAGGCCAGGAAAACACGCCAGCTTTATTAGAACCGTAGTGCCTTTTTTGGTTATATAAGTCTTTTAAAGGTGGTTACCTACGCCGTAGTTTTTAAATTAAGATAAGTATTTAAGTAGGTAAGTATAAATAAGATTGAGATTATATATATTATTATATAGACGAGCTCCGTGGCGGAGCGGTCAACACGCCAGCCTGCGACACGGGGGTCCCGGGTTCGATCCCCGGTCAGGTCATGATGGAAAACGATCTTTTTCTGAATGACCTGGGTCTTGGATGTTTATCTATATAAGTATATGTCATAAAATATAGTATCGTTGAGTTAGTATCCTGCGACACAAGTTCACAACTTACTGTGGGGCTAGCTCAATTTGTGTGATATGTCCCTATATATTTATTTATTAAGATTTAAAATGGCACATCTTATATAAGACATCTTTTTATCAACTAAATTTTAAATTTACACAGCATTCAGAGGATATGGCCTGTACTCTTCACGCTAGCCAGACGAGTTGGAGCGGTCTCTTTGATTTTAATAAGCTTTGTTTAACATGTGTTTCCAAAGCCGCCTTCTACGACATCCACGGGAAGACTTTGAGTGGCCTTATTCTACTCTGCCGGGAACCACACGCTTAATTGCTCTGGTAGTACAGAATGGATCTCATTAGGTCTTTTAGTCACCACTACAGGAGGTAGTGGTGACTAAAAACGTCCTAATGAGATAAAAAATGAAGATTTTCTCTAAATTTATAAATAAAATACTAAAGTAGTCATTATGTTCGTAGCTCAGACATTTCATCCTATTGTATCTTCATCCACTCTCCTTCTCTCATCTGAGCATGTTCCCGGATCCCATGCTCTGCTAGATTTATTCAAAGTCCGGGGCCGGGGTCCACTTTACAGTTTTATCTCTCCACTTTGTACGGTCTTCGGCATCCCTGGGTGGGTATGACACAATTAGCACGCATATCAATCTTAACAACATCAAACCAGCATTTCTTAGGCTTTCTTTTTCCAATTCAATTCCTGTTACAGGTAAAGGCTATCACTATGACTGAAAGTTTTTTTTTGTTGAGAAATGGGAACACATACAGGCTGATTTTAAACGTATGAGCTATATTGATATCTCGGAATCAGAATCCCTATTGGAATACAAAATTGTAAGAAAAAAATATATAAACGAAAAAAATTTTTTACACCGTTGGGCGAATTTCTATGGGGAGTGAAATGTTATTTTAAAGTTTTTATAATTTTTTCCTACATTTCTGTATTCCATTAGGGATTCTAATTTTGAGATTTTAATAAAGCTCATAAATATTTTTGTGATAGTCTGACTGAGTCTTCTTCGGCCGAAATTTGAAAGTTTCTACGTTCTCAGGGTCTAGCCAAAAAGATAAATACTTCTTGCTCCTCTTTTAATTTATCTCCTAATGATTTCAACAATTACTTCTCTTCGTCAAGTTCCCTCGATTCTTCTATCAAATCTTCTACCATTTCTAAAATTTATTCCATGGCCAAACCTTCGATAGAACTTTTCTCTTTTTCTCCAGCTACTGAGGACGAGATTTGTAAAATTGTCATGTCAATTAAATCCAAAGCTGTTGGGTGTGACGATGTGAGTCGGCACATGATTACTAACATACTGCATTTAATTATACCTATTTTAGCTCACATCATTAACTTTTCTTTGGCCACTGGGACTTTTTCGTCTTTATGGCGGAAAGCTCACATAATACCTCTGCCTAAAGTTTCCTCTCCTCAAGTTTTAAATAATTTTAGACCTATTTCAATCCTTCCCTTCCTCTCCAAAATCCTCGAGGCAGTCGTGCATGACCAGGTGTCTTCTTTCATTTTCGCGAATTATTCTCACTCCCTATCAGTCCGGATTTCGCCTGGGCCACAGTACGGCTACTGCACTTCTCAAAGTTTCTGAAGACATCCGTTTGGGCATGGAGAATACCTTGGTTACCACTCTTGTTCTAATCGATTTTTCTAACGCCTTCAATATGGTTGATCATGATATTCTCCTTGCCATTCTCCATCATCTGCAATTCTCGTCCTCAGTTGTGGATTGGTTTTCAGCGTATCTCCGAGACCGTCAGCAAGCGGTTCGTGTAGATCGCGATCTGTCGGAGTGGAGATCTCTGTCTACTGGCGTACCTCAAGGTGGAATCTTATCACCATTGATTGGTTGCTCTTATCAATTCTACGCAGACGATCTCCAAATCTATGCACAGTCGTCAGTCGAGGACTTGGAATCGAGTATAGCCGTTATTAACTCAGCCTTGTCATCAATATTAACTTGGTCAAATGATTATGGCATACAAGTCAACCCCGCAAAGTGCCAGGCCATAATTGTGGGAAGCATAAGATAAGTAAATAAGAATAATTTTGATACCCTTTCATCGGTGACGTTTGATAATAATGCTATCCCCTTTTCTAGGTCCGTGAAGGACCTTGGCTTGCATATTGACTCCACACTTGGCTGGGTCACTCATATAACAGAAATCAGTCGTTCTGTTACTGCCACTCTCCAACAACTCAACCGTCTCAGGAACTTCCTGCCTTTAAAGACGAAGATCTTACTTGTCCAAACTTTAGTTTTTCCTATTATTGATTATGCTGATGTGTGTTGTCCCGATCTCAACGAACATCTTCTCAATAAGCTCGATCGTCTCGTAAACAATTGTATCCGTTTCATTTTCTGCCTTCGTAAGTACGATCATATTTCTGTATATCGTTCTGAGTTAAAATGGCTCCCAATTCGTCAACGTAGGCACCTACGACTTCTTTGTACTTTATTTTCTGTTCTGAATAATCCTCACTCTCCTGAATACTTAAAAACTAAATTTAAAAACTAATTTTACTTCTGACACACATGATCGACAGCTGCGTTCTACGGATACGCGTCTACTCTCCATACCCCTTTTTCGGACAAATTTTATGTCAAATTCATTTTCCCTTCAAGCTTCACGACTCTGGAATGAATTGCCTGTTGACATAAAAGAAACTTCAACAAAATTCTCCTTCAAGAGAAAAGTTCATTCTCACCTTATCTCTCTATCTTCATAAACTTCCATCTGTCACTATCTCTCATCATTAGCATCCTAAATTGTATCTATTCTGTATGTATTCATGTATTTTTAAGTATAAGCATGAATATGTGTATGTATGTATGTATAAATTTATATAATTTTAGTATATGTAAATACTTTTTTTACTATATTTTAGATATAATATCTTGTTATTATAAAATAGTAATTTATTTAATCAGGTTAATTTTTGCGCCGCACTACTTTCTCTTTTATTTTTCCTAATGGTTGACTGGGAGAGAATGCTCATAGCATTAAGTCCGCCAATTGTAACAAATTTTTGTTTTTGGTACAATAAAGTTTTTTTAAATTAAATTAAATTAAAATAGGCTCAAAACCAACCTGTATAGTTGCCAACGGCAAGCATGTCACCGAAATAACTCAATTTACGTTACGGGTAAAAGCAATTATCTTTGTCCTGTGTTTAAATATGGAACTCTTTCCCGCGGGGCTCTCAATGAATCCAAATCAATCATCATCATCATCAGGTCTAGTTTAGTCCTCACTGCATGACCCTTTCTGTACGACCACAGCCATATATTAGCCAGAGCAGTCAGAGGCTTTGGCCTACACTCTCCACGCTGCCCGGACGAATTGGAGAGGTCTCTTAAATGTTTATATGCTTTAAGCTTGTGTTTCTTTTGTCACCTTCTATGACATTGTGTGACACCACACGGCAGATCCAAATAAATCCATCTTATGACATATCATACTTATCATTTGTGAAATGTGATTTACCTGTGAATGACGTATGAAGCGAATACAAAATTAAATAAGAATGCATATAGAATAATGGTAGGTAGCAGATAAGCGGAAGGCCGTAAAAGGTTGCTAAATTTTACAGTTACTAACACAATATTTCAATAGCAAATTTCGGGCTAGTGCTTGACACCAGAGCTAAAAATGTATCTAGCAGTATCTATACGTTCATATGAGAGAGACAGTTTTTACCGCCACAATATGGGAATGAATTTTGCCTATGGCAAGCACGTTTCCGAAATAACTCAATTTCCGTTACAGGCAAAAGCAATTATCTCGGTGCTGTATCTAAATATGCCACTTTTTCCCGCGGGACTCTGGGCAAATCCGATTTACCCAATATAGAGAAGCTTGTGTCACTGTCTTCTCTTTATTAATAATATTTCAACTATCTATAAAACTTTGACCTTTGACTATATTCTCTCTAGCTAGACACCGTCATTCCTTTATTTCAATTATAAAAAAACTAACCAATTTTTCATTGCTTGTGTGCGTGATAGCTTTGTGTTAATCACACGCGTCCTCTCAATTTATGCCTGATATTTATGTCCTCGAAATCCGTCAAATTGGAGGCTGTGTGTCTGGGTGGACCATGGGTTGGACACTAGTTTTTTCTACGCTTTTAGGCTAATGGAACCTATCTAGGCTTTATATAATCTAAGCTATAAAATAATATTGCAGCACATAACATATCGATTCTGACATAGGAATCTTGCGTCACTGTGTTTTTGGTATGAGGTTTCCCGTTTAGGGCAGAAACCCTCCTTTTCTTTATGGATGCGCGCGCATGAGGCAAAAAGCAGAAGAAGATTTGAAAAAGGTTTTGTCTATAAGAAGTATAAACTAACACAATGTTTGAATAGCGGAACCCGTTTTTCGAATACATCTGATGCACATAGAAACGCGTTTTTGTAGGTTAGAAAATATTGTATACGAGGGCGACCTTATGATGTTGTTGTCTACATGGTGTTTTATTCAAATTAAACATCGCTAATATTAGAAAAATACTCGGAGATGGGAAACACATTGTCCAAATAAACTCAATTCTCGTAAAAAAGCAATTACATTTGTCCTGTATCTAAATAAGCGATATTTTCCTGCGGGGCTCGGAGTGAACCCGAATTATTTACATAAGACCTTTTATAGCTTTCTTCATGTTAACAAAATATTTCATCTAATGGGAACTAGGAAAAAGAGAAAGAATGGCTAATTTCCTGAGATATTATATGGACCTCATAATAATAATATCAGTCATTTATAGCCAAAGATAGATACAGACCTTAACAAATTGGCAAAGCAATGCTTCAGATTGAAACCTAAAAATTATATACACTCAAATAAATTCCTTTCGTATTATAAAGCTGAAAAATAACTCAAAAAATAGCAAATTACAAAGATTCTTTATCATCACGCATATTTTCAATTTTACTACAGAGATTTTTTGCTTATAATAAAAGTTACATCATTAAAAAAATCCCTAGCGACACGACCTTACCTGACCTCACTTTGTAGGGCTAGTTTTTAAACATATGTATATGTACGTACATATACTCGTACAGCCTCGGGAGCAATATAGCGCGAGGGCCCTCTGACTTATTGTTGGAGTGCCTAGGTGTGAAACTTCTAAATGAGCCTTTCAGAGTAGTTTATAACTTCATATTCACATGGTACGGATTCTAGAATTAAGAAATAATGCTAGTCCTTTTAAAAGTTTGCATTTTATGACTCTAAATCACAGACGTAGCCAGGTTTTAGTATCGGTAAGGGTTCAAGTAAATAAAACTACTAAAAGTGCATGCAATAACCGTAATATTCATGAGAGCCCGCCATTGTGTCTGAATGCGATGGGATTATCAACGGGTGGCGACGGTGGGAAGGAGAGGGCAAATCGATCAGAAATATTATTGTGGTAATAAGTAATAAATTATGGCGTTTGTCTAGCCTTGCATATTAATAGTCAAACTTTTCGGAGGGAGGGGGTTGAACGTTTTTGTTCAACCCTCTTCGTCTGAACCCCCTCTGGCTACACCCGAGTTCGGAATTGAAAATGTTGTGCTATACCATTCCCTTACCTCCTTCTCTTTTACGAATAGACTGCACTCTTTTTACTTTATTCGTACCTGCGAACAAAACGATACAATTTATTTTTAAAATATATATTCTTATCGAAGTACTTCATAAATTTCACATACAAAGGGATTTCTGATTAGTATCTATTCAGTTTGATTTACTTAATGACTTAAGTAGTAACTGCAAGCATTATTAATAACTAGCTGTTACCTGCGGCTTCACCCGCGTGATATATAGCCTATGTCCTTCTCAATACCCTAACCTATGTGTATGCAAAATTTCATGATGATCGGTTCAGTAGATACGGCGTGAAAGCGTTACAAACAAACAAACTCGAGTTTGTTTGTTAATAACTAATATTATAAATGCGAAAGTGATATCACTTTCGCATTTATAATATTAGTTGGGATTACATGTGTAAAATTGTCATAGGAGGCTCATGGAGCTTAAAATATTTATTCTAATGACAACTGAGGTAAAAATGTAACCACGCGTTGAATTGGTTACCTCATGTATCATCAAATAATTTAAACTTCATGATTGGTTTAACTCAACACCTTTATTCTGGTAGACAAATTCAAATAACAGATGTTAACTCCATAAATAGAAAATCCGAACTCCTATGTGATATAAGAATTCGGATTTTCTAGCTAACTAAAGAAATTTCTCTCTCTCTCTCTAATTATAACACGTTCCCGGTTTAATCCTCAGCTGAAGTGTTTTGGAGCCCAGGGACCGCTCGAACTCTAATGTTATCTACTAATACTCAGTTAGCACCCTCAGCAAAGAACCAAGATAAAAGCCAGATTGGACATTAACAACATCCTGGAAGTTATTCAAATGGTCTAACTGTTATTCACGTATAATTATTAATTAAATTGTTACAAATATAATATTAACTTCAACGTAAATATCCAACGCTTTAATTAAACACATAACGTAAGAACAAAATTAAAAGTCCCTTTACTCATCCCCAAGGAAACATAAATAGCAAAGTTGGAGAAAGTTGTATGACAGAAAATATTGATTTACTTATCTTTGAAGCGAACAAAGTTGGGCGCGTTGAGACAAAATTAATTAATTTATGGCATCACACCAGTCATAAAAAATATGCAAATTTCACTTCAACTGAAACTAATATTTAGGTTAGGTATTTTTTCAAATGAGTGCGTTTTATTTTTTAACTGTTTTTTTTTTCGGTGTACCAATATCATTTAAGAATAGAGAAGTCTGAAACATCTAGAACATAACTCCCAGAAATTCACATCGAAAGTGCAGTGGAAAAACCATACAAGTACACTGTACACTACATCCACTATTTGGGCAAAGCCCTCACCAAAAGTTGGAATAGTTTCTTGAACACCAAGGAAGCTCCTACCAGATTGGAGGAATGGCTAAGCAGATGCCCGCTACCACTACCTGTATTTTCCTGCTGAGAAACAACTCCGGGAGGCAATCAGCCCTGGTCTTAAATGATCTAAGGTGGCCAGTTTCTATCTATATCTATCTATCAGCCAGTGACGTCCACTGCTGGACATAGGCCTCCCCCATAGCTGGCCAGTTTGGAAGACTTTAAATGGGCTTCGGGCTATTGTTGCCTGATGCCAAGAAAACAGAGTTAGGTGAGGTTAGGAACAGCAAATGCTACTGGTGCTATCTAATCTTTGGGTGCCTTTTAGTACGACTAGAATAACCATCTTCTTGCAGCCAAAAACAAGCTAAATGAGGTAAACGATCGAGCAGTCTCGGCTCGGTGGAAATTCGCTGTCCAAAACACACATACAAAAAGTCACGTCTTTTTTTCTTACGGGTTAGACAGAGCATAGGTATTCAAGACCAAAAGCCACGTTAAGCATGTTTGGTGGGCATGTAGATAGAAAACGGAATCAAAATAGTGATGGGTTGCTAGCTGCATCACCTATTGCCATGATTCCTTAGATTTTCGCGCGATCCCTCGATCGGTTTTTACGATATATATATGTATGTATAATAGTCTTTTAAGGCTTCTGGTAGTTTACAATAATTAAGTTATGCCATCACTTTTGCTCTATCCTTATATTTTATTTCGTTAGAGTAGAATTTAAACGACATATAGATAAAAGATAAAATAAAGATAATATAAAAGTTTATGTATGTTGCAAATTTTTTAAGGCTGAAAAAATAATTAACATATGGTATGTTCGTTTTTTTAGCCTGAATACTGAATCTGTTTTGAAATAACAGTGAACCTCCGCCCGATAGTATGCTCCGACAACTCAGATTAATTGAAAAACGGGTTCACAACAAACAAAAACAAACTGCAAAGTTATAACAAACACGACACATCAAAATTTAACGAACTGGATGCCAATAAAGTGAATGGAGTTATCCAATTTAACGTATTGGACGTTCAGAAAACTTAAATAATTCAAACAAAATCTCGATAAATCTCTATTAGTTGGTCTATTTTTATACAGCTGTATATGATTTTCACGCTCTGGTCTGGGAGAAAAGTAAAAACGAAGAATGTCCCTACTGCTTCTCTTTCCGCGCAGATCGTAAAAGCCGATCGAGGGAATGGGAGTGAGAAATCATGTCAATAGGCGATGCGGCTAGCAACCCATCACTATTTTGATTCCGTTCTCCACCTACAAGTCCACCAACATGCTAAACGTGGCCTTTAGGTTTTATAGACTTGGGCTCTTTCTACTCTGCAAGATTAAAAGACCTAATAGTATATATGTATGTAATATTAAAATTATATCAAACACGGTACATCAAAATTTAACGAACTGGGTGCCAATAAAGTGAATGGAGTCATCCAATTTAACGTATTGGACGTTCAAAAGACTCGTAAATTATTCAAACAAAATCTCGATGAAGTTCCTATTAGTTGGTCTATTTTTTATAAAGCTTTGTTTGATTTTTAATAGGATTTTCTTTGTTCATTTCGCATTACGATCAAACACGATTGTTAATCATGAGCTGTTCTTTGATATTCGCAATAAACGCAGATAATACAGAATGTCATATAAACAGTGGGTGTAGGTCTAATCTAACCCGTCAAAAGTTTATTCACAACCTTATTTAAACCGTCATCTACCATTCAAAATTATTAAGCTTTCAGAGATAACAAAGACATACTGTGCCGTTAAATTAATATTAACGATATCTGGCTATAATAGTTGGCACATTCGGTGACATGACCGCCGCAGTAGCTTAAATCACAATTACTTTCACTACAACTGCGGTTCTCATTTATTAGCAGCCTTTTCAAAAGTGTGAAAGTAATTTGATAATTAATATTTTAATCAACTTAAGTATTATTTCTAAAAAAAGTAGAAGACAGTAAAACTTGAAGATGCAAGAAACACAAATAAAATTTATGAACCACACAAATACGAGCGACAGATCCTTATTTAAAATTAATAAAATGCTTTAAAAATATTCAGTCTAGATGGAGGTTTTCTGATGCCACAGATTTGAGCTGTTTGTGTGGTGCGTTACAAACAATGGCCCACCTGTCTTCGTGCTCTGCGTGTCCGAACAACTGCAAGCAGCAGAACAACGCGATTGGGGTAGTTAATTTCTGAGCCGCGGCAATTTAATGTTTTGCCATCGAAACGCTAAGAAGAAGAAGAATTAATTTAAAAATACAGCTTTAAATATAGTTTAAAAATAGGTATATCTTACTTTAAAATCTAAAAGTTACAATGATTAAAGCTTTTACTAACAACAAAAAACCACTATAATGTTACTTGAAGCTGAACAAAAAAAATGATAAATTGGCTTGTAAATTTAAAGAGTATAGCAGCTGCTTTAATCAAAATCTAATGATTTTGATAACACCACCACTAGTTTACGCTCATATGTGATCTCACCATCAGTGTCCTAAATAATTTGATCATCAACATTAAGATAAATGATATTCCAAAACTCTAATTCCATCCTGAAATTTTCATTCCATTCTCTAATAAGTCACAATTATGAAGCTTTTAGGGATAACAAAAAGATACCTAATGCACCGTTTAATTCATAAGTAATTATCTCTGGCTAAAACAACTTGTTAATTCAGTGAGTATGACAGCGGCAGCAGCCTAAATCATAATTAACTTCACCACTACACTGGTTTGCGTTCATTAGCTGTCTAACCACAATGTATAAAATTATTTGATCATCAACATTACTATATCGAGTATTATCACAATATGTTAATAAGTTTTAAATTTAAAATAAAACTCCGAAAAATCGTGACAATAACTTGTTTTGATGAAGTATCCTTTATGTCATCGACGGATCCTGGTCTTAACGTTATCACGAATATTACAAATAGGATTTTTAAATCAATTGTTACTCTACAACTCTATTTTCATCCTGTGATTTTCATTTCATTTTCTAATAAGTCACAATCATGAAGCTTTTAGGGATAACAAAGAGCTACCTAATGCACCGTTTAATTCATAGTTAATTATCTCTGGCTAAAACAACTTGTGAATTCAGTGAGTATGGCAGCGGCAGCAGCCAAAATCATAATTAACTTCACCACTGCCGCATTTTGCGTGTACCTATTAGCGGTCTCACCACAATGCATAAAATTATTTGATCATCAATATGTATAATAAGATCTAGCAATTCTTCTCGCGTCTTCATCCGCGTGAATTAGAGCCTATGTCCTAGCAGATAAATTAGCTTTCCATAATAAATAAATACATAGGGACAAATCACACAGATTGAGCTAGCCACAAAGTAAGTTCGAGACTTGTGTTATGGGATACTAACTCAACGATACTATATTTTGTAATTGATATTTTTATAGATAAACATCCAAGACCCAGGTCAATCCGAAAAAGATAATTTTCCAACTTGACCTAACCGGGGATGGAACCCGGGACCATCAGTGTCACAGGCATGTGTGTTGACCGCTGCGCCACGTAGCTCGTCAAATCGTCGTCGTTCCATAGGTGAAAGAATTTCGATAATGGGTCATGTAGTTACGGAGCCCTTTTAATACAAATAAACAAACAAACGTTTACTCTCGTAATTAATAATAACAAATTTTAGTATAAAGTTTCTCTGAAACTCTAATTCCATACGGTAATTTTCATTTGCCAGCTTTTAGGGATAACAAAGAGCTAATGCACCGTTTAATTCATGGTTCATTTTCTCTGGCTAACACAGCTTGTTATTTTGGTGATTATGATAGCGGAAGTGGCCTAAATTATAATTAACTTCACCACTACACTGATTTGTGTTCAGAAGCGGTCTCACCACAAGTTTGACAAAGGTTTACAATAATTTGATCATTGACATTTATAATATGTCAAATATAGTCACAATACATTATAATAAAAAAATATGAAAAATAAACTAAGAAAAGTCATGACAAATAACATGTTTTAATAAAGTACTCCTTCTGTCAACGACGGATCCTTAAGAGTCGCCTGGACCAACCTGGACACGCATGTCTCCATACAAACAGAAAAAAGGAATTGTGGCAATATTTGATAATTTTGAAGTAAAATTAAGCATCCAATCAATTAATCTTATTATAATCTACGTACGTTCCTATACAGTTTGGTTAAATTATCAATAGTTAGTAAATTATACGCCTCTCAAGATTTCCATACAAATTTGAAAAGGCTTGTAATTCTCAAACCTTTGTATTTTAACCAAGCTGTATAGGAACGTACGTAGATTATAATGAGATTAATTGATTAAAAGCTTAATTTTACTCCAAAATTATCAAATATTGCCACAATTCCCTTTTCTCGTTTGTATGGAGACATGCGCGTCCAGGCGACTCTTAATATACAAACTTTAGCACTCGTATTACTGATAGGAAATTTAAATCAATTATCAAAATGTATAATTCTATACGGTAATTTTCATTTAATTCCTTAATAAGTCAGAACCATAAATATTTTAAGGATAACAAAGAGCATTAGCTCTTAATTCATGGCATGTCAAGCATGTCTGGCCAAAAGAGCTTGTAATTTGGTAAGTATGATTAAGACAGTGGTAAAAGCCTAATTCCTAATTAACTTCACCACTACACCGGGTTATGTTCATTAGCGGTTTCACCATAATATATAAAATTATTTGATCATCAACATTTATAATAAGAGCTCATTTTACAGCGCCTTTGTCTGCGTGAATTATAGCTACCACCTACCACCTGCAGATAACTTTATATACCTAGGTGGAAGATTCTGGAAAATCGGTAATTTTTTTCGGAGCCTATTCAATGCAAACAAACAATCAAGTCTTTCTTTACCTTAGTATAGACTAAGAGTAATGTTTTTTAATGTTTCCGCGATTGTTACACATTTAAATAAAATCAAAAGTATTGGTTGGTGCGTTTTGATAATCCTCAAGTCCTTGCAAAAGAAAACAGATACATTCCAAGAATGCTCCGTTAGGCTATTCAAATTAAAATAAAACATCCTAATGTCAATAGGGAGAATGGTTGGCACTTACTACCAGCTTGGGATTCAGTCATCAATTTAATAAAATCTCAAGCTAAGCAGAAGACAGCAAGACCTTCAGACACCGTGAGCAAATACTGTGTACATCCGGAACGTTATCAATAAATATTTTAGGCGGTAGATTTTGCAGTTCTTATAAAATAATAGACAGATGTCAACTTAGTCTATCTGCGACCACGAACACTGTAAAGCGCTCGAAACGTTAGGTGTATAAATAATGTAATAAACGCATTAAAATCCGTCATAAATTAATTTTATTTAAAAGACTAAGAGTATTTTTACAATATGTTTCCTCTTATGCACCGACAAATTTTTATATAAACGTAAGCACTCCTACTATTAGAACATTTAAAACAATACGTATCCCAAAATTCTATATTCTATTCCGTAATTTTCATTCCATTCTCCTAATAAGTCATAATCATAAAGCTTTTAGGGATAACAAAAAGCTAATGCACCGTTTAATTCATGGTTAATTAGCTCTGGCTAAAACAGCTTGTAAATTTGGTGAGTGTTACTTTGCCACTACTACTGCGGTTTGTTGTCTTTATTTTGCTATACTATTTATTTTTATGTCATAATGTTATAATATTGTTAATTATTATTTTCACACTAAGTGTAGAATTTCGATGCTGCGGCCACTTTCACTGATATGATTTTAATTTGCGGTGTATCTGAATTATTGCAGCGGCTTAATAAGCTAAATTAACATTTACCACAATATTCAAAATCAATTGCGATTGTTCCTTTAATGTGTGTAATAATTATTTAATCAAATATTATGGTTATATCTTCGGATCGAACTAAATTTGAGTTGTTCTTAGACCGCAATAGCTTGGCAGTTTAAAGTGTTTTGCCGGCCATAAGGCGGATGAAAAATAATAGCTATAACAATGGTCTGTAAAGTTTGCTTTTCAATTTTAATAACAAATTTTTAACTCAGATAAATCACTGACCTGCACGAAACTACCGAACAAAGTTAGATGAAATTAAAATACGACCATGTGAAATGAACCACTTTCAAATAAAGTAGTATTTCTAAATAATTCCTGGCGGCCTTGAACAATCGAGAAATAAAAAAATAAAGTATTTCGATAAATTGAGAACATTTTCCTATTTTACATTGTACGTTGGTTCGGATCGTACCTAAACAAGAAGATTTAACGCAATGAAAATAAAGCTCCAATTTAGTTTTTTCTGCTCTAATACCTTCGGCAATTTTAAATGATAAATGATAATTCGAAATTTTAAATGATAATTTGATAATTTGAAATTATAGTGCGACCATGTGAAATGAACCACTTTCAAATAAAAAGTATTTCTAAATCATTCCTGGCGGCCTTGAACAATCGAGAAATAAAAAAAAAGTATTTTGATAAATTGAGAACATTTTCCTATTTTACATTGTAAGTTGGTTCGGAAGTATAACCTAAACAAAAAGATTTAACGCAGTGAAAATAAAGCTCCAATTTAGTTTTTTCTGCTCTAATACCTTCGGTAATATTAAGACCCCTAATATTTTTCGTGATCCTCTGCTAGATTGGCGAGTCGTGCGAGAGTTATGGAGGTGTACAGTTAAAGTGGATAGGTAACCCCTTCACGAGTTAGGTTGAGAAGGGTATGAATCCATAGCTTTATATATCACGTTGAACAGAAATTATTTATACATATATATTATAATTATAACTTTTGATATTAAGTAATCTGTATTTTTGATTTTTGTGTTTTTGAATCAAGTGATTTAAAAAAAAATAGAAATAACAAAATAATAAGCCATTTATTGCAATACTATAAAATGTTGCCAGCAAAGTACATTTTGATATACCCAATATCATTTATTCTATTTAAGAGAAATCGAACTACACCTCTCGAGCAAAACTCGTGTGTAACAAAAAAAATATATAATTACATGCGAAAAACATTACATTTGTAGACGGCTGTAGTGCTGGTCCGTAAAATAAAACTCCGAGTAAGGGAAAAACGCGGTTTATTGCGAAAAGAAATGGCAACGTGGGGACGCGCCAAGGATTGTATACAGACTGATTGGTGGGAGGGGCGCGGCTTAAAGCTAGTACATTTTTTACTTATTCTATTAGGTACGGTAGCTTGACAAAATAATTTTTAATATTTATAATAAGTACATACATACATATGAGCCGTCGCCAACACTCCCCACCCCAGTGCTGATTCAGCACTCTAAACCAAAGGTACAGGAGCGACGCGCGCCGCGGATCGCCGCAGTATTCCCCTTGCTGTTCGGACCTCGACAACTCGTACCCGACCATCCTTACCCGGGAAAATCTTATCAATCACTCCCCGAGGCCAGACATTTCTAGGTGAATCAGGATCCACGATAAAAACAAAGGTACCCACCTTCAAGGGGCTTTTATCCTCTTGCCACTTAGATCTAGGGATTAAAGACGGTAAGTACTCTCTCAGCCATCGTCGCCAGTACATATCGGCTAACCTTTGCGCTTGTCGCCACTGTTTGCGCAAATAAAACTCTGAGTCATCAAAGACTCCGGCTATAGGTAAATTAGTCGAAGAGCCTATAAGAAAATGGTTCGGAGTTAGCGACTCTTGAGTTTCAGGGTCCACCGAAACATGAGTTAATGGTCTACTGTTGACTATGTTTTCGGCTTCCGACATCAGTGTGCGTAGCACTTCATCTTTAGGAGCTCGCTCTTTCAGGATTACCCGAAGAGTGCTTTTGACACTGCGGATTAACCGCTCCCAAGCCCCACCCCAATGAGGGCTAGCAGCCGGTATAAACGTCCAATTCGCACCACTATTCAAGGCCTCCGCCTTTAAGGCTTCACTATCCAGCTCCAAAACTGATTTGCGAAGCTCAGCATCAGCACCCCGCAAATTGGTTCCGTTATCGGAGAAGATATATCGCGGCCAACCTCGACGGCAGGCCATGCGACGGAGCGCCATGATCAGCGAGTCCGTGGTGAGCGAGTGGACTAGCTCAATGTGAATGGCGCGGACAGTGAGGCAGGTGAACAGGACCCCGTATCTTTTCTCTCGTCGCCTGCCTACTACGACCTCCATTGGGCCGAATAGATCGATCCCACAATACGTATAAGGCCTCTGGTGATGTGCCATACGCGCTTTGGGCAAGTCTCCCATCCTAGGTACACAAGGCTTACATTTCCTTAGCCGACAGAAGAAACAATTAGATGTAACGTTCTTAACAGTAGGTCGCATATTAAGCACCCAATATTTCTGCCTTAAGTTATTGACTACAGTCTCCTGATTGCCATGTGCAGCCTTCACGTGGTAGTGCCTGACCAGGAGCTTCGTGGTTGGATGGCGTCCATCGAGAATCCAGGGTCTTTTAGCATCGCGGTCAACGTCAGATGTTGCATCAATGCGACCGTTCACGCGAAGAAGCCCCTGTTCGTCTAAATAAGGAGACAAGTTCCGGAGTCTACTATCGCGAAATACACACTTACCATTTTTGAGCAGACTGATTTCAGTGCCGAAGGAATCTGCTTGTGACTGTTGTAGAAGTAAACACTCCGCCCGCTCCATGATCATGCTGTCATCATCACCGGTAAGCTTTCTACACTTATTAATAAATTTCAGGACCGCAGCCGCAGATCGCAGCAGCCGAAGCCAGGAGGAGAAAGACTTGGAGTCTGGAACTGGTAAGTTGATACAATCATGCACAACTCCGACGTAGTTTGCGACCAAATCTACAGATTTCGATTCTAAAATATCGCATGGCCAGTTGTTTTCCTCCTCGTATAAGAACTGAGGCCCATGAAACCATTCATTTAAAAAACTATCATAATTAAAAACATCACGTGTAGCTATATCTGCTACGTTTAATTTACTGGGAACGTATCTCCACTCAGAAACGTTAGTGAGATCGTCGATTTCCCCTAAGCGATTCGCTTCGAACGTTTTATATGTGCGCGTGGTATTACGTAACCAGTGTAGTACGGTAGTTGAGTCGCACCAAAAAACTCGGCGCTCAGGTATAAGTTTATGCTCCATAGCTATAGTATTAGCTAATCTAGCTGCTAACACTGCGGCCTGTAACTCAAGCCTTGGGACCGTTACGGGCTTGACGGGTGCGACTCTGCACTTACTCGCTAACAGCGCAACACAGATATTATTGTCGTTAGAATGCCAACGCCAGTACGCCGCACAGCTTATCGCTGTCTGAGATGCATCACTGAATATATGCAACTGTAGGTTGCTATAACTGGGTGCGAGCGTGTCCTTATAATATGGGTCAGTCGTAGACGTCGTAGCACAGCTACGGATACCTGCATCGTCATAGACCGGCGGAGGCAGCGACGTTCGCGAAGTCGTAGCATTCGTAGGCTTGCTCGTAGCACTCGTGGTATCCGCTACGACAAAACAGCCGGTAACCGCCTTACCTTTCCTCTCGCTCGCACCTACGTTTGCTAGCCGACTACACCTGTGATAGCATCTAGGTATACGTATATTTTCAACTAATTTTATAAGTTGAATCCAATCGAGCCATTTAGCGTAAACTTCTTTGGGAATGGCATCATCCCAACCTAAATTCGACCGCCAAATATTTTGCAGCATTATTTTGCCCTGAATTAGAATAGGAGAGAGAAACCCATATACATCGAAAATTGTCATGACTACACGAAGCATTATTCTTTTAGTAGGCCTTTGAGTACCTTGCATAATGCTTTCGGGAATGCGCTTAAACGAGACGTCGAACGCCAACTCATCTGTACTCGGGAACCAAATTAATCCGAGTGTGCGTTCGCCGTCACACTGCTGATCGATTTTAAACCTTACGGCTGCAGTACCTAGGGTTTCTTTTGGAACAGCGTTTAACACAGTTACGCTGTTGCTAGTCCAATTTCGCATATGAAAACCTCCCTTTTGGTGGATATTGGAAACATCTCTTACCATATTGATTGCGGTTTTCTCGTCTGGGAAACTCTGGATGTAATCATCTGCATAGTGGGAGTTGACTATAGCATCTACAGCCGCCGGCATGTCTTCCTGGTATAACTGAGCATTTTTATTCTTTACGAATTGCGCCACAAAGGGCGAACATTTAGCGCCAAAAATTAACGATGACATAACGTAAGTACGTACCGGCTCTGCAGGGTTCTCCCGCCAAAGAAATCGGAGCGCGTCTTGGTCTTGCGGTAAAATTTTAATTCTAAGGAACATATCCTGGATGTCTCCCGTGACTGCTACGAGATTCTCCCTGAAGCGCAGCATTATTCCATAGAGTGAGGTAAGTAGGTCTGGACCCTTAAGTAAATAATCATTCAGGCACAACCCACTGGAAGCATCAGCCGCGTCAAATACGAGGCGCATCTTCTTTTTGTTGGGGTTATCTACCCCAAAATGTGGTAAGTACCACGTTTTTGGAGTACGATGAGTTTCCTGTAGTACCCTAGCAAAATGATTATCTAATAAGTGATGCACCCTTTTTTTATACCTTTCGGCATATCCAGCGTCCTTTTCCATCTTCCGTTCTACTCCCTTTAACCTTTTTAGAGCAGAAGCGAAGGTGTCCGGCGTCGCGCAATTAACATCCCTCCAAGGTAAACCCACGAGCCACCGGCCGTCAATCAGCTGAGCGGTCCGCTCCAGCTGTTCGACGGCCCGGGCGTCATCTACATTTACCCTAGACTTACCCGTCACTCCCATGGACTCCAGCGTGAAGCCGCGACGTACCTCTTCGTGCAGGGCATGTAGGTCTCGTTGTTCCGCCTGCAGCTCTGAGACGTGCAGCACCGTGGCGTCGCGATGCGCGGCGCGCGCCTTTCCCTTTACCTGTACACTCCCGTGAATACACCAACCCAAGGGGGTAAGCGTCGCGGACGGCTCATAAGATTTACCTACTACAACTTTTAGGGGTAACAACAAATTATAATTATCTTGTCCAATTAAAATTTCAGGCTTAGTATCGGCATTAACAAAATTATTTTTAATCCCTTTCAAATGCGTAAACGAGTCACAATTCACAATAGATAATTTTTGCATTGGTAAACACAACTCTTTAACACTGCGCGCTTTAATAGTATGAACCTTATTGTCAATACCGGAGAGTCTCAAGTCCACAACTGTCGTGTCACAAACCAGTTTGTTATCATTCCACGGACCGTGCATATGCAATGTCTCACGGCGCCCGCTCAAGCCCGCGCGTTCGGCGAGCTGGGCACTTAGAATTGTAACTGTTGATCCGTCATCTAACAAGGTTGTTGTATCGACGAAACTATCGCGGCTGCCATACACACGGATCGGCACTACTTTTAACAAAACCGTGCGTGCACTCGCGTTCACGTTCGTAACTGCTTCGACTGTAGCTGCAGGTGGCTCGGTCTCCGTTTCCTGTGACACCTCCTGGGCCGCGGGCGATTGCTTATCCGGATAGTGCAGTAGTATATGGTGCGCTCGACCACAGCTATCTTTCTCGCACACTGGCGCGGGACATGTCTCTCTTTGGTGTTTAGCACTTAGGCATTTAAAACAAACACCATGACGTTTCGTGTCTTCCCATCTTGTCTTGCATAAAGCTTTCTTAAACTTTTTACACTCCGTTAACTTATGCACTGACGTACGGCAGAAACTACATTTGTCGTCACCAGATTTATCTAATTGCATCAGAACTGCATGCGATCGAGTATTATTATTCTGCGGCTTGTGTTTATAGCTATCATCTGTGCGTACATTTAATGCATACATATTTGCAGTTGTGGATATTTTAATCGCCTCGGTGTTTAAGAATTCTGCCAAAATGTCTAATCGTGACTTAGTTTTTGATTGGATTGGTTCAAAGCTATAATCTGACCACTTCGATAGAAGTACCATGGGCAACTTAGATAGTATTATGGACACTGTACTAATACCTTGTAAATATTCTTCCCTGCCAACAGCACGCACAGCCTCCACAAAATTTTGAACTTTCACGGAAAATGTAACAATATCCTTTGAATACTCTTGTGATACAGGATGAAGCTTCCTGATGTCTTGTATTAAACGGGATAAAATAAAGTCGGGATCGCCGAAACGAAGCTCCAACGTTTTCATTATGCGGTCAGGGGACGTAGCACTGATTAGCAAAGCGGAAACGGCTTCCTTTGCTTGCCCACGTAAACACTTTCGTAACCTCCATAGGTTTTCTTTGGGAGTAAAGCTGCACACCTCGGTTGACTCCTCAAATGCCCTTTTAAACTGAAGCCAGTCCAGTGGATCTCCTGCAAACTCCGGTAAATCCTTTGGTGTACATATCCGGCTTAAAAGGTTGGAGTTACTGCGGATAGGATTAGCAGACAAATTTTTAACTGCCGTAGCCAGATCGTGAATCGTATCTATAGGTCCGGCGACCGTAGTCGTCTCCGGAGGCACCGAACGGCCCATTTTTGTTTCACAGTTGCGGGCGTCCTGCTTGTCCAATTCTAACTGGCTTTTATTCATCCATTCCTCAACATCGCGGCGTGCGCTGGCTCCTTCGCTTGCGTGTGAACTGTATTCTGAATGTGTTAAATTAGCTAGATCAGCTTCCAGCTGCTGATCTATAATTTTCATCTGTATCTCGGCCTTCTTCCTTTCGGCGTCCAAAATTAATACCTTTCGCCTTGCCTCCAAAGACACATTCGATTTATTCGATTTTGAGTGTCTAGATCGAATTGATGCAGCCCTTTTTTCGGTCTTGACACTGCTAGGGCATGGCGGCGGTGGCGGCGGCGGCGCGGCCGCCTCCATTGTTCCTGCGTTCTCGTTCTTTCCTTCGACCGCGTGCTCACGAGCTTCTTGTTCACGGCGGTTTGAACCGCGTGTGCCCACCATCCTTGGTGGAGTATGGAACATGTACGTCGTTAGATCCGGCTAGAGGACCAGCTGTAGACGGCTGTAGTGCTGGTCCGTAAAATAAAACTCCGAGTAAGGGAAAAACGCGGTTTATTGCGAAAAGAAATGGCAACGTGCGGACGCGCCAAGGATTGTATACAGACTGATTGGTGGGAGGGGCGCGGCTTAAAGCTAGTACATTTTTTACTTATTCTATTAGGTACGGTAGCTTGACAAAATAATTTTTAATATTTATAATAAGTACATACATACATATGAGCCGTCGCCAACAACATTGTTTGGAGTAGTCGGGTAAAAAAATATTAACAAATTTCTATAAACATTTTTCTGACAAGTATTTATTTGGTTCAAATAAGTTCAAAAACAGTAAGTATACAAATTTTACGTCAAGTGATAAGCTAAATACCCAACCAGATTACTAAAAAAAAAACTTGTAATAAAAATGTTTTTGCAATTGTTACACATTTAAAATAAATTATTTATTTATGGTTTTATCGTGCTTATTACGTTATTTATACCCCTAACGTTTCGACTACGAGAACTGCGCAGTGTTCGAAGCGTTAGGTGTATAAATCCTAATCCCAACTAATATTATAAATGCGAAAGTTTGTTTGTCTGTTTGCTACGCTTTCACGCTTTATGTACACAATAGATCATCATGGAATTTTGCATACACAATAGTTATGCTACAGAAAAGGACATAGGCTATATATCACGCGGGCAACGGCTATTAATTTAATAAACGCGATAAATCTGTATTAAAATTAACTTTATTTAAATGCATCAAAGCTTTTGTTCTATCTAGAAATAAGTATTATACATGCAATCTACTATTTATATGCAATCTTTTTGTGCACTACAGTTGAGTTTCTGCGGTGAGTCTACATAGCAGCGGCATCCATTTCTAGATCCTGTAGATTACCTCAATAAATCTTTATTTTCCACTCTGACATTTTCCTATTCGAGAAAGTATATATTTTTATTTACTGAGAGAACCAGCCAACTAGCGCCACCTCTCAATTTATTTCTTTTACTTCTAAATAAAATCCAATTGAAAAAATCTACGATATACTTCGGTAGTGAACAACTTTTAATATTTTTGGCATTACTTTTCATTATTTTGGATTTGTTAAATTATGAGAACTACACATACCACCAAAGCCACTAAATTAGAAATGATGATATTGATGAAATGTTATACCAAGAATATTACAAGTAATTCACTACCGAAGTACTGTCGTAGTTTTTTCAATTCGATATTATTACGGAGTAGAAGAATAAATTTACGGGTGTCGCTTGTTTTACTGTAATCGGTACCTCTTAATTCAGTGACGCAATAAACCATTAAATTCCTGTAAAAAGTGCTCATCCAAGCGTATTTAACGTCTAAGTTTTTTTTTTGTTAATAGGGGCAGATCACACAGATTGAGCTAGCCTCACAATAGGTAAGTTGTGAACTTGTATCACGGAATACTAACTCGTTGTCTCAGCGGCAAGAAGTCCACTGCTGGACATGGGCCATCCCCAAAGATTTCCATCCGACGCTGCTGTCCATCGAAATAGATTTTTTTTATGCGAGGGAAGGATAGGAGTTTGTTTGACTGGGGGATAAATATATTTTAACCAACTTCAAAAAAGAGGCTTTTAAAGCGACTGTATTTTTTTAAGATTTGTTACGCGATTGCTCTGAATTGATTGACGACGCGATTATTATGAATTGATTTTTGTTCGAATGGTTCAACGGTCCTATATTTTTTTTTATCGAAATTTATCATCGCTTTTTAGAACAATCAACTCAAAGCAAAAAAAATATATGTAAGTACGTTCCGTTCGGTTTATTTTTATTTTTTTGTTCATTCGTATATCAAGCAAGTCGATTTGAACGTTACTCCTCTGTTTCGATTGAACTAACTAACTGGAGTCAATGCCAGCCAAGATAACAAGAATAGTTCAAATTTACAACAAACCTTCGGTCAGCACAAGGCAGCTTTGTGACTATCTTTACTTTGACTGGATATATTTAGTTATTATTAACTACTGTATAATACTTATTAATGTAAAATACAGATAGGGATTTTAATTTTAAATATAACAGTTATTCTCTAGACAGTGTATCTAAGAGCAAATGGTAGAGATAGAGTACACGACAGTGTGTATCAATTGATGAGAAAGGGCTGTAAATGTATTGAAAATGTAATTTAAAATTTTGGGATTCAGTTCCTAAATAAATGTGGAAGTGTTAACGATGATTTCAAAATTTGATGAAAAGCAACATGCAGCATGAAAAATATATGCCGCATCGTTACGAGCATTTCAGAAAACGCTCATCACGTCATTTGCCATTTACTGTAAATTACCAAAAGTCGGCTTACTAAAACAATACATCTAACCCACAAATCGAAATGTCACTAAAAATAATACAATCTACAATGCATTAAGATTCCTAAATAACCTTGAGTGATGGGATGAGTAACATTACAATTTTATAATACAAACCATTACAATTTTATAATACAGTAAACAAATCATAAACTTGGTTATATCTTGTTTTACATAAAATTTTATGGTATTTGTGTAAGGTTGTGATAAAATCTGCTGTTCGCGATGACAATGAATAACACGTCGTGAAAAATACGGTTGTCTCGCTGAGCGGGAAAACCTTTTAAATCATACATAATATGTTATATGGATGAAAATGAACAGTCTACTGCTACTGAAAAGCAAAATAAAAAATCGGATAAGTTCGAGTCAGACACTTGCACTAAAAGTTTGGTACCATTATCAATACAACATTAGACTATCAGAAAAAAACGGCAAAAAATCGTTTCCCGAATTATTATTGATATAAATGTATATATATTTTTTTTATTTAATTATTTTTAAAGTGTATTTACTTTATAACTAACACTACTACATAACCATATAATCTGTAAATATTTCAAGACTTTTAAGCTTATTACGCTTACAGTCCTCCCCAGCTGCACCTGGGTATATCCCAATCCCAACTAATATTATAAATGCGAAAGTGAGTTTGTTTGTTTGTTTATTTGTTTGGTTGTTACGCTTTCACGCCGTATCTACTGAACCAATCATCATGAAATTTTGCATAAGCATAGGTTAGGGTACCAAGAAGGACATATGCTATATATTACGCGCTAAACGCCAGGTAACAGCTAGTTTTACATATATATCTGAACCATCCCGGAAAAATGTCCTACGTTTTAGAGAAATCCCTATCCCTATCAAAATCGCAGAAAGCAGTGTAGACTTAGCTTTAACTAAATTATGATGTCAACAACAACATAACATTGTAAACAAATTGTAAATGTAAATTGACGTTCACCAAACGAAATTTTGAAATATCTTAAGATGAATAATTTTTGTTGACTACAGACTATTTGCAGGAACAATCATATGCAACGACATCAATGATCTGCTTTGCGTTGCCGCCGTCATGAACATAATATTTTTTTTTTGTTTTTACTATTTAATAATGTTCATGAAACAAATGATATTATAATGAGGCTCGCGGATGACTGGAGTATGTGAGGAAGAGTTAAGGACAGATAAGATATCAGTAGAGAAAACATCAAATGTCAATGGACATTAAGAAAAGTCTGAAAGTGTGCAATTTCTCGAGTAAATGAACAAACGATTTAGCTCGCTGGGTGTTTGCAGTAATGTGACTCTGGTATTGTGACCGCCCGCTGCTTTCTCAGGCGACAGCTTTCCAGATATAACAAGTTTTATTATACTCTTTGTTATTTTGTTTGTCTGTAAAGGTCAAATCTTACCATTCAATTTTTAAGTACCTATCCTTAACCGATAGAGTTTTTTTTTTGTATATTAAGAAAAATAATATTTTGGTAGGTACTACAGTTACCGATATGACAAACGAGTCGTTAGTTAGCCATAGGCACTTTGGGTTTATTTGATTTGTCCAAGCAAGCACTTTACAGATCGAATTGTCGTAATGAATGTAGGTTTAAAACAAATATTTTTTGAAATAAAAATTATTACTTTCTCGATTTCCTTAAAATGTAAAATATAATTAATTAAGTAATTTTTTGTTTTTAGGGTTCCGTACAAAAATTGAAAAACGGAACCCTTATAGGATCACTCGAGCGTCTGTCTGTCCGTCCTTCCGTCTGTCACAGCCGATTTTCTCCGAATCTACTGAACCAAATTAGATGAAATTTAGTAAGATAGTGTAATCCTATGACCCAAACACGGATGTGCAAAGTAAATAAAGATTTTTTTGAAATAAGGGTCATTTTGAGGGGCCCAATTACAAAATTTTAAAAAAATGTTTTGCAAACCTTAGTGTGTCATATATCAAATGAAAGGGCTCATTATGAGGATCTCAAAATATTATTTTTTGTTTGGGTGAAATCAATACTTTTGATTTTATTCACGAAAGAATGCAAAAATTGACCATTCCCCCCCCCCCCTGATCTCCGAAACTACTGGGCCGAAAATTTTGAAAAAAATACAAAATATAGTTTATTCCTTGAAGATTACAGGAAAAATAATAAGAATTCTATCACTTGAAAATTAAGTGGTAAACTCACAATAATAAGTTCATCTAGGGAAATAGTTCACTAAAACACCACTAGATGGCGCTAGTCAATTGAATAAAACATTTTTTGCACATTGTGTGTGTGTTCACGAAGCATATTGTACGGAACCCTCATTGCGTGAGTTTGACTCACACTTGGCCGGTTTTTTTTGTATTCAATTATATTTGTGAATAAAACAATGACATAAACCAACTCGCTAAGTTTACTAATAAGGCTTTGAGCATTTGGTATTGAAAAGGTAGTTGTTTAAACCATTCCAAAATAAAGACAGTACACAGAAAATGATGGTAGATTATATACTATCATTGCTTCTGTAGCCCTGTATTTAAATATATTTTTTTTAGCCTATTGTTGCTATGTCCCACTGCTGGGCAAAATCCTCCCCCTTACTTTTCCACACGTGCCTGTCCACTGCTATCATTTGAACGCCAGGCAAGAACTATAAATGTGCGATTTTATGATATCCCATTTAAATTATTACCATAACAACAATTTGTTATGTTGGGTAACAATAATGGTAATGAATTAAGTTAATTCTCTTTGTTACAAACAACACCTGCGTCAAATTATCGATTGCTAAATTTACACAGTATTAGTTAGTTGGTTCAGCGTCGAAGAGGCTGGTGGTCTGTAAGACAGGTCTTCATAGTACTGAAATCAGTCTCCCACAAAGATTTTTTTTTAATCTGCCTTTATTTAGAGCCTTTTATCTGAAAAGATATGCCAGCTTCATCTTAACTTAGCCCAACATCAACAAAAATTAATCGTTCTATATATTTAGCTATTCAGGTAGGTGAAAACCTTAATTGACAACACTAAACAAAATTATAACACAAAAATTAGTTTCACCCATTCAAAAAATGTTTATAAACATTTTGCCCATATCAGAACAAGGTTCTGATAATATGCTTAAAAACCACCCCGTCTCATTAACCTTGATGTTAAATTTTTGAATGAATGCCTCTCTTTCTATTTCATATTTGACGCACTCGGTGAGCATGTGTTGGACGTCATCCAATTTATTACAAATATCACAGTTGGGTGATTCTACCTTTTTCATTAAGTACCCATACTTGTTATTTGGAAAGTGCCCGGAACGCAACCTGTGAGCGATCGTTACAATTTTTTTACCCTTATTGCAGGGATCAAACCACGGCAAACGAAGAGGCTGATATTGGCTTGTTTTATACCATATCCCTTTTTCTTTGCTTCTTTTGTCAAAGTACTCCTTGAATTTAGACAAAGATTTTTGAAATTCGTCAAAATTTCGGTATAAAAAGGCAGAATATCTAAGTCAACGCCCTGTGTTATAGCTGATCTAGCCAGTCTATCAGCCTCTTCGTTTCCACTTAAACCTAGTCTCCCATAAAGATAGAATTTTTATTCCTAGTAATACCTACCTAAGTAGTACACTTTTGTATGTTACTGTTGTATTTTCTTTCTATGTGAGAGAATAAAATAAAAAATATTAATAATAATTTCATTACAAATTGTGTTAGCTAATAAGTTATATTCTATTCTATTTTTTAAATTAATGACTTTCATTGATTGTTTCTGTGATTCTGCCAATTTCCAGAGATACAAATCTATAAAAGTCCATTATGAAGGTGTACTTTTACTATTTTACAAATTGATCATGAGCACGAGCATTTATAACACCAAAATACTCAAATTTACCATGCCATAATATAAAGCAGAAGAACAAGGAGTATAATATACGTCACAGTAAATAAGCGTGAGAGAGGAATATCAAGAACCACTTGCTAGTGTTGACAATTAATGCACGGTGTTTGTCCAACGTGTCGAGTCCATGCTCCAACAATATTGACAGTCGAAATTATCGGCTACGCCAACACGCCGTATGTGCTACAAAAATTGCTACGACGCAGTTTTTGACGTTATATTTTACCTTCTGCTAGACAAGTTTTCATTACATTTACATTAGAAACTAAAGATAATCAGCTTTTATTTCATCTTCCCTATTGTGTGATTGTTATAACTTGGAAGCTAAATAGCAACTTCTTTCTGAAATCAGTTTCTCATATTTTCTTTTTCTTGTATGGAAAAAATTGGCGAACAAATAAGAGGTAAGTTAAGAAATGCATGGTAAAGTTAGTTTGAAAAGATGTAGAAACCCAAAATAAGTATGGCTATATTACCATATTTATTTTATCATATTTACCTGTGAAATCTGCAACTTTGAGCATAATATAATAAGTTGTCCACTTAACCCTTTTGCCTTGATCTTTACTGAATAAAGTTAAAATTTTAGTCAAATACATCACAGAGTCAAAGCCACAAATAGTGGATCCAATAGTAGCAATCCGTGGTATGGCAGAGACGGAAACAAAGGCATTACCGGCTGTGTGTCGCAGAGCTACAATAGCCAATCAGTCCACGCCTCGCCGCGCCTTACAACTCACCCTTTCAAAAGCCTTTCAATACGAAACGCAAAGTAAGTCAAAGTATGGGTGTACTCTCTGTGTTCTGTGAGGTGTACCGCAAAACCGGTACAGGTTCTTTTGTTAAATTACACCACTGGTAATGAATTTTTCAGCGGTTGATTATCAAACATAAAATAAAATCTGCTTACTCCACTCGCTTAGAATATACAAGTATATATAATAGAAAAATAATAAAAACATGTCAATCCTACCTATCTGCCTATTAAGGGAATTGTTGCCTTGTAAGTATTCATTGCTAATGAAAAAACCAAGCATCACGCAGTCGGCGGTAAAAACTTTGCCAAATCGATTTCCATAACCAAATATTATAATTTAGTACGACAGTTTTAAAATCATGGTGGTATCTTCTTACACGATTCCATGAATTTTAATACAAACTAGAGTTGCGCTCCCGATGCGCTCACAGATGGTGCTACGTGCTATACTATTGCGTTGCGTTTCAAACCTTTTACGCTTAGTCAAACCAATATAATACCTATATTATATTGTCTTTGGCTTAGTGTAGGCATTGGCATCTAACCTAAAGGTGACTTTTTGACAGTAAGCTGGCCAGAGCGCGTGCCTCTGTTTGAAAACAATTCCTGTAGAAATATAAGATTTAAGTTGATTCTCTCTCCATTTTATTCTCCTATTCCTAGCAAACAAAGTTGCGCACTGCGCTACAGTAACAAAATGCATTGCACAAGGCGCTTACTATAAACTTTAGATGCAGTTGTAGTACAAGATTTGTTCGCGGATACTTGTTTGCAATTGCATGCGGGTTTTATATGTTAGTGTACATAAAATATACTATTCGATAGATTTTTCGATCTATGTTTCAAATAATACCATGGTAGTGGTTACTGTTATACTATTTAATTTTTCATGTTGACACTAAATCACCATCATAGAATCGTTTTTCGGATTGCCTGACCCTTGGCTGTGATGAGTCGCAGCCCCGGGATTATCATGACAGCATTTTCAATCTGAATATGATGCTTTTAGTCTTTACAAAGGTAGTTGTGATTTTAACTAATAATTTTTGCCACTGCAACAAAAAACGTGGCTTCTATGGATATTCGTTATTGATATGGATATATCTTTTCGAAATAATAATACAAAAAATAAATCTGTACAAGGGTGGTAAAAGTTGATAAAACATATGTGTTGGCAACAAAAACACATTAGCTGGAAACCCACCGAGGGCAGATTATTCCACGGCAAAGTTCAGGCAATGTTGATATTTCTCGGATCAACAAACAGTGATAATTCACGAGTGAATAATAAAGACAAACGCACGGGCACAGAACAAATTAAACCAACAACCAACAGGTAGACATCTAGGCCGCAAATCAAAGTCAGTAACAAATGCGACACCTCTGATAGCTCTCCTCTCTCAAGTCTAAGAATGTAAAAAAGTTCGAAAAGGACTTTTATCAATTGATTCGTTTAGGGGTCATATCAAACTCAAAAAATATATTTCTGTGCCCCATATATTTGTTTGTATAGAGTTGTTAGAAAATCAGTCCATTAGGAAGAAGAGAATTTGAGTTAATGGCAAAAAAGTTAACGTCACGAGACAATATTGTTATTCGTCAGAGTTAAGGTTAATTTGGCCGTTCAAATATTACATAGAATTATTACGAACTACCTCTAAAAAGACTGACCAATTTGCAAAATGCATGGTAAGACTATATGGCGGCATTGAACATAACTTTAGCAGAGAAAGCGATGGAAGGGGACAAAAGCGGAGCGCTTTTAAAATTTTCGTCATTTAGATACGCCTTTGACTTATGTGTGTAAGTATGTAGTATATAAAAATACTCTAATTTAATAATCTATCCTTCTGTAACTTATCTTTATTTTTGTAAAGACATAATGTAGGGGCGCTATAAGGTTGTATATACACTGTGCCCTTTGACGTCACGGCACGCTCGCTATCCTGTTTGCTTGGGATGATATCCACCGCGTTTTCAACTTACAAAAGGACTAGGATAAAAGTCTAGTTAAGAGCATATAAGCTATGTTCGTTCAATCTTGTTTCAATGATGGGATAAAGATGTACCTTTTTTTTTAACTATACTCTCTAGACGCCATTTTGCCTTTATTTCAGTGATTAAAAACTGGCCAATTTTTCAATGCTTGTGTGCGTGACAGCTTTGTGTTAGCAGTAAGCACACGCGTCCTGTCAATAATTTCCATCAAAATCCATCAAATCGGTAACTAAGTGTTTGCGTGATAGACTATGAGTTGGACACAATTTTTTTACGCTTTTAGGCTAATTGAATTCTAGGCTTTCTATAATTAAGTTTTTTTATTTCATGGTATAATTCAAACTACTAGAAACACTCATCTAATGGAGCTTATTAAGAGGGGTATGCAACATGATCTAATAATGCCACTAAAAATCCAAAATAGAAAGTCCTGGCAATGACATATTCCATCAGGTCTTTTTAGTCTCCACTGCAGGAGCACGACCCTCTGTGTACTACCACAGCAATATATTAGCCAGAGTAGTCAGAGGATTTGGCCCACACTTTCCACGCTGGCCAAACTGGTTGGAGAGGTATTTTTGATGTTTGTAAGCTTCGTTTAGCTTGTGTTTCCTAAGTCGCCTTTTACGACATCCACGGAAAGACTTGGAGTGGTCCTATTCTACTCTGCCGGGAACCACACGGCTCGATGACATATTAGAGGACATAAAAATCAAAAACTTGGATCTGATACACATTTACCTAAAATATAATTGTAAATTAAATTAAAAACTCATTCTATTGTAATGCTTCCAAACAGATTAAAGACGCTTAGACCAGCCAAGTAGCCCACCCCTCATTTTACTTCTTTTACTATTAAATCAGATCATAAATTTAGAAAAACTTACGTAAGTACTTCAATAGTAAATGACTTGTAGTATTTTTGGTATAATTTTTTATTATTTTGTATATAAGGTAAACCAAGAGAACTACTCATTACCGCCAAAAGTAGCCGCTTTTGTTCTCTTGATTAATTAACTTTTTTTTTTCAATATTTTTACATAATATTGCAGTCTATGCGATAGTATTGTATTGTCTCTGCCATTGTACACAGCGAGATTTCTAACTGTATAATTATGTGCAGAAATTACAGAACTGTCTCAAGTTATCTCCAACTTAGTTGCAAGTAGGTTCCATTGTACACTGAATCTCTTGTGGGAATAAACGTACTCTGCCATGAAGCTGACTTGAACACCCGAACCTATTGTTATTTATGAGCTCGCTTCTAGTTATACCAGTATATCGCTAAGCATGGGCGTATACACATGAATTAGAAATATTTTATTGATTGTGTGATTTTAAATAACCAAAGATTATTAAAACACGTAACAACGGGTTCTTCACGTAAATAATCAGCTACTGGCCGACATGTTTCGACCTTATCCGGAGGTCTTCCTCAGGGCGAATGTGAATCGCGATGCACGCAGGATGTCATCCCGATCCGCACTCAGTGCGGAATCAGTTGCTGACTATTTACGTGCGTAACCCGTTGTTACGTATTTTTAACCGACTTCAAAAAAAGGAGGGGTTTAAAATTCGTCATAATTTTTTTTATGTATGTTCCCCGATTTTACATACATACATTTTTATCCCGTGGGCAATGTAATGGCTTGTTCTGCCACCAAAAGATCTCAACACCTCTTGGCAAAGGCGTACCGAGGGATGTAGGGCTTCAAAAGTTCAGAGGTCCTCAAAAATAAATACGTAATGCAAACAACATTTCATTATTAATATAACAGTCTTTTATTTTCTTATTCTAACGCTTAAACTTCTTATTTAACTGAACATAATAAAAAAATTGCCTTATTGCGAGGCGGACTCGCGCATGAAGACTTCCGTACCTACCGTTATATTTGACCGTACCGTTACATTAGACTATTTAACAAAAAAATGGCACAAAAATCACGTATGGTGTGTTGTATTGGAGCCCCCATAAATATTTTGTTTATTCAGTTTTAGTATAGTTATGCTGCTAAAGCTGGAATAGAATACATTATAAATCTGTGAAAATTGCAACGTTCTAGCAAACGAAGTTTATTTGATACTTCCGGGTGACAGACAGACAAACGGACAGTGAAGTCTTGTGAAAGGGCCCCGGCCCTTTCACTTCGTCACGTCACAAGACGTCAGGAACAACGGGTTGTTACACTTTGGATACGGAACCCTAAAAATTAACTGCCGTGACCCTAAACAACTCACATTCTAACAAGTATTTACAACCGAAGAAAAAATTAAGAGGTTCTAAAGTCGACGCGTAATTTATTTATATGTATGACCCCTTATAACTTTTTACAGAGTCGGCAAATTTCAATAATTCTTTTTTAATTGAAAAGAGTATCCCCGAAGCTGTAACATATAAATTTTGAAAAAAATATGATCTAACGTTAAAACAGAGGATGATTAATTTTTGGCTCTTCAACTTCTTTCGGCGGTTTAATATTCAGTAAAAAGTTTTAATTGAACTTCCACCGTAGAGCTGGCCTATGCCCTTAGATAGTAAAAGCTGTAACTACGCCCATGGCTGAATGTACTTGCAAACAAGCACAGGAAGCCCCCTAATGGAATTCCAAATCAAGGTTACTCCACTTGCCTATTCTCTTTGAAACATCAGGCGTAACTAATTATCAATTATGTTTAATTAAGAGTAAACAGTAACGATTTTAATTATGAATTTGATGGCAGAGTTTACTATACTTATGAATTTCTTTTTTCATAACCCAGGAAAGACATCCCTAAAAATATGAAAAATATTTGGAATTTTCCGCAACTTACGAGTTTGTCAAGTTGGTCATATTTCTTTTATTTCTGTTTTTATATCGATTATACTTATAGACACATCTGTAAACAGTTTAAGTCTCTATCTATTACAGAAAAAACCGGCCAAGGGCGTTTCGGGCCACGCGCAGTGTAAGTGTAGGGTTCCGTAGTTGCGAATGACAACTTTGAGTTCACACTGTTCACACTCGCACATCACAGTTTAACGACCAAAAACATGTAACAATGAAAATGTATGAAATTTTACATTTTCGAGTACATTTTATAAGTTAAGTTGCCTATAATTTTTAAGTTTGTACTTAGTACTCAGCTCTGATAGTTTTCCTTTCAACTTCAGTATATATACTACTGCTGTAATTTTTTTCACGTATCCATATACAACCGATTAGTAGATAGAGGGAGGGGGGACACTTACCTCTAACAAAAATTTACACTTTAAAACCAAATATTTCGGAAACGGACCCCTAAATCGAATGGTGTTCTCAACCTCACAATATTTTTTAAAGACCTATCTAACAATACCCAACACGATGGGTTTGTATAGAAAAAAAAATATTACTCCCTCTTCTTCACTTGCATGGGAGCTACCCCAAAACAAATTTTTTTCAAGATTTTCTTCTACCACTTTTTTGATATGATTAATATACATACCCATACCAAATTTCAGCTTTCTAGTACTTATAGTCTCTGAGTAAAACCGCGGACGGACAGACAGACAGACAGACATGGTGAAACTATAAGGGTTCCTAGTTTACTACGGAACCCTAAAAAGATACAGTCTAGTGACAGACAAATAGACGGACGGAGAGCGGAAGCTTAGTAAAGGGTCCCGTTTTTAACAGACTTAAAAAAGGAGGAGGTTCTCAATTCGTCTGTATGTCTTTGTTGTATGATTGTTACGCAATAACTCCGTCCTTTATGTATTGAATAAAATGATTATTTTTTTGGTCGAACAGAAGTGGTCCCATAACATTTTTATCGAATGTTAAGAGCGTTTTTGAAAAAATAAACAAAAACCAAAAATCTTTGGATACGGATGCCGTTTGATCGAAACTTATTACTATTTCATTTTGGCTTAGGTTTAAGCAATCACCAGATATAATGAAATATAACGCCCAAAAAATCGTAAGTATCTACCAGAATTTAATCTCCATTTTAATATGAAATTATCACCAGTAAATATATAAATAAATAAATATATACGGACGAACGTAAAGTTTGCTAACCTAAGAAAGGCAAGTATCTTCAGAATAATCGCTGAGTAACCAAAAAAGGCCACGCATGCACCAAATATGTACTCGTATTTTATTTAAAAATTTCATCCGAACATTTTACACAATTTTATCCCAATAAAGTAAATTAATATACAAAAATCATTGTTTACCCAAAAAATATAAATGAAGTTCTAAAGGTTCACCGATACTACCGTCAAATGTTTACTATAGGCTGAGCTTCTTACTTAGAGCTTTTAATAAAATAACGGCCACAAAAAAACATTAGTTTGTATTAATTTATAACCATTTAAAGCGGCAGTTGTATATTGTAGTTTCGATAAGTAAAAATTATAAAACGTACGTTTAATAACGATTTCGGTAGTTAAAACTTAGCTGTAAATTAAACAAAAATGGGTCGTAAAAATTAAAAAAAAATGGATCATTTAATAAATATACTAAGCAGTAAAATGGTTAAACGGTTACGAGTCGGCAGTTGACATGTTCAAACTAGTCTGTTAGAATTCTCATTCTAAGCAGTTCTATAAACAATGAGGTGGTAAAAATTTGATCAGCATTGTATTACATGGGAGGGGTGAGAATAAAGCCACGAGACTCAACTAATTTGCAATCAATATAATATACTTAGTTATATGCATACATTTTATGGCAAACGTAGTGATATATTTGGGTAGTAATGACAAAAAACCTTGCTAGTTAAAATTTGGCGCACGCGTGGCCTTTTTGGGTCATGAAAAGTTTTTGTAGTGCAGGCATGACTTAAATAGCCCGAAAGATTTTGGTACAGGTTTCATTTATTTGTACACATTATACTTTTTTTGAATGAGGCTGTTTAGGGTAACGATTGTTTTTTGGTGGTCATTAAATTTCATGCCTTTTATTTTTATGTGAATTAAAACAAATCGATGAGAACGTTGCGTCTCTGTTTCGATGGAAGTCTTGATATACATATTTTATATCACTTGTCACCAATACAAGCGTGAATCATGCACGAAATTGCATTACCTGCGCAAACAATAATAACATCCCTGGGTAAGTTTCTTCAAGTAACACGAGGACCCTCGTCCTTGGTCTAGTAAAGGCAGCTTTTTACAAGTTTCCTGCACTTAGCGGTCGAAGTAAAACCTTCAACAACCAAGAAATTACAGTAAACTAGACAATCGTGTTAAAACTTTAGAAATTTATTCCGCAATGTGAAGTTTCCAACGTAGTAATAATGACAATCTATTTCTTGGGGAAAATTATACAAGGAATCATTAAATGTTATTGCTGACTAGCTTCTTTCGCCTTGGATCGTTTAAATGAAGATTTTCATGATTAAACTTATTTTCTTGATAAAGTTCTTTCTTCCGAATATCTCAAAGAATGTTCAAAGAATATTTAAAAACACATTCTTTGTTTTGCTTCATCCACAAAATAATGACAAATCACACAAATTAAACTTGTGTCGCAAGATACTAACTCAAAGATACGTTATACACCGTGTAAGGGACATATCCGTAATAAATCATCATATAATTTGTATTTTATTTAACTTATATGAAATGTTTGAGAATGACTAGGGAATGACAGATTGCGATAAAGTAATTTTTAATCTATATTAATGTTTGTAAATATAAGTAAATTTCTAATAAATGCATTTTATCAATTATTCTGTTTGAATAATTGTGAATTTGTCAATTATAAATTAATTATATTTATTTAAGGAAATATTTGTATACTGTTTTCAACAGTTAGATAGGTAGAATGTTTTGTAATAACCTGTATCATACCCTATTTTATACAAATAAATGATTGATTGATTGAAATCGAACCACGGTCTATACTAGATCGTTATAGTTTAATGAAATTAAAATAACAGCCGAAAAACAAAAATAAATATCGAAATTTCCATACAAAAGTGAGCAGCCGCCCGGGCGATGTGTATGGGAAGGTCGTTTTTTTTGTTTTTTGACCATTATTTTAATTTCATTGTACTAAAGTGATTTAGTATAGCTGGTGGTTCAATTTATTACGGGTATTTTGTTCATATTTATGGATTGAGTCATTTAGGTACTTCAAGGGAATGTCGAGTATAAATTTCATCATTCAGGTCTTCCTATAGTCTCCACTGAGGAGCACAACGCTCTCTCTGTACTACCAAAGCAATATATTAGCCAAAGTAGTCGGAGGTTTTAGTCGAGTATAAATTTAGATGCTGTATAAGGGTTGCATTTGGTTATAAGCGCAGCTGCACTCATCTAGTCCTTACGTAATGGCTATAAAGATATTTAATAAACTCCCAGAAGCAATAAAAAATACCGAAAATTATAAAACATTCCTAAAAAATATAAAAGAAATGCTAGCTAATAAATGTTATTATTCAATTAATGAATATTTAGAAGATAAATATATTTAAAAAATAAAACAATAATAATGATTAATGTTAAACAAATAAATAATAATAAATGACAATATCATGTGCAATTAAATATAAAATATAGTTATCATAATTTATCAATAAAGTTTAAGTTTTAATAAAATCATACAGAATGTAAAACAATTGAATTAACTTTTATAATATCATTTTCGAAACTCTAAAGCACCTCTCCCATTGCAGCGCCCGTCAGGGTCCTTAATGTCTACTTTAACTTAAATGAAGATCTGTATGTTATGTATACATTAAGGAAGCAATAAATGATTGAGTATTGAGTAAGCTTCCTTCTCGTAGTCAAGCAATAACTATAACTTATTTGATTTTATAGTACAACTTGCAACCAAAAAAAAATTTTTGTTGAAATCCATAACGCAATTCCAATTTGCTTTAACTTAAATTATTAAAATACATATTTAGATTTTTGCAATTCCAAATCATATCCGAGCATAATTTTAGCCCTAATTTTAATGGCGGCTTTTGAGATTACGTCGGTTCGAAATCTCCAGTGTTCATGTTTTATTCATATGCGCAATATCGCAGCGTTTGTCTTAATTTGTGCGATTTTCGACGAAAAGTTCTGGTGAAAGAAATGTTTGATTATAGCGTTGTTCATTATGGAAACATCTCGGCACTTGTTGCCGCGAGAAATTGAATGTATACTTGCGAAGTCTTTAAAATTGAGAATTAATTATTCAGGGACTATTACAGTTTAAATATTATGTAACAATCGCAAAAACATAACAATTACAGTTTTCTTACACTACTTAAACCTGGAGGTTCTTACTGTTACAAATTTTTGTTTAGGTCCAATTAATTTCAGGCAGTTTACTCGGTAGATATTAAGCTTTATAGACATGTGTTTTAGTCATTTTCATCATCATCATCATCAAGTCTTTGATAGTCTCCACTGCAGAAGCACTGTTAGCCAGAGCAGTCAGAGGATTTGGCCTACACTCTCCACGCTGGCCAGACGGGTTGGAGAGACAGTCATTTTGCTTTGTAGCTATTGTATTTTTTGGCAATGTGATGATGAAAGATATACGGGAGTGTAAGAATATAATATTTATTTACTATTATATTTTACACAGTACAATAGTAACAAATGACGATGCACCCTTAAGGGGGCACCCTAGGCACAGTAGCGACGCCAATCGTTTTATTCCTAATACTTTACAAATAGAAAGAAACTAGAAGTATTTTTGGAATCATGTTTTAATATTATGAGAATCAGTCATTAAGAGAAAACGTGATTACCGCCAAAAACGGCCGTTTTTAGCGATAATCTGATTCTCATAATTCTCACTGATTCTGATAATATTTAACATGATTCCAAAAATACTTCAGGTTATTTACTAGTGCTTATATGATTTACATTCTTGAATTCCTTTCTATTTGTAAAGTATTAGGAATAAAATGATTGGCGTCGCTACTGTGCCTAGTGTGCGGCCTTAAGCCTTAGACCGTAAAGATGAGCAACTTTTTCTATGGGACCAACTCCCTTGTTTTGTACCATTTTCCGGCATGTATCAAATACGCCTATATTTTGCGATTGAAAAAGAATTTTTCCAACGTATTCAACTACCACTAGTGGTCATATCCATACATTATTACCTAAATCGATTAAAGCTTAGAAGATTCAATACAAAAACTCCCGATGAAAGGGATCTATTTGAACGAAGTATCTCTTACACAGCATCTGAACAAACACAATACTCCACCTGTTGCTGCTACTAGAGATTGATTATTCCCTATTGATGATGATGTGGGAGCACTTATCATCATAGGGTTCTTTCGTTCAACACGAGTTAACTGGCAGGTAGGTACAAACTTTATAATACAGTAACATTTTTTTTCTCAATTTGAATAATCTTGGTGAAGCGGTTTAGCTGAAGGACCTAATATGCGGATGTGAACTTGTGGGATACAAACTTAATTGTATGATTTAAAAAAATACTTATAAAAAAATCTAAGACCTATCAATGTGAAAAATATTGTTTTCCATCTTGACTAGATAAGAGATGGAACCCGGGCCCTACGATTTTAAACAGACACATTCGATAACAGATTCGATGAGCTACAGGGGTTGCCTTCTATATATTATTACGTTAAAGTAACTATATCTATGGATGTAGTTGCACTATTATGTAATTTTACTTGTACTATTATGTATTCCGTGGTAGTAGTAAAAAGTAGTTTCAGTCCATATCAATTACCAATACATTTAATTTCAATAAAAATAAGAGTTTATTAGCGTAAAACATTTATTCGATAATACGTGAATATTTACTCAGAAACTTGCAATTCCTAGGAAAAGATAATAAAGCTCCAGACAATCGCTTTTAAACTTTAGGAATTTGTGCGCCGATGCAAACTTTCCCTTGCATAAATGACATTTCTATGCATTGAAGAATTTTAATCAGGTGATCGCAAAAGGTTATGTTTAAAAAAAGGTAGGAGTATGGAGAGTGTATTTTTTTTTAATGTCATACGACGGCAAACGAGCAAGCGGGTCACCTGATGGGAAGTGATTACCGCTGCCCATGGACAACTGCAACACCAGGGGTGTCACAAGAGCATTGCCGGCCTTTTATTTTTCCCTCCCTAGAGGGGAGAGGGAGATGGGCCTCCGGCTCTCTCACTCACCGAACGAAGCATAGCAGCGATAAAGCTACAACTCAAACGTCGATTTTCTGTGAGAGTGTGGTACTTCCCCGGACGAGCCGACCCATTCATGCTACTAGCAAAAGTTATTTTTGCCGGTAGAGAGGCATAGGATATAATACGAGTAGATCAACATAGTTTTTATTTTTTCTTGTCATTTCTTTGAAATAAATTTTCTGAAAACCTACTTGCGTAAAAAACGCATGCAACCATTCCTGCCAAGTATCTCGTCCTATATTTATTGAAGAAAAAAATGTCCCGCTTATTTAAAAAGTTTTTAAAGCCGATCTCCTCATTCAAGATAAGCTTGTGTTGTCACAAACAGACTATCTCGAATGGAGACCTGTTGCGCTCCGGCTGTCCACAATGACGTTGCTTACAAAAGGCAGTAGGCGGTGTCTCCTCTCCGGCAAAGTCTATTTTTCTTGTTGAATCTACGGTTTTTAAAAGTTTTTGCTCTAGTTTGTGCATACAGTACTACATTAATATGCGATTAGATATAAAATTACCTTCGGTAGCTTGAGCTTAGTTTAGTATCTAATATATTCATTTTTTTAACAAATCCCGCAGATTGAGCTAAGCCCACAGCAAGTTGTTAACTTATGACCTGGGATACTAACTCAACGATATATATTTATAATAGATAAACGTCCAAGACCCAGACCAAACTGAAAATGATAATTTTCCATAATGACCTGGCCGGGGATCGAACCTGGGACCACTCGTGTAGCATGCTGGCGTGTTAATACTGCGCTACGGATGCCGTCTCCTGGACTTCTTATTTAATTACAATCACGTAATTGAAGGAGTATCAGATGTCCGTACAATTGTTACGACTTTATGCAGTCTACTGGATGTACATATTTTGATGTAACTTTACACTTAGTTGGCAGACCAAGATGCGGGAAAAGATAATATAAAATTTTGAGTTTTTAAAATCATTATTCGGGCATAAACAGAAGCATGGTAAAGATGTTTGAATCCTCCATATTTTTAATAAAAAATCTTTTCTTCGGTCGCTTGTATAGCTCAAGAAGGTCTACAAAAAATAAGCCTATGGATGCAGGATACCCTACTTACAATAAACACACTAAAAACCAAATATATTGCCTTTCGAATTACAGAGAGAACTGCGCCTCCTAAACCTTTAACCATAAAAATGCACAGTTGTCATAACTTACTTTGCCACTGTGCCCCAATTGAACAAGTATCGCACATTAAATATTTAGGGGTAATTATTGATGAACATCTTTTATGGATAAATCAAATTGACGCTCTTTGCAAAAGAGTAAAGAAACTCACTCATATTTTTAAAAAACTCAGTTATGTAGCGGATCCTAATTTGCTGAAATTGGTATATCAGAGTTTATGTCAAAGCATTTTAAGTTATTGTATTGTCGTATGGGGATCTGCAAAAAAGACACACTTGCTTAAATTGGAACGAACACAACGAGCTATCTTAAAAATAATATACCGGAAACCTTGGCTATATCCAACTGATATGCTCTATCAAAATTACAAACATCCTCGAGTTAGACAACTTTACATTACGTCAGCTATTCTCAAATTCCACAAAATTTCCAAAGAAACCGGTCGAAAATCTAGCAGAACTATAAAATGGGATTTTCAGAGAGTACATACAGTTTTTGCGCGTAGAAGTTTTAAACATATGGGACCTTACTTATATTCTAAATTCTATCAAAGTAACAAAAATATAATTGATATGACGAGAGCAAAATGTAGAAATGAGGCTTGCGAGTGGCTTAAAGGCAAAAATTACGAGCAAACAGAGGAAATTTTACATCCAATTATTTAACAGTTTATTTACTTACATAGATTTAATAAAAAAGTATGTTTACTTACATATATTATACATATATTTACAACCATACTCCTAAATGTTTTATTCTATTTGTTTAATTTGTTTTGTTTATATACAAATTATTTTTGGTTATAAATAATCCGTTTACTTTAAGATAAGCATATAAGATCTTAATATGAATATAAAAATTTGAGATACTCTAGTTTTTCTTTTTTTTTTTCTTTTCTCTTAACTTTATGTTTTATTTTATTTTTTCTCTATGTTTACACTTATTTCGGGGAAGACGCTGCGCTCCACGACACAGGGAATCCTAGTGTGGAGTTCAGCGCTACACTGATTAAGTACCTTTACTTTAGAAATAGGCTAAGACTTGTATCTACTGGTACCCCAAAGCACAGACTATGTGGTCTAGTTTGGGAAATTTGTAAAATAAATAACCTAAAATACATTTTATTAACTTTGTAAGTGCTTAATCGTAAGGGAACATTTGTATTAAGTGTCAAAATAAACGATTTTTATTTTTATTTATTTATTTAACACTATAAATAGATAATATGTCATCCTATTTTCTCACGAAAACCTGTTGATGTTTCGTGAAAAAGGTTCTGGAAACTGCGATGATACCTCGTAAATAGGTTATTTACGAGACGAAAGATGTCTTTGATGTTGATATATATCCATCTCAATATGAAAGACATCCTCGCTCTTCAATATTCCATCATAGTCACATCAAGAAGTGAAAAATATTTCTGAAAAGTAATGTAGTTTTTGAAGTTAAATAGCTTTGTTTATTTTGATCCATGGGGATTTTATGATAAAATAGTCGTTTGTCGATAGAGTCACTTAAATAATTCGTTCATTTATCGATCGATTTTCGATTTGATCAAAAGAAATAAAAATACCTACAAAGACCACAAGACAGTTTTTTTAATGATGAATATTAATAATCGGCCAAGTGCAAGTCAAATCGCGAACGAAGGGTTTCGTACCATTAACTACAACATGAGACTATCGAGCAAAAAACCTCTCTTAAAAATTTATTATATTCCGTTTTTAAGGCCTAGTTGTTATTGCGGCAACAGAAATGCATTATCTGTTAAAATAAGAACTCACTAGTTGTGTATCACTTTTCATGAGATAAAGCCTGATGACAGACGGATGGACAGTGAAGTCTTGTGAATAGGGCCCCATTTCTACCGTTTGGGTATGGAATCCTATATGAAAATTATTACCGTCATGCAGGATGCATGTTCCAAAGAGTTAATTTTTTAATTTTATGTAATACTTTTCACGTTTTAACAGCTAAGTGGTCTATCGTGAATTACCATTGCTTAATCAATTTCAAAGACATTGCTCATCAATATTCAATTTCTCGCAGCAACAGGTGCATTGTGTTGCCATGCTGCTTATAGGAGGACCTTCTTTTTAAGTTTCAAGCTCTATTATTGAAATGTATCGTAAAGAATTGGTTTTAATAGCCATCAACTATTTGTTGTTACGGTATAGAAATATTTCTGCTGACGGTGCTCAGACGAATATGGTGCTTGCAAAGCAATGCTATCAACCATCTTTCTTTGGAACAATCTGTGAAAAATATACTTTTCAGATGTCGTGCAAACACATTCAATAAATTACCAAAACAGTATTCTGAATCAGTTTTCTATCATCGTCATATCTCATAAAGTCATAAACTACCTCCTAGATCTCTATCACGAGACCCACATCAAAGACATCGCTCGTCAATATTGGATAGCAATCGCGGCAACAGCAGGCCTATTTGCTAACTCGGTGTACAACGTTTTTGAACATCCATTACGGTTTTCATATCTTAAATAAAAATAATCAGAATCATACAGAAGCCGTAATGAATATTGAAGTTACCATCAAAATGATGTACACCGTAGTTTTCAAAAGTTAGCAAATAGGCCAGCTGGTTTATAGTGCTTAGATGCTGCTACTATAATAGGAGACGCATTTTTCGTATTTCTAGCTTTTCATCGGGATTTTCCTTGTGGATGTTTTTTTTTATTGAAATTATTCATTAATTTACTTTGAAAACCCAATTTTCCAATAAACTTTGTGACTATTGTTAAAAGACCTACCAAACCAAAATATTCTTATTAAATTAACAAAAGCATGTGAAGTAGTGCATAATAGTATTCCAAATCAATCTTTTGCAACAATTTGGTAAATTTGTATTTAATTTTTTTTTATTTAGTTAAAAAATAATTTAAATTTAATAAAATATCTTTGTTTATCAAAGACATCGCTCTCATTTGTCCGTATATATTTATTATTTATTTTTTTATTTATTAAATCTCTACATTTACGTTATGTATGGCACAGCATGCAACTAAAATGAAGCTTCTTTCATTTTTTCTTTTTATCAAGGTTTTTTTTGCACCTTTCCATGCTCATACATAATCTTTATTATTTTTTTGTCTAAAACATCAATCAGAACAAAAATTACAATGTATTGTAATGTAGGTAAATACATATTGAAAGGCAGAACACAAATTTTGGAATGAAGGTACTTTTGTATAATGTAATCTCAATTTGTTGACAAAATTTTTGAATTTCAAGGAATAAATATATTTTTTTAAAGTATCTATATGGAGAAGTGATAGCAGAAATAAATCTTTAGATACTATCTCTAAAACATGACACAGTAATGTACAAAAATACACCTAGTGTAATAATGTTACTTAGGTATACAAAGGCATACTAGTTGTTCACAGGTTGTTATTTCTCGAAAATATTAGCTCTCAATTTCAAAGACATCCGCTCGTCAATATTCAATCTGAATGGCAGCAACAGGTTCATTGTGTTGAGATGCAGCTATAATGGATAGAACCTTCAGTCAAGTCCCTTTCATCGGGATTTTTCGTGTAGAATCGTCTAGAATAGCGCAGATTAAGACGAACTCCGCGATGCTCCGCTCAACATGAATAAAACATGAACCCTGGAGATTTCGTAATCTCGAAAGCCGCCATTAAAATTAGACTCAGATATGATTTAGGATTGGGAAGATCAACAGATATGTTAGGTAATTATCTTTTTTGTACCGTCCAGCCTTTATAACAAACTTGTCTCCTTACTTCATTCATAATAATGTGTAAGTACGCTCGTCAGAAAAATGGTTAAAAACTGAATTGCGAATGTGTTGAAATTTAATAAAAAAAAAAACATTGGTGATAACAAACCAAACGTCTTTTTTAACAGAATTATCACCAACGTGGCATATCAATGCGACTGAGATAAAAAATTTATTCAAAAATAAAGCTTCGAAAATTTTTATTCTATTTTTTATCTTACACCAAGTTTAATAACATATTTATTCAAATTTAAGACCTACAAAATATCACAATACAATAAATACCTAAGATATACATCAAAAAGATTTCGTCAATGTTAAAACCCGTCTCTTAACGTCTCTGGTGCAAAAGTGCCTAAAACGCTAGCTGCATTGCCTCGTTGTATTGCAATGGCCAACCTCTGCACCAGAAACGAGCCGGACCGGGTGTCACCATTCCGTTCTGCTATGCGGTGCCCTATTTCTGAAATTAAACGCTTAGCGTCTGCCCCCCAGCAACCCATAGTCTCCACAGCTATGGGCACGAAAGAATAATGTGGCTCCATAGCTGCGTATATTAGACGCCCAAGTTTAATTAAATAAATATTATATTTATTATTTTAAAAGAAAAAGTTATTTAACCTCAAACCCAGTATAACACACACTGAGCCTCTCTGAATAGATATGACATCAAATTTACTTTCGGAACAGATTAAAAGTCTAGGAACATCAAATCACCTAACTTCTTTTTCCAATAAAACTTTCGCGAGTTTTTGTAGGAAGAAATGCTTATGTACATACCTTTTCACGTCACCAAAAGTAAAATACCAACCAAGGGACTCAGAATCGTGTGTACAGTTTATATTATATTGAACGACAAAAACGTTCAAATAACATCCTTTGTATGAGGCCCTCCTTAATTCTTGATTTAATGTTTATTATTTGTTGATAAAGTGGATATAAATATACACATTTTATGAAAGTTTCAAGTCTCTACCTATTACGATTCAATAGATAAAACCCTGTGACAAACGGATGCAGTGGACTAATTCCGAGGCTTAGTAATACCCCTATACGCTTAGTTAGACCCTTTTCCCTTTGGCTGTGGAACCCTAAAAGTCTAACACCCCAAACACGCCAGCATAGTCGATAATAATGATTTCAATAAACTTCGTAATAACGGAATGAAGCTCCATGAAATATTATGAACTGTGAACATCACTCAAACAAAAAGCAACTGAATTTAAACTGTCATTAATTGGCTGTTATTTTCCGCTGATAACGAAACAAAATGCTATTGAGTTACGGAGTCGACAATTTCGGAGTTACTGTGGTAGATGCTCACTAGCATAATGCCTGTTTACATGGTTACAATATAATAAGACAGTCGCGTTTGACTAATCCAAAATTGTGATTTCACCTAGGTACTACTTATTTATTGTATAAAATAAGTAGTACCTAGTACTACTTATTTTATAATATCTACCCAGGTACCCAGGAACTACTTATTTATTGTATAGATAAGTAGATCCTGGGTTCGAATTATGTTTAAATTATTAATCAAATTAATTTAAATAGCAATGAACTGCTCTGAATTCTGTAAACAATGCGGTAGTGTTACTCAACTTTGGGTCATGTTTAGTTTGGGTTATGTTGGCAGTTGTCCATGGGAAGCGGTAATCGCTTGCCATCAGGCGACCCGTTTGCTCGTTTGCTGTCATAAAAAAAAAACTATTTGATCTGATTTAGGAGTAAAATAATAAAATGACGGATGGCGCTAGTTACGCTCATCTAAGGCCCCAGTTTCAATTCAAATAAACTATCGCAAATGATTTTAGGCATCTTAATTTCAGAACTGAATAACTTCACTAGAATCATGTAAACCAGGCGCAAACACTACAAACTCATCCAGCATTAACAAAAGCCGGGGCCAATAATAGATGGCAGCACGGAGCCACCCTCCGCCCTCTCATGAATATTCATTTCATATTTTAATTCTTTAAATGAAGTTATATTGTTGTACTGCGCATAATAAGCGGGTTTCCGGACGTACCTTTTGTGACTATGTTATTTCTGGTCGACGGTGAGATTCGTCTTCTGAAAAGGAAAGAAATTTTTTTATTTAATACGATAAAATAAGACCACACATAGTATATAGAATTACAAGTCAAATGAACTTTTTGCAATGATTTTGCTATCAGAGTCCTCTTTTGTTATGGGACTAATTATATATGGGACTAATGGAAAAAATTCAATATTATTTTTACCTTTTCCATACATTTGTTCCGATCAGCTGGACACTTTTGTATGGGTATGTCATTTGTTTTTAGTTCCCGTCATTGGTCCCATATCAACAGTTGATCATATTGATGGGCTGAGTCACCTCTTAAAGTTTCTGTATTAAATTTAAAATAAGGATGACGATACTGATATTCTTATTTTAGATCTATATAAGTTAATATTTGATTATCAGAGGGCTTGGCCTAGACTCTCCAATGGAGAGTCTAGGCCTCTCTAAACCGGCCAGCATAGAGAGTCTCCATGCTGGCCGGTTCGGAGAGGTCTCTTTGATATTTATACGCTTTGTTTAACTTTTGTTTCCTAAGTCGCCTTTTACGACATCACGGAAAGACTTGGCCATCTATACTATAAAGTAGGTGGAATCGGCCCTTGTTCTGATTTTGATTTAGGCCAAAGTACAAACAGTATAAAAATATAAATATCGATATATATATAGAAATATATAATATAGAATAAAAATAAATCTTTATCGTTGTTTCCGCCTATTTCATATAAAGTTGTATATAAATATATACCTAAACTCATTGATTCTTAAATAATTATCGTAGTCATAAATATCCTAGTCTTTACATTGTAACTAAATACTCAACTAAATGATTTTATTGCCCGATAGTCCGCCGCCATTACTCAAGTAGACGGGTGGCAACGAAAAGATTTTTCGTGTCGCGTTCAGCAAACACAGATATGTAATTATTTACGAGTGGTGTGCAGGAGGTCACGCGAAGTAGTCACTCATTTTGTACTCAGATGGCTTAGGCTTTTCTCACACAGGGGCAATATTAACGAGCGATAATAACTGGCGTTTTGAATTAAACTTGGATATTTACTCAAATTTAACATTCACCAGTGACTTCGCTCAATTTAATGTTAATTTGTCAGTTTTTTCATGTTAGTCGGAAAAGTCAAGCAGTATGTACTTTTAACAAAATTCTACAATCATCGGCCTAGATTCAGCGTGCATGCTAGTGTGACAACGTTATTATCAAACAAAATCAGAAACTCACTTTAGCATAATTTATTATACAAGTAAGGAAGTAAGGATACTGCAATCATAATTCAATAACCACCAATAGACGTGTTAAATATCTAGTATTTGGTGGTAACTGACTTGAAGTTCTTATAAACAATATCATCCTCGTTCTATTATTTTGTTTCCTGGATTGGTTGAAATTTAGAATCGTGCGCCCGTGTGCTTTTCTGACCTCAGTTGTTCTGGGTGACCATAAAAAAAAAATCTGGGCGCACGATTCTAAATCCAAGCCCCAGCTTTTGTTGTTTGTGTTTTCTACTGAGAATGTTACACAAACCATTGCCATTAAGCAGTTTAAAAAAATTACATAGTGTTGGCCACTTACAAACACAAATGACAACAACAGCGAATGTAATTTTTTTATTGAAAAATTCCCCTGTGTGGTTATCGTAATTGAAAACAAATTTCCAAACGCGTAAATTCGGAACTTTTACAATATTAACAGTAAGATATATCGCTGCGGTATGGGGAAGCATTAATGAATAAAAATAGAGAGCGCTGTAAGTAGACGCTAGCCGTAATTTTCCTCAGCGAGTTTGCCGCCGTAATACCTGTATTTCACAGATTTTATTTTTTGTTTTTATGGAACGTTAAATACATTTACATAAATTACGTGGGTTAGGTCAGCAACGTTCATATTTATTGTAGAAACGTTTTATTTGTTCACGTAAAACACTGAGGAGCTCGATGGCCGAATAGAAATGAACATTAATGGCCGAATAGATTACGCATGTAAAGCAACCTCTAGCGCGGTTCTCACTGTGATGGTGACCACAAGTTAAAATATCTCGAGCTGATTCGTGCTTCAGAAGGCACATTAAGCCGACGGTCCTGGCTGACATTATTGAAGGCAGACCTTGAGCTAAGTCAGACGCTTTTAAGGAGTTTGACAAATCTGTCACCTCACCAAACCTCACCAGTGTTGCCCAATTTGCCCATATACCTACCCATGAAAAACAAAATAACCGTAAAAATACTTTGCTACGCTGTTACGAGAGACGACTGAGTTTTCTACACAAACAATTCACATGGCCTGTATTTTATTAAGTTATTTTTTTAATAATACATGCCCGGTAGCAGCCGGGGAGGGCTGCTAGTTATGTCTAAATTTCGAATGGCTATGTAGTAAATCTTAAACTTATGGCCTAGTTGGAAATACCATACTTTACCGTGAATACCTTTAGGATCTATGTGGAGATTTTTAAATATAGAAAGTATAAATTATATTTATAGATCACATTTTTTTAAATGTATAATTGCATACTGCTCTGCATAAAAGATTGTAGTCAAAAATACTCAAAATAAATAATTAAATGTGGCAGTAATATAAAAAAAGACAGCTAGCTAGATCATGATTTGAGGATATCAGCCAGAGCAATTTCTATGAAAATACTTTATATTATAAAATCGAAGTTTTGTCCATAGTACGGTCCCTCCGTAAATTATTATTAATGTGCCTTTGTTATTGCGAAGATGAAGTGAGTGATTAAAAATTCACACCGGATCGGTGAAATTGCCCTTCGGCCATTCCAAGCGGCGGTTGACACATGTTATTTTGTCTGTCTCATTTGTAAATATTTGTTTTAATCTTTATGGGCTTTAGCTGTTATCATTTTGTTAATAAAATTTTATTTTAGGTGGACTAGTCGAAAAAGACAAAGTGGTTCCAGCAGCTTTTTCTATAAAAGATTATAAAGCGCTTAGACTAGCGCTATCTCTGGTTTTATTTCTTTTACAACTAATTAAGATCAAATTAAAGAAATCTACGTAAGAACTTCACTAGTGAATGACTTGTATTTTTTTTTTGTATTGCTTTTCATTAGTTTGCATTTGGTAAATCAAGAGAATTACTCATTACATTACCGCCAAAAGCGGCCACTTTTGGCGGTAATGAATAGATCTCTCAATCTAAAATTGATGAAAAGTTGTACTAAAATACTACAAGTAATTTACTGGGGAAGTACTTACGTAGATTTTTTCAATTTGTTCTTATTTCGGAGTACACAAATTAAATAACGGGTGTCGCTAATTTCGCTGATGTAAGCCTCTTAAATATGAATATTAGAAAAAAAAAACATTATCATATGGCTTGCTTATAGGGGAGCCAAGGGAGTTCTGGAAGTGAATTATTTATTATATTTCTTTTTTTTTTATTTATGAAAAAAAACCATGTTAAATAATGACTTTTTTGTAACTTGTAAAAAGGACAAAACATGAATTATATCAGCAGTAGCAAATATCATGAAAATACTGACATCGTAAAAGTTTTGTCTATGATATATAACGTTAAGTTTATCTGATGTCCTTTGTCACTATAAAAGTGGGTGAGAGATAGGGCTGATTCAAAAATTCATATCGGATAGGTGAAATTGCCCTCCGGCCATTTTGAGCGGCGCCGGGTCAAGCGAGTCGGATGAAACATTTGCATTTTACATGTTATTTTGTGTCGCATTTGTCAATATTGGTTCCAATCTTTATGGGCTTTAGCTTTTATCAATTCGGCAATTTTATTTACGTTGGACAGTAAAAAAGAAATTGTTTGAACCACCTTTTCATTTCGAATTTAGAAATTAGTAATGAATATTCGATATAACATTTTTATGATATTTTTATTGGAAGCCAATGAACTTTAGGAAGTGAACACATTATGTTGTAAAAGCAAAGTTTTGCTTGTGATCCATATCAACCATTCATTAAGTTAACCATTGTCACTGTGAAGGTGAGGTGTGAGATAGGGCTGAATCAAAAATTCATATCGGATGGGTGAAACTGCCCTCCGGCCATTTTAGCGGCGCCGGATCAAGTAAGCCGGATGAAATATTTACATTCTACATGTTATTTCATGTGTCACATTTGTCAATATATATAACAAAGATGGGACAGAATTCGCCAATCCCACGTCTATGCAACCTCTATAACAAATACAGCAATTTAATTGATTTTACAAATTCCGTCGCTCTAATTCGTAAACTGTTTTATTCTTAATTTATTTACTTAAACACTTATGTGGATATTAGGTTAATTTCTAGTTTCTGTTGTTTTCTGTTTGAGTGGTTGATAAACTTTCTTTTTGTTTTTTGTTGGCGTAGTTAAGGCGTTACACTTACTCAATCTGTGTTTGTGCATGCAGTGTTTGTCTATAAAAGATTGTACTATTAGTAAACTTTTTACTAGGTTTGTTTTTATTTGAATGTTATATTGTAACAATTGTTGACGAACCAAATAAATAAAATAAAAAAAAATAAAAACATATTGGTTCCAATCTTTATGGGCTTTAGCTTTTATCAATTCGGCAATTATATTTACGCTGAAATAGTAAAAGGACAGATAGTTGGAGCCGCTTTTTCTCTACGAATTTAGAAATAACAATATTTTTTGATGTTATGCGAAGCCAAAGGAGTATGGAAAGTGGACATAATATTTTTTTGTTGGTTCTTGTTATTAGGTACTGAAAAAATAATATGTTAAATAATATTTTTTTTGTAGTTTATAAACAGGACGATACATGAATTATTATAGCTTTATAGTACTGATATCATAGAAGCGAAGTTTCGCCTAGATAAGTGACAAAGACTTGGTATGTATGTATGTAACATACATATTAGCAAGTCTTTATCCCTTGCGGGGTAGACAGAGCCGAAGGTCATAAACCCTTCCTCCTAATTTCCAAACCTGTTAAGGTGGGAAAAGGAATCAAAATAATGATGGGTTGCTAGCTGCTTCGCCTATGACGTGATTACTTAGAATTTCGGCTTTTACGCGGGAAGAGAATCAGCTGGCATATTCTATGTTTATCTTTTTCTCCCAAGCTAACAGAGAAGGTTTATGCTGAACATTACTGGAAAAAAACATGTTGAATCATGAATTTTTTGTAACTTATAAAAAGGAAGAAACATAAATTATATCATATTATATATATAATATCATGAAAATACTCACATCGTAAAAGCGAAGTTTTGCCTATGATCCATATCAACCCTTCGTAAATTTTATATAATGTCCTTTGTCAATGCGAAGGTAAGGTGAGAGATAGGGGTGATTTAAAAATTCATATCCGATAGGTGAAATTGCCCTTCGGCCAAATTGAGCGCCGGCGGGTCACGCGGGCCTGATGAAACATTTACATGTTATTTTGTATGTCGCATTTGCCGATATTGGTTTCAATGTGTATGGGCTTTAGGTTTTATCAATATCGCCATTATATTTACGCTGGACTAGAAAAAAAGACAGATTATTTCAACCGCTTTGTTTACGAATTTAGAAATTATATACGAAAAATGGAAATAACATTATATTATGATATTTTTATGCGAAGCCAAGGGACTTTGGGAAGTGAACATACGAGTATTTTGTCGTAAAAGTAAAGTTTTGCCTATTCCCTTCGTAAATTTTATATAATGTCCTTTGTCATTGAGAGGTGAGGTGAGAGATAGGGGTGATTTAAAAATTCATATTCGATAGGTAAAATTGCCCTCCGGCCAAATTGAGCGCCGGCGGGTCACGCGGGCCTGATGAAACATTCACATGTTATTTTGTATGTCGCATTTGCCGATATTGGTTTCAATGCGTATGGACTTTTATCAATTGATTCATTTTGTTAATGCCGGTCTGGCAAGTAAAAAGAATGTTTTTAGACACGTATATTTGTCATAAAATGCTGTTACAAGATATTTACGCGATGTAAAGATATCTTTTCCCGGGTATCAAATTGCTTATTGTGTTGCTTTTCATTGGATTTTGATATTTCTAGTTAATACGTATAAAATAATACTGTTGGATTGATTTTTTTAACTGTAAAAAGTACATAAAACATGACTTGGAGTGAAAGCGAAGTTTTGCCTATCCTATATCAACCCTTCGTAAATTGTACATAATGTCCCTTTGTCATTGCGAAGGTGAAGTGAGAGATAGGGGTAGTTTAAAAATTAAAATCCGATAGGTGAAATGGCCCTCCTGCCAAATTGAGCACCGTTGCATCACGCGGGCCTGATAAAACTTTTGCATTTTATTTTGTATGTCGCATTTGCCGATATTGGTTTCAATGTGTATGGGCATCAGCTTTTACCAATTTAATCATTTTGTTTACACTGGTCTGGCAAATACAAAAGATTGTTTCAGACACGTATATCTTCTATCTATCTATCTATATATATAAAACAAAGACGGGTTTGTTACAACACTATATCTCGAGATCTGCTGAACCAATTTTCATGGTTATTGATTCGTTGGATTTTTCTCCGCCCCGAATAGCAGAATACATCTTAAAAACAATGAAAACTCGATATGTGTAATGAATACTTAATCATTGACTGTTAGGCGGTACGAAGTTCGCCGGATCAGCTAGTTTATAATAAAATAATCTTAAAAGATATTTATGCGATGCCGAGATGTCCTTCCTGGGTATCAAATTGTTTATTTTGTTGATTTTCATTGGATTTTGATATTTCTAGTTATTTCGTATATCAAAATGCTGTTTTTTTTCTGTTAATTGTAAAAAGGACATAAAACATGATTGAATGAAATCGTAAAAGCGAAATTTTTCCGATGTAAACATATCACTTTGAAAATGTTATTGAATGTCACTGTGGAGGTGGAAGTTGTGAGAAATAGGACTGTTTTAAAAATTAACATCGGATTGGTAATATTGCCCTCTAGCTTAATTGAGCGCCAGAGGATCACACGGTAAGAATGACAAATTTTTCATGTTATTTTACGTGTTGCATTTGTCGATACTGGTTTCAGTGTTTATGTTTATGTGTGTTCTTAATTGAGTCCTTTAATTAAGTGCTGTCCTGGCTGTTAAAGACATAGAATGTTACTACTACTACTACGAGTCCTTTTCGAAAAGATTTTATTTTTTTGAAACCCCGTCGTTTTTTTTTTTTTTTTTTTTTTTTTTTATGTCATAGGACGGCAAACGAGCAAGTGGGTCACCTGATGGGAAGTGATCACCGCTGCCCATGGACAACTGCAACACCAGAGGTGTCACAGGAGCGTTGCCGACCTTTTATTTTTCTCTCCCCAGAGGGGAGAGGGAGATGGGCCTCCGGCTCTCTCACTCACCGAACGAAGCATAGTAGCGGTAAAGCTACTACTCAAACGTCGATTTTCTGTGAGAGTGTGGTACTTCCCCGGACGAGCCGGCCCATTCATGCTACTAGCAAAAGTGATTTTCGCCGGTAGCGAGGCTCTACCACAACTATAAACGTTTTAAAGTTATCAACGACTACACCTTACTGTTGACTTATTAATTCACATCAATTGCATTGGCATACGTTCACATTCACCGCTCACCCTCGTCATCAAAAACAATCGTAAAATAAAACGAGAAGTGGAATTAAAACTGCTCATATCTGAAGCCCCATCGAAGCCGTACCGCGGATCAGTAGAATGCGGAAAAATCGACAAAACATTCCTCTTTTTTTCCACTTATACCGGTTTCCCTTATAATCGGGAAATATTTACGATTCCAGGCATAAATCGAAGTAAAAGCCAGTGTTTGGGAATTTTGTTGACAGGAAAATGAGCGAAAGTCGCTAAGACATTCGAAATACGTTTGAATATCGATGAGTAAAGAGCGTAATAATATTTTTATTTAAATTTATAAGTAGTTTGGGATATATCAAATGAAGATTAGTGTCTAATGTTTTACCGTGTAGAGGTCTGGTGGGTTCAAAACAAAATGTCGTCAAAGACAAGGGATGAACACACGCGTAATTTATTAAAGGGCATTTAAAAAGTCGTAAATCAAAAAGAATGTAACACTAACATTTCCAATCATTTCCATTTAGTATTACGTAATAGTCTTAGTTAATTTTATTCTAACGATAAAGTAAGATTATAGTAATACTTGGCAATGTGATGCTAAATTACTTGTTATTACGTCCATTTTTGTTTTTATTTTCATGTGTTTTGGGGTTTTCGTTTCCAATATTCAATGCCAATATTCTTTACCTTTTGCTTTGTTTTTCTTACAAATTGTAACGACTAAGGAGTCTAGGTAACATTTATCGAATTACAAAGAAGGATCCCCGCCATTATAACAAACCATCAAATTCTATTAGGAAGGTGACGTCATAAAACGTTATTGGCACCAAAAAGTACACGCGATAGTTTGGACTCTGGAGTGCGCGGTGTAGCGCAGGATGGATGGCTTCCGACAAGCTATTTGTTAATCAATTAGATTAGATTCGAATTAGTTTGTTTTCTCTACGCGTTTTTGTTAAATTATGTAACTGGTTAAATATTATCTAATACCTTCTTCGTTCTTTGTAGAAAAACTTTGACACCTGTCAAAGTCACTAGCTGGTTTTTGTTTTTCCTTTTCTTTTTCTTTTTGTAAGTTTGGTAATATTCTTGTCGGTCTGGGCTGGGGTGCCATTTTGGAACGGGTGGCTTGACTGATACCGGTGTGAACAAATTGATGGTTTGTTGTGATTGCCTGTTCAGGAATGGCGGCCCGGGACGTATATTAGTAAATACCCGACGCGTTAGCCACTCGGGAAGATTCGGCTCCCGCTCGGGCGCAAAGAGCAAAGGTATTGGGTCAAGATTTCTGTTTGGGAGATGTACCGAGTATTTTATGTATTTATCTTTATTACACAATCGTAAAAGGCAGACCTAAAAGTGGTGCAGAGAAAAGAACATTTTGAAAGTCGGTACAAATACAAAGTATTTGGTAGTGCTTTACACCGTCGATAAATAAATAATAGACAGCTTGATAAATCTGACACCAGTGTTGGCCACTTACACTTACGAAAAACAAACAAACACCGTCGATGTACTGACCGGTTTTAGAACGTAAATAAGAAAAAATCTAGTAATATTTCTAATCTAGTAACACTAAGGTCAGGTTTAGCAACCCGTCTAAAGACGTATGGCGGAAATTAATTAAGTAGGTTCTATTATGTGGTAATAGCATGCTTTCGTAGCCGATGCCAATGTCCCGAACATAATAACAAGCCATTAAATTCTGTTGACAGAATGACGTCATAAAACATTATTGGCTCTAACAAGTAAACGCGGTAGTCTGGACAAGCGGTATAGTACCACAGGGAGGCATTAAGGGCAGATGGCTTCCGACGGGATCGCTATCTACGAGCTTGAAACTAACGATTCCGGAACGCAGTTAAGGAAATCCAGTTTACTTTTACTGTGAATCATTGTGGGAATCGAGGTAAATAAAAGATGCAGGCCGAGGAAAGCCTATTTCGAATGAATTATAATTCAAAATTAATCGAAATAGCATATTTCGTAATTCTTACAAAATATCCAAAGAAAAAATTTTATAGTTGGCATAGTCCGTTGTATCAAATCAGTAATTTGCTAAAAAAATTACACATAATAGCGTAATACATTATTGTGGTGGAGTGGATATGGAGAAACAAGCAAAAAAGAAGTTCATTAAAAAACAACTGTTTCCCGATTCAAAATCTTTCTTTGTTGGCTTTTTACTCTTTCCTTCATAGATACTTTAGCAGCATACAACTCATTTTAATATGCATTAAAAATACAATCCAAACATATAAAGACAATTAAAGATAATGTAAAAACATAGAGCATTATGCTCGCTACTATACTAAAATTAGTCAATACATTCTGTTTCCTTCGTTCATATTTTATTAGTATTATAGGTATTTTCCCTATGAGTAAAATTCAAACCGCCTTAATTGCTTTTTAAATATTCACACTATTCTACAGCATTGTACCTATATTTTAGTTATTGCTATAATGAAAGTCTCATCAAATAACGTTTCTCATAGGTACCTAATTATTTTTACTAGTCTCGTGACGATATAACTTTTATTTACAAACTATAGTCGTACATACAAAGTGTCTATTTAAATTTCGGACCGTAATTCACAAACTAGAAACAAGTTCAATAAAAGTTATAGCGGTGGCCGAAATAAGTACAATTGCTCTGGAGGTCCCCATTCGAGTTGCTTGAGTGCGACCCTTGATTTTTATCACTACGCTTTGGGAATGAAAAATGTTTGCTCTTTTTGTGATTTGCATAAGATTCGAGCTGGTCGTAGTTTTTTATTTCATTTATAATACCTACCTACATAAGTTCAGGTCAAACTTTCAGTCAGACCAACCTAATACAATAAATGGTCCAACGTGTACGTACAGCGTGAGATTTCCGGTTGTAAGTAACAAAATAAAATCTAAAAATAATAATTGTCTGTTTGACGTCATTGTTATTTTTGCTGACGATAGCAAAGGAGACAATTTTTTTTGTATGGCGAATGGGCCCACCGTAAACGGTAGCGTTTATTGATGAAAAGCATATCGTTTTGTTCCTTATAATCTCTAGATTACAGTGGTATAATAAACCACACCTTATCAAATGGGAGAGCTGAGAAATACAATGATGAAAACATGAATCTCCTAACATACTAAAAACTTATAACAATATTTTATTTTGATAGAAACTCGAAACCGTTTTTGTTAAATTTGATAATCCAACTCCTTAAATATTGAACCGAAAACAAAAAAAAAATATGTTGAAAATCTTTGATATTGATCCCAATCAAATTTCATCACAATTATTTTAATAGTTGAAGTCGGTTTTTATGGTTCTGTAGTAAACAAGGAACCCTTATAGTTTCACCATGTCTGTCTGTCCGTCCGTCTGTCAGGAAAACAATCAGAGTTAAGTCCTAAAACCAACTTATTGAATTATAGCACTTTTTCATAAACCGCAAAAATAACTTTGTCATTCATACAAATACTATGAAAAACAAGTTATCTTTGCTGGCGAAAAATTATAGAGGTTTTTGGCTAATCTAAGCTTGAATGAATGAATGAATGAAAAATTCTTTATTGCACCAAACAAACAATATACACATTCGGAAAACAATAACTTAAAATTGGTACAAAGGCGGACTTATCGCTAAGCGATCTCTTCCAGTCAACCTTAGGGTAGAAGGAAAAAAAAAACACTTGCTTCTACGGAACCTTTCATGGGCGAGCTCAACTCGCACTTGGCGAATTTTAAATCTATTTTTTTAAAAGCCTGGTATTGTGTCCCGCCCGTCCCACTGCTTGAGATATTATCCCGGTGTCTCATGCACCCAAACAAGTCATCCCAGTAAAATTAGATTGATTTGCATCTACTTAATGGCTGACATTTTATATAGATGTTCTGCCGGCTTGCACAGGTCAGAATACAACTCAAAGGTGGCTTGCATTTAAATTCTAATCCATAACCTTCCAATAGCTGTCCGTTTCAATTGGTGCGATCAACCCACGGACACTTTAGTCCCGGGAAATTGAAAGATCGCCACGTCGGTTCGTGATCTGAATACGAATTTATTTTGGGTTCCCTGGCCAAATCGGTGCTTTAAAACTTGATGATATTTTTCGTCGAGTTGTGATGCGTCGGTTTGGCAAGCCCTTTTGAAAGTACATATTTATTTATGCATTTACGAAAACTTAGTCTACTATTTATTACAGACGTCAACCTACTGTAACACAATTGTACTTAAATACGTTATTCCTCTCTTCTCTTGCCAACTTGGAGAGTGTAGGCCAAATTCTCTGATCTGGATAATATATCTGGTAGTACCGAGAGGGTCATGCTCCTGCAGTGGCGACTAAAGAAGACCTGATGACGACGATGACAGGGACGTTATTCTGTATACGTAGTATGCTCGTGTATTTGTTAACAGTAACGAATTTCCTGCATAGCGACTTTGGTGAATTTACACAATCTGCATTTAAAATATCGATGGTACTGACAACTTTATTAATAGTATGCAGCGCGCGTGTCAAAGGTCCTTTATTTAACAAAATGGTCCGCACACCAGCAGGCATGGCTTTCGCAAGCACTCCACAATCCACATAACTATTTGGGACGCAAAAGCTACGGGATACTAATTTTGATACCTCTGCATTTTGTGTTTTGCCTCGCCACCTTACCCAAAACGAATAAAGTGGGATATTTTGTAAGTATTTTTTATGCATTTACAATGCTATTTTGAAATACTCTTTAAATAAAATAAGGCCTAACTGGTAAGTCATTAATCGAACAAAGAGTAAAGACTGCTGGTACGAATCCTGCCGGCGTGGAATTTTTTCTCATATTTTATTTCTTAATTTATTAGAAAGTGGGACACATTAATGGGGTACAATAGATAAAATCAAAAGACTAAAAAATATTTAAAAAACAATGGCTTAAGGTAGCCCACTAAATAAAACTATAGCAACTTCTGTAATGAGGCCTTAAACGCAATCAATGTTTGTTTGTTACGCTTTCACGCCCTATCTACTGAACCGATCATCATGAAATCTTGCATATATATCATGCAGGCGAAGCTGCGGGTAAAAGCTAGTATTTAATATAGCTGTTGAACAAAGTTCTCACGCAACCCTTAAATAGTCGTGTTGCCTTTTGTATCAAAACCTTACAAGCTAAGAAAGTGTGATTTATTTTAGATCTCAAAGACTTGGATTGACAGGGTATTTCTGTCAGTTATCTATAGCGTATAAATTGACTTAGCCCGTCAATATGAACAACTTTTCCTATAGGATCGATGCTGGAAAAGTCAAGAAAGGTCTTCCTATGGCACAACGAAAAAATGCATGCATAAAAATAATTATTGTCAAACTGCAATTAAACTGCTTCGTGTATTTCAACCATCAGACATTTATGCCCCAATCAGGCGTGTAGCTATTAACCTGTCGATTGTAATCTCACTGCACTGCAATATTGTACGTAATTGACAGCCTGATGGCTGATACTCATAATTTATATCAGCAAACTTGATATGAGTATTATTCACTGTAGTTTTAAATTCATGTTACATGCGCTGAAGCTTATTTTTCTGAATGAAAATTTAGTCTGCATGTTGGCAATGTTGGCATGGGTGATTACTTTACGTAAGAAGGAGAGACGGATCATATACATACTATGTTGTCGGCTGACTATAGTAATGAGTTATCTATGTAACGTACATACAAACGAAGACTTTTTTCTAGCGAAAGAAAACATCGTGAATCTTATGTATAACAAACGGGTCACTCCCGTGCTATTTTATCGGGATTGCCGACTGTAGTTTTTGACTCGTGAGGAACCCATTTTCAAGGCGAGTGCGGGACGCGCGACGGATGGTCCCGAACTGGCGAGTCCGAAACTTTATCTCACGTTAGTTTCAATGATATAATCGTGCATCTTCTTCTTCGTCGCGAATATTCTTGGTTGCATCCTTAACTGTGATATGACGGAGCCCATACACCGCTTTACGAGAGCATTCATGGTTTAAGGCCGCACACTAGGCACAGTAGCGACACCAATCATTTTATTCTTGTGCTTGCGTGCGTGCTTCTAGTGCTTATATGATTTATATCCTTGAATTTCTTTCTATTTGTAAAGTATTAGGAATAAAATGATTGGCGTCGCTACTGTGCCTAGGGTACCCCCTATTTGATGAAAATTTTACGGACTGCTGCAATCCTTTCCTGACGCATACCCTAGTGTAGGAAAATTCTTTAGTGAATGAAATAATAATAATAGCCTCTATATTTTCTATGAATATTTACCCACTAAAATTCATAACGATATTAATTTCTATACTTATCAGGATAAAATTTATAGAATCCCCTCTAGGGCTCCAATTTCTTCCATTTTTTTGCTGTCCATTACTTTCTCTATTCAATCATTTCCTGCTACACTTTATTTTTCATCCACGTAGTTTTCCTAAATTTCTTTTCCCGGGGATAAGGATAATTCTACAGAATATGATTGCTTTACCTTAAACGTGGCACAATTAAAAATACAACAGTTGAAAAAAATAAATAAACTTGAAATAAATGAGCAAAATAAAAAAAGGAAGTGTCCAAATTAAAACAAAAGATTAGTATTTTTATATCATCATCATCATCAGGTCTTTGTTAGTCTCCACTGCAGGAGCACGACCCTCTCTGTACTACCAGAGCCATAGGTATTAGCCAGAGCAGTCAGAGTATTTGGCCTACACTCTCCACCGGCCAGACTGGTTGGAGAGGTCTTTTTATATCGTCGTACTCGTATTATACGAACTTTAATAAAAGTATAAGAACGTGCTGAACTAATCTCGTAAGTAGAAAAGCAATTGTCGTAAACTCTTCTTATTCCGTTAGTGAAACGTATCGTTATTCTAGAAACGCTAGTGCGATCGTGGAATTCACGCTACGCTATATGTCATTCTTATCTAAACACAGATAGCTCGAGCATAAGACTTGGATTGATAGCGCGCAAGCTGTAAGTTAGCGGATTTACAGGGTGCAAGCTAAATAGACTATACTCTATAGATAGCCGTGTATTTAATTGTAATAAATATATTCCGACTTATTTGTTACAAGCTTAACACTTACACCTAGGTCTATATATGATTACGAGAGTGGATCATATGAACTTTAATCAAATTATAAGAACGTGTTGAAGTAATCTCGTAAGTAGAAAAGCAATTGTCGTAAACACTCATTCCGTTAGTGAAACGTACCTGAATTCTAGAAACGCCAGTGCAATCGTGGAATATGTACGCTACGCTATATGTCATTCTTATCTTGACACGGATAGCTTGAGCATAAGACTTGTATTGATAGCGCGCTAGCTGTAAGTTAGCGGATTTACAGGTTGAAAGCTAAATAAATAAATATTTACGGACAAATCACACAGATTGAGCTAGCCCCAAAGTAAGTTCTTAAGTAAGACTTATGTTATTGGATACTAACTCAACGATACTATATTTCATAACAAATACATATATAGATAAACATCCAAGACCCAGGTCAATCTAAAAAAGATCATTTTTCATTTTGACCTGACCCGGGACCATCCGTGTCACTGACCGGCATGTTGACCGCTGCGCCACAGAGCTCGTCTATAAATAGAACATACTATAGACATAGCCATGTATTTAATAGTAATAAATTGACATTAACATCTAGGTCTTTATATTGTTACGAGAGTGAATCATACGAACTTTAATCAAATTATAAGAACGTGTTGAAGTAATCTCGTAAGTAGAAAAGCAACCGTCGTAAACTCACATTCCGTTAGTGAAACATATCGTAATTCTAGAAACGCCAGTGCAATCATGGAATGAACGCTACGCTATTTGTCATTCTTATCTTAACAAGAATAGCTCGTATAAGACTTAGATTGATAGCGCGCAAGCTGTAAGTAAGCGGATTTACAGGGTGAAAGCTAAATAGAACATACTCTATACATTGTCATTTATTTGAACTTTGAACTTTCGTGGTAAATTATACACCCTTTTTTATCAGTACATAGACTTTAAGGGGTGACTCAGCCCATCAATATGAACAACTTTAGATATGGGCCAATGCAGGTAAAGCAAAAAAAAATTTTTTTGACATTATCATACAAAAGTGTCCAGCTGATTGGACCAAATGTATGGAAAAGGTAAAATTAGTTTTGAATTTTCAACATTGGTCTCATCACAAAAATTGTAGTTGATGGGCTGAGTCACCTCTTTAAGTTTGTGCATTGAATTCTAATTTTTTTTTCTTAGCTATTTGTGTCCCACTGCTGGGCAAAAGCCTCCCCCTCCGTTTTCCACCTTGTCCTATCCAGCGCCGTAACCTGCCACTCATGGTCGAACGCACATAAGTCATCCTTCCATCTAACCCTCGGCTTCCCTCTGTGCCGCCTTCCATCAGTCAATCAGTATATGTATTAAAAATGTAATAAATAAAGGATTAAGTAGCTTTTTACTCGATTCACAGATTCAAGGCTGGATGGTGCAAATGCTCTTCAGATTTTTAATTCTGCGATGACCGCAAATGCTGGCCTGAAATCATGAATAATGTCAATACACGATGAAGTTGGCAACCCATCATTCCCATTAAGTATTTTGATTCCGATGTACACCTAGACTTATTTATTACAGCTTCAGGCTTTGTTTACTCCGTAAGACGTGATTAAATGCGTGCGGAGCAATCCTTAAAACGTGAACCAAAACTGTAACAATTTTTTTTTAAATTCTCTAAATTGTGATCCTTAGAAAGAAAAAACTATTCAGCTACTTACGGCAACTTGGATAGATAGATAGATATTCTGACAAAGATGCCGTAAGGCTGTAACAATATGCCTTTACATTGTAGATGCTACTTGACAGAATTTATGTATGTTAAACATAAAATAAAATGTGAAATCATAGAAGAGTCACATAATTTTATTTACAATACAAACAGGCGTATTCTCAGAAACCCTCGCTAGATCGTAACTCTCACTACCCAAGAGCTCGTATATCATCTGGAGAGGCCCATAAAAGGAAAAATACGTTTAGTGCCAGCTAATAGTTTTAAAAGATACGGGAAGGAAACAAGGAGGAATGTTTATATTTATTACTCATTTATCCTTTGTGCTATTCATTTTAAGTGGACTTATTATCAATAAAATATTTATTGATAACGTTATCAATAAATATTTTAGGCGGTAGATTTTGCAGTTCTTATAAAATACTAGACAAATGTCAACTTAGTCTCCCTGCGACCACGAACACTGTAAAGTGCTCGAAACGTTAGGTGTATAAATAATGTAATAAACGCGATAAAAACCGTATTAAAATAATTTTATTTAAAAAATATAGTTCCTTTTATCTAAACGTGTTTCCGGTTGCATCTTCAGCTGAATTGCTTCACAGCCCGGGGTTTACAACAAAACTCTGACTGTGTGATATAACTGCTAAGAAAAAAGGCGCAACAAAATAAACTTTGTAAAAAAGTTGATCAAACGGAGTGCCTTTACAATTCACCGAACGTTTGTAACGTCGAACAAAGCATTCACAGATCAACTGTTGAGACTAACACAATGTTAACTTTTTGATTGGTTCCCAGATACTGTGGATCACTTTAGTTTGAACTGTCATCACAATAAACTAGCTCGTGCCGTAAAAGCGACGCTTCAATAAAGCATTTACTTTTCCATACAAATTACCTATCTAGAAATGACAATTTTCTTGAGTTCTCAGACTGCTGTAAATCTGTGAGTCTCTTGTCGTGGTCCTATAGAAAAAGTTACTATTATGTTCACTACGGGACTTACCGCGATTATTTTTGAGTTCTGTCTGATATTTCGACAACATTGCAGCTGCCAACATTGCCAGCAACAAAGTTTTCACAGATCAACTCAGTCCCAACGAAGTCCCAGATGATAAAGTTATTTGTTTGGACACGATAAAATGGCTAGGACTATGCGGCACGCGGCACGTTACCAAGCCTTTGACACTCCGGGTGAGAATACAAATCTAATGACACCTTACACTTAAAAATTGGTCAAGCATAAGCTGCTTAGGCTACAGGAGGCTGCAATGGAACAGACACACTTATATATGTACATCACACTTCAAAATCGGTCGAGCCGTTTAGGCTGCAGAAAGTAAAAATGGGATGTGATACGCACGAAAAACTTTACCCTTCTTAATGGTGGGTTAGTATAATATTTAATCATGCATTAAATTAATATTGAAAAGGGATAAGTACATTCAAAGTGATGGGTACTGATATTATGATAAGTAATAATCGAACCACACAAGGTCAATATATAAAAATAGATAAGTCCAAAAAGTGATTAAATGTCACAAAACGTATACCTATATCACAACAATTCTTTAGTCTTACAAAATTCAAATGTCAAAATCCAACAACGCTGTTATTTTTAAACGTAATTGATGAACTCAGTCTAAATAGCAGTCTCATAGCCAGCTAACAACAATGTAAAGGTTACTGCGCTATCAATCTTTATTTGGAAGGTCAGAACATTTCGCTACGGCCTAAGTGGATTGTACCACCTGGAACAGCCCAAGATTTCCAGTCAATGCCTCCTTAAGCTTATATAATCCCGTTGGATGTTCAGTGGAGTATCAACATAACAACACAAAAAATAGAAAAGTAAAGCTAGATAATCTATTTCGTTCATATAAAGACGCTAATGGCAAACATTTTAATTTCGGAATGAAAATTGCTTTCAGTCAAATATACAAAATACTTTTAAGTCTAGACTAGAAACTCTTTTTAAACAATTCTAAGAAAGATAGGTAATTCCAGCACAAACACGCAACTCCATTGTTATTTGTACCAATATTGTTCAAAATATACCTATTCTAATAAATATATTATAAAGAGGAAAGATTTGAAAGCTTGTTTGTTTGCACTGAATAAGCTCTGAAACTATTGAAGCGATTTTGTAAAATTCTTTCATCTATAGAAAGCAAATTTATGTGTGGGAGACACAGACTGTAATTTACGCGGACGAAGTCACCATAAAATTCACCTTAACGCTAAGATTTTTTCTCAGCATTAAGGTGAATGCACTCCGGAAGGCATTTTGGACACCCAGCAGACCTTTGCTAACTCTGACGGCCCCGGAACTCTGTATTGAACATAGAAGTAGGAATACAAGACGATTTTTTTTTAATCTATGGTATTGAAGGTATGTTTTTCTCATAGACACATAGAGCATTATTTTTGCACTCCAATTGTTTCGAGCTTAAATGGCGGTACGAGCCAATTTCAGCTCAATCGATAGTCGATGTTTAAGTCGACGCTTTATAGATTCGATACGAGACGATGGGTACTCACGATACACGTAGCGACAAATTAAACGGCCCGTCTGTTTGCTTTTACAAATACATCCCTTATTATCTCAGTCTTAAGAAGTCCACTGTTGGACATAGGCCTCCCCCAAGGATTTTCACCACGCTTGGCAGACGGGTTGGTGACTGCAGTTTTTTTTAGCTTATCTTGGTTCCGACGATATATCACTTAACTAGTTTAGGTTTCATTTAAACATCCAGGAATATCTATATTTACACTATCATTTGTAAATGTCATCCTGAAAGTAAATTAATATTGGTAGTATCTGCCAGATATTTATCTTCTTTTACATTTGTAAAAGCGAAATGGATAAAACGAAGGCACTGCATGGGCGATGCACTTTCTACATATATTTCCATTTCATAAAGGTTAAAGACGGAATATGGTTTTCTTTGTCAATATACATAGCACAGTAAGCTGTAAACTAGTGTCGTAGGACACTAACTCAACGATACTTTATTTTATAATAGAGGGCCCCTTAAATATTTATTTTATTCAGTTTTTAATTACATACAACAAACATGATTATTTGCGCTATTTGGATTATAGTCTAATTTTGTATACTGATGGTACGAAACCCTTCATATGCGAGTCTGACTTGCACTTGACCGATATTTCAACATGTGTGACCTAAGGGTCAATTCACACCGAGACGCGACGCGACGCGACGATACTCAAAGAGGCCAATGATTTCGCGCTGCGCCGCGCGTCGTTGCGAGACGCATCGCAACGTCGCGAGGCGCATCTTAAAATCGTAGCAGGACGACGCCTCGCTGCGCTGCACCGCGAGACGCAGAACCGCTCTTGCACGCCGCGCGTCCGGCGATGCACCGCTGCGTCACGATTCGTCGCGCTACGCCGCGAGGCACCTCGAGGCGCAGTGCTGCGTGGTGCAACGTAATCTGAATTCTCACAATGTAATGTGTATCTTTTCGTGTAGTGAATAAAGTATATTCTGAGTCGCTCTATGAAAAATGTGCGCGCAGCGTCGCGCCGCGTCACGTCTCGGTGTGAACTGACCCTAATGTTCGCTTTAAGAACATTACAGCTTTTTCGTGACAAGGATCAAACATAAATTTTCGTATTTTCCTATTAAGGATACAAGGAAAAAAGTATTAAATTAATACTACGTAATGAGATGAATTAGATAAACATTTGCAAGCATAACAAGTCTAAGTGTTCAAATTAAGTACCTACATGTTAAAACTCCGTTTCATTAGACCCGGAAAATCTCCGTGAATTTCAAATAAAGGATGAATTTTTAAGATTAATCAACGGTGCGCTGGCATTTTGCCGCTGGAATACTTCCATTAGCGCTGTTAATTATAAAAATTTGCTCCATATTTCACGGGCGGTGACGAAATTCAATTTGATGACGTCATTTATTACCTAGGCAAGCCACAGTTATTTATTAAAGGTTACTAATTTATGTGTTGATGCCGCTAAAGTAGTTCAGTTTTTAGTTAAAAATGACATATTTTGCTTAATGTTTTCTTATGTTTTCGCGATTGTTACACATTTAAATAAAATTATTTTAATACGGTTTTTATCGCGTTTATATAGGCGCTCAACGAAGTCTGCAGTCTGTGAACATGCCCTAGACAAACCCAACCATTATATGCGTTTTGATAATCCTCAAGTCCTTGCAAAAGAAAACAGATACATTCCAAGAATGCTTCGTGAGGCTATTGAAATTAAAAAACATCCTAATTTCAATAGAGAGGATGGTTGGCAGTTACCACCAGCTTGGGATCCAGTCATCAATTTAATCAAATCTCAAGCTAAGCAGAAGACTGCAAGACCTTCAGACACCGTGAGCCAATACTGCGTACATCCGGAACGTTATCAATAAATATTTTAGGCGGTAGATTTTGCAGTTCTTATAAAATACTAGACAAATGTCAACTTAGTCTACCTGCGACCACGAACACTGTAAAGTGCCCGAAACGTTAGGTGTATAAATAATGCAATAAACGCGATAAAAACCGTATTAAAATAATTTTATTTAGGCATATTTTGCTCCCATGCTTTAATAAATTTGTCTGCTAAGATAATGACCATCCCAGGAAACCATGAAGTTTGATGAAATATTTGTTCGAGAATTTCACAATCTGTTCAAAACATAGAAATAGTTTCAAGATACTGATACTTGTAAACTGCTAAATTTAATTAAGGCACCTGAAATGATAAATGAAAGGTTGAACCTAAGCCTTTTGAAGTTAAAGAACAAATAAAAGGCAGATCAAGATAAGAATTGTGATCTTGGTATATGTACGTAATAGCCGCTAGCGAAATATGTCAATCGTTTGCAATAACTAGCTTCCCCGCTTGCCCTTTACTATACTTGAATTAAACAGTATCTATTTAAATTAATATTATTTTATGAAACCTCAGACTCTTCTTGCTTCTACGCACGGCTTTGCTTGCTTTTAATTCAAACTTTTAGGTGGTAATTATTCGAAAATCCTTTCTGAGCGAATGCCTACGTTATCTGCGTACAAAATTTCAGCGCAGCAAGAAGCCATAACCGATGATGAGCTGATTGTGGTAAATGGTGTCAGCTTTCCACTAAAATAAGAGTGAATTCTGTCCTAAAACTGCTTTAAGAGCTTGTAAATGCAATCAATATGGAAGTAATAACATTCCAAAAATCCAAATAAATAATAAACGAAAAGATAATATTAATGCAATCAACAAAGTAAGCAAATTAGTAAACGAGTGCGATAGTAAAAATATAATTTTCAAAAGAGCCTCCTCCCTTTGATAGCCTCTGCAAACTGGTGTAAAAGCATTTCAAATTTACTCAAAACATCAAAATAAAATATTTTAGTCTAACAGACAAAGGCAGTCGACGCGCCATTCCCCGCAAATAACAAAAGGTGCCACCTTTTCACAAATAAACTTATCTCCACTTTATTTCAGTCACTTCAGATTGTGAATGCTCTCCGTCTATAAAAATATAGTTTTCACAATTTAAATGCCAAATTACATGTCGTCTCTGAACAAGTTTAGCAGTTTGGTTGGCTATGTTTTCATCATAGTAATTGACAGTCATCGGCGAAATTTCACTTTATGGTTTTTGTTTTTTCAAATTTAAATTAAAAATGTTTGTTTAACATAGATTTCTTTAACACCTATTAATTGTCATATTCAACAACTTTTACAACGGTACTTATGGCTAAGTTTATGCCGCTTCCAAAGTGGTGTGCAGAAGAAGCGGCAACAAACTACACAGCGCATTTTCTCCAAGCAACGTCACTCACAATTTTTAACCTTCCTTTCTTCTTTTTCTTTAGCTTTATTCAGTTGGCAGTTATATTCAGTTTCTGAACAAGTTAATCAGTTTGATCTCAGTTCATGTTTTCATCATCATGTTCCCGGTAAATGACAGCTGTCAGCAAAACAGAGATCTCTGATTTCCTTTTTGTTTGTAAAAACTAACTCAGTATAAATAACTTTCGTTTGTAAATGCTTTTATACTACAGTTCGATTTAACAACAACGTTTCAGAAAACCATTTAGAAACAGTTCGCGCCTTTCACGACAAACATTGAGAGATAGCAGCTTGTCGTGCGGCAAGTAAATGAACTTGTTAACAAAGTGCTGTTAAGTTTGAACAAGTATTGCAGGCGAGAAATAGAAACATTCAACTGATAAAATAAACAGCGATACAGATTTACAAAAGTTTATCTCGTAGCAAGTACTCATGTAGGCTAAGGATAAGATGACTCAGTTAGCGTATGCTTTATTAGCACTTAGGCATGTTAAGCAATCCTGGGCGTGGTCCCCACTGGGATGGGTACGCATATATTCGTATGCCACTTGTGGTCACCCATCTCAGTAGAGACCATGCCGAGGATTGCTTCACATACTAAGATTCTTCCTTGCTTCGGAAAAGCAGTTCTTCTTCGCTGACATTACTTATGGAAGGGATTATTTTATGTCAAATGCCGAATGTCAAACTAAAATTTGATGCGGTCTAAATGAATTTATTTTACGGCGATTTTGGTAAACCAGCAATTTTACTTTTTATTTAAAGTAACGGTCTCTGTCAAAGCATTCAAGGTGTTTTTGAGGTAAGATAAATTTTAAAATGTGCTACTTGAATTTACTTTAAAGAAATCTCAAATTGCTTTGAATTATTGATATAATGATAAAATAATAATTGAAAAAGATTCAAAAACACCCTGTATTATAGACACTGAACAATTATTCCTTCGAAACATTATTTTTTATCTGCTAATATAGTAACTATAAAAATTAAAATATTGAATTTTATTTAAATGCGTTTATGTATTATTATTGTTAGATATAGATTATGATATCTAAGATAAAATTATAGCATAGTACGAGTACCGTTGTAAACTGCTCAAGAATATTCTAGTTATAAGTAAGTACGTACCGGGAAAACACAACTGATCCCCTCGGCGGCTGGCAATCGACTGAGCACTAGTGAGGCGTAAAATCCTTGCAATCTGCTCCTACCCTCATTCCAGCATTCATTGCCTTCAATATTCCGTTGAATGCGTTCGTGCGAACACGCTTTCCTATTCAAGCTACTGCTCAGCAGCTTTATTAGCCGGCTCTAGGTCGTCACGTACTTTGGTCCATAGATCGTAGATCTTTAGATCCGCCCGTTTGTGTCGCAAAAAATCTGTAAGATTTTAGAGCTTCGTATCAATATATGTTCCCGTATCAGTATGTGTGGTTCCCGGCAGAGTAGAATAGGACCACTCCAAGTCTTCCCGTGGATGTCGTAGAAGGCAACTTAGGAAATACTAGCTAAACTAAGCTTATGAACATCAAAGAGACCTCTTCAACTCGTCTGACCAGCGTGGAGAGTGTAAGCCAAATCCTCTGACTGCTCTGACTAATTATGGCTGTAGCAGTACAGAGAGGGTCATGCTCCTGCAGTGGAGACTAAAAAAGACCTGATGATGATGATGATGATGATCAATATATGAAGGAAGTCTTTAGTTTCGCCATACCCGTCTGTCTTTCTGTCTATCTGCGGTTTTACTATCCCCAGAGACTATAAATTAGAAAGCTATAATTTGTCAGGGGTATATATATAGGTATATAGCATTAATCACGCCGACCAAGTGGTAAAATGAAATTAATAAAATATGTTAGTATATTTTTCCCAATATATAAAGGTCACTTTTTATCGTCAATCGTTTATTATGGCATGTCAATTTAATTCATTTATTCACAACATGACATTGTATTCGAATATAATCTTAGACTAACTGGATCTAGTCTAGGTCTAGTCGTTGGGTTGATCTTTGGGAAATAATGTCAGTGTCTTAACCACCATTTTTATATTCAAAGATACGTTTGTGATATACCTAAGTGCTTATTCTTGTAGTAGTTAAATGTCCCCACCCCCTGCAAGCTAAATGGTTGTTTAAGAATACGTGAAAAAAAGGGCAGTAGCAAATATATAACGGAGTCAAGCTTATCACGGCCAAGATGGGTTCACAAGTCAAATAGTTCCATAGTTGTACTTCATTTTATAAGTCAAACACTCAGAACAAGTCGAACAACTTAAAAAATAACGTGCAACGACGAAACTCTACACTGCTCATGCCATAACATGCACTTGGCCGGTGTTTTGTATTTTATTTTTTTGTTTTACTCATTGAAATCAAAATTTTATTGAAGAGCTTTATAAAGCTCTTCAATAAATCTGCACGTACTCCAATCATTCCTATCTAGCTTATTTTATTTTTATTCTCAGCTCCAGTCGCTGTAAAGTTTAATAAAATGTTGAGCACGAATAAATATCGAATATAAATAAAATCCTTTGAAGGCGAGAATGCTTTGTACACAATAAAATTTAAGAACAATTTTATGTTACTCTTTATGTTTGAGATAAATAACATCCATTTCAGAGGAGAATGTGAGATATAAATATGAAGAAACACAGATGTCAATATTTATCCAGTTTTGAATGAATCTAAATTTAAAAACAAAAACACGAATGAAGAGTAAAATGTAATAACACTAGAATATTTTAACTTACTGATAGAATGTTTATTACCTACCAATTTATTACAATATTTCTATTAAATTTGTATTACATATTTTCTAGTTAATTGATTACGAGAATAACTTAATATGTCATCCGATTTACATAGGTAAGGATAAAATTAAATCCCAGGTCATTCGTGTTCAAGTAATTGAGTTTAGATATAATCTCAAAATTGGATCTGAACAAAAATGTAAATACATTCATTGCAAGTTATCTTGCAATCCTGTAATTGCAATACTATGTTATAAGTACTTCCATACTTAATATTATGCTCTTAAAACCAATATTAATAAATAATAGAAAACCACTGTGATTTAAATTATCATTTCTGTCATAATTATCAAATTATTTCATCCAATTTAAATCAGAGTCGCAACGTACAGTATCATTAATCGGAGAATATTGTTACTCTGCGAACAACAACCAATTTCCAAGAAAAAATTGTACTGGATGTCATATATTTTGTAAAGAGGCAAAATTAAGCCAGTTGCTATACATTATTACAAGCTTTTTTCCATAAAAGATAAAAATCAATATAAAAGCGTTTATTAATAAAATAGGCCCTTGTAGTCACCTTTTCAAGTCACGTCACATTTAAAATTATCGTATAACTTAATATTATGGATTCTATTAATTATTGTTTAAAAGCTACCGATTACTAGCTTTTTGGAACAGACAATTACAGAGAAAAAACGCCCAAAGAAATTCTTTTTCAACAAGTAGTACAGTTACGGTAATATATTATTACCCGTTCAACTCCTAGTGGACCAAAATCGGCCCAAACATTGTTTTCCAATCAGCACGAATTGGGTATCCATGCGTTGATTGACAATCCATTCATTAGTGTTTTAAATCTTACTATGCTTTTTGAAAGCGCTGCTGGGGGTTTTTTTTTATTTTCCTGGTTACAAAACTACTTGTACAACATTATAAAGAATTAAAGATTGTTGTGCCTCCTGCGAATTATGATATGTATATCCCACGTCTTTGCTGCTGATGTGTTGCTCTGAACTTGAGAACAGAGAGAACAGGGTGATTTTTTCCTTTTAAACACCTCTTCTTTCTCTTACGAGCAAGACTTATTGAGGAATTCTCGAGTTTATTGGAAATACCCCGCAAATTTCCGAGAGAAAGGGCTCTAAGAGAAGCAATATTGCTGCTCACGGCTGTCTTCAACACGTCAGCAAGATTCTTCTTGGCTGCTTAATAAATCTGACACCAACGAAAAACTTGCACATCCGAAAAACAACGAATGCCTTAAAACTCTTAAATCGCTGAAAAAGAAAATGTAGGAGCTATTTTAAGGTAACTTACCAACATGCCTAAAAAGCGACTCCTTGGTACATAACCTATGTTGCCAGATTTGGTTACGGGTCAAGTAACAAAAGTACACGTTACAGGTTTGCCAAAGAGCAATGGAGCGCAGTATATTAGGTATAACAGGATGGACCGTGTCAGAAATACTACGCTCCGATTCATTACTGTACGGGATGGAAAAGGCTTTTGTCCAGAGGAACCCAAAAAGCTAGAAAAAAATGTGGATTTGTTCTTGTATATAATTAGAGCGACATCCTCCCTCCGACATCATGGACGTTAACGTCACAATATGAAAGATCATTAGTGGTATTGTCGACCGTAATTGTCGTAATTTCGACCATAATGCCAGTAACGACCAATTTCGTCCTTTGACAAAGTTGCGTGTCCGTTGTTTCAGGAAACGGGTCTGTTGTATACATACAAAAATAGACGTGTGCTTAGGAACCACAGTGTTATTGTAGAAACTATGACATAAACTGGCTTTCGCCCGCGACTCCACTCGCGTTTATGTTGATACCTCGGGTGTTGTAATTTTTCTCCGGGATAAATAAATATAGGGGCAAATCACACTATTGCTAGCTCCACAGTAAGTTGTGAACTTATGTCATAGGATACTGTGTAACTCAACGATACTATATTTTATAACTTATTCTTATGTAGACATTCTTAGATAGTGTGAGACATATGATTCCTGAATGCAGCAGTACAGCCAGCGCCCCTACCGGATTTGACATACACTATCGTCTACTCGGGTTCGACTAGCCGCCATTATGAAGATACCCAATTTACTGTACTTATTTACAATAAAGAAGTGCCATAGATAGAAGTAAATTTATCATTGTGTATACCCACACTATGTTACACTGGCGACGAGAAAGTGGAGTACAGTGAAAGTGCATTATAACATCAAGTTTCAAAAGGAAACGCGTGGACATAACCTCGCTAAGTGCGTAATTTTTTTTCCCAAGTGTATCCATACAACCTTATTTCTTTCAATCCAGGGGCTTCCTGTCCTGTGATGATAGCCCGCTTCACAACATTCCTTCTCCCATCAAAATTATACAATGGAGCAATTGTCACAGGTACTAACACAAATGATGGAAACCATGCGTGGCCTACAGGCACAATAAGTGAATTTACAACAAGCTTTACTAAATCAAGGAACGAGCAAAATAAGTGGCATTACATTGCATCCATATGATGAGATTAACGAATCGTTTCCCAGCTATTTACAAAGATTACAAAACTACATAACATTGAAAGGGGTCAGTGATCCTTCAACAAAAGTACAGATTTTTCTGAATTGCATTGGACCTAAGTACTATCAGGTTCTGAAAAACATCACTGCACCAGAAACACCGGAGTCCAAATCCTATGATGATTTAATTAAAGAATTAGGTAACCACATTTCCCCAGAACCGGGGGAAGTTGCACAACAACACAAATTTTGCCTTCGGGCGCAACATGAGTGTGAAAGCATCTCTAATTATGTAGCTGCACTGAAAGAAATTGGTGGTAAATGCAATTTCCCCTGTAATAATTGCAAAAGTTCAACTTTTGAGACTCACCTACGAGTTCAATTTATCAGAACCCTGCGGAATACAGAGATCAAGGAGAGGTTATTACTGGAATCACCCAAAACCAAATTTGAAGAGATTATGAAAATCGCTATGGCGATTGAAACATCAAAATCTGAAACTAAAGAAATGGGAAAAGAAATACAAATAAATAAAATATCTGCCAGTACATATAATAAGAATACAAGAAAGTACAACAAGACTACAAGTACAAATGATAAAAAGGAACAAGACATACAATGTTTCCGATGCGGAAAAGATAACCATATAGCAAGTAAGTGTAAAATCAAACACAAATTATTCTGCAAGAACTGTAAACTGAAGGGACATCTACAGTCAGTCTGCTTCAAAGATCAAAAACAGCTACAGCTGGAAGAAGATTTATCAGCATCTGAAAATGAAGAAGAAATATATGAGATTCACAAAATTCCTATTGATAATAATACACAAACAGATAAATTCAACATTACACTACAATTGAATGTAAAGTCACTTACCTTGGAATTGGATACTGGAGCTGCAGTTACTACATGTTCTACAGAATATTTTAAGAAAAACTTTGGCAACTTGAAACTGCAAAAGACAGTTGTTAAATTGAGAACATACACAGGTGAAATAATACAGCCAAGAGGAACAGTGGAGCTAAATGTAAAATATAAAAATAAAGAAATACAAGGAAGAATCTTTATAATTGATAAGAAGGTTGACCCTGTTGTTGGAAGAGAATGGATTAGACACCTAAACCTACAATTTGATATAAATTCTATTAATAAAGAAGAAAATGATATTACAGAAGAAGAATTTAAAGAAAATTTACAGAAATTAATAGAAGAATTTAAAAACTTATTTACAGAAGAAATTGGAAAAATAAAAGATTATCAAGCTACATTCAAATTAAAAGAAGGAGCAACACCCACATTTTTGAAACCACGCCCAGTGCCATTCGCACTCAGAACTCAGGTGGAGAAAGAGATTGACAGATTAGAAGCTGCAGGAAAATGGAAAGATACGATTGTGTGCAGACTATAGAGCTACACTAAACAAAAATTTGGAGAATGATAATTACCCAATACCAAGAATTGAAGAAATATTTGCCAAACTTAGTGGTGGGAAATACTTTTGCACACTGGACATAAATCATGCCTACTTACACCTGACAACCGATGAAAACACATCAGAGATGCAAGCGATAAGTACATGCAAAGGAACCTACAAAGTGAGAAGACTAATGTTTGGTGTAAAGGTGGCACCAAATGTTTGGCAAAGATATATGGACCAAACCCTACAGGGAATGGAAGGTACAGCATGTTTTTTTGACGATATAGCTGTACAAGGAAAAACATACATACAGCTATTACAAAGAATCAGAGAAATATTTCAAAAATTACAAAACTGTGGATTACGCCTCAATAGAAAGAAATGCCAGTTTTTCCAAAAATCCGTTCAATATCTAGGCCATACTATAAATGAAAGAGGATTACATCCTACAGTAGACAAAGTAAGGGACATCCAAAACAGTCCAAGACCCACCGATGTCTCATCACTTCGCACCTTCTTAGGAATGGTAAATTATTACCAGCAATTCATACCCAACTTGGCAACTAAGCTTAATCCCCTATACAAGCTACTACAGAAAGATACTAAATTCATATGGACCAAAGAATGCCAGAAAGCATTTCACGAGTTAAAGGAAGAAATCTGCGGAGATAAAATACTTACACCATTTCAAACTAACTTACCAGTCACACTGGCCACCGACGCATCACCAACGGGATTTGGAGCTGTGTTATCACACATTTTTCCAGATAAGACTGAGAGACCCATAGCATTTGCATCAAGATCCTTGACAAAAGCCGAAAAAGGTTACAGCCAGTTGGACAAGGAAGCAGCAGCCTTAATATGGGGTTTGAAGAAATTCTTTCAATACTGTTATGGAAGGAAAATTACTTTGATTATTGATAATCAACCTTTAGCTAGAATTTTACACCCTGAAAAAACTACACCAGCTACAACAGCAATTCGACTAGTACACTATGCAAATTTTTTGGCAGGATTTGACTATAACATACAATTGAGAAAAACTATGGAACATGGAAACGCAGATTACTTGTCAAGACTGAATAATGAGAAGACTGAACTTGGAAAAGACAACCTAACGGATGATGATGCATTTTATTTAAATCAAATCTCAGAGATGCCAGTTACTCTACAAGAAATAAGAGCAGCTACCAGAAAAGACTCGGACTTACAGAGACTGTATGTTGACATACAATCTGGCAGAAGCCATGATAAGAGACTCCATGAATTTTCCCTACAAAACAACTGCATTTTCTATGGAATTAGAATTGTCATACCAAAGGAATTACAATGCAGAATTTTAGAAGAGCTTCACACAGCACATACAGGTATTGAGAAAATGAAGGCATTAGCAAGGAGTTATGTTTGGTGGAAAAACATTGACACTGATATTGAAAGAATGGTAAAGGAATGCAAAATTTGTTGTTTGATGCAGAAAAACCCGGCAAAAGTACCAGTACACATGTGGGAATATCCTAAAGAACCTTGGAGTCGAATTCATATAGATTATGCAGGACCGTTCATGAATAATTATTTTCTTATAGTTGTGGACGCTTACACCAAATGGCTTGAAGTTATACCAACCACATCTATAACAACTGCTTCAACTATAAATGTCTAAAAAAAGTTGTACACAACGTTTGGCTTGCCAATTACTCAAGTATCAGATAACGGAACCCAATTTAGATCAATGGAGATGTCAAAATTTTTAAAGGAAAATGGGATTCATGCGAAGTTCACTGCCCCGTTCCATCCTTCAACGAACGGACAGGCTGAAAGATATGTACAGACATTTAAAAATAAGCTAAAAGCAATGGCCAATGAAGCAGGATCGCTACAGGATAAACTACAAAAATTTCTTATGGCATACAGGAAGACACCAAATAGTGCTACTGGACTAAGCCCTGCAGAGATGATGTTTAAAAGGTTATATAGAACAAAAATTGATTTAGTCAAGAGAGATGACATTGAAAAAGATAGTAAGAATGACAGCCTAGAAGTAAAAAAAGAATTTAAGACAGGAGACAGAGTGCAAATTCGAACCTGTGATAGTAATAAATGGAAATTTGGAAATATTGTTAACAGGAAGGGAAAATTACATTATGAGGTAGAGGTAGATGCAAGGATACATCAAAGACATGTAGATCAAATCATAAAAACCTCATGTGTGAGTGAGAACCATCACTTACCTGATACTTACCAAGTCAATCCTAGACATCCACCAGAGCCGGTGCATACAGCCAATGAACCTGAAATTAAAGAGACCATGCACCCCACTGCTGAAGATACAACGGAGATACCGACGGAACACAGTCCTGTAAAGCGTAAAGAAGGCCAAATGAGGAAATCTAGGGAAATGCCACTGGAGCAGGAACCTAGACAACATTCTCCTATATTACCTGCAGAAGCTTCAAATACAAGCATAAACTTACCTGCACCGATGATACTACGCCGCTCACAGAGAATCATAAAGAAGCCGGATCGACTGAACATCTAGCTGGATGAAGAGTTTAAAGTAACGTGGGAGAGGCTGTGAGACATATGATTCCTGAACGCAGCAGTACAGCCAGCGCCCCTACCGGATTTGACATACACTATCGTCTACTCGGGTTCGACTAGCCGCCATTATGAAGATACCCAATTTACTGTACTTATTTACAATAAAGAAGTGCCATAGATAGAAGTAAATTTATCATTGTGTATACCCACACTATGTTACAGATAGACATCTAAGATCCAGGTCAATCTGAAAAATAACGTTATTCTCTTTATCCAAAAATGTTATTTCTCCCAAACTATAATGAATATTGATCTGAGTTTGAAAGTTTGAAATTTGATTTTATGATACGTTACCCCATAGCTTAGCAAAAGGTTAGCTAGTGAATGACAATATGCCGAAGCCTTTTAAATACCTACAAATAATTAAGCAAAAGCATCAAACCATTATCATCCGGGACATTTACATTGAAAGTTCAAAGAGGACTGATGATCGTGACATTTTAATTAACACAAATTGTTTTCATCACCCGGGCGCAACGTGATCGCAAACATTTGTTGTTTGTAAACATTTAATTTATTTTCTCCACACAAATAAACGTTGTTTTTGTGGAGTAAATAATTTGAATTTATTTTTATCACTTTGTATATTTCTAATTATGGCATCTCGTGACCAGATTGTTAGCGAATATGTTGGCAATGCTGGTGGCGTTGCCAAAAAAAACGCCGACAGTCCGGTCTGGTCTTCTGGACACACTACCACAAGGCAACGAGCAGCCAGGTCTGATGTATTAAAGTCTAAACCGAGGGTCTTTAACAGCGGGGCAGGGTGGTCAGGGTGCGGAATGGTGATATCAACAAGCAGTGCCGTGTGCGTCGACCAATCTGACAGCATAATGTTATTATGCTTATTGGCAACAATCACAAATTCCGTACTATTCTTTTATATCGAAGCAGTTCAGGCCATTTTCGATGCCATTTTTAACTTCGTTGTGGATAAAACTAGAAGTCGGAATTTTGATTTAACAAGCCGGCACGGTATATTTCAAATTTTATATACAGATTTGTAGTGACAGTAGTCTTGTTCGTAATGACTACGAGACGATTGACACAAAAGATGATTTTTAAAGACCTATCTATGAACGGACACCCCGCACGTATTTACAGGTTTGAGAAAAATATATATATTTCGTTTTATTTCCATGTACTTTTTTTTATAAAAACTGGACAGTGTAGTCTTAAAAGTTTAAGAATAAAATGGCTGTTTATTCAGAAACTATTAAGTAATGACGTCTGTCTGTCCAGATAGATATGATGAATCAAAGCTTTAGTTTTTTATAATGCGGCTACGGAACGCTAAAAACACTCATATGAGGATAAAAAGAAAAAGCAAACAAAAATAGCTAGTTTTTTAAATAAACAGCAGATAATCTATCGTAATTACCAGGCATTAGTCATCCTCACTCAGGAAATGGGAGACGGTTCAGAGATTAAACGCGGATCCTGTTAAAAGCTGTAAACGATGGATAAATGCTGGAAAAATATTGTAAAACCAAAACAATACTTATATGTATTTCTGTTTGAAAACACTTTGAAGAATAAGCAAACTTTCGACTAAGATATTTATTTTTATTTTCACACGCCCTTAGATCATAATCCTGACCTTTGGGTCGCACAACCTTTAGCACTAAGCCAAGTAGGTGTTAAGTTTTGCCAGCTTAAGTATATAAATTTTGATTCGATAGACTAATCATCGTTGTCGTCGACGTCCATACAATAAAGCTTTGATTACTAAATTCTAAGTCAGAAAACGCTTGAATTAACTAAATATTTCTGTTGAAATACACATAGGAGTAGTAAACTTAGTGTCTCGCCTACATAATTACCTAAAAGGGCTTTCGTCTAAGATATTCATTTTTATCTTTATATAAACCTTAGATCATATCGTGACCTTTGAGTCGTACAACCTTTAGCACTAACCCAAGTAGGCGTTAAAGTTTTGCCAGTTTAAGTGAATGAATTTTGATTCATTATCATTATATCCGATCTTTTTCTTGTTTCCACCGCAGGAACATGACCCTTTCTGTACTACCAGAGCCATATCATAACCAAAGCAGTCACAGGATTTGGCCTACACTCTCCACGCTGGCAAGATGGATTGCAGAGGTCTATCTGATGTTTTTAAATTTTGTTTAGCTTGTGTTCCCTCAGTCGCCTTTTACGACAACAACGGTAAGACTTGAAGTGGTCCTATTCTACTCTGCTGGGAACCACACTCCCGCCGGCCAGCAATTTTGATTCGATGGACTGTAATCTTACACGGACAAACTGAGATGGCTCCTGTGAACGTAAACAACGGTAAATTGTGCGACTCATCCGTCATCTACCGCCCGCGTCAGGTGACGCTTTGGAGAGTAAACGTGGATCCTGTTAAAAGCTGAATACAATGGCAGGCGAGGGACTCGTTGTTAGGGAATTTATGTATCAAAATACCGGAAAACGTTGTTTTTGCATGAATTGTATACCTATAAACAAGATAATTTTGAGAGAAAGGTACTGAATCAAGCAGCAAGCAAATAGTAGATATTAATAAATACCATTTCAATTTCTTAGCCCTATATAAAAAATATTTAGACACATAGGCACATTATGATTTTCTTAAGTTATAAAAAGGACTAGTAGTTCACAACAATGAATGGAAAAGTTAAAAGAAAACAGCGGTAGATCCTGCGATCAATGGGCATCATTCGCTGGTCGGGGCAGGTGACACTTCAAAGATTAAACGCGGATCCTATTAAAAACAATGACAGGCGAAGGACTCGTTGTTAGGAATTTTGTGTATTTAAATACCGAGAAACGTCGCTTTCGCATGTATTGTATATAAACCAGGTAATTTTGAGAGTAAGGTGCTGAATCAAGCAGCAAGCAAACAGTAGATATTCAATTTGTTAACCCTATATAAAAAAATATTAGACACATAAGCACATTATGATTTTTTTTAATTATACAAAGGTCTGTAAGCTCATAACAACTAATGGAAAGTAAATATTAATTAATTATTATTAAAATTAAAGTTAAAAGAAAACAGCGGTAGATCCTGCGATCAATGGGCATCAATCATCCGCTGGTCGGGGCAGGTGACGCTTCAAATATTAAACGCGGATCCTATTAAAAGCCGAATACAATGGCAGGCAAGGGACTCGTTGTTAGGGAATTTATGTATGAAAATACCGGGTAACGTCATTTTTGTATGAATTGTATACCTATTTTGAGAGAAAGGTGCTGAATCAAGTAGCAAGCAAACAATAGATATTAATAACTACCATTTCAATTTGATAGCCCTATATAAATGAATTAGACACATAAGCACATCATGATTTTTTTTTATGAAAAGACGGCTTTACTCACGTTTTATTACGTCGGATCTGCCGACTAGTTTCGGTCTGTTACGAAGACCATCATCGGGCGAGTGAAAGGGGTGGCGACACGACGGTTACGCTTCCCTCAAAGCACTGAGGGGCGCTCACGCGTCGCCGCCCGCGCCGCTGCCCGCGCTGCGCGGCTCGAAACGATGACCGGTGGAGGGGATGCCACCCCTTTCACTCGCCCCGATGATGGTCTTCGTAACAGACCGAAACTAGTCGGCAGATCCGACGTAATAAAACGTGAGTAAAGCCGTGTTTTCATAATGAATTTATCTCGCGTAAGTTTTAATATTATGATTTTTTTTTTTAAATTATAAAATGGACTGTAAGCTCACAACAACGAATGGAAAAGTTAAAAGAAAACAGCGGTAGATCCTGCGATCAATGGGCATCCGTCATCCGCTGGTCGGGGCAGGTGACGCTTCAAAGATTAAACGCGGATCCTATTAAGAGCCGAATACAATGGCAGGCGAGGTACTCGTTGTTAGGAAATTTATGTATTAAAATACCGAGAAACGTCGTTATGCATGAAATGTATACCTATAAACAAGATAATTTTGAGAAAAAGGTGCTGAATCAAGCAGCAAGCAAACAGTAGATATTAATAACTACCATTTCAATTTCTTAACCCTATTTAAAAAAGTATTTACACACATAGGCACATTATAATTTTTTTTAATTATAAAAAGGACTATTAGCTCAGAACAACGAATGGAAAAGTTAAAACAAAACAGCAGTAGATCCTGCGATCAATGGGCATCCATCATCCGGTGCTCGGGGCAGGTGACGCTTCAAAGATTTAACGCGGATCCTATTAAAAGCCGAATACAATGGCAGGCGAAGGACTCGTTGTTAGAAAACCTAACGCCTAAACTTAGCCATAAGTAATTATTGACGTCAACAAAAATTTTTTGTTGTAAAAATTGTAAACACAGATATGACAATTAATAAGTATTCAAAGAAACCTATATTAAATAGACGATTGAATCTTGAATCTTGGAAATTTATGTATTAAAATACCGAGAAACGTCGCTTTTGCATGTATTGTATATAAACCAGGTAATTTTGAGAGTTAGGTGATGAATCAAGCAGCAAGGCAATAGTAGCTATATATAAATCCGATTTCAATTTATTGGCTCTATATTTAAATATTTCGGCACATAGGTAGGTAAGCGATTATAACAAGGACTGTAAGCTCACAACAACACTGCAATTTCTGTGCACTCTCCCCGAAATGCAGTCTGTGTCCTGCCGTAAGCGACTTATCATTAACCACCTTCTGGCACGTTTGGCACGTCTGTCGATAGCTTCTATGATTGATTTACAGATGGGAACAAAACTCTATATTGGAGCGAACTGTTTCACTGGTAAACCTTCAGTTTCACTCTGAAAATCATAATTTAAGATGTCCCAACGCCTACAGAGACTGTAAAAGTCAAACAGCGGTAAGTCCTGCGTACACGGAGATCCATCATCCGCTGTTTGGAGCAGGTGAAGCTCCAGAAGTTATACGCAGATACTGTTACAGCTATACGGATACTATAATGGCGGTTGGCGTGGGAGAGACTCGGTGCTAGATAATTAATATATTTGAAGAATGGAAAATCTTTCCTTTTGTATAGCTTCCTTATAATCCTTTTTATATATTAAGTAATTATTGTAAAAAGATTTGTAAGTAGATAAAGTTGTTTTAACGACAATATTTTCGATCAGCAAGCAGTGAGCAAATATTCTAATTTACTCTTAGGCTCAAGTCTAACGGATGTTACTTTGTTTGTCATCTATCGCACAAATTCAGTTAGTGCACTTTACGCAGCAATGGATTCGTACGAAAGTTCCATTTAAGCTAGACGAGCGCAATTTTGTGAGTTTCTATTGAATATGCATTTTTAGCAAATATTACATCATCGACTCCCATCACCGTGGGGAGGCCCATCACCAACTGATTGGGGACATGGGAGTTGGTTTTCCGGTATTTTAATACATAAATTTCCTAACAACGGCTTTTAATAGGATCCGCGTTTAATCTTTGAAGCGTCACCTGCCCCGAGCAGCGGATGACGGATGCCCATTGATCGCAGGATCTACCGCTGTTTTCTTTTAACTTTTCAATTCGTTGTTGTGAGCTTATAGTACTTTTTTGGGTTCCATAGTAAACTAGAAACCCTTATAGTTTCATCATGTCCGTGTGTCTGTCTGTCCATCCGCGGTTTTACTCAGAGACTATAAGTACTAGAAAGCTGTAATTTGGTATGGGTATGTATATTAATTATGCCAAAAAATTGGTAAAAAAAACTTGAAAAAAATTTTTTTTAGGGTAGCTCCCATACAAGTAAAGAGGGAGTCAATTTTTTTATTCTATACAAACCCATCGTGTTGGTTATTGTTAAATAGATCTTAAAAAATATTGTGAGGTTAAAAACACCACTTTTCGATTTAGGGATTCGTTTCTGAAATATTTGGTTTTAAAGTGCAAATTTTTGTTAGAGGTAAGTGTCCCCCCCCCTATCTGCTAAACGGTTATATATGGATACGTGAAAAAAAATTATAGCAGTAGTATATATACTGAAGTTGAATGAAAACTATCAGAGCTGAGTACTATGTACAAACTAAAAAGTTATAGGCAACCAACTTATAGAATGTACTCGAAAATGTAAAATTTCATAAAATTTTCATTGTTAGATGTTTTTGGTCGTTAAACTGTAAGGTGCGAGTGTGACCAGTGCGAACTCAAAGTTGTCATTCGCAACTACGGAACCCTACACTGCGCGTGGCCCGACACGCACTTTGCCGGTTTTTATAATTAAAAAAAATCATAATGTGCCTATGTGTCTAAATACTTTTTTATATAGGGTTAAGAAATTGAAATGGTAGTTATTAATATCTACTGTTTGCTTGCTGCTTGAATTAGCACCTTTCTCTCAAAATTATCTTGTTTATAGGTATACATTTCATGCAAAACGACGTTTCCCGGTATTTTAATACATACATTTCCTAACAACGAGTACCTCGTCTGCCATTGAATTCGGCTTTTAATAGGATCCGCGTTTAATCTTTGAAGCGTCACCTGCCCCGAGCAGCGGATGACGGATGCCCATTGATCGCAGGATCTACCGCTGTTTTCTTTTAACTTTTCAATTCGTTGTTGTGAGCTTATAGTACTTTTTTGGGTTCCATAGTAAACTAGAAACCCTTATAGTTTCACCATGTCCGTCTGTCTGTCTGTCCATCCGCGGTTTTACTCAGAGACTATAATTACTAGAAAGCTGTAATTTGGTATGGGTATGTATATTAATTATGGAATTGCAATAGAAACAACGGTAAATCCTACGATCACCGGGCATCCGTCATCCGCCGCCATTGGGGAGGTGACGCTTTGAAGATTAAACGCGGATTCTGTTAAAAGCTGAATACAATAGTAGGCTGGCAGTAGAGGGACTCATTGTTAGCAAATTTATGAATGAGAATACCCGGAAACGTTGCTTTTGCCTGTATTATAAGTGGACTAGGTAATTTTGAGGGGTAGGTGCCGAATTAAGCCGCAAGCCAACAGTAGATATTTATAATTCTCATTTCAATTTGTTATCCCTATATATGTATAAATATTTCTACACGTAGGCACACTGCAAATGTTAGTGATTGTAACAAAGACTGCTCAGAACTACGAACAGAAAAAGTTGAAGGGAATCAACAGTAAATTCTGCGATCACCGGGCATCCGTCATCCGCTGCCGGGGGGTGACGCTTCAAAGATTAAACGCGGATTCTGTTAAAAGCTGTGTACGATGGCAGGCGAGGGACTCGTTGCTAGGAAATTTATTTATAAGAATTACCAAAACGGACGTTTTTCACGAGATTTATTATGGAATGAATTTTGTTTTAAAGAATATAATAAAATAAGAAATATTGTCGAGCTCCGTGGCGCAGCGGTCAACACGCCAGCCTGCGACACGGGGGTCCCGGGTTCGATCCCCGGTCAGGTCATGATGGAAAACGATCTTTTTCAGAGTGACTTGGGTCTTGGATGTTTATCTATCTATAATAAGTATATATTATAAAATATAGTATCGTGTAGTTAGTATCCTACGACACAAGTTCACAACTTACTGTGGGGCTAGCTCAATTTGTGTGATATGTCCCTATATATTTATTTATTTATTTTATTTATTTTTATTTTTAAATAAACAAACAAACAAACTCACCTTCGCATTTATAATATTATAGTTAGGATTAGGATTACGTTGTTGAAAATATGATTTGAAATTTTAAATAAATTTAATGTTTACTTTTATCTCTTTGCTTACAGGTACGTAAGATATTATTATGACACTCTGCTGATAGGAAAGCAAGTAAGTTTAAGTTTCTTTTAAGACAAAAATCTAGTAACAGAGTCTATGTTTCGGCAAACCTAAATAAATAAATATAAATATATACGGACAAATCACACAGATTGAGTTAGCCCCAAAGTAAGTTCGAGACTTGTGTTATGGGATACTAACTCAACGATACTATATTTTATAATAGATACTTATATAGATAAACATCCAAGACCCAGGTCAATTTGAAAAAGATCATTTTCCATCTTGACCTGACCGGGGATCGAACCCGGGACCATCCGTGTCGCAGGCAGGCGTGTCGATCGCTGCACCACGGAGCTCGTCGGTTAACCTAAGACATGTGTAAGTAAATAAGAGTGCACTCAATGCACTCTATGAACACCCTTATTTAATTGTAAAAGTTCAAAGGGACTCTGGAAACTAGTGACGTGACTGGCATCATCAATATTAGAGTAAGTTTTGTCCTTTGCCTCAGGTCCCCTCTGAATTCCTCATGTTTCGTCCTTCTACCTACCCTTGACAGAGTTTTTATTCGTTTCATCTGTTGACTTGTTCTCCCCATAGTACAAGTTATAAAGCACCTCATTATGAATTCGACGTCGGTAACAAGTTTCGAAATATGTGTCAAATTGGAGACCACTATTACTTTTCGTTCATTTATTTCAATTATTTAATTTATCTAATGAGATGTTCTTTCGAAATAATTAGTTAATATGTTTTTATAAAATCGAAAATGCATGTATGTAAATAATGAATGTGTGTTATTGATGAGCCCGATGGTCCAGTGGGTGTGAGCTCTATGAGCGCTTACGTATGTTAAGCAACCCCTGGTGCAGTCCCTACTTGGATGGGTGACCGCAAGTGGCATAAAAATATCTCAAGCTCCTCCGTGCTTCGGAAGGCACGTTAAGCCGTTGGTCCCGGCTGTCATCGTTGATGACAGTCATTAAGCTATGTTAGATGCCTTAAGGCAGCTTGAAAAATCTGACACCAGTGTTGGCCACTTACACATACGAAAAACAAACAAACAGTAGTGACATTTAGAAAATTACTTATGAGAATTTGCATACTGTTTTTTTAAGCAGTTGAATAGGTTTGCTCTATTTGTTTTGTAACACATGTATTTTGACCCTATTTAGCAAATAAAATGTTTGTATTTTTCCTTAATCAATATTATATCTTACCATGATTTAAATCAAATTAATTTAAAAACGATTTTAACGCGTTTGCAGTGTTCGTGGTTGCAGGAAGACTAAATTGTCATTTTTTACCTTACTATAATGTTACCTACGAAAGTTGTTTGAGTCTTTTTTGATTCGTTACCCTTATAATTATATTGGTTAGTAAAACACCAACAACCTTTGAGGAGTAGATAGCTAACATCATAAACTATAACTATTCATATGTGACTCATGCTGAAACCTCAAAAGAAAAAAATATTTTAATATGTTTATGTATATGTTTGACCGCTCCTGCAATTTTTATTATAATTTCATTATTTTTTTTTGCAATAGCCTGCATTGGTCTCGTACGAAAAGTTGTTTATATTGACGGGTTAGTTTTAGTTTTGAAGTAATTATTATGTTTTACTGTATATTATATAATTTGATTAACATGCACACAATACTTAGCTTCATTTATCTCTTTTTCCATTACTCGGCTAATACTGCAGGGGTGGGAGAAAGTACATGACATCATAATTTAAAAAATTTTCACTATGCAACCTATTTTCTAAACCAGACTTAATAACTGATATGAAGACTTAATAACTATTTTTCTATATGTTTAACATTATATTTTCCTCAGTTCTGTACAAAGAGTAGGAAATGTGACTGGTTGGTCGCGCGCTATTCTCGAGACGCCTTATCAACACATTTCATACAAAACAAACATGTTAGGGGGCAGTACCATTTATTGAGGAGGTTTGGCTTTCGAGGCAACTGTAGAAATTCAAAATCTGCTACTATTTACTACTGGTGATATAGCTCAGGATTTTGTTTATTAACCTTTTATTTTTTTTTAATTATTCTATATCACAAGAATATTGGGGCTTTTATTGAGCATGAACTGATAGCCCGAGTGTTCGACTTTCGACTACTAGCCAGGCACAGTATGACTCGCAGTATTATTATAACTTTCGTTCGTCTATTGTTAGTCGCGATATTCTGTGCTCTATGGCACTGTGTCTGTTCCGGTCCCTCTGCCCACGCGTGACGCCTCGGACTAATGGCTCATATCGACATTTCCTGACAACGGAAACGTTTGTAACGGATTCACACGTCTTGTATTTTGTTTGCTCTATTAAATGTTTGTCGAAATAGCTCAAATAAAACCTTGTAAGAGCAGAAAAATGTTCTGAAAAAAGCACATCGAATAAAACTATTGTTGTGACGTCTCTTTTTATGCCGTGCACAAGATTTTTGATATCCCAATAATTTTAATTATTTTCAATAATTATCAAAATAAGATGCTGTTGTCAGTTATTTTATCAATACAGTTATACTAAATTTGAGCTTGCTCGCGGTGCTTACACCGATCACGTTTATTTAAATAATAGTTGCCGTGATTCCCAGCAGAGTAGAATAGGACCCACCCCTGCAGTATTAGCCGAGTAATGGAAAAAGAGATAAATGAAGCTAAGTATTGTGTGCATGTTAATCAAATTATATAATATACAGTAAAACATAATAATTACTTCAAAACTAAAACTAACCCGTCAATATAAACAACTTTTCGTACGAGACCAATGCAGGCTATTGCAAAAAAAAATAATGAAATTATAATAAAAATTGCAGGAGCGGTCAAACATATACATAAACATATTAAAATATTTTTTTCTTTTGAGGTTTCAGCATGAGTCACATATGAATAGTTATAGTTTATGATGTTAGCTATCTACTCCTCAAAGGTTGTTGGTGTTTTACTAACCAATATAATTATAAGGGTAACGAATCAAAAAAGACTCAAACAACTTTCGTAGGTAACATTATAGTAAGGTAAAAAATGACAATTTAGTCTTCCTGCAACCACGAACACTGCAAACGCGTTAAAATCGTTTTTAAATTAATTTGATTTAAATCATGGTAAGATATAATATTGATTAAGGAAAAATACAAACATTTTATTTGCTAAATAGGGTCAAAATACATGTGTTACAAAACAAATAGAGCAAACCTATTCAACTGCTTAAAAAAACAGTATGCAAATTCTCATAAGTAATTTTCTAAATGTCACTACTGTTTGTTTGTTTTTCGTATGTGTAAGTGGCCAACACTGGTGTCAGATTTTTCAAGCTGCCTTAAGGCATCTAACATAGCTTAATGACTGTCATCAACGATGACAGCCGGGACCAACGGCTTAACGTGCCTTCCGAAGCACGGAGGAGCTTGAGATATTTTTATGCCACTTGCGGTCACCCATCCAAGTAGGGACTGCACCAGGGGTTGCTTAACATACGTAAGCGCTCATAGAGCTCACACCCACTGGACCATCGGGCCACATTTTCATTATTTACATACATGCATTTTCGATTTTATAAAAACATATTTACTAATTATTTCGAAAGAACATCTCATTAGATAAATTAAATAATTGAAATAAATGAACGAAAAGTAATAGTGGTCTCCAATTTGACACATATTTCGAAACTTGTTACCGACGTCGAATTCATAATGAGGTGCTTTATAACTTGTACTATGGGGAGAACAAGTCAACAGATGAAACGAATAAAAACTCTGTCAAGGGTAGGTAGAAGGACGAAACATGAGGAATTCAGAGGGGACCTGAGGCAAAGGACAAAACTTACTCTAATATTGATGATGCCAGTCACGTCACTAGTTTCCAGAGTCCCTTTGAACTTTTACAATTAAATAAGGGAGTTCATAGAGTGCATTGAGTGCACTCTTATTTACTTACACATGTCTTAGGTTAACCGACGAGCTCCGTGGTGCAGCGATCGACACGCCTGCCTGCGACACGGATGGTCCCGGGTTCGATCCCCGGTCAGGTCAAGATGGAAAATGATCTTTTTCAAATTGACCTGGGTCTTGGATGTTTATCTATATAAGTATCTATTATAAAATATAGTATCGTTGAGTTAGTATCCCATAACACAAGTCTCGAACTTACTTTGGGGCTAACTCAATCTGTGTGATTTGTCCGTATATATTTATATTTATTTATTTAGGTTTGCCGAAACATAGACTCTGTTACTAGATTTTTGTCTTAAAAGAAACTTAAACTTACTTGCTTTCCTATCAGCAGAGTGTCATAATAATATCTTACGTACCTGTAAGCAAAGAGATAAAAGTAAACATTAAATTTATTTAAAATTTCAAATCATATTTTCAACAACGTAATCCTAATCCTAACTATAATATTATAAATGCGAAGGTGAGTTTGTTTGTTTGTTTATTTAAAAATAAAAATAAATAAAATAAATAAATAAATATATAGGGACATATCACACAAATTGAGCTAGCCCCACAGTAAGTTGTGAACTTGTGTCGTAGGATACTAACTACACGATACTATATTTTATAATATATACTTATTATAGATAGATAAACATCCAAGACCCAAGTCACTCTGAAAAAGATCGTTTTCCATCATGACCTGACCGGGGATCGAACCCGGGACCCCCGTGTCGCAGGCTGGCGTGTTGACCGCTGCGCCACGGAGCTCGACAATATTTATTTGTTTGTTACGCTTTCACGCCGAATCTACAGAATCGATCATCATGAAATATTGCATTCACATAGGTTAGGGTACTGAGAAGAACATAGGCTATATTTCACGCGGGCGGAGCCGCGGGTAACAGCTAGTACATTATAATTCGAAAATTTAAATTTGATACTTGGTGAAAAAAAAGGAATCGAGAATCATCATACAATTAAATAGACTTAAATAACGTTATTTTTTTTTATTTGCCAACAACAAACCCTTCAAGAGTCCATTGTTTAGGTAAAAAAGTGAACAACCTTGATACTTGTTTTTATTGAAATATACTCTTTTTATTCAATTTTTTTTTAATTTTACTTCAATTTCATGAAATTGCATTTAATTTCACATTGAATGGGTAAAGGGTAAAGATTTTGATTAAAAAATTTTATTTCAATAAAAAGACGTCCTTATCTAAATTGCTTACATTTTTTAAGTACCTAAACAAATGGACTTTAGTTTTGCTGTTTATCGAACGCAAACATTGATCAAAATGACAATCATCATCATTTCGTATGGCAGATTACCTACTGCAAGAATCCTATACGTCTAGTTTTAAATTCTTCAGCCATTCTACAGCTTTCGGCGTCAAAGAGTGAAGTTCACTCAGTCCTCCGGGGAAACGATGTAGTGGGCACTCTTCGGCAATATGTCGCAGAGTTTGGTCTGCTGCCCCACAGTCGCACCTTGGAGAATCCTTAAGTCCCCATTTGTGTAGATGGTGGTTGGACCGTCCGTATCCTATCCGGAATCGGTTTAATTTGACCAAAACAGCTCGTTGAGCATCAAAACCGGCTGGTTTCTGGATCGGGTCCAAGATTATCTCCTTTTGCGCAAGCTCGCAGGCCTCCCAGGATAAGCGCCAAGATGTTTCGACACTAAACGGAGTTTTAAGTCTGTCATCCGTCCAGATTGGCGATCTCGATGAAAGACGTTGAGGTGGGAGATCGTTTAGTGTCTCCTGGATTGGCATATCTTTCCGTTGGCATTTTTGCCATTCAGATATTTCAGCCTTACACCTGCGCATCTCGGAAGGGGGGATATGTGCTAACGTTGGTAGCCATGGGATTGGGGTTGGTTTTATCAGCCCCGAAATTATGCGCATGGCTTCGTTGAGCTGAGTGTCAATTTTGTTGACATGCGCGCTGCGGTACCACACGGGTGCACAATATTCTGCGGTGGAATAGACAAGTGATATTGCAGATGTACGCAATACTGAGGCTGAAGCCCCCCAACTAGTGCCAGCTAAACGTCTTAGAATGTTAAGCCTAGTCTTAAGTTTCTGTGCAACGTTTTCCAGATGGCATTTGAATGTCAATGACCGGTCCAGCGTCACTCCTAGATATTTTGGCGAGAAAGTATGTTTTACAGGCTCATTGCAGAATGAAACATTTAGTTTTTTATTTGCAAGACAGTTTGAAAGATGGAAGGAAGCCACTTCTGTTTTTGCGGGATTTGGGCTTAGGCACCACTTTGCGTAGTATTCGCCAAGTATTTTAAGATCAGCGGTTAGTATAAAATGACAATCAATATAGGTATTCAGTCTAGTGTGTATCACGGATTAATTAAGTCTGCACGAGTACATTTACTACGTACAATAATGTTATTAAATTATTTCGGGTCTATATAAGACAATAAGCCGTTTATGTCAAAATTTTAGGATCGCTATATTAATATTCCACATCCAACGCAGAGATATGCCACTCTTCATAATCGTATTAGATTGAAACGACTATTTCGTGCCAAACTATCACAATAAATTATTTCCGGCATAAACAACTTTAGTTGTCCATTAAAATCACTATCTTACTCTAGTACTAAACCATCAAATGAAATTATTTCGGCCTAAGTTCTACAAGCATCTAACTAATTTAGCCATGTGGTTCCCGGCAGAGTAGAATAGGACCACTCCAAGTCTTCCCGTGGACGTTGTAGAAGGCGACAAGAAACACAAATAAAGATTATTAACATCAAAGAGACCTCTCTAGCCCATCTAGCCAGCGTGGAGAGTGTAGGCCAAATGCTCTGATATCTCCTCTCATACAGAAAGGGTTATGCTTCTGCAGTGAAGATTTAAAAGGACCTGATGATGATGATGATCCAACTGATTAGATTATCGTATTTTCAAAAGCCATTCCAGAGATATGTCGTTGTTTTTTAGATAGGGTTACATTGACATCACTATCCTAGTTTTGTACTAAACCAGGGAAGATATATTAATTTATTTGTATGGTTTTCTATGCTTGTTACGCATAATCTGTAAATTTTAAACATACTGCTTTTTACCCGTGGCTCCGCTCGCGTTAGTGTCGATCCCTCGGGAACAGTACTTTTCTCCGGGATAAAATGCCTTTCCGTACTCCAGACAACGTGCACTGTACGTATAATTTCATGATATCATAAAGTTGAAATTAAGAAACAAAACTTTCTACTAACTAAGTTTATTAGTTGAATAACATATCTACATAAGTTATGTCTTATTTCTATCATTATATAATTTTTATTTTAATAAGAAAATCTTACACTAGGTAGATTAAAATTATAACCCACTCCTTATCGTCTCTGGCACAAAGGTGCCTTAAATACTAGCTGCGTTACCGCGCTGGATTGAATATATATTTAATAGATGTACTTTCATATTGCTTCTATGGACATTTCATCGTAATAAGTTCAATAGTTTGGTCTATCTGTCATAGATTTCAACCCTTCACTATTACATGACAGTCAAAACTAAAAACTTTTATTTTTCTTGGGCAGAACACAGCATACACTTATTGTCGTATGTACGACAATAAGTGTCTTTTGTGTTGCCTTATAAATAAATACTTATAAGTCACCAAAACCTCCAATTTATTGGATCACAACTTATGTGGAAATGGATTTCACAGTAAATAAATATAAGTATTGATGTGTTTCAACCTATAAACAACAGAAAGCCATTAAAGCGTCCAACTTATTGGATGGCAGCATTAATATTTAACAGAAATCCCGAGGTCACGCTGATGCTCATTTGATTGTATTAGATTGAAACCACTCATCTGGTTTATTTCTTAATTATCACAATGAGTTATTTCTGGCCTGTATACGACTTCTACATTGTACAAACGTATATCTGTACATTTTTCTAAAATCTGTGGTTTTGTATTTAAATTAGTACACTGCCTTAGTACTAAACCTTTAAATAAATTTCGGTCTACATACGATAACCAAGCCACTAAAGCGTCCGACTTATGGATCTCCACATTAATATTCGACGGCCATCCCGGAGATACGCCAGTGTTCATTATATTGTGTTAGATTAAAATAACTATCCTAGTCTAGTACACAACTATCAAACTAAATTATTTCAGCCTCTATGCGACAATAAGCCATTAAAACGTCCAACTTATAGGACAACCACATTAATATTTCAGAGCCATCCCCGAGATACGCTACTGTACATTGAATTGTGTTAGATACCTACTAATATCTAAACAAGTTTTTAGAACTAAACCGATAATATTTCATTATGCTTGATGTTTACCAATTTATCGTCATCATCATCAGTTCCTTCTTGGTCTATACCAATTTGTATAAAATAGGTTTTACGTCAGCGTGGAAAGTGTAGGCCAAATCCTCTGACTGCTCTGGCAGTACAGAGAGGGTCTGCTCCTGCAGTGAAGACTAATAAAGACCTGATGATGATGATGATGATGAGTTTTTACGTCAAGGATTTACTAACATCCTAATATCTTTCGCATTTACAATATATGAAGAAAAAGCTTTTTCCTGATGCTTAAGCTATACCTAATTTTGCAAATTTTCCTCAAAGGCCGTTTGGAAAGTAACAAAAAGTCATCCGTTCACACATCCTCTCAAACTTGCTCATTTTTAGGGTTCCGTAGTAAACTAGGAACCCTTATAGTTTCGCCATGTCTGTCTGTCTGTCTGTCCGTCCGCGGTTTTACTCAGAGACTATAAGTACTAGAAAGCTGTAATTTGGTATGGGTATTTATATTAATCATGGCAAAAAAGTGGTAGAAAAAAATCAAGAAAAAAATTTTTTTTTTCTTGCTCCCATACAAGTAAAATGGGGTAGTAATTTTTTTTTCTCTACTTACCCATCGTGTGGGGTATCGTTAAAAAGGTCTTTGAAAAATATTGTGAGGTTTAGAACATCATTTTTCGATTTAGGGATCCGTTTCCGAAATATTTAGTTCTAAAGTGAAAATTTTTGTTAGAGGTATGTGTCTCCCCCCCCCCCCCCCCCCCCTCCTATATCTGCTAAACGGTTATATATGTATACGTGAAAAAAATTACAGCTGTAGTATATATACTGAAGTTGAAAGGAAAGCTGAGTACTAAGTGCAAACTAAAAAGTTATAGGCAACCAACTTATAAAATGTAATGGAAAATGTAAAATTTCATACAATTTTCATTGTAACATGTTTTTGGTCGTTAAACTGTGAGGTGCGAGTGTAAACAGCGTGAACTCAAAGTTGTCATTCGCAACTACGGAACCCTACACTGCGCGTGGCCCGACACGCACTTGGCCGGTTTTTAATAAGAGCTAGACATCATATCTGAATCTGTTTTGATACTCAACTTCAATATGAAGTATGGTTAATGAAGGAAAGTTTGTAATAAATGTGCATAAATTGCTCAAAGTTCAACAAGGATAGTGCTACAGCTCGTAGCTTTTGCGTAGAGTTGCGTAGAGTCTCTACGACTGTACAATGTAATACGAAGCCACTGGTTTATAAGCAGGCAAGTAAATAAAAATACTTCTCGTTGACCTAGAATCATTTTGGTAAGTAGCAAGATATTGTATTACAAATAAAAACGAAAGCCCTAAATTTACAGGCAGATCTATATAAAAAGGTCCAGATCTAAGATCAGATCTAAATAAGAAAAAGAAGAGATAAGCAGGCAAGTGAATCAAAATGTAAAGAATCCTTCTCGTTGACCTAGAATCAACAATTTAATAGGTAGAATGGTATTGTATTAGAAATTGAAAATAATCCGATAGCTGTACTAGTAACTTTAGAGTCGAATCTAAAACAAGATAACTTTTTGTAGAAAAACTTTTATGCGCGAGTTTCACTCGCACATACTTATTTTTTTTTTATATTCTTTTTTTCCTCTTTGATGTGTTACAGTGTCAAAATCCAAGACGTATCTTTTGATTCTTGGTGGATATAGATAACTTATCCTTGTATTTTTGGTAAAATTTTAATGAAGCAAGTTTCGTAATGCTACGGAGCCTCGCTTCCTCAGAGCAAACACTGCCATAATTTGCGGTACAATTTACTGCAGGAGCTGCGTTATAAACCGCAGCTTTTATTATTTTGCCCAAGCTGACAGCTTATTACCTTTTCCCAGCGCGGACAAACTTTTTGACACAAACTCTACTGTACAGTACACTTCAGAAAGTCAACAATCTTCCTACTGAATGTTGGTTATTGTGTGTAACAGTATCTGCTGAGGCGTGGATAAATTATTCGATTAAGTACATACATATAAATAAACAAGCATTTTCAATAAAAAAACACTTTTGAATTGTAATTAAGGAATCTCGGGCAAATGTTCACTCGCAAAGGCATCACGATGACTTTGCATATATTCAGATTTTTGGTATAGGTACTAGGTCACCAGTGAAAATTGTTTGAACAGATTCATCATCATCGGTTAGATATTAGCTAGAGCAGTCAGAGGATTTTGCCTACACTCTCCACGCTGGCCAGAAGGGTTTCCTTATTCACCTTGTCGGGTCCTACTCACCCAGCTAGTTAGAGTAGGCCCAACATGAATATGAATGAAGGTATTAATGCTCAGCGGAGAGAGAGAACACAACACAACTCAGATAATTGGATTTTAATAAGTTTCACACAGGCGTTACACAGTTAGTACTAGTGAATACAATTAGTAAAATAATATTTATTATAGGCGAGTGCCTGTAAGCTAGGGTCGAGAGATCACGACCAAGGAATTGAATGGAATGAAATGAGTGATGAGGAAGGACTGTGAAGAAGATTTGAAAATGGAATTTGGAATTTAAAATGAATTTCGAAATAAAAGTGGACAGGATGATGATGATTGGGAAATGAGGTGAAAAGCAAGATGCAGCATGAAGGTTATCCATGCGCATCGTTACAATACCGGGGGGGCCGGGGTAAAAAAAAAAGTTTTTTTTTTTTAAGAAATAGAAGATAAAATAAATAAAATAAGTGTGTAAAAATAATGATAAATGTGTGAAAAAAATTTTTGTGGTGAGTGTGAAAACTTACAGTGAGTATTTACAATAAGTGCGTTTCCTCTTTTATTCATCAGTCATTTATTCACCTTACATTCATCCTCAGTATACCATTCAACATCATTCAAGTAGAGAAACATAATATTTAATTCTATATTTCTCATGAAACCACTTATTTACTTAGTGAAGGCTTATTTTATTAGTCACAACCCGCTAAATATTTGATTGGCAGCTAGGCTTATTTACCGTGTTGCCGACCGCACGATGATATTATTTACAATTTTTTTTAACTAAGTAATCACGTTTACGCGATAAAGTTAAGTATGTAATATTAATTACGTAAGTAATAAGCATGAAGTGCTTATAAGAAAGGAACGATAAAGGCTTATTTAATGTGTTATCAACCGCACAGAGTATTAGGTAATTGTCATTAGAGGCTTATTTAACGAGTTGACTACCGCTCAGGAAATAAGGGGTAAAAGAATAGAAGAGAAGAAGGAAAGAAAGTAGATAGGTAATATTTACAAGAGAGAATAAAATTAAAGGTTTGACATCCGTCAATGATAATGGAACCTAAAAAGAATGAAGTGAATATAGGTAGGTAATAAAAAAGGTAGGTATTTATCAAATAAAAGTAATTTAAAAATAAAAGGAAGTATCAAAGTTATAAAACTTTCTCAAAACTTTTCACCACCCTTAGTCGGACATTAATAAAATTTATTTGAGTTTAGTTCTTCGGATTGGAAAATATAGTAATTGAAAACTAATAAGCATCTATCAATATGTCTATGTTAAAAAATTTCAAAAAAGTAAAGTGAAAAGTAGTTAAAAGTGCCAAAAATATTGCCAAAGGTAAAATCAAATTGGTTATCTTGTGAAAGATATGTTTTAGAATTTAGAGAGATTGAGAATGTAAAGAAAAGTAATTAAAAATCGTAATAAAAGTTTCGTGTAAACGAAGCTTAAAAATCCTTATGTGTAACCAGCCTAATATTTATGTCATAAACAAAAGTATTGAAAAAGAAGAAAAATGACTTGTGTCGATTGTCAGTTTAGGAAAAGAAATAGAAATGTACTATCTACGAAGATATGAAATTAAATATATAAAAAAAATAATAATAATAGGGAGGCAAAGGAGAAAGAAAGGGAGAATAAAGCTGTTCCAGATATCCACAAAGGTACGTAAATATATTTAATATAGGTAGGTTAGTTTGAATGTATGTAAGTGATATCCCAAAGTCGGCTGCAAAAGCCTAAGGGATATCGGTGCTAAAGACGTGGCCTATACCTTAGGATATTCTCCTAAAGCAAGCGGTATTGTATAGGATTCCAAAACAAAGGATAACCTGTTCAGGTTTAAACCCAGAGTCTTAGAGTCCTGTGCTACTGCACAAGGGCAGCATGATTGTGTAGCTGTATGAAACTGTGTGTTGATTATAGGATTGGTGTACTGTTTGAGTACCTATTTGAAGTATAATGGAGGTAACGTGAAAGTGTTAAAATAATAATAATATAAATAATTGTTACAGGGATATCTGGAGAGCTTACCTTGATGGTACCGATGATAATGAAGTAATGAAGCAACAATTATTATATAGAAAATACAGGGATATTAAAAAAAATATCACAATTCAATAAATCACTTTCACGAATAAATAAATTTCTTGATGTTGTTGTTTCCTTTGTATGTCGACCGACGGAGAAGTGAGCAGCGACTGACGGAGAAGTAAGTAGCAGCAACCGATGCAGAAGTAAGCAGCTGCCTCTGTCCACAGCTAACCACCGATGCAGTAGATAGTCCACCGACGCTGAAGATATGCACCGACGCTAGCGATAGAGCATCGACGCCGACGATAGCGTACCGACGCTGACGATAGCGTACCGACGCTGGTCACTATCCACCGTCGCGACGCATGCTTAAGTTAGAGTGGAGGAGTGAGTGTCTGTATCCAGCGTCTCTTGACGTAATCACTCTACAGTACTCACGTATAGTTAGGTAGGTATTCCAGGTGTAGGAAGTAGGCAATTTAACACGTACGGGCGCCAATGTCGGGTCCTACTCACCCAGCTAGTTAGAGTAGGCCCAACATGAATATGAATGAAGGTATTAATGCTCAGCGGAGAGAGAGAACACAACACAACTCAGATAATTGGATTTTAATAAGTTTCACACAGGCGTTACACAGTTAGTACTAGTGAATACAATTAGTAAAATAATATTTATTATAGGCGAGTGCCTGTAAGCTAGGGTCGAGAGATCACGACCAAGGAATTGAATGGAATGAAATGAGTGATGAGGAAGGACTGTGAAGAAGATTTGAAAATGGAATTTGGAATTTAAAATGAATTTCGAAATAAAAGTGGACAGGATGATGATGATTGGGAAATGAGGTGAAAAGCAAGATGCAGCATGAAGGTTATCCATGCGCATCGTTACAACCTTCTTTGACACCCACATGGGAAGACTTGGAGTAGTCTTATTCTACTCTGCCGGGAACCACACGGCACTGATTGGGAAGACTTATAAATATTTAGCAATATCTTGAACAATTCAATTTAATTCAATATATTTATTCATAGCAAAACACTTAAGAGTCGCCTGGACGCGCATGTCTCCATACAAACGGAAAAAGGGAATTGTGGCAATATTTGATAATTTTGGAGTAAAATTAAGCATTTAATCAATTAATCTCATTATAGTCTACGTACGTTATGGAAATCTTGAGAGGCGTATAATTCTCAAACTATTGATAATTTGTTAACTTTTACTTAAGTTAGTTTCAAATTAGAACATTGATGTAAAGACCGATTTTCATTCTGTTTTTTTGGTCTCGTTATTATTATTTGTTTGGTTTTAACTTGTATGAAGCAAATTTCTCGATGCTTCCCTCCAAACATTGTTGCCATAATTTGCGGTAAAATTTACTGCGGCGGCTAAGGCATAAAGCGCTGCTTTTATTTTTGTTTCCACGGAGCTAGCAGCTTATTACGAAGCGCGGGCAAACTTTCTGACCCAATTGCACAGAACAAACGTCTTCCCACTTTATAAAAAACATACACATGTATATGTTTTTTTATAAAACATAGCCCTCTGTGAAAATTCAGAAGTAAGAAAAACATTCATCATCATCATCAGCTTTTTGTGGTCCACTGCTGGACATAAGGCTCCCTTTGTCTGCGCCATTCCGTTCTGTCCCTTGCTATCGCGAGCCAGTTCTTCCCAGTAATGGTCTTAATGTCGTCGACCCACCTAGCCGCCGGATATCCCACACTTTGTTTGCCATTTTTAGGATACCACTCAGTGGCCACCACTCCACCTACCATCGTTCCTTCCAGCCAGGTGCCCTGCCCATTTCCATTTTAGATTCGCAACCATCGAGATCACGTGATCTCGAGAAAAACATTATACATAATGAATCTCGAAACACGAAAGAACATTAAATAATAAAGCGATTGGTCTTATTTGGTTGTACTCTTTTTATTTATCAGGGTAAGTTTGTTTGTGAAATTCTTCTCACAACTCAGTTTTGAAGCATTTATCCTTATCATATTGGGCTGAATTTTTGTGTATTTAAACATGTTGAAATACATCGCCAACTTTTATGGTGAGATGTCTCCGATACAGCGAAAGATTTTTGGTTCATTGTTTATCAACATCGAGCAAGGGCACTCGTGTTTTTGATTTTTTCTTTTTCATACGACTTATTTACTATTATTAACTTTAAGCAAGATTTTTACTTCACATCCAGGCTCCAAATATAGCTTCCATAATTGGCATTACAATTTACTGCGGCTGCCTCTGTGGTGCTTTTATTATTTTACCTGAGCTAGCAGTTTATTACTGCTCTAAGATACGGGAAAACTTTCAGTCTTGCTTCATAATAAGAAACTAAGTACGTGTAAAATGAGCTTGTGGCAAACTTTCAATACGATCCATTTTAACAGTGCCTAAAAACTACTTTCCAAGACAAATAGAAAGGGCATGAGTTACCATGGGTTAACCTTCCTTTGGTCACTTTTTGAGTCTATTACTACACCTGCTTTTTAGGGTACCGTTGTAAACAAGGAACCTTTATAATTTAACCATATTAGACAGACAGGCGGACAGACGATATTTCCGCCTGTCTGTCCACAGTTTCGCTCAGAGACTATAGGAACTAGGAATTTGTAATTTGGCAGGGGTATATTTATGTGTCACTTCGAGTAAGTGGTATAAAAAATTATCTTCCTATACGTACATTACAGTGGGAATATTATTTTTCATGTCTTCGCCTTGCTGTTTGTTATAGTGGGATAGATCTTCATAACGTCGGTGTCTGAACAGCATTTTTCCATGTCAAGTGACCTCTCCCTCTGCAAGCTATTTAGCTTGCAGAGGGAGAGGTCACTTGACAACCACTTGGTTGTTTACGGATACGTGAAAATATTCAGGGTAGCAGCATTTATTACGAAAATACAAAGAAAACTATCACAGCCAAGAAGAGTTTATAACTCTTTGAGCCAACTAATGAAATGATGCTTATCCCATCATAACACAAGTTAACAAGAACTTACTTACTCTGAAAACAGTTTAATTTGTCTATTTATGATTAAAAATAACAATTTCTTTATTTATTGAAATGTTATAGTTACACACGGTGATCATTTACCATCAGGTGACACCCGTATACTCGTTTGCCGTCTCACTCATCATCATCATCAGGTCATTTTTGTCTCCACTGCAGGAGCACGACCCTCTCTGACCATCAGAGTTTATTAGCCAGAGCAGTCAAAGGATTGGGCCTACACTCTCCACGCAGGCCAGTCTCACTCATACCGCAAAAAAAAATTACAGACATTATCAACAAAATATTGATCACTTCGCTAAAGTTATTAATCATTTCGAATAAAGTAGTTGCTTGTAAAATATAAGTGATTGATCAAAAGATCAAAAGAAACTTTCTAGCAAAACCAAATAGAATATGCGGCCGATCTCTAGTTGACGAGTAAATCCTCAACTATGTTACGATAATACTCAATCTCCAGACCGACAAGGAATATCGCCGACACCTTTCCCGGTGATAGCTGGCAAAGCCTTTAATGTCGTTGGATCAAGATGTAGGATCTTTGATCCGGTTCGCTAGATTTGTATCTTATTTAATGTTTTCTTATGTTTTCCCGATTGTTACACATTTAAATAAAAATAAAATTATTTTAATACGGTTTTTATCGCGTTTATTATATTATTTATACACCTAACGTTTCGAGCACTTTACAGTGTTCGGGGTCGCAGGTAGACTACGTTAGGTGTATAAATAATGTAATAAACGCGATAAAAACCGTATTAAAATAATTTTATTTAAATGTGTATTTTATTTTATCGTGAATACAATATTTTCCACTGTTTTTTACCACCTTTAAAAAAAACTTACTAATCTTCTAAATTTATAACAAACTTGAATCACTTAATACAACGCACATCAGAAACAACTGTACCTAGAAACCTGAAATTTGTTCCTTTCTTGATGTAAGTAAGCATAAAGGATTTTCAGAAATTCAACCTCCAATGGAACGAAAAACGAGGCGAAATCGCAGAAAAATGACTAGTCATTATATCGCAAAAGATTCTGTTTTAAATGTTTGAAAAAAAAAGAAGTATCGACTTAAAATGTGAACGTATATTTTAATTCTGTGCTTATTTTATATATTTTATTTAATATATACACTGATAATGTTTGAAATACCAGGATTTAAATACTTATAAAATCACCTAGCTAAATCGACGCTGGCCCAGCGCCAAAAGGTGCTAAGCAAAAACTGTATTTGATACGAATTGAGCTGAACGTAGAAAAATCGTGGTACATGAGACGCTGGAGCGAGGTGAGAGCCACCTAATCGAATGTCGGCGGCAATCGAGCCAGCCGGCGGATCGTGAAGTTTCATATTGATCGAGCGGTTACAGCGAGTTAAAGGTAAATATTTACAGAGTGTAAACTAACCCTCGACATTCCCTTAATGATCGACGATCAACTCAAAAAAAATACACTATTATACAAATACAAATTCTTTTGTTTTCCTGTCCGCGCAGTAAATATGGAAAAATAAAAAAATCGAATTGCCAGCATAGGAGCATTAGATATTGACGGTCTGAGTCACCTGTTTAGGAAAATATTAAGATCAATTACGCTCTGCATAGAAAATGTTATATGATGATGCTAAAGCAACACGAGGGCTATCAAATGATGATGGCGATTAAGCAGTCAGCTAATTATGAAATTCAATAGATAAACCATAGACACATTCTAAAAAATAATCAGATATCGAAGTAATAACTCAGAGTAAAATCTCTTTTTTTTCCCATGTTTTTTTATCTTTATTTTTTAGTGAACAATGCAGTCCAGTCAGTGAGTTACTGTCGTAAATTTTTGTTTACCTAGTATAAGTGAAACTGACGAAGAAATAAAGTTTATTATTATTATCAAACATCAACTAAAAATATGAATACATTTGGAACTAAAAAATCAAAGCGAGAACACATTTGGTACTTATAAATACACTCGACAAGCATGACCGCGTATATACACTAACTGTACAGTAGGTTAACATAAGCACCTTCATATTATAAATATGAACTAACTAATATTACTTCTTTACAAGTCAGATAGGAGATCTCATCAAATGTGAACTTCTCTGAGTCAGCGAGCGGATCGCTTCACTACCTTCCCATCTCGGCTGCACTCTAAAGATATTTTAGCGATTCCATTTGCCTCCTCCGTATGACTCGAAATAGCTTTTTCTGCGACGTCGAGGGCGTGAGACAAAAGAAAATTTCACGTGCTGACATCGCGAGAATTTCAATGCGATGAATTCTCTAAATTGATGGAAGAGACTTGGTGTAGTGTGAAGATAATGGAATTTGGAATAGTTTGCTTGATATTAATCTATTATGCTTAGCTATTCTATGGTTTTCTTTAACTTTTTATGACATTAAATTTGAAGTTGGACGTGAAAGCCAGACAAATTATAGTGACAAATTCGTATTTTAAAACTTGCTCTTAAAAGTTATTCTGTTTTCGTTGAGGTATTTAAATTGCTCTTAAACTGGATTTCGATTTGTTTGGGCCTCAAGGTCTTGAGATCAAATAGATATCATCATTATGTCTCATTTTATTTGGTATATACGGGACAAATAAATGACCATCATCCATTATGGCTAAATAATATTTTTACACCTCTGGCTAATTAATGGCTCTGGGTCGTGCTTCTGGTATGGAAACTAAAAAAGTCCTGACGAAGAATAAGATAGGGAAAAATGGAAAATACTCCACCGACAAGAACAAAGTTCTTAAATATATGATGATGATGAAGAATAAGAAAAATAGTATTTTGCTCAGATACCGGTATCATAATTAGTTATATTGATAGATTTCCATTTCTTTTCTCTGTATAGCTAAAGATAACTCCTTCTACAACTTAAACAGCATATAACACAAATAGGCAAAAGTGCTTACGCATGGAAAATCCCAATATAATAGAATTAAAAAAAAAAGACACGCGCCCTTACTTATCTGTAACAGGGACGTTGAAGCAATAGTTTGCTGCTCTCTGCAAATATTTAACAATTCCTTAGTCGAAAGTCTCTAAATACGTTTTTACTACGCCGAGAACAAAGACAAAAGGAGTAGTGTTGTTGATGTATCGTGCATTTTAATGTAGAGTTTCTTATTTTATTTGTTCAAGTATAAAATAATGAAGATAAGAAAAATGGCGACCTCATTATTTGTGTCTTGTTTCTATTGCAAAGAATAAGTCAGCGTGGAGCCAGTGCTATTTTTTGTAATGTTTGCACCAGAACAGGTTTGAAATGAATGTTTATATATATATTTAGATATAATAATGAACTTAAATTAACATTATAACCTAAATTATTGTAGCAGGTAGGTTTGACAAGGATATTTGAAACGTTTTTGATGCGTTCCATAAGAAAATATTGTCTGTGATTCGTTATGAAGAAACGATTGTTTTGACACAGTAGTTGTCTCTCGTAGTTTGCACGAGGACATACATGTTAATAATAATTATCAATAGAAAAGAAATAAAATAATATCTTTAGAAGTGGTGTATCTATTCCAGAGTACCAAGATATCCACCTACACACCCGTTACCCAGAACTTATACAATAGGATTTTATTCTATTAGCGACTAAAATTTAATCCCTGTAATTACTCTAATTGACAATTTACACCGCATTATTTGACAAACTATAAATTATTATTACTGAAACAACAACCTAAATTTTTCGCATAATAACACATTAGTATTCAGCCTGTGAATACAAACATAAATTCGCAATCAACGAACATTAATTTTAGTTTGCATAACAATCGCGTACAAAATTTATCAGTTCAAAATAATTCATAACTACGAGCGCGCCTGTGAAACAAGGTAAAATTTACGCTCGGGTAAAACGATCACTTAACCTGAATGTACGGGAAGTTGAAAGTTTAATATGAAATGCGGTAGGAGTTGACAACCCTACCATCCGGCACTCAACTCAACCGCCCACCGATTTTCCCACACCCACTCAGGCACCGAACCAGGCAGTTGGTGCAATGATCCCCCTCTCCCTAGTTGGCCCATGATCATCATCATTAGGGTCTTTTTTAGTCTCCGCTGCAGGAGCACCACCCTATCAGTACTACCAGAGCCATTATATTAGCTAGCCTCTCCACGCTGGCCAGACGGGTTAGAGAGGTCTCTTTGATATTTATAAGCTGTTTGTGTTTCCTAAATTGCCTTTTTCTACTACATTGGGAAGACTTGGAGTGGTCTTATTTTACTCTGCCGGAAACCACAGGGAAACAGATATTCCAAAATAATATTTTCGTGTCTCAGTTGGCTCACACCGTCTTCGCTGTCTGTTTTTGTTTAGCATGATGAAGAAAAATACATGTTTTTTCCTTATTTTTTCTGCATCTAATACATTTTATTAACTACTCATGTTGAGGAAAATTACGTGTTATAACAAATATACTCATTGGATACTTATAAATATTAATACTCTTTTCTTTGAAGAAAAAATAATATTAAGGAATATATAAGAAAGTAATCATTGAATTTATTTATTTATTTATTTATTTAATGTTAGGGAGTCTTACAGCAATAATATACTTATATAACATGAAATCACACTTAAATAATAAAAATGCTAACAACAAGTCTCCGCCTATAAATTTTACAATTGAAGAAAAACTTACTTAACTTACTCGTTATTTATGATTATAATCACACAAATGCCAAAACTAGAACTTTATAATTTGTATATATATATATATATATTTTAGGATATTATATTATAATTATATTAAAATTAAAATGGGTTGGGTTGAAAGAAATCGTTAGAAATGGATCTTTTAATTGATGTGTTGCTGGTATGAAATAGGTCGAATTCAAACGGAAGTTTATTGACTGGATCAGCAGCTCGAAGCAAAAATGAATTACTCCTATAGTTACTTGCATGAGGAGCCACATACAGTCTAAATGGTTGTCTTAATCGGGCATTAGTAATAAGCAGACCAATTTTGGATAACAACTCATTGCAATCAACTGTACCCCTTGCTATACTAGAATAATAGCAAACATCGCTCACCTTACGCCTTATGTGTAGCGGAAGGAAGTGGTACGCTTTACACCTATGCTCATAATCAACGTTAATTCTCCGGGCTTTGAAGTCTAGGAAGCGCAGAAACTTAGCTTGTATGCGTTCTAATCGGTCCTTATATACCTCATATTGAGGATTCCATATCTGAGACGCATACTCCAGGTGGCTGCGTACGTAAGCACAATATAGAAGTTTTATGCATTTAATATTTTGAACCTCCGACGAAGTCCTAATAATAAAACCAAGAGTTTTTGTGGCCTTTTTGATTATATGGTCGATATGTTGATCAAATAATAGCTTGCTGTCATGTATAACACCGAGGTCCTTAATAGCCGACACTTTTTGTAACTAAATCCTCTTTTTTGTACTCGTTTTATAAGTACCAGTAGTTGATGGCTTAAAATTTTTAATAACTATTAAGGATATGCAAGTTTATATAATCCTTTACTTCCTTTATAAACAATAAGCCTTTAAACAGATGATCGTCTGCAAAACGTCCCCCCTCCCCCTCAAAAAGCTCCTACACCCGCGCGCCTGCAATGCATGCATTTAACGACCCACTACAAAATCTTGACTTGGAATATCCTAGTTTAGCGCAGCCTCACTCTAAGAATGAATTTTGTATACGAGAGCAAATTGCGCGGTTTTCCCAAAGCGTTTCAGCGAAAACCTTAATGTCGCAATTACTGTGTGTATGAACGCTAAATGCTCGTGCTTGAATAGGTTAAAGGAAAGTTAACTTCGCCATTTAAATAATATATACTAGAAGAATCTACATTTATTACAAAAACAGCAATTCTTACACTCATCATCATTTCATGTAGGTGGCACGGTCAGTCGACCATGCACACCCTGGTGTCATAGTTCTTCGGAACCGCCTCTCGGCCTCTGACGTGAATCCTTTAACGACTACCAGATGGCAGCCAGGACCACCGGCTTAACGTGCCTTCCGATGCACGGAATCATCTTTCTTATCAGACAATCAGGTGATTCATGCCTGCAATGTCTTAGCCAAACTGGAAACAACTTAACAAAGTATGCTTCCCGTGGGAATCGAACCCACGACCCCCGGGTCAACAAGGCAAACGCCTTAACCACTGGACCATGGAGGCAGCTAATAATTCTTACACTTATAAATATCTGCTTCGGTCCTCAGTCCTTATCTCCTTAATGACATTTTAGATGAAGTTTCAAACAGCATTCAGAGACGTTCATGGACAACTGTCGTGATGGGAGTTTTTGGTGGGAAGTCAAGGGGTTCAGTTGTCGTTTGCCTTATACAATTTTGCAAATTGATTTATGTGGACTTTATAATATGAAATTGGTGTAGTTTGGTGTTATAAATGCTCGTGCTCGAGAACAATTTGTAAAATAGTTAAAGTAGACTGTTAAATGGACTCGTATAGATTTGTCGCCAAAATCTCCCACGAGGCTGCCACAGAACATACGCCATCTTTGATGCCACATACCGTACAACACCGATACTTAGTATCTCATTTTTTTTTTATATTTTTATATATAGGGACATATCACACAAATTGAGCTAGCCCCACAGTAAGTTGTGAACTTGTGTCGCAGGATACTAACTCAACGATACTATATTTTATAATATATACTTATATCGATAAACATCCAAGACCCAGGTCAATATGAAAAAGATCTTTTTCCATCTTGACCTGACCGGGGATCGAACCCGGGACCCCCGTGTCGCAGGCTAGCGTGTTGACCGCTGCGCCACGGAGCTCGACAAATTTTTATTATACTGGACATTGGCAGAATAACTGAAATCTCGGTGAAAGCCATAATTAAAAAAGAAAGAAAGAAACTGTCGTGATGTATGCTGATGATATCGCATCGGTGGATTCAAACAGAGGTAGACTGGTGAGACGCACGCGAGCGTTTTTTAATGGCATAGGACGGCAAACGAGCAAGCGGGTCGCCTGATGGTAAGTAATCACCGCTGCCCATGGACAACTGCAACACCAGGGGTGTTACAAGAGCATTGCCGGCCTTTATTTTTCCCTTCCGGCACGTGTAAAGAATTGCTTGAAAGCAGCGGTCAAACTGAATGTGGCGAGGACTGGCCTCGGTAGAAGACTAGACACATCAATGTCGGTATATTACTGCCACCATGTGGTACCCGGCAGAGTAGTATAAGCCCACTCCAAGTCTTCCCGTGGATGTCGTAGAAGGCGACTTAGGAAACGCAAGCTAAACCAAAGCTTATAAATATCGAAGAGACGTCTTAACCCGTCTGGCCAGCGTGAAGAAAGAAAGCCAAATCCTTTGAATGCTCTAGCTAATATAACGCTCTGGTAGTACAGAGAGGGTCGTGCTCCTGCAGTGTAGATTAAAAAAGACCTGATGATGATGATATGACGAGCTCCGTGGCGCAGCGGTCAACACGCCTGCCTGCGACACGGATGGTCCCGGGTTCGATCCCCGGTCAGGTCAAGATGGAAAATGATCTTTTTCAGATTGACCTGGGTCTTGGATGTTTATCTATATAAGTATTCTATTATAAAATATAGTGTCGTTGAGTTAGTATCCCATATCACAAGTCTCGAACTTACTTTGGGGCTAGCTTAATCTGTGTGATTTGTCCGTATATATTTATTTATTTATTTATTATTATTTATGTTAAATACACAATAGCATAATGGACTCGACACGAAGGAGACTGTAGCCTGAAGTATGCAGGGCCCGTGTCAAGTTGCGTCTGGCTTTTTTTCCCTAACCGATAGATGCTCAGTTAGAGGTAGAGGTACAGCTGAAAATGTTACAAAACAAACATAAACTCCTTCCACGCTGGTTTGGGAGAAAAGAAAAAGCGTACATTGTGCTGCTCCTCTTCCCAAGCAGATCGCAAAAGCCGATTTAGGGAATGGGCGTGAGGAATCATGTCAATAGGGGATGCGGCTAGCAACCCATCATTATTTTGCCAGCCGCATCACCTATTGACATGTTTGGTGAGGACAATTTCACCCATTCCTTCGACCAGCTTTTATGGTCTGGGATGGGAGAGGTTACTACTTTCATCAGGTGGGCCGTATACCTGTTTGCGTTATAACGATATAAAAGAAAACTGGTACTTTATACGTTGTTTCTTTTCTCCTGGACCAACATTGAAAAAATAATATCAGATAAAATAATTTGTGTTCCACCCAATCACATATAAACAGAATGACAGTAAACAACGGTATCTGAAATTTAATCATTTCGTACGTTTAATTACGATATACGAGTATTTTAATATGTAAATTTGATGAACGGAAACAATTCCGTTTTTAATTATGAGTAAGAGCAACGAATTTTGGGTTCAGCCTGATTTAAGTTCTACCATTTCGTCGGTCATTTGTTATTGTACAAGAGTTACCAATTATTCGAAAATACCGGTTAATTCATAACTTTGGTCTTGAGTCGGAGATTTTTTACTTAAATAATATAGTTATAAGCAGACAACAACCTCTTGAAAAGGTTGTAGCATTTTTTCTCCTTTTAAAGTCGTATTAATATGTATCATCACTTCGATTCAAGGAAAGGTTTTTTTTTCTTTTTTAATATTAAACCTTACAGTTAAAATAAACTTTTATACTCACTGCGCTTCTGCCTATCAGTTTGTATGTCTACACTTATTTTTAAAATATAATGAAAGTATCAGCTTAAAATTTATAACATATGCTTAGTTAAGCAGTTTTTTAAAGTTTTGAAAGAATGAAACGTCTAAAGTAATGCATCTAATGTAATACTGTTGAACTACAATCATGAAAATGAGAAAGAAGTAAGGGTTAATACAAAATAAAGGTTCTTTTTATGACATTCATGATTCATGGCCTCACGCTTAACCGGTATTTTATTAACTTTTGAAGATTAGTTAAGAGATAGGAGATTGGCTTCTAGCATTGATAGATAATTGCAACAATAGGCATGATGACTGGGTCTTCAGATTCTTAAAAATGTTTCATAATATATCAAAATGTGTCTAAAAAGACTACAAAAGTACACTCACCATGCTAAATAACCTTTTAAAGTTGGTTGGGCAATTCCATTTTAAAAGTAAAATGTAATGATTGAATGAAATGAAAAAAGTAAAAATAAATCTTACCATTATATATGCCTCTAAATAGAAAGCAACTTTTATTATAAGACCATTACAATAAATATAGCTATCGAACAGTTACTTATACGTCCCATACCTTTTACTCAACCGTGACGTCACAATAGAGTAGCATTTTCTAGGGAGCGTTTTGGTATCGCCCAAAAAATGTGCTATTAAAACTGTAATATCTCAGACAGTTTTTGGTTTAGCATGGCGTGTTTTTCGCGGATATATCTTTTTTTGGGAGGACTTTCCATATAATAACGAAAAAAAATATAGTCATCATCCGTATTGCCTGATACACGCTTTCATTACCCTAATTATACTTGAATTTCTGAACTGACCCTCAGATACAATGACACAGTAAAATATCCTTTCGTACCAATTGAAAACGGAGTTTCCAGAAGGCGAGAGGGAATTTCCGAACGATAGGTAAAAGGAATTTCCGAACGGTAGGTAATTGTCCCGGTCCGATGTCCAGCCGGTAACGTTATTAGCGTCACCGGTAATTAAGTCAGCCGGACACTGTTGGTATTGCATGGTAAGCCACGGTACACCGAAACGTCTACGATTTCGTAACTTTGGGGCCGTTTTTAAATATACTTCTTTCCAGTTTTGAATAAAATGTTTGAGTTTGACTTTGGAGATTGCCGATAAAAGTTTGCCAAATAATTTAACATGATAAATAGTAGGCATATAAATTAATACTCTGACACAATAGCGAACCCTATCGTCTACATCACTGCCAAGGAAATAACTGAGAACACGCTCAAATGAGGAAAATTACTTAATTTTGAAAAAGTCAAAGTCAAAGTCAATCATTTTATTCATCGTAAGATATTTCAACATCATTTAGTGAATGTTAATTTTTTTCATAATTACAATTAGTTTACAAAAATATATTATTGTTGACGTCAATAATTTACTTACGGCTAAGTTTTTTTCCTTTGCCGAAAAAAACGTTGACCATCATCATCACGTCTTTGTTAGTCTCTACTGCAAGAGCACGACCCTCTCTTCACTACCAAAGCCTTATATGCCAATACTCTCCACGCTGGCCAGACGGGTTGAAGAGGTCTCTTTGATGTCTCCAAGCTTTGTTTAGCTTGTGTTTCCTAAGTCGCCTTTTAGACATCTATCTACGGGAAGCCTTGGAGTGGTCCTGGCAAAGGAGAAGAACTTTCTAGGATGACAATTGGGAACTGAATTTTCTAGTAAACGTCCTCGCTTATTTATTTTCGAATGACAGTGCCGCTCCGATGCACACCGGTGACATTATCAGCAGCATCATTAATTCAATCAGTCGGTCCCGTCACTGACGATATTTTGTGGTAAGCCACAGTCAGCCGGAACGGCTACAATACCGCAGTTTTGGATCCAGTTTAAAAATAGACTTCTTCCGTATCGATGAAATATTTTTCTTGCATTTAATTGTAGGTAAGAACAAGTATTTTTAAATTAATATCATCGTACATTCTGAGTGAGTCTAAAATAAAGCTCAGTATTGAGAGAGAGAGAAAAATTAAATTATTTAAGCTTTACAACAACCACAACAAGCTTTCATAGTCTCATAGTTTTCCGAATATATTAATATATCCCTTGAAGATGAGCGTACAACTTTGCATCATCATTTTTCAGCATAAATATAACACGTTTAGTTTGGTTTTAGCGATAATAGCAGTCCTTAGCATCCAGAGCATAACAGCGGAAACAACGTTAGATAAGAAGAAGGTATTATTAAATTGTAAAAAAACTTGAATAGACAGCTTTTTTAAGCGTATGCTAGCAAGTATCCATAGAGCATTAAGTTTGAAAACAGAGAGTAGAGGCCTTTTTCCAGCAGCGGGAAATGACATAGGCTAAATTAATTGAACTTCTAGGGAAGACTTTTGTGAACTTAATTACCCGGAAAGCGAATGGGAATACCCGATCGCTAGAAAATTGTCCCGCTCCAGTATCGCGCCGCCGGTAACATGATTAGCATGGCCGGTAATTAACTCAGCCGAGTCCGGGTCATGCGGATGCCGTAAATTAAGAGTCGCCTGGACGCGCATGTCTCCATACAAACGGAAAAAGGGAATTGTGTCAATATTTGATCATTTTAGGGCAAAATTAAGCATCCAATCAATTAATCTCATTATAATCTACGTACGTTCCTATACAGTTTGGTTAAGTTATCAGATGTTTGAGAATTATACGCCTCTCAAGATTACCATACAAATTTGAAAAGGCTTGTAATTCTCAAACAATTGGTATTTTAACAATGCTGTATAGGAACGTACGTAGATTATAATGAGATTAATTGATTAAATGCTTAATTTTACTGTAAAATTATCAAATATTGCCACAATTCCCTTTTTCCGTTTGTATGGAAACATGCGCTTCCAGGCGACTCTTAACTTTGGACCCCATTCGATTAAAGTAGGCAGAATAACCGGGTATTTTATGTTTAAGTTGCTACAAAAAAGTGTTCATTATGAGCACACATCATACTAACATTTATTGAAGCTTTGTTAGCTTCTATAGGTTTATTAGGAACCATTAGAAAAGAAAATTTCAGTCTAGCTTGAAGCCCACTCAAAACGTTATCCAAAACTATATAAGTGTGAACGCATTTTTCAAATCTACGGCTAAAACATTATACAATAATACAAGTTTCGCCATAATAACTGACGCCATTACACTTTACATTGGTGTTTTGTTACAATAATCGTAGAAAAAGATGACACAAAGATGTAAAAGCAAAAGGCTGTACACACTAAACGTGACTGCATGTGACGAAATTTTATTGTGTATTGCAAATCACGTATACTAACATTGTACGTATAAATTATCTATTACGTCCCAGTGAAATTTAGGTTAGATTAGCAGCCCTCTCCGGCTGCGCCCGGGTATGTATTAATACATAAGTATGAACTTTCCTCTTGAATTACTCGATCTTTAAAAAAAACCACGTCTGAATCCGTTGCGTAGGTTTAATAGTGATGAAACAGTAGCCCAATATCGGGGACTACCGAATGTTAATCGTGTTCCGGGCGACGGGACATTGGTTGGACAATTAGCCGTAGCATGACGTTTTGTGTACGAGGCGATCAAATTATACTACGTTGTGTTATTGCATTCACGTTTGTGGGTTTTGTAGACTCAAAGGTTTATTTGATATTGGTCGATTTTGAAACTCATAAAAAATTTTATTCTTGGAATCAGGATCATCAAAAGTAATAAAAATATCGTCAGAAAAATAGGTAATAAATATATTATTAATATATAGATTTATAATTAGTAATACTTAAATAAAAGATCGCCCACAGAAATTTAATGAACTGATCCGTGAATTTCCTTTTTGCCTTTTGTGTTCTATGATCACTTCCTAAATAATGAATCATATTTTTTTCGAACTCGTTTGCCTAGGTTATCATTCTATAATGTATATGATCAAAAAAAAACCGGCCAAGTGCGTGTCGGGCCACGCGCAGTTTAGGGTTCCGTAGTTGCGAATGACAACTTTGAGTTCACACTCGCACCTCATAGTTTAATGACCAAAAACATTTAACAATTAAAATAATAAATAAATAAATATAATAAATATATACGGACAAATCACACAGATTGAGCTAGCCCCAAAGTAAGTTCTTATGAAAGACTTGTGTTATGGGATACTAACTCAACGATACTATATTTTATAACAAATACATATATAGATAAACATCCAAGACCCAGGTCAATCTGAAAAAGATCATTTTCCATCTTGACCTGACCGGGGATCGAACCCGGGACCATCCGTGTCGCAGGCAGGCGTGATGACCGCTGCGCCACGGTTTGTTTGTATTAAATTTTACATTTTCGAGTACATTTTATAAATTGGTTGTCTACAACTTTTAAGTTCGTACTAAATACTCAGCTCTGATAGTTTCCCTTTCAACTTCAGTATATATACTACTGCTGTAATTTTTTCACGTATCCATATATAACCGTTTAGCAGATAGAGGGGGGGAGACACACTTACCTCTAACAAAAATTTCGGAAACGGATCCCTAAATTGAAAAATGGTGTTCTCAATCTCACTATATTTTTTAAAGACCTATTTAACGATACCCAACACGATGGGTTTGTTTAGATAAAAAATGAGAGATACCCTAAAAAAATTTTTTTTTTTCAGATTTTTTCTACCACTTTTTTGGCATGATTAATATACATACCCATACCAAATTACAGCTTTCTAGTACATATAGTCTCTGAGTAAAACCGCGGACGGACAGACAGACAGACATGGCGAAACTATAAGGGTTCCTAGATTACTACGGAACCCTAATAAAAAAGGCATTTATTTCAGTTATTTTTTCATTTTAGTGAACTTGTGTGTAATAGCCTCCTCAAATTTCATTAATAGTACCATAGATATTATAATTCAAGAAAGAACATTCACTTCATTCTTTAAATCCTAAAATTGATGTCTTTATAGTAAAGCTAAATAGTATTGGTTTCCATTCTCCATCTGTCCGGCAATTTACTGCTATTTTAGTTGCCCGCTCATTCCCACAGGCCGCTCATTCCGCAACAAAGTAATATTAGCTGGCAAATGAAGATAAATAGGTGAGTGCACAGCGCTAAAGCAGCCATTTTCCAGCAGTTGCTTTGTCAGACCGAACGCGGATTTAGACTACTTTAATTTTCAATGCTAAGATTTGTTTTATTGGTAATTTGTCTTTTATATATTTATATCAACGCACAGCCGAAACTACTGAACCTCGAAACTTTTTGAATTTCGTACAGGGGTTCCTTTCATCACGTGAGTGAATAAGACCGGACTGTTAGAAATTCAACACCTAGGGTTGAAATAGGGGGATGAAATTTACGCGGATGTAGTCGCAGGAAAATTGCTGGTTTGATATATTTAACAAGTCTCAACAAAATTAAATAAGATAATAAAAGTAAGTGTTCTTCCAATTTTGCGGTAGGTAAGTTTGTGTATGCGCGAATTTTTGTTACACTTTTACATCACGTTTACTGAACCAATCATCATTAATAATATTCGTTATCTTATTTGTCGGTACATATTTATATTAACAAAATAGTAAAGAATTAGCGCAGCCGCGAGTGCAAGCCAGTAAAGTATAAAGAATATAATTCTTTAACAGTGAAGCCGAATTGTTTTCACAATGCTCCGGTATTGTATCCACGCCACAATAAAATAAAATGACTCGTCCAAATGGTATCTCTGCTGGCAAATGAAGACAAAAGGGCACTAGCTGAAAAATGGCTGCTTCGGTTTGCCATAACGTAAAAATACGAGTTTGTTTTCAAAATTATTGTAGACAAATTGAGTGAAACCTCTACCTTGGGTAAAAAGAAACCTTTTTATCACTTCGGTGACTTCCTGTTCATCTTTTTGTCTATATGTTTTCACAATTCTCCGATTTCGCAGCCATTTAGGTAATTTTTATTTCTCACCCGTATCCTCCAGCCACAAAAAAAAAGTATGAAATAAATCGTCCAAATATTATCTTTGCAGGCAAATAAAGGCAAACACAAAAGTTCACTCGCTGAAAAATGGCTGCTTCGTTTGGCCGTAACGTAACAATACGAGTTTGTAATTAAATTTAATGTTGACAAATTGAGTGATACTGTTAAGGTACCGTACCTTGGAAAGGAAAACTGAGGTCGTTATATCACTCTCACTACATATTATAAAAAACAAAGTCCTCCGCCACGTGTGTCTGTTTGGTCGCAATAAACTCAAAAACTACTGCAAGGATTTTCATGCGGTTTTCACCAGTAGATATAGTGATTCATGAGGAAGGTTTATAGGTATAATACATGCCCGGGCGCAGCCGGGGAGGGCTGTTAGTCTATTATAAAATGGTCTTTCTCATAAGCGCGTAGAATTGGTACAAAATTATATTCAAATCGAATTCTATTCCCCGTTGGTGAGATCTGTCTAGATCGGACACAATGTATCGGTAATATTTGACTGTAGTGGAACACGTTGCAGATCCTTGGGGAAATCTCTTACGTCGCAACCTCAAACTTGGTGCTAAGACTTTTTCAAACAAACTGCAAATTGTTTCATATAAATATCAACATACAATTTATCTGTCTTAATGTATAGGTGCTTGGCACGATTCGTATTATTCGCATCGATTCGGATACAATATATCGGCATCAGTCCACTATTGTGTAATACTTTGCGAGTCTTTGGGGAAATTTCGAACCTGAAACTAGCTTCCAAATTAGACTTTTCCAAGAAATTGCAAATTGTTTCATATTACAATTTGTCTGTATTAAAGTAGGTATTTGTTCAGGGGTCACCCTCAACTGCCTGTCCGGTTGGAGGTATGGGTATCGCGTGAACGCGCCCTGCTTTTCGAGCTGCTATTTGCTTATCACCAATCCTTTCGGGCAAGTAGCATCCCAAGTGCCCTTACCCCGTTCTCCTAGTCCAAAAAACACCTACCCTTCCCTCGCTTTAAAACGGTTTCGATGGACAGCAGCGGCAAAACCAAGAGAAGCCAAATAAACTGCGCTCGAAGCGTTATGGATCTAGATATTAATACGTGGCACGATTCGTATATCTGTTCACTATTGTGCAACACGATTAAATCCTTTGGGAAAATCCGCGGGCAGATAGCTACTTACTAGTTTTGTATAAATATCAACATTATCATACCTGTATATCTACATTATTACTTGACTAACCCACTAATATTTTCACGCATATGTATGTTCTTACTATGTTCCATTGCCACCTGTTGTAGCCTAGACGGCTTGACCGATTTTGAAGTTTAAGGTGTTGTTAGATTCGTAATTATTTCCCGGGGTGTTATAGGCTGTGAGCCAAAAATAAATATAGCTTAACTGTCCAAAAGGCAGCCGGATATTTAATTTTAGGTGAAATCTTCTAAAGCGGCGCTGTGCAATTTTTGTGATGGGAAAAAAAGTTAAACTCGCGATAGGTCACGTGACCGACAGATACGTCAGATTAAAAATTTGAAAAACTGTCATAATATCATTGAAGCCAGTAGACGTTAATATTCCGGGAGTGCAACCCTTTGTATTTTTTTTTTTTAATAATTCTGTTCGTTTACATGAAATATATCGCTTAGATATAATACAACGAAAACAGTTTAAACATAATGATCTCGGTGAAAAGTTTAACCCTAAAAATTGTTTAACTACAAAATGTTTTCCAATTTGTATAAAAATCTTGCGTGGTTATTTATTTATACAAAACGTATTCTTTTATGTTTAAGCGACAAATTTACTGACAAAAACTAATTATTTCATAAATTTCGAAATATTTTTTTAAGGTTAAGCTTTGTACGTAGATTGAAGTTCAAACGCTGAAGATTTCCCCGATGGCTTGCAAAGTGTTTCAAAGAGTAAAATATTACAGGTATATTGTGTCCAAGCGAGACATTGCTTAGTGAAATATTTATGTCAGGTGGAAAAATTCTGTAGTTGACAAAGTTTGGAAAGATTGAACTTTGCAGCAAGCTTGAAAAAAATAGATTTGTCCCCGAGGGCTTACAACGTGTTTAACGACGATGAAATATTACAGATATTATTGCATCTAAGTCACATTTTCTAGCAAGATTTTTATTCATCATATTATCATTATCAGGCTTTTTTAGTCTGCACTACAGGAGCATGACTCTCTTTGTACTACCAGAGCCGTGAATTAGCCAGAGCAGTCATTCAGCAAGAGGATTTGGCCTACTCTCCACGCTGACCAGACAGGTTGGAGAGGTCTCTTTGATGTTTTTAAGCTTTGTTAAGCTTGTGTTTCCTAAGTCACCTTCTACGACATCCACGGGAAGACTGAAGCGATCCTATTCTACTCTGCCGGGAACCACACGGCACTGGACACAATAAATCGGTAATACTTTAGTTCCCGTTGCAGAAACGTTGTGGGCCAGCGGGGAAATTCTACTTCGCGACAGAGATTGTGCTGGGTACACAAACCTAACACAAACTTAACCTGAACACACAATTTACACCGGAAGCAAGTTATATTATCTGTGGACTTCGGTGGTATATTTTATTTCAGCAATCGCAGTTAGTACGAGTATATACGAGTATAAGCGGATTTAAAATAGCTCGGCGGCAGTTTCCATGTCACAAAATGCCGACTTTGTTTATTTTATCGGATTCAAATATGGAATTGTTGTCTACCCGCGTCCTGTATATATTTGTCTATTTCTTTATTTCAGTATTCTATTTTCATACAATTTATTTTATATTTCCCATGAAAAAATGATTGTACCCGGCCTTTAATCGTCCTTCAATGACACTCCTAGGATAACATTGATAAGTCAACAGTTGTTCCCTTTCATTGGATTTTTGCGATACAAACGCAGCCCTTTGACCCACATCTTGCTCACTAAGCTAGGGTTGCCAGCCATTGTGTTTTCCCAGGATTTTATAAAACTTTATCGTTCCAAATTATTCAAAAACTTAACGAATTAGTAAATAATAGATTTCCCAATATTCCCCAAAAATAGCAATTTGTCACATTCATAAGAAAATATAAATAATCCGGCTTTTGGAAATTAGTAGCTATAAATAATCAGCAAAGTGCGAGTAAGAATCTCATACGAAGGATTGTGGCAAAAATCCCAAAAGAAACTATTGAACTGACATTTGACTTCTTTGTAATAAATAAATTAAAAGCGTACTTGTTATTAGGGAATACTTTAAATTCCTTCTTAAAGGTATTCTATTTTCAAGATAAATATCCCGATATTCTGACATAATATAAACCTTGTTTGCCGACAATGGAGATGGTAGCCCTAACTAAAGGTAGCATCGACCCTCCGTGCCGACCCAATAAAATCAAATGACGGGCCCTCAATTAACTCTACCCTAAATAATTTGCCTTTATTTGTCACAGTATGAATTTCATGAATTACTTTTCGCGAACAAAGACATTGTATGTGACTTGATGTTAAAATGTAGAACAAATAAATAAATAAATGCGGACAAATCACTCAGATTGAGCTAGCCCCAAAGTAAGTTCGAGACTTGTGTTATGGAATACTGATTTGAGAGGGGATCAGTGATTGTATATACTCGTAAGCACGAACTGCATTAAAACAATAAAAAAAGGTATACTATTTTAACCTTATTTGTTGTGAAATAAAGAAAGCATGCTTTGTAAAATATTTTTGAATAAAACTTTGAAAGGAAGATAAAACTTAACATAAAAAATATCATTTAATACCTCTTGAAAATAGGCTCGAAGTCGCTGATATAGTTTACTTTCAAACAATTGTCACGGGAACTATAGATTGTCCTCAGCTCCTGGCGCAAATATCGTTCAAAGTCCCTTTTAAAAGTTATAGATCTTTAGCTTCCATTCATGTCCCGAGTGCGTCTACTAATTATCGTAAAAACACTTACCTCTTGCGTGCGAGCAGTTACGCTAACCAATTGTCTAAGAATGCTGATCTGGATCTTTTTAACTCTAGCGCTGCAGCGATAAGACGGCAATTGACCAGGCCGTTCTTTATTGATTGAGTTTAACTTATAATTGAGTTTAAGATGTCAGGTACCACTGTTATGCGGATTATACTATTTAGGCGTATGGTTTGTGATATAATGTTTTTAGTGCTCTGAAAATTGTTTTTATAACCTATTTTTGTTACTATTGGCGGGAACCTCTCATTGGCTTCCTATTTCTAATACTATTGTATTATGTATAAGCTGTTGGTTCTCCTAAATAAATAAAAAATTTACCTACCTAATTTCATCTCTGGTTAAGTTAAATGCTGCAGAATTTAATTATACAGTGAAGTTTTCTCGAGAAAATCTGAAAACTGATTTAAACTTTGATAGTTATTCCGTTAAACGGGTTAGTTTACCTACTTGCAGCTAATGTTTGACTATTGCTTATGGATAAAAAAGGTGACGTGATGTTTATCACATCTGTTAGTTCCGTGGTGAACAAATCACATGACATACACACAACCTATTTCTAAATAACAATCCGTAGTAGCATGCAGGAGCACGGCCCTTACTATCAGAGCCCTATATCAGCCAGAGCAGTCGGAGGATTTAGCCTGCCTTCTCCACGCTGGGCGGACGGGTTGGAGAGGTCTATTTGATGTTTATATGCTTTGTTTATCTTGTGTTTCCTGAGTCGCCTTCTACGACATCCACGGGAAGACTTGGAGTGTCATATTCTACTCTGCCGGGAATCACACGTCACGGTACCTTTCCATGTAAACCAAAAATAGGGCTGAAGTTTTGGTAAAAATGCAAAAGAACATTTTCAAATTGTTCTTCTTCTTCTTCTGTTTTATAAAATGGCTTCCACCGAGATTTCAGTGATTCTGCCAATGTCCAGAAAATTGAGATACTAAGTATCGGTGTTGTACGGTAAAGTTGTAACAAGTAGCATCAAAGATGGCGTATGTTCTTTGATGCCTCGTGGTCGGGAGGTTATGGTGACAAGTCTATTAGTCTATATAACAGTCCACTTTAACTATTTCACAAATTGTTCCATGAGCACGAGCATTTATAACACCAAACTACACCAATTTCATATTATAAAGTCCAGCAAAATCAATTTGCAAAATCGTCCAAGGTAGACCCCAACTGCACCCCTTGACTTTCCACCACAAACTCCTTTCAAATTGTTACAATGGTAGCAACTCTAGTAGGTGTCAAAACAAAGTAACTACCGACCTTGCTATCGACGCTCCCAATGTTAGCCAATATGGCGGATGAATGCGAGAGAACTCCCAAATTAATTCAATTGCCAGTGAGTGCCGGAACGTTTCTAATAGAGAAAATGCACGTTTTTTTTGCACATTTTTTTTAGTATTAACCACAGTAAACAAGTTTGAGAGAATTTGTAAAATATCATAATCAGCGACGAACATGTCATATTTAAAGTTTCATTAGAAAGACTTGTCCAATATGGACTGATGACGTCAATGTCCATATATATCATCGTTACAATTACCATAGAAAATGGCGTTTTTGCGAGTAAAGACCTATTTTTATAAACTCGCCATATCTCGGTCGTTTTTCAAACAATTTTATTCTGTTTTCACTACTAGTACCTACTTTACTTTTGAATATTTATGGATAAACTGGTTAGATAACACATGCATATTACCTATTGTTATATCTCTGCCTTACTGTGTCACTACATGTAAGGCTGTACTATTTGCCGATGATACTTCTCTTGTGTTCAAAATAGATAGACAAACTGAATTTTTTGACGAGGTTAATAGTACATTAGCTCAAGTGTTAGATTGGTTCACAGCGAACAATCTTTTGTTGAATACTAAGAAAACTAAGTGTATTAAATTTTGCTTACCAAATGTTGCCAAAATACCAACTCGCATAGTAATGGATAATGAACCACTAGATATGATAGATAAAACAACTTTTCTTGGAATAACTCTTGATGCCGGGCTTCAATGGGGTGCCCATATTACAAACTTGGCAGGTAAACTTAGCTCTGCGGCTTATGCTGTCAGGAAAATTAGACAACTGACCGATGTTGAAACCGCGCGTTTGGTATATTTTAGTTACTTTCATAGTGTTATGTCTTATGGAATTTTACTATGGGGTAACGCTGCAGATGTAAACACAATATTTATCCTGCAGAAACGAGCTATTAGATCTATATATAAACTTGGTGCTAGAGAATCTCTTAGAGAATTGTTTAAAGATTTCAATATTTTAACCTTACATTCTCAGTACATATTTGCGAATATTATGTTTGTACACCATAATTTACATTTATATGAGAAAAATAGTGACATTCATGACCGAAACACAAGAAATAAAAATAAGTTGGCTACACCAGCTTTGCGATTGCAGAAAACTAAGCGTTCATTTATGGGTCTCGGAGCACGCTTCTATAATAAAATTCCCGCAGAAATTTCGGGTCTACCTTTACATAAGTTTAAAACTGCTGTTAAAAACCAGTTAGTAAAAAAGGCATATTATTGTATTAATGATTATTTAAATGATAAAAATGCGTGGCAGTAATTTAATTGATTGTAATTTATTGTAATTAATATAAATAACATTAGTAATAAATAAATACTTGTAAAATATTGTAATCGAAGCCCTTCAGGCACGTAGGGACCAAGTCTGGATTGAGTTTCTTTCGGCGTATTCTTCTCACCAGTGGTCATTACGAAACGCTAGTAGTTTTTCGATTTTGCATATTAAAAATTAAAAATAATAAGAAAGTAAAAAATATGACGTTCAAAAAGAGATACAATTATCCAATTTTGAATAAAAATCTTTGACTTTGACTTTGACTTTGACTTTGACTGTGAAAACAAAGGAACTATCGACGCTCCCAATGTTAGCCAATATGGCGGACGAACGCAACAGAACTCCCAAATTAATTCAATTGCCAGTGAGTGCCGGAACATCGCTAATTGTTCAAGTTTCCGCTCCCATGCGCGGCCGGACTGCTCTTCCGGCGATTGTCGCCGCAGTAATTGTTCAATGGACGTAAAGTTTGTGTAGGACGTCGTTATTATAGCGTTATTACTGGTTTGCGAGGGGTCGAATGATCCGATATTCCTTTTAAAGTGACGGATATTTTAGTCAGCATTTCTTTGAACTGAAAACTATAAAGGCAAAGAAGCTTTTCAAAGCAAAGCTTTGAAAAGCTTCTTTGCCTTCAAATAACTTCAAATTACTAGACCTACATCAATTGTCGTAAATTATTTGTTTTGAAAGATTTGTATTGGTATACTCGTCATCGAAATTAATTTACTTCGTATTTCATTTTATTTGGTGAGAATTGGGTTTGACTTGACCCGTCAAAATGAACTAGTTATTGTTTTGGACCAAAGCTACGAACTAAAAAAAATATATATTTTCATATAAAAGTGTTTCGACTGGCCCGGCATTTCTATGAAAATTTCGGAAATTTTTGAGTTCCGATAGCATTGGTCCCATAGTTACTCATGTTTTCCTCCTCCCAACTTGTTTATCTAGACGGGTTATGTCACCCTTTCATGGGAATGTCGAGGGTAAATTTACATGCTGTAAAGTATGAATGTAAATGCACAACGAACTACGTATTTCTGTCTGTGAAATAGTCACACTTCAACAACTAATTCGATTTAAATGAAATTGGGTATAAAGACATTTATGAATTCTGGGAAAAACAGAACCGCGGGCAGAACCCAATGAATAATTATTAATCGTATGCCAAATGTTTAGTGAATTTTATATATGAGAAATATTGAGAATGAACAGTGTCCAATGAAATTTTATACAAAAACAAACCGTTCATTATAATATAGCGAATGTTCGATATCTTCGCTGTATTATAATAAATTGTGCAATGTAAAAAAAAACTTTATTCAGTCGCACGTCCACCTCGTATTTGGAGGGAGCAAATTAAATCACGTCAGCCTGGCTACAATCCGGTCCAACGAATAAAAGTTTGAATACATGCTCGTTATTTTAAATAAATTGTTCGGCTGTTCATTGACAATCAGTTTCTGCTGACAGCATCGTACTTTTTTTTCTGTGCAGATACGTGCCAAAAGGGCTTTTATTTTATTATTGATTTTACAACTTTGATTTTACTTTAGTCTCTATTGTGTTTACGTAGATAACATCAGAATTATTCCTTTGTTTAGAAGAAATACAACAAAATACTTATTTTTGTGATAAATTTAAATAAAGTAAGTACAAATATAAACAAAAATAAATATTAATACTTAGGAATAAAAAAATTAAGAATAATAAAAAACATAATTTAAACTAAATAAAAAATGGAGCCCAGATCGCTGTCATCACAGGGTAATGTACCCAAGAGACTGGCCGCATTTCCACGTTGAATCGCTAGGCTCAGCCGTTGTCCAAAATGAGCGCCAGCCCTTGGGTCCCTGGAGACGTCGATCAGACGTGCCGAGATCTCTCTGTACAATTGACGAGCCTCCGCACCCCATGGCCCTAAAGTCTCCACGGCGAAAGGCACAAATATGTAGGGCTCACCTAGAACCGCATATTTGCGCCTCTTTATCCCTTCGGCAGTTGCAGCAGCTGCACCTGCTCTACGGGAGGTCGCTTGTAGGTGGGATGAAGCTACAGTATCTACACACGTGGCATCCCAAACAAGCGACCGTCCGTTTTTCCAGGGGATGAGTGTCATGCCGTCGGGCCTCTTGCCGTCATCTCGGCTGATACCAGCAGGCTCAAGTACTGCCGGCACACCAGCGGCAGCAAAAGCCCGACGGATGACATCATTTATAGCAGCATGGCGAGAAATACGCCCTGCACTGCGCCGACAGGCTAGACCGTGGTGACCCAGGGGATCAACATCTCCCCCGCAGCGACAGCAATGGGGCTCGTTTGTTCTAGCCCCTAACCGAAGGCTTACAGCTAAACTAAATGTAGTTCGCTCCAGAAGAGTTCCTACGGCTGGTGACGGGATGGCGTTCAACCAGAACCCCGATTCTGGCTCACAGCTGGCTAGGAGACGAGACCGCTCCGCATCACTACTTGCAGTTTCGAGTAATTGAACTCGTGACTGTTGGCAGAGCGGCTCATCCCATTGACGCTGTGAAGCCAGATTCAGTGGAAGACAACTATTCGGAGCTGCTGCACTGAGCCAAGCATTTGTGGCCTCGGACAGGTACGCAATCTCTACATCGCAAAACGATGGGCCTAGAATTTTACCAACGAGATTGCGGGTACCATGCACCGACGACAGAAATGCTGGCAGCGCTACACTAGAAATTTTTCTTATGCCAAGGCCACCGTGACGAACCGGCAGTACTGCTTGAACCCAACTCCTGTCGTTTAGAGGGCAATTAAACAAATTGGTGATTGCCTCCCTGATAATTTTATCTAAAGAGGACAAGAGTTGGTCTTGGGCCCATAGCGGTGTACAACGGAGAGTGTAAGTGGTCTTGGGCACAAACAAGCAGAATTTTAAAATAGTATATGCCATATGAGGGTTAATTTCACTTAGACGCTTGGAGGAGTCCTCAAAAACATACTTTTGATCGTCTATAAATTTTGAGAAAGCATCCTCCAAGACTGGTGCTCCTAGGAGGCGAAGGGTCTGGTCATCAATAATTTTAATATTTGGGGCCAAAACGTTAAATTTTGAAATTAATTCGTTGCGAATATCTGGAGGCATACCTTCGCAAAAGTAAAGTTCACATTTAGAAAAATTTAACTCTAAACCGATTGCGCCGCAAGAATTAATAATTTTTTCAAGGTCTGAAAGGACTGACACAGCATCGCCCCCTAAACAGCCGTCGTCTAAGTACCAGGTGTTAAATTTAGAAACCAAATCTTTGATATGTGGGTTTATAGCCAAACTAAAAATAGATAAAGTAAGTAATTAACGTTTTACCTACAACTCATAATAAAATAATTATACTCGAGTTAGTATAGTATTTAAAACTTTTACCTACACTCCACTACAAACCCTCTCTTTTTCCTAACGCACACTTTAATCGTACAGAAAAAGTGTTATACATAAAATTAATGGTGCGTCAAAGCAATGAAATAACAAATATTCCAACACACACCTCCATGAATTTCGGGCTGAAAATTAACTCTCAGCAGCCGGGTCGCTGACGAGATTCGGTTCAACGAATAAAAGTTTGAATACGCGCTCGTTATTTTAAATGAATTATTCGGTTGTACACAACGAATAATTGGACATCATCGCAACGATTTCAAAAAAATGTACACTATTTTGCTATACTATTTTAAAAGTCCACTTTTCTTACAAAAAAAAGTTGGTCAGTAAAAGCAACAGACCGACAGAAATGAAAACGAGAGACAGAGGCCTTTGCCTTTGTCTCAATGTTGGGACATTGAGACAGCAATGGCTTGTAATAATAATAATCCCAAGTATCGTTAGACAAGCTTGGCATCAGCAAAAAGGATGGATTACGATAATCGCACATTTTGATAACTCAAGATAATGAAAACCGTCACATACATAGGGGTGAAAATATTTTGCACTCCTACAATCGAGTTAAAAATATTGTAGGGCTAATTCGCCCCGAATTACGAGGCACTAAATAAAGTCGTGTTCGCTCACCCAGATACAATGCCCAACCAATAAAAAGTTTGAGTACACGCTGTAATTTGAGTAAAGTATCGAACAACTGCCAGCTTCGCACCGCTTTTACACGCGTTCGTGAAGCTTTTTATTTCCAATTTTAAAACTTTTTTTATGTGATAGGACGGCGAACGTGCAAGCGGGTCACCTGATAAGTGATCACCGCCGCCCATGGACAACTGCAACACCAGGGGTTTGACAAAAGCGTTGCCGACCTTTATTTTCCCTCCCGGAGGACCTCCGGCTCTCTCAATCACCGAACGAAACATAGAAGCGGTAAAGCTACTACTCAAACATCGATTTTTTGTGAGAGTGTGGTACTTTCTACGCCAATTTTGCAATGTCTTTATCTTTTGCGGGGTAGACAGAGTCTAAGGTCTATTATTTCAAGTACTCGTTTTACCAGTTTTGAATACGTACGTATACTGTTGTAACATAGAAGTTTATGTATTGTTTACATATAGACATCCACACCCTATTCCAGAGCTGCAAATGAAGTCGCGTCCACTAGGATTATGAATTCTGCTTCAACATGAGGCTTCAAACTGTACCAATAATATAAGCTATGCTGTCAAAATCGCACTTTAGATCTAAGAATAATTTAGAAGGCCCCTAAGAAACTTAATATTGACGCATACAAAGCATAATAAACGAGTCGCAAGCTCAAGCTCACGTGGACATCGATATCAAGTCTGTGTTCGAAATTTAAACTCTTCCAAATGTTCAAGTATTTATAAAGAAGAAAAGATGGATGGAGTGTGTGAAGGAGGATATGGGGAAGATGAAGGTAACGAAGGAGATTCCTCGAGATAGAGCAAAATGAAAGAAGCTTACATGGCACAATACAAAGCTGTCCCGACCCCACATAAAGTGGGATAAGGTGAGGAAGAAGAAGAAATAAAAAAGGTAATAATAGACGTATTATTACCTACTTATACTGCACACATATGTATAACGTAAAAGTTGACGTCACTTGTGACGTCCTACGCGCCCTTTCCATATTATTCCTATGTCCATGATTCACGCACGTCTGGTTTTATTGTTTTTACTTTACATAAACAAGGTATTTTAGCCCCGAGTTCACAACTTTAATTTACTGCCCTTTGCGTTTATGACGTGAACTGAATCATTTCTTTGGATTACTTTGTTGGGGAACTAGCTTTTGCACGCGATTGTCATGTATTATTACCATTTTAAGATTGCATTTGTTCTATTTATACACAACTGCGCAGAAAAGAAATGTTATCTTTTCAGAGCTCATGTCTGCATGTTAGTAAGTATTTATTGAGTTTCTTTATTCCATCATAAATTCTAAATGCCTAAACAGATTCTGATACTTGAAGTATCGTAAAAATCCTTGTCGTATCTGAAGTAGCATAGGCTATATTATCTAGTGTAGTCTTCTCTAAAAAACTTATTTTTGTAACTATACAGATGGGTTGTTGTGAAAATAAAGTTTTCAATTTACTCGGAAGATTTGGTATGAAAATAAAATAACTCTGGACGCAAAATAGTCACTCACACTCACTCACAGACACTCATTCAATACAATAAACAGTACAATGATACACCTTCGAAGTTATTCTAAAGATGCAGGTAAAGAGTTTTCAAAACGACAGTTGCCTTTAAGTCCGTGAGAGCCTAGTTATTGTCCTAAAGAAAACAATTCCGTTCACCGGATTGTCAACAAGTGGATAGTTGGCCAAACATTTGTTTTTACAGTTTTCGCGAGGCAGGTCAATTGCCCGTCGAATAATAGTCGGGAACAAAAGGGAGAAGTCGAAATCGTTAGTAAATGCCAGGTGCCACGGCTTGGCAGAAACTACTGTGCTGTAAATACCTTCATATTACGTCATTTTTAAGGTTCCGTAGCCGCATGGCATAAATCGTCGTCCCAACGCGATTTTCTTGTATATAAGATAGTGTTTGGAGACTAGATAAACGGATGCGCACTTCATTAGAGTGAGTGAATATAATAGTTAAAGTAACCTAGAAGCTGCTACTAACTTGACCCAGACGTCTGCACTCCAAATGGACAGCAGTCATAAAAATAGCACCCAAAAGCCAATAACCTGTAAATCCCATACTGGCCCACAACCGTAAGGAGAACCTACTTTAAATAGAAATAATAAAACGCTAGCAAAATATGAATTTACTAATGTCTACAAAGCAGAGCTATTATATAGTAATTATGTACTAATGGTTCCGTATACTTATTTCTCAGTAAATATTGTATTTGCGTTCATAAACTTCTAAATAATTAAGAATTCTAAACGCCAATGCACGCAAGTACCAATTGAATTTTGATAACCTCGGTGATCACCTGGGTTTTTGTGTTTTTTTTTTCCTTTTTTTTGTGTGTGTAAGTCGCCAGCACTGGTGTCAACCCGGGTGAATAAAGTAAAGTTTTTTAGTCTACTTTGTTCACCTCGGAATTTGAACACCTAGGATCTGCTTGCTCAAAAGCAACTTTATTTGTGAACTTTGTTCACTAGGTGATATCACCTCGAATCGTGCCGGAAAGTGGATAGATAGATATTTCAAGGAGAAAAAAGAGAAATAACTTTTGAAAAACTTTCGCGACAACGTACCTTTTTCCTTAAGTTAACGGCAAAGAGTGATCCGTACCTGGAAAAGATAACAATTCATGTTAAATAATTAATACAAATATAAACAATTAGTACTTATCAAAACCATAAGTTTTTAGTGTTATTTATATAAATGGTCAGCGAACGGAAAACGTTTCATTCTCACACGTCTAAGCCTGGCTTTTCACACAACACGTTTCTCTAGATCTATTATTTTTCATCATTATCGGAAAACTAGAGTGAAAAAGCCATCAATTTAACGTATCCACCTACTTCCAGTAGATTTTAAAATTAAATAACTTAATAAAGCCCAATTAGGAACTTAAAATTCGCCGCAAAGAATTAAGAAGTTTACACATAATTAATGCACTGGCACTGTTTTCTTTTTCAAACTACGACTTCTAGTACATTTTGCAAGTGTTCTTTACACCATATGTTTATTTTTATTATGAGACTTAGAATTAAATCATCATCATCGTCAGCTTTTCGCGGTCCACTGCTGGACAAAAGCCTCCCTTTATCTGCGCCATACCTATCTGTCCCTTGCTATCGCAAGCCAATTCTTCCCAGTAATGGTCTTAATGTCGTCGAGCCACCTAGCCTGATTCTTGAACTCTTGTTTAAAATGTAGGCTAGGACTGAGGCCTATGCATATTTTGCTAATGTTAATATTTAAAAGTGTGAAATACGATTTAATGGAAGTGATTGTTAAAACATACTAGTTTTATCATATAGTTTAAGTCAGCAACTTCGACAAACAATGTATATAATTATTGTACTCGTTTATACGCGAGTATGAAAAACTGCTGTGTCGTGACCTTTCGTGACTATCTAAACGCCCTCACTCAACATGGCCTATAGCATAGGCTGAAACATGTTGGCGTTTCCAATAACGTATAAAAAATTAAGGATACCGTGTATTTAAACACCCGTTTATACAATGTAAATTTTCACGAAGTAAGTTACAAACCAATTAATTAAAATAAGTAAAGAAACTGTCTTTTAAATTACTCACGCAAATCAAAGATAATGGTTTCATGATTTCCATATCAAGTTGTCTCCGTAACGGTATTCGGAGGGTTTTTATAGATTTTTGATGAGATTGTTTTGTCACCGGCAACAGAAATATTTTTGCTGCCGGAATAAAAAAATAGGGTAGTGATATATTTACGACCAAAAACAATGTATCATCTCGGCAGAGAGAGTCGTATAACACGTTTTATAGCCTTTTATTCGAGAGAGTCCGCGTCCGCCATCACTCCTGACATTTTATTGATGGCCTCAACTCTGAACTTTTTTGTTCTGGAGGATAATAAATCTTTTGTGGTCCTCGGGGCGATAATCTCACTTTATACAGCTGCAACAGTTTGCTTGTCTCTGGAACAAACTTAAGTTCAGGCGGCCTGAGAATATTTCGCGAAGTTAAAGTTTTTTCTGACTTTCGAACCGGAGGGACTGTCTTTATTGGCGGCGATAAGTTGTTAAATTAGTGTTGGCAGATTGTTATACCCTACTTTAATACGTAGGTTAAGCTGTAATAAGCATTCTACTATTTTTTCCATTGAGTCAGCATTTTGCTCGCCTCATGGCTTTCTGCAGCTATGTAAAATTCAGTTAGTACTCGGAGCTCGGCAAGTAAAGTCGGGATACAGTGCCGAATTTAATCTATGTAATTTTTCGGGAATAAAGTGTTGGTGTTTTTAAGTGCGCGTTTTTTTTAAAAAGACCGACCGGGACTTCCTCATAACAAATTGGTGTCAGAAGTGGGATGTTGTAAGTGGCTTCCGTTGAAGTCCTTTCAAGAACCCGAGGATCCCAGCACGGTCTCTGATCGACAGTAAGACTCGACCCGAAGGTCAAGCCTGCATCAGCCGCACCAGGTGTTCTTTACACCCCTTGGATGGTCGACGGTCAGTCTCCGCTCTATAGCGTGAGCCCGCACCACGTGTTCTACACACCCCTTGGATGGTCGACGGTCAGTCTCCGCTCTTTAGCGTGAGCCCGCACCACGTGTTCTCCACACCCCTTGGATGGTCGACGGTCAGCCTCCGCTCTATAGCGTGAGCCCGCACCACGTGTTTCGCTATATTCCCACACAAGGTCGACGTTCAGCCTCAGGTGTAGCCTGAGCCCGCACCACTACCAACTCCAGTGCTAACTCACCAAACTCACCACCATCTACATCATCACGAGCACCCCTCTAGCATACCACAAGGTGCTCCAGACGCATAGGCTGCCCACGTGACTGCCGCGTGTTCGAGTTCCCGCGCCGCTAGGGCGAGAGCACTTCATCACCGAGTTCATCATCCAGCATCAGAAATGCTAGTGCTAGTGAAGGTGATCTACGTGATTCTGTGAGTGTCTTACTATTTCTTTACATACTCGTGAACTGACTCTTATTTTTACAAGATCTATACAATTTTACTATTTCAATATTTTTACTATTTCTATATTTTACTATTTCCATACTTTTACTATTTCTTAATATTTTACCCTGATGTCGCTCAAAGCAGAATCAGATGGTCGCAAGACCTCTACCTCAGAAAAATCTGAGAAGGTCCCATTAACATTCTTATCAAAATTCATTAAAACTTTTAATGGTGAGAGAGAGTCACTTCCCGCCTTTTTAACAAATTGCGATAATGCTATTTCTCTAGCCACTCAAGAGCAGGAGAGTGTTTTGTGTAAATTTATTTTATCTCAGTTAGAGGGCAAAGCTCAAGCAGCTTGTAGTTTAAGGAGATTTGAAACATGGGATGAGCTTAAATCGTTCTTAAAAAATACATTCGGCGAGAAAAAGCATTCTACGCACTTATTAGTCGATTTGCAAAATTGTAAACAATTAAGCGGTGAAGATGTAACTAAGTATTCCCTCAGAATCGAGTATATATTAGCTAGGATACACTCTGAGATCCATTACAGCTGCAAGGACACAAAAGAGCTTCCTGGTCGAATAGCCGCCATGGAGGACCTTGCTCTTAATACTTTCATGTTAGGATTAAATAGCTCTATATCTGCGGTTGTCCGGTGCAAAAATCCCTCAACATTAAATGAGGCGGTGCAACACGCAATTGAGGAAGAAAAAATAGTTAACTTATCTAAATCTAATTCTAATAAATATGTCAAACAATGCTCTATATGTAATAAATCAGGGCATACTTCCTCTGAATGCTTCTTGAAAAATAAAACCTCTAGAAATCATCATAATTTTAAGAAAACATATCATTTCAGTCCTAACTCTAATAATAACTCTAATTCTAACTCTGTTTCTAATACAAATTCCAGTGTAAAATCATGTAATTATTGTAAAAATATAGGTCATACAATTGACCAGTGCCGTAAGCGTAAATATAACATGCAGCACCGAGGAAACGCTAACTATGCACAACGTGACTATCAGTCGCCGCGTGGTAACAATAACGCCACTGGCACGGTGAATGCATGTGATGCAATCGAGTCGCGGTTCGAATCCGGCGACACACAGTTAAACTAACCCCGATTTCGGATGCGTGTCTACCGAAATCGAATGTCGAAAATGACACGATTATACCTACTAAATCTTATACAAAACCTTATACTAATTCTAATACTAAATCTTATACAAAACGTAATACTATATCTTATACTAAACCTTATACAAAATCTTATACTAAATCTAATACTAAGTCTTATACTAAATCTACATCTCAGTCCGAGCAACTGAGTCTTTCTAAATCCTCATCTCAGTCCGAGCAACTGAGTCATACTAAATCTACATCTCAGTCCAAGCAACTGAGTCATACTAACTCTACATCTCAGTCCAAGCAACTGAGTCTTTCTAAATCCTCATCTCAGCCTGAGAAGCTGAGTCATACTAAATCTACATCTCAGTCCGAGCAACTGAGTCATACTATAACCTCATCTCAGTCCAAGCAACTGAGTCATACTAAATCTTTTACTAAATCTTGTAACAAAAATAAAATCTCTGAATCTCGTCATGTCGATAGTACTATTCCTATTTATGAGACAGATATTAAGATTAAAAAGATATCTCTGCCTCACGTATTCATAAAATCAAGCTATTCTTCTAAACCCTTAAGCTTTCTCTTAGACTCTGGTGCCTCAATAAGCTTGATAAAACGATCAAGCATGAACACGACACCCCTTTTATCTCGCGAAATTGTTAAATTAAAAGGTATAAATAACACTGAATCCTGTTGCGAGACTTTAGGTACATTTCAAATGGATTTCTTACTATCGAGTAATATTTTTAGGTACAAATTTCACGTAGTTAATGATGACGTCTCACTAGACTATGACGGTATCATAGGTAGCGATTTTCTAGGTTATTTTAAAGCTAACATTAATTACGACTCTAAATTATTAAACATACAAGGGCATAATTTACAAATAAATTACACTCAACCAACTTATATTATTCCTGCCCGCTCAGAAGTTGTTATTGAATGTGCGATATCAAATTACTCTCCCAAGTCTTATCGTAATAATGAAGGTCTCGTACTAGATCAAACTTTATGCAATGGTGTTTATATTGCAAATTCTATTGTCTCTATTAAACCTAATAAAAGAATAAATATCACAGTATTGAACACCACTGACTCTGACGTAAGGATCAAGGATTATTACGCAGAAGTGCTACCACTTGATTATGACTTAAGTACCTACGAGTATCACAGTATTAATTCTATTTCTTATTCTAACTCTGATCGTGTTCAGAGAGTGTTAAAGCTTATACGCTGCTCTCATTTAAATAATGAAGAAGAAAAAATGCTCTTAGAATGTTGCTCTCAATATACAGATATTTTTCATCTTCCAGATGAACCACTGTCTCATACTAATGCAATTGAACACTCTATTAATTCAGGTAATGCACCTCCTATACATGTCAAGTCATATCGCTTCCCTGAATGCCATAAGGAGGAAGTTGATACTCAAATTCGGAAGATGCTTGACCAAAATATAATTAGCCCCTCTGTTTCACCATGGAGTGCCCCAGTTTGGGTAGTTCCCAAAAAATTAGACGCGTCTGGCAAGCGCAAATGGAGAATAGTCATAGACTATCGCCGTCTCAATGACGTCACTGTTTCTGAAACTTATCCACTGCCTCTAATCACTGATATTCTCGATCAATTAGGTCATTCAAAATATTTTAGTACCCTCGATTTGTCAAGTGGGTTCCACCAAATTAAAATGAACCCTAATGATGCTGAAAAGACAGGCTTTAGTGTAAATACTAATTCGAGCTCTTCTGGTCATTATCAGTACAACAGAATGCCATTTGGCTTAAAAAATGCCCCTTCTACATTCCAGAGGCTCATGAATACAGTCCTTTCAGGCCTTCAAGGTCTCCACGCATACGTATATTTAGATGACTGCATTATATACTCACACGATTTGCCTAGCCATATTACAAAACTTAAGCTTGTATTCGATAGACTACGTAAATTTAATTTAAAATTACAGCCTGACAAGTGTGAATTTTTACGTCACGAGGTTGCATACTTAGGCCATATTATCACCGATAAAGGTGTATCTCCGAATCCCGACAAGGTCAAGGCCGTCACTGAATTTCCAACCCCTACTAATGTCAAACATATAAAATCTTTTCTAGGTCTTGTAGGCTACTATCGTCGTTTCATTGAGAATTTTTCTAAGCTTACTAAGCCTCTCACGTCTCTTCTAAAGAAAGATGTTACCTTTAATTGGACATCTGAGCAAGACACTGCTTTCAATGTTCTAAAATCTAAGCTGACAACAGCTCCTTTACTACAGTACCCTGATTTTTCCGCTCCGTTTATAATTACTACGGATGCCTCAAGTTATGCTGTAGGAGCAGTGCTCTCTCAAGATGATATAGGTAAAGATAAACCTATAGCCTTCGCATCCCGAACCCTTAATAAGGCTGAAGGAAATTACTCTACCACGGAGAAAGAACTCCTTGCTATTATTTTCGCTGTTAAAACATTCCGTCCCTATATTTTTGGGCGTAAATTCAAGATCGTTACTGATCACAGGCCCTTAGTGTGGCTATTCAATAATAAAGACCCAGGTAGTAGACTCATTCGCTGGCGTCTCAAACTCGAAGAGTATGATTACGAGATTATATATAAACAAGGTCGCCTTAACTCTAATGCTGACGCACTATCTCGTTACCCTATTAATGCTATTGATATAAATAATTTACATAACTTATCCTATGAAAAATACTTTAAAATGCAATTTACTAATAAATTACCAACCCTTAATACTACTATTGAAGAACAAAGTCAAAGTTTACCCTTAACTAAAATTAAATCAATCGTTTGTCCAGTCTCTTTAGACTTTGATTATTCTATGCCTTACTGCGAAGAAATACTATCGCAGCTCGACGCTCCCGCTGACTTAGTAAATTCCGAGCGCGAGCCTTATACTATTCAAGTGATAAACAATAAAAGTAAAACTTATTATTTCCTTTACACAAAAATTCATCATTATGAAGAAACAAAATTTAAAGACATATACAATTTACTTATTAAATTAAGAGATAAAATTATTACTGAAAATCCTGAGGTCACTGAACTTGCTATGTCCGACTTTACGGACCCTTTTTCAAAAATACTTTATACTAAATTATATAATATGATCTCCTATATTTTTCATAATACTAATATTAAAATTTATATTTACAAAAATCAATTAATTTACCCTACACCTGTTGAGGTCCCTAAAATATTAAAAGAAAATCATGACTCAACTATCGCGGGACATCCCGGCTCAACACGGATGTATAATCGAATTAAAGCTGCCTACTACTGGAAAGGCATGCGTTCTGATATTGAAAATTATGTGAAAAGTTGCAAGTCATGCCAAATTAATAAGCCCTTACGGAAATCTAACAAAGCTCCAATGGAGATTACTTCTACTTCTACTAGACCCCTGGAGAGACTAGCTCTCGATGTAGTTGGTCCCTTACCAGAAGCTGGTTTCCAAAAATTCAAATTTATACTAACTCTTCAAGACGATCTAACCAAATTCTCAAGTGCCTATCCTATGGTAACTGCTACCAGTGAAGAAATAGCTAGAAACCTAGTTCATTTTATGTCTCTATTCGGTTTTCCAAAAACCATTCTCACTGATTTAGGCACATGTTTTACCTCAGATTTATTTAAACAGCTAGCCGAAATCTGTAAAATAAAATCTCTATTTACTACCCCTTATCATCCCCAAACAAACGGTGCCCTGGAACGGTCCCATTCTACCCTTAAAGAATATTTAAAATCATTTGTTAATGAAAACCAGAACGACTGGCATTGCTATTTATTTACTGCTATTTTATCTTATAATACTACTCCACATTGTACTACTAATTTCACTCCATACGAGTTACTATACGGTTATAAACCTTCTATTCCCAATTCTTTATATGATACTAGTAATAATACTACCTATAATGAATATATTCGCGCTCTACAGTATAGAATGCGCTTCAGCAGAGAAAAAGCTATACAAAATATTATAAATAGCAAAGAAAAATCAAAACAATACTATGATTCTAGCTCTCGCGATATTTCTTATAAATCAGGTGATATGGTGTACTTGAAACACCATCACAGATTGCGCAAGGCTCTGTCCCCAGTATGGAAGGGCCCTTATAAGATAATTAAGGTTCATAATAAACATAACGTAACATTACAAGTAGGCCGTAAACATATTAAATACCATACTAATGAAATCAAGCCTGCTACATCCTAATTTTATACCTACTATTTCCTACTATTTTCAGAGCCTTCGGCTCATGAGAGCGATAAACATACATATTGTAAAATCTACTATTAATAATTTTAACTCTACTATATCTAAGCTTAATCAAAATGAAAATAAAATAAACAATCAAATACACATTATGAATGAAATCTTGTCTCAATCAACAAAGATGAATAACTTACTATATCATATGTCTAAGATAAATAATCTACTAAATTTAATTGAAAGCTCTTTATTAGCTATTTCTAACTTACTAGATTCTACTCTAAATGCTATACTATTTTCTAAGGTTAATATTCTACATCCTAGTGTGTTAAGTCCTTTAAGTTTATATAATGAACTAAGTAAGCATAGCAATCAAATAAAGAAGCATTTAGACTTGCCGCTGCAATTAAATATTAATACTATTCATTCTATAATGGATGTTTCTCAACTTAGTTGCTATTACTATAATAATAAGATTGTTTTTGTTTTGCAAATCCCGTTAATAAGTGATACTAAGTACATTCTCTATAAGAACATACCCTTACCTACACCTCATAATGAGTCATACATGAAAACATTTGCTTTAATTCAACCTTCCAGTGTGTACACTGCTTTAAGCGATGACAGAATGCATTATGCTATGTTAGATAATTTAGATATATGTAAGAAGGTTAGTGACGAATACTCTATATGTGAATTAATAAGTGTGTACTCTTGTATTGCAAGTCCAAGCTGCGAGTCAATGTTGCTAACTGAAGTTATCTTATCTCTGCCTTCTCAATGTAACTCTAAACTCTTATATGGTGAGATAGATATTTGGCAGAAGCTATTAAATAATAAATGGATTTTTGTTCAATCTAATGTTAATAAATTAACAATAAAATGCGATGACGACATAAGCGATCATTCTATTGTAGGTACTGGGATAGTTACATTAACTGATAATTGTATAGGTTATTCTAAAACCATGCAACTAATTCCAACTAGTTATTCCACGTTTAATATTAAGTCTTCTATAAATATAAGCTTCGATATAACTGCAGACGATTGCTGCAACAGAGACATCCTTAATAAGACATTACCGTCCTTATCTCCGTTATCCTTAAGTAAAATAAATTTAGATAATTTAAAATATGCTACTCATCAATTAGATAATTTGGAGAATGAAATCAATAATGTACAAAGTCAGTCTCATTTTATTAAATATGGCACATACTATTCTACATTTACTTATATCCTGATTGTTTGTATTTTCTTATATTCTGTTTATAAATTATATAAATGTTTTAAAAATCATAATACTAGTTCTGGATGTTGTATTCAAATCTTTAATCAGTGCAATAATAAAAAGATTGTAAGAAGTAAATCTAAGATTTCTAATTCTATTGAGATGTCTAATATGTCTAGCTCTGATGAAGATAAACAATCAGTTAAATCTCTAACTTATCATCAGCAGCAACATAAGGTCGATTTTCATAGTTCTACTAGAAATATAAACATTTAAATGTTAAAGCTATGAACTTAATAATAACTATGTTTTTCTTAAACTATGTAATACGTAACTCTTATTTTTATCTTAAGTCTTAACTACTATTTCATTTCTATTTCTTATGTTTGTAAGCGCTGCATCCCTGACTCACTTAGTTAAACATACTATATCTTTCTAGTTCTTTTTCTATTTCTCTTAACTCCGCTTCATCTTAATTTTGGATAAAGCTCCGTCAAAAGGGGGGGGCTGTTATACCCTACTTTAATACGTAGGTTAAGCTGTAATAAGCATTCTACTATTTTTTCCATTGAGTCAGCATTTTGCTCGCCTCATGGCTTTCCGCAGCTATGTAAAATTCAGTTAGTACTCGGAGCTCGGCAAGTAAAGTCGGGATACAGTGCCGAATTTAATCTATGTAATTTTTCGGGAATAAAGTGTTGGTGTTTTTAAGTGCGCGTTTTTTTTAAAAAGACCGACCGGGACTTCCTCATAACAGTTCGTAGGCAAGGTGATTTTTGCTAAGAATTCTTTGGAAGTGTATTTGTCTGTAGATTTTTCATCAATCTGAATACTGCATATATTGAAAATGCGTTAGTGACATTTGTATCTCCTTTGGAGATACGGGTATTACCCTGGTCCTTTAGAAGGCTTGCGTGGAGATATAGATCCAACACGTAGAGGCACTTTGGAGAAGTTGATTTATTGTGGGTCTCCAACCAGAACCCATTCCTGGAAATACCAATGTTTGATATGCCCTTGAACAGGTCTTGGCTGGAAAGGGAAATTTGTGAGATATGATGGAGTTGAAATTTGGGAGGACTTATGCTGGGTTATTTCAAAGGGTCGGACACCTGCCATAATTATGATAACTGGCTAAATTGGCAGGTGGTGCCTTGCCGCCCATTAGAGGGGGCCACATAAACTACCCGACTATTACTGCCGGCAAAAGGTAAAGTAATTTTTACTTGTCTGTTAACAAATTCAAATTTTTAGTTTTAGTAAATTCTACACATAATTCTTTAAAAAGTGACTAAATCTATAAATATGTTAGTGTTATAGAAGCTGTAAAGTATTAAAACGCTTTTTAGGGTTCCGTAGTAAACTAGGAACCCTTATAGTTTCGCCATGTCTGTCTGTGTGTCTGTCCGTCCGCGGTTTTGCTCAGAGACTATAAGTACTAGAAAGCTGTAATTTGGTATGGGTACCTATGTATATTAATCATGGCAAAAAAGTGATAAATAAAAATCTTGAAAAAAAAATTTTTTTGGTCGTTAAACTATGAGGTGCGAGTGTGAACAGTATGAACTCGAAGTTGTCATTCGCAACTACGGAATACCACACTGCGCATGGCCCGACACGCACTTGGCTGGTTTTTATAATAACAGAACGACGTGTTGCCGTTGTTTTCATTGGTTCGTCATCTTAGGTTTCACAGTCATATAGCCATATATCCGCAAACATCCCTATTCACCATCTTTCCTGTCATTTTATTATTGGTCTTTAGGTACCCGGAACTTTTTCCTCCAAGAGGATAATAAATCTTTTGTGGTCCTTGGGGCGATAATCCAACTTTATACAGCTGCAACAGTTTGCTCGTGTCTGGAACAAACAGAATTCAGGCGGTTTGGCGATATTTTGCCAAGTTAAGGATTTCTTACGACTTTCCAACCGAGGAGGCTCTCTTTATTGGAAGCGCTTTATTGCTAAATTGCTTTTGGAGGTTTGGCGGAAGGTTGAGGCTTCTTTGTAAACTTTAGAAGTGTAGGTATTATCAGATGACGTATTTTGCTTCAACTTGTCGAATAATTTTGGAATGAAGTAAAAATCTGTAACAGTGCAGATGGATAGACCGAACTTTAATTTATGACTTCTTATTAAATATATTTTCATTAAATTATAATACCTTTGTCATAAAAAGTTACAATGATAATGAGATAAAAAAGATGTTTGTTTTTAAGTCTAATAGTCAATAGTCGAATATTTTATCCATCCATTATTTGGTGAACATTAACTTTCATACTTACCTATATTTACATCCGTGAAGGTCAAGATGAAAAATGATCTTTTTCAGATTGACCTGGGTCTTGGATGTTTATCTATATATGTATTTGTTATAAAATATAGTATCGTTGAGTTAGTATCCCATAACACAAGTCTTACATAAGAACTTACTTTAGGGCTAGGTCAATCTGTGTGATTTGTCAAAATCAAATATTTATTTGACATACATTTCAAAAGCCCATATTACAAAGCTAGTTATTGTTGACGTCAATAATTTATTTACAGCTAAGTTTAATACCGCTTAAAAGCGGAGTACAGAAGAAGTGGCAACAAACTGCACAAAGCAAACTATTCTTCAATAGAGTAAACTATTATTAAAGTAACATTTCATTCACAATGTAAATATTCAAAATTGTAAATGAAATGTTACTTCAAGAAAAACAAGGTTCAACTTGAGCACCAACTGTTGTGTACATGTTTCTGTAGATGCAACAAAATATTCAAACACAACAAACCAAGAAACGCTCTCGTGATATTCAATACATTTATTGATATTATTATTTATTTATGATCTTTTACGTCAAATTTACAGAATAACGAGGCCACTCCTTGACCAGCGTCTCTGTGGACGCAAGAAAGTGCTTAACTACGACAAACCTAGAAAGGTTCTCTTGATACACAATTATGAGTCAAAGTTTATATTACAAATTTAGTGTACATTGTAGATAAAATATTGTGTCAAGTGCAGTGCAACGAGGTCCCGCTTGTGCAGCGACTAAGAAAGCCAACTATCGTGAACGTCTCTGTAGACCCAACGATTCAAGCAACGCTATATCTCTTGACACACAAGATACGTTATTTTAAGTAAGTACATATAAGGTAAGGCTCAAAGTTAAATAACTAAGCCAGTGAATATTGTAGGTAAACTGTAACATCAAGTGTAAAGAACAACGAAGTCCCACTTGAGCAGAACTAGCAACTTTGAAAGCCAACTATTATGTGGGTCTCTGTGGACGAAGCTAACCAAGCAACGCTATATATCTCTTGATAATAATATATTATATTAATAGCTGTTATTGTTTGATGAATGTTAATTCATTTAAGTGTGAGGTAGGATTCTAAGTTTTTATAGCCCAGACAGTATACATTGTAGATGAAATGTTACATCAAGTGTAAAGAGCAACGAGGTCCCACTTGAGCAGCGACTAAGAAAACCAATTATTGTGAACGTCTCTATGGACGCAACAAACCAAGCAACGAGCTCCGTGGCGCAGCGGTCATCACGCCGGCCTGCGACACGAATGGTCCCGGGTTCGATCCCCGGTCAGGTCAAGATGGAAAATGATCTTTTTCAGATTGACCTGGGTCTTGGATGTTTATCTATATATGTACTTCTTATAAAATATAGTATCGTTGAGTTGGTATCCCATAACACAAGTCTCGAACTTACTTTGGGGCTAGCTCAATCTATGTGATTTGTCCGTATATGTATATATTTAAAAAACAAATTAAAAAAACAAAATTAAGTATATCGTTATTGTTTGTTAAATCCTATTTATTTTAAATATACTGTAAGGGTAAAAATAGTTATAGCTATGGCAGTATACATTGTAGATGAAAAGTTACATCAAGTTTAAAGAGCAACATTTCCCACTTGAGCAGAACTGCAACTTTGAAAGCCAACTATTATGTGGGTCTCTGTGGACGCAACAAAGTGCTCAAATATGACAAACCAGATTGCACGCTAAACCACAACGTTGCTTGTAATACAATGCAATTATTACTATAATAGTTTGTTTGCCGTTGGCTATATTCAGTGTTAATTTAGATATTAGAAATATATGTTTTACCCCTAAGCGATAGATTGAACGCATATAGGATAATAAGGTACCCAAAATTTTGATCGGAATCGAATTCTGATTGTTAACTATACATTTTTAGAAAAGTAATTAATTAGTCTTACTACCTTACTCTTATAAACATTCTTATTCGCCCAATTATACGTACTCATATACAGATATTAACTTCTTACCAAAGGCTATTGTAACGTTCTGTCTAAAATTTATCAGTATGTCCTTCAAATAAATCTGTCATTTAAAATTCAAAGTTTTCCTTAAATGTATGGTAACTTCATCAAATGAGATAAATTTGATTTGCTGCAAAACAAAGTACAGTCGGTGGCAAATAAATCTGACCCTACAAAGTATAATCTGTTTATAGGGTAGTCAGACTACATGGCGATCGCTAGAGAGACACGTCCATTAAATATAACAGACTTCCAAAAGCAATTAAGACAAAAATGGAGCCAATAAAGACAATCCCTCTGGTTGAGATGTCGTAAGAAAACCTTAACTTGGCGAAATGTCGTCAAGCCGCCTGAACTTCAGTTCATTCCGGATACGAGCAAACTGTTGCAGCTGTATAAAGTTGGATTATCGCCCCGAGGACCGCAAAAGATTTATTATCCTCCTGGAGGAAAAAATTCGGAGTTGAGGCCCATCAATGAAATGACAGAAGTGATGGCGGACGCGGATGTTCGCGTATAAAAGGCTATAAAACGTGTGTACGACGCGCACAATAAAATACCGGGATGACGCATTCTTTTTTACCCGCCCTTTATATTTACAAGGTGACTGAAAAGCAAAAAAAAGAGAGTTTATCATCACTTTGGAAACTATATATGTACGTATGTTTGATTGTTTAGCAATTCTGCACACGGCACAGCCGGGGAGGGTTGCTAGTATCTTTTGAAACAATTAAAGAATAAAATGGAGCCAATAAAGACTGAATGAAAAGTCGTAAAAAAACCTTAACTTGGCAAAATGTCGGCAAGCCGCCTGAACTTCAGTTCGTTCCGGATACGAGCAAACTGTTGCAGCTGTATAAAGTTGGATTATCGCCCCGAGGACCGCAAAAGATTTATTATCCTCCTGGAGGAAAAAGTTCGGAGTTGAGGCCATCAATAAAATGACAGAAGTGATGGCGGACGCGGATGTTCGCGGATAAAAGGCTATAAAACGTGTGTACGACGCGCACAATAAAATACCGGGATGACGCATTCTTTTTTACCCGCCCTTTATATTTACAAGGTGACGGAAAAGCAAAAAAAAGAGAGTTTATCATCACTTTGGAAACTATATATGTACGTATGTTTGATTGTTTAGCAATTCTGCACACGGCACAGCCGGGGAGGGTTGCTAGTATCTTTTGAAATAATTAAAGAATAAAATGGAGCCAATAAAGACTGAATAAAAAGTCGTAAGAAAACCTCTTGGCAAAATGTCGTCAAGCCGCCTGAACTTCAGTTCGTTCCGGATACGAGCAAACTGTTGCAGCTGTATAAAGTTGGATTATCGCCCCGAGGACCGCAAAAGATTTATTATCCTCCTGGAGGAAAAAGTTTGGAGTTGAGGCCATCAATAAAATGACAGAAGTGATGGCGGACACGGATGTTCGCGAATAAAAGGCTATAAAACGTGTGTACGACGCACACAATAAAATACCGAGATGACGCATTCTTTTTTACCCGCCCTTTATATTTACATTGTTACGGCGAATCTAAAATAAAGAGAATTATCAATTTGGAAAATATGTATGTACGGTACGTATTTTCGTTTGTTCATCATTTTTTCAAAACATAATTTTACTGGGGTGAATAATTTTGAGTTGATGGCCATCAGTAAAATTTCAGGCCAGCGTTGGCAGAATTAATAAAGCTATAAACGTCTGTACAACATTCACTAAACTACTAAATGTTTAATTTTTTATACACGATTATAAAAAAAAGTGCTATTACTTTTCTGAAAATAATATTATCTACTAACAATAAGCTCTCGATCTCATTAAGTTTTACAGCATTATAAACTTCAACAAACATTGTGAAAGTTTTATTAAATGTTTATGTAGCTTCTTAAATAAAAGCGGTTTCCTTTTAATATTGAATTGTCTTTTTTTTAACCTATTGATTCATTTACGTAACTTTTTAAGTTTCAATAATGTCTATCCAACTTCACCTGATGCTGTAATTAGGATGAGATACTCCATAATCAGCACTGAAATCATCGCGTCCTATCACAAAACGTAAATTAATAACTTGGTAGGTACATTATTTTTAAACTGTAGCTATAGGTATCGAAAAAGAACCCAGATTTTAAAACATTCACAGCCAATTAAGTATAATTGAGCAAAACAAATGTACAAACGTTACGCACATAAAATGCGCGAAAACTCCCAGTTATTTAACATTTGTAAATGGCTTTAAAAATTCAGCGCCCACTCCGAGCTACGAACATTAAAAAGTGGGAAAAGCTACATTTTTCACAACCCTCCAGCGATGGCCTGTCGTGTAAGTCAGCAGTGACATATCCTATTTAATGGGTTCCAACATTTTTCCTGATTCTTTCAAAATACCTTACAAAACTAGTTACATCAGTGATTCTCCTCTACTACAAGTACACTCTAATATATGAAATGTAAACATATTTAAACCGTAGCTATCTCGATAAAAACCCCAGATTTTAAAATTCACAGACATTTAGTATAATTGAATGAAACAAATGAACACACATAAAACGCGCGAAATCTCTCAGTTATTTAACATCTGTAAACGGCATTAAAAATTCAGCGCTCTTTTCGTGCTACGGACATTTAAAAGTGGGAAAACCTACATTTTTCACAAACCTCCACAGAAAGCTTGTCGAGTAAACCAGCGACGACAGTTCCGTTTCGATGGGTTCTAAGATTTTTCCTTGTTATATGGAAATACCTCACAAAACTAGTTACATTAGTCATTCTCTTGTACTACGAGTACACTCTAAAATATGAAATGTGAATATATTAAAACTGTAACTATCTCGATAAAAGAACACAGAATTTAAAACATTCACAGAAATTAAGTATAACTGAACGAAACAAATGAACATGCATTACACACATAAAACTCTCAGTTATTTAAAATCTGTAAACGGTTTTAAAAAATTCAGAGCTCGCTCCGAGCTACGAACATTTAAAAGTGGGAAAAGCTAAATTTTTCACAGCCCTCCAACGAAAACCTGTCGTGTAAACCAGTAGCGACCGTTTCAATCGAATGGGTTCCAACATTTTTCCTTGTAATATTCTATATTGGAAGAAAATAAATAATAAAAATATAACCTAGTAAAATAAAGGAATACCTCACAAAACTAGTTACTTAGTGATTCTCTACTACGAGTACGCTCTTTAACATATGAAATGTAAATGCACATAACTTGGTATTGCCCTAAAATCTGCCCACTAAAACATCGGCACTTTTCTGGTTTTTAGCCTTAGAGCACAGATCTAGAAGACCTAAATGCCACGGTTAACTTGTTGATCTTATAGGGGTGTTAGGCGGGAAACGGAATGATGAGTATCACCTATTGACATAATAATCCCTCAGAATTTCGTCTATTCCCCACATTGGTAAAAGAGCAGCTGGTAGGTACATTCTAAGTTTATTTTCTTCTCTCCCAGCTGAGCATGCAAATGATGATTGGCACGGGATGGCATACATAACGTGCTATTTTGTTCGCATATCAGAAGAAGTTTATTCAACAGCAATAGTAAATATTGCAAATAGCAATGGTTTCAAAAGAAACTAAAATTTTATAAATTTTGTTAATATTTATTACCTTGTTGATTTTTTAACACGCTTTTATTAGCTTCACTCAAATGTAAGAAAATCTTTGAATCTCTATTTGACCCACTTATGTCTTCGATTAGGATGAAATTTTGCACACGCTCTGAGTTCTGATGACAATACATGAAAAGCGTGTTTTTTACTTTTTTAAACTATTTTTTTTGGAAGTTTTAATACTTGCCTACTTTGACTTACACCAGGATACATGCAATATTAGTTGAGCATGTAGGCAACAGGTTTTCATGAAATCTGCTGTACTCCTAAAGTTAGACCATAACTAGTTCATTATTATATTCTAGCCGACTAATAGTTTCTAAGATATACGCTGACTAACATACCTACAAATTTACTTATGGAAATAGGTAGTAACTACACTTCGCAGTAATAACATAGATTACTTAATCATATTCAACGATCATCATCATTTCGTGTAGGTGACACGGTCAGTCGACCATGCACACCCTGGTGTCAGAGTTCTTCAGAACCGCCTCTCGGTCTCTGACGTGGTTCCTTTAACGACTACCAGATGGCAGCCGGGACCACCGGCTTATCGTGCCTTCCGAAGCACGGAATCATCTTTCTTATCTAATCAGGTGATTCATGCCTGCAATGTCCTAACCAAACTGGAAACAAATTAACAAAGTATGCTTCCCTTATTCAACGATATTAGCCCTAGTTATAGCTAAATTCACTCGACAAAAAATTCATAGGAAATAATTATATTCGTCCTGACTGGTAATTGCCAATATAAATACGAGTGTATCCATTCTCTGAAAGCGTAATTCAGTCAGTCTAGAGAGAAGCGGAATCAAATTGATCAGATGCTAAAATAAACATAGAGGAAATTTTCAAAGATAGGCAAAGTTTGCGCAGGAAATGTATTCGATTCTGAATAAACTCAGGGGTTTTAAACTTTTCTGCAAACATTTTTTCGTATTGGATCAGCCTCACCTCGACTCGGCTTCGTATGAGAAAAAAGGAAAAGAAAACGTTTGGAGCATACTACTAACACAGAAATGGAGCTGTTGGAAAATTCAAGTGCATTTTTATAGAGAATTAGCAGTTTTCTTGCGACTTCATTTGCTTAAATTATAGCCTTTTTAGGGTTCCGTAGTAAACAAGGAACCCTTATAGTTTCGCCAGGTCTGGCTGTCTGTCTGTCTGTCTGTCCGTCCGCGGTTTTACGCAGAGACTATAAGTACTAGAAAGCTGTAATTTGGTATGGGTATGTATATTAATCATGGCAAAAAAGTCGTAGAAAAAAATCATGAAAAAAAATTTTTTTTAGGGTAGCTCCCATACAAGTAAAGTGGCGGAGTAATTTTTTTTTTCTCTATTTACCCGTCGTGTGGGGTATCGTTAAATAGGTCTTTAAAAAATATTGTGAGGTTGAGAACACCACTTTTCGATTTAGGGATCCGTTTCCGAAATATTTTGTTTTAAAGTGCGAATTTTTGTTAGAGGTAAGTGTCCCCCCCCTCTATCTGCTAAACGGTTATATATAGATACGTAAAAAAATTACAACAGTAGTATACATACTGAAGTTTAAAGGAAAACTATCAGAGCTGAGTTCTAAGTACAAACTAAAAAGTTATAGGCAACCAACTTATAAACTGTAAAATTTCATACTATTTTCATTGTTAGATGTTTTTGGTCGTTAAACTGTGAGGTGCGAGTGTAAACAGTGTGAAATCAAAGTTGTCATTCGCAACTACGGAACCCTACACTGCGCGTGGCCTGACACGCACTTGGCCGGTTTTTTTTCTTCATTAGTTCTTTTATAGTCACCACTGCAGGAACACGACCCTCTCTGTACTATCAGACCCATATAATAAGTATTAGCCTGATCAGTCAGAGGATTTGGCCTACACTCTCCACGCTGGCCAGACGGGTTGGAGAGGTCTCTTTGATGTTTATAAGCTTTGTATAGCTTGTGTTTCCTGAGTCGCTTTCTACGACATCCACGGGAAGTTTTCTATGCGTAAAAATATTTTGAAAATCGGTTCTATAGTTTCGGAACCTATTCAATGCAAACAAAGAATTAAATTTTTCCTCTTTATAATAAATAAATAAATATAAATAAATAAATATATACGGACAAATCACAGATTTAGCTAGCCCCAAAGTAAGTTCTTAAGCAAGACTTGTGTTATGGGATACTAACTCAACGATACTATATTTTATAACAAATACATATATAGATAAACATCCAAGACCCAGATCAATCTGAAAAAGATCATTTTCCATCTTGACCTGACCGGGGATCGAACCCGGGACCATCCGTGTCGCAGGCAGGCGTGTTGACCGCTGCGCCACGGAGCTCACTCGCAATATTAGTGTAGGTAAGCTTTTATAACCTTGGGCTCTGTCTACCCCGCAAGGAATAAAGACGTGATAGTATGTATGTAAGCTTTTATGCATTCTTTCTGTTCTCATATCATAAAGAAGAAAGATTTGTGGTGTGTGGGTGTGTGTGTCTATTTGTAATTGATAAACTCATAACTACTCGTCCGATTTTTAAAATGTATTGGCCTATAGAAAGCAGCAACATTATCAGCGGGTAACTTAAGCTACAATTTAGGAGAACTAAGTCGCGGGAAAAAGCTAGTGATTAATTATTAAAAGATAAAATTTAGCACGGCTGACGTTGGCATTAAGGAAGCACACTAGGCACAGTAGCTACGCCAATCATTTTATTCCTTATACTTTACAAATAAAAAGAAATTCAAGAATGTAAATCACATAAGCATTAATAAATAACGTGAAGTATTTTTGGAATCATCAAAACGGCCGTTTTTGGCGGTAATCTGATTCTCATAATTCCCACTGATTCTGATAATAATAAACATGATTCCAAAAATACTTCACGTTATTTACTAATGCTTATATGATTTACATTCTTGAATTTCTTTCTATTTGTAAAGTATTAAGAATAAAATGATTGGCGTCGCTACTGTGCATAGTGTGCCCCCTTAACTAAACATCGTCGGAGTATATTCTTATATCATTCCCAGAAATTTTGCGGGGCGGGCAGGGCGCTAACATTTTTGAATGTGGTATTATCTTAAACAAAAATTTTAAACCTCTTAGGTATGTTTTAAATGAGCTATGAAAGTATTTTTACTTTAGAATTACGTGTATTGAGTCCAAATCGCCGACTAGTTTCGATTTGTTCGAAGAGCAACACAGTAGCGACGACGGCAGCTGGAGCTCGGGTGTCGCCCGTGCCCAGCTGCCCATCAAAATTCATTCTCCATTCAAAACAGCGAGCAAAAAGCAATCCAAAAATTGGCGATCAGCAATAATTTACATGAAAATCGGGCGAAGCGCTCCAAAACATTAGGCGGTGGATGCCATGAATAATTCACGGTGAAGTGTACAGCATATCATAAAGTTTGACAGTTGCTGCGAACCACCGCTGATGCAAATTGCTCGCGAAGAAAGCTCTTCATTTATTCAGGTGTATCGGACGGAAAACGTGAAATATTGCGGGAATAGGAATTCAAATGTCTGCAACTTTACATATTGGAAAACTTTTGATATTTTAAGTAATGGACTGACTTATTATTTTAATAAAACTTGTTGGACACAAATACGAGAAAGTGCGAATAGATGGATGGTGTTTATTAAAAATATGACCACTGACAGAAAAAATAGAACAGACTATAAAAATGTCCATTCATAAAAAATATGGGATAAAGTGAAAAATATAGGTGGTATAAGTTGTGAACATGAGTTGTAGGCAATTATTACTAATTTCTATATGAAATCCGCGTTACTAAGGGACCGTCTTCACGAGCTAGAGTTTCGCGGCGATTTTATCGCTGGGCTACGTATTTTATTCACCTATTATAGTGTGTGTGAACGGCGATATTATTGCAGCGATCCGACGATTGTCCGAATGCCAGCGAACGTCAAACGTATCGGTTATAGAATAGATTAAATAATCATATAAGATAAAAGCGCGAGTTCGTCACAAATAATTCTTTCGTAGAGACGGTCTCTAAGTATACTTACTTAGAGACCGTCTCTACAAACTGTAAGTTACTTTTTATTTTAAGAATGCATTTTTGTAACAATCATCCATTTTGAGCAAATTGTATACATATAATACGAGTATCTCTCCAATTAACATAATTAAGTAACTTTTGATTACTTATATCAATGTATTTACTATTAATGTTTTGTAAAAGGTGAGATAAGAAAGGTAAATTCTCAAGCTTGCATGGAAATCAACTAGTACAAATTTTGGGAATATTCCTCGCTAAATTTCAAATCTGCTATATTTTTCATATCAACAATTCTTCCAATAAAGTAAGCCGTATCAAATCCGCCTTTCCATTTGGCAGATACAATGTCAGAGATATACACACAGGGTATCCCGCCATCCACTTTAACGGCCAACACGATTTTCCCGTCAATGGCTTAACCCGTTGACCTAACAAAACATAGAAACATATTACAGTCGTGTTTTCTTAAGTAATACAATGTAAATAAGCAGCAGACATTCACGGGGAGCAGGACCTTTTAACTGTGTGTGTTCAACAAAGATCGCTGGTGTGGCACCCACTCGTCTCTAGATTTCGATTTAGAATATAAAAAAAAATTCGATCCCCTTGAAAAACTCTGTATCATTTATGAGCTTAATTAGTAATATTAACGGAACCAAGCATAAACCTTTTACTTATTATTTCCGTCCACGGGCTTTATTATTTATTTCCACGGGCCTTTCAATGGAGTTACATCCATCATGGTCGAAGCGAGTCTCGCTGCGATCACTTTATAACGTGTAATGCAAATAAGTTAAAGGTTTAATTGTACCAAGTCCTGTTTATATTAATAATTATGCGTTGAAACGCGAAAGTTAAAAAGAACATAATGAGTTTTTTGGTAAAAAGTAACGTGGGATACTCACATTGGTAATATGTGAAATACGGGTGAGGAGTGGAGAAAAGAAAATAACATACGCGTACGAAGTCATTACGAACCGCACAGGTCGGTGCACATTCGCCCTAAGAAAGACCTCCGGATGAAATTGAAACGTGTCAGCTTTCAACCGACTTTATACGTGCAAAACTGTTTTTACATATTGTAAATAATCAAGGAGCTGTTATTATCCTAAATTGTAGTGATTCTACTAGTGAAAATACTGCCTGACAATGTTTTATGTTTCTAAACCGCAAGTTTTTATGTCCAAATTATCGTAGATAATCAGTGACACAAGCCATATCAAAAAGTGCGGAATGGCTCAAATTACAAAAAATCACACCCAGCTTATTATTTTCATTAATCTATTATCTACAAAATGTACCTATTAGGCAATAATGAATGGGAGGAGAGAGATGAACAAACGGGTGCGGAACCGGATCCCCCACATCCCGCGACTAAATTCAATATTGCGAGCATATGCCTGTATATATCTAATTTGTTCTACATTTTGGTCGTGTAATTCAATGGGGATTGCGTGCGCAGAATCCGCCGGTAAATTTTCCTCCAAACTGTAAGCCGCATAACGGCACCAGATTTACGAATACATTTTATTTCTATCTGCAGCAATCCACGATGAAATCAATGTAGTTATTATGCCTATAAATAAATAAATATATACAGACAAATTCCATAGATTGAGCTAGCCCCAAGCTATTTTAGATCTAAATTAGTTCGTTTTTGACGTCAAAACCTAATATTCTAAGGAATCGATTCTTTTGATAATATTTAGTGCTCAGAGATCGTCTTAATCGAGATCGGAAGTGTCATAAAAAAATCACGAGCTACCTCCGTGCTTCAGAGAAGAAACGCCAAAAGAAATTCTATCAACATAATTGGCTGCAAGGCTGCTACTTACCTGAAGAGATTTTTCTCTCATTACGAAATCTTACATCTCAAATTCAAACATCAATGAAAAAAAAATATTTTCATAACCTTATAAGAGCCCAGAAAATATTTTATGCCGATGTTGTAAATAAAAAAGAAAGGAAGCTAGGGCAGCCATTTAAGGAAAGCCATCTGACAGGGGACCATAAAGGCTAAGACAAACTACTTTATCGGCTAAAAGCCCCTCGTGCCCAGCAAACTGTCTTCTCCCATGGTTATTCTTAAATCTAACCTAACGCTTTGCGAGAAAAATGGTAAATTATATTTTTCTTTCATAGCGTTTGTTTATATGTACGTACAGTTCACTATATTGTGCCTATGAATAACACTAATCCAATCATAAACAAGCAAAAACAAGTATGTTTGTTGTCTTAAAACTAAGACCTAAGAACTATAGTTACCAAGAAATGTAACCATTGTATGATCCTAATACTATCTAAAAAAATATTACAAACTCATGTCGTACATAAAAGAAGTGGAAGTAGAGCAGCCATCCAATGAAAGCCGACTTGACAGGGGACCATACAGCCAAGACAAACTACTTTATCGGCTAAAAGCCCCTCCGTGCCAAGCTAACTGCTCTCCTACGGCTTTTCTTTAAACTCACCTAACGCTTTTACAAGAAAACGTTTTTTAAGATCTTCTTTCATGGCGGTTATTTGTGCAGTTCACTAAATGTTGCTTATGGGTTCTTCCTTAAGACTACCTTAGAAATCCTTAACCAGTAGTATTAATGAAAAGTGATTTTGTTTGTCACACTTTCACGCCTATTAAGGTGTGAAAGCATAGCGATAATATCATGAAGTCGTTATATAATTATTAGCTAGAATTAGGATTGGATACTTAACCGATCATAGTGTTTCGCATAAACGTTATCTGAAGTACGGAGTGGGACAAAGTATCAGATTGACATCGACAATAACGCGAGCGAAGCTACAGGTGAAGGCTAGTCTGCATCAGGCATATCAATATAATAACTATAAATTACGCTAAGCTTAAATATCCTTTAGGATGGCGTAGAAATTAAATCGGACAAGTGCGAGTCGGACAGATTATACAACAGTAAACTATCGAGCAAAAACGGCAAAAAAAAAACATGTTTGCAAATGTTTGTATGGCAGCCCCCTTAAATAATCATTTTATTTTGATTTCATTACTTCTTTTAGTAAATACATTACTAAACATTCTGTTAATATTTCAAGTGTCTACCTTTTGCCGGTATTAATTTCGCAAGAAATCGCGTTTCTTGTATGAGAGTCTCCGCAAATATTTATTTTATTCAGTTTTTAGTACTTATTGTTATAACAATACCTAAATATTAGTAAAAAAGATGTCTTAAGGAAACCATTTCGACTCTACAAGAAAAAGAAATTTATACCATAGTCTTGAATTACGTTGATATTTCATTAAACTTTTACAATAACGTAGAAATAGTCTACAAAAATAGACATTACTATATGCTATTACCAAATTCGAACACCTGTGGGCGATATATTTTCATTTGACACCAGACGTGATGGCTAAAAATAGGCTTCTATTTTTAAGGTGAGCATTAGTCGAATTGAGCAGGCATATATAGATACATAGATCGTACTCATATAAAAATAACATGAGATGATTTGACAATTTCATGACTTGTATCTAGAATCTTCCATTTGTATATGGCTGTATAATGTATACCCGTACTACCCGCTCATGTATCCGACGTTATTTGTACTCGGTATGGTAGGATATAACGAGCTCAAAATTAGACGGGAGTTGGCCCTTGTATCTTACATCTTTATGGTACTGAGAGGGAGGGTGTACAACGCTGGTATATTGGAGCGGTTAGGTAATTTGTACCAGACAGATACATATGGCGCCGCCGGCAGTCGCAGCTGCAGGCCGTGCCGCGCGGGAGAACTACCCTGGTCAACGAGGCGCCTCTGCTGCTCTACGAGCGCTGCGCACGATTAATCTCACGGCTAACGATTTGGATCTATTCTGTTGCTCTTATAATAAATTTAATAAGGTGGTACTTTTTGTGATTTCCTATAGACTACAATAGGCTTATTCTATCGCATTAGGTTATTTGACCTGTAATGATAGATGAAAGAAATGTTAATAAATAAATGTTGGTCTGGTAGAAAAAAAAAGTAGAATGTACCAGCTGCTTCTCTTCCCGCGCAGGCCTTAGAAACCGGTCGAGGAAATGAGTGTGAATCTAAGTAATCATGTAAATAGGCTGTGCGGCTAGCAATCCATCACTATTTTGATTCTGTATTCTATCTTTAAGCCCATTAACATGCTAAACGTGGCCTTTCGGTCTTATGACCTTAGGCTCTGTCAACCCCGTAAGGGGTAAAGACGTGAATGTATCAAGAATATAATCTTTTATTCTTTTAAAAGAAGAATAAAAGACGAATCAGTACCGCAAAATCTTAGATTAATTTTTTTTTTCGAAAATTTTATTACTGAGCGAATTACGTCTACTCCATTTCTTCATCACCGAACCGCAAAAGGTGACATCTCCGTAGGCCGCTCGTGAAGAAAATGTAGTAGGCACAAGTAAGTTAACAAACTCGAAATAAAGCGGTATCTCGAGCTACCCACTGAATCACCCGGCGAGATAGGAAGTAGCGTCCCCGACTTAATTTATTTTCCTCCGCAGACGCCTATTTAAATTCTTTTTTAAGTCTTTGAGCGGCGTTTATCTGACTTCTTTGCGTCCTTTCTAGACAATGTTAGGCTTTCGCAAATGGAAAAAGGACTTTTGTTTACTTAGTTATGTAAAATAGATTAAGTAAATATGTACTAAGAATTCTGTAGAAGTGGGTTATAAATTATTTACGAAATAGCTTTAAAGGCTCTCCATTAAACAAATTACTACGGACTTCTTGTAATAACTACAAAACTCTCGTTATAATTTTTTCAACAGATATAGTTAGTATAGATTGCTAGCTAATTGACAATTTAGGAAAATCTCTTTTCTTTGATTCCGAAACAAATAAAAAACAAGTGTTCATCCTAACATGTAAATTTATAAATTTAATGAAAAATTACTTTTTCAGTGTTTCATATCTTAAATACTCACAAAAGCGTAAACCAACAAGTAGCAACAAGTCAAAATACTACAAAAGAAACTGCCGTTTTTGGCAGTTTACATCCGCCAACTTAATTTTTTGTTGATGTCACATAGCCTATGACAGTACGGGGACAAATACGAAATTAATGACACCTCACACTTCAAAATTCGTCAAGCTATTTAGGCTACAGGAGGCAAAAAAGGAACAAACATACTTACATACATACGTACACACGCGCGTAAAATATAACCCCACCTGTCCAATCCATCATTCCGGTAAATATTCAAACCTGCGGTCCTTTGAAACTATGAAAAATTTAACTTCTATTTTATCGCAATTAAAAGAAACCGCTGTTTTTATCGCCAAATTTGCACATTGACAATCGCAACTAAATTGAAACCTAGGGTCTAAAAACCCGAAAACTGCATGGTCTTTATTAAACAAGTACTTTACGGGAAAAAAATAAAAAATTTTGACTCAGCATCCTGAAATTTTACATAGGATAACCTATACGTTGTCACTGGTAGAGATTGTAATGCAGTCCTCAGAGGAAACTACGCTCGCGTTCTCTGTAGGCAAATAATGAACTTAATATGAATTCTAATTTGTACTGGCAAAGTAGTATTATCCCGGGTTCAGTGATTAGCACTCGCGTTTCATTACATCTTATCCCATTATATTCTATCTCTTTCACACATATGTTTCCAACTAGAGTAAAAAGGGAGGGAAGAACCGGGAAGAGTACGCCAGGGGGATGTTACGATAACATAAACTATGTATGCTAATATGGGAACACGAGGGTAGAAACCACAATACGGGCTTCCTTTCGTCATAACATTATGAACTGTGTTGTCATCATATGCAGTTAGTCAACCGTGAATATAATATTAGTTGTTATTACAGACATGCTTTAGAGGAACAAATGAAGAGATTAGTTTTATGTAGTATATGCGACATATTTGGTGAAATAGGAAAAACTAGTAGTATTTACAATAAATACATGAAACAATACATGTTTGCACGTTCGTTAACGCGTATTTAACTTCCACTTTAAAAAAAATAAGTGCAAATTAAGAGTTTGTTTAGAACTTGATTCTTGTCTGTGGTTTGCAATTGGCCATTGGTTACAATGTCCTGCTTTAGATTAATGGCTCTTCTTCCTTAATAATAGACAGTTTGAACCAACGAGAGTTATTTGTACAACACATTCATAAATATTGAATAACTAGCTGTTGCCCGTGGCTTCGCCCACGTGATTTATAGCCTATGTCTTTCACAGTACCCTAACTTATGTGTATGCAAAATTTTATGATGATTGGTTTAGTAAATAGGGCGTGAAAGCGTTACAAACAAACTCACTTTCGCATTTATCATATTAGTAAGGATATTATTAGTATAGACTGTTCTATTGGTTGGGTTCTTAAATTGGCTTATGTTGGTAAAAATAAATTAGGATCGAATAATTTAGAAGGATATAAATAAATCACAGCCTACATTCTTCTTACAAATAAATTATTCGATTCCGTTCTCAGTGACTAGACAACGTCTTACAGACAACAATTACCCAAGTTAGTCAAACCTAAAACAGGCCTGAATGTCTAATGGAAAAGGCGTATGTCAGTCAGTCTTGCCTTAACAGATTTATTAGCACAGCAAATATAACTTACTTTTTTTATTAAGTATTAGGTAGTACATAATACATGCCTTACTAGCTTTGGGCCGCGATTTTCTCGCATTGATGTCAATGTCTCAAGAGGGACTTTTTTCCATGATAAAAGGTACCCAATGTAAAGAACATAGCTTTGTTGCTCAGACAATTTATATAATAAATTTCACGGTGAGAACGGTAGTTAAAGCGTGAAATAGTAATAAACAAACACACTTTCGCGTTGATAATATTTTCAGTTACGATTATATATAGTTAAGATTCAGCGCCAAATATCCCTTATCGATCGAAATAGCCTTACTTATTTTCATAGGTATTTTCATAAGTGTTTTCATGCATTTATAATAATTATTGGGAGAAAATCACACGCGAGCAGTATTTGAACCATGATCTATATACGACTAACGCCTTGCCAACTAGCCCACCATGCTTTGATCCTATACTCATTGAATTTCTCCACCATATCCCATTCCTCTTATACGCATTAGGCCTTGCGACTCTTAACATATCTACCCCACATTACAAGCTTGTATTTTTTCCATACCTATCTTAATTCCTCACATAGTTCCGCGAATACTTAAATAAAAAATGCGTAGGACAGTCTAGTAATCAGGTAAATAAATGATTACTTCTACGCCTACAAGATCTTAATTAAAGGATGCTGCTACAGTATTTCTTTAGATACTTTTTCAGTGTTACAAATAAATGAATAAGTATTCTCAGTGGCCCAGACAACATCTAATAAAAAATCGGTCAAATGCGAGTCGGACTCGCGCATGAAGGGTTCCGTACCATCATATCTATTACAACATTAGACTATCGAGCAAAAAAATCATTATTGTTGTATAGGAGCACCCCTATAAATGTTTATTTTTATTTTATTCTGTTTTAGTATTTTGTAATAGCACCAACAGAAATACATCATCTTCAAAAATTTCAACTGTCTAGCTATCACGGCTTATACATACAGCCTCGTGACAAATGGACATCGAATCTCAGTAAAAGAGTCCCGTTTTTACCTTTTGGGTACGGAACCCTAAAAATAGTATTCCAATTAGAGTTAAGCACGCCTAACGTAGCCCTAAGGCCTAATTGGGGCTGAGAATAATGGCAACAGGCGTTGTATTCCATTACTACGAAAACAGATTTATTTTTCGCATTGCTTAATAGCCAGTGGTCATGAATAGACATGTTTACTTCAATACAATAGAGCTTTGTTCTTTTATGTTCTAGGATAAAAAAAATATGCGTCTCTCTTGTTCATATTTCTATGTTTATGTTAGTTGTGGTAGAGCCACGCTACCGGTGAAAATCACTTTTACTGGTAGCATGAATGGGCCGGCTCGTCCGGGGAAGTACCACACTCTCACAGAAAATCGACGTTTGAGTAGTAGCTTTACAGCTTCTATGCCTCGTTCGGTGAGTGAGAGCGCCGGAGACCCATCCCCCCTCCCCTCTGGGGTGGGAAAAATAAAAGGCCGGCAACGCTCTTGTCATACCTCTGGTGTTACATTAGTCCATGGGCAGCGGTGATCATTTACCATCATTGCTCGTAATATGTTGCATCGCTTGCTCGTTTGCCGCCCTATGACATTAAAAAAATGCAATATCTTTAAAAAGCTATATCATATCTAGCCGTCATGATACTGAAACTTCAATCACATGCTTTGAATGGTGATTGATATTCACTGAATCTATTATAAATTTAACAAAGGAAATCAAAAAGTAAACAATCACACAAACAATTTTAGGAACATTCTTTTTTTTCTACTTATAAATATTTTATATTTTATACCTGTAAACCAGTATATAATAACCAGTATCCTTTTGTGATGTCTGAAAAGTATTTTATCCGTTTTTCAGTTTTCAAACAACTTCCAATATTCATTATTATTTTCAGTTCAATGGCGCGATTAAGGCTGCCTTAGCTCTACAATGTTTTCGTGCCACGTCGATAAAGGCGAAACTTCGGTCACCTCAACTTTTATGATGAGATCTAAAGTCTCCGATAAACGAGTAGAGTAAACGGTAGAGTAGATGGTAGAGTAGGCGGTAGAGTAGACGGTAGAGTAAACGGTAGAGAAAACGGTAAAGTAAACAGTAGAGTAAACAGTAGAGTAAACAGTAGAGTAAACTGTAGAGTAAACGGTAGAGTAAACGATAGAGTAAACGGTAGAGTACTAGAAATTTGTAGTGACTTAGTAACGTGTGCAAGCTACTCTATCACTTGCCTTCCTCACCATTGCCTACACTCTCTTTAACCTTGAACTCTACCAATATTTTTGTTACTCTACCCCGTAAATAAACTTACGCTTAGTAGAGTAAAGATCAAGTACCAATGACAGCCGCAGCGTTCTAACTCTAGCAACAAAAATCTAATTTACGACATCTACTTTACCAAAACTGGTACAGTACGCCAAATTGGTAGAGTAGTAGGCAAGTGTACTCTACCACTTACTCTACGCGAGTACCGGCGGCGTAAACGAGAAAAGGCATGTCGTTCTAAACTTTTAACGTATCTATTTCCCCGCGGAGCAGACGTGGCTATTAAACCTGAGCCTTTTCCAAGCAGCTGCGTTACGAGGATATTACGTCTGTTTTCGGCACATTTTTAACCGACTTCAAAAAAGAAGGATGTTCTCAATTTTAGTGTATGTAATTTTCATTTTTTTTTAATTCCGTAAAAAACTCCGTAATTTGTTACCCGTTTTGAAAAATACTTTTTTACTTTTACGTTAATTTCCGGTTAGTCCTATGTAAATTTCATCAAATTCAGTACAGTAGTTTAGTTGAAGGCAGTTTTTATTTTTGTTTAATATAGATAGTTTAAAGATATTTTCTTCTTACTTGTGATAAAGGTAACCTCAGAATCTTGATAATTAACCTTTTTACGGTAATTATAATCTATCACAAATCATTGACTTGCGCCTTCTAGCCGGGCGCGGGCTGACACGCGACTTTCGTCTCTAGAAGAGCGCGACCGACATTCCTTGCTTTGTTTCCTTTCCTTGCCTTGATTTTATCCATATTTGCTTTAAAAAGGTCTGTTTGGAATCATCATCATCATCGGGTCTTTACCAGTCTTCACTGCAGGAGCACGACCCTCTGTACTACCAGAGCCATATACTAGCCTGAGTAGTCAGATGATTTGGCCTACACTCTCCACGCTGGTCAGACGGGTTGAAGAGGTCTCTTTGATGTTGATAAGCTTTATTTAGCTTGTGTTTCCTTAGTCGTCTTTTAGGACATCCACGGGATGACTTGGAGTGGTCCTATTCTACTCAGCCGGGAACCACACGGCTGTTTGGAATACTCACACAAAATTTCTGCAAGCGATTTACCTCTGGTATACCAATGCGTTAATCTGCGCAAAAATGCATTGTTTAACTATAGTGCCTGGTATAATTTACTCTCCCAAAACGACAACAAGTAGCGACCTGTATAAGCGTTCGCTTTAGAATCGTATTTTTAAGTGGGTACGTGTTACAGCACACGGGAATACGTTTCTTTCAGTAATGGCCGAAGGAAATTACCCATTTCACGCTCAGCCTGACTCCGCATTATTCACGCATACGCCTGGCCGAGCAATAATAACGTACCAGATGACAGTCCTCGTTTATTATATTTGTCTAAAATATTCAGATATCTAGTTGAGAATCTCTTGTTTCTCTTTATTTAAGAGACATCTCTTGTCGGTGGAATGAATTCTAGATAGGTATGATATTTAATGTTTAGTTGAAGAGTTCATCTGTACTATATTTTTCCTGATGCTACCTGATATTCCAACGACTTTTAACTTGTTATTTTAACCAAGATTCCTTTTCACGTGGAATAACATTAAAAAGATAAGTAAGTATCCATATAAAGCAAGTTGGCAACCAACGCATCAAGAGTACGTACGATACAATCCCCCTGGCTATGGCAAAATTATAACTGAAACTTCTTGTAACAATTGGGAGAGCACTTGACTCTCCTCAGACTTTGACGTCGAGTCACGATCAAAGCAATGCTGACAGTCACAACAAAAAGATCCTATGTACACGCTCAGGCTGACTCCGCATTATTCCCGCATACGCTTGGTCGAGCAATATTAACGTACCAGATGACAGTCCTCATTCATTATATTTGTCTAAAATATTCAGATATCTTATTAGAATACTTTTGTTCCTTCTCATTTAAGAGCCAGTCAGTTTACGTTGAAGAGCTCATCTATGTTGTATTTTTCACTCTACCTCTCTAATACCAACTTGGCAAGATATGTATTTTTTAGGGTTCCGTAGTAAACTAGGAACCCTTATAGTTTCGCCATGTCTGTCTGTCTGTCTGTCTGTCTGTCTGTCCGTCCGCGGTTTTACTCAGAGACTATAAGTACTAGAAAGCTGTAATTTGGTATGAGTGTGTATATTAATCATGGCAAAAAAGTCGTAGAAAAAAATGTTGAAAAAATATTTTTTTTTGGGTAGCTCCCATACAAGTAAAGTGGGGGAGTAATTTTTTTTTCTCTATTTACCCATCGTGTGGGGTATCGTTAAAAAGGTCTTTCAAAAATATTGTGAGGTTAAGAACACCATTTTTCGATTTAGGGATCCGTTTCCGAAATATTTGGTTTTAAAGTGCAAAATTTTGTTAGAGGTACGTGTCCCCCCCCTCTATCTGCTAAACGGTTATATATGGATACGTGAAAAAAATTACAGCAATAGTATATATACTGAAGTTGAAAGGAAAACTATCAGAGCTGGGTACTAAGTGCAAACTAAAAAGTTATAGGCAACCAACTTATAAAATGTACTGGAAAATGTAAAATTTCATACAATCTTCATTGTTAGTTGTTGTATCCCATGGATTTGGAAGTAGAAATCATAGGGGGCGAATGCTCGTCAACTTCCTCGAACGAGAGGGGCTCTTCTTGATGAATTCCTTCTTTAAGAAAAAGCCCCAAAGGAAGTGGACGTGGCAAAGCCCCGACACTATGACAAAAAATGAGATCGACTTCATCATGACGGACAAAAAGCACATATTCAGAGACATCTCTGTGATCAACAGGTTTAATACCGGTAGCGATCACCGACTTGTCCGAGGCTCTCTGAATATCGACTTCAAAGCTGAACGTGTCCGCTTGATGAAGGCCAGGCTCCGACCTACTCCACTCCAAACCATGACGGAATCTGAAACGTTCCAGTCAAATCTTGAGAACCGATTCGCTACCGTGGAAACCACAATTGACGTTGACCAGAACTTTGAAAATGTGGATCGAATTCTCAGGGAAGAAGGTACGCGATTTTGTAACATGCAGCGTAAGGGCAGGAAGTCAAAGCTCTCGGATAGGACTTTAGGGCTAATGAAGGAACGACGTGAAAACCCACCCGTCACTTCGTCAGGAAAACGGGCTCTAAACCAAGAGATCAGCAAGCACGTACGACACGATCTCCGGTGCTCCAATACCCTTGCTATTGAAAAAGCGATCGAGCAAAACCGGGGGTCAAAAGTGTTCGTAAAATCTCTTGGAAGAAGCCACTTGACGAGGTTGACCACAGCAAGTGGAGAAGTTGTTGCTTCGAAGCCGGCAGTCCTTTCAGAGGTGGAAAACTTCTATGGCCGGTTATACGCTTCGCATGCACCTCGACCTGATCCCGAAAATGAGGATTCTAGAGCCACATTAACACGCCATTTCACTGAAGACCTGCCAGAAATCAGCATTGGCGAAATCGAGATCGCTCTTGGACAGCTTAAAAATGGAAAGGCCCCTGGAGAGGATGGCGTTACAACAGAATTATTAAAGGCAGGAGGTAAACCCGTACTGAGGGAGCTCCAAAAACTTTTTAATGCTGTCCTCTTTGAAGGGAAAACTCCGCAGGCGTGGAGTAGGAGTGTAGTCGTCCTGTTCTTCAAAAAGGGAGACAAAACCCTGCTGAAGAACTATCGACCCATTTCCCTTCTAAGCCACGTCTATAAGCTGTTCTCAAGAGTGATCACGAACCTTCTGCGCGAAGACTTGACGAATTCCAACCACCGGAGCAGGCTGGGTTTCGGAGCGGATACGGCACCATAGACCACATCCACACAGTGCGGCAGATTATACAGAAGACCGAAGAGTATAATCAGCCCCTGTGTCTAGCATTTGTGGACTATGAGAAGGCCTTTGACTCCATTGAAATCTGGTCCGTTCTGGAGTCCCTGCAGCGATGCCAAGTAGATTGGCGATACATCCAAGTGATGAGATGTATGTACGAGGCCGCCACCATGTCCGTCCAAGTACAGAATCAGCAGACAAGTCCCATACCGTTGCATCGTGAAGTGAGACAAGGAGACGTAATATCTCCTAAATTGTTCACAAATGCTATGGAGGATATGTTTAAGACGCTGAACTGGAAAGGACGTGGCATCAACATCAATGGCGAGTACATCTCTCACTTGCGATTTGCTGACGACATCGTCATCGTGGCAGAAACGCTGCAGGACCTACAACAGATGCTGAATGACCTGGCTGATTCTTCTATACGCATCGGCCTACGGATGAACTTGGATAAAACCAAGGTCATGTTCAACGAACATGTACTACCGGAACCGATTGCAGTACACGGTGCCGTTCTCGAAGTTGTTCAAAAATATGTATACCTCGGGCAAACATTGCAGTTAGGTAGAAACAACTTCGAGAGCGAGGTGAATAGAAGAATTCAGCTAGGTTGGGCTGCGTATGGGAAACTACGTCAGGTCTTCACATCGTCGATCCCACAGTGCCTAAAGACAAAAGTCTTCAATCAGTGCGTCCTACCCGTCATGACATACGGAGCCGAAACGTGGACACTAACGGCACGGCTGGTCCACAAGTTGAAGGTCGCTCAGCGGGCTATGGAAAGGGCTATGCTCGGCGTTTCTCTGCGGGATCAAATCAGAAATGAGGTGATCCGGCAGAGAACCAAGGTCATCGACATAGCCCACCGGATTAGCAAGCTGAAGTGGCAGTGGGCTGGCCATATTAGCCGCAGAACCGATAACCGTTGGGGCAAACGAGTTCTTGAGTGGAGACCACGTCTCGGCAAACGTAGTGTAGGACGTCCTCAGGCACGGTGGAGTGATGATTTGCGCAAGATGGCTGGTAGAAGCTGGATGCGAGCAGCCGAAGATAGATCTCGATGGCGTGCAATTGGGGAGGCCTATGTCCAACAGTGGACGAGTATAGGCTGATGATGATTCATTGTTAGATGTTTTTGGTCGTTAGACTGTGAGGTGTGAGTGTAAACAGTGTGAACTCAAAGTTGTCATTCGCAACTACGGAACCCTACACTGCGCGTGGCCCGACACGCACTTGGCCGGTTTTTAAGTTTAGCGCTTTATTCTGTTATTTTGTGTATAAATAGGACTTTTCATTTTATTTATTTGTTTCCACTGACGTATTAATAATTGGTGTGACATCCATCGTAGTCTCAGCGAAAATATCGCTTTTGGTTTCAAAAGGTCGTGTTATAAGTCTTGTTTATATACATAATAATAAGTAATGTAATTTTAGAACAGGTAAAGGTGGCAAGTGTTAGACGTTTCAAAACGCTATTGGTCAATTAAGGGGGAACAGTAGGCACAGTAGCGACGCCAATCATTTTATTCCTAATACTTTACAAATAGAAAGAAATTCAAGAATATAAACAATACAAGCCTTAGTAAATAACTTGAAGTATTTTTGGAATCATGTTTTGATATTATGAGAATCAGTCATTGAGAGAAAAAGTGATAACCGCCAAAAACGGCCGTTTTTGGCGGTAATCAGATTCTCATAATTCTCACTGATTCCGATAGTAATAAACATGATTCAAAAAATACTTCAGGTTATTTACTAAGGCTTGTATTGTTTATATTCTTGAATTCCTTTCTATTTGTAAAGTATTAGGAATAAAATGATTGGCGTCGCTACTGTGCCTACTGTTCCCCCTTAAGGATTGTAGGAGCTCATGGAATATTAAGTACCTGTAAAACTGAAACGAATATTCATAGACGTCCCTATAGGTACGTCTATAATTATTTTTTTCAGTTCTTCTCCCTCCTCCTCCAGTCTTCCTTTCTTATGTTTCATACATGCAGATTTAGTTACACATTATCAAGCAGTAAACAAAACAGGAGGTATATTAGTAAGCTATGGAATATAAGTAGTGGTACCTACCCATATTGGGTTGTGAAACCAACAAACCACATTATCAGCAGGAAAAAAATACTGCGCTCAAAAACATGTAGCGTTGCATAAAAATTTGACAGTGTTACAAGTATGTAATACGGTAAAAAAATTTATATGGACCTGGAGAGGAACTGACAAATATCTTAAAAGCGCAAAACGTCACTTATTTTAAGAAAGGATATACACCTACCAATGATCTTGTAACCCTCTCTACACTACAGAACTTTCATTTTTTCGGGAGCAATTTTAGAAGAAAACGAAAGAAAAGATGTATGAACTATACAGTTTTTATTCCTCCCTGTATAAATGGATAAAAATAAAGATAACATCATCATCATAATCATCATCAGGTTATGTTTAGTCTCCTCTGCAGGAGCACAATCCTCTCTATACCACCAGAGCCATATATTAGGCAGAGCAGTCATAAGATTTGGCCTACACTCTCCACGTTGGTCAGACGGGTTGGAGTCTCTTTGATGTTTAAAAGCTTTGTTTAGCTTGTATTCCCTAAGTCGTCTTTTACGACATCCACGGGAAGACTTGGAGTGATACTATTGTACTCTGCCGGGAACCACACAGCGATATAGATAAAGTTAACAACTTAAGCTAATATAAATAATAATATTAATAAATGATCGAAGTATTTCTGTTTGTTAATGTATGTTATTTTTGGCTAAAATGTGACATGTTATTCATATTTTTCTTATAGATACTCGTGAACAGAAAATATGTTTCTTTCCCAGAATCAAATTCATTCTAAAATATTTTTGTGTATTTAGCAAGAAACGTTAAAACATTGAATACCTAACTAGCTTTTACCGGGGTTAACGCTCACGTTACTAAAAAAATATTCGGACTTTCGCCTCCGTGGCGAAGTTGTAAACATGACAGCCTACGACTTGAGAGGACCGGGTTCAATGCCTGTCTCGGGCAAATATTAAGATTTATACTTTATTTTCTCATTTTTGATAATACTAGAGCTACCCAAAGCAATTGCTTCAAAACATCACTATTGAGGAATAAACCAGGAAAAATGCTAGATTGAAGAAGAATACTTTTAACTGTACAAAAGATACCCTTTGTCCTTTTCAAGTACCTCTGACAATGTGTATGCCTTGTATTGTCACTACGGAACTTGTGAATCGTGGAACTAGTAAGAAATATTATATATAACAACGGGACACTCACGAGTATAAGTTTCGGATTCGTCAGGAGCCCATTTTCAAGGCGAGTTGAAGTTCGGGTGGAGTTCGGGATCCACCGCCGCGCGTCCCGTACTCGCCTTGAAAATGGGCTCATGACGAGTCCGAAACTATAGTCGGCAATCCCGACAAATAGCACGTGAGTGACCCGTTGTTATATATAATGTCTTATCTCACGTTAGTTTTAATGATATAAGTAATAGTAAGAAATAAGTCTGAATTGTTTGACCGTTGAACTTCTTAGTTGTACTAGTGGGAATAAAACTAGAGATTTATTTTGTGTTTTGTCTGATATTCCGACAACTTCTAGCCGTGCTTTTTTTTGTCTTTGAATTTTACCAAGATCGCTTTTCACGAAGGCTGAACATAAAATTAGAAAAGTTTAATTTTAACATAATGCAAGTTGGCAACCAACGGATCAAGATTAGGTAAGTAAGATACAATCCCCCTCGCTGTGGAAAAATAATAATTGAAACTTGTTGAAGAGTAACAATTGGAAGAGCACTTGACTCTCCTCAGACTTTGACGTCGAGTCCCGATCAAAGCAATGCTGACAGTCGCAAAAAGATCAAAAGTAATTAAGTTGTATTTAAATATCATTTTTCAATAGGTATGGTACAAATCTTTTTAGGTATATATGATTAAAATTGTATTACTCTTACATTCTTCGTGCATAAGCTAAGGAATGGAGTTCCCTTCCTGCGTACCTAACTGTTGCCCGACTCGTACAATTTAGGAATTTTTAATGCAAGAGTAGATAGACATTTTTTGAGTTTGCGTGTACCATCCTAGACATCATTGTTGTTTTCTATTAGGCAAGATAGGGATCAAACGCACTCTAATAATCTATAATAAAAGTCATCATCGATATTAAGGGACAAATAGCAACTTGTGTTAAATACAATTTTAAAGATAGGTTAACCAATTATTAATCAATTCTCATTAACTTCAATACCTACCTATGTTTGTGTGAAGTTATTGATGCGAATGCAAACTGAAAGCCTCGTTTAATTATATAAATTCCTTTAATCATCAAATCAATCCGTCTCCAACAATTAGCCGTGTTAGCTCCCTTGTTTATTTCTGCGGATGTCTTACAAGTGTTGTGCTTAAATCTGAATTGTTTGCATTTCACTATTGTGAGCAGTTGAACATTGGGTAGGGAAAATAATATTTGAATAGCGATAAAATTTAATAGGTGTCCAGCAATAAGCCGTTTTAGCTTCCTTGTTTATTGCTGAGCATTGCTTTCAAATCATTGAGATAGTTGTTTAATTGCGCAGTTATACACCTATGTTTATATGCGAATTAATAGGATGTTAAAGATTTAACCTTATCGATTATTGATCAATTCTCTTTAGCTTTAATAGTTACCGACCTATCTTTGTATCAGGTTATCGACGTTAATGAAAACTAAAAGCCTCGTTTAATTATATAAATTCCTTTAATAATCAAAGCAATCCGCCTCCGACAATAAGTCGTGTTTAGCTCCCTTGTTTATTTCTGCGGATGGCTTACAAGTGTTGTGCTTAGATCTGAATTGTTTGCATTTCACTATTGTAAGCAGTTGAACATTGGGTAGGGAAAATAATATTTGAATAGCGATAACAGTAAGCCGTTTTTAGCTTCCTTGTACTTAATACGATAAAATCAATCCATCTTCAACAACAAGCCGTGTTAGCTCCCTTGTTTATTTCTGCGGATGTCTGAACACTTGTAGTGTTGTGCTTAGATCTGAATTGTTTGTATTTTACTATTGTGAGCAGTTTAAAATGGGTAGGGAGAATTTATTGCGATAACATTAAATAGAGTATAGGTGTTTTATGGATATCAAAGAAATGAATATTTAGAAGCTATATTTATCAGAGATATGGTCTTAACGAAATAGTAAACCGATTTAATTAATTTTTTTTTATATTTCTACAAATGTTCCTTGAAAAAAAGTTCAAAATTCTGGGCTGAATATGACCTTTAATACTTTATGGCTTCAACGGCATTTAAAATTCAAATGCAAATTATAAATTTAAATATTGATCGCCGTAAATTCCTTTAATCATCAAAGCTATTTGCCTCCGACAACAAGCCTGTTTACCGCCCTTGTTTATCTCTGTAGATGGCTTACAAATGTTGTGTTTCCCTTAATCTTAATTGGTACGAGCATTTCACTATTGTAAGTAATCGGAAACTAGGCTGAGAAAGTAATATAGGTATATCTACAAAATAAAAAAAAAGTAATGTATCAATGTAAATGATTTTAAGTATTGTCACATAATTGATATAAGTACTAACATACAGAACGGAAATACAGAGTCTCTTGCAATATGACGTCCCCGTACCTCTCTCTCGTGCTAGGATTTCTTAAGGTTAGCTGCTATTTTTCCTAATCGCAATCAAATCAAAACACTTGCGCAGAAAATAGGCCTTTGCAGGCCTTTTTCAATCAAATCATTTTAACAATGATCTTATATAATAGCATATTATAAATGAGATTCATATATTCTATTAATTATTGTTTAAAAGATACAAACTACTAGCGTTTCGGAACCGATCACTGCAGACTGACCAATAAGCCACAGACATAATAATCTTAGTATGTGAAAAATTAGTAAAGTATGGCGATAATATAAGTTAGTAAACTTAGCTACATGCAGTAAATAGTTTCATCACTTAGTAATATAAGTTAGCGGCTATCCATAAATTAAGTAACACGTTATGTTGAGGAGATCAACAAAGTGTGACAGTAGTGTAACAAAAGGGGGGGAAAGGGGTGAGAGGTTAAGACCCCAGGTTTGTGACATCGCACGTATAAAGCTTGTCAGCAGTGGCTTCATAGCTAAAAACCAATCTCCATAAAACTACCAACGCACTGCGTGGACTTTTTTTCTTGAAATACTAAAAAAGGAGACATCTGTATATCTTGATATTAAAATTTGGATAGCTTTGAAAAGAGGGTATTTTTTATTAAAATTTTTAACATTTCCTTAAATTAAAATTTATGACGTCACACTTGGGGGAGGAGGTCACACAAACGTGATTTTTTATGTCACAGGCCGAAAGGCGGTTCCGAAGAACTCTGACACCAGGGTGTGCGTGGTCGACTGACCGTGTCATCTACACGAAATGATGATGATGAGGGACGGAAAGGGCCTAAAAATCAAAAAATCGGTGATACGCAATTTATAGACGGCCTCCTAAAAAATAAAACTATTTCAGCCTCCGGGTAGAAGTACCTACAAGTCATAAGTTTGAATGTAATTCCGCCCGCTCATACCCGAAGGAGAACACGACTGTTTTATTCATCACGTCGATCCTGCAAATGTGTTCGTTGCATTCCATAATAGTAGCACAAGATCCCACTGCATCATTTCTACATTCGTAGCAGTAAGCGTAACTTTTGAATTAACTGCAAAAATAGAAAATATTTCTCAGATTTATTCTCTATGCATTCCGTAGATATTACGTATTATAACAGTGTTTTCTAGTCTCGGAGGGCACAAGCTTAAATTGTCTCTAGTTTAACAATGTTGTCTACGAACCCTGCTCCAATGAATCAGGCAAATAAGCCACGCATTGTTAGAGCAAATCCTCCGTGTAAATTCGTTATGCCATCATGGCTTCTATAATAGGAGACATCCTAATTAGCATTATGCCCCTCTAAAATACAAAAACGCAGAGAGATTTTGGACGATAAAGCACCACATTTGTATTTTACAAAAGGCTGATATAATTTATGACATATCTCAGGAATAACACTGTCTTTTGTGAGCTTGCCTCTAATTATTCAAACAAATTAATAAGCCCTACAATGTAAGAACAAATTTCTCCGTTTAAACTCTTTATGCCATCGTGGATACCATTTTGGGCGACAGACAACTATCAAGACAGACAACAGAATCATCATGCATTCCTAAAACTCAAAAATGCAGTGTGATTTTTTACGATAAAGCATCACATTCGCATCTTACATTCACAAAGCTGTTATCATTCTCTGACTATGCTCTGGCTAATGTATGGCTGTGGTAGTACAAAGTGGTTAATGTTTCTGTAGGGAACACTAACATATACCTAATGATGATGATGATTAATAAATTACCTGTGAAATAGCACTGTTTTTTGCGAACTCAGTTCTAATTGATAAAGTTAAAAAGCTCTGATTTTGAACGATAAAGTATGACATTATTATCTTACAAAAGGCTGTTATATCTCTAGAACAACACAGTATTTTGCAAATTCAGCTCAAATTAAAAAAACCAAAAAGCACTGCATTGTCATATTGAATTTTCCTCATTTAATCTCATCCTGCTTTCTCAGGAAGACGATAGTACCAAGCATGTTTTCTCGAACCACGATAAACCGTACATTGGAAGTTTGACTATGTTGCAACAAAAACGTGTACAGAGGGTTTATTCATGACTGTTATGAACGTCAAGATAATCTTCTTTATATGAGACACACACCGATAACATCTGGAATAGTGTATTCTGCGAACCTTGCCTTAACCCCCCTAATTAATCAAAGAAATAAGCTTGGCATTGTAAAAGCAAATTTTCCGCTTCTCGACATGCCATCGTGGTCGTTAATGTATACAACTTATCATTACGACATTCCCTTAAAGGGGGATGGCCTCTGACAAAGAGAAATGGAAGTTACTAACATGTTGTGAACTTGTGAGACCCCACGTGAGATAAAGAAAATTCCCTTAAAGTGGGACCCGTCAATATAACTTTTCCTATGAAAGCTATGCTAAGAACTAGGAAAACGATATAATTCCCGAAAAAAAATGTTCAGTTAGTATAACAATATCTTTCAGCGAGCTGTATTTTAATAATTAATCAAACAAAGAAGTCCTGCACTGTTAGTAAATTTTTGGCCTAATTTCGCTATGCCGCTAGGGTTGCATTGCATTCTAAACCACGAAGAAAGTCTCGAGATTCTGGAGTTTAACGCAAAAAAATTGTATTTTTCGCAAGGTTTTTAATAAACGTATCTCTGAAATAACATCGAGCAAATAAGCCCTAAATTGTAAAAGCGAATTTTCCGCTTCATTTCGTCATGCCATGCCATCATAGTTGCAATATGGAACCTTCTAAACCACAAAAAAGCTGTGATATTTTAGAAAATGACGCGTATTACGTTAGGTTGTAAAGATACTTATCTCTTAAAATAACAATGTCTTCTGCGAGCCCTACTCTAATTAATCAAGCAAATAAGCCCTGCATTGTAAAAGCGAATTTCCCGTTTAATCTCGTCATGCCATCATGGCTGCAATCTCGGGAGACGGCAATAAAAGAATTTAACTTGATTAAGCCATCTGCGCAAACACTCGCTTCCCGAGGGATTAAGTCATGCTTTGACGCTCGTTTCAATATTAAAACAGAATTGCTGGAGTTAAACACGGTGTCATAATATTCACTTCGTAATTTCCAAGTGGTTGGGACAAGCTGACGCATCCAAGTTTGCGCGCGGATAGTCAAAACTGTAATGTCTGTCTACTTTGGTTCGATTTGCAAGTAACTTCAAGATTTTGGTTATAAAGTTTTGATGAATCTATGCCGCGTGGTTCCGCCAGCGGGCAGGGTAGAATAGGACCACTCCAAGTCTTCCCGTGGATGTCGCAGAAGGCGACTTAGGAAACACAAGCTAAACAAAGCTTATAAACATCAAAGAGACCTCTCCAACCCGTCTGGCCAGCGTGGAGGGTGTAGGCCAAATCCTCTGACTGCTCCAGTACAGTACAGAGAGGGTCGTGCTCCTACAGTGGAGACTAAAAAAGACCTGATGATGAATCTATGCAAAAATATAGAATTGTAAAAACAACCTACCTACGAATAGAAAACTAGTTAAAGGTCTAAGATATAATTATTCTAGAGATGAATAAATTAATCTTTCTGAACATTTTATGATCCATGAAGCTTCAAAAAAACAGGATACAAATATCTGGCTACATTTAGGCCTATTTTTTCAGATATCGAAAAGTTTTTGGTACAGTGGAGGTTTGAATCGTGTCGAAAAATATGAGTGACATTCATACATTTTTATTTACCCTGAAAAAGCCCACAAAATCCTCGCTACTAGATACAAAAGAAAAATACTATGCGCACAACTCGCTGCACACCATTTCACAGGTTTGCCATCTATTTTCGTATTGTTTGGGTTCGCTGGAGATCCTTGAACAGCCTTAATGGTGCAGCGGTCAACACGCCGTCTTGCGACATGGATAATCCCGGGTTTGATCCCCAGCCAGGTCAGAATGGAAAACGATCTTTTTCCGATTGTTCTGGGTCTTGGATGTTTATTTTTATAAGTACTAATTATAACCCGAGGTTCCACCCGCGTGATATATATCCTATGTCCTTCTCAGTATCCTAACCTATGTGTATACAAAATTTCATGATGATCGGTGCAATAGATACGGCGTGAAAAGCAAATAAATAAACAAACAGACAAACTCCCTTTCGCATTTGTAATATTAGTGAGGATAAAATATTTGTTGCCCCCGATACAAATTCAAACCCAATTGTATTAAGTATTTTCAAAAATATTTTTACAAATCATACAGTCCCTCCAGATGCTCACCCCTGGGCATCGTGCCCAAAAGGCTGGCAGCATTGCCAAATTGAATGGCAATGCTGATACGCTGAGCCAGGTAGCTTCCAGCCCTTTGGTCACGGGATACCTCAATAAGCTTTTTAGCCAAAAAACTAAAAAGCTTATGTGCTGATGGACCCCACGGACCCAATGTTTCTACCCCAAAAGGCTCAAATATGTAGTATTTTTTATTTTATCTTTACCTTCTCTCCTATATCTGCGTATGGTCTTTATTGCCTAGAGAAAACATGAGGCAGTCAATCAGTCGACTGATTCTAGTTTAAGTATCTTTTTCGCTTTGACTATAATAATCAATAGCTACTACTAGAGGACTAGCCGTGTGGTTCCCGGCAGGGAAGAATAGGACCACTCCAAATCTTCCCGTGGATGTCGTAACAGGCGACTTAGGAAACTCAAGCTAAACAAAGCTTATAAACATCAATGAGACCTCTCCAACCCGTTTGGCCAGCGTGGAGAGTATAGGCCAAATCCTCTGACTGCTCTGGCAGTACAGAGAGGGTCGTGCTCCTGCAGTGGAGACTAACAAAGACCTGAAGATGATGATGAAGATGATAATAATCAAAGCTTCTTCGTAGCTTCTGTTAGCACCGTTCCGTTACACTTTAGTCAAAATGCAGGCTTTGTGCTTTTGTTCATATCTGAACAAATCTGAACATACCTACATTTCAAAAGTACATACATTACAGTCATAAGTTACAATAAAATTGGCCAAGTGCGAGTCCACAGAACTGTATAATGTCGAATTCACAGACACACAATTGCGTACCTTACCTACGTTATTCTATACTGTTTTGAACGTTATATTTTTTAATATTTGTAAAATCGCCAAACAACTGGCGTTTGGGATTTTAAATTTTCGCTTTTAAATTTTATTTCCTTATTCGATTAACTTTAACTTTTTTTATTTCCCGCATGCTATTTATCAATTTTAACCAACGCAAGTGCACTGGCAAATCATGGGTAGAATACAATACTGTTATCTAATACAAAATTTTATAAAATGTCCTTGAATTTAAGTACGGGCCATAAAAAATTAACTGAAGGGTAATGACGGAAATTCCTAATTAAAAAATTAAAACGTGACCGGGAACGATAAGGAAGGTCACAAGGGACAAACTAGGGATGTAAACTTACTACTTTGGCTTGGTTAATTTAAAAAATAATATACACTGTATCTAAAATTTCAATTTAATACAACGGTAGCGGTAACCGTAGCCTAATTCAGTACCACTTAAACACTGAAAATTCCTTATTTTCGTTTTTTTTTTTTTTTTTTTGACTACGTATTTGGTTCTGACGTACTACAATTGCCTTTATATCGCAGAGTTCTGAGTTCTATACTTGGTCAGTTCTAGGTGGAAAACGATCCTTTCAGATTTTCAGATTGTCTTGGATCTTGGCCGATCTGAAAAAAATCGATTTCCATCTACAACTGAACTATCTATACACGTATTGTAAAATGTAATATCGATGAATTAATATCCCACGACACAAATTCACAATTTAGCGCGGGGCTAGCTTAATGTATAAATACATATTATCACGTCTTTATCTCTTGCGGGGTAGACATAGCCCAAGGTCATAAAACCCAAAGGCCACGTTTAGCATAGTAGTGGGCGTTAAGAAGGAAAGCGGAACCAAAACAGTGATGGGTTGCTGACCGCATCGCCTATTGGCATGATTCCTTAGATTTTCGCCCAATCCCTTGACTGGCTTTTACGATCTGCGCGTGAAGATAAGCAGTTTGGCTATGTTTTTCCTTTTCTCCCAAACCTCCAATAAATGCCGCACAATATTACAGAAACGATAGACCCTGATGTTTATCATGTAATTTTGTCCGACTGAAAAGAGAAGCCCTATATCGTCACACACGCCTAATGAAGACAGTTTCATTGTATCGTACATTAATACACAAGCCAGATCTTCCAGATTAACCCTCCGCTGCCATCCTTCCGGAATAAATTATCCCTTGCGACATTTCTTTGTTCTCGCCATTTTATTTTGTTCGAGCGATGTGCTGTGCATTTCAAAGTTTTAACGAGGTGGAAAATGTGGTGTCTGTATTTTCACAACACCAAGTAGTGGCCAAGAAAATAATTCTGAAGTGATAACTGCCTTTATGCTAATTGCCGCAAAGCAGCGGATAGTATGCAAAGTGAGGTTGTGACCTTTGTGGACTGAAAATATGTTTTTACGTTCTTATCCAAATAGCTTATTCTTCAACGTTGAATAATCACGCAATCATAACTTCTTGGTGGCCATCATAGAGACATTGATCTTTTTTTCGTATCGCCACAGTGGATCCACGACTTCATATTTTCTTGCCTAATGGTATAAAGATTGTTAATCTCTATATCAGATAACGTATCTTACTGCATAGAATGCGTTCTGATCCCATTTTAAAGGAGTGTTCCATTGCACATATGAATTTTTAGCATTCAGCTGTCTTTTCAAAAAATAGACAAACGAATATTTTTAATAGCGCTTAATCATATTTAAAAATCAAAAGAAGGAGGAGGTTTTGAGGGCTGCAGTTCTCTACCAATCAAAAAGACAAACAAACGTTAAAATATGTTTAAAAAGTAACATTTTAATAATTTTGAGATATCAGAATAACAAAGATAACGCAGGTTCAGACTCTTTACATTAGGTTTCACCCCCTTCGTGTTCACCCAACTTGAAACACCACGTACGCTCGGCCCTAAGAGCGCTACGTTGGCTACACACAAAGGAGATTTACTTTCAACAACGCAACACGTTAAGCAACATGTCAACAACCACCAATGAAAAGGACAGACAAAATTATGTTTCAAGAACACATTATTATTTTATAATTTTGATATATCAGAATAACAAAGATAACCCACAATATCTTTACATGTGGTGTCAGCCCCTTCGTGTTCAGCCTACTTGAAACGCCACGTACGCTCGGCCCCAAAGAGCGCTACGTTGGCGACACACAAAAGAAATTTCCTTTTAACAACGCAACACGTTGAGCAACACGTGTAATCAAGAGCACAAATAAAATCCCCTTCGGTATTTTTTACGAAATCTCAGGAACAATGAAGCAGGCTAAAAAGTACAAAGCGCTCAATAATCGATGGTCAAGCAGAAACAGTTTTGGAAAGTGGTACCGTCAAGGGATTCTACCTAAAGATATCCCGATAACGAATAAGTAAAGTATACCTATACCTTTGTATTATAGGAATAGCAAGCTTATAGGGAGTAATAGTAATCTGGCAACTGAGTCACAAAATGTCACTCGATGCAGCCTTTTTCCAACGTATCATTTGGAATTTCTTAATACCATGAAAGTATACGTATGTAGTGACTCTATCTCCATTACCCGGGCAGAGCATTTCTTGTAAGATACTCGTAAAAAGATAAGCCATTCGTTCGCTTGATAACCAAGTTTAAAGAATACTTCAGTGTTGACCAAACCAGATAACGAATTAGTAATTTCTATTCCCATGGTAACTTTCTACGACTACCGTCATTTTGAGATCGGAGGCGCGCACCGGAAAACTTCGTAACGAAGTTGTGCGCTATGAATTTGTAATAGACTGAACTTGCGATTTGAATGGCGTTCAATTGAATCTCGAATGATGGAATACCGAATCGAGGTACTTCGTTTTCGATAAGTGCTCCGTTTCCTGAAATTTCAATCCAACGTCTGAATAGCTAAATATATTTCTTAAAACAAAATGAAATATTTTTTTCTTCTGAAATTTCATTTTTTTACAATCTTTTATTACGAGATATTCATACTTTAAATGTTGGTTCTAATTGTCAAGACAAATCAGATGAGCCCAAACACGATAGCGTTATCTATTTTAGTTTAGGAATGCCTATCGCCACCTTCCGATTCTATCATCAGATCAGGTCTATGGCACCATAATATTGCATTGTCATTCGACTTATATAAGTACACAAAATTTAAGCTCAATCAGATAAGTATAAGTGCTTAAAAAGTGAGTCGCAAGATTTGAGCCTCACAGAAAATCTAACAGGGCAAGTAAAAGCTTGTAATAAAAAGTCAACACCAAGCCTGCAGACGACTAAAACAGACATAAATCTCAATTTAAGCAATTTAATATTCCGGTAAGGAAAATTTAAAATCCAACTCAAATGTTTTCCGCGAAAATATGAAACAAATTACGACTTCCGAACCAAAAATAATCACGCCGCTTCCTTCGGAAAAGCTTCGACGACTTTTCTATGAAACAATTCAAACTGTCGATTTGTATTTTGACAGAATAAATGGCTCGGGGGCTTCCGAGCGTCGAATGTAACAACAAAAGAAACCGGAGGTACTCACCAAAAATTATCGACGGAACCCAAAAGGCGCGGCCTTGTGATTCGAACTTGGCGGGAGCGGCGAGCGCAACAGGCAGGGTCCTCGCGTCACACACTAGAAACTAATCAAGGAGCATTTTTTTTCACACAAGATTTTTCTCACTGTTTCTATCGTTTCAGGGTTAATAAAAGCGGCAATTCAGGAACTGAGGCGGCGTTCGCCCGCCGCTGTCGCGAGTTCTCGTCTGCCGCCGCGCACCCCCGCGCACCCCTTCCTCCCCTGCCCGCCCTACGCTCACCGTGAAGCCTCCATTCGTTTAGTATTCGCGCCCTTTGTGACACTTGAAACCATTGTTCACAAACGAACCTTTTCGACTACGGCTGCGAAACGTAAATGTGATATAACCGCTCTAACAATACTATAATTAGGTTTATTAGACGTTTCTAAAGTCACTTTTCTGTCAATTTTGTTGCGTATAATAAAACATATAATTAGCCCTTAACAAAATCGATCAAACCTTGAAGCTCACTTGTTTGTTTATTGTTTCGCTCAAAATGGCTTTACAATGAATTCTCAGAAATACTCTTTTCTTGTCTTACTTATTGACAGGTATCGAGGCGATTTTGTGAAAATGTATATCAAATTATGTGTAGGTACGTCTCAAGAAAGAAGAAAGAAGTTAATAATTGTGAGTGATACCAACCTGCGAAGAAAGAAGCCGGAAATAATTCCTTTTAGAAATGTTTCCGCATAGAAATGTTTCCTTATAGAAGGAGCCAAAAATATTGATACATTTCATGTTCACTCATCGTTCACGCCCATCGATTTTTCTGTGACGCTCCAAATTGCCGCTTGGTGATCATTTAGATGGGAATGGGACTCGGATAAATTTCCCCAAATTAGGTAATCGATCAATTCATTTATGTCAACATCAATAACAATTTTATTTCAATTCATTTTGTTTCTCTTTTTTTATTCATTGTTTCCTTTTCAACCGATTTATGTGTTTTGAAGTAGAAACTTCTTTGGACCCGTTAGACATTTTTGAGATGGGAAAAAACAGTTGAATTTGCGACACTGTTATCAAAAACCTACATCTCTGTATGTTTATAAAAGTACTTCCTGCAAAATAAAATATTTCCTAACGATTCAAAAATACACACGTTTTCACTTCTATCGGAGTATCACTATAGTTTTTGTTTTTGTATGTTTGTTAACTCCTCATACGTAACTCTATAATTTTTAAACAGATTTGAAAAATTATTTCACTTTCATCAAAATCGATTCAGTTTGGTTGAAGTCGGTTTCTTTTATAAATATTGTATTACTGTGAATTTTTGCAATCTGAGCACTGATATGAGAAAATCAATTATCTAACAAACAATTCAAACTTATCTTAAATGATCAATGCTCTTATTGGATGAAAGAGTAATGCAGACATCGCTTACAAATGTTGAACAACCTTTCGTATTTCATCCTTTTGTGATTTTATTTTTTTTGACATAATTTTTTGTGAGGGATTTAGTGGTGTATATTTTTGTGACTGTGCTATGCAGTTCTGAGGTATTTCCATTATCATCTCCTCCTCTTGGTTCTCCATTCAACAAAGTAGTTTATTTTCAAGGCATAATAGAAAACTTCTAGAAATCGGAATCGTATCAGAGATGTTTGTCTCCGCAACTCAATCAACTTGTAACATATGATTTTCTAAGAGATTCCTCCTTCTCCTCATCTAAGCATTTCCCGGTTGCGTCCTGCTGAACTGCAGATAAATATCTGAAAAAATAAAATATCTACTAGTCCGCATTACTTAGCCCGTGCCGGGATTCGAACTCGGTGCCCCTCGTGTTGCAGGCTGGCGTGTGAACTCACAGTGTGAACCACTACGCCACTGAAGCCGTCAACTGGAATTCTTCGAAAGGTTCTAATTCAACTGTCAAATCTATATCTTTACTAATCTTCGAGCAACACGGCCTTCCGTACCGGTACGGAGGCCGTGTTGCTCGAAGTTACTAATATTATAAAAAGGAAAGATTTCATTTTTTATTTGTTTGAATTAAAAAGGGTCCGAAACTACTGGACCGATCTTCAAAACTCTTTTTTCCATATAAATCTAATTTATCTGTTATAAGTAACGCGGACGAAGTCACGGGAAAATTGCAAGTAAATAAATAAAAATAATTCCTTATAAATTCTTACGTTGAACATATTTGTAATTATGACAAGAACAAAAAAAGTGAAGAGCTTGTTACGTTTAATATGTAATACGACAGGAACAGGTTTTTTCACAGAAAATGTATCGCAAGGACACGAGCGTGGCGTGCCTGTTTCCTCATTATGTTAAACATTTTCCTCAAGATCATTGTGTGGGCTTAATATAAAAATAAAGAGGAATATTTGTGAAAGGAAATTGGTATCATTATATTTTAGCACCTGCAAATTAAAATAAAGTGATTAGGTATAAAATTACATCATATATAAAAAAAATAGAATATGGAAAATATATAATTGATATTTTACACCTCTTAGTCTCTGGAAAATAGGATAACTACCACATACTTTACTGTTTCTCTACAGAAAGTAAATTTACAGTTCAGTTTAAATCCCGTGCTGCCCCATTGGAAGTGAACATTTCATTGTTTGTTTGAATCCAATAGGTTCCGAAACTACTGGAACGATTTTCAATATTTTTTTCACTTATAAAAAGCTAATTCATGTGTGAGTGACATAGGTTATAATGTACGCAGGTAAAGTCACGGGAAAATGGCTAGTACATAAATAAAAAGATTCCTTATAAATATTTATTTTGAACATCTTTCTAATTACGACAAGAACAAAAAAACCGGCCAAGTGCGTGTCGGGCCACGCGCAGTGTAGGGTTCCGTAGTTGCGAATGACAACTTTGAGTTCACACTGTTCACACTCGCACCTCATAGTTTAATGACAAAAAACATCTAACAATGAAAATTGTATAAAATTTTACATTTTCGAGTACATTTTATAAGTTAGTTGTCTATAACTTTTTAATTCGTACTAAATACTCGGTTCTGATAGTTTTTCTTTCAACTTCAGTATATATACTACTGCTGTAATTTTTTTCACGTATCCATATATAACCGTTTAGCAGATAGAGGGGGGGGGGGGGACACTCACCTCTAACAAAATTTTGCACTTTAAAACCAAATATTTCGGAAACGAATCCCTGAATTGAAAAATGGTGTTCTCAACCTCACTATATTTTTTAAAGACCTATTTAACGATATTCAAAACGATGGGTTTGTAAAGAAAAAAAAATATTACTTGTATGGGAGCTATACTAAAAAAAAATTTTTTTCAAGATTTTTATCTACCACTTTTTTGGCATGATTAATATACATACCCATACCAAATTACAGCTTTCTAATACTTATAGTCTCTGAGTAAAACCGCGGATGGACAGACAGACAGACATGGCAAAACTATAATTGTTCCTAGTTTACTACGGAACCCTAAAAAGTGAAGAGCTTGTTACGTCTAATATGTAATACGACAGGAACAGGTTTTTTCAGAAAAATTATCGCAAAGACACGAGCGTGGCGTGCCTGTTTCCTCATTATGTTGAACATTTTCCTTGTAAGATCATTGCGAAGGCTTAATATAAAAAAAGTGAAATATTTGCGAAAGGAAATTGGTATTATTATATTTTAACACCTGCGAAGAAAATATAGAAATTATAAAATTTAATTATACGTCGAAAATCAAATTTCACTCATTTTAATGCCACTTAGTCTCTGGAAAATAGGATATACTTGCTAGTTTACTGTTTCTCTGCAGAGTCATATATTCTTTGACAGAGAGTAAATTCACAGTATAGTGGGGAAAGTTATTTTAATCATTATCATCATCTCTCATATCCGATGCCATACTACCACCGGACAGGCTGTTAAGAATGTTACCCCAACCACAAGTTGTTTTAATGTTAATAGGCATCCAATACTATTCTGGAATAGTAGCCACAATATTTTAAAAATCGATTAAAATAGCCATCTTGAACAAAATAAATAAAATTAAACAATAAAACACAAAGGAGGACAATACATGCTCATGTACCTGGGGTCTTTTAATATACACAATACTACTTTGAAACTGTAAAAACCGGCCAAATGCGAGTCGGGCCACGCGCAGTTTAGGATTCCGTAGTTGCGAATGACAACTTTGAGTTCACATTGTTCACACTCGCACATCACAGCACAGAATTAATAATCCTCGCAGTTTACCGTCCAAAAACATCAAACAATGAAAATTGTATGAAATTTTACATTTTCGAGTACATTTTATAAGTCGGTAGCCTATAACTTTTTAGTTTATACTAAGTACTCAGCTCTGATAGTTTTCCTTTCAACTTCAGTATATATACTACCTACAGCTGTAATTTTTTTCACGTATCCATAATTATAACCGTTTAGCAGATGACACTTACCTCTAACAAAAATTTGCACTTAATAACCAAATATTTCGGAAACGGATCCCTAAATCAAAAAATGATGCTGTCAAACTCACAAAATTTTTTAAAGACCTATTTAGCAATACCAAACACGATGGGTTTGTACAGAAAAAAAATTTACTCTCTCTTTACTTGTATGGGATCTACAATAAAAAAAAAATTTTTTTTCATGATTTTTTTCTAACACTTTTTTTCCATTATTAATATACATACCCATACCAAATTACAGCTTTCTAGTACTTATAGTCTCTGAGTAAAACCGCGGACAGAAAGACGGACATGGCGAAACTATAAGGGTTCCTAGTTTACTACGGAACCCTAAATATAGGAACGTAAAAATCACAATAAATAAATTTACACAAATTAAATGAATTATAATGGTATTAAAATAAAAAAATAATACTTAATCGTATCGTTTAATTAGTACCCTATGACACATCTTCACGACCATAGATTAAAAAAAAATCGTCTTTGTTCACGACTAAGTGTGTGACTAGGTCAATTTGTGTGATTTGTCCCTATATATTTATTTATATTCCTTTATTATTCATTTGAGGTTCTAGATAATTATTATCAACACGAAATACCTAAGTTCTATAGACAACAGCAACAATATCATAAATTATTCCACCCCACGACATAATTATGCTCGTTCACAACAATTATTCAGGGTCGGCACCATATTGATTAGACTATCTCTGAAACTACGCCGCCCTAAATGTTTGTGTATGTCGTCCTAATATATTACAATACACATTATAATTCAACCACGACATATTACCTTAAACACTTACTTAAACTATAGTCGGCAATCCCGACAAATAGCACGTGAGTGACCCGTTGATATATATATATATATGATACCTTAAACACGTTCAATATCATTGGTGACATAATTTATCCTAATAGTAGCCTAAAATCTTACGACATATTTACCTCCTTGGCGCAACGATTAACACGCCAGCCTGCGACCACCACAGGTTCGATCCCTGATCATTTTATGATGGAAAACTATTTTTTGTCAGATTGGCCTGGCTCTATGTATATAAGTATCAATTGTGAAATATAGTACTGTTGAGTTACAATCCTACGACACAAGTTTACAACATACTGTGGGGCTAGCTCAATTTGTGTGATATGTCCCTATATATTTATTTATATAACAATCGCAAAAACACTAGATTACCTTTAATCTTTCGTCATATTCTTGTTTTAGCAGTAGTTGATCCGGAACGTTATAATAGTCTAAGATACAAAGAGGGGTCATCCTTCACCCTTCTATTTACTTGCTGAATTATTATATACCAATAAAATATGATAAAAATAGCTTATAAAAAAAATATTTCAAGCAACCCCGACACAAAAATTTCTGTATCTTGTGAATGGCTGGACCAGTTGTGCTAAGCTAAAACATGTATTTATTTAAACAGCTTTATTGTGCCTTAGAAGCTACAATAGGTAGACTTAATGCTAAAAATATGTCTTTAAACCATCGGCAGAGGACATGCTTTCAAATAAAAAATCGCATCTAAATCACTCATGAACAAGAACAAACTAATAACAATTATTTCTTGCATCGTGAGTTAAAAATATACCGCTCAAAGACTTTTTTTGTTTATTGCTCTTATTACATATAGTTACCGGTATCTTTATAGCAACTTGGTAGCACATTTTCCGCAGTGTTAAACTTCATTAATAACGTTTTTTTCATAAAATAGAAAAAAAAATACTTCGACTCTAAGCTGACCTCGAGGTCAGTCGAAAGCAGTCTATGGGTAGACATTAAACTTTTATAAGTTTAGTTAGTATAGACAATTAAAGCATTTTGTGCAGCATATCAGCATCATAAAATAAATAAATAAATAAATAAATATATACGGACAAATCACACAGATTGAGCTAGCCCCAAAGTAAGTTCTAATGAAAGACTTGTGTTATGGGATACTAACTCAACGATACTATATTTTATAACAAATACATATATAGATAAACATCCAAGACCCAGGTCAATCTGAAAAAGATCGTTTTCCATCTTGACCTGACCGGGGATCGAACCCGGGACCATCCGTGTCGCAGGCAGGCGTGATGACCGCTGCGCCACGGAGCTCGTCATCATCATCTGAACTGTAAGAAGTCCATTGTCAGATAAAGGCCTCTCCTCAGGTGTGGGTCAGGGTTTTGCCATACTCACCACGCATAGCAGACAGGGTTGGTGAGCGCAGTTTTTTGGGTCATTTCATCTCTTTGCTGCCCACCAAAATCATTTTTAAGCATTTGTTGGATAAGAAGAATAGTATAAAGGTATTTGGCATGCCACTTGCTCGGATGCATTAGAGATGAGAAAATAACAGCTCGGAAGGCCTAGTGATTACTGAAGGTTGGCCGTCAGCTATATCAGAGTTAAGGTTATCTAAAAAAATATTTGTACCAACGAAATTTAAAATAGCCCTGGAAGCAGTAAAGACTATCACGAAATTGCAGGAAGTCGATTCAGAAAGTAGCTACCACCCGAGACAAAGGGACGTGACCTTTTCCCCGAGACAAGCCTTTGTGGCAAACGTAGGCATTCGTTGCAGACTTGTAGATACTTTTTCCATATATTTGCTTACTATCTACAAAATTCTAAAGCAGCGGATACACACACATGCATATGCTACTAATGAGCATGCTTGTATCCAACTCACGACCTGTACACAAGTGCTTTAAATAAGCATATTTGTTAGCGGTTCCCCCTTCTTCCCTCGTTTCAGGAAACTTGCTGAAAATCGACCCGCGATCGATTTCTGACTTTGCATGGTCAGCACGCCATTTTACGATACGAGGAGGCTTCGATCCCCGGCCAAGCCATGATGGAAAACGAGATTTTTCTGATTAGCTTGATTATAAAATATAGTATAGTATTATTAAGTTACTCGTAGTATCCTACGACACAAGTTCACAACTGACTGTGGGACTAGTTTAATCCGTATGATTATGTCCCTATCCCATTTATATTTTATTTATGGCTGCTCACACTTGCTACTCAGTAGCACGTGCTCAAAACTAGCACGGAAGCATGCTACTAAGTAGCATGTGTATCCGTACCTTTATTACTTATCTACAAGAATGCATCCATCGTTTCAAAGATTCTCCATGGCGTTTTGACGTTTGACTTGTATAAGACGGTATGACCGATCGAATAAAAAAATCTAAATAGATATGTCTGAAAGACCGACCCATATCGTTGAATAAATAAAAACTTGAAGTATGTAGTTACGTTCCAAAAACTTTTCAATTTTCATTGCTTCATTTGTAGTTTGTACGTAACTACAACAATTACTTAGCTTATATGATCACTTTACTTAATATGATAACTTTATTTGAATATGATAACTTTACAACTAAATGGTTTATTTTTATTTAATAAATGAAGTACATTTGCAAGTCAGGAGCCGTTAAAAACGTCAGTCAAAAATCCGCCCCGAATCGTACCTGATGCAAATGTGCCCATAACGCTTGTAGCGTTTCCCCGCTGTATTGCCAGCGATATGTGTTGCATCAGGTAAGACTCTGCGCGGTGGTCAATGCCCTTATTTCTTAACCGCCTTCCCAGCTCCCGCACAAACCCCTTGGCCTCTGCGCCCCACACCCCACTTACGTCGACAGCAAAGGGAATGAAAACAAGGACGTCTTAAGTGGGGCATATTTGGTGTGCTTTTACGTAGCCGCCCACTCAGCTGCTGCACCAGCTGCACGAATTGTTCGCATCAGATGGGAGGTCGTGTAAGAGCTGACACTCGTTGCGTCCCATACTAAACACCTACCTCTCTCCCAGGGAATAAGAGTTAAGCCGCCTGGCCTCTTACCGTCCAATCGGCACAAACCAGGAAGCTCAAGAGTGCACGGCATGCCAACAGACACTAAAGCTCTACGGATCACCTCGTTAAGCATGTATAGTGGCAAGGAAAACGACCAGCTGCCCTACTACAGCTTAAACCGTGGCGACCCTTAGCGTCTACCATTGCAACACACACACAGGAGTGCTCAACTTAGCTCATTGATATCTATAAATATTCCTAGACTAACAAAGGGATCTCAGAAAAAATCATCTCTATCAAAAAAAAGTTCAGTCACTGAACAGTTTTGTAGGAATAAATAAATATATACGGACGAATCACACAGTTTGAGCTATCCCCAAAGTAAGTAGGAGACTTGTGTAAAGGGATGCTAACTCAACGATACTATATTTTATTACAAATACATATATAAATAAACATCCAAGTATATTGGTTCATAGTGGCGGATTTGACGGGCTTAGTCGGTCCTATTGAATTATATACGTTTGTAATGATAGGGCAAGCCCCTTGGACGGAAAAATTCCAGATGTTTACGAGTTTGACCCTTACCGACCAACTCTGTATTATAACCGCAACAGAGCACAAAAGTTGTTATCACGAAGTGCTGCAGCGCAAACGGAACTAGAACTGCGAGATAAGGCCTTGCTTTAAAACTTTGTTACATCTAAGTACTATTGTACAAAACTTTCTCTTCAAAAATATCTAGTAATGCAAACATTTTTAGGGTTCCGTAGTAAACAAAGAACCCTTATAGTTTCGCCATATCTTTCTGTCTGTCTGTCTCTCTGTCCGTCTGTCTGTCCGTCCGCGGTTTTACTCAAAGACTATAAGTTCTTGAAAGCTTTAATTTAGTATGGGTATATGTATATTAATCATGTCAAAAAAGTGGTAGGAAAAAATCTCGATAAACAATTTTTTTAGGGTAGCTCCCATACAAGTAAAGAGGGAGTATTTTTTTTTCTATCCTGTCTGGTATGTTAAGTAGGATTTTTTTTTAAATATTGTTAGAGGTGAGTGCCCCCCAAAGTTGTCATTCGCAACTACGGAACCCTACACTGTGCGTGGCCCGACATGCACTTGGCCGGTTTTTTTACTAAAATTCTGATATTTCTTTTCTATTTTGTGGTAATGCCAATTTTTATGAGCTTTCTTTTTCCTTCCACATTATCATTTATTTAGCAAAATAAAGGTGTTTGCAATTTCCTTTTATATTTAAATAATACATATTTTTGTATGAGGTTGGCAGTCTATTTGATAGTAATATATTGTCTTAGTCCAAACCGAATAATATTAAAGTACTTACATAGTTACGTCGTTGCCAAAGCTGAGCATGTTACTGACACTGTTAATTAATTTATGAGCCTTGTTCAGTACATTGCTAATTTCAATATACTTAAAGGCTATTCAAAGGCGTGAACTAATGAGGGATCCTAAACAACCCAAACCTTATCGCAGTGTTCCATTTGGCATTATTACAACGTGAAACAACGTTTTAAGTAAGAGGAAAAATTACTTCCAAGAGAAAAGGCGAAGTCTCTATTATGTAATCTCTAATTATGTAATATAAAGTATGGTCTCCCCAGCAAATACTTGCTCATCCCCAATCCATCCGAGCAAGTAGCATCCCAAGTGTCAATTCGGACAGCCTGTCCGAATATTTTTTGTTGAATCGTCAGTTACTCTCCCAAACAACTTTATCCCGTTCCCCTTTTTTTAAAAATCCCACGACTGCCAAGCGTGGTGAATATGATAAAACCCCTCACGATGAAAGTCATTGGGACCCGCCATGGCTGGAAGTATCCAACCGTGGACTTCTTGTAGCTGAGATGATGATGATGCTCACATCTTTATCACGGTCACGTTAATATTATTATCAATTCTATCTCACGGTGTAGATTGATCCTAGGACCATACAATCCATTGGCAACGTTTAGTGTGTTGGTGAAACAAATGGAAAACGAAATTATTAAATGTTGGTTGATAGCCACACCGTGTGGTTCCCGGCAGAGATTCAAGATTCAATCGTTTATTTAATATGGGTTTCTTTGAACACTTATTAATTGTCATTTTTTGTGTTTACAATTTTTACAACAAAAAAATTTTGTTGACGTCAATAATTTCTTATAGCTAAGTTTAGGCCGCTTCCAAAGCGGAGTGCAGAAGAAGCGGCAACAAACTGCACAGCGCATTTTCTCCAAGCGACGTCAACTCACAATTTTAGTTAGACCTTATAAACTACTTATATATATGTGGACTGAGTAGAATACTACTGAGTAGAGGACTACTACAAGTCATTCCGTGGATGTCGTAAAAGGCGACTAAGGAAACACAAGCTAATCAAAGAGACCTCTCAAACCCGCCTGGCCAGCTTGGAGAGTGTAGGCCAAATCCTCTGACTACTCAGGCTAGTATATGGCTCTGGTCGTGCAGAGAGGGTCGTGGCTCATGCAGTGGAGACTAGAAAGACCTGATGATGATGATTATGATGATGATGATAGCCACATCGTCTTTGACATGATCCCTAAGCTTTTTTAAATTCACTCGGCCGGCAATCTGCGCGGAAAAGAAACACAGTACAGTTTATCTTCTTTTTTTTTTTACTGTAGACCAGCATGGAAAGCTTGTAAGTATAAAACAATAAACAAGGCCCTCAAAAAATATGTAACTCAACCAAACTTGTCTAGAAGAGGCGTATAAAAGTAAATTTTAACATAATTGAGTGTTCCTGTCGTTTCCCGGGTGAATTTTGATACATTTGTGAAATCAATCCCAAAGCAAATCGCCGGGGAAATCAGAAGGGGTTCAGTATTAAAACCCGTGTATCTACACTGCTCGAACTTTTTGTTTGTATAATGAAACTGTTTGACTACGCTCACTTAATTACAAACTCTTATATGGGTCACCTTGTATTCCGTGTGTCTCGAAGTCTGTAGGAAACACAAGTTAAACGAATCTTATAAACATCAAAGAGACTTCTCCAACCCGTCTAGCCAATATGGAGAGTGTAGGCCAAATTATCTGACTGTTCTGGCTAATATATTGCTCTGGTAGTAGAGAAAGGGTCATGCTCATGCAATGGAGACTAAAAAAGATAATAATGATGATGATGTGTATAGGTCATATCCAAGGTCCACCGGAGGGCAAATCTTAATACATATAAGAACCACTTCGTGTCGTTTGTTCAGGCTGAAATTGATGGCAATTTTGCATACTTATTTGATATAGTAATATACGTAAATATACGACAGTGTAAGAAGATTAAAATTACTCAATTATGATGAGGCAGAGAACATCCTACAATATGTCATATAATGCTCTTAGGCACAATCAACTCTTAGAATTTAACGTGTTATAAATACTCTGTTCACGCACAGCGTGAACTAAACGCATATTTTTCGGCGCCTGGCAACATTGCGTGGGCGTTACATATAAATACAAATTTTGAAATGTATCGAGTCACTTCTTTACTACACATATTCATTACACATCTATCATTTTATATTTCTAACGGCTCCTGTGCCAACATTGTACTTTTGCCTAAGTATTTCATTACACCAGTTTCCTATGCAATACGGTCTTTGTCTATTTCCCAGTCCCTTAAGTAAATACCTAGTTAGGGCAGTCAGGGAAGTAGACCAGTTTTTTCCAACTCTTATTATAGTCCAGTCATGTTAATATTAGAGAACGAAATTAGTTTATTTGTTACGTTTATTACTAGTATGTACTATCATACAAATATGCACCTAATTAAGAAGAGCGGTGAAACCTAATACAAGCATTGTATGCTTATAAGGTTACACTATAACCAAGATGTACACAATGTAAAATCTGTGAAGTTTATAATAAATATTTGTCATTTCATTTCATTTGATTCAGATGTCGAAAAGATGTTCTGAGTCGGGAGGTGACCATAGGAACTTCTTAATTAATAATTTGTGATATTTTTAACAAAAAACAAAAACCGACTCCAACCCTATCAATTTGTTTGAATAAGCATAAAAATAAAATGGAAATAAGTGTAAACCAAACGGAATACTTGTAATTTTTTTTTGGTTTTTGTGTATTTTTTCTAAAAGTCCTTGATACATTACGATACAAATGTAATGGGACCATCTGTATATTACCCATCAAACAAAAGAAAAATTTCTTAAATCGGTCTAGGCATCTTCGAGAAATCGGGAAACATACATAAAAATAAAGATTATGTCGAATTGAGAACCTCCTCCTTTTTTGAAGTCGGTTAAAAACGATTACCATTTGTCGTTAAGCTCATTTCAGGCACTTATTCACCATAATAAATAGGTTTTCAACAATTTTCTCCAAGGGCCTTTTATTATTACACCTCACAATCTGTGACTGTGATCACTATCTCTATAGCTGCCCTGGCCCGCGGAAAGCTGAGTTTTCCCGCGTTGCAAGGGCACCCCGAGACGCCTTGTTGATCATCGATACTTGTGTCGTCTTGTGGAATAAAATTACATATACGGAATTCGATTTTATTTATAAATTTATCAATATCTGATATGCGCTCACTAGGATTTTATTTCGACATATATTGAAAGGTCAAAGTCATTTCCCGGAACCCACTTCGAGCCCTCTTAGTCCTGTTCAGCCACACAAGGCGTCGTTTTTAGTCCATGTCTTCATATCCATAGAAATGTTACCCAGCCAGGATATCGCGGGCGGCCGGATCAACTCTTTGGTTTCCTTCTGCATATTTAAGAATCCGTCAGACAAATACACACACAGATTTTGGTGCAAAAAAACTAGTGGCACTTCGGGAGTTGCGGTAAAGGTGAAAATTTGAACAATGAGGTGTTGGTTTTTTGTAACAGTGTCGCGAGTTAATTTCGCGAGGTTTTTATTTCTTTTTCAAAAATGCCGAATGCGCCTTAGGAAGTTTTCACTTCAAAAAAAAATTCTTTCTTTTCAGATATACCTATTTATTTCAAAGTTCATGATATTAACACAGTTATTATGATAAGGCCCAAATTGATAGCAATTAAGTTCAAATTACCTAGTTTTCCGAAACCCTCATGTCCTAGGTATCAATTATCCGACAATCGATATTACGATAGGAACACGGTCTTTTAGTCTAGGTATAAATTGTCCTATTAGGAGCTTTATTATTGTAACAATAAACTAACAATGGTGTGCTGTTAGTGCACTATGCACACAACACGTATAATTAACTTCATATCAAACGATCTTTGTCGTTGAAGTTATCGAATTACTGGAATTAACTTTATCTAAAACGATCTCTCGTGTTTCAATTTCGTGTAAAACTTTTCATTAAACTAGTGTAATACCACCAGAGCATAATGTGACTGTCACTCGCGGGCTAATAGAGATGCTATTTTAACACATCCTTATCCTTACTATACTATACTAACTAATATTAAAAATGCAAAAGTGAATTTGTTTGTATATTTGTTTGTTTTTTTACGCTTTCACGTCGAATCAACTGAACAGATCATCCTGAAATTTTGCATACACATAGGTTAGGGTACTGGGAAGGACATAGGCTATATATAGCATGTAACAGCTAATTTCATATAAAACAAGCGTGTCGGGGGGCGGTACCGTTGATTGAGGATTTGGGTTTCAAGGTAATTGTAGAAATGCAAGAATCTGCTATTTTCTACTTACTTGTGAAATAAGTTACATCATCATCATCTCAGCCACAAGAAGTCCACTGCTGGACATAGGCCTCCCCTAAGGATTTCCAATATGACCGGTTAGAAGCGGCCTGCATCCAGCGCCTTCCTGCGACCTTTATCAGGTCGTCTGACCACCTGGTCGGTGGGTGTCCAACGCTGCGCTTGTCGGTACGTGGTCGCCATTCGAGAACCCTTCCACCCCATCGGCCATCGGTTCTTCGCGCTATGTGCCCCGCCCGCTGCCACTTCAAAGAGCTAATCCGCTGAGCTATGTCGGTGACCTTTGTTCTTCTACGGATCTCCTCGTTCCTGATTCGATCTCGCAGAGAAACATCGAGCATAGCCCTCTCCATAGCTCTTTGAGCGACCTTGAGCTTTCTTATGAGGCCCATAGTATGGGACCACCTTTCGGACCCGTAAGTCATCACTGGTAACACACATTGGTCGATGACTTTCGACTTAAGGCACTGGGGTATTCTGGGCGAGAAGACACTGCGGAGCTTCCCGAACGCTACCCAGCCGAGTCGGATTCGACGAAAGACCTCATCCTTGAAACTGGAGCTCCCGACCTGGATCAATTGACCCAAGTATGTACTGCTCTACAAGTTCAAGGGTGAAGTTTTCAACAATGACTGGTGAAGGCGCAACATGGACATTCGACATAATTTTCGTCTTGTCCATATGTTCATTTTAAGGCCCACTTGTTGGGAAACTTCATTGAGGTCATTGAGCATGGTACTTAGATCCTCCAGCGACTCCGCCATGACGACAATGTCATCAGCAAATCGAAGGTGAGTGATATCGCCGTTGATGTTGATGCCAAGTCCATCCCATTCCAGGAGCTTGAAGGCGTCCTCCATTGCAGCGGTGAACAGCTTTGGAGATATGACATCTCCCTGCCTCACACCTCTCTGCAGTGGAATAGCCTTCGTACTCTGCTCCTGTACTTGGACTGACATTGTGGCGTTGCTGTACAAGCATCTCAACACTTCGATATACCGATGGTCGATACGGCATCGCTGGAGAGACCGAAGCACAGCCCATGTTTCGATCGAATCGAAGGCTTTCTCATAGTCCACAAACGCTAAGCATAGTGGCCGGTTATACTCTTTGGTCTTCTGTATAACCTGCCGCAGCGTATGGTTAAGTATGGTGGTAAGTTACATCAGATTTTGTTTATTAACCTTTTTACTGTTATTAAGATGCCATATCACAGTACATTGGGACATTTAACTTAAGTCCACCTTTTGTAACTTCTAAGGCACAATAAAGCTTGTTAAATAAATTAGTGAATGAAAGCTTGTCATAGCTTTTTAAATTCGTTCAGTGATAACTTGCATTTATTTTTTAGGGTTAACAATAAAAATAAATGTAAGTTATCATCAGAAAGAGAAGAATGGAAGAAGCTCCACCGACAAGGGCCCAGCTCTCAAATCCGATGATGATGATCATCAGAACTTAAGCGCTGCCCCATTTGATGGAAATAAATTATTTAAAATAATACTTGCCAGACCAGCCCATTTACTAACTCGGTGTACATCAATTTGATTGTCACTTTAGCATCCATTACGGTTTTCATACCTTAAATAAAAAACCGGCCAAGTGTGAGTCAAACTCGCGCAATGAGGGTTCCGTACAATATGCTTCGTGAACACACACACAATGTGCAAAAAATGTTTTATTCCATTGACTAGCGCCATCTAGTGGTGTTTTAGTGAACTATTTCCCTAGATGAACTGATTATTGTGAGTTTACCACATAATTTTCAAGTGATAGAATTCTTATTATTTTTCCTGTAATCTTCAGGGAATGAACTATATTTTGTAATTTTTTTCAAAATTTTCGGCCCAGTAGTATCGGAGATCAGGGGGGGGGAGAATGGTCAATTTTTGCCTTCTTTCGTGAATAAAATCAAAAGTATTGATTTTACCCGAACAAAAAAAAATATTTTTGAGATCCTCATAATGAGCCCTTTCATTTGATATATGTCACAGTAAGGTTTGCAAAACTTTCTTTTAAAATTTTGTAATTGGGCCCCCCAAAATGACCCTTATTTCAAAAAACCTTTATTTACTTTGCACATCCGTGTTTGGGTCATAGGATTACAATATCTTACCAAATTTCATCTAATTTGGTTCAGTAGATTCGGAGAAAAGCGGCTGTGACAGACGGACGGACGGACAGACAGACGCTCGAGTGATCCTATAAGGGTTCCGTTTTTCAACTTTTGTACGGAACCCTAAAAATGATCATTTATACCGAAGCCGTAATGAATATTGAAGTTACCATGAAAATGACGTACACCGTAGCTGTCAAAAGTTAGCAAATAGGCCTGCAGATCGTCTTTAAAAGAATAACGATATTAAATTGCCATCAGTAGTTCATAAAATAGTTTCAAAATGTATCTAGATATGATGACTATGTTTGGTCTTAAGGCAGCTTAGTCCATAAACAAAAAGATTTACTATATAAGTTCCAGTCGGCAAATTAATCTAACGTTATTTTCCGAAAATATATGAACTAGCCTTCACCCTTATAACATTTTACCTCATAATCGAGTCATAAATCAAGTACTTACGAGTAGCTCAGTGGTGCCTGGAGCCACTAAAAAATAGGTCTTTTATTACAGAGATAAACTTGGATTTTCCCAAAGCCTTGATATTCTACTACATTTTATTGCAACGCAATAACGAGTAGGTCAATATTTTCATACATACATAGGTACTATCACGTTTTTCTCCCTTGCGGCGTAGACAGTGCCCAGGTCTAAAAAACCTAAAGACCACGTTTAGCATGTGGGCTTGTAGGTGGAGAACGGAATCAAAATAGTGATGGGTTGCTAGCCGCATCGCCTATTAACATGATTCCTCGCGCTCATTCCTTCGATCGGCTTATACGATCAGAGCGGGAAGCGAAGTAGATGGAACATTCTACGTTTTTTATTTTCTCCCAAATCAGCGTGGAAGTTTTTACCTCTTTCTGAAGAATGTCCTAAATCCCATCCCAATCCCAACTTCCCAACTAATATTGTAAATGCGAAAGTGAGTTTGTTTGTTACGCTTTCACGCCGTGTCTACTGAACCGATCATCATGAAATTTTGCATACACATAGGTTAGGGTACCGAGAAGGACATAGGCTATATATTACGCGGGCGAAGCCGCGGGTAACAGCTAGTAATTTTATAAATGCAAAAGTGAGTTTATTTACTGCGTTGCACGCTTGAACTACTGATAAGATCCTCATGATGTTTCATACTACAATTGTCTAAAATACTTAGTTGGCCATAAGCTTTCTTTTTACCCGGCGCGGATGGTGCCGGGGGTGAAAACTAGTATTAAAACTTGTGTAAGGCTGCGTTTCCATTGACGCGGAGCTGGGCGGAGCGGTGCTTAGCGGTGCATGAATTGTCCAATCACTATGCTCGAAATCTCCGCTCTGCTTCAATGGAAACAGCACGAGCGGAGCGGGGCAGAGCTGAACGGATATTCATATAAAATAAGCGAGGTGATGCGGAGCGGAGGACAGCGGGGCGGTGTGGAGCGGAGGACAGGGCGGTGCGTTGCGGAGGGTAGCTAGGTATATTTATATTAGTAATTAGTACTTGGGTCATTATTGTTAATGTGATGTAAAATAAAGCAGGAAATACATACATAGAATTAACATTTTTTATTTGCAGAACAGAACGAAACTCTCTCTCACTCTCGAAACTAAGGTAGCAAAGGTCGCGCAAAGTAATTTGAGCGCTAGCGCTGTTGTAGCTAGGTCGCAATTCGAACGTTTCCTATCAGGGAGTGCGTAGTGGACGAACGGGAGAGCGAAGCGGCGAGGTGCGGACCAGTCGAATCCAGAATCTATGTTTTCTCTTCATATCCAAAAAAGTCGCAACAGTCAATGCTACTTCATCTGATTCGTTATCTTCGTCTTCAAGTAAGGAAAGATATAAACGGATTGCTTTTTTTTCTTTTTAAGCGACAACATGACGTATGCTCTTTCTGAAAGATGGAGACAAACTGAGCGCAAAATTGCGCAACTCCAAAGTTTGCTCTGCTCCGCTCCGCTCTGCTTCAGTGGAAACACTCACCACTTTTCACCGCTATTCTCCGCTCATCTCCGCACAGCTCCGCGTCAATGGAAACGCAGCCTATATAAAACTCAACTAAATAGTGTGTGTTTGTTTGTTGTATATTTTAGCAATTGTATTTAATTCATATATGAAGAGAGAACAGAGCTTTGTTGTTATAAGAAGCTGTAACTTGTAAAAGCTCACTACCAGCTAGCTATATAGTCAACTGAAAAAGATTCTATAAAAATACATGTTTTCATTGGAACAGAAAGTACCTACAAGTGTTCGACGCAGAAGAAGAATCAAAAAAAGACGAGACAGAAAATAAATTTGCATAAGTACTTCTTTCCTAACCTTTGCTCTTTTAACATTTCATAATAGAATCATAAATCAAGTGCTCACAGAAGCTTAGCCTAGTCGGAGCGACCAAAAAAATTGGTCATGTCTTAGACTGAGGTGAACGTGAATTTACTCGAAGCTTTGACTCTACAGAGCTGACTAAACTTTATTAAGCAATGAAATGAAGATTTAATTTTCTATTTATGTATTTTTACCTTGTAACAAACATAGTTATATAAATATCATTGTAACTTTTAAAGTACCTCTGAGCGTTTTCCTATAGGGACTACATATAACCACAGTTATATTCTCAGCTGAGGTGTTTTGGAGCACGGGGTCCGCTTTTCGACATTTTATAATATGAAAACCAAATATTCTTGAAATATGTGTGAATTCGCATCATCACAATACTACTAAATATACAGGGTTATTTGTAAAATATCAAAAACCTCTGAATATCGGAATAGAATCCCTCAAGAAAAAAGGTGAAAATCGTAGAAGAAAACTGGATCTCCCATACATATTTACCGATCAGCTGGTCGAGTTTCAATGGGAAGTCTAGATATCTTTTTTCCAATTTTCGCCAACAATGTATATATTCTGCTAAAGCGTGGCTGCTACATTGACGTCATTTATACCTTACCACCCACCATAACTTATATGGTGGGTGGTAAAAACATAAATATAAGTAGACTGCTTGGCGAAAAGTGAAACCTAAGTTTAATACCGATGCTTATAACTTTTATATTACGCTTTGATATAAAATATACAATTCACATATCATTACTCTTTCAAGACATCAAGGTATTCGTGATTGGATAAAAGAAAGGGAAACACAAATAAAACGAAAAAAGCGTTTATTTTCCCTCGTGTTAAATCAAGCACTGCGTGTCGGCTAATAGTTTGTGCACACATTGAACGCAGAATTAGCTTCACAAATAGCTCCATTTCCCATGATAGATGGGGATTTTTAGCCTCCAAACGAAAAAAAAGAAGTTCTATAAATTGCATGTGTTACTATATATCTATATATGGAGGGATGTGTCAATATTTCTATTTAGTAGCAGGGTATGGAAATATCCGCTGAACGAGAGGACAAAATATATAGAATGCGGTTTAAGACTGAGTTAGTGGGCTAGGTTTTTAGCCAAAAGTCCATAAAAATGCGCCCTGAAAAGCCCCATTAAATATATCAGTTACTCTCGCACTGAATGCCGAATTAGCTTTACCAATAGCTCCATATCCCATGATAGATGAGGATTTTTAGCCTCCGAACGACAAAAAGAGAGTAGTTCAGTAAAACTTCATGTGTTACTATCTATATATGAATGAATGTGTCAGTTTTTTATCTCTAGCAGGGTGTGGAAGTAGCCATTGAACTAGAATGCGGTTTAAAACTGAGTGAGTGGGCTAGGTTTTTAGCTTAGTCCGTAAAAATACGCTCTGAGAAGCCCCATTAAATATATCAGTTAATCTCACACTGAACGCAGAATTAGCTTTACCAATAGCTCCATTTCCCATGATAGATGGGGATTTTTAGCCTCCGATCGACAAAAAAGGAGTGCTATGAATTTCACCTGTTGCTCTCTGAGCGTAAATGTGTCAGTTTTTCTATCTGTAGCAAGGTATGAAAGTAGCCGCTGAACGGGAGGACAAAATAGATTTTTTATGACATGAGACAGTAAACGAGCAAGCGGGTCACCTGATGGTAAGCGATTACCGCTGCCCATGGGATTACTGCAACACCAGGGTTGTGACATGAGTTTTGCCGGCCTTTTGTTATTTGGTTTGATTTAGTATGCTAGGTTTTACCTTAGTCCATAAAAATACGCCCTGAGCAGCTCCATTAAATATTGCAATCACTCAATCATCATTGGTATTGTACTACACAATGCTATTGTATAGAAAGTGAAAATAAAAATAAAATAGTATTGTCTATAGAAATCGTCATTCATCGGCTCTTTCTTTATCATTTTACATTATTATAGTTTATAGAAATGGTTTTCATAACATTGGCTCTACATGCGCTGCCATCCTCACCTACTCTACTTTTGATGAGTTGTAATGTAACACAACAAGAGTCAATAACGGTGTTTCGTCTAGATACACTTGCTTTGGGAAATATTTTAAAGATATATTTCTTAAACTTTGTTAAAGAAATTACTGTTTTAATTTCGAACTCAATGCAAAAAAAAAATTAAAATACAAACAGCATGGTTAAACTAATCGTTGACATGTACTACTGAAAAAAAAATCTGATACAGTGTTGGCCACTTACACACTCGAAAAATAAACAAACAACATTAAATTTTGCTAATCAGAGAGGAACATTCAGTGGCGTTGTCAAAGAATATGTCAATACTCTTTGACCACACCATTGATTGTTTTTACATTATATATCACCCTTTAAAGTCGACTAACGCAGTCCTTGCAGACTCATGAAAATATCTTGTTCAATCATAAAAATATTATTTAAGATATATTTCATTAGTTTAAAGCTCAAACAATTTAAATTGATTCTAATTTAATGGTATAACCATCGCTATCTGTTGTTAAATATAATAACTATACCTAAAGCACCGTACCGTGCATACTCATAAAGTGGATTTAAGTAAGTACCTACTGGGTTACTAACAAATTGGATCAATTTATCCGATAAAAGTAAACTAAATTGAAATTTAATAAAGCACCTTATTTTCGCTAGTTAAAAAAAGGTTGCCTGGAAGAAGTTGCTTTCGTGGTTTTAAGGATGCGCTAGTCGGGAACTCGAACTCGTCAGCGCACGTGGCTAAAATGCGTGCTATTTCGCTGAGAAATGGATAGACTCGGTTTTGAACAGTGCGGAACTATTTACACTGATGTATAAGCAAATTGGAACAACAGTCTAGTGTGTGCAAACACAAATATTGTTGAAAATCTAAATCTTCGACGTCTAAAAATTCGCGAGTATGCGTTTGGGAGAAGTGTTCTTGTGATAAAACAGCTGAATGTTTTTATTAAAAGTAAAATAATTTATATTTTTTAATAACCAAACTATGCTTGTATGAATTTTGTTTTAGAGATTTTATACTCCTTCCGGTATTTAATTGTGCCCAAAGATGCGTTAAAATTACATGTTAAAACGGAATGTTTTGAGACTCATAACTTTTAAAGTACTTATAATTTTACAATTATGATTCCATACAAGCATAGATAACGACAAAACAAATCGATAGAATCAAAAACTTTAAACAGACGATACCGAACAACGGACTCCGTTGTTCGGTATCGTCTGTTTAAAGTTTTTGAACGGAGTCATCACCCTACAGAATTTGTATGGCGAAACACCTGACTAGCGTACCCTTAAGATGCCTATTTATTTATTTTTTATATTTCTGTATGCAATAAACGCTTTCTATACTCACAAACACAAACAAAGATGACGAGACAAATAAGAATCTGAAGTTTATCTAGAGTCTCGGACTCGGATCAAAAGCAAACCTAGTCACACCGTTAAAGATAAGCCACAAAGCGTATCTGGCTTCCGCTCACCCTGGCTTTCTTATTACAAGGCCAGCGATCCCTCGACGATCCCTTAACAACCTTTTTTATACAAAGGTAGCTGGGGAAGTTTACATACATTTTGCTGTGACATGGGTGCGTACGTTAGCCAAGTTATAGGACAAGACAAACCGCTAGCGTTTTCACTGGCAATAGTTTGGGCGCAGAATGTCTTAGTCGCAAAACGTTCGGAAAATATCACATTGATCAATTAAAGGTCGACAAGTAGGAAGTCCTATTTTTTGTTTAGGTTACGTTTTAAGTTAAGGGTACGTTTGATTGTTTTGCTTACGTTAAAGTAAAAAATTGCATGAAATTATTTAAAATTCATCAAATTACTAAAAGCTACATACACATACCGTACACAGAGTACGTAGTCGCGTACATTACAAACGTTGGCCAAGTAATAGACCAAACTGCTAGTGTTGTCACCGGCAATATTTTGGTATGACGATTTCGCTAAGGCAGATTCGCAAAACTAATTGCAAAATTAATATTTAGCTATGTGTTTTGAAGTGAAGTGTTTTATAAGAAAAATGTGTAACACTTGGCTTGCCACTTTTTTTTAATTCTTTCAGGGGCGTTTATAACATTATACTTTTGCCTAATTGCATAATTTGCATTATACTAATGTTGATCTATATATTGATTCATTAGGTATATTCCGTGCTTCGGAAGGCACGTTAAGCCGTTGGTCCCGGCTGTCATCATTGATGGCAGTCGTTAAGCTATGTCAGATGCCGTTAGGCAGCTTGAAAAATCTGACACCAGTGTTGACCACTTACACACACGAAAAACAAAATTAGGTATATTTTATACCTAATAAGGTTATTTTTTTTATTAATAAAGTTATTTTTTTTATTTCTTTTTCAGGAATTTTAGTGCATACATGTATAAATTGTGGCTTCACACTTTGTTCAAAGAATAAATGGTCAAGTCCCCACTACATAGCTACTTCCAAGCCCGGCTATTTATCAATTTAGACTTTTTACATATCGGTCTTTTTGCGCATCAGACATTCTTCACCTTAGCCTAGCAATATCCCGAAAGCCTTTTTTGCCTACCTTCAACACTCGTCTTGTTTTTCGAGCAATGGCTTTTTTGCCTCAAATTGCCATTTTATTGTTACACTGTTGTTTGGAGTGGAAAAATAAAACCTTAAAATTAACTTCACAACATTTGTTTGGTTTTCCCGGTGGGAAGTAAAACAACAACTTTTTATCAGTTTTTGTTTTCCGTAGGTCTTTTCGTAGTCTTTTGTTGGCACCACAGAGCATGAAATGTCGCTCGCTCGCGTCCTATTAGAGTCGAAAGTAATACATATACTGCGTGTTAGCCCGCGCCCAGTTAGTAGGCGAAAGTCGCATACTCAGACCTTCGAGCAACACGGCTTCCGTACCGGAAAAGCCGTGTTGCTCGAAAACTCAAACTGAGTGTGCGACTTCAGACGTCAGTTCATGCTAAAAAAAAAGTAAAATGGACTGTGATATGCTATCCCATATGCTGCCTATATCACAAATTAATAGCAAATAGAAGATTTTTGCATTTCTACAATTACCTTGAAACCCAAAACCTCAATAAACGGTACCGCTCCCTAACACGCTTGTATCGTATGAGATGTGGTGAAAAATTAAAGGCTACTAGCGAGCTGGCGACACTCAAATTCTCTGCTCTTTGGTTGGCACTAGCTATTCACGTTAAAAAACACGACTTAATATTTCAAGCCCTCTCCGATACCATTAAATCAATTGAATGGGAATGGCGACATTTCACGCCAACCTGACATTAGCGGAGTTAGTAATGAGCTATAATCTAAATCACAATAAGCTAAACATTCACGTTTACACCACATAACCATGCATAACCCTTGAAGTGGGCATTAGCAGCCTACACACGTCTGAGAAGGGAACGGTCTTATTGGAAAAAAGGGTAAGGGCGTAGCCAGCTATTTAAGTCACAGCTGTACCAATGCTGTAGTTAGGGCCAGACAAGACAGCCACATTTATTCCCATTCAACTGGTGCAATATTACGAAAATCAGACAGTCGAACGAATTTTTTGGGACATCGATGAGATCTTTGTTTTGGTGTTTCTTTCACGATATTGTTTTGTTTTCTTCTTCTCTTGACTTCAAAAAAAGGAGGAGGTTCTCAATTCGTCTGTATGTTTTTTTTTGTATGTATGTTACGCTATTACTCAGTCAGTGATGGATCGATTTTAGTGATTATTTTATTGTTTGATAGGTAATGCTCCAGCGGTGGTCCAAAAAATTTTTGTCGCAAGTATCAAGCACTTTTTGAAAAAATAAACAGAAACCCAAAAAAAATGTTAAAGATGCCGTTCGGTATAAACTTATTTGTATTTTATTCTTATGCGAATCAAAACAAATTGATGAGAACGTTTCTTCTCCGTTTTGACTGAACTTCAAAGGTGGTTCTATAATTTTTTATATCCAGTGCTTGAGGAGAAATCAATAAAAACCAAAAAAAAATGTACAAGTATGCCGTTTGGTTTAATTTTATTTCTGTTTAATTGTTTCGCGAATCAAGACAAGTTCATTACGACGTTGTTCCTCTATTTTGATTGAACTACCACACCCATTTACGTATAGGGTTGAAGTCGGTGTTCCTTTTTTGTTAAAAATAATTATTCTGTGTGTAAGTGGCAAAAGCACCTACAATTACATTTCGAGCAAAATAGGAGGATATTATCTTCCAACCCGTCTGGCCAGCGTGGACAGTATAGACCAAATCCTCTGACTGCTTAGACAGTACAGAGAGGGTCGTTCTCCTGCAGTAGAGCTTAAAAAAAGATCTGATGATGATGATGAGGAGGATATTATTATGGCCTCCTCCCTGGGTGGTAGGAGGTCATAATAATATTAACTAACTGCCAAGCAATCAGGATCACGCCAGGGCGTTTTCCAGGATGGGAGAGATGTATTAATGAGAAAACAAAAATCAGAAATAGATCTAAAGTACCAAGACTAGATCAAGCTAAAGGGGAGGACATAGCCCCAACATCACCATAGCTGGATGCTATGTTTCATATGAAACAGGTGTCCCGTTTTATTATTAAACTTCTCAGTTTTAGAAACTACACTACTGTATGAGTTTAACAGTTTTGAAAAGCAAAGTTGCTTTCTTCGCTCTATTGCTGGGAAATTTTAAAAGGCACTCTTCTCGGAAGATTGTTATCAAGTATTAGCTTGTTAAGTATTTTATTTCACAATTTTTTGCCGAATCTTTAACTTTAATGCAATATTAATGGTACGTATAAAGTTAAATTCGTTCAATTACTTAAACCTACATAAAAAATGCAGATGAGAGTTGGAGATAGTAGTAAAGATAAATAAGTACCTACCGTACTTATTTTTCACGTGGGTAAGTAGTCCTAACACGTTCATTAATTATCTATGCCTTTTCTTAGTAGTTTCAGTTCGTTAAGGAAAAATTAATCTTACATATTTAATGAAAGGATCTGAAGGAGGTCTGCTCTATTTGTTTTTATTCTTTCTTTTTCCATATTATACTTATGAGAAAAGGTGTCACATATATCTGACTAACTTACGTTATAATTATTTACATTAAAACCTTTTAAGAAATTGTTTGGTATCCACAAAGTTGCCTACACTTTGTAGGAACCAATCAGCTGCCTATTGGAACTTAAAATAATAAACTTCGAAGCCTGTGTTTAGTTGGTGTAACTGTACTGAAGATGTCACAGATAGTGATCAGATGAACTGCTTCGATAAGTTACCTTCAACAACGCAGCGCGCTGCAACATTTCTGGCCGACAGCCAACGTGTTGCGTAATACCTGCACAAATTAAATAAATTATAGATGACCCTTCATTGCTTTAGAAAGAGACAAACTGCTTCGATAAGTTACCATCAACAACGCAGTGCGCTACAACATTTCTGACCGACAACCAACGCGCTGGCACCGCTGGTCTAGCTCGCTTTGCTCGTACATCTCTCCCCACGCCGCTATTTTCGAGAACGGCTCCATTAAAATCTATGCATTGGACCACGCCGCCGCCGCTGAATTTGTGTCCGTGAGTAAGTATTAGGCCGGCCCAGGACTGCAATATTTTAGTAGTTCATGCTGTTGTTAATGATTACGTTATGTTTTTTAGCTATCCGCCAAACCTGCTTTGGATCTCCAGGTGCAGACAAATACCTGGGAAAATGAAATACAATTATCTGCCAACACTGGTAGTTGAACTCCAAGCCCCTCCCTTAGCAGATAAGCTTTTTAACCACTGCGCCACAGAGGCCATCCTCTTTTCTACACCACGTAATTTATGACAGAACTGAGACTGACTCGGTTCTATGGTCTCTTATCGTAAATGTTATAGGTATATTCATCACGATTACCTTATCACAACAGCACATAATATTTATGGGTGAGTCATAAACGATATAAAACGAGAGTCCCTGCAAGGTATGAATGTCATTCAATATAACTTATGTCCCATCATAAACAAAGGCAACTTATATTTAAAATCTGCAAGCGTGACACTGACATATAGACACACATATAATCGATAGCCTGCCTAACACTTACATTATGTCAGCATCTGCAAAGTGGCGAGAGGAGACTGGACATTAAAAAATGGAACAAATTTCTGGCTATGCCTACTCCGCCGCGGTACCTGGCAGAAGGAAACATTGCTTGCTTGATGTCGTTAGGGAGAATATGTGTGTGAATGAATGGTCTCTCAACCAAGGATGCCGAAGAGCTTGTCAAACCGTTTAACAGCGTTAATAGGAAAAAACATTCTGGATTAATAGAAAATCCAGGCTAATGCACACCAAAGAGTTAGACTAGGAGACATGTGTCTACTGATGCATTTGGATAAAACTAAAATTCTATATAGAAAAATCTATGCTTTCTTGTAGATATTTCTTAATTAAATGATACAGTCCTGAACGTTTTCCTACGTCTATTAATGTCTTTAAGGGTGCGCTAGTCAGGTGTTTCGCCATACAAATTCTGTAGGGTGATGACTCCGTTGTTCGGTATCGTCTGTTTAAAGTTTTTAATTCTATCGATTTGTTTTGTCGTTATCTATGCTTGTATGTAATCATAATTGTAAAATTATAAGTACTTTAAGAGTTATGAGTCTCAAAACATTCCGTTTTAACACGTAATTTTAACGCAACTCTGGGCGCAATTAAATACCGGGAGGAGTATAAAATCTCTAAAACAAAATTCATACAAGCATAGTTTGGTGATTAAAAAATATAAATTATTTTACTTGTAATAAAAACATTCAGCTGTTTTATCTCAAGAACACTTCTCCCAAACGCATACTCGCGAATTTTTAGACGACAAAGATTTAGATTTTCAACAATATTTGTGTTTGCACACACTAGACTATTGTTCCGATGTGCTTATACATCAGTGTGAATAGTTCCGCACTGTTCAAAACCGAGTCTATCCCTTTTTCAGCGAAATAGCACGCATTTTAGCCACGTGCGCTGACGAGTTTGAGTTCCCGACTAGCGCATCCTTAAGCGCCTTTGATTAGAAACTCTCGTGTACAGGCGCCGCAGGTTTCGATGCAGCACAGAACTGCAGGCAGTCCCGGAACCGCTTATACAAACTAATATGTGATAATGTGATACATTAACCAACATGCCAAATAGATACAAGAGTAGTTTCGGTTCACATTGCAATTTCTTCTTTTAATAATTATTGATACTTAGAAGTCGAAAGTTATTTAATATATTTCGTTTAATTCATATCGCCAGCCACTACAGCGACCATCGATGTAGTTGCTGACTATATTATGATCTAGACCCATTACCTACAAGGAATCGCTTATACAAACTACAAGCCAAAATGTAACTATAGTATGAGTGTAGTTTTAGTTCACATTATTTCTTATTTCAATATTATTAATAGAAGTTGAAAGTTTTATTATAAAATTTTAGTATGAAAGTCGTAAAGAAAGTAAGAGTACAAAATTTATGAAAACTTGTACAACACTAAACTTTTCAATAATATTCAATTTTTGCATGAAATTGTTTGCTGATGAAATAACACGGCTATTAACATTTCACCACGATAATTTAAGCCAGTGCTAGCTACCCGATGCCTTTGATTAGTAAGTGTCGTGCACAGATGCCACAGATTTCGATGCAGCAGGCCAAACTACTATGATGCAATATGTATTTGGCATATTGGTTATCTGGTATGTCAGGTAGGAAATAATATGCCAAATGGTAACTACAAATAGTTTTGGTTGACATAACAATTTATTCTTTTAATATTTTTAATAAAGTTAAAAGTTTCTGACTATATTTCGTTCCATTTTAGTAAGAAAAACAGGAAGAAAGTAGGAAGAGTACTATTATAAAAAATTATAGAATTCTTCTGTTTTTGTTTCCCCATGAAGATGTTCGTTCACTCTATATGTTACCACAGTAATTTAAACCAGACTATGCCTTCGATTAGTAACTGTCGTGCACAGATGCTGCAAATTACGACAATTGTATAAATTGGAAACAAAATAAAGAAATTATTTCTTAAAAATAATTAATAGAAGCTTTTAGAAAAAAAATATCGTTCCGTTCTAGTACGAAAAACATAAGAAAAGCAACAGTACTTTTATGAAAAATTTCGCAGCCCTGTCTTCAGTAAACATAAATACTAAAAAGTACAGGGCTGCGAAATTTTTCATTGCGTGAAGATATTCCTAATGAAATAACACAGCCATTAACATTTCTCCACAGTAATTACAGCCAACGCCACTGAGAGCCTTTATTAGTAACTGTATCAAATAGGTACCGCAAATTTTATGCAGCAGATAATAAATAAATATATACGGACAAATCACACAGATTCAGCTATCCCCAAAATAAGTTCGAGACTTATCTCAACGATACTATATTTTAGTACAATTACATATATAGATAAACATTCAAGATCCAGGTCAATCTGAAAAAGATCACAGATCGGGAATCGAACCCGGGGCACCCGTGGCGCAGGCTGGCGTGTTAACCTCTGTCGTTCCAGCTGCATTTCTTCCCGCGCACATCGTTAAAGCCGATCGAGGAAATGAGTGTCAGGAATCATGTCAATAGGCGATGCGGGTAGCAACCGCAATATTTTTATTCCGTTCTCACCTACAAGCCCAGCAACATGCCAAACGTGGCCTTAAGGTTATAGGAGCTCTGTGTAGTCTGCAAGGGAGAAAGACGTGAAAGTGCCATGCCACTATTAATTTTAACCACGTGACCATTGCTCTGCTTTTTAAAGAAAGTAACAAAAATGTGTCACCATCCGTGACATGAAAATCCTTTTAACTTTATAAAACTAATGAATTGTAACCAGTCGTTTGTAAAAAAGCCAATCGTAATTAAATCAAATGACCGAGCACCAAATTAAACACTGATGAATGAATTCATGTATCATGGACTCTTCGTCATTTAGACTAAGTTTATGATTGTTCCGAAAAGTAAAAGCAAAACACCAATGCCTCTATACAGCTTTAAAAATCTGATATCAAAGGCCACTTACTTTATCAAAAATTTTTTTTGGTGCGTTAAACAGATCCTATTACTGAGACTTCGATGTCGGTCTGTCTGTCTGTCACCAGGCTGTATCTTATAAACCGTGTTAGCTAGACAGTTGAAATTTTCACAGATAATGTATTTCTGTTGCTGCTATAACAAGCAATACTAAAAGCAAAACAAAATAAATATTTAAAGCGGCAAAATAATCACGTTTTTGCTCGATATTAATGACGACAACAGGTAGACTCTTGAAACATTCACAGAATATTAATTTGTATACTTACTTTGAAAATAAATAATTAAAATAAAATTTAATCAAAATTAAGGAGAAACATTAAATTTTTTTCCCGCTTTTTCTCCATAGTCTAATGTTGTTATTCTGATATCTATGGTTGAATTCATAACACAATAATGGTTCCGGAACCCTTCGAGTCCCACTTGCACTTGGCTAATTTTTCTTTTTGGCTTTATGTACCTACTTAACTGACAAAACCTCGTCTAGAAGGTGTCAGTGTAGACCGATGCAGGGACGAGCTCGTTCTTCTTATTAACCCACTTTGTAACAAACGAATGTATTGCGTGATTTACCCCATTCCGCCCGCAGCCATCCGTCTGGTAGTATCGCAGAGATCTTGTCTAAGATTGAGCGAGCTTTTAATAGATACTTAATTGAAAGAATACAATCATTTTAAATTGCTCAGTTTGATATACGTTTCTATTTTCATCAACTTAGATGGTGTAGTTCCCGGCAGAGTAGAATAGGACCACTCCAAGTCTTCCCGAGGATGTTGTAAAAGGCGACTTAGGAAACACAAGCTAAATAAAGCTTACAAACATCAAAAAGACCTCTCCAACCCGTCTGGCCAGCGTGGAGATTGTAGGCCAAATCCTCTGACTACTCTGGCTAATATATTGCTCTGGTAGTACAGGGAGGGTCGTGCTCCTGCGGTGGAGACTGAAAAAGACCTGATGGATGGATGGATGGATGGAGATGGACTATGTTTTAAATCGAAATATGGCGGCCATTTCTATTTATTAAGATATTCACTGCACATCAATACATAAGTACTCGTAGTTTACCTAATTTAAGTCGTAGTATTTAGTTTTGCTTACCGTCGGATTTATGAGCTCTATGCATAATGCTGATGATATCTATCGTTAAAATCCTTTAGGCCTTCCGAGTGAACTAACCTTATAATTTTTTCCTAAGCAGTCGTGTTATTTTGATGAAATGGTTAAATTTAAAACCTTGGTTAAAATAAAGAAAGTGCAGTTAAAATAAGTAAAGCACTAAAAGCTTAAAGATGGCAAAGTTATATCTGCATTATTATTATGTAATGAGAAAGTAACTCTTTATGTTTCCTCTTTACGCTTCATCCACTTAACCGATTTGGATGAATTGGTACGAGTACATGGGTAAAGACATAGTAAAAGAGCCGTTTAAGGATTTGGTGTGCCTTTTATTCCAGTGCTGTTCCCGAGAGACGGCGTTTTATAAATAACCAATAAATGATTTACAAAAAAAAGCAGTAAACAGTTAATTTTAGCTGGTTAATAGAATCGCAACAATAGCGATATCACTAAGCACTAATGGCCGTAAAGTACTATACGAGCACTTTCGTTTAATGTAATTTCAACATTTTATTAAAACTTTGTTGATCTTGCCTTTACAAAGTACATTGAGCCTGGTTTTAAAAACCCTAAGCTTGGTAATACAAGATAAAATGTCGTACCATAGCGATTTTTATGAAGTAAAAACTAATTTTTAGGTACATGAATGCGCACTTCATTAGCGAACATAGGTAAATATCAAAATTTCTACATCCGGATAGAAACCGCATAGAATATGTGGCAGTTGCAAAATTTGTTGAAAACTTCTTTTGGATTGATTGGGTCAAAATTCTTTATTAGCCCAATCGGCAGTATTGTTTCGAGAATTGCGTTGGAATGACGGTCTAGAAGCGTTATACAAAGAAACAGTAAGAATGAATAATAGACCTAGATAATAGAAACCTCTCTAACCCGTCTAGCCAGCGTGAAGAGTAGACCAAACTGTGATTGCTCTGGCTAGTATATGGCTCAGGTAGTACAGAGAGGGTCGTGCTCCTGCAGTGGAGACTAAAAAAAGCGCTGATGATGACGATGTTTATCTTGGACTTGGGACTTGTAAACTACGAGATAAAATGTAGTCTACTCGTTTGTCATCCCTTACATTTAAAACACCTTCTGCCAAACAGTCAAGCCACTGCAACTGGTACAGGTTGATTTGAAGTTAAGAACGCTGTGTGCTAATAGAACACAAAATCGTAAGGAAAATAATTAGAAATGACCTTCCATACAAATTCACCGATTATATTATGGGTTCAATCTGTATTTGTGAATAAAGGTAATAAGTGAGGGTTAAAAAAATTATTTCATTTCACCCTACACGATTTTTTTGGAGGATATGTAATGGTCTTGCAATCAAAGATGCCGAGACTGTACGAATTGGAAGAGAAAAATCCGGATAGCTGACGCATGCATTTGAGAATACGCTCATGAATAAGATACTTCGAAAGTGATAATAAAATATACCAATTATAATATAATAAAATATAATAAATTAAATCTTATATCTCTAACAAAAGCTGCTTCGAAAGATCTATCATTAAATAAAATAAGCTGTAAGATGCTAAAAGTGTTTATGTTATTTCGCAATGTTGTTTTATTTATATCTCCACGCGCTAACAATAGAGTGAAAGTTTTCGCAGCTTTCAATATACCTCATTTTGCAACTTTTGATATAAGTCATATGGTCATTAACTATTGTAAGACTTCTCTAACTTGAAATATTTGAATTATTAGTGATTGATAATTTAATTACATTTCTTAGAGAACATAGATGACAGAACACAGATGAAAGGGCAATAAGTATTTATTTATAAAAATGCCAGAGGATTTTTGAAAAAGGCGATAATGTTGGCACTTTTTGAGCTCGGAATCATAAAAATAACATTTAAACTGAGCAAAATTCAATACAACCCACTAGTTAGTAATATCTTGACATAGCACTCTGCGCCCGCCTCCTCACTTTGAGATGAGATTTGTAAAATAATCATCATCATCAGGTCACTTCTAGTCTCCACTGCAGGAGCACGACCCTCTCTGTACTGCCAGAGCAGTCAGAGGATTTGGCCTACACTCTCCACGCTGGCCAGACGGGTTGGAGAGGTGTTTGATATTTGTAAGCTTTGTTTAGCTTGTGTTTCCTTAGTCGCCTTCTACGACATCCACAGGAAGACTTGGAGTGGTCCTATTCTACTCTGCCGGCAATCACACATTTGTAAAATCCATCAATTTAATCATATCCGATATCAATTTAGTAAAAAAAAGTCTCTCAGCTCTGTTTAGTAAGTATATTCTTCAAGCAAAGTTCCAGTGTGACATACGGAAATGTTTATTCTTTTTAAACCAAAGAATTAATTCAAATATATAATTAAGAAGTAAAGATTAAATCACAGTAAATATTCTGATATCTATAGATTAAATATAATACTTTAAGAATAAAGGTAATATCTTTGTTTGCTCTAAACGAAATTGCAGTGTGTTAAGTTAAAATTTCTGCTTATTTTGAGTAATTAAATATTCTAAAGTATACCTTACTTAACAAACAATGCATATTCGGTAAAGAAAAATCTAACAGCCACAATATCATAAGTGAATTCTGTAACAAACGAATTCAGTTCTAAAAGTAAATGTATGTAATCTCTACCAGTTTTCGTTTTCTTCAGATGCACTTAAAAGTACAAAAAAAGAAACTACTTTCTATACAAGGTATCATTGAATTCATTGGCATCTTTTTTTAATATTCAAACCATGAATCAAAATATATTTTTACTACTTTTGTTTAAATTGAAATAACACATTTTCACATTTAAGAAAAGCTCAACAATACATCAAACACTTGATGTAGAGAGGTTAATTTACATAAAAAAAAAAACATCGAAAAATCAAGTCATTTAAACAGTATCAAATTAGTCGATCAGCAACATCTACGCTCACTTCTGATTTTTAGGCCGATACAGAAACCAGCAATTTAATGTAAGAAATGTTTTACGTATAAACATTTCTAGCGGACACCATTAAATTCAAATATACCTACCCTGCATGTTTATTTAATCTTTAATGAAAGAATAATATTCCTACCAAGAAAAAAGTAACACATAGGTACATATAAATTTTTTAAATCTATATATTCTCCATGGTAATGCTTCAGGTATTTCGAGTAGTATATTAATAAAATATTATTTGAACCTCGCCGAGACAGGTCGCCATAACACAGTTACTCCAAAGGGTCTTCAAACAGTAGTTCCACTAAATTATTCATCCCTGTCGAGGAGAACTTTAATGGATCCACCAGATTATCCACTTTAAGTCTACTTTGCTTTTTTCCTTCCTTTCGTCGCATTCTGTGCCCGACGTTACTTCGTGCAGTCTTTGTTTTATTATTATTAATATTTATCTATGTTATTATTACTACGAGGAAAGATTTGATATGTAGCAATCAAGTCATTAAGAGGGCCCTGGACGCGCAAGTCTCCATACAAACGGAAATAAGGAATTGTGGCAATATTTGATGATTTTGGAGTAAAGTTTTCAATAAATATCATTATAATCTACGTACATTCTTATACAGTTTGGTTAAAATATCAATGGTTTGAGAAATATAAGCCTCTTTAAATTTGTATGGAAATGTTGAGAGGCTTATAATTCTCAAACCATTGATAATTGTCCCAAGCTTTATAGGAAAGTACGTAGATTATAATGAGATTAATTGATTGTATGCTTAATTTTACTCCAAAATTATCAAATATTAAAAAATATATCAAATATCTAATTCCTTATTTCCGTTTGTATGGAGACATGCGCGTCCAGGGCGCTCTTAAGCAATGCGGCTTACAACCATTCATTATTAGATGCCGGTCGCTCACTAACACGCTAAACTTAGGCTTCTGGTTTTTTAACTTTGGGCTCTGTCTACCCCACAAGGAATAAAGACGTGATAATATGTATTAAGTATATACCAACGCATGTTTTGTGTAAAATACCTCATGATTTTCAAAGTTGCTTATCACCGCTAAATTGTTTTTATTTTCTTTCGTCGAAAAGCTTTCAAAGTCAACAACTTGCTCACAAACAAGCGTCGAAACTTTCACATTTATCAAATTACTTTACCAAGTCGTAATAATTGGGGTTCGCTGGGCAAGAGCAGGTACTTGAATTGTTTCGGATGGGTACGTTTCGAAGTTTTTAACTTCGAAACGTACCTATCCGAACTACTTCTCCTACTCTGTTATTTATCATAACATGAAGCCTGACTCGACTTACCCTGGGATTTGGAATAATTTATAGGTACAATATGTTTGGTATTGAGCTAGCAATAATTAAAATTCACGTGACCAAGTCGGCCGGGGATCGGCCCCGAAGCTTTGATAGATTGCGTGATAAAACTGAAAACCACGCGGATAAAGTTACCGAAAAGAGTTAGGCCTATATCATTGAAACCGCCGTGAGCGATTAGTTCGGAAACCTACGCCGCGCATCCCGCAATCGTCTTGAAAATGGGCTCCTGACGAGTCCGAAACTATAGTCGGCAATCCCGACAAATAGCACGTGAGTGACCCGTAGTTATGAATCAAAGAAGCCGAAATGCCCATCAAAGAGTCTGTTATCTAATTTTTTTTTGTGGGACCGAACTCGAATAAAATATAGACATTATCATTATTTAAATGTTTAATCTACTTTAACTAAACATTTTTTTATATCTATATAATCAGAATAATATCGAAAGTAGTGTAACATCAATTTATACATGTAATGTAATGTAAGTACGTCAAATAGAAGTGACAAAAAGCACTTGGATCGCATCCGACAAATATGTGACGAGGGTGCCTTCTCTTGTGACGTATAAGGCGCTTAGCTGCCGAAATATTTTCGTATCGAGTTACGATAGGTGCAAAAATAGTAGGTTTGACATCTACCATTCAATACGACCGTTATTTTTTCCTAGTATTGAATCATGTTGCAATGAATATATATAAACAATATGTTAATAAAATCTATGAAATACGTAAAGGGGCGACTCAACACGTCAATAATAGTCAACTTACGGTGAAAATTCGAAAAAAAAATTAGCAAAAAAGTTGTGTGGGATTTATTTTTTACTTACCTAAGAATGAAGTAAACCGAACTATAGATATAGTTCGTATCGTTCCTTCGGATTGCCTTAAGCTCTGTCTACTCCATAAAAGATAAAGACATGATAATACATAGAGCCGTGTCGTACCCGGCAGAGTAGAATAGGACCACTCTAAGTCTTCCTGTGGATGTAGTAGAAGGCTACTAGGAAACACAAACTAAACAAAGCTGTTAACATCAGAGACCTCTCCAACCCGTCTAGCCAGCGTGGAGAGTGTAGGCCATGACTGCTCTGACTAATATATGGCTCTGGTAGTACAGAGAGGGTAGTGCTCCTGTAGTGGACACTAAAAAAGACCTGATGATGATAATGATAACTGATGACACGGTGAAATACGGCAAATACGGGAGATTCTTTCCGCCGATATAAACAACTAAATCCTACGGGACCAATGCTGGTAACTCATTTATTTGGCTGAATCGCCTCTTTGATGGTCTAAAACGATCAATATTTCTACATACACCACAAGTAACAAACATCAACAATAGATAAGTTAATATTTCTTCTAAATCTTTCCGTTTTGGGGCCGTCCATTAATCACGTAAGGTTCGAAAGGGGGGGGGGGGGGGAGAGGGGGTGCGGAAAAATCACGAAAAATCACCAGGGGGGGGGAGGTGTGTTGTTTATGTTAAATGCGCGATTTCTAAACTGAAAAACCGCGTAAAGCATAGAAGTATAAATACGAAAAATTTTTTTTTAAATCTATGGCGTGTAGCGTGACCCTTGACACGCCGTTGCCATTCTGCCAGACATTTTTATCAAGGTACTTTATTTTCTAGAACAAAATGTAAAGATATTTTTCTAAAAAAAATTGATTCTTTATAGGTGCTAAAAAATACACGTAATATTGGGTGGGGGAGAGGGGGTTAGTCTTAAACCTCACCACGTATCACCAAGGGGGAGGGGGGTCAAAAAATGCCAAAAAAAACATCACGTGATTAATGAACGGCCCCTTTGCATAACAAAATATACGAACAGTCATTACGGAAAAGACACAACTTCAGATAGATTTCTAAAAAGCCAACATTTGTGGAAATACCAAAATAGGCGATTAAGATTTTGCAGATCTTCTTGACCCTAATGGCATTTCTGTTTTTTTGAAGTGTAAAAAATCATTACCGAACAATGTCGATGTCCACATAAGTAGGTCCAGAGCTAGGGTTGCCATCCGTAATATAACATATAGTATTGTATTTCCGGACTGCGTACTATATATTGTTGAAGAAATATATAGTACGTGAAATTACTATATTTCAGTTCAGTACAATATATCAATGTTTACATTTTGCAACACTAATAAAAAAAATAGATCCTGCAATTATTAACTGCGCCTTTCGTTCTACAAATGTAATGTAACCAAAAATAAATGAGTAAGAAATATAACGTTTATTTATTTTTTGTAGTAAGAAAGAGTAGTTTTAGTAGTAGTTAGTTAAGAAGTAATTGACATCATCATCTTTTTAAGTCTCTACTGCAGGAACATGACCCAGTCTCTGTACTATCACGTACCTAGGTGTTAGCCAGAGCAGTCAGAGGATTTGGCCTAGACTCTCCACACTGGTCAGACGGGTAAGACAAGTCTTATAGGTTCTATTCAACTTGTGTTCCTTAAGTCGCCTCCTACGACATCCACTGCCAGATTTGGAGTGATCCTATTCTACACTGCCGGGAATCACTTTTTTGAAGTGGTTTCAGGCAGAGTAGAATAAGCCCAGGAGGATTTTTGAAGTATCACTAAAACAATATTTTTATAACTTTAAAAAATACTATATTCGGACAAAAAAATGTTGACAACCCTACCCAGAGCGCCTAAACGGAACCTGACTTGCACGCCCCAGGCACCTTTCACTTTTTTAAACCGTCAATCAATATCTTTAATCCACACAATGCATTTCGGTAATATCTTATTTACCAATAATAAGGTCCAAATTGTAATAATTTTTTTTTTGCTTTAGCTGTATTTGTTCAGTTACAATCCGATTTCTATTCTATAACAAGGTTATGGTTGAAAAAAGGTCTTGTTACTTTAAGAAAGTTATATGTAAGTGTATGATGATAAATCATTGGTACTGATAGATAAGTATTTGAATATGTAATCGTATGCTTGTTTAATTGAATATTTGCTTGTCTGGTAGTGTCGTTATGTTGCTATGTTAGTTTTCCAAGGTTTGTTTGTGTAACTACATAAATTTCTATGTAGCCTCTTGATTCTTTTTGGTGTTCAACATGTTATGTCATGATCAAAAACATGTAGTGGCACTCCGGGAGTGCCAATAGAAGTGAAAACTTTACATTCATTATCATCATCATTATGAGGTCTTTTTATGTCTCCACTGCAGGAGCACGACCCTCTCTGTACTACCAGAGCCACATATTAGCCAGAGCAGTCAGAGGATTTGGCCTACACTCTCCACGCTGGCCAGACGGGTTGGAGAAGTCTCTTTGATGTTTATAAGCTTTGTTTAGCTTGTGTACCCTAAGTCGCCTTCTACGACATCCACGGGAAGACTTGGAGTGGTCCTATTCTAGTCTGCCGGGAACCACACGGCTAACTTTGCAGTGCATGAGTATACATACATATATAATTTGAAATATAAACAGATGTCTTCTATGCTAATGTGGGAGAAAAGAAAAAACATTAAATACCTATATAAGCTTCTTTTCGCAGAGCGTAAAATCCTTTCTGGGGATTAGGCGAAAATCTAAGGAATCACATCAATAGGCAATGCGGCTAGCAACCCATCACTATTTTGATTCCGCTTTCCTCCTTTACGTCTACTACAATGCTAAATGTGGCCTTTGAGTCTTATCACCCTGAGCTCTGTCTACCCCGCAAGGGATGAAGACGTGATAATATGTATGTAAAAACAGAGGTGTTGGCTTTTGGGCAACGGTGTCGAGAGTAAATTTTTTATTCCCATCTCAAATATGCCCAACGCGCCGCGAAGAAGTTTCCACTTCAATAACATCAGATGCCCATATTTATTTTTATGTGGAAACCATGAAAACATAATTATGTAGATCAAAGTAAAAATCTAATTCAAATAAATAATTTATTAAATAAAGAAATTAAGAATAAGAAATGGTGAAAAAATTCCACGCGGACAGGACTTGAACCTGCGTCTTAGATCTCTGTACGATCTATGCGTTACCAATTACGCATTTGCATTGGCAACGCATAGATCGTACAGAGATCTAAGACGCAGATTCAAGTCCTGCCCGCGTGGAATTTTTTCACTATTTCTTATTTTCTTTATTTAATAAATAAGGTAAAATAGCATTGTAAATGCTAAATAAATCCCATATAAACTATCAATTAACTAATACAAATTTTACGCAATCAAATTCGCAAATGTGCAGCTATATGATCATAGATATAGAGATGGTTATTACTAATTAACGCTGTATGTAATTATGCTACGTTGATTGGATCTCATACTGAGCTAAATCCGATCACAATTTATGCAAAATACAATTCGGCTCGCCATGTTTATTTGATATGCGCTATGAGGAATATTTTTATTTCCAAAATAGTGACAAAACGGAATAAAATGTCAAAAAAATTACCAAATTTTAGTGACGGTGAGATCCCACGGGATTACTTTTTCTGGGATACAAACACAGTTACTTTCGCATTTTTTTTTTTTTTCATTTTAACAAGGCTTTCGTTTTTAACTGCCGTTTTGAATTCTATTTTTACTTCGCTGCAGACGTTGAACATTCGACGAAATTCGTTTTCAATACATACTTAACACTTACATGGAAGAGTTATTTAAATGATTGTTGCTTCCTGTAGTGCTGTTAGAACTAAGGATGTAAAAAATATGGTGGGTGTAGGGAGGGTATTGGTCTTAGTTTGCCCGGATTACCCAACTTCTTGAACCAGACAATCACAGTAGCATAGGGCTACTGCTCTGCTATACTACATAGCTACTACTACTACCAGCTACCACCAGCTATTGCTACTATACTACCAGCTTGTCTACTGTCAAGCTGATCAAAATACCGATCTGTAATTACTCTGCAGAATGCCTATCATTCGCATAACCTTACGACCTGATGAGAGGAGAAGACTAATAGATATGGTCTGAAATTACAAAACCTATCATTAATAATAAAAAAATGAGATAATGTAATTGAAGTCCTATTTACTTTTACTTATTCTTTCATTTCTTTACATAAAATGACGTAGGTACTTAATATAAAGTTGTATTATATTCTGAAATCTCGGAAAGCTTAACGCTCATGTTATTAAGTTTCGTATTAATAGATCAAATTATCAGTGTCTCGACTGCCAGTTTAGCGCTGTTTATCCAATCAAACTGTGAAATTGATTGATGCGTCGAGCATCCAATCACCCGACACAATACTAAAATAGTATTCCGGGACGTGATAGATACGAGTAGGTGTAATATACTCCTACATATATAATATATAATATACTATATATATACAAGTGAAGCCATTGGATTCCATTGCTTGCCGAAAATTTTCTTTTGTTTACTCATACCTGTGCCAGGTTTTTCCACTTCTTAACGAATCCGTCATATTCTTCTTGCAACACATAGTCTTGTGTTAATTCACGCATGTATATCATAAGACGTGGTTCTTAAGTTGTTATAAATCATGGCAATTTTTTCCCTAAAATAAAAAATGTCTAAATGGTATAATTGAATTACTTATGAAGACAAAAAAAACATAAAAACCGGCAAATTGCGTGTCGGGCCACGCGCAGTGTTCCGTAGTTGCGAATGACAACTTTGAGTTCACACTGTTCACACTCGCACCTCACAGTTTAACGACCAAAACATCTAACAATGAAAATTGTATGAAATTTTACATTTTCGAGTACATTTTATAAGTTGGTTGCCTATAACTTTTTATTTTGTACTTAGTACTCAGGTCTGATAGTTTTCCTTTTAACTTCAGTATATATACTACTGCTGTATTTTTTTTCACGTATCTATATATAACCGTTTAGCAGATAGAGGGGGAGACACTTACCTATAACAAAAATTTGCACTTTAAAACCAAATATTTCGGAATCGAATCCCTAAATCGAAAAATCGTGTTTCTAACCTTACAATATTTTTCGTGGGTTTGTATAGAAACAAAATATTATTCCCTCTCTACTTGTATGGGAGATATCCTAAATAAATTTTTTTTTCAACATTTTTTTCTACCACTTTTTTGCCATTATTAATATACGTACCCATACCAAATTACAGCTTTCTAGTACTTATAGTCTCTGAGTAAAACCGCGGACGGACAGACAGATAGACATGGCGAAACTATAAGGGTTCCTAGTTTACTACGGAACCCTAAAAAGCTGTTTCTACAAATTATTATGAACCAAGATATTATAGTCATAGGCACGTTCACAGGTCATAAAATAGAACGACAATAACATAGTTTTATTGTTTTTATTATGTATCTCGCGCTGCTAACGACCGCTTACCTACTGAAGTAGCAACAGCCCAATTTTAAACGCTTTCACATTTGGGCACTCACCAAGACCGCCTCTTTATGTTTCATTTCACTTTACTTACATTTTAATAAACAACCTAGTTTTCTTAAGTATTTGAAATCGATACCAAAAATACGTACAAACTTATTAATTTTTTATGAACTGCTTTATACATCATCATCATATATTTAAGAACCTTGTTCTTGTCGGTGGAGTATTTTCCATTTTTCCCTATCCTCCGCTATCTCTTTGACCTCTCTGTACGACACATACATATGTGCTTTATACATAGGTGCTTCTAAATTCCTTGGCGAATACTTTGTTAAGTTCTATCGAACGTCTTTGACATGGATGTTAGACAAATACCCAATTGCATGCCATTACGATTCCATACCACGACGATGATAACAGACAGACAAACTTTTGAGTATTCGGCATATATTTTCTCCACTTCAGCTTTATTTTAAAATATCGCTATTTAATAAAAAAATGCATTATTCCAATCGTTTTATAACAATAAATCGTAACCTTTATTTTGGTTATTATTTGCCAATAAATTATTATAATATAACAAAGAATCTAAGCATACAACAGATTTTCTTACAGCTATCATATCACTCTTAACGCTTTCTTGACAAGTCTTTTAAATGACTCTTATCATTAATACTTATCGCTAAAATTAATGACATAAATAAGTAGTATTTGAGCAACATTCACAAAGATACTGGTAACATTTTTTATTTACTAGCTAAATTAAAAAATACTCTGGGCCGACATAGGAACCGCACTTCGGAAAATCTGACGGCGCTTGTACAAAATCACTTTCTTCTCCAACTTTGAGAATAAAGTCTAATCCTCTCGTCCAATGTGTGGATCTCTCATCCCTCATCATCCAATACCCTGGATTATCGGCCTTGAAACGCAAGGCTACCACACCAAACTTAGGAATCACTATAGTGTCTTTCACCACTGGATCAACTAAATTCTTTTTGGAGAATAAAGTGCCTTCTGCGTTCATTTTTGTTACTTCTTCCGCACTCAGGCTTCTGTTGAATTCCCGAATGCCGACCACGAAGAAACTGTATCCGTGCAAATGGAAGATGTGATCTGATTCGCCTCCTGTAAAAAAAAGAAAAAGTAAATTGAATAACAGTCGATTAGCTATTTATATGTAATTTAAATCTAAAATCTTCTTCTTCTTCTTCTTTCGAGTCGTAGATGGCTAGTTTTATATTTGCCTTGACCAATAACTTGCAACTGCGACTGCCCGGTCATTTGCCTCATTAAGGTCTATTTGAGTGCAGGAAGCTGGACATTCAGGGCACACCAATAGGTGGTCCATTGACTGGGCAGCGCCACAGTTGCAATTGCTATTGCTGGAAAAACCCCACCTGACTCGGTTTTCCTGGCATCTGGCGACACCAGCGCGAAGTCTGTTTAAAGACCTCCAAACTGGCCAGGGCAGATTGCCTCCCGGTGGTAGTTTTTCAGCAGGTGGAATCTGGGACGGTAATGGTGGATATTTACTTATCCACTGCTCCATTCGGGCTTTAGGGGCTTTTGTTGGGTTGATGTTGGGTAATCTACAATTAATGTGTAAGTTACAATATCCATTAATGTTTTGTTATACTGTTGTTTCTTCCATGCTAGTTTGGGAGAAAGAAAAAACATAGAATATACCAGCTGTTTTTCTTCCCGCGCAGACCGTAAAAGCCGGTCAAGGGATTGGGTGAAAATCTAAGGAATCACATTGATAGGCGATGCGGCTAGCAACTCATCACTATTTTGATTCCGCTTTCCACCTTTACGCCCACCACGATGCTAAACGTGGCCTGTAGGTTTTATGACCTTGGGCTCTGTCTACCCCGCAAGGGATAAAGACGTGATAGTATGTATGTATGTTTTGTTATACGAGTACGTAATTTGATTACTATAATGTCACATAATTCAAGCCGATTCGTGTTCCTATCCTAAAGTATAAATATTCATTTCGCGTAACATCGCAAAATACAAAAAATTTTATGCTCACGCATTCATTTTGCAAGAAACAGCGGATTTTTTGTTTTTACTAAGCAGATCTCGTAATATTTATTGAAAGTTTATATTTATTCCTATTATGACTAAGTAAAGGCTTTCCGAGCAAATTTGCAGAATTAGATGGCCTGAGTATTAGTATATATGTTTATTTATTAGTATTTACGTGTATTAGAATGAATGTGTATTGCATTATTAAAATAAATAAAAATAAATATATACGGACAAATCACACAGATTGAGTTAGCCCCAAAGTAAGATCTTAAGAAAGACTTGTGTTATGGGATACTAACTCAACGATACTATATTTTATAACAAATACATATATAGATAAACATCCAAGACCCAGGTCAATCTGAAAAAGATCGTTTTCCATCATGACCTGACCGGGGATCGAACCCGGGACCCCCGTGTCGCAGGCTGGCGTGGTAACCGCTGCACTACGGAGCTCGTCATTATTATTTATGAAGTAGTTGTAACGTAGATTAATATTGTTTGTTTTCTTTTCACATGTTTTTATTCGCATACCTCGGCCCCACTTAACCCAACTGATAACTCCTTTCAGATGCCTGGTTGACTGGAAGAGATCCCCTCCAGGGATAAGTCCACCATTGTGCACATTTTCTTTTAGTTTTATGTTCTCTTTTATGATGTATGTTGTTTTTTATGTGTATGTGCAATAAAATGTTTACAAACAAACAAACAAACGATTTTTCAGGGACTTAAATCGATACCACAAGAAGTATCGAATCCTTTTTATGCATATCTAAGTATTTAAATAAATTAGTATTCTGTATCAATACTTTGAACTATCACTTTAATTTAATACCAATATATTCGACAACAACACTACCTATAGATAACTAATTGCTTTTCTCTTCGTACATATGATATAATACAAGGACAGACGAGCGTGTGACGCGTGCAGTGAACTGACAACTTGAAAGAAATATTTTTTATTAAATAAAATATCAATATTTTTTTATCGATACCCTAAAAATTTTAAAAATATTAGTTAACATATTGATAAAATAATACATATTTTTATGCATAAAGTAAATACAAAAATACTATTACCTACAATATCGATATTTTTATTAATATCTCGTTAGTATCGATACCATCAAAGTATTAATATTTCTGTCCCTGCGTTTTTTGACGTTTTCTTTAAAATTTGCTTTCGCTCTTGACCATGATAGTTACTTAGTTTAAAAGATATGAACCTATGGAAACAGTTTGTTCATATCACATAACAACAGAAGACTGCCGTTAAACATCAGCCATAAAGAGATATAACAATTAAATTGTACCTTTACTGCTCCACTTATTCCGCTTTGTAGAGGACATTAAAATATATTACACCCATAATGGCATACAGTGCCTCTAGTTTATGATGGCAATATATGCTCTATGAGCGCTTACGTATGTTAAGCAACCCCTGGTGCAGTCCCTACTTGGATGGGTGACCGCAAGTGGCATAAAAATATCTCGAGCTCCTCCGTGCTTCGGAAGGCACGTTAAGCCGTTAGTCCCGGCTGTCATCGTTGATGGAAGTCGTTAAGCTATGTCAGATGCCTTAAGGAAAATCTGACACCAGTGTTGGCCACTTACACATACGAAAAACAAACAAACAAAAACATGGCAATATATGCCGAACGAATATATGCGATGTACATGGCATAGTGAAGAAGCGAGTATATTTGCGTCTAAACATATTACAACAAGTCCCAAGATATTGCGTCGGGCGCGATCGTATGAAACCTAATTTGTGAGATGAAGGTTTCCGCATCGGAAAAGTTGGGAGTGCCGGTTTTGCAGCAACGCCATCCAAGATATGCTGAAGTGATTTTGATTGAAAACTTATTTATTTTAAAAGTTTTATTCTTCTTAGGACTCGTAAAAACATCTAACAATAAAAATTGTATGAAATTTTACATTTTCGAGTACATTTTATAAGTTGGTTGCCTATAACTTTTTAGTTTGTACTTAGAACTCAGGTCTGATAGTTTTCTTTTTAACTTCAGTATATATACTACTGCTGTAATTTTTTTCACGTATCCATATATAAACCGTTTAGCAGATAGAGGGGAGACACTTACCTCTAACAAAAATTTACACTTTAAAACCAAATATTTCGGAAACGAATGCCTAAATCGAAAAATCGTGTTCCTAACCTCACAATATTTTTCATGGGTTTGTATAGAAAAAAAATATTACTCCATCTTTACTTGTATGGGAGATATCATAAAAAAAATGTTTTTTCAAGATTTTTTTCTACCACTTTTTTGCCATTATTAATATACATACCCATACCAAATTACACCTTTCTAGAACTTATAGTCTCTGAGTAAAACCGCGGACGGACAGACAGACAGACATGGTGAAACTATAAGGGTTCCTAGTTTACTACGAAACCCTAAAAAACTATTTCTACAAATTATTATGAACCAAGATATTATAGTCATAGGCACGTTCACAGGTCATAAAATAGAACGACAATAACATAGTTTTATTGTTTTTATTATGTATCTCGCGCTGCTAACGACCGCTTACCTACTGAAGTAGTAACAGCCCAATTTTAAACGCTTTCACATTTGGGCACTCACCAAGACCGCCTCTTTATGTTTCATTTCACTTTACTTACATTTTAATAAACAACCTAGTTTTCTTAAGTATTTGAAATCGATACCAAAAATACGTACAAACTTATTAATTTTTTATGAACTGCTTTATACATCATCATCATCATCATATATTTAAGAACCTTGTTCTTGTCGGTGGAGTATTTTCCATTTTTCCCTATCCTCCGCTATCTCTTTGACCTCTCTGTACGACACATACATATGTGCTTTATACATAGGTGCTTCTAAATTCCTTGGCGAATACTTTGTGAAGTTCTATCGAACGTCTTTGACATGGATGTTAGACAAATACCCAATTGCATGCCATTACGATTCCATACCACGACGATGATAACAGACAGACAAACTTTTGAGTATTCGGCATATATTTTCTCCACTTCAGCTTTATTTTAAAATATCGCTATTTAATAAAAAAATGCATTATTCCAATCGTTTTATAACAATAAATCGTAACCTTTATTTTGGTTATTATTTGCCAATAAATTATTATAATATAACAAAGAATCTAAGCATACAACAGATTTTCTTACAGCTATCATATCACTCTTAACGCTTTCTTGACAAGTCTTTTAAATGACTCTTATCATTAATACTTATCACTAAAATTAATGACATAAATAAGTAGTATTTGAGCAACATTCACAAAGATACTGGTAACATTTTTTATTTACTAGCTAAATTAAAAAATACTCTGGGCCGACATAGGAACCGCACTTCGGAAAATCTGACGGCGCTTGTACAAAATCACTTTCTTCTCCAACTTTGAGGATAAAGTCTAATCCTCTCGTCCAATGTGTGGATCTCTCATCCCTCATCATCCAATACCCTGGATTATCGGCCTTGAAACGCAAGGCTACCACACCAAACTTAGGAATCACTATAGTGTCTTTCACCACTGGATCAACTAAATTCTTTTTGGAGAATAAAGTGCCTTCTGCGTTCATTTTTGTTACTTCTTCCGCACTCAGGCTTCTGTTGAATTCCCGAATGCCGACTACGAAGAAACTGTATCCGTGCAAATGGAAGATGTGATCTGATTCGCCTCCTGTAAAAAAAAGGAAAAATAAATTAAATAACAGTCGATTAGTTATTTTAATTTATATGTAATTTAAATCTACAATCTTCTTCTTTCGAGTCGTAGATGGCTAGTTTTATATTTGCCTTGACCAATAACTTGCAACTGCGACTGCCCGGTCATTTGCCTCATTAAGGTCTATTTGAGTGCAGGAAGCTGGACATTCAGAGCACACCAATAGGTGGTCCATTGACTGGGCAGCGCCACAGTTGCAATTGCTATTGCTGGAAAAACCCCACCTGACTCGGTTTTCCTGGCATCTGGCGACACCAGCGCGAAGTCTATTTAAAGACCTCCAAACTGGCCAGGGCAGATTGCCTCCCGGTCGTAGTTTTTCAGCAGGTGGAATCTGGGACGGTAATGGTGGATATTTACTTATCCACTGCTCCATTCGGGCTTTAGGGGCTTTTGTTGGGTTGATGTTGTTACAATAATTAATTAATGTGTAAGTTACAATATCCATTAATGTTTTGTTATACTGTTGTTTCTTCCATGCTAGTTTGGGAGAAAAGAAAAAACATAGAATATACCAGCTGCTTTTCTTCCCGCGCAGACCGTAAAAGCCGGTCAAGGGATTGGGCGAAAATCTAAGGAATCACATTGATAGGCGATGCGGTTAGCAACTCATCACTATTTTGATTCCGCTTTCCACCTTTACGCCCACCACGATGCTAAACGTGGCCTGTAGGTTTTATGACCTCGGGCTCTGTCTACCCCGCAAGGGATTAAGACGTGATAGCATGTATGTATGTTTTGTTATACGAGTCATCATCATCATCATCAGGTCTTTCTAGTCTCCACTGCAGGAGCACGACCCTCTCTGTACTACCGGAACCATATACTAGCCTGAGTAGTCAGAGGATTTGGCCTACACTCTCCACGCTGGCCAGACGGGTTGGAGGGGTCTCTTTGATGTTAATAAGCTTTGTTTAGCTTGTGTTTCCTTAGTCGCCTTTTACGACATCAACGGGATGACTTGGAGTGGTCCTATTCTACTCTGCCGGGAACCACACGGCGATACGTAATTTGATTACTATAATGTCACATAATTCAAGCCGATTCGTGTTCCTATCCTAAAGTATTAATATTCATTTCGCGTAACATCACAAAATACAAAAAAATTTATGCTCACGCATTCATTTTGTAAGAAACAGCGGATTTTTTGTTTTTTCTAAGCAGATCTCGTAATATTTATTGAAAGTTTATATTTATTCCCATTATGGCTAAGTAAAGGCTTTCCAAGCAAATTTGCAGAATAAGATGGCCTGAGTATTAGTATATATATTTATTAGTATTTACGTGTATTAGTATTAATGTGTATTGCATTATTATATTTTATGAAGTAGTTGTAACGTAGATTAATATTGTTTGTTTTCCTTTCACATGTTTTTATTCGCATACCTCGGCCCCACTTAACCCAACTGACAACTCCTTTCAGATGCCCGGTTGACTGGAAGAGATCCCCTCTAGGGATAAGTCCACCATTGTGCACATTTTCTTTTAGTTTTAAGTTCTCTTTTATGATGTATGTTGTTTTTATGTGTATGTGCAATAAAATGTTTACAAACAAACAAACGATTTTTCAGGGACTTATATCGATACCACAAGAAGTATCGAATCCTTTTTATGCATATCTAAGTATTTAAATAAATTAGTATTCTGTATCTAACTATCACTTTAATTTAATACCAATATATTCGACAACAACACTACCTATAGATAACTAATTGCTTTTCTCTTCGTACATATGATATAATACAAGGACAGACGAGCGTGTGACGCGTGTAGTGAACTGACAACTTGAAAGAAATATTTTTATTAAATAAAATATCAATATTTTTTATCGATACCCTAAAAATTTTAAAAATATCAGTTAACATATTGATAAAATAATACATATTTTGATGCATAAAGTAAATACAAAAATACTAATACCTACAATATCGATATTTTTATTAATATCTCGTTAGTATCGATACCATCAAAGTATTGATATTTCTGTCCCTGCGGTTTTTTGACGTTTTCTTTAAAATTTGCTTTCGCTCTTGACCATGATAGTTACTTAGTTTAAAAGATATGAACCTATGGAAACAGTTTGTTCATATCACATAACAACAGAAGACTGTCGTTAAACATCAGCCATAAAGAGATATAACAATTAAATTGTACCTTTACTGCTCCACTTATTCCGCTTTGTAGAGGACATTAAAATATATTACACCCATAATGGCATACAGTGCCTCTAGTTTATGATGGCAATATATGCTCTATGAGCGCTTACGTATGTTAAGCAACCCCTGGTGCAGTCCCTACTTGGATGGGTGACCGCAAGTGGCATAAAAATATCTCGAGCTCCTCCGTGCTTCGGAAGGCACGTTAAGCCGTTAGTCCCGGCTGTCATCGTTGATGGAAGTCGTTAAGCTATGTCAGATGCCTTAAGGAAAATCTGACACCAGTGTTGGCCACTTACACATACGAAAAACAAACAAACAAAAACATGGCAATATATGCCGAACGAATATATGCGATGTACATGGCATAGTGAAGAAGCGAGTATATTTGCGTCTAAACATATTACAACAAGTCCCAAGATATTGCGTCGGGCGCGATCGTATGAAACCTAATTTGTGAGATGAAGGTTTCCGCATCGGAAAAGTTGGGAGTGCCGGTTTTGCAGCAACGCCATCCAAGATATGCTGAAGTGATTTTGATTGAAAACTTATTTATTTTAAAAGTTTTATTCTTCTTAGGACTCTATAAAATCTACATAGTCGATTCAATACAAAGAAAAATGCTTCTGTTACATTTTAAGGACAGCAAGTAGTTAATATCACCAAAAGAAGTAGAGATAAGTTGGTAAATTAAACTAGAAGACCCTATTATATACTTTTCCTTCATAATAGTAAGATGACGGACGAGAAGTAGCTAACTGTTTATTGAGTAAAGAGATCTAGCGTAAGCAAAATTAAGGATATGAGATTTAGGTTTTTGGGTTGCCTTTATCTCATACATTCTTGATTGTATTGCATACAAGTATATACTCGACATAATTCATCAAATTATTTTTTTTATATTGTTTTATCTTTCAGATAATATGTACATTGGAATTAAGGATAAATACAAAGATATTCATAGGATAATTCTAAGAGACCGATTGATTTTAAATAGAAAGAAAATACGTAATTCATACAGGCGTTTGTTTTGCGAACTGGGTAAACTTTGGCTAATAAAGTCAAAGTGGGTAAAGTCAAAAACGTCGCAATAAAGTATAATTTTTGGTTATATTAATAAATATCTGCAGCATTTAGAATAATAATGAGATCAGAATGACTGAAGGTCTCAATAATTGGATGTTTTATTTACTGTACCGAAATTCTCCTGTAATTATTACAAGTCATCATCATTATCCTAGCGTTTTCCCGACGGCATCCTGAGCGGAAACCCTTCAGAGCCCGGGGTCCTAGATGCAGATTTGACGAGGTTACTGGTTTTCACACAGAGCGACCATATATTCTCACACTAATTTCACAGACAGATGACTAGATGACAAAATAAACTAATAGAGTTAGTAAGCTGATGTGATTACAGAGTTGGAAGGAATAGGTATAATAGTCCCTCAGAGTATAATTATCCTTAAGATTTGTCTTGTTAAAAATTAAAATAAAAAGAAAACTAGTTAGTCAGGATGGTAACTGAACAGCCTGTATTAAAATTTAAAAGTCGATGAACGTGACCTTATTTCCATGCGACCAGGTGGCAGGCTGATTTCTGGGAAACATTTTTGGGCATATGTGAGCGCTAGGTATGAATAAGTTAGACGCCCTAGGCTAAGAGGCCTTATACTACTATGGGGATTTTCGAAGGGTTTCTTAATGAAATCTCATTTATTTTCAAACTAGCTGTTTTCCTGCAACACTATCCTCGTAAATTATAGCCTTTGTCACCCGTTGATAATGACGCTTTTTATAGGTAGGAGCATATTTGAAATCGATTTCGTAGTTTTATGATTATTTATTACAAACATCCACACAAATCTATCCTGCTTATATTTTGAGTATAGATAATTATAATAGCCTGCACGTACATTTCTCTCGCTCGTGGAGACGATTCTTAAGAGCCGAAAGAATGTTCATAAATCTAAAAATTCATGTTTTTCTTCTCTAAGTAAATCATGTCAAATAAGGGCACAGCCTAGAGTCCTGTAGACATTAAATAGAAAAAACCAGGATAAATAAGAAATTAAATAAAGGAAAATTTTTCATATTTCAGAACCTAAAGCAAAGTGCAACAATTTTTGATAAGTACAAGTAATAATTTTGAGTGCTGACTTTGGTAGCAACAGATTAAATGCCAGTATAAGAATCTTATTGTATGAATCAAACAAACCTATTTTTATCTGAACGACGAGTAATTTTTAACCGACTTCAAAAAAAAGAAAGAGGTTCGCAATTCGTAGTAATCTTTTTTTGTGTATGTTCCCCGATTTCTCGAAGACGCCTGGACCGATTTAAGAAATTATTTTTTTGTTTGATACGTAATACTTTACAGATGGTCCCAAAAATCCCGAAGTGACGAGGAGTATCGTCATCATCATAATCGAAATGTTCTAGCGCCTTTTGAAAAAATACAAAAAAACTAAAAAAATATACAGTTATGCCGTTTGGTTTACACTAATTTCCATTTTATTCTTGTGCTTATTAAAATCAATTAATAGGGTTGAAATCGGTTTTTATTTTTTGTTAAAAATATTTTAAATTATAGTCAATAAGACCAATGAGGTCAGATTGTCGAAGTCTTACCTATTTAAATTTAAATGTCAATGAAACAGCGCCGCTTTAGTTAATCACAATGATAAATAAATTAGGTACTACAATGTGTAAGTATAATGAATAGTTTAACTACTGGAATGTGTTAACCTAAATTAACTTTGATTGGTTGTATTTGTCACGCAGATTATTGAAAAACAGATTCTGAAAAAGACAGAAACTATTATCAAAATGTATATTATACAAAACAAATAGCATTGTTTAAAAACCAGCCAAGTGTGTGTCGGGCCACGCGCAGTGTAGGGTTCCGTAGTTGCGAATGACAACTTCGAGTTTACACTAATCACACTCGCACCTCACAGTTTACCGACCAAAAACATCTAACAATGAAAATTGTTACACTCGAGTACATTTTATAAGTTGGTTGCCTATAACTTTTTAGATTGTACTAAGTACTCAGCTCTGATAGTTTTCCTTTCAACATCAGTATATATACCACTGCTGTAATTTTTTTCACGTATCCATCCATATATAACCGTTTAGTAGATAGAGGGGGGACACTTACCTCTAACAAAAATTTGCACTTTAAAACCAAATATTTCAGAAACAGATCCCTAAATCGAAAAATGGTGTCCTCAACCTCACAATATTTTTAAAGACCTATCTAACAATACCCAACACGATGGGTTTGTATATAAAAAAAATATTACTCCCTCTTTACTTGTATGGGAGCTACCGTAAAAAAAAATCTTTTTCTACCACTTTTTTGGCATGATTAATATACATACCCATACCAAATTACAGCTTTCTAGTACTTATAGTCTCTGCGTAAAACCGCGGACGGACAGAAAGACACATAGACAGACAGACAGACCGACAGACAGACAGACAGACAGACATGGCGAAACTATAAGGGTTCCTAGTTTACTATGGAACTCTAAAAAAAACCCGATACATATTTTAAAGACCGACTACATATTTTTGTAGTTTAAGTCCGCCATATATTTTTTGGTAGTATAATGATACTCCGGGTGAAAATACAAATCTTATGATACCTCACACTACAAAATGGATCCAGCCGTTTAGGCTACAGCAAACAACAATGGAACAGACATACTCACATACGCGAAAAAATCATTATCCTCTTCTTTGGGTGGGTAAGTCGAACAATAAGAAAGTAATAACTACGTATTAATAAGTTCTAAAAGTAGATATAATGTATGCTAAGAAATAAATACGTAAGTCGGTACTTACAAATAAACAATACTCATGAATAATTTAAATGCCAGTTCGAAGAGACAAATGAATACTATAGTCATCTTGAGATTGACAGGTGACATTCCAATAATATATTTGGAGACTACTTATGCTACATCACGGTAGGTGCGCACTTTCTTGAGGTTATTGTACGACATAGTCTTAGAATATATAAAGTATAGAAATTAGCCTATTAGCCTGAAACCGTAGAAAAAAAGGAGACAACTCATAAACTATGATGCAGACACATAGCTTAGCAAATTTATTAGATTTATTAACTTTTTAAGTGTTTTTATTTAAACAATTAACGCATAATGGCGTCGGATGCGCTTTTCTAAGTAACATGTTAAAAGTGATTATCTAATAACAACATATTATAAAACCTTACTTTCCTGCTGCCGCCATCTGCTTATTTTTGTATGAAAACGAAGTTTTTTTCTTTTCTATTTCCCAACAAAGATCGATAACGAAAAGTCGTTAGTAAAACCTAGCTAAAATAAGAGCTATCATCAAGCAAATAATTCTCCTATAATAAATAGTTCCTGCTACTCAGTGAACTTTAAAGACCGAAAAGCATATTGTTTACTCCCATTTGTATGGATTTAGATTGTTCTAAACCCTAAATCCCCACTTTGTATTCAGACCAATCCGTAACAAAGACAAGGTATACAATGATAAATAGCGGGGTGTTATAAATCGAGGTACAATGAACGACACAATATGATGTATCGCGTTGTCCCAAAGTGACGAGGAACGTCAAAATAAAACAAATCATTCAGATTGGCCTCACAAACGAGGAAATTCTACAGAAAGCGATGTTAATAAAAAACGGTTTTGCAGCAGCACTTACATACATTTTGACGTAGATACAATGAAAAGACTGTGGCTTTGATTTGAAAAGTAAGAAAAATCTTTTAAAAATAAATTGATTTACTCAACAGCACAAGACAAGAAGTTAAAAAAAAGCGAAGACAGAGAAGCAGCTCTACTTACAAAGAAAACATAGATAACATGAAGATTTAGATGCTAACAAAACCAGTTAGTCAAAGAAGCCTACAAAGTGCACCATTATAAATAACGGCGGTGTAATAAATCGAGGTACAATGAATGACACAATATGATGCATCGCGTTGTCCCAAAATGACGAGGAATGTCAAAACAAAATAAATCGTTCAGATTGACCTTACAAATGAAAAAATTTAACAGAAATCGATGTGAATATAAATCCGCATTTTGCAGCAGCACTTACATACTTGATCAGAATTAAATCCAATTAAAAGACTACGGCGTTATTTACTTGAGTCCAAAAAATCTTTTAAAAATTAATTAATTTGCTCTACTGCACAAGATAAGAAATTAAGGAAAAAGTGGTGTTTTTGGTAGGTAGTCAAGGGGTACAGTTGATGGTACATTTTAGTGGACTTTTAAATATGAAATTGGTGTAGTTTGGTGCTATAAATGCTCGTCCTCATAAACAATTTCTGAAATAGTTAAAATAGACTGTTGTATGGTGATATAGATGATGATGATACATTTGTCACCAGAAGTTCCCAAGAGACTACCAAAGAACATACGCCATCTTTAATACCACTTGTTAAAAACTATACCGAACAAAACCAATACTTAGTATTTCATTTAACTAGACATTGGCATCAATAATATAAAAAAAAGAAAGAAAGGAAAAAGTTAACAAAGACAGCCGACTCTACTTAGTAAGAAAACCTAGATAACATGAAGATTTAGATGCAAATAATACAAGTTAGTCCAAGAAGCCTACAAGGTGCACCATGATAAGTAGCAGCAGTGTTGTAAATCGACCGATAATGAACGACACACTATGATCTATAGCGGTGCCCCGAAGTGACGAGGAGTATCGCAACAAAATAAATCATTCAGCCTTTCTTACAGACAGAAAAAATAAGACACAGAGCCGCGAGAGCCTCCTAAAATTTTTACCTATCAGATAATAAAGCATCGGTTGAGTTCTAGTAACAACTATTAGAACCTTACTTTCCTGCTGCTATTAGCTATTTCAAGAAACGCTAATTTTATTTGTAATTTCTTTTCCAAGAATCTAAGTAAAAGATGAGATGTAAAAAACTATATGCCACAAATGCCGTGTGGTTCCCGGCAGAGAAGAATAGGACCACTCCAAATCTTCCCGTGGATGTCGTAAAAGGCGACTTAGGATACTCAAGCTAAACAATGCTTATAAACATCAAAGAGACCTCTCCAACCCGTCTGGCCAGCGTGGAAAGTGTAGGCCAAATCCTCTGACTGCTCTGGCAGTACAGAGAGGGTCGTGCTCCTGCAGTGGAGACTAATAAAGACCTGATGATGATGATGATGATGATGATATGACACAAAGAACTTTGCATGAATTCTTATTTTGTTTAATTTTAACCATAGACGTATGTTTTGTTTTTGGGAATATGAAAAGGGTTAGTCGCCCATAACATAAGTTACACGAGCGACAAAGTCTTTCAAATCCTCAGAACTCAAATCTAAACCGTAACAAATAAAAATTACTATAGCTTTGGACTGAACTCAAGATAATAAATTATTAAGAACAAACAATTTCGCGTTTCCTTATCTGTCTTGTCTAACTGTGGTATCGTTAAAATCTTATCTTAGTTACTTTGGAACACCGTATCCGCTTATGAAGTTCCCGCTGCGGCGGCTTACTTTTTTCAAGTCTGAGAGCACGGCCTACTTTGCCAGTCCGAGTCATGCATCGACACAATCCTATTTTTGCGATTGAAAAGCTAAAGTTGGTGTGTGGCGTGAGATCGTGATAGTATCAATACAGCGGAGCACTTTATGACTATCGGCCTATTGAGAGCAGCCTGCTTCGAGTTAGTCATGACGGTTTTGTTGCAGTTATTCAATCCTTCAGCTCTCACTTGCTTATAGATTACAGTAAATATTCTGATATCTATGTTAAAGATGAAACTGACCATAGATATCGGAATATTTACATCTCTGTAAAACTGACTGATCGATTAACGCACTGTTGAAACCGCTGGGTCTAAAAACATGAGATTTTGTACAAATGTTACACTATAAATATGTAACTGTGCACTAAGAAAAGATTTTTGGAAATGTATCCCCAAAGGGCTTAACTGGGGGTAAATCTTAAATTATCCAAGACATTTGTGAATTTTCAACCCTCATAGTTGAAGATCATAGAAGTAGCACTCGCACTTGACCGATTTTCAAGATCAAATTTGTGATAATTTATGTATCTCTCTTTCATCTGAGCGTATTTCCGGATGCAAGGTAGGGACCAGAGATGGGTCGGACCCATGATAAAACCTAAATTAAAGCGGTAACGTCACGAGTAACAGCTAGTTACGACTAAAAAAGAATTTATTTCAAATACGTTGCCTATTTTCTGCCACACAAGCAATGTATTACATTGATTGTTTTCGCAGGTACATGCTTCTTGCCAATCACTTACAAATAGAAAGCTATCATCCAGACGTCTATTGTCATTAATCATTCCATACAATTATACTACAAGTACTGACTAGAATTTCAATGTTTATAGGCACTGGTATAAATATAACAATTCTATACTGGTAAAATTCAAGCTTCTTTTGCCGAATGCAAAAAAAGCTTGAATTTTACCAGTAAAGACTTGCACACTACAGGCAGGCCATAGGTCTTTGCAAAACACGTTTTCTACTTTGTGAAGTTCCACAAAAATTTGATTTGCTAGGGTCAAAGAGATATCAAATTCGTTTAATAATTCTTTAATTAGATTTAAGAGACCTCTCCAACCAGTCTGGCCAGCGTGGAGAGAGTAGGCCAAATCCTCTGACTGGTCCGGCTAATATATGGCTATGATAGTAAATAGAGGGTCATGCTCCTGCAGTGGAGACTAAAAAAGACCTGATGATGATGAATTCAATAAAAACCGGTCAAGTGCGTCTCAGGCCACGCGCAGTGTAGGTTTCCGTAGTTCCACGTCATTTTATTAGTCGGTCGACTATAACTCTTCGGCTTGTGATGTGAACCCTACTTAGCTGTAATAGTTTTCCTTGTAATTTCGTTATACAAGGTGTAACATGACCCTCGACATACCCTTAAAGGGGTGAGCCAGCTCTTCAATATGAACAACTTTTGCTATGTGATCAATGCCGGGAACTCAAAAAAATAGTCGTCAATTTCATACAAAAAAATTTTGCCACCCGGGTGAATTGTTTAGGAAAGCAAAAATTTTTTTCGAGTTCCCAGAGTTGACCCCATAGGAAAAGTTGTTCATATTGATGGTGTCACTCACCCCTTTAAGGATATGTCGAGGGTCAAGAAACTCAGGGCAGTAGCATATCCTGTATATGAAACTCAGGGCAGTAGCATATACAGGATATGCTACTGCCCTGAGTTTCTTTACGTATCCATAAATGCCCATTTTGCTTAGAGGTGGTTGGGACACTTGACTCCAACGAAAATTAGTACTTTGAGGCTTATTATTTCTAAAACGGAGCCCAAATCACAAAGGTATAATATTCTACAACTGATAAATGAAACCGCGGGCTTAATTCGCTTTTGATCACTTAAGTTTATAGTGAAATTAAATTTTTTTTTTAGCTATTCAGGTCCCACTGCTGGGCAAAAGCCTTCCCTTTTTGTTTCCACCTTTCTCTATCTCGTGCCATCTCTCTCCAACTTTTGTCAAAACGAGACAAGTCATCTGTTCATCTCATTCTAGGTTTGCTCCTTAAATAACAATCAAAAAACAAGAAAAAATTACAACACACTAATACAAATTTCCCGCGTGGCTGGACACTATTTTAACAGACTTCAAAAATAGGAGGACGTTGTCAATTCGATAGCTTGCTTTTGAAGTAAAAGCTTCTTTAGCGGCGCTGTGCACTTTTTGTGATGTGGAAAAAATGTTAAACTCGCGACAGGTCACGTGACCGACAGATTCGTCAGATTGAAAATTTGTAAGACGGACACGTGACCTGATCGAAAAACAACGTTAATATTTAAGTTTTGCCGGCACTCCCGGTGTGCAACCCGCTGTTTATTTTTGATTTTAAATATTATGTACCTACATAATAGTTCCGTCATTTATGAACTAATTTTTAAATAATCTTTTTTATTTGAAAGAGTTTTCAATTAGTCCCGGTTGCAGCCGGTTCTTTTTATTTAAAATACATATATTTATTATGATATAGTTTTTATTGATTGTGTATTAAAAATGTTTGCTCTTCTTTTCCTAAATTTTGCTGTCTAACACTAGATCGCGAGTATGCTTGTGACTTAGCTTAACGACTGACTTCTAGTCTTAACGGAACTAAACGCCTTCTGTAGCACCAATTTCACATACTAGTGAACGGAGAAGTAGTTTTATCAATGTGACATTTGCTAACATCACTGCTTTTTTCATCAGTATTTTTGAAATCATGTTTTAATATTATGATGATACGTGAGTATGATGAGAATCAGATTACCGCCAAAAACGGCCGTTTTTGGCGGTAATCACTAGTTCTCTTAATGACTGATTCTCATAATATTAAAACATGATTCCAAAAATACTTCAGGTTATTTACTAAGGCTTATATGATTTACATTCTTGAATTTCTTTCTGTTTGTTCTGTGCCACGCCGTGTGGTTCCCGGCAGAGTAGAATAGGACCACTCCAAGTCATTCCGTGGATGTCGTAAAAGGCGACTAAGGAAACACAAGCTAAACAAAGCTTATTAACATCAAAGAGACCTCTCCAACCCGTCTGGCCAGCGTGGAGAGTGTGGGCCAAATCCTCTGACTACTCAGGCTAGTTTATGGCTCTGGTAGTACAGAGAGGGTCGTGCTCCTGCAGTGGAGACTAGAAAGACCTGATGATGATGATGATGTTCTGTGCCTAGTGTGGGGCCTTAAGCAAAATAGATATTTAATGTAGAAGCGACTCTTCGCGTTCATTCGGTAAATCACTTCAATATTTGTTGAATAATATTCATTTCAAATGTTTTTTTTACCCGATAAGGCAGACAAGACCCAGGACTCATAGTACAAATACCTATCTCCATACAGGTGTCCTATTTTTGACAGTGTCTACACCCAACACAAGTGACTCTTTGGCATAAATTAGAAAAATCCTCTCTTTTTCATACAATAATTGAAGATATTTTTAACAAAAAACAAAAACCGACTTCTTCCCTATCAAGTTTTTAATAAGCATAAGAAAAAAATAAGTGTAATCCGAACGGCATACCTGTAAACATTTTTTGTTTTTTCTCTATTTTTTCAAAAAGCGCTCCACACATTTCGATAAAAATTTAATGGGACCATCTGTAAAATATTACCTATCGAACAAAAAAAATTTTCTGAAATCGGTTCAGGCGTCTTCGAGAAATCGGGGAACATACATAAAAAAAAACATTACGACGAATTGAGAACCTCCTCCTTTTTTTGAAGTCGGTTAAAAATCATACACTTTTGAGTAATTGCACTTCTAGCTCTTAACATGAGAGAGTTATTCAAAGATTCATGACGACTACAAACAAATGTCTTATGCCTCTTTGCAATATTAGTACAGAATTACTTCTCGCCGTTTCGCCATTTGCACAACGGCTAGTTACACAAGCGCCATCAGTATTTACTTAGGCCAACTCTAAAACACCTTTCGTTAGTTAGCTCAGAGGTTCCCAAACCTTTTTGTCCCATAGACTCAAATTGTATAGTGGCTAGGAATGTCAGAAACATTGTAACCGAAACAATCGGATATAGGAAATGATTGACGCCTCCGCAACCGGTGTAATGTGTCTGTTTGCTACCTTTTGGCACTTTAACCATTAAATCAATCATAATGAAATTTAAATTCACGATGTAAGGAGAACGAGGTAGGACCTGAGTATACCATTCATCTCGAAAAAGTTCTGCTCCTAAGGGGTCTAATGAAGGTGATTGGAGCCACAAGTAAATGAATAGAAAAAATAAATACCTTTCCGTTTCTAGGTTCAAAATTTCATATCCATAATATTCCTTATAAAATCAGAGTTGCAGCCTATAGACCTATACGATATGTCATGAAACCCCTGTTCGGTCCTTATAGGGGTAACTCAGCCCATCAATATGAACAACTATACTGCTGGAAAAGGGAAAAAAAATCAACATTTGCATTCAATTGCCCGGCTGGCTAAACACTTAATAACTTTACTCCAATAAGAAAGTTGTTAATATTACTAAGTTGAGTCGCCTCTATAAGGATCAGACTAGGTTTTTTTAAGACATTGTATACTGCCGTATAATAAATATATTGTTATCGACCCCACACTTTGGGGATCTCTGGTTAAACTGCTAAGAAAACATGGCTGTTCCGGGGTTTCGCACAAGGAAAGCAATATTTAACCTTCCTAATAAGGATTGGCTAAACATTTTAAACGCTCGTAGTGTAAGCTTGTATTTACACGAAAATTTTCAGTGAGAAACATATAGGTAAGATTTTGCTTTCAATATAAAAATGGGCAAATCACACAGATTGAGCTACATCCACTGTAAGATGTGAACTTGTGACGTGGGATACTAAATCAACCATACCACATTTTTAATACCCATGTTAATCTTTGCATTTTGCAGGTTAGCCTGACCAATCATTGATAACATATCCGTATTTAATGACGACAAAAATATTGTAAAGATATTTGTAACTTAGACTAATCTGGTTTTCTAAACTAATATTATGAAGACGAAAGATTAAAACTAACAGTATAAACTAAGATTTTTAACTAAAACTAATTTTAAAATAATAATAACAATGAGTACCTAAAAACTAAACTTAAGTAAAATTACAAAATAAAGATAATCTATAAATAAAAAATATCGAAAGATTTGTATATTAGTGAATTAATTTGTCTTGGTTGATTTTAAAAATTCTTACTCGTATAAACAACCACGTTATCCGCCCGTACGAAAATTTCATTTAATGTAACACAAGGTATCAAAAGTTTTCCTACAAACGCAAGCGCGCCGCGAAAACTATATAACTATTTCATAGCTGTTTGATAAAACCGAAAACCACGCAGACGAACTCGCGGGAAATGGCTAGTTATGAATAAACATTTTAAGACGCGAAACTATTTCTTCAAAACAATATGTTAAAACCTATCTCTGTACAAACATAATAGTCGATACACCTTATCGATTACTGTCACAGTTTAAAATCAATACCTATCGTATTATTGTAAGTATTATAAAAAAGAATAAGTAGCTAAGTACCTTCTCAATTGCAAGCAAATTATAGTAGGTTTTCTTATTATGGATAATGGTGGGTTAGATTTCTTGGAAACCGTCACGTTCCAGTTTTATAGCCTTTAATCTTTGTATAATAGTCTTCACTTGTAAGAAAATATAATTTTTAAATTAGATTCGTAAACAATCAGAAATGAATATAACCGCATAAATAATGCCGTCTTCAATTCTCTCTCTAAACTTCTTTCTTTAACAAATTAAAGAATTTTAGAATTTTGCTAATCAATTAACAGTTTATTCGCACAATTACATCGTTTTTCTTTATGATATTAGTATAGATAAATTATTTGTCCGCGTAAATTATAGCTTATGTCACCCGCACATAAATTAGCTTTCTGTAGAAGAAACAATTCTGAAAGATGGTCCAATAGTTTCGGAGACTATTCAATTCAAACAAATAAACAATTAAATCCTTCCTCTTAATAATATTAGTATAAATTATTTGTTTATTATACTACCATTGATATGGCAACATTTTTATATCCTTGGTTTGACGTGAAGGGTATACGAACAAGTACCCTGCGAATTCATCACATTATTGTTATTTTAGTACAAAATAACTCAGACGATTGCCAAGACAATTTTAATTTAACAGACCATTGTTCACTTGATAAAACTACGAACAATAGCTACGAACTTTTCTTGTCATGGAATTATTTAACTTTGAGTTCATTCACACTTACAAGTATATTGTTGACTTTTATTAAATTCTAGCGACGGGCTTAACTCCAAAAATAAACAGCTGCAAAATTTGTTATTATTGATAATCGGCAGAATTTGATTTATATTAGGCTTTTCCCCGCAAATATTTAAATTTTAGACACACTTTGCAACCAATACTTGTTAAGCAATCATTAATTTACAAGTAAACTATTACCGTGAAATTTAATATATTGAACTGTCTTCGAATAGATCTTTTTTTATTTTTCTAATTAATTCTAACTCAGAATACTACATACGGAGATATACAGTATCACATCTTTAGATCTTTCGGGTAAAAGAATGCAAACTTTTGTTAGACCATCTATAGCAACATGAAAATGGAAAAAGGGATTTTCCAAACTGCTGTAGGAGAAAAAATACCTTAAGTGTGTTCCAGTCTTCTCTTCCCGCGCAGAATGTAGAGAATGGATAAAAAATAATCGTGTTAGTAGCCGATGCAGCTAGAGACCCACCCATCCATAATTTATTTAGTTTTATCGTTAAGTAGGTGGGTACCTACTTCTTCTGGGCATTAAATTATAAAAAAAATGTATGAGGAGCAAAGCGGTTCACAGAATACATCTGCCTACAGAGTTTCAATAGTGTAATCCTAACAGTTTTGGAATAAAGTGGCTGCGGTGGTGGTGCCATGCGGACAGACAGGTAGACATAACATAACAAATCTATAAGGGTTCTGCTTTTTGCCATTCGGCTACAGTACCCTAAAAAAGCAAACATTGCGAACGTAAGTTAGGCACATTTGAAGGGAAAATTTACATGTTTAATTACTTATAACTTTTAAAAAAACTACATTATAGAAAGTGCAAATTATGCTGAAACAGTATGTTTTTAAATAGCATACTTACTACTAGTAATAGGGATTCCATATAAAAAAATCACCGAACGGTTATTTAGGTACAGACACTTAAATTGGAGTCTTTCGCTTATAATGACTTTTGATTTTTATTTACGTTACTAGCACCTATATTTGCTGTTGTACTAATAAAAAAATTAATTTTGTTCCATTCTTTTTTTGAATAGAATAATTTTGCAATGCATCTCTAAGAAGCTTGGTGCATAAATTTCCCAGAGAGCCACGCTAATTGCTAATCCTCAGAGCGCTGCCACGGCAAAGAAGCGCTCGCAAAATACGGCTGACAGCGGAAATACGCTAGAGGGATCACATTTCGTGGAATTCCGTATTATAAAAATGTAGCCAAGTGGGAGGCGGATTTACCCATGAAGGGTTCCGTAGTAGCAAGCATAGCTTAGGGTATCCACTTAACGTACGGATTACCTACAACTTGCCAAAATAGCACTATCAGTTTTCGTCCGCAAAAATTACGTTGTTGGGGCTCCGTAGCCGAATGGCTAAAAACGAAATCCTTATAGTTTCTTTACGTCTGTCTGCCTCTCTGTCCATCTGTCTGTCCGTAAGTCACAATCACTTTATTCCGAAACTATTTGGCTACATTGTTGAAACTTGGTAAGTAGATGTATTGTATATACCGATAAATATTTTTATACAGAATTAAAAGAATAAGGACTATATGGTCTGGTAGCATTCTCCGCAACATGGAACCTGGGTGGCAAAGATGTACGCTAACCGGTCACATAGTAACTTACCCTGATCAATAATGACAATCAAAAATGACAATTTCGACAGTACGGACTGTACTTGATGTTTTCACGTGGACACACTCGTCACCCTGGCCAGCGCTCTCCGGACACGAGGACCTTGGGTGGTAAGGAGGCACGTAACCGATCACATAGTAACTTACCCTGATCCAATATGGCAATTTCCCTACCCAGCACGCTCCGGAACGTAAATCTTTGCGTGGCAAGAAAGTACGCTAACCGATCACATAGTAACTTACCCTGATCAAACATGACAATTTCCCTATCTAGAACCCTCCGGAGCATGAATCCTGGGTAGCAAGGGGGTACGCTTACCGATCACATAGTAACTTACCCTGATCAAACATGACAATTTCGACAGTGGAGTCCAACTTGATATTTTTCACGTGGACACACTCGTCACCCTGGCCAGCGCTCTCCGGACACAAGGACCCTGGGGCCACGTCGGAGCCCTGTGTCAGCAGTGGGGACGCGGGGTACATGAAGCGATGGCCGTCCGTTTGACCCCAGCTCTCTGAAACAAAAAAATCTCTTTTAGTACAATTAAAAACCAAAGTTATTTTTAAAGGGTTTTTGCCAATTTTCTCCGAGGGACAATTTGAAAATTTTAAATGGGTGTTAAACTTTCGAATGTATTAATTGATTTTCCTATACAAATTGAATGAACCATAACACACAGAATACAAGAAAGTGAGGAAGGAAAGATGATGTGCATTTAATTATGTACAATTTTAAGTTAGCTTTTTTCTACTCCACCTCGTCTTAGTACAGCCATAGATAATTATAATTCTATAGTGCGTCGTAGCCCAGTGTCCGCTATTGTCCTTCATATATTTAATTCAGGTTTCTATTTCATTAAAAGTATGCGGGGATAGCGGATAGTCTACATCTATCTTAAAGAACCCTTTTCACGTAAGGTAACTATAATTAACTTAAGTAACTAAGTTGTTGTTGAAAGTTTTAACTCATAGGCTTTCCATGTTAGGTTTCGAGTTACTTCTACACTTCATAAACTAGTTACACGTATACTTTGACTCACGTATATTACGTAAAGGTAATTTTTCTGACCAAGTAAAAGGTCGACAAAAATAATCTATGTAATTTTGAAGACTGCTCACAAAAACTTTTACGGGTAAAATTTAAAGAAGAGTTAAGAAATGCGACTTGAAGACGTAAACAGCTGTACAGATATACCACATACATTTTGCCCAAGATTAAGAGCGTATACTAGCAGTATTTTTAATATGGTTTCCATACAAATGTATTTCTCTATTTTCTCGCTGTAAACTGATTCTAGAGCCACGATTCTTTTTACTTAAAATCTATTACTAAAATAGGTACGTCCCTATGTTTTATTTTTTTCTAAAAACCTGTATAAAAAATATTGTACAAAAACAAGAGAAAATAGAGAAATACATTTGTAAGGAAAACGCACTGCTAGTATACCCTCTTAAGCAGATACCCTTCGCTCGAGCTTCGAGCTCGCTTGGTCAATTATATCACTGTTCTAATCTACACATTTAATATCTAAATATATTGCCATGCTTGTATTGTGTCGGTACACGAGATACGATTATATCATCCATGAATGAGGACCCCGATGGCCTAGTGGATGTAAGCATTATAAGCGCTTCCGCATATTAACCAACTCCGGGCGCAGTCACCACTTGGATGGGTGACCGCAAGTGGCATAAAAATATCTCGACCAACGGCTTCACATGCCTTCCGAAGCACGGAGGAGTGCTGAAAACGTTAGTATGAAAAATTCACTTTACTCGAAATTCTCTATAGAATACGCCAATTACATAGGTAACTTCTGAAGCACGGAGGAGTGCTTCGAAAGGCACGTTAAGCCGTTGGTCCCAGCTGTCATCGTTGATAGCAGTCGTTAAGCTATGTCAGGTGCCTTTAGGCAGCTTGAAAAATCTGACTCCAGCGTTGGCCACTTACACGCACGAAAAGCAAACAAAACATCTATGAAGCAAGGCAACTGCTGCCAACGCACTATAACTAAATTAATATAAATTATCCTCATATATGTAACAAAGACAACCACGCATGACGGCACATTTAAGCGGCGCTGTGTGTGGCTTGTGTAAGCAGCGGTGTTCAAACATTCTTCCCTTAGATTAAAGCAATTCCATAACCACAAACGGTATGGTCAACCAACTTTAATTAATAGGATTAATAACATTACCTAGCGACACTTTAATCAGAGGATTGAACTGTATTTTTCAAGAACACTCGATTTCATGAATTAAGTGATGTGTCTATTTTGATTTAAGAAATGTGTTTGATGTGGCATGTGGTTGATATAAAAGTATAATAATTTTCACTAATGTTATAAAGAGGATTGATTTGATTCTATTTTTATGTTATGAACTCAAAAATTAGATTAAACTCATAAATCACTTAACTGAAAGCTACATTACCATTAGGTAACATAGGCTATTATTTTAGCAGACGAAGAAGTGGGAAACAGGTAAATGGAATATTTACAATGTAAGTCATAAAAAACCGTTCAAAGATCCGTTTTGCACTGAGCAACCCGGTGTCGCACATTACTGAAAGGTTGTCTCTATGCGATGAATATAAAGGCACAAATTGAGCTAGCTCCACAATAAGTTTTAAACTTGTGTCTAAGATACTTACTCACCGATAAAGACAGTCTTAGTCTATGAACGGTAATAGTTAAAACAATTTTGCCCTTCACGACCACGTGTTTACGGTCACAAACATTAATAAAGAGTACTGTAAAGTTAAAATTTAGTTATTTTATTTAGACTAATAACTAGGGTATATATGTTAGAATTATAACGTAATTTACTGTTTTGTTTTGTTTGTTGTTTGTTTTTTAACAAACAAAACAAAACAAATTTATTACTATAATGTTGTCTCTACGCTACAAAGGCAGTGATACAAGATCTACGTGTATGAATAGCGACAGTTCAAACATTGGCTCCCCACCACGTTGTGTATTATGGTACAGAATACATAATAGTATTATGGTAAAAAAACATAGGTATTTATTTATTTATTTATTTTATTTATTAGAGACAACAACAGCCATTCTTAAAACAATATTAACTTTAACTACGAATCTTACATTTCATAGGTATACGACGATATATATATACGTATATGAATGGTACGACTTATGTTAATATTTTCTAGTAGGATATACAAATATTAAAGACATTATATGAATGACGAATTATTCACTTAACTTTCGAAAATAAGAGTTCTGTGCAAGTCAGACTTGCGCACGAAGGGTTCTGTACCATTATCTAAACAACATAAGACCATTGAGCAAAAGGGCAAAAACCATGTTTGTTGTATGGGAGGCCACTTTAAATGTTTATTTTAGTTTAGACTAGCTGTTACGGTACCCGCGGCTTCGCCCGCGTAATATATAGCCTATGTCCTTTTCAGTACCTTAACCTATGTATATGCAAAATTTCATGATGATCGGTCCAGTAGATACGGCGTGAAAGCGTAACAAACAAACAAACAAACGAACAAACTCACTTTCGCATTTATAATATTACTCGTAGTTAGGATTAGGATAGGATTAGGATTTAATATTATTAAAGTAAAAATACTACTAAATATTCTGTGAATATTTCAAGTGTATTTCTGTTACCATTCTTGATATTAATAACTACGTAAATATGTAGGAATAATAACGTAATATATTACTATAACTAGGAGTATAATGTTGTCTCTACCCGACCATGTGTATTATGGTAACAAACATTAAATTAATCGAAGATATGACTGATATTTTGTAAAACGATACTCAAATGTTAATAACTACGTATATAAGCAACAAATTTAAAGTTATATATAACTATAATTTTGTCTCTACGCAACAAAGGCAGTGATACAAGATCTACGTGTATTATGGTCACAAACATTAAATTATTCGAAGATACGACTGATATTTTGTAGAAGGATACACAAATATAAATAACTACGTATATAAGTAACAATATTAACGTTATATATTACTATAATTTTGTCTCTACGCAACAAAGGCAGTGATACAAGATCTTCGTGTATTATGGTCACAAACATTAAATTATTCGAAGATACGACTGATATTTTGTAGAAGGATACACAAATATTAATAACTACGTATATAAGTAACAATATTAACGTTATATATTACTATAATTTTGTCTCTACGCAACAAAGGCAGTGATACAAGATCCATGTGTATGAACAGCGACAGTTCAAACATTTGCTCCACCCGACTACGTGTATTATTGTCACAAACATTAATTAGTAATGGGATTACTACGGCTCGAAACTTAGGGTAGGTGACGTAATTGATTTCCTTCAAAGATTTTCATGTCACTAGTTGGATAATTATAATACGAATTATTTAACTTGGTTCGCTTGATTCTCTGCTAAATCAGTTTGTCGATGCGTCTTTATTTTTGTGAGCCGTTGATTCATTTTAAAAATGCTGTTGTATATATTTCACGTTAATTTGATTTCGATTTTAGATCATTATATTGTGCCTAAAAGCCAAAAAAGATTTAGATTTATTAAATATGTATATAATTTGAGGATAACATTATTTCTTAAAATAGTTGTCATACTATGATGCGTTAGAATTAATACAGACGAATTTAGAGCCAATGGTGTTTACAAATAATATCAACTGCTTTAAAAATCGGAAAGTAAGCAGGTATCTGATAACGTATGTACCGATTGACTCCACGTGGTCATAAGCGATAATCTTATATTATATAATTAAAACAAATGTGACACATATATTAAGTTTAAAAACGGGTCACTCACGAGCTATAATAAAGGCCCGGGATACTTTGCGGTCACGCACACGCATTCCATAGTCGCCTCCAAAAATAGACTTCTGATGAGTCCGAACCTATCCTAGTGATCCGTTTTTAATCACAACATAATCTAATATCCGTCAGTAGGGTTCCTAGAATTAAGTGTTGGCTTGTACAGGATTTTGGGAAATCAAAGTTAGGCAAGTTGAAAGTCCTCGAGTTCCGTTAAAAACTGGGGGTGGAAATTTTGATACTTCACTGAATATTTGATAATTTCTATGTAACGAAATGATAAAATTTCTGTAATTTTTTGGAACATTTATATGGCTATCCATTTTTAAATCGTTAAAAGGAAGCTTATTGAGACAGATCTCGTAACTGTATACAAAATTTGTATACATAGGATAGGTATTTTTGCTGCAAACCAGCTGTTTATTAAAGTACCTACCTATTTGTTGCTATAATAATCAGTGTCACACTGATAACAACAGTACAACAACAACAATAACAAAGGAGTTTGTGGTGGGAAGTCAAGGGGTGAAGTTGGGATCTGCCTTAGACGAATTTTCAAATTGATTTTAGTGGACTTTATAATATGAAATTGGTGTAGTTTGGTGTTATAAATACTCGTGCTCAGTGGCGGCTCCCCCTTGAGTGCACTCGTGCGCCGCACTACCAGTTTAAGCTTAAATATATACTAAAAAATAACATTGATATTAAGAATAAATAAGCAGTTTTACGTAAAAATAAATTTATTTTTGTGTCAAATGAGAATCAGTCATGTGTTTAACAAAATAAGTACTATTTTCGCTTGACAAAATAATGTGCCGTGCGCCCGCTTCTAGTGCACGCAGCGCGCCTATACAGCTACTATGGAAAAGGCGACGAAACACCTGGCGCGTGAGACGGAAGATTAGTATGGAAGGTTAGCGAAATCCCGTGCGCCGCACGGGGCCCGACGTGGGACGAACGCCGACGTTCGGAAATGTTCGGATTAGGTATTTTTCGTATAAATTGTCTTACGTTTGTATTTGTGCGTGTTTTACTTTCGCTGTTTTTGTTTTATTTCAATTATTGATCTTATTAAATTACCTACCTAAATAAAAAATGCTTTATCTAAATAAGAGAATTACTTGTTTCTGCGCTTAGAAATTATCTATATTGTTTAGGCATGTTTTATGATGAGCACCACCAGGTCTTTGAGTCACGAGCCGCCACTGCTCGTGCTCATGAACAATTTGTGAAATAGTTAAAGTAGACTGTTATTATGGACTCGTATAGACTTGTCATCAGAAGCTCCCACGTGGCATCAAAGAACATACGACATCTTTGATGCTACTTAGTTATAACTTTACCGTACAACACCGATACGTAGTATCTCAATTTACTGGGCATTGGAAAAATCACTTTAATCTCGGTGGAAGCCATATTATAAAATACCTAGAAGAAGAAGAAGAACACTAACAAAGTGAGTAACTGCTAAGTATAAGCAATATAAGAGACGGATCTTGAAACATTTTATATAAAACTGTTTCTATCTTTCTGTAACAGCCCTTTTTTGCGACTACTCTAACATTGGCTCCTCTGCATGTTTCAACAACTGAATATTCTAGATTGAACATTCCAGAAATAAATTTTATGTAGGTATCTGTTATGAAGTAAAGTATCTTTGAGTTAGTATTTTACGACAGTCTAGTTATTTAGTCTATACTCCTACAAATAGTAAAGACTGCTGGTTCCAATCCTGCTTGCGTCGAATCTTTTCCCCATGTTTTATTTCTTAATTTTAAAAAAAGTATAAAATAGTGTGTATCAAACCAAATCTGTGTTATTTTCCCCATTTTTATAGAAAATAATGAAATCAACTCGTGCGCCACATACTAGACGTCATGCAGCCGGTCGATGTATTATAAAAAAAAATGTTAAAAAAAGAAAGTGCTACATTATGTTCAGCTGTGATAAAATTATATTACGTACATTACTCTCGACCATAAACGTAACACTCTAGAATTTCATAAGGCTGTAAATGATGTAATAAAGACAATGGAATCCTATATCACAAGCTATAGGAGTGAAACGGGAGGCGTAACACAAACAAATTGTGTCTATTCGCCCCCCGGATCGCAATATGTATTTCATGTGAAGTTTTTATGAATTAAGTTGGTGTCTGCGATTTTACTTGTGTTACGGGTTACACAAATGCCCAAAGAAAGGAGTGTAATGAGTTTGAAGCCCCCGTGGCTCAGTGGCAGTGTAATCGAAGCATTATACCGGTTACATTCTCAGCTGTGGTGCATCAGAACCTGGAGTTACGTAATTATTATAACATTCATTCACCAATAAAAATTAAAGTTTTTTATTTAAATATTCATTGTCATAATTTAGTTTTTTTCAGGGTTCCATACCTGAATGGCAAAAGATCGAACTCTTGTAGATTTGTGTGTGTTTGATAATATACTTTTCTATGCGGCTCACAGTACACACTCTTAACATCTCTAATTAATTATTAAGTTTGTTTGCGTTGATTTATTCAGTTTTATTAAATATATTCAATTTTTATTTGCACAATGTTGTGCAAATGTTTGCAGGTTATTCTTTCGGAATTATCGCTGGACGTTTCTAACCATTATAATGAAAAGTGGTTGCCAGTCAACAAAATTATATTATAAATTCTATGCATTTTGAGTGACTCTACATTTTTAACATCCGTTACATTACTTTCTCAACAGTGTATAGAGAACAATGAGACCACAGAAATAAGATTAACCTTATCAAGTAACTCATGTAATGGAAAGTGAGCGATGGTCTCGATGTCGGCTTTAACCATTTATTACGGTTATGGCAGTGATTGTGCCAATGCATTTAAAGCCATTAAGGCCGCTATAAAGATCCTTCATATTAGTATGATTGAAACGTACGTATTATTGTACAGATAGCGTTAAATTAAACCTTTAAGTTTCGGAATAAAGTAGTTGTGATACGGACAGAGGGGCATGAGAAATGTATAAGATATATGAGTGCTTTGGGGGAAGCGTAACCGTCGTGTCGCCCCGCGTAGCTTTATATGCATTCTAAACAAACAAAAATGTACCCTCTTTAAAATATTAGTTTATATAAAAGCAACTTTCTGAAAATGTCTACAAAATACTTTTACTTAACTCGAAGTCTGCTACAACTAATAATAAATGAGACAAGTAATATCAAAAGCAAGTTCTGTCTACTAAAATATGCACAGTCACTTACTTTGAATAAACTTATTGTTCGTCAAAGCATTAAGTTATTACACTTGACTAGCAAATACATAAATTATTCATTGATGTTTAAAAGTTCATGATTATCGTTCATAAGAGAACCAATAAATTCATGTTTTCTTATTCAATATTTTTTACTAAACAAAGAGCGTTATAATTTTATATTTCCAAACTCCCTGGTTGCGCCCGGATACGTAATTATACATATAGCTTCCTCTTGAATCACTCAATCTACTTATAAAAAAATGCATCAAAATCCGTTGCGTAGGTTTAGACGAAGCATACATAGAGACAGATAGACACTGGGAAGCAACTTTGTTTTATACTTGCCAGTGTGTTGTTTTTTAAATGTTAACATTGGTCAACAGACGAGCTTAAAGAGTTACGTCATATCTTATACTAAGTTTTGAACTAATATAGCACATAGAAACTAAAAAACACTTCAGGAGGAAAGATAAGATGAAAAAAGTCAATATAAACAACGCTGCTGGGTAGCAGGCACAGGTATTATAAAGTATTTTTCTTGCGACTTTGTTGTGGAATTTATAGCCTATGTGGTTTTAAAATGTTGTATATATAACATTGAAAAGATTCCTCAAAATTCATACAGGAGTTTTAGTGTAAAAGATTAAGAAAGCGTAGCGTAGATTTCCAAGCATCCATTAATATATCTATACATATTCACAAACTTTTCCATTATTTTTTATGTTTATTTAAGATAGGAATATAGACTATTGTGAGCATATTATTGACTTTATTTAGTATGGTTAACACCATTATTATTTTAGAGTCCCAACAGAACTTTCTTACAATAATTGTAGCTTTTTTTATTTATGTACTAGCTGTTACCCGCGGCTTCGCCCGCGTGAATTATAGCCTATGTCCTTCTCAGTACTCTAACCTATGTGTATGCAAAATTTCATGATGATCGGTTAAGTAGATACTCGTAGGGCGTGAAAGCGTAACAAAGACACAAACAAACAAACTCACTTTCGCATTTACTCGTATAATATTGTATTAGGATTTTATTCTGATTCTAGTGTTTACGGCAAAAGCAAATAAGTTCATCATCTATGAAAATTTTAACTGTATAGTAATCACGGTTTATGAGGAGAGGTATTTGAGGAGCCCGATGGTCCAGTGGGTGTGAGCTCTATGAGCGCTTACGTTTAAGGAACCCCTGGTGCAGTCCCTACTTGGATGGGTGACCGCAAGTGGCATAAAAATATCTCAAGCTCCTCCGTGCTTCGGAAGGCACGTTAAGCCGTTGGTAGCGGCTGTCATCATTGATGTCAGTCGTTTAGCTATGTCAGATGCCTTAAGGCAGCTTGAAATATCGCTGACACCAGTGTTGGCTATTTACACATACGAATAACCAAACAAACAACGGTTTATGTATGATGGTGACACACGGACATTGAAATCTCGTAAATAGGATCCCGTTTTTACGCTTTGGACATGGAACCCTAAAAACCTTGATATTGAAATATGGATTTCAATTCTCAATTAATATTTGGCATATTCGTTTCCTAGCTAAGTCTCTGTGTATTTTATTCTGGTCATTTTCAACATCGCGTTCCACAAACATAGATATTTTTCCACATCAGCACTTAAATTTTGATTTAACTCATTTTCGTCAAGAACGTAGGTTCCTAAAATACAACAAACACGTGTGCAGCGTACGGCGGCGGACGGTAAACTGACGCGAATTTCTCATAGTGTGTGGGGGGGCCTAGTACAAAATGTATGGAAAACACACCTTCCGCAATTTCTATCAGAAAAAATTCTGACGTCCGGCTGAAGTGCCATCCGGCGGGCATCAGAAACGGACGACACGTTAGAATTTTTCTAACAGTGTGCGGGAGCTAATACAAAATGTATGCACGGAGTGCCTTCCGGCGAGCGTCAGAATTTTTCTAACAGAAATTTCTGATAATATGCGGCCGCTCCTTACCTGCGCTATTGAAATCAAAAGTAGCCTATGTCCTTCCTCAGGCTATAGCCTCTCTGTGTGGCAAATTTCGTTTTAATCTGTTCAGCCGTTTTAGTTTTGGCCACCCATCCTAATTAGAACCATGGTTAGAAATGCTTAACCTGCGTTATCGTAATTAAAAGTAGCTCACCTCCTTTCTTAGGCTATAGCCTATCTGTGTGCCAAATTTCGTTTTAATCGGTTCAGCCGTTTTAGTTTTGGCCATCCATCCTAATTAGAACCATGGTTAGAGTTGCTTAACCTGCATTATCGTAACTAAAAGTAGCCTACGTCCTTTCTTAGGCTATAGCCTCTCTGTGTGCCAAATTTCGTTTTAATCTGTTCAGCCGTTTTAGTTTTGGCCACCCATCCTAATTAGAACCATGGTTAGAGTTGCTTAACCTGCATTATCGTAATTAAAAGTAGCCCACGTCCTTTCTTAGGCTATAGCCTATCTGTGTGCCAAATTTCGTTTTTATCTGTTCAGCCGTTTTAGTTTTGGCCACCCATCCTAATTAGAACCATGGTTAGAGTTGCTTAACCTACGTTATCGAAATCAAAAGTAGCCTATGTCCTTTCTCGGGCTATAGCCTATCTGTGTGCCAAATTTCGTTTTAATCGGTTCAGCCGTTTTAGTTTTGGCCATCCATCCTAATTAGAACCATAGTTAGAGTTGCTTAACTTGCGTTATCGTAATTAAAAGTAGCCCACGTCCTTTCTTAGGCTATAGCCTCTCTGTGTGCCAAATTTCGTTTTAATTTGTTCAGCCGTTTTAGTTTTGGCCACCCATCCTAATTAGAACCATGGTTAGAGTTGCTTTACCTGCGTTATCGTAATCAAAAGTAGCTTACGTCCTTTCTTAGACTATAGCTTATCTGTGTGCCAAATTTCGTTTTTATCTGTTCAGCCGTTTTAGTTATGGCCACCCATCCTAATTAGAACCATGGTTAGAGTTGCTTAACTTGCGTTATCGTAATTAAAAGTAGCTCACCTCCTTTCTTAGGCTATAGCCTATCTGTGTGCCCAATTTCGTTTTTATCTGTTTAGCCGTTTTAGTTTTGGCCACACATCCTTATTAGAACCATGGTTAGAGTTGCTTTACCTACGTTATCGAAATCAAAAGTAGCCTATGTCCTTTCCCGGGCTATAGCCTATCTGTGTGCCAAATTTCGTTTTAATCGGTTCAGCCGTTTTAGTTTTGGCCATCCATCCTAATTAGAACCATGGTTAGAGTTGCTTAACCTGCATTATCGTAACTAAAAGTAGCCTACGTCCTTTCTTAGGCTATAGCCTCTCTGTGTGCCAAATTTCGTTTTAATCTGTTCAGCCGTTTTAGTTTTGGCCACCCATCCTAATTAGAACCATGGTTAGAGTTGCTTAACCTGCATTATCGTAATTAAAAGTAGCCCACGTCCTTTCTTAGGCTATAGCCTCTCTGTGTGCCAAATTTCGTTTTAATTTGTTCAGCCGTTTTAGTTTTGGCCACCCATCCTAATTAGAACCATGGTTAGAGTTGCTTAACCTGCGTTATCGTAATTAAAAGTAGCCCACGTCCTTTCTTAGACTATAGCCTATCTGTGTGCCAAATTTCGTTTTTATCTGTTCAGCCGTTTTAGTTTTGGCCACCCATCCTAATTAGAACCATGGTTAGAGTTGCTTAACCTGCGTTATCGTAATTAAAAGTAGCTCACCTCCTTTCTTAGGCTATAGCCTATCTGTGTGCCCAATTTCGTTTTTATCTGTTTAGCCGTTTTAGTTTTGGCCACCCATCCTTATTAGAACCATGGTTAGAGTTGCTTTACCTACGTTATCGAAATCAAAAGTAGCCAGTGCCCTTTCTCGGGCTATAGCCTATCTGTGTGCCAAATTTCGTTTTAATCGGTTCAGCCATTTTAGTTTTGGCCACCCATCCTAATTAGAACCATGGTTAGAGTTGCTTAACCTGCGTTATCGTAACTAAAAGTAGCCTACGTCCTTTCTTAGGCTATAGCCTCTCTGTGTGCCAAATTTCGTTTTAATCGGTTCAGCCGTTTTAGTTTTGGCCACCCATCCTAATTAGAACCATGGTTAGAGTTGCTTAACTTGCGTTATCGTAATTAAAAGTAGCCCACGTCCTTTCTTAGGCTATAGCCTCTCTGTGTGGCAAATTTCGTTTTTATCTGTTCAGCCGTTTTAGTTTTGGCCACCCATCCTAATTAGAACCATGGTTAGAGTTGCTTAACCTGCATTATCGTAACTAAAAGTAGCCTACGTCCTTTCTTAGGCTATAGCCTCTCTGTGTGCCAAATTTCGTTTTAATCTGTTACCATGGTAAGAGTTACTTAACCTGCATTATCGTAACTAAAAGTAGCCTACGTCCTTTCTTAGGCTATAGCCTCTCTGTGTGGCAAATTTCGTTTTTATCTGTTCAGCCGTTTTAGTTTTGGCCACCGATCCTAATTAGAACCATGGTTAGAGTTGCTTAACCTGCATTATCGTAATTAAAAGTAGCCCACGTCTTTTCTTAGACTATAGCCTATCTGTGTGCCAAATTTCGTTTTTATCTGTTTAGCCGTTTTAGTTTTGGCTACCCATCCTTATTAGAACCATGGTTAGAGTTGCTTAACCTACGTTATCGAAATCAAAAGTAGCCAGTGCCCTTTCTCGGGCTATAGCCTATCTGCGTGCCAAATTTCGTTTTAATCGGTTCAGCCGTTTTAGTTTTGGCCACCCATCCTAATTAGAACCATGGTTAGAGTTGCTTAACCTGCGTTATCGTAATTAAAAGTAGCCCACGTCCTTTCTTAGGCTAAAGCCTATCTGTGTGCCAAATTTCGTTTTTATTTGTTCAGCCGTTTTAGTTTTGGCCACCCATCCTAATTAGAACCACGGTTAGAGCTGCTTAACCTACGTTATCGAAATCAAAAGTAGCCTATGTCCTTTCTCGGGCTATAGCCTATCTGTGTGCCAAATTTCGTTTTAATCGGTTCAGCCGTTTTAGCGTGAAAGCGAGACAGACAGACAGACAGACAGACAGACAGACAGACAGAGTTACTTTCGCATTTATAATATTAGTATGGAAGTATGGATTCAACATCATCCTTACAGGTTTACCAATTCAAAAGAGTACGTGATGATTTGACTTTTGCCTACATCAAAAAAGGTATTAAGTAAATAAAATACACAAAATTACAAATTTAATTACATATCTAAACATTAAAAACACATAATTCCGTTCATTCATTGCCAATATTTATCTATTCCTTCCACTGTAACACAGTTCAAACAATTTATTACTTTGTAGCACTGACAATATCATATAACCTCTACCTCCTCAAATAATGGAATATGAAAGTGATAGTGAAGGTTCGAAAGTTACCTTCACAAAAATATTTTAAGAGCCAAAAAATTGTAAGCACCGATCGACGAACTTGCGTAGGGGTGCTACACGTTAGAAATAATGGAAAAGCATACAAACAAGAAACACAATAAATTTAAAAAATATTATTCTTTAAGATTATATGCGACCTCTTTCTTTTCTGTGAAAGGATGAGGTTCTTAATTCTTACGTATTTTTCTTTCATTTTTTAACACATCACTCCTTCATTTATAAAGGTATTGGATGTAATTATTGAATGAAAATACTTTTAAGTTGTGAAAAATGTGTTCAGTCGTTTGAATAAGTGACCACCACTGCCCATTTTATTTGTTTTTTATGCCATAGGACGGCAAACGAGCAAGCGGGTCACCTGATGGTAAGTGATCACCGCTGCCCATGGACAACTGCAACTCTAAGGGTGTTTGTTACATGAGTGCTGCCGGCCTTTATTTTTCATGGGGGATGGGCCTCGTCTAACGTCGAACGTCGATTTTCTGTGAGAGTGTGGTACTTCCCCGGACGAGCCGGCACATTCATGCTACTAGCAAGTAGCGTGGCTCTACCACAACTAAAACTAGTTTTATGCCTACAACATTTTCCAACACTATGTTGCTCAATGGTGATCATTTGCGGTCGGCGGTCGCAACCCTGCGTCCGCGCAATCTTGCTCCGCCTGCGGTAGAACACGTTATTATGGGTGATTGCTTTCTTTACGCACCGTGACATTTAGTTTAAAAGCTCCCGTTGAATGCTTTCGTATTATAAGCTATAGCTTTCACATGGTTTCAATCAGATTTCGATTATCGAGAAGCTTACGATTTTCGATGTATTCTTACATGGTTGGGTACTAAGTCTCCTTTTGTCACGTACCTACCAAAACCATTGAAGTTGTTAATATAACATAAATATTTTAATAAGTATGTATGACGGATCTGTATAATATGTCAATTAGTCTGAAAACAATGCTTTGGTCCTTAATTCTTTAAAATCAAAGTTCATTGTTCTAGGATCAAGGAATCAGGTTGAAAAAATATTGGCCAAGGACCTTGTGATACAGATGGCAAAGAATTTGGGAATAGTGTTGGATGATGCGCTGCGTTTTTAAAAACATATTTTGGACTTGGTCAGTCAGGAATTGTTTTTATCGGCTAAAGATACTGTACAAAAATCAGAAACTTCATTAGTGAAAAAGCGCTAATAACTTATATTATCAAAACTTAATTAGGGCGACATAGTATTCGGTCCGAGGTTGCTTTTTTGCACACAATGAACCTATACGGATTATTCATTTAATTATAATATATGATGACTAAAAATTAATTAAGTTTTAACTAAAAAGTAAAAATAAATCTAAAAAAGAAAATAAATACTCAATAATATATTTAAAAATCATACAGTCTAATTGAATGGCAATGCTGATACACTGAGCCAGGTAGCTTCCAGCCCTTTGGTCACGGGATACCTTTCAGCCCTTAAACTTTAATTTAACGGCTAATTTAAAACGCTTATGCCCTTTGGTTCGAAGTTGCTAAAAAGGACGCAGCGGATAATACAACGTGTAGTACAGAATGCAACATCATTAACCAAATGACATTAAATTGATTGCATAGTCAAAACAGGTCCTCCCATCGCTACAGCAATGCCAATCATGTATCGTCGATCAAACATGAAAATTATGACGAAAGGTGACCCACTAACTCTTACGAGTTGGTAATCGTTATATAATGGCGGAGACGTTGGAATATACCGTGACCGGTGGCTAACTAGATGGGCTTAAATATTCAAACTCAACATTGTGATACCTCACTGACACACTTTTTATGGAAATGGATCCAATTCTTTGAGAACGAAATAATGAACGAAATAAAATTACGCTTTCTACTAATACACTTGAGTACCTATATGAATCTTCTTGTTTTGAAAAGTAAGGTTTTTGTAAATAATAACAACTTCCGAGGAGGTGCTCAATATTTCGAATGTTTTTTTATGTATGTTACCCTTACGAATTCTTGGTAATCGTTATATAATGGCGGAGACGTTAGAACATGCCGTGACCGATGGCTTACTAGATGCACTTAAATATTTAAAACTCAACATTGTGATGCCTCACTGACACACTTTTTATGGAAATGGACGGAAACCGTTCTTTGAGAACGAAATAATGAACGAACTAAATTACGCTTTCTTCTCATACTTGATATACCTATATTTGTTTTAAAAAGTAAAGTTTTTGTGAAACTTCTGAGGAGGTATCTACTCAATTCGTCGGAATCTTTTTTTATGTATGTACCCCAATTACTCGAAATCGCCTGGACCAATTTGGTAATTGTTTTTTTTTTTATTTTGGACGGTTATATACTTTCTTTTTAACATAAAACTTCATCTAAACCGACTCGGTAGTTTGATTAAAGGTTACAGTTTTATCGGATACAGTCATCACACAAAAGAAATAGTTGATACTCACTTACAAATCTGGCGATGTCTTCTTACATTATATTAGATTTTATTTGATAAAGCTACTCGTAACTCTATGACTTAACAAGGTTATAGCTAAAAATAAACATGCTGTTTACTGGGGACATAAAAAAGAGATTAAAGACATAAAATATGAAGTAAACTTCAACGTATGTAGCACACAAGCATGAAGTAAGTCTATGAAGTAATTTGATCCAATCTGTGGCGTTATGTAACAAAAATATAGGTTACCATGTGTTATTATGTTCACGTTCAATGTTCGAAACACGTTCGTTAACACCTTGATATTCCTAAATTATATAATAATTCAGTAATACTGTGCGATAATTCGACTTAAATTAATTCTATTACCCGTGTATTATATGGAATATTTAAATGTACGTTACCATAAAATGCATGGATTAGGACTAAAATACGCGATTCTTTACCAACCTTTTCCTTAGTAATTAGGTTTTCCGATTTTCACCCTCAAACCCGCCGTACTACATAAAATTAGCGATAAATTCCATCGACATTGATATAGCCCTCAATCTAACCATGAAAAAACTTCTACTTATATACCTACTTCACTCTTAAAGGAGCGAACTATTTAGAAATAAGTAGCACTAATATTGAATCCCATATAACAAGTGAAATTTACGTTGATAAGATAATTGAAATAAGCTTGTTCCAAATAACTGTGATACTTGAATGAGTCTTTGTGTATAACAATCTGTTTTTCCTTAAATCCTCCGTTCTACATAAAATGGGCGATAAAATCCATCGACATCGATATAGCCGTCGATTGAACTATGTAAAACTTCTTTATTTAACTACTTCACTCTTGTTATGACAGCAAATTATTTAAAGATAAATCGCACTTATATTGAATTATATTGAATTGTGATACTGAGTGAGTCTTTGTTTATAACATAATCCGTTTTCCACCCTCAAACCCGTCGTACTACATAAAATGAGCGATAAATTCCATCGACATCGATATAGCCTTCGATTTTACCATGTAAAACTTATATACATGGCGAAATTTTGATCGTTTTGGACCCAAAAATGGGTTATTCAGCCCGTCAATACAAACATTTTCTATGGCAACAATGGTGCATACTCAAAAAAATTTACATTTCCATACCAAAATATTCAACAGCCCGATCAATTTTTAATAAAACGTATTTTTTGAGTTTTCAGCATTGGTTCGATGGAAAAAGTTGTTCAAAACGATTAAAATTTCGCCACGTAGGTATAATTTTCACTCTTATAGTAGCCAACTTCCGCTTAGTCACGTAGCAAGCGAAATTTACTTGGATAACATAATTGAAAGAACCTTGTGCCAAACAACTGTGATACTTGAGTGAGTCTTTGTCTATAACATAATAAGCAGGCAGGGCGAGCCTTTGAGTCATTTGCGTCAGTAGGTGAGCACAAATTACGCTGGCTTCCGCTTTTCTTCATGGATACCATGTTGTCATGGATACCTTTTCAAAACAATTTGCTTCAGTATGTGTTTATTATCCTTCAGATAGTAAGCGTGCTTAGGCAGAGTTAAATGGGCTAATAGAAGTAGTTTCTCTCGAAATTTGTTTAAAATGACACTAAGGTATGAGTTCCAACAGAATTTGTATGTTCCTAGTTACACAACTAAGTATACCACTAAGTAAGTTTAAAGGACAAAAGGCTTAATCAATATTCTCTTTTCTGTAATTCTATCGTTGTCCAAATATAATCGAGAATTCGTCTTTTTTTATATACCAAACAGAGCCTTGCATATCCGATATTATAACATAGATTCAACCGATTGCCAGTAAAATTTCGAACAGTAATAAAATAATGAATAACATTAATTTAATGAAACATTTCATATATAGCTACGTAAAGCTCCATCAAACGAAATCAGTTAATGGATTAATTTCCTACAAACACATATGTAAATTAAAAACAAATTACCTTTTTACGTACATAACTTTTCTTTCTGTGCATCTCAAATAATATTTACTTACTTTTATTACCTACGCTCCGTTTATTCAATGCTCAATGTAAATTTGCTTCAATGTGACATATAAGTTAGACAAGAACAAAACAGACGTTCATTTACATTAAGCAATAATATTACATGACTGTCGTCCGCAACTTCACTTGCGTCAATCATCAACATCCTCGGAAACAGTATCAAAAGTTTTTTCAATATATCTGACGGCTTAAAATATTTTTAGGAAAGGTTTATTGCTTGGAAAGAAAATAAAAACGTATATGTCGCATTTGAAAAAAAAAATAAGGATATTTTTCTTTGGCATCTAATACTAATCAGAATACTTAATTACATAATTGGTGGTCGTCCAATATCGCATGGATCGAAAGTAATCCTATTAAGTTTAGGGTCAGTAAAGCTCCGTAATTTATTTATAGACCCTTTATCCCCACGGGAGCTTTTATCTGTGTCATCTGGCGTTGGATTCTTCCTCGTTACTTTGTTATTTTTATGTCTCTTAGTACATATATAAATGTTTACTAGTAAATTGGGCTTCTTTTATATGTACTTAGTAACTTAAGAGCTTAACTTAGTCTATTTTAAGTACTTGATACCTGTGTAGCTTTACTTGTATGTCAACTCGAACGATAACTCCAAGTCTTGTGGTTCTATTTAACATGGCATGATTTTCTTCTTCACTAAGTATTACTAGTTGTGAACTTGTGATTTATTTTGTGACTCAAACTAAATAATTTGAATCTCACGCATAATCTATTATTGGTTTATTATTTTTAGTTAGATTGCTGTGATTCATCCAAATATATTTATTTATATACCTAATACCTGCAGTAAATATCTCCTCCGGTTGTATGAATTTTCAGCAATAATAACACTTTTTAACGAAAAATAAAAAGCGGAAATAAATTGTGAAGCATAATCTATCATGCCCTGTTTTCCTACCCTAAGGGTTATATTAATTTTTCTCTAAATTAAGATGAGACTATTCCATAAAAAAATCAAAAGCGGTCTAGGTACTCTGTGAAAATTTATACGTACCTAGTTAAACATAAAAAAATACGCGTCGACTTGAGAACCACCCCTGTTTCTCTTTGTCGGTGGAAAAGTACTTACCTCAAATCAATAGAAAGTACTCAATTACGTATATTGGGGACTACAATTTAGCTTTTATAATCGCAAAGTAATATTCCTTCTAAAATAACTAATACTAGTTCAGTTAATTTAATGACCGTCATGCTGAAACGTTAAGTTATTTAAAGAGACTGCAGATACTATCTAACAGCACCACAAAGATCCAGCCTACGTGGTCCATCAGGGTGGATTATTTTGTCACCTGTTCTGTTGTCACTATGATGAGCGCTATTTGCCGGCGTCGGCTCATGAATGGCCGAACATTGTACCGCTGACTTTTCCTTTGTGAGAGCCATTCGACGCTTTTTTAGTGTGTGTTACTCTATCATTGCATCTTCCTTCTAGTCACGATCACAGTATTACTGCTTTGAAATTAATGGAGCTGTTATACCATCTAAGTACAATTTGAATAACGTATGCCATTAAATTTTATAATTGGAAAGGATTATTCCTTCTAAAAACTAGTTCAGTTAATTTAATGACGGTCATCTTGAAACGACACGCTAAGTAGGTATCATCTAACAGCACCAAAAAGATCGAGCTTGGAAAAGATGGACCACGTAGGTCCATCAAGGTGGATTATTTTGTCACCTGTTCTGTTTTCGCTATAATGAGCGCTATTTGCCGGCGTCTGCTAATGAATGGCCCAACATTGTAGCGCGGACATTTCCTTTGTGAGAGCCATTCGAATCTATTCAGTGTATGTTACTCTATCATTGCACCTTCCTGGAGCTGTAATATCTAGGTACAATTTGAATAACGTTTGTCGTTAGCAACTAAGTAACTCGTCAAGTCCAAAGCATGTTTTGTTGTTTTTTTTTGTCGGAAAGTACCTATTTACCTAGCTTTTATAACTGGAAAGAACTTATCTTTCTAAAATAATACTACTAAGTTCAGGAAATTTAATGACGGTCATCTTGAAACGATACGCTGAGAGTAAGTTTCATCTTACGGCACCACAAAGATCCAGCTTACGTGGTCCATCAGGGTGGATTATTTTGTCACCTGTTCTGTTGTCACTATGATGAGCGCTATTTGCCGGCGTCTGCTAATGAATGGCATACCAGCATTGTAGCTGACATTTCCTTTGTGAGAGCCATTTGGCGCTATTCAGTGTAGTTACTCTATCATTGGACCTTCCTTACAGTCACGATCACTATATGACAGCTTTGAATTTAATGGAGCTGTAATGGTACAATTTGAATAACGTATGCCATTAGCTTTTTTAGTGGAAAGGATTATTCCATCTAAAAACTAGTTCAGTTAATTTAATGACCATCATCTGAAACGACACGCTAAGTAGGTATCATCTAACAGCACCACAAAGATCCACCTAAGAGGTCCATCAGATGAATCATTTTGTCACCTGTTCTGTTTTCGCTATAATGAGCGCTATTTGCCGGCGTCTGCTAATGAATGGCCCAACATTGTACCGCTGACATTTCCTTTGTGAGAGCCATTCGACGCTTTTTTAGTGTGTGTTACTCTATCATTGGACCTTCCTTACATTCATGATCACTATATGACAGCTATGAATTTAATGGAGCTGTAATGGTACAATTTGAATAACGTATGCCATTAGCTTTTATAAGTGGAAAGGATTATTCCATCTAAAAACTAGTTCAGTTAATTTAATGACCGTCATCTGAAACGACACGCTAAGTAGGTATCATCTAACAGCACCACAAAGATCCAACTAAGAGGTCCATCAGATGAATCATTTTGTCACCTGTTCTGTTTTCGCTATAATGAGCGCTATTTGCCGGCGTCTGCTAATGAATGGCCCAACATTGTAACGCGGACATTTCCTTTGTGAGAGCCATACGACGCTATTCAGTGTAGTTACTCTATCATTGCACCTTCCTTCCAGTCACGATCACTGTATGACTGCTTTGAAATTAATGGAGCTGTAATATCTAGGTAGAAATTGAATAACGTATGCCATTAGCAACTAAGTAAGTAACTGATCATTTCAGCATGTTTTGGAGTTTAATGTTCGAACATAAATTTAGTGTTTGTCCGAAGAACAAGCTACATTATTTGTTTATTTTCATAGAGATTAATGTATAGTATCACATCATTTTCATACACATAATTCCTGGACAAATTTGGTAAGATTCTCTAACAAAATATGCTATGAATGCGCAAAACGTGACATTTGTCTGTACATATATATGCTCTTGTCGGTCAGGTCGTGATAAAAACGATCTTTTTCAGATTAACCTGTGTCTTGTCATCTATAAACGTATCTATTATTAAGTATAGTATCGTTGAGTTGGTATCCTACGACACAAGTTCACGACTTATTGTGGGGCTTGCTCAATTTGTGTGATTTCTCCCTATTGTGATCACTCTATACAATTTTTGTGTGAGTAAAAAAAAGTATTAAGATAATTGCCATGAAAACATGGTAATGTCATTTTGTACCTATTGATCTACCCAATACAAGAAACAAATAAATAAAGTGATGCGCTGATGCCCTTTATCAGTTTGTTTTTCAAGTAGTGTGAGTTGGAGACCTACCTACCGTATCATATGTACCTACCTATACCTAGTATATGGGTAAATATTGTAGAGTTTTTTTTAATGTGCAAATTCCTGCAAAGTGGGTAGTAAAATTATTTCTTAGTCTGCCACCGTCTACCACTATTAGGTATAAGTTAGCTATATAATACTATGGCTAATAAAGCATAGGTAACCTCCATTTCCATATATGTATCACAGTTTTTAATAGTTCAGTTGTTACTTTAAATATGGCCAGTGGGTGTGAGCTCTATGAGCGCTTACGTATGTTAAGCAACCCCTGGTGCAGTCCCTACTAGGATGGGTGACCGCAAGTGGCATAAAAATATCTCGAGCTCCTCCGTGATTCGGAAGGCACGTTAAGCCGTTGGTCCCGGCTGTCATCGTTGATGGCAGTCGTTAAGCTATGTCAGATGCCTAGGCAGCTTGAAAAATCTGACACCAGTGTTTACGAAAAAAAAAAAAAAAAAAAAAAAAACAACAACTTTAAATATTAATAAAACGTTACTATTATTAACTAAAGTTTAAAATGTAATGGTTATGTAGAGTGCCATTCGAAAGTTTTGACTATGCAGGTATGTAGGTTAATTAATTGTTAGTGAGAAATTTTAAAGAAGAATTAGTTTGTGAGAAAGAGCGGATACAATGATGCTGCGTTATCATTTGTACTACCAGTAGTAGTACTTTTCGGTAGTACTTCTGACACGGAGCGCTAATATATTTTAAAGAATCTGCTCCAACGGTGACTTAAAATCGTTATCTTTGTAAATAGCAAACTTCTTCTCATCAAATACTAATAGTTTTCAAAATTTAAAAACATTTACGTCATTCTTATACAAAAATGCTGCTTCTTATGCAAAAATTCATGGCATGGCAATTTCTGGCATGGGAGAAAAAAAAAACAACGTAGAATGTACCACCTGCTTCTCTTCCCGCGCAGATTGTAAAAGCCGATCGAGGGAATGGGCGTCAGGAGTTATGACAATAGGCGATGTGGCTAGCAACTCATCACTATTTTGATTCCGTTCTCACCTACAAACCCATCAACATGCTAAAGTGCTCCTATAGTAACACTAGCGCCACTCAGCAATTAATTCTTTCAATCCTAAATTATATCGAATTTTAAAAATCTAACATGTACATAACTAGTAAATTACTTGTAAGTAGTATTTTTCTATTCATTTTCACTAATACTTGTTTGATAAAATGAGAGAAAAACAGGTTAACGTCAAAAGTGGTCACTTTGGGCGTTAACCGATTTTTCTCTTTAGATATGGTAGGTACTAGTTAAATACTTGTAATAAACAAAAAAATATATAAGTAATGTAGTAGTTTAATTGTTAGATTTTTAAAATTCGATTAATTTCTGGGTAGCGCTAGTGTTACTTTAAGAGCGCCTTAAGGTTTTACAGACCTTGGCTCTTTCTACCCCGCAAGGGAAAAAGACGAGATAGTATGTATGTATGTATACAAAAATGCCCAGAAAATATCTATGGAAATAAAAAAATATCAAGTCCTCAGCATTATTCCGATAGCAAAATACTTAGTTCATATTGATTGACAAACTGAGTCGGCCCCACAGAACTGTATGTATAGGTATAATCAAAATTTGTGGATGTTGAGTGTACTGGTGGTTTTGCACCTAATAGATGGATACCTAGGGTTTTTCATAATAACCTACCCAAATCCTTTAATAAACAACTCCATTGATAAACCTGTGCAAAATTTGGTTTTGAGTAATTAAGTTATGTAAAGAAAAATAAACAGAGCGCTAATGCGTTAATTTCGAAAGTTTGAACAATCAGCAATTATAATAATGACACTTACCGACTCGTTTCGCTGAGATCTGCCTCGTAGAGTAATTAAAAGGCACATAAATTATCTCGTCCACGTCTCCGACCAGCTCTGCGGGCATCCCATCACCTCCGTGGATTTCGTCCAAACACAAAACACTGTCTTTCCCACACCGACCACTTATCACTGTTGTAAACTCACTCACTTGATTGTCAACTTTATCGTCGCCTTTTTGTAACACTTTTGAGTCTTTCCTCTCGTACACTAACTCACCGACACCTTCTAAATCGCTTTGACAAGAACTTTCAGCGACGACCCTAATCTTGTACTCTCTCGGCGTCCTTTTGGCTTCCAAAATAAAGTCCGCACGTTCACCTCGGCCTAATGTAATTGAATTGACGTTTACTGTTTCTATTCTGCGGCCGTCCAACGCAACAAGTTTCAGGATATGCTGGTCTACACTGAATTTCACTGGGCAGCTTCTCGCTCCTCCGCCGTATGCTAATCTAAAACGATATCGTTTTCCATATTCGACTGTGAATTTTGATACGGGAGCATCAGGTGATTCATGCGTATTTCCCTTGCCGTTGATTAATAAGGACTCGGCTTTTGGAATTTTTGACATCATTCCTGCTAAAGGACCCATAGAGTGTCCCCATTCAGATATGAAGATAGTATGTTCTGAGGCATCGACATCGTATAGTTTGCTAAGTGGATCTAAACGAGGAGATTGTCTCACAATAAGTGCTCCTGCGAGGCCGTCAGCGGCATCGGCAGCTGAATGAGCGTGGTACATGTGCGTACCCACTTCTGAGGCTCGGAATTTGTACTGGAACGTTGTGTAAGCCGGCTGTGGACATTGTGTCAACATCGGGGCGCCGTCCATGAACGGAGTTTCTTTTTGGGGCTGTCCGCGCCAGTGGATGGAGAGCGCGTGCGCCGGCGCTCGGTGCACCACGTCTACCACTAGGATGTCGTTGTGGCAGACGTGTAAAGGTGGCGCGGGCAGAGCCCTGTTGGCTGATAGAACACCTCGCTCCCGCCCATCAGCCGATATGCACAACGCCGGACAATCTCCGCCGTACTTTTCCGTACAACTTCCGCAAGATCTAAAATTTAATAACAGATCATGTCATAATCGATAAAAAGAAAGTTATTATAAAACAAGTGATCGTAAGAGAAGTATTTAAAACTTACTTGCTAAGCGTTTTGTACACCTCTATGACTAGTTTCACCCGACATATCATGGGCCAATCGAGCTCGTTGCACTCTCGATCGCAGTTTTCGAAATATTCCTCTGAAAAACGATAATATTAGTAGTATCTAATAGCACAGCGCTATATTTATGTAAAGGTAGAGTTGATGTTTTACGGATACCAACGTAGGCACTAAGAAGAACTTTCAGTGCGTGACCTATATCTGCCTTTTTAAAATAATAACAATTAACAATAAATTCATCCATGCAGGCGTAGGATAAAAGGTAAATCAAAAAATATATCAGCTGCTTCTGTTCCCAAAACCGATCGAAGGAATAGGCGCATATGTCTGGAACCATGTGAATAGGCAAAGCTACTAAGAATATATTACTTTTCCAACTATACGCTCCATTTCTAAGCTCTAGACTATGTCTACCCCGTAGGATTTCAGACTAGATTACGTACGTATTAGTTGTTAATGCAAAACTGAACTAAACTTCAAGTAGATTAAGTAATCATAGACTGCGAGGTATACAACAGTGTAAACATGAAGATGTTCATAAATATTAAACACTTTACTAGGTACCTACTTATTAAATATTTTATAGGTAAATTCTGTAGCATCTGCAAGTGAATATAAAATGATCTAAGTAAGTAAGTAAACAATATTTCGACATTACCTGGCATCGGCGTATAATGAACGATGAGGACCACAGTCGCAAATATTACACACAATACGAATATCCTCTGCAAGGACATGAGCATGTAATTAGGTTTTTTATAATCTTCACTATTCGATTCCACTAATTTCTTTTCCGCCTCCATGTTTTTTTTTTTTAATTTCCACAGTCTAAAAGAAAATTGACTAAGTTTGTATAGATGTTATTACATGTTTACGAACGTGTAACCGGCGGAGGTTGTTTGGACTCGACGGGTTGACAGCACGACCACGCAAGTCGACCATCAAGTGGCGACTGGTCGGCGGTTGCTTAACTGCAAGCGTGCATTTTGGACCTGCAACGCAGGGCGGTTATTCGGAAGTAAATTGGCTCCAACGCTCTCTCCGTGCCTGTGCGCAGTTATGCAACTATTGTGTAACAGATGTATTAAACTACGCCGTGCTATTACGTGACTGCGGCAAAGTGAATTAGGTATACGAATAATTATACTTATTGCGAATCCATAATTGGAGCCCATTTAATCTATTAGACCCACTTAGGAAAGAGCTAATTACTCTTTGCAGGGCCGTTCTAAAGGTAGCAATTGCTCCATAGTCTGGGCGCTACGAATAAGTACAAAATAGGCGCTAGTTTGGGAAGCGGGCGCACGGCGCCGAACCTGGAACGACATACATATCTCCTACGAGGTAGACAGGGTCCCAAGGTCATAAAACCCAAAGGCCACGTTTAGCTTGTTAGTTGGCGTTAAGGTGGAAAGCTAATTCAAAATAGTGATGGTTTGCTAGCCGCATCGCCTGGAATACGTGATTCCTTTGATTTTCGCCCAATCACTGGCTTTTACGGTCTGCGCGAGAAGAAATGCAGCTAGTATATTCTTTGTTTTTCCTTTTCTCCCAAACCTGCATAGAAAGATATAATTACAACTAGTATTTCGGGTGGGGGCGCGGGCTGCGAGCAGCCCGCGAGGTGTCGGTGCAGCTGTTGAGGAGGGTCATGTACCTTGTGCAGTCGAAGGTGGGTGAGGTAGCTTGTGGTGCTTGAAAAAGGGTCAAAAACCGAATGGCCGCAACAGTATTAGATATTCAGTTGAAATTCCATAAAATCTAAGGGGGGTGAGGGGGGGGGGGGTGAAAAATGTCAAGAACCTAATGGCTCGGCCTTCGGCCTCGCCACTCAGCGAGCCCTCCGGGCTCGCGGCAGCTCGGCCTGCGGCCTCGCTGCTAGTTACTTGGGGGAGGGGGGTTGTGGGGGGGAGAGGGGGGTTAATTGGACGGGGGAGGTATTCCGAAGTGCTCGGGCTTCGCCCTCGCCACGCAGCTCGGCCTCCGGCCTCGCTAGCGCTCGCCCTGCGGGCTCGCGTAGAATGACCCGAATTGGCCTTGTATGGCGGCCATCTTGAATTTTGAAAAAATTAAAAAAAAAACATCGACTTTTAAAATTGCTTACAACCCCCTACATTTTGGAAAAAAAATCATCCCCCTAGGTCTTACCGTTTATGCAGGCAGTAGGGGTCTACCATCAGGTTTCTTCAATCTTCAAGATGTCAGATTTTTCTGGTACTCACTGGAGCACCCACTATACGACACCGTCAATCATTTTCCTCCACCATAGCGGGAACAGGTCAAACAACCATGTCAATGAGTGAGTCAGTGAGTCAGTGATAATGTAGCTTTATATATTATAATAACTAGTATTTCGGGTGGGGGCGCGGGCTGCAAGCAGCCCGCGAGGTGTCGGTGCAGCTGTTGAGGAGGGTCATGTACCTTGTGCAGTCGAAGGTGGGTGAGGTAGCTTGTGGTGCTTGAAAAAGGGTCAAAAACCGAATGGCCGCAACAGTATTAGATGTTCAGTTGAAATTTCATAAATTCTAAGGGGGTGAGGGGGGAGGGGATGAAAAATGTCAAGAACCTAATGGCTCGGCCTTCGGCCTCGCCACTCAGCGAGCCCTCCGGGCTCGCCGCAGCTCGGCCTGCGGCCTCGCTGCTAGTTACTTGGGGGAGGGGGTTGTAGGGGGTGAGGGGGGGGGTCACATGACGGGGGAGGTATTCCGAGGGGCTCGGGCTTCGCCCTCGCCACGCAGCTCGGCCTTCGGCCTCGCTGGCGCTCGCCCTGCGGGCTCGCGTAGAATGACCCGAATTGGCCTTGTATGGCGGCCATCTTTAATTTTGAAAAAATTAAAAAAAAAACATCGACTTTTAAAATTGCTTACAACCCCCTACATTTTGGAAAAAAATCATCCCCCTAGGTCTTACCGTTTATGCAGGCAGTAGGGGTCTACCATCAGGTTTCTTCAATCTTCAAGATGTCAGATTTTTCTGGTACTCACTGGAGCAGCCACTATACGACCATATTCCAATCACAACCCTATACAGTCGGGAACAGGTCAAACAACCATGTCAATGAGTCAGTGAGTCAGTGAGTGGTATTGTAGCTTTATATATATACTAGTATTTCGGGTGGGGGCGCGGGCTGCGAGCAGCCCGCGAGGTGTTGGTGCAGCTGTTGAGGAGGGTCATGCACCTTGTGCAGTCGCAGGTGGGTGAGGTAGGTTATGGTGCTTGAAAAAGGTTCAAAAACCGAATGGCCGCAACAGTATTAGATATTCAGTTGAAATTCCATAAAATCTTAGGGGGGTGAGGGGGGGGGGGGATGAAAAATGTCAAGAACCAAATGGCTCGGCCTTCGGCCTCGCCACTCAGCGAGCCCTCCGGGCTCGCGGCAGCTCGGCCTGCGGCCTCACTGCTAGCTACTTGGGGGAGGGGGTTGTGGGGGGGTGAGAGGGGGTTTAAATTTACAGGGGTGGTATTCCGAGGGGCTCGGGCTTCGCCCTCGCCACGCAGCTCGGCCTCCGGCCTCGCTAGCGCTCGCCCTGCGGGCTCGCGTAGAATGACCCGAATTGGCCTTGTATGGCGGCCATCTTGAATTTTGAAAAAATTAAAAAAAAACATCGACATTTGAAATTGCTTACAACCCCCTACATTTTGGAAAAAAAATCATCCCCCTAACCCTCACCGTTTTTGCAGGCAGTAGGGGTCTACCATCAGGTTTCTTCAATCTTCAAGATGTCAGATTTTTCTGGTACTCACTGGAGCACCCACTATACGACCATATTCCAATCACAACCCTATACAGTCGGGAACAGGTCAAACAACCATGTCAATCAGTGAGTCAGTGAGTCAGTGGTATTGTAGCTTTATATATATACTAGATGTTGCTCTGTGCGCGGGCTGCAAGCAGCCCGCGAGGCTCGCGTTTATTTATTTTATTCACAAAAGTCTGTCAGTTAAGAAAAAAGTAAAAAAAGTAAAGCAGTATGAAAAAGGTAAGGGAATGAGTGGGCGGCCATCTTGGATTCCAAAAAGAGGTCCAGTTTCGAGTTCCGCGAGGCCCCAAACCCCCAATACCAAAATTTGAGTCAAATCCGACAAGGTTGAAAAAATTAAAAAAAAAAATTTCGCCGCCATCTTGCATCAAAAAATGGTGTCCAGTTTCGAGTTGAGCGACCCCAGGGACCCCCAAATATCAATTTTGAGCAAGATCGGGTGAAGTCGAGAATCGGCGGCCATCTTGGGGGGGGCGGGTGCTGGCCTCAGGGGCTGAACTACTCCAGGGGTAAGGGATCGACACAATGGCTCGGCCTGCGGCCTCGCCACTCGGCGAGCCCTCCGGGCTCGTGGGCCCAAGTGATCGGCAGTTCGGCCTGCGGCCTCACTGCCGACCACGTGGGGGGGAAGGGGGGGGGGGGGGGGTCATCCAAAAGGCTCGGGCTGCGCCCTCGCCACGCAGCTCGGCCTTCGGCCTCGCTTTCGCTCGCCCTGCGGGCTCGCGATAGTGACTTGGGAAAAAGGGGGGGGGCTAGGGGGGGAGGGGGGGTCCAATTCCAACTGGCTCGGCCTGCGGCCTCGCCACGCAGCTCGCCCTCCGGGCTCGCTGGCTTCCAAGTCTTCGGCCTTCGGCCTCAGACTTGAAAGTAGACACCCGGGGGCCCGATTTGTATGGCGGCCATTTTGTTTTTTTTGAAAATTAAAAAAAAAATACAGTCGCGAGAATTTGATCATGACCCCCTTCAATATTGTCTATGGGGGCAAAGCTCCAACTGTCATAGTTTTCGCGGGCAGTACCCCCCCTCCATCAGGATTCTTCGATCCTCGACTTTTCGGATTTTTCCCAAATTAAGACAAAAATTCCACATCCAGTCCACCATGCGTCAAAACCCCCACCAGTCGCGAAGTGGGAGAACAACTATGTCAATCAGTCAGTCAGTGAGTGGTAAGTGTAGCTTTATATATATGTAGATACTAGATGTTGCTCTGTGCGCGGGCTGCAAGCAGCCCGCGAGGCTCGCGTTAGTAGTAAAAACCAATAAAGTCAGTCAGTTGAAGGAAAAGGTGGAAAAAGTTAGGCAGTATGAAAAGGGTGGGAGAATGAGTGGGCGGCCATCTTGGATTCCAAAAAGAGGTCCAGTTTCGAGTTTCGCGAGGCCCCAAACCCCCAATTCCAAAATTTGAGTCAAATCCAACAAGGTTGAAAAAATTAAAAAAAAAAATTTCGCCGCCATCTTGGATCAAAAAATGGTGTCCAGTTTCGAGTTGAGCGATCCCAGGGACCCCCAGATATCAATTTTGAGCAAGATCGGGTGAAGTCGAGAATTGGCGGCCATCTTGGGGGGGGCGGGTGCTGGCCTCAGGGGCTGAACTACTCCAGGGGTAAGGGAACGACACAATGGCTCGGCCTGCGGCCTCGCCACTCGGCGAGCCCTCCGGGCTCGCGGGCCCAAGTGATCGGCAGTTCGGCCTGCGGCCTCACTGCCGAACACGTGGGTGAGGGGGGGAGGGAAAGGGGGGGGGGGGGGGTCATCCAAAAGGCTCGGGCTGCGCCCTCGCCACGCAGCTCGGCCTCCGGCCTCGCTTCCGCTCGCCCTACGGGCTCGCGATAGTGACTTGAGAAAAAGGGGGGGGCTAAGGGGGGAGGGGGGGGTGTCCAATTCCGACTGGCTCGGCCTGCGGCCTCGCCACGCAGCTCGCCCTCCGGGCTCGCTGGCTTCCAAGTCTTCGGCCTTCGGCCTCAGACTTGAAAGTAGACACCCGGGGGCCCGATTTGTATGGCGGCCATTTTGTTTTTTTTGAAAATTAAAAAAAAAATACCGTCGCGAGAATTCGATCATGACCCCCTCCAATATTGTCTATGGGGGCAAAGCCGTAACTATCATAGCTTCCCCGGGCAGTACCCCCCTTCCATCAGGATTCTCCGATCCTCGACTTTTCGGATTTTTCCCAAATTGAGACAAAAATTCCACATCCAGTCCACCATGCGTCACAACCCCCACCAGTCGCGAAGTGGGAGAACAACTATGTCAATCAGTCAGTCAGTGAGTCAGTGGTAAGTGTAGCTTTATATATATGTAGAACTAGATGTTGCTCTGTGCGCGGGCTGCAAGCAGCCCGCGAGGCTCGCGTTAGTAGTAAAAACCAATAAAGTCAGTCAGTTGAAGGAAAAGGTGGAAAAAGTTAGGCAGTATGAAAAGGGTGGGAGAATGAGTGGGCGGCCATCTTGGATTCCAAAAAGAGGTCCAGTTTCGAGTTTCGCGAAGCCCCAAACCCCCAATTCCAAAATTTGAGTCAAATCCAACAAGGTTGAAAAAATTAAAAAAAAAAATTTCGCCGCCATCTTGGATCAAAAAATGGTGTCCAGTTTCGAGTTGAGCGATCCCAGGGACCCCCAGATATCAATTTTGAGCAAGATCGGGTGAAGTCGAGAATTGGCGGCCATCTTGGGGGGGGCGGGTGCTGGCCTCAGGGGCTGAACTACTCCAGGGGTAAGGGAACGACACAATGGCTCGGCCTGCGGCCTCGCCACTCGGCGAGCCCTCCGGGCTCGCGGGCCCAAGTGATCGGCAGTTCGGCCTGCGGCCTCACTGCCGAACACGTGGGTGAGGGGGGGAGGGAAAGGGGGGGGGGGGTCATCCAAAAGGCTCGGGCTGCGCCCTCGCCACGCAGCTCGGCCTCCGGCCTCGCTTCCGCTCGCCCTACGGGCTCGCGATAGTGACTTGAGAAAAAGGGGGGGGCTAAGGGGGGAGGGGGGGGTGTCCAATTCCGACTGGCTCGGCCTGCGGCCTCGCCACGCAGCTCGCCCTCCGGGCTCGCTGGCTTCCAAGTCTTCGGCCTTCGGCCTCAGACTTGAAAGTAGACACCCGGGGGCCCGATTTGTATGGCGGCCATTTTGTTTTTTTTGAAAATTAAAAAAAAAATACCGTCGCGAGAATTCGATCATGACCCCCTCCAATATTGTCTATGGGGGCAAAGCCGTAACTATCATAGCTTCCCCGGGCAGTACCCCCCTTCCATCAGGATTCTCCGATCCTCGACTTTTCGGATTTTTCCCAAATTGAGACAAAAATTCCACATCCAGTCCACCATGCGTCACAACCCCCACCAGTCGCGAAGTGGGAGAACAACTATGTCAATCAGTCAGTCAGTGAGTCAGTGGTAAGTGTAGCTTTATATATATGTAGAACTAGTTTTTCGGGTGGGGGCGCGGGCTGCGAGCAGCCCGCGAGGTGCCGGTGCAGCTGTTGAGGAGGGTCATGTACCTTGTGCAGTCGAAGGTGGGTGAGGTAGCTTGTGGTGCTTGAAAAAGGGTCAAAAACCGAATGGCCGCAACCGTATTAGATGTTCAGTTGAAATTCCATAAAATCTTAGGGGGGTGAGGGGGGGGGGGATGAAAAATGCCAAGAACCTAATGGCTCGGCCTTCGGCCTCGCCACTCAGCGAGCCCTCCGGGCTCGCGGCAGCTCGGCCTGCGGCCTCGCTGCTAGTTACTTGGGGGAGGGGGTTGTAGGGGGGTGAGGGGGGGGGTCACATGACGGGGGAGGTGTTCCGAGGGGCTCGGGCTTCGCCCTCGCTACGCAGCTCGGCCTCCGGCCTCGCTAGCGCTCGCCCTGCGGGCTCGCATAGAATGACCGGAATTGGCCTTGTACGGCGGCCATCTTGAATTTTGAAAAAATTAAAAAAAAAACATCGACATTTGAAATTGCTTACAACCCCCTACATTTTGAAAAAAAAATCATCCCCCTAGGTCTTACCGTTTATGCAGGCAGTAGGGGTCTACCATCAGGTTTCTTCAATCTTGAACATGTCAGATTTTTCTGGTACTCACTGGAGCAGCCACTATATGACACCGTCAATTGTTTTCCTCCACCATGTCGGGAACAGGTCAAACAACCATGTCAATGAGTGAGTCAGTCAGTCAGTGGTATTGTAGCTTTATATATATATACTAGTATTTCGGGTGGGGGCGCGGGCTGCGAGCAGCCCGCGAGGTGTTGGTGCAGCTGTTGAGGAGGGTCATGTACCTTGTGCAGTCGAAGGTGGGTGAGGTAGCTTGTGGTGCTTGAAAAAGGGTCAAAAACCGAATGGCCGCAACAGTATCAGATATTCAGTTGAAATTCCATAAAATCTTAGGGGAGTGAGGGGGGGGGGGATGAAAAATGTCAAGAACCTAATGGCTCGGCCTTCGGCCTCGCCACTCAGCGAGCCCTGCGGGCTCGCGGCAGCTCGGCCTGCGGCCTCGCTGCTAGTTACTTGGGTGAGGGGGGGGTTAAAGAGGGGTGAGGGGGGGGGGGGTCACATGACGGGGGAGTTATTCCGAGGGAGATGTTGCTCTGTGCGCGGGCTGCAAGCAGCCCGCGAGGCTCGCGTTATGTCTTAAAAAACGATAAATTTAGTCAGTTGAAGGAAAAGGTAAAAAAAGTTGAGCAGTATGAAAAGGGTGGGAGAATGAGTGGGCGGCCATCTTGGATTCCAAAAAGAGGTCCAGTTTCGAGTTTCGCGAGGCCCAAAACCCCCAATTCCAAAATTTGAGTCAAATCCGACAAGGTTGAAAAAATTAAAAAAAAAAAATTCGCCGCCATCTTGGATCAAAAAATGGTTCCCAGTTTCGAGTTGAGCGGCCCCAGGGACCGCCAGATATCAATTTTGAGCAAGATCGGGTGAAGTCGAGAATTGGCGGCCATCTTGGGGGGGGGCGGGTGCTGGCCTCAGGGGCTGAACTACTCCAGGGGTAAGGGATCGACACAATGGCTCGGCCTGCGGCCTCGCCACTCGGCGAGCCCTCCGGGCTCGCGGGCCCAAGTGATCGGCAGTTCGGCCTGCGGCCTCACTGCCGACCACGTGGGGGGGGGAAGGGGGGGTCATCCAAAAGGCTCGGGCTGCGCCCTCGCCACGCAGCTCGGCCTCCGGCCTCGCATTCGCTCGCCCTGCGGGCTCGTGATAGTGACTTGGGAAAAAGGGGGGGGGCTAAGGGGGGAGGGGGGGTCCAATTCCGACTGGCTCGGCCTGCGGCCTCGCCACGCAGCTCGCCCTCCGGGCTCGCTGGCTTCCAAGTCTTCGGCCTTCGGCCTCAGACTTGAAAGTAGACACCCGGGGGCCTGATTTGTATGGCGGCCATCTTGTTTTTTTTGAAAATTAAAAAAAAAATACCGTCGCGAGAATTCGATCATGACCCCCTCCAATATTGTCTATGGGGGCAAAGCCGTAACTATAATAGCTTCCCCGGGCAGTACCCCCCTTCCATCAGGATTCTTCGATCCTCGACTTTTCGGATTTTTCCTAAATTTAGACAAAAATTCCACATCCAGTCCACCATGCGTCACAACCCCCACCAGTCGCGAAGTGGGAGAACAACTATGTCAATCAGTCAGTCAGTGAGTGGTAAGTGTAGCTTTATATATATGTAGAACTAGTATTTCGGGTGGGGGCGCGGGCTGCGAGCAGCCCGCGAGGTGTTGGTGCAGCTGTTGAGGAGGGTCATGTACCTTGTGCAGTCGAAGGTGGGTGAGGTAGCTTGTGGTGCTTGAAAAGGGTCAAAAACCGAATGGCCGCAACAGTATTAGATATTCAGTTGAAATTCCATAAAATCTTAGGGGGGTGAGGGGGGGGGGTGATGAAAAATGTCAAGAACCTAATGGCTCGGCCTTCGGCCTCGCCACTCAGCGAGCCCTCCGGGCTCGCGGCAGCTCGGCCTGCGGCCTCGCTGCTAGTTACTTGGGGGAGGGGGTGTAGGGGGGTGAGGGGGGGGGGCACATGACGGGGGAGGTGTTCCGAGGGGCTCGGGCTCCGCCCTCGCCACGCAGCTCGGCCTCCGGCCTCGCTAGCGCTCGCCCTGCGGGCTCGCGTAGAATGACCCGAATTGGCCTTGTATGGCGGCCATCTTGAATTTTGAAAAAATTAAAAAAAAAACATCGACTTTTAAAATTGCTTACAACCCCCTACATTTTGAAAAAAAAATCATCCCCCTAGGTCTTACCGTTTATGCAGGCAGTAGGGGTCTACCATCAGGTTTCTTCAATCTTGAAGATGTCAGATTTTTCTGGTACTCACTGGAGCAGCCACTATACGACACCGTCAATTGTTTTCCTCCACCATATCGGGAACAGGTCAAACAACCATGTCAATGAGTGAGTCAGTGAGTCAGTGGTAGTGTAGCTTTATATATTATAATAACTAGTTTTTCGGGTGGGGGCGCGGGCTGCGAGCAGCCCGCGAGGTGTTGGTGCAGCTGTTGAGGAGGGTCATGTACCTTTTTCAGTCGAAGGTGGGTGAGGTAGCTTGTGGTGGTTGAAAAAGGGTCAAAAACCGAATGGCCGCAACAGTATTAGATAATCAGTTGAAATTCCATAAAATCTAAGGGGGGTGGGGGGGGGGGGTGGGATGAAAAATGTCAAGAACCTAATGGCTCGGCCTTCGGCCTCGCCACTCAGCGAGCCCTCCGGGCTCGCGGCAGCTCGGCCTGCGGCCTCGCTGCTAGTTACTTAAGGGAGGGGGTTGTAGGGGGTGAGGGGGGGGGGGGTCACATGACGGGGGAGGTATCCCGAGGGGCTCGGGCTTCGCCCTCGCCACGAAGCTCGGCCTCCGGCCTCGCTAGCGCTCGCCCTGCGGGCTCGCGTAGATTGACCGGAATTGGCCTTGTATGGCGGCCATCTTGAATTTTGAAAAAATTAAAAAAAAAACATCGACATTTGAAATTGCTTACAACCCCCTACATTTTGGAAAAAAAATCATCCCCCTAGGTCTTACCGTTTTTGCAGGCAGTAGGGGTCTACCGTCAGGTTTCTTCAATCTTGAACATGTCAGATTTTTCTGGTACTCACTGGAGCACCCACTATACGACACCGTCAATCGTTTTCCTCCACCATATCGGGAACAGGTCAAACAACCATGTCAATGAGTGAGTCAGTGAGTGGTAATGTAGCTTTATATATTATAACTAGTATTTCGCTCTGTGCGCGGGCTGCAAGCAGCTCGCGAGGCGTTGGTGCAGCTGTTGAGGGTAGTTAAAGCATTCAGTTGAGCAAAAGGGTAAAAAAACTTGTTCAGTATGGAATAAGTGAGGAAAGGAGTGGGCGGCCATCTCGGATTCCAGAAAGACATCCAGTTTCGAGTTCCGCGAGGCCCTAAACCCCCAATTCCAAAATTTGAGTCAAATCCGACAAGGTTGAAAAAATTAAAAAAAAAAAATTCGCCGCCATCTTGGATTCAAAAATGGAGTGCAGTTTCGAGTTCCACGGCGTCTGAAACCCCTAGATATCAATTTTGAGCCAAATCGCATGCAGTTGAGAATTGGGGGCAATTTAGGGGGTAAAGGGGGTGGGGGGTGATCGACACAATGGCTCGGCCTTCGGCCTCGCCACTCAGCGAGCCCTCCGGGCTCGCGGCAGCTCGGCCTGCGGCCTCGCTGCTACTTACTTGGGGGAGGGGGTTGTAGGGGGCTGAAGGGGGGGGGGTCACATGACGGGGAGGTATTCCGAGGGGCTCGGGCTTCGCCCTCGCCACGCAGCTCGGCCTCCGGCCTCGCTAGCGCTCGCCCTGCGGGCTCGCGTAGAATGACCCGAATTGGCCTTGTATGGCGGCCATCTTGAATTTTGAAAAAATTAAAAAAAAAACATCGACTTTTAAAATTGCTTACAACCCCCTACATTTTGGAAAAAAAATCATCCCCTTAACCCTCACCGTTTATGCAGGCAGTAGGGGTCTACCATCAGGTTTCTTCAATCTTCAAGATGTCAGATTTTTCTGGTACTCACTGGAGCAGCCACTATACGACCCCGTCAATCATTTTACTCCACCATATCGGGAACAGGTCAAACAACCATGTCAATGAGTCAGTGAGTCAGTGAGTGGTAATGTAGCTTTATATATTATAATAACTAGTATTTCGGGTGGGGGCGCGGGCTGCGAGCAGCCCGCGAGGTGTCGGTGCAGCTGTTGAGAAGGGTCATAAAACTATTCAGTTGAGCAATGGGTGAATAAACTCGTTCAGTACGAAAAAGGTAAGGAAAGGAGTGGGCGGCCATCTTGGATTCCAAAATGACATCCAGTTTCGAGTACCGCGAGGCTCCTAACCCCCAATTCCAAAATTTGAGTCAAATCTGACAAGGTTGAAAAAATTAAAAAAAAAAATTCGCCGCCATCTTGGATCCAAAAATGGAGTTCATTTTCGAGTTCCACGGTGTCTGAAACCCCTAGATATCAATTTTGAGCCAAATCGCATGCAGTTGAGAATTGGGGGCAATTTAGGGGTTAAAGGGGGTAGGGGGATGATTGACACAATGGCTCGGCCTTCGGCCTCGCCACTCAGCGAGCCCTTCGGGCTCGCGGCAGCTCGGCCTGCGGCCTCGCTGCTAGTTACTTGGGGGAGGGGGTTGTAGGGGGTGAGGGGGGGAGGTCACATGACGGGGGAGGTACTCCGAGGGGCTCGGGCTTCGCCCTCGCCACGCAGCTCGGCCTTCGGCCTCGCTAGCGCTCGCCCTGCGGGCTCGCGTAGAATGACCCGATTTGGCCTTGTATGGCGGCCATCTTGAATTTTGAAAAAATTAAAAAAAAAACATCGACATTTGAAATTGCTTACAACCCCCTACATTTTGGAAAAAAAATCATCCCCCTAGGTCCTACCGTTTATGCAGGCAGTAGGGGTCTACCATCAGGTTTCTTCAATCTTCAAGATGTCAGATTTTTCTGGTACTCACTGGAGCAGCCACTATACGACACCGTCAATCGTTTTCCTCCACCATATCGCGAACAGGTCAAACAACCATGTCAATGAGTCAGTCAGTCAGTGGTAATGTAGCTTTATATATTATAACTAGTATTTCGGGTGGGGGCGCGGGCTGCGAGCAGCCCGCGAGGTGTTGGTTCAGCTGTTGAGGAGGGTCATGTACCTTGTGCAGTCGAAGGAGAGTGAGGTAGCTTGTGGTGCTTGAAAAAGGGTCAAAAACCGAATGGCCGCAACAGTATTAGATATTCAGTTGAAATTCCATAAAATCTAAGGGGGGTGAGGGGGGGGGGGGATGAAAAATGTCAAGAACCAAATGGCTCGGCCTTCGGCCTCGCCACTCAGCGAGCCCTCCGGGCTCGCGGCAGCTCGGCCTGCGGCCTCGCTGCTAGTTACTTGGGGGAGGGGGGTTGGGGGGGGGGAGAGGGGGGTTAATTGGACGGGGGAGGTATTCCGAGGTGCTCGGGCTTCGCCCTCGCCACGCAGCTCGGCCTCCGGCCTCGCTAGCGCTCGCCCTACGGGCTCGCGTAGAATGACCCGAATTGGCCTTGTGTGGCGGCCATCTTGAATTTTGAAAAAATTAAAAAAAAAACATCGACATTTGAAATTGCTTACAACCCCCTACATTTTGGAAAAAAAATCATCCCCCTAACCCTCACCGTTTTTGCAGGCAGTAGAGGTCTACCGTCAGGTTTCTTCAATCTTGAACATGTCAGATTTTTCTGGTACTCACTAGAGCACCCACTATACGACTATATTCCAATCACAACCCTATACAGTCGGGAACAGGTCAAACAACCATGTCAATCAGTCAGTGAGTGAGTGAGTGGTATTGTAGCTTTATATATATATAATATAACTAGTATTTCGGGTGGGGGCGCGGGCTGCGAGCAGCCCGCGAGGTGTCGGTGCAGCTGTTGAGGAGGGTCATAAAACTATTCAGTTGAGCAATGGGTGAAGAAACTCGTTCAGTACGAAATAGGTAAGGAAAGGAGTGGGCGGCCATCTTGGATTCCAAAATGACATCCAGTTTCGAGTTCCGCGAGGCCCCAAACCCCCAATTCCAAAGTTTGAGACAAATCCGACAAGGTTGAAAAAATTAAAAAAAAAATTTCGCCGCCATCTTGGATCCCAAAATGGAGTGCAGTTTCGAGTTCCACGGCGTCTAAAACCCCTACATATCAATTTTGAGCCAAATCGCATGCAGTTGAGAATTGGGGGCAATTTAGGGGGTAAAGGGGGTGGGGGGGTGATTGACACAATGGCTCGGCCTTCGGCCTCGCCACTCAGCGAGCCCTCCGGGCTCGCGGCAGCTCGGCCTGCGGCCTCGCTGCTAGTTACTTGGGGGAGGGGGTTGTGGGGGGGGGGGGGGTTATTTTACGGGGAAGGTATTCCGAGGGGCTCGGGCTTCGCCCTCGCCACGCAGCTCGGCCTCCGGCCTCGCTAGCGCTCGCCCTACGGGCTCGCGTAGAATGACCCGAATTGGCCTTGTATGGCGGCCATCTTGGATTTTGAAAAAATTAAAAAAAGCACATTGACATTTGAAATTGCTTACAACCCCCTACATTTTGGAAAAAAAATCATCCCCCTAACCCTCACCGTTTTTGCAGGCAGTAGGGGTCTACCGTCAGGTTTCTTCAATCTTGAACATGTCAGATTTTTCTGGTACCCAATCACAACCCTATACAGTCGGGAACAGGTCAAACAACCATGTCAATGAGTCAGTGAGTCAGTCAGTGGTAATGTAGCTTTATATATTACTAATATAATACTAATATAATATATAATAATAATATATAATATAATAATATCTAAGAATAATATATCATTTATTTCGGATAGGATCCATTAAGTGTTAGATAAACAAAATTCTTATACATAACTGTTCACGTGAACACGTGAACATGTGACCTTCAGGGCATTCACCCAAAAATATGCAAGCACGAAGAACGCAACGCAAACTGATTTTGACGCAGACAAATATTGTATTATATACACACACTTGTAAATATTTTTTGTATAAAAAGTTATGTTTACTTTAATAAATTCTCTTTGGCTGCCTACGCTTGGACATCATACTGCTGGTTTTATTTCCTCTCACTGTGGCCAAGACACCTTTAGCCAGTGACGGTCTTGTGAGTCTGCTTGACCGACAGTGAGAAAATCCACCTAATACCTTGAATCCTTCCCACCTTCCGTCTGTTGCTATAGGTCGCAAGTAACAGACATCCTGCATCTATTTATTTATGTATTTATTTATAGTGTATGGTTAGGGCTAGGCTGTGTAGGTAGGTAGGGCGATAGGGTTGATCGTAGGTTACAGTCTCTCTCTCTCCATACTTCATGTACAGGTGACTAGCTATTACAGCACAAAACAGGACTTCACAGTTACACTTTAATTACACTCGACACAAACTACACAGGAACACTATTTTATAGCTAGTTATCTGTACATTGTGGTCCTTCGAGCAAAAAATAATCAATTTATTATCTTATTCGCGGCCCACCTTACCCCATAGACAAAGATTGACAGTACTGACAGACGTCTCAAGAATAACAGACTGGTGTAACTAAACAAGCATCAGTTTTGTTATACTGAGATATACAAAGTGTCTCATTCAAGCCTATAGACATCTCTCCTCGGTAGCGGATCGGTGACTGGTCTTCACCAACCGGAGATCACCAGTTCATTGAGAAGTCGCATAATACCGAGCGTGGGAGGTAGGTGCGGTGAGCACTGACAAATAGGTTGTTAGGGTTAGGGTAGGGACGCTCAAGACACAGGAAGAAAGAAGAAAGAAGAAAATGGACGTTACAGAGATCAACGAGCTTATTAAAAGCCAAGAACAAGACGGCATCGAATTAAAAAGGATATGGGAAAACATCAAGAAGGATTCATCGACTAGAAAAACTCTTAAATATATACAAGACAAAAGTGCGACACTAGACAGTATATACCAACGTGCATTGCGTAACCATCAAAAATTAGAAAACCAGAAGATAATATCAACTCATGCATATATCACCCTCGATTTCTTCGCAAACAACATACAAAGTATCTATACAGCGGCCAGAGAGCATCTAAAAATGCATGAAAACAGACTGTTGGCGGAGAGTCAAAGTAGCAGCAAAAGCGATGACAAAAACGACCCAAGTTCTCGTAAGCTATTCATACAAAAATACAGGTTGAATCAGCTTAAGAAAAAAATTTCTACAGCAGAATTAGCTATTACCGAAAATAAACCGGAGTGGCATCTGCAGACCGTAATTAGAAGCTTGGAAAAACAGTTCCAAGAAATCGACGAAAATCATATCGACTTGTTAATGGACCAAACTAACATCAACGACGAATATTTTAGTGAAGACTTTTATACGGACGCACAGGGAAGTTATGACGAAATTATAGAAAAATTACAAAGAAAAATCAATGACAAAGACCAACAAACAACCAAGTATTCATCGACTAAGTTACCCAGAATAACTATACCTATTTTTACGGGAAGTTATGAGTCATGGAACTCATTTTATGACTTATTTAAAAAGATAATTGACGAAGACTCTACTATTTCAATAACAGAAAAAATGCAGTATCTAAAGACTCACGTGCGCGGTGACGCGGAAAAGCTGATTAAGCATTTGACAGTAAACGAGACTAATTATAAGGCTGCGCTCACATTATTAATTAATCGTTATAAAGACGAAAGACTTATTGCTCAGACATTTATCGACAAATTATTAGACATTCCAAAACAAGAGTTTCCCAATGCGACAGCGTTACGAAATATGCATGACACTATCAACGAAAGCTTAGAGGCGCTCAAAAACCAAAATATCGACATATCGACTTGGGGCCCGTTTTTAGTGCGATTGATAAGCCGAAAATGGGATTCTGAAACCAATATTAAATATGAAGACCAGCTAGACGAGCCAAATAAGTTAGAAGACTTTCAAAAAATGATGAAGTTTTTAGAAAAACGATTCAAGAGTTTAGAGTGCAGTAAGACTACAAAACCTACTAAATCATTGACATATTTCCCATTAACAAATAAAAAAATTGAATTTTCAACACCCAAACAAGACAAAAAAGGAATGTGTTGGTTTTGCTCAAATGAACATAATATTCATTATTGCCAAGCCTTTAGAAAATTAGACGTCAATGACCGAATTAAAAAAGTCCAAGAAAAGCAAATGTGCAATATTTGCCTAATGCATGATTGCAAAATTGAATGTGTCAGTCAGAAGTACAAAAAATGCGAAATATGTAATAAAGCACATTCCACACTGTTGCACCGCAGCTATAACGAATATTTAAAAGGTAAAGAACGTAACAAATTTAATAAAAACCAAACTAAGAACTATTCAAACTCGGAGCCTTCAAAAAATGAGACTCCTAAAGTTCAGCAAAAAGACAACCTTATTTATAAAAGTACGTCTCATGTAACAACACACGCCAGACAAGGTCAAAAAACCGTCCTTCTAGCCACGGCCTTAGTACAAACTGCAGCGATTGACGGCACGCCACAGCTGTTACGAGTATTGTGTGACCAAGGGTCAGAGGCCTCATTGTGTACAGAGGAAGTAGCACAGCTGTTAGGCCATCCAAAACAAAAAATTAGGGCAGAAATAAAAGGTATTGCAGATAAAGAAGCAAAAACTTCCAATTATATGATTGACGTGACACTCAAGCCTCGATTTTCGAGCACATTCCAATTACAAACATCACTAATCATTTTACCTAAACTTACTGGTGATTTGCCAAAACAAAACTTACAACAGTTAGAAGATAATCTGTTAGAAAATAAGATAATTGCTGACCCTACATACTATAAAAAAGGTCCTATCGACATAATTTTGGGAGCGGAAGATTATAGTAAGATGATGTTACAAGGATTTAAAAAACTGCAGGACGGAATAATTGCGCAGAATACAGAGTTAGGATGGATTCTGTCCGGATTTTGCTCGACAGAAAATTGTAATGGATTAAAGATTATCAGTTTGATTACACGCACTGACGAAATACAACTGTCAAAATTTTGGGAACTCGAAGAGATACCGGAAAAACATTACTTAACGAACGAAGACAAAATATGTGAAGACTACTATCAAAAAACGACTCAAAGAAACGAAGACGGAACCTATACAGTTAGACTACCCTTTAAAGACTCTTCCCTGGAATACGGGAATACGCGCCAAAAAGCGGTCGCCAGACTCATTCAGCTTGAACGAAAGTTGGAGAAAAATATTGACTTAAGACAAAAATATAACGACTTCATGAAAGAATATTCGGATCTGAAACATATGAGAAAAATAAATAAAATTGACTATTTTAATGGAAAATATTATATACCGCACCAAGCTGTAATAAGAGACGACGCAATAACAACAAAGGTACGCGCTGTGTTCGACGCCAGTAGTAAATCGAGCCCGAATGTGAGCCTTAACGACAACCTACATAAAGGTCCTAGACTTCAAGAGAATCTGTCGGCTATTTTACTCAGGTGGCGCAAACACAAAATTGTTTTTATGGCAGATATAGAAAAAATGTATCGTTTTATAAAAATACATGAAGACGACCTCCCATACCAAAGAATCTTATGGAGATTCTCTCCCAAGCAACCCATCGAGGAGTACGAGCTAACCACCGTAACTTACGGCACTACGGCGGCGCCTTATTTAGCTATAAAAACACTTCAACAATTGGCAATGGATGAGCGAGAAAAATACCCTATAGCTAGTAAGGTAGCCCTTCAAGACTTTTTCGTTGATGATATTTTATCAGGAGAACGGGATATTAAGCGAGCAAAACAATTACAAACACAATTAATAAGCATGCTAAGGGATGGAGGCTTCAACCTTCGAAAATGGTCCTCTAATAGCTCAGAATTATTAGACAAAATGCCGAAACAAATTACAGACGATGACATGCTCAAATTACCATTCGACGAAACAAGGAAATCGCTAGGGGTACTGTGGTCACCAGTCGATGATACCTTCAGTTTCAAAATAAATATGACAACTACTGAAAAACCAACAAAAAGATTCATATTGTCAGAAATTTCAAAAATTTTTGATCCTCTCGGCTGGCTACAACCAATCACAGTCACCATGAAACTCCTTATGCAAGAACTATGGACAAGTCATGTAAAATGGAATGAAGTCGTACCAGAACATATCAAAAATAAGTGGGAAGAAATTCAGGCTCAAATAAAAAGTATCGAAAAAATTATAATTCCCCGATGGTTTCATTACACTGAACTGAGTATCGAATTGCACGGATTCGGTGACGCATCGGAGGTCGCGTACGGTGCAGTTGTTTATAGTCGAGTAAAGGTTAATGACTCATATAAAGTGACGTTATTACAGGCGAAATCGAAAGTGGCGCCTAGAAAGAATAAAACGACTTTGCCCAGGCTCGAATTATGCGCAGCACTCTTATTGACACAATTAATTGACAAAATTATTAAATCTATAGACTGTAAAATCGCCGCTATATATTGTTGGACTGACTCCATGATCACTTTAGGATGGATCAGGGGCGAAGCAAACAGATGGCAAACGTTCGTAGCCAATAGGGTGTCCGAAATACAAAAAACTCTACCAGAAGCAAACTGGAATCATGTAGAATCCAATGACAACCCGGCTGACGTCATATCAAGGGGTTTATTACCTAATAAGTTAGAAAAACATGAGTTATGGTGGAACGGACCAAAATGGCTACAAACGGACAAATTAAAGTTGACTAGAATAATGCTAGTAACTAACGAAGAAGAAAAATGTTGTGTCCATTTCACTACACTTGAAACAAAAAATGAAAATGAAGTTTTTAAAAGATTTTCCAGTTTTGAAAGAATGGCGCGAGTTTTGTCATACTGCTTGAGATTTTTAAGAAGACAAAAAACGACTATATTGACCCTTGAAGAAATAGAGTACACTAAGAAACAAATAATATTGCAAGTCCAAAAAGAAGCCTTTTGTGAAGAATACAAGGATTTACAAAAAGGCCAATACGTGAAGAAAGGTAGCAAACTATCTAGTTTGGACCCGTTTATAGACAGCGACGAACTTATAAGGGTTGGCGGCAGGTTGCAACATTCCCAACTGCCGTATAATCAGAAGCATCCTATATTGTTACCTTACGAACATCACGTCACAAACATAATAACACGTGATGCACATTTGAAAACATTTCATGGCGGAAATAGGCTGGTGATAGCATATATACGACAGAAGTATTGGATTTTAAACGGACAAAGAAAAGTAAAAAGTTGCATCAACAAGTGCGTCATATGTACAAGATACAAAGCAGAGACCGCAAGACAAAAAATGGCGCCATTACCTATGTCTCGTGTGACACAATCTTATCCTTATAGTATATCAACCTGTGATTTTGCTGGCCCAATACAGGTTCGAGCCTTGAAAGGCAGAGGACACAAATCCTACAAAGGATACATCGCCGTATTCGTGTGCCTTGCGACAAAAGCCATACACTTAGAGTTGGTAGGAGATTTGTCAACGGAATCGTTTATTGCCGCCCTGAGGAGATTCATGGCCCGTCGAGGTCACGTGTCGCACATATATAGCGACAATGCAACAAACTTTGTAGGGGCAGCAAATTTTTTACATAAAGAGTTATTAGAAATAACACAATCGCCGCAGTTTCAAAATACAGTTACTAATATGGGTACGCAATGGCACTTTAACCCACCAGCCGCCCCACATTTCGCGGGTTTAAATGAAGCCGGGGTGAAGTCAGTGAAACATCATCTCCGCAGAGTTATAGGAGAAAGCACACTAACATACGAAGAATTAACTACGTTTTTACAACAAATAGAGGCATGTTTGAACTCAAGACCGTTATGCATACAAACCGACAATATTAACGACAACATTGTATTGACACCAAGTCACTTCCTCATAGGCCGCGAGGCAGTGGGTGTACCAGACCCAATTTCAAACATAAATACAGATTTGCTCAATAGATGGAGACACATTCAAAAGATGAAAAAGGACTTTTGGCATAGCTGGACAAATGAATACTTGCATCAATTACAACAAAGATATAAGTGGAAAAAACAATACGAAAATTTAAAAGTAGGCACGGTAGTACTTATCAAGGACGATAACGTAAGCCCGTCTAGATGGCCGCTTGCAAAAATCAAAGAAATCCATCCAGGCAGCGATGGAGCCACAAGAGTGGTAACCCTGCAAAGATCACGTGGGGGAGACCAGAAAAGATCTATACATAAGCTGATACCATTACCAGTAAATACAGACTTAGAAACGATTGAAACGGCGACTCCAGAAACGCCTGTCAATTGTAACATAGCAAGAATTCATATCGGCAATTCTAGAAAACGTGCTACAAAACAAACAGCAGGAAAAGTTAGTTATTGGTTTATAATATTAATGACTTTAATAAGTATTGTAAACCCGTCGACAGCCAATTACACTATAAAAAATCTGGAACCTGGAATATATATAGAGCAGTTTGGAAATGCAACTGTAGACAGAGGGACGTTTAGAATTGAGACACATTTTCAAAGACGCAGACTTGAAGAAGACTTAGAATTAGTAAAAAATATATCTTATCAATTCAATTCTATTTGTGACCAAGTAATTGAAACCGAGAAAGAAACACATTGCAACCAATTTTATCAACACCTATTAGAGGAAATACAGAAGTTGGAAAGAACACATGAATATTTGTCAGAAATAAATAATACAAGAAGAAAACGCGGACTGTTTGGACAACTTATGACATCGATATTCGGAGTAAATGACGAAGTATATAGAGATATAGATTCATTACAGAAAAATCAACAAAAATTAATTGATGCTGCTAATCACCAGACCAAGTTTATGATAAACACAATATCAACATTAAATCAAACAGAAGCAAGGATAGAAAATAAGTTAAATAGATTTCAGACTAAATTAAATCAACTGTTAATCTATGTCAGCTACAACAACGTGTGGTATAGAAAAGTAAACAGAAATTACATTCATATACAAGTAATGCAAACTTACCATTTGGCACATAACTACATTACAGAAATTGTGGAACATTACTCAGGATTACTAGAAATATACCTGGCTAGAGCTACGGTGTACAGTATACTCACACCTAAACAAGTCGCTGACATAATTAAAGCTGCAAATAGCAAGTTACCTACGAATTTAAACATAATACAGTCACAACTGATAGATACAAAAATATCCGAAAACGAGACGCATATAAAAGTGTTTGCATATTTCCCAATAGTAGAAAAAGCAAAATATACATTATTACACGTAACACCGATACCCAAGAAACAAGCAGATGGATCCTTTCAAAGTCTAATAAGTCAACGCCCATTTATAGCCATGGATTATAACAATGAACAGTATTTTGAACTTACTAATTCAGAGTTTAAAAGCTGCTTACACAGACTGTCTAATTACATATGTTTCCCTGTGGCGGTGAAAAACATGCAATTAAACCCAAATTGCATTGTTAGGCAACTTACAAAAAATGAAAACACAACTGACTGTCCAATACAAACTTATAATATTACAAATAATATTTTATGGATACAACTGCGAATGACAAATACTTGGCTATACCTGACGAAAACGACAGAAACTGTGTCCGTCATCTGTGATGGACAGAGAGAAGAAGTAGTAATAAATAGTGTAGGAGTTATACAAATATCTGAAAACTGCAACATTAAGACATTGACCACTCAGTTAGCGGCTAAACGAACTACATCCTCTTATGTCTTGGCATCCTTTAGTAAACCATTGTCTTTTAAGTTAGATGAGATTAATCCATTAATTATTCACGATATTTCAAAGGAACAGGTTATAGATAGTTCAAAAGATAATTTTAATAATTTAATATCCAATGAGCGTTCACTACAATCAACCCTAGACAATACCGTTTGGAGTAGCATAACTACCCAAACATACGTAGCTAGTTTTAGTTCATTAATAATATTTTCGTTATTAGTTTTATTAATATACTGTTTCGGTCCACAGATCATCAGACAACTAAGACAGAAAGTAGCTGCCAGACGGATAGCAGCTCCCCGGACGGAGAGCAGCGAAGACCCCACGCCCGCAGCCGCAGCAGCCACGCTCGGTGACAACGCTGTGTACGCTTGTCCCCAGCCCACTACTACTCGGCGAGGCGCTGCCCGAATGCAACCACTTGTGCCGCAACTCTACGAGATGAAGACCTTCTCTTCCTGAGAGGCGCCAGGATGTTCACGTGAACACGTGAACATGTGACCTTCAGGGCATTCACCCAAAAATATGCAAGCACGAAGAACGCAACGCAAACTGATTTTGACGCAGACAAATATTGTATTATATACACACACTTGTAAATATTTTTTGTATAAAAAGTTATGTTTACTTTAATAAATTCTCTTTGGCTGCCTACGCTTGGACATCATACTGCTGGTTTTATTTCCTCTCACTGTGGCCAAGACACCTTTAGCCAGTGACGGTCTTGTGAGTCTGCTTGACCGACAGTGAGAAAATCCACCTAATACCTTGAATCCTTCCCACCTTCCGTCTGTTGCTATAGGTCGCAAGTAACAGACATCCTGCATCTATTTATTTATGTATTTATTTATAGTGTATGGTTAGGGCTAGGCTGTGTAGGTAGGTAGGGCGATAGGGTTGATCGTAGGTTACAGTCTCTCTCTCTCCATACTTCATGTACAAGTGACTAGCTATTACAGCACAAAACAGGACTTCACAGTTACACTTTAATTACACTCGACACAAACTACACAGGAACACTATTTTATAGCTAGTTATCTGTACATAACGAAATTTTGATCGTTCCGGACCGTTAAAGGGTGATTCAGCCTGTCAATATAAACAACTTTCCTATGGGACAAATGCTGTAAACTCGAAAAAATTTCGACATTCCTATACAAATTGCCCGGGCGGCTGAACACTTTTGTATGAAAATGTCGAAATAAAATTTGAGTTTCCAGCATTGGTCCCATAGGAAAAATGGTTCATATCGACGGGCTGAATCACCCCTTTAAGGGTCCAGAACGATTAAAATTTCGCCATGTATACTGGTATATAGCCAGAACATCCTACTTTATCCACCTTTTAAGAATGGAATCCACCTACTAGAAAATACCTAGAATGCTACTATGGTTTCCCGTGTACGGTTTAGAAGCGACCATTAGGTATACCCCAAATTAGTAACAAATACCTACATAAATTTCACTTAAAAACTACTTTGTGCAATTATCTGTGTGCCACAGAAGCACAAACAGTCCTACAGCTCAGCACTTGTTGCTCGGAAGAAGCAAACGCTGATTTTCAGCTATCATCGTGTTACCCAATTTGAGATGACACTTGATGATGACTTGATGAGAGAAAGCGAGTTTTAGCCGTCGTTGCACCAAAAAGCCAAGACAGTAAGTAGGGAATCGTACAGTTGGCGGCAGATGAACCTTACGCTACCAACAGATTTTAAATGGTACCTATTGTGATCAAGTTTATCTGCCCCTAACTGTACATATCTGGGACACGCTACATTGTTTTCAAGTTTATGATAAGGAAACTATCGGATTCTAGTGGTGTGTGGAAAAGTTTTAATGTCTGTAGATGGAGAGGAGAACCCCTTCTTCCAAACATCCTAGACAGTCATTGTCGACTTTACACTATTTATGGTGAAACAAAAAATTGGGTGAGTGCATCTGCCGGAAAACAAACGTGAGGTGGCGTGACGTGGTAAGTAAGAAAACGTCACACAAACAATTTTTTTTTACTTGTAAGTTGTTCCTCTGTCCCATTATTGCAATATTAGCTCCAGACTTCTCTTGACCCTTGATTGGTTTTTACGAACAAAGCCAAAAATAACAGATCTAAAGCTCGCAACTCCCAAAACTAAACGGCCACATTTGGAAATGGATTTATAGGGACAAATCAACACGCAAATTGATAAAGTCGTGAAAAATATCGTTTTTCATTATGACCTGACCGATGATCGAACCCAGGATCCTCGTGTCGCAAAGGTGTTTAAAAACCACACCTAGATGAATATTGGTTTAAACCACTGCGCTGCGGCACAGAGGCCGGTAAAAGAATAACCGCAGAAAAGAAGTCAAGGGAATCGGAAGTTGTTATATCCTACATTACCCGTCTCATTTAGGTACTTATTCAAAAAATAAAAAAAACGAATACCCTTCCACGTTACATCCCACAGTTACACATCTTGCAAGTGCAAAAAATACTGTACAACTACTTGGCTAAGGTATGATAATATTCTAAGTAGTACTCTTCCTTTCTTGGCAGGCAGGTAAAAGAATAACTTTGTAGGTATGTGATCCTTGCTATCATTAAAATAAAAAATGTCTGCTGTCAATGAAATGTCAATTGCCAAACTGACAACTAACCTCAATTATCAATTTCAAAACAAATGTGTTTCAAAGATTTCTTTGAATTTTCCTGTAAATTCTTTCCTAGAAATAGTTGTACGTTTTCAAACAAATAAGTAGCACCCAAAGTATTTTCATAATGGAGATCACAAGGAGCAACTTCTTGGATCAGATGGATAACATCACCAGAGATTTAAAACGATCCTGTTTCATTGGGTTTGATGCTGAATTTACTGCCTTATTATCTGGAGAGAAATTCAAATATAGGTAAATGACTTATATATTACTTTATTTCACAAGGACATCTTGTATCGACGACCTGATGTTTAAAAATTAAGTAAACTCGCGAGTCGCTCTTGGATGAGAACAGCACAGGATCTTGATGGATGGCAGAAAGGAAGAGAAGACCATACTCAGCAATGAGTGGAAGATGAGCTAAGACAATAGTGATGATTAGTAATTGCTATGCTTGTTCAACACATTACATTGTTCAATAACAAGCAGTGAGGGTAAAATGAAATAAAAAAACTTTTAAGATATTACCCCTCCAGTTTTTGAAGTAATGAAATCTGTATGTAAGTGAATATTAATCCTGAACTATGCTTCTTATTTAAATAACTGAAACTTACTAAAAGCAGATCAATGGTATCTGACATAGTCAAATAAATTATTGTTAGATTGTAATAACCAAACCCAAATCTGCACTGCCATGCCCTTTAAATTATTAGGAATGACAGGAGTAACTGATTGGGCACTTACAGACACAAATAAATTTAAGTCCGTAGAGATATTTTTGGCCGTGTGGTTCCCGGCAGAGTAGAATAAGACCACTCCAAGTCTTCCTGTGGATGTCATAGAATGCGACTTAGGAAACAAGTTAAACAAAGCTCATAATCATCAAAGAGTCCTCTCCATCCCGTCTGGCCAGCGTGGAGAGTGTAGGCCAAATCCTCTGAGTGCTCTGGCTAATATTTGGCTCTGATAGTAAAGAGAGGGTGGTGCTCCTGCAGTGGAGACTAAACAAGGGTTTGGCTTGCTTCAGAATACCTAAATATACAACAACAATACCCAAAGTTCAATTATTATTTTTCCAGGTTATTTGACACAAATGAAGAAAGGTATGATTTGTTGAAAAATGAAGCAAGCAAAATGATTATGACACAGGTTGGCCTAACCATGTTCCAGTATGAACGGGATCTGGACACTTACGTTGCAGTTGGTTACACCTTCCACCTTTGCCCTCAAGTTTTTGGGGACGTAGACCAGTCCTTCATTTTCCAGGCATCTACGCTTAAGTTTCTATGTAGGCATAATTTTAACTTTAATAAGGTAAGTTTCTAAAATATATTCTCAAGTATTTACATAATGTTGATGAGGCTTGAATAGTTGTCTGAATTTTCCATATCTTTGACTACTCTCAAGAACCTAGAATTAGCATTTTTTTTATCAGACAAGTCAGCTTTCTTAAAAGCCACCTTTTTGATGTCTTTGCAGTATGACAACTTGTTTTTGTCACATACACAAGAATACACGATTTAATTTTGGTAGGTGTTTAATATAATTAACACCAAAAAATACTCTGATACTAGGTTATTTAAGTTCCAAGCTTTCTTACCAAAAAACTAGACTAAATTATTCGCTTCGGCTTCGCCCGCGTAATTTATAGCCTATGTCCTTCTCGGTACCCTAACCTATCATCATCATCATCATCATCTCAGCCACAAGAAGTCCACTGCTGGACATAGGCCTCCCCTAAGGATTTCCAATATACCCTAACCTATGTGTATGCATAATTTTATGATGATCGGTTCAGTAGATACGCATGAAAACATAACAAACAAACAAACTCACTTTCGCATGTATAATATTAGTTGGGATGGGATTGGGATTATAAGTCATCATCATCCTTATCAGGTTTTGTAGTCTCCACCTGCAGGAGCATTACCCTCTCTGTACCTCCAGACCCATATATTAGCCAGAGCAGTCAGACGATTTGTTCTACACTCTCCACATAACCAGACGGGAGTGGGAGAGGTCTCTTTGATATTAATAAGCTTTGATTAGCTTGTGTTTCCTAAGTCACCTTCTATAACATCCATGGGAAGACTTGGATTGGTCCTATTCTACTCTACCAGGAAACACATGGCTTACTATTAGAACTTACGAGTTTTAATATGTGACTTAATTAGACTGATTCTTCCATAAGAATTTAAAATTATTATTATTATTAGTGACCAAGGACTGAATTTTGTAAAAGTATTTTTTTTAATTTTATGTACTCTTAATTAACACTAAATTTCTCTAAATTTCAGTTCATCTATGAAGGAATTCCATATTTAAGTAAAGCAGAGGAGAACAAAGTCCTGCAGCAAATAAAAGATAAAATGTTATTTAATAATTTGAGCAGAAATTTAGAAATAGAGGAAGAGAGAACCATTCAGAACCATTGTTCTGATGTATCTAAGTGAGTACTACAAACCCTACTAACAGCCTTTTTTTTTCTTATTTAGTCTTCAGTACACTTGATGACTGTGACTATGCCAGTCTCATTGGGGACCTCTGGTATATAATTTAATTTAGCAACATTATACACCATAAGAGGTAATACTGATGTTGCTAAATGTGACAATGGACTGCCCAACACTGCGTTCAGCAATCCATTCTCCATAGGTACTCTAGCTAAGAACCTGTCTTGTAGGGCTACATTCCAGTAAGACATGTAACAAGTCTTCCTCAGTATGACAAAAACTACATAAGACAGATTGGCAACACGAGCCTGACCTTTGTTGTTGGTTGTTTTTCGTATGTGTAAGTGGCCAACACTGGTGTCAGATTTTTCAAGCTGCCTTAAGAGACCCACATAAAGCCGAAATCCCATACAAACGTAGTTTGGTTTTAGTTTTACAACCGTTAAGCCAATCTCAACCAAATTTCATACATACGACCAGATAAGGCATATTGATGTTTATAATCAGATTTCAATTTTAAAAACAATACCTATAAAAAAATACAGCAAGTAGAAGTTTTCGATACAAAACTGGGATTCTTAAGGCATCTGACATAGCTTAAAGTCTGCCATCAACGATGACAGCCTGACCTTAAAATTTGATATGACTCCTCATCAGAATACTTTTCCCCTTTTTCATACTCAGCCACTATCTTGATAATTTATGCTGTAATGTTTGTTTACTAACCCCTTTGGGTAGCTGCTAATTAATAACACCTGTGAATACGACATACTTACAAGTATTTGCCCGTGCTGGAAAACGAACCCAGAGCCCCTTGTGTAGCAGGCTAGCATGTCAACCACTATGCCATACCAAACATAAATTAGATAAAACAGTATAGCAGTATTCTTGGTAAAATCACTCTTAAAAATATCAGTTTATTTATCAAAAAATCGTAGTTCTAGTTGTGGACTATTCAATAGTCAAAAACCAGAAGTAGAATTTCAGTGACATTTACAAAAAATAAACTAACTGTCCCAATGCTAAAACCAAAGACAATATAATACTAACGTAATAGACTGCCCACCTCATACAAAAATATTGGACCAAATTAAGGTTGCGAAAAGCAGGCGAATGTATGGAGCAGGAGAGTTGCTTGGTAGTCGATACTAGATGGCGGTAATCTGCGTTAGCCTTTAACTTACTAAATATACGGTGTCATTTTAAAATATTATGCCTAAAATATTGTTTTGATTTTTAATAAGATATATTTTGTGAATCATGTTTTTATATTCTCATAATACGGTAGATACAATGTTGTGTAGTTCCGAGTGGCGCCATCTATGCGAGTCTCTGAGATCAAATCGTACGATTAAGGCGTTGAGACCACATGCTAAAACTAACATAGCCAAAATTATTTTGCAGATGGCTAATCAAGAGTGAGGAAGGCACAATGTACATAGATGTAGCGAGTCCTGTGATAAGATATATCCTGCACAACGAAATCAGGTTGAGGTTCCCGGATGTCCTGACCACCGATAGCTTAGGTAATAGCAATAAGGTAAATTAAGTAGGCTTGGAGCTCACTTTTTCACTTTTTAATGATCTTACCAATTACCAAGAAGGTTTATTATCAAAGAATAAAATAACATGTACAGAAGAAATAGTATAGAAGAAAGAGAGGAATGGAAAAGCTCCTCAGTCAAGAGCCCAGCTCTTTAATATGATGATGATGACATATGTATCCAATGCAGATTGGATAAATGTACATGAAATTTTTTTTCTTTATTATGTTTGTGTTCCGGTATTTAAAACTATCTTAAATCCCTACTATAATTATATCTTTATATAGTTTGAAATGGTTTCTTATTTCATATGAAAAGTTGCATTTCAATGAGGGTTTTTCGTTGACCGTGATAAGCCACTGATTGACAAATTGTGGTTCAATCACTGCTTATGGGTCCCAACGCAACAGTGTTGCTGTCGCTAATTCAGAACACCATCTTTAAGGCCCCACACTGGGCACACTAGCGACGCCAATAATTTTATTCCTAATACTTTACAAATAGAAAGAAATTCAAGAATGTAAATCATATAAGCTTTAGTAAATAACCTGAAGTATTTTTGGAATCATGTTTAATATTATCAGTCAGTGAGAATTATGAGAATAAGATTATTTACTTTGATTACTATTTCTCTTAATGACTTATTCTGATAATATTAAAACATGATTCTAAAAATGCTTCAGGTTATTTACTAAGGCTTATATGATTTACACTCTTGAATTTCTTTCTATTTGTAAAGTATTAGGAATAAAATTATTGGCGTCGCTAGTGTGCCTAGTGTGGGGCTTCAAATAATACATTTTTCTTATAATATATTTTATTACATTTCAGATACTAATATACAGAGATAAGAATATCGAAGGAGCCAACAGTGCACCCATGGCGATACTAGAAGAAAATTTGATGAAAGATCTGTTGGGATTCTCGCAAATTATCTCGTTGCTAACAACTGAAAGAAAGCCCATAGTCGGTCACAATATATTTCTAGACACCGTGCTCCTTCACAATCAGTTCATTGGGCCTTTGCCACAGAAATACTCAGTTTTTAAGAAGAAAATACATGAAACCTTCCCGGTCTTATTTGATACTAAATATATTTCCCATGAAATGAGGTTGAAATTATCTTATGATGAGGTGTGGAAATCAAATGCACTTCAAGAGTAAGTACTAATTCTTAACTGTCTATACTAAAATTATTAAGAGGAAAGATTAATTGTTTGTTTGTTTGTTTGCATTGAATAGGCTCCGAAACTAATGGACCTATTTTCAAAATTCTTTCACCTGTAGTAAGCTTATTTATCTGCAGGTAAAATAGGCTATAATTGACGTGGACGAAATTGGGGCAAAAATTGTAGGTTGGAAAAAAAATTACAGCAATCCAACGAAAATAATGTTTTCCAATCTTTTGGCTTAAAGGACTTGTCTATTGGCCGTGTATCCAAAGTTTAAGTAGGCCCCTACTTAAGTTTTGAATGCAGTCTAGCAATGACTTCACTGGAGAATAAATCAATACCAATTTGTGAGAAATGCCTTGAGTGTTTATAAGATCTATATCAGAATCGCCTCTTCGCTAAAAGACAATTTGATGACGTGAAAGCAGGGTAATTAGATATCCAAAAGTCAGCTAGATGATGACTTAAAAGCAGAGTACCCAGTCAGCCGAAAGTCACAGCTTGAAAATTGTAGTGATACCACAAATAAGTCAACGAAAAAGTAATAACAAAGCTGGTCAATTGCGAGTCAAAATTGCGAACACGAAGGGTTCCATACAATCAATATATAACCACAGAAATCGCACATAATACGCTTTTTTACGTAGAACCCTCTCATTATTTCTTTTTGTTTTTATTATTTGTTGCTAAAGTGGCATTTGAAATACTCATTCTGTGGAAATTGCAAGTTTACCTAAAACAGTTCGATTGATACAGCCTATAACAAACGTACGGACGTAGGATCTCGTGTCTTAAAATGGTTCATAAACGAAATCAATTTTCAAAAAATATAAATTTTAATTGAACATACGTATGTGAAGATTTATGCATTGCACAATGCCTATTTATTATTTTACATTCAATTTGTATTCAGGATTTTTTCCTGCTTTATTAAAATTTGAATTAGTTTAAGTAGCCCATAACCTGATGCAACGAACAAGATTAGTTCATTGCATCAGGTTATGGGCCTACACTTAAAATACTCTTATTACAAAATGACTTAACTTTGATGAGCGAAAACAGTCACAGTTATTTTTATTACTTTTCAGTTTGTACGAATTCTTCTCGGAAGGCAAATGCAAGAAGCTTGAACATGGCGTTAACCTAATAAGGCTGAGCACTCCATTTGACGTCAAGCAAACCTACCACGAGGCGGGCTGGGATTCCTATTGCTCAGGTAAAATTTATATAATCCTAACTAATATTACAAATGCGAAAGTGAGTTTGTTTGTTATGCTTTCACGCCCAACCTACTGAACCGATCATCATGAAATTTTACATTAACATAGGTTAGGGTACTGAAAAGGACATAGGCTTTATATCAAGCGGGCGGAGTCGCGGTTAAGAGTTAGTAATAAATAAATATATACTGACAAATCACATAAATTGAGCTGACCCTTAAGTAAGTTCGAGACTTGTGTTATTTATACTAACTTAACTATACTATATTTTATTATAAATACACATATAGATAAACAACTACCCAGGACAATCTGAAAAAGATCATTTTTCATCTTGATCTATATAGACGGTTTCCGTGGCGCAGTGGTTAGTAAATGCTAGTGTACTGCATGGGTGCGTCTGTGTTGAATTCACAGCGTGGAAAAACACTAATACTCCATTTCCACGTGTAATTGTGCGCGGAGCTAATAATAAATATATACGGACAAATCACACAGATTGAGCTAGCCCAAGTAAGTTCGAGACTTGTGTTATGGGATACTAACTCAACGATACTATATTTTATAATAGATACATATATAGATAAACATCCAAGACCCAGGTCAATCTGAAAAAGATCATTTTCCATCTTGACCTGACCGTGGATCGAACCCGGGACCTCCGTGTCGCAGGCAGGCGTGTTGACCGCTGCGCCACGGAGCCAAAAAGAGATGTGTCAGGTAGACGATCGGCCATAAAAACTATGCCAAATACTAGCGGTCCCCTAGATCCGACGCGTCGCTATACACAGCTAAGGATGCAACCGGGAAAACGTTCGGATGAGAAATAACTATGTAGGTATCATAGGTTCTCGAATGGTGACCACGTACCGGCAAGCGCAGCGTTGGACACCCACCGACCAGCCGGCCTATTTACTAACTCGGATGACAGGTGTCGATGCCTATCACTCTAGGATTTGCTGTTACAATGCGGTTTTTGTATTTCAAGTAAAACGTTCGAGCAAGCAAAACCCGCATTGTAATCGTAAATTCTAGATTGATAGGCATCAATACCTGTCATCCGAGTTAGTAAATAGGGGCAGGTAGTCAGACGACCTGATAAAGGTCGCAGGAAGGCGCTGGATGCAGGCCGCTTCTAACCGGTCGTATTGGAAATGCTTAGGGGAGGCCTATGTCCAGCAGTGGACTTCTTGTGGCTGAGATGATGATGATCATAGATATTATAATTCTACAGTAATAAATGTCTCATCTGGAGGCATGCGCTCCGGCAAACGCTCTAGCAAGCAAGTTTCTAAAAGTCATCGTTTGATAGTTAGCCTATGACACTCAAGGATAACGTACCAAAGGTCGTACGTAAGGGCTCGGGCTCCAAGGCGTCCTCACGCGCGAGCTCAAGGAAATCGGGCTCCGGCAGCGGCTCTGAGCAATCAAGGAGTCGGTCGGGGGGTGGCTCTAGACAGGGCTCCAGATCTAGAAGCGGGTCGGCATCGAGCGCCGGTTCCAGACGCAGCGGCTCCGGCTCTGACTAAATTAAGTTATTTATGTAATGGACTGCTGAGGATAGTGATTAAAACGATGTGACATACATACATACCTATTTAAAGGTGAAACAGTTTTTTAATTCGGACCACTAGTTCCTGAGACTAGCGCGTTCATCTAAACAAACAGTTCTTGGGGTTTTATATATATATAACTTGCCAGTTCAACTATAAAAATAAGATTAAAACTTTTTCGTCACGGAAATTCGCTGAACAATATATGTATTACTAGCTTTACCCGCGGCTTCGCCCGCGTGGTATAGAGCCTATGTCCTTCTCAGTACCCTAACCTATGTGTATGCAAAATTTCATGATGATCGGTTCTGTAGATTCGGCGTGAGAGCGTAACAAACAAACAAACAAACTCACTTTCACATTTATAATATTAGTTAAGAAAAGGTTTTTTTTTTCAAATCCCTATAAATAAAGACGTATCGCAGTTTTCAGGCAACCGTTCTTTGCTTTTGAATAGATAAGATAAAATTGTTTTATTGTTATATCGACCAGGATACTGTTTCATCCGGCTGGGCCACTGGGCTGCGTGTGAGAACAGCGGAAAGTACCGGCCTGTAGGCCCCAAGGAGAAGATGGCTGGACTGGCACAGTACTGCAACAGAGTCAACATCATACGCGGCGCTATTCCTTACATGGTAACATACATACATATTATCACGTCTCTATCCAGTATCCAGGGTAGGAGAGACAGAGCCCAAATCATAAAACCCAAAGGCCATGTATAGCGTGTTAGTGGGCGTTAAGGCGTAAGCGTAAGCGGTGTAGTAATAGTGATTGATGCTAGCAACATCGCCTATTGACGTGATTGCTTGGATTTTCGCCCAATATAAGATGGCTGGGCTTACATAGTACTGCAACTGAGACCATATCCATGGCGCAATTGAGAACATGGTAAATCATAAGTATTATTATTTTATTACAATCGCGAAAAGTACCGGCCCGCGGGCCCAGGAATTCGATAAAAGTGATGTGCCTGTACAAATATTAAAGTAGTTTTCTTTGTTTGCAGAACTTAGCTGGCGAAGACCCGCCGAGTCATAGGCCGAAACTCTTGCACGTGAAATCGTTGAAGGAACGGGTTATAAATATTAACAAGGTGAGTTTAGTTTTTTTTTTTCTATTTCAAATCGGTATGCAGCTTTGTCAAAGTTGAATTCATCGTAGCCACCTGAATCGTTTTCTAAGCGCCTTCTCTTTCAGCGTATGTATGTTAAGTACAAGTAAACTACCACTTTTATAAGTTACACCGATGTACCTGCGCAGAAATCAAATTTTTGCATGGCGCTAAAATTTCCGTTTGCTATTGGCTGATGAGTACGCGCCATGCTGCGTCTCGGCCATCCTCGGCAGGCGTACAAGTATTGTGAGCGAGACAGCAATAGTCTTACTGCTTTTGGATTTAAAATCTTATGTTGTAGCAATAAGTTCGTTATTTCACTGATGTTCTCATTCGAGCCGAGTCGACGGTCGGTTGCGCTATTCTGCGCCATTGAACAATGCCGATGTAACTTATAAAAGTGGGAGTACTGTATAGTAATGCAATTCGGTATTTGCCTAATGTTAAGATTATATAAAATTTGTTTCCAATGATACTCATTTCTATCTAAAAACACTATAAAAACACTTTTAATTTAATATCGATTCGTAAAGTGTTCTTAAAGCTTCTTTAAAGTTGGGTGAATAGGACCATTTTTTAAAGTGAGAAAGACTTAAATTACACTTATACTGTATTGTAGTCCGCAAAATTTATAGCAACTTTTATTATGAAACCATTACCACAAACGTAATATTTCGTATAGGTACCAAACAAAGTTCTCACGCCGCCCATACAAAATACAAAGTTGTGACGTCACAAATATGTAGGCATTTCAGCAGCGCGTTTTCAAGTCTAAAAATATGTGTCTTTAAAACTTCTATATCTGAAAGAGTTTTTTGTTTAGAAATGTATTTCGGTCACTATTGTGTTTATTTTTGGCAGGTCTTTACATAGCGACACGAAAATTATTTTAGTCAAGTAGCCAATTACGAAGTGGAACAGTGGTAAAATGTTTCTGTATTATATACGTCACAGTGTGTGCGAGACTGAAAGGAGGTATAGTTATGATCTATTGTTTTTATTTTATGGCTTCCACCAAGGTTTCGGTGATTCTGTCGATGTTCAGTAAAAGATACAAAGTATCGGTGTTGTAAGGTAATTAACAGTAAAAGTAGCAATCAAAGGTGAAAATCTGACTTTCTCGTATCGAAAGCTAAATTTATCTGCAGGTGACATGCTATAATTTACGCGCACGAAGTCATGGGAAAATTGCTGGTATATAATAATAACGAAAATATTTGAAAATGGCTCATAAAATAAAACTGCCCAAGTGCGAGACGGTTTTGTAAACACACACAGAAAGTTCCGTACCGGCGCACATCAATTGAATAAACCAACACGTTTCCTATATAGGGTCCTTGAGGTTTTTGTAATCACGCATAAATTTAAATATATGGTACCAACAGACAACAAAAAGTGAGACCTCTTCCTTGTTATCTCTCCTGTAATATGAGCTTAACCACTCTTTCTTTCAAGGACACTATTGATCTCCATCATCATCATCATCAAATTTAAGAGCTGGGCTCTTGTCGGTGGAGCTTCTTCCATTCCTCTCTTTTTTCCGCCAGTTGTTTTACTTCTCTGTAAGTAGCAACATTAAGTTTTGCTTTTATTTGTTTCATGAAGGTGTGTCACGGCCTTCCTCCCCGGTCCCCTTTTTCCTTCAATTTTTCCTTCTAATATGTTCTTGGCCAAGTCGTCGTGCCGTAATAGGTGTGTCCCACCATCTTTCCTCTTCTATTTTCAATGATTTTCAAAATGTGCCTTTTTTCTCCTACCCTTTTTAGAACCTCTTCATTAGTTACATTTGAAATGTGGTGTTGGCGTAGAATGGAAAGGATAAGCTAGGTAGTAAGTAACTATTGATCTAAATTATCCATAATTAATTTCTTAGTGTGAGTAAAGACTAAGTACATAAGATTTCGCTATATGAACCAAACCCTTTGCCTTTACCAACAAAATCCAAATTATCAATGAATTGACGTCTCAGCAAAGAGATTATACTTTATAAAGATTTCCCTCCTTGCGTTCCATGTTGTGAAAGAGAAAGATAGTGTTCCTGTCTCTTTCATACACTGTGCGGAAAGAAATAGAGGACACACGAGTCATCTTCAATGTCTAAAACTTTTGTGCTTACTTTCAAGTTGTATGTAGTAGTCTTATCGTAGAAAATATTTTATTATAGTTGTACTATACGCTATCCGAATGTAAGAAATTGTATATGTATGTTCACTAATGTTATGCGTATCCATGTTAATTAGTGTCCAAACACTATCTTATACATCAGGAAATCGCGTTCGGTAATCGCGTCTTAGTAATAAATGAACATTTGACAGAATCTAGAACGACGCAAATACCTATCAAACGTCTCTGTATGAAGTTACCTTTAATTTTTGATTTTATTTTGTTTATTTTTTATATAGCGACAATAGATTACACATTCTGTAAAAAAAAATAAGTGTCTACCTATTACTGTTTACAAAATACAGCCCTGTGGCAGAAGAGCGGCCGGACAGCGGAGGCTTATTAATAACGTTCAGTTGACACCCTTTAGGTACGAAATCCTAAGAAAAAAGCTGCTTAGACTAACAGAATCATATTTCGCCAATTATTTGAGGCGCGAGTTTCATTAAAAATAAACAGGTGAAACTACTCGTAGTCTGTAGTTTCAGGTAATCTGTCACCACTCACCACCCGTCGCGACAGTGACGCGTGGCTAATTTTACATTACTGATTACTTTTGACTGACTTCTGGAAAAAAGGTGTTCTGTTGTTTTTACACAAACCTGAGAAAAAATATTTGTTTTTTAATTGAATTAATGATTTTAAAGAAAAAAACAAGTATGTTTCATATTTATAATGTATTCTATCCGACGTGTCCCACTCCAAGTCTAAGCTAAATAAAGCCCGTCTGGCCAGAGTGGAGAGTTTAGGCCAAAATTCTTGGACTGGGACTGCTCTCTGATGTTTTTGTGTCTTTCATACTCCGATCTCGGAAATCGAAATCGAAACCGAAAACCTTACCGAATAGACACTCCAAAGCCTCCTCAATACGTTCGCCAATTTGTTGGCCTAACCGTGCCCTAGACCTTGTTATGTTGTACTGCGGACAGTTCGTAATGCCATTCATGCCTTGGATGTTCTTTCAGTCTGAATCGGTGCAGGCGATTATGCGTACAGATATGTTATGCCGACGACATTATGAAAGTTTTCATTAAAATAGATTATGGTACTGGATCAGCCCCTTTGATTTATTAATAAAGGAGTTCAAAAGGAGAAATTATGTTCTTACGAGTATATGTGCGTATTGATCTGCGTCAGAAAACCGTCAACAAACGGATCTTGCGCTAATATAATACCACATCCGACTAACACTCACCAATCAATCCTTCTTCATGTTCACATCATCTATACGTATTGGTCTCAGTCTTGGCCCAATGTGTAGAGGAGGCTTAAGACTATACGACCCAAAGGTAAAGGGTGTTGGTGGGTTGTGATCAAAATAACTGACATAGTGAGCTGCATCGCCTATTGACATGATTTTATTAGATTTTCCTACTACGGCCTACGGCGTGCGTGGAAGAGTAGCCATCTGGCGAAAAGCGTAATTATGTTAAAGAAAACAGACACAAAACAGCAAAAGAATTTCTTAATAATCTATTAACCCGCCCAAAGACGTGGGTGTAACATAAATCTTCGTAAACAATAACACCTTTTGTTACTCACTAATCGTAGCCGTTGCCCTGCCATTAAACTCAAAAGCGAGAAATATTACCCCGCCACTAATTAGGAGGGCGGCCAAGAGATTACAAAGATCTGCATTAACAGATAGTAGTTGCAGTCAGGAAGCAGATAAATTATGCTATTAGTTGGATTAACGTGCCAGTAAAGATTGTAGAACATCTGTATTATACCACAGTTTACACCATATGAAGTGACCCTCATGAGGTTCACCAGGTGACAATGCATCCACAAAAAGTTACTGTTTGGTGCGGATTTTGGTCTGGCGGCGTCATTGTAACGTAATTCTTCGAAAACGACGTTGGCGAGGCCATCACCGTCAACGGCGAGCGCTACAGATCAATGATAAACAATTCGCTGGCTTGAATTGAACAATATGGACGTGAACGACATGTGGTTCCAGCAAGAGGGCGCTACTTGCCACACAGTGAACGACACAATGGACATTCTGCATGAACGGTTTGAGGGTAGGGTTATCTCTCGCAGAGGTGACGTGAATTGGCCACCAAGATCGAGTGATTTGACTTCGCTAGACTTTTTCTTGTGGGGTTTTCTGAAGTCGCTGGTCTATACCAGTAAGCCACAATCGACCGTTGTCCTGAAAGCCAACATAACGCTGGCCATCGTTCAGATTCAGCCGGATCTATGTCAGTCATTAAAAATTGGACCTCTCGGATTCGTGCCACCATACGAAGTCGCGGCGGACATTTGAACGATGTCATATTCCATCCATAATGGCATAAATGGACCTTTCAAATAAAAATAAATTTTGTTAATATCTCACACACATCTTGTTTTATTCAATTTTAACATATATATCGACGAGCTCCGTGGCGCAGCGGTCATCACGCCTGCCTGCGACACGGATGGTCCCGGGTTCGATCCCCGGTCAGGTCAAGATGGAAAACGATCTTTTTCAGATTGACCTGGGTCTTGGATGTTTATCTATATATGTATTTGTTATAAAATATAGTATCGTTGAGTTAGTATCCCATAACACAAGTCTTTCATTAGAACTTACTTTGGGGCTAGCTCAATCTGTGTGATTTGTCCGTATATATATTTATATTTATAACATCGACCCGTCCTTGTTGAAATACCCTTTATATGCCTCGCGAGTCGTATCACAGCTATCCCGTCATTTAAAACGCCAAAAATGGAATTGCCCAAAATAATCTAAGTTATTAGAACCTACACACAAAATTTCACGCACGAAATGCTAGCTTTTGAGTATATTAACCGGAGTAACAGCTGGACATACGAACGATGTTTTGTCGACGTTGAGACGTTACGCTCGCGCGAGTCTATCAATAAAAGTTGATAGGTAATCATTATGTAATAAAAAAATAACCCATTTTTGCTAACGTCATGGTCATTGTTTCTACTAAAACGCTAACAAGAGCTGGCTGGTCAAAAGTCATGGTGGTCATTGTTTCTACTAAAACGCTGACCAGAGCTGGCTCTAAAAATATACGAGTACGATATGAGTGACATAGGGGTACATTTACTTTAACAATATGATTGGAAAGTTTTTATAGTTCTTTTTCTTAGGCTCTTCATTTAGACTGGCGAATCGTTCAATATTTTTTCAAACAACGTATTGTTTTCGATGACCTCTTCCATCAAGACAATGTACGCTCAAAATTTCGTAAGACAATGTAATTTTATATTTGTTGTTTCCATCGCCTGCCTTTCCGTCCGGCTACGACGCAGATAGGCCTAATTACTACAATACCGCAAACCTGGCATTCGTCGTAACGTTTACGTAACGGACACAACAGAGCTATTTCTGTTTAAATTGTAAACAGTCCTGGGTCCATCCGCGCTGTCTCAGTCCTCCGAGCCAAAATTAGCGGCCATATGTTACCAAACAGTTATGGTAGCAATAATTGTCACTGTTGAAGTGTTGTGTCCAACGTGCGTTCTCCAACTAACGACGCACGAAGCAGTGTTTTACAGCATATGTTCACGTGTGTCTGGGATACTACGTCACAGGGACAGAGCTTGACAAGAGCGTAGTTGGAAAGCGGTTGATGTTTGGCGAACGGCCAGTACGCAGCAATACTAGTGTTGTCAAAGACTCGAGTTTCGAGCCTTTGTTCAGAGTCTCTTAAAACCCGCGACAGATCTTTGACTACGCTTCTTAGTTGAGTTCTTAAAGAGCTGCATTTAAATTTTTTGATCTCAATTTTCAGGTGTAGAACCACAGAACTGTGTGTAGAACTGCAGATGTTATCTTGCCAGTAAAGTGTTTTCTTTACGTACGTTTTTCAACTGACGACGCACAAACACAGTTTTTAACAGCTATGTTCACGAGATTCCTTTTATGATATGATTTTCACTGTACTTATAGCTTGTATATTATTAGAGATGTTAGGAGAAAAGAGACAAAATGTACGAGCTGTTTTCTCACCTAGGCAAGCAAGACATTTTTTCTAATTCTGGGGATTATTGCAAATAGAAGTCAGATTCATCGTTCTACTAAATTAGCATCACATCGTTTTACGTGCAGTGAAAATCGCATCAAAAGGGAACCCCTGCTCATGTGTGTCTGTGATACTACATCACAGGGACACAAAACAAAGCTTACAAGAGCGCAGTAAGGAAGCGGTTTATGTTTGGCGAACGGCCAATGCCTAGTCTTAAAAAGAAAGACTCGAGTCTAATAGATTTAATTAAGACTTACTTGTGAATACTGCAACCCTTTACTCTCAATAATTTTTCAGCCCTGGACAATGTAGCAATGCTTACTCTAGGTTAGTTAATGTGTTTTCTGTGAGTTGTTTAGTCGACTTAAGAGTCGCCTGGAAGCGCATGTCTCCATACAAACGGAAAAAGGTAATTGTGGCAATATTTGATAATTTTAGAGTAAAATTAAGCATCCAATCAATTAATCTCATTATAATCTACGTACGTTCCTATACAGTTTGGTTAAAAAGATTTCCATACAAATTTAAAAAGGCTTGTAATTCTCAAACCATTGGTATTTTAACCAAGCTGTATAGGAACGTACGTAGATTATAATGAGATTAATTGGTTAAATGCTTAATTTTACTCCAAAATTATCAAATATTGCCACAATTCCCTTTTTCCGTTTGTATGAAGACATGCGCGTAAGGTGACTCTTAAGTCTTCAAACAAAACAAACTCTACTCGACCAAATATAAATAGGTAAGGTTAGTAAATACAGAAGTCTACTCTTAACTTTTTGAGTGACGACTTCCAATATTAAAATTAAAACTAAACGACTCTCACAACCCTAGAGTACCCGCACACGCGCGCAGCCACACCCACACACGCATGCCGCACTCTGCATATTTCCCGTTGCTAGTTAAAACAGATTGATAATGCCCAAGTGTCACACGCGGAAAAACTTTATTTTTGCGTCTGGACATTTTTTAACATCGCCCGGTGTTTGATTTCTCGAATGTAAGAAAAGTCATTTTTCATGCCACTGTCAAGGTTGATTTAAGGTTAAGATATAAATACGATTATCTAATGAATGTCGCCCGCCGCTATTATTCATTATGCTATAGCGGTTGGTGTGGCTATAGTTAGCTGCACAATGGCATTATCTTGCCAGTATTGCTCCATCGTTATTTATGGCGATTTGCCGCTTGTTGTAGGTGGCGTCTGTGCTGGCTGGGTTCGGCTCGGTTGATATCAAGCCCTATGGAAGTAGGACTGCGCTCGTAGCGACCGCCACGCAGTTTACGTGAGTATCTAAAGAAACTATCGGAGTGAAATATACCCGAACTTTTAGCAAGTATCAATTGTCAAATAATTGCTGTGTCTTAAAGATCATACAGCCCAATTAAATCTAGATAATATAACTATTACCTAAGGAGGGTTGAAGTCAGGCAACCAAGTAATAGCACAGCATAATTGCCATCATAAAAACGGCCCCGGGCGACGAAGCATTACAGCTGATGATGCAACCTTAAACCAAAAGCACACCGATAATGATCAATTTAATTTAGGTATCTTCTAGTTACTATAAAAAATACATATTTTGCAGTCTTTTTTAAATTTTATAGGCCTATTGAACATAACCTTTAGTATCCTTAAAGTCATATCTTGAAAAAGAATGCTTTTCAGTCAAAGAGCTTTTAAAACCATCTGATAACGAAATACTCTTCTTACAACAACCTCGTTTGCTATATAAAAATTGAACGACATTTTTTAACAAAACTTGCGTGATATAATATGCACAATACAAGGTCGAAATATGTCAGCATGTAGTTGACTTCATTCCTGTTTGTCTATATATGTATTTGTCATAAAATATAGTATCGTTGAGTTAGTATCCCATAACACAAGTCTTACTTAAGAATTTACTTTGGGGCGGCTCAATCTGTGTGATTTGACCGTATATATATTTATATTTTTAATAGTTTGACATATTTATGGTCAAACAGTTATTTATTCCGCTTTGTCCTATCCTATTTTATCTATGCTTTGTTTCGAGCACACAATTCTATCTATCCCATTTTTGTTCCAAGTTTCCCTCTAGACCACTTCCCATTAGTATTTGGTACCCAGGTACAACCTGGGTACATTCGTTAATTTTACTTTTTTTTATTTTTCAGATTAGACAAAATCCTGAAGCAATTCAAGGATAGTAGAGAATACCAGATATCGAAATTCAGTGTCTACAAGCATTCGCCTCTAAGCAGAGTAGCATTATGGTATGTATCAAAGAACTTATGGTAGTTTGATTAAAAAGTAAAGGGTTCGTCGCCAAAACTGATAGTGTCAACACTTTTTCCTTTGACCATTGGTGTTACGGTGTTACCTCTACAAAGCTGTTTCTAGACATTTTAGCAAAATATTTTTACTATTCCCGAAGGAATCCAAATGTTTCTTTGTTATTTTTCGATCAAACTTTCAAACAATACCTTTTATTGTAAAGAAAGTGAAAATTTAGAAGTATATGTATGTATCGTATTCAGGTACATCTACAAAAAGACTTTCTTGCGAATGCAATACATGCGCTTCTTAATTTTATGTTATCAATTTTAATTGAACAAAAACAAAAATTAAATACAGCGACTCACAAAAACTACTAAACTAATTTTGATTGAACGCACTATTCCCTTAGTTGGAGTCAGTTGGACAATACTAGAATGACTATTCTAACTATAAAATATCGTATTTAACACAATATAATTATGGAATAACATACACTTATAATATTTGCCACACATTTGTACAAGAACAACAAGAACTGTGAAATTCTGATGAAATAATATACCTACAAGCGAATAGGATTTGATAACCTGCTTCTTTGAAGTCGATTAAAAAAGTCAATATCACTATTAAGTGAGGTGAGCGTGAATACGAGCTTTCTTAGAAACCATTAATAAGCCAGTACTGTACTGCCAGTACTGCCAACCAGTACTGCAGCAGATATGTGTGCATCTAAACAAACCAGCCGTCACGTCCTATGAGTCACCCTGGACGCATTGGCCCATTTTCAATACAATGACCACTAAACAGTAAACACTGTATTGAACCACTATGCTAAGAAACATACCTAAAAAAAACATCGAAACTACATTAAGTGAGGTGAGATTGAATACGTGCGTTCTTAGAAACAGATAATAAATTTCCTGCAGCAACGTGTGCATCTAAACAAACCAGCCGCCACGTCCTGTGAGTCACTCTGGCCGGACTGGCCCATTTTAAATACAATGGCTAGGTACTAAACAGCTTTCCTGGCTTAATCGTATAAAACAGTATTGTATATACTGATACACTATACTGTTTTATACTACTAAGCCAGGAAGTATAGCTGAATAGAAAAGATATCAAAACTCCATTATCGTCCTGTGAGTCACTTTGGGCGCACTGGCCCATTTTAAATACAATGACTACTAAACAGTAAACACTGTATTGAACCACTTTGCTAAGAATCATAGCTGAATAAAAAAAAATATCAAAGCTCCATTAAGTGAGGTGAGCGTGAATACGAGCGTTCTTAGAAACCGATAATAAATTTACTGCAGCAGATACGTGTACATCTAAACAACCAGCCGCCACTTCCTGTGAGTCACTCTGAACGCACTGGCCCTTTTTAGGGTTCTTACCCTTATAGTTTCGCCATGTCTGTCTGTCTGTCCGTCCGCGGTTTTACTCAGAGACTATAAGTACTAGAAAGCTGTAATTTGGTATAGATATGTATATCAATCATGGCAAAAAAGCGGTAGAAGAAAATCTTGAAAAAATTTTTTTTTTATATTAGCTCTCATACAAGTAAAGAGGGGGAGTAATTTTTTTTCTCTATTTACACACCCATCGTGTGAGGTATCGTTAAATAGGTCTTTAAAAAATATTGTGAGGTTGAGAACACCATTTTTCGATTAAGGGATCCGTTTCCGAAATATTTGGTTTTAAAGTTCGTCGATTAAAGTTGTCGAGCTCCGTGGCGCAGCGGTCAACACGCTAGCCTGCGATACGGGGGTCCCGGGTTCGATCCCCGGTCAGGTCAAGATGGAAAAAGATCTTTTTCATATTGACCTGGGTCTTGAATGTTTATCTATATAAGTATATATTATAAAATATAGTATCGTTGAGTTAGTATCCTGCGACACAAGTTCACAACTTACTGTGGGGCTAGCTCAATTTGTGTGATATGTCCCTATATTTATTAAAAAAAAAGTGCAAATTTTGATAGAGGTAAGTGTCCCCCCCTCTATCTGCTAAACGGTTATATGAAGTTGAAAGGAAAACTATCAGAGCTGAGTACTAAGTGCAAACTAAAAAGTTATACTTATAAAATGTACTGGAAAATGTAAAATTTCATATAATTTTCATTGTTAGATGTTTTTGGTCGTTAAACTGTGAGGTGCGAGTATGAACAGAGTGACTCAAAGTTGTCATTCGTAACTACGGAACCCTACACTGCGCGTGGCCCGTCACGCACTTGACCGGCTTTTTTAATACAATGACTACCAAACACTGTACTGTGTTGAACCACTTTCTCGAACGCGTTTTCAATTAAAACCTATACAGAGCTTTAGGGTGAACCCTTTGTCGAAATTAACAACATTTTATGTGGGAACAACGCTGGAAACTCTAAAAAATACGACACTTTATATACAAATAGCCAGGTCGACCGTACACTTTTGTATGAAAATGGCGTTGCTTTTTGTTCCTAGCCTTGTTCCCATAGGAAAAGTTGTTCATTTTGCCGGGCTGATTTGATGGTTTGAGTGATAATGGTGTTTACCCAACACCCAGTAGTTAATTAAAATCTTACTGAAATCACTCATACGGTGTGATCCAATCGGATAAGAAACCATATAAAACTAATACGATTTCGAAAACGTCGATATTTTTCAATCGTTGGTCGTTTCGATAAAATGTGCAATTCATTAAAACCATCAATTACATCATGGAGTGATTTCAATAAGATCCCTGGGTGGGAGTCGATGTAGAACACTTTTTTCAAACTACTTTTGAACCATTTCGTTAGATTAAAAAGGCAAATTTTAATTTACTATACTCTAGAAAGGGTAAAATGGCAGTGGTCTTAGAGCTCAACCCACAAAAGGTCCAGGGTTCGAAGCTCAATGGAATCACAGAGATCGAGGTAGATATTCACGCACTTGATATAAAATGTCCTTTATACTGTGTATTACCTTAGAGATATGACAGGCCCGCCGATATGGTCATTCTTCCTATGGAAGAACCAATCCTGGGAACAAAATGCGTACTTTTTGAAAGTACTTAATCTACTTTTCAATTATTGACTGGACCGTTTTTGAAACTAGGTATTTTATTTAATATCGTATAGGTATAAAGCAAAGAAGCAAGCCCGAATTCTTGACTCCCGTAAATGTAAATCGATCATTAGATGAAAGCGAGGCGGAATCGTAAAAACGTTAATGACTACTTTGTACTTTTATACGTACCTACTACAAAAGACTTGTTTTGCGTGATATATGGCGCTAGTGTTGTGAAGTTGGACTCTTGTGAAATCCGTCTCTAGGCTTGTAACTAGACATCTAATACTATTTTCAACCGACTTAAAAAAAGGGATCATTCGACCCGTATGTGTTGTCAGAATTACACACTTTTTGTATATATTAGTCTACATACATACATATTATCACGCCTTTATCCCTAGTGGGGTAGACAGAGCCGAAAGTCATAAGACTTGGCCAATTTTAGCATCATAGTGGGCGTAAAGGTGGAAAGCAGAATCAAAATAGGGTTGCTAGCCGCATCGCCTATTGATGTGATTGCTTAGATTTTTGCCCAATCACTTGACCGACTTTTACGGTCTGCGCGGGAAGAAAGGCAGCTGGTATATTCTATGTTTTTTCCTTTCTCCCAAACCAGCATGGAAGATGTATATATGATATATTAGTCTAAAGGTTCTAAGTCTAAACATGTGTGCCAAATTTAATAAGTAACATGTATGTATGTTTTATATGCTTGTCCACGCATATTACAAAAACCGGCCAAGTGTGAGTCAAACTCGCGCAATGAGGGTTCCGTACAATATGCTTCGTGAACTCACACACCATGTGCAAAAATGTTTTATTCAATTGACTAGCGCTATTTAGTGGTGTTTTAGTGAACTATTTCCCAAGATGAACTTTTTGTTAGTGAATTTACCACTTTATTTTCAAGTGATTGAATTCTTATTATTTTTCCTGTAATCTTTAAGGAATGAACTATATTTTGTACTTTTTTCAAAATTTTCGGCCCAGTAGTTTCGGAGATCAGGGGGGGGAATGGTCAATTTTTGCCTTCTTTCGTGAATAAAATCAAAAGTATTGATTTTACCCGATCAAAAAAAATTTTTGAGATCCTCATAATGAGCCCTTTCATTTGATATATGACACAGTATGATTTGCAAAACTTTTTTTTAAATTTTGTAATTGGGCCCCTGAAAATGACCCTTATTTCAAAAAAATCTTTATTTACTTTGCACATCCGTGTTTGGGTCATAGGATTACACCATCTTACCAAATTTCACCTAATTTGGTTCAGTAGATTCGGAGAAAATCTGCTGTGACAGACGGACGGACGGACAGACAGACGCACGAGTGATCCTATAAGGGTTTCGGTTTTCAATATTTGTACGGAACCCTAAAAACTATAAAGTTTGATGACAATAATTATTTTATAATTGAACTTGATATAAGTAGTCGCAACTTTGGAAACAGTACAAGTTTCATCGAAATCTGTTTAGTGGTTTTTGAGATAGAGAGCTAAGTGTTTCAGTCTTTAGGAAAAATTGAACTCTGTTTAATTTTCTTAAATTACTTCTGACATCTGCTGCTACTTTTAATGGAGATGTCTCAGAAAGATGTTGTGTTCCATCTGACGTATGATAAAAGTGACGTTATTTAGTCGGTGTAAAATTTTCCCGTGACTTTGTCCACGTAAATGTTAACCGCTGATGATTTAGCTTTCTATAGGTGTAAGAATCTTTAAAATCAGTTCAGTTCAGTAGTTTATCCATTACTAGAGCACATTAATCCAGTTATAAAAAATAACCGACATAACATTATAGTAGCTGCATTATCACAAGGTCTTATATTATGATTTCAGCAGTTCCATATATTACAGCCAAGAAAACAAGTTAAACCTTTTCTCTTTAATATTCTTATAGGACAAAGACTAGTATGGAAGTATAGACTACCTATTCAACAAACTGGCAATACATTTATTTTCTATAGGTGAAATTTTTTTATAAATCTGTAGAGTAGTTTCGGACCCTATTCAATTCGAACAAACAATCAAATCTTTCGTCTTTATAATATAAGTATAGATTTCAATTAAGATCTGAATATATTTGTGACACCGCCCCGGCTGTCTCTTTGTTTGTTACTACACATCAACTGCTATTTTTAATTTCGCTAAAACTAGGAACAGACTGTCTGACTCAGACTGAAAAGTTCGAACTCAGCTTTCAAAATAATGAATCCGGCCAAGAGCGACGCGCACATTAAGAGTTCCGTACAATACTTAACAACAAAAATCAACGCTTCTTGGTTGAGACTCTGATGTACTTATTAAGGACGCATGAAACCTCTTTGACTTGCTTGACTCCTCTTGTGGTTAGTGGGAACTGGGAACCTTACCTTAGGTTTGATGTCACAGTAATAAATACCAATAGTAGGGACCAATACTGAACTGAGTTGCTTTCGGCGTATTCTTCTCAGCAATGGTCTTTCCGAAACTCTAGTAGTTTTTCGATTTTGCAAAAAAAATATAACAAGAAAGATAAATGACGTTCAAAAAGCGATACATGAGATCCAAAATTTGAATAAAAACTATTCATTTAATTTATTTCATTTCAAAAATGATAAGAAAATTTCATTTCAAAAATGAAAAAAAGTATCGAAAACAAAATCTTAAAATGCAACTTTCTTGTGTCCTTGAGTTATTATTATTTTTATTTATAGTGGTAAAAGATATACGCATTCTGTGAAAATTTCAAGTCTTTATTGTCTTCACCTGTTACGCTTCAATAGGTAAAGACAAGTGTCTATGCAGCCCTGTGACAGACAGACCGACGAATATCAGAGGCTTAATAAAGGGATCCTGTTTGTACCATTTGGATACGGAACTCTAAAAACCAAAAAAGAGCTATAAACACATGGTCATGGCTCTTTCTCTCTTGGTAAATAACATTATTAATTTTCTAAAAAAACGTATTTCACGGGTTAGTCTCGCAGTAAAGAGAAATGTAGAATGTGCCAGCTCCTTCTCTTTCTTCACGTCGTAAAAGCCGGTCTAGGGAGTTTGCTAAAAATCCGTGGGTCAGACTATACGGGATACAAAGAGTAAGCAGCTCTGTACTGGAACCTACCGCCCGTCCTGATCAACTTAGGGATATCATCATCATCATCAAGTACTTAGTCGCCACTGCAGGAGCGTGCTCTTTCTTATCTACCAGAGCCATATATTAGCCAAAGTAATCAGAAGATTTGGCCTACACTTTGTAATTTCAATTTTAATTCATGACATGACAATTTAAGCTCGAGTCCACTTAAGGGCCCACACTAGGCACACTAGCGACGCCAATAGTTTTATTCCTAATACTTTACAAATATAATGAAATTCAAGAATGTACATCATATAAGCCTTAGTAAATAACCTGAAGTATTTTTGGAATCATGTTCTAATCTTATGAGAATCAGTCATTTAAAGAACTACTGATTATCGCCTAAAACGGCCGTTTTTGGCGGTAACCAGCATTTCTCTTAATGACTGATTTTAATAATATTAAAACATGATTCCATAAATACATCAGGTTATTTACAAATTGTAAGGATCGTAGCAAGTGGCGGTCCTTGGTCTCTGCCTACCCTCATGGGAAAGAGGCGTGATAGTATTATGTATGTATGTATTTACCAATGCTTATATGACTTACATTCTTGAATTTCATTCTATTGGTAAAGTAGTAGGAATAAAATAACTGGCGTCGCTAGTGTGCCTAGTGTGGGCCCTTAAGTAATTTCAAATAGGTATGTCGTAGATTGTAAGTTGACGTCATTTGGAGAAAATGCGCCGTGCCGTTTGTTGCCGCTTCTTCTGCACTCCGCCTTGAAAGCGGTGTAAACTTAGCCGTAAGTAAATTATTGACGCCAACAATAATATATATTTGTTAACTAATTGTAATTATGAAAAAATTGACGTTCACTAAATGATATTGAAATATCTTACGATGAATAAAATGATTGACTGTCGACTATATTGACTATTTCCAAGTTGGACAGACTGGTTGGAGGATCTTTTGTTTCCTTAGTCGCTTTCTACGACATCCACGGGAAGAATGGAGTGGTCCTATTCTACTCTGCCGGGAACCACACGGCACAAACTTAGGCTTACTACCTAATTATTATTTTTTTTTGTTTGTAATAATAAGGTCTGAACTCTGTTGGTTCCATCCATCCATCCATCAGGTCTTTTTTAGGGTCTCCACTGCAGGAGCACGACCCTTTCTATACTACCACAGTAATATATTAGCCATAGTAGTCAGAGGATTTGGCCTACACTCTCCACGCTTGCCAGACGGGTTGGAGAGGTCTTTTTGATGTTTGTAAGCTTTGTTTAGCTTGTGTTTCCTAAGTCGCCTTTTACGAAATCCACGGGAAGACTTGGAGTGGTCCTATTCTACTCTGCCGTGAACCACACGGCTCTGTTGGTTAAACATTTATAATGTTAATTTAAATAATATAATGTAATGTAAATAATACAATTCTTTAAATGTTAATGTAATTCTTTTATTGTTTCAGGAGCGGTGCACTCATTACTGGAGGCTTAGTGCTCTTGCTAGTTCATAGAAAGGTGAAATAAAATGTATTTTTAAGTTTAGCTTAAAGCATAATCTAAAATCAGTATAAGTGCCATTAAGTTAAAAAGCAATCGTTGTGAAATCTAACCTCAATAAGTATAAGTTATCTTTTTGTATGAAAGTATTCGTCAAAGTATGATGTCTCGTGTTAGTTTACAAAAGCTGTTGATTATTTAGTAGCTTGATAAACTTTATTGTTGCTTATATAGTATTGTTGACTGATCATTATTCCACTAATATAGTTTCGTATATACGTCATGAACTCGTCGTTTTATTCCTGAAACCAAGTCTCAACTTTAAACAATACTTAGTGTCTATTACAGTCTACCCCATTTTATTTAGTCCATTTTTTATTCAGTCGCAGTCGTTATAATCTGTTCTCTATTCCTAATCTGTATCTATATTTACTGTATGAGCATCGTATTTAACTAGTACCTAGACCAAGTTCGAAATCTAGATTTTGTGATGCTGAAGCGAAAAGAAATAAATACTGGTATTCATTCACAATATACACGGCGAAATGACTTTAGTGTAATGTACACTTTCAGCTACAAGTAAATTTTATGTAAGAGCACTTTAAAAATTATTATTCTTCGTCGAAAACCTTGTCAAAATAGGTACATACTCTATTTCCATACATATGCAAATAGTCCTACACCAAGCCGTCTAATTTTAGCCCAACAAGTAGCTAGGACAGACGAAGCCAAGCGGTGGTGCAGTCCAATCCATCACTGGTTTAAATTAAGGCGATTCATAATGAGGCAGGTTCCAGGAAGCCAACAAATGAGTTATAAATCAGGGGAACCGTGCATGTCAAAACGCACTAACACAAAATAAATATAGAACAAACAGCAAGATACGATGTGGGCAAAAGACTAGCGTTTCAAAAAGTGAATAAATAATTATTTGATGCTCCCACTTTAAATGTGACCAATCCAAGAATCAATGTTATTGGTCGGTATCGAAACGCTTTAATATATCGGATTCGCAATTCCCATTTTCTAGAAATTTGCACCACGAAGCGTGTATTTTTGTCATGCCACAGGCACGATTGTGTTGTTTTTGCCAGTTCTGTAAAAGATATAGAAGACATGTTCAAATAGGAAGGTATGCAAAATTCTTCTGGTAGTCCAGTTGCAGCAATAATTTGACTTATTAGATGAAAAGAGTTCACGTGGTCATGCAGTTGACGACACTCGTCAGTTAGCATTTTGAAGGACAAGGTGAAATATTATGAAATGTAACATCTAAGGGTAATAAATCCATGATCGTTAACGGATTTTGTACATACCAATCATAGATATCAGAATAATACTAGGTATGCCAATACATCTCTATACCATCACTAATTTGCACTGCCATCCTCATTTGCCGCGCGCGATGCAATCCGCAGCTTGCAAATATCAACAGCAATTGAAGGAAGTCCAAAACAAATAGTAACGAGGTGTTTACGTTACCGCCAAGCAGGAAGACGGGGTTTTGGTGTACGTGTAGATTTTAATGCGTAGTTACTATGTTTCGTCTAGCCAAATCAATAATATACTAGACTGATGTGTTAATATTTTACACATTAGTGAAAATTTGCCCACGGTTCCGTAATATAATGATCATATCGTTCCTACTTTCCCCCGATCAAAATTTTGCTTCGTATTTACCTTTAAACTTCAAAACAAACATTGTTTTCTGTTCAAAACGTTAGTAATTTAGCTACATAGGTAATAAATAAATCCTAGTACAATAAAAAAATTTTTTGCACATGAAGATTTTTTGTTCATATTTCGACCTATGTACCTTGGGTAAATTTGTTCAGTATGTTGTTTAGTATGTTTATTATAGTTTGGTTCAGACTATACCTACTAATAATACGTGTATTATTGATGGCAGCTTTTCTATGTGGCCCATTTCCATTCCATGAATATGGCAAGGTTACAGATACACTTTATACATATAACGGTCCGGTACTACACAGGTAACATTATGACCATAATATTTAGTTATAGTGTAATAAATTTAAATGTGTTCATAAGTAGGTACACTCCAACCGGGAAGTGAGTGGTTTCTGGTGGGTGACGCGTTCACATGCTGGCCCTCCGCCGCCCGCTGCCAACGTTCCAGCGGCCGGTGTAATAACCCAGCTATAAATTCAGTGCACGCATCGTTTAAACATAGTAATTCGCTCGAATCTACAATGTGTGACTTATTTATTGTTCCTCAATAATTTTGAAACGGTCAACGCTTTAAGATATTTTATTAATTATTGAAGCCATAAAATCTGTATTATTCCCACAGATCCGGTACACGAGCTTTGGTAATCGAACAGATATACGGAAATGTCTCTGATAACGAGAATTTTTCTCCCGTAAGCGTCCAGTACACGCGTAGAGAAAACGGTAGAATAGACAATAGAGTACTAGTAGCATAGTAAGTTGGGACTCTACCGTAAATCTACATTATTTCCATAGATCCGTCACACGAGCTTTGGTCAGCAAAAAGACAAAGGAAATGTTTCGGATGACGAGTAATTTTTTCGGTATACACGTGTCGAATCAACGGTACAGTAAACGATAGAGTATTAATTACCTAGCAGCATCCACCGTCTACTCTACCAATTGCTCATACGCGTGTACCGGAGGCTGAAGTTCCAAATGTAATAAAATCAAGAACGCTGCAATTTGGCAGCGGCCGGCCTTACGTTTTGCAAACGAAATGGAACGTCAAGATTGACAGCGCGTTTTTATCGTAGGCGACCTAGCTTGGTAACCTGCGTATATCTGAGCTCGTAGCGTGGCGTCACCTTGGATTGACATAATAAATACCCGGGCATCATTTGTGTCGCGAGCCGCGGCCACGCCGGCCTAGCGCTCCGCTAGGTATTATAAATGCACGCGTCGCAGCCGCGCTGCGCGTCACTGCCGTCCTTCCCTTGTAACCGAGACCTATTGTTCACACCGCGTCTGTCCGCCTGAAAAATCTACTCTATTTAATTTCTTTGGCAGCTGCCGTCGTCTAGTATATTTTCATTTGGGCCCGCGTGGGCCGCTACGCGCGATATAGCGGGCGACTGACGCTGATTTTTATTGCCCCAATGCAATATCGTATTGTTTTATTGACACGTAAACCAAATGTAGGTGATGTTGACTCTGAACAACTATTTTGGTTTGAGTGCTATGAAAATAGTCATGGTTGATTTGCAAGCCTCACTCTGCCATTTTCGTCATTTGGTTTTAAATCCCAGTTAAATTAAGAATTGGCACAATGGTAAAAGCTTGGTTTCCTTGATAATTCGGCGACGTCACCGTCCGCCGTCCGAGTAGGGACAGGCCTATACATGCACGTAAAAAAGAAGTTCTAACTAAGGTCTACTCGCTTATATAAAGGTTCGTCACGCTCGTATCGTACCTCCGTCCTCCGTCAAGACGGACGGTGTAAGTACCCATAGCATAACTTATAAACTAAAAACTTATCTTGCCTATCCTAAAACACAATCTCCTAGCATTTAAATGTAGGTATAACAACATTATTGCCGTTTATGACTTTACGCTCACTTACGAGAACGCTTGTAGCGCAGTTGAAAATAACGCTTTTACAGCAAAAGCTTTACGAGTTGCACATATTACCGTCTGATAGCCGAAGCGCCGGCGCGCGTCTTCAAGCGTAGGTAGGCGCCACTATTCAGATAAACAGTTGATATAACAGACACTTCCTTGGCGGCTTTTATGCAATGCTTACTAAGTGGCTAACCGCAAGCCGAAGTGATTAATCGTAAAAAAAAAATTACAGAAATACGTGACGCGTTCCATGGTACCTTATAATTTTAATCCCACTAAGTCCGTAAGGAATTCGTTATTGACTTGTATTTCTAAAGAAATAAAAGGCTATTCAATTATTGCTGTCAGAACTAGTCATCGTATAGGGTAGTTTTAGTAAGCAATTATTGAATAGTTAGCCCTAAATATTTCAGCAAAAATGAAAGAAATCACAAGTATGCTTGCAAAACTAGCACTGCAATTATTGCGTTATTATGTATGACAAGGGATATTAAAAAACAAATATGTTACAAGACGATTGATATGCAGCCGGCGAAGCTATGAACTTTCAGTTTAAAAATAGAAATCTACAAATAACCTACTCCTTTCCCGAGCAGTGAATTCCATAGTGGATGCAGTGAATATGTGGTATGAAGATTCATGCGACTTTCTTTTCCACAAACACACAGCAACCGAGATCTTACGTATGTAATACGTTACGTAGGTCTGGTCTCTTGTACAGTCGTACAAGCGCTTGACCTTCGCGATGAACATGCTTCCGTCTTTGCTGTTTCACCTGCATGCAACGGGGGCCTACGTAAGTCGAGTGAGGCGAGATGAGACGACGATAATAGGTACCTAATTTCGATTCGGAGGGTTATTCAAAGCATCTTCCGTTCTTTAAAAAATAAGGTTTTTGGTAAAAAAAACATTTCATAAACACACGAAAAAGTGTTATTTGAACATATGAATGCGTACCTAAACTATGTACGCAAGTGAAAAATATTGAAATCTTCATATTTAGGTATAATAACGCTCTTTATTTAGTATCAAAATCTAATGAAAAATGTGGGTTTTAAATACCGATTTTAGAGACTTTCAATTTTCATTCTATTGATTTTTTAACCAAATTGTATAGAAACGATATTGGATAAATTGATAAGATAATATTGCCACAATTCCCTTTCGCTATTTGTATAGATATATGCGCCTCCGGCACCCTTAAGAGTTTCTATGACAATGCTATGATTTCGGCACATGGGGAGCGTTTTATTGTCACATTGCCATAGATTAAAAAAAATGTTTTTTCTACTTACATCTATGTGGATTGTCATTTCAAAGAGCATGGAACGTGACTGTCGCTCGCGGTGAGCTCATTCCGTGCCCATACTCCTAACTGTGAGTTAACAATCAGGGTCGCCACCGTAGCATGAATTCAAGTTCTAACGTACGTATAAAAGGCGGCGTTTGACGTGACAAGCAACAGTAGCAGCTAACCCTGAGTTTCAAAGCTATCCAACACACCTGAAACCGAGGGAGAGCCGAGAAGTGCGGAGGACGCTTCAAGTTTCCGTTCTATACTTTAGTACTTATGTATATTAATTCTGTCTGTGGTATAGCGTTAGAGTTGCCGTGGCTTTCCCCAGCGTCGTGTCCCACTGAAAACAAATTGTCAATTTTCTTAGGATTCGCAGACGCAGGCGAACCCTGGTAGGAATGGTAGCTAAATAACCATGGTTGTGAAATAAGGGAGATTTAGGGTCTATCCCTAACACGGGACGGTACATTTTGTAAGGAGTCAAACCAAAAGTGCCCTCTCATCAGATCGAACAACTTTTATCTTACACAGAAATCACAGATATTTTTGATACATCTGAGCCCTTTCTTTTTGTACTTTATAACTCCTTTCATCTGAGCGTGTCCTCAGTTATATTTTCAGATTCAGCAGTAATGCTTCAGAGCCTCCGCTATTACAGCATTGCAATGGCGGAAATGATTTGGCAAAGTTACCTGACGCCATAAAGACTGTTTAATTCTAAGCTGAGGATCACCACCACAGAGCACAGAATGTCTCTCGCACGCGAGCGTCAGTATCCCTGCTCTGTGAACACCACAGTACTTTTTTCGTCTTTTTAGGACGTTTTTCCTGTTGCTAACCATTGCTGAGAAATCCCAATCCCATCCCAACTAATATTATAAATGCGAAAGTGAGTTTGTTTGTTTGTTTGTTTCGCTTTCACGCCGTATCTACTGAACCGATCATCATGAAATTTTGCATACACATAGGTTAGGGTACCGAAAAGGACATAGGCTATATATTACGCGGGCAAAGCCGCGGGTAACAGCTAGTTACTCATAAAAATTGGATTGTCGCTGGTTCCAATCCGGGCAAGCACCTAGTGCGAATTCCCGGAGCGAAGCGGCGGCGGCGGCGGCGCTGCGCGGTTTATATTTGTGCCGATCACGCCGCCGCGCCGTGGCGCACTTCCTACATGTTGAATTATTCCCACTTTAATTGTTGGTAAAACACTTAACGATTTTCCAACAACACTATCTGGTTACGGGCCGTGGGATGTTTATTATTCTCATTCGGTTTATGATTACTTACAGCTGATGCACAATTTACCTTGTGACTCAATTATTTTTTAACGAGTGGATAAAATTTTAATTTCTGTCTGCCATCATTGATGTAGGTATCATTAGGGACGCAGCCTTCGCGGGTGCTGTGCTGTCCAACTCTAAACATATTGTGCTCCGCAGTCCGCGCTCGCAAGCGCTGCAGCTCCACCTCTAATCGCAATAGGGGAAAGGGATTTAAGAAGGTGGTATTATAATACCAGTTAGGTACCCGTCGAATAAAAAATAACCATGTTTTTTGTATTAGTCTCCTCAGTGCTATATTATGTTACCGATATCGATTGTGATCTTTATTTAGGAAAATATTTCCTGCTATTTTCCAAATACGGTGCAGTCTCTACTAGTTCTCTATTATACGTACGAAAATCTACGAGTACAATTCTAGGGGGAAAACACCAATTACAACAAAATAAACAAGGTAAAACGGTCACTAGCTAGCAGCACGTTAACAGTTTTAGCGATTACACGTTGTCAGTTAAAGTTATAAGTATTTGTAAATCTCTCAGCAAGCTTTTGAAGCTCGCCAGGCACATGCCATGCGTCCTTTATCGAGGCACTTGCCAAAAGGTACACAGTAACACGTAGGTATATGTAAATATATCTACGTGTTACTGTAATATAGAGTAAGTATTGTGTAGGGCTTTAAGTTAAAAAGAATAACACTGCTAGTACTTTATACTTTTATTTTCAGTTTAATTAGATAATTATTAACATGTAAGTATGTCCTCGTGCAAGCTACAAGAGACATCTTCTGTGTCAAGCAATCGTTTCTTCAGGTTTCTTCATAAAAAAACAGAGATAATATTTTCTTTTGGAACGCATTAAAAACGTTTCAAATATCTTATACAAACTCCCTGCTACAGTACCTAACTAAGACTGGTTCTCTTGTACGGCGCTGAAACACAACTTTTATTGAGTCAAATAGAGTAATTAGGTAAGTTAGTAATGGTACTCCTTTACATACACACGGTGATAGAGACTTGATACACAGAGCTGCTTTCCAGCATCTGGTATACGATCTCTACTTTTAATAGAATAAAAAACACTAATTTACAAACATAAACATTAACAACTTGTTACTTCAGAGAGTGCATAATAATTGGTTAGGCTCTAAGTACTACTTAGAGCTGTAAAAGTTTCCTTGCTAAGGTTTACGCTAGTAAACCGTATCTGGTATACGGTCTCTACTTAATAGAATAAAAATAATTAGTGTACACATAAACATTGTAACTCGAGTAGTTAGACTACTTCAGATACAGTCCGCCGTGTGGTTCCCGGCAGAGTAGAATAGGACCACTCCAAGTCTTCCTGTGGATGTCGTAAAAGGCGACTAAGGAAACACAAGCTAAAAAAAGTTTACAAACATCAAAAGACCTCTCCAACCCGTCTGGCCAGCGTGGAGAGTGTAGGCCAAATCCTGCGAATACTCTGGCTAATATATTGCTGTGGTAGTGCAGAGAGGGTCGTGCTCCTGTAGTGGAGACTAAAAAAGACCTGATGGATGGATGGATGGAGATACAGTCCGAATCAAACTTTATGGCGGCTCGGATATTAGCTGCGAGCTGCGCAGTACGCGCCGCGCCTCCCCGCGCATGCCCCGCTGGGCTTATATTGTGTACTGCGCATCGACTCGCGCGATGTTCCGAGCCGCCATAAAGTTTGATTCGGAGTTTGTGGTGGGAAGTCAAGGGGTGCAGCTGGGGTCTGCCTTGGACGATTTTGCAAATTGATTTTGGTGGACTTTATAATATGAAATTGGTGTAGTTTGGTGTTATAAATGCTCGTACTCATGGAACAATTTGTGGAATAGTTAAAGTGGACTGTTATATGGACTCGTATAGACTTGTCATCATAACCTCCTGACCACGAGGCATCCAAGCACATACGCCATCTTTGATGCTAATTGTTACAACTTTACCGTACAACACCGATACTTAGTATCTCAATTTACTGGACATTGGCAGAATCACTGAAATATCGGTGGAAGCCATTTTATAAAACAGAAGAAGAAGGTGAAAGTTTGATTCGGACTGTAGGTACCTAGTGTAAAGATTGGCGATACTAGAACTGTAAAATTTCCATAGCAAGGTTTACGCCAGCAATCGGACGTATCAGCGGGCCTGCTGGCGTATTTTCCGCGTCGCGCCGTGCCAAACAATAAGAATACCTACATTTCGCGGACGACACAAACTTGCCACGATCTATGATATATTTATGATCAGCAGGTGTCACGAGTGGCGAACTCAACACAGACACACTCAAAAATGCTGTAGCTACGTTATCTTAATTTCGAAAACTCTTTGAATTCACGCATGGTTGAGATAGATGGACGGGAGGCTCGTAATACATTTTTTCTAAAATTCTTAATATGAATTATGATTTTGTCGTAAAATTCCCCTAGCTACTTACTAAATGTAATGTAGATGAGACTTGTAAAGCTGTAGTTTCTGGCGTTATTTAATATTATATGCGAGCCTGAGTGGATAAAGGTTAATATTGTCTATAGGTACCTACAGTAATAATAAGGGGACTTTACCTGAAGGGGATAGGCTTTTAAAATAACAGAGAACGGAATAATCAGTCCCAGAATGACGTAAAGTACGTAAAAATGTCTAAACCTAACGTCTGACACGTTCATAGCACCTAGAAACAACGATTAGTGTTTGAAGCCGAAATAGTATTCAACCTGGCCTGTTTTATTATTTTTTTTTGCACCGACCATGCGTTATGCAAAGATCTAGTTTGATCCAGTTTGCCGAAATCACGTCGGCACAAAATACCGAGAGTAAGTAGGTAAATATACCTACCTAAGCTGAATATCTCTGCCCGACTAAGTGTTTTAATTATTCTGTGCCGAGAAAAAGAATGCGGATGGAATAAGTTAGTGCGCGTACTGATTCACACCTATCGCGAGGAAGACATCTGAGTTTGGTCAAACGAAGGGAGTTCGCTTTAGGTCCAAAGCGATTAAAATTTCGCCATATATGTATAAACAAATCTGCTCCAGGAGGCGCTACTGACGCGTGCACTCAACCTAGTAGGAGTAGCAAGTGAGATCGATCTATTTTGCTGTATTCTGGGTGAATTTACAAGGGTATCGTATCAATCATTTGCTATCAATTATAAGTCATAATGTTTCATCTAACTGCTTTATCGCAATAAACTGTCTTGTAAAGTGAAAAAATATTCCTATTTATCAGCGCTTTAACACCCCAAACACCAGAAGTCGGACTCCGAGAGCGTGCGAGGGCACCACGTTTCGCTAATGACATATTTCGAGCTAGCCGCTCCGCCAATCCGCGCCACTTGAGATCCGCCAAGAGTGTTGTATCTACACTCTTCGTATTTGCTCTGACAGCCCCGCTAATGACATATTTCGAACACGCCGCACCGCCGAGCCACGCCACGAGATGCACCAAGAGTGTTGTATCTGCACTCTCCGCTAATGACATATTTCGAGGTCTTCGCGCCACCTGAGATCCGCCAAGAGTGTTGTATCTGCATTCTCCGTATTTGCTCGGACAGCGCTTTCCATGGTGAGCGGCACCACGCTCCGCTAATGACATATTTCGAGCACGCCGCCGCCAAGGGCACGTCACCGTCCGCACTCGCTATTTCGGACCGGGCTATTCCTGAAAGCTTACATTGTTTTATTTCTGTCCGCAGAACTGTCCACCGGGAAGTGCGTGCCTATTAGCGGACTAATGGTCTACGGCCTTGCTTTTCGCCAGTTTAATATTTTCAGCTGCGACACACTTCAGCCTCGCAGTTTTGAGTAATTTAGAGGCACCTGGGCTAGCTTTTATTGAGAATCTACAATTATAAATTATCAACATCAATATCCAGGAGACATTTGTAATGTTTAAGCAATTTAAGTACCTTTTATTATTATCTATAGTTTGCCACCGTTGGGCAAAGCCGTTCCCTTTTGAACGCCATTGCTCTTTAATCAGTATAGGTATATTTTTAATGGAAGCCTTTAATCCAAAAGTAAAATTCCCTTAAACCATACATTTTTACAGTGAATAAGTTAAAAAACTGTGACTACGACGTAAGACAAGCACTAAAGTTTTAAGATTTAAAAGTTTTTTTAGACACCATTGTACCATCGTAAGTACTTAAGTAAGCTGTGTGGTTCCCGGCAGAGTAAAATAGTACGACTCCCAGTCTTCCCGTCGATGTCGTAGAAGGCGACTGAGGGAACATAAACTAAACAAAGCTTACAAACATCATAAATACCTCATCAACCCGTCTGGCCAGCGTGGAGAGTGTAGGCTAAATCCTCTGACTGCCCTGGCTAATATGGCTTTGGTAGTACAGAGAGCCGTGCTTCTGCAGTAGAGATATAAGAAGACCTAAGTACCTATTGAAACAAAGGACGATGTTAAGCCCCTATTTAAATACAAATTAAATGAAGCTTTTTAATTAAAAATAATCGAAATCTTGCATGGAAACTATAAAAAAGAAATAAAAGAATCTCTTAGCACCGGATATCAATGACTCAATTGTTGATGGTACGCGTCATATCCGGATACTTATGCCTCATCGGATATAATGTTTAGGCTTTTCTTCAACTGATTGACGGTAGTTTGAAAACCCTGACATCGTAACAATCCCTCTCCGTCACATTTCTACGGAAATCTTCGGTTAAACAAAACGTTTCAGCCTATCAAAATATTGTCTTGTTTTTTCACACGACACATGTGCTTTAGATATTTATTGATGTTACTCCTACCTACTGCTCTATACGCCTGCAGAGTTTAATCAGGATGAGGTACCTGGAAAATGAAAGAGATACTCGTAAATATGAACAACTAGTGAATATGGATTCAAAAATGAACCAAGTGGCAATGCGAAATTTACATTACACGCAATATTTATCTTAAAGGTATAACCTACGAGAATTCAATATCCTCCTTCATGTGAATATGGAGGATTATGTAGGTTTAAAACCCTTAAAAAACCTCAGACCAGTAACATTATTACTTTGAGCTTTCTTGTGTCTGTGCTGTTGTTTTCCTAGCTGTAAGCCACAGCAAGAACCGGCAAATTGTAAGTGTTAGCAGTTTTGTTAGCAATAAAATTAAGTTCCATCCCTTTTGATATGGTTATCAAGCCTCTTTTTATCCCAGGACAGACAGAACACAGAACATAAAATTCCGGTGCAACCCTTTTAGTACAGATCTAGTAGAATGATACAGTTTTGTAGCTGCTTGTATCTACAAATCATGCTTATTTATAAGAAAAATGAATGTTGCTAAACATCGTAAACGTCTCGTATTTTTTGCCGCATTTTTGCCGAAGACGATTCCATGGGCTACCTGGGCCTCGTCGTGCGATGATTGATGTGTTCACGTCACACGCACGACGCCACGACCTCGCTGCGTGCCTCCTGCGTGCTCGCAAGGTTTTCCTATGTCATTAGCCATTTTCTCCGGAAGGCTTCGTGAAAAATCCGCCAGGGGCGCCACTGGTAGGTGGTACGAACTACTGGATGTAGAGTAGTAAGTATAAAAGCAACGAAGATATAAAACGTCAATTTTGTAATTACCTATATGCTGCACAAAATTAGATTAGTTGCTTACCCTCTGAGTGCTTACCAAAATTTTATTAAACATAAATCTCTTATTGCTGCTCATAATACGGGTTGCTGTACTAAAAAGTTTACAGTCGTGGAAAATTACATAAATTGCTGATAGATTTAAGAATGTTTCCTAGCCATGATTTTCTCACCAGTTATCTATTTCTACAGACATATTAGTAGGTACATATATCTCCATGGATATATTATTTTTTCTGTAATTTAATTTGTAAAATGTAATTTACATAAAAGTAGTCTAAAATCATTTTATTTGGTTCAGAAATTTTAACATAAATCCGAGACATCTGAAAATTTGAGTTTCAGTAATACTGATTCTGTCATTGATATTTTGTGACGTGTGGTTTCTGACTTCTAGGACCACAGCTCCGTCTCATCTATCTCCATCTGTTCCGACATCGTACAAATATGCTGTAAAATTAGTTGATAACGAACGTTTACTAAGTTACGTAAGTTTACTCTACGAGCTTGTGCCCATATGACGCCAACTCTCCTATAGAAAGTTTTTTGTACAACAGATTTATTGTTTTTAGTTTTTACTTCAGTTTCCTCGCACTGTCCACAGAAATGGTGTCGTTCTAATATCAGCCAAAAACCACGCGGTACCATATATTGATAAAAGTAATCTTCATCATCACTTTAGCTGCAAGAAGTCTACTACTAACTAGGCCTTTCATAAGGAATTCCAAAATGATCAGAGCGCTTGCATCCAGTGTCGGACATCCACCAACCTGTTGGTCGTACGACCTCGTCCGGAGGTCTATGGGTGTCCGAACTGTCCGACGCTTACGTGGTCGCCGTTCCAACACCTTTCCGCCCCAACAGCCATTGGTTCTGCGCGCTATGTGCCCGCTATGCCTCACCCACTGCCACTTTAAGGAGCTAATCTTTTGAGCTAAACCAGTGACTTTTGTTCTTCTAGGGATCTCCTTATTTCTGATTCGACCTTGAGCTTTCTCATAAGGCCCATAATAATACCACGTATCGGACCCATAAGTCATCACTAGTAACACTTTAGGCATCGAGGTATTTTGGACTAGAAGACAATGCGGGGCTTCCCAAACGCTGTCCAACTTGAACTTCTAACTTATACCTTGACAGTGCTACTGAAACTTAAGATGATTCATATGACTACAAAAATTAAGGTAGTTACATCAGTCTATGGCGACCGCAAAAATACAATGTGCATGCAATGAAACCTCGAGTGCCATTAAACATAAAAACGTTATTAATAGACTTATAAATTAAGCCGACGACAGGTCTAGGCAACCGTATTAATCTTATTCGTCCCAAACAATTAACTAAATAAATTGCCTGCGACTACACAAACAAATCTGATAAAATGGTATTTGATAATCTGTTAATTTATCATTGTTAAAATAAGCAGAATTATTTTAATGAATAAACAACCCGACTGCTTTTTGACAGTTTTCGTCCGCCTTATTGATTTTTCCTGACGTCACACACATTACGTCTACATTTACTCCTGGGAACACGAATTTTTTTTAACCTAAATGTCGTTGGTGGCCAACAACCGCTTAGTGCGAGTAATGAGGGCTATAAATCCCCATCGAATGTGCATGGAGTATTATTAGCAGAGTGGCGGTGACCCGGGACCTTGGCGGCGGGTGCCAGGCCGGTAACACGGCACAAGATGCGATTAGAGCGTTTTTAAGGTTCCGTATAATACAAAAACGCTAAACGTGGCCCTTGGGTTTTATGACCTTGGGCCCTGTCTACCCCACAAAAAAGTTTTTTACTACCTATTTGTGTTCATAATCATCATCATTTCAGCCGCAGGAAGTCCACAGCTGGACATAGGCCTCTCCTTGGGTTTCTAAAATGACCGGTTGGAAGCGGCCTGCATCCAGTGTTTTCCTGTGACCTTGGTCAGGTCGTCCGACCACCTGGTCGGTGGGTGTCCGACGCTGCGCTTGCCGGTACGTGGTCACCATTCGAGAACCTTTCTACCCCATCGGCCATAGGTTCTTCGCGCTATGTGCCCCGCCCACTGCCACTTCAAAAAGCTAATCCGCTGATCTATGTCGGTGACCTTTGTTCTTTTACGGATCTCCTCGTTTCTTATTCGATCTCGCAGAGAAACACCGAGCATAGCCCTCTCCATAGCTCTTTGAGCAGCCCGTTCGGACCCGTAAGTCATCACTGGTAACACACATTGATTACAGACTTTCGTCTTTAGGCACTGAGGTATTTCGGAAGAGAAGACACTGCGGAGCTTCCCGAACGCTGCCCAGCCGAGTCGGATCACACTTTATTATATTTTTCCTCATATTTTTTTTTTGTTTATAAATTTTTATTACTAATATTGGAACTTTTTTTCATATTTCTTTTATTCATACTGTCACGTCCGGTACGGAGGCCGTGTTGCTCGAAGTACTGTCATTACAAAGAAATGTTTCAACTCGTAATATTTTTTTTTTCATTACTTTTTTCTTTATAACAATCAGTAGTCATATTTTTTTTTATTCATACTGTCATTACTAAGGAATGTTTTAACTCATAATTTTACTCATAATTTATTTGGTGGTCTATGTTTAATCATAACCTAACCTACCTTCTGTTACCAAGTCGCGTAACCAAATCAGTCGCTTTCGCACCCTAAAAGAAAAATAACACTAAGATTTAAGAACTATATGAAAACAAGTAATAGTAAAAGTGTATGAATAGTGATTTTAGGAATTTCGATGATTATAATTTTCGATCATTAGTATAAGAAAATATATGAAAAAAAAATCGGCCAAGTGTGAGTCAAACTCGCGCAATGAGGGTTCCGTACAATATGCTTCGTGAACACACACACAATGTGCAAAAAATGTTTTATTCAATTGACTAGCGCCATCTAGTGGTGTTTTAGTGAACTATTTCCCTAGCTGAACTTATTATAGTGAGTTTACCACTTAATTTTCAAGTGATAGAATTCTTATTATTTTTCCTTTAATCTTCAAGGAATTAACTATATTTTGTAATTTTTTCAAAGTTTTCGGCCCAGTAGTTTCGGAGATCATGGGGGGCGGGGGGGGGAATGGTCAATTATTGCCTTCTTTCGTGAATAAAATCAAAAGTATTGATTTTACACGAACAAAAAAAAAATATTTTTGAGATCCTCATAATGAGCCCTTTCATTTGATATATATACACAGTAAGGTTTGCAAAACTTTCTTTTAAAATTTTGTAATTGGGCGACTCAAAATGACCCTTATTTAAAAAAAATCTTAATTTACTTTGCACATCCGTGTTTGGGTCATAGGATTATACGATCTTACCAAATTTCATCTAATTTGGTTCAGTAGATTCGGAGAAAATCGGCTGTGACAGACGGACGGACGGACAGACAGACGCTCGAGTGATCCTATAAGGGTTCCGTTTTTCAACTTTTGTACAGAACCCTAAAAATTAGTAAAAACAAAATGTATGAATTGTGATATTATGAATTCCGATGATTATGATATAAATTACAGTCATTAGTATTAACAAAAAATATGAAGAGTGATCATTAGGATGTAAAATTGTATGAAAACAAAATTCGGATTACCGATAATAGGAGTTAAAAATTTATGTGAGACAAGGCGCCCCCAAAACGGGAACCCCAGTATAATCTTTTAAACTGAAATATGTAGATAACTGATTTTTATACAGAATTGGAACTCAAATGTCTATTGTCGCTAAAACAAGTACAAATTGAATTTAATTAATATTTGGGTTCCCTACAAGAAACGTCCTTTTTCAAATCCTTGCCAAACAATAATACGAATGAAAACCGGCCAAGTGCTGACGGGCTACGCGCATTGTAGGGTTCCGTAGTTGCGAATGACAACTTTGAGTTCACACTGTTCACACTCGCACCTCATAGTTTAACGACCAAAAACATCTAACAATGAAAATTGTATGAAATTTTACTTTTTCGACTACATTTTATAAGTTGGTTGCATAGATATCAGAATATTTACGTGGTTGGTTGTCTATAACTTTTTAATTCGTACTAAATACTCAGCTCTGATAGTTTTCCTTCCAACTTCAGTATATATACTACTGCTGTAATTTTTTTCACGTATCCATATATAACCGTTTAGCGGATAGAGGGGGGGGACACGTACCTCTAACAAAATTTTGCACTTTAAAACCAAATATTTCGGAAACGGATCCCTTAATTGAAAAATGGTGTTCTCAACCTCATAATAGTTTTTAAAGACCTATTTAACGATACGACCACACGATGGGTAAATAGAGAAAAAAATACTCCCCCACTTTACTTGTATGGGAGCTACCCTAGAATATTTTTTTTCCAAGATTTTTTCTACCACTTTTTTGCCATGATTAATATACATACCCATACCAAATTACAGCTTTCTAGTACTTATAGTCTCTGAGTAAAACCGCGGACAGACAGACAGACATGGCGAAACTATAAGGGTTCCTTGTTTACTACGGAACCCTAAAAACAACAAACGAAATAGAGATGCTTAACTCGCGCTTTGCGTTTCGTTTCGCTGAGTGCTTATAATAAACCGATGACTATTAAAGACAGCTTACTGAGTACGAGCACCATGCGACGTTTTTCATTATATTTGCTGTATATACATATGTCATAAGGACCGAATTAATAGCAAATGTATTGAAAAAACTTTACGGTCCTTTTTAAGCAGTCGTATATTTGGTTATAGCTAGTTAAAGAGTGTATAGGTACAAGAGGCGCCACATAAAATTACTCATTTTATAATGGAAATTTGCAGGCCGGTTATTAATACGATTTATTGCTATCGTTACGTGGAAACCAGAGATTTGGTATACCTTATATTTTATTGATTGATTTACGTATGGTGATAAAAATATAACTTTAAATGAGTATTGCTTTCATAAATTTAACATTCTAATATAATGACAAAATTTTCTTTTTACCAGACTGAAAGAGAGTAATTAATGCTTTTCGTGTATGTGTATATTATTAACTGTGCCCACGACTCCGTCCGCATAGAAAAAATTTGCTTAATCCTTTCTCAGACTCTAGACTACCTGTGTACCAAATTTAATTTAAATCGGTTCAGTAGTTTTCGCTTAAAAGCGAGACAGACAGCCAGAGTTATTTTCGCATTATAATATTATATTAAGTATGGATGTAAGAATACCTGTTCCATGATGATGCTGCATGTAGTCAAAACAGGTGGACCGATTTTGAAGTGTGAGGTTTTATTGGATTTGTATTCTTCCCTAGAGTGGCATGGGCCACTTGTATGTAACGTCAGAAAAAAAATATATGGCGGATGTAAACTGACAAAAAACACAGGTTTGTACTAGAAGCCGAGGCTTATTAATTTTTGAAATAATGCTACTTGTTTAATTTATGTACACAGTTTATTGTTTGTGATAATGTATTTTGAATATACATGTTGGGCATTTAATATTAAGTATTTACTTTCATATTAGAATACAGGTCCCACAATTTCGAAATGTGCATAGCAATCAAATCAATCAAGGCTTCTTTTTATTTTTAACTCATATGCTGCTGCTGGCTGTCAGTCATAAGCTATGGAAAGCCCGTTTGTATTTTTAACCAACTTCAAAAAAGGAGGAGGTTCTCAATTCGTCTTAATCTTTTTTTTATGTATGTTCCCCGATTTCTCGAAGACGCCTGGACCGGTTTAAGGAATTCTTTTTTCGTTCGATAGGTAATACAGATGGTCCCATTAAATTTTTATCGAAATGTGTCAAGCGCTTTTTGAAAAAATTAACAAAAACCAAAAAAAAAATTACACACATGCCGTTCGGTTTACCCTTATTTCCATTTTATTCTTATGCTTATTCAATCCAATTGATATGGTTTAAGTCGATTCTTGTTTTTTTGTAAAAAATATTTTAAATTATTTCCACAAGAGTCATTTTTTTAAACTATGTAATAGGATGTCTTATAATTTAGTAGCAGCCCTCCCCGGCTGCGCCCGGGCACGCATTATACCTTTAAAACTTCCTCATGAATCCCTCTATCTATTGCTGAACACCATATGAAAATCCGTGCCGTTATATAGTAGAGTTCATCACGAACAGACAGGCAGACACGGTGGAGGATTTTGTTTTATAATATGTAGTGAAACTTTTAAACCTTCCACATGAATCACTCTATCTATTGTTAAAAACTATATGAAAATCGGTGCAGTAGTTCTTGAGTTTATCGCGAACAGACGACATACAGACGCGACTGAAGACTTTGTTTTACAATATTTAGTGATTTTTGTTTAGAAATAGCATTATTTTGGAGAGTCTTTGCCTCCAAGCTATGACAAAGTAGAAGTCCTTGTCGTCATTAAAACAACCGTGACGGACGTTCTTACCTCCCAGCGCCCGAAAGGTTAATTGTTTCATGCACCATTTCAGCTTTATTTACTGCTTCCATATCTCATCACCGAGAACGACTTTGCTTTCATCGTATTTTAGAAATATTCTTTTTAAAATAATATTTACGCTAAGACTATTTGGCCAGCGGAACGCAAAGAAAGACGTTTTGTAATTTTTCTTTGATAAGTCAATGAACGTTATTTGAACACATGACCTACTCGTATTATGAATCATCATCATCTCAGCCACAAGAAGTCCACAGCTGGACATAGGCCTCCCCTAAGGATTTCCAATACGACCGGTTAGAAGCGGCCTGCATCCAGCGCCTTCCTGCGACCTTTATCAGGTCGTCTGACCACCTGGTCGGCGGGTTTCCAACGCTGCGCTTGCCGGTACGTGGTCGCCATTCGAGAACCCTTCCGCCCCACCGGCCATCGGTTCTTCGCGCTATGTGCTCCGCCCACAGCCACTTCAAAGAGCTAATTATATGAATAACTCACACTAATTATATCAAAACTAACGTAAGATGAAGACATTATTTATAACAAAAATAATGAGAATCTAGTCGAAAAAATTGCATGTAGGTAATATGTTTTATTTGATACATGATATTTGTTACGTTCAGATTGATTTAATACTCTGGCAAAATTTGAAAATCTGAATCAAGATTACTAAAATAATACAGACTTTTAAGACAACAACGTGAATGAAAAAGTTTCAAGAGCGGATCGTTAAATCGTATGGGGATACGATTCGATGATCGGAGGGGCCACCAAACCATAAGGCGGATTTCCATGTAAAAGTATACCTTAACCTCAACCTCTATTAATATGTTCTAACTAGTAAATTTACCTATTGATATGGAAACATAGCTTAATCTACATAGGTAAAACCTTATAAGGATTTAAAACTATGATCTGCATTAATTATCATTAGCAAGTAATTAAGTAATAAAAAGATTTAATCCTTAAAAATCTTGTACTTAGGTCGACACGCTCGATTATAAAACTGGGATTATCAACGTATTTAGATACGCGTCCTAGTTCCTAATTATGTCGCAAATCCGAAACCAAGTTGTGTACTGTATGTACGAGGAAATAGACAATAAGAGTGTAAATGAAGCTTTAGGGCGCCACACACGGGCCACTAGCCACAGCCACAATCACCGCCATCTGAAGTTGCGTGAGGTGACGACTACCAGCGTCCACAATCTGCGCTGCGGTAAGCCCATATAAAATATATAAAAACAACAGGAAATAGGTCGGTGGCTGCGTTTTGTGGTTGTGGTTGGTGGCTCGTGTGTGGCGATACTAAGAGATAATATAAGTATGTATAGTTATGTCAAAATCGTATTAAGTGAACATCCATAGTCTCTGCTAACTCCCATGGTTCCCAAAGATTTGTAGCGTTTGTAGCCACGTACGTAACTTCTTCAACAATTGAACTAAACTTGGATCCTATGTACCTGTTAGGACCTTATTGTCACCAGCCAGATCACTAGACTTCACAAATAGGACATAAACAGCCCGATCGTTGCCATACTCCTAAAAGCAGATATTTTACACGAGCTCTCCTGCTCTCATATAATCTTGGCATTTGGCATCTAATTTTACACCCAAGGTAAATGTATATAATGTAATATCTGCATAATATTCGGATATTTCGGTCTGATACGAAGCTGCACATCCCCGGATTTACTCTGCATAAACTAAATAGGTGTTTCTGACATTGCGGAGTGCCTCGTCAATTCGTAGGTGAATTGATTTAATTTATATTGTCTCTAGCTCCCCGTATTATAGTCATCATCAGGTCTTTTTAGTCTCCACTGCAGGAGCATGATCCTCTATGTACTACCAGAGCCATTTATTAGCCAGAGCAGACGGCCAGACGGGTTGGAGAGGTCTCTTTGATGTTTATAATCTTTATTTAGCTTGAGTTCCCTAAATAGCCTTCTACGACATCCACGGGAAGACTTGGAGTGGTCCTATTCTACTCTGACAGGAACCACATGGCACGTCCCCGCCTAATCTATTAACTCTTTGTATCTCTCTACAATCACATTATGACAATAAATTACATAAGTATAATTAAACTGGGTAACATTTTGCGTCTATTCCATAATGTAAGTATAATACAAGCGGTGGGTCATGAAGGTCACCAGGGTTGGAGAGAGGTCGGTGTATAGTTCTTAATTCTCTATTACTGTAACGTTAACTTTCGAAAACGGCAGTCGGTTTTTTTTTTAAATAATGCAACTTGATTAAAACTAACGTGAGATAAAGACATTATTAAAATACGTAACAACGGGTTACTCACGTAAATAGTCAGCTACTGGCCGACATGTTTGTGTGGCCGTCCCAATCCGCACGACACCGTGTGCGGGTCTCAATTCACATTCGCCCTGAGGAAGACCTCCGGATGAGGTTGAAACATGTCGGCCAGTAGCTGACTATTTACGTGAGTAACCCGTTGTTACGCATTTTAATAATGCAACTTGTTTTTTCGTCTGATTGTTTTACATCTGTGTTTAACATGCTGTTGCTGGCAACATAAAGTTTAGATTTTCTTTTAGTTTGTTATGTTGTTTGAACTATGGTTGAACGATTGGATGATTCTCTTCTTCACAAAATCTCTGTACTGTGCAAACGTGTCGTGCCTATGGTGAGAAATAAATAAGTAACATTTAGTAAGCTCAAAGTCTTATTTCTACTGCAACAACAGTCTGCTGCCAACACATGCTGCGAAAAAAATTCTAGTCTTTCAGCAAAGCCACTAATCTTGACAATGCAATGCTCTAGTTATGAAGTCTTAGCGCTATCCTCGAAGTTTTCACCCGCCTATCTGCTCAGTATAAATGTCTAATAATAAATAACTCTATTGTTTGTTATTTCACTGTTAAAAGATTTTACTGCCGGCACTCCACATAATATTAGACACCTACATGAAACTTTAAAGAAGTAGGCACTTATATGTTTTGTGTGAAAAGTGAAAGAAACAATAAATTTGTTAAAGTAAACATGGGGAAAAGCCTATCTCTACGAATTTACAAAAGCGAAAATTTTCCAATCGACTTCAAAGAAGGAAAAGTTTATTAATTCTTCGGGTTTTTTTAATACGTTAACTTATATCTCTGTCATCTACGACCCGATTACAAAAATTCCTCATTCGGAATTATAATTTAAATGAAACCAATTTTGTTTTTCAATTTCATCAAAATCGCTTTAGTGATTTGTTTATTGTGAAAGGTTATGAATTATTAGATGATACAAATATTAATGATAGAACAACATCCAAGAGCAAAACCTACTAAGAAGCCGGATTGCGACCGAAAATATTTTCAGCATTACCTATAGATTGTCATAAAATTCTCAATCCGACGCAAGTCCGTAACTACGGCTGTTTTCACATCGTACGAAAATCCCGAACTCATAAGCTGTAAAATATTTATTAATACTCAGAAATAAAGGCTCCTGATCTGGTCGGAACTAATACTAACATCGCTTTGAGAGCTCTCGGCGATAGAGGGTTTAGTTTACGGACGTGTCATTTTTCTAATAAACGTCCCGAGGCTGCACTCTCCTCTTTGTAACTATTGGATACTTCCTAAGCGTTTATTAAAGGATCTTTGTGGCGTTATTTATACATTTATTTTTCTCTGTAAAAACTTTATTCTCGTAAATTATCGCATACCAATTTAAAAATTTCTTTAATTTTATTTGGAATATTAGAAATTTAAATTAAACCAAATGGTCCCATTTAAAATTCATCAAAATCGCTTAAGTATTTTCTTTATTAAAGATTATAAATTATAACCAAAAGTTTTTTTGCGCTGTTTTTCTTATTATTACAAATATTTATGATAAAACAATATCCAAGAGCAAAAAAAACTTAGAAGCTGGATTGCGACCGGCAATATTTTCAGTATTGCTTAATTTCAATATAACACAGATAGATTGTCATAAAATTCTCAACCCGACGCAAGTTCGTAACTACGGATGTTTTCACATCGTCCAAAAATCCCGAAACTCATAAGCAGTAAAATATTTTTAATACTCAGAAATAAACGCTCCTGATCTGGTCGGAACTAATACTAACATCGCTTTGAGAGCTCTCGGCGATAGAGGGTTTAGTTTACGGACGTGTCTTTTTTCTAATAAACGTCCCGAGGCCACACTCTCCTCTTTGTAACTATTGGATACTCCCTGAGCGTATGTTATAGGATCTTTGTGACATTATTGATACATTTAATTTCTTTAGAAAATCTTTAATGGCGTAAATTATCACATAACCGATTACAGAAACTCTAAATTTTTATTTGGAATTATTAGAAATTTAAATGAAACCAAATGGTGGGACCATTAAAATTTAAATGTTATCAAAATTGCTTTAGTACTTATTTATATTTTTGATCTGAAGGATTATCAATTATTAGCCTAAGTATTTTGCGTCACTTTCCTTTTATACCAACCTCAAGAACAAAGTCAATAATATTTGAAATAACTATTACAAATATTTATGAAAGAACAATATCCAAGAGCAAAAAGAACTTAGAAGCTGGATTGCGACCGGCAATATTTTCAGTATTGCTTAATTTCAATATAACACAGATAGATTGTCATAAAATTCTCAACCCGGTGCAAGTCCGTAACTACGGATGTTTTCACAACGTACAAAAAATCCCGAATCTCATAAGCAGTAAAATATTTATTAACACTCAAAAATAAAGGCTCCTTGATCTGGTCGGAATTAATACTAACATCGCTTTGAGAGCTCTCGGCGATAGAGGGTTTAGTTTACGGACGTGTCTTTTTTCTAATAAACGTCCCGAGGCCGCACACTCCTCTTTGTAACTATTGGATACTCCCTGAGCATTAATTATGGAATCTTTGTGGCAACCTGAGACATTATATATTTTATTTCTTTATGAAAATTTTACTGGCGTAAATTATCACGAAATAAATACAAACAACTTTATATTGTTAAAATTGAAAATATGTGATGAAAAAGAATTCGCCACAGGTAGGATTCGAACCCACAGCTCTTAGGTCCGCGCCCTAAGTGTGCTACCAACTACACCACCGTGGCTTCGAATCACCGCGTCGAATTCTGTCATCACATATTACCCCGTAGGGTATAACGCATTCGAATCCACGGTAGTGTAGTTGGTAGCACACTTAGGGCGCAGACCTAAGAGCTGTGGGTTCGAATCCTACCTGTGGCGAGTTCTTTTTCATCACATATTTTCAATTTTAATAATATACCGAGCATTGTAATGCTATTTAAAAAAAAACCATTTGATTAACTTTTTATTGTCTATAGTCGGCAATCCCGACAAAGTGGCACGTGAGTGACCCGTTTTTAAATATAATGTATTTATATCACGTTAGTTTCAATGATACTTATAACTTTATACTGATTATCTCAGTACACGAATATTAAAAAGAAATTTGATTATTTGTTTGCATTAAATAGGCTCCAAAACTACTGGCCGATAAAGGCTATAATTTACGCGGTGGAAGTCGCGGCAAATTTTCTAGCATATTATATACGCAAGAACAATTCACTAATTCAACGACGATTTTGTTAGCTTTCCATTATGGGTGTAATTGCACTTAATGTCACCCACCCACCTATGTGATTCATATAATAATCCGGCAATAGTTTAAAAGTAATTCAATAATCTTTATATCCGCCTGATACTATTTCACACTAACCGTATAACCGATCGTTAATTCAGGAAAAAGGTACCTACTGACCCCGAGGGATCAAAACAAGCAGAGCTGCGGTACGGGCGAGAGCTGGTCAACTATATGTATTTTCTTTTTTATGGACTAGATAATTGCCGCTTAGAAGTGTTTTAGGTAAGCCGCGACCCAAAAATCCCTCCATATTGTTGACGAGCTCCGTGGCGCAGCGGTCAAAACGCCAGCCTGCGACACGGAGGTCCCAGGTTCGATCCCCGGTCAGGTCAAGATGAAAAACGATCTTTTTCAGATTGACCTGGGTCTTGGATGTTTATCTATATAAGTATATATTATAAAATACAGTATCGTTGAGTTAGTATACTGCGACACAAGTTCACAACTTACTGTGGGGCTAGCTCAATTTGTGTGGTATGTCCCTATATATTTATTTATTTATTATTTATTTATATTTGTTGACGGCTGAACCGTTCGAATAAACATGTCTAAGAACAATCTCCAAGAAACTTTCTTTTAAATAAAAAAGCCGCATCCAAATCGATCACACACCCCTGACACAAAGTGGTCAAACTTATAACACCCCTCTTTTTTTCGCGAGTGTCTTTCAGGAAATAGATAACCCAGGGTCAAACTGGCGGCTCCCAGCGAAATCGCCAGACACGGAATTTTTCGATGGATAAGTGCCAGCGCTCTTCTTTTTAAATTAATTATTGTTTTACGCGGCTCTAAAGTATTCTATTATAACAACATCATATGCGCCTGCGGCGGTTATTCTCGCGCGACCAAATTTACGACCATTTGATTTGCCCTCTTAATCTTACACAAGCGAGGCAAAATTCTGTGTCAATCTCGTTTATGGCTCTTGAAACGTTTAATGTTCTTTGCTATTGTAATTGCTATTGTTGATGAAATAATCCTTTGTGTTATTAAATGCAAAGGTACTAATAAATGTTTCAATTCAAAATATTTATCGATAAGTTAAATTATGTACCTGTTTTAATTTTATTGCTCTATCAAACATTTAGAATCTGCTATAGCATGTTTAAAATAACTCTCAACTGGTTCTCATTTATCTTATGCAAGCGATAAAATCTATAATTTTTCATGATGCCAATTGTAACAACTGGTGTAATCAGGCTGCCATCTGCAAGGTCTCCATGCGTAAATAAACAAGAACCAACAGGGGCCGATTCATTCGCCAATCGAAAAAATTACACGCAGAAATATATCAAGAGGTTATAATTAACTTTACAGTTTGTTTAGAGTTATAATGATTTACTCTTAGCTGTAACGAGAACGCTATTACGTTGGGACGCTTTGACTGTGCATTTTTAGGTAGGTATACAAGCATGTGTGTACCTAAATACATCCCAGAACCAGACTGCCATAGCTGCTGCGGCAGAGTAAGCAAATGCGCATACGCACAGCGCGGCCCCAGGCAATACATAAGATATTTAATAGCCAACGGCCTGGGCCCTCAATCGGTTTAATTGTGAAGAAGATCCTTAACCTACTCCTATATAAAATGTATCCCTTTGTAAGACCTTTTTTTTATTAATCTGAATAATTGTTCATTTAAAAATAGCAAAAATTGCTCTGCGCACTGTGGCTCTAAGGGCCATAATAAAGGCTCCAGTTCACGCGTTAAGTAAATGGTAGAGTTAGAGTGCTTGCTAACTTACTATGCTTTTCACTTTACCAATGTAAACAGTGATATTAGAGTAAAAGATATTCGTAAATAAGAATGACTAGCAACTAAGTATATAAATATAAAATTTGTTTATGTAAGGTCGCTTAACAATATGAATTATAAAACGAAATAAACCTACAAAATAAATATAACTGTTCTAAGCACAATATGCAGATCTGTGGTTCTAAGCATATACATTGCTTGATTACTTGATTACTTGATTAGTAGAGTAAATAACAAGTATCTACTAATGACGTCCGCGGCGTACTAACTCTATTGTCGTGAACATAACCTCGCGAACATTTTTTTAAATATGTATATCTCGTAAACTACTCGATGATTTTGATTCCCATTGAACTTGAAAATTGTACTAGTAGATTTGTACCTTAATTTTTTCCCAGCATGGGTTCCATATTATGACTCTGTAAATTTTGGGCTGAGTTGCCCTATCAAGGATACAGTACACAAGATCCGAAGGAATTTCAGAAACCTTTATAAAAAAACCTATCTTATTTACCTTATCATCAAAAATAGTTTTCTTGATCAATAGGAAACTGTGCAAGATGACATTATATCTTAAAATGATTTCGCTCCAAAACCCGTTTCATTTCACGCACTTGCCACATGCAATCTGGATATGAATACAGTATGTGCACTTAAATCATATCAATCGCTGCACTTGTAACATCAAAGGCGTATTACGCGCTCCGATGGCTCATCATGAACTCGTGAGCCTGGTATGATACGTGTTTCCCATGGTATTGTTATTTTAATGTCAGAAGTTATGTAATGGATAGAATTAATATGCATTATTTGTGTTTTGGGTGTTCCACCTTACCTCATCGTTCCATCCCATAGGCAAGATAGGGTAGGGTAGGGGTCACTCAAATGATTCTCAAACGAAACACTTCCGTATTATTATAATAGCAATAAAACATCTCTATAATTGGTAATGATGATAATTATTCAATACTTCTTATAATTCAGGCATATTAAGTGGGGTATCAAAATGAAGGATTTTAAACACTGATTCTTTGTTTCAGTCTTTTCAGTTGATTTTTAATTGTAGTTATCCATGCAGGCGGGTTTTTTGTTTTTTAAATTATTATTATTTCCTTAAAAGGCCGGGTCCTTTGGGAACTTGCGTAGGCATAATTTATAAAATGCTCCTTCCAACAATCTCAGACATTCCATGAAAGTTCCCATCCCAGGTCCTGGCCGGAGTATTGCATTTTAAAAATGAGTTGATATGATATATAGATGCTTTGCAAATTTCTCTTGGCTCTTGTAAAGAGATCACTGATTCATGTTAACGCTAGAGAATATTAGAAAATGGTTACCATTCTTGCTGCCAAACGACGAGTATTCAAATATACATGAAACTGTATTGTATTATGTTGTTTTAGCTAGTAAGTATTTTAAATAATTTGTTTCAATATACAATACAATTATTGACACATTGGTATGGTCACAAAGCTTTCCAGGTAAAGAGGTAGTATGTTCCAATTATGTGCTCATTTCCAGGGTCGTATAAACCCGGGGTACAAGACGAGGGGCACACCCGGGTGCCGGACAGGTCAAAAATGTACCACCTCTGAGTCCAGAGGACATCAGTCGGACGTAGCATAGCACCGCCAAACACTGTGGTAAAAAATAAGTACGTCACCAAAATAACAAGGGGCGCCGGGTGATCAATTTTGGTTGCACTTTTAGAAACATTAAAGAAATATAAACAGGCACCACACAGAAAATCGATAACCTTGCTCAAATACTAACTTGCCTGAAAATCACGTTTACACAATTACAGTCACGTTTATATCAAGTTACTTGTTTGTTGAGAATATGAATAACACAGTATTGAGTGTGTCAAATACGTTAGCTCCTGTCATTGGACAAACAACGTTTCAAATTGAAACGCGTCGTGCGCTTCACGGCGCATAAATACAGGACACACGACTCTGTCGCCCTAGATTCAACTTTTTACGCTGTCAAATAAGTTGCGCACGCAAACACATAATGCGTGTTTTAGTCTCCACTGCAGGAGCACGTCTCTCTCTGTACTACCAGAGCCATATATTAGCTAAGCAGTTAGAGGATTTGGCCTACACTTGACGCTGGCTAGACCGGTTGGAGCGGTCTCTCTGATGTTAATAAGCTGTGGTTAGATTGTGTTTCCTTCGTTGCCTTTTACGACATCCATGGGAAGACTTGGAGTGGAGCTATTTTACTTCGTCTCTACATAATGTGTCATCAAAACTGGATGTTATTTAACTGATTAGATAGAAACGTATTCGCGCGTGTCCTGCTGCGGAGGCTGCTTATGCTCTATGTGTGTTACTTACTTATGAACGGATTTCAAATGACGTGAACCGTCATTTTGTTATGAGGTCTGAGCGAGGTCTGAGCAGGCAATGTATTTGATCAAAAGCGTTCGTATTTTTACACTTGTATCGGATCTCTATAGACGAATATCATTCACTGTTATCTGAGCGTTTAACATGCGTTGGAGCCCGGGGCCCGCTTATGCCAATCGTATTCGTTTGCTAATACGATTTGGCATCATTTTTACGGCCGGCCGATTCCCAGATGCCAATTCCTTGGGTAGCTGCAGAAACGCAGACAAATACCTGTTAAAATGTCCTTCGTGTAGCAGTCTTGCGTGCAAGGACGTTAGTACGTTGTTCATAAATAATAACAAACGCTTATTAAACCAATTTAGTTAAAATATGTTTTGTCTTTATCCCACGCTCTACATTGAAAGAACGAGACAAAACATATTTTAACTAAAATAGGTTTAATAAGCGATTGTTATTTTTTATGAATAAGGGGGTAAGTAACTACGAATAGAAAGCGCGTTTAGAAATCCATAATGTATTACTATTGAGGTTACAGATTTGTTTTTGTGCGGTGAGATCGATGGCTGACAAATGAGTCTCGTTCTAAAAGTTATAATGAATAGTTAATGACTATGAGATCCTGTTAGAATCCGAAGGTATTCGTAGCAATTTATTACTGAAAACATCTCACGGTGGCCCTGTGATAAACGCGATAAAATAAAAATATACGGCTCAAGGCAGATGGCTCTAAAGATTTGGACATCAATTTCAAGATTAAATCTCAAAACAAAGGAGATGAGACCGAATTGTAATCACCATAAGAGTTTCTTTTGGAATGCTTTCGTCAATCCTTAGACGAGAGATGCGCGTGGGCTGTGGCACTTGGCGAGTCGCCAGGATTCACCTGCCGAACCTTGTATAACGATAAAAGCTAAATATTATTTACAGCTGTATCTAACGCACTTATTGTTGTACAAGACTCCATTACAGAAGCCGTGTATCCAGCTCTAACAAGCAACATAAATAAACTACAGCTCCTACGCCATTTATAAAGCGTATGTTATTGAATTCAGGAAAAGATAATGTTATGAAGATGAGGTCGTTACAATAATACCCACTTACATTAGTAGATCAAATCGTATACTATTTTATTTACTGATTAACGAGAGTGTGCCGTTTCCGTAATTGAGGTACCTATAGGTACAGACAGACGTACACGTGTTCTTTGACAATATACTCCTAAATAATAAAAGCACGTGTTATATTTAACGATGAAGTAAATAAATGTACACTAATTTTGCCGTGTGGTTCCCGGCAGAGTAGAATAGGACCACTATCACTTCTATGTCATCCAAGTCTTCTCGTGGATGACGTAGAAGGCGACTTAGGAAACACAAGCTAAACAAAGCTTATAAACATCAAAGAGACCTCTTCAACCCATCTGGCCAGCGTGGAGAGTGTAGGCCAAGTCCTGTAACAGCTTTGGCTAATATATGGCTCTGGAAGTACAGAGAGGGTCATGCTCGTGCAGTGGAGACTAAAAAAGACCTTATAATGATGCTGTACAGAAATAAAAATTACGTCTTGAAATTTACAGTATTTTATTTATACAATGTAATATATTTTCTTATAGTGGGCACACACATTTAGCTTTGAAATATTAATACGGAGCGGAAATGGTAACAACATTTTTAGCTTACGACAATTTATTTTAGGAAGTCTAAACGTTAATGATTATTAGTTTTAAAACAAAAATATTTTTGAAAGTATAACTAAAAAGTGTGATGATTTCCTTCGTTTATCCTCAGTTCTGTTTCTTTTATTGAATGTTTTATGACATTGGACGGCAATCGAGCAAGCGGGTCACCTGATGGTAAGTGATCACCGCTGCCCATGGACAATTGCAACACTAGGGGTATTCAAGAGCGTTGCCAGCCGTTATTTTTCCCTCCCCAGAGGGAAAGGGGGGATGGACCTCCCGCTCTTCACTCACCGAACAAAGCATGAAGTGGTAAAGCTACTACTTAAACGTCGATTTACTGTAAGAGTGTGGTACTTTCCTGGATGAGCTGGCCCATTCATGCTACTAGCAAAATGTATATACAATTAATTAATATATTACTTACCTAATTGTGTAACGCGGAATACCTTTCTCATTAATAAGGCTTCAATAATAAATATGGACGATATTTTGAGAATCTACAGGTAATAATTTATAATTCTGGCAAAAGCGCTACCTTTAAAATATTTTCAAAGTAAATACCTATTAACCGCGTGTTTGTTTATTTGTTTGCACAGCATTGACGCACCGGCTTTCAGAGGGAATGTCTTTCCTTTGCGAGGTTTACACAAAACTTACTTTTTTACATATTCACGAAGATTAATAGTTTTTTGATTATCGTGTGTGTTAAAGACTAACACTGGTGTCAAATTTTTCAAGCTGCTTGAAGGCATCTTACTGCCATCAATGTGGACAGATGAGACCAACAGCGTAGCAATCAATCATTCATTTATTTAGACAACAACAGTCCATTATTGGACGAGGAGCCCGATGGTCCAGTGGGTGTAAGCTCTATGAGCGCTTACGTATGTTAAGGACCCCTGGTGCAGTCCCTACTTGGAGGGGTGACCGCAAGTGGTATAAAAATATCACGAGCTCCTCCGTGCTTCGGAAGGCACGTTAAGCCGTTGGTCCCGGCTGTCATCATTGATGGCAGTCGTTAAGCTATGTCAGATGCCTTAAGGCAGCTTGAAAAATCTGACACCAGTGTTGGCCACTTACACATACGAAAAACAAACAACAGTCCATTATTTTTAGTTAACATTTTACTTTTACTTATGTTACTATAATCTTAACTTAACGTGCCTTCCGAAGCACGTTGGAGCTCGAGATTTTTTTGCCTCTTGCGGTTACCCATCCAAAAGGAGACTGCGCCGGGAATTACTTAACACGCGTAAGCGCTAATAATGCACACGCCCACTGGGCCATTGAGCTCTTCAAGATTAATAGTTATCATGACAGACACAGAGACACAGTACGTAAGCGGGCATTTGACAGACGCCGCGTATCCCTGCCAGGGGCAGATCAGGCCGTGCCAACCGAATTCCCAGAGCCATAGTGTGGTAATGATGCCAAATACAAGCTGCCCGATTGGCTTGCACTTGATACGGAAACTGTATAAATAGTCCGAATGCACACGGAAGCAGTAAATAGGAGCTCGGCCGATTTACAGCGTGCAATATGGTACAGTCAGTAATGTAGAAAATCTTAGATTCACAGCTCATCTAACGACTTGTTTAGTACGTCTATTGTAAATTGGAACTTGTGTCTTTTAGAGGACATGTATGATCTGAAACGAAAAAGATTCAATTAAGGTTGGCCCCTTCACGTTCAGGTTCCTGATTAGGCTTCCTGATCCGGAACTCAAATTCTCAATTCTGTGTCTATTTTTTATAATTTTGAAACAACCGTTAGTTTTTCAAGCCAAATACATTGTGAATGCAAAGAAACTTTGATCATTTTCTATACAGGTAAGCGATGCATTCAGGTTTCCGGATCTGAATTCCTGATCCGAAAACCTAACTTGTGCTTCCAGAGGACAACCCATTAGTTTGCAGTTTTCCTCACGGTGCTTACTAGTATATGTTATACAAATATGATGACGTCCCTATATAAGTGTAAATTTGACCATTTATGGCTGGTTTAAGGTGAACGATTCCACGTGTGATAAGTCCCTATATATTTATTTATTCTCAGCGGTAAGGCTTTAGACCCCGGAGTTCGCTATATATCCTAGGTGATTTGACTGAGTTACTAGTTTTTACACAGAGCGACTGCCGTCTAACCTCCACAAAGATGACGTTCGTGACTCACAGCTTAACATGCGGTAACTCCCATGACTCCAAAGGAGATACAAAAAGTAATGATAATCATAATCCTTCGGCCAACACCTGTTCAAGGGCATATCATACATTGGTATTTCCAGGTACGGATTCCGGCTGGAGACCTACATCACATCAACTTCTCCAAAGGGCCTCTACGTGTTGGATCTATATCCTCACGCAAGCCTTCCAAAGGACCCGTGACTCCAAAGGAGATACAAATAATAATGATATAAAAATCTAGACAAATTGCCACCTTCTGCCTTCTAGAGAAGTTCTGAAGCACCATCTACGCAGAGCTAATTACCAGGCTTTTATTTGGAAAACTGCAAACATCCCGATCTAAACTTTACCGTCACCAGAAAATAGTGGCTGGAGGTAATATAACAATTTTCTTATTCCCATCACTAGCCTGAAACCTCCAATATCTCTGTAAGATATCGAGCTCATATCGTGCCCGTGTAGGACAGACTGCCGAACAGCGAAATGCGGCTGTGCACTCTCCAAGCAAAAATGTATGATAGGAGTGCTATATTGGCATAGAATTATTTTTTAATTAACATAACTTTGAGGATGACTACCATGTTGAGGATAAGTAGTACTATGTTCTGTGTCTTAAATGTGATTTTCGTCAAAATTAAAATATATTTTGCACTACGCCTTTGAATAGTTTTTATTTGGAATTGTTATGATTACAATAATACCTTGTTTTAATAGGAATTAATTTTATACTAGCATAGCAAGCAGTAGCCATGATGTGGTTCCCGGCAGAGTAAAATAGGATCACATCAAGTGTTCCCGTGGACGTCGTAAAGGGTAACTTAGGGAACATAAGCCAAACAAAGCTTATAGTCATCGAAGAGACTTCACCAACCCCCCAGCGTGGAGAGTGTAGGGAAATTTCCCTGACTCCTCTGGCTAATATATGGCTTTTGTAGTTCAGTCAGAGAGGGTCGGTCTCCTGCAGTGGAGATTAAGAAAGACCTGATGATGATAGCAAGTTCCTAATTTGCTTAACTTGTAAAAAGCACAGCTCATTCTCTTTAATACTTTTCATTTAATTTATAATATCCTTAAAAATCAATGGTGACTACTGCGTCGGTTTCTCATATATGATTTTAAGCTTTCGCGGTCACAATCACCAATGTTCACTACGGGATTTACCGCGGGTGCGTATTGTTTGATATAATAACAAATTATATATTTTCATTTCAATAAAGTTCAAAAGATATAACGTTTACTTGATATAATTATTACTGTTTATATTCTTAAAAGCTATAATATACATAAAATTTTTAATTCGAAAACCATAAACTCATTTATTATAACGTTTATGAACACTAAACATCACCTGTCATACAACTCGTTCAGTATACATGCCATAAAATATAACAATCAAAACGAATACTATTTAAAATATATATCAATAAAAATCTATATAATCTAATCAAATTGATTATGAGAAGCGAGCGAGCGACGACCTTAGGTGCGATAGTGACTGGTTTGGATACGCAACTTGGTAACAAAAGGTAGGTTAGGTTATGGTTAGGCATAGACCACCATATGAGCGAGCGAGCGAAGCGAGCGAGTGACGACTGGGTGCGAAAGCGACTGGTTTGGATACGCGACTTGGTAACAGAAGATAGGTTAGGTTATGGTTACACATAGACCACCATATGAGCGAGCGAGCGAAGTGAGCGAGCGACGACTGGGTGCGAAAGCGACTGGTTTGGATACGCGACTTGGTAACAGAAGGTAGGTTAGGTTATGGTTACACATAGACCACCATATGAGCGAGCGAGCGAAGCAAGCGAGCGACGACTAGGTGCGAAAGCGACTGGTAACAGAAGGTAGGTTAGGTTATGGTTACACATAGACCACCATATGAGCGAGCGAGCGACGACTGAGTGCAAAAGCGACTGGTTTGGATACGCGACTTGGTAGCAGAAGGTAGGTTAGGTTATGGTTACACATAAACCACTATATGAGCGAGCGAGCGAATCGAGCGAGCGACGACTGAGTGCGAAAGCGACTTAGTCACAGAACGTAGATAGGATCTTCTATCACTTTATTTATATAACCAATGATTATTATGCTTAAAAATAAGTATATACCTATTACGTTTATTATACGTAACAACAAATCGATATGTTAAATTTTATAACGATAAAACGGTATATGAAAGGTTTGTTATGTTAAATAATTGTTATAACAAAAGATTTTATTTTTTTCAAAATTATTTCTTTCGCTTTTGATCTTTATTGATAATTATACTGACCAAAATTATATATTTCGTTGGTATAAATCTTAAAACATATATATTTTGTTTTTATATGTTATATTACTTACCCATTTACCGCGATTATATTTGAGTTTCGTCTGATATTTCGACTGAAGAAACTGCTGTGGTGTATGTTGAGCTCTCAAGGGAAAACCGTATCGGTCTACCCTCTTACTTTGTCTTTTATTACACAGGTTTTTGCACTCAACACTGACGGTGTCCGTTCGGGAATTGTTCACGGAATAAAGCGCGTGTACACTTCTTACACGACTCAATCACAGGGTTCCATGTACCCGAAAGTTTGGCGCCGACTTTCCAATTGAAATTGGATGCTTCTTAATAACAATCGTTTCCCTACCTAGCCGGGGTATAAAGTGGCGTTCAGTTGCAAGTACTTTTGGCTGGTACAGCAATGAGAAAGTTTTAAGGCAGCAAATATAGAGAATAAAATACACTTTAAAATGATGTATCAAACAACGCAATTGATGCAATAAAACTCGAGAAATAAATAAAAACTTGGTATGTTTATAGGCAACCGACTTATAAAATGTACTCGAAAAAGTAACATTTCATACAATTTTGATGGTCATTTCATACAATTTTGGTGGTTAGATGTTTTGAGGTGCGAGTGTGAACAGTGTCAACTCAAAGTTGTCATTCGCAACTACGGAACCCTACACTACGTGTGGCCCGACACGCACTTGGCCGGTTTTTATTTGTACCTTGGTACTCACTACAAATAACTCGGAAACCTACCTACGCAAGCCCCACTGAGAAACATTTAATAGGTACCTAATCTTTGTAACCGCTAGGCAGCGTCAGCAAGCACGCTTGTGGGGTCTTAAGCCTCTTCTACATAGTCGCCATGAAAGCCGATCACGCTATCATGGCGACGATATACTGTAGATTGCTGCATTGGCTAGAAAATTCCAAGAACTTTTGTGAGTCAAAACAGTGATGTCCATTAAATTGTCGCGAACTTGCCAATCTTCGGCGAATGTGTAGAGGAGGCATTAAATTTGATGCGATAGAAAAAGTCGTTTGGTAGCGGAAGAGCTAATCTGCTGACAATAAATCGTCGCAACTTAGTTGCCGTTATTGCTAAGTCTAGACAAACACACGAGTTTGTTTGTTTAGTGAAAGTCAAAAACTGCGCCCCGCTCAAGTCAACACTTCGGCTTAAGACTTCCTCCGTTTGTTAATTACCGTACCGCTTGTTTTGCAGGATAATAATGGACACTAAACTATCTATATATGTATTACTAGTATGTACCTATTATAAAGAGGAAAGATTTGTGTGTTTAATTGTATTGGATAAACTCAAAAACTAAAAACTTTCACCAATAAAAAGCAATAAGTATATTGTCAGGATTCGTATAAAAATTGCATAAAGGTAAAGAGAACTTTTTCATTTTATTAGAGTTTTTTCAAATTTAGTTTGATGTTTCCTGGCCATTTTAATTTTTAGAATATGTTTCGTTATTTTTTTGCTCATAGTGTCTTTAAAGCAGAATCCCAAAGATAGTGAAAAAATCCTTGCTAACCCAAAATCTCTTCTTCTTCTGTTTTTCTGCTGCCTCCGTGGTCCAGTGGGTAAGGCATTCGCCTCGTTGACCCGGAGGTCGTGGGTTTCGATTCCCACGGGAAGCAGTTGTTTCCAGTTTGGTTAGGTCATTGCAGGTATATGAATCACCTGATTGTCTGATAAGAAAGCTGATTCCGTGCTTCGGAAGGCACGTTAAGCAGGTGGTCCCGGCTGCCATCTGGTAGTCGTTAAAGGAACCACGTCAGAGGCCGAGAGGCGGTTCCGCAGAACTCTGACACCAGGGTGTGCATGGTCGACTGATCGTGTCACCTACACGAAATGATGATGATTTATAATATGGCTTTCACCGAGATTTCAGTGATTCTGCTAATGTCCAGTAAATTGAGATACTAAGTATCGGTGTTGTACGGTAAAGTTTTAACAAGTAGCATCAAAGATGGCGTATGTTCTTTGATGCCTCGTGGGAGCTTCTGGAGACAAATCTACTACTTAAACTATTTCACAAATTGTTCACGAGCACGAGCATTCATAACACCAAACTACACATATTTCATATTATAAAGTCCAATAAATTTAATTTGCAGAATCGTCTTAGGCAAACCCCAACTGCACCCATTGACTTCCCACCACAAACTCCCCCAAAATCTCTTAAAAATACTTCTCTCATAAAGTAATTTTTTATTTGCATAAATCTATCTAAACAGTCCCTAAGACTATAGTGAGAGTAAGAGTATAGTGCCATCATATACAGGGTGATTCTGAACAACCATACAACACCTATTTTAATCATGGAAGCAGAATCCCTACTGGAACAAGTTGACACGCGAGTAAATAAGGTAAAAAAATTTTAAAAAATTGGAATTGGACACCAAACAGCTGGTGAAATTTGTATAGTACGAACTTCAATATTTTTTTAATTTCTTTTCTTGCGTTTATAGGTACATTCGTTTATGGGATTCTAATTTCAACATTGAAATATTGTAAGAATGTTCAGAATCATCCTGTAGGTACTTAGCGTCTTTAATTGACATTGACTCGTCATTTACTCGCCGATGTGAGCTGACATGTTGACTATTTGAAGTGATATAATTTAAATAAACAATTTATTGTATAACTGTGTGTGACCTACTCTAGATTACGTGCTCTGTTACTGTGTCAAACGTTCTAGGCACTACTAATTAATCAATATTTTTCTCTTTATGTTTTGACAACTTAGTGAATGAAGTGAAAATCTAAGTGTTAATTATGGACGGTAGTCCATTTAACCGCAGCAGACTGACGCCCCGTAGTCCTCCGCCCAGTCCATCAAGACAGCACACCGAGCCCACAGGCAGCCATAGAGATGATGACCCTCCGGATATAGTCAGCACGCCAGAGATTCAAGGGTGGCTGAACTCTATAGAGCAGTGTCTTCAGGAGGTGTGTACCATATCCTCTGAAGGAAAATTAAATACTGACCAAAAGCTAAGAATCAGTAACCTCTGCCGTAAAGTAGGAAATGGCACAGCACAAATGGCGGTTCAGTACCAGTCATTAAAGCAAAAGGCTATCCAAGCACATAATACCGTCCAAATCTTAAAAGAGAAACATGACCTTAAGCAGCAGCTCCAAGATCTACAGCAGAGCATCAAGGATACGTCAAAGCCTCCAACGGGACCAGTTTCGTTCGCGGACATGGTAAAAAACAGTGCCCAAAAATATATTCAGCCAATGAAAACTAGCTCAGTTGCGATTTACCCTACCGACAAATTGAAGACCAGTGAGGAGACTAAATCACTAGTCCAAAAAATTATAAGACCGGAAGAAATGAAGTTACATGTTAGAGGTCTACGTAAGACAAGAAATGGCGGTGTTATAATCAGCACTGAGACTAAGGCAGACATTGAAAAATTAAAACAGTCCTCACAATTAACGACCTCCGGCCTCACTGTGGATGAGCCTTATAAAAGAAAACCCAGAATTGTGATTTTAGGAGTGCCCTCGAATTTGCAGGAAAATGATGTCTTCAATTGCCTGTACAACCAAAACCTATCCGACAAGCTCGACGATATGTCACTTGAGAATTTCTTAGCATCAATCAAACTAAGTCACAAGTCAGGAAGGAAAGACGCCGAGACATGTAATTTCGTCATCGAAGTGACGGCGTTTATCCGCAAAGCCTTAATTATGCAAGAAAGGGTTTTTGTAAACTGGTCGTCCTGCCCGGTAAGAGACTTTACACTTGTTACTAGGTGTTTCAGATGCCAACAATACGGTCATGCAGCCAAGACGTGCAGAGTCCAAACCAACACGTGCGGTCATTGCGGTGAACTAGGCCACGCAACAAATGACTGCACTAAGAAGGGCGAATCACCGAAATGTGCTACTTGTATGCACTTTAAAAAGCCGAACAATCACAAAACCGGCGCCTCTGAGTGCCCAGCTAAAATCATGGCAGAGAAAAGATATATAAATTCGATAGATTATGAAGGCGCCTAAGAGCGCCGTTTTTCATATAATTAAGGTACCTATATTTATTTATTTATTTACTTAATTAAAAAGTATCAGATTAATTAGTAGCTATTTTAAGTAATTTACATGTCAGATAAAATTATTGCTGAATTAGACAGTTTCTCAGTATTTCAGTCGCAAGCTTGTGATATTGAAATCTGTAACCAGGAGTTATCATTATACAACCTTAATAACTCTTTAATGATACTGAATCAAAATATTTGTAGTATTTCGAAAAATATTTCACAACTGCTATTACTTATGACCAGACTGAACACACATTTAGATATTATTGTTCTCACAGAATGCTGGCTCTCGTCTGGTACCAATGTACAAATTCCTCATTTAGATGGTTATTCGTATTATAGCAGTAGTAACAACATCTTACAAAATGACGGAGTCGTAGTTTATGTAAATAAAGCGGTTTCAAATGTTGTTTCTATGTCTCATACATTCCTTGATTGTAATAGTGTCGTTTTAAAAATAGGTCGTCATACTGCAATTATAGCCATTTATCGTTCCCCATCATACAAACAGATTTCAAACTTTCTAGACTCTCTCGAGATAATCCTCTCCCAACTCAGATCTTTTAAAAATATTATCGTTGTTGGTGACATAAATATAAATATTGCAAATGACAGTGTGGATGATCGTAGCCCTGATTACCTAAATCTTTTAGCATATCATGAACTGCTTCCGGCACACAATCTTCCTACTCGCATTAACTCATGTCTCGATCACGTGAATCTAAAGTCCAATCAACCTGCTAAGTGCTACGTAATCGATACCGTCATAACTGACCATGCCCCAGTTCTACTTGCTTTGTCAACAATTAAAAACCTTAGCACTCGTAAACATCACAAAGCACAAATTGATTATTCCTTACTTGCCAAAAAAATTGAACAAATTGATTTCTCCCCAATTTTTAATTCCTCTGACCCTAATTTTGCAGCGTCATATTTTATTGATTCGATAAATAACTGTATACAATCAAGCTCAAAAATTAAAACCAACTCTTGTCGTAAACGTACCCTTAAACCATGGATTACCCCAGGTTTATTGAGGTGTATACAAAACCGGGACAATATGCACAAAAAACTTAAATTAACGCCCGAAAATTCTGTACTACAAATAACCTACAAACGCTACCGAAATTATGTTTGTACTCTAGTAAAAAAAGTCAAGCGAATGTATGAGAAAGAAGAGCTAGCCAAAGCTGGCTTAAACCCTAAAAAGCTATGGGAAGCAATACGTAGAGTCACAGATACTCAAAAACAGGATAATAAATCGGAATCCCTTCTCTCTATCAAACCGACACCGCTGGAGTCTGTAAACTGCGTCAATGAATATTTTTCGAATATAGGTATAACATTAGCGAACAAAATCACAAAGCCTACTTATCCGACGTCTCAGCAGGCTGCTCCTTCCTTTAAATTGAATTCTTTTGTCCTAAATACCACCGATGAGCATGAAATCTGCAGCATTATTGACACTTTGAAGACTGATGCAGCCCCAGGTTGGGACAATATATCTACTAAAATTCTAAAAATGTTCAAAACCCTTTTATCACCCGCGATCACCCATATTTGTAACTTATGCATAAATAGTGGAGTCTTTCCCGCCGTATTTAAAACGGCGGTAGTCCATCCGATTCATAAATCTGGCGAAAGTAATGTCATTGACAATTACCGTCCTATCTCTATATTATCAGCATTATCGAAAATTCTAGAACGTATTGTCGCAAAGAGTTTAACTAATTACCTCGAAAAAAACTCCCTTTTGTCAGTTAATCAATATGGTTTTCGACCGGGCAGGTCTACTTCACAAGCGGTAAATGCTCTTGTTGATGAAGCAGTTAAAGCTCTTGATTGTAATAAAAAATGTATCGTTATTTATCTAGACCTCAGCAAAGCATTTGATACAGTTTCAATTTCCCTTCTCATCTCAAAGTTAACCAACATTGGCATCAGAGGAAAACAGCTACAATTTTTCAGGGATTATTTATTGGGTCGCAAACAACGCGTAAAGATCGGTAATCACACTAGTTCTGACCAAAATGTTGAATTTGGGGTCCCACAGGGAAGTATTTTGGGTCCCAGTTTGTTTCTGTTATACGTAAACGACCTGTGCAACCTTCATCTGCAAAACTGCAAAATTGTATCCTTCGCTGATGATACGGCCTTAATTTTTACGGGTCAAACATGGAAAGACACATTTAACTCAGCTCAATTGGGGCTAAATATTGTCAAAGATTGGCTAAGTTTAAATTTTCTAACACTAAATGTTAGTAAAAGTAAGTATATGGCCTTCAGTATACGAAACTCAAATCTCCCTGATTCCAATACGTATCGATTGTATGCCCATACCCATGCTTCACCTGATTGCGATAAGGGTAGTTGTAATTGTTCTTCTCTAGAAATTACCGCCACTAATAAATACCTCGGAGTTGTAATTGACTCAAACCTTAATTTCTCCCCTCATATTATTCAACTCTCAGTCCGAATTAGAAAACTTTTATACATTTTTAAAAAATTACGCTACATAGCGGACAATAATATTCTCCGAATGACATACTTTGCTCTATGTCAATCGATCATCACCTATTGCATAACATCTTGGGGTGGTGCATCAAAAACACACTTGCTCATTGCTGAAAGGGCACAAAGAGCCGTCCTAAAAGTATGCACATTCAAACCATATAGGTACCCTACATCTGACCTATATAGGTACTGTCAGGTACTAACAGTGCGGCAGCTCTTTATTCTTTCGACAATTATGCTGCAGCATTCACGACTCCCTTACAACCCTCAACTACTAACAAGAAACAATAGACTAACCTATCCTCTCCCAATGTTCAATACTGAGTTCATAAAGAGATTCTTTTGTTTTTTAGGTCCTTACTTATACAAAAAAATTAATTCAAATGTTTCGATGTATGCACTTAATTATTATAATTGCAAAAAAGTTGTCACCGAATTTCTACAAAGCATGTCGTACGATCAGACTGAGAGCTTGTTGCATATTGTAAATTAAGTCTAAGCTAAATTTTAGTAAGTAAGTAGTAAGCTAGTTTATAGTTATTAGCATATTATGTGTTTAATGTATATGTAAATAAAGATACCTACATAATTGTTTCCATACATCTACATAATTCCTACTTGTTATTGTTTAGGTTGCAATATTTATAAGTTATTTTTAAACTTTTTATTTAAAACTTACGTATAGTTTATATCTTCTATAATTTATGGTTTAATTGTTAATAAGTCCTAAAACTAATGACGAGTCCTGGTGATCCGTAATACAGGTTTTGCAGAAACCTAGCATGGACACCAGTTCTCCACATGTAATCTTATCCTCTTAGTAATATTTTTTACCAATGTTCATGTTGTACTCGTAGTTATAAGACTTTTGGAGACAATAAATATATTTTATTATTATTATTATTATTAATTCATTTTTTGAAATATGAAAGAGAAAACTAATTAAGATAAAACTAAAAAGTAAAAATAACTATTATTAAAATACGTAACAACGGGTTACTCACGTAAATAGTCAGCTACTGGCCGACATGTTTCAACCTCATCCGGAGGTCTTCTTCAGGGCGAATGTGAATTGAGACCTGCGCTCGGTATCGTCGCACGGTACGTGAGTAACTCGTTGTTACGTATTTTAATAATGTCTTTATCTCACGTTAGTTTTAATCAAAAAATAAAAATAACTAAACATAAATAAACCTAACTAAAAAGAAAATTAAATACTTAAAAATATATTTACAAATCATACAGTCCCTCCAGATGCTCACCCCTAGGCATCGTGCCCAAAAGGCTGGCAGCATTGCCAAATTGAATGGCAATGCTGATACGCTGAGCCAGGTAGCTTCCAGCCCTTTGGTCACGGGATACCTCAATAAGCTTTTTAGCCAAAAAACTAAAAAGCTTATGTGCTGATGGACCCCACGGACTCAATATTTCTACCTCAAAAGGCTCAAATATGTAGTTACTTCCGATACCTACATATTTGCGAATTTTTAGGGTTTCTGCTCCAGCAGCAGCTGTGCCTGCCTTTGACTTGGTGCTCTGAAGATGGGATGGCGCCAGTGTGTCGACGCAAGTAGCGTCCCATACTAGCGGTCGTCCCAATTTCCAGGGCACCAGAGTCATTCCGTCTGGTCTCTTGCCATCATCCCGTGTGAGGCCGTTTGGTTCTAAAACCGCAGGAACGTGGATGCTGGCAAGAGCACGGTGAATTATATTATTTAGAGCGGCATGTCGCCCTAAACTATGTAGCTATGGTAGATACTTAGCATCTTGTCGGAGTGATGTCATAACTTTGCTTCGGCTTGTTTTAAATATTGTGTTTATGGCAATGGCTTCAAAACAAAAGTAAGTAGCTATAAGTTTTGAAGGCTATCCTACTATGTAGGTAAGTATGGTAGATACTTAGCGTCTTGCCGGAGTGATGTGAGAACTTTGCTTCGGCTTGTTTTAATTGACTTGGTGCTCTGAAGATGGGATGGCGCCAGTGTGTCGACGCAAGTAGCGTCCCATATTCGTCCCAATTTCCAGGGCACCAGAGTCATTACGTCTAGTCTCTTGCCATCATCCCGTGTGAGGCCCTTTGGTTCTAAAACCGCAGCAACGTGGATGCTGGCAAGAGCACGGTGAATTATATTATTTAGAGCGGCATGTCGCCCTAAACTATGTAGGTATGGTAGATACTTAGCGTCTTGTCGGAGTGATGTCATAACTTTGCTTCGGCTTGTTTTAAATATTGTGTTTATGAGAATGGCTTCAAAACAAAAGTAAGTAGCTATAAATTTTGAAGGCTATCCTTCTATGTAGGTAAGTATGGTAGTTATTTAGCGTCTTGACGGAGTGATGTGAGAACTTTGCTTCGGCTTGCTTTATCTTATTAAATTTTTCAAAAATTAAGTCTCTACATTAACGGCGTTGAACAAAGAATGCTGTTATGTAAAATAAATTCATTCTATAAACAAAACACCATAATTTAATATGTTTACCAAGGGAAGATAAATGGATATTATTGTGCGTTTCAATCTTCAACGCGCTGCCAACTGACTAGTCGATAAATTGGAAGTGGTATAAAAACAAATGGCAATCGCCTGAATTCCTTACTTCTTACAGGAACTGACAATGTTAGCTGTTGAAAATCAATCAGATCAATAAAGTTTCAAGACTATATTTTAATGCGCAGTTAAAAAAAATAGGTAATGTTATATAAAATGTAAAGTAATTTAATCAGTGTTTGTACTGTTTTTACCTCATACGCAAAAATATAGTGGGTTGATGTATTTGTTTGTTGCACCGACTAACCGACTTTGATGCAGTTTTTGTTTGAAAAGTAATTTCATCGAGAGTGTTTTGTGACGTATGAAATGAAAGGGCATAGTGAACGTACATATTACAAAACTGTAATTCAACCACGTCATTTGTTTACTGTTAAATACATTGCCACTCATAGATTTAAAAAAAAAATTTTCGTCTTGAGAGTATTCATACTTTTATGTTGCCACTAGTGCTTCTTACTTTACACCAATCACAACCGCTCAATAGACCAATGCCAAGGATGCAAAATTTAAACTTTTTCATAGAATCCAATCAAAAATTTTCAAGTTCAGCATGAAAACTTTTTCTGATTCGTGAGATGTGATTTTTAACCAATTTCGAGAAAGAAAAGGTTATCAATTCGATTGTATGTACTTTTCTGTAAAAAATAAACCTGAGTAAATGTACCTGATAATTATAATCAATCTTGTTTTACTTTATATGATAATCCATAAATAAATATATAGGGACATATAAATAAACGTATTGAAAAACGTCGTATGATGATCGTACGGTAAGCTGTCTATTATAGTCATCGGTTTATTACAAGCACTCGGCTTCGCCTCGTGCATATAAACACTTCGACTATAATATCCAGCTTACCGTACTTGCATTATAATGTACTATTGTGTAATTTATTTTATTTACACCACTGTTAGCACTTTGAACGCTCTATATGATACCAATCATATGTTGTAATCGTAATTCACGTGAGGAAGTACATTTCCTGAATGTAGCGCCGTTATTTCAGCGCCGATATCGTCCAGTTTCATATCTCTGTTCTTATTTCAAACAAACAATACCTCCCACGGGCTTCCGCCTATTGGAATACGCAATGTTTACTAAATTTACTACATACCTATGTAGTTAATGTATGCGGTCTTACTAATGCTGCTGTTGTTTGTATACTTTTGTAACTCGAAATCGATCGCAACCTCAAAACAAGCTAATTCCCAGAGCACCTAATCGAACACGGGAACAGCTGGTGCAGGAGCGGAAACCTTTAGGGCGTTCGCTGCGTTAAGCGGGCGCACGGCGCGTACGTCCGCTCCGCGTGCTTGTTTCATGTCATCTCATAGAGCAGCGCTGCGTGAGGCGGGTCAACCGTCGCACGCGAGCGGAGGTGTTTCTACAAATTCATTGAGCGCCGCTACGTTATCCGCGTCGGGGGCGCACGGCGCGGACAACCGCGTCGGGCGCCCGCTTAACACAGCGAAGGCCCTTATAAGGCGCAAATATAACTACATATTTGAGCCTTTTGGGGTAGAAACATTGGGTCCGTGGGGTCCATCAGTGCTTTAAAGCTTTTTAGTTTCTTGGCTAAAAAGATTACTGAGACTTAATGTTTTCTAATGTTTTCGCGATTGTTACAACATATTTGAGCCTTTTGGGGTAGAAACATTGGGTCCGTGGGGTCCATCAGTGCTTTAAAGCTTTTTAGTTTCTTGGCTAAAAAGATTACTGAGACTTAATGTTTTCTAATGTTTTCGCGATTGTTACACAGACACTGGTAACCAGGTAGTCTACCTGCGACCACAAACACAGTAAAGTGTTTGAAACGTTAGGTGTATAAATAATGTTGGCCGTGTGGTTCCCGGCAGAGTAGTAGAATAGGACCACTCCAAGTCATCCCGTGGATGTCGTAAAAGGCGACTAAGGAAACACAAGCTAACCAAAGCTTATTAACATCAAAGAGACCTCTCCAACCCGTCTGGCCAGCGTGGAGAGTGTAGGCCAAATCCTCTGACTACTCAGGCTAGTATATGGCTCTGGTAGTATAGAGAGGGTCGTGCTCCTGCAGTGGAGACTACAAAGACCTGATGATGATGATGATAAATAATGTAATAAACGCGATATAACCGTATTAAAATTAATTTTATTTAAATATACTGGGGCATCCTGTAACCAAAAGGCTGAAGCTACCTAGCTTATCAGCGTTGCTATTCAATTTTGCGATGCTGCTTGCTGGTGAACATCGATTTGTAAATATATAAATAATAAAAAGAGCCTTAGCCTCTACGATCTACTTGCTCAAAAAATGTTAATTATAAATAGGACGACTTTACGAGAATAATAAATTATAATGAATATTCTTATTATAAGTTTTGTTTCATCATTAATTATTAGATATTTGAATTTTATTTTATTATGAGTGTATCTAATAATATTTTTCTTCAGCAAGAAATAGTGTGCTATATGTTAACTTTGATGCCTTACTTAAACTGGTTTTCACAAATAAAAAAAATATTGATTGATTGATTTTCTTGTTAGGTATTTTTAAAGAGGGACAAATTTACACGGAAGATTTCAAAATAGAATCCCGATAGTTAAAAGTAAGTTAATCGAGGTCAAATACATTGTAAAAAGCTGAAGCCACACGCGGAGAGTGTCAATGGATCCGTTAAGCTGCTCATTTCGCAGACACACACTTTGGGATGAAAGGAGACATGAAACATATCCCTAATATAATAATACAAACATTTTTTCCTGCTTACTCGTATGTGTATCACACTGTATTTCATTCAGCCGCCGTATTTATGTTAGAGATACTCGGAAATTACCGATTTGCAGAATAAGTTTATTTCGTTCATGTTGCCACTTTTACTTTTGGCAAATAGAAAACCGAGTTTAATGCGTTCTCTTGACCACCTACTTCTAGAAAAAGAGCAGTTGGCCACGCACTACGTAACGATGGCCTGCTACGCACTATGGCGTAGACCTCACTACAATGCTGAGCAACCTCCGTGGTACGTTCTGTAAGCTACAATATATGGCAAAGGCTTTGGTAAAGTTTGTTACAATCCTACACAACGCCATATTATAGTCTGTTTCGGGCCTGCTACGAGCTACGAACAACGTAGGCTCCGTGCTACAGTGTTTGGCTTGGCTTGCTACGATCCTACACAACGTCGCATAATAGCATTTGTCTATCCGCACTACTTGCTTTTATGTTCTTTCTCGAAAGGTTGCTTGGAAGAAATTGCTTTCGCGATAAGGCCGCATTTTGCGCATTTTCTATTCTTAAGGTGTTTTATTATTATTTTTTTGTTAAATATGTATGCAATAAAGGGTTTCTATATCTATCTATCCTGGTATGAGATCCGCCTACGCCATTGCTCGTAAAGATGGTGGCCGTGTTAAAGGTGCAGGCCTGCTACGAGCTACGACATAGGCTCCGTGCTTCAGTGTTTCACTTGACTTGCTACAATCCTACACAACGTCACATCATAGCCTGTGTCTCACCTGCTACGAGCTACGGCGTAGGCTTCATGCTACAGTGTTTGGTTTGGCTTTCTTCAATCTCAAACAACGCCAGATTATAGCCTGTGTCTGTCTTGCTACGAACAACGGCGTAGGCTCCGTGCTTCAGTGTTTGAATTGGCTTGCAACAATCCTACACAACGTCACAGAATATATAATAGCCTGTGTCTGTCCTGCAACGAGATATGACGTAGGCTTCGTGCTACAGCGTAAGACTTGGCTTGAATCCTACACAACATCGCATCGTAGCCTGTGTCCGTCCTGCTATGAGTTACGGCGTAGACTTCGTGCTACATTGTTTGGCTAGGTTTGCTACAATCCTACACAATTCCATGTTATAGCCTGTCTCTGTCCTGCTACGAGCTACGGCGTAGGATTCGTGCTACAGTGTTTGATTTGGCTTGCCACAATCCTACACAACGTCCCATCATAGCCTGTATCTGTCCTGCTATAAGCTACGACGAAGGCTCAGTGTTTCAGTGTTTGACTGGGCTCCCTATAATCCTACACAAAGTGACATCATAGCCGTATCTGTCATGCTACGAGCTACGGCGTAGGCTTAGTGCTACAGAATTTGAGTTGAGTTGCTATAATCCTACAAAACGTCACATTATTGCCTATGTCTGACCTGCTACAAGCTATGACGTAGGCTTTGTGCTACAGTATTAGTGTGGCTTGGCTTGCTACAATTGCTACAATCTTACATTAATTCACATCATAGCATGTGTCTATCCTAGTGCGAGCTCCGCCTACATCGTAGCACGTACCGGTGGTGGCTGTGGCAAAGGTACTGCTCTTACTACGAGCTTCGACGTAGGCTCAGTGTTTCAGGGTTTGACTTGACATACTACAATCCTACATAAAGTGACATCGTAGCCCGTATCTGTCCTGTTCAAGCTACGGTGTAGGCTACATGCTACAGTGTTACAGCCTGGCCACGGGGACGGGCGACGCGTTTGACTAGGCTCGCTACAATCCTACACAATGTCATATTTACGGCAGACACAATTACGGCGTAAATCTTGCGCTTAAGTGTTATATAGCGTCGGGCGTGACATAGCTGATTTGTACTGCTACGGCCAACGGCGTAGGTTTCGTGCTACAGTGCTACGCATCACCATACTGAAGCTTTTGCAAATAGGTAGCAACAAAGCTTGGGTCTAGCCTGCTGCTGCAGGCTAGAGCATAACGTTCATGCTACAGTGCTACGCATTATTTACTACGTTGAGGCTTTTGCTGTGTAAACACATAGTCTTAGAGAACATATTATACTTTTTCGAGCTACGGCGTAGGCCGCGTGCTACACAACACTACGTCGTAGCTTGTGTCTGTCCTGCTGCAAGCTACGGCGTAGGGTTCATGCTTCAGTGCTACACATTACTTACTTCGTCAAAGCTTATGCTGTATAGCTATGTTGTAGCTATGCATTACTACATCGAAATGTGTGGTGCAGTGTAGAAAAGGACAGATCTTTCTTAAAGCTTCGACGTAAGCTTCATCTTCTACATCATCATCATCTCAGACTTTTTTGTCTTCACTGCAGGAGCACGACCTTCTCTATACTACCAGAGCCATATATTAGCCAGAGCAGTCCGAGGATTTGGCCTACACTCTCCACGCAGGCCAGACGAGTTGGGGAGGTCTCTTTGATGTTTGTAAACTTTGTTTAACTTATGTTTCCTAAATCGCCTTCTACGACATCCACGGGAAGACTTGGAGTGTTCCTATTCTGCCGAAAACCACACGGCGTACCGGGAACCACACGGCGTAAAATACGGTGCATACCTCTACGCATAGAAGACTTAATCCCTTATCCTGTTTCTAGCTATGGCGTAGATCGCGTGCTACACAAAACTACGTCGTAGCTTGTATCTGTCCTGTAGCGGCTACGGCGTAGGATTCATGCTACAGTGCTACGCATTATTATTTCAAAGCTTGTGCAAGTACGTAGAGGAAGAGGACAGATCCTGATTCGGGTGAAGGCTTTTGCGGCCAAAGTGAATGCACGAACAGAGATTACGGCATACTTTATTCAACTTGCTTGCTACAAGTTATGACTATGCTGTGTTAACGTTTTAGTTCGTGCTTTAAATAAAGTAAAAAAGAAGATGGTTATTGACAACCTCGTCATTGACAACCTAGAGAAAACTTGTAAAGCACAAAACCTAACTTAATTTTATTTGTGATATCAATGTGAAAATATGGAATTGTATTGCTTTGTTATTTATTATTTAACTTTTCGTTGTAAATATCCAGCCAAACGTTTAGATTATTTTTATTTCATTTCTTACGACTTTCTCCGACGAGCATTACTGTATAGTTTGTACTTATAAAAATAAATAGTTTTATCGACAATAGCGCTAAAATCTATCGTCTATAAACTTGAATCGAATATTAAATAATCTTAGTAAGTGGTATGTTAATGTAAACAAAAAAAATTTTATTCTAGTTACCATTTCGGTGTAACTTAACAATGCAAATCAATCTATTTTGGCATGAGGAAGAGGATATCTTGACAAAACAGTTAATTATTTTCATTTTGCTTGTAATAATTTGTAAGTTTAAGGCTATGACAATTTTGTCAGAGTATCGAGCAACAAACTGTATTTTCGGTCGACAAGTGTTCGTGTTTCGCGATTTTAAGCTTTAAGACGGGGAATTAGTTCGTTCGAGGGGGATTGGTTGAGAGTGCGATGGATGCTTTTATGTTTGTAACAGCGACTTCGCTGGCAACGGGCCCGCGGCCCACCACGAAGCTTATAAAAGAGGGCAAATATCTGCTCCCGCGCCCGGCGCGCATCACTCTTGTCGCTCTCCTCATGGGGCGCGCTAATCTGACTCGATAGTACCTTTTCCAAAAAAAAAATAGTTATATGTATTATAATCACAAACCAATTATTGGGACCAAGTGATAGTGATACGGTAAGTTCGTTTTAATTGTGATGGTGTTACCAACAGAGGACTGTGATTTGTGCAAATGTGACAGTTCAGTGTTGCCCGATCCAGGACTGCGGTTTCAAGACATGGACTGAGTGATTGACGACGTGCTAAATATTAAGGATTCATCAAACTGAAGTGTACCCTGAAGTAAAGTGATGAGTAGAAATAAAGTGCCCGGTGATACTGAAAATGTTATGTTCTCTATCACAATATAGTGGCGCCCTCTGTTTTGCGAAATGGTTATTTCAATTACGAAAATATGGAATCTTTACTTCTGGATACACAATTGATATAAGGCGTATGACTACTGCACATCACACTCTTTCAAAATCGAATTATAAATAATTTACGTGAGATTCATGACGTCGCTATTCCATATGCTACAGATGGAGATAAATATAAGTGTCTTACGTCGCTCTGACGTAATACAATTTGCGTCACAGATACAAAATGGCATTTGAAATAACTATACATAACAGATTCAAAGACCCAGTATCAAATTGTATAATCTTACGCAACACTAAATTAAAATTACCGAAACTCTTGAGCGAGAATTTTATGATCATTTTATGGACTAATAATCGAACATGCCAATATGTTTTAAACTTCGGCATTCTAATTTTATGCGAGATGATAAGTTTTAATGTTTACTCCATACAGTAACTAGCAGCTGTAAAAATGCTCTTAATTTGTGAGTTAAAAACCACAGAGATGGGAACAAAGCAGTTAATATTCGCTGACGTCAATACTCGCCGGCCGTTATAAACACATTAAAGAAATACAGATGCGTTAGTTTCATATTCGTGGATGGATCCGACGTTATATCATTGCTCGATGCGTTCTTGCTGTTGAAAAGTACTCATGTTTCTTACGTAGATGCCAAGAAATATAGACCTTCAGCTATTTTTTTACGCAATGTCAGTGAAGTATATGAATTTTATTTCCTTGTGGCCTGTCTAGAGAGTTTGGCCCTCGCACTTGGTAATGATAATAACTATTTCTGATATTTAAGATCTAGACACTAATTGGTTCCATTGTATGAAGAAAAGCTACTAATTACTATTTATGGCAGGAATAATAGGGTGGTTTGACATTGACTTTTCCATTTCACACACTATAGTGACCAATCCACTAGTGTGCTGTCAATCAGCACACTCACGATGTTTCCCTTTACCGGAAGCAGATATGGTCGAATTGGTCGATAAAAATGACAATGCTAGAGCCAGATTGGGCTACAAATTTTGAATCCGGGACCTTATAAGTTGTGCTATTAGACTACTGAGCCTTTACCGCTTCCTATACAGCGTGTAAATCTGTAACCTTGCCATATTCTCGAACGTTCCTATACTGATCATACTGAACAACTATACCCAAGGAACATTGGCTGAAAATGAAAAAAATATGGACTTCTCACTTCACAATCTGTTGATATGCAGTTTTATATGGGGAACCCTTTTTATCATGTTTCTTGGGGAAAGTTGATCAGATCATCAATTGCACGTTCCAGAATATGGCGTAGTTACAGGTTTACACGGTGTATATTAAGTATAATAGATTGCTGCGCAATGCAAAAATAAAGGTTGTTACAAATTAAAATTTGAATAAGAAATCCAATTCAATCATCTATATAAAACAATATATGTAATAAATAAATAAATAGAGATAAATAACACAGGTTGTAAGTTGTGAATTAAGTTGTAGGATACTAACTTTACAATACCATATTTTCTTATAGGTAGGTACACATAGAATTAAACTTCCAAGACCAGGCCAATCCGAAAAAGAAAGAGAAGTTTTTATCTTGACCTGACTAAGGATCGAAACTAGGGCTCTGCGATTCAAAGGTACTAGCAGTACCACTGATCCACAGATGTCGTTATACTCTTGAAATATCTATACTATAATTAGGAAAACTCCGATCATCAAATATTTAAGACGTTTTGGAATTCAAGGAAATGTAAAGTTTTTACTAACAATATTAAAAATAATATTGTTAAAAGTTGTCCTTAAAATACTTAACAACCAATTAGCATCAGCAATAAAAGGCAATGCAAAATCAATGGCAAGCATTTTCGTAGACGCGAGCACTTCTCGTAGACATGGTACTTTGGTATAAATCTAGCCCAAGATCGGCGGCTATAAATAATATGAATATATACATGCTGGCTAAAGTCGGTCCAAATCCCAGTTGTCTGCGAGGGCCATTCGACCTGCCAAAGCAGATGATTACGACATACTCGAGTACTATAATTCTATTTCGATTATTACCTTCGCCTGTTTATTTTAGATGACGAATCGCCACACGAATATACTGGTAGATACCTACCTATACAGTCTCTCCGCGTGTGTATATATGTCTGTTCTCGTTACATTATCTTCGGAATTTTAAAAGCATGTATGTACGCGCGCTTTTCACCTTTGCCTTCGCAATATTTATACTCCTAGTTGATCGTGACTTGGAATATCTTCAAAGTTGTCTACAGACGATTAAATATAAAAACAATTACATTATCATAGGCATTAAGGGCTGCCTTTTCGAGAATTCTCAAAAACACCTGCATCTATTCAAACTATTCGAGTAATAGTATTCTTTTGCTCTTCATATTCTTTTTCATTTTCTATAGATCTTATACCATAAACATAAGGCTTACAAAGTAAGTGCATAAAAAGGTTCAAAATACAATGAACGCAGTAAACATCACAAAAGAGGCAAATATTTTTCTTAGGCTTCTAACATTGACAACAAATGGCAAATTGCAACAATGCAATTTCAAATTGCAATAATCAGTCTGCAGAATCTGCAAAACAATCTCTATTTTCCATACGAATGTTTTGACACAACATGATACAATGTTGCTAACAAAGCGCGAAATGCTCTGACCTACATGCCACTACCTTGGGCCATTGAGAGATGCAGATGTTTTCGTGCATTCGTTGGCAAACGCACGCTTGTAGTCGCGATGCACTCTGCGATTGTCAAAGCCATTGTTGGCGTACGCAAATCCTAAAAACGTATGTTAAATATAGTCGTTATAACAATGTAACCATTTGATAAGAAATCAGCAGACGTTCACAGAAAGAAAATGAAAAACCTACTTATCTCTGCGAATATAGACCTATATGGTAAACAAAAACAACATTCAAATATTTATTCCCTACCCAACTGGCTTTATATTCCATCCAAATCTCAGGAGACAAAAAAACTCTTCCTCTAGTAAATTTACTTTTAAAGAAAAATACTACTTCCTAACTAAAATAAAAAAACAGTACTAAGGACAGCCAACAGAAGTGATCAAGATCACGTCACTAGCACATCTCACGCATTTCGGTGACATGAACCACCCTACCTAAAATCGCGTTACGCGGATAAAGAAGTGTTTAATTCAAAAACACCTATCTGTTTGGTACTGGAAACGAAACGGTATCACCGGCGGGCAGTAGGTCACAAATCAATAAAATGTATAATTAATTGGATCTTTATTTTAAAGTGAGATGAATATTGAAACGGCCAATTGGGTTCCAAGGGTTTATCAATCCAATTATAAAATAATGTGCGGTCACGGGCTATTGGTGAGCGTTTATGATCACCGCAACTTCCTAATGACATTTGACAGATTTTACAAACATAGGGTGAACCCATGGTGAACCATAAAACCTCTACGCTTTATTAGCCAAGTCTTCTTACTACTATAACTTTTATATTTAACTAGCTGACCCGGCGAACTTCGTACCGCCTAACAGTCAATGATTAAGTAGTCATTACACATATCGAGTTTTCATTGTTTTTAAGATTTATTCTGCTATTCGGGGCGGAGACAAATCCAACGAATCAATAACTATGAAAATTGGTTCAGCAGATCTCGAGTTATAAGTGTTGTAACAAACCCGTCTTTGTTTTATATATGTAGATTTTATATAAAAGCAAAATAACTGAGATTATTGAACCACAAAAAAAGATTTTTTTAAATTATTTCCCGTGTCTTTTCCAACTTCTTGAAAACACTAGATAATATGGTCATTACCACTGACTAACACATTACACATTCAAAGATAAAATTTTAAAAATAAACTCGCGTATTATTCGCACTCGTTTAAATAAACTACGAGCAAAATCTTACTAAGTACACTGTTCAGTACATTGACTTTCGCGATGGAGTCAGAGCTGGAACAATGTTTAGTATACTGTAATCTTATTTACTAGGAGATTTGTGTTTGACGCAATTAACTGTATCTTTAAATTTCATTTAATGTAGATAATCTAGTAAATATTTCAACCCTGGCCTTTGTCTAGCTAAAAGCTCGGCATTTCTCAAATGACGTTTGATCTACCATCAAAGTTGCGTGTAATTATGAGTGTTTACAAAATAACAAAGAAGAACAATAGGTATCCCACAAATTCTTTGAACTACTAAAGCTCCGCTTGTTTGAGAATTTTATCCCAGACTTAATGGATATTACATATTTTACGTCCTTTTTATTGGGTCTTTAGTTTATCAACACAATGAATTTTATAGCAATGAAAAAGGACTCTATTGAATAAAAGTTGAAGTGCGTGCGTACAAAATGTAGATTGTAATTATTTTTAATGATGAAAACATAATGAAAGTAAAATTATAATGAATTTGTCCTAACAATTAAATACTAAATGAGGTACCTAATTAAACAAAATTAGGTATCTAAATCTTCTAAGTCACTAGCTAGAGTCACTTTATAAAGTAAAATGTCTAAATAATATCTAATTATGCAAATTAAATTAAGACTAGCTGTTTCCTACGATATCTTCTGCGTAGATTTCGATTTTGTCATAAACTCTATCTCATCCCCCGGGCCAAACCCCGGGTTCCGAAGTATCTCTGGTGTGGCTGTAACAAACAAGCTTAATGACCGTGATTTCAGCTAATTTTAAGATACCTTGTGATTTTCGTACATTTAAAAAATAAATGTACGAAACTGCCTTTGTTACTCGCTGGTAATATAGCTTTCGTGAAAGAATTTTAAAACTCGGACCGATAGTTTTTGAGTTCATCCATAACAAACACACAAATCTCTCCTCGTTTTAATTTAAGCCTAGATAAAAAAAATAATGCATCGTTAAAATATTGCCATGCTGATATTTCTCAGCGAAATGTCTAATTTTTCACGGCGAATACGTAGAGTATGATCTACGCACGTTTATTCCAGCCACCGAAATAGACGTTAACATTGGCATTCAGCTGTTTCCCTGAGATTTTCTATTTTCTCTCTCTAAATATATTCCAAGTGCTGTACACAAGCTGACATTTTTGCCGTGGTAGTCGCCAGCCGATATCGTAAATTCGGTTTTTAAAGACCGCCGTCTCTAGCACGATTGTAGATTTTATTTAGAGAAACGGCCAGCTTGAATTTCTTTTAATCTAAAAATGTGTCGCACATATTCATGTCAAACCGGTATTCGAGAGTGTGTTCTCGTAAAACATAATGACACTCATTGTAATAGCGTTTAGGAACCTTGGAATTTCATCTACCATCGTAGTTTTAAAAATATTTTGCTTTTTTCTTCCTCGTGATTGTAAATGAGGAAACGTCTAAGATATAGTGGTCGTGGACGGTGGTTTAGAGTGTAAGTAGGTACTCGTAGTCTCTTACGTATAAATTAGGTATAATTTGGCTAATAGTTATATCCATCATCATCATCATCAATCAGGTCTTTTTTAGTCTCCACTGCAGGAGCACGACCCTCTCTGTACTACCACAGCAATATATTCGCCAGAGTAGTCAGAGGATTTGGCCTACATTCTCCACGCTGGCCAGACGGGTTGGAGAGGTCTTTTTGATGTTTGTAAGCTTTATTTAGCTTGTGTTTCCTAAGTCCCCTTTTACGTCATCCACGGGAAGACTTGGAGTTATTTACATATATATTGGAGTTTTATATAGTTATATACCTTCCTGTAATTGTTCTTTTATAAAAAAAATATACACATTAGGTAAAAAGTATAACTAGCATTTGCACGGGACTTCGCTTGCGATTACTGGAGAGGTTTTCTGAAATCAATGTAAATTAGATACTAGAGGGTACTTAGTAAATTAGAAATTTCCATATCATCTACCAACCCCATTTGACCTTGTTAAGGAAAATTTTTGAAAACATTTAAGTTCATTTTAAGATTTATCCGCGATCGTAAAAAAATGTTGCAAAATAATACTTTTCCTGCTGTGTCTTGCAACCCCTTATTGACCTCTTTATTACATGATTTAAAAAAAAAATTAAGTTTTAATTTATTTTTAATAAGCTAGTGTAGACCTCGGGTATAATAAAGTACAGTTTGTTTGCCTACGCCGGGAATCGACCTAGATATCCCTTGTGACGCGTAGCCTGGCGTAAAGCGCTTACACCAGCCAACTAGCACCACCCTTGGTTTTATTTTCTTTAGGTACTACTAAATACGATCAAATTGACAAAATCTACGTAAGTACTTTACTAGTAAATAACTTCTAGTATTTTTTTGTATTGCTTCTCATTATTTTGCATTTGGTAAATCAAGAGAACGATGCATTACCGCCAAAAGCGGCCACTTTTGGCGGTAATGAATAGTTCTCACAATCGGAAATGCTGATGTCGATGAAAAGTTCTACTAAAAATACTACAAGTAATTTACTAAGGAAGTCATAGATTAAAAAAAAAAATTTCGTCAAGGAAATACTTACATAGATTTTTTCAATTTGTTCTTATTTCAAAGAACAAGAATTAAATAACGGGTGTCGCTAGTTTAGGTGATGTATGTAAGCCTCTTTTGTAGCGGTCAGGTCTGCCCCCGATTATTGAATACAATTTGAAATCTGTTAGTAGGGAGTGCAATTTATCCGCCCCCGAATGTACACGAACAGAAAACAATTATAGGTATTATTAGCCTACTCTTTGATGTAGATTATAGCATCATCGGCAGCCCACTCTTTGATGTAGATTAGCAAAGCTTTTTGTCATTCCAATCCACGTGGGCAGATCAGCTGGCACACGAGTATTGAGTATGACGGATGAGGAACGCGTCCTGTCGGAGGAAAAATATCCGATCTCATAGATCAGTGTCGCCACCGCCTCATCTTGCCAACGGCACCAATGTCGAACATAGGCCATGCTCCAAATGTACCGACTGACTCTGCTACAGACAGATCTGAGAGGTATACATATACCTACATACATGTATATAATTGTAATTATTTTTTACATGATGCTACATACAGATCTGATAGGTATGTATTTATAATTACTATTATTAATTATACATGAAATCCATTACACCAGAAATTGTATGAACAGCAAAATCAGTTCTTGACAGCTTTTATGAGTTAGTAAGGGTAGTTAACCTTTAGGGTCGGTAATAATAAGTATATATACGTCGGTAAAAATAAAAGTACCCAGATACAAATATAAATACTAATAAAATACTAATAAAATAAATATAAATACCTAGAAACAAATAAGTCAGTAAAAATAAAAGTACCTAGATACAAATATAATAAATAAACAACCCGCTAGCTTGATATTTGAGTCAGAAGCGACCTTATATTGATTTTCAATAAACTAACTAATAATATTTCATTTTAATAGGGACAAAAGCCAAAAATTGAGATGGTTATGTTCTGGGTCTTATATGTTATCTATAAGAAGCCAAAAAAAAAGTTTTTTTATCTTGACCTGTCATGTTCATCAGAATTATGTTATTTTAAGATACAAGATTTTTAAACATAAATAATAACGTGACTGTGACGTGAAAATAAGGATGGCCTTCCGTTCCTTCCGTACAATATTTTTATAGACAGGAAAAATTGCGAAATAGCATTATCTAAAAGCAAAACACTCACTTAAAACAAATCCTAGTGCGGTAAAATTAGTAAAACCAAGATATATGATTTTCTAATATTAATGGATGGAGTAATGTGCACGCAAAATTGCGAACAAATCTGTACGCAAAACTAGTGACCTAACCTAACCTACGATCAAGTATGAAAAGCTCAAAGGACACAACCCACGTGTGTATTATAAAAACATTCCAAGAAAAGAAAACCGCATCAACATTGCCGCAAAAAGCATATTTGCCCAGGTAGTTTCCAAGAGAAGCCTGTAGAGACTGTAGATCTCAATTTATACTATGTACTTATTGACATTGATCAAGTTTGTCATTACACAATAAGTATACTCACAGAGCTATAACCTGTTCAATATAACAAAATATTTTAAAAATCAGCCAAGTGTGAGTTGAACTCGCGCATGAAGTGTAATGTTATATAAAGTTTATCGAGCAAAAAACACCTCAATAACGTTCGTTGTATGGGACCTAATGAGAACCTAAACATTTGTTTTATTCTGTTTTTGGTATTTGTTATTATAGCGACAACAGAAAAACATCATCTGTGAAAATTTTGACTGTCTAGCTATCGCGGTTCATGAGATACAGCCTGGTGGCAGACAGACGGACGGACGAACATACGCAGTCTCAGTAATCCCGTTTACCCTTTGGGTACGGAACCTGTGTACATGGCAATTTACTTTTTCCATAAAAAAAGTATCTACTAAGGATTTACCTATTTCATTTTAGGGTTTACCAACTGTTATTAAACATGAACCCCGCACTGTCCTAAGTCCTAAGGGGGGAGATAAAACTCAATTAAGTACTTACTCACCAGTTTCTACGGTGGCGTTTAACAAAAAATAGTTGCGGAGTAATTACTTTTAATAGGTAATTGTCGTCTCTAGACGAGACGAGTCTAGAGACGACATCTAAATGATAACTCTTGGTCTAACTTCCGGAGTCAAAGTTACACCAATGCGGCCAAATGGGAAGAAGAAATCGTGGAACCAACTAAGTAATTTTTGTCTTAGTAGTGGGATCCGCACCCGGAACCACTGGGGCTAGATCTGGAACCACGAGTCCGGTGGGACTAAATTGGTGAGAACAAACATTTTACAATGAGCAAGTTTCAACCGCCAGGTATTTTATCAACAGACATTTAAATAAAGGTCCTTGTGTATATATCAGAATTTGATACCTATTGCATATAAATCATAAACATATATGGCTCTAATCAGAATTGTGTCCAATGCAATCGCTAGCTAACTAGAAGACTATATTGTTTACACAGGTACAACATGTTATCGAGAAATAAATAATTCCCCTTTACCATATATCTAAATGAATTCTCTCAAGTTCAGTCCAGAAAAATATACCTAAGTAAGTTTTACCTCTAAGACTAAAGACTAAGATTTGCACACTGTAAAGTACCTGATAATACCTATATAATTCCAAGGCATTAAATTAGTGCGTGGTACCTATCAAAATTGTATAACTTTCAAAAATCTCACAGCGTCGTAAATCCAATCCAAGCAAAGTTGATTTTATGTAGAGTTTTCGATTGTGAAATTACAACTCTATATGGAATAAAGAATAAAGTATGGATTCATTGTTTTTCTGTAGGATATAAACTACAAAAAAATTATCAAAATTTTAATAGACCATATCGCTTTACCTTCATAGGTTCATGCATTTTATGTTTCTTGCTTATATATGAATAAGCTTCTTGTTGACATTTTCGCATCTAGCAAAAGCCATAGCTTAATGCTTCCGGGTAAAAAACTTTCAGCAAGGCAAATCTGAAGGTAATTGCCATGTACTAATTCTAACAAATCAGAGAAATAATAATTAAGGGACACATTCCTAAATAGTTTGTGCGTAAAAAGTAGAGTTGTTTTGTGCTGGAATAGCATTGGTAATAATTGATAGTCTTGCTTGAACGATAAGATTGAAAAGCTGCCGTACATCGGCGGAGCTCGACCCGGGCAGCGCCTGCTATAAAAAGATCGTCATAGGACAGCCGGCGACGGCCGCTGTGCGACATGCAACCCTGGAAAGCGACTCGACTGTGCCATCGAGTACTGTTGCCAAAATAATTAAAGAAATCTCCGACGGTGTCCCTCCACCGCGCCCGCGCCGCTCTAAAATCGTCGCTCTTCGCCCGGGAGTCGCTACTCGGGGCGCGGAGGGAAAACATCTCCCGCGCCACTCTTATTTCTTCTTTCCTTCTCGACGCTGTCGAAAAAATATTTCAGTAAGTTCCTAATAACACCCATAAAACCAAATCATTAGTGAGTGTACCAAGTTCAAGTGTTAAATTAAGTGCATATTGTTCCAAAAATATTTGGTGAATACTATATAAGTGATAAAGTGTTACATAACGCGAAACAAACTTCTGAATTTTAAAAATACCGCATTTTGTAGGCGCCTAAAACTTAAAAATAGCACCATATCACGTGGTACACAACCGACCTATAGCATTGCTCCACATTTATTCGTGATCATAAATTATGTTCATGTAGGATATCTGTATATTTGGTTGATAAAGGTTATAATTATTTCGTCTTTGCCAAGCTGAAGTGGAAAAATATTTCTGTAAAGCATTTTTTTACGAATGTCCAAAAATAAGATTGCAATCTGATTAAAAAAAGTGTCAAACGTGAAACATAGATGGCGCTCATAGCAATCACTTCTCCTACGTCAGTTTACGAAAAAATGACGGCTGGATTGGATACGTGTTCTTGTAGCTTATGATATTTACGAGAAGAAGTATTAGATTAGTACAAAATAAGTTTATAGCATTTAATAATAAGATACGGACACTAAAAAATAAGTGAAGTATTTTAAGAGACAGTCTTTTCTCATGTATTAAAAAATTCTCGGTGAGTGGTGGTGCAGTGGTCAAACGGTGCTTACGATCTAGGAAATTGCTAGTTACCCAATAATGTCGTGCCTGCCCTATTTTTCCAATATATTCTACAATGTGAAGTGAAGAATAGTGAATTCTAAATTCCAGTCATTTTAGTTTATACAGCCTACCTACAATAAGAAATTCCATCAAGTGTCATAATTTGCGTATTTTCTTATTTATTAAATGAAGTCAGATGTTTTTACGAGCAGTTTTTTGTAAAAGGTTATCGCAAGTAGGCCTTGATTAGTCGTAATATCTTGTCATCACCATCGCAACAAATGAGAGACATAACCTCAAATACTTGAAGATGATGACTCGTCATTTCTAACCTATATTCTCTTCTTACCTTCTAGAACTGACGGCAACGTAGTAATTCCACCATGGAGGACGCTCACTCGAAATCCGTGGAAGAAGTCTTAGGATATTTTGGCACAGATCCAGACAAAGGTCTTACTCCAGACCAAATCAAAAGAAACCAAGAGAAATATGGGCCAAATGGTAAGTGTCGTTTTTTGCCTTTATTTTAAACTTTTTTATAACTTGTTTATAATAATTTGTCTCATATAAGAATTATTGATAAACCAGCAGAGCATGTCAGGAGTGAGTAACCGTAAACAATGCAGGATATTTTTTATTGTTTATGTTGATAGTCAACCTATGTGCATTCTTCATATACCTATTGTCTTAGTTTCCTTTTATATATAAATCACATTGCTTATATATTTGAGATCAAAAATTTGCCAAATCACACTAAAACTGACCTATTTGCCTAAGAGACAGACGACAAAATACTTACTAAGAAACTAGTAGGCAATAACTTAGCTAGTAAATTGATCTAGCAGTTCATGTTATGGTATTATTAATGCATTGAGGGTATTGAAACTGGATCCCAAAAGCCACAATAAATTGATAAAACTCGAGCTTTTGCAAGATATACTTTTGTATTATTTTGTCCTAGGTACTTAAGTACCCACAAATGGATAACTAATAGATTCTTCTATTTATGTCAGGATTTATTTGAGAAACACTTGTAAAACCTAAAGTAATTAATGTAAATATTAATAATACTTGTTATTGCATCATAATAAGATAGGATACAAGTGACAATAATTTTAATCTTTAGCAATTATCAATAAAATATTTAGGTGCATATTAATTGGCCTGTTTAAGGTATTATTCAGCCCATTGAGTTCTTTAATTGGGACATAATTAACATTGCTGCTTAATCATTACAGACACTGTCTCATTTTATGCAGAAAATATTGCAAAATAATTAAGTAATATACAGGTAATCCATAAAACAAGTTTAGACATTACAATAAAATATAAATTAATTGGCTACTATAAACTTTGTATCAAATATTCTATCTTTTCTTTGTGGTACAAAGTGTGTAAAAATTATATATTTTTTTGTTTACTCACTGCAAATATATTATCTGTTCGTCTGTCCTATTATAAGTACTTATTTCACCTCATACTGTTGTTATTTGCATCTGATAGTAACTAATTCCAAACTCAAACATTTCTCCCTTCCAAGTACTCGAGATTGTGTTATGTACTTACGTCTCAAAACTAGAATATCAATGTACTAGTTACACTTACAACATTGTAGTGTCTAATGTAGCATAGCTAATGTACACACTTACTCATAAATCATAAAATATTAGTGTTAGGCCAACTGCATATTCCTTTTAGTATGAAACCATTGACACTAAGAATTAAGATATCACCGAGTTTTAATCAACTGATCTGATTGTAAACATAGTAAATAAATAAATATATAGGGACATATCACACAAATTGAGCTAGCCCCACAGTAAGTTGTGAACTTGTGTCGCAGGATACTAACTCAACGATACTATATTTTATAATATATACTTATATAGATAAACATCCAAAACCCAGGTCAATATTAAAAAGATCTTTTTCCATCTTGACCTGACCGGGGATTGAACCCGGGACCCCCGTGTCGCAGGCTAGCGTGTTGACCGCTGCGCCACGGAGCTCGACAAATTATATATATTTTCTTCAATTCAAGATGTAGTAGGTGGTACCTATATCTTGAATTGATTGATGTGAGAAACACATGCAGAACCAATATCATTGTTAAGTTATTTTTTGATAATTCTTGATGCATGTCAATTAATTTGATGATTGAGTTTACATAAAAAGAAAATATTTGTATCTGTTCCCAATGCTACAGAGATTGCTGTGTTTTGTGATTGGCTATGTTTTGTTTCTTCTATTCCTTAGAAAGTTTTTGTCAAGGCTGTGGCAATGTTAGCCAAGGACATATTATTCTGTAGTTAGTACAAGATACTATTTGATGATTATATTTCTGTAACTACCAATTTCGTTTGATGCTTGTGGATAATCAATACCCACGCTTTTAAGGCATTAGTGTTAGCTATCAGTCAGGGTTACTTGAAGCGTTGCCAGCTGGATAGAGTTGGTCTTGAATCACCTGTGTTGACAAATGACTTCAAAAATAGCAGAGACGCCAGGGTGACAAGGGTTGATACTTTATAAAGTTCAATATATTCTAATAAGATAATGTAATTAATAATTTACTGTAATAATAGGGTTGACAATCTGAGATAAAATCTACTATATTAATAGATGACTTGGATTCAGCATGTACAAGACGGCAATTTGTGGCGATCTATGGGGGAGGCCTATGTCCAAAAGTTGACATTCCTGGCTGATGGATAGATAGATGACGATGATGTATGTTATAGGAATAAAACACTTTGCTACATGGTCAAACCTACAAATTCACGAGGTTACCTCTGGGATTAAAAGTTGCACAACCATATTCTTAATCGATATTGTCAGAGCTCAGAAACAAAATTTATATATTCATAAGGGTCACGTTGGTTACTATGACGCACTCGCAACAACTTCATAAAAAAAATCTTGTTTATGACGAATAAGATCTGCGTAGTAGCCGCGTCTGGTTTGACAAGAAATGTGAAAATCTCGTCCATTGTGTAGCGGCCGCGGGATGGATACTAATTATCTGTATTATTGTTTCGCTTTTCCTTGACAAATGTTTCCTTGATGAGGAACCCAATTTTTATTTTTGTTGTATCCGATCATTAAGGGCTAATAAGGAAAAAAGTATATTCAGTTGATTTCAATTCATTGTCGGCGTGGAAATATTCTGCACAGCATAAAGTTTGAAGCGAAAAGTGAAAAATTGCGTCCATTTAAGTGGCTGCCGCTGCCGAATATAATATACTGTTCCAAACAAAATAAAATTAATTTAACTTATTTTTATGATTAGGTATATTTATGATGGTCTACTAGAAAGTATGTAAACATAACGATTTGTATGTTTATCATTTTTTAATTTTTGCGTTGCAGTCGCATTTTTCTTGACGCGAATGGTAAAAAACTCGTATTTTACATGCCGGCCGAGAGTCTCCATTGTCGGGGCGCAGCCTGTTATTGTTTAGCTCTTTCCTGACAAACGTTTCTTTGATGAGCCACCGGAATTATTTTCGGCATATCCGGTCACTCACGCTGTAGGACAGAATATAGTCATTAGCGATTACTGATTAATTTATTATCAGACAGTATTTACCATGATCTACCAAATGATACATTATTTACTAGCTTTGGGCCTATTGAAATATAGGAACTAGCTTTAAATAGATACCAAAAAACGTTAGTTCAATAGAAAATCAATATTTAAGTCGATTGAATAAAAAATCTTCTAGGATAAAAATTCAATAATTCATGGTCACTAATAATTACACTTAATTTAAATTGATACTTAACTAGTTTTACTACTCGCATAGTAATCAACAATGAAATCGCCTTAAATATACGTAATACGGTACAGAGAAGCCAAACAACGTAAAAGCAATCTCGCGTTCTATTGACAATGACACCTCTAGGCAAATAATCAAATATTTAGATTACGTATCTAAAGTTAAGCTCTAATTAATTCAGCATCGATATGAGACTCAAACCAGTCATCTAACAACGTTAGCGAGAAATATCGACGTTGATGAGAAATCGATTTCGCATCGATGAAAAACAATTTTCATTTAGATTTGATCAGTCGGTAACCGTGCTGAAGTATCGTTAAAATATGGAACGCGTTCGGATTGGGGTGGGATGATGGACGCGAGATTGTGCATCAGTGCGGCAGTGTTGTTTATTTATAGTAATAGTGACAGGGCCCGGGGTGCTGGTGCGTGTGACGAGCACGGGCGGCCGTGCCCTGAGCCGTGACAATGTCATCGGTGCGTACCTATCGCCCTGCTCACCTCTACTTTATTCACATAAATATAGAACGGGACGACGAATGCTCGATTTAACATAAATGTTTCAGTAAAAAAAATTTGAGAGTAGCCACGGTCCATTTTTATTCTGAAAGATAATTAATTAACCTGGATATCGTTCTGCTGAAAGGATATTGATTAAGGATTCTTCACGAATTAATAAATACTGGTTTAACTATTGACATCATAATAGTTTTAATATTATAGTCCAATTTCCATCTCCTGGGCAAAATCCATTATTTACATTTCAATGCGATTGCAATACACGAGCTTACGACGGACAGACATTGATCAAATCAAAATAGATTTCCAATCAAATGGGCGGTAATCTAAATCATTTTTTCTCAGAGCTACAGTGGGGCTTCTCCTGCGGGCTGAAATAAGTCAAAGTAAAGGGATTCTCCAATAACCTTGATAGAGTCAACTCAAAAGTAATGTGAAAATATTAACTTATGAAATGGAACTTATCTGATGTACTGAGCACATAAATGAATGATAAAGAAATAAAACATATCTCAATACGATATACAATATATTTAAAAAAAAAAGCCCTGCCTGATTATTACAGGGGTGACTCAGCCCGTTAATATCAACTGTTCCTTTGAGACTAATTTGAAATTCGAAAAATTGTTGACATTCCTATACAAAAGTGTTCAGCCGGCCGGGCAATTTGTATGAAGGTGTTGAATATTTTGTATTTGGATTGGAATAAAAGATGATATAAAATTTATAGCTTCACGAATTGTTGCACGCGGCATAGACAGAGTGCTCTTGAACATGCCTAAATTAATTTTATATTGACAAAAGATCAATGAGATTAGATACCGTATCTTAGTAAATAAGGACTGTACATAGTATCTGTCTGAAAGTAGGGCAGACATACAAAATACATTGTATCCAAAATGAAATCTAATGTTTATTCAAGTGAATTTAGAATACCTATCAGAGAAAAATAATCTTTCAAATGGAAAAACAAACCTACTGACCTGATGTTGATGTTTTGAAGAAAATTAATATTTTTTTTTACAATTATAATCGATTCATGAATGAGTTACGACGGAAATTTGATGGATGAGGTAAAAATAAATAAAGACATACAACCGAATTGATAACCTACTCTTTTTTTAAAGTCGGTTGAAATTTGACGGTCATGGCAATAATTTGCTCTCAGTGAAAGCTCCTTTCGCTTCATTTATTCGGCACGTCCAGTTTTTGTCGTGTCTATTCTAACAGCGTTGCCAAATGTTTCTTTGTAAATAACGCTAGAGATCTAACGTAACGTACTCGTTGTTTATTTTCACGGCTTGTATAACTCATTCGATGGTTATTTACCCTCGGCCGCTAGTGTAAACCAGTCTATAGAAAACGCAGTCACATCGCGGAAAGCCACAACTATATTATTATTATACGATAAAAATCAACTGTTACCACCAAATTGCATTTGAGTTTTAGTTATTTTTTTGTAATTAGAATTAACCTGATCTGTAAATTACTAGTTATTTTAAAAATATGATTTACTAGCAATTTTCCTGCGACTTTGTCCCCGTATATTATAGCCTATGTCACCCACAGATAAATTATCTTTTTATAGGTGAAATAATTTTAAAAATCGGTCCAGTCTAATAGTGTTCATTTAATTTCTATCCTTCGGTATATAATTTTATGCTCAGCTAGCACTAAGGCCATATGTATAATATCTTAAAGACCTTGACCTAACTCGACGTGACCTAAGCCTAACCCATCTTCGAGTTAAGTTCTATTATAGAAAAGTTTACTAGTTCAAAGTGCTAATTATAGGCTAGATATTTAATCTATTGTTTATGTTAGATTAACGGCAAACAAATCCATATTTATAATGGCTATTTTTATCCAAACGTCCTCGAAACACACAAACCCATAATATATTCAATAGTTTGAACAACGTAATGTCATTGCTGATAAAGCGACACAATTTGCTCATTTGTACCGCGCAGTACGATTTCTTGTGGTGTTATTGTATTCGCTTCATCATACAAGTAGCTTATTCCATAGCCAATGTAACTTTGGAATATCAATATTATTACTAAGAACCATTTCATGAACTGGGGTATTTGCCAGAAGAGTAGAATTCAAAAAATTCTGTCTGTTCATGTAAGCATTTAGCTGAAAAATACTTTTCATTTAGTATCGATAACTTAAATTTTGTGATTGATGATTGAAACCCTTTCATACAGAGTTTAGATTAGCATGTGCTTTTGGGAGAACTTCCCATAGCACAAGAAAAAACTGTGATAGTTCCCCATTAAATACAATTGAATGACTTTTCAGAAATAATTAATTCTGCAGCCTTAGCGTCTGCACTTGACATTAGTCACGAGCAACAATAAAACCGGACAAGCGCGAGTCGCGCATTTAAAGGGTTTCATACAATATTTAACTATAAAAAACAAGCGTGTTTTATTTCGAATATGATGTATAAGGACGCAATAAAACTCTTCCATGCTACCTCTCTCGTTGATGTTAACCAAACTCTGTCTGGAATTGACACAAGTATGGGCATTTAGATTTTATTTGATTTGTTGTATTATTGGTTTTCATAGCGGCAATAGAAAAACACATCCTGTGTTCATTCACACATATTGTAGGCTTATTAATAGGGTCCAATTTTTACCCTTGGGGTACAATTTCCTAAAAATGAATCGATCGACATGAAAAATTCAGAGTAACCTTAACCACGCATTTTAAATCCCTTGTGCGCTACTACTTCATGCTTGTTCCATTGTACTCAGGTATAAAATATAGCACAAAAGCTTAGTGTTATACGTAATTATAAAATATGATAGGAATGTGTTAAATTGGATGACGGTGCGCTAGCGTATTAATCGCAGACACGGGTTGGATGGGCGACTAGGCCCGGGAATGCTGGCGAGCTGAAAACGCCTAGGTATATTGTATAGGCACGGTTTATTTTGGCCGGGCTACGTTGGCGGGGTGCTCCAAAAGCCCGAACACTTCTGACGTTCGATCTATCGCTATTACATGTGCTGATATGCAAATGTATTAACAATAATTTATATAATCTTCGTCCAAACTAATAAACCCATTTTGATGAAATTTAAAAGGCTCCAATTGCGGAAATCCTACCTTCCCAACAAAAAATAATGAATCAAATCAGTTCATAAAATAATAAATGACGGAAAAATAACAAAGATCCACAGATAAAGAAGTCGAATTAAGATCCTCTTCTCTTTTTGAAGTCTATTGAATAGGTAGAAAATAAAATAGAAGGGCACATTCAAGACAGTTTCATAAAATCACACTCCAGTCCTTTAGATAAGCCATTTTATTTGAGGTCTATATATTTAACTGACCGTAACGTCATATGATTGATTTCGTCTCTTTCAGTACTACTATTTACTTCTTTTCCCTCTATTTGGATGAAAAAACCTAAGTATTCGTAGTAATTTTTTGCACCTTTCTAATTTACCTTTGCGATTGGCGAACTCCGCTCCGCTATCACGTTCATAGCGCTATTAATTGGGGCAGAAAATCTATTCGAAGCGCGCTTTTTTCGCCTATCAGACGTATAGGTTGGATTCTGAATGATATGTAATAATATCGACTTGGGTTACCATTATTAACCTATTTCGTATAATATTTAAACTTAACTTGTTTGTCGAGAACTTATCTGTAATATGATAACCTGTGTTGTTGTTTAATAATTAATTGATCGCTGATATTTCAATCACCGACAAGTTTAATCATTAATCATTCCCATTTTTCTTTGTTATCCTAATCGACATGCAAGAATGATGGATCTCATCTCACGCTACCTAATAGCTGATAGATGCAAGATTAAACAATTCGCCTATACTGAACACAGCACAATTGAAGTCAGGGTCAGCACGAGCCACCTGTAGCGCGACATTTACTAAGTGAATCCTTGTGTGTTCAGATCTTACTATTGTTACATTTCTAATAATGTCTAAGGCCAATATAATGAAAACTGCACTCGACAGCTATTTCCAGTTTTTATACGTACCTATATTATGCAAAGCACGCTGAGTGCTGACATTTAACGAGTGCCGTAACGTGCCCAGCTAGGTATTCTCGAATTGTTTATTGTATCATGACTTAGACAGTCGAGGCACGTATGGCGATTTGACTTGGCTCTGTATAGGAAGTCGTGAGCGTCAACGTCTCAGTTTATGTGCGCTTGTTAATTTTATTGATCATTCGCTAGTGTGCACAGATGCTGACACGGCGATATCGACGCGTTGACTAATTGCTTACATTAATCACGGTGCTGGGAGCCGGACTGCCGGACCGGACGCAAATAGAGTCGATACAACGATTGACTTAGCGCACGTTGCCCGCGAGCCGATTTCCCGGCCCGATTGAGCTGCGCGGGCTAGCGCGCCTGCGAGCGTCCTTCATCTCAGGAAATCTTTATCGATCAGCCAGTCATTACGTGTATGAAAACAATTGATTCCGCTACGTTAGCCGGCGTAATTACGTCAAAGCTGCGTACGCGGTGAGGTCATTGTGCAGGTCACGCCACCGCACCGGCCTAACGCAACCGAACAATGTGACTGCTTTACATTTAAGAACTTGTCCTTCGCGATTCATTTTTTAGACAGTCCGACAAACACAGTTTCTTTATTATGTAGCAGTTCTTGATCCTATCCTTATTACATCCATGTTTTTAAAATATTTATTCTTTAGTACTTAACAAAGAAAAAAATGTCATTAGTAAACAACTGTTTGTACGTCACAGCTATTGTCTTACCTATAATTTATAAAATATTTGATTGCAATTACAAGGATTTATTTTTATTGTTACGATGTCATCAAATCACAAGATATTGTTATTCGAAGTCAGTAGACGATAAGTATCAGACAAAATGTGTAACAACAAAGGAATTCAAGTCTTTTAATTTAATCAGTACTTCTCCGCACTAAATCCTCTTATCACTGCGATATTCTGTTTAAAGCTTCGTTTCAACACGCTTGTACACAAAGAGTAGATAAGCGTTTTTATATCGAGAAATCGCGTGATTCGCTACATGTAAATCGGATGATAATTTCCTGATATAATACAAATCTGATGTTATTTTAGTTCTGTTTGCCAAATATCGGTTCTTTACAAACAGAAAGCTTTTTGTACGCTGAGTCTGATAACACTGATTGAGAGTAAATAGTAGGTGTAGCGGTGCGGACGAGGCAGAGAATACCGGGAGTGCTTTAAGGCACGACTCACGAGCAGGCGTCGCGCCGTCAGTTACCACGCCAGCCGCTGCAGCGCTCTATTCAGAAAATCCTAGTGTTTTTATACACTATGTACGATCGCAACTGCCGACACAGCTCACATGCCTGCTCTGACTGGTTTATTGTATGTTAAGTTTACTCGTTTGATGTTATAATTAAAAGCTCTAAATATGGTTATTTCCTCTTTACAGAACTGCCTGCAGAAGAAGGTAAGCACTGCGAGAGTCTACAATTTGATAAGTATCACTTATTGTTTGAAATTCCATATCACATGAGCCGAACATAAAAAACTTAAATAAATTTTAGGTGAAATGGCCTTTTATCACAACTATTAAACACGTTACGTAGACGTAACTTTATTACCAAGAAATACAGCTAACAACGCACCTGAAGGTGTTGTGCGTTGAATATTGAAGCTCAAATAAAAAGCATGTCAAGGCTCTAGGCGACAATTCGTTTACCTCGCAGCCTTCAAATGTGTTTGCACGAATTGACGTAAGAAATAGTAATGAGTAAAATGCTAAAAGCATTATCAAACATTAAATCCTGTCCTCAATCATTTAACACCAACGAATATGTTATTAAAATATATGTATCATTAAATTTTGTTGTCATCAGTTTTATTACGTCATAAGAAATGTTTGATCTTTTATAAAGTGAATGTAGCTGGCATTTTCTACAACGGTTTTCCGGCCATAAAAATACTTCGGGCAAGTCTGACCTCCGTCATGCCCCGTAATAAGAAAATCTGATTCCGCCCTACAAGTAATGAAGTCTGAAAGCGCTGAGCGATGGCACAGACATTTTTCACTGCAATATCTCGACCTGTTTTCTCCAGCACGCTCGCTCGATATTGAAACTGAAGGCCCCTTAAAACTCTTTTGTTCTCTTGAAATATTGAGAAGCTGTGATTTTTCAGATATACCTACATAAAACATGTGTTTGTCATGTGTTACTTTTTTCAGGCAAAAGTATATGGCAGTTAGTCCTGGAACAATTCGATGACCTCTTAGTCAAGATTTTGCTGTTAGCTGCTATTATTTCTTTCGTGAGTATATTTATTATAGAATTTCCAGGATGTCATTATGGCCATCATTTAATTTAATGTTATTAACCAGTTTTTTTGTATTTACAGGTTTTAGCTTTATTTGAAGAACATGAAGACGCATTCTCAGCGTTCGTAGAACCCTTCGTTATTTTACTAATTCTAATTGCTAACGCTGTTGTAGGAGTATGGCAGGTAAATACTTTTTCATTTATTTACCTTGTTACTCTTGCAGTTACTCAAATAGTGATCCTTATAAACATCTTTTCTTTTTAGGAAAGAAATGCCGAATCCGCCATTGAAGCTTTAAAAGAATACGAGCCCGAAATGGGTAAAGTGATAAGAGGGGACAAATCTGGCGTACAGAAAATCCGAGCGAAAGAAATTGTTCCCGGTGACATCGTTGAGGTGTCCGTCGGAGACAAGATTCCCGCTGATATCCGCCTAATCAAGATTTACTCTACCACCATCCGTATTGACCAGTCCATCCTGACTGGTGAGTCTGTCTCCGTCATCAAGCACACTGACGCCATTCCCGACCCCCGCGCTGTCAACCAGGACAAAAAGAACATTCTCTTCTCCGGTACCAACGTAGCCGCCGGCAAGGCCCGCGGTATCGTCATCGGTACTGGACTCAACACTGCCATTGGTAAAATCCGTACTGAAATGTCCGAGACTGAGGAGATCAAGACACCCCTGCAACAAAAACTCGATGAGTTCGGTGAGCAGCTGTCTAAGGTCATCTCCGTTATTTGCGTTGCCGTATGGGCCATCAACATCGGCCACTTCAACGACCCCGCCCACGGTGGCAGCTGGATCAAGGGCGCCGTCTACTACTTCAAGATCGCCGTCGCCCTGGCCGTCGCCGCCATTCCCGAGGGTCTGCCCGCTGTCATCACCACCTGTCTCGCTCTGGGTACCAGACGTATGGCTAAGAAGAACGCTATTGTCAGGTCTCTGCCTTCGGTAGAAACCCTTGGTTGCACATCTGTCATCTGCTCAGACAAGACCGGTACTTTGACCACCAACCAGATGTCCGTCTCGCGTATGTTCATCTTCGAGAAGGTTGAGGGCAACGACAGCAACTTCCTGGAATTCGAAATCACTGGCTCCACATACGAACCCATCGGCGATGTTTACCTTAAGGGACAGAAGGTTAAGGCTGGTGAATTCGACGCTCTCCAAGAATTGGGTACCATTTGCATTATGTGCAATGACTCCGCTATTGACTTCAACGAATTCAAACAGGCTTTCGAGAAGGTCGGTGAAGCTACTGAAACCGCTCTCATCGTCCTCGCCGAAAAGATGAACCCCTTCAACGTACCCAAGACCGGCCTCGACCGCCGTTCCTCCGCTATTGTCGTCCGCCAGGAAATCGAGACCAAGTGGAAGAAGGAATTCACCCTGGAGTTCTCCCGTGACAGGAAATCCATGTCCACCTACTGCACACCCCTCAAGCCTTCCCGCCTCGGCAACGGTCCCAAGCTCTTCGTTAAGGGTGCGCCCGAAGGTGTGTTGGAGCGCTGCAGCCACGCTCGTGTCGGCACTGCAAAGGTTCCTCTGACGTCCACTCTGAAGAACCGCATCCTGGACCTGACCCGCCAGTACGGCACCGGCCGCGACACGCTGCGTTGCTTGGCCCTGGCCACCGCTGACAGCCCCATGAAGCCTGATGAGATGGACCTCGGAGACTCCACCAAATTCTACACCTATGAAGTCAACCTCACCTTCGTCGGTGTCGTGGGCATGTTGGACCCTCCCCGCAAAGAAGTATTCGACTCCATCGTCCGTTGCCGCGCTGCTGGTATCCGTGTAATTGTCATCACTGGCGACAACAAGGCCACCGCTGAAGCTATCTGCAGGTAAATAGCATCTTACATCTTTTTGTATTTTATTATCAGCTAAATGGTATCGGCATTTATGAACAATGATGATGTTTCCAGGCGTATCGGCGTGTTCACCGAGGACGAGGACACCACCGGCAAGTCGTACTCGGGCCGCGAGTTCGACGACCTGCCCGTGGCCGAGCAGCGCGCCGCGTGCGCCAAGGCCCGCCTGTTCTCCCGCGTGGAGCCCGCGCACAAGTCCAAGATTGTTGAGTTCCTGCAGAGCATGAACGAGATCTCCGCTATGGTGAGTTACGTCTTCATATCGTGCCTTTTTTCCCTTACAGGGTAAACAAAGTATAAGACTAAAAGACCACATTTAGCTGGTTGAGGTTATATGTCTTGGATGGAAAACAGAATCGACAAAGTGATGAGTTGCTTGCCGCATGGCATATTGCCATGATTCTTTAGATTTTAGCCCATCCCCTGGACCGCCTTCAACGGTCTGCGCGGAAAGAGAAGAAGCTGGTACATTCTACGTTTTTTCTTTTCTCCCAAAGCAGCATGGAAGTTCGTCTTCATTGTAACAAAAATAATCAATTTTATAGAACACCACAATTACCCCCCCTCAAGTGATTACCAATCGTATACCTTTAGAAAATTGTTACTCACTGTTTTTATTGAAAAAACTTTGTATTGAATACATTGTGCATTGAAATAATGGAAGAAGTAAGATAATTTTATATCTTACACCAAATCAGAGCAGTCAAAACGGGCAAACCAAACAAACACCACGCTATTTATTGGTATGAAAATAATACATTCATAATTTAGTACACATTGGCCGATATTATTTGATCTTCACGCTGAGGCGTATGCTTCGTGTTTACGTTAGGTCCGCGTGTTTATAAACAATGTACTCAGAGTTGTCATGACTTAACTACTGAACAATGGCGTTTACGTGCTTAGTCGCTATTTCCTGATTCAGTTGAGGATGATTTGAGAAACTAAAATGTATAGAATTCTGAACTGTCTTCACCAAAGCGAAGTCTTAGTTTAGTATTTAGCTGTATTTCGGTCGGATTGATAAGGAAATATTAATGTCAAAATTAGCCCTCTACATATACCTTTCATATGCTAGGCCAGTTAAGTATATCTTGTCGATGAATGTAACGACAAGTGGAGTTTTAATAAGGCCCATAATGTTACACTGTAGAATGTTATTTACTAAGCATAATGTATTGTATTATCTGTAATATTATGGAACGGTAAATATTTCATTGATTGATTGAAAGGTGACTGAGAACTATGAAACTTGAGTGATGTAGGGGAGGGTACGTCACCAGGCACTGCTGGTACCAAACTTATATGTACCGGCATGGCATGTCCGGAAGACGTAAAACTTATGACTGTGCCATTAGAAGACAGCTTCGTGTCTTTATCATTTAGTCACACTTACTTTCAAGAACACCACTATTGGTACATTTCTTTGACACTATTTGATGAGAAATGTTTTCTCATCAAAAAGTGGCTTAAAAAATTTCTCGAGTTCCTCCGTGCTTCGGGAGCCAAGCTAACCCGTTGATCACAGTCATCATTGGTGGCAGTAGTTAAGCCATGTCAGATGCCTCTAAGCAGCTTAAAAAATCTGACACCAGTAATTGCCACTTACACACACGTAAAACAAATAAAGCATTGGTATATGGCATATTTCTCGCTTAGCCGTGTGGTTCCCGGCTGAGAAGAATACCAACTCTTCCCATGGATGTCGTAAAAGGTGACTTAGGAAACACAAGCTAAACACAGCTTATAAACATCAAAGAGGTATCTCCAACCCGCTTGGCCAGCGTAAAGAGGGTAGACCAATTCTAACTGGTCTGGCTAATATAGGACTCTGGCAGTACAGAGAGGGTCATGCTCCTGCAGTGGAGACAAGGGGTGCTGCATACGGGGCATTAGCCATAGCCACAATCGCTGCCATCTGAACTACTTCAGACCACCGGCGTCGAAAGTGTGCGGCGAGTCCATATAAAATGTATGAAAACGACAGGAAATAAGCTGGTGGCTGCGTTTTGTGGTTTGAAAGAAAGAAAGAAAAATAATTTATTTGATACTTCAAACATAACAATCTTTTAAGTACAAAATTAAAAACCATATATAAAAGTATCAAAATGGTGCCACTCAGCATAAGGTAAGTGATAACACCACCGCTGGTCTTCCGTGAAACCAGATATAAAAAGGTTGCGCCACCAGACGTTTAGTGTAAAAAGGATATAGATATAGACTTGCTAAGTTTGTGCAGCGAGGCTTACAAACATCTGATGGTGATGATATACTTCAGTATTAAGTCAGTGTGACTGCACGCCTATTCCAGACTGGTGACGGTGTGAACGACGCGCCCGCCTTGAAAAAGGCCGAGATTGGTATTGCCATGGGATCCGGAACCGCCGTCGCGAAGTCCGCCGCCGAGATGGTGCTCGCTGACGACAACTTCTCCTCCATTGTCGCTGCCGTTGAGGAAGGTAAAGAATTTATATCAATATGGTTTTCTTTTAGGTTTTCGATGTCTATAAGGAGATGGCGCAATGACTTGGACGCATATATGAGTGGTTGGCTAACTATCGCTCTTGATAGGGATGACTAGAAAAAAAAGGGGAGGTGACATTTCCCTAGCAGTGGTATTTTACCTGGGACCCAATTATGCTAAAATTGTGTTAAATAAACTTGGTTTTAGAATGTTAGCACGAAAAACTAGTATTGTCTAAGAATAGGTTGAAGCGCTACTCGGATTTACGCATAGTATATAACAAAGTCTCTTCCCGCTGTTTGTTTGTCCCTATGTACCTATGTAGATCTTTAAAACTACGCTACAGAGTTTGATGCGTTTTTTATGGGGAAGCATGATTTTTTCGTGGTCCAGCAGGCCTATTTGCTAACTTTTGAGAGCTACGGTGTACATAATTTTCATGGTAACTTTAATATTCATTACGGCTTCAGTATGAATTACTATTTTTATTTAAGATATGAAAACCGTAATGGATGCTAAAGTGACAATCAAATCGTTGTACACCGAGTTAGCAAATCGGCCTGCAGTTCTGCCACCACTTGATATAAATCGGTAGGCAGAAAACAGGAGATATTAAATAAAAGTTTATTCAACGAGCCTAAGCTTTTTTTAGCATTCTTCTACCCACCTAATATTAATATTTAGTACCTACATAATGTAGTGTTTTTCTCAGTAAATAAATTATTTTATGTAATTCTTATGAGAAATAGACTAAATCTTCCTTTCCGCAGGTCGTGCCATCTACAACAACATGAAGCAGTTCATCCGCTACCTGATCTCGTCCAACATCGGCGAGGTGGTGTCCATCTTCCTGACGGCCGCGCTGGGCCTGCCCGAGGCGCTGATCCCCGTGCAGCTGCTGTGGGTCAACCTGGTCACTGACGGCCTGCCCGCCACCGCCCTCGGCTTCAACCCCCCTGATCTCGACATCATGGACAAGCCCCCCCGTAAGGCCGATGAGGGTCTCATCTCTGGATGGCTGTTCTTCAGGTAATTTTAATGTTGTAAAACATTTATTTTACTTATGTATGTGAGGACACTAATACAAAATGAACTACCGCATCATTCATAAAGAACTGGAAATACATTATACTGTTTAATACTTTCAATACTAAAGCCGTGCTTCTGAAGGCAAGTTTAGTATGTAATTGGTCCCGGCTGTCAACTTAGGTGGCAGTGGTTTAACTATGTCAGATGAAAATCTGAGACCAGTGTTGGCCACTTACACACGAAAAAAAATACTAAAGCTTTCTATAAAAAATAATGCTCTTCTCAGTTGTCAATGGGCAGCAGTGATCACTTACTATTCAGTTCAGCGTGCTCATTTGCTATCCTATATATTTAATAAAAAATATGTCCTATGCAATGGCAAATCATAATTTATTTAATGAGTCGAATTTATGATCACAGAAGATTGTGTAATCTTTATTGAAACTTGGAATCAATAGCTCTTTTCTAATCAATTTCTACAGTATTATCTTAAAAAAAATATATTGTGAATATTTTTTCTCTTCAATATGCATGTCCGTAACTTCCCCTTGTGTCCAGGTACATGGCTATCGGTGGCTACGTCGGCGCTGCGACCGTGGGCGCTGCCTCCTGGTGGTTCATGTACTCTCCCTTTGGACCTCAGATGACCTACTGGCAACTCACCCACCATCTGCAGTGCATCAACGGCGGTGATGAGTTCAAGGTATGATTTCATGCAATATTTCTCGCAAAATTGAAGAATTGAGTAAATTAAAATATACTACATAACGCCTATTAATTTAAATCACGATTTCGGTGAAAGTTATACAGTTAGTTGAAGGCGACATTGATCAATATTATATCAAAGAATTGAGCTTGGTCAACACATCATTTAATAAAATATTGAGGTCCATATGTAAAAACAAAATTCAATCTGATAAACAGCCTTGTAACAAATAATTAAACCACCGAAATAAACTGCAAAGAAAAGCATCAATCATCCCCTGCTTTCCTGCCCTTAGGGTAGGCATTTTTATCTAAATTTATATGGGACTACCTAACTCTTAGGATTAGAATTATTTTTTCAAGTGGTATGAGTATATGCTTGCTGATAAAAACAAAATTTTCAACATTAGACTACTCTGTAAAAAGGTATTCATGGACATACATAAAAAAAAATACGCATCGACTTGAAAACCTAGTCCGTTTTTTCTTTGGTTGAAAATTTATATTTGTACTCGGTAAATTTCAGGGCATCGACTGCAAGATCTTTACGGACCCCCACCCCATGACCATGGCTCTATCTGTGCTGGTCACCATTGAGATGCTGAACGCCATGAACAGCTTGTCCGAGAACCAGTCGCTGGTCTCCATGCCGCCGTGGTCCAACTTGTGGCTCATCGGCTCCATGGCCCTTTCGTTCACACTCCACTTCGTCATTCTGTACGTCGAGGTCCTCTCGGTAAGTGATTCGTTCCGTTCACTATATTTTTTGTACTCAACTTTAAAAAATTGTCTTTTTTGTATTTCGCTTTTTTTTTAATGGATGAACCAGTTTGAATTATGTTCATCATTATACTGCTCGCTTAGAGTCATTGCAGAGCGAGATCAGCGCAGTGGAGAGCATTTAGACACTCAAAAATAAACTTAAAAACTATGTACTACATATGCTGAGCATGACCAAAATGCTCTTTATTGCAATAATTTGAAAGTTTATTTTCAAGTTTCTTAATAATATGCTCTCCACTGCTCAGCTCTCGGTCTGTAGTCTATGCTGACCTTTTTTGCAAACTTTATACAGGTCAAGCTATTAACGATAGAAGACATTTTTTAATTAGAAAAGTTTGTCAATAATCAACAAAGGTTTATCGCTAAATGGAAATTAGTGGCACTGAATGTGATTAAATAATTGTTGCTCTGTGTTTCAGGAGATTGTCAACTGTTTCATAATCTCACGATAATATTTTTTCCTTTGTGTAAGCTAGTGAGATAGTTTGTAAATGTGTTTGACCATAACGGCATGCCCTGATCGCGTTGTTGTCCGCAGACCGTGTTCCAAGTGACGCCGCTGTCCGCTGACGAGTGGATGACGGTGATGAAGTTCTCCATCCCCGTGGTGCTGCTGGACGAGGTGCTGAAGTTCGTGGCGCGCAAGATCTCCGACGGTAAAACCAGAACGTTGCTAGACTGGCTCCACGGCATGCAATGGATTGTGCTCATGTGGGCCGTCTTCTTTGGCATCATCATCTACGGCCCCCTATAAGCCGGCCGCCCCCGCCTCACCTAATCCCCGCGCCCCCACCCCCGGCGTGGCCACTGTGGAACACAAGACTCTGAGCTCGGCTCACCACAGTACCTAACAGTTTGGAATGCTAATCCCGCCGCACAGTGTGAGTGACCCTAGTGCACGCGTCCCGGCGACTGTGAACAAAGTGACTGCTCAGCGGTGCTATCGGCTCAAACGCGTTCCTAGGTAGATACGACTATGCATTTTGTATAATGTGCGAGACAATAATTGTTTGGAGCTCGTTTATGACCGTTCGGAGGTTCAGCTTTAGTTTCCTTCCTTGTCTTTACTGATACCTACTTTTCTATATTCGCTAGAAGTGAAGTGGCTGTGAAGACCTTCATTGTAAATGCTAACTCGAAACACCAAAAAGTGGTCTACTGATTTTAATGAAAGGGTATATTGTGTAAGTTTAGTTTTGCATTTTATAATGAATTTTGTATAGATGTACTAATGTAAGAAGCTCCGTTCTTAAACTTTGATAACATTGAACTCGCACAGCTCAGTACCTCGTCCGTACGGACGGCAGACATATTTAAAATTTTACTATAAATATAATTTACTATGTAGTGTAATTTATTGTAAGTGTACGTTAGGGACGTGGTTATATTTTTATTTCTCGACGAACTGTTCGCGATTGGAAAACGATTCTCTCTGTCCTTTCGCCTGTGGTCGCTTTTTAACATTCCTTAATGCATTTCTTTTTCTTTACTATCTCGATTTTATGTGAATATTTGATGCTGTTCTAACCAACCTAACATTAACATTGAATGTTGCCGTGTTAAATAATAACATTTGTTATAATTTTTCTTACTCTCACTGTATTTATATTTATTTGCGACGTGATCTAAGCTTATAAATTTAGACGTACACATCTTGTCCAGTGTCTATATCCATTAAAAAATTATTGCAAATTAGTATTGAATAAAGCAATATAGTTAATGTATGTACGAACATTACATTGTGTTCTTTGGTACTTTTACGAATGTAATTTTAGTTTTGCAAGTCTACTTGTGGATATGGGTATTCACATCAAATATTTTATTTGAAGAGACATAATATTATTTTAAGTTAAACATTCTTACTTGGATCTAAATTTGTCCTTTTGAGTCAAGGTACATGCTCTGTACGTACATGTTTATTATACACTAGAGTTTAAATGCATGGATTGTATGCATGCTTAAGATTTTAAGAGTGCAGTTTGGTGTGGTTTGACTACTTACTTTTTTGATGATATATTGAAAATTGTTCCAAGATGTTAAGTATACAAATAGGAGATTCCAGCGACACTCTACACTGCACCAGGGCATGCTCAACCTTGTCATGATCATGGTTATGACTGCCCCGACCCCGTTTGTTATAGTTATATAACTTATTTAAATGTACAGTCGTTTATACATATTTTACATTAATTAAAATTGTCGAGACTACATGCCCGGTTTTCTTTCCTATACTACATACAATCCTGTTATGAAAGCACATACATACTGTTTGTACCTGCACTGTTATGTTTATCCTTCACACAGAGCATCAGAACGTCTCTATATATTTATTTATTAATAATAATTTATGTTTTAAATTTCCTTCTAATCCCTCCGATAACTATAAAGTTTTGCAAATGGAAATTCCTGATGAAGGTACGATACAGTTTTTGTTACTTTACCTGTTTAATTACCTTATTAGTAGTGACTGGGTGTGCAAATTTACTGAGGAGTAAAGCTGCCCAGTCGTTTGACCCAGCACAGCACCATTTTCCAGCACTGTAGATCTGACTTAACTGATTGCAAAACTTTCCTTGGCACGGCGCGCCACAGAACCGTGCCTCCTCGCCCGCATGCACTAACGTTGTGTTGTCTGCCCCCAGCCAAGCCGACGTGGAACCTGTAAACGCCGGAACGCCGTTGCAGCGCCCCTGCACGCACATATTCCATGAACACTCATTGTTTGTTGTGATCCCGCAGTGAAACTACACATTAGTAACTACGACACGGTTGTGATCTCTCCATAAGACCGCGTAAGTGCGCTCGGCTCCCGCTCGAGCGCCCACATCACTAACGCTCTCGTTGTTTTGCAGTGAACGAGGTGGTCATTGACAAGTGGTAATCGCCACCGATTCATAGTTCCTCACCCGCTTCTCTCTGCTCTTCTACCGCTCTCGTCTCCCGTCATAGTAACCGATCTTTAGGCGTGTAGTCGCGTCGCGAGCGCTAGGCTAGTCTGGTCCAGGCCGGGTCCGAGCCAGACCGGGCCGGTCGCCGGACCGCGCCGGACCACCGGCCGGCAGAGACGGGAGCGGGGACCGCCGTGCAGCTGCTCACCTGCGCTAGTTCACCAGAGAGGACTTGTTGTTCATAATGTGTATATACTACAGTATGCTTAGGAGGTTTAATCATTGTTAAATTACGTTGTTCTAATTAAAGACTACATGGTGCCCGTCGACAAAAAGCAGTGCGATAGACGATGTGTACTTAAGTTGACAGCACTTTATTAATTTATTGTTATATTTTTATTCTCTTTTTAATCTAGTTTGCTTATAATAGAGCTGAGTCTGTTTCTATTAGTGCTGACGCCTCGACGAGCAATATGGTGTCTGTAAGGGAAGGGTACATATGTCCAGTGTTCGGGACGTAATCGAGTCCAAAAATTTAAACATACCTGTACATTTTAATGTATTATTGTTTTGTACAATAAATCGTTATAAAACGACACGTCTTTCATTTTTTCGTGAACAGCCAGGTACTGTCCGAATCAAACTTAATGGCGGTTCGAATATTAGCTGCGCAGACCGCGCCCCGCCTACCCGCGCGCGCCCCCTGAACCTTATATTGTGTACAGCGCATCGACTCGCGCGATGTCCCGAGCCGCCATGAAGTTTGATTCGGACTGTACCTATACTAGCTAGATATCACTTGAGCGCATCTACTCTCTTATCTACACTAGTTTCCCAGAAAACAACGGTAAGTGGCGTAGCTACAGTTCGCCTGATGCGGACCCGTAGTCCAAGAGGATGGATTTCTGTACGTCAAGGCCCCGGACACGAAGTCAGCGGCGGCGGCGCGGGTGCGGAAGTGGCGCGTTCAAACTCATAGATTTAGGGCCGCACTACATTGCATTTGCATGGGATGGCATCGGAAGCGACGCGTCGTTTCAAAACAAGCTATTACGATGCAAAACTGCGGCTGCACACTTGCGGGCGTCTTTTAGAACATAGCCATTTTGCCACGTTCACGCAGTTATGCATCTTATGTCATTAAGTATAAAGGTTGTTTTGAAATGACGCGTCGCTTTCGATGCAATCCCATGCTAATCCAGTGTAGCGCGGCCCTTAAATGGAGCCGTTCTGGAAGGCAGCCGGCGTACGAGCGATGCGCACCAGTCCATCGGTGCCCGCGCGTCTACACTGACAGTGTTGTGACTTTTATCCATCGTCCGCGCCCTGTCGTGCGACGACGTGGTCGAGCAAATCATAACAATTTTTGATTTCGTTTGCAAAGAGACCATTTCTCATAAACCGCGCCGCGCCATCTGCCAACCGCAACCGCTGACTTACCGAGGTCCTAGACGCCATACGTCGTAAACGGGTTTCATCATAAATAGAATTTTTCACACATGCTGTTCGTCGTGATTTTTAAGATTTTTTTAAGCTATTGCATAGCTTTTATCGCGGGCTTTGAGCGCGGCGACCAGACACGAAATGATGATGAGCGCGGCGAACGAATCAAGTCAAGAAATTCCGTAATGAAAATAGAATTTAACATCCCCACTCCGCCTACCATGTAGGCTTACAAGCAAATTCATTACATACACAAATTTACGCAGGCTGTTTTTGAATTTCGGGTATGGTAAGCTTTTTATGTTGTCAGGTACTTATTGTATATGTTAGGTATCTTGAAATCTTGAGTAAGCATTACCTAGCTATGTATACATACCTACAATATTATCACAAGGGAGAACCCTTGCGGGGTAGACAGAGACCTAGGTGTTTTAAACCTTTGGGACACGTTTAGCGTGTTGGTGGGCTTATAGGTGGAAAATTGAATCAAAATAGAGATGGTTTGCAAGCCGTATCGCCTACAGACTAGATTCCTCAGATATTCGGCCATTCCCTCGATAGGCTCTCACGATGAACGCGAGAGAAGCAACTGGTACATTCAACGTTTTTTTATGTCTCCCAGACCAGCGTGAAAGAGAATATGTATAACTTACGTATAAAAGTAATCAAACATACACAAGAAAAGTTTAAAGCCCGGGCAGCCCACCCACAATAATTTTTGTAATCTACATACAAGTACTGGGTGGACTTTAGAATAGCTTTGCATGAATTTAGATATTCTGTGGATTCAATAGAATTCTCTTCCTCATAGAAGCGCGGAGTCGTGCCGCTTTGATTTCATAAGTAGGTACCTACTCGCCTATAAGGGGTGATGGGGGCGCAGTCTCTCGCTCTCCTCCGAAGGTGCCCGCTCGGTGGGGAAGCCCCCGCCATAACAAAGACAAGGTGGTCACAGAAGGGAGGGGTCCTTGTTAAAATAAAGCATTGATAGAAATAAGTACCTAAAAATTAAATTAATAATAATTGACTTAAATTAAACTACCTATATTTAATCACTTACGCGATTACCCGACCAAATTCAAAGGTATATTAAAAAGCGGCCGTGGCATACTGCTAGGCATTTACTCCCTCGTGGCGGTATTATTATCGAATTTAGTCAGTACAGGTGAGGTGAAAAATGCTAAGTCATAACAATATTTTAATAAAATAAATATTGGCTACTATTGTTATTGTCTGTTCTATGTATACCAATGGATTATGTCTCACAGCAAAGGGGCAGCGGGTAGATTAATAAGTTAGTCTTATTAATGTTTATAAATAGAAAGGGAATAACAAAAAAAACTGTAGGGGCAGCCTTAAAAATCAAGTAAGGTTTGCCTATTATCAGTCAGAGAAATAAAATATAGTGTAAAATCTGTGAGACTGTGACATTTATTATTGTAGTTTGATTACGAAGTAACGTTACGCCAGCCAGAAATTGTTTTTTCAAATTTTCTAATATCGTTAACGATTTTTCTTTTATAAATTTTTAATTAAATAGACTTTCTGGCACTTTTATACTACGATTTGTCATTGTCAATTTTCGAAAAGAGATACTTTTCGGCTGGAGTAACGCATCCTACCATATTTAAACTAACTTAAAAAACTAAAAGTTAAACCTACCTATAAAATAGCCTATAAATAGAAAATTTCCCGCAGGTCATTGCCCTGCGGTAATGTGCCCAGAAGACTGGCAGCAATGCCACGTTGAATGGCAATGCTTATTCTTTGGGCACGATATTTGCCAGCCCTCTGGTCCTTCGACACCTCGACCAGCCTTTTGCTCACAAACTTGAATAGTTTACGAGCTGTAGGACCCCACGGACCCAGTGTCTCGACCCCAAACGGCTCAAAAATAATGCTTCGACAAGGTCTGCGCCGTCTTAGGGACTCGGCGGAAGCTGCAGCCATGTCAGCCTTACAACTTGTACCATGGAGATGAGAAAACGCTAGTGTATCGACACATGTTGCGTCCCACACCAGCGGCTTTCCCAATCTCCAAGGCACCAGTGTCATTCCGTCCGGTGACCGGTCTCTTGCCATCATTCCGAGTCAAACCTATAGGTTCTAAAATAGCTGGCAGCTGGATGGTGACAAGAGCGCGGAGGATGATGTTATTAATGATAGTATGGCGTGCTATGAGAGCCCGTGATGGCCAGACTAATCGACTGTATCGCCGCAGGGACAACGAACGGTGCGGAACATTTGCTTTGGCACCTAAACTGAGACAAGTCGCTTAGCGAATGCGTTATCTATCCAAAAAATCACAAAGGGTTCTGGCGGGAATTTTAGCGGACTACCCGGTGTTTGTTTTTGATTGTTTTGCAAATGGATTCTAGTGGACTTAAATGTGAAATTGGTGTTATAAATGCCCATATTTATGAACAATGTGAGGAATTGTCATGGTACGGCTGTAGTGAGATTTACTTAGCGGGCTGGTGGTTGTCCGCCTTGCTGCGTCGTCAATAATTATACCAGTGGATTCGCGATTCGCGAAGAGTTGTCACCAGGGGCTCCGTAAAAGCAACGAAATGAATTACACCATCATTTCGTTGATAGATCGCCAACTGGCGAAATAAATGAAGAAAGGCTCTAAATGAGGCGTATCCAGGGCCGTAAAACAATAATAAAAAATACCAAATGACATTTTATGTCATTGCTGTCATGTCATTCAAACTTCCAAATGTCAATCAAAATTACCTATCTCGATCGTTTTTCGTTGATTGTAGTTTGTAATCTCTCGTCAGAGAGTATTATGTTCCTTGTTTGTAATCTTAGTTTGTAATATTTTATGTTGAGGAAGCTTAAAAACTCTATACTAATAACTGACATTACGTTATATACGTTAATATTTTAATTTTTTCATGATGGATTAATTTTGTATTACAATGGAAGAGTGCAAGTAAGTAACCGTTTCGCGCGTTACCTTCACTGTATTTATTTTATATACACGTTTTATTGTATAAATACGATAACTTTGGTTTATTTACAGAGTGGACACAGAATTGCCGAGCAAAATGGCACATTTAGATATAATGGAAGTAGATGAATCTCCCGCAAATGCTCAAGTGAGCGAAGACCCGCCAGAAGTAACACGAGTTTTGAGAAAGAGAAAGTCGTTGGTCCCCGAAATTAGCAAATCTAGCAATCGACGGGTGAATATGAAACCACGCAAGCATATCATGATCGAGAATGCTAACCCTAAACAAATCGAAGCTTTGTATCTCAATAAAAAAGTAAAAGCTTTGTCTCAAACTTTAGAAACCATTTACGAAGAGCCTAAGACTGACAAAAGTGACAACGAAACATTGATTGGAGGTAGGAAAGTAAAGAGAGTGTTAACATTCCAGCTAGGTAATCAGTACACTAAGGAAAAGATAAAGAAACGCAGAGCTAAGATTAAGAAACTGCTTGGCAACAAATCGTTTTTAAACAGGAAGAAAATCCCAATGCAAGTATTCCTGAAAACTATAGAATGTCTGGAGTTGGATGAAGTAGTGCATGCTGACACTAAGGTGTTGAGTGAAGACAAGCTGTGACATTGTGTTTTTGTTACCTATGGTAATTTAAGATTTGTAACTGAATCAATAATTGTATGAATGATACAAATAAATAATCTTGAATTTGCCAAAAATAGTTTTATTCAATATTTCATTTGTTTTTTCCTTAGGCATAAGGTTGATCAATGATTACTAGAACATTAACTTAAAAAATCAAATACTTAAAACATGAGAACATTATCACAAAAAGGCATACAAAAAGTTTTCCATATGGCTGCAATAAAAAGCCACTTTTGATGTTTAGCAGTATGTTTAAAGTTCATACATAACTAAATGATGATTTTCTTTGACATATCTATCTACTCATATCAATATCCGCTCCGTTGCAGAAGTACTACTGAAAAGTACAACTGGTAGATCTATCTAGGTATCAATATTTGATGGCATAAAATTGATGTGTCAAACAATATTTAAGGGTAATACTGTTGTGCAATAACAAATAAAATATTTAATACAAAAGTGAGATTCTTAGTGTAGACTCATTCATTTAGCATATCATCACAATTGTAATTCCTAGAACTAAATACTTCACATCACAATACTCAGAACTATAACTCAGGCAAACAATATTATATACCTATTAGATATAATGGAATGTTTGTTTTTCGTATGTGTAAGTGGCCAACACTGGTGTCAGATTTTTCAAGCTGCCTTAAGGCATCTGACATAGCTTAACGACTGCCATCAACGATGACAGCCGGGACCAACAGCTTAACGTGCCTTCCGAAGCACGGAGGAGCTCGAGATATTTTTATGCCACTTTGCGGTCACCCATCCAAGTAGGGACTGCACCAGGGGTTGCTTAACATACGTAAGCGCTCATAGAGCTCACACCCACTGGACCATCGGGCTCCTCTATATAATGGAATGATAGATATTTATAAAAAATCTCAACTGCCTGTGAGTGTTTTACATCTAACAGTCTAACTTGTGTCTCTAAAATTTTTGTTACATATAACCTTTATTAATTAAAGTTAAAAACCACAAAAATAAACCAAGTTTATTTTTGCCTGCCCCTTCCTAAATACAATATTGGCTATACTCTTGTTAAGTGCTCTTGACAATGCATTCTGTGGATGTTGCTGCGCAATCTTCATACTGTTTAAGTAAACCTTCCGCAGCATTCTGATTGGAGTTCACACAAACACAGCGGGGATGTTCTTTTCCTGGAGAGTACAACTGCCTGGGCACTCCAACCCAGTTCCTTTCCACACCACCACTGAAATATAATAATAATAAAAAATATAATTTAATAAGTAAAGGAAGGAATCATAAAAACATGTATGTATGTTCATTCTTATAAATCATTTCTGGGTACTGGGCAGATAGGTATTTTATAACTTTCTTGAAACCCATGTCTTTTGCTGTGGATGGTTGCTTGTATACCATAGTATCAAGATATATGTCTCACATGACCCATTCAAAATCTATTCAAAACAAAACATAGAGAACTAGATTTCTCAATGTAAAATTCAATCTGATCTCAAAATAACCACATGTTACTCAAGATAGATTCTAATGATACCTTCAATCCATCTCAATCGGTCCAGATATTTAGAAATTATGTTGGTAATTAAACTCACATACGGTACTTAAACCTGAAAGAGACTACACACCTTTTATTGGGCAGTTATGTATTATTAGATGTGTACCTTGTTTTGGAACACCACACTCTGGTGCCAGTGTCCGCATTCCACTCCATATTACAGGGAGGCATGGCCTGTTCCTCCAACTTGGCTAGCTGCCTCTCCATCTCACAGTGTAACTGCCTGGCTATGAACTGCTTTAAATATTCTGTTTCTTCGCCATTTGAATCATAATATCTACCTATTAGCACACCTGAAAATATTTTCATGCAATGACATTATCATCATCAGGTCATTTTAGTCTCCACTGCAGGAGCACGACCTTCTCTGTACTACCAGAGCCATATATTAGACAAACAGAGGATTTGGCCTTCACTCTCCACGCTGGCCAGACGGGTTGGAGAGGTATGCATGCAAAGACATCAGAAAATATTAATGATCAAATATCTTGTTGATCTATTTTTGTAATTGAACTATCAGGTTGACCTCTTAGCTCCACTATGGCAGCAAACTAATATAGTTTATGGCAGCAAATTTGTATGGAGACTGAATAAAACTTAGTATACAAATAAGGATTTTTTTTATGTTACTTTAAGTATTATATGTACATTACTCTTAAAAGAGCCAAGTCCCACAACTAATATTATAAATATAATAGTGTGTTTGTATATTTGATTGCTGGTGTATTATTTTTTCAAACTTTAACAACTGCACAATCATCATAAAACACAACATATTTGCTATACAGGGTACTGAAAAGAACAGAACATCTGCCATCTAGAATAAAGTAAAGTCCTCAAGAAAACAAGATTAATATCAGCCTATGGCAAGTTAATTATTAAATAAAAGGGACATCAAAGGGTCAAAGTGTTCTTTAAAACAATAAACTGATAACCAACAAACAACAGAAAAACTATTGCGTCAGTGATAGTGGCAGTCTTTCACTTTGATGGACACTAAACCAGACACAATAGAAGTTTTATTGTTATTACAGCTATAGCCATCTAGTGTTCATCAAAAGGATTATAACAAATAAAATGGTCTTACCAACAGGTTGATACTTTTCGCTCAAAGTCTCCTTCCAGTTGGTCAATGTAAATAAGTCATCACAGGAGAGATCTAGTACATGGTCCTTGTCTGGGCTTTCATCCTGGAAGTTTCCTGTGATGAATGATCTGGAGCCGTCCTTGCCTGAAAACATTAACTGATTGAACTGCTGCTAGTATATACTTCTTACATAATGTAACCAAACATACATTTCAAATTTCAACTGATTGAAGGGTTAGGCTTACTCTGTGGTTAATACATAATTCGGGGATATAAAGGTAAAAACTTTCCACATTTTAGAGGATGAGTAGTACAGAAAACAACATACTACTTCCGCAGCCATTTCCAAGTCCATATTGTTTAAGTATCAAATAGAATACTATGCAAGCTAGAATGTGGATAGCTTCTCTCGATCTCGTACTGTTTCGGCGAGAAACTAGAAGAAAATCTCTCGACGAGAATGTAGAGCGGGCTTTAAATTTATAAAAAATAGTTTAAAAAAATTAATATTTACCAACAAAATAATTGTATGGACCACCCTGTCCATAGTGTCTGATGCCTGAGGTAACATCAAATATAGATCCCATTAACGAAAGGTAAATTTTTTCTCGTTTTACACCGTCATACTCAGTAAGTTGCTCTGCTGTAAACACACCATCACTGACACTCTTTAGAGGAACCGATTTAAATACTTTTTGGAATAAATTTTCTAAGTTTTCGCGGAAGAAGATACATGCTATCACAACTATTATGGCTAGTATTATTTTCATATTTGATACATTTAAATCTTACAATAAACTATACAATACTTTATTTTGTTGATATTTGGTTTTCTTTTTTAATACTTTTCCCAACTAATGTTTGGGCTTGGAGTCTGCAATGATTATTATTATTAAATAGCTTTCAACATCTAGGTACCTATTCATAAAATTCTTTTCATTACAAAAAATTTACTTTCACATTGCGCAAGTTTCTCTATTTTCTTTCCATCCACTGCGATCTACTTCTAATCTGTCAAACACAGATTCGAAGTACCTATGTCATGTCAAGGACTGCCAAATTGTCAAATGTAGCTTTTTTTTTCTTTTTTGTCAAATGTGATATAAACCAAGGAGAATAAATCTAAACATCTAAACCTACTAACCACTAGAGCTAAACGTATCCAATGTCAGCTGTCAATCGGAATTTCCGATTGACAGCGGACCATGCGAACATTTCGAAACGTCAAAGTCGCAAAATAAAAATAAATAAGTCGAGTGACATATTATATTAATATCTGTGAGTCGAGTCAAGCCAAGCAAGCAAGACACGATTATTGAATTCTCTGTAAATTGTTTCCAAGAAGATATTTTTGAACACAAAAGCTGTTTTGTAATGGTTTTATTACATTATAATTTTAATTTTGCCTTACAGTAAAATTATTTATTGTTATTATCCAATGGACCTTTTCCGCAAGTCCGCTAAGTATGCTTTAAAAATGAATTCTAACTTAACCAAGCAGTTCAGAAGATTCTCCAACTTATCACCGCGTCGGAGAGTTGTTGTTTCAGGACTTGGGGTTGTAAGTCCACTGGGAGTAGGTACAGGGCTGGTGTGGAAAAACTTACTGGCCGGTCAAAGTGGCATTATTCCATTACAAGAAGAACAATACTCAAAGTTACCTTGTAGAGTAGCAGGTGTTATACCATACCTAAAAGATGACGCAGTTGCAAAAGCCTTGTCTAAATCAAACTTGAAGACTATGGCTCCTGCAACTTGCCTTGCTTTAGTGGCGACAGCAGAAGCTCTGTCAGATGCCAATTGGTTACCTAAAAGCGATGAGGAAAGGGAAACAACAGGGGTTGCACTTGGAATGGGTATGATAGATTTAAAAGATGTTTGTGACACCAACGATGCACTGAAAATAGGATATAATAAAGTAAGCCCATTTTTTGTTCCACGAATCCTGCCAAATATGGCTGCTGGACACATTAGTATCAAATATGGATTGAGAGGCCCAAATCATGCTGTATCAACTGCCTGTGCAACAGGAGCACATTCAATAGGAGATGCTTTTAGATTTATTCGAAATGGGGATGCCGATGTGATGGTATGTGGTGGGGCAGAATCTTGCATAAGTCCACTTGCTATTGCAGGTTTTTGTAGACTAAGAGCATTGAGTACATCATTCAATGATGAACCAACTAAAGCATCAAGACCTTTTGACAAACTTCGAGAAGGGTTTGTAATGGGTGAAGGTGCTGCAGTACTAGTTTTAGAAGAATATGAACATGCACTAAAAAGAAATGCCAAGATGTATGCTGAAATTCTGGGGTATGGTTTATCAGGAGATGCATCACACATTACTACACCTAGAGAGGATGGCAGTGGGGCCTTGTTATCAATGAGCAGAGCATTACAAGATGGCAATATCGAGAAGAATGACATCACATATGTGAATGCACATGCCACTTCTACACCAATAGGAGATGGTATTGAATCCACTGCTATTAAGAGGCTATTTGGAGACCATACTCCAAATATCAATATTTCCTCCACTAAAGGAGCTCATGGTCACTTACTAGGAGCTGCTGGCAACTTGGAAGCAATCTTTACTATACTTGCATGTCAGCATGGAATGTTACCTCCCACATTGAATTTAGACGATCCTGTAGATAATTTGAATTATGTTGCAAAGCAATCACGGAAATGGGAATCTGAAAAAAGGATTGCTTTGAAAAACTCCTTTGGTTTTGGGGGGACAAATGCTACTCTTTGTATAAGTCAAATAAATTAAAAAAAGGTTTTTAACATTGTAAATATTGTATGAATTTGTAATGAAACAAATAATCACTGTATTATAATATATTTTAAAACTGAGTTACAAATGTTTTTGACTTCAATAACAATGGCAAACTAGCCAAGGTAACTCCCGACCTCATGCATTTTGAAGCTTCATAACGAGCAATAATTAATTCATCATGAATCACTTAATATTGAGTCACATAAAGCAATGAAAATAAAATAATTTGATCAAAATGCTACTTTACATATTTCATCACTAAGCTCTCTAACAATTTAAATAGTAAATATTTTAAATGCTGGTGTCCATCCAGTCCAATTTTTAATGTAATTGTTGGAATCATTATAACATGCACTTGATTTTATTATGCCTTAAAATTATTTGTTGCAGGTCATAAACATGATTTAACGAAATAGATCTTCATACCGCCACTAATCTGAATGCAATAATATTGTCAAATATCTGTATTAACTATAAGCACCCATTGACCTCACATTACAAAGCTGACCACAAGTGAGCAGTATTTCTGCAGACTCAGTTTCCAGACCAGTCAATTCCAGCTTCCATACTTCTGAGGAATCTACCTCTACTGCAGGAAGCTACAGCAAATATTAGCTACTGATCTAATATCAGTTGAAATAATTGCTCCTTGGAATACATCTCACTTGTGCGTGGCTCAAAACCCAGAACATTGTAATTTTTACACCATGCACTTTTGGGTACCCTAAATTGGATTGATGTGGATGCGTTTGGAGTAAACATGATTGAAACTGAGCAAATAATTTTTATTAAAAGAACATATAAAAAAATAATTTTCATATGATAACTTGAAAATGAAATGGATCAAATCTAAAAATAAAATCCCTTACAAGTTCATATAACATTTCCAAAGAGTGTCTTATATACTTCCCCAGACCATTATATTTGCAACAGTACAGTGCTTTTTATCTATTTTTACGACATTTAGCCCTCGTGGATCATGCATGAGACTAATTTTACTGACGCAGAGTTGTTGCCGAAGTTATAAGGAGTAATAATGAGTACAAGTCGGATTCTATTGAGAGTAACCTAGCATATATATCTACTGTAAACGACAGCCTTGTTACCTACCAGAGGATTGGGAGACATACTATTACAGAATTTGTGGTTACTGACACATATGACATATTACAAGACGTTCTACAGACCATGAAGCGGTTATATTTGGTGCCATTTTGGGATAAATGACTGATTATTCATAGTGCAGCGGAGTGTGAGGGCAGGGCTGGAGTTAGGCGGCTTGCTTGTCCTGTTTGGCGCCGAGCTGCGGGGTGCTCACGCACAGTTGCGCGAACTTCTGCCGCAGGTTCTGCCTCAGCTCTTGTCTTTTTTCTGTTATGTTCCTACGTGACTTGAACTCCAGCACATCTTCTATAGGAATATAACTGGTGTCTTCTTCTTCATCTGATGTACAAGTCTCCTGAAACAATACACCAAAATTATGAATGGGATATCAAAAATTCTTCTGCTTACACTCAATCGGCCCAGACAACAGACCTAGGTGTGGAAAACAGCCCACAAAACCAGCAGGCCTATTTGCTAACTTTTGACAACTACGGTGTACATCATTTTCATGGTAACTTCAATATTCATTACGGCTTCGGTATGAATGACTATTTTTATTTATGATATGAAAACCATAATGGATGCTAAAGTGACAATCAAATCGTTGTACACTGAGTTAGCAAATCGGCCTGCAGGTGAGCCAAGTGATGAATGGAAATTGTAATCAAAAGCGTCTTTGGAAATTGTCGAAAATTACATGTGAGTTTAAAGTGATTGGCATTAAAGCCTATAAAAGCATTAAGCAATTTGTGACTGATTTAACATTGATATATGATACACAAAATGAGTTATATGATACAAAAAATATTATTTAACTGATAGGTACACAAAAAATTAAAAGCTTACCATCAACATTTGCTGTAAGGAAAGTGTGAACCCATTGCATGATATTTTGTCGTTTTTGGCCAAATCTGCGCAGTCTCCTCTCTCGTGGTTACAGTACCCCTCTGAACACGCCACCTCTGAGCCCTCTGGGGTGCTCATAAGGGATGAGGACCCCGACATAGTTTCACAGCAGCCGCCATTGTTCCCCGATGAGTATCCGCAGTCTTGAGAGTTCTCGCTGGGCGAGAGGTTGCCGTTTTTGCCGCGTTTCTTGCCGCTCTTTTTGGGCGAGCGCGCCTTGCTGCTGTCGTCGTGGCAGGCCTGGCAGGCGTCGCCGCGGGCCTCGTAGCACTGGCTGTAGTCGCGCGGCGACAGCAGCTCTGTGGGCGTATCTCTCTCTTCTAACAGGCATTCGTCGCATTGGCACTTCTCCTCTGGCTCTTCAGAGTCCGCTTCCTGCAATATTTTTTTAATTATAAACACAGAATTTAAAATAATATAATGATGCACACAAATGTGTGGCAAGTATATTTTGGACTTTCGTAATTAAGTTCTTTGCTAATATTTGCTATTAAACTTCTCAAGAAAAGGGTTTCTTCCTAAAAAATATTTTACCTACATTCACACCTTACACAGTGTTGAAATTTTAAAGAGAACCAAACATTTTTAGATGTTTTCTGAAATATACTAGAGTAATATGAATATTTTTGAAGTTCTTACTTTGCATTTGCTTTCAACAGCCTGTCTTTCCTTCTTCTTGCGGCGTTTCAGCTTTTTCTGTTCTTTCCGTTGCTGCCTGGTCAGTTCCTCCTGCGTGATCTCATCATACAGGAGTTGTAGTTTGGAGACGCCACTCTTGTGTTCCACGGCGGTTTCGAACTTGCGGTAGAGCGCCTCCACGGCGACCGCCGCGAGCGTTTGACACGTGCCCTCCTCCTCTCGGAGTCGGAGGGAAATTCTTTGGAGACGTTCGTAAATGCATATCCCAAGGCATATTAACACCTGAAAAACATGATTGATAATAGTACATTTTGTACCAAGGGCGGTATAGAAGACATTACGTCAAACGAGCGACTACTAACAAGCACGAGACGAAGCCGAGTGCTTTTAGTAGTCCGAGTTTGTAATGTCTAATACCGGCCGTGATACACACAATGTTTTTCGTCTCACCGAGTAAATAGTAGAGTAAAAAAATATTGTCCATATTATATTGGTTAAAATTGTATAGTATGAATATAGTTTACCTTGAAAATTTATATTTATGCGTCGTCAAGCTGGCTGATTATATTACCTAAATCAACATTATTGACCATCTATTAATTTACCATAGGGAATGTATTTCATGCAAATTAATGAAGATTACGATAACTTAGAAATATTTTGCCTAAAAATAAATAGCGGCAAACTAGAATGAGCAGAGAATGTATCTGAGTATTCCACAGATAATGAAAATGTTTTATCCACAAAGTGGAAGTCAAAGATCAATGAATACAAACAGCCAGCCACCACGGCCATTAACAATTCCAAATTTGAATTTAAGGACAAAAATCTCGCAGTATATTACAATTATTTTTTTTTTGTTTCACTAGCAATTCCAAATTTGAATATATGACTTGAAAACTTTTTGGATGTAGAAGATTTGACACGTGTGCATGGTATAGTCACGGTATAGTGCCCTATTAAATTAAAAAAAAATACCTAACGCGCTCTCGGGCTTTATGGGATTTGTATGATTTCTTATAGCCCGCTGTCGTAATAGCGACCATCCAGCCCACTTTGCTTGCATTTAATGACACTGTTTAAGGGTAGGTGAGATGAAAATACATTTTTACCACCGCTGTACATGTGAAAATCATTCATATGTATGCGAATGACTTGCAATAACTAAAAATTAGCAAGAAAAGTTGGTTGGTTGAGAAAAAGAAAATTCCATGCGGGCAGAATGTCCCATATCTTATTTCTTAATTTAATAAGAATAATAACAATAGCATTGTGAATGCATTAAAACACAAAAAAAAACTTGCCATATCATCCATATAAATGATTCACATGGTCGTACCTGTTACATATGGAACTTATTTAAAAGGAACTACAAGATTTTCATACTAGTTTCTAAGAATAATCGCACAGATTAACTTAATGTACAGGACGCGCCAAACTTTATTGCGAGTCCGAATATCGCGCGAGTCGATGCGCAGTACACAATATAAGGTTAAGAGGGGCGTGCGCGGGTAGACGGGGCGCGTATTGCGCAGCTCGCAACTAATATCCGACTCGCAAAGAAGTTTGGCGCAACCTGTATTAAAAAATATAGGCATACCTCTTCCTGTGCAATTTCAAGTGTCTTAGCGTGCCTCTCACGGTGGTTCCCAAGTAATTCTGGCTCTGCTCTAGCTATTAGGTGTGCAATGTAGTCTGTCTTGGCTTGCAAGTGTAAGTGTTTATCTAGTAGACACCTTTTGATGCCACTGTATAGAGCCCCGACATAGCCTTTCTCTTTCTGTGGTTCCTTTTCATCAACTAACAAGTGATATGCTCGTAACACCTGAAAATAATATTTCTTTAGTATGGTTGTAAATTGTGTATAACTAACCTACAGCGAGACTTGTATACCTATGACTTTGTTGACAATAACATAAAATATTTTTAACAAAAACCAACAAAAATCAGGATAAGAATAAAATGGAAATTCCTAATTATTTTGTTTTTTTTTTTTTTTTTTCAAAAACCGCTCGACACAAATGGATAAGTATTTAATGGGACCATCTGTCAAGTATTACCTAACGAACAAAAAAAGAATTTCTAAAATCGGTTCAGCCGTTTTCGAGAAATCGGGGAATATAAAATAATAAAAAAAGAATCCGACGAATCGAGAACCTCCTCCTATTTCGGTTTACAATACATTCTGTTATGTTAGACAGGTGTTTCTAGCATAAATCAAAATAATTAGTTTTTTTTATAGATATTTGTTATTCCATGTTTTAAAAAGAAAATCAAAATCTGTATTTTGTCCCTGTAGTTCAAGTTATCAAGACGTCAGTTAGCTTATCATATTGATAAATTGCTTACATTACGTAACTTGACATGATTTACTTGCGTGTCAACAAACATAGCCTTATTATTGAAGGCTAGACGTTGTTTTATTTTACTAACGAGGGTAAAGCCTCTATGCCACAGTACCACGTCAAGAGGATGCCCATGAGCTCTTACCTGCCAGTCCATCTTTCCGTTCACTCATAACATCGCATGTTAGATGCCTATCTTCTTATTATAAAAAAAATAATGTGGAACCATGCCAAATAGAACCAATAAACGACAAATGCCTGAATTTATTTTTACCCAAATAAGGCCAAAAGAAGGGGTATGATTTTGACTGGTATGAATGTATGTAATGTATTGTTTGTTCCGTCTCTGAAAGTACCTAATATACCTAATATGTCAAGTCATATCGTTAGAAACGTCTTGATTGTCCGCTGGTTATTATAGCCTTGTCTAGACGCAGGCAGGTTTTCGTCTTGTGTCTCTTTATAAAAAAAAATGTAACTTATTTTTTATATTGATAATAAAATGGTAGTATGCAAAATTAGTTTATAAAAAAACGTCTACAATTTTTTGTTATCATTTTTTATTGTTTTTTAAATCTTAGCCTACAAGTGAGTGAGTTATTTAAATAATAACTTAGTCAAAATACAAAAAAAATAGTAGTCCCACTAACCTTGGTTTTGCAATCCGTACAGAATCTATGTTTCCTAAGGTAGTTAGTGAGTGTATCGTGGAGAGTATTGAAGTGTACGAGCGTGACGTGGTCGCGGGCGGAGGCGCGCATGGCGTCCCAGGCGGTGCGCCAGGCGGCGCGGCCGCCCCAGCCCCAGGCGCCCCAGCCCCACCCGCACGTGCCCGCCGCCGCCGCGCCCGCCGCGCCGCTGCCGCTCCAACCGCGCGCCGTGCCCGCCTCTAGCGAGTGCAGCGTGCATCTCTGCGACTTCTTCCACCGGGGCTGGTTTAAGATCAGGCATTCGATGCCAGAGCTGAAATATCACGGTTCATATCAATCTGTTTCAATGATTTGACTCTGCCTTGTTGGTCAGAGGGAAAATAAAATAATTACTGAAATCAAAAAATACCTCGAACACAGACGTTTACTGCTAGTCCATACTATTATAGATGACGAGCTCCGTGGCGCAGCGGTCAACACGCCTGCCTGCGACACGGATGGTCCCGGGTTCGATCCCCGGTCAGGTCAAGATGAAAAATTATCTTTTTCAGATTGGCTTGGGTCTTGGATGTTTATCTATATAAGTATCTATTATAAAATATAGTATCATTGAGTTAGTATCCCATAACACAAGTCTCGAACTTACTTTGGGGCTAGCTCAATCTGTGTGATTTGTCCGTATATATTTATTTATAGAAAGAGTTCTCTTCTATAATACACACCTACCCCAGAGTGGACTTTACTAGTGGTGACAAATGTGATCTAACAATTTTGTTGTGCCAGTCATCACCACTAGCGCCACCCCTACTGCTATATTGAATGGATGATTGTAATAGGTCGCCATTTGCCACCAGTGTGAAAGAGCATGTTTGAAACACGGTATCAGAATCGGAATATTCACCAAAAATCTAGTTTCATTAACATGTACAAGTAGTTACAGCGAGATATAAACTTTTATTAATAAAAACCACAGTATTTTACAAAATAATTAGCTGTCTTATAATAATTGGCACCTAAATGGTAATTCCTATTCTTCACTAGTGAGGATTTGGGTCTTCGGAAAATGGGTATAACCTTATTTAGTTGCTATTCTCTTGAGCAATAAGATATAGAAAAAAAATTCCACAAGGCAGGATCCAGACCTAACGTCTTTAGTATTTGAATGACTATCGCCTCCCATTTAGGCATTATTTGTACAAAGACAAACAATGCTAGGTTCCAATCCTGTTCATGTGAAATTTACTCCCATATCTTAGTTCTTCACTTAATATCTAATAATATATATCAGAAATAGCCTCGTGAATGCATAAAAACACCGTTAAAAAAATACCTATATAATTGCTTGCTATTTTGCCAAATTAATAATGACCACAAGGAATCAAAATGGCAAAATCAATCAATTCTTTCTTCTTCTTCTGTTTTACAATATGGCTTCCACCAAGATTTCAGTGATTCTGCCAATGTCCAGTAAATTGAGATACTAAGTATCGGTGTTGTACAGTAAAGTCGCAAGTAGCATCAAAGATGGCGTATATTCTTTGATGCCTCGTGGTCAGGAGCTATTTTGACAAGTCTATACGAGTCCATATAACAGTCCACTTTAAGGGGGAACACTAGGCACAGTAGCGACGCCAATCATTTTATTCCTAATACTTTACAAATAGAAAGAAATTCAAGAATATAAACAATACAAGCCTTAGTAAATACCCTGAAGTATTTTTGGAATCATGTTTTGATATTATGAGAATCAGTCATTGAGAGAAAAAGTGATAACCGCCAAAAACGGCCGTTTTTGGCGGTAATCAGATTCTCATAATTCTCACTGATTCCGATAGTAATAAACATGATTCAAAAAATACTTCAGGTTATTTACTAAGGCTTGTATTGTTTATATTCCTGAATTCCTTTCTATTTGTAAAGTATTAGGAATAAAATGATTGGCGTCGCTACTGTGCCTATTGTTCCCCCTTAACTATTTCACAAATTGTTCCATGAGCACAAGCGTTTATAACACCAAACTACACCAATTTCATATTATAATGTCCACCAAAATCAATTTGCAAAATCGTTCAAGGTAGACCCCAACTGCACCACTTGACTTCCCACCACAAACTTCAATCAATTCTTTAGATTTACTTCAAACTAATTGGTACATAATAATCTTCTGCTTTAGGATGGTGCATGCTACAATTACATACTTAAAAAAAAAAACAAGCACACAAAATGCTTGCATCTGAACTGTGGTGGAGTGTGAACCGGGGGGGCTCTAGCCTGGTTCATACTCTTGATATGATTTGGCAGTATTTACGGCCGGCCGTCTGCTTGACGCCAACCCTCATTGAGAATCTCCAGAACTGACAGTCTACTTATGAACACCATATAAGTAATTGCACACTGTAGGAATCGGAAATCGAACTCAGTGCCTCTCATGTATCAGGTTTATGTAAAAAATACACATACTTCTTAAAGTTCTTTCCTGCTAAATCACATTTTCTGCAATATTCATGACTACTGTTACTTTTATTTTACTTGTTTGTTACTGCTATTGTAGTTTGAATTATAAAAATGAAACTAAAATGCTAGAATTCCAGGCAAATGTAACAAGAAAACATGATTTTGAATGCAGCCAGCCACAGAACAACAAACAAATTAGAAATGGCAAGGGAACGTGGCCCGCGCGCCGACACTACGCTCGATCATCGCACTTCACCCTGACCCTGCGAATCACCTAAGTAGTTATCCCGCAATCGTCAAAGGAACAACAGTGCATTGACATGTGAAAAAAACCAAAAATATGCCGGTGTGCACTATTGTAACGTGTTAAGTGACAAGTGCCCGTGCAACTTTGACCAAATTAGGTGTTTCTTATCACCGGCAAATCAGAAAACTTATTGATATGATATTGAATTGGTTTTATTCATCGAACATAGCGACTGAACGAAAATATTAAGAATAAAATTGCAAAAAATATACAATGCGGGTAATGTACTCGTCTGACTTTCGATAGTAACGAAGTAAACGCTTAATGTAATGATAGTGGTACAAGTCTGCCAGTGCTGGATGCATTACTTCTACGTGATTGGAAGTTAGTAAATGTCACGTGACGCCTATCCCGCAATCACGAAGCAGCATTCGAATTTGCAAATAGTGTGCGTAAGACTGTAAGTATTATTTTGCGTTAGTAGTATGCATGAAAAGAGGCGACGCTGGTTTTCATAGAAATCACGCGTTATAGAGCAGTTCCACCGAAAGTTGCCCATTTTGTTTATTTGGATGTCCATAGTACAAAATATTTTTTTTGGTAATTTTAGTTACTCTTTCCGTAATAATATCTATTCAGGGACATTTTTTAATAACAAGGCAACCCCGCTAAATTAAAAACAAATTGCTTTTGTTGCCATTTATTTAATTAAACTTATGTAAAAATTTACCAACTTTTCCCCTAATACTGTCCCAAAAATTTTGCAACGTGTTTCGCTTTGTTTTGTAAAATGTTTGCTTATACTAAGTCAAATGTGAAGGTTTTTATATACAATATAAATAAAGAACAATCATTTAATTCAATAATATTAGGAAATAGAGTGTCGATACATATTTTAATTAATTTTAAATATTGTCCTGAGATTTTGCTCATCCTGACATTGTCAATATAGTTACGTTATTTACCAAGGTGTTATATGAATTTTCCCGAACAGAGATATTTTTTTATGGAAATGGCAACATTTAAATCTTGGTAAACCAATAGATGTACACCATCTTTTTGAATTCTGACAGTTGAGTGGGCGACACGGAACGAGCGGTTGTATAGGTGAGTTTTATCCAAGATTTTTGTCAATATAGTTACACAAATTTACTTAAAATTTTATAAGTTTTAGTTCCTGTGATTATTGTAATGTAAACTGATATGTTTGTATTTCATATTTCGTTAAAAACATTTAAGGCAATGTGATTACATGAATAAATATCGAATTTTATTTGCGTCTGGATCCCGCCGCGTTACGTCAGGATCGTTATAATTTCGGCTGTAACGTATAGTCTGACAAGAAATGTAATGAACCTGACAGCGTAAAGTTGATAGTACACTGAGAACAGATTGCACCAAAGTTATGATACGCATAATAATATAATTTAGCAATAAACGAAATTAATTTCACGTATTTATGTAAAACCTTTGGCAAAATTTGTAATTAACACTATTTAATTTTTCTATTGTTTGTTTTTTATGTTAATGAGGAGGTCTTAGACCGAAAATTTAATTACATTTAAAAAATGTTAAGTGTGTCCCAAACCCTCGTATGTCAATATCGTTATTTAGACGTCAGGGTTAGTAGCGGTCTCATTATTTTTAACTAAAACAAATACTAAAACAGTCGATTTTTATTAAGCATAATTAGTAAGATTTATCATTTTTAGATACATATTATTACAAGTTAAAACTGGACTGACCTTTTATATTGTTAAGCTTAGAATAAAGTAAGAAAAATAAAAGTGAAACTAAAGTTTATCACAAACGTAACGAAACTGATTCCTATTGTAGCTATTAATGTTGTTTGTTAGTCAAAGTGAGATTTATTTTTGTTTAAATTTGTGTTATGTTTTCATATCTTTATAATTAAAACGAATTCACAACTTAAATTTGTGTATATTATTTACTACAATAACAAACATTTCGTAACGAATCTGACAGGTAAATGGTCCCTGATGACACGAAAAAGTAAATTTACGCAATAAAACGTTAAATAATATGTGAATTTATAGACACACATTAAAATTAAATATATTTAAGACCTACTTCTGTGCAAAAAGCTTTAAAATATTAATATTTTTTTTTCCACATCAAAATTGAAATTTTAGGCAACTTTCGGTGGAACTGCTCTATAACACTTCTAATGTGTTTGTTGTTCTGTGCAGCCAGCTAATATGCTATTTTGTCAATCCTTGTTAGACTAAGCAGTAAGTACACAGCCTGTTCAGAAAGGATGACATTCAAAACTACTGAATGTTCACATCAACCTTGCTTTGCTAATGGTGTCTGACAACAAATAGAATGAACAAGCTAGCCAGACCGAAGGTTGGTTGTGGTCTACACAACAACTGTTTGGTTTGATAATATCATAATAATTACCTGTGACCATTAAGCAATGTGGCTAAAGACTGTGGATGCACTATTTTCTCTTCTCGTATGGTCATTATTTCATCTGGTGTTAGAACTAGTGGGTCGAGAGTAGGATGTCCAGATTTACACAACTGATAAAATAGACGTTCAACACTGAAACAACAACAAAATTTAATCAAACCAAATCCTTTAATTATACATATTTTTGGTATTTAAGGGTTACTTAACCCTGTGACCTGAGATTTTATATCAGTTACTGTCCCCTTAGCACAAGGTGATTGTAAATCTCCACATGATTAGGTCAGAAATATATGCGAAATGTTTGTGGGATAATTGTGATACAAAAACATGGTCATAAGATTAACAATTAGAAACTCTACTGTGTTTTGTTTTCCTCCCAGAAAACTAGGTATTTATAAAAACTCTTATAGGTTAAAAATTGTGAAAAGAAAACATTAAATATAAAAGCCCCATGCCCTAAGGAGGAGCTTAGCTAGTAAAGTTGAGAACCTATACATACCAGTATGAGTGAGCCTCCACACCCCAAAAAAGAAAATGGCTCACAAGTAATGAAATGGGAATCATATAAATTACCTATTAACCAGTTGAGATCTGGGCAAATATTGTTTTCTTTTTCAAATTAGTATAAATGGCACATGTATGCTATACAGAAAATTCCAAGCATGTTTTTATAATGTGATGATGTGAGGGGGAAAATATCCCTTTGGTTGGATATTAGCAGGTAATTGATTTTATGAATCCAAGCACAAGGACACTACATTTTTTTTACTAACTTACATGGATACACTAATTCAACCAGGAGCGTAGCAAAGGGTGCAAAAGTTTTGGGAATTAGCAAACTTTCAACTTGAAATTCTGAGGTCTACATACGACCTATTTTTTATTGTTGTAATGATTGATAGATCTCAAAGGAAGCCTCTTTTACAATTTTGCTTTATGACTCATGGTTTTGCAAAAAATCATCTCCTGAAGGGTTCTACATAAACCAAGTATGAAACGAAATTGCCCCGTTACACTCAAGTGATCTGTAGTCAAACCAAGCACCATATAGAAAAATTGTAATAAACAAAAGATGTTTATTTTGATGCTTTCTATCTGTTACAACAAGAAAAAACTGGTCTTATATAGTAGATTTCAAGTTGAAATTTTTCTAAATCCCGCGCACCCTTCATTACACTATGACCTGTTGATAAAATAGTTATATGTTGACTCACCTTCTTCTACAGCCAACACAAGGAATGCTTTGATTTAATACATTAAATATATCGGAAGCGTCCACCCTGAGTGCAGCTTTGAGCTCGTCAGTCGTGAGAACTCGGTACTTGCGCATGAACTCCTCATATTCGCGACCTTTTACTTGCGAATTGTCACATATTAGACCCATTGTGTTCAAATCCATTATCATCTGCGGACAGAAACATCAAAATTATAACAAAGAAGATATTTACAAAATAAGGTCAACTAGAAAACGTCATTTCGTATAATGAAATCAATGAACTGATTTGCATCTTTTTTCCTCAAAGTGCATAGTACTAAATTGATATCAACATCCACGCTTTGTGTCTTGAAACGCAAAAACAATTTTCACAATCTCTTGTACTAACGATAATAATTTAATTTCAATGCCTGATTAATGTTCACTATTACTAATGTCAAAGTACAGAAAATGCTACTTACAGTAAGGTTTTCGTATATATTTAAAGGCAATTGTCTCCTTTTAATAACGGGTTCTTTTTCGCTGTTGAATATATCGACCAACTTCGCCATTTTTTATGATTAATCACATAAAATCGCCGACAAAATACACAAATATAACAAAATGAAGGCCAGTTTCTCAGAATGGAGAAATACACGACGTGTTGCGTCTGACACTGATGCAATGTTGCCAACCAACCGAATTTTGTCTATGTCGACGTCCAGCTTGTCAAAAAGAAATAACGATTTCACCTAAGGTTATCATCGGTAAAAAGCGAAATACGTTAATTATTAAAAATCGTAAATTGGACATGCCTATGCCTTTCCGCCCATTTTGCTTATTGCATTGGCAATATTGACTGCCATTTATGACAATTTTGTGGAAAATTAAGTGTCAATAATAATTTACGTTTATTTATTTCAATAGTATACAGTAGTGCGTTGTGTATTGTATTCAAGTAAAAAAATAACTTAAATATAGTAGTGTGAGATTATTATATTTGAATATCTAATAGCCTTTTGAATATCTTTTAAATATGGCAAAGATTTTTACTCCCACTAATCAAATACGCCTTACTAATGTTGCAATAGTAAGGTTAAAGAAAGGTGGAAAAAGATTTGAAATAGCATGTTACAGAAACAAAGTTTTATCTTGGAGGAATAAATTGTAATTATATACACCGATTACATACATACTGTTTCAGGGTAATAAATAAAGTTGTATAAAAACCAAACTTACTGTTTTCAGGGAACAGGATCTAGATGAAGTACTTCAAACACATACTGTTTTCACGAATGTTTCAAAAGGACAGGTTGCCAAAAAGGAAGATTTGGTTACGGTATTTGGGAAAGATGATATGACAGAAATATGCAAAGAAATATTAGAGAAAGGTGAACTTCAAGTGTCAGACAAAGAGCGACATTCACAAATAGAGTCTTTAATGAAAGATATTGCTACAACAGTTGCTGATAAATGTGTAAATCCCGAAACTAAAAGGCCGTATCCTGTTTCTATTATAGAAAAGTCAATGAAAGATATTCATTTTTCTGTCAATGTAAACAAAAGTGCAAAACAACAAGCGCTAGATGTTATTCCATTGCTTAAAAAAGAAATTCCACTGGAGAGAGCTCAAATGAGAGTAAGGATATTATTGACTGGTAAAGAAGCAAGAAAAACTAAGGATAAGGTTATTAAATTAGCTACGAGTGTTGAAGAAGAAAATTGGGATTCAGGAACAGCTAATATCATTTGCTTGATAGACCCTGGAAATTTCAGGAACTTAGATGAAATGATAAGAACAGAGACTAAGGGCTCAGGACAGTTTGAATTGCTTAACCTGAAAGAGATGGTTGAAGGCGAGCAAACCTTATAAGAAAATTACAGCTGCTACAGTGTTCATTAAAATTGGTATATAACACAAGTCATTGAACTTGCATAACATTTTGTATATTTGACTAACTACTACTTATGTACTCTGTCATTGTGTACCAGCAGAGTTTCATTTGTAAACAAATTTATGGAAATAAGAGTATGCATTATTAATATAAAGAACTGTTTTGTATCTAATTAATGTTTTTTTATTATTTTATTCAGGATTTTGTACCTGAAAATGTAGTATATAAATACACCTGAGACAACGCGACCGTTGTTCGGCGTTATGCTTGCAATGCTTATTGAGTTACACCCATGGAGATATGTTAAATATGTACTACGTACTAGTTAGACCCAATGCATTGGTTTCCTCAATGGCGGTGCCGCACTCGACGTCCGTCCGAGCAGTATAGACCTATGAAAGTAAAAGAGAAAGTTGTAACAGTTTCTCTTTTATGTACTTTGGTCTGTCCTGCTCATACGGGCGGCACTGCAATATTGGAAACCTAGGCATTGGTTTCCTACGTGGTGGTGCGGCACTTGATGTCCGTCCAAGCAGGACAATTTTGTACGTAATCGGGAAAGATGTAAGGGTTTCTCTTTTATTTGTATAGGTTTGTCCTACTCGGACGGACGTCAAGTTCAGCACCGCAACGTAGGAAACCAAGGCATTGGGCTTGACGTCTGTGCGATGTAGTACCTATTTCCGTTGTCCCCATTGTCCGTGTTTCTAGTGATGGGGACAGCGGGAAATTAATAAAATAATTAAAAATACACCCCGCTGGCCCCATTGCGTTAACATTTTAAGTGAGTGAGAGTGACTTTACAGAGAGATAACATTTAACAGTTATTGATAAGACTGGTATAAGAAGTACCTAATCAAGAAATAAGTTAGGCTGGTTTCAGAGTGACGTTTGACCAGCGCCGGCGACACGCGCCCGCTTGCAACATGTACTTTACCGGAAGTGGTTCTTTTTAGGGTTCCGTACAAAAGTTGAAAAACGGAACCCTTATAGGATCACTCGAGCGTCTGTCTGTCCGTCCGTCCGTCTGTCACAACCGATTTTTTCCGAATCTACTGAACCAAATTAGATGAAATTTGGTAAGATAGTGTAATCCTATGACCCAAACACGGATGTGCAAAGTAAATAAAGATTTTTTTTGAAATAAGGGTCATTTTGAGGGGCCCAATTACAAAATTTTAAAAGAAAGTTTTGCAAACCTTACTGTGTCATATATCAAATGAAAGGGCTCATTATGAGGATCTCAAAAATATATTTTTTTGATCGGGTAAAATCAATACTTTTGATTTTATTCACGAAAGAAGGCAAAAATTGACCATTCCCCCCCCCCCCCCCCTGATCTCCGAAACTACTGGGCCGAAAACTTCGAAAAAATTACAAAATATAGTTCATTCCTTGAAGATTACAGGAAAAATAATAAGAATTCTATCACTTGAAAATTAAGTGGTTAACTTATATAAGGAACATAGCTGGCAGCTAAAAGAAATAAGCAAAACCATCATTATTACATGGAAAAACATACTGGCCGGCATTTACATTGAACATAAAAAAACAGTGAAAACGGATACGTACGATATTTATCATTCACATTATGAGAGGCAAGGCCTTTAGAAAATTTCCAGACACTGGGGTAAAATTTCCCAAATCTGGCAACTCAGACTGTCAAAGTCCTGTCAATGACATTATTTTACGTCAGATTGACAATGACAGGGAATAAGGCACAGATATTTGTTCATAAATCCTACGTTTGTGCCCTATTTTCAAAAAATCATAAAAAGTAAATTCGGGTTTAAAAAAATTGCAAAAAATATGGTTGTTTATACATTAAATACTTTCGATTACATATATAAAAAGTACAACTTCCGGTTAAGTATATGTTGTCTTATATTCTCTTTGTCTGAGTAGTCTATAGAAAAGAGGACATAAATAACTTTTTAAAATGAAAGCATGCATGCTATGCAGTTGCATGAGTATGATACACAGCCAAATATTAAATAAACGTTTTTTAAAGTAATAGATTTTTAAATTTTAATTTGTACGTTACTATAATGTAATTAAAACTTGAAAACTCAGTTATTATTTGACTTTGTAATGTAGATTTATAATTTTTACATTACTACAGACAGCGTGGTAATTATCGGTAAAAACCGGTAATAAACGTAGCGCGTGGAACGGAGCGCAGAAGTGAATGTACTCATCAAAATGACAAATTAAAAAAAGTTTTATTTTTCTTATATTGGTACGAGATTTTATTGATTGTTTTCTTTCATAAAAGATTTTCGGCCAGACGGCGACTGAAATTGCAAGTTTCTGTGATATATTTATTTTCAATAATTAACTATTCTTATCAACCAATTAAATGAGCAGGGATATCGAGTTATGTATATAAGTAATGGAAGGTACAGAACTGGGTGGCGACCAGCAATTCTGTTTGAGATGGAACAATTTTCAAGCAAATATAACATCTCAATTCGAGGCACTGCGCGATGATGAGGACTTCGTGGATGTCACCCTGGCATGCGAGGGGCACAGGCTGGAGGCCCACAAAGTGGTCCTCTCGGCTTGTAGTCCGTATTTCAAGGAATTATTTAAAGTAAGTAATTCTTTCACTCCCTACAGTTTGATGTGTCACCATTACAATGACTCTAGTGAAAGTTGTTATGTATAAAACACTTGATCTACTTACAAATGCCATGTCTCGCGTTCCGGTTAAGTACTCGTGATTTCATTTATTTGTACCTACTTTAAAATTCGGTTTCACAATTTCTAATTAATTCATTACCATTGACTCAATACAGTCATATCTTCCAGATTGAGTGAAATTCCTTTATTCCTGCTTTGGTATTTTGGTAGATGAAAGTATTATCCTCATTTATTGTTATGGAAAGGTGTTGCAACATGTTCTGTGGCAATCGCATTCAAAATGTAGTCCACTTACCAACAATGTTATGATGTTAATGTTTGAAAGGATTTATGTTTATTGATGCATGTTTTCACAACATTTCACAGTTATTTGCAAATTTAATTATTAGTTAAATGGCATTCCGCATAATGATTTCTTCAAGGTGAGAAGAACCCCCACCTATCATATCTACACCATGCAAAGTCTGAGAAACTGGCAAAATATTACCTGCAATCTTCTGAGCCTAGGTTCCACTTAATAATAATATTATCAGGATTATTTTACATTTAAAAAGTTAGTCTGAACATGTGCTTTATATTTTTTCTTTTGTTTCCATGAATTTACCACATTTGTTTTGTATGTAGCTTACTTTAAATGCTTTCTTCAAAGTAAGCTACATACGTCTTCAAAGTGAGTTAATTTTAATTTATAAAAATTGTACACAATTTTTACATAGTGAGATTGACTCATTTAAACCTCTTATCTATTCCAAACTGCTGCATTAGTATTACATAGGTTAATAAATTACCACTAAAACCAATTTAGTATGGTGCCCAACAAATGAGTGCAATGGGCTGATTGGTGTTGTGGTTTCTTTAATATTTTCAAAACTATTCTTATTTAATTTATATGTTTACATTATTATATTTTTGAATAATTCTCTATACTTTTATCTTCTCAATCTTTGCCTACTATCATATGAATGTTAAAATTTAAAAATGTTTTTCGACATTCCTTAATTAACCAATGTGATCCACTGTGATGACTGGCTTTTTACAGTATTGGCACATGCTTTATGCTCATGTTATCTCTAACTCTAACAAGTGAGAGACTCCATAGATTGCCAATTGAGCAACAGTTAAAACCTTATATGGAAATAAACATTCTCATTCTCACTTACATACACAGAGATAAAGTATAACAGCAAATATAAACAGTTTGAAATATCATTAAGTCCAATTAAATTGTCTGGTCCTACTTTCTATAGTGATAGCATTGCAAATTGACGGAATCCAGATTCTAGACTATGTATTTTATATGTTCCACTCGGCAGCCTTCAGAACCGTTGTAGATGATGTTATGTGGTTGTGGAGATAAAAAACAGATTTTGGTTATACAAGCTTCTAACCTCAAGCGCATAAATATTGCCTGGCTGATGATGTATCTTTCTGTAAGCAAAGATTTTTGAAGAATCTTTGTAACAGTTTTAGGATTTAATAATTTCAAATAAACAATTAAATTTTCTCTATTGACTAGCACAAGCAAAGCTTGGGAAAAAATTTGTTGTATTTTTGTCTAGCTGTTCTCCTGTACAGGTCACATTTATGGATGAATCTCTTGAAATTTAGTGAGCAAGTTCAAATTTTTTTAACCGACTTCAAAAAAAGGAGGAGGTTTACAATTCGTCACAATCTTAATTTTTTTTTATGTATGTTCCCCGATTTTTCGAAGACGCCTGGACCGATTTAAAAAAATCTTTTTTTGTTCGATAGGTAATACTTAACAGATGGTCCCTTAAAATTTTTATCGAAATGGGTTGAGCGCTTTTTGAAAAATACACAAAAGTAAAAAAAAAAATGTTACAGGTATGCCGTTTGGATGACACTTATTGCAATTTTTTTCTTATGTTTAAGAAATTTATATGGTCGAAGTCGGTTTTTGTTTTTGTTAAAAATATCTTAAATTATTGTTGAATAAGTCTTTAGAAATTTTTCAAAATGCTGAATTTGGGACAAAAGACTTACCGTTATTCATAAAAATTTACAATCACATAATAAACCTATTTTAGTTAAAATATGTTTTGTCTCGTTCTTTCAATGTCAAACATTAGAGAGTGGGATAAAGACAAAACATATTTTAACTAAAATAGGTTAAATCAACTCTTGTCAATTTTTATGAATAAGGGGGCTAATCTATTAGACTATGAAGACTAGAAAGCTGTAATTTGGCAGAGGTATATACCAAAATTAGCAAATAATTTTTTACAGTTAAAAGTAAAAAAAATTTACATATCTCATAAATGTAAAATATAGGAATAAATATTTTTTTCATTAATATGAGCTATTTAAAATGAATGTACTAACGTTTAAATAAATTCAAAAAGGCATTGTGCAGTATTTGTTAACAGATATAGATCATTTGTGTTAATTTTTACTGCAGTCTATGCATCATATTTTGAAATTTGCAATTGGTAGTTAGAATCGTATGTATAGTTTTAGATGGTTAAAACGGAATTTAGTATTTTTGTGGATATTTACTTAGGTTATAGACTTTAGTGATTTGCAGGTAATGTCCAGTTAAGGACACCTGAATCCATTATGCCTGTAAAGCCTCGGATATACGCGTAGTGTAAACAGTAGAGTAGACAGTAGAATACTTACTATCTATGCTACTTACTTAATGGTGTAAACAACATTGGTAGAGTAGAGTGACTAGCAACGTGGGCAAGCTACTTTACCACTTGCCTTCCCCCACCACTACCTTCACTCTACTCCACCATGTACTACCATATTTGGTTGGGTACTCTACCTATGTATACGCTTAGTAAAGATGAAGTACTTACTAAATATATGCTTCTTACTATATGGGTATAAATAACATCGGTAGTGTAAAGTACTAGAAATTGGTAGAGTGACTAGCAACATAGGAAAGCTACTTTACAACTTGCCTTACCCCACCACTGTCACTTTGCTCTACCATACACTCTAACAATACTTGGTTGGTTATTCGACCCATGTATATGCTTAGTAAAGATGAAGTTCTTACTAAATATGTTTCTTACTATACGGGTATAAATAACATCGGTAGTATATTGGTAGAGTGACTAGCAACATAGGAAAGCTACTTTACAACTTGCCTTCCCCCACCACTGTCACTCTACTCTACCATGCACTCTAACAATACTTGGTTGGTTAGTCTACCCATGTATATGCTTAGTAAAGATAAGTACTAGTGAATGCCGCGGCGTTCTAAATCTGCTAACAAAATTCAAATTAACGCGCAGACATCTACTACACTAAAACTGGTAAAGTAACCCAAATCGGTAAAGTAGTGGGCTAGTGTACTATACCACTTATTCTACGCGTGTACCGTAGGCTTAAATGTGGTGTGGCATATATTATTTATTCTTAAGTAAATGTGAATCAGATTCTCATTTATCAGCTCCTATCAGTTAAGGGCCTGAAGTCATTGGTCTGATAACTGTACATTAGATTTAAGCTATACCTACTACTCAGTCAGTGTTTAAACACTACTCTTTTATATATATCAGAAAGCATTCCGGCTGAGAGAGCATCTTAATTATTTACCAAAAAATTAAAACTTGTGAATACTGTCTTACTAAGCAGTGGCAGATTTCATAATTTGAGTAGGCTGTGAAGCCTATAGGGTGGCAAAATAATTTTTCGTCTAGTGGCCACCCGTCTTATGTATGGGTCAAAGGTATACTTTAAATAAATAGGTTTCATTTGATTCACTCCTCAACCTTCATGCCATGCTCTTTTGGTCCTACTCCTTTAACTCAGAGATGAAAAGAGCTCAATTTTATTTTTGTTACGATGGTCTCATTCAGCAAAGAGTAACTTGCTGAATGAGGACCATCGGGAGTCAATTAGTCAACTTTTAGAATTTTTGAAGTTTTTAGGGTTCCGTAACCAAAGGGTGCAAACCTTAGAGTATCAAATATTTATACTCTAAGGTGCAAACAGTGAAAATAAAAAATATTATCGCGCCCGCCAGGGCTTTTGATCCACCTTCTCGCCCCGAGTCAATCTTACTCAAAGGCTGGCGAGATCCTTGTCGCCCCCCAAAATCTGCCGCCCAAGGCTTAACAAATTGGTAAATCTTTTTTTGTTTTGGTGAATTTTAGAAAAGCTTAACATAAATTTGTAATTTCAGCGGATTGGATCTATTCTCTATCTTTATTATTATCTAACTCTCTTTGCTTTTCTTCAGAATATGATTTTTAAAGAGCGGTAATTAAAATTTTTTAATGGAGTTTGTGGTGGGAAGTCAAGGGGTACAGTCGAAGTTTGCCTTAGACATTGTTGCAAATTGATTTTAGTAGACTTTATAATATGAAATTGGTGTAGTTTAGTGATATAAATGCTCGTGCTCATAAACAATTTGTGAAATAGTTAAAGTGGACTGATAAATGGACTCGTATAGATTTGCCGCCAGAAGCTCCCACGCCACGAGGCATCAAAGAACACCGATACTTAGTATCTCATTATACCTACTGGACATTGGCAGAATCACTGAAATTTCGGTGGAAGCCATAATATAAAACAGAAGAAGAAGAAAATTTTCATACAACAAAAATACCATTTAATAAGGAATAAAAAAGAAGGCTACGCTTCCCCCGGCGTGTTTATTTTCTTGTCTTCCGTAAAATACCACTAGAAAATAACCATTGTCATTTTGAACAGCTAATGTATGAAAGTTAAAGAGCTTATTAAAATGGCGCGACTAGGCGCTTTAAAAATGTTGTCTTAATAAAGAGTAAAGTGAGAGCTATCGATGGCAATCTGCAGATTATCTAAATTCGTGCTAAGCTATTCTAAATCCTACCCTGTTTGGTTCCATGCTCGGCTAAAGATTACAAAAAGCGGCTAAAATGTGTCGCGGTCGTATCATTTGATACAGAAAAGTCTTATCATGAATTAGAAAGTAGGTGAGAGCTATCTAGACCATTTTTTTATGTGCGAAGAACTAACTTGATATTGTTAAAACTCAGTTTTTACTATCTCTGTCAAAGCAACTTTTCGCCATGTTTTCGCTCTACATTTGCATGTTCGTGTGATATAGATACCAAATACGGACTGCTTCCTTACGCAACTTTTGATAAATCTAGTTTTGTCTCCACCAAATGGTTTAAATGTAAAAAAGATTTGCGTTTCCGTGTTTGTAATGGATAAACATAAAACTTATTGGACTGATTTTAAAAATTATTTCTCCGATAGAAAGCTGCATTGTCAGTGAGTAACATAGGCTATATATTTTATTTTCAAAACAAGTAGATATCCGTACAAAATTTAAATAATATTATTCGACGTATGATCTTATTTTCCTATAAATGTTATTATTAATCGAGTGCTGCGAAAACTTTTGATAATATTTATTCTCTTGAACGTGTTTCCAACACTTTCCGGCTGCATCCCTACTTGAGATGGCTTGGGACCCGGGGTCCAGGGGCCCAGGTTTCCATTGAGGATATTGAATCTCTGTCTGTGTATGTTTCCGGTTGCGTACTTACCGGAGCTGGGATTTTGGGACCCAGGGCCAGGAGGCCAATATGGTTGCGTGATAAAAACCGAAACAAACTTGAAAGAAGTCACGGGAAACAGCTTGTTAAATAGAGACGATTATATACCTTAATTTCTCCTCACATTTTTTTTCATAGAGTGGTCAATCTACTTTACGAAGTCCTATAAACCACATTTATTTACAATCATTTTGAAAATTTAAGATCAATAACGTCAGTATGATTCGCCATAATTTGGCAAAATATCCAGTGGAGGTATGAATATTTGTTTAAATTAATAATTACTTACATATTAATTTGCTCATATCTGTAAGATGGCTAATTATTCAGATACTACTCCATATAAACACTTCAGTCTTTCTCTTGCTACCCAATGATGAAAAATATTAAAAATCTCGTTGCGTTGGAGTAGGTTACCAAAGATTTAACAAAAAATCGAAACTTGAAAGATGCCATCAAGCATAGCCAGCAGGATTTGCGCGATTCTTTCATTTTGACGAGGCAATAACCTAGGCGCAAGTAAATTTCTTAATTCTGCTCTTGGTGTACAGGTATATTTCCTGAACTCTTAGTAGGTACCCTTTACTATCCTCGACACAAAGTTTTCCCTACCGAAGTGAAGTAGCATCAAACTAAATGAGTCGTGATCAAGTTGTTATTTTAGCATGGTAGGCGGGATATTTAGGTATTTCTGGCACCATTTATTATCATGAGGTGGCTCTTGGCTTTTCTATTTATAAACACGCAACAGCAAAACAAACACTTTTGTTGCTAATTTACCGTTCACAAAACAATTAACCTAATCACCATGACTATGTAATCACATTAATGAACAAGTTCCATTTTTTAATACTCATTGTCATTTAAATTACAAAATAAGACACCTATGGGTCGGAATGAATCATTATCGACTTGTCATGGTGTTCCATATATTTTTTCATGTTCTGTTTGGACCACCTACATTCGCGATGTTAATCATATGTACATGTATTTACCCAATCTTCGTATGGCTATCACTAATGAGATGGCAGAGTTATATGTCTAACCGTTGTGCAAAGATTGTCTAGGTTGACGGCCTACGTAACGTTAAACTGTTATCCAAGAGGTACCGGGTTCGATTCCCGGCGCAGGCAAATACTTGTACTTTTTTTTACAGGTATTTGTCCGTGGTTAGATTCCTGGCGTCAGGCCGGCTGTAAAAACGGCCACCGCACATCACAGCGTTTCATGCTGTAATAAATTCAAATCATAATAGCGGACACCGGGCTCCGACGCATCATAGCTGTGGATGTAACCAAGAAGAATGTGAAGAGATTATCAAGGAGACCTATAATGAAGTTCGTGCACCATAGAGACTCTGGCTTGCCGTATGGTTCCCGGCAGAATAGAATAGGACCACTCCAAGTCTTCCCGTGGATGTTGTAAAAGGCGACTAAGGAAACACAAGCTAAACAAAGCTTATTAACATCAAATAGACCTCTCCAACCCGTCTGGCCAACGTGGAGAATGTAGGCCAAATCCTCTTGACTACTCAGGCTAATATATGGTTCTGGTAGGCAGAGAGGGTCGTGCTCCTGCAGTGGAGAATAGAAAGACCTGATGATGATGATGAGGAGACTCTGGCACAGAGCAAGGGACTTCAAAGTAGCGCGAGCTACATTTATATTGCTTGCTCTGTGGCTCTGGCCATCATGTCTGCAGCTGCAGTGCAGGTTATGCCACCTCAACTCGCCGTGTATTCGTTACGTTGACGCCTGTTTGATGGCGGCGAAAGACGATACCGTGACGATCCGTTTCCGAGTTGATACGTGTGCTCGCCTTGTGGCTCCCGGCAGAGTAGAATCCAAATCCTGTGGATGTCGTAAAGGAGATTTAGAAAACATAAGCTTATAAATATATATACGGACAAATCACACAGATTGAGCTAGCCCCAAAGTAAGTTCGAGACTTGTGTTATGAGATACTAACTCAACGATACTATATTTTATAATAGATAAATATATAGATAAACATCCAAGACCCAGGTCAATCTGAAAAAGATCATTTTCCATCTTGACCTGACCGGGAATCGAACCCGGGACCATCCGTGTCGCAGGCAGGCGTGTTGACCGCTGCGCCACGGAACTCGTTCTGGAACGAACTTCACGGAACTTATCAAAGCTTATAAACGTCAAAGAGACTCTTCAACACGTCTGGCCAGCGTGCAGAGTGTAGGCCAAATCCTCTTACGGCTCTGGTAGTACAGAGAGGGTCGTGCTTCTGCAGTGGAGACTAAAAAAACAGGTGATGTGAATATTACCATGAATATCGGGATAAAATTTGATTTGAAAATCAATTGACTTAAAATTACTTAAATTCTTAATTTTGTACTAAACCTAGCTAGGTACGTATCGTATAATAATACAGAAACCCTAAACATGATAATATAACAATGAAACATCATGTGACAGTCGTCAGACGTTGCATTCTCTACTATTTGTTAGTCTATGAGTGTAACATAAATATTTTATGTCATCTAATACACCAGAGAAACCAGTTATATAAAGTCACTTCCAGGTTAGACCATTTCTAGTCTGCCTGAACCGTTATGCGCGTTTAGAAACCTATATTTACATACAAACATGTCTATTTTTTACCCTCGACACAAATAGAGATGTGTTATAAGTTACCGCTCTATGTATGTCTGTGTGTCTGTCTGTGGCGCCGTAGCTCTAAAACGGGTGAGCAGATTTCGATGCGGTTTTTTTTCTATTTGAAAGCAGGTTTCTTGCCGAGCTTCTTATACATCTTTTATCAAAATCTGTTCAGTCGTTAATAAGATGGAGGGATTTTCGAGTCAGGGGTTGCTTAATTTTTTAAATATTTAACTTGTTGTATGGTCGGTCTGTGGAGCTATTTCCATAAAATCCGGTATAGCTATCGTTAAAAATTGATTTAATATTTTACTAAGTATGTGTCAATTGATAGATACTAAATTGATATACTTAATCGTTCGAGTGACTGCGTAACACTTATTCTGTGATGTCATTCGAGCTCCGTGGCGCAGCGGTCAACACGCTAGCCTGCGACACGGGGGTCCCGGGTTCGATCTCCGGTCAGGTCAAGATGGAAAAAGATCTTTTCATATTGACCTGGGTCTTGGATATTTATCTATATAAGTATATATTATAAAATATAGTATCGTTGAGTTAGTATCCTGCGACACAAGTTCACAACTTACTGTGGGGCTGGCTCAATTTGTGTGATATGTCCCTATATATTTATTTATTTACTAAACTGAGGCAACTTAAACGCAAGATCAGCTTTTTTTTTCAAAAAGAGGTTCATATAAAGAGCGAATTTACTTATAAAATTTTTTTCCACTTCTTTCTTTTAGTGTGTCTCAGTGATACGCAACTTATTTATTCAATTATAATAAAACATCTATCAAACAATAATTACATTCACATTTGTAGCTTTGTTTTCTAAGACTTTGTTGTGACTGAATCTGATTCGTTTTTTAGATTAGGGTTTTAATTATATGTTAATTTCAAAATTAGTACATCACTACATAGTATCCGTTTACCCCTAAAATAAATTGTAGCCAAATCTGTATAAGTACTATTGGCATAAGATCACATCTCCCAATAAAAAAAATCATTAGCAAAAATCTGACAAGTACGAGTCGAACTCGCGCACGAAGGGTTCCTTCTATCTACTATCGAGCAAAACAGGGCAATACTCACGTTTGTTGTATGGTAGCTCCCTTCAAATATTTATTCTGTTTTTAGTATTGGTTGTGTGGCTACAACAGACAGACGGTCGGACAATGAAGTCTCATTAATAGGGTCCCCTTTTTTCCCCTTTTGGGAACGCGCTACTATTTGAATAACTAGTTTTTAGTTTTACATCACAGTAGTATTCAAGATCTAGAGGTGCAACGTTTTTTTGTACGAAACTGCACGGGTTGTGTGGTTGTACGAGCTTTAATCTAGCACATACAGTCTTGTTATTATAAGTAGGTATACCGTCGTCATAGTTGTGGCGAAAGCAACGAAAGTCGCTAGTTGGCTAGGTATTCCTAATTTATATATTGTGTTTTTATCATATATGTACGTCGCTTTAAAATAGTAAATCACATTTTATATCTTTAATTAATGATACTTTTATTTAAGAGGTGCATACTGCATACGAGTAGGCGGACTTGGTCCGATGATCGTGATGTTTTGCAAGGAATTGCACAAGATTTATGGATTTAGTAGCACTCGTTATTAACTTATTTACGATGTCCAGTCATTCTATTCATTCGAGAGTATAAAATAATAACAGAGCCGCCAAGTCTACTGTCCCATCACGGTCGAAATGATGTCTAGTATTATAATTGTTTCATGTCATGGAATTGTTGTGAATAGAAGCTTCGTTGTTCCAGAACAACCCATGCCCGCACCCGATAATATTCATGCGCGACTGCGAGGTGTCGCACGTGCGCGCGCTGCTGCAGTTCATGTACGTGGGGCAGGTGAACATCGCGCAAGCACAGCTCAGCGCCTTCCTGCGCACCGCCGACGCGCTGCAGATCCGCGGCCTCACCGACTGCTCGCAACACAATGATAAAGTAACACAACAACCTATCATACCTCATTCATTTCACTCAATACACACCCTCTCTAATTCTAAGATCTCTTTGCAGAAAGTAAACCGCAAATCTCCTCCTTCCCAACTGCGCAATCTGCTCAGCGCCAAGCCGTCACATTCTACCTCCTCCTCCAAAGCCGCAAGCCAAAATGTCGAGTCGACCTCTGCTGACGACCAAGACAAGAACGCGAGTCGCCGCTCCGCGAGAAATTCTCCCGACGTTGCCAGAAACAATCTCAATGAAGAAGCTCCTTTTCAACCTTCTAGTCAAATGAGGCCTAATAACGATGACTATAGCGAAACGTGCAACTACCCTACCTTAAGGGTGAAATCTGATCTCGAAGCTGAAGTAAAAAATGAAGAGAGTGACATTCTCATGGACCCAGGGGATCCCGAAAGACCGGAGAAATCACAGGATTTCAACGCGTCCGATCTCCTGGAGCCGAAGATGGAAGTGGTGGAACAAGAGGCAAGCGACGAGGAGCGTTCCAGTTTCCCCCCTATGTTCTATGAAAACAATAGTTTGGCGAACCCCTTCGCCGCCTTGCAAGGTTGGTATTTGTTACGTCTCTTAAGTTGAGGTCCAAACGCATATATTATGTACAACGCTTATCGAAATAATCTTTACAGGTAACATGGATCTCATGTCCGGGATGAGCGCGGAGCTACGCGATGAGAACGCGGAAGGTAAATATTCCTCTTTTTTATCACTTATCACATCATTATCACACGAACACGTCGTCTCGGACAGCCGCGCCCCCGGCGAACCCTGTTAGCTTGTTAACTGTTGACATATCGGTCGTAGAAGAGAGCGCGCGGTCTCGAAGCGAGTGGTGGCTAGGCGCGCGGGTGTCGTGCGACGCGCCCGCCCCGGTGTCCGCCGGAACCTCGCCCGCCTCTGACGAGCTCGGCGTGAGGGATCCTATTCAAATGCAACACGTCGCCAGCCCCTTACTGTCAAAGTATCTTAGCGTCTGCGGCCGAGCATTTGAATTGGATCCAGTCCCGGCGGGCGCGGGCTAGCGGAGCGGCATTGGAACGTGGTGTTGTTGGCAGCGGGCGGCACGGGCGCGGGTGCGGGCGGCGGGGTGCGCTGCGGCGTGTGCGGCCGACGGTACAGCAACGCGTCCAACCTGCGCCAGCACGTGCGCCTCATCCACGAGGCACAGCCGGTGGCGTGCGGCACGTGCGGCCGCAGCTTCAAGACGCCGCTGTACCTGCGCCGGCACACGCTGGCGCAGCACCCGGCCCGCCACCACAAGCCGCCGCCGCCGCTGCCCGCGCTGCGGCCCGCTCAGCGCTTCCCGCAGTAACGCGCAGCGGCGACGCGCGCTCTCTCCTACTAGAGTTCGAGGATCGATACCGACCGGAGACACCGCTCTTCTCTCACCCCGTAGGCTAACTTCACGACTGAACCGTTCCTGATATAAACTGTGCATGCGATGCCTAATTCCCGTTGACTGAGAGAGAAAAGTGATGCTTCCGGTTGGAGACGTCGTTGGATGTGGCTTAACGTCGTAACGAAGACTGTCAATAGATATATCTAGTCTGTGATCGGAATGTCGCCGGGGGCCTATAAGCCGTCACACCTCTCCGCTTATTGCGTGCCTTTCAATAAATATACCGAGTGCCAGATATTCGTTGCCTTCACGAGGCTCTCTTAGTCTGTGAGAACGTATAAAATCTTTTAATTATAGCAATCAAATCGACCATAATAATGTAAGTAACTTGAGGATTTTGAAAGTCCATATTTCTTATATGTATATGCCTCTAGGTATTAAAACGAATCGCAATAACGTAGACTAGCTAGGCGTAAGGAAAACAATGAGTAAATAAGTTGGCATGGGATTCCCATGATTTAGTCAGACTATTCGTGAAATTTTGTTTGTCCCGAGCGTTGAGTCACGCTCGGGCTGAGGGATGCCGCGCCACCTTCTGCGTGACTAAGAGTGTCTGGTGAGGGCGCGCGTTAGTACCTTCCTTTTGACAATAGACTGATCGTTGTTAAAGCATTTGTTGCGACCGGTGCTGATTTACATAACATAGGTTATTTACTGGTTACATATTTTACATACATACATTATACACGTTATCCACAAAGCTCGGCGCTTTCCGTCGCACTCATAGACTTAAGTAATAAGCTGTATTTTCATATTAGATCCTAATCCTTTTTTTTGTACATGCGGCGGAAAGCGGCGAACACATCCGTTTTATTTGTCGAATGCGCGAACTTATGTAACTCCGACGGAACGTAATTCGCGATCAACAACAATAGTGATATTTTTATACAAAATAGTTTTATCTTTACACAGTGTTATATTGTTGCGTGATTGGACGGCTCCCGGTAAATAGTTTGTACAAAATCTCAGATGTAATGATTGAATATAAAATGTCTTCAAAGTCGTATATTTAATGATGATGATACATAATATTAGTTGTTAAATATGATATTAGTTGTCGAATTTGCAACAGACCACTTGCCATATAACCACGTGCCCAGTGTTAAATCGCTGATCGAATACTTCTCTGATATAGATCGTAAGGAAGGCAGTGTATTTATTCCTTGCTTTTATATTCGTATAATTTAATTTTTGTTTTTCTTACGATACGTCGATGATTCTTTTATAAGTAAAATCAATGTTTGCCATGCGAAAAGTACGTCTAGTCACTATTAACAAAAGCGTTTAATGGAAAATGTCATGAAAGGTACGATTAGGGTTGTGAATTACAATATTAGTTGTATCATTTGGAGTGTGTATTGGAATAGTGTGATCTCAACTCGTTCCCGTGATCTCTAAATTTGACTTCGCATTTATTTTCAACTATTGTAAAATTTAAAATAGCATTTGAAGTTGATTGCAATAATAATTACTCTTAAAATAATCGCTTTAGTATACATATTAGTACTGTAATTTGAAAGCACTTTGGACTTTCCTTAAAATAATTTTAATCCCACTACTAAGTTAAGGCGCAGCTTTCATTATTGTAATGTTTAAAATGAAAATGTAATATTTGTATAGGCGACATCAAATCTCTTAACACTTGCTGAATTACGAAATTAGAAAATTTATCAATATCCTAGTTATATAAATTGAAACAAACAATATTCTGGCTCTTGATGCTTAAAATTATTAGTTAACTTGCAAGTGTATCTTTGGCTAAGTTACTGAATTAATTGACATGAGCAAATATATGCTTTTTGTTATATCATTACAAACAATTATCACGAACACATAGTAAATCTGTTATGAACCTGATGTTAAGTTTCGGTTTTAGTTATTACTAAAACTGTTTTAAGAATTTTATCTACATACATATTCTATATCAACAGGAGATTCATACTATAAAGATTTAAAAGCTTACCGATTTTTATCTCAAGCAACCATTTAAATATATTTTGTCGATTTCTATTCTTATCGGTTTATCTCCTATCTGTTCACTTTATTAAGCTTCGCTTTAATGTTCATTACATTTTGATAGATCTTTTATTTGATGAACTACTTTATGCAGAATATAGGATTTCAATGTATGTAAATAAATCAATGTAATTTTTTACTAAATATAAAATAAAGTATTGCGAAAAGTTTGCGATTTTTAGTTACTACTTGGTACTTTTTTAAACGGCGACAGTACATTTTTTCAATGTGGTATTAAATTAGTAACTCGTTAATTTCTCTCATTCACATTTTTTTTCTGCTATTATTAGTAGATAGCAATTTCGTATTTCTGAATAAAATAATATGGTATTAATTATTTTTATATCAATTGGATATTTTTTTATTTTGCTTAATACTCAACATGAAGTAAAATTTACGTATAATATGAGACAATCAGGTAGAAATAATAGTGGCCAGCGCTATATTCGAAAGTCATGTCTACTAGAACATGTGGTTTTGCTTAATAAATATAAATGATTTAGTTGATATTTATTACTAATGTTATAAAGAGAAATATGATTGTTTGTTTGTTTGCTTGCTTTGAATCGGCTCCGAAACTACTGGACCGATTTTCAAAATTCTTGCATCTATAAAAAGTCAATTTATTGCGGGTGACATAGGCTATAAATTACGCCGACGAAATTGCTAGTATATTATATTTACATATTTGATCAAAGAATAAGTTGATATTACTCGTAAAACATTTGGCATAGTATTTGGCCGGTGCCGTCCAGCGCAACTTGATAAGCGGGCCAGAGGGCAGGCACGCGCTATGGGTAATGTCTGGCCGAAATAGGCCGCGCCACGCCACCGTGTCGCACTGTCCCACACTTGACATGGGTCGCTAATAGTCCCCATATCCGCTCCGTGGCCCGCGCAATTTCATTGATGGGCAATCGTAAGCCTTATACTACTCGTTATACTGAGAGGGCACTTACAATTTTGGTCTTTAAATAAGGATATATGCCAACTTGCAGCTATTTAAGTGGGTGACTAGGTACAGTAAAAACTATCGATCAGTATTCGCGTTTTTAAACAAATATGTATTTCAAAAAATATTTTTTGTGTTTATCATTTTATTTATTAAAAGACCTTATTTATGGGTCGCGAAGCTGTAAGAAGATTATTTGCGACATAATGGAATGAAATTATGGATGATTCCTTCTTAAAAAAATATATCAATTTGATAAAAGTAAGTCGCTTTGCGATAATGCCAGACCAGTCGAATATCAATGGAGATTTATAAATCGAATGGCTGCTGCAAATCAAGAAAAACTACTTAAGCGAAATTCCCTTATCCCTAAATCTTCCCCATTCAACTCATTAGAATTTTTTATTTGTACGAGTATTAAACAGGGACCAATGTAATAAAAAAAAATAATTGGTAAGAAAATTGTACATATGCGGTTTCAATTTATAATTTATTTTTTTAAATATGCTGAGATATTCTCATAATATGTTTTAAATTAAATTTGCTTGTCACATACTTTCGCCAGGAAGCCATTATTTTTTTGGGCTAGGTTGGAACGCATTCCCATATTTTCCAATTTTTTTTCGGAACACGGAATACTGTGATTTCTAATAGTTTGTTTGTACATCTAGTACATCTTAAATCACTAACACTTGCAGACGCTAATCAAATCTTAGTCATTGTTGTCTAGACATTTATTTTGAGTTATGGTTATTGTCAACTTAAAATACCTGGACGCGCATGTCTCCATACAAACGGAAAAAGGGAATTGTGGCAATATTTGATAATTTTGGAGTAAAATTAAGCATTTAATCAATAAATCTCATTATAATCTACGTACGTTCCTATACAGCTTGGTTAAAATACCAAATGGTTTGAGAATTACAAGCCTTTTCAAATTTGCATGGAAATATTGAGAGGCGTATAGTTCTCAAACTATTTATAATTTAACCAAACTGTATAGGAACGTACGTAGATTATAATGAGATTAATTGATTGGATGCTTAATTTTACTCGCAAAATTATCAAATATCGCCACAATTCCCTTTGTCCGTTTGTATGGAGACATGCGCTTCCAGGCGACTCTTAAGTTCACAATAACCATTTATTTTGTTATTGTAAACGTTGATTAAATTCAATAAATAAAATATTATCAGAGTATACCAAAGGCATTGTATGCTGATCGAGTCGATTTTCGAAGTTATGAATAGCAGTGGCTATAACTGCTAGTGTACCGACACTGCTAACCAGTAGGTTAGTGTAGTTAAATGTTAGGCGAACATTAATCACGAATAAGTATCATCACACTGCTACTAAGCATACAGTAGAGAAATCGTGAAATGGTGGACTAAGAAAGGATCGTCAGTCTTCCAGTCAACCAGTTGGATAAAGGATAGTTAACACGCAAGGTACAAGTTTGTACAATGAGTAATCTTCAATCAGCCATAAGATACCATTAATACTATAAAATTTACGCGATTTATTAACATTATTATGCAAAAATATTGGTTACTCACATACAAAGTCAGCTAAGTCCTTCACACAGTTGTTCTATCTAGTTGCCCCCTTGTTTGCTGTGCCCTTGCAGGGCGTCACCTGTACTTTAATACTATGTTACATCTTGTAAACTTGTGACTTGCAATAAAGTATATGAAGTATACACAGAGCAAAGAATGCCTTGTGCCTTGTCGCTAGCGGTACTAGCTACATGGAAATTCTTTGAACTTTGTGAACCAACATGTTTCAAGAGTTCCGGATCCCGATGACGTCGAAACATGTTGGAATATAGTTGACTTTATATGGTTTAATATTATTATTGCAAATTTATTTATTTAATTATATTATTAATGTACTATTATATAATAGAGTAATTGTATAACTGCTTTTATTGTGTGGACATTATAGCTTTGGCAGTGGGCCGCTGGGACGGACGCCGCAACCGGCCGGTGCCGGACGCGGTGTGGCTCGAGCAGCACCGCAGCGCGCTGCCCTTCGTGCTCAAGAGGGAGAACGAGAGAGGCGTTGTAGCTCCACGGCTGGTGAGTACTATCCACGTCCTCTTTTCGTTACAAAGCTTTGGCAGCGGGCCGCTGGGAAGGGCGCCGCAACCGGCCGATGCCGGACGCGGTGTGGCTCGAGCAGCACCGCAGTAGACTGCCCTTCGTGCTCAAGAGGGAGAACGAGAGAGGCGTTGTAGCCCCACGGCTGGTGAGTACTATCTACATTCTCCTTTCGTTACAAAGCTTTGGCAGTGGGCCGTTCGGAAGGGTGTCGAAACAGTTATAATTATGATTCCTAAGGATATAAGGTGGTACATTTGAAAGCCTACTCATAAACAAATATTCGGCAGCACAAGCTAATGCGTGATTTGAGACAATAGTTTAGACCAAAGAGATAACTCTACCAAATTGAAATCTTGTGTCATTGTTGTCTAGACAATATCTTTCAAGGTTGTAGATTTTCTTAAGAGCACATAGCAGCAAACTGGGAACTGAAGATTTGTCACTTGCTTACAACCCAGCCCGACTTGCTTTGCAATGGGTGAACGCTATCATGCTCCTTGAAGCGAGTGAGCGTGAACTCGGAACTACAATTTTATCAAGAAATAATATTGTTCCATCTTCATAAATATTTTAACATGGTATACTTAAGTAAACATACATAAGTCTAGTTGTGTTTGTCAATGTAATAGAACGACAAAAGATAAGTCTTATGGGGACGCAAGTTAAATAAACGAATGTTTATAGTTTTATGGCCCCTTATCAGTTGTATTTACAAATAGTTACTTCTTTATCATTAAACTATAGACGTTTTGTCGCAACAATGTGCCTTCTACGGTTTTATCACTCGCCATAGCAGTAAATGGAAAATAACATTAATGTCATTAGCGACAATATGTTATCTTGTAGCACCTGTCAATAATTTAAGCAGAACGAGCGGTATGCGTTTGGCAAGTCCTTGTCCGATATCAATTATATCTTATTTCCAAGGGCTTACTTTAAGCGAAATAATATCAGCAGAGTATCATCACCGTTATCGGTCGAGTGAGTGCGAATATGTTTTACGAGCGGCGTACGTCACCTTCCACAGATAAAGCTGGGGGAGGGCGTGGAGATTCGTGAAGAGCTGCTGCGGGGCGTGAAGTGGGGCGACTACCGGAAGGTGACACGCGGGCTGGCGGCGGCGCTGTTCTCGCCCATCGAGCTGGCGACTTGTTCCGTGACGGGGCAGCGCTGGTCGCGCGCCGGCCAGGAGTCGCGCCCCACCAAGCCCCCCCTGGACCGGCGCCGCGTGCACGCTCTCATCTCCTACGTGAGCCGCCACTTCCCGGACGTGGAGGTCAGCCGCATCAAGCAGGTGCTCGCCTACAAGTGCAAGGAGAACTGCGCCGCCCTGAGGATGAGGACCGCCAGGTGACATGTCCATTTTTTGTGCATGCTTGTATGTGCATGTGTATCATGCGCCAGCCAACTTGTCAATAGCGCACATAGACCAGTATTGCCGTCCCGTTCCCACAGTTCGACCGTAGCTAATGTGAGTGCAAGGATGATATGGATTATTCACATCCGCTGATGCGAATGCGGAACTTGAGATCTTTATGAAAATCTATTTCTTATTTTCTTTAAATAAACAGACGTTTTTGCGTAAGTTTTGACGTCTGTCTGTTCTCTTCGCTCGTATCGGATTATTCCTCTGATACCTTCCGCATACGTATCCGAATTGATTCGGAAATAGATGCGTACATGCTCCGCAATTGCTAATGCGGATGCCAATATTCGCAACATCCTTGTGTGAGTATCCACTACTACAATATGGCCGCGACCGAGGCTGAGAACGTGTGCGCTATTGAACATTAACTAATGTTTGGTAAAGCTTTCCTACTAATATTTCCATTACCGTCAACTGAATTCCTATTTAAATACCTACGATTCTTTATATTTTATAACCAAAGTTGAGATGCATGTGCTTCGCATCTTCTCGTCAAAGTGCACTATAAATATTCCCTTATAAAATATTTAATAGTTACTTTGGAATACATCTCTAGACTTGTAATATGGAAACACGTAATATGCTCTATCATATTAACGTGTCCTCGCTTGCATCCTCAGCTGGAATGCTTTGGAGCCCAGGGTCCGCTTTTCGTCTTTTTCTTCACCACTTCACACGGTCTTCAGCATCCTTAGTTGATAGTCCATTGGCATGAAATGTACTATGTATACAACTATTTTATGTTTTAAAACTTCCACTTGCAACGTGCGATACTTAGGAAATTAATAACATTCGCGATAACAGACACTGAGATAAAAACGAATTGAAAAAATACTAGGAACGTAAACACGAACCTCGTGTTGTGTTATCATTATCACCATAGGCCGTACCGTGCCCGCGGCCAAAGGTGATAACACTCCATGCTTATCGCCATAACACCCGAGCAGATGCCTCGATGGCACTATTATTGGTTGAATCATCCTTGAAAGTTACTTGGGTCCACCATATAAAACACCAGACCTATTCGCTAACTTTTGACAACTACATACATACTATCACGTACTTTTCCCTTGCGGGGTAGACGGAGCCTAGGTCTGTAAAACCTTAAGGTCTCGTTTAGCATGTTGGTAGTCTTGTAGGTGAGAAACGGAATCAAAATAGTGATGAGTTGCTAGCCGCATCGCCTATTGATATGATTCCTGACGCCCATTCCCTCGATCAGCTTTCACGATCTGCGCGGGAAGAGAAGCAGCTGGTACAGTCTACTTTTTTTTTTCTGACAAATCACACAGATTGAGCTAGCCCCAAAGTAAGTTCGAGACTTGTGTTATGGGATACTAACTCAACGATACTATATTTTATAATAGATACTTATATAGATGAACATCCGAGACCCAGGTCAATCTGAAAAAGATCATTTTCCATCTTGACCTGACCGGGGATCGAACCCGGGACCAACCGTGTCGCAGGCAGGCTTATTGTATGTTCTCCCAAACCTGCGTGGAAGAAAGTTGCAAGTTGAGCGTTTGCCGACTACGATGTACAAAGTTTTAATCGTCAGTTCGACATCCATGACTTTTTATACATATATCTTAGATGTAGTCAATCACACGAAAGCTGTATTGGAAAAAGAAAGATTATCTCAAAGTATCCATAATACTCACACTCTCTAAATCAACGTGTGTTATTTTTATTCATGAAATCACGTCTTTGGTCAATGACAACCATATGTTGATATTCTTATCGAACCATTAAAGGTCAAGTTAAATAAAATACCGATTATAGTCCTCTTTTCTGGTTCGGGCTAAGAGACGTTTGCAATGACTTCGGTACGAATCGCTGAGGGGCACCATTGAAAGCCTTTCGTTAGCTTCTACCCCGGCTTAGCATTAACACACGAGCATATACTTGGAAATTACTAGATTTCTGTTCGCGATCAATTTTGCCTGCCATAGCTGAACTACCTTGCTTACGCAGACGCAAATTATAAAGAGCTAGTGGAGTGTCTTTGAATTAGTGTCACCTTTTTGCGTCGCAGTGTCATATTAAAACCATATATAAGTAAGCGCGCTTCTCCGTAGTACCCTGATAGAACTGTTTCATTTTTTTATATACTAACGATATGCGCTTTTACTGTTCTTATAATATCCCAGCATAATTCTGTACAAAGATTGTTGTCTTAGAAAGAGACAGAAATACTACACTTTGGTGTTCCGGACGCACATATGCAATTTTTTATGAGAGGAGTTTGTGGTGGGAAGTCAAGGGGTACAGTTGAAGTTTGCCTTAGCCAATTTTGAAAATTGATTTAAGTGGACTTTAGTATATGAAATTGGTGTAGTTTGGTGTTATAAATGCTCGTGCTCATGAACAATTTGTGAAATAATTAAAGTGGACTGATAAATGGACTCGTATAGATTTGCCGCCAGAAGCTCCCACGAGGCATGAAAGAACATACGCCATCTTTGATGCTACTTGGAAAAACTTTACCATACAACACCGATACTTAGTATCTCATTATACTGGACATTGGCAGAATCACTGAAATTTCGGTGGAAGCCATACTATAAAACAGAAGAAGAAGAATTTTATATGATAGACACATACCTATATCTATAGTTTTTATACAATTGCGTATGAGCGAGGGGCATACCAACCCGTTGTATTTCCGTGTCTCTCTATGCCCAAAAGTTACTATGGGTACTCTCTTCTGCACGTCCGTCTACCAATATAAGGTCCTTGATTTAAACTAGGAGGGGTTTCGAAAGTTGCCGAAGGGGGTTTCAGAAACTATTTTGCTTTCCAAAAGCCAATATTAAGCGTATATTTGTATATAATAAATTATGTATCTTGATAAATACATAATTGGTAGCCTCACTCAAGTTTTGCTATCATTAAAAATGTGATATCAAGATTGATTTGTGTGCCGTAATCACATTTATGTGGGGTCTTGTTGTATATGTTCTCGTCGCTGCTTTTTATCTGTCAGCCTTGGAGTCCTAATGGTGCGATTGACTATACATACACTGACAATTTATACTAACATCTTAAAATCTTCTCTCAATTTATGCATTTCAGACTTAATCCCAATTCAATATAATTATGTACTTTTCGACTTAAATTGCACATTTGCTTTTGCTTCTCCTATATGTAATAATAATAGCCTTTATTCGGACTTTTAACACTTAACAAAACACAACATTACTTAATTTAATCTAAAATTATTATTTATCATTTTTCGTCCGTTTGTCATTGACAAAAGCCTCCTCCAATCCTTTCCATGTCTCTCTGTTTGCTGCTTTCCTAAACCAGGTAGCTTCAGCCTCTCCTATATGTAATGGATGATAAATAATTAATATTTGACTAAGAATTATTGCAATTTACACACATAAAAAGAAAATGTTTTAAAAACGCCATAATTATACTCGGCTCAAAGGTGGGTGGGGTACAGTCCGGAAGGCGTAAGCTGAGCTCTGCATTTGTGTGGTATCACCAAAAGTAGAGTCAGACCAAAATCTCTTAAAAATAAATTTGACACTTGACACGTCTTTATCGTTCATGTTTTTAAAATAACTGTTTAAATTACAAAATATTTATATTACATGGCTATTTAAAGGGTTTCGTATTCTTCGTTTACTTTTGTTTGCAGCCATTTCACTAATAAATCGGACACAAGAACAAAATATTAAGAATTAAATACGTCACACTACTACCAGTACTAGGGTGAAGTGTGACAGGTGCGCGGCGGAGATGCGCCGCGCTGTAAGCCGATGTCACACCTACACTATCTATGTGCAAAGTCAAAGTCAAAGTCAAAGTCAAAGATTTTTATTCAAAATTGGATAATTGTATCTCTTTTTGAACGTCATATTTTTTACTTTCTTATTATTTTTAATTTTTAATATGCAAAATCGAAAAACTACTAGCGTTTCGTAATGACCACTGGTGAGAAGAATACGCCGAAAGAAACTCAATCCAGACTTGGTCCCTACGTGCCTGAAGGGCTTCGATTACAATATTTTACAAGTATTTATTTATTACTAATGTTATTTATATTAATTACAATAAATTACAATCAATTAAATTACTGCCACGCATTTTTATCATTTAAATAATCATTAATACAATAATATGCCTTTTTTACTAACTGGTTTTTAACAGCAGTTTTAAACTTATGTAAAGGTAGACCCGAAATTTCTGCGGGAATTTTATTATAGAAGCGTGCTCCGAGACCCATAAATGAACGCTTAGTTTTCTGCAATCGCAAAGCTGGTGTAGCCAACTTATTTTTATTTCTTGTGTTTCGGTCATGAATGTCACTATTTTTCTCATATAAATGTAAATTATGGTGTACAAACATAATATTCGCAAATATGTACTGAGAATGTAAGGTTAAAATATTGAAATCTTTAAACAATTCTCTAAGAGATTCTCTTGCACCAAGTTTATATATAGATCTAATAGCTCGTTTCTGCAGGATAAATATTGTGTTTACTTCTGCAGCGTTACCCCATAGTAAAATTCCATAAGACATAACACTATGAAAGTAACTAAAATATACCAAACGCGCGGTTTCAACATCGGTCAGTTGTCTAATTTTCCTGACAGCATAAGCCGCAGAGCTAAGTTTACCTGCCAAGTTTGTAATATGGGCACCCCATTGAAGCCCGGCATCAAGAGTTATTCCAAGAAAAGTTGTTTTATCTATCATATCTAGTGGTTCATTATCCATTACTATGCGAGTTGGTATTTTGGCAACATTTGGTAAGCAAAATTTAATACACTTAGTTTTCTTAGTATTCAACAAAAGATTGTTCGCTGTGAACCAATCTAACACTTGAGCTAATGTACTATTAACCTCGTCAAAAAATTCAGTTTGTCTATCTATTTTGAACACAAGAGAAGTATCATCGGCAAATAGTACAGCCTTACATGTAGTGACACAGTAAGGCAGATCATTGATGTAAATAAGGAACAACAAAGGCCCTAGGATAGATCCCTGGGGTACGCCCATTTTTACAGATGATCCGGAGGATTGAACCCTGTTTAAACTAACGGTTTGAGTTCGGCTACTTAAATATGATGCAACTAAATTAAGAGATTTACCTTTGATTCCATAGTGCTCCAGCTTGGATAGAAGGGTATAGTGGTCTACGCAATCAAAAGCTTTGGTAAGATCACAAAACACACCAATGGCATTTTGTTTTCCCTCCCAAGCATCATATATGTATTTTAACAGAGCTACACCCGCATCTGTAGTAGACCGATTCTTCGTGAATCCATACTGTTCACCATGGAAGAGACCATTACTTTTAAAAAAAGCTAATAACTGATTAAACATTATCTTTTCAAATATTTTACTGAGCGCTGGCAGAATAGAAATAGGACGGTAATTAGTGGGATCATTCTTATCGCCAGATTTGTATAACGGAATGACTTTGCTTAACTTCATCAAGTCAGGAAAAGTTCCTGTATCTACACACTTATTAAATATAGAAGCTAAATATGGCGCAATTACTTCAATAATACTACTAATGACAGGTACTGAGATATCCCACAAATCTCCAGTCTTTTTATTGTTTAAACTCTTAAATGTATCAATTACTATTTCAGGTGTTACATATTGAAATATTAAATGGTTATTACATTCTGGTATACAACTTGCTAAAAGTTTTTTAGATTCAGCGGGTGATGAACGTAAGGAGGCAGTAATGTTGACGGGAATATTTGTAAAGAAATCTTCAAAATATTGCGCGATATCTTCATTACTATTAAGGAGCTTGTTATTGACTTTTAATTCGATTTTGTTATTACGTTGTTTACTTTTACCGGTTTCCTTGTTAATAATTTTCCAAGTTGCTTTTATCCTATCATGAGAATCTTCAATAGTTTTCCTAGTGTGTAAAGATTTTGCACACAAACATACCTTTTTAAAAACTTTTGAATAATTTTTAACATATTTTATGAACTCAGTATTCCGATTATAAACTTTCATTGCTAATAATTCGTATAATCTGTTTCTACTAATGTAAATGCCAGTAGTTGCCCATTCACTAAATTTTTTACGGTTACGTCTAGTACATTTTTTAATTTTGAATGCACTATTGAATTCAGATTCAATAACACCAAACATTTTATTATATAGGGCATCCGGATCATCTCGCGTTTCTTCAATTAGTGGCATTTTTTCAGCTATTTTTTGCTTAAATACCTTTACTTTACCTTTAGTAATAGATCTAAAGGTAATTTCTGCTGAATCTGCTTCTGAATTATTTATAAGTTTTACAAATTGACCAAAGTGATCGGAGGTTAGATTTTTTGTTATATATTTGTCAACAGCAGTGCAATTGCAGAAAACATTATCTATACATGTGGCAGAATCTCCATCAATTCTAGTTGGTTCTAAGAAAAAATTGATTAAATCAAATGATTTAAACAAATTTAAAAATCTAACACTCTCGGTTGTAGTAACTAACAAATCAACATTAAAGTCGCCACACACTATAATACTTTTGCGGCTACCACATAATTTTCTCAACACATCTTCAATAACTAATTCTAAAGTATTAAAATCTGAATTCGGGGGTCTGTATACACACACTATAATATAATTCCCTAGTTCAATACATGACAGCTCAACATTACAATCTACCGAAAGACAAACAATATCCTTACGTTCTTTACATTTAACGTCACTTCGTGTTAGAATTAAGCTCCCGCCTTTCTCTTTAGTCTTTCTGGTATATGAGCTTGTCAATGAATAATTCTCTATATTGAATTGTTGCTGATGGGACTGCATAAAATGTTCAGTCAAGCAAACTACATGCAAATCTTTACTATTTATAAATAACTCTAATTCTAATAATTTGCTAGTCAGGCCTTGAATATTCTGATGTAAAATATTGAATTCATCGGCTTTGACTGTTGTCTTATTGCTTAGTTTAAATCAGTCAAAGTATTACTTATTACAGGTATATCACAATTTGATATACCTATGTCGGATTCATATTTATTTACAGTTGTACTACTTACAACAGGTAATTGTAAATTAAAAGCTACAACAGTAGCTATTTGTCTTTTATAATTATAAGGTAGATACATTGTATCATGAGTCAACTTAAATCTACTAATAAACTTATTTATATCTAAATAAAAAATAAAATTGCCATGACTATATGTCATGTTGTACATATGTACATTCAAATGGTAAATTTGCTTGTTTGTACTATTGTCTAAAGATTCAGAGTATGGAAAGGCACCAATCATAAATTTGCATTGAGTTTTTTTGTTTAAATCTACTAATTTGTCCAGACTTTTTTTAATGTTCCTTTTTGATACAGAGGAACTGTCACCACATAAAATTAATATTGTACAGTTTTCATCTAGACTGTCATAATTAATATTGTTTACTAGATCTAAATACGTAGCGCCGGGTATACATGTGTTAAATACAGAACAATCTTTGTGGAGGTGATTAAAAATAATGCTACTAAAATCTTGACCTAACTTATCAGAGTAAATTAATAGTTTGTTACAGTTAATTTTTTTATTTGAACTGTTATCAACCGTACCTATCCTTGATTGAAAGTTACACTTCCTGGTATCATACTCTCTTGACTCAGGAACAAAGTTAGGTGACATAGTAACTGCAGTTTCAGGTGAACTATCGCACTGCTGCTTTTGTAGGAGAGCATCATACCGTTCTTTATTATAATTAGCTTCCTCCACTAGTTTTTGAGCCTCTAAGATATTTTTACTTAAATCTTTTTGTGATAATTCATATTTATTAGATAAATTATTTAAGGACTGTTGCAATTCCGAGATCTGTGACTGTAGTTCAAAAATCTCGGTATCATATATACGGCTAGCCATATACAGGTCATCTTCACATGATTTTAATTGATTTGACAAAAATAACTTTTCTTTGCTTAACTGTGCTAAAGATTTCCTTATTTTTTGTTTAGATATAGTTTTCCTAGTACGTTTTATTATTCTGTTTATTTTGACATATTTTTTAATTTTATTATGACTATTTAGAATAAAATACTGAGATTGTGGAGTATTCGCAGGTATTTCTATGACTGGTCCCGAGCCACACTCCATGAGTTCGCTATATAAATGAAGCGTATTGTTACATAATTCAGCCTCTTTTTGATCTTGTATTTCTAATGCAGATTTTTGTGCATCATATAAGCTACGTTCTAACTCATTTATGCGACTTAGGGCCCGTTCATGAACTGTACTGCACTCCTGAGCTTGATTTAAACATTCTTTCAAACTAATATTTTCCTCTAATAATTCTGTACTTCTAATGTGAAGACTGGTACATTCATTTTTTAATTGATTATTTCTATCATTAATTTTCTGAAATTCTTCTTCGGTTTCCTCCCGTTCCTGTAAAAGTTGTGACTTTTCCTCTCGACACGCTTTAAGGTCAAACAGAGCCTGCCTCAGCTTCATGGTTAGGTCTTTAATAGTGGCCTTCCGTGTCATCATAGTGAATGAGATAGTGTCACCAACTGAAAATTTATTTTAATATGTGAGAAGAGACAATAAATATATTTTTCAGACCGGTAGGACAATTGTTTCTGTAATAATTAGGTATCTATTTGCTCAGACACAACCCAAAACCAGACAACATAGGATGTAATAAACAAGTTTAGTTGGAATGCAAGTTATTCAAATTATCCTAAGCATAAAGTTATAAATAAGGCAACAATAATATTATTGAGTATATGATTGATAGTTATTTAAAGCATTTATGAAATTATAAACTATATTCTTGCATTTGTTTTGTAGTCATCAACTCAGCTTTTATAAGCGCAGCGAGACCTCAAAAACAGAGCCTGATATAGATATAAGTATAATCTAAGTAAAGTTAATCAGAGTATTATTGTAGATAAAACGGTTCTTATATTTCAAAATATGGAAAATAATGGAAAAGTTAAAATCTCCTTGTATTGTTTTTTATATGTAGGTATTTATATTTTACAATTTGCCATAAAATAAACAAGAAGGATACGGCAGATTATGCGTTGCACTGTCTGAAATATTGTTTGTTATTCAATATTTGTGCATGTAGCCGTAGTTTGAGACCATCAACACCGTTTGCACTAGGAAAACGGAGCGAGAATCGACTGAACTACGTTAGCAAAACAGTTAGTACCTACTAAGTGAAATTTATTTTTATGCAGACGGTTTATGTGTCGGGAGATGCACTGCCTGTTAATCATAAGATTATAAAACACTATACTCTCCTGGTTTAATTGAGGATACTCCACAAAATTCCTTTGTTGTTGGTTTGACAACTCTCACAATTGCAGTGCACTCACACAAATGCAAAGCTCAGCTTAGGCCTCGCGATCTTGTAGCTTGTAGTATTATGGGTATAATTCTAACCGTGTTTCCCCGTTTCATAGCAATGGATATCCTCTGAACCCGCATCTGTAGTCGTACCCACGGTCCATTAAGCTACATCCAATCTGCCAAACAAACCCCTTGAATTATGGGCATTGCGCCGACTGTCTCGACAGCTATAGTAACTTCTTCATATTTTTTTAGCCTTCAATTCTCTGGCTCTAGACTATCTGTGTACCAAATTTCATTTAACGCGGTTCAGTAGTTTTGGCGTGAAAGCAAGACAGACAGAGTTCCTTTCACATTTATAATATTAGTATGGATTTCGATACATAAATCTTTATGGGTGTGCAATATTTGAAAGTGCTTGCTGGTATGCGGTCCCGATGTCTGGGCACTCGAGACAGTAATACAATTTGAAGTAGGCTCTCGAATTGTTTCAGCGAGTCAACCAACTATCTGCTGTCGGCGGCGGCGCGTCCCCCCGCCTGCGACGACGCGCCCGGCGGCAGTGCGCGACCAACATTTTCTAATTTGTAAGTTTATATATTTTTTATCATACTCGGATCTTTTTTAGTCCCCATTGCAGGAGCACAACCCTCTCTGAACTACCAAATGGCCAAATACTACTCCGGCTAAATATATAGCATATTAGACGGAGTAGTCAGAGCATTTGGCCTACACTATCCACGCTGGCCAGACGGGTTGGAGAAGTATCTTTGATGTTTATAAGCTTTATTTAGCTTGTGTTCCTTAAGTCGCCTTCTACGACATCCACGTGAAGACTTGGAAGTGGTCCTATTCTACTGTGCCAGGAATCACACGGCGATTTTTTTCAATATATTTGCTATTAATATGATCCTTATGACATCGAATCTTGGATCTTAAAGTTTATTTATTATTATACAACCTAGGCCTTTTTACTTTTCATCAATCACAACTGCTCAATAGCACATACAGATGCACAATTTAACCTTTTTCTAGGAAGTTTTCATGTGCAGAATGAAGTTTTAGTTTTTCAATACATTTCCGATTATCATATAATCGGAAATGTATTGAAAAACGACGTACGTGATGCTTGTACTCAGTTGTCTATTAAAGTCATCGGTTGTTTATTTATTAATCGGCTTCGCACCGTGCCTATAAACATCTCGACTATAATATCCAGCTTACCGTATACTTGCATCATATTGTACTATTATCTCTTTTCTGTTGCGAACAACAATATCGATGGGGTGTACACTATATGCTAGTCCGTTGTTCTTGTGGCCTGTCCGGTGGAGGAGACACGACCCGCATACCGTAGCCTTCTAGTGAAAGGAAATTTCGGCAAAAACTGCCCTGTCTCGTATCCTGCAATAGAGACGGGCAATTCCTATTGGCTTCAACCGGACTCACGCCTAACGCGTCGCCAGTGGCATGTGTGTCTCCGTCACAATGTAAAATTAAAAATATTTTTGGGTAAACTAGCATGTATTTTAATCCGGCAATTTGAATACTCGTAGCATGGGTTTCAAGCGAGTGTTGTTGTTGCAGCGAGGCGTCGAAGGGCCCCGGCGGCGGGGGCGGCGGGGGCGGCGACAGCGGCGCCCCGCCGGAGGGCGAGGCGCAGTGATGCCGCGCCGCCGCTCTCCCGGTGCCGCCCGACTGTTGCATATCAATTTCATAATCTTGTTATTTTTTACCAAAAAGAAAGTCTACGATACTCATCGGCCGCGGCATCCACCGGCGGCGGCCGACGGCGGAGATCGCCCGTGTAAAATATTCATATTTATTTAGGTGATATTTTTCTATTGGCTACTGATAAGATTTTATCTCGTTATGTGTCCACCGGCCGCGCCGGGGATGCATTGTCGTTCGTAAGGGGAGAGGACGCGCCCGAAGCTCTAGCAATAATTTATCAGGTTCCTAAGACATGTTTTGTAGTTAGGTTCTATTGCACGAAATTTCGCGAACACTGCCGCTTATTTTCTAAAATTCATTTCGTGATTAGTCGTTTAATTGCTTCCTTTATTTTATAAAAAAAAAGTCATTTTCATCGTTACGTTAAAATTTGTATATGAGGCATTTAAGTGCTGTACGAGGGACCGTTGCAATTGCAAAGTAAATATATCAAAATGGCATAATTTTTAGGACTAACATAGAAATATTATAGTCATTTCGTTTTATAGGTGTAAATGATAAAGAATTTATTTTGGAATGTCAGGTTTGGATATTGTAAAGTCTTCGGAGAGCTGTGATCATGATGGATATAAAGCAGTCATATTTTTAAATATACAATTAAGGAGTTATAACGTAATTATTATCGAGCGTGCGGAGTATCTATGTCCGCGCGCGTAAGTGGTAGTTAGTGACCGTCATCCGCCCGCCCCCGCGCCGCGTCGCGCGCTCGCTCGCTCGCTCGCTCGGCAGCGCGGGGAGCGCTCCTTTACATCGCACGGATGTATTATCATATCAAATGAAGCAATAACTAAACTATTATTTGATAAAAATGAGTTTTTAATTTTTAAATACTATTTTAACCAAGTTGTTATAAAATGTAGTTAGTAAATTAAAAAATACTTGAAAAGTCCATGGTTAGTTCTTTTGAACGATAACTAAATCCTCATAATAATTACCTATGTATGTCTCACATGAACATAGCATATCATTTTGTACGTCTTGTACTTCGTAAATAAATACGTACGTCAGATCATAGAAACAGGAGAAAGAAAGATTTATAATGTTCTTGATGCGTTGTGATATACGGTAAGAATGGAAGAAACGTGTCGAGTGTTATGTGGGGTCAAACGCCTTGAGTGATATGTGATGGTTATAGTAAAAATGTTATACATATACGTATTTGCTACGCGTTCCAGGAAGAGCATTTTGTGTGCAATGATATAGCGGTGTTGTGGTTTTATACGATTTTGTATTGTGTGTTATGAGTGAAACGTCTTGTAAAGGCGTTTACCAAAAGCGAGGCTTTGGATCTGAGGTGTCGTAGTCGGACATTGTTTGGGTCGAAATTGATATTAGATTGAGTAAGTTTCACAGCGGAGAGTAATACTGTCGCCGGCCGAGACCAAGTCTCGCGAATGGCGCCTCCGAGCATATTTCCTTGTTTCCGTGATCTGTGCACGGACCGGCCTGTTCGCACGTATTTATCGATCACCTGTCAAACATTGGTGTACCTACGAATAAGTTACAGTTACCAGAGTTAGGATATTTGAGTAGTCCCGTGCTACGTAGTAATATCTTACTAATTTGTATTGTAATATTTTACGATGCCAATCGAAAGTCTTAATGCTCAATTTTGCCAAATTTTACTTGCCGAAAACGTCTGTTTTTATTTGTTTATGTATTGATAGCCATTCCCGCGTCAATCAGTCTTCTGCCAAATGTTATTCGAATTGGGAATGGCCAGATTGCTCAATCGCATGTTTCTTAGTTCGTATACATTATTCCAAAAACATGAAAACTTTGGCCCAATTGAAATTTTATCATTAGATGGTTAAATTTAATAAAATATTAATTGTAATTTTAGAGAAAACATTGAAAATTTTAATGAATTGCAAATATAAATTACTTATAAAAAATTGTGACGAATGCTCGAGATGCAATATGTTAATTTAGTGCCAAATGATATAAGTTAACTCGTAGCAATATATTGTATCCTAATGCTCTTGTGTAATTTCTCACGTAGTGTTAATGACCTATGAGGTTTCAAAGGTTTCTTTTACAAGACTATAATATATGTATACAGGGAAAGAGTTAGGTAATGTATTGTTGTTCGGATCTAAGAGTGTTGTTGGGGTAAAATACTCATTGCGGCAGGGTGTAAAAATAAACGTTCAGCACCAACGCACGGTAGCCATCGGTGACCCTCGAGGGTCTACACTCGCTACACGTGTACTGTTATCTCATCGCTGCTATGCTTTTTGTATTCGATACTCACTTCTGAATACATCGAGTCACACCTCCAAACCGAAACAGGGTAACATTTATAAAAGGAAATGCAGGCCTCTTCATTATGTATTGCAGTTATTTTTACACTCTGTTCCTGTATATAGCACTGAATGAGCAATGGAACAAGAGAATTTATTTACTCAAATAAGTTTTTTAATTATTTACTATAATTTTATACTAAATTTTAATATACATTATTTTGCATTTTATTGTGTAATGGCAGCTGTCCATTGACGGTGATGATCAAATCGATCATTAAGTTTTTAGGGTTTCATAAATAAATTGTAAAACGATACATCGAACATGACACATTGGGCACAAAATATGATAAAAAATGCTTAGTTGTCTTCGCTTGCTATTATAAAATAATATAATATAACAAATAATGAATTCGTTCCTGATACTGGTGTCTGTCGAATTAGCTACGTGGAACCCTAATAATTTTGTGTTAATTTTACTGAGCAGATATCTGAACTGTGTGTATAATAAAAAGAGAACAACATCGATGCCACTGCGCCCGCCCGGCGCAGCGTTGTGCCAAAATTACGTGCTAGTCTTTAAAAAGAAATGTTGTTATCATTTTTCAGATTTTATTTAGTCCAGAATGTGTTTGTTCCTGTGCTGTGAAAATTATTTCGGACAAATCAACACTTGATGGTTATTTCCAGGGTGGCTTTTCCAACTGTATAAAAAATTAAATACAGGTGAAATGACTACCCAAGTCGGAAAAAGTTGGAATCATGTTTAAGTTACCGATTGAGTTTCAGCAAATGTAAGCAAAGCTTACGACAGAAGTGATGTATCTACATTATTAAATATATATTTGGATATGTTCTTGTGAGCTATATTATATATATTGAATCTTTCTTGGCCAAATTGTAATGAATTGATTTGACATTACTTTCTATCTTATTATTTTTTGAGACTGAATGGGTAGTGAAGTGTAAAATATTCTATTTTACCTCGCATTTCGCATCACGACTCGTACATGCTTACATTTGCTCAACTACAAAATAGAACTTAGTGTCATTTTAGGAGTCAGTCAAATCTAGAGTTATGGTATGTTGTGTTGATTTGTTATTATATTTAATAGTATTTATAAAAATGCACATAATCATTATTTAGCTTTGAGCTTGTGCAATATTATTCCAAATTGTTTATATGAAATCTGTTATAATTATTTCTAAATTGTTAATATAAATATTTTTCTAATACGTAAAAGACGAAGGCAACTGAAATTATATTTTTGTTGTGCATTTATTCAAATTTTATGCAAAGTAACCACAAACTCATTGTGGACTGTAATGTCTGCATCTGTGAAAACTGTTAATTAGGTATGCATTTCAAATAAGGATAGTATTGTCACACGAACTTTTTAACGCGGGGTTTACTTCCTCTCCGACGATATAATTTGCCTTGGCAGTTCTATTCCTAGTTAAAATGCATAATACACTAGAACGTTTTTTTTATATATTGCTGATGAAATATATTGTGAGTCAATTCTAGTAATGATAATGTTCCCTTTTATTTAGAATAATTTACGTTAATATACAAATTAATCTAAGATTGCTCAATCGAGATGCAATGCTAACTGAGAGATAGAAAATACGAGAATAATTGTATATTATGTCCTTTTAAAATATTATTTATCTGATTTTTCAGTTTAATCAATTTGTGAGTTATGGCAGCGCATGTTAGTCTTATGTTAATTCTTAAGAGAGGCCAAATGTTGACTTGCTTATGTGAGACTGTTTTGCCAAGAATCAGAAAGTATATTATTACCTACATTGTTTTAAAATAAATGCTTTTATATAAAATACTTTCGCGTTATTTAATTCATCATCATTTCAGCCGCTAGAAGTCCACTTCTGGACATAGGCCTTTCCCAAGGATCTCCAATATGACCGGTTGGAAACGGCCTGCATCCAGCGCCTTCCTGTGACCTTTATTAGGTCGTCTGACCACCTGGTAGGTTGGTGTCCAACGCTGCGCTTGCCGGTAAGTGGTCGCCATTCCAGAACTTTTCTGCCCCATCGGTTTTAGCGCTATGTGCCCGCCCACTGCCACTTCAAAAAGCTAATTCGCTGTGTCGGTGACCTTTGTTCTTCACGGACCTTCTCGTTACTGTTTCGATCTCGTAGAAAAACACAGAGCATAGCCCTCTCCATGGCTCTTTGAGCTACCTTGAGCTTTCTTACAAGGCCCATAATGAGGGACCACGTTTCGGACCCGTTACTAGTAGGTCTCACACATTGGTCGAAGGCACTGAGGTATTTTGGACGAGAAGACACTGCGGAGCTTCCCGAACGCTGGCCAGCCGAATCGGATTCGCCGAAAGACCTCATCCATGAAACTGGAGCTGCCGACGAAGTAAATGTACTGCTCTACAGGTTCAAGGGTGAAGTTTCCAACAATAACTGATGAAGGTGCTACATGGACATTCGACATTATATAGTCTTTCCCATATTAATTTTGAGGGAAATTTCATTAAGGTCGTTGAGCATTGTACTTCAGTCCTCCTGCGATTCCGTCATGACAACGATGTCATCAGCGAATCGAAGGTGAGTGATGTTGATGCCAAGTCCATTCCATTCCAGGAGCTTGAAGGGGTCCTCCATTGCAGCGGTTAACAGTTTTGGAGATATGACGTCTCCCTGACTCACACCTCTGCAGTGGAATAGCCAACAGCCTCACTTGTCCATTGGTTAAGGCGTTTGCCTTATTGACCCGGGGGTCGTGGGTTCGATTCCCACGGGAAGCATACTTTGTTATTTCCAGTTTGGTTAGGACATTGCAGGCATGACCTGATCCTGATCCTGATTGTCTGATAAGAAAGGAGGAACGTTAAGCCGTTGGTCCCGGAGGAAAAAGAAACCACGTCAAAGGCCGAGAGGCCTTTCCGAAGAACTCTGACACCAGGGTGTGCATGGTCGACTGACCGTGTCACCCATAGATATCAGAATATGTGTCACCTATAAGAAATGATGGTAGTGGAATAGTCCTCGTCTCTGCTCCTGCACTACTCCTGAGTAAGCTTTACCGCTTCTGTGCTTCGTTCGGTGAGTGTGAGAGCCGTAGGCGTTCGTCTCTAATCTAGTACTTTTAGGGGATAAAAAATAATTTCCTTTGGTGCTATGCCTGTTCCACGGGGAGCATGGCTAGCGCGACAACCGTTTTATGCTACTTTTTTGTCGCACTTCCCGCGTTACCTATCGTTGCGAGCATGGGTTTACTCCACGGGTATAAATATTGAAATCGACCTGTCATTTTATCGTACGCCGCGATTCGTATCTAAAGTGCGAGCATGGCTACAAGATGGCTGCCGTATTTTGAAGACAATTGTCTACTTTTGACAGTTCTTTGGTTTAAATTTATCGGCGATTTCCAAGACCCAGATAAAAATTAAATTGAATAAAATAATCGTTTTTAGCGAATAAATTACTAAAGCACGAGGCTAACTATCAAGAACTTAGTCTTGGACAAACACAAGAAATAAAGATTCTGGATAAAAGCATTTTTTTTGAGCAAAATATTAATATAATTTCATCAATCAACACAATTTTTCCAGGTTCATCCTCAGCTGTGATACTTCTTGTTGTTAGTCTGCTTGTATGATAGCATTCATAGATATCAGAATATTGTGATAGCATTCATGCTGTAATAAATTTTGGCAAAGTTTTTACAGCCGGCCGCCTGCCTGGTGCCCCTCCTTACTTTCGTCATTTCGTTCTTCTTCAGTAGTTAAAGTGTAAAAGGGCAACAAACCGACAAACTCACTTTTGATTTTTGCGTGTGTAAGTGGCCAACAGTGTTAAATATTGAAGCTGCCTAAAGGTATCTAACGTAGCTTAACGACTACCATCAATCATTGATGATAGTCGTTAAGCTAGCTGAAGAAGAACGAAATGACGAAAGTAAGGAAGGGACACCAGGCAGGCGGCCGGCTGTAAAAACTTTGCCAAATTTTATTACAGCATGAATGCTATCATACAAGCAGACTCTAACAACATGAAGTATCACAGCTGAGGATGAACCTGGAAAAATTGTGTTGCTTGATGAAATTTTGCGAATCTTTAGTTCTTGTGTTTGTTCGAGACTAAGTTCTTGATAGTTAGCCTCGTGCTTTGGTTCCGGCTATCAAGCCGGAACCAACGGCTTAACTGGCCTTCCGAGGTATCGAGGAGTTCGACATATTTTATGCCGCTTACGGTCACCCATCCCCATGGGGACTGCGCTCAGGGTTGCTTAACGTGCGTAAGCGCTGATAATGCTTACGCTCCCTTGTCCGTCACCCATCGGGTCTCTATCAGAATCGCCTCAAGTTAGGATAACGTAGTAAGCTGGAGAATTATTTATTTGGTAGGTATGTGATTTCTCTATTACTATAAGTATTAAAAGAACTCATTAACTCAACATATTTTTATTTTTAATGACATGCACAGCATTCAATCTTTTATATTACATAAACAAATCTTGAGGTACATTTAGACATAACCACAAATCATTTAAAACTTCTTGTGCGGGCTTGGCTCAGCTGATTTTCTATAAATAAAGATGTTTTGCTCGAGTTACACTACTAGCATCAGGTACTGCTGGTCCAATAGCAGCAGTCCATGGAGGAGACTTGCAACTCTGAAAATATAAAATAAATTAAAATAATATAATAATAAATATCATTCAGTCATACAATACATAAAGATTAAGGAAAATACCTATTTTAGCCTGCTACTCCAACTGCATGTGGAACCTATTGTGCAGTATGTGCAGTTTTAAGCATACAAGCGCTATCAGTATTTTTGCAGTAGTCCACTGCAAGACGTGGGCCTCCTCCAAGGATTTCCGTCATTAGGATGGTTTTGCAATACCCACCATACATGGCAAATGGGTTAGTGAGCCCGGACTGTTTGGCTTGTATCAGTTACAACATCATCATCATTATCAAGTCTTTCTTAGTCTCCACTGCAGAAGCACGACCATCTCTGTACAACTAGAGCCATATTAGCCAGAGCAGCTCTTTGATGCTTATGTAAGCTTTATTTAAGTGGTCCAATTCTACTCTGCTGAGATCCACATATTAGTTACAGTGCTGCTACCCATTGATACCGTTTTTCAAGCGAGGGAAGGGTAGTTAGTTTGACTGGATGAACATGATACAAGTATTTAGTATGCTTTTTGTTCGGATAAGTTGAGTTTGATTCGACATAACCGCAAGCACCAGACAGGGAAGATGACACCCCTGATTTTAACCTAACAGTCTTCTGTCTCACTTAAACCCTAGTATGTACTTACATTAATGCCAGTCTAGGTTTCCTTGGAATTAGATCGGAAGGCTTATTCTTTTCCATGATGCTGAGCTGAACATCATGCAACAGTAACTTTTGTGCTAACTTGGGACGAACTAGTATTGCCAGTTTTCTCCCCGGCCCAGTGTACCAAGCTCCCTTTCCTCAAGATTTTTTTCTTGAAATTTCGCCATGTCTGGAAGAAAACATTTACAATCCATATAATAACATAATATACAAACCGGCATTAGCCTTAAAAAATTATGCTATAGGTTATTTTTTACTTTGTAAAAAACTGATTCACTGTAAACATTATACCTAATGGAGATTAAAAAAATTGTCTTTTAGTATTCAATCTCAAGTCAAGGAATTGAATCTAGGTACTGTTTACTTTGACAAGTTACGATATCATAAAAAATACGAGTAAATGTACCTATGCATTATTTTACTTACAGTTTCCATTGATCTTAAAGTTTTGTCAGGTGGTCGTGTAGTATGGTGTTGACTTCCACCCTGGAGTTGCCTTTTTGAATGCCCAATAGGCCTGTTAATTCACAGTTGGTGAAAATTTCACGGGCTCTCATCCAATAATTCACATTGTTACTTCTTACACTGAAACACTTTTATCTACGAAGTATTGGCATTTGATTGATACACGAAATACTCTTCACTTAAATTCCACATTATAATTCTTCTGTTTTATAAGCAGATTTACTCATTTTCTTATAAAAACTCTGTAAAATCTTCAAACGTAAATATATGTTTTGAAAATATTTTGACAAGTAATGGGCAAAATCATAGACAATAAGAGAGATGAACGTCAGAAATTTAAAGAAAAATGGACAGCACTATTTACCGATTCGGTGTTGTCATATGTAAATACTTTTTATTCAATATTATGGCAATGCCAATTTAACACGTAGTTTAAAATTTATCCACGGGACAAATTGTATCGCACTGTCAACCCATGCTCGCTACTTAGATAAAAACGGCGACCATTTAAATTAGTAACGCCCCGCGATAGGTAACTATCGCGCAAGCCATGCTACGGGCGCTGGTCTGATGAAGTCTAGTAAATATTCTGATATCTATGGATGAAGACGTATAGAAATAACCAAAGAGTATATAATCGCTACGTTTGAAATAACTTCCCTTTGTCGCCTATGGTTCAAAATGGCGCTACATTCATTGTTTTTTTTTTTTTTTTTCTTTTTTTTTTTTTTATGGCTTTCACGCGTTACGTATTTAGCCAGTATCAACTAATAAAAACGAAGTTTCCCGCGCTTTTTCGAGTTTTCTAGTTTAACAACGAAATGATGGTGTTATTCATTTCGTTGAATCGACGGAGCCCCTGGCGACAATCCATCACGAATCCACTGGCTCAATCATAGACGACGCAGCAAGGCGGACAACCACCAGCCCGCTATGTAAATCTCACTACAGCCGCACTATAACAGTTTATCTTAGTTATTCCACACATTGTCCATGGACATGGACATTTATAACACCAAATCACACCAATTTCACATTATAAAGTCCACTAGAAACAATTTGCACAACAATCCAAAACAAACACCGTGTAGTCCGCTAAAATTCCCGCCAAGAACTCCCTACATTCATTGTTGGCCACAGACGTGGAGAAAATTTTTTTTTGCTAATATCTGTGTTGTTGGCCATCGATAGTCAAAGTGAAACCAATATTACCGATAGTATATATCGATTTTATTGCCACGTCAACGTCGGCCACGCGTGTCAACACAATTAGTATAGTATGATATCTGACGCAAACAACTTGCGAACGTTGCGGTGCCGCACTTGAAGTCCGTCCAAGCAGGACAGAGCTCTATACGTGAACGGGAAAGATGACATGGTTTCTCTTTTATGTTTATAGGTCTGTCTGTCCCTTCGTCTATTCTAATTCCTGATCCTTCTTACTCCTACTCGGATGGCCGTCAAGTGCAGCACCGCAACTTAGGAGTAGGAACGCAAGGCATTATCAAAGGTTTTCTATTGTTCATAAATCACTATCGGAAGTATTGTATTGACACATGGTGATACTATCGATAGCCCGAATATTTTTCGAGATCAACTACCTAACGATGGTTCCGCAACACTAGTCAGTCACTTGTATGTTGAAAAAATAAAAGAATAATCTCATTTGGTTTGATCGAAAGAAGCACAAATGTTAAGAAGGTCCTCAGATTAATAGATCACATATCCTTCATAGCTTGTCTTAGTATACTGTGTTGTTACCTAGCAACTGTTGTTTATTCTTAGACTCGAAATATACATTGAACAAATAAGCTTTCCATTTATTATTTATCTTAAAGAAATTATATATACTATACTATACTTTTCACGAATACTTTCGTGAGCACAAGTATCAAAATTATTTTCTTTCTCTTTTATTAAGTTCTACCAATATTCGAAATGTAATATCGATATCGAATCGTAATTTTTCGATTGTGGTTAGTACACTAGTGAAGTAGGTTTGCTTGACTTTGACAGTGACAGCAGTTGTGGTTGTGACATTTAATCATACAGATTTATTGAGGATATAATTTGCAATTATATATTTTTAAAATATAATAAGCCAGATCAAAAAATCTAATTTCAGTAGCACAGCCAGTGAATGTTGAATAATTTTTATCTACAACAGTTATATTTCTTTACGCGTCTTGATTTCTATTTACTCTGGCTTTGTTTATGAGATTTACACAAAATTTTCGGATTCCTACTTATATTAGATGGCGTTTCCGCAGCCTAACGCTCAAAGAGGTGAGTATTTGTTTGTATAACATGTAAGTATTAATTTAGAACTGCCATAATGTGTAAAATACCAACTAACGTGTTTATATCCTGACCCACCCAGAAGGAGGTTAATTTTCGCGTAGTGTGAAAGTTTGTCTATCCCGTAGTTGGATCCTGTAGCCATAAGATTTGTATTCTTCTCCGAAGTGACACAGGCATAGCCTGTGTCACTTCGGAGTTCACTTCTTAGTCACAAAAAAAAAATGGCAGACTAAACTGTCCAAAAAGCAGTAATTTATTAACATTGTTTTCACAGAACTAACTAATAGGAAGATATTGGAAGAGTTGCAGCTCAAGAAGCAAATGCTGTTGAAACAGGCTGTCGCCCCTCTCACTGCTACATCAATTTCCTTGACCCAGCCAAGCCCTGTCAGTCAGCTGCCTATGTGTTCTATTCCACCAGTTTCTGCCACAGCAGTCAGTATGACCTACTTTATTTAATTTTAAATTTGAGGAGAATAGAAACAGTTTTATTTCTACCTATATAACAGTCATATCACTGAGGGACTGCGTCATTTAAGAATTTAACATCATCATACACATGAATAAAAAAAAGAAAACAACAGGAAAAAATGTCTTAAATAATTATAATATTTTTAGGGTTTTCCCCAATTACCAGAAGCAAACATAGTAAATACAAGTCACAGAGCAGCCCTGCAACACGCTAACGCCACATCCTGTGGCTACTTTGTGTCCCAAGACTCCTCATTTGGAAACCAAATCTTGCCAGTACTACCAAGGTTTGACAACAAGTAAAACATAAAGGAAAATGTCAGCTACAATGAAGTTGAAGACCCTGCAAGGACATTTACAAGATCTGAAAGGTTTTTCAGAGCCTAAAGTCCAGTTAGAACAGTATGAGACTCCAGCGCATATTGCTGCTGTAGCATTATATACTATACAGGTATGTTACTATACTATCATCATCTCAGCTGCAAGAAGTCCTCTACTAGATAAAGGCTTCCTCCAAAGATTTTCAATAGAACTGTTTGGAAGCATCCTGCATCCAGCATCTTTCTATGACCTTGGTCAGGTTGACTGTCAACCTGGTGGGTAGGTGTACAAGGCTATACTTGTCTTTATGTGGCCGCCAATCAAGAACCATGCCCTATCGGCTATACTATACAAGAACTTGTATTGATTAAAACACCTTATCGGTATTGCCATATTTTCTAACATATTATAATAGTAGCGCAGTAAAATACTCTATATTGTCTAAGTAAAATATTATATATTGTTTACGATGTCTGTTGTTAAATAGGCTAACATTTCTTTTTAAAAATACTCCAGGCATTTATTCTGTTTCTTTGAATTTCAGACACAATTTGCAGGTATTGAGGACAAATTAGTACTAGATGCAGGATGTGGGCCTGGCATGCTCAGTGTCGGGGCAGCTATTCTGGGCGCGGGTGCCGTCACAGCTGTGGACATAGACGATGAAGCCTTGGAAGTACTCAGTGAGAATGTAGATGACATGGAAATTTGTAATATTGATGCAATACAGTGTGACTTTTTGAACACAAGTTTTTGCAGGTATTTGCTATTTCACTTATTTTATTAACCACTGAACAACTTGAGTTGAAGTTTATGCTGTGAAAAATGTATGTGCTAGATATTCAATAAATTTTAAAATAAGGCAAAAAATATATTTGCAATATTTGTTTTTCACAGATTACAAAACTGTTATGACACAGTTCTTATGAATCCTCCATTTGGCACAAAGAATAATGCTGGCATGGACATGAAGTTTCTGAGAAAAGGGCTCGATCTTAGCTGTGATAGTGTTTACTCTTTACACAAATCTTCTACTAGGTTAGTATAGGTGCTTCTATATTTTATTCATACATTTTAGAAACTAACATTGTGGTTGTAAAAAATATTTTGTAGTATAATTTAACATGCTGTCTTGATTATGAAACTTTGGCTCAAAAGTACTCATTAAAATAATTTCATTTTAATCTAAAACTTTGATATGTCGCTAAGATAAAATTTATACCAGAGGTAGCATGAGGCTGGCATAGTCACATCAAGTGTACCGAAGCATTGGAAAGAAATAGATTAAAATAAAACTTGACGCATTAAGTGGGTGATAAGTAATGCCCAAATGCACTCGCCATGTGGTTCCTTGCAGAGTAGAATAGGACCACTCTAAGTCTTCCCGTGGATGTCGTAGAAGGCGACTTACTAAACACAAGCTAAATAAAGCTTATAAACATCCAAGAGACCTCTCCAACACACCTGGCCATCTTGTAGAGTATAGGCTAAATCCTATGACTGTTCTGGCTAATATTATGCCATATATTCTGGTAGTACAGAGAGGCAGGAGCATGATCCTGCAGTGGGGACTGGAATGGCTCTGATGATGATGAAATGCACATCTATCTATATACGTATATTAATAAATGTTTCTAAGCACTCGTTACACTCGTGAGTTCCAAGGTGCCGCCAACCACAATTTACTAAACATTGAACCAATGCTCACAGGTCACATATACAAAAGAAAGTAAAAGAGTGGGGCGTGACAGGCAGCGTGATAGCCGAGCTCCGCTATGACCTGCCCGCCACCTACAGGTTCCACAAGCAGCAGTCGCGCGACATCGCCGTCGACCTCTGGCGGGTACACCACGCGACGTCTTGAGTCATCATCATCAGGTCTTTACATTAGCCAGCACACTCAAAGGATTTGGCCTACACTCCACGCTGGCTAGACGGGTTGGAGAATGTTTTTAAGCTTTGCTTAGCTTGTGTTTCCTAAGTCTTCTACGACATCCACCGGAAGACTTGGAGTGGTCCTATTATTCTTTGTCCGACACCACGCGACGTCTTGACTAATATTGGTTAAATTTATATCACTTATTTTAAATCAAATGATGGATTATATTTTTATTTTGTTTATGTCAGTTAAATTTGAGAGCATCGGAATACTCATCTGTACCATACAAAAATGTTCTTCTCCTAGTTTTTAGTAGTAGTTTCAATAAGACTGCAGCATATATCTATTAAATATTTTTGACTAGAACTTGTAGGTAGTTATATAATATATTTTGTTTTAATTAAGATGAAGTATGGGTATTATTCTACGAAGTTTTATCTTTTTTATTTGGTTTCTCCCTGGATATATCTATAATAGATATACCTAATGTATAGGTTTGAACATTACATAATTTTTTGTCAGTCATTCAATTTATGCACACAGTAATTACTTACATATTTTGGAGAAAATGTATTAGTAGATATTTCTCTATGAATAAGTCTCTCCTTTACCTGTTCAAAAAACTTTTACGATTTTCGTGATGAAATATCTGCATTTTTATCCACACATTTGTATATTTATGTATTTACCTAAGAAAATAGTGTAATGTAATTAAAACTAATCAGATTGTAAAATTTATGTTTTATTTACGAATCACAGTCAGTCATATTTGTACAATAAAAAGTACACCACTTTTTCAAAAATATAATATCAGTCATCTTATGTTTTCTTATGTTTTCGCGATTGTTACACATTGAAACAAAATTATTTTAATACGGTTTTTATCGCGTTAATGTAATAAACGCGATAAAAACCGTATTAAAATAATTTTGTTTAAATCAGTCATCTCACATAGCATCCTCATTCTTAAAAAATGTTACTTATTGATAAAAATAAACACATGAATTGAAAAGATAGGAATTGTTAAGAAAAGTAGAAGCCAGTCTTTTGCTCACTTGGTCCTATCTCTGTATTAATGTGTGTTCAGGTTTAAGTATTATAAGCCAAAGCAGTTTGTATTGTTATTGTTTTTTCGTGCGTGCGGTTATTCTCAACCTTGGTAAATTCATCGTTTTAGACTAAACGATGGAGCCATAAATATAAAGAGAGAAAGAACATAGAATGTGGAGCATTAGCAACAAAGAAATTCACTCGGTTACGTTAGTAAAATTAACTCGGATTCCACTATCGAGTTAATTTTACTAATGTTAAAGACTCGCTGCCCGCGAGGTAATAAAGTGTGGAAACGGTATGCCGCAAGTTGCGCTCTGTCGCACTGAGGTCTTACGGCAAGAATAGTGAAGTACAGGTTCCGCCAAACTTTATTGCGAGTCTGATATTAACTGCGAGCTGCGCAGTACGCGCCCCGCCTTCCCGCGCATGCCCCGCTTAACCTTATTACGTACTGCGCATCGACTCGCGCGATGTGCGGACTCGCAATAAAGTTTGGCGCGGCCTATACTACTGTTTTGTTAATATTGCTTGAGTTATTAATCTGAGGTTAATATTCATATTAACCCTTTGGTTACTAAGCACTGATAAGTGCTCAATGGAAATCGCCTAATTGCCAGGCTGCGAATTTTAAAAGTTTTCTTTAAAATATTGTCATTTTTCAAATTTCGAATTTTCTGCAAGTTCGAAATTTTCGCTGTTTTTTCGCAAGTGCGTTTTTGTAATAATGCCACCGCGGGCAGCGAGTGTTTGGCAATAATATAGAATCTACTCGTCTCCAAACTTGATGTTCTGCGCCAGTTTGATGGTGCCAGAGTAGTTGATGGTGACGGTGGAGCGTCGCATGTAAGCCTTCCAGGAGTCGGAGCCGCACTCGCGGCCTCCGCCCGTGGCCTTCTCGCCGCCGAACGCGCCGCCCACCTCCGCGCCGTTGGTCGGAATGTTGACGTTTACGATGCCGCAGTCTGACCCGTGCGGACCGATCCACTGCGAGGGAACGAATTAAAAAGAAATAAAAGTGGGGATCTCAATACAATATCCTTTTTTTTGCTAAAAACGTGGTACACAGACAGATGTAATTATAAATTACTAGCGCTTGCGACTCCGCCCCCGTGATATATAGCCTATGTCATTCTCAGTACCCTAACCTGTGTCTGCAAAATTTCATGATGATCGGTTCAGTAGATAGGGCGTGACTTTCGCATGTATAATATTAGTTAGGATTAAAATCGGCCAAGATCGAGTCGGACTCGCGCACGAAGGGTTCCTTACTAATATCTAAACAACTTAGACTAAAGAGCAAAAACGGCAACAAAGTATACGATGATAAGCTTACTTTGAAGATGTCTCCGAGGCTCTCTGTGAAGAGACTGAAGGACAGGCCCTGGTCCACCTCGTTGTTGTACTGGATACCGGTGTCTATAGGTCAGAGATCTCGATGGAGTACACGACGGCAAACGAGCAAGCAAGTGCCCTGATAGTAAGTGATCACTGCTACCCATGGACAACTGCACGCTACTAGTGTTGTGACAACAGCGTTGACGGCCTTTTATTTTTCCTTCCTCTGAAGGGAAGGGAGATGGGCCTTCGGTTCTCTCACTCACCGAACGAAGCATAGAAGCGGTAAAACTATTACCCAAACGTTGATGTTCTGTGAGAGTGATGGTACCTCTGCGGACGAGCTGGCCCATTCATGCTACTAGCGAAAGTGAATGTCGCCGGTAGCATGGCTTTACCACAAATAACATGCTGGACTTACCTTGAAGATGTCTCCGAGGCTCTCTGTGAAAAGACTGGAGGACAGGCCCTGGTCCACCTCGTTGTTGTACTGGATGCCGGTGTCGAGGTCAGGGATCTCGATGCAGTAGACTATGGGCGCGAAGCACTCGGACTTCACGAGCGGCGAGTCGTGAGGCAGGCCTGTGATGATGGTCGGCTCCACGAAGTAGCCTTCACGATCGATGACCTGAGGAGGTGAAATTGTCTGAGTAACTTCACTAGCTTATGATTTTCTAATATTGTATGCAACAGGGGGAGGGAGCGCGAAACGCGAGCGCCTTCCTTCCAGCTTAGACTAAAATTATGTCATATGTCCGTCTGTGCCGCTGCTCTCATGTTATTTTGTGAGAAGTTTAGATTATCTTTGTCAATTTCGTTTTTGGAATTTTTTTAAAATAAGTTGTGAGTGCGCTGTGATAACTGATAAGACTTGCGGGGTCTACATCTCACAAAGCCAATATTAGTGTAGAAAATACCTATACGGATGCATTTCCACACTGCGATATTAACAGCATTTGAATAGAAAGGAAAAAACAATGCTTTCGTGAGATTTTGGTACGTACTCGTACGGCTCGTTTACCTCAGTTGATATAGAAGTCTTTGGATCATGGGTGCAAAATGCAAAAAAAAAATGCCGTGAGCTGGTTGGGTTCCTATTTAAAATCTTAGCAGAATACATGTTGCTATATGTTGAAACATTTCTCCATCTGGTCTGGCACACTATAATGAGGATCATGAAGTCGGAAAGCGCGTTACACATGCACACTATTTTTTTTCTACTTTCCTTTCTCTTTCATCAGGGCTGGACCGAGAGTTTAGGGGGCCCTGGGCTAAAACTTCTTAGGGGCCAAACTAATTACTCAAAGTAAGGAACAAAATTGAATGAACTGAATGGGTTTGATTAAACGCAGGATTCGCAATGCTGCAAACCTTAAGATCTGTTAAATTTAATAAATGATGGTATTTTTCACATTATCGTTTATTTTCGTTTTAATTAGCTGGGCCGCGGGGCCCTGGGCTCAAGCCCAAAAAGCCATATGATAGATTCGGCCCTGTCTTTCATTCTTTGCCCTGATCTCGCTCACCTTGCCTCCGACCTCGACGGTGCCGCCCTGTTTGACGGCCTCCGCCACCGTCCTCTTGAATGCCTCGACGGCGGCCGGCGTGTGCAGCGGCCCGATCAGCGTGTCGGCCAACAGCGGGTCGCCGATCTTGCTCACCACGCCCGAGAACGCCTTCTTCAGCTTCGTTACCACTTCGGTGTACACCTGGCGAATTCATTTTATTGGTCACCATTATCTCGCATGGCATTTTTCTGCAAGAATCAACGGATAAGCCTACAAGCGAAATCCGGCTAAATGCTCTTGACTCTATACTCTGGCTTACGGACTGAGCGTCAACCATGAGTTTATACAATTTTCTAGAGTAGTATACGGTAAGGTTTTTATAACCGTCATAGTTTACTATACTTTGTCTACCATGAGTACGATATACTAGTTTTCGAATCTCGTAATCGAAACCGACTATTCAAGGTTCGATCCTGTGTTTACAGGAAAATTTTTTGGCACCATAAATTGCGAAACTGACCTTTGTTTTCTATCAAATAAGGCAATAGTTTACTATTATGAGCCATCGAATAGTTTAGATCAAATCGTTTGCTACTCACGTATATAAACTCATAGTTGACGCTCTGTTCTCAAAGCCATTTGCGAATTTCCCGGTGCTATGTCTGCCTTTACATAATATTGGTTAATAAAGAAAACGTAACACCGAATATTCAATTTAAAGAAACTTTAATGCATCCGGAATAAAGTTCTTGTTAATTCTAAATTCCTAAATAAAATTAGGGAATGCAATCTATTTTAACATATAGAATTTTACAGGTAAATAATAAGGTTCATACCTTTTTGTGAATAAGGAGTCTCCTAGTAGTAGTGCATCTCTGTCCGGCCGTGCCCGCACACGCGAACAAAGCCGCGGACAGCAGCAGATCCAGGTTAGCGTCGGCGTTTACGATGATGGCGTTGTTGCCGCCGAGCTCCAGCAGGTGGCGTCCGAAGCGCCGCTGCACTTCTACGCCCACCTAAAAAAATTGCAGTCGTGTTAGTAGTATCGTATGAATGACTACTAGGTTAAGTAAGCTTTTCTTCTCATATATTCACTTGCCAAATACATTAAAAAATAATAAAACGGTAAACGTTGCCGTTATATACTAAATTAAGGAGAGTCCAGTGCTGCCCTTATTTGAAATTAAACCGTTTTTTTTTCCAAATGAATCTTCTTCTTTTCGTGTCGGTGGCAAACCAATTATTTTTAATTTATATTTTTTGCTCCCAAAATGCAGCCACTTGGATGGCGTTAGTATTAGCTATCATCAGATCGTCCAATATACAGGAGCAGGAGCACAAAGAGCAAGACAACAAGTGGGACATTGTTTGGGGGAGTCCACATTCGCACAACTCATCAAAGTTGTTAGTAAACCCCCATCTAGACATGTTTTCCTTACACCGGCCGACCTGAGTCCGAAGTCTATTTAAGGACTTCCAGGTCTGCCATGGCAATTCATGTCCAGGTGGGAGCTCTTCAACAAGTGGTACAAATGGGAAAGGAACATTCCACTTGCTGCGCCAAAGAGTGCACCTCTCCTGTTGGACATTGGACGACATTGGTTCAACACACTTTTTAAAACTTCTTCGACTCCTAAGTCTCCTTGGAGCATCAGAGTAGTTGTGCAAGGGGTGGCGAGCGTCGTTAAGCATTCTTGAGCATTCAATAGAGCTAGAAACACGTCTACGAACGTCCGGAGGTGCTATGCCAGCCAGGGGAGGTGCTATACAGCATGCTTACCGGGGTCGGCTTCAAACAGCCAGTAATTAACCGGCAAGTTTCATTTAAGGCTGTATCCACTAGCTTGGCATGGGCTGATCGGCACCAGACCGGACATGCGTATTCCCCTACGGAAAAAGAAAGCGCTAGTCAAGATGTACGTAGGACGTGGGCTGAGGCACCCCATTTGGTAGATGTTAGTTTTTTTAAGATATTGTTCCGTGAGTGAACCTTCAGTTTTATGTTCCTACAGTTCTCTTTATAGGTTAACGACCTATCCAAATAAACGCCAAGATATTTAGGGGATAAGCTATGAGTTATTGGAACTCCCTCCCACGTAATGTCAAGGAAACTACCTGCTTCTCTGTTGCGCAAATGAAAGGCACATGAAAACGTTTTGTTTGGATTCGGCTTTAAAGCGTTATCCTTGTAATAATCACTTAGGTGTGCTAGTGCAGTTTGAAGATTTTCCTCGACAGCCTCAAAGGATCGATCTTGGGAGGTAAGTGCCAGGTCATCAGCGTACAGGAATCTGATGGTGTTGGGAGTAGATGGTTGGTCATTTGTGTAAATATTAAAGAGTAATGGTGCTAGTACACTGCCCTGAGGCAAACCGTTTCTTTGAATACGCCATCTACTCTTATCTGATAGTACGTGGACCTGGAATTGGCGGTGGAGAAGTTCTCGGATAATTCGAACGATGGCGGTATCTCCAATCATTGCTTGTATTTTCCACATAAGTCTCTTGACAGTGTCATATGCCGCGGTCAGGTCCACAAATACAGCTCCTGTCACCATTTCTGACTCAAAACCGTCCTCTATATGCTGAGTGAGTTTAAGAACTTGGCTACTACAAGATTTTCCAGGTCGAAATCCGGTCTGTTCTGGAATAAGTTGTGGTTCAATAACGTCTATTAAACGAGAGAGTATCAATTTTTCAAATAGTTTATGAATGTGACAAAGTAACGAAATGGGCCTAAAATTTTTAGGATCATCTGGTTTTTTACCCGGTTTAAGGATGGCTATGACTTTTGCTTTTCTCCAGGCTCGAGGGATTTGAGACGATGTCAAACATTTATTAAAAAGATGTAGGAGCCAGGAAATTGCAAATGAATGAACATGATCTATTATATTTCAAATGGAGGCAGCACTGGACTCATATGTGAGCCTTCTCGAATATGGTTGGATGGATCCAAAGAATGATTATGAAAACTGATTTCAAAATTAGGCATCAAACGATGTATAATGCATGTTGCAGTTCTTATTTTTTTCTATCAAAGTCCAAGATTTTATACAAGTATTATTTTATTTTTTCTCTGGTAGTACAGAGAGGGTCGTGCTTCAGCAATGGAGACTAATAAAAAGACCTGATGATGATGATGATTATTTTTAATATGCAAAATCGAAAAACTACTAACTATATCTGTCGAGGCTCTTATTGTTGCTTGTAGGGTCATAAAGTAATTTCTCACCTCTTGTCCTACAGCAGTGCTGCCAGTGAACGAGACGAGTTTCATCCTCTCGTCCTTGACCAGTTGCTGGCCCACGTCCTTACCCCCGACGCACAGGGCCGCCACGGCTCCAGGAATGTTGTTCTTCTTCAGCACGCTCTCGACGATCTTCGTGACGGCCACAGCGACTAATGGAGTCGTGTCTGAGGGCTTCCAGACGCTGGTGTCTCCACAGACCTACAGTAAAAATAGTAGCATTATTTCATGAAATGAAAAAACCGGACAAAAACTCAATAGCCTTTTTTGATTTTTTTATGACCGCCATATAACTTTTTTTGCTGACGTTACATTGGTTATGACTTATGTATGACACTCCAGAGTAAAATACGTAAAATACAAATCTAATGTCACCTCTTACATAATCAGTCCAGCCGCTTAGGCTACAGGAAGCTACAATGGTAAAGACATACAAAAATACGCGCGAAAAACATTAACCTCCTTCTGGGTTAGTCGGATAATAAGTATTTTTTACGGGTGACAAATATAAGGTGCATACGGTAAACATGATAGGAAACGAGCTGTTACTTCCTTGGCCTTTTGTTTTGTTACTTTACGAAGGATAATCCCAATCCCAACTAATATTATAAATGCGAACGTGAGTTTGTTTGTTTATTTGTTACGCTTTCACGCCGAATCTACTGAACCGATCATCATGAAATTTTGCATACACATAGGTTAGGGTACCGAAAAGGACATAGGCTATAAATTACGCGGGCGAAGCCGCAGATAACAGTTAGTTTAAGATATTTTTAACAAAAAACAAAAACCGACTTCAACCCTTTTAATTTATTTAAATAAGCGTAAGAATAAAATTTAAAGAAGTGCAAACCGAACGGCATACTTGTAAAAAAATTATTGGTTTTTGTGTATTTTTTTCAAAAAGCGCTCGTCATATTTCGGTAAAAATTTAATGGGACCATCTGTAACGTATTACCTATCGAACAAGAAAAGAATTTCTTGAATCAGTCCAGGCGTCTTCGAGAAATCGGGGAACATACATAAAAAAAAATAAAGATTATGACGAATTGAGAACCTCCTCCTTTTTTTGAAGTCGGTTAAAAAGAGGAACTGCATTGGAGGCGTTTTGTATCGATAGCATAGAAAAGCATGTTTTGCAAAGGGTTAGGTAGGAACATAAATGTTTAGAACACCTTACTTTTATGATAATAAATAACACATAAAAAAAAACTTCATTATTTAGATTTTTAGAAAATGACGAAATAAAATATTGGTCCGTAATTTATTCATGGTCAAGAATGTTCCAAAAACAGAATAGTTCATACTAACGATTTATTTATCTCGGAGATAACGTAAACGTTTGACTTACAAATAGGCATATGGTAAACATGGATACCTACGTGTATTTACCGTACATAATCTTATCTCGTAAATCAATTATCAAATATATTTTCCTACCAGGCAACAGTAAGATAAGAAATTATCAGTCACTCCCAACGCCCCCAAAACAACCTATTGACCAAGAAAATACTTATAGATCGGTTGAAATTTATAAGCTTTGGGTCTTATATTTTCTGTCACTTTTCGGTTATCAAGCAGATTTAAACTTTTGGGTACCTACCTACCCACAAGTAGGTTTAGGTGGTTATGAAATTAGCAAGGTGGCATCATCTTTGATGTGCCCACGAAAATTCGATTGCGCTACGTGGACACGTGGTATATTTAATTGATATTCATAAGAATAACAACTTTCTATAAGAAGCATTTTCGATTAATTTAGTTTCATTTTTACTTGTTCAGAGACCTAAGATTTTACACCGACCGTGGTCACTGGATGATCGGTCGGTGTAACCCGGCCGAAACGTCTGGAGAAAAACGGTATGTCTTCGCGTTAATTCCCGACATTGCATTTAATAATCATGCAACGCGAAAGTTTAAAAGTAGTTACCTAAGATTTTTATTTTACAAATATATATTTTCCTTAATTTTTAGTTAGTCTCGTTACTTACAAGCCGCGCAAAACTTTATTGCGGCTCCGAACATCGCGCGAGTCGATGCGCAGTACACAATATTAGGGACGTGCGCGGGAAGGCGGGGCGCGTACTGCGCAGCTCGCACCTAATATTCGACTCGCAATAAAGTTTGGTGCAGCCGCTGTAACTAGTCGTGGACATAATGCCATCTAACAGTGACTTTTTAAAACTTAGCATGCCTGTGTGCGGGCCTCCGGATGAGACATACATATATTCCTGTAAAATTATATCTGTGGTATTAGTATGGCAATCTTCCTTCCGAATCAAAAATGTACAAACCATGGCAATGGCGCTGTTCCAGCCGAACACAGCGACGGGGAAGTTGAAGGCGGTGATGATGCCGACCACTCCCAACGGGTTCCACTTCTCAATCAGCACGTGGCCAGGGCGCTCGGACGGGAAGATGGTGCCGGGCAGGGAGCGGGACAGGCCAAGAGCGAGATCGCATACGTGGATGTATTCTACCACCTCACCGATCGCCTCTGGTAGGATTTTACCTGCAAAATTGAAATTAAGTTAGTCAGACGTATGTCATATTAAACCAAAAATATTTAGTACCGTTTGATTGTCTTCCACAACGTAGGACCAAGCACAATCCCAATGGTGACCATTTTTTCATCAAGCTCCTAACGCTCTGTCGAATCACTTCGTAATCCGAAAACTGCCTCATCCCTGGTTTTTTTTTTTCGAAGAAACTTCGAGCTAACTATCACCTTCTCCACTCGTTACGACTGATATCCGCTCATGCATTTTTTATACAACTAAGTAGGCATACGGCCCACGTAAAAGAATGCGATTACCGTAGCCTATGGATGCAATCAACACCAGAGGTGCCACTCGCGCGTTGCCGACCCTGAAGAAATATCAAGCATTAAGGTGCTGGATAGCTGAGTTAAGTAGAAGTCTTATGGTAGTCAAGGTTAACTCACCCATTTTCGAGGAAACTAGCCGCCCCCATTGGCTGCTGCTGCTGCCACGGGGTAGAAGTGACCGAAGTCTGTCAAACGATCTCGACTCTCACCAGCGTAGCCATTACAACCGACGCGCGTCGTACATAACGAAGCTTGGATAAAAGTTCATTCTAGACCAAAATAACTATACTGTACCTAGGAGTAGATACTTCGAGGTCTGAGTGCGTCATATATAACGGAGCTTTGATGAACATAATTCTGGTCCAAAATTACAATAACTCACCCATCTCCAAAGAACAGCTGCCCCAATGGCTGCAGCTTCTCCCTTGGAGTAGATTCTCCGAGGTCTCAGTGCATCTGCGTCATATATAACGAAGCTTTGCTGTAGTTAATTCTAATCCAAAATAACGATAACTCACCCATCTCCAAGGAAACCAGCTGCCCCAATGGCTGTAGCTTCTCCCTTAGGGCATCTCCAATCTGCCTGACGATCTCGCCTCTCGCCGGCGCGGGCATCTCAGCCCACGTGTGCCAAGCATCCTGGGCGGCAGCAGCACAGCTCTCGTAGTCCGAGGGGCTGGCGGCTTGCACCTCAGCTATGACCTTGCCGTTGGCCGGGCTGTACGACTGGATTACCTGGGAGTTTATGGCATTTTATGAGTAGGTAGACGAGCAATTATCCTCTCGAGAGTCTAGAATAGCGTGCGTGCAATAGAAGCGATTAGTTGGTGTAAGACTAAATTCGGTATTTGCCTAAAATTTGTTTACAATGGTACTAATTTCTATCTAAAAACACTATAAAAAACATTTTTAATTTGATACCGATTCGTTAAGTGTTCTTAAAGCTTCTTTAAAGTTGGGTGGATAAGACTTTTAAAAGTATGAAATCTTAAATTACAATTATACTGTATTGTAGATCGCTAAATTTATAGCAAGTTTTATTATGAAACCATTACCACAAACGTAATATTTCGTATAGCTACCAAACAAAGTTCTCACGCCGCCCATACAAAATACTAAGTTGTGACGTCACAAATATGTAGGCATTTCAGCAGTGCGCTTTCACGTCTAATTAAATTAACGTCTAAAAATATGTGTCTTTAAAACTTCTATATCTGAAAGAGATTTTTGTTTAGAAATGTATTTCGGTGACTATTGTGTTTATTTTTGACAGGTCTTTACATAGCGAAACGGAAATTTTTTTAGTCAAGTAACCAATGTTGCATTTACAAAAAGTCAAACGAATATAGTAAACTAGCTTTCACCCGCGGGTCCGGTCGCGTTAGTGTTGATCCCTCGTGAACAATGCTTTTCTCCGGGATGAAACGTAGCCTATGTCCTTCTCCGTACTCCAGACAACGTATATGCAAAATTTCATGATGCTCGGTTAAGTAGATAGGGCGTGAAAGAGTAACAAACAAACAAACTCGCTCTCGCAGTTATAAGTTGAGATTGATGTGTGTAAAATCAAATAAGCATCAAATAATAACAAGCATTGTTGTTGTAACAATGTGATGTAAATATATAAATTATTTCAGCATCCGCAGACAGGCCTTATCAGAGCCGTTGAACTCAGTTAAACTCGGTAGGTACCTAGTAGAAAGTGCTAGGGGTAGGGGTGGTGCCTATGACACACAGAATTAATAATAGAAACCTATGATGTAAATTAATAAATAGGTATATGCCATAAATATCATGGTCAGCGTGTTACATACACGCTGACCATGATATTTATGTATATATATGATATTAGGGAATCAGTAAAAATAATGATGTTTCGCTTAATATTGCGATTCCTTAGATTTCCGCCCAACCGGCATTTAAATTCTGCGCGATCTGAGCTACTTTTTTCTTTTTCTCAGATCAAGATCGTTCGTAATCTTTGTAATCGGAGGTGCCGCGAAGCCAAGCGTAAATACATCCATGACAATGTTGATAATAGTCCTCCTGGCAAACTATGGAACTTTTTGAAGGGTCTTGGTATTGGAAAACAAAGCACTTCAGCGCACACTCACATGGACATTAATACGCTTAACAGACATTTTTCAGCTTCACCTGTTAATTTCTCAGCTAGTGTCAAGCAATCGACTTTAGCGAATCTTTCTGAGGTACCAGCTATTGGTTGCCCTTCTTTTAAATTTGATATCATTTCTAGCGATGAGGTCCTCAAAATTATAACATCCATCAAGACAAGAGCGATTGGCAATGATGGTATTGCATTGGATATGGTCAGGCCGATTGCATCTTTCATCTCACCGATTATTGCGGATATTATAAATTGCTCTCTGTCTTCGGGCTCCTTTCCTGAGGCCTGGAAATTTGGTCATTTAATTCCTCTTCCTAAAAAACCGAATCCATTCTTACTTTCTGATTTCCGGCCTATCTGTATCCTTCCCCTACTATCTAAAATTATTGAGCAGCATGTTCATCAATGTTTGTCTTTACACTTGTCTCGCTATAACATCTTAAGTAAATTCCAATCTGGTTTTCGGGTCGGACACAGCACTACTTCGGCACTTGTCAAAGTCACAGATGATATACGTCAAAATATTGAGAACAAAACCCTCACGGTCCTCGTATTGTTAGATTTTTCTTGCGCGTTTAACTCTGTTGATTTTGACATACTTCTTGAAATTATGCGCTCACTTAATTTTTCACCTTCTACGCGGATGTGGTTTCATTCTTATTTAACGGGTAGGCGGCAATTGGTGAAGGTTGATGATGGCCGCTCTGATTGGTGTGATGTTGTTGCTGGTGTACCACAGGGAGGAATCTTATCCCCACTTCTCTTCTCTATTTTTATAGACGGCATAACTTCTTCTCTGGCCTCTTCTTGTCATCTCTATGCCGATGATTTTCAGATTTATACTGCTGCCCCTTTCGAAGATTTCAATAACGCCATCGGTAAAATCAATGCTGACCTCGCAACTATAGCGAATTGGCGAGTCGAATCGACGAGCTCCGTGGCGCAGCGGTTACCACGCCAGCCTGCGACACGGGGGTCCCGGGTTCGATCCCCGGTCAGGTCATGATGGAAAACGATCTTTTTCAGATTGATCTGGGTCTTGGATGTTTATCTATATGTGTATTTGTTATAAAATATAGTATCGTTGAGTTAGTATCCCATAACACAAGTCTTTCTTAAGAACTTACTTTGGGGCTAGCTCAATCTGTGTGATTTGTCCGTATATATTTATTTTATTTATATTTTATTGGTCCAAAAATTTCGGGCTTAAGGTAAATGCAGACAAATCGCAAGCCATTGTCATAGGTAGTCAGTATTATATATCTAAAATTAAATCATTGCAATTACCCAATGTTGTGCTAGACAACCAAATAATTCCTTTTTCTGATACTGTCAAGAACTTGGGTATTGTAATGGACCAAAGTCTTTCCTGGTCTCCTCAAGTCAGCGAACTAAGCCGCAAAATATATGCTTCTATGCATTCGCTTAGACGTTTGCAATACTTTCTTCCTGTGGACACTAAAGCGCTTCTAGCCCGCTCATTGCTGCTGCCATTGTTCGATTATGCAGATGTAGCCTATTTGGACTTAACGGAGGAACTTCTAGATAAATTAGAACGGTTACAAAACGTTTGTATTCGATTCATATTTGGCCTTCGGAAATATGACCATATTACCGAGTATCGCAAAAAGCTAAATTGGCTACCGGTGAGACTGCGTCGCAACGCTCACATCCTCTCCTTCCTTTTCAATATATTATTTAATCCTCATTCCCCTAAGTATTTCCAAGACAAATTCACCTTTAAAGTCCATGACAGTCGTCTTCGCGCAAGTAAACGCCCATTGCTCCAGATACCGCATCATACATCTCAAAAGTACGCTAAGTCCTTCGGTGTGCATGCAGCGCGCTTGTGGAATGCACTGCCTCTCGAAATTCAAATGTCGCAGACACTGAACTCCTTTAAAGTTGGTGTCAAGAAGTTCTATGCAGAATCCTGATATTCATTGAGTATATAATATGTATGTATGTATATTATAGATAAGTTTATATGTATATAATTATTGTTTTATATATGTATATATATATATATATTCATTATCATTTTATATATTAAGTTAGATTAGTTTAATTATATTTGGTGTTATGTACCTTACTTACCTGATTGTTCTTTATATTAATTATTATTGTTCAAACTTCTACCTTCCTATTGTAGTTGACTTTATCCTTTGTCAAATTGGTTGACTGGAAGAGATCCCTCTTGGGATAAGTCCGCCGTTTGTACGGCTTCTAAATGTAGTTTTGTTATGATTATTTTATGTTTTGTACGATAAAGATTTTAAACAAACAAACAAACAAACAAGACGGATAAAATTTAATAAAAAAATATCTTACAAAAATAGTTATAGTAATAAAAAGTTATAGGCAACCAACTTATAACCCAACAAGTTATAGGCAACCAACCGTGATACAGTAAAACTATTACTACTACGGCGGGTATGCGATCAACTCATAGTGGATAACTACACGATCTAAGGTTATTTAGATTAAGTCACCAAAAGTGTATTGTTTGTTAGTTAGTTACCACTGTGAATGTAACACATTATTATTTTAAAAATAAAGAATTTATTTATTTATTATTATTATTTATTTATTATTTATTATTATTATAAAATGTACTGGAAAATGTAAAATTTCATACAATTTTCATTTAGTTAGATGTTTTTGGTCGTTAAACTGTGAGGTGCGAGTGTAAACAGTGTGAACTCAAAGTTGTCATTCGCAACTACGGAACCCTACACTGCGCGTGGCCCGACACTCACTTGGCCGGTTTTTTACTATTACATTTGTATTCCTGGGAAGTTTATATAAGTACAGTACAGAGATAATTACAGAGAACATGTAACTTACATAAGTATAAATATAATACATCATAAAATTGCAGATAAATATCAAAATCATCTTACCTGTCCGTTAGCCTGCCACTTGCCGTTAAAAACACCAACATTCTTCTTCTCCAAGCCCAACTCTTTCAAGAAAGAGTATTTAGGGTCCTCTATTAAAAACGACGAAGCGTTCCGAGCCATGGCGACTGTTCTGAGCCGCAGGTACAACACTCTCTGGCACAATACGCGACTCATCAGAAAGCCAGACCGCGACGCCGACACACAATCAAATGAAATATACGCTTACGGAGTAAATATGTCGTTATCTTATTTGTGAACAATTAAGGCGTTGGGCCCTTATCTCGCCGATAAAGAGTCAGTTGCTGGGTCACCATTATCAATCCATTGATTTATTATTACAGCATCGGTAAAACTATAGATATATATATATTTATATATGTATAAATCCTTATGCTATAATAGTTATATAAAATACTAGCAATTTTTTCGCGACGTCGTCCGCGTAAATTATAGCTTCATATAAATTTGCTTCCTAAAAGTGTGCTGTAGTGTAGTACTGTATTATCGGAGCCCATTTAATGCAAAGAAACAAACAAATGATTAAATATTTCCTCTTTATAATAGTAGTAGCCTACTACTATTATAGGCCTTGTAATCCTACTACTAGTAGGATTACAAGGCCAAGAAAGTGCTGGAGGAATGATTAACCATGGCTCAGTTTGTTGTGTAATAAAAAGGGGTTAATATCGGGAACATATCCATCTTTATCTAACTTCAAACGAGGAGCATGTCAATTTAAAAAACATAGCCCCAAGGACATTGGACCTAAAGTAAAATCTTCTTGTCAAAAGGGCTTATATAAAGTTGTACACTCCTGAAACCAAGCCCCCTTTTCTTGGTTTTAGTAGATGAATAACTGAATGTGGGATGTATGACATTTAATTAATTACTGCTAGTATACTAAAGATTTGAGACTGAGAAAGACACAGTATATTCTTTGTATATTTATTTGGTTTCATGAGGCAATAAAAAAGGTCAATGAACAATGAAATAAATAATATTTTATTAATGTTTCTACTTACTCTAACTAACAACTATGGTCACATGATAGAACAAAAGCTGGTCTCAGGCTCTTCCCTACCCTCCTTCATCTCCTTAGCCTTCACTGCCAGGTATGTATTCTCGTCTCTCTTCACCATCCATTCCGGCAGAGGCTTGTCCCAGTCAGGGGGTGGTCCATCCCGCTTTTTCCATATGTTATTTCTGTAATGTGCTCTTAGTCTTTCTTGTCGCCGGGTTTTTTCACTGTTTATTAGCGCTTCCTGTTGAAAAAATGGACAAGGAAGAATGGTGTTTAATAACTTATTTAAATTCTTGAAAATGTTTATATAATTCCAATAACAGTTTAAAATCCAATAGAAGACAAAAATAAAAAAATTGGTAATGTAATTATATTTCTATTATATACAAATTTTATACAAAGGGAAGGTGATCTACATATCTGATGATACATTTGAAACTACAGTTTCTCTTCTATTCCTGAATTTCACAAGAGGAGATTATTTCAACTACATATAATTTAACAGAGTTAGACTTTATTGAAATATCTAGAAGCCATTTTACAGCTATGACCACTGTCATTAAATGAGTGAGATCTTATAGTATCTTAACTTCCCCCTTTTGATATAAATGATAAGAGATGTTGAAAATTCTGTATTATATGTAAATCATAGAGCATAGAATGTCACTCGCGCCCTGCTAGAGACGAAAGTAATAATAATACCGCGTGTCAACTCGGGCTCGTAGGGTATTAGGCGAAAGTCCCATACTCTGTCAGTTTACTTATACTTAAAAAAAACGTAAAAATTCCCCAATAAGCTGTGATATGGTATCCTAATTACAGTAAAAGGTTGATAAACAAAAATCTAATACGAGTAGACAATAACAGATATTTTAATTTTTACAATTACTTTGTAAACTGAAACTTCAATGGTACCACCCTCTGATACACTTCTTTCATATGAAATATGTTAAAAAGGAGGAGTAACGCATTAGCAACAGTCACATTTCCTACTCTGGTTATGTACTGTTTTCAGTCACATGTAAAATATTTAGAATAATACTTACAACATGCTGAATGTGGCTATTCAGTTTTAAAGACCTGTGCTCTGTCTAGCCCACCAGGGAAAAAGATGTGATAGTATGTATGAATATATACTTACAGCAGCTTTCAGGTCTTTACTATCTTGCCATTTGCAGCAGTTATTGTAATCCTTTTTCCACTGATTGCAGTCTAGAGTCTCGCCGTAAACGAAATACTGCTGAAACCTGCCTCGGAAGCTTGTGCATTCCTTGTACTCATCTTTGTAGAGGTCACATTCTCTAATCTGTAATAATTACAAAAATCTATACTTGTATTCCAAAAAAACAAAAATCCTTTTTTGAAGGTTTACATTTTGGAACTACTAAAATATTTATATTTTATTCTTTTCTACTTAAAAAGATTAAAAGATTTTATCAATCTGAGGCTTCCATTTAGTTATAATAAGTAAAGACGAACCATCCATTTATCCTCCAAAATAGAGTCAGCATCTTTGGCTGTTGCAGAAGAATTATCATTTGTTGCATAGTCTGTTGAAGTATTCTTATCATATGAAGGTGTCCCGTTGTTTTCAGACATGTTTATTAGTGGTTTTAACACATAATAAACGTTAAAACCACCATAATTTAACACATTTAATTACATAACCTCTTCAACTAATTTGAAACAAAAACTACTATTTTGATAGATTAATATTAATGAACATATTTTGTAAATGTTCAAAGCGCAGTAAAAATCAAAATAATGGTAAGATATATTTAATAGAAAGAATTAAATAGACTTATTGCAAAGATTCGGCAATTCGGCAATTGGCAATCTGAATTTGACATTATTTATAGACAGTGACAGTGACAGACAGTACCTTCAGCACAGTGACAAATGGAACAGTAACATATCAGCTGATTTTTATTTCGTCGATTCGCCAAAAGCCAAAACAAACATGTCTTGGGTGGGTGTTAGTTCAAGTTCCTAGGTTAGTTCCGTACCACGTTTCTGCTACCGTGGTCCAGTGGTTAAGGCGTTTGCCTTGTTGACCCGGGGGTCGTGGGTTCGATTCCCGCGGGAAACATACTTTGTTAAGTTGTTTCCAGTTTGGTTAGGACATTGCAGGCATGAATCACCTGATTGTCTGATAAGAAAGATGATTCCGTGCTTCGGAAGCGGAAGGCACGTAAAGCTGGTGGTCCCGGGTGCCATCTGATAGTCGTTAAAGGAACCACGTCAGAGGCCGAGATGCGGTTCCGAACAACTCTGACACCAGGGTGTGCATGGTCGACTGACCGTGTCACCCTTAGAGTATCAATATTAACTATAGAGCGCGCCTCTATGAGTATGAACCGTAAGCACGGGTATGAACAGCTTCAAAACAGTGCGAACGTCGCGATTAGTCACACGAGGTCACGCGCACGGATTGTTTCTCCCGCCATTATTTTTCGTATTTACAATAATTATGATGAAAAATCCAGTGCCGAGTTATGAATATGATTCCCGGAAGCATAATAAAAGGAATAATGATATTACTTTTCATTAATGATAAATAGTGATTTATTTTAAGTGATAATAAAATTATTTCAACTAAAAACAAAAAAATCTGCTGCATTTTTTTTAACTCCATACGAAAATAAGGGAATTATATCATATGTATGACCGCTATGTGTGTTTGTGTCTATCTGCGTCGAACGCTGCTGTTAAACGGTTGAACCAATTTGGATGCTTTATTGGGTTCCGTAGCCGAATGGCAAAAAACAGAACCGTTATAGATTCATCATATCCATCTGTCTGTCTGTATATCACAGTTTTTTTTTATACCGATACTATTAATACTACACAGTTGAAAATTTGGTAGTTAGACGTAGGTATTCTGTTAGTTTATATGGGATTTTATTTTGCATTCACAATGCTATTTTACCTTATTTATTAAATAAAGAAAATAAGAAATGGAGAAAAAATTCCACGCGGGCAGGACTTGAACCTGCGTCTAGATCTCAGTACGATCTAGACGCAGGTCTAGATTTTCTCCATTTCTTATTTTCTTTATTTAATAAATTCTGTTAGTTGTTAAATAAATAAATAAATATATACGGACAAATCACACAAATTGAGCTAGCCCCAAACTAAGTTCGAGACTTGTGTTATGGGATACTAACTCAACGATACTATATTTTGTAATAGATACTTATATAGATAAACATCCAAGACCCAGGTCAATCTGAAAAAGATCATTTTCCATCTTGACCTGACCGGGGTCGAACCCGGGACCTTCCGTGTCGCACGTAGGCGTGTTGACCGCTGCGCCACGGAGCTCGTCAAGTGTTAAGCTATGTCAGATACCTTAAGGCAGCTCGAAAAATGTGACATTTGTGTTGGCACACATGAGACGCAAATCATTCGATATTTATCAAGACTACAAAAAACCACAATCTCAAAATGTGGTAGGTACCTATATATTTGGAAAATAACGCTAAAAGTAGGTTCGTATCTAATAAACTATCGACAAATTTAAACGATTATCAAGTCTCAAACCGAATCATGATTTATTAAGAGTGAGTTACATCCAAAGACTCGCTCGGATGTAACTCATTTGCAACGTTTCGCAAGGACGCGATACCCATCACTACCGACCGCTACATCTATAGATACAAATCTATAGAACATCTGCTTACACTCTGCACAACGGCGAAAAAACGATAGGAGCGCTCTATAGTTATATTGATACTCTAAGGTGTCACCTACACGAAATGATGATGATGACCACGTTCCTACGTTGCGGTGCCGCAGACGTGCCCCGCACTTGACATCCGTCCGAGTAGGACAGACGTATATAGAATATATCTTTCTATATGAAACATCTTTCCCGTTTACGTCTGTCCTGCCTGTCCTTCTCGGACGGAAATCAAGTGCAACACTGGCACCCTCCGCTAGGAGTAATATTGTGCTGTGCTGGCACCGCAACTTAGAAAGGCATAACAGCTAAGGTACGAAAACGGAAATAACTACGGATACAATGCTACAAGGACCATCAGGTACGTCATTGTCATCATCATCAACAGGTGTTTGTTAAGTCTCCACTGCAGGAGTACGACCCTGTCTGTACTACGTACACTCACGTATCCACAGCCCTAAAACAATTTTTTAAAAGTCTTTGTGTCAATGTTTCAAGCAAATAATAGTTTCAAGCTGTCAAATGTCAAACAGACAGCCAGCACGTCGTTCTCACGTCTCCGGTAGATCCAGCATACAAAGTACTCTGTGGATCCAGCCTTGTTATAGTGATAACAAAATTCAAGTAAACTTCTTTAGCAGCAAGGACGACCTTTGGACTTAATTGTGCAGTGTCTAAAGTGTCTAATCTAATCATAATACATTTAAATTGGTGATGATAAATATTCCGGAATTCATGCTTATTCAATATTGGATTTAGTTTAACTTGTGGAAGGTTCCACTAAAATGTCTCTAAATAAGTTGGTCGGTGGTGATTGCGGCGGCAATAATTCCTTAGTACAGTTATCGAATATTGTGAGTCGAGATGTAGGAATACAACAGCCAATTTCGCAAGCCGATCAGTTCGTTCACGAATTTATGGGCCAACATTCACAAGCGCCTCAAACTTTCAATATGAATGCGCTGCTTAATAATATAACAGAACTGGATAAAGTTAACATAAGTGTGCCAACCCAACGACCTATTCAAACTCCAATGACAAGCAGTCAAATGAACATTCCATGGGCAGCAGGGCCATCAACTTCCTTTATGCCTCCTCAAGCTATGATGAGGACATTCTTTATGCCACAGCAGCCTTTACTTCGTCAGCAACCAGGTGTTCAAATTCAATATTTGGAAGAAACAGAACAATCATCAACATCCAACGACAATGTGCAAGCTAAAGCTAAGGAGTATGTGGACAGCGTAAAAGATGATGACGAATTAGCTTACAACCAATTTATGTCATTCATGAAGAAAATCAGTGCTGGTGAAATGAATTTAGGGGAAAATGTTGAAGGTGAACAGAGAAAAGCAACTAGAGAGGAAATACTAGATGAAATGGCTGAAAAATATAAAGATGAGTGGGCAAAGTTAAGTGATGTCTCGGACTACTGGAGTTCCGAGGAAGTGAATGGAATTGCTAAAGAATATACCTTCACTGAAGGCAATGTGATGTTGGAGAATAAAAGTGCACTTGAGCTTGGTAAGGAAAAACTGAGAATGGGAGATATTCCTGGAGCCGTTCTATGTTTTGAGGCAGCAGCCCAGCAGACACCAGACTCTGCTGAAGCTTGGTTCTTGTTGGGAACCACACAGGCAGAAAATGAGCAGGATCCCTCAGCTATAGTTGCCTTGAAGAAGTCCCTGGAAATTGATCCTAGGCAACTTGAGGGTTACATTACTTTGGCTGCTGCATACACAAATGAAAATATGCCAAAGTTTGCATACATCACTTTGTTAGACTGGCTTAAAGCCAGCCCTAAGTATAGTGATCTGTATCCACAAGACATAGATCCTAAGAAATTAGATTTAAAAGCATTGGAATCACATGTAAAGTCTTTGTATCTGAAAGCAGCTCAACTGAATCCTAAAGAAATAGATCCAGATGTGCAGAATGCTTTGGGAGTACTATTTAACATAAACCAAGAGTATGATAAAGCAGTTGATTGTTTTAAAACAGCCTTGATGGTTGCAAGTGATAATGCTAAGTTGTGGAATAGGTTAGGTGCAACTTTAGCCAATAGTGAAAGATCGGAAGAAGCAGTGGATGCTTATCATCAAGCATTGGAGTTGGAGCCAGGGTTCATTCGAGCTCGGTATAATGTTGGGATCACATGTATGAACTTGGGAGCTCACAGACAAGCTGCTGAGCATTTCCTGGTGGCACTAAATCAGCAGCACAAGTCAAAGAGCATGCATCCAAATGCATCATCTATTGATAACAGTTCTTCTACAATCTGGACGACACTTAGAATGGTTTGCTCCTTCATGGGTGAGCATGATGTGGCAAAGCTAGTTGATGACAGGAATTTGACTGAATTAAATAAGTTTTTTGAGACAGAGTAATTTTAAACGAGTGATAAGTTCTTGTAGCTATTATTTCTACGGTGTCTTGTTATCTGTGGTGTGGAATGGAAAAGTTATGTAAATGGGTATATCATTAAAACATGTAAATATAAGTAAATTGATTTTTATATAACATATAAATATAAATTATATTGTTTACTATATGTACAACTTTTGTTTCATTTCAGTTTTGTATGTAAAAAGCTACAATCAGTGCTGATCAATGGGCAGCCTTGTGGATGATTATTGTAAAACCAACATGGCTTTTCTTGTATCTTCAAATTATTTGTTTTCTTTCCTTTATTTTTATTATGACTATTTTTATTAACTTCCTCTATAGTTTTGGGGTACCTCAACTGTATCACTCCACTTTGCACTTTGAAAATGTTGTGATTGTTCTTAAGGAGTGTCTGAAGCCCTCCACATTCAGATTTTAAGGCATTTAATTTGTCTTGTGATAAAATTGACACAATTTCATTGAACTCAACGCTTTTCCCAGCATTCCAATCTCCACTCAAATCAATTCCTTCTAGTAAATAACTGGTTACGGTCTCGACAATAGATTCTATGACATTTTTATCTACTTGTGTGCAGTTTCTCACTCTTTCTACAGCTTCTCTGGGCTTGAAGTCCTTAACCCATGACTGCTCATCATTTGGGGTAGATAACTGTGTTTCTAATTTTATCTGATCTTTTATACTGTCACAGTATTTATTGTATTCATCATCACTATGAGTTCTACCTCTTCCAACTAAACAAATTCTCTTGGTACTTGGAATTTTTAGTCTGTCCACATCTGTCCTAAACCCACATGTCTCGCATAACTTTTTAATATACTCCAAATACTCAGTGTACTGGCTTTTGGAAGAATCTCTGCGTTGGTACTTAGTGCCGTCAAAGTTGTATGCACAGCAAGGTAAAAGGAAGAAGTTACATTTATATGAGCTTCTTGCTGCAATAACTGGTATCCAGGGAGTGAGTTCATCAGAATGGTTTCCAATAATCCAGTCTGTATCAGGAAACAGGTTAGCATCTGAGGGAACTATTGTCTTTTCCTGAAAAAAAGAAAATTTTAATTAATTCCAGTTTATTCTTTGCTATACGTTTATCATATTCAATGGAACATATATATTCCACATGCATTGTAACCACAATCCCCAGCAGATGAATGTATATCCCATTTTTTTTATGGCTTTCATTTAAAACCATATTGTAAATAAAGGCCTAATCTTACTTAGTTAATAGTATGCAGAGGTCCTTTTGTTCAACTTACCTCTAGTGTTACATCACCTGTGTATAGATCCCAGATTTGTCTTTTTCTTACATCTATACCAATTCCTCTGTGGCCCTCTTTAGCTAAAATATAGACTAAAAGTCCATTTCCACATCCCAAGTCCACAAAAGATTTTTTTGATTCATCTTCACTTTCCCACAGCATAATTAAATATGTAGCTATTGCTATATCTTCATAAACAAATTTATTGGGATCTGTACACTCTGGCCATATCTAGAAATTAATAAGAAAACCTTGCTTAAGTGAAGTAGTTTAAATATTTTATTATTTTTTACTTATAAGTTAGCAATAATACTTACTCTAACCATTTCCTTTCCATATTTATTTTTAAGTTCATTATATTTTAGATAATACTTCTCATTTGAAACTAAAGACAATGACTCGCTGCTGACAATACTTTTGGTTTTCTTATGTGATTCTTCTCCCCACTTCACAAACTGTTGCAGAAAGCTGCTTACTAGCCATTTGTAAGTCTTTGTTGAATTATCTGAAAAAAAAGAAAAGAGTTGTGTTCTGTTGAAGGTATTATATATTAGATAAAGTATTCAAAGTATTGCCTATAAAAGAAAGAAAGTAATATATATTTTTGGTGCTGCAAATCAACTTTCATCATCATCATCATCAGGTCCTTCCAGTCACCACTGCAGGAGCACGACCCTCTCTGTACTACCAGAGCCATATACTAGCCTGAGTAGAAATCAACTTTGCCTTACCACAAACACTTTTTAATATGAGGTCACCATCAAGCAGCTGCAGCGAATATGTGAAATCTGGACAAATTGTTTGACTGCATTTATCTGGGGTCACATTGTAAAATACAGCTATATTTTCATTTTTATTTAAACATACTAACTGGAAAGCATGTTTTACAGAAAACGATTTAGGAAATAATTCAATAAGAACAACTTCCAAGGCACTGGTGGTCGGTTCAGAGAAATCATACTCCTTTATTTTGAATTCTTTACAAATTATAGTTTTATATTGGCTCTTGTTATCTTCCTTGTAGTCCGGACAATATATTGGTAAAAACCATTTGTTACTCAAAGGATCTCCTCTGCATTCCAAAAGTCGTTTCGATCCCCATATTCTTCTGTTAACAACATGTGGTTTCGATAGCAATATCTGAATGGATTTCCAAAATGCTTCCGCAGACATACATGTTAGAACAGTCTCTGTATTTGGTTCAATCATGATAAAGGCAATATCATTTCACCTATGACTCAGCAGACATCATTTTTACTATATTTACATTCTCCAACCAAAGTCCAACCAAATTCAATTTAGGTTATATTTATATTTACGTACATTTTGACATTAGCATTGACATCAATTGATTGATTTGGCAAGTCTAGTCTTGCTTGTCTATGGTAAAAATCGTTTAAATGAAATTAGTATTTTTATACGACTCATCCATGAAGAAGGAGCTCGATGTTCTAGTGGGTGTAAGCATTATAAGCGCTTACGCATGTTAAGCAACCTCGGGCGCAGTCCCTACTTAGATGGGTGACCGCAAGTGAATATCTCGAGGCCCTCCGTGCTTCGGAAGGTACGTAAAGCCGTTGGTCCCAGCTGTCATCGTTGATGGCAGTCAGATGCCTTTAGGCAGCTTGAAAAATCTGACACCAGTGTTGGCCACTTACACACGCGAAAATCAACAAAAAACATGAAGAAGGAGGTTGATAGTTGGGACGGTGTCTCCCTACGGAAGTTTTGTAGTACATTTATATCTCCACTAGCTTTTACCCGCGGCTTCACCCGCGTAATATATAGTCTATGTCCTTCTCGGTACCCTAACCTGTGTATGCAAAATTTAATAATGATCGGTTCAGTAGATACGGCGTGAAAGCGTAACAAACAAACAAACAAACTCACTTTCGCATTTATAATATTAGTTAGGATTAGGATAGGATAGTTGGGATTGGGATGGGATATTAGTTGGGATGGGATGGGATTGGGATGTGTCTCACTCTCAGCCTTGGGTTCCTTTTCTGAACCACTATGTTCCTACGTTGCAGTGAGTGAGTGATTGGCTGTTGTGATGTGTGTGACTCTTAGAGTATCAATATTAACTATAGAGCGCGCCTCTATGAGTAAGCACGGGTATGAACAGCTTCAAAACAGTGCGAACGTCGCATTAGTCACACGAGGTCACGCGCACGAATTGTTTCTCCCGCCATTATTTTTTGTGTTTACAATAATTATGATGAAAAGTCTAGTGCCGAGTTGTGAACATGATTCCCGGAAGCAAAATTAAAGGAATAATGATATTACTTTCCATCAATAAGTCCTATTTTGACTCTAAAACATAGATTTTTCTATAATTGACTAGGGCGTGAAAGGGTGTTGCGAGAGGCGCGCGGGCGGGTAAACACAGCACGCGGTTCCGCGTCCCCGCTTTACTTCTCCCCGCAATAGATTTAGTGTTGTACCGCGTCGGATCTGGATTTTTGTAGTTTTACTAGTATTATGATTTTTATGATAAATATTGATTTATTTTAAGTGATAATAAAATGATGTCAATTAAAATAAAAAAAAATCTGCTGCATTTATTTTTTAACTCCATACTAAAATAAGGGAATTATATCATATGAATGACCGCTATGTGTGTTTGTGTCTATCTGCGTCTGTCTGTAGCACCTTGGCTGTTAAACGGTTGAACATATTTGGATGCTTTATTGGGTTCCGTAGCCGAATGGCAAAAAACAGAACCCTTTTAGATTCATCATGTCCGTCTGTCTGTCTGTATATCATAGTTTTTTTATACCAAAACTATTAATACTACACAGTTGAAAATTTGGTAGTTAGACGTATTCTGTTAGTTGTTAAGCTATGTCAGATACCTTAAGGCAGCTCGAAAAATGTGACATTTGTGTTGGCACACATGAGACACAAATCATTCAATATCTATCAATACTACAAAAAACCACAATCTCAAAATGTGGAACCTATGTATTTGGAAAATAACGCTAAAAGAAGGTTCGAATGTAATAAACTATCGACTTTATACGATTAATTATCAAGTCGCAAACCGAATCATGATTTATTAAAAGTGAGTTAGGTACCTACATCCAAAGACTCGCTCGGATGTAACTCATTTGCAACGTGTAGCAAGGGGCGCGATGTCCATCACTACCGACTGCTACATCTATAGATACAAATCTATGGAGCATCTGCTTACGCTCTGTACAACGGCGAAAAAACGATAGGAGCGCTCTATACTTATGTTGATACGCTTGCTTGTCGTCCGTCCGAGTACGACAGACAGACATAGGTCTATCCTACTCGGACGGACGGCACACATATGCATGTCGATGCGTGGCAGCACTGGCAAACTAAGTTCATATAAACTGCAGCAGCTGCCCTACGTCCTATCCTACTGACTGTCACATCATTTTGACACATTTGACAATATTCAACATGTGACGTTGCTCTCTTTACTGTCTGTCAACCAAGTGTCAAAATAGAAATACTTTGTCGGCGGTTATTAAAAATATTTTTTTATTTTACGTTTATCAATTAAAACGAGTATACAACAATAAATATATGTCGTTGGATAATATTACACTCTTTGATGTTTAATTTCTACGGATGCAAAATCTTTATTTTATGTAAAATACTTATAGGTAATGTCATACACTGAGCTTGAACATGGGTATCAAGGATTACGACAAGCCTCTCGTCAACCGCAGTTTTACGTCGGAGACGACGGCAACCTTGTACCCATAAGGTCGCCGGTAAGTTCCGCACTCTATTGATTGCGCTAAATTATTTAGTTTAGACAGTTATGGTGGCAGAGTATTCTTGACTGAAGACAAAGGGAAGGCCATTGAACTCTTATTTACTATTTATACGTAGTGTTTTATTATACATAGATAGTTATTTATACAGAGTAGTACGTAACATTGTTACACAGTGAAAGAACACTATTTACAAATCCACTAGTCTTAAAATAAATTCAAGGTTGCAATAATCTTATGGGTAGACAAATATTGACTAGTTAACGCCAAATATTTGTACAGAATGTATTTCACTAACAAAGCTAAGTAAAGCATTGAATATTCCTTACTTTCATTTGATTATTCACAGTGGCACTGGCTGTGTGTATTGTTTGCTTACTCGTACTGGCATGGATATACATTAAATTATTATTTATAGCTCCATGTGTACAGCGTACAATGACAAGTGAGGTAATGTAATATGTTAATTCACGTCAAGTTTATCTCAGTTATCAAGTGTAGTGGAGTGAGAGCCAATCGCTAGCAAGGCTGCCTTGTTGGTTATCAGTAGATAATGACAACGAGTGTTAGTTGTTAGTGTGCGGATGGAGTGGCAGTGGCTTAAGGACTGGTGGCGTCTGAAGCGATGGAGGAGCAAGAAAAAGAAGGAGCTCAGCGATGATGAGTTTTGTTACTGTGATGATTGTTTACCAGATGTGAGCAGTTCACATTTTAATTCACACCTCATTTTATTATTTACTTTTATGATTGAGTTTACGAATTAATTTTTTACATCATTAAGTTCCATTCATTGGTATCTTTATTGGTATTTTCCTATCTTTATTATTTTAATTTGGTTTAATATATATTTGATAGTTCTTAAAAAGAAAGTAATAAAATATTTACTTACTAGCCATTTTCCGTGACTCAGTCCGCGTAAATTATAGCTTATGTCACCCACAGATAATTTGGCTTTCAATAGGTAAAAGAATATCGAAAATCCGTTCAGTAGTTTCCACAAACAAACAATTAAATCTTTCTTCCTTTATAATATTGGTAGAGATAAAATAACACAATTTTGAGATACATTTTTATCAGTGTTTTTTTTTTACACTTCACATAATCCGATATTATGCAGCTATAATCTAATTCTATCTTATCTTAAAATGAAATAAATTGGCATACATATTTACACTTGAAGATCATTGCAAGATAAAATTTACTATGTTTTATATTTTGGTTATGTTATTGAAAATAGTGGAGACTTAATTTTCATTCATATATGGTTGTACTAAAACTGAATTAATTTATGAACACATTAATTTTCATCATTATTTCAAGCTGTTAAAGCCACCCCTAAAGCAGTTATTTAGGTACATTTAACAGTACCTTATGTAAGTCTATAAGCAAACAAGGCAACTGTTGCAGGCCTAGCCACTGATAGAGGATTGTACCTTCTTCCCTCTTTCTCCTGACACTAGCCACAGTGCCTCATGCATGCCATCACTGCATCAATGCAACAATCATGCTATTTATACTGCATATTGTTTTTTGGTTAAAGTCTGTGAATGGGCGATAAGTGCGATAACAATTGGGTATTTACTGTGATATAGAATCATTTTCCTATACAGTCAGCACATTAGTGAGACACTGGTTTATTAAATGGTGTGGCTATAGCCAAGTGCTGCAAGACCAACGGGATGTTAAGCAGATGGCCACTTACTTACTTTAAAGTTATAATAAATACTTTACAAATTGCTAATCCATACTAATATTATAAATGCGAAAGCTTCTCTGTCTGTCTGTCCCACTTTCACGCCAAAACTCCTGAACCAATTTAAATGAAATTTGGTAAACAATAGTCTAGAGCCTGAGAAAGTACACAGGTTACTTTTTTCATGTGGACGAAGTCATGGGCACAGCTAGTTTTTAATAATACCTCACTGAAAAAATACATGTAATGATAATCTCTATGGACAATCCAGATGAAATGTTTGTAAAGATACTTAGAATTATATCGCTTCTATGCTGGTCTGGGAGAAAAGAAAAACATAGAATTTTGCAGCTGCCTCTTCTCCTCCGTACATAGTAGGTATAAACAGTCTAAAAGAATGGGCGACGATCTGAGAAATCTTAATAATAAAAGATAAAGCGCAATGGACGTGGCTATAAGGTAGACGCGCCTCAAGAAGTCTTCAAACTAATAAATTGGATTCCAGGCCGAGTTGGATCTGTTTTCACATTAATAAATTGAATTCCAGGGAGAGTTGGATTTGTGCGACACGTTGGACCCGCAGTGCGATGGCGGCGGCAAGAAGGTGGTGGTCGGCGTATGCGCCATGGCCAAGAAGTCGCAGTCGAAGCCCATGAAGGAGATCCTCACGCGGCTCGACGAGTTTGAGTACATCAAGATGCTGGTCTTCCCTGAGGAGGTTATCCTCAAGGTTCTCTCACATATCTAACCTCCGCCGTGGAACAAAATATGCTTCAATGCTTTGCCATTATTGTAACATTGCCTTTAAGTTGGTTAGTCAATTGGATTAAATTTATTTTTTAGTAAGTAGTTACAATAGACCGCATAGATTTGAAGTGTTATGCTGTGCGCAAAAATTGGTATATCCAATGGCGGCGTTAAGGTAGGGCGTGGTTGAGTGACCGCCCAGGGCGTTGGCTCTTAGGGGGCATCAACAGTAGCGAATTCATACACGGAAGGGCGTACCACAATTTGACAGAGGACGTAGGGCAGCGTGATTGCATTAGCATGCCTCCCTCCTTCTGAGACGGCTAGCAGAGAGAACACGAGTGAAAATCAACAATTTACAAAAATTTTCGTGCTTTGCTGCATTTATGCATTCTTTTGTGATGCATTAGAAAAATGAAAATGCCACCGACTCTCCTCTCGCGCAGATCGTAAAATACGATCGGGGAAAATAAGTATCTACTTACTATTTTGACTAATCCCTGTTCCCGCTCTAAATTGTCGGCAGCTGTACCTACTTCACTTCAGTTACAAAATTATTTTTACTAGTTAGTTAACCAGATTCAGTTACCAGTTTAATTGCATATCTAGTATAGTCCAGTCTGTAATCCCAGTCTAAATATTCACTGAGCAACACGCCTTAATTGCAATAGTGCATAGTTTGAGCTTACAGCAATAATAGTTTTGTTTTATTACGAGAACACAGTTGACTCAAAAAATGTGAGTTTACTTTTTATTTATTTATGCAGTTTCCATTACCCGCGGTGTCGCACTTGTGTATTCAGATTTTATGTATCGTTCGGGAAACTTCCTTGATATAATGTTTTTTAATGTCAATGGTCGATAATCGTATGATTTTTCTAGCGCGGAACGACGGACCAATAATTCGTATTCATAATAAAATAATACCAATGACTTTTCTAAATCCAACAAGCTTAGGTACTTAAAGCAATTGTTACATAAGAATTATTTTACATAAATATTTCTTACATAAAATGGTCAAATATTTTGTTTCACAACAAAATATATTCACTTGTATATAAACGCATCATTTCAACTAACACTATCAGCCATCGTTTGCCGCATTAGTTGAACAATCCAGCATTATCACGTTGTGTCATGTCTATTCTTCTGTTTCTCGTAAAATCGATTGCGCTCAATGCTTCACTTGAATGGCTTCAATAACTTATACATGCTTTGTTCGCCAAGTATCCAGTTACGAATCGCTCCATTATGGAGCGTTTACACTGTTTCATTATACCACGCGTCTCTTTGTACGTTGCTTGATTCTTCCGTGGATTTTACGGAATAGAAGCGTGTGCGAGGTTAGGAGATTATATCTAACGTGCCGGTTTATTTTAGCAACCAGTGGAGGAGTGGCCTATCTGCGATTGTCTGATTTCGTTTCATTCTAAGGGCTTCCCCTTAGACAAAGCTATCCAATATGAGAAACTGAGGAAGCCGTACGTTATAAACAATCTTCACATGCAGTATGATATTCAGGCAAGTTTATATAATTGCATTCTAAATATGTTTATGGTGGGAATTATTTTGCCTAATTTATGTAACAAACACTTAACATTCGTTATTTTGTAGGATCGCAGAAAAGTGTATGCAATTTTAGAGGGTGAGGGCATTGAGATACCAAGGTACGCGGTGTTAGACAGAGATTCACCAGATCCAAAGCGTAAGTAGTTTTAACTCATATTTCATTCCACGCAATGGATATTATGTTTTAATTTTATTATTTAATAGCAACCCTCCCCGTCTGTACCCTGGCATGTCTTATATTTATAAGCCTTCCTCCTCTTAAATCACTCTATTTATTGGTGAAAACCCTTGTTTTTGAGTTTATCGTGAACAGATAAACAGACAGACACGGCGGAGGACTTTGTTTTATGATATGTAGCGTATTCTGCTCTCTAAGTTCAACATCTATTACTTCATTCGGGGGACGTGTTTTATTTTGTTGGCGGCTGCCCCGTCTCTTATAATAATATCTATGACCCTTATCACTTGTCATTAAGGTTCGTTTTCGAAAATCTAAGGGAAAACATTAAAAAGTGTCGATTTCAGATCACGAGCTGGTAGAATCTGAAGACCACGTGGAAGTGAATGGCGTGGTGTTCAACAAGCCCTTCGTAGAGAAACCAGTGTCGGCCGAAGATCACAACATTTACATTTACTACCCCACCTCCGCGGGCGGAGGCTCCCAGAGGCTATTTAGAAAGGTAAAGAAAACTGAAATAAGATTATTCAATTCAAAAATGCTTTATTTTTTCTCTCCAATCTATATCTATACCCTATACGAGCTCCGTGGCGCAGCGGTCAACACGCCGGCCTGTGACACGGTTGGTCCCGGGTTCGATCCCCGGTCAGGTCAAGATGAAAAATGATCTTTTTCAGATTGACCTGGGTCTTGGATGTTTATCTATATATGTGTTTGTTATAAAATATAGTATCGTTGAGTTAGTATCCCATAACACAAGTCTTACTTAAGAACTTACTTTGGGGCTAGCTCAATCTGTGCGATTTGTCCGTATATATTTATTATATTTATTTATATTTAAATACAAATTTTGGTACAAATTGTATACTTATGATAAGATTGTGAGAGACTGGTGTCTGAACTAAGCAGATCCTGTATCTCAGTACACCAGCCTCTCCCCTCACGAATAAGAAATCCGACTTTATTTAAAACAAAAGGTATGGTTACAATACACGGGGCACGTGCAGAAAAATAAGACAAAAATAAAGACATTATATTGCGTATCACGCGTTTTAGATTAATCATCCGTCAAAACTAGATAGAATCGATAAATAAAATTCTAGATGAGCAAGGTCGATACTAGCGTATCGCAGCGCCTGGTGACATCTATGATCGTTATTTTATTTATTATTTTGTATCGTCATAAAACTAAGCACTTCATTATTATAGGCACAGTTTCGAAATATAAATTATACTGATATTGTTTCAGATTGGAAGTCGTAGCAGTATTTATTCTCCAGAATCTCGAGTAAGGAAGACTGGATCTTTTATATATGAAGATTTTATGCCTACTGATGGTGAGTATGTTCTAAATAATGAAAAAACGCTATAAAGTAAACGGAAAGTCGTAATCAGGATGAAAGAAAAAAAAACAGTAAAAAGTACTGTAGCTAATACACACTCCAAAAATAAGTTCGGCCGTACGACAGGAATTAGTTGTATGGCGTTAAATTATTTATTTATTTATTTATTATCATATTACAAAAACTTACATAAAACAGAACATAAACACATTTCAGAAAAAACCACCAAAATAAAATTGTATTCTCTTAATTTATTTTAAGTCACTTGCAATCTTAAACTTATGTATAAAAACCGGCCAAATGTGAGTCAAACTCGCGCAATGAGGGTTCCGTACAATATGCTTCGTGAACACACACACAATGAGCAAAAAATGTTTTATTCAATTGACTAGCGCCATCTAGTGGTGTTTTAGTGAACTATTTCCGTAGATGAACTTATTATTGTGAGTTTACCTCTTAATTTTCAAGTGATAGAATTCTTATTATTTTTCCTGTAATCTTCAAGGAACGAACTATATTTTGTAATTTTTTCAAAATTTTCGGCCCAGTAGTTTCGGAGATCAGGGGGGGGGGGGGGGGGGAATTGTCAATTTTTGCCTTCTTTCGTGAAGAAAAATCAAAAGTATTGATTTTACCCGAACAAAAAAAAATATTTTTGAGATCCTCATAATGAGCCCTTTCATTTGATATATGACACAGTAAGGTTTGCAAAACTTTTTTTTTTTAATTTTGTAATTGGGCCCCTCAAAATGACCCTTATTTTACAAAAAATCTTTATTTACTTTGCACATCCGTGTTTGGGTCATAGGATTACACTATCTTACCAAATTTCATCTAATTTGGTTCAGTAGATTCGGAGAAAATCGGCTGTGACAGACGGACGGACGGACAGACAGACGCTCGAGTGATCCTATAAGGGTTCCGTTTTTCAACTTTTGTATGGAACCCTAAAAATGACCACTTTAGGCGAAAACGCTTAGTAAATCTTCACGTTTACACTTGAACAGTTTTATATAATAGTTTGAAGAGTTAAGGCCACGCAGAACAAAATGGTTTATTTTAAAAGGAGGTAGCACTGGACCCCGTAAACACAATGAAAAACAAAGTAATTTTTGCTGTCGAAAAATTATAGTGGTATTATTAATATGTAAAATACGGGTCACTTCGTGCGCGCGTCTCGGTTCACATTTCCCCCTGAGGAAGACCTCCGGATGAGGTTGAAACATGTCGGCCTGTAGCTGACTTCATACGTGAGTGACCCGTATTTTACATATTAATAATGTAAACATCTCACGTTAGTTTTAATCAAAAAATTATAGAGGTGTTTTAATTTTTGTGAATTTCATCCATAACTGTACATTCGCCCGGGTTTTTTTGTCGAGTCTGTATACTTGATAAAATAATATCTCTATTTTCTAGGAACCGATGTGAAAGTTTACACCGTCGGGCCGGACTATGCACATGCGGAAGCGCGTAAGAGCCCAGCTTTAGATGGGAAGGTAGAGCGAGACTCGGAGGGCAAGGAGATTCGGTATCCCGTTATACTGAGCAATCAGGAAAAGCTGATTTCTAGAAAAGTGTGCCTTGCCTTCAAGCAAACTGTCTGCGGGTTCGATTTGTTACGGTAAGATATTAAACAGCCTTATTTGTATTGCGCTTGAGTTCAGTTTGGATGGGCTAATGGAGCGGAACTCCGGGGGAAAGAGATTATCCGGTGAACAGCAGGAAAAGTAATCATTTTCCAAAATCTGCACATCATGCTATCTTTCCAATGATGGATTTCTGAATTGATTTTTACGCCAAGTGGCGACACTGTGTCGGAAGGTATTTTTTACAGCTGCTGTCATAACCCTCCAATCATCAATTTTATGATTGATAGATTTTGACAGCTCGACCTTTCGGTACAGTGCCTCCTGGGGGAAAAATCAATTCTGAAAACCTTCATTAAAGTGATTACAAAATTCTGTTTCGGTGACAGGATTAGTCTATTCTAAGCGCTAAATTTATTATTATTAGTGGCGTAGCAATTAGAATAGACAACGTTTATCCTCTTCCCCTTTGTAAAAACCTAATGCAACCAAAGTATTCCTTTATCATTTTTATACCTAGGTACTGTATGCGTAAACACAAGGTTCACAGTACAAGCGAACGCATGTCATGTAAACAAATATCCCACCCTGACTATTCTCGATATTGTTGTACTGACCCGAGTTCGCGGGCGCCTGATAATACGAGCAAACAATTACTTCATACAAAGCATAGTCAACATTTGAGATACGCCGTTACCGTATAATTTAGTGTATAATCTGCATCATATAATTATTTTATCTACTTGGAGGTAAATATTCAAGTAGCTAGCTCTAAATGATAAATCATTATATGAGTCTAAAATGGCGATCAGTCTACACGGACAGTATCAGTTATTTTCTTCTAACCTTTACCTGTCGTAGATGAAAGTTGGAAGAAAATGATTGATACTTCGGTTGCTTTGTATTGGTATTTTATACTGTCCATCCGATGCATTAACTGCTTCGCTACGAAACCTATATTTGGGATCCTAAGAGAGTGCCGGCAAACTTAGCATTAGGTCGGTTTTCACGCGCACAAAAACTATGCTGTAAATCAAATATGTATATATATATATTGTTGGTTTTGATCTGTAGCCCTGATCCGCAGAATTATCGTAACAGACAGTTCGCATGTCGCCCAATGTGTATGTGAGGTAGTACAAATTTGAAAAAAAGATTCACATAGGACGCCGCGATGCCGTGTTAGCTTTGATAACATCGAAAATATTTTATATGTTAGGAACTGATTGTCGTTAATTTTTTTCAGGGCAAACGGCAAATCGTTTGTGTGCGACGTAAACGGTTTCTCATTCGTCAAGAATTCAAACAAATACTACGATGACTGCGCCAAGATCCTCGGGAACATGATCCTGCGGGAGCTAGCGCCCACGTTACACATTCCGTGGTCCGTGCCCTTCCAATTGGATGATCCACCGATAGTGCCTACTACGTTCGGGAAGATGATGGAGCTAAGATGCGTGGTAGCGGTCATCAGACATGGAGATAGGACGCCTAAGCAAAAGATGAAGGTCGAAGTCAGGCATCCCAGGTAAGTTCCAGTCAAGAATTCAAACAGATACTACGATGACTGCGCCAAGATCCTATGGAACATGATCCTGCGGGAGCAAGCTCCCGCGTTACACATCCCGTGGTCCGTGTCCTACCAGCTGGATAATCCACCGATAGTGCCTACGACCTTCGGGAAGATGATGGAGTTAAGATGCGTTGTGGCGGTCATCAGACATGGAGATAGGACGCCTAAGCAGAAGATGAAGGTCGAAGTCAGGCATCCTAGGTAAGTTCTAGAGTATCGAACAAGCTAACCATTGACACCACTCAGCAAAAGGCACTAAGGTATGAGTAATAACAATTAGATATAATACATTGGTTACCATGAACGTGAAATAAATTTTACAAAGCACTTCTTAGTTTGTTGATTGTCCTTTCATTAATTAAATAATTTCTAGCTAATTACCTTCAAGTAATTACAATTAATTAAATAGCGGTAAGTAATTAAATAATTATTTCTACTTTGTAGTTTCTACTATTTGTACAATTAATTATCAGAGCTGAAGTTTAGTAAAGGATATTTTTGTTTTTAAATTCATACTAAGCAATGAATAAATGAAAAAATAATTAAATGCGTCAAGATACATGATTTAAATATGTAGTGCTAGCAGCCCTCCCCGGCTGAGCATTATCTATTCTAATATTATAATGCTGTTTGTTTATAAAAAAAAAAATAAAAAACTACTGGACCGATCAAAAATCTTTCGCGTTATCCCTGAATGCGATAGGCTAGAAATGTACCACGGGCGAAGCCGGGGCGGACTGCTAGTTATAATATAAACCTTCCCCACAAATCACTATCTATAAAAAAAATCTGTTGCGTTGTTTTAAAGATCTAAGCCTACCTCTCCAACCCGTCTGGCCAGCGTGGAGAGTGTAGGCCAAAGCCTCTGACTGCTCTGGCAGTACAGAGATGATCGGGCTCCTGCAGTGGAGACTAATAAAGACCTGATGATGATGATTATGATGAAAGATCTAAGCATACATAGTGACAGACAGACAGCGAGAAGCGACTTTGTTTTATACAATGTAGTAATAGTGGTGAATTTTGCATGTTGCAGATTTTTCGAAATATTCGAGAAGTACGAAGGCTTCAAGCGCGGCCATGTGAAGTTGAAGAAGCCGAAGCAACTGCAAGAGATCCTGGACATCGCCCGCGCGCTACTAGCCGACATCCACACCCGACATGCCGACCCAGAGATAGAAGAGAAGCAGGGCAAGTTAGAGCAGCTCAAGAGTGTGCTCGAAATGTAAGCTTAATTTAATATATACGGACAAATCACACAGATTCAGCTAGCTCCAAAGTAAGTTAAGTAAAACTTGTGTTATGGGATACTAACTCATCGATACTATATTTTATTACAAATATATATATAAACATCCAAGACCCAGGTTAATCTAAAAAAGATTATTTTTCATCTCGACCTGACCGGGGATCGAACCCGGGACCGCCCGTGTCACAGGCCGGCGGGTTGACCGCTGCGCCACGGAGCTCGTCAAAGCTCTTATACAAGACCCGTTATGTCAGTAGTACCATTGAATCGTACCATTGATGGTACTTCTTCTAATCGTGTCGGTGGCTCAAAATTCTTTAAAAAATGATGTTACTACTGACCTAGATGTTAGGGTAAACACCGTTGTCCTTCAAACCATTGAATCAGCCCGTCAAATGAAACAAGTATTCCTATAGGACCAATGCTGATAACTTGGAATAAATACACACATAAATGAATCGCTCGCGCGCTATTAGCCGACATCCACACCCGACATGCCGACCCTGAGATAGAAGAGAAGCAGGGCAAGCTTAAGCATCTCAAGTGTGCTCGAAATGTGAGCTGGTATTTATGGTAAGGGGTGTAATGTCGGAACTAACTGGTAGTAATGAAACCAATGAGTGACGGTATAATATTCTCTTTAATTCAACGGTTACTTTCCCTAAAACTATCTGATAACTCAAACATATATTATTAATAAGATGCAATTTTGTTAAGTTTACGAGACAGACAGTTTTGTTAAGTTGAAAGAGTTCTAGTAAATCTTGTACTGTGTCTCTCGAATAGATAAATAAGTAAAAAAGAAATCCATACTTGTAATACCAAAAATGCGAAAGTAACTCAGTCTGTCTCTCTTTCACGCCAAAACCACTGAACCGATTTAAATGACATTTGACACACCGTCTAGAGCCTGAGAAACGATACAGGCTCTGTATATTCTATTTGACATGTTGTTGTCAGTCTCATGTTCTTGGGCTCTGTCTACCCCGCAAGGGATAAAGACGTGATAGTATGTATGTATGTTGTCAGTTTCTCATCAAGGACGTTTTCACTACACTTCCTCCAGCCTTAAAAAAAATTGCGAATATTTGCTTTGGTATCCCTCCACAGGTACGGGCACTTCTCGGGCATCAACCGCAAGGTGCAGATGAAGTACCAGCCGCGCGGGCGGCCGCGGGGCTCCAGCTCCGACGACGGTAACGCCGCCCCCCCGCCACCCCCCGCCACGCAACCGCCCCCCGAGCCGCACGGTCTGCACCATGCTTCTAGCCGTACGCAACGAGACCAATGGAAACTTAAAATTTAGCTAACTAAATGGCAACGCTGAAATGAGGGTTTTCAGATACGAATTATTTCACAGGTGGCACTGTGACGAGAGGCACATTCATTGCACAATATTTTGATGCGTCAGAATTATCCAATGGCGCCACTGAGATAAGAGGTACTTTTGAGAGCAGCTGTCAAAATCGACCATTCATAAAAGTGATGATTTAACATGATTGGTGATTTTTGACAGATGCTGTCAAAATACCTCTTATCACAGTGGTGCCATTGGGTAATTTTGACGCAATAAAATTTTGTGCAATGACGGTTATCACTAGTCCTTGCTATACAAAGGCGAGTTACATGACTTTATTGCAGTAGGGTACATCAAAGATCAATAATCACTATGATGTGTCTGTACAGTGAGTTTTCCAAGAATTAATAGAATTTCTAAGAATATAAAGGATGCTTTTCATTTCAAGTGCTTTATTTGGTCTCGTTGCGTATCGTAAAATTTTTATAAGTTATAGCTAATTATGAGTTTACAATGTACTTACAGCCATCTTTTTCGGGACGCGTGCCTCAGATATTAATCGCACATTTCAGAATGTCATCGCTAAAGTAAGCTGTGCCGAATATTTAGAGAACACTCGTAGTTTGGTGGCTAATTAAGCTGTCACTGTGTTGTCCTTTGATTTGCGCTTAAAATGTCATATTATGAAACAATTTAGAAACTTGTCATTGTGTAAACAATTTAGAAAAATACACGTTAGTTTCCACGATATGATTTGGGAACATGTTTTAGTAAATATTTTTCACTTTAGATTGCTTTATGCTTAGAAATTAGAATGGCTGTAAAGAAATAACTAAACAAATCTGTTTGGTTATGATCAAAGGCATGGATTTTAATAAGAGTGTGCATGTTGGTACTAATGCGGGAGAATTCGTAAAATTGGTGAAGAAACCAACAATCGTATTATTGAGTATACTTACTAATGTTCCTTTAAAAAGAAATGAAGATTTAAAACGTTACATGAAACGTGCCAAAACTCAAAGTATATGGTCGTCAATATTATAAAGTTAGTCAGGGATACATAGGCCGAAAAGGGGCTGAACTTATAGTAAAAAGCTAAACGTATTCTACACATGTGCCATTCTATCTAAAACCATTTAAAACACTTGCAATTTACAGACTTTCCTCTTCATAATTCACGTAATGTTGAAGAGCGAGATAGCTATAGCTTAGCGATATAAACGGCGTCGTAGGCGTCATGCTACGGAAAAGTCTTATGAAGTAGCGGAAGCTCATTTGGAGCTAGCTACACAGTCCATTCAGCAAAAAAATACTATTCAGCGAGGGCAGAATTGTCAGTCTAAGATAAAGACCTATAGAAGACTAAACTAAGGTCTTTTAAGTCTCCACGGCAGGAGTAAGACCCTCTCTGTACCACCAAAACCATATATTAGCCAGAGCAGTCAGAGGATTTGGCCTTCACTGTCTACGCTGGCCAGACGGGTTAAAGAGGTCTCTTTGATGATTATAAGCTTTGTTTAGCTTGTGTTTCCTAAATCGCCTTCTACGACATCCACGGGAAGACCGTGAGTGGTCTTTTCTGCTCTGCCGGCAACCACACGGCACAGTTACCCCCTAGAAACCTAAAACTAAAGCCTGTGAACTTCAGGGGCCATAGCCGAGCCGTCACTAGTGCTGATCCTGAAATGGGGCGGGGAGCTGACGCCGGCGGGGCGCATCCAGGCCGAGGAGCTCGGGCGCATGTTCCGCTGCATGTACCCTGGTGGACAGGGCCGACACATACCGGGTACGTATTCAATGGTGTTGACACGTCAGTTATTTCATTAAATGCCCATAGCTTTGATTATATACTCTCTAGACACCGTCATGCCTTTATTTCAATGATTAAACTGGCCAACTTTTCAATACTTGTGTGCGTGATAGCTTTGTGTTATCATACGCGTCCTGTTAATTTATGCACTCAAAATCCGCCATATTGGTAGCTGTGTTTGTGCGTGACCGACTATGCGTTGGACACTAGTTTTTTCTACGCGTTTTTAGGCTCCCGCCGAAGAACTCCCGCATTTACAGTAGCCTCCTAGTCTGTGACATAGAGACAAGTTGCAGGAGGCCGCTGGTACGGCCATCTTTTGCAAAACCGGAATCCTACATAGTGGACAAATGTGCTATGGCACCTCCGACGGGCCCCGATAGAAGGGGGAAACCGAAGAAATACTGGCTTGATGTCATTGGGGAGGATATGTGTTGCATGGTCTTTAAACTAAGGATGCCGAAGACCGTACGATGTGGGAAAAAAAGGCCGGAAAGCAGATACCTGTCTCCGTAGCACTCCAGCTGAAGATGCTAACCGGAAAACACGCTCAGATTAGAGAGAGAATTGGCACTGGGGCATTAAACTTGCTTTTATAGGGTTACGTAGCCGAATGATAAAACACGGAACACTTATCAATTCGTGATGTTGCTTGTCTGTCAGTCCTTTTGCCACAGCCACTTGGCCACAATGTTGAAACTTGGTAGGTAGACGTGTCTGTGAACCGCTTGTTGACTTTTATAATCAATCTAAAGAAATATATGCTCTAGATCTCATAAAAAATTGCAACGAGCCAGATATAAATTATTTCCCAGGTGAAGGAGGTACCCAAGGCCTGGGCCTGCTCCGCCTGCACTCGACGTTCCGGCACGACCTGAAGATCTACGCGTCGGACGAGGGCCGCGTGCAGATGACGGCGGCGGCCTTCGCCAAGGGGCTGCTGGCTCTGGAGGGCGAGTTGACCCCGATACTGGTGCAGATGGTCAAGTCAGCCAACACTAATGGCCTGCTGGATAATGACTGCGACTCTTCCAAAGTACAGAATATGTAAGTATTGTTGATCGGCTGGTCCTTCTTCCAACTGATGTCGTGTAGGTGGCAGATGACGGCGGAGGCCTTCGCCAAGGGGCTACTGGTGCTCGAGGGCGAGCTTACGCCCACACTGGTGCAGATGGTGAAGTCCCCACTTGAATGGATGGTCACCCATCCAAGTGGGGACTGCGCCAAGGGCTGCTTAACTTGCGTGAGCGCTAATAATGCTCTCAATCACTAGGCTATCGGGCTCTTCAAATGTCTTAGTCTACTTTCAATTTGTTAGTAATGACGCATGTGTTCTACAGGGCCAAAGCGCGCCTGCACGAGGCGATGCAAGTAGACCGCGAGTTCTCAGACGAGGACAGGGCCCGCATCAACCCGTGCCGCTCCCTCAGCATCGCGGCCGCCATGCAGCTCGTGGACAACCCCGTGCGCTGCTGCGCGCACGTGCACAGCCTCATCCAGCAGCTGGCGCGCATCGTGGCCTTGAAGAAGGACGACCCCAAGACCAAAGGTACTTCGGATATTGCTAGCTCAAAATTACACGTCTCGTCTCCTCTTCAAGGCTAACTTTAGAACCATTTTATGACCACTCCAAAATGAATTGACAACGAGAGCTAAAAATCGTAAAAGTGTTGAGAATTAGTGTTGACTTATTTTGGTCGGATATTAAGAGCGAGCAGCCAAATTTGTGCAAGTCAAACTATGAGCGGGAGTCGATATTAACTCACACAGACGTAAAACTATACAGGATGTCATTGTGTGTGTTAGCGCTAGATTGAGTGTAGTCGGACAAGTAATTTTGATACTCGTAATTAATTTTAAAATTACTCATTATTTCAATACTTGTATAAATATGAATGTTATAAGATACTAGCTGATGCCCGCGACTTCGTTCACGTGGACTTTATAACTCCGGTGAATTAATATACCTTAATATGAACTAAAGTCGATACATAAGCGTAATCTGTAAATTTGACCTGCTGTCATGCTGCAACTTAAAAAGCGCACATATCCAAAGGGCCTTCGAGAGAGACGGACTTCGGCTTTTTGTGTTGCCTAAGTGTGCAAGGCTTAGAGAGAAAGCAAACTCTCATGTTTTGCCGTATGGGCTAAAGCTACGTTGCCAAAAGGCATATCCTAGTTGCGAGTGGCCCGGGACCGCTGGGCGGTCACCAGTAATATAAGCTAATCTTACTTTATGCACTGTATCCCAGTGGAGAGTGACTCTGTAAAATTGACGATATAAAATTTGACATGGTTCTGTATCAGATGTTCTAAATCTTCAATTTAAATACCTCAACAAAAAATGCTCATCAAGTTGAATAACTTTTGCTAAGGCGTCATTTTTATATTTCCTATTTATTACCTAGACTATAATGGTTCTGCGTCAGGTGTTCCAAATCTTCAATTTAAACATCTCAACAAAGAATGCTCCTCAGGTTGAATAACTTTTGCTAAGGCGTCATTTATATATATTCTTATAGTTCAGCAGGACCATTATGACGCTGCATCGGGTGTTCCATTTTTTGAAATCATTTTCACCATTTATGTTGCCTAGGTTTAGTAGCTATATAGCAAAAAAGTTTCATTCGAATCCGTCCAATATTTCCGGAGATAAACGTGATCATACATACAGACAGACAGGCAGACAGCTTAGAAATTCTAAAAAAACATTTTTCCTTTCTATTATTCTTTTTTAGTGTCCCTCTATCTATTTCAGTCAAAAATACTAAATGTACAGACAAAATAATTTTACTGTTTTATTATATGTATAGATAAGGTACAAATTATACATATAATATAAGACCTAAAAATTAAAGTGTAGAATATTTGTAGGGATAAAATAATTCAACAATTTGAATATTTTTTTTAATTAAAAGCCGGTTTCTTTTATGTTGGTATTGCTGGCTCTAATTGTAATGAAATAAAATAAACTATCAATTCTATTAGTAAAGCTTGGGATATTTGCAATGTACTCATAATCCTAGTAGTTATAAACCAAATCATGCTCTTCAATACTATTCGTTTTTTTCAGGGTACTTTTTTGTTCCCCTCCATTTGATTTTTCTACATCGGATATAAGTGCATCATATACTTCCTAAAAGAAATAATAAGTGTATATTATTATTGTAAAGCTAGTATTAATCATTTCTATCTTTTTTATTTTTCCATTTAAATATTAAGCCCTTTTATAGTCCCGATAGTTATTCACCTTCAGACAAAATAAAAATAAATCTAAATCTTTTGTCGATTTGGGAGCTATGATCAGACAGATACACACACAAGCTCCTGCCCCTAGTAGTTGTGTTTGTTCGTCTTTCAAGCAAAAACAAACTAAACTGAACTAATCAGATGAAACTTCATACTCGTACTAGATATTGGTAGTGAAGAATTCGGTAAGTAACATAGGCTACATTTTATTTCACAATTTAACCAAAATTCACGCGGGGGATCGATTATCTACGAATTTCAACTGTATTTCTTGCGTTTCTTTTCCATTACTGAAACATAATTAAATTTTACCAGTTTTTTTTTCAAATTTCTGTGTAAATTGCTTTCGTGTCTTTTGTATATAGGATGACATTAAAAACAACAAGCCTCGAAAACGATAGCTATATCAAAAGTTTAATAATATTAGACATCCGCCATCTTGGATTCCAAAAATGCCATCATATCCATTATGAGCACCCCCAAAGCCTTTACAAACGATACCCATATCAAAAATTTCATGACATTTGACATCCGCCATCTTAGATTCGGAAAAAGACGTCATATTCATTTTAGCACCCCCAAAAACCTCGAAAACGATACCCATATCAAAAATTTCATAGCATTTAACATCCGCCATCTTGGATTAAGAAAATGTCGTCATATCCATTAGAGCACCCCCAAAAACTACGAAAACGATGCCCTAGAAAATTTCACCAGTTTTAATGTCACCTTGAACATAATAAGGGCGTGCCTTGTCTCACATATTTTTTTAAATCCTATTACCAGTAGTCCGAATTTTGTTTTCATACAATTTTACATCCTAATAATAAAAAAAAAATAATATGAATAAGATTTTTATGCGAGTCAAAATGGACACATATAATAGTTACTCAAAACAATCGAAAAGTATTAATACTTAGTAAACGATCAACCCGCTCGGGTCGCACTATACGTGTCTACACACAGTAGATCGATGACCTTGTAGACGTCGACTGGCGAGCGACGAGCGATACGTCCACCCGTCATGAAGGCTTGGCGCGAACTAAATTGTCACTACACGGGCGCTTGGTTTTATAAGCGATTTTAAAAAATTCATATAAAATTATAAACATCGGATATTAATTAAATTAAAAATTAGATCTGCTTGCAAACAGTATGTTTATTAGTAATAAATAGAATATCAAAGAAAAAAATAAGTATTTATCGTGGAAAAGCAGCACTATAAAACGTAAATTATGACATTTTTTAACGAATTTTTATCAGTATATAGATAAATAATTTATCATATTTTCCTCTGAGGTGCACTAAAAGACAATATAATCTGCGTTCTAAAAATATTAAATTAGTTACATTAACATGATTTAATTTTTATTTCATATTTCAAAGTGAGCTTTAACCGGCATTTTTGCAATTCGGCGTTACGAAAACCTCATAGTAATAAAAGTGAACACCTATAAACGGTAATTTTACGTTGCAGTGCACTAAAAAAAGAGTTGGTCTTTATATAATCACGAATAATTTTATTTTATTTGGTTAATTTACGCGTAAATAAGGCGGTCTAAAACACCAAAAAACTGAAATTTCGCCGTAGATTGAATGCGCGCCCTTAATAGTATTGTTGTGTCTATGGGAAAAGAAAAACGGAATATGACAGAATGTACCAGCCGCCTCTTTTCCCGCGCAGGCAGTAAAAGCCGGCCGTGGGAGCGGCCGAAAATTATAAGATCATGTTAATAAGCGATGCAGTTACAACTGATCACTATTTTAATTCCATTTTCCACTTATACGCCTTACTACTACATGCTTAATGGCTTTCGGACCCGTTTACCCCGTAAGGGTAAACACGCAGTAACATCTGTATATGAAAAATACTACTTTGTATTATAAACGCATTATTTTAGAAAAGCACTATACAAGCTTTGGCCGCAATCAGGCATTGAAGGTCTTCTCGTTTTTTTTAACCAATGGCTTTTTACCGACGGTGCAGTAATATAGTGTCAGTGACTGTTGCAAAACGCGCATACCATTGAGACTATTTATAAGCTGGTGCCAAAAATCATACATTTATTCTTCCCAGACACCATCTTATATCATGGTGAGACTTGGGAGCTAATGGGCCGCCGCTGGGGCAAGATAGAGAAGGACTTCTGCACAAAGAACAAGACGTACGACATCTCTAAGATCCCGGACATTTACGACTGCATCAAATATGACCTGCAGCACAATCAACACACGTTGCAGTTTGACCTTGCAGAGGAATTGTATATGTATGCCAAGTATCTTGCTGACATCGTTATACCGCAGGTAAGGAAAAACCGCTTTTATTTTATCTCTTTTTCTTAATTTGTGCGAGGTTGGATGGTATATGTGCTTTTTAAGTGTTCCGAGTCCTCTATTAATGTGTATTATATATATCTATATAATATATATATATATATATATATATATATATATATATATATATATATTATTTATTATTATTATTTATTTATTATTATTTTATATGTTATAATATCTGCGCCACCTGTCAATCTATTTTTATATTTTCTCATATTTGATAGGTCGCCTGGAAGAGATTGCTTACAGTGATAAGGCCGCCTAATTGTACTTACATAACTTTAGCATAATTACCCACTGTGTCTCATAAATGGTGCAATAAAGAATTTTTGTATTGTATTGTATTGTATAATAATGAATATCATAAGAAAGCTCAAGGTCTATGCTCGGTGTTTTTTGATGCGAGATTGAATCAGAAACCAAAAGTCACCGACATAGCTCAGCGGAATAGTTTTCTTAAGTAGCAGTGGGCGGGGCATATTGTGCAAAAAACCAATGGCCGATGGGGCAGAAAGATTCTTGAATGGCGACCACGTACTGGCAAGCGCAGCATCGGATACCCACTAACCAGACGGTATGATGAACTGGCCAAGGTCGCAGAAAGACGCTGAAGAATATTATGTCCCTCTTCTAAACCTTATCCCACTCATTTCTATGTGGGATCGGCACAGCATTTTAATTTCTTTCCAATTCCTTCTGTCAGAGACAGAGACAATCTCTTTTGATTAACTTTTTCTTTCCATACTTTCCTTTAGATATACAGTCTATCAATCTCTTCTAAGGTCTTCCTCGGCTTCTGGTTTCACCCATTCTCATCTCCAATGTCCTTCTCGAAGCAAAGCTTTCTTATTAACAGAAAATAGGAATAACCTTTCTTATCACATGACCATGTCTAATCTATAGTTATTTAAGTTTTTAGTTACTGACGCAACTTTCATACTTCCTCTTATGTACCTATTCGGACGAGCTCCGTGGCGCAGCGGTCAACACGCTGGCCTGTGACACGGGTGGTCCCGGGTTCGATCCCCGGTCAGGTCAAGATGGAAAATGATCTTTTTCAGGTTGACCTGGGTCTTGGATGTTTATCTGTATAAGTATCTATTATAAAATATAGTATCGCTGAGTTAGTATCCCATCTCTCTCGAACTTACTTTGGGGCTAGCTACGGACAAATCACACAGATTGCTGTGTGATTTGTCCGTATATATTTATTTATTTATTTATTCCGTTTCTTTAATTTATTCTATCTTTCGATCTATCTTTCGATAAATTTGTCATTTTTTTATCCTGCAGGAATATGGATTGACAATGCAAGAAAAGCTGACTATAAGCCAGGGGATCTGCACGCCCCTTCTCAAGAAGATCAGAGCTGACCTGCAGAGGAATATAGAGGAATCGGGAGAGGAGACTGTGAATAGGCTTAATCCCAGGTAGGTTCTGGGGTCATTCACGACTCTCAGGCTAAGAACGACAACCTTCTAGAACAACAACTTCATAAAACGACAATTTTCCTAAAATGTCAACTTCCTGAAACGACAACTTCTTAACTGACAGCTTTCTAAAACGACCACTTCCTAAAATGCCAACTTTCTAAAATTACTAATTCCTAAAATGACAACTTCAAAACGTCTACTTAAAAAACGAGAGACCAGTTACCAGGGCTGTCTTAGCCCGAGGGGGGAGAAGCGTCGGAAAATTTGAAATTTACCCCCTCTCGGTGCAGCATTTTTGGTGGTGGCAAAGCAAAGTGGATGGCAGTAACTAATGAATGTGAATATTTTTCCCACAGGTACAGTCATGGCGTGTCAAGTCCCGGGCGGCACGTTCGAACGCGACTGTACTTCACCAGCGAGAGCCACGTGCATTCGCTGCTCACTGTACTGCGCTTCGGAGGATTGCTTGATGTAAGACCTTTCTTTTTGACATATGGCTAGGTCTAATTTTGTTTGCAAGCTTTAATTTTAGTTCCTTTTTGTACGTTATGGTACTATAAATGTTTACTTGTGTATTGTTTTATATATCATTTTATAATTTATTGTAATGGGTTTTTACCTTGAATAAAGAATTATTATTATTATTTAATGTTCTTCTTTTATATCGTGAGGTCATGTTAAATGTATCAAACAGGAATAAGGGCCAATATAGTTATATCTATTTTAAATGTAAAAACAATCGCACATCTAGAGAGAGATAGGATTTGACTGGTTGCATTGAATAGGCGCCGAAACTATTGATTTCCAAAATTCTTTCACCCATACATAGATAGCTAATTTGTTTGCGGGTGACTTGGGTTATAATTTAGGCAGATGAAGTCACGGGGAAATTGCTAGTAGTAAATAACATTTCACTTTCCTAGACAAATCACGTCATAGAATAAGAGGGCTGAGACATGGCAGTTTTTGATTGTCTCTGTTTATCATGCAAGGCTACTTTCATTCATCCTCGTAGGGGGATTTGGGATAAAGTAATGCAAAGTATTTATCGATTAGGGGCGTCTGCACGAAGGTCGAACGCCTCGTATTTCTATACACTCAAAAAACGTGTCAACGCTCGACGATGTTATCGCGGTGATCCGAAGAGTGGCGGAATGGGAACGAATGTCAATCGTATGGCCTATAAAGTATATATCGAAGATAGAAGCGCGGACTTATGGCGATTCTTTCGCTTGTGGAGACGCCTCCTTAGCTGTCAACACACTACTATTGGAAGAGGCAGCCTACAACATAAGCGTCTCACGTTGAGCGGGTCGATGCGATGTCCATAGAGAGTGATCATTGAAGATAAACAATAACTGCCTTCAAATGAAGTCATTTGGGACTATCAGCCTTTCGGGTGGTTGATGACACTCTCGATGATGATCAATTTAGAGTCGCTTGATGTTTGACTCAATATTCTAGATCACTTTTAACATTTGCAGGTTTTAAAAGACGAGCAATGGCGTCGCGCTATGGAGTACGTCTCTATGGTATCTGAGCTGAACTACATGTCGCAAATTGTAGTTATGCTGTACGAAGATCCCACAAAGGATCCATGCTCGGAAGAAAGGTACTGCTTAATTGTATTTATCATTATTATTTCAGCTATGGAACTTACTCTAAGGCACAGAACACAGAAAGACATTAGAAGGGCGATACGATACATTTAATACTGGAACCGCTGTCGCCAAACTCACACATACAAACGGTCAATAATACGTTGCACTACTAGTAAACACCTGTTTTGATTTGTCGCATAACTTTAATCCCGAACTAGCCTAAATCATACAAACTTTTGAACGAAAACACACCTCCAACATATGGAAATAGAGTTCAGTTTGCCGTAGATAAGAAAAGTATTTACGACGTTTTGTCCCTCTTGAATCTACGAGCTTCGATTTACAAAAAAGTTCTGCCACTCGCCAACAGATGGCAGCATGTGTACAAACAAATTGGTAAACTTTATATTCATCGTTATAAGGTTGACATTTCATTGTAACGTGATATTTACCTTCGCTACTCACTTAGTGCCGTGACACAAAATATTGACACTATCGATATATTGGTTGGACACGATATTGGGTTTGATGTCTGATGATTTACTTACATCATTAAAAAACTTGACGATACTTGAAGTTGGAATCGGGCACGGAGTATACAATGTAGTTTCATAGTTGAATCGCAATAGGTATGATGTATCTAGGTTGCCAACAATTTTTTGTCTGAATAAAGGTCTTTTTTAAAAAAGCTGATAAAAAATATAGTGCGCTTCAAGAAATAATAGTATCTCAGTGCGAAAAGAATTACTAATTTATAGTAATTTTTTTTACTTCATTCTAATATTATAAATGCGAAAGTGAGTTTGTTTGTTACGCTTTCATGCCCTATCTACTGAACCGACCATCATGGAATATTGCATACATATAGGTTAGGGCACTGAGAAGGATGAACTATAACTACTACAACTATACACCACGCGTGTAAAACCGCCGGTAACAGCCAGTAGTTATCTAGTTTTGTAACTGTGTAAAGTTAATAAAAAAATCTTACACATTCGCCATTTATGTGATTTTTTAGAAGTATCAAAAAACAATTAAAAAATCCCTTTTAACTTCGTCTCATAAACGACTGAACCGATGTCATGAAACTCGCAGTTTTCCTTAATATGGACACTAAAATAAAAAAGTTTCTGTATCGTGCCGTGTGGTTCCCGGCAGAGTAGAATAGGACTACTCCAACTCTTCCCGTGGATGTCAATAAACATCAAAGAGACCTCTCCAACCCGTCTGGCCACCGTGGAGAGTGAAGGCCAAATACTCTGACTGCTCTGGCTAATATACGGGTCTAATAGTACAGAGAGGGTCATGCTCCTGCAGTGGACACTAACAAAGACCTGATGATGATGATCGTAGAGGCAAAAAATATGAATTGTGACTGGAAATACGAATGCGGAATTCAATTCGAATAAAGCGAACAGCTCTACGAGTGGACGCGATAAGGCAAGAAATCACCGAGTCCAACAAAAGTATATTACAATCCGACTTATAGTTTTTAAAATATGCAAAGTATTGTGAAATTTGGCCAGTTTAGATTAACATACACAAAAACTTAGCCAATCCAACAAAATTACATTCATACGAGTCGATTAATAACTTCCTTTTTTTAAGTCGGTTAATAACACTAGCGTGCATGTGAGTGTCCACAAGTTTATCTCCTACTAAAAATCACTCATCGTGCCCATCGATGGTTTCACTTCATCAACAGTTGAAATTTATCGATAGATCGATAGAATGCTTTAGAGTGTGGGTGGTGTGTCACTATGACCTTTACTACGTGTTTAGAGTTTTAGCTAAAACGGACGAACCAGCGATTTCATTTTACATTACGTGCTTAAAACGACGCAATCGTAATAGTATGCGTTCTTTCCCAGCAATGTATATTTTTTGAAATTGATTAATGAGAATGTTCGTATTGATATCATTTTTACAGATTTTTACTTAAAAACGATAAATAAGAGAACTTTACTTACTTACTGATGAAAAGAGACCCTTTTTTTTAGCTATACTTGACCCTTGACTTCTTGCTTTGCAATTAATTACAGCACAACTAGGCATTTTTCAATTATTGAGTCGCCGCGTTACTCGTTACTTGCAACGATAGAGTCCGTGAATCACTAAACAACGGGAGTGGGCGTTTTGTTAGAAGCTTGAGCATCTAGTCAACATTGCGGCGCGCTTGCCCCGCCCACAAGGCCATTCTAATGTCTTTCTGTGTTCTGTGCTCTAAGGTACGATGTCTACCCAATCAGATATACTAACATTGCATGCAGTCAGTTGGATACTGTTTTGACGGCCTCCGTGACGTAGTTATTAACACGCCAGCCAGTTAAGTGAGATTAAATTTCCGGTGCGGGAAATGACTATACAAATATTTTCACAAGTTTTGTCTGCGGTTCAGGAGTTTCCCAAGGATAACTGGCGTAATTTTTTCGCTAAATCATACTATAACTAAAAGAAAAATGACACGCGCCCTTTCGGTTACGTTTTGCTGCCTCTTGTCGTTGTCTAAATATATATAACTCAAAGGAGACTGACTGACTGACATAGTGATCTATCAACGCACAGCCCAAACTACTGGACGGATCGGGCTGAAATTTGGCATGCAAGTAGATGTTATGACGTAAGCATCCGCTAAGAAAGGATTTTGATCAATTCTACTTTTTAACGCGAGCGAAGCCGCGGGCAAAAGCTAGTTAATTTATATGTAACGACTCAGGAGACTTTTCTTTGTAATGCTTTCTCTCAATCTCTGAATCCTAGTTCGCGCACGTCTAGTATTTCGGCATTCAGGCGTCCGGATGCAGCTTATTGCGTCGAGCAGCTGATTCTATTTTTTTTATTTGATTAATTTATTGTTGTAGATTCCACGTAGAGCTGCACTTCAGCCCGGGCGTAAACTGCTGCGTGCAGAAGAATCTGCCGCCCGGACCCGGCTTCCGGCCGCACAGCCGTAACCACTCCACCACTAATAACTCGGTGAGTGCGCGACTTAAGGTTTTACAGACCTGGGCTCTGTCTACCCCGCAAAGGAGAACGACGTCATAGTAATATATGTATTATGTGTGCGTCTTGTGACTTGACTACATTCAGAAACTAATAGATCTCCCTGACTGCGCCCGGGCATTTCCTATACCCATAAATCTTCCTCTTATATCACTCTATCTAGTTAAAAAAATATGCTTAAAAATTCATTGCGTAGTTTTAAACATCGAAGCATACACAGGGACAGACATCATGAAGTGACTTTTCATCTCACTTACCCTTAAACAGTGTCATTAAATGCAAGCAAAGTGGGCTGGATGGTCGCTATTACGACCGCGGGCTATAAGATTTCATACAAATTCCATAAAGCCCAAGAGCGCGTTAAGTATTTTTTTTAAATTTAATAGGGCACTATACCATGCACACGTGTCAAGACTTCTACATCCAAAAAGTTTTCAAGTCGTATATTCAAATTTGCAATTGCTAGTAAACCCAATAAAAAAAAATATACTGCGAGATTTTTGTCCTTAATTCAAATTTGGAATTCTTAATGGCCGTGGTGGCTGGCTGTTTGTATTCATCAATCTTTGACTTCCACTTTTTGGATAAAACATTTTTATTATCTGTGGAATCCTCGGATACATTTTCTGCTCATTCTAGTTTGCCGCCATTAATTCTAGGCAATATATTTATAAGTAATCGTAATCTTTATTAATTTGCATGGAATACATTCCCTATGATAAATTAATAGATGGTCAATAATGTTGATTTAAGTAATATAATCAGCCAGCTTGACGACGCATAAATATTATAATTTCAAGGTAAACTATATTCATACTATACAATTTGAACCAATATAATATGAAAAATATTTTTTTACTCTACTATTTACTCGGTGAGATGAAAAACATTGTGTGTATCACGGCCGGTATTAGACATTACAAAGTCGCTCGTTTGACTTAATGTCTTCTATACCGCCCTTGGTACACAATGTACTATTGTTTTATACTATGTAGGTAGTTATATTCACTGCAGTCGAGCATGAACTGCTGCGTGCAGAAGAAGAACCTGCCGCCCGGAAGCGGATTCCGCCGAGAAAGCCTGTTCTTAAAATATCTTCTCTGAAATTTACGGGAAATTTCCAATGATGCGAACGTTCTTCCTAACATTTTTTCATCGAAAGAAAAACTGGCAAGAAAGTGTATTCAGACGACACTAAATATATTCGTTCACATTCTGTGAACAACCTTTTCTCTTCAGTTTTTTGCACTATGTACTCTATCACTATGTACTTCAAGCACGGGAGGACTTGGAGTGGTCCTATTCTACTCTGCCGGGAACCAACGCTCAGTGTTAACGTTACGTAAACTCGCAGTCAACTTGACGATCGCCCCGTCCGCCCGTTAACATTGCCATTTGCTTTTCAGCAGAGCTCGTCAGACGAGGTGAAATGTATAGAAGAAGAAAGCGAAGACGACCAGATGGCCAGCCAGGAAACTCTACAGCCTGTGAGTCTCATTGTATACTTGTGGGACCTGATAATTTGCATATCATTTAACAATATGCGTGTTCCAGGACAACCTAGACGAATTGGACAGCACATTTTCACCGAAGAAAAGCTCTAAATCAAAACTGAGGCCGTCAGATCCTATACCGATTTGGTAAGTCAAATTAAAAATATTCGTTGGAAAGGATTGAAAATGATGGAGTGTCGTCGGTAAGGGCCGTGTTAAAAGGCTCTTGTTTTAAAAAAACAAAATGATTGAAGAAAAATTTTGTAAACAAATTTTTACATGTCTATTGAAATATATGTAGTTTCTTTTAAAATACATATAATACACGATTTTAAGCTTTCGCGATTCGTCAATATTATTATCACTACAGAACTTACACAATGTTGTTGAAATATCAGATAAAGTTCATATTCATATTGAAAGTTTTTTATTCACATAAATATACATTATTTCTATTACAATTACCTTTCGGTAATTGTGTTAATTTATTAAAATTCTACACTAAGTTAGCAACATACTATACAAACTATAAAAACAAAAAATAAAAAATCTAAATCTCACAAAAAACAAATCTCAAAAATTATCGCGGTGAGTCCCGTAGTAATAATAAAAGCAAAAATAATATTTGTCTGTCAGCAATTTACACTACACGGTGAGCGGACACGAAGCGTCTACACTGGCGGCGCGACTCAACGCCGAGCTGCGCGCGCGCTCGCACGTCGACGACGTCGGCCGCGACCAGGTGAGCTGTAATAACTACCACTCCTCATAATATGATGTATACCTACTACTATGACGTGACTTCTTATACGGTATATAGCACCTGGACGTATAACGTGATTTGCATCCCTCAGCTGAGCATGACAATTTCCCAGAATGACAACTTCCTAAAATGACAACCTCCCAAAACGACCATAACAAAATTGTCAATTTCCGAAAATGACAAATTTCGAAAATAATATATTTCGAATTTTCCGAAAATAACAATTTCCAAGAATAATCGTCGGTAGTTAAAATTTTATTTATATGCGTTAGGTAACAAAGAATATACAAATAAATGCTCGTCCCGCGAAAAGGCACTACAAATGACGCGGAGTTCACAGTGTGGCACGTTTTGCTTTATAAAACATTCTAGATGCGAAGGGATGTTACATGTTAGAAAACCTAGTGGTCAGGCCTAGAAAATCACGAACATGTTTCCTTCCTTCTAAGCTGTCCAAGAGCGACGACACAATTTTTTTAAATGATTACTATTTTAAAAATGTGTTCTATATTTTTGTTATATTTTATTCAATAAATCTTATCGTAAATATTCAAAATGTTACTAACAAAGCATTAAAATAACGCGAAATTTGCTAGATCGAGGAGAAAGAGGTGAAGGACCTGGAGGAGCCGCCGCCTCGCGCGCGCAGCTACGACCAGCACAAGCAACCCGACAATGGTAACTATGCTCGCCCGACGCGCCGCGTAGTAGCGTGCGAGTGCTCTAACCGCACCAGTGTTCAGAGTTCAGTGTTATTTTCTTACAACAAGTTTCTTTTTCTTTATTTGAGTCCAAGCATTCTTGTTATTTGGTCAAGTATCTAGAAAAAAACCGTGATCTAATCGCACCAGTGTGCTCAGTATTCAGTGTCGTTTTCTTACAACGACTTTAATTTGTTTTTAAATATGAGTCAAAGCATACTTGTTATTTGGTCAAGTATCTTGCAAAAGCTAACCCTTTGACCGCGAGACTTTATATCAGTTGTTGTGCTCCCAGTGCTTCATATAATTTGATTGTAAATATACGACGCCCGCAAAATGGACCTGACAATGTTTGTCGGATTAATACAACGTTCGCGGTTAAAGGGTCGCGCTACACTGGATTGGCATGGGATGGTATCGGAAGCGACGCGTCATTTCAAAATAAGCTATATGGCTAGTGACATAAGATACAAAACGGCAGCTTTACGCTCGCGGGAGTCTAGTCCGCGCGAGTCCGCGCGAGTGCGCGCCAGGCCGCTGGCCGGCTCACCGGCGACCAATGAATTTCCCATACAAACTTAATACCAAAATAATTTTTAGTTCGAGCATATTTCAACACAAATATGCTATTATTTGTATTAAGACAGTATTTATCTATGTTCCTGTTAAACTTTTTTTTTTCAAAATATTAACGTGCTTACATATATTTGCGTTTTAATTTCGTTCATTTTTACGACACTATTGACATATTTTCCGCCTATTTGTTTTGTATTAAAAACTAAACCAATCATTATGTAATTATAATAGAAACACACCTTATATTGTCTAGTTACGCAATGTCTGAAAGAAAATGAAAATATAATCAATTTTCATTCATCATTTTTGGTATTCACAAATACACTCAAATTAGTGAGAAATTTTGAACAGCCATCTAGCTGTTTCCTCTCGCACGGGGCGGACGCGGCGGCTGTGCGGGGCGGACGCGGCGGCTGTGCGGGGCGGGAGGGGGGTACGATACGCATGCGTAGACACAGTTCGAATGTGTGTGTGCGTTGGTGCCGTCGTTGTTCTTTTGATTATTTCAATAAACTGTTGTAGTTTATTTTGGTTTTCGAATTCTCGATAATGGACTTCGAAGTGTGGGATGAATCACATAGTAAGTAGGTATTGTACATATTTTTATCTGAAGAAATTAGAATATTACTCGAATCTTTTTTTTTCTCTTTGCGGTGTACGTCACCATAGTGACGTCATTGTTGAAATCCGTAATGGAAGACGCGACTTTTCATGGAAAATCGACTTGGGTCGTTTCATAGCTTTTTCAGGGTGTAGATTTCGAAAATGACGTTGGTTTGAAATCCAAAATGGCGGACGCGTCTTATCACACAAAATCGACAAGGGTGTCGTTGGATAGGTTTCTTGAGGTATATATTTCGAAAATGCTGTCAGTTTTGGAATCCAAGATGGCGGCTGCGACTTTTTATGCAAAATCGACATGGGTAGCGTTGTATAGGTTTTTCGGGGTGTAGATTTCGAAAATGACGTCAGTTTTGGAATCCAAGATGGCGGACCCGATTTGTCAAATAAAATCGACATGGGTGTCGTTGTATAGGTTTTTCGGGGTGTAGATTTCGAAAATGACGTCAGTTTTGGAATCCAAGATGGCAGACCCGATTTGTCAAATAAAATCGACATGGGTGTCGTTGTATAGGTTTTTCAGGGTGTAAATTTTGAAAATGATGTCAGTTGTGGAATTCAAGATGGCGGATGCGTCTTGTCACACAAAATCGATATGGGTGTCGTTGGATAGGTTTTTCAGGGTGTAAATTTCGAAAATGATGTCAGTTTTGGAATTCAAGATGGCGGACGCGACTTTTCATGCAAAATCAACATATGTATTATTCCTTAGGATTTTGATGTGTAGATTTCAAAAATTACGTCAGTTTTGGAATTCAAGATGGCGGACCCGATTTTTCAAATAAAATCGACATGGGTATCGTTGTATAGGTTTTTCGGGGTGTAGATTTCGAAAATGACATTAGTTTTGGAATCCAAGATGGCGGACTATTTACACCCCGAAAAACCTATACAACGATACCCATGTCGATTTTGCATAAAAAGTTGCAGCCGCCATCTTGGATTCCAAATCTGTCGTCATTTTCGAAATCAACACCCCGAAAAACCTATACAACGACACCCATGTCGATTTTATTTGACAAATCGGGTCCGCCATCTTGGATTCCAAAACTGACGTCATTTTCGAAATCTACACCCCGAAACACCTATACAACGATACCTAAGTCGATTTTATTTGACAAATCGTGTCCGCCATCTTGGATTCCAAAACTGACGTCATTTTCGGAATCTACACCCCGAAAACCCTATACAACGACACCCATGTCGATTTTATTTGACAAATTGGGTCCGCCATCTTGGATTCCAAAACTGACGTCATTTTCGAAATCTACACCCCGAAAAACCTATACAACGATACCCATGTCGATTTTATTTGACAAATCGTGTCCGCCATCTTGGATTCCAAAACTAACGTCATTTTCGAAATCTACAGTCAAAAAAACTATGTCGATTTTGCACGTCTTCGATGAAGGAACGCACGCACACATTCTCACTATCGCGCGGAGAGTTCGGGGCGCGGCGCATGGTTAGCCGTCGGCCCGCTCGCGACGAATGAATGAGATAGCGATATATGTCCAACAAACTTAGGCGCTCGCCTCAAATTCGATTTGAGCGGGCGGTCCGCCGGCTTCTTAAGCAGTTATACATCTAATGTCACTTAGTATAAAGCTTGTTTTGAAATGACGCATCGCTTCGGATGCCATCCCTTGCCAATCCAGTGTAGCGCGGCCCAAAGGGTCTCTAACTAGGAATGCACTCAATAGTAACTGTACTACTTACGCGTGCATGAATATGTGTGAGTGGTACTAATCGCATATCAATGTAGGTGTTTGTTCGTTGTATAATCTGTTTTTAAAATGTAAAACTGAATTGATATGACTACTTGAATGTAAAACCAAGTGGATGTGACTAATTAACAGTTACACAACGGGTAAATGGGCGCCAACATTTTCACCAAGACAAATACTGACAATACTAAGATATAAAATTTTAATTCGTCGACACGACATACAACATTTTTCATTTATTCTTTAATATTTTCGTTAGTGATAGATAACGAATAATTTACCGTTCTTATATGATTCTAAAAGCCAGTTGTAGTGAAGTATTTAGGGTCAACAATTCTTTTAACTTATTTACTCGAACATTCTCCGTTGCCTTATCATCTCAGCTTGTAGTTAGATACGAAAATAATTGAAAGATACATTAGATCATTTTTTTTCGATTCGTATGCTTTCATACATTTAAAATATTAAGCATAGAACGATTTTAGATTATTCCTATTATTATTATGTGTCCCTAAGATATAAATAATGTTACATATATTTTTCCTTTTATGATATTGAAATGTGTGTGTGTCGTGATATGCGTACAAGCGCGAACTGTTCTCTTTAAAAATTGTGTGGATGAAAACGAATTAGTGTTGGCTTATTTTTTTCAAAAATCAAGTCAGTATATTTTGTACAACTTTGTAGAAAACTACTAATCAAAGAAAGTCGTGAGCAATCAAAAAGGTCTACGTAGTTAGATCTAGTCTAGATTTTAGTGATAGTATCCCGTTAATTACCCATACTTTGACAGCAACCCGCTTTCATGTCGACTTAGACGAGAAAGTTTAAAAGTAAATTAAAAAAAATAGTTTTATGGCCGTCTTTTGAATTAAGCATGTTTTTTTCAAATTTAATAGTCTAAAACAATATAATTACGTAATAAAACAATTTGTTGCCTTTCGGCAACATCAACATTGTCTCACACGTGTCATCCGCACAAGTTTACAGAAACACGCATACTACCAGTTCTCGCATTGACGAAGTATTTTACGCGCGCACTAGACGGCGAGGCGAGCGTTGTGCGGAGGTCGGCGGCTTGCCTGTACCGCGAGGCCCCGGACGGACACGGTACTGTAGGGTGGCGGGAGCCGGGGCTGTGGACTGTGACGTCTGGGTGCTTGGGGAAATTGAAGCGTGAGCGATGTGCAATGGCTGCCACAACTCTGTCCGTCGATAGACAAGCTTTTAAGTCCGTTTTAACGATTCTCTGAAAAAACCTGAGGATACTCCTAAGTATAATGTTAGACAATTAATCTACCAATAATATTTTCCAAAGATAGGCTCGACCCACTGTTTTCCTAAATATACAATATTGATCCGGCAAGGCTACTGTGGTCGTAATGTCTATCACATTAAGACTACAGTAGGAGACTGTTGTGGGGAATAGAATAACAAATTGTTCAGTTTTTTTTTTTAAATATATGATGTGTTCAATATAACACACGTGGAGGATCTACTTGAGTACGATTTCTTTGTTGATGATTTCACTTGCAGTCCATTAGTCTACCTTTTTTAATTTTTCCGATTGTTTTATGAAATAATCATACTAATACTAACTTATTGTCTATCGATGGACGCGATTTCGTAGAGATAATAAAAGACACTATCTCAGCAGTCGCATAGTTGCACTGTATACCTGATTTTATTCAAAACGATTTGTAGTTTATTGTTTCACCAGTAAAGTTTAGTATGTACTTATTAGGTTTTGGCGCTACTTTTACCTCATAATGTTTATTTTAATTTAGACAGCAACAGACAACCAAGTATTAATTTAAATATCCATCGATATATCTGATGTTTATAGTAGTAGATTCGCGCACGCTGATATTTTGACCAAGCACAGGGAAAGCTCATCTCACTCTAATATTGCTATTACTTGGATCTTTTTTACGCCAGTGTGAGAGTTGTATTTGTAGCTATTATACTTTGCGTTTCAACTCAGAATATTAATATCAACAACTGCTCTCTATATCGCTGTCTTTGTTTTATTTGTAAAATATGCTAAGGATAGCGACGGAAAAGGATTTTTTGACTTGTTCTTAGAACCTGTATTTTAAGGAAACTGTATAGCATGCATGGGTTACGCTGTAGGCTCTAGGCAACATAGCGACACAAACCATATAGAGTTATCACGATCCATCATTGATTTCGTGGTTTATTTTGTATTTGATGTGTTCGTCTGTTCTGTTACTGACCGCTCTTGAGTTCGTAGCGACGACGGGCCCCGCCGGCAGCTCACTCTGGCCGGCGATCTTGTGTGTGTTTGCGTTGCGTTGTTCTCGTCTACTTTATTTTTGTTTGTGTGTGTGTGCCGTTTGACTACCGTTCGTATTATGCATGCGTTTGATGATTGGTTTTTATTAACAGTTATAATTATTAAGAATAAAGGTCTGTAGTACTTCAAACGCACCGTTATGACCCGGTAAAAGTGCATTTAGATATGACATTTAAGTCGGACCCTGTCAAGACACGTTCCTCATGATAAACGGTATCAACAGGGCACTTGAGTCATATTTGGGTGTTTTTTAACAAGTGTGGTGTAATGAGACCTTGAAACATATTTATTTGCTAGCTAAATTATAATTACGAGCATAGACGTCCAGTCGCAATTTTCTCTCTTGATCACATTGGCTTGTGAGCAAGCGAGTAGATTGTCGGCGTCGAGCGCTATGCCCGGCGAACCGCCGTCAAACGACCGCACGCGGGTTGCGGGACTCGCGATGTGATCGCGTTCTTATCACCGGCACGCTTTGAGCACAGACTCTTTTAATTATTTATCTATTTATTAATATATTTTCTTTCTGTCCGTCACCTGTCTTCTAACGTTTCACCCATGTCACGTAACCGCACGGTATCGCGCACGCACTAACAGCTTCGCCCGCGCCCACTCCGTCCCCCGTAACCCCCGTGATTAACATCGACGGAGTGGAGTCATCCACTAACGAGCTGCCGCTGTCCGCGATCACGTTCGGGTCGCGTGGCCGCTCGTGGCCGCGCTGTAGCGTGTCAGACGACGCAGGGCGGCGCCAGCGACACAGCATCGCCGGCCAGATGAGCTACCTCAAGATGCTGGGGCTCGGCGCGCGCGGCAAGCTGCCCAGCGCCGCCGCGGCCCTGTTCAGCACCGCGGTCATCTCCGGCTCCAGCTCGGCGCCCAACCTGCGGGTGATGATACCCACCGCAACGGCCAACAACAGTGAGTGGTCTTTCTGACATTTTTCTCATGTTCCTCTATTTTGTTTTTAGGGTTTGATGACAGTCTTTTCAGACCGTGTTTCTCTACTCATCGTGAATGTAATTAGTCTTCTGAAAAATTACGCTGCATGCGATTAGATACATGTATTATATACCTACTACTCTGATCAATAAACACCTTTTTGTATAGACAGCCTTTGATGCTAATGATAATAATTTCCCGGGTCCTGGTTAGGTCCAATTTTTATGGGTAATTAAAGGTATGCGATATCAAATACTCAGCGAATGAATCATGATCAATAGGAATAAAAAAATGAAACGTGTAATGTTTTAGTAGCGGCATTGGAAGGGTTCGGCGGCGTGCCGGCCATCCGGCCGCTGGAGACGCTGCACAACGCGCTGTCTTTACGACAGCTGGACGCGTTCCTGGAGCGCGTGACCGCGGCGCCCGTGCTGCTGGGCAGCTCCGCGCCGCCGCCGCCGCCGCCCAACAACAAGCAAGCCTCGCCCACCAACAGTATGTTTACTATACCTCTTTTGACTCATAAGGACCACTTCCCAACAAGGACAATTCTCTAAATGTCAATTCCCAAAAAGACGACTTCCTAAATGCACACAACTCACAACCCAAAAAGTCATTTCTCAAAACGTCGACTTCCCAAAAGGACAATTTTCAAAAAGTCAACTTATAAAAAAACAGCCAGAAAAATAAGAAATGCTAAAATTATATTGTTTATTAAAAATAATATAAACTGCCGAATCAAGTTTGAAAAACGAAATATACGGCACATACTAGTGGCAAACGTAAAGGTCACGCGGGACATAGATCACGTAATCTGTCGGCTGTCGGTTTTAAATTCACAATCCTGATTTTTATTATACAGCGCCGTATATATATGGACCGAAATATAGCAACTGGCGGTTTCAATAACATTATATATTTGTAACGACATACATAAACACAAAACAGGTGTGGGCTGGAGTGGTCCCTCATCGCTGATGTCGTCGTCAGGCGAGCTGCCCAGCGGGCTGTCCTCCGCCGGGCCGTCCTCGCCCAACTCCAACTACGCGTCCAACTCGGACCAACTCAAAAATAACTCCGACAGGTACCACTACACCGCTCACTAGGGATTAGAGCACTTAGATTAGGACTAGAGCTAGTTGCGTGAATGAAGTCTTCTGAAATGCTTACTGCCAAATGACACAACTGACGAGTTTTTGAATAATATTTTAATATAGCAACAACTATAAAACCATTGTCTAAATACACCCTGGATCTTAGTTTCAGTGTTGCCACCACTAACCCATATTCAGTCAGGGTTAAAGGGGCAGATGAAAACAATCGAATCGTCAACAGTACTTTAATAAATACTCGCACAAGGCGCGTATTTACTTGGATAAAGATGTAATGCAATATACTTAGAAGTCTCATTCCTTACAAACTATAGCAATAATTACTGAGAAAGTGCCATATTATACTGCGCAATATTCCCCAAGCGAAAAAGCTTTATTCCGTTAACATCGCAATGTCATGTTACCTAATAAAAATATGGCGACATTTTAGCGTGGGCCCAACGATCAGATAATTTTATCCTAATATCTTCACTTAGCTTTACATGTGCTTTTGCAACGGATTAGAATCACCGCTGTAAACCGCCGCACTTAGAAACGTGTGTGTGTTTATACGTTTTATAATACATTTCCCGATGTCTTGTAAAAAAAATATTCAGAAAATAGAAATTTAAATAGCTAAAACGACTAGAAATGGGCTTTTCTAGGTGCGGCGGCTTAAGTCTTACATTAGACAGACCAAACAGTATTGGGAAAGAAATGAATTGTTTAATGTATAGTTGGCCACGCATGAAGAAGTCTAGATTTTGTAATCATACTTAATAGATCTTTCCGAAATCTATCTGGGGATCATTTTACATATTTTTATATACCTAAACATATGTATATACAAACATGTATATTATTTTGTTTTGCTTAACTATGTGTGAACACTATGTGGTCATTACTGGTGGACAGTATTTGGGACACATTAGTGACTAAACGGAGTGAGTGTTTACTTCTCAAAATTGCATGATTTGATTCAGTTGCAGTTCTTACTCAAAAAGTTACTAAATATATTTTTTTCCTTTACTATTTATTTTCGTCCTACTCGACTCATTAATGTCATGACTGACACCTTAATAACTATTTATCAAGTACTAAATTTATATTTGCTATATCATTTCCGAAATTCAAGATCTCATCTCTACTTGTTTCTATTTCCATACAGTGACTAGGCCTATTTCTGAATATCCGCTTTTACACAACGATCGTTAAAAATAAATTTGGTCATATAAAACATAGGCCCCTAGACGGCTTAGTTGTTCTAACGGTTGTGTAAAGGCGGTGCTTATTACGGGTGAGTCTCGCAGTAATGTCGCGAGGCTGGTAAACAGAAACCTTATGGATTCCAGTAGCAATTGGAGTAAAAATGCGCCGAAGCTCCCCCAGTGGGATGGCGAGGCGGCGACGTTGTGCGCGTACGAGCCGAGCCTGCACCAATTTTTGCCGCACTCCAATGTAGCAGGTATACAGTCACTATACAGCACTTCCTCTTATAGACGCTCTATAACGGCTTTATAATTGCCGTCGCATAGACTACGGTTTTAATTCGCGTTTTGTGTCTGCTATAATATGTTCGTTTTACTTTTGACACAAAATGTGAATTTAAAATCGCGTAAATACCACAAACAATCTAGTAATAGTAATACAATAAAATAGCAAACAAATAGTAATCGAAATCTCACAAGATCGGCGCTTGCACATTGCTCGGCATTGGTAAAAATAGTTAAGTACTGAAGGGTAATCAAGGAGTAACTAACACAATATCAAATCATGTATGCATGCGTGTCATGTTTGCATGCAGCGCCGCTGTACAAAGCTAGTTTGCGAATAAAGATAGCCGCCCACATGCAAAGGTCATTAACTATTGTACTTAAAACTAAAATAACTATCCGATCATGTAAGTACATACTAAAGATTTAAAATGAAATCGGTTTTAGAAATTAAAATTCCTAATGTTAATGTAATGTGGGCTGTTACAATGCATGATAGTAGATGTTCTGGAATGGTAATGGCACGCTGAAAATGCATTTAAGCAAGAATTTGCCTTGACTTCGCGCTAATGACCGTTAAATAAACTCATGTTGATAATTTTCTAAAAATCGAATGCATATGCCATCTGATTTTATTAAATAAATTTGTACAAAGATATAATAAAAGCATCTATTCATTTGTTGAATGTAAAGGCTTTATTTTATGAAATGCTACAATTAATACACAATGATAACACGATTATTTCACAAATATTCAGTAACATTGTATGAATCGTCACAGTTGACGAGCTCCGTGGCGCAGCGGTTACCACGCCAGCCTGCGACACGGGGGTCCCGGGTTCGATCCCCGGTCAGGTCATGATGGAAAACGATCTTTTTCAGATTGACCTGGGTCTTGGATGTTTATCTATATATGTATTTGTTATAAAATATAGTATCGTTGAGTTAGTATCCCATAACACAAGTCTTTCTTAAGAACTTACTTTGGGGCTAGCTCAATCTGTGTGATTTGTCCGTATATATTTATTTATTTATTAGTTATCTATATGAATTACCTAAAATCTTGAGCGGATTGCATAAATGCATATTGGACAGCTAATAAACTGTTACCTACTTAAATGATGGACAAAAGAATGTTCTGTAGATGTACGAAGACCAATCTAATATATTCTTGAAGAGTTACGTAGCTTACTAATACATACAGTAATATAAACCTAACGCCCCCTTAAGGGTCGCCTGGAAGCGCATGTCTTCATACAAAAGGAAAAAGGGAATTGTGACAATATTTGATAATTTTGGAGGAAAATTAAGCATTTAATAAATTAATCTCATTATAATCTATGTACGTTCCTATAACAGCTTGGTTAAAATACCAATGGTTTGAGAATTACAAGCCTTTTCAAATTTGTATGGAAATCTTGGGAGGCTTATAATTCTCAAACATTTGATAATTTAAGCAAACTGTATAGGAACGTACGTAGATTATGAGATTAATTGATTGAATGCTTAATTTTGCCCTAAAATTATCAAATATTGCCAACAATTCCCTTTTTCCGTTTGTATGGAGACATGCGCGTCCAGGCGACTCTTAACAATTCCAAATTTCGAAATTGATTTAAAGAAATTTTAATCTTGACAGCAGTTTACTTTTTCGACCTGATGATCTTTACCTTTTCTCTTTTGAGAGGTTATAACCGGGCTACGTGCTTTCTTCGTCGGTCTACAACTTACACGACAATAAGACATTGTTTAACGACTTCCAGGTTCATCTATTAGTGGCGACGTGACTCCGGTGTCGTTGGCCTCAGAGCTGGAGTTCAACAGCAACGAGGCCACCGCCGGCTCCATCACTGACCACGACCTGTTGGTGAGTTCATTCAGCTATAGCTGATTTACATACAGATCTGTCGATTTACATGTCTTTATGTGATGTAATGACGAGGAAGTTAAATCTACTTTATTTCAAAGTGTGCTGCAGCAGCTGGGTCCAATCCCTTTCTCTTAGCCCCTGCTGCTGTCGCTTGGTTATCTGGCAATTTATTATTCACTGACACACTAAAATAGAAAACACAAGCAATTTTAATGAACACATGTTTTTCACTTCACATATAAAGTTGGTACCCATAAAACTGAATTTACAGAGTGCGGAAGGAGAAGATGATGAAGAAACACTGTCTGCTGATCCCTACGGGTCGCCAATGAGATACATCAAGAATGACCTCAGCCCGCAGACGGCGGCGGGCGCGCGCGACTGCGCCCCCTCCACCAGCGCCGCGCCCGTCGACTTCTACGGCCTCAACATACAGCAGACCAAGGACACCTTCTACAAGGACCTGCCGTCCAGCAGCAAAAACTTCAACATAGAAACTGACGTAAAAAGCAAATGCTCCAAACTCGACTCCCCGCAGTACGTGAGCAATCTCGACTCCTTGAACTTGAGCAAGGGCAAACATAAAAACAAGAACGACACCTTAAACAATGGAAGTAGAAGATATAGCGATAGCAGTGCACAAAAAAGTAACATTAACTCTCAGGCAAATGTTTCAGGCAGTAGATTCACGACCATTTTAGTTACCGAGGACTCGTTGAAACCGAGCACCAGTGAAAGTAAGTCCAATAACAATGTATCCCCAGCAAAACCCACCATAACAAAGGCTAATAATATTACAGTCAAACCAGGCTTTATGGTTCCTGAACAGTGATAGGTAAAACAATGCTGTGTTATTGTAACTTTTTTTTATATGACATAATATTTTTATTTTTAATATGCTATACAATTCTTTGAATATGCCAAAATTTTATTATTATTTTATTTATGTAAATCAAATAATGTTTTAAAGAGGCTATTTTGTAACATTAATCTGTGTAAAATAAATTTTTTGTATAGCTAATATTTTTATTAATTAACGAATAATTTGTGTAATTACAATCATGAATGCATTTTGAAATATCATTAAGCTTTATACCACACTAGAGAGGAACGTGTTCACATTCGTCAATTTTAATTACTATATGCAATTTTCAGATAGTGAACATCATCCAGAATCAACAAAGGCTAAATAATTAAAATATTTGCTTCTCATATCAATGTTTTCAATAGTAGCAAAATGTAAACTTGGAATCATAGAGAATATAAACATAATTATAATCATCAATCAAGAGCTGTGTATACGTATAAAATAAATTTGGAAGAATATTATTTTTAGTTTTATTACTTATGAAATCCTAGTTGATGACTGATAAAACCTTCGAGTAAAGGCCGTGTTGCTCGAAGGATAAAACATATGACCCAACATATTCACCAGACTGCGCAAAGTGTTTTTCGGATGTATGTTATGTATATGTATATCGCGTTTAAATCAACCACAGACATTCTCTTCAAATGAACTTTTCTATAGATCCAGTGCTGGGAGTTGAATAAATCCATAAATACTATTATTGAATAAAATAGATCAATCACTGGCAAGTGAAGGATTCTAACATGATATTTTATTACCATGACTACGATAGAAAGGAAATGGAACTGGCAACATCCAGAATCATAATCTACAAGCTTATCTGAGTTCAAAACTGCTTAGAGCATGCGGTCCTCATATTTTGCCTTCGAGACGGAGGCCGTGTTGCTCGAAGTATTTTGCACATCCAAGTAGGTACCTACCTATGGCGCCTGCACTATATGCGATACTATATTTTATATATAACAAATACTAGGTTTACCGGCCAAAATCCGATTTCAGGAAATTAGTTTTCAAATCTAGTTTGGCCTAGGGTGTTAGGACGAACTGACTTTAAATACCTATTATTCAAAATATATTTGGTAGCTTTTGGTGTGTAGTGTATCTTTTCATAAAAAAAATATATGGGGTAGGTAAGAGTATTCTAGGTTTCCAAAACTGACATTTTCGAGATCTATACTCAATAAAACTTGGAACGACACTCAGTAAATTTTTTATAAATTGTCGCATAAGTCGTTTGAGATTCTTCATCATCATCATCATCAGGTCTTTCTAGTCTCCACTGCAGGAGTACGGTATGCGTTACTCCAGCCGAAAAGTATCTCTTTTCGAAAATTGACAATGGCAAATAATTAGAGCCTAACGTGGTATAAAAGTGCCTGAAAGTCTTGAATTTGTGCCGCCAGCCGTTTAAGAGATATTCGAAAAAACAATTTCTGGCTGGCGTAACGTTACTCCAGCCGAATTTTTTTGATCCAGACTACCTAGGTCTAAATGAAGTACACACACGGATAGCTTCAATTTGTGCTCAATAGTGCCTTATATTTTCAAATTTGTGCTCCATACGGTTTCAGAGGTATTCAATTTTCGGCTGGAGTAACGTTTGCTCAGTTGCTGTATCTCTGAAACGGCAGGCCAATCAACCGTCGTTTTTTGTATAGATATAGAACGCTATTTGTGCCGATTTGTGCCATAGGTTTCATAAGTATCACTATTATGGTTAACGAGTTATGATTTTTTCTCTAAAAATCGAAAATAGGCTCTAGCTCTTAAACAAAGAAACCTTACCAATTCAAACTGGTACCAACATGTAGTTCTTATACCACCACACATAATTAGAAGAAATCATCAGCCTATCCCACAAATTCGGTGAGTTATGACGATATTCCTTATTTCGGAAAGTCAAATCCGGTCCTGTGATTTTGAATAAAGAATTCACTATTTTCCTGTGAGCCGACTGATTTCATATTTATACATTATTTAGAGCTTTCATTTGAGAATATACCCTCAAAAATGTAGATAGAAATACCTACGAATTAAATTAATAATAATTGAAATCTATACTTAACCATTCTTACGCGATTACCCGACCAAATTCAAACGTATATTAAAAAGCGGCCGCGCGGTACCTAATGCATCACTTCTTAAATATGTACTCTTATATTATGTGGCGGAGTACAATCGTGTAGAAAAAAAGTTTATATATATTTTGAAGGCTTGTATTATTTAAAATAAAAACAATAAGATCAAAAATTAATTAAGATGTTGATTGTTACACACATGGACCAATGTCATGCGAACTATGAACACCAAATTTATGTAAGTAGGTACGTCTTTCATTTTTTGTTTTAGATGATTAGAACATATGCTAAAATATTACAACATATGTTTATGTATTAGATATTTATATTGAAGACCACACAAAAATTGAAGCAAATATAAGAAATTCCTGATGCATGGAGGTGAAACATCACATGCATCAGGAATTTGTTCACTCGTAAAATATACAGTTTCGTGGGTATCGGAAACAGGTTATATTATACCGGACCAGCCGGCCTATTTACTAACTCGGATGACAGGTGTCGATGCCTATCAATCAAGAATTTAGTGTTACAATGCGGTTTTTGTATTTCAAATAAAAAGTTCGAGCAAGCAAAACCCGCATTGTAACAGTAAATTCTAGATTGATAAGCATCGACACCTGTCATCCGAGTTAGTAAATAGGGGGGCTGATCAAAGGTTACACGAGAATTACTAGGGAAAAGACGGTATTCGTATTCTCTATATAATAAAATGACGCGGAAGAGAAAATTAAATGAATTCTTTCACTTTTGTCCCATCTTTATTGTGTCAATAATAGAAAACGAGTTATTTTGCCATGTTCATAGTTAGAAAGTTTTTGAGCTACCAAGAATGTAATGAATGACCTATAGATAAACGCATAATAATAAATAGCAGCTACGGTATACGGTAAACACATACAAAGTGTTCGCAACGAACAAAAGAACGGATTTCTTAAAACCGGTACATACGTTGTCGACAGTTAAGGTTATATGAGCTAGACAATTAAACAATAAAATGACGAACAGAAGAACAAACACAGCTGCAGTTCCTATTAATTTTAGCATTTTAGAAAATAAGCAAATCAAAGTACAATAATAATTGTCACAGATTTTACACTGTATTTTATTTCTCCGACTCATAATAAGCTAACCTTACTTAATTTAAGGCTGCCCCTACATTTTTTTTGTTATTTCCTTTCTTGTTTTTTAACCATTAATAAGTCTTACTTATTAATCTAACCGCTGCCCGCTGCTGTGACACACAATGCTTTGGTATACATAAAACACAGAAGAACATAGTAGCCAATATTTATTTTAGTAAAATAATGATATGACTTAACATTTTTCACCTCACCTGTACTGACTAAATTCGATTATAATACCGCCAAGTGGGAGTAAATGCCTAGCAGTATGCCACGGCCGCTTTTTAATATACGTTTGAATTTGGTCGGGTAATCGCGTAAGAATGGTTAAGTATAGATTTCAATTATTATTAATTTAATTCGTAGGTATTTCTATCTACATTTTTGAGGGTATATTCTCAAATGAAAGCTCTAAATAATGTATAAATATGAAATCAGTCGGCTCACAGGAAAATAGTGAATTCTTTATTCAAAATCACAGGACCGGATTTGACTTTCCGAAATAAGGAATATCGTCATAACTCACCGAATTTGTGGGATAGGCTGATGATTTCTTCTAATTATGTGTGGTGGTATAAGAACTACATGTTGGTACCAGTTTGAATTGGTAAGGTTTCTTTGTTTAAGAGCTAGAGCCTATTTTCGATTTTTAGAGAAAAAATCATAACTCGTTAACCATAATAGTGATACTTATGAAACCTATGGCACAAATCGGCACAAATAGCGTTCTATATCTATACAAAAAACGACGGTTGATTGGCCTGCCGTTTCAGAGATACAGCAACTGAGCAAACGTTACTCCAGCCGAAAATTGAATACCTCTGAAACCGTATGGAGCACAAATTTGAAAATATAAGGCACTATTGAGCACAAATTGAAGCTATCCGTGTGTGTACTTCATTTAGACCTAGGTAGTCTGGATCAAAAAAATTCGGCTGGAGTAACGTTACGCCAGCCAGAAATTGTTTTTTCGAATATCTCTTAAACGGCTGGCGGCACAAATTCAAGACTTTCAGGCACTTTTATACCACGTTAGGCTCTAATTATTTGCCATTGTCAATTTTCGAAAAGAGATACTTTTCGGCTGGAGTAACGCATACGGAGTACGACCCTCTCTGTACTACCAGAGCCATATACTAGCCTGAGTAGTCAGAGGATTTGACCTACACTCTCCACGCTGGCCAGACTGGTTGGAGAGGTCTCTTTGATGTTAATAAGCTTTGTTTAGCTTGTTTCCTTAGTCGCCTTTTACGACATCCACGGGATGACTTGGAGTGGTCCTATTCTACTCTGCCGGGAACCACACGGCGGATTCTTCTTGAGATTCTTACTCTGACAATTTTCGAGATCTACAGTCCAAAAATTAAATGGAACCAATATAGATTTTTGTTTTTAAATAGTAGCGTCCACCATTGATATAGTTGTGGTCCACCATCTTGGTTTCCAAAAATAAAATGCAAAAACTGCCAAAAATAATTGAATTCAAAGTCTGTTTGTCATAGGATAGTACATATATCTCCATGGCCAAACTAGTTTATCCTTAATACATCTTTTAGGACTAACTATCTAGTCCTAGGCGGACAAACTAGTTGGTCCTGAAATCGGATACATATAGATTAACTTTCAAGACCCTCGTCAATCTAAAAATATTATTTTCTAGATTGAACATGGGACCACCAGTGTGACAGCCCTGGCATGATGAATTGATGATCACTGAAATGAAACTAAGTCAATTCTCAGCTACCTTTATATTTAACCAATAATAACACATCATACATTACAATTTAAAGCTCATATTGGATAAGCTAAGCTTAAACTTAAAATCTTAATGACCAGACGCATCACAATATATAAAAGCTAAAGTAAAATCTATTGGGCCTATTCTAGTTTGGCCATTTTTGGTGCCAAATTGACCATAGAGAGCAGAGTATTGAAGATTCCCCTATGCTGCACCCCAGGCCAGAGGAGGACAACCACAGACAAAACATAGAGCAGGAAGGTGTTGTTGATGGACGAGGTGACCCAGGCCAACGTGCACAGCATGCTGATGGATATGATGTAGTACTGGAACAAGTAAAAGTACCTTATTATTTAGTTAAATTCACACTTCAAAAGTTATCATATTTGATTGATGATAATCTATAATTATTTATAGGCATATATTCGATGAATTATTTAAAAATAGTTTAATTAGATAGTTTTTCAAATGAGTAATGCAAAACATGAACTAGGGTAATCAAACAGCCATTCCTAACAAATTTTTAGATGAGGTGGTTGTTGGAATAACTTGGAATAAGTTGTCATATGAAAATAGTCCTGCAATAATACCCACCATGCATGGGCCAGTTTCTCGCAGTGAATAGAAAGTATGAATTTGCTTCAAAACTTTGTTGTAGCTCAAAACAATGCTCCTGCAGATTTCTTCAAACATCTTTTCTTTCTGGCCAGTCCAAGCACTTGGACCATACAGAGAATTGCATATCACTGGGATGATGAAGTCAATGAAGTTTAGCAAGAGCCCCAGCAGAGCAAAGGTTGTAAGAGTATTCAGATCCATCAGCCAGATAAGGAGATAGAGGAAGGAGACTGCTCCGACAATGGCACAAGGATACCACTGCTGCTCCCAGAGTATGATAGACTTTAACGGCAGTAAAGCCATACGCCATCCTTCAAGAAGCCTTTTCAGCTTCTTAACCTGCTGCTCCTGCCAATACAAAATTGAAATATTTGTACGAATTTGGAAGTATGAACCATATGCTGAAATGTAAATTGAAGCCAAAGAATGCATAATTTAATTACCTACCTACGTAGCAAATTCATTTATTATTTTAAAAAGTCCTTATTTTAACTACTACAACGTAATTACTTTGAAAGATACGTTCTTTAATATGTAGTATAAACGACGGAATTACAAAGAAGATGGTAAATAAATTCTAACAAAATGAAATGTACCTGTTCCTGAGAAATGTCTGCCATTGTGAAATACAGCTATATAACTGAACTAGTTTGTGAAATAGTCTTTCTGGCAATAAATTCCACCACTTACAGGACAAAAGACAAAGAGAGGAAGCCACAAAACGGTACGAAACCGTTTACAAAAACATTCAAAACAATGAAATTAAATGGATGACACTACGACCGACATGCATGACAGCAATATTTGACAGTTTGACACAGTATTGACAGATAGGGTAGAGGTTAACTATGTTGCCCACAACTATAGTGTTGATTCCTCTCGAAATTCTTCCCCACAAAATTGTTTGTATTATTATTTATTAACTAATGAACAGGCCTATTTGCTAACTTTTGACAGCTACGGTGTACGACGTTTTGATGGTCACTTCAACAACCATTACGGCTTTCGTATGACTGACTATTTTTATTTTAGATCTGAAAATCTGTGCATACGTTATATGGAGGATGACGAAGGAAGACATAGGCCCGTCTTTTTTTTGTTTAACCTATTATGTCCCACTGCTGGGCAAAGGTCTCTCCCATTTCCTTCCATTTGTCCCTATCCCTTGCGGTCTCTGACCAGTTACGCTGGAATGCGTCAAGGTCATCTCTCCAACGCTTTTTAGGCCTGCCCCTATGACGCCGACCACCTTCAGGTGTCCACTGAGTTACCCCCTATTCGCCCATTTTTCGGGAGCCATTAAAGTTCTATTAACATGACCCGCCCAGTCCCATTTTAGTTTGGCAGTCTTGTGCCCCACCCCCACATCAGTTATACCGATTATAGAGCGAAGTGTTGCATTCGGCGCTTTATCTATCCGTTTGAAGCCTAATACACTTCGCTCCATAGCTCTTTGACTGACTCTAAGTTTGGACTTCTGACTTTCGGTAAATGACCACGTCTGAGCACCGCAGGTAAGGATGGGCAAGATGCACATGTCGATGAGTCGGCGTTTCAGTGTGATTGGAAGGTCGCCTTTCATAAACGCTCTTTTACATTTAAAATCTAGTGTTCTTTTGTGGAATTTTTTGTAATATAACACTGAGCTACCCTTATTGTAGTACTTCTAACAATCTAGTCTAGCAGAGTGGTTGGATCTCGTATTCATTACATAATAATCAAAAGAAAAACATTGTACACTTTATGAAGAAGACAAAAAACGATAGCCAGATTTGATTCGATGGCAAATCAAATTATACACAAACACAACCTACCCATTTGTACCTTTTACGACAGTTCTTTTTTATGTGCCAAGCAAGAACCCACTATGTACAAAATAAAATAAATACTATTTCATTTCATTCGGAAAACTCTTACTGTATTTTAAATTTCAAATAAAATATATGTGAAGATATGTACCTAATGAAATGAAATGTATTTATTCACATGAAACATGGTGCAAACAGGTGTTAAAGATAGGTAATGTAACTAATACATGTTACGCCAGAGGTATGGCATGTAAATAAAACCTACCGTATTTCGTAGTTAATGCTGTAAAAATTACTTTGTATATCAAATAAGTAGGTACGTATATATTTTGTTATTTGTATTTTCAACTCAAGCAAACATGAATTTTGCTTATTTGTCGTATCGTGCGTGCTATGTTGACTAAACAATATTTTACTTAGGCCTAAGAGTAGTCACGTCAAGATAAACAGTATAAAAATAGCAATATAGAATATTTATATTTAAATTTTCTAATTTTGGTAATACTTCATGTGTGTAAGTGGCCAAGTGAGTGTTAGTGGTTTCAAATTTTTCAAACGAAAGGCATCTAACATAGCTCAATGATAACTACAGCCGGGACCAGCGGCTTCATAAGCCTTCCGAAGCATGGAGGAGTTAAAATAAATTTTATGCCACCCATCCCAGTGGGAACCATACCCGGGTGTAGGCAACAGTTAGTTACAAAATAAAGAAGTGACATTATTTACAACTAATATAGAGTGCGTCGCTATCACCCGGGTTTGCTTAAAATGTGTAAACGCAACAATGCACAAGCCAAATGGATGGGCCATCAACCTCCCACAAATTTGGGAAATTTATCTTAATCTGGCAACATTTAAAAATCAATTGCATCAATTGCGTTCTTGGTGCATTCCGTTCCAAGTTCTAGAAGAAACAATATGAATACGAATAATGTTGCGTTCAATTTCACAAATTATTTCATTTGAACAAAACAAAAACCGATAAGATCAGTTAAATATTCTGATATCTATGGATAAGATAGAAGCCACTTTTGACAGTTAATTTTAATAGGGAAGTTACAAAAGTTACTGACGCGTTGTTATACGAATGTTATGTACTCTTGGGTACTTACTTATCCGCGTAGAATATTTTTTTTTACAACTACCGTCAATAGTGGCTTCATAACGCTGCCGTACTTAAGTAGGTAATAAACCAAATTCTTTGTAATAAACCGAGAATTTGCGAGAATGAAACTATAAATGACAAATGAAGTTTCGTAGCAAACCAAGTAGCATTCATAAGCAAATCCCGAGTAATCAATTCCCTACTCAAGGAGGGTCGGCGTTATGAAGGCAGCCAGCCGTAAATACTATACTAAATCAATTACAGCATTAAAGGCTTTAGGCTCCAACGTAACAGCTGAAAATGTAACTGGGGAAAACAACACACAACATTTGATTTTAAAATTTTCGAATAAAAAACTTTAATGAAAAAATAGTATTGTATTCTTGAAGGTACCTATAATAAAATGATATAAAAGTAAGTAAATCACTTGACGTAAAAATAAATCAATCTTCGTATTAGACATCAGTCTTTTATCAAATTAAATATTACTTAAACATTTTAAAAAATCCAACATAATACATCTGGAATAAACAGTATAAATATCCAAAGAAAGTCCATAAAATTAATATTGTTCATGATTCTTTGATACAGAACTTATAAAAACCAAAACAATGGTTTATTTTACTCTATTGTAGTATCTTTTCCCAGGTTGTGCTGCTTTTTCGTGTGTCAGAGTCTGAAATAAAATAAATTTATGAATACAAAATGGCGAAGTTGTCACAAAAGACATCAACAACACTGAGGTTAGTGGCGCTTACAAAGCTTGCGCAGCGAGCTTCATTGATGTACCTTGCTCTGTGGTAGCATTTAAGGCTTAATAGACCCATCACTCATTAGTGCCAAGTAAGCATTTTACATTGTGATGCGGCCTCCTTTACCCTGCTGTGACATGTGACGGCAATAATATGCTTGTATCTTAAGTATAAAGGGGTTAATAAAGTGAGACACCACACATAACAGAGAGCCAACAATAATTATCAAAAGTTAATTACTTACAATAACACATCCCTCATCCGAGAAAGAATAATGCCGCCCACACTTCGCCCCTGTCTCAGGTATCACTGACTCAGTCACCATCTCGGTGTCGCTGTTGATGGTAGTTTTACTCTGAAATGATAAATACTTAATGTAATAAATAACAACTTAACAAGAATTTACTTTGGCGTACACATCACAATACTCTGCCAAGTGGAGCTATCTCACGGATTACTACCACTAGATTTACCACTCTAGACTTCCCACAAAAGTGAGCTTCATTCATACCTAGATCATGGGCCCCATTCTATCTGTCAGATCTATCAAGTATGTATCCCCAAACAATATGTCTAATGGTTGAATAACAGCTGAAATATTTTACTCAAGTACCAAACTACATTTTTAGTACATTATGAGTTCAACAAAGCTTCATGTATTGCTTTAAAAATCACAACTTAGCAAAAGAACTGCTATTCTACCTTTGGATATTAGTCCATGTTACAGTCGGCCACTGGAGGGAAACAGGCAGTAAAAAGTTGTGAAAATTCATCACATCAAATGGGAATGTTCCGTTATTACTACATTTTTAAACAGGTACACCTACTTTGATTGTTGTGTTAGGCATGTGTTCTTCATATTCTTCTCCAAGTTTGAAAGAAATTTCAACAGTCCGTAGCAAGGATGAGTTCTTGATTGTCATTGTATCACCATCCAGGGTTATTTCCATGAGAGGTGATGACATTGCCATCATTTTACGTCCCATAAAGGGAACTCCTGGAAAACAGTAACAACAAAGTCCCTTTAGTAATAAATTTAAATCTACATAATGAATCTATTCTTGCACGTCACTGAGCTTATCTATCAGTCCATCTGTTCTTTAATATAAAGAAAACCTGTTGATTAAAATGTGAGAAATCTCCCAGTGTCTTTATCTACATTAGTGGAACACAGTTGTAATAGAAAAATATTATTGTTATGCATATAATGGAAATTTTTACTACATTATATTTCAAAGATAAACAGTTATAAATCAGAAACAAAGATAAAAAAACCCTACTTATAACTCACCAACTGCAGTGAAATAATCATCAATGTTTTCATTTTTATAGTGTTGATATTTTCCAGGAATCGATGGCATTGTTATAGAGGAATGTTGTAACGGCAGAGCTTCCAAGTTATTTCTTGTTGCGGTGCGTGACTGGCGTAGAGCACTCACTTATCTACGAAGTTAATTGGTAATTATTACTATATCAATCACGTACTCTGATAACAAACTTCAGCAATCTTACGTAGTAGATACAAACAATATCTAATTAATTCTCTTTGTTTAACGAAATGACTACAAATATGCAAAGATTTATAAATAAAAGAATAAACACAGGAAATACATATTGCTTTAAATAAGAAGTGTTGCGATAAAAATTCAAAACTTACAATACAAAAACCGTAACAAAAAACCTTGAGCTTTCTTTCTTTCTTTGTTTAGGTTTACGGCTCCATCGTTTTTAGCCTAAACGATGATTTTGCCAATGTCAAAGTTAACAATAACACGCACGCAATTAACAATATCAAAGTAGGAACATAAAAAAAAAATCGGAATTAATAGTAATGGGTTTCCCAAAACAAAATAAAGTTAAAACCGAGTATTTGTTATAATAACAATAGAAAGTAAATGACCGGTAAAATATGGAAATACATGGTATGGTATGGTATGATAGGTATGGAACAAAAGTGGGCAGAGAATAATCGGTAAAACCTAAGGTAAAACAGGTCAAAGGTACAAATTATTACATTGTATGAATTTAGCTAGGACAGAAACAAAGGGGGAAAAAACTAGAGTCAACAAGAATGAGATATTTACAGGACGGGGAATATTCTTGGGCAGTGAGTCGTACAGAGATATTGGAAGTAAGGGACAATCGAAAAAAATATGCTCTAAAGTGCCTTCATCCAATCCACACTCGCAAAGGGAGCTGTTTTTAATCTTTATTTTAGCAAGAAAGACTGGAGAGCAGACATGGCCTAATCGGAGTCTAATTATAGCAGAGGTAGGGTGTTTATCAAAATTTCTGTACTTAGAGAACCACGGTTTTGCTGGGACCTCAGGCTGAATCCTATAATAGTTTTTGGCACTAGAGCTGCCGAATGTATTCCAAAAATCATTCCATTTTTTTTTTAAGCAGGGATGAGCCGACAGTCGAAGATCCCGAGAAAGGCAGTAAAAATGCTTTTGGGTACCTGAGAGAATGGCATTTTTGGCGAACATGTCAACGGTTTCATTTCCGCTAATACCAGAATGACCAGGGATCCATGCTAGGACCACATCTAAATTAGCACGATGACACTGCAATAGGGACTGTCTTGTCATCAGAGTGATGGGAAAGTTATCCTTAGCATGGAATGGGAGTTTTCGAATATCTTGCAGACAACTCTTAGAATCTGAAAGAATCAAGGCTTTTTTAATTTGGTGTGATTCCACATATGACACGGCTTCTAGAAGAGCTATGGCTTCTCCAGTGAAAACTGATGATTGCGAGGGACATTTAAAATTTAAAATTATGCTATATTTTGGAATCCACACAGCTGCACCGACATTGTCCTCTTCTGAAATTTTAGAAGCATCAGTAAAAAGAAGAAGCCAGTCCTTCCAATTTTCAGTTATGAGGGCATTGAACTGAAGGTTTGCCTGAGGAGAAAATTTACTTAGTCCTAAGTTTAAAATAATTTGAGGCTGGTAAATCAAAGCTAAAAATTCAGTACAAAATAAAGGATTGCGGTCGAATGTCTGAGTAGGACAATTTATTCTTTTGTATTTATGATAGCTATTAAGGAGAAGAGGAAGGCTTTTGTGAGACCAATAGTTAGAAGTAGAGAGTGATTGAGAAAGTGAATATAAGATTTCATGAAGAGGGTGAGACGAATTTTGAACAGCTTTAAAAAAGAATCTGTCTGCTAAATATTGCCTGCGAAGATGAAGAGGGGGATCCAGACACTCAACTTGTAGGGCTAGACAAGGAGAGGATTTCATGGAACCCGTAACAATACGCAGGCATCTTGATTGGATCCTATCTAGCATGGCAAGAGCAATTTTATTACATGGTTCTAGTATGAAAGATCCATAATCGAAGTGGCTACGAACAATAGCCTTATATAACAAGAGTTGGCTGTATGGGTGGGAACCCCAACGAACGCCTGAAACCGCTCTGAGAACATTTACACCTAGTTGCGCTTTCTGACAAACATGGTTGAGGTGTTGCAAGCCACTCATTTTGGAATCAAGAATGACTCCAAGAAATTTAATTTCATTAGCGAGGGAAATGGGGACAAAGTTGACGGATAGCTGGATAGGAGGAACTATTCTCTTACGAGTAAAAACAACCGCGGAACATTTATTAACAGAGAGGGACATACCATGTCTTTCTAACCAATCATGTAGATAGAAGAGGGCTGAATTTAAACGTGAGGATGAAACAGACAAGTTATCCGATCGAGCAAATAAAGCAATGTCATCTGCGTACTGCAGGATTTCGCAAAAGCTGGAAACGGTCTGTTCTAGATCATAAGTATATATGTTATAAAGGAGCGGACTTTAAACCGACCCTTGAGGAAGACCTTTCCAAATTTGCCTGGGGGGCAGAAGTGATCCATTGACGCGGACACGGATGGAGCGAGACATGAGAATATTAGAAATGACATTAACAAGTCTCTCTGGAATGCTCAGCTGTAACATTTTCTGCCTGAGCAGGGGAAGCAGAACATTGTCGTATGCAGAAGAAATATCTAAGAACACGCCAATAACGCTTTCATTGTTAGAGAACGCCAGGCGAATAGAAGAGCTGAGAATGCTCAAGCCGTCCATTGTACTCTTAGATCTACGAAAGCCAAACTGAGTATTAGCAAGCAAGTTTCTATTTTCTAAAATCCACTCCAGGCGGTTCTTGATAAGGTGTTCTAATATTTTTAAGAGAACAGAGCTTAGAGCTATTGGTCTATAAGATGCAGGATCGGCAGGATCCTTACCATGCTTTAAGATAGGAATTATAATTTGCGATTTCCAAGGATCAGGGATATTACAAGATAGAAAAATTTGATTTATAATTTTGAGGAAGAATAATTTAGATGATAAAGAGGATTTGCAGATGAATGAGTATGGAATACCATCAATACCAGGGGCAGAGTCTTTAAGGTGATCAAGAGCACATGCAAGTTCAGCATAGGAGAATTCTTCGTTCATTTTATCAGAAGAGGGGGAAATGGAGAAGAAAGACGGGACACAATCAAAATTTGGAACAGAAGGAGGGGCCAATCTATCAATAAATTGCTCTAGCCATGGTGATAAATCATTGGAGGAAGGATTGATGACTACTTGGCTTCTTCGAAATGATTTAATTTTCCTCCAAACCAGCGAAGAGGGAGTTCCAGGGGATAAAGATTCACAGAACTTTTTCCATCCTGCTTTCTTTTTTTTGGCTAGGAATCTTTTAGACCTAGCGCAAATTCTTTTATAATTTATGTAATTAGACATAGATAAATCAGCACAAAATTGATTCTCTGCCGCTTTTCGATCCTCAATGCAGGAGGTGCATTCAGAGTCCCACCAAGGAGGAGAGGGAATTTTTGTACAGGGTTTTTTAATTGGGATAGTTTTGTCAGCCGCTCTTTGTATACATGAAATAAATTGGTCATATATAGACATTGACTCAAAACACTGAGCAGGAAGGAGACTTATTTCACTATCCAAAGTTTCAGCATAACTTTTCCAGTCAGCATTCTGAGTCCGATATTTTAAGAGAGGTTGAGAAGGAGGAAAAGCTTTAACCGCAGAAACCAGAGATGATACAATAGGCATGTGGTCGCTGCCATATGTGTTAGGGAGAACGGTCCAGGATATTAAAGGAGCTAAGACCGGGGTTGCCAAGGTGAGATCCACAGCACTTTTGTTCTGACTTGGGGAAGTCCTGCGGGTAGGGGAACCATCGTTTAAGATACAAAGGTCTTGGGAGTCAAGAAGGTCTAGGAAAAGTGAAGATAGAGCTGGATCGTCCCTGTGGGAACCCCAAACCGAACAATGAATATTGAAATCACCTAGGACTATCATAGGTCTAGGGATATTGGAAATAATCATCAATGTTTTCATTTTTATAGTGTTGATATTTTCCAGGAATCGATGGCATTGTTATAGAGGAATGTTGTAACGGCAGAGCTTCCAAGTTATTTCTTGTTGCGGTGCGTGACTGGCGTAGAGCACTCACTTATCTACGAAGTTAATTGGTAATTATTACTATATCAATCACGTACTCTGATAACAAACTTCAGCAATCTTACGTAGTAGATACAAACAATATCTAATTAATTCTCTTTGTTTAACGAAATGACTACAAATATGCAAAGATTTATAAATAAAAGAATAAACACAGGAAATACATATTGCTTTAAATAAGAAGTGTTGCGATAAAAATTCAAAACTTACAATACAAAAACCGTAACAAAAAACCTTGAGCTTGACCGACCGGTCCCGTAGTTGACACTGACAGAAAAGTGTACTTGACATTCGGTGACATGACATTTGAGGCTTATGTCAACTTGGCAGTAACATATCAATGTGTACAATCGATAGTTGTAATTGACTATCGATTGACAAATATGAACATCTCACATTCATATTCTTAGGGACTGCGCGCACCGGTGACTTTTTTGTTTCCGTCACCCTGTCCATGGAGACAAGTTTATGACAATTAATAAGTGTTCAAAGAAACCTATATTAAATAAACGATTGAATCTTGAATCTTGAGATGTATGGAGGCGACGTGACATCGACGTGACTTTTTTGTCCGTCGACCAGCGAACAAGCCGGCGACAAAACTTTTACGATAGACATTTTATGTAAAAGACGTGCAAGCACGAGTGTCAAAATTGTGGAAAAATCTTTGTCACAAAAAATTTGACCGACTTCAAAAAAACCGGCCAAGTGCGTGTCGGGCCACGCGCAGTATAGGGTTCCGTAGTTGCGAATGACAACTTTGAGTTCACCCTGTTTACACTCGCACCTCACAGTTTAACGACCAAAAACATGTAACAATAAAGATTGTATGAAATTTTACATTTTCCAGTACATTTTATAAGTTGGTTGCCTATAACTTTTAAGTTTGCACTTAGTACCCGTATCCATATATAACCGTTTAGCAGATAGAGGGGGGGGGGGGGGGGGACACGTACCTCTAACAAAAATTTGCACTGTAAAACCAAATATTTCGGAAACGGATCCCTAAATCGAAAAATGGTGTTCTCTTCTTCTTCTTCTTCTGTTTTATATTATGGCTTCCACCGAAATTTCAGTGATTCTGCCAATGTCCAGTATAATGAGATATTAAGTATCGGTGTTGTTCGGTAAAGTTTTTCCAAGTAGCATCAAAGATGGCGTATGTTCTATCCATTTCTCAGTCCACTTTAACTATTTCACAAATTGTTCATGAGCACGAGCATTTATAACACCAAACTACACCAATTTCATATTATAAAGTCCACTAAAATCAATTTGCAAAATTGTCTAAGGCAAACTTCAACTGTACCCCTTGACTTCCCACCACAAACTCATGGTGTTCTCAACTTCACAATATTTTTCAAAGACCTTTTTAACGATCTCCTACACGATGGGTAAGTAGAGAAAAGAAAATTACTCTCCCACATTAATTGTATGACAGCTACCCAAAAAATATATTTTTCAAGATGTTTTTCTACGACTTTTTTGCCATGATTAATATACATACTCATACCAAATTACAGCTTTCTAGTACTTATAGTCTCTGAGTAAAACCGCGGACGGACAGACAGACAGACAGACAGACATGGCGAAACTATAAGGGTTGCTAGTTTACTACGGAACCCTAAAAAGCGACTATATCTATTTGAAAGCTAAAAATAAACTTAAACATACAAGAATGAGCAAATTTTTACATAAGTCATTAACTTTACTCAGTAAACAACCTATCTACCAAAGACTATATATTTATTTAATATACTTAATGTATCTCCTACCTAATATTCCTCTGTCTCTGCCAAGCCAAAAATAACCAGAACATTATTACTTACATACTATCACGTCTTTTCTCTTGCGGGGTAGGACTATAAATTCTACGTTTAGCATGTTGGTGAGCTAATAAATGGAGAACGGAATCAAAATAGGGATGGGTTGCTTAGCCACATCGCGTATTGACATGATTCCGCACGCCGATTCCCCCTATTCTTCTAAACTTCCAACATTCATTATAAAATATTTGAAAATTTTATTTCGATGTTCTTGAGTTTTTTCGATTTTGTCCGATTTAGTGAAGTAACCTGTCACTCCAAAGAGGGTGAGCCTAGCATTCTTTTTTACGTTTCTTTTGCATGAAATAGATGAGTTCGCAGATAACGACCGTCTCTTCGAAATCCATGCCGACAAATGACCAAAGATAATTCAAATACCACGTAATGACACTAATGACTCCTTGATAACTAAAAAGTTGTTTCATGGTTTAGCATAGTTTTGTCACTGTCGCCTACTGTGCGCACAAAAGTCACCCGTGCGTGCAGTGCCTAATGTTTTTATTTCACGATTTCCTCGATTTGACTTATCCTTAATCCAACAATTTGGCATTCTAATGTATCTTTCAAATCGGATAGCTGACATGAAAAAACAATGTTCACATTTTATGAGATGAGAAATAATGTACCTACACGGACCTAAAACCGAAGGAAGAGCATGCAAGACGAAAGTGATGAGTGTAGATGAAGCTTGAGAGATACGTATTTTTGTCAGGAATCAGGATTCCCTGACAAAACTCTTAAGTTTCATTTACCAGAGTCACATCAGGAGTCAGGAGGATTCAGGTCGGGTCGAGTCGGTTGTCGGTCGGGACCATATTGCGCGCTCTATGCTATGGAGCTGGACTGGATATGATATTATGAATTACTAGCTGTTACCCGCGGCTTTGCTCGCGTAAAATATATCGCCTATGTCCTTCTGGGATTTCATGATGATTGGTACAGTAGATACGGCGTGAAAGCGTAACAAACAAACAAACTCACTTTCGCATTTATAATATTAGTTGAGAACTTGAGATTGAGAGATTGAGATGAGATGGCAGTTGCCGAGCCATAACGGAAAGCCAGTGATTACTTTGGTTGGTTTAGTTAGTTACTATGCCTGGCTAAAAGCTCAAAGCCAAAAGTCCCAAAACCTCAATAAACGGTACCGCCTGCCTGACACGCTTGTTTTGTATGAAATGAGTTGAAAAGGAGTCTCTCTAGCGCGCGAGCGACGTCAGTCACATTCTTTGCTCTGTGCTATGCTATGGATCTTCACTTGCTACTACGCTACGCAACTACTACACCCTACATCGGCGCAGCGCAACAACGTTTATTGACTATAGCGCCTATAATTTTCAGTCAGCCGATACTTGTAATTTCAGTTTTTGAAATATTTAAAGAGCGAAGATGTGGATAGTTTATCGGCTATATTATATCGCGCAATATAAACGGCGTCGCGGGCGTAATGCTATCGGTGCAGAAGAGAGTATTATTATGATACAATAATTTGTCTGACTGGCAGTTCTAACTGATTTCCAGAATAAATAATTTATTTATTTAATCTGAAAAATATATTTGTTTTATATAAATCGATTGAATCAATTATTTAAATTTTTGTTCTCTGTTCATTTGGTTACTCGGTTTGTTACGTCTCTATGCATGTAGGTACGTTCGGAAATTTGTCCTGTCCTGAATATTTTGTTTGTAAATTTTATATTCAAAGGGCCGCAAGATAATTTCAAGTTTTCTATTAAATTAATAAGTGCCTATGTAATACTATACCAATAATATAGTTCCCTTTAAACTGTGTAATTTAAATATTAAAAATATTACACAAGTAAAATGTTTTTCGTCAACATTCTGAACAAACGGGTGTGTAGGTGCTGTAGGTGTGATTAATGGAAGTGACATGTGTGAGCGAGATGTGAATTTAATGTTTTGAAATTTACAAAACGCGAGACGAAACGAACTATATTCTTTAGTTTGTAGATATTATTAATTATTATAACATTAAGTTTATCCGCGCTTTAGTTGTTGTGAAATTATTTTAGTGTGTAAGCTCAATTTCGATATTTCATCCATAACAAGGGTTTGTTGATCGATAGCTTACGTGAATTTTTCTAGTTATTTTGTTGACCTTATTAATCAATCAAAAATGGGTGATAAAGAGGACTATTTAACGGCCTACCGTGTGTTTTTTGAGAATTTTGCTGCTACTGTAAATCCTGAAGACCAGTTACCAGTGCATATCGCAGGATACACCATAACGGAAGCAGAATTGCCGGGCGAAGTTCTTTACTGGACCACTCAATATTTGACCGAAAAGTAAGTTCAACAACACTCGGACTTATTCAGTTTATTGTATTTATTTGTTATCATAGTGACGGTTGTTATCTGATAAGAATGATAAACAACATTTTAGGAGTGTAGGTGTAAAAGAGAAAAAGCTTATTATTCGAGTTCAGTTAAGAAGGCCGTTTCTTATAGAGTTCTGTAGCTTTAAAGTACTTAACTTAATACATATCCATAGGTACTGGTATTATAAATACAAAAGTAACTCTGTCCTGTCCGCAACATCTACATGTTCAAACCACTGAATTGAAGTAAATGAAATTTAGTAGTTATGGGTGTAGTTTAAGGCCCAGGGAAGTCATATTCTTCATGCCAGCAAAAGGTGCTCTTCCTAAGATTGCAAAATATAATATGAATGCAATTCTTGATAGGTTTTATACATTTTTATTCAAGTAAACATCATAAAGGCGAAATTGGTATGTTGTAAGCTAAATAAAAAAATTCTGTGAATTCATTTCTTAAAATCTCTTAGCTGTATTTTAAAATTCATCAAGTCTGTTATTATTTCTTTGACTTTTTTTTTAAATGACTAAAATTTTTCATAAGTATTTTTTTTTCAATTATCCAAAAGATCTGAGCATATTTTAGGTCGCATACTTAGTGAAGATGCTTTGAAGCTCATGGATTTCTAGTTTGATAGCAAATTTTAATGAGTTTTTACTCTAGTTGTACTTAAAACAATTTTTTTTTCAAGAGTTACGTACCTCCAGTAATAAAAGACACCAAAATCTATGATACACATGTATATAAACAGCTTTGTCCAAGTTTGTTTGTTTGTTGTTGGGTGCTAATTAAACTTTTATTTATAGCATTTTTCTCCTCTAATAATCATTTAGTATTGGGGTTTTTACCCTAGGTTGGGTACACATGCTTTTGCTTCCTTGGTCCTATTTTGGTCATAAGGAAATTTAACAAACCTAACCTATCTGTGGCCAAGTGGTATTTGTTAAAATGGGGATGTTATTCTTTTATTGACACATGCATAAGCAATCCCTGGTGCAATCCTTACTTGGATGGGTGACCGCAAGTGGCATAAAAATATCTCGAGCTCCTCCGTGCTTCGGAAGGCACGTTAAGCCGTTGGTCCCGGCTGCCATCGTTGATGGCAGTCGTTAAGCTATGTCAGATGCCTTAAGGCAGCTTGAAAAATCTGACACCAGTGTTGGCCACTTACACATACGAAAAACAAACAAACAAATTGACACATGACATTTTAAAAAAGGCGAAAAATTATAATAGGCCATCTACTCTACTGCTGAGCTACTTAATTTCACTAGCAAAAAAGTATAAATCAGATTACTCAATAGATATCTGCCTGATGGATAAGACCTTTGTGTATTTCATGTCTAATGTGTATGGTAAGTTCTCCTTGTGCCCCTATGCTCATACCTACTTTGCCTCAGAAATAACACCTTCAATAGTTTGATCAAACTATCTACTTTCTATGCGGTGTAAAATGTTGTGATTGTCACCTCAAAATACATTGTGGCTTTCGTATGATTTACTTTTTTTTTATGATACATAAAACTGCATGCTTGTTGTTGTGATTACTGCCAGCTGTAATCACTCAAAATGAGATAAAAAAATAATATAAAATGAGCTATTTATTATAATGAAAACTACATAAAAAGTATCTCATATAATATTTAAATAATATTATATGAGATACTTTTTATGTAGTTTAGTATTATTATAAGTAATGCTTATGTTACATTTAACTCATTGCTGAGGACTCAGAACGTAACAAAAAACTGTTATTGTGTTATGTGTGTGTTTATGTGGTGGTAGTGTTGAGCGATGACTTAACTCATTCCGGACACTCCTGTCTGTAGATGTAAACTCTAAAGGTATTTCTTTTGTGTCTGGTTTATTATTAGTGAATGAGTTATACCTACTCTCCGTGGTGCTGGTGGTGGTGAAGCTAACATAGTATTTTTTCGAATTAAAAAGTAGCCATATCCTTTCTCAGGTTTAGGACATAGGCTACTTTTTAATTTGACTATCTGGGTACCAAATTTAATTTAAATCGGTTCTGTAGTGTCGGCGTGAAGACAGACAGACAGCTACTTTCGCATAATTACAATATTCGTATGGATTTCTTTATTCTGGTTTATAAGTGACTCGTGATTTCTGGGTCTCGGTTCACGAAATCCATGCGGCCCTCGGTTCAGGCCTCAGGTCTCGAACCAGCTCAGTTTAGGTTGCAACCGGACACATCTTCGGTTGATTTTCATAGTCTTCGCAGTGCTCGCACGAAACTTACATTTTAGGCAATGTTTTTTATGTTTCCTTACGTTATTGCAATTTTCATACGGATCCCTATTTACTTTGATACCCGCGGGTTTGCCCGCGTAGTATATAGCTTAAGTCCTTCTCCGTACTCCAGAGAACGTGTGTGCAAAACTGCAAAATCTCATGATGATCGTAGTAGATACGGCGTAAAAAAAGCGTTTGTCAAACATCAAACTCACTTTCGCATTAGTTGGGATGGGATTTAAATAAAGCTATGATGCTCGCTGATAATGTACCTGTAAAACGATGGCAAATTTCTTCTATGCTAGAAATAAGACCTGTTTTAAAATTCAAAAGTAACGGCCAGAGAGGGAGTTAGGTAGGTTAATAATAAACGAAATTAGCGTCGGGCGCCGAATAACGTTCAACAAACTTCTCGGGCGCGGGTCAAGGTTGCCATACAGGTTAGGTTGCTAGCTTCATACTTAGGCAGGTATAGTACCTACCTACGTCAGTGCTGTGGCTGCTTTCTCGCGTAGATCTAGTACCTACCTAGTCGATAAAAATATCGCTCTCAAATCTATATCCTATGAATTCAGAAATAAATGGACATTATTTTTTTAGTTCTTTAACTTATATACGTATACTCGATTAATAAATACTAAAATATTCATATAATATTTCTATTATTATTGTTTATTAATACTTATATAATTATTATAACTCAATCAAACACAAATTTTGCAATTTTCAAACTGCCTTAACTTATACGTTTCCTATTCTGATGTACAAAATTGAATATTTACGTTCATTAATAATGAAGTACCTACCCATCCATGTATTAATTCTGTGTATAATAGTCTCCGAAAACATTCTTATAAGTACTTACATCAGAAAATCGCATTGTGGGAGAGAATAGAATATACAACTAAATATTCAGTGAATATTTCAATCACTTACCTGTTATTAATATCGAGCACAAAACGGCAAAAAAACGCGCGTGTTGTTTGGGAGTTTAATTTAATCTGCTTTTAGTATGTTTTTATAGCTTGTGTATCTTTGAAAATTTCAACTGTTTAGCAATCACGGTTTATGACATACAGCTCTGTGACAGACAGACAGTTGGACGAATATCGAAGTCTCAGTAATAGGGTCCCGTTTTTACTTTTTGGGTACGGAACCCTAAAAAGGAAGACTACCTACAAAGAGGAATGAGATCGTATCAAAAACAACATATACAAAAATACGCAGGCCTCGCACTTCTGCCGTAAAAAGTTGTGAAATGGAGTTTCCCTCGGTAAAAAAAGGTCAAGTAGGTAATTTTCTGAAAGGACATATTTTTCCAATCGTGGCTTAGGTACTTACTCTCTGTGAGAAGGACATTGAACTTTATAAGACTTCCTCAGTTTGCCTTTGTTCAAAAAACGATAAACATTTGTTCAAGTGGTTTTAAATTCTTCCATGCATCTGCAGCATTACATTGATATATAAAAGATACGTGTACTAATACCTATTTGATTGCCTTGACATTGAAGAACAATAGTTAAGGATGAAAAAACCGGCCAAGTGTGAGTCAAACTCAAGCAATGAGGGTTCCGTACAATATGCTTCGTGAACACACACACTATGTGCAAAAATGTTTTATTCAATTGACTAGCGCTATCTAGTGTTTTAGTGAACTATTTCCCTAGGTGAACTTATTATAGTGAGTTTACCACTTTATTTTGAACTGATAGAATTCTTATTATTTTTCCAGTAATCTTCAAGCAATGAACTACCTATTGTAATTTTTTCGAAATTTTAGGCCCAGTAATTTTGGAGATCAGGGGGGGGGGGGGGGGGGAATGGTCAAATTTTGCGTTCTTTCGTGAATAAAACCAAAAGTATTGATTTTTCCCGAACAAAAAAAATATTTTTGAGATCCTCATAACAAGCCCTTTCATTTGATATATAACACGGTAAGGATTGCAAAAATTTTTTTTTAACATTTTCTATTTGGTCCCCCTAAACTGAATCTTATTTAAAAAAAATATATATATTTACTTTGCACATCCGTGTTTGGGTCATAAGTTTACACCATCTTACCAAATTTCATTTAATTTGGTTCAGTAGATTCGGAGAAAATCGACTGTGACAGACGGACGGACAGACAGACAGACGCACGAATGATCCTATAAGGGTTCCGTTTTTCATTTTTTGTACGGAACCCTAAAAATTAAAATATGATTGATGGTTATTGGTACAGTGTGTAAATACTGTACGTATAAAAGTTATAAAGCGTTTTATCGTCGATCTAGCCAGGCGGTCTAAGTTAAATCATGCAAATTTAGTTAATTTCAGGCGACTGATTCAGCGCAGCGCTCGTTCGTACACTGTGGTTGACGCCTGATGCAAATGCCCTGACCGGTCTGATTCTCTTTCTCTTTGACCCAGATCGACTTTTACTATATTGCGAGGCGAGTTTGTTTGAACTAATGGCAGATTAAACTTGCCCCCAGCCGTATATACGTTCGTTAAGCAGGTAGGTACCTCCTGGTTCCCGCCCAATGTCCTGACTGGTTTCATTCTCTTTTTCTTTGGCCCTGATTGACTTCTACTTCGCGAGGCGAATTTGTTTGAGCTAATGGCAGAGTATACTGTCCGTAACCGATAAGTATGGCGATAAGAATAGAATAGAAAAATCTATTCAGTGATGAGGCCTTGCGGGCTGCTAAGGAGGAATATAAGAAGATGAATGTATGTGTAAAAGAAATTGTAAAAGAAAAGAAGGATATGCAAAAGGATGATTTTGATGTAAGGCTGTCTCAAGATTTTAAAAGCAATGTCAAATATTTTTGGAAGTGCATAAAACAGGTAAGATGCAAAGAAACAAAATCAGAGCTCTATAAGATCAGAGATAAGAATGGCAGAGTTTTAATGAATAAATAAGATGTTTTAGAAGGATGGAGGGAGTATTTTGAAGGGTTGTTTGAAAAAGATGTAAGAAGGTTTGTTACTGCAGAGAATGTGATACAAGAGATTGAAGCAGAAGATATGAATGAGGAAATAAAAATTGAAGAAGTTGTGGAAGCGTTAAACTGTATGAAAGCAGGAAAGGCTGGGGGATATATGACAGGATAACTGTCGAAATGCTAAGGGCTGGACAAGGCCTCGTGGCTAGTCAGCTGTGTAGTCTTTTCAATATGTGTTTTAAAAGAGGCGTGGTTCCCAGAGACTGGTGTAGGGCCGTTTTAGTGCCACTTTATAAAGGAAAAGGCTCACAGCAAGACTGCAAGAATTACCGAGGCATTAGTCTTCTTAGTGTGGTTGCCAAACTGTATGCAAAGATATTGATTGAAAGGGTTATGAAAGATACGGATGATAAGATATGGGATGTGCAAGCGGGATTTAGAAAAGGAATGGGATGTTCAGATCAGGTCTTTTCCATGCGATGCATACTGGAGAAATTTTTGGCTAAAGGCCAAAAAGTGTACTGCGTATTCGTGGATCTGGAAAAGGCCTATGACAGAGTGGTGAGGAATGAATTGTGGTCGACACTGTCTGCATATGGGGTGAACGGCCATCTGATCCAGGCACTGAAGTCTCTTTATAAGGACTCCAGTGCTTGTGTCAGAATTAACGCGGACTATACAGACTGGTTTGACATCGACAAGGGTGTCAGACAGGGATGTGTAGCCTCGCCATGGCTGTTCAACTTATTTATGGACAGTTGTTTGAAAGATTTGAAAGAAGATGAAAGTGGTTTAAGAATTAAAGAGTTACTTATCAAATGCCTCCTTTATGCCGATGACCAGGTTCTGCTTGCGTCGTCTGAGGAGGACTTACAGATGATGGTAACAGGTGTGAATGATGCATTTAAAAGAAAGGGTATGAAAGTAAATGTTAATAAGACGAAAGTGATAGTTTTTGAAAGGGATGAAAGTGCAACGGTATGCAATATAGTTATAGACGGAGAAAAAGTGGAGCAAGTAAAAGAGTTTGTGTATTTAGGATGTGTGTTTACTAGAGATGGAAGGTACGAAAGGGATATAGAAAGAAGATTGGCTGCTGGTAATCGAGTGAATGGAGCATTGCATTCCTTTATGAGCAGTAGGAAGGTGTCCATTAAAGCACGTCTTGCTGTTCATCGGGGAGTGTTGTTGCCCACCCTTATGTATGGAAGTGAAAGTTGGGTATGGCAGAAGAAGCATGAAAGTAGGATAAATGCGGTAGAAATGCGTGCGCTTAGGAGCATGTGTGGTGTAAATTTGAGAGATCGAGTGAGAAACGATGTAGTGCGGGAGCGATGTGGAGTGAAAGAGGATGTAGTGACAAAAATTGAGAAAGGAATGTTAAGGTGGTTTGGACATGTAGAAAGGATGGATGAAAGAAGTCTCGCAAAGAAACTCTATAAGGCAGATGTGACCGGAAGAGTAAGTCAGGGCCGGCCTAGACGCACATACCGTGACCAGATTGCGGACATTCTTGTCAAGGGGCAAGTCAGGAGTACCCGAAACCGGCGAGCATGTATGAAAAGAGTGATGGATGTAGATGAAGCGAAAGAGTTTTGTAAGGATCGTAGCAAGTGGCGGTCCTTGGTCTCTGCCTACCCCAATGGGAAAGAGGCGTGATAGTATGTATGTATGTATGTATTCAGTGATTTACAAATGGTACAGAACAACAATATTTTACACAAAGTACAGTACACCAATTTTGCAAAAAAAATTAAACAAAAGTATATTTAAACCTCTAAATTTGGTGCCTAAGGTGTTGTTTGTCTGATGGGATTCTGTACATTATTAGTTATTACACAATAATCGGTAAGTACAAGGATAAACTTGGGGCGGGATAAACATAGAACGTGTTACTCATCGTATTACGCATTAAATGACGAGAGTCCCATGCAAGGTTGCCCGATTTGTGGGAGCAAATTATTAGCTATCACGAAAATAATGAGGTACCTACCTAAATGAAAGTTGAACTTATTATTGTGAGTTTACCACTTAATTTTCAAGTGATAGAATTCTTATTATTTTTCCTGTAATCTTCAAGGAATGAACTATATTTTGTAATTTTTTCCAAATTTTCGGCCCCGTAGTTTCGGAGATCAGGGGGGGGGGGGGGAATGGTAAATTTTTGCCTTCTTTCGTGAATAAAATCAAAAGTATTGATTTTACCCGAACAAAAAATTAATAATATTAATATTTTTGAGATCCTCATAATGAGCCCTTTCATTTGATATATGACACAGTAAGGTTTGCAAAACTTTCTTTTAAAATTTTGTAATTGGGCCCCTCAAAATGACCCTTATTTCAAAAAAATCTTTATTTACTTTGCACAGCCGTGTTTGGGTTATAGGATTACACTATCTTACCAAATTTCATCTAATTTGGTTCAGTAGATTCGGAGAAAATCGGCTGTGACAGACGGACGGACGGACAGACAGACGCTCGAGTGATCCTATAAGGGTTCCGTTTTTCAACTTTTGTACGGAACCCTAAAAAAGCAATGTTATGATAGTTTGAACACGAGAAGAGAAGAAGAGAGAATGGATGGTCAAAGACATGCGAAGAAATGTTATAATACAGATGTGACAGAAAGAGTACAGACTGGCGAGCTTGGTTGCAATGGTGATGGATGTAGCTAAATCGAGAAAGGTTTGATAGGATCGTAGCAAGTGAAGGTCCTTAGTTTTTGCCTACCCCCGAGGAAAAGAGGTGTGATTGTATATGTCGCAGGGATTTTGTCAAAAACGTGACATTATAATTTCTCTAGTGAAATTATAATTACACTGATTATTGTCAATAACGTCTGGTTCGTATAATTTCACGGGCTCTTTTCAGAGTTATTGTAATTTCACTGGGCCGCAATAGTGATATTATAATAAATCTAGGTTTATTATGAGTTGCGTTTGTGGTGGGAGCCTCGCGTGTTCTGATTGGTCAATCGAGTTAATAAGACATTTGCAAAACAATAGTTGTAAACATTGTAGCGTGTTTTTTTAAATATCAGTTAATTACAACTTTTTGGTGTTTTATGAGGATTTACCGTGATTATTTAAGTCAATATCTTCGAAATGAGTGAACATGAAGCAAGTGTGAAATTGTGGTGCGAAAAATTTTGATAAATTAAATTAAATATTTTCTAAAATCTGTTTTTTATTTCATATCTCTATGTTACTTGTTGGTCAGGTGGTAACAAATGCGGACCAATCAGCGATCGCTCTGATAATCTAACGGCTTTCTTAAACCAGTGTTTTTGTCAAAATATCACTGCCTTACAATTTCACTGCATCGGTCTAGTGAAATTATAATGGTACTGAAACTAGCCCGTTAAATTGTAAGTAATACAAATGATTGACAATAATCTGTGTAATTAAAATGTCACTAGTGAAATTATAATATCACGACTTTTATAATATCCCTGCAACATATATATTGTGTTGTATTGACACAACAGACATAAAAATGGCACGCATTGAAAATGTATTTAGCTCAAACTTGGGTTTTCGTATCCTTAACGGCAAGCAGAGCCTTAACGTGTGAATGCCAAAAATCCCGACCGTTTGTCATTCATTCTATCTATATTTAACTATCTATCTTTTATCTATCCCATCTCCGTTATATCAAAACTAGCTAGCTTTTCTGCATTTCCCGATACCTGTCAACCTTCGATTTCTCACTAGTGTTGAGGTTTAACTGCAAGCAGGGGCTTGCTTGTTGGAAAACTGCGCATGAGCCACACTATAAAACACGCCGCCAACTCGTCATTCGTTCTAATTATTAGCTTTCATTTCCAAACCACACTCATTCAATGTCTTCAAAGTGTTGTCTCATAATTATTTCCGTCATTCATCCAATCGTAATTGCGCTAATGGCAGTAATGGCTCTATTAGTAGCGCACATACAATTTTCACCCCTGTAATAAAGTGGCTTACTCGATTTGGTTGATATCCAATCCTCTATTCGTTTGCAATGAATAAGAGATATGGATTTGCCTGACAAAACGTATACAAACTACTCATAGTGGCAACTGTGTGTCTTTTTTGTCCATTCTTATTGTTTCCTAAATGCTATGTGATAGAGTGCATGGAAACCATATTCCGCCTTAGATTTTATTACAAGACTAGATATTTTGCGTCTCTTAAAATTCAAGATGGTAAATCCTGCTCCAATGACAAAATTTGCAAATTTTATAATTATATAAGTGTCAAAAACTAGAACGTTGAAGGGCGTGTAAAAGTACTAATCAATATAATACTACACTCTCAGCCAGTTTCTAATTTCTGTTTTAATTAGGCACGCTATAAATATGCACTTAAGTTCTATTATTGAATACAATATTGTGTTACAATCGAGAAACGTGCGAGAAACCATTAAATAACTTTAATGATATTTACTTACCTATAAATAGTACCTATATCAGATATTATCGCCTAGTGTGCTGCTATACCTATCTAAATACAGGTTCGCATACTAAGGTTTACAGGAAGTTATTCGAGCTATTCTATTAACCCCGATATCGACAGATGCCATTCGTACCTACTTGCGGTCGCTGCACCTGTCCTTACGGGAAATAAATAAAGTTCCAGAAAGGCATATGCCACTCTATACTTTAGGTCGTCACATTTTTTCAAATTACATGATAATTGATTTGCTACTTCCGTCTATTATTCAAGTCTCAAGTCTTATCATTTTTACAATCAATTTTATGTAAAAATAATTTTACCAATAATTAATGTAATCGCATAGGAAATTTTTCATAACATATAAGTATATATTACTAAGTGTGTGTGTTTAAGTTCACAACATAGCCAGGAAACTGTATACATTCACTTATCTAATCGCTTTCGAGTTAACTAGGCTGGAAAGATTTTATACGCCGGCCTGTTGCTGACACCCATCGCACTCGTCATTCGTCACAAATTGGTGAAACGTTTGTTTGTTATTGTGTATATTATTGCCAGTGTCAGCGCCACTCATCAATTTATTTATTTCATTACCAAATCAATTTACTAGAAAAAAAAACTGTAGTTCAATATAGTATATTACTTGTGGACGTTCTTTTAATATAATATTTGTTTTATAGTCTTACATCGAAAGTTACAACTATTATTAATCCTAAAAAAAATATACTTTATATCAATATCATCATACCAACTTCTTTTGGTGGTAATAAGTTCTCTTCATTTTACCCAATGTAAAATAATGAATAGTAAAACCAAAAATACTACAAGTAAACTACCGATGTTTAGAATTCGATTTTTGATTTTGATCTGAATTAAGAGTAAGTAAAATAATTAAAGTTTGGCTAATCTAAATTAACTATTAACTTTTAATTCATAACATTTGGCGCCCAACTTGTATACCAAGTGTTAAAATTTTGAAAGTAACTAGTTAAGGTGCTGTTGTCTAGCAAATATTATGAACATCTTTCCGTATTGCTAGCTTAATTAGATTGAGTAATGACGACTAGATCTGGCATATTTAGTCGAAAACGAGATTATGAATCTTGGCATATTTCGTCGCGATATGAATGGTCGGTCAGTGAGTCCGCGGTGAATCATAATTCACTCGTGCACTTTAGATTCAGATAAGATAGAGTACTGATAGAGACGCTACTCGCAAGTTTTCGCTCAAGAAGCAGAATGGGCATGGAAATAAATTGCCTTAATTTGAAATAGTCGGTCCATTTAGCCCAAGTCCGTATGAGAGCGTAAATTGTGTGTTACGATGTCGATGACCACACGTCGTTGCGTAACTCCGGTACATCGCTGCACCTGCGCACGCGCAATGTAAACTGCATGGCGATGTTTGTATTGCGAGCTGTTTGTTTACTACATAGTATTTGATATTTGGATATTTCTTAAACGGAAGCGACATTCTCAAACAAGCTTTTCTTTCTTTGAATAACTAATGATCATATGTCAATCTGACAACAGATATTTGAATAATCCATTCCCAATGATATTTGGTCTTATCTCTTTTGTTCAGTCCTCTTAAATAAATAAAAATACAATATGTTTGGTATTGAACTAGCGATAATTTAAATTCACGTTCCCAACTTGAAAAACGAACAACTTTTGTTTTTGGTCAAGTCTGAAATCGAGAATTATGATTGAGCTCTTCCATAGTACGTTGAATACCTACTGAATAAAGTATATGGAGCAGCTATGTTTTTTCGATTTCAATCTTGTTCACAGAAAAAAGATTTTCGTTTTCGTGTTGAGAACGTGAATTTAAATTATCGTTAGTTCAATACCAAACACATTGCATAGGGACAAATCTAACACATTGAGCTAGCCCCACCCACAGAAAGTTGTGACGAACTTGTGTCGGTGGATACTAAATCAACGATACTTTGTTAATTTAAGCATTGTATCCTATCCTACCTAATAATTCAACAGTCAAAATCAAAAGTCTCGGAAAAATATGAATGATGCGTCATTCGATTCAGAATAGCGTCTTTTTGTAAATAATTTTTGGGTAAAAATATTTCAAAAATAAATATAAGTAATATATTTATTTTCGAAATTTCTCGAACTGAATATATTTTTTCCACATATTAAATATGAAAATTCAGAAATAAAAAAATCAGGAATACATGAGTAAACAATAATACGCAAGTAAAAAATACGTGACATCGTCGTCGAAAATAGAATTATTCATATACTCATACACATCATGTGCATATTTTAATCTTTATTCCTATTTAAACTTGGCACTGCGCTGCAAAGGGTGTGAGGTCATCTGCAAAAGCATTTATTAGAAAGTCTAGCGAACGGGAGAAAATCTTAGCGGGATTGGCCAATACAATGCTTATGCAAGTAGATGTCTATTCATCTGGGGTCTGTGGGTTGAGGTTGTAGGACGCCCTCAAACGCTGGAAATTAGCACGAGCGGCGCGTGGGTCGCAGTCGGCAGTCGCCACTCGCGGATGCTGTGATAGTACCGAGAATGGAGTCAACGTACTCGGTTGCTCATTTAATGAATGTGTATTTATGAAAACTGCAAATACTGAAAGTTCAGTGATTTGACGTCAGAGACAGAATTATTAGTGGTGATAAAACTGGTGTAGCAGAGCCACTAATACTAGTCAATTTTCATATTAAAATTACCTGATTATTTATATTTATTCTGAGTAAGGCCTAGGACATTCATCAAACCGCACCTGATCTACCTTTCATGGATAAATATATAGCTGATTCGTTTCCTTACTTAATAGTTTCCCATAGTAGCCTGATTTGTGTAAATTCATAAATGCATTGGAGCGGTTCCGCCAATTCTGCCCAGCATTAGCCGGCCTATGATGACCATGAAGTATCCAGTTATCTATTCCACGTCCGATCGCACGTAGACATGCGATTGACAGATAGTGCAGCGGCTGCACAGCACTGCATGTCCGTGCCTGCAGGAGCACTGACCTTTTTATGTATTGTACAGTACAGACAGACGTACACGTCCGCATTTTATTTTATACTGCGGCCCAGGCCCCGTACCCCAGGGAAACACATGCCCGCCGGATCCGGAGAAAGAGTGAATGCCCGTTACGTTTGTTTACAGTTTACACATAGCTGAGTCACGAACTGATTTGTACGATTGTTTGTTTACCTCATAGGATTTTTAGATAGCCTAGATGTCTGATGTTTGTTTTTATTCGTCACATTTGGCGAACAATAAAGTATCTTGCAATCATTAACATTATGCACGATAGAGAAATAGAATATCTTTATATAGATCAGATCGATTGATACTATATCTATACTATTTATGCATATAGAAATAAATAAAAAAATAGGGAACTTATTGACAAATTCAACTCTATTAAACTGTGACCAGTTATACCTAGGTTGTATCGGTGTGCTTTAATATTTACTCGGCGTCCAGCGAGATCTCATTACGAGGGATATATTTTACTACGTAAATAAAGCAGACGTGCTAACTTAGGTGACCACTTTGAGCAACCGATATAGGTTTCAAAAATTATATGTATAAGTTTCAGGAAATTCCGTATTAATATGTCCAGGGTCAGATAAAATACCAGACCAGCTGGCCTATTGGCTAACTTTTTGACTACTAACGGTGTGCAACGTTTTGATGGTCACTTACAGCTTTCGTATGACAGACTATTTTTATAGATTTCACAAACCGTAATGGATGTTGAAGTGACCATCAAAGAAATTGTTGTACACCTTAGTTGTCAGAAGTTAGCAATAGGCCTGCAAGTCGGATGTGATGATAAGGTACATGAAGCAGAGTAGTATTATATGGATAAATGCCTGTGGCATGCGACAGGTCGAGCGGTGTTCAAAAAATGATCAAAAGTTATTAGGGCTAGTAGATCCAGCTTTGTTGTTTACATGTGTATATTAAACGATAGCTGAACAGGTGACGACGACTGATCAAAAATATGACATACTTCTACAACAAATACTTTAGCCCCTATTATTAAAATATTAGCCCTTTATACATATTTGACTGATTTTCCGTAGGTTAACCTTATTATTCTGAGGGTTCACCTTGATTTGTCATGACATGACTAAACAACCAACATATGTATTTAGGTCACTGTGTCATATAATCTATTTATTATGGTTTATGTCACCTCTTGTCATATGATTCTTGTTTATTTTGCAGACAATGTCCGCCGACACTGATGACTCCGCTGCGGCGGATTATACTTGACGAGGTGCGCGTCGCGTCCAAGAAACAACCCAATGACTTTGGGTACAAATCTGACGAATCAGGTTCGTACGACTAATTTTATATAAGTTGTTTGTGCTTGTATTTAAGCCTGTCAGTTTTCTACCTGAAAGATGAAGATTGGATGTTATAATATTCTTACATAGGTATGTACACTTATATGTATGTGTACTTGTTCAGTGATAAAGAATAACCATTCTTTATTTCGGAATATACTCCGCCCTGGGGAAACCGCCCGTGAACAGATCCGTAGGCTTGTACAAATGTAGTCACTATGGATAGATGTGTTAATATTTTCAGTAGCCTTTTGTGTTATTTTAATACATTCGTGACAGAATTAATGGTTGCTGGTGGTGCAGGCTAAGGGAGAGTTACCTAAGCAGACGATATCTATACTTATCAAGTTCCCGTCTGGGAAAATAATTGCCATAACTTGCCGTCAAATTCTCTAAATTTGGTATCAGCGTATTGCACATTTCGCTTCGCACATGATGCCAATAAAATTAATCATTGTAGTGCTACAAATAGTGCTAAATTACGCTGCGGTGACTGAGTTCAATCTTTTTGTTCCACTTGACACAGACTATTATTTAACAGTGTGTCAACATTTATTTACAATCGATCTCGGGTTCATTTATTATTAAACATTGGCAGCGCCCGTCTGCACTCTGCAGCGCTAGTTGCTAGCCCAAACAAATTACGCAATTCACGGCAGGTTCGCAAATACTTATATGTACTCGCGAGTCGTGCTATGCAAAACTACAATCGTTACTATTGTTTGTGCATGCTAAGATCGCGATAATGATATCAGTTATCTCGGCTGCCAGCGGTGGCGTCACCGCCCGTCTATGGGCGACGCGGTTAGCCGTACCGTACGAGTATGGCTGGCTACGAATACCACTAATCGATAGTTTGCGAAGTCCAGGAACTTTTGCAATACTTGTTGTACAATGGCGAACTATGTGGCTTGAAATTTAAAACTGGACATGCAATGTAATAAAACGTAGTTTCTTTGCTCAGTAAGTAGAAACTAGCAAATGCTATTTCCCAGAGAGTATCGCACAAAAGTACATATTTTAATTGTGGGACACACAAACCAGGCTTTCGATGCAATGTCATTAATCTACAGTAAAATAATTCTGTGGGTTGTTAGAAATAAAAATTTACTCCATAACGTTGATATGTTAGATCCAAATTAAGTTTGAAATACACATTTTTAGGGTTCCGTACAAAAATTAAAAACGGAACCCTTATAGGATCACTCGTGCGTCTGTCTGTCCGTCCGTCCGTCTGTCATAGCCGATTTTCTCCGAATCTACTGAACCAAATTAGGTGAAATTTCGTAAGATGGTGTAATCCTATGACCCAAACACGGATGTGCAAAGTAAATAAACATTTTTTTTGAAATAAGGGTCATTTTCAGGGGCCCAATTACAAAATTTTAAAAGAAACTTACTGTGTCATATATCAAATGAAATGGCTCATTATGAGGATTACGAAAATATATTTTTTTGTTCGGGTAAAATCAGTACTTTTGATTTTATTTACGAAAGAAGGCAAAAATTGACCATCCCCCCCCTGATCTCCGAAACTACTGGGCCGAAAATTTTGAAAAAATTACAAAATATAGTTCATTCCTTGAAGATTACAGGAAAAATAATAAGAATTCTATCACTTGAAAATTAAGTGGTAAACTCACTATAATAAGTTCATCTAGGGAAATAGTTCACTAAAACACCACTAGATGGCGCTAGTCAATTGAATAAAACATATTTTTTGCACATTGTATGTGTTCACGAAGCATATTGTACGGAACCCTCATTGCGCGAGTTTGTCTCACACTTGGCCGGTTTTTTTTATTTAAAGATTCCAATAGCAAGATCATACCGACTACTAACTGAAAATACATACAATGGAACATAGAACCTCCTCCTTTCTTGAAGCCGGTTAAAATAGCAAAAGCTGAAATTTAATGCACATTGATAATAACATTTCACTTTCTATTGCGATAGATATGATGCACATTGATAATCCCGGGTTCGATCGCCGGTCAGGTCACTATGGAAAAAGATCTTTTTCATATTGACCTGGGTCTTGGATGTTTATCTATATAAGTATATATATTATAAAATATAGTATGGATAAGTTAGTATCCTGCGACACAAGTTCACAACTTACTGTGGGGCTACCTCAATTTGTGTGATATGTCCCCCTATATATTTATTTATCATTTATTTATTGCACGATGAAGATAATATACTAATTCTTTAAGGGAATTCTAACATTAAATCATCTCAATTCCAGTGTATATAGCCCTGAGGCTAATGCAGGCGGTCACAGCCCGGGTCATAGACGTTTGCTTGCGATACCTGGACAACTCCAAACTAGACACATTGCCCCCGCCACCACCCATAGAGCAGCGGGACCTGAAGACTGTCTCCTGCGCCACTAAGAACTCGCGAAGGGTGATGGAAGACAGACATGTTGAGATCGGCAACTTGGAGGCGCTTTTTGGCATTGAGGTACGTGTAACTGAAAGATAGTACAACTCCACGCTGGACGCATTGCCGCTTCTCTTCTTAGAATCGAGCAGTGAGACCTGAAGACTGTCTCCTGCGCCACCAAGAACTCGCGAAGGGTGATGGAAGACAGACACGTTGAGATCGGCAACTTGGAGGCGCTTTTCGGCATTGAGGTACATGTATCTGAAAGATAGGACAGCTCCAAACTAGACACATTGCCCCCGCCACTACCCATAAAGCCGCTGCTCTATGGGTGGTGGTAGCGAGATCTGAAGACTGTTTCCTGCGCCACGAAGATCTCAATAATATCGATGGAAGACAGACATGTCGAGATTGGCAACTTGGAGGCACTTTTTGGTATGAAGGTAGGTGTAACTGAAATATAGGACAATACCAAGCTGGGCACATTGCCGCTTCTGCCCATAGAGCAGCTAGATCTGAAGACTGTCTCTTGCGCCACCAAGAACTCACTAATGGTGATGAGAGATATACATGTGGAGATTGGCAACTTGGAGGCGCTTTTCGGCATTGACGTAAGTGTAACTAAGGGATTGGACAACTCCGAGTTCATTGGACGTATTGCCGCTTCCGCCCTTAGAGTAGCGAACGTGAGACCTGAAGACTTATCCTGTGCCTCCAAGGAATAGTGATGGGAGACATTCATGTCGAGATGGGTCACTTGGAGGCGCTTTTTGGTATTATGGTACGTGCAAGTGAGGGATAGGACGACTCCAAGCCGGACGCAGCGCCGCTTCTGCCCATAGAGCAGCAAGATCTGAAGACTGTCTTCTGTGCAAACAAGAAATCCCTAATGGTCATGGAAGACGGACATTTCGTGATCAATTCAACAAGATTTATAATTTTGATAATGATAGAATTTCCAGTCATGTTTGTGAAATCGGTAATTGAGCGCCAAAAACACAAACTACGAAGAAGATACTAATACTAGTATCAGACGACCTTATGTTTTCTCTAGGCAATAGAGACAATATAATTATTATTATTAACAGGTAATATTAGTATCAGACGACCTTATGTTTTCTCTAGGCATTAGAGACAATATAATTATTGACAGGACTTAGCCCGAACCTTTTACTTATTTATTTCCGCTGATGTTGTTGATAAATAAGTAAAAGGCTTGCGCAGGTTGTGCTAAGTTCCGTTAATATTAATAATTATGTGTCTGAAGCGCGAAAGTTTTAAAAAGAAAATAGATACCATAGACAAATATTGGTAGTGAGGGTAAAGATAATTAAATGTTATACAATTAAGTAAGAAGAAGAGTAAGAATTTGTAGTCCCAATAGAAATACAAATTCAATTGATGCGTTTTCTATTCGCTAATTATTCATAAAGTTAGTTTTTCGGTAGTGGAAGGATTTATCCTTCCACTGCCGAAATATATATATATATATATAGTACATATTTATATGTACTATAATTGACTATAATTGACTACTACTAGCCGTAATTTTATGTATTGTACATACATATAAGTACAGCTAATAGCAGCAATTATTTGCTGACGTTGATCGCTGGGGTCACATCAGACAACAGTCGTAATTATCAATTGTATAGTGTATGTATATGTATATATGTACCGCTACCTAGTAGCAAAATAATTCTTTCCATTAGCGAAACCTAGCTTATCAGACGTACAAAAAAATGGCACAATAATCAATTAGAAACATGTAATCTTGTTAGGTACATGTTTATGTAGGCAGTCGTATGGTTCCCGGCAGAGTAGAATAGGACTACACCAAGTCTTCCCTTGGGTGTGATAGAAGGTGACTTAGGAAACACAGGCTAGCTAGACAAAGCTTATAAACATTTGAAAGACCTTCTAACCGTCAGGCTAGTAGTGGAGAATGTAGGCCAAATCCTCTGATTGCTTTGGCTAATATACGGCTCTGGTTGTACAGAGAGGGTCGTGCTCTTGCAGAGGAGACTAAAAAAGACCCAATGATGATGAGAGAAAGATTTATTTTGGTAAGCAGCAATCTGAATTACCTCACCGATATATTAATATGTACTATATTAATATGTATATCAATTATGTGCTAACAAGATATATATAGAACAGAGAAACAGAGATATATAGTGGGCTCGGGGGCGTGGCAGGTGGGAACGCATTATGTTCAATATGGGCCTATTTCTCGAACACGCTGTCAGTCGACAGTTTATGTGCATACGCGTAATACGATTGGATATTAATATAAAATGCCGTGTTGTGCAGTGATTGTGTGCAAAAATAGGATATCCGGTATGAGTCTAAAACGTCGTTGTTTCACCTAACATAAATAAGTACCATATTTTTTTGTATTTAATGCATTTTAGATCGAAAACTTAAAATAATGAAAAAATGTATCATCGAAAATGTCATGTCAGTTACATTACGCGTAAGGTCTTTCATTAGAAGTTAGGAGACTGTTTTGACTGCGTAATGTTTTCTCGCGTAATTTTCTGGAGACACCGGGACTCAAACAAATTTCGCCCTCGCACCGATCTAACCTAGTATTATTCTGATATCTATGGTGCTAACGCTGCGCGACGAATGTACGCATGATGTGTGATTGATAACACGCCCATCCTATTGTGTGTCGCGTAAACAAAGGTGCTTTGCTAAATTACCGAACCTCGTTTGAATTATTTGCTTGCTGTATGTTAGTCTGTAAAGTATTTATAAAATGGGCCTCTGGTATAGTACATAATTGTAAGTACAATACTACTGTCTCAAATAAATGATCATTACTATTATTATATTATTATTATCTCAGGCCAACTAAATATATATAATAATAACTAAAATATCACAACACACTCAGGCTGAGTGTGTTGTGATATTTTAGTTAATTACTTAGTTAAAAATATGAATGGAACCTAGTGTTACCTGTCGTCTACTACATGGTCGAAATCTTCTGCCCCATTGGCCATCAGTTCTTCACGCTTTATGCCCGACTACTGCCACTTCAACTGTTTCATTACGATATTTGCCATCGGAGAACGCGATCAAAGGATTGCACGTATATTCTAATCTAATAAAAACATCATTTATAAAAGTCTGACTGAACTAATATAAGCATAATTTCTCCTTTTCAGACGACAGAGCCGACTAGTTTCTACGCTGTGTACGACGGGCACGCGGGCTCGGCAGCGGCCACGTACTGCGCGGCACATCTCCACCAGTACTTAGTGGAGAGCCCGCATTTCCGGAATGACCTGCAGCGCGCCATGCGGGACGCCTTCCTCAGGACAGACGTCGAGTTTGTGCGGAAGAGCAACCAGGAGGTATGATAAACAAGTTTTGTTATGGACTTAGGTCACGGGATCATCATATCTACCGTAAGTAGTCCTCTGCTAGATGTGGGTCTCTCCTAAGTGTTTCCAAATTGACCGGTTGGAAGTGGCCTACATTCAGCGTTTCTCGATATAACCACTTTGTACCTATTTTGTGTATGAGACGAACAGTGCTTAATCGGTGCTATATGACTCAGGAGTTACCAGTCAGGTATCTTTACGAATGTATGCAGAGTATAGAAGCTTTCAATTGGTTTGAACAATACAAGTATATGCCAACTTTAACCAGGTATCAGAGTGTTAAGTAAGATCACCTAAATCATGTCGTACATGATCGAGCCGTGTTGATTATTTGCCTCTTTTTATTATTTCAGAGTAAACCTGTAATATTTTAAAGCTTCATAATGATGGTTTTTAGAATCGATTTTTCCCCCAGGTGGCGGCAAACCCATATTTCTGGACCTCTGGTTAATTAAATCTGGATCCACGTACTCACCTTTTGGCAGATAATACCTACTGATAAATGATATATTTCAGTTATCTGCATATATCTAATTTAATGGTTCATGAATGTGTTTGTTTGTGCAGCGAGCATGCGGCGGCAGCACAGCGGTGGCGGTGACAGTGCGCGGGCGCAAGCTGCTAGCGGCGTGGGCGGGCGACTCGCTGGCGCTGCTCGCCAAGCGCATGCGGCTCATGCAGCTCGTGCGCCCGCACAAACCCGGCCGACAGGTAACATTACTCGCTCGCCATGCGGACACAGCCTGGCGGTGACAGTGGCGGACGTTCGCATAGAAAGTAGGCAAATATCGTTCAAAATACGCAATACATATTGAAAAATATAATATAAGTCTTATGAAATTTCGAATTAACCGATTTGTTGATGAACTAGTGCATTAATGACACGAAAGTGTCACCGGGATAAGGACCTATCACCCATAGCTCGCGCTAGCTGCTTATAGTGACGAACCTGGATTGATGGCACGATTAGTTCACATATTAGTATGCGGATTTTCTGAATTTACAGTAAAGTAGCAGGTACAATTTGCATTAATCATAATTAAATACACAATTCATTTTAGGCGAACTCTATCTCACTCGCTTCTTGTCCATATGATATAGACTACGAATAAGAATATCAGGAAGCATAACTGAACTTCAAAAGTGACCCCACTCAATGGGAACCACGTAGGGCGGGGCTTAAAAAGGGAACCACGGCCGCTTTCAGTCATCGCTGTCACTTCGACGAAACAACTTCTCTGCGATTTAAATTAATTTTATCACCTAAAAATTGTCTTCCCATGGTAGTGAAGTAGTGTTAGGGCTTCTTGCACAACAGAAAGTCTAAAATCCCGTTTACAGGTGAATAATTGAAGATATTTACCTAGAAATCTAATAAAAATTCTAATTCTTATGGACAATGTTATGCAGCAATAACTAAGTCTTTATTAGTTAAACACTTTTCACGGATGATTATGTATCACATTGAAACAAAACCATTTATCATTTTAAGTTTTATTTATCACGAAAAAACCTATCACTTTTCAATGAGGATAATTTCACGAAAAGGACTAAAATAGAGGGAAATTTACTGAATTACAATTGAGGCACTAATAAGTTTGCAACTGATTGTAACTTAAATTTTAGTTATTTACAATACATTTAGTTGGGCCAAATCTTGCAACTGAATTTTAAAGCGCTTATCCAATACCTACCAATTGAGGTGAAACTTTTCGCATTATACTATATTTAAGTTATGAAATTTTATTAAAATAACTGTATACGTAAAAACAATACCATAAAACATTGAAATGTTGGAGCAAAATACAAATTTAATTTCATTACTTTAAAATTTTTTGTCTAAAAATTACATTATTTGTTATTTTCATTTATTATTTGAATTTCTAGATAAACTCATCCCCGTATCTTTCAAACATCTGTCAACGTCAAATGCCGCGCAGTTGGCGCAGTTGCTGTTGTACATTGCAGCAAGTGCGCAAACGAATAACGGATGTTGTTCTTGCTGAAAACCAATCAAAAAGCTTGCCGCAATGCAACACGTTACACGACCGCCGCTTATTGGCCTCCTTTATATGTTTTGTTTTGTTGAAGGATGGGACAAGATTACGCGACAGTTTTGTTCATAGTTACGCTTCCTGATATTCTTATTCGTAGGATATAGACATTATTCGCAAGTTGCCGCTCGCAAGATTTATTCGATTAATAAATTCCATGGCAACGTAAACACGTCTAGATTATATTTTTATGATAAAGTTACCCCATTGAAATCTTATCAATAGTCGGGTTTTTATTTGAATGATTATAGAAAGGGAGATCACTTAAAGAGTTTATTTTGGTCATTGTAAGTCAATTTTGCCTATTACGCTGAAACAAGTAAGTAGTTTAAATATGCAGAAACTTCCATTTCTGCGTATTTTGATCTTATCAAGTAGTATCTTATCATTCCAAAATGCGACTAAATCCCCTGTAAATAGAATGATAATTAAATTTAAAATGTTATTGGAAAATGAACGATGTAGATATTATATGCTTTTTAAACAGATCATAATGAATAGGCTAATATCCTGAGAAAAAATAATAACATTATAATTAGTTCGTTAGTTAGATAATCAACAAATATAGGACACGTATTTTGCTTTTGTAAATTATACAAAAATTCATCGTGACACGGAATTTAACAGACTATAAGTATCTTCATAATTTTTTTATTCAATTAACACATGAAAAAAAATGTGTCCTCTATTTTTTGATTATTTAACTGGCAGATTAATAATATTTCTGTAGGAATCTAGCCTTTTGTACAACATAGGGCTTTTAATTTAGATCTTTTTATTTGTAGATTCATCTTCCTCGACGTTGACATTGATTTGTATTCTGTGCAGGACGAAAGAGATCGAATAGAGTCGTCCGGCGGAACAGTCATGTACTGGGGGACGTGGCGAGTCAACGGACAACTAGCAGTTTCACGAGCTATCGGTCAGTTAGCTTTAGTTTGCCCTGTCATTACTTCGCTTTCGCAAAGTTTTATATTATAATTATATACAGCGTGTAGATTGACCCTCAACAAACCCTTAAAGGCGTTACTCAGGCTCCCAAAATGAACAACTATTCCTATGAGACCAATGTTGGGTACTCGAAATATTTTTTGACTTTTCCGTACTAATTGCTCGAGCGCCTGAACAGTCGTATGAAATTTTAATTTTTTAGGGTTCCGTACAAAAGTTGAAAAACGGAACCCTTATAGGATCACTCGAGCGTCTGTCTGTCCGTCCGTCCGTCTGTCACAGCCGATTTTCTCCGAATCTACTGAACCAAATTATATGAAATTTGGTAAGATAGTGTAATCCTATGACCCAAACACGGATGTGCAAAGTAAATAAATATTTTTTTGGAATAAGGGTCATTTTGGGGGGTCCAATTACAAAATTTTAAAAGAAAGTTTTGCAAACCTTACTGTGTCATATATCAAATGAAAGGGCTCATTATGAGGATCTCAAAAATATTTTTTTTTGTTCGGGTAAAATCAATACTTTTGATTTTATTCACGAAAGAAGGCAAAAATTGACCATTCCCCCCCCCTGATCTCCGAAACTACTGGGCCGAAAATTTTGAAAAAATTACCTAATATAGTTCATTCCTTGAAGATTACAGGAAAAATAATAAGAATTCTATCACTTGAAAATTCACTCACAATAATAAGTTCATCTAGGGAAATAGTTCACTAAAACACCACTAGATGGCGCTAGTCAATTGAATAAAACATTTTTTGCACATTGTGTGTGTGTTCACGAAGCATATTGTACGGAACCCTCATTGCGCGAGTTTGACTCACACTTGGCCGGTTTTTTTTGAGTTCTCAGCTTAGATCCCATGGGAAAAGCTATATTTACGAGCTGAATCACCCCTTGATTGTCAACCGTTGCTGTGTGGTTCCCGGCAGAAAAGAATAGACCAATCCAAGTCTTCCCGTGGATGTCGTAGAAGGCTACTTAGGAAACACAAGCTATAATAAACATCAAACAGACCTTTCCAACCCGTCTGACCAGCGTGGAGAGTGTAGGCCAAATCCTCTGACTGCTCAGGCTAAATATGGCTCTGGTAGTACTGAGAGGGTCGTGCACCTGCAGTGGAGACTAACAAAGACCTGATGATCATGATGATGAGTCACCCCTTTGAGAGAATGTCGAGGGTCAATTTACACGATGTTTATGTACAAAAAAGAAGCATGTATACTTACAGGGTGAGATTTTATACACCTCATGTTTTACAGCAATTTTGCCCTGTGACATTGAACACGTTATCAGAAGGATATTTCGCTTCATCCACGCTAGTAACCTAATTTTCATAACTAGTTATGGAAAGGTAATTTTTTTCGCTGTTTCATGACCAGTTATGAAAGAACTTATCGAAATACGTAAAAAAAATATGCCGTTACATATTAAATCTGATCTGATTTTTAGAGAGATCAAAAAGTTTAAACGAAGTCCAACTACATGTCACGAAGACAAATGACACAGTCATGACAATGCACTTCGGACCCCCTTACTCCAGCTCCCAGGGCTGCACCAACAGTTCCATGAATACATCACCGGCACGCGTCCGTAATGGTCTTGATTCACCGCTCCCTCGCAATAACAATAAAACGACCGATTAACTCCGCCTTGCCAACCCTACTCGCAATTTGTCTGTTTTTGTAACCCGCTCTGTTGGCATACTGACGGTACTTGATCACCTATTTTGCGGCCTTTACCACTTAAAAGTGAGTGATTAAATAGTCTTAAGTAGTAAACTAACACATAACTAACTTTTTCAATACATTTGCTAATAATACGCTTCTTATTACATCGAAATCTGTATCGTGATGATGTATTTACGGCACTAGTGCTTTTAACTTTACCCAATCACAACCGCTCAATATTCCAATGCCACTGATGCAAAATTTAAACTTTTTCATAGAATCTGAGCAAAGAGTTTCGAGTTCAGCATGAAAACTTTTTCTGATTCGTGAGATGTGATTTTTAACCGACTTCCAAAAGGAGAAGGTTATCAATGTACTTTTTTTGGAGAAAATAAACCTGAGCAAATGTACCTGATTATTATAAATGTATTTTCACAAACTGCTTTAGTTCCTAACTTTTATAAAGTATTTAATTATTGAATTGCAATCTTGTTTGAGTTTATGGTAATTGCAAATGTATTGAAAAACGTCGTATGATACTCCTACGGTAAGCTGTCTATTATAGTCGTCGGTTTATTATAAGCACTCGGCTTCGCCTAGTGCCTATAAACACCGCGACTATAATATTCCGCTTACCGTACTTGTATCATAATGTAAAAAGTTAAAGTTAAAAGTTAAAGTTATGTGAATCGATGTTTATCTACACGAAATCTAAGAATATGGAACCTAAAAAATGATGCAATCATGAGATAGTTTTCCACAGCCCCAATTTGACTAGCATAGGACATAATTTACTGGCACATAATTTTTTTCTACAGTTGAAGGGTTTTGATGTACGGTTTTCATATAAGAATGATTTAAAAGAACACTTAGAATTAATACAGGAGAAATGACAACCTTACATATATATTCTCTGAGATATGCAAACATGCTTGGAAATTGTCACATTATTTTGACAACCTTGTTTTGGATAAATCGATATTGCTGTACTGGCCAATACACGCCAGCAAAGTATGTATGAAAATCCATATCTGTCGGGTTTTAGCGGCCGGCAAAGTAAATATGAAAACTCATATCGGTCGTGTTATTTAAAAATGGAATGCCGAGTTTGCTGTTAAATAATTCAACGACGGAGGTTACAAATTCGAATTTCAAATTTGACCTGGCTAGTAAGTAAAAAAAATCAAAACATACAAGATTTTAGATGGATTTTGGCGCGATAATTTCTACATAATATTGTTGTTTAAGAAAATTTTATAAATATTTATTGATATTGTATTTATATTCACGTATTTCATGCTGGTCTAGGATACAAGAAAAATCATAAAATATACCAGCTGCTTCTCTTCCCGTACAGTCCGTAAAAGCAGGCCGAGGGAGTTTTCTACACAAAAGCTTTGGGGGTTTGGGGTCTGTCTCACCTGTAAGCGTAAACACGTGATAATTGTATGTCTGTTTGTCTATATACTATTTTTTTAATTTCCGCGCATATTTGAGAAAAGTATACTATACAAACCTTGGCCGCAATTCGGCATTGATGGACTTACGTATGTGTGCCTCGGGTCCGCCTCGGCCCACATTCACACGTTCGTCCATCAATGCCTCTATTGCCGGCCGCTGCAGTAATGTACTAATGGCTCGTAGTGTGCAGCCACACTAATGATCTCGTTGCAGCGCGCTCTCGCAATAAAACAACCTATTTACTCCGCGTTGCCAATCCTACAGCAAGCGTAGCTGCGGGTGAATACTAGTGTATTTATCGCAGCTACGAACTATGGTAATTTTAACTATAACAACAAAGGGTCACAAAAACTTGCAAACGCCGGTCGGCAACGCGGAGTAAACCGTTTCCTGAAGAATATTAGTGCTGCCTAATTACGAGAAGCGAAGCTGCGGGTGAGAACTAGTGTATTTATTGGAGCTACGAACTATGGTAATTTTAACTATAGCAACAAAGGGTCACAAAAACTTGCAAGAGCCGGTCGGCAACGCGAAGTAAATCGGTTGTTTTATTGCGACAGTGCGCTGCATCGAGATCATTAGTGCGGGTACACACTACGAGCCATAAACTTTTACTTTAAACTTTTAGATGTTCATTTATCATTTAGACAATCAAGCTTTACATCTAACTAGTTTACAACAACTCTTTCGCGTTTATAATATTAGTTAGGGTAGGATTAGGATTATTTTAAAAATGTATCACAGAATAGCTACCTATACGAAATTTAAAATGAATGTCACAAGAACCCCAAATAACTCGTGACGAGAACGCCAACGAACCGCCATTGATTTCTAATTACCGGAGTTTGAAACAATAGCGGGTGCAGGGCTTGATTGCATGCGCGCGGCGGGCGCCGGCGTGCCGGCTCGGCCGCACTCGGTCGCAGGCAGCCACCCTCCGCACGCTGCACGCACGACACTATATCGATCACTCGGACACAAGGTGCATCTAGGGTTGCCATCGCTGATATTTGGCAACTAGGATAAAACGCGTGAAAACCCCTTTTATAGTTTTTTTTGGATTTTAGAGCTCGTGACGTGACCCGAACATGTCAACAGGTTTTTGTAAAGTGTAATAAAAATCTGTTGAAAATGCCATAAATCACTTTTTTATTTCATTTCAGACCTTATAATTAAACTATATCCTCATTTTGAATGTACCTAACAGAGCAGAATATTACTACTGTTTGTTACGAATTGTTTGAATAATTAGAAATTTTACGGCACATATTTATTTTGCGGGCACAGTGCGTGTGTTGCGGGCAGCCCAAGACTTTAAAATTGTAAACCCGGTCTAAATATAAAGCCCAGCCTGGATGCTCCCCGAATGCCTTCCAAACTAGGACAAATAAGGGAAAATCCGGACAAATGGCAACCCTAGATGCATACGAACAATTTCAAAGAACCCTAGTGTTGTCACTTTTGTAGTATTATCGTCATTACAAATGTGAAACGTATTATTTGATACAAAATCTTAATCACTTACATCAGTGTATCCGCAAAAGCTTATCTACTTGTTATTTAGAAAACAATTTTTTGGGTGTTATTTAAGAGGCTTAGCTCAGCAACCAGCGTCATTTCATTCTTTAACTCCTAAACCGGATCAAATTTAAAAATCTAATTCACTATTTCGATCGTAAATGACTTGTAGTATTTTTTGTATCATTTTTATTATTCTGCATTTGAATTTTAACTGCATTTTTTGGTGGGTAACCAAATTTGATTACGACCGACCATTTAAATACTTCTTCTTTTTTCCAAATTCTAAAAATTGTGTTTTCCAAACTCTTATAAAACACATTGCTTTTCATTTTTTTCTATCTTGTCTTATCGATAGTTGTTCGCACTATCCCTACCTGATACATACGATCTCCAACTCCGGCTTAGTTACATCGTAATATTGACATTTTCTTCACAGTTCCGTGTCCCCCACGTATCGGGAGCGAAATTCATCGATTTCGCATTCCACGGCAGATTAAGTTCGGAAATGTTTGTAGAGACGCCCCTCCGGCACTCTCGGGACGGCATTCGGCTTTCAAGCAAGATTAGGCTGATACGGACACCGTATCAACGGGCATTAGGTCCATATTGATAGCGTGGGAGGTTGGCTTATGAAGAACTATAAGTTTGCGGGTTTGTTGGTCAATGAAATGAAAATTTTTCTTAGTAAGGAAACATTTGTATTGACATCGGTGGGGGGCAACCGGCACTATTGGTACTGCAGTCGGCTGCCATGAAATAAACCACCCGCATATGATGAAAAGAAAATTTTGAAAACGGTCGAGTAGTGTTGGAGCCTATTCAATGCAAACAAACAACCAATCAAATCTTTTCTTCCTCTTTATAATATAGTAGAGATAATTTTAATAAGAGAATTTAAAATCCTAGAGATAAGTTAATGTCAACTAGCTTTAGGGAGCATTAAAAAAATAAAAGAATAAATCACACAAATACATTATGTAAATTCATTCACAGAAACCTGATAATTGTTTAATATTATACTTGCGAGCCAGACGTTATTGAACTATGAATAAATAAAGTATACGATAGAGGATCTCTTTGAAATCGAGATTATTTATAAAGGCTTATTTGCATAATATAGATTTACGAGTTTGCTGCAAAAAATCTGCGAGGCCTTGGCATGTTCGATCGGTTTACGTAATCTTTGATTACTCATAGCATTTTCCTAGTACGAGTATTGGATCCAAAAACAACCTTATCTATCTATATTAATAAAGTCTTAAGATTCTCTTTGTTTTTCTTCTGTTTGCATTGAATAGGCTCTGAAACTGATACATCGATTTTCAAAATTCTTTCATCTGTAGAAAGCTAATTTATGGGCGGATGATGATCGCTATAATTTACGCGAAGGAAATTGCGGGAAAATTGATAGTCTTATTATAAAACTCAAGCTTGAGTTATTAATTGACCAGACATTCAACATATAAAAATTAAAAATTGGTTATCAAAATAACTAGGCACATAAATAGTTTTATTTTTTCCATTGTTTTAACTATAAAAACATTTTTATTTATTTAGGAAACACAAAATCGATAGGTAAAATCTCGTCTATCTCTTATTAACTCACAGAACCATGAAAGGACACGGGCGTAGCCAAGTTTTAGTACCGGGGAGGGTTTAAGAAAAGAAAACGACATGATATAACTGTAACATTAATGAGAGTCGAGCCGTTCGGTCTAAAATTTGATCGCATAATAGACGGTGGCGGCTGGTAGTCTAAAGGGCAAATTCTAAAGATATATTACAGTAATAATCAGTAAGTTATGGCGTACCTTATTTTACTAAATATATGTTAGTATCCTAAAATATCGGGAGGGGTTTGTACCCCGAAACCCTTCCCCTGGCTACGCCCGTAAGAGAAGTAAATCTATATTTTCTTATGCTACATTTTCTTCCGCAGGTGACGCACAGTACAAACCGTACGTGACGGCGCGGCCTGAGATCGCGACAGTGGACCTGGATGGTGACGAAGACTTCGTGGTAGTGGCGTGCGACGGGCTGTGGGACTTCGTCAGCGAAGACGATGTGGCTTTGGCGGTCTACAGACAGCTGGCGCTTGATCCAGGTATGTTTTAGTACAATAATATTTATTTTCCGTGTGTACAAGTGGCCAACACTGCATCCGTAGCATGGCGCCCGCGACGTCGTTTTTATCCCGCGATAAACAATGACCATCTCGCTCTTTAATATTACGGAAAACAAGATGGCGATAGTCGATACACGTTGTCGCACGTGCCATGCTACTACGGCTAGTGTGAGATTTTTTCGAGCTGCCTAAAGGCATCTGACATGGCTTAACGACTGCCATCAATGACAGCCGGGACCAACGGTGATCAAGATATTTTTATGCCATTTGCTGTCACCGACTACGGCCGAGGTTGGTAAACATCGTAAGCGCTAATAACTCAAGCGCATGCCCACTGGGCTATCGGGCTCGTCAGTACAGTGTTCCGCTGGGAAATACGACGAAACGTGAAACGTGCGTATGGCGACGCTTGAAGTAAGTTGATAAGATGAATAGAACTTTATGACCAAATACATGTCAAGCGCATAATTACTCTGTTCTCTTGTGTACCCATGACACTATTTCCAAGTTTACACCCGCTCTATACCTTGTGTTTAACTCAGTTTGTAGCGGTCCCTTTTTTGATGAAGATTAAAAATAGAGCACATTTAGTTAACTTGTGCATTATTGACTGGATGAATAAAGCAGGGTAAGAAAGACTCGCTACTCAAGTGATTAACTTAAGTAACGAAGTCTTTCTTATCTGCTCCAGTTTCCATGAAATTTGTTACTACATCTCCTAAATACAAATAATCAAACACTCATATTACGGTTTTCTAAAATCCATCCCCAAATGTTGTAAATTAATGTAAAATCATGAGGATGGAAACAGGTTTTGGTTACGATAATCGTCGAACTCGCGGGCGAAGCCGCGAGCAGAAGCTAGTAATTGTAAAGTCATGTCCTGTCGTGATTTTTGTCCTGTATTTGGTGCTATTGATTATTAAAAACAAGTTGGTAAAGTATAGTGATATTGAACCTTAATCTTTATGTTCAGTTGTATGAGTTAACATAGTACAAAAACTGAAAGGAGTAAGTATAGCCAAATGTTAAGAATATTTGAATCGGAAATAGTTTTTATGCGCATTTGTGAGTAGCTTTTTATACGGCTAGTGTTGGTACAGGAATTATTCACGCAGGTACACATTTATTCTTATATGTACAGTCGTCCAAAGAGGCGATTTATCTCTTGACAATATTGACTTGCGGCAGTCATTCTATCCAATCCTTTCACAAGTTGTCGGAGCCGTGACACCAGCGCTGAGTTGATGACAGTACTAACAATATTTATTGCGCATTTACATTTTTTTCTTCAAGATGAGCTAACTTTTTTCCCGACTGACCCAACCAGAACAAATAATGTTTAAAGAACATTGATATAAAATCATAAAACAAAACAGATATCCAAAAGAAGGGAATAGTCCGTGGCAAAAGCAATATGTGTGTAAGTATGTCTGTTCCATTGTGGCATCCTGAAGTGTAAACGGCTTGAGTTGATTTTGAAGTTTGTATTGTCTTTAGATTCGTATTCTTCCACGGAGTGTCATAAGCTATAAGACATCGGCAAAATAATAATATGACGGACAGAAAGTGTTAAAATAGGCAGTCGTTTTTTTTTTAATAATGCAATTTGGTTTAGCCAACCTTAATCTCATAGTTTTGATTCATTAACGTGATTATTTATGGGTTTGCTAAAATATTATATACCTATACTTATAAAGATTACCTAAATGATTTAGCTTTGTGAAGTTATAAAATTTATCTCGTTAAAATATCTAAATGTTTTGTTGAGTTTTATCACATGGCTCATTTAATACTGTAGCAAGATAAATGTAATTTACAGAAGTCGTTAAACAAATAACCATAATTGTGCAGGTTGTGTATTTTCCGAGTTCGCTGTACCTGGTTATAATTTTCATTGCAGTTGTGCCGCGGCCTTGTAGTTATGTCTGCCTGTAGACAATATGTCTATGAGTCACGGCGGGTCTCTACTCACTCAGTAGACGTAGGGTTGCCAGGGCTTCAAAGTGAATAGCCGGACAGAGCAGCCAGTTTAGCCGGACATTTGGGTTCCCGAATCTTCATAAATATGGTCCAATTTAAAAAGTCGAACCGAAGCCGGACAGGCCGGACTCCGAGTAATTTGGCGTAACGCGTAACCAAAAAACCCTGACAGTGTCCGGCTTTATCCTGACGCCTGGCAACCCTAACGGCATAATGCCTTCAAATATCACAACAAGGTTAAAACTGTCACAACTTGTAAAAGGACAATTTTGAAATGTGCTCCTTTCAAATTTTTCTTGATTGCGTCATTGACATGTAAACGGTTGTTATGTTTCATTTAATGTTACGTTTATTGCAAACATTTTATTAAATTGCGCAAAAGCATTATCTTACCTGTAATCATTGGTTAAAGGGGTAAATAAATTTATTGCATGTAAGTTGTTCCGAGGGCCCCTCTGCATCCCTAAATTTATCGTCTTTTGTGCCATTGTTTTCACTACATTACAATTATGGCAAATTATGGTTAATTTGCTTGCTTTCTGTTGTTTACTCATGTTGCCAATGAAATGTTTTCGTATTTTTGTTACTTGTGTTTCACAAGTTAAAACAATATTACTTAGTCAAAATTTCATCTCAGGATAAACTTTTGCTGTGATCCAATTAGTACTATTATTTAAATAAAATTTTGTTTGTTGTGAGCTATTCAGCTTGAGGTGTTCTCCATCAATATTTTTTGTTGTTTGTAGTTTCCTGTTTTGACAAATGGGTCGTGAAACCACCATGTAAACAACCTTAAGTGACGTTTAGTTTAATTACATTGAGCACTTGTTCATTCAATAAAACCTATTTAAATACCCAAGATGTAAATATTGTCATTAAATAGTGCACAATAGTTTTCATTGATTGGCTTTATTGTGCCGGGGCACATGATAAGTGTTTGGTGTGAATCTGAGTGCCCTTGTCAAACCAGCGCAGAGAGACCTCTAGTCGACGCTACTGTTCCTAAAGGGTGATTCCACACTAGCGGATTGCGAGTGTGTTTTTATGAGGCAATCGGTCTTGCTTAGTCCTGCAACTTCCTAAGCACACTGGGTTTATTGGCTTGCGGATAACGTCTTTAGCACGTATGGTAATCCATACTTTTAACCTGCTTAAAAATTCTCACCGGGGTCTAAAAATCTTGCTATTAAACAGTCTTTATATTTCGTTTGTTTTCTTTAAATTAATCACGTACTTATTAATATTTCAGTATACGTTTAGAATGAGAAAATTGTCTCTATATTACCTTGAAATCCCAACTAATATCATGAATGCACGAAAGTGAATTTGATGGAACCGATAGCTAAATAAATAAGTAGGGACAAATCACACAGATTGAGCTTGCGTCGTAGGAGACTAACTTATATAGATAAACGGTCAAGACGAATGCCAGTCTGGAAAAGTTAGTTTTCTATCATGACCTGGCCGGGCTGGCGTGTTAACCACTGCGCCACGGAGGCTGTCGAACTGCATATTAATTCGGCCTATTCAGGTATAGCTACTAGACTATACAAAGATTAGGTGTTATGCGCTAATGGGTTTCTATGAAATTAAGCCGCTACGCATACCAAAACGCCCGTAAATCGTTCGTGCACTAGATCTGGTACTTTGCATGCTTGACAAGGCCCTGTCAGCGACAGAGGAGCTCTTTAAAACTGGCGCTGGTAATGTCGCTCTCAAATCTTCGCGAAGTGTTTTAATGGATCGCAGCGCTCTGGCCTGAGTGCTTTTGTGTTGTCCCATGTTTTTGTTGTTTTGTAAACATTTAGGTTTTTCATTACTACACAAATGGGGGTTGCGCTCGGCTCGTGACACTTGTTAACATTTCTTCGGGAAATACAGGGTTCATTTAGCAAAATCTTTTTTTTTTTTCAATTGCTTTCGTACTTCACATTATTATACTTGTTTAAACTTTCGGGCTTCAAACACGATTATTTATATTGACCGAACCTTTTACTAATTTATTTCCGCTGGCGTTTCTATGGAGTTACATTTATCGTGGTCGCAGCGAGACCACCATTATTAGTTGCTGAAATGTGTTTATTACAACCCCTTAAAATGATGACATAAAGGCAGCTTACGTATATTATAATCCGGCTTGTTGACACATCGCTCGCTCAATATTGGGGCCGTCCCCTCTGTTATGCGAAGTGTCTATCACAGATTTGACAGCGCCGGCAAATACACTGGATCGCTGTGATTTATGGCCGGCAATTTCAAGATCAGGCCAATTAGTGTAACATCTTCGGAGATAAACTGTGTTAAGTTTTCCGCAGCAATGAACACCAAACAATATAACCACCGAGCGGAAACCACCTGTAGACTTATGACGCTATTTGGGCGGTGGTGGCACAGGTTTCTTTGTTTCGATAGGTCTTGCGAAAAACCTAAGAACAATGAGAGTGTATTTTATGTTCCGTAACGAGATTGCAGCGTTGCCTAGATTTCAGGCTGCGGTCAGGAGCCGCCGCAGCCCCACAATATTGTGTTGTAATTGCGTCGGAAGTGGGGAAGTGGAGAAATTGGATACTTTGTTTTGCCCCCTGCGTGCCGTCCCCTGCTCACCCCGCGCACCTCCTATCACCTATTATCGTGAAGCCTTTCTGTTATTAGCTTTTGTGTTTTGATGTCAACAATTTTAACACCATAATGTTTCAATTATGCTATCATGTATCATAGTATCGACTGTTCGGTTAGGGTAGGGTAAGTGAACACAGTCGATAACACGCTTGTATACTCGTTTCTCTTAATTTAATAAAAGGATAAGATCTCTAATAACAAACATAAAAAAAAGAGTCTCAAATTAGATTTACTTGATTTTAGCGTCGATAGCCTATCGTAAAATAAATACTATCCGACCTCAAGCGACCAGCTCAAAGAGCTTCTTTATTAAGTTATATATAACATATAAAGTAAACGTTGGTTGAACAGAATAAATTAAATATTCATCCAAATGTCTACTTTCAACTCCACGCTCTAATGGGCAGTGGGATGTTTTATTGGATTATGCGATTAACAAGTTTAAATTGTCGCGAGTTGGTATTGAAACAGGGGCTGGGGCGGGCAGCCGGCACTAATGCGCCTCTGGGCTCGGGCTCAGGCTGTCCGACCCGGGATTATTACCTCAACTTGTTCGCTCGCTTTGCTTCGCTCTTGTTTCTCAATTTATAAAGGTTAAATTCAATTGATCCGGCCTATTCTGGTATGCCCTTTGCCTATGCCTAGGTTAAGCTCGCTCAAATGTCAGTCTGGCGACCTATTCAAAACTCCGCAGTCTGGATATTTCATTAACTCCGCTATATTTACATTCGTGTCACATCGGATGTTAAAAGTCTTTGCTCATAATAAATACCTCTACATTTAGCATAAACATTCAGCAGTACTATTACGTATTCTGCGTAAACAGATCTATTAACTAGATAGGAGGAACATCAGCATGCATTTATGTCAAATGGCAGTTGAAATGGCCGCTCGCACTACCGTGACATTCCGTGGTGTTGTCGATACAAAGCCATAGGGCGAGCCCGCGCAGTCTGGTCGCGCAAAGATGGCGTCTGATAACATTGTGCTCGCCGATAGCGCGATAAACTCCCTGATATTACGATGCGAGGAAACGCAGAATGTACTTGGCGTTTGCTCCTTTGTGATCACGAATCTCTTCCTGTAGACGAGGATGAATGAGGCTTTGTGTTGCCTTCGATGAGGAGATAAATTCATAATCATCGTCTCTTAGATTTGCAATGATTACACATCAGCATAATATCATCATTTTTCATTTTCTGCCATTCTACTGTGCAACGTTCTGTAAAGGATACTAAATAATTTCAAAGTACTAAACCAGTTTTTGTCGCTTTTTCCCGTTCAAATAATATCAACATCATTAACGTGCGATGCGCATGCGCCGTTGTGATGAGGCACGATGACGGCGACACCACATAGTTGGCGCTCCCTAGTATAAACAGCGCGTGCGCCGCAACCTTGACACTGTTGGACGTACGTTATCTGCCAACTCCCATTCACGCTTATCGCGACTCCAACTAGACCACACTAGACTACCACCCATTGGGAACATTTGATACGAGCTTCTGATTTACTACTACTCAGTTGTATTGTACATATTACTTGTTTGATTTATGATGCGTCTTTTCTTGTTACAAGTGTAAATGTCAGAGAATAATTTTTCGTCTATCCTTACTCTACTCAATAAATCACAAGCGCAAATAAAAAAGAAATAAAAATCAATGATTTAGCACGCTGCCAGTGCCAGGTGACAAAACAACAATTTTATTTTTGACTATAATATACATATTATTTTCAGCATACTTGATAACTATTATGATAACTGTTAAACAAAACAAATATTAAAATAACTGGTCTAAATACAAGTGGAGTAAACGTTCATAATTGTCCACTTTGACAATTACTCGAACCGTAGCCGGTAAAATTGGTGGAAATTTCTAATGTTTAAATCCGGCATGAAGAGAGTGCATTGATTAACGAGACTGCAAACCCAGATGCTTAACTATGCGTGGACTATAGTGAGCTCATTAGCATGTACAGATTGCAGACAAGGGCCCTTTCCTCTATCGGCCGATGGGCTGAGTGGCCCACTCTCTGGAATGCTCGTGATATGCACTGCACACCATTTGTGTTAACGTCTAGCTAAGAGCAAATCAAAATACATCTATTGCAAATGGATTCTAGTAGTGCTAGTCTCATTAGGAAATAATTAAATTTTTTATTAGCCTTTTGAATGGTCTAAGTTAAAGTTTAAATATCAGAAAAATCAAGTTTTATGACTAGGTATGAACTATGCTGGCCCGATTTCGGTTGCAGTATAGGGTTTCTGAGGTCAATTGTCGGCCACCTCTATAAAATTGGTTCTCATGTGAACTTGCTCTTAAGAGCAATCAGTCTGGCTAACTGTACGTTATAGGTACGAGTAAGCGATCGTTAATAAGATTAAGTCATGCTGATTTGCTAATAGCGGGATCATGCGATATCATCTTCTATTACTTGTCTTAACTTATTCTTATTAATTGCTCTTATAGAGATTATTATTTATATTAATATCTCGACCACATTTTTGAGTAATAGCAATAAGAAAGACTACCAATGCTATTAACCATAAAACTAAAAGGAAGATCCTCAGTAAATCTGTACAAATTAACGTTGCAAAAGTTTCTACAGCTCTGAGTCCGCGGTCGTGGCTGTCGAAAGTATAGGCATACAGTTTCCATGATTTGTTTCCTATGAAAGTGTATGGAGTCTCGCTCCACATGACATGTCGGCCGAACACGCCGCCGCCGTTGCGGCCCGGCTTAGCTATGCAAACAGACGGCAAAATCTCGATGCTCATTATGTCAAGTGGAATTTTACACCATTCCTCTGCTGCAGAACACTACTTGATTCCAAACCTTTATTATTATATCCATAATAAGAAATATTACTTACTTGATTATTTCATATTCAAATTTAAAATGCATCAATGATATTTTTGATAGGTACATTTAAAATTTGACCCAACACAAACAGACGGCAAATCTCGATGCTCATTATGTCAAGTAGAATTTTACATATGCTATAGAACAGGACTTGATTTCCAATTTAAAATCCACAATAAAAAATGATGACTTAATTATTTCATATTCAAATTTAAAATGTATCAAAGAAAATAAATGGGGTACGGTGAAGTGTGCCCAGTTTATCCACAAAACGATCTGTATTTGTAGTGATTATTTTCTAGTCGAGTGGTCGCGCCCTAAAACTGCCGCGAGGGTGCGGCGTCGTCGCATAGAGGTGAAGCACCGCCGCCGGCCTCAGAAGGGCCTGTTCACTGTTGTTTCTTTGACATCATTACATTCATTGTGCCACCCCCGACGCATTCGCAAAAAACCCTCCGTGGATCCGCAAAGCCCGTATTACACGCGTAACAGGGCTCACTCAGTAATATTTTGAAATAATTATGTCGTTAAGAGTTGCTATCTTGTTGAACTTTGGCTGCTTTTCGCCCAGCAGATAAATTATATGGTAATACTTATTTTAATTGTGTCGTTGACAAAGTTCGGCGTATGACGTGAGTTACGATGTATTGAGCGAGAAAAGTTTGTTTAGGAGGGAACGAAAATGAACTAACATGCTTTTTGTGTGGCAGTAAAATGAAATACTGTATCTTTCTCGTAATTTATTGGTCATTTCACTTGCTATTCCATTTTTTTTATTTTTCTTTTGTACCGCTGTAGTATTATACTTCTACTAATTGTGGTATAAAGAATGTATACTCTAAGATTTATTTGTTGATCAACCTCAAATTTCCTCTTGTTATAATGAGGATTAATATTGATGTAATTTTTGCCAAGATTACCCGCTAAATGGCAAAGTGATCCGGGCTGACTTCCTCAATTTGTCTCTTTTTATGCTTCAAGTCCCCTCGTGGGGGCTGATAAAGAACACCGTAATCCTTTCAATCGAATATCGGGGATTACAGGCGACGCAATTTATGCGGGCCTCGGCAAATCGGGTTTTGAAAATTGCTCGGGACGTGTCTTCCGATGCGTACCGTACAGACACCAGTTTGCAGTTATAGTTATACGTCAAGAGAACTATCTTATTGCCAAAGAGTCGTAAAACTCGGAATGCCATTTGTAAGATGGTGGGTATAGGTACAGGTGAAAAAAGCCTAGAAATTGGATTAAAGACGTATCATTCCTCTAGTTACATATTACAATTGCGCGGGAGGAGAATCAACTAAAATGTTGCGTATTCCTTGGCTCCCACAACGCCATTGAAGGTCGTGGTGGGTAATGCAAAATTATAATTCCCGTAGTTGTTGATGACGCGGTGACGCGGACATGAAAATGCTGCATATTTAAATTTAACTTCTCGCAAATAGTCGATTGGAACGCGTCCAGATACAAGCCGTCTCCCGTCTGCCGTCCATGCGGGCGCTTCCACGTGGGTGGGCGCTCCTTCATTGAACTGGCAATTATAATCACACTCTTATCATGACAGCAATAGCACTGAAAAAAATATCTCGTACAGATAACCAGAATCTCGTAATGCTTACAATACATTCTTGTTCTATATGTGACGACAGTACGCTTTGTGAACACTACCAAACAGTTCTAGTTAAATCAAATTTGTAACTGAAAATTTGCGTATTGTAACGGGTACGATACAGAAATGTTTTCATTACGATACGAATGCTTATGCTAATCGAAATGCATGTTAATCATGACTAAAGATTCTAGTTATAAGTACAGCTTACGTCTTAGTGGTAACGAGATATTTAGTGAGCTTAACTGTTTAATTCTGTTTCTGTAACTGACTAGTATTGTGCACAGAACAATAATTATTTGTAACAACTGCAGTACTTTTTGTACCAGGGATTAGTTGTACTGTAGGGAGATAGGTAGGCACTTTTAGTTATACAACTTGTAAAAAAAGAGTAATAATATTTTAAGATGTGATTCTACTCAACAACACGAACAAAATTTACTATAAGATCTACATCGAAATCTTTAAAAAAAGATATCTCGAATTACGCGATCGGTTAATCCATTTCGTATGAAGAGTTCAAAAGATTTTGAACGATTTTGAAGTTGTTCTCATAGTAAGTTGTTCATATTGATGAATAGCATCACGCCATAAAATATTATCACTTATTTTTTAACACGTTGTAAATATAAACTATAAATAATAAAAAGAATTGGACTATTCTGTATACGTTTATTATTATTTTAGTGTTCTTAAAAACTATGGTAATTGCACAGTAGTTAACTACAGTCTAATTAAACTTATAAAGGAAATCTTACAGCGACATAAATTATAATATTACCATCACGATGGTAAGAAAGATTATTTGGCACAAAGCTTAAAAGTTTATCGTACCAACATGTAGAGTTTTAAGACATTTTCTCTTTCGGTAACAATATAACAAAATATTCTTTACAAAAATACTTAATTCCAAAATTATGTCACCTTTCTTACTTAAAAAAATGATTTCTATCATACCAAATACTGGAATTGCATTATTAAGTATATCTGCAGTTGATATTAAGTTATGATTAGATCGCGTTCCATTAATTTCTTCTGTAATTCATCGCCAACATCATCTATCAGCCCCGATATCTGTAACAATAAAGCAAAATTTAGAGGATTTAAAATAATTAGCTGCAAATGTGTGAAGGGGACTATGGTTCTAGTCTACCCTTGGGTTGCGGAGGTCAGACAGCAGTCTCTGTTGTAAAAACCTGTTACCTCGTCAAATCACCTAGGATAGGGAAACGGACCCCGGGCTCTGAAGCGTTACCGCTGAGGATGCAACCGGGAATACACTCAGATGATGATAATGATGATTTTAAGAGGATAATGTACTCATGAAAACAAACAACTTTACCCAATATGTCACGCTTTATGTAGGTACATAAATTTACTTTATAAAATCCTAAATGCTATTATTTGTGCTCGTACTCACCTGCTAATTTTTATTAGTGATGGACTTGCAATTTTCGAGATTCTTCGTAAAAATCGCCGTCTCCTATAAGTGGAATCATTGCCTTGGTCATGTGTTGATTTAGTACACCCAAGCCTTGTGAAGACATTTTGTTTTCTGAAAAGTTCAAAGGCAAACAATTAAAAACACGTCGAGCTAGTCAGTCACGACTAATTTATACAGTAGTTTCAAAATATCTACGTGAGTACCTCACTGCTACTACGACTTGTTATGTGGGATTTAATCTATCTGCTGGAAAAGGGCCTCTCCCAGATACTATAAAGCATTTGGAAGGCATGGTTGGATATACTTATTGTTTAATGAGAAATTAGATAGATATAAAAAATATAGTAGCGTAAAGGTAATGTTTTATAACTCTCAAGTAACTTACTTTCAAATACATCAATGTACTCCTGCAGATTCCACGCTGATAACAGTTGACGTATGTCTACATCCATATTGGTCAGTCAGCCTGTCGATGACTCTCTGATCCAATTTTTATTTAAATCACAAACAACGCTTTCAAATATACATATTAACCGGCCGGCCGACACGCGGGAATGAAAAATTAAGCAAACGGGAAGTACAAGTCGCCCCCTCCCCCTCTCCTCATTCCCTTTCGTCGCCCGCTATAACTAAACCGTTGTATATGTAGCACAACGAATTGTAAACATTACTATCACATCGTAATAAGCACAATCACATAGTAAATAATACAATAAGATTGTAATCTGTAGAAAATCTTCTTTAACTAAAATCAGAAAGTAACAGTTACTGATCGATTTGTAAATGATACAATATTTTTTTTTCTCAGTACTATTTTTTGGTAGACAGAACAAGAAATTTCACAACTATACGTTCTGGTTGTATTGTAGAAGTGTATTTCTTTCAGTGAGTAATGTGCCAATTTACACAATATCATAGAGTTTGAAGTCATAGTACTGTTAATATTCTTGGCATAACTACGATATTTATTAAATCAATAGAATACTGCGAAGCCTTTATCCAGCACGATAAGATTGGCGATAACAATATCAATTCCAGCCGACTTAATATCGATTTTCAATTCTTCACAGAGTCGCCTCATTATTTTAAACAAAGATATAATTGTAGAGCATTCACTTTCATCATCAAAGTAAACTTTATCTGTTCCAAACGGAGTCGTTACCCTCCGCAGCGAACGCTCGAGGTATTTCGGGACATTTCCAAGCCGCGCGTTCGCGTATTGTCAGCGACATTTTTTTACTTTTTCTGTAAAAAGCAGTCCATATTTGGCGCGGTTGATATGCGTGATATTCATTGCGGCGCTCGGCGGCGGGTCGAGTGCAGCCCCTGTATAAATAATGCATTGTGATCAGATACGGCACGCGTCCCGGCGACCTGTCTCGCGTCATGTGTCGTGTCCCCGGTTGCGGTCGTGTTATCCGACCGCTTGTCCCTCCAGAGTGCGGATGTCAGGTGGTTTGACCCCTAATAGTAGCACTCGTATTCAGGTCCAAAATATGCATAATTCATCATTTCGATCAGTATACATAAATAACTTGGATCGATATTAGATTACCAATCTGTCTTTTCTGATGTTTGAGTTCTATTTTTTTATTACAGTCCATGTGAAACTAATTATAATTGTAGTCATTTACATTTGAATGGTGATAACTATTTCCCTGAAGGACACAGTAGATTTATTTGCCCAGTAAATTGTACGTTGCCAGTATCGGGACAGAAAGCCTTAGCCTTACAATTAATGCAAATGCTTTATATCATAATCAAAGCATTTAGACCGTAAATTGTGTCAAGCAATAAAATGTATCGTGTACATAGGTACAGGTATTGTAGCTGCCATGTAAGTGAATATTGTGTTACGTTATGTTTAAACCGGGAGAAAGTGGGCGGTTGCTACCGTGCAGTACGAGCCTGCAACGGGTGGTGTGACGTTATCAGCCTCGGTCGACTCGTCTGCCAATTAATCCCGCTATCGCAGCATCGAATGCAAATTGCCGCCATTGCTGCCAGCCGACGGCTGCACGGCACTGGCGAAACTATCTAATTGAGTTCACACATGAACAGTGCTGCAGAATGCATCGCGCCCACACTCTCCAACGCGATCTTGATGCGCTGGCGCCGCGGCGTTAGGACTGGGCTATACACAGAGGATAGTAGGAAGTAATACTGCAATGTTTTCCCGCCAGAGTGCAGCATTAGCGGAGACAGTAAACAAATGTTTGACATAGGCAAATTTGTAAAAGTCGCAATAAATTTCCTTTATTTAACGATTTTCCTTAAATTATAGCCCATGTCACCCGCAGATAAATTAGCTTTCATAAGGTGAAAGAATTTTGAAAATCGGAAACTACTGGACTGATTTTCAAAGTTCTCCGCAAACAATTAAATGTTTCCTCTATAAACCATTAGTATAGATAAAAAACCGTCTCCACTGGCAATCAAATTAAAAGTAATAAAAAAACCTATTATATTCTCCGACTAGGAAGTCTTAATTGTGTAAGGCTATCTAGATATCGATTACGTAGCAACGTTTTGTGTGGAGCGTGTAATCGCTTGATCACGTACTGAAAGCTTTGCGCCTAACATAGCTCAACACAGGTTGTTTGCACGCAAATATTTAAATCCCATCTGACTTATTGTAAAGGGAAGAATAAGTTAAGTTCTTGGTATTAAACCACATTTCAACCAAAGCAAATGAGCAGTCAAACACCACCAGCCAGTCTTATATTTCCTTAACAGATTTTTTTAACTTAACAAAAAATGGTTTTGCTATACCGTAATGCTTTGAAAATACAAATCTAGCTTTACTGTCTGAATCACTGTTGGGAGGGAATAATGGTGTGACTATTACCAGATTCAAATATTTCATCACTTGTCAAATTCCACTGAGAAGGCCGTGTGACGATGCATCGGTATTTCCTAGTTGTGCTGTGGCGCTGTGCCAATAGGTGACTATTATCAGTACAAGATTGAATGTTTACTTTTTAGTACACATAGAATGCAGACCAAGTTCATCGTCATCAACATCTCAGCCGCAAGAAGTCTACTGATGGACATAGATCTCCCCTAAGCATCTCCAAACGAAGTTATAAAGATTTAATTACTTTATTCAAACTTCTACGCTGGTTTAGGAGGAAAGAAAAAACGTAGAATGTACCAACTGCTTCTCTTCCCGCGCAGATTGTAAAAGCCGATCGGGGGAATGGGCGTGAGGAATTCTGTCAATAGGCGATGCGGCTAGCAACCCATGACTATTTTGATTCTCCGCCTACAAGCCCACTAACATACTAAAGGTGGCCTTTAGGTTTTATAGAACTGGGCTCTGTCTACCCCGCAAAGAAAAAAGGCGTGATAGATAGATGCATGTATGTAATTACTTTATTTATTGTTGCTGAATTGAATTCCGAAGTGTTTATCCACCCTGTATTTTCGTGAGAGCGAACCGGCCTCACAACCGTGACAATTGATTAATCGTGCCTCCGCCGATGTGTCCCATATTGGGACGTTCCAAATGGCTCTCAACACCCGAGAGACTTTTTGTTCCGCACGTATTTACATGCGGGTCTTTTGCAAATATGTGTTAAGCATTATTTGAGAATGTCTTTGCGCAAACAAGCGAATTTAAGAACACGTCGCGTATAATCTTACATAGCATTATCATGATGAAATAAAAATTACGACGAATAAATTCATAAAAATCTAATAAACTACACTTTCGCGTACTCTCACTGTTACGCCTACATGCTATTGAGAGGGCTTTCTTTTTCTAAATGAATTGGTGAATCAGACCTGGCCAATTACTTCATTGAATGAAGAACGAACCGATTGTCTATGGATCATAATTCACTGAAAAATATCTCTTTGTTTCATAATCCGTTTGCAATTGAATGGCCGTAATAGATAGTATCTATCCGGCCATCCTTCCTTGTTTTGCTTCCTCTTTCGCACCTAGAAATATTTTCTAAATTTAATTAAAATAGTTACATACTTTATCGTTACGTGATATGATCATCGTTCAGGGCTACTTGCACACATTTTTTCCTTTTGTGTGCAAAGACCTCCCCAAAAATATTCTACTAAGTGGTGACGTCACAAATTCAGCATTTTGTTGTACTCGTAATGTAGGAACTTTGTTTAGCAGATTTGTAAATATTGGGTTTTATGGAAATGGCCTAATAATAAAAGTGACTGTACATTGAATAAGCATATGGTAATATATTTTAATCAATAAATTTTAGTCAATCATTGATGTGAACGTATTGTTTTTTAAGGATTTCTTAGTCATTGTAGGGTTCCGTACTCAAAGGGTAAAAATTAACCTAACTTATAGAATTATTGTTATGACCTGCTCTCGTGACATTGAACATTGTGGTATTGAATTCTTAATGTCCTATGGTTCAGCTTGAATTATCGTTATTTTCCTGAATATCATCAAGAAACCCAGTGATATCGACAATTACATGTAGTTTATCTCCGCCGCAAGTGTACGTTCCGTCCGTGCGGAGTGTGGACGCACTTCCACAATAGACTACGTTGTTTTTGCAGACGCGAGTTTAACGACCTCGCAATTTTCGCTTCTTACACCCGGCCCCCAAATTATTAGATGAACTAGTCATCACTAAGTCTATGCGGTGGGCAATCTTTTTCGCTTATCTTGTCGTTGTTCGTTTTGAACTATCAAAATAGGTATAATCTGTCTCTGTTTCATAAGTCTTTTCTAAGACGGATATTAATTATTCGTGAGAAGAGAGGCTGTAGACCGTGACACGTAGGCTCTGCTCAGTTCTGACACCATACTCTCAGAATCTTATAATACTCGTAGTATACTCTATTGTACAACAATTGTAGCCGTATGTTTCCCGGCAGAGTAGAATAGGACCACTTCAAGTATTCCCGTGGATGTCGTAGAAGGCGACTTAGGAAACACAAGCTAAACAAAACTTATAAACATCAAAGAGACCTCTTCGACCCGTCTGGCCTGGCGAGTGTAGGCCAAACCCTCTGACTGCTCTGAATAATATTATGGCTCTGCCAGTACAGAGGGGGTCGGGCTCCTACAGCGGAAACTAAAAAGACCTGACGATGATGAGGATTGTACCATAATTTGTATTTGTCCATATAAATATGTGTGTTGCGTTGCAGTTGTTCATAGGCAGAGGTGATCACTTACCATCAGGTGACTAACTTGCTCGTTTGCCGTCCTAAGTCATAAAAAAAGGAGAGAAAAATAAAACAATTTCGAATTTTGAATTGAAATCATCATCAGATGAACTGTATCAACAGTTATATAGTTGTTGATTTAAATAGTTAAAATATTCCCAGAGAGGGATCTACGGTGGCACTGAACCCATTACGTTTAAAAAGTATGAGCCAATATGGACCTCCTTTACAATTTACAGATTAGCTATTGGAATTTCAAGGTCTAAAGTTGGGTCTAAAGATTTTGCTGTATATTGTTACATACCTATTCCTAAGGGAAAGGGACTCGGCGTCGTTAATAGATCTATATCTGGTAATATTGAGTTTGCTATCAACACATTGAACAGTCGTTTCTAAATTTTTGAATGGGTCTCCATCACTGACATGGATATTTGGCGCCGTCAACTCGAATCACTGAACACATATTGATATCCATTGTCTCCTGCGCTGTATGCAAACTAATCTTTATCGTCTTTATCGCGTATAGTTAAGTTGACCGAATAGACACGACGCTTATTAATAAATATCACACGCATGAGTAATGCTCCGTAATTGGCAACAGAGGCTATCGACGAGAAATAAAGACATCGTGACATCCGCTGGGTAACTGTAAAAGTATTATCGTAATGTACCTATAATCGCAGGCTTATCGTTTTCAGCAAATTTCAAGTGTGCAATTAAGCCATAATTTGTATGAAGTCACCTTTACTCTCTATTTTTAGCATTTTCTACAACTCATTTTCAGGTATGTAAAGGTAGATACTCATTAATCGACGACAACGACAAAGTGGTGAATTAAAATTTAAAAAAAAAAATTATTTCCTCACATGTAAAGTGTGAAGAAATATTTTTATCTCGTCAACCGCTTGCTGCTGGGTATCGTTGGATAGGTTTTTCAAGAATATCATCGGTGTCTCAAGAGCACTTTTGGATTTAGGGATCCATTTCAGAAATATTAAGCAGCAAATACCCCTACCCCCTGCAAGCTAATTGGTTTTTTAATGGATTCGAGTAAATAATGTAGGGTTGTACCATATATAACGAAATTACAAGGAAAACTAACACCGCTAAGTAGAGTTCACAAGGAGTTATAGTCGATCGAATAATAAAAATTAAAATGAGTTGCTACTAAGGAACTCTAAACAGCGCGTGGCCCTACACGCACATTGCTCGTTTTAAAATTAAAGTTTTACCGTACGTAGTCTACAACGCGTAGAAAAAATATAAACAAGAAAACTCCTGAACTATGTTGCTGTTGCAGAGTTCTACTTCCTAGCTAGTTCTATCAGTTTTGCCTTCAATTTGAGTTTCCTTATGATTTTTGTAGTAATGTATGTATTGTTATAAAAGGATACTTGTATAGAGCAAGCAGTCATGCGCTAGAGCATCGGCCGGGCCCGCCTCATTGCCATTCAGCACGACGCCAGGTGAACTAAGCTTTACCTTATGCGACCTGTTATAATGTCTTCATTGTGCTTTGGGATTCGTCACCACTCATATTTCCACTAAATGCTACTTGCTTTACATCTTGTGGTTCCCAATTACTAAGTGACATCACTGGTTTTAGCAAACCTATCTTTGTAACCAAAAATTATATAGATATGTCTGCAATATTCTAGCTTGAGTATTCTTTTCAGGTACTGCTATAACTCTAAAACATTGGCTCCTCTTCTTTGGAATTGCACGCATCTTACACTATATTATTGGCTTCCATGGACGACCACTTTGAACAATAAACTACTTTAGACAAATGTCTCCTGAGTTTCACCCTGTTTTCCTTTTAAGATGGTCTTCGTCTTGATTGGGCTAATTTCAAAGGTTTAGGCACTTCTTCGTATCAAGAATGGCTCTCGTTACGTCAGTTTTGCGGTAATTTCACGGATCGCGCGCCTTTGAACTGTTCCTCGTGGAAAAGTGAAGAACTGCGAAGTTTCGGCGGTGAGGCAGCCAGCGCACGGCGGCGCGGTGGAGCGTGGCGCGGCGGGGTCGTCGCTCGTTGACGACGCAACACCAGCATTGGCTCCACCAGCGTTTTGCGACCCTGTGACTTATGCTTCCAAGAATCAAATTTGCACTGAGATGTTGTTAAAGGAGGCGGTACTGTAGTGTTTGTTATTCAACGCCTGTAGCTGCAGATTTCATTTAAAACTTGGAGATTGTCTATCAATAAATAGACATGTAGTATTGAGTCGTCAAATCACGTACATTGTTTGTGTACGTGCATTTGATTATGGAGGTTTTTGCAAGACATTGGACATCTGGAGGGCGCTTTGCGCGGGCGTCGGAGGGGCGGCGGGGTGCGCTCGGGCGCTGCATCGGGCCCGCGGCGCGCCAGTCCCCGAGACAACGGCCGCGCGAACGGCCACCGCGATACCTCCGCGACCCTCCCGTGTTCAGTGAGTGACTCAGCCCAGGACCGGCGGCGTTTGCATCCCGCGTTGCATACATGTGAGTCCTCGCCATATCATACAGAGATTTAACCGCGTCTTGTACCGGCGACATCGTACTTCGCCGGCGGCCGCTATTCGCCGACACGCCGCACCGGCCGGCTTTTCTTCTGACCTATATGTAATTTTCACATAGTGCCTGTGATAAAAAATACAGTTTATTTTAGTTGTAGTGATTTTAATAATGTAAATTTTAAGCTAGTTTTAGTGGGTTATTATAATTGTTTGAGTTAATATATATTTTAAGTAGCTCAGTGCCAGTAGTAAAATGCATTGTTATAAGAAGTATTCAGTGAATAAACAAAATTAAATATTTCTCTCAAAAAATAAGTACCTATATTAGTAATTAAGGGTTAAATATAAAAAACATATAGTCAGAAAGTATGCGGTAATAGGCCAATATACATTATGTTAATGGTCGCGTGATAAAAGTTATAATCCACTGAACAGTTAAGTAATTAAAATTACGCCCTTCTGTTTATTGCTTGAAAAGTATGGCGGCCGGCGGTAAGCAAACAGTTAGATTTCATTTAGATTAATTAAGGATCAGTGTTATAGGATATGTCATAGACGCGGCGCGACATGCGATAGTCGCCGCTCTTGGAACCGAATGGAAACTCTACCTTATAACGAAAAGTAACTAACTAACAACGAAATGTAGCAAAGTCAATCATGCTTTACTTTGATAGAAAGATTCGGAAAAACAATAAATCATTTATTGTGTACTCCGGATCTAGATCAAGATACGTACAACAATTCGTAGGCGACAAAATTTCGACAGAAGAGCAGTGTGATGTTAAAGTATGAACATAAATTTAATACTAATATAAACGTTTTGTTGTTGTTGTTGCAAGAGAAAGGTTCGGGAGTCACGGCGCGGCGCTATTTACAAAAGTTGAAACAAAACATTGACCAGGTTTTGTTAACTACGTTAGTGTAGTTTTATCAAAAGTTGATTTTTATTTTCGTCATAGTACTCACGGTTACCTACTTATTGAAATACATATAATGTTATTTTCTGTGGAACACGAGGAATCATGCGTCTGCTTTTCCGTCATAAAAGTTAGGCGAAGCTCCAAACGATTCTATTTTTTAACTTAATCGAGTTGAAAACGCGATTTGGATTATGCACGAGTATGTTTATCACATGAATTACTTACTTATATTTGTGACTTAACCTGTAAGCAGGCTGAATACTAAGACTCACCAATTTTATAAAGAACTATATGTGATGTATTCATGCAAATAAATGATTGATTGATTGATTGAAATTCAGCGGTGCTTCAAGCGGGATGCGGCCTGAGACTATAAGAAATCGGATATTGAATACGCGCAATCAGCCGACAGACGTAGTGGGTGAAAAAGGTCTTCAGAAATTAACGACAGCGAACCATATAGAAAGGATTTCTTGCCCGAAATCTTGAGACAGTTATTTGTCATCGGCGTTTAGATACAGATGGCTTTGACTCAACGGAAATCCCAACTTTCACGTTCCCCTAATCGCCTCAAAAATGCGTCGTACTTTTTGGTCGTATTTAAATAATTATTCAACTTTTCATAGCTTTTCTTTCTCTTGGAAACATTGTCTATGACAATCGTTAGCATTCATGACAGAAGTTAGGTAGAACTAATTTGCTATGCGCGATTTGCGGCTCCTTTGCGTGCTTAATAAACGAGCACAAAAACTGATAGCATCATCTGGAATATTTCTTCGGCCTGTTTTTGCTTAGTAAAAGTTATTTTCCAATTATAAAATCGTGCATATACGTAACACATCACACGATGTTATTAGCGGAAGGGTTCGTACCGTTACGGTAATCATCACTACGCAACAACATATTGCACATGCATGTTGATTTTGTGGTATTCTTACTATGAATTGTTCCCACTATTTCTGCTTTTTAGCAGAGGTAATAAACGTGAACATTTCGCAAGACTATGTGACTTTCTTTCTCGTCTGTAAATGGCGTGTTATGTAGACTGGCCGAGACAGATGTATGTTCTATTGATCTGTCGCAATACAAAGCCACCTGAGCGATAGTGTCGTGGACGTCGTCGTTAGTGGTCCAACATGTCGGAAACACATTTGGAAAGCTATCACCCTCCGCCCGCCCGCTTCGCGTTTCGCCCTGGAGTTTGTCTATCGCCAGCTGAAGCATTTCCTCTTATTTATTATGGTACGGCGCGCCGTTGATGTTTGATCCAGCCCTATTAATATACTTCTCTGTTTATACATCACTAAGTACTTTGTATAAAAAAATACGCCTCGCTTAATTGTTTATCTACAGTACAGTCCCGTCCACGTTTCTTCGTCTTGTAATAATACAACCATTTGCTAATTAGACTACAGCAAGTATCTGTGATTCAGATGGCTGTAAGTAGGTATCGCTCCAGAGGCGTTATAAAAACAGCGTCTTAGTCATGCATGAATCAAACTGATTTAGAAGTCGGGGGCTACTGGGAAGCGAACAAAAACACGATTCATGCGAACCACTTTCAGAGTACGGAGGTTTTTGCATTATTAGAACAATGTTCTGTTCTATTTGCATATCAGACAGAATGTAACCGTCATTGTTTGGACTATCTCCGAGCTAATCTGGTGCATGCTAAATACTTTGTTCGAGTATTCCCAGACTGTTACCGTTGCTGCTGCTGCCGTCATTATATACAGTTGCACATGAAATATTCTCGTGATATTTGAAACACAATTTGGAGAGTTACGGGCCGAGGCGTTTACGATGTAAAATACTCAGTGTGCAGAAGGATAACTCATGATGTATCTAATTTTTGTAAAAATTTACATCATCCCATTATTACTGCTAAACCGTATACTCCGTGTTTGTAGCACATCATTTTATTCCGCCACCTTGAAATCGTGTTTAACTCCTTTAAACCTGAGCTATGAGGTACCGTATACAATCTACTAAAAATAATAAAAATAAAAGTAATTTTATATTGTATTGTACTTTTTATGGTACTAGCTGTTACCCGTTCTCTATACGTCCCATACTATCTATTTACAATTTAAGATCAACGTGCTTGTCAGTGGTCTGTCGATCGTATGTCTATTGGTTTTTAGCCATACTTTTGAACTTTCAATGTGACACAAGTCCTGCCTTTTCCTCACTTCTCTCCTCGACTCAGGTGTTCCCTCCATGGTACTTTGTTAAAACTTAATCATGAATTATTAGGTTACCGTTTGGTAATTAAAAAAAAATATCCTTATTATTTCAATTGTTTTTCATTTACTTGTCCCAACACTTCCTCGTTTTTTTTCTGTGCCCTACTTATACCCTCCATACGTCTCCAATACTACATTTCAAAATCTTCCAATCATTCTTTCTTTTTCAACCACTGTCTATGTTTAACTACCGTGTAGAGCGAAACTCCCGATGTATGATGATTAATTAGACAGTGTCTCATTTTTGAGTGAAAGAGACGTTTCTGTTTATTATAAGCTAAATTATAAGTACCAGATACGTCATCTTCTTAGTCTTATGTCTTCATTATATAATCCTTTGTGTTTATTTACGTATATGTCTGTCATACCATGTTTTACAATGCTGTAGGCATATTCTGTACTCTCAATATTCCACGCTGAGAATCGCGGCGGTCCCGCTAGCCAGCTCTACGGTACTTTCGGTTCGCTATTGCTCTTCTGTTAATGCGTTCCATCTTAGCCAGGCGGTCAATTAATCTCAGCGGAACTTTGACAAGTTCTTCCAAAATAAAAAGACTCTGTTTGCGCATAAATCAATTTGTACACTTGTTGGAATTAGTAGATTAAGAGCTAGCGAACCATCTGACTAACCCGTTTCCCACAAAGCTAGAAATTTTTTAAATTATATTTTATTATCTGCTAATTATAAAAATACCGGTCTGGCAGGGATATCGCGGTTGCGTCATCATTCCAAAAATTTTTGAATATGCAAAAAAAATTTTTTTCGTAACCGTCTGCCACAAGGCTACAATTTTAATATGTTATATTTTAAGTATTTTTAAGTGTAAAAAAAAATTGCCAACCTATTTTGAGGGTTGCAAGTGTGTGCCAGACGATAGCAAAGTTGTCATTGGGACGGTAATTTATAACCTGCTGCCACAAGGCTAAAATTTTGAGGGAACATTCTTTCAATTGTTTAAAAAATATATGTAAATAGCCAGACCATTCTAGTGGTTGCAAGTACCTGCCAGACGACGTAGGAGAGCTCGTGAACCACCTGACTAACCCGTTACCCACAAGGCTAAAATTTTAATATGTTATAATTTAAGTATGTTTAAGTGTAAAAAAAAATTGCCAACCTATTTTGAGCGTTGCAAGTGTGTGCCAGACGATAGCAAAGTTGTCATTGGGACGGTAATTCATAACCTTCTGCCACAAGGCTACAATTTTAATATGTTATAATTTAAGTATGTTTAAGTGTAAAAAAAAATCGCCAACCTCTTTTGAGGGTTGCAAGTGTATGCCAGACGATAGCAAAGTTGTCATTGGGTCGGTAATTCATAACCTGCTGCCACAAGGCTAAAATTTTGAGGGAACATTCTTTCAATTGTTTAAAAAATATATGTAAACAGCCAGACCATTCTAGCGGTTACAAGTACATGCCAGATGACTATATAATAGTCAAGTCGCTCGACGGGAGTGCGCACAACTTTGCTATCGTCTGGCACACACTTGCAACCCTCAAAAGAGGTTGGCGATTTTTTTTTACACTTAAACATACTTAAATTATAACATATTAAAATTGTAGCCTTGTGGCAGAAGGTTATGACTTACCGTCCCAATGACAACTTTGCTATCGTCTGGCACACACTTGCAACCCTCAAAACAGGATGGCAATTTTTTTTTACACTTACACATACTTAAATTATAACATATTAAAATTGTAGCCTTGTGGCAGAAGGTTATGAATTACCGTCCCAATGACAACTTTGCTATCGTCTGGCACACACTTGCAACCCTCAAAATAGGTTGGCAATTTTTTTTTAAACTTAAACCTACTTAAATTATAACATATTAAAATTTTAGCCTTGTGGGAAACGGGTTAGTCAGGTGGTTCACGAGCTCTCCCACGTCGTCTGGCAGGTACTTGCAACCACTAGAATGGTCTGGCTGTTTTCATATATTTTTTAAACAATTGAAAGAATGTTCCCTCAAAATTGTAGCCTTGTGGCAGCAGGTTATGAATTACCGTCCCAATGACAACTTTGCTATCGTCTGGCACATGCTTGCAACCCTCAAAAGAGGTTGGCGATTTTTTTTTTACACTTAAACATACTTAAATTATAACATATTAAAATTGTAGCCTTGTGGCAGAAGGTTACGAAAAAAAATTTTTTTGCATTTTCAAAAATTTTTGGGATGATGACGCAACCGCGATATACCTGCCAGACTGGTACTTTTATAATTAGCAGATAATAAAATATCATTTAAAAAATTTCTAGCTTTGTGGGAAACGGGTTAGTCAGATGGTTCACGAGCTCTCCCACTATAGATAGTTGTCGTTATTGCACGTTAAACAATCAATTCGGTATCGTTTATGTCTTTTGTATGTACCATATATTTTCTTAAGTCACCAACAGTTGGAGATTCAGATCATTCAGTCTGATTTTATTAAATCTTATTTAGAACTGTGCAGCTGCCCAAATAAATGTGATTAAAATTCTCATCGGATCCAAGTGTTCATTTACGTCAAATAAATAAGTAACCACACGATATCGAATGTTAATATCACACACGAGGACATGTGGTAACCACATTGTGATAGAGCTTGTGAGATTGAGCCGTAAATATAAAATGCTAGGGTTGCTTTTGTTTTCCTGCCGGCTTGCGGAGGGCGGCGCGGTGACGTCATAGCCAGCTGTAGGGCGGGTGACGTCACGTCTCGCCGCGGTCGTTGACCCCCTTCAACCCTACAGCGCTCGCCGCTCGCGACTCCTACCTGCCTACTATCATGAATAACTTAATGTATTATATACCTGAGCCGACGCCGACCTGGGGCAACCTGCGCTAAAAACACGCTGAAATTTTATTTGCTGTCTGCTTTTTCTAAAAAAGTTCTCACGGTTCTACGTTTTTGCGAACTGCAAACTAGACTGGAATAAGAGTTTTAATGTTGGGATTGCAGGTTTCAGTTTGTTGGTACACTTTGAATGCTTTCTTTTCAATTCGTTAACGTCCATCAGCAAAAACAAACATTTTAAAAAAGTAAGCTTTATTTTTTAAATACTGGATTATATTTTAATATAGTTGACCATGATGGTACCATGATTTATTAATATTTATTTTTACGGGCAGTTTATGCAGATATAACAACAAATAACGCTCATTTTTTTTATAAAATTTCACCTGATGAGTTAGTGGGAGATAGTTGAATACTTTGGATCTTGTAAATCTCATTTCCAAGTTGTCTCCGCGACACGACCCCTCTGTGGAATAAGCAATAACAGCGACACCGGCAAGGCGTGTAAACGCAGCTCGTGCAATATCCGCCTCCCCGCAAGGCTCCCCACCTGCATCCAGGATTTCTCGTGGGAGCTGTAGTACCGTTAATAAGTGCGAAAATGGCGTCCCTTCCATAAAGCTGCGTTGCGTGCTCGCTGGAAATATACACTTTTTGCTTCACCTGCAGATATAACTGCTCTAGAAATCCGGTCCCGCGCAGTTTTATTGCGTCGTCGCATATTTAGTTATTGCTGCTTTCACTGTTTCAAAATGGCTTCCACACGACACGGCTAGTTAAAATCAATGCTTAATTGCGGCTGCGAGTGATCGAGCGGTGCGATAAATACGGGGACGGTTTATCTATCACGTCTTTCTCAATTTCTCGAGAATTAGTGCTCAGCGACAGCCGGTACATATAGCCGTCAATTCTGCATTCACGTCAACACAACGTGTTGCTGGAAGTATCATCGTGTGCTTCCTTATTTCTTCTATTAGTAATCTTAATTTTATTCATGTACATTAGAGAGCAGTAATTAGACGTCAGATTAGACTTTCGTTTTTAATTTTAATTCGTAATTTTACACTTTCCTATGTGCTAATCATTTTATGTAAAATCTTCACGAAAGTTACGCGATAACATCAACTGAAAACATTGTATAATTTTGATATACTTTACTGTAAACTACCAATTGCTGTTTCTTTGGTATTTTTTATTCGCCTATAGCTTACTGTGGGAAATCAGAAATCACAATAGATAGAATAGTGCGCATAATTTCTAACTCATAAAAACGCTTTCTTAAATGATAAGTGCGTTATGTTTTATAGACATTTTGCTGATTGCAATTTCATGAATTGGCTAAAATAAAGAAAAAAAAATAGATTTGCAGTCTGCTGCAGATTGAATTTACGATGTTTACGTGCCCCAAGGCGCTAAACTGGTACTTTGGGAGACGTTATATCGATTTTATACTGACATTAGAACTGGAATGGTCTGTGGGTGCGTATTGTGGATTGCATGCACGTAGCGTTCCCTGAATGAGGGCTGGCAATTGGAACGTGAGGAAATGTCCCCCGGCGCGAAGCCCTATTTCTATCGATTATGGACTCGGGAACGGCCGACTCTATTGCCGGCAACAGTAAAAGGTAATTAATATCGATACAGCTATAGATAGCGATCGAGTGGACAGCGTGAGTCATCAAAGCCGTAAGAAAACACTCTTTTGACGTTCTTAACGTTGAGTGCGCCAATCAAGCTCGAGTGAGTTACTCTCTCATATTATTCGCCCGCCGGTGATCGATAAACAATAAACAAAACGGGGCGCTTTCTAGAGCTATATTCATAAAAGTGGAAAATGGTCGTCGGAACCGCTACAGAGTTTTACATTAATTGATTTAATGCTTTGGTAGCGGGAGTGTCGCGGAAGTCGAGGGGGCCCGAGTCATTAGTGCTCTGAAGTGGGCCACAGAAATTTTAATTGCCGGCCCGATACACAAACTATTACAGTAGTTGGGCAATTGCAGCGTTGCGTTTTATGCTATTGTGCGGGTTACAGTTATGCCGTATGTTTAGTACTCACGGTATACTTTACTTTCAAAATGGTAGTCTGTTTCTCAGGTTTATCATTGTTATATATCCAGGATTTCATCTTTATTCTTATGAAAAGTTGAGATGTTATAATACTAATTCTATATACATTCAGCAAAATTGTTTTAGACCAAAGTTTTACGAAATAATATTAGGCTCTTGCAAGACGGAGATTCTCTCAAGATGGTCGTTTTAGAAGAATGACTAAATAGCATTTTCGAATATCTTAATTCAAGTTAATTTAAGTTTTTACCCATAATAATTACATTTTACATTCTGAGTTGCATTACCCCTATTTGACCCCCTTAAGGAAAGATTTTTCTAAACCTTTAGTATAGTTGATGTAAGAATTTATTCAAGATGATAAATACCATCTTTTATAGAGATGGCTGTTTTCTTTTATACCTCTAATAATTAACTTAATCCGTCCTACCGCTAAGACAGGTTTTGCCAGTAGCCAGTTATAAATAACAAACAAAAAGTATTTAAAATAAAATACATTTCAGCGCTAAACGCTACCTAAGTACAACCATAAATCATTGTAGAAATAGGTCCCTACCTGGTGACTTTACATAATAAATTGCTATTTGTCTCTTGTAATTTCATTATAAATTGAATGTAAAACATGAAAGCAATCAATGTTTTGTCAAAGCCAAGGTCCTCATAGCTGCAGTTTTCCGCTGGAGTTTTTGCTGGATGTGATGAGGAGTGCGGCTGCGGCTAGCCCGTGTCGATGCACCCGTGAATAATGATGCTCCGAGTCGGCTGCTCGTGACCAGTTCTTGAACATGAGCTCGTAAATATCATTTGCTGGATACAAAATATTACGACCATAAATTTTTGATATGCGAGTTCGATGCAAATGTTATGCTCTTTAGATTTAGTTTCGTATCCAGTTACGCAGTTCAACCGTGCGAAAGTTTCCGAGTGTTGTGTGTGATGAATTGATGATGTAGGCGATAATAGGTAAATAAAATCTCAAAATTAATATAGGTACTTTGGTAGTTTGTATTGAGCGTTTGTACGCTCAATACTTGTAATTTTATATCTTTATAGAGTATAAATAAAGATATTTTATCTGGGTACAATTATTTTTTCACAACTACGTAACTCGTGCTATATTAACATTTATATCTTGGTTAATTAATACCATCCTTTTGTCTATATTTACCACACATAAATTTCATTTTCTTTTAAACTTTATCGTATCTACTGATACAGTAAAAAAACCTTGCTCCTAATTCATAATGTGTCTATGTTGTCCCGATTGAAAAAGGAATGAAAATATATCATTCTAAAGTTCATCTCACTCAGATACCTATCATTGTAACGGCTTGGAATTCGGAAGTTAGTCGGAAGTTTGAGTAAAAATAGCTGGTGTTCTCGTAAAAATAGAGGGCTTCACACGTGGCGCAGCCCGCGGCCCTGCGGCCCTCAGACTCCTCTCTGCCACGCCTCTTCATTTACACCTATACACGTGTTAGTCTCACTTTGTTTTGCAAAACGAAGATGCACTTGAAATTTTTTAAAAATCAATACAAAATTGACGCTGTAGCGAAAGTTGTTCAGCCTGATTAGTATTTTTTTGTTGAGGTATAAAAATGGAAGATTTAGAACATGTGATCTTCCAGCTGTAAGTCGGGGTACTAGGGCAGACGAGATTAACTCCTTATTAAAAAATAATGATTGTTTTAGAGCATAACAAACCCGGAAAATTCTTGGTTATGTGAACGCGGCATTTGATACCAAAAAACTAACCCAAAGGATAGTTCCAACATAATATGTAAAGTTTTTTTTGCATAATACGTTGATATTTATTAATTATACACTGCTACAAGTATTTCCTTATGTATCGACATTAGTTCGTAATAAGGTATATTAATACGCCGAAATCATAAAGTTCACGGGAATGAAGTCGCGGGCATCAGCTAGTGCTATTTAAAAACCATTTAAGTGATTTCAGTATTCTTTCTTATAGTTAAACGTTATAAAAATATAATCTTAATTTAGAGAAAAGTAAATTATGTTGCTATGTAACTTTCTTTAGTTATTCTTATACTTATTATGTATTATAGTCTTAATAAATTAAAATATATTAGAACTATGATCATATTTTTAATTAGCAATTATTTCAAGACGAAATTAAGTTGTAAAAATAATTAATTTTCAGTGATAGTTCTTCTACCATAAGGAGATTATAACTTATATCGCTTGTAAAACCTAGTCAGACTTAAACTCGTCGTATAATATAAGATACGATTTATAACTTAAAATTTTTGAGTAATAATAACGGAACATAACAGACAAGTAATTGGAGCCGTGTGTTCAATAAAATTCGTTATGGATATGGTAATGTATATGCGCAGTCTTTTATACTGTAACAATCACTATAATTACGTTTATGGTTATTATGTATATCTCATTATGGTTCCGGTTCCACATTAATATTCATGCAGTAGGTTTAACATGATCGGAGGTGTCGCGTGTTGGGCGTGCTCTCCTTATTTACAGTTTACACAGGAGCTGCTTGATTTAGTGTCCCTCTGACACGCGCGGGGGGCTTAAATTAGTACCAGTCGTATGTCACACGACGTCATGTTGCTCCTCTTGCCGCCGGCCCTCGGATTTCGCTCAAACTACCAATCTCGCGTCGCCGGCTATTAATAAACCCGCCGCGTATGGCAGGACCATCTTGAAGTGCAGCTCTGCATATGTACTTAAAATTAAAATGGAACAAAAGAAATTAAAATGGTATTCCATTCTATTCTCGTGGTGTCTATTATTTCCTGCTATAATTTATCAAGATGACGGACGTAAGAGCTTATAATCTTTCTTTTCTATTTGTGTGACGGACGGGATTTTCTGAAAACCCATGTTAATTAAAGAGAAGACCTCTGTGGCTTTGTGGTACTAAAAGTGCCTTTGAGTCGCAGGGGTTTAATCCCCGGCCAGGTCAAGATAGAGAACGATTCTTTTTAGATTGGCCTAGGTCTTGGATGCATTATTATTATAAAATATAGAACACTCACGTTGTGAATTTGTTATCAACGTAAGCGCAGTGGTGCTAGCTCGATCTGTGTGATTTGTCCCTAAGTATATATATATTTATTTGTTTATATTATCTTCAACTCAACAATTATTCATTCCTTGAGAGATTTCATACCCATATACATGAATATGTATGGTCATTGAATATCTGGATGATAAATTGCAACTCCACGTCAGATAACATAAGGCATTATTATAAATATGCAGTAAGAAGATCGATAAAATTACTCGTATAGCCAACGATAAGGAAGGTACCTAAACAACACTGATTTAATTTCACCGTCACCCGAGACGATATTAGAAAGAAGAGAAGTTGACAAGATTAATGGTAACGTGGTGGTCAGTGGCAGGGGCGCACTTCAAACGCCCGGGGGTGATTGATGGGGATCTTTTGACATAACGCAGTCACATCGCCTCCAATCCCAGCCGATTGAGGCGCGTCACTAATCTCGCCACCGATTTGGCACATGTTGGATAATCGAAACCAGAACTTGTCAATATAGCGATTTCCTGTGTTTGATATTGAAGTCTACCGCTTTGGCATACATACAGTGATAAGGGTAAAGGGTAGGCTAGGCCTATTACCTCGTCGCTTTGAAGCTATAACAGTTTCCCGCATTTGTAGTTTTGACTAGGTACTCGTATCATCAAACGGCTAACCTGTCACACAACACGGCACGTTCACCAGACGGCAAATAAAAACTAACGAAAGGTCTACTCAATATCTACCGGAACAAGGACCAAGGAGGATTGTAGTCGACTGTTAAGGCATATCCAAATCGTCCAAAAAATAAAGTTGTAAAACATGTCAAGAACCATCGCTAGAAGACCTGTTTACAAATAAATAAAAAAACATCCAATCGGTTCAGACACACACACATAGCAGTCAAACTTATAACACCCCCTTTTTTGTATTTGGGCTAACAAAACCATTAATAGTATTTGTCGTCATTAAGGTGCAACGGTCAGTAAGGTAATGCAACTGGTAATACACACAACACCAGTAACAGGATGCAATCGCATGAGGACAAGGTAAAAAGCTGCAACGATTGACACAGAAAGAAAGCTTTTAGTAGTGCCTGGTTTGTAAGACTTAAAAGCATTTAACTAATGTAGTATCCATTAGCAATACGCATGAAGAGAAAAATGTGTTCATTGGTTTCTCTAGCGTTGAATGCTTACTAATTGCAAAGATAGTAAGCTGGCGAACATAAATTGTAGTTTGATTCACATTTATCTAGTATGGCTGTGGGGATATGAATGTTAAGTCCGCATAGCGCGGTTAATTGAGCTCATTCAGACAGTGGATTCAGTTCGCAGTTAATTACGACGGTAAGAGGAATCGCAGTAGGGATTAACGATATCATAAGCTTTAGAATATCAAAAGATGGACGATTCCGAGTTTTAGACAACATTAGTTTTAAGTCTCACTTCTTTATTAAAAATTTCATTAATTCATATGCCATTTCCATCTTTACCACTTTTCACAAACTTTGCCACGGCAGTACCGCAACAACTTTAGTACGGTAAGTTTTTTTTATTTGCGTGACAAGTTTTATTATGAGCGAGTCATTCTGTAAAGTGATTTCCAAAACAAGTCAAATGAGCCCAAACACGGTATTTTTCTATATCTTTGTTTGGTAAACTTCCGAATCCATCATCACTCAGGTTTGTGAGGCCAAATATTGCATTGTCATCCGACTTACATAATTATACAAAATTTCACGTCAGTCGGTTAGAGATGTGCTTCAAATTGAGTTGTAAGATTTGATCCTCACAGACAAACTATCAAGGAAAGTTACATAAATAAAAGCTGTAAAAACCATCTGCATTTATGGTGCAACTTTAAGCTCTCTCCTCTTTACGGTTGCTAAAGTAGTCTCGTGAATTTGCAACACAACGTGTGGGCTTAGTAATAGTTCATTTGGCATCTGATGGATACTAAATCCTAAAAAGGAGTAAGGATAAATAATGTCAGTTTGCGCCATCGCCAAATGAATATACGACTGGCGGCGCCGCTCGTCAGCGACAGCAGTCTGGCTCATGGTGCTAAATTAAGTGATGATTATCCACGTCCATAAATCTGTCATCAAGAAACAGCAGAATTCCAATTGGGTAAATTTTCCAAAAATAACAGACCAACAAATAAGGTTCGGCGATGCGATGAATTATGTTGGAATTAGATAATAGAACACACCAAGCACGTAGCGTGGTGATGTAAGCGATTGCCCGCGGGATCCGGTGTGGTGCTAGCGAGTGGCGATGCGAGCGTGTGCCTGCTAATTAGCCGGCGTGACGTCATCCGCGGGAGCGAGCCACGCCATTACTGGAGGCCTTCGCGCGGAAACGACAACGACCGCGGCTTTCTCTGCTTTGCAACACCAACCCAGCACTTGGCTAGCAGATGGCCTCCAAGGTCGCCAAAATATAAATTTACTGTACATTAATTTTTTTTAAAATGAGTTTATTTAGACTTTCACATTATCAGAACCAACAACACAGTGGTAAATACAAGAATTTACGTTTGTGTAAATTACGCTCCGATCAAGTCAACGAACGGCACTCCTTGTTTCAAAATTGATGAGAGCCACAAAGAATGTCACAGCGATCGCAACTGATAACATAGCCATGGTAGTGGCACAGACGTGTCGCTGAGCGTGACTCATCTTAATGGCAGCAATTACAGTGAACGGCGCAGGCAGAGCCGGCCGGAGGAAACGTGCCACGTGCCTCGCCGCGCCGCAGACCGACGCCGAGACACGATCAGAAATGAAATAACACAACATGATTTAGAACAATAAGAAGGTCCGTGGATGCCAGACACTGCGCAAACCCAGTCGTGGCCATGCTTCGCTGATTCCAGTCAATGGTTCGTGTCCGTGTAAAAGCCTTCACTTAGTTGCTCGCATCACAGTCGCCGTCCCCGAGAACATTCCTGGCGGAAGCGATATGCGGCCAGCCGTGCTGGCCTTTGGCCGAAATTGCGGACAACAATTGAAGGTCGCAGCACGATTGTCTCTGATGCAGTTGCACTTATCGACAGAAGGAAATCGGGTTTTTCAATCTATTAACTAATGAGGTCGGTCATTATTGTAAAAAGTTACATAAAAAGTAAATTGTTGGTACAAATGGCTAACCACTAATTGCGTGAAAAGTACTAGGTTTAGAGTTTGTTGTTCTTTGATTGGACTCAACTTTATAGCCTTTGGCTACAGTTGAAGTGTGGTGTAAGTAAGTAGATCTATTTAAGATCCATTTCTTATTTCAGATCAGAATGATAATGATGATGAATGACCATTTAACTAGGTATTACTAGAATTCCACATATCTCCATAGATAAGTTTTATCTTAATCCTAAGAAACAGATTAATAAAATACAATGGCCAGCGAGGGCACAATCGTGAGTCTGTTGCAAGTACCTTAAATGTCACGCGCTTCGTCTTGTGAAAGGACCTGCGCAGCCTGCACTCCGAACACTAAATGCCATCACGATCTCGTTGTAAATTGCGCTGTAAAAACTTGAGCACACCGTTTGTCTCTTTGAAGTATTCTTATTTAGGCGTGCTTGACAGAATGATGCGGCACCAGTCAGTGGGAGTCGGTCGCACGATTTCTCTAGATGTTCGCGAGGTGCATGCTCATCGCTCGGTGTCATGATGAGTCAGGGGGTGACGTCACGCCGGTGCAAGCGCATGCCCTCTCGCCCCATTTCCTACTTTCTACACCGCAGAGGCTACCGCCTCACCACCGCAACGACCATTATGATGGAACCCACGCGCAAATTACAATATTTTGCAGCCTTTCTGCTTAAGTATCTGGCAGAAACAATTGTTTTTCCATTTCTTTTTTTATACTATGATCAGTGCGTTGTCATTTGATCGATTGATATTTATTCCGATCATTACAATAATCTCCTCAGCGGCTTGGCTTTGATAAATAGCGGTCTTTCAGAGACAGACTAGTTTTTAGTTCTGTAATAAACCAAAACATTTATATCTGAGGAAAATCGAGACTATTTATGTCTTATTGCGCGTAAAAAAGAGTGATATAAATTGATTACTTAATGTGGCCCTAATATTATTTCAAAAGACAGGTTTGAAAATGTAGTTTGCATTTGCATGTCATTTGTGCATATTTACATAAACACTCATTGTTTGAAAAAGTGGGGCAACATTTCGGATCTTTTCCTATAGTTTTCGAATACTTACTCCTACATACAACCTACAGTGTTGTGTGGGACTATTAATCTGGAGTTTGACAGCCCACAAAATACCTGTCATTACATTACCATCGGCTAATAGTGTTGTGGCTTAAAGTACTCCTAGTGGTTTAATTTATAACCTGGATCTGCGAAAGGTAGTATCGGCGGTGTTATCGTGTCGTTCGTTACTGTAGCCTCCGGATAACTCGGCTTGTCCGCCCACGCCCTTGCCACAAAGCTGCATGTAGGCTGGAACTGCTGCTGCCTTCTTTGCAAATTTCTTGCTCTATTCAAATGCGATATCATTTTAATTAACGCCGTATTAGCCTTTATAATTTATATCCTGTGTGTAAACCGCATTATTTTAAAGTTTAATTATTCCAAGGATACTGTAGCCTTTTCACGTCTGTCTAATGTCACATTAGCACACGTTAGTTGCCTAATGGTGCTTGCAAATTGCTAATTCGTGTCAGCCTTTCCGTTCTTTTCTATTTAATAGCTGTGCTCAATGCAGAAAGCAGCTTAGTCTATAAATAGTCGAAGGCCGTCTGGCGTCTGTTAGCCTGTAGCCCGGTGCGTTTGCAGAAAAGGCGCGGATTTAAATAGAAGGGCATGAGTTGCATGACCCAAACAGGTTCCAGATACAAGTTACTTGCCCACGCACTCGCGATCTTCCTGACCCCACGCCTCGCGGCTTGCCATCGCTGACTCACCTTTGGTGCACTCGATGCACCACCTAACTTCAGCAATTTATCTGATTATTCCTTGACTCTTCACCTTGTATCGACTACCGTCTTCAAGAAAAACCATTGTATGAAGACGTCCATAGAAGGTAGGTTAGGTAGATATTGTTTACAGTCCCCATATCCAAATGGTGCAAATGTGATACATGACGTTTAATATTAATCAATTTAAAAAAAGGTATGGAGGTTCACAATTCGCCGATACAGATATAATGTTAAATAGGTATGTACGAGTAGTCTGAAGTAATTAAATTACTATTTTCTACTTTTTAGTTCCAGTAGAGGCGGACTAATCGGTAGACGAGTCGTCCAAGCCGATCACGATCTCGGAGTATTTTTTTTAAATAAAGACAATACCTTTTTTATTCGTTTAAGTTTAATTAAAATTTGATCATGTCAAAAAGAAAGATAGTTGTGTATGGTTTTCTAATTGGTACAACAATGAAGCAAGTGCCAATGCCAAATGATAATTTCTTAAGGTAGAAAGGCAAAAACACCAGATATTAGGAGTATGATGAATACATAAAAGCAATTAAAATAAATAAATAAATAAATATATACGGACAAATCACACAGATTGAGCTAGCCCCAAAGTAAGTTCGAGACTTCTGTTATGGGATACTAACTCAACGATACTATATTTTATAATAGATACTTATATAGATAAACATCCAAGACCCAGGTCAATCTGAAAAAGATCATTTTCTATCTTGTCCTGACCGGGGATCGAACCCGGGACCATCCGTGTCGCAGGCAGGCGTGTTGACCGCTGCGCCACGGAGCTCGTCAAAATTAAATCAATTACTATTCAAGGTTTTAATTTAAAGGCAATTCCACCTTTAGACATTTTATTGACAAACGAGCTTTTGCCCGCGGCTTTGCTTTGCTTCTCTTTAGGGGTTGAATTTTAGAAAATCCTTTCTTATTAAATGCTTACGTCATAATAACACCCCAAATTTCAGTGCCATCCGTTAAGGGACTTGAGTAGTGTGTCAGTCTTCTGTTCTGTCAATCTTATCTTTCATATAGGTAAAGTAAGCAGTCGAATAGTCGCCCCATAGTCGCCAATAGTCGCCATCTCTGAAGTGGCCGGATGATCGGCTTTACCGACTAATCAGAGCATCTCTACTTACTGTTTGTTCTGTGCCATACGAAATTTCATGAAAAAAAAATGTTTTATGTAAAATTACCAATGGCAATGTATGCTGATCGCCAACCAGTGGGGTTTCTCGAACAATAATTTGTGCGGATGTGGCGCTGTCCAAACGATGGCCCATCTGATAAGTTGCCCCAATTGCCCCACTTCTTGTACTGTGGAGGATCTGTCTGAGGTAAACGATCGTGCCATTGAGGTGGCCAAATTTTGGTCAAGACTAGTTTAAATTATAGCCATTTTGACTCGAAAAGAAGAAGAAGAATGTTTTAATTCAACGTTCTTACACTACAAGACTTAAGCTTTATTGTATTGGCAGTAACCTTGATATTGCACCTGCTATAAATAACAAATCAGTATAGTCGACAACAAATACAGCGGGAACAATGCATCATTCGGCGCTGAATCAACAAATAGAGTCGCGTGCGCACTTATTCACTGCTTCGTATTCATTTGACAAATATATGAAGTGCAAATGTGGGAGGAACATACGACTCATGCAAATTACCATTACCATTTGTTAGATGTATTATACATACTATACTCCCTAGTTAACGCAAAAAGTTATAACTATGTACGTTTACTAGGGAGTAAATTATTTTCATGCAGATTTATTTTTCCTTTATTCCACTTTATTTAACCACATTTCGGAACGCTCCCTTTAGAAGCCGGAGTTTGCTGGACGATTATAATAGGTTTGCCAAATCACACCATTTTGTATAAAACCGTATTTGAGGTTTAAGCCGACTAATAGAACAGTGTTTTGCAATTGCAAAACAAGGAAGTTTTAAGGAAACATCTTCATTCAAAATTATACCTCGGTTTAATTTATTAAACGAACCACTGTGATACAAGTAAGATGAAGGATGTTTTTTTCAACTATCCTGTTTAAGTTAGTTAAGGTCTCTTAAACTAAATGCTAAATATACCAATAAATATACTCTATCTTGTTAAAATTAACGTACTGTGTGAAAACTTTTTTAAATAACCAAGAACATAACTTGTTCGAATGTTGTCTAACTGAAAATGTTCGCCTCGTATTTCTCACGCTCTCTCGGGAGCGGGTCGCCTGCCGACTCGTACACGACTATCCACTTGTTCGGGTTACTTGTATGTATATGTGTGATTGTACTCACATTTTTTGCTCTGTCAAATACATTCGGTAGCTCACCCGTCGTCGCCTCCCACTGGAATACAGGGGCAGGGATTCGTTATGAAAATTAGTGACTCACATCACATACATCGAGCTAAATAAAGTTGCTGGAATTTTAAGCTTGTTTTCTTTGCAGCTTGTTTACTCTTTGTATCATAGTATTTTAACCACAGTGAATATATTATATTTAACTTAGCAGATTTATTATTTTATATACATTTTGCATCGCTCTTAATGCGTCACAGCTGCTAAGGAACAGGATAATTCTGCATTGATACTCATAATCTAAGTTTGTTCCAAATTAAGAGCATTCATACGATCCAAACTGCACACGAGTGCATCGCCGGGCGGCGCATATTCTGTGATTCTTGCTGTCTTTTTGCTTTTTCATATTTATACACCAGTAGAGGCAAGAAATGAAGCACGCTCCATTTGCGGCGCCCCCTCTTGTAGGTTACTTTTGCAAATGATGTGTATGAAACGAAGTATGTGTGTTTAATGTAAACACGGCGTGAAGTCATACACATATTTCATTGTAGTGTCACTTTCCCGCTCATAAAATGAAGTGCTATGACATTCTGTCTTTCTCGATTCCCGAGAAGGCGCGCTTTTCTCAGATTTAGCATGACCAGTCAGGTGGGTTTGGGCAGAAAGTTTTTGCGGTCCAGCATGTCGGCTCGCGTGCAGGTTTCGTAATGTATGTGCCTTCCGATACGCAGGTATGGTGCGCCGGGACGCGTGCAATTGCAATTACTTGTCCTTGCTTTATGCGACAGCATGGACGACGTTATCGCCGATGCAAATCTACCAGTTTTGGGCAACAGTTTCGGGACTGGTTTTAGCGATTATGCATTAAGCGTACTTACGCAAGATTTATGCTGTGTTGAAGATACGTTTTCTTCTTTAACGTACTGTTTAAATTATCATTTCAGAAGAAAAGTTTAAATAAAAGCACCATGCGATGAAATATCAACATAATACTTAACCACAACAAATGATATGGAAGGAGCAACGGATAAAGCAAAATCATGCATAAAGAAAGCTTGGCGACTTACAACATTCTCCTCCATTTCCTTTCCAATTTCCGATGCACTTTAACAAACTTAGCTGTAAGCAATAAAGCGTCTCACTTTGATGTGCCTTGGTACTCGCTGCTTGTTATTTTGTACCTACTAGGAATGGAATGGTCTTGTTATAGCGCATCAATATTGTTTTTCACGAGAGAGGCTTATCCTAACTATATCGCGTGTAAATATACCTTCGACATTCAAAGTGACTCACGTTGATATTTTTCTATGGGACTTAAGGTGGAAACTCGGAACTCAAAAAAAAAAAAACTATATTTCCATACAAATTGACCGGGCGATGAACAATTTTGTATGGGAATTTCGAACCGATCATCGTGAAAATTTTAATATAAGATGTCTGAGGGACAGAGAAGTATATACTTTCAAATCTTTCATCCTGAAAAAAGATACTATTCGCGAGCGGAGCCGCGGGCGAAATCTGGTATAATCTAAATAACAATAAATTTATTAGTCTAATAAAATCCAAGCTTATAAATTCTGATTTTAATAGATAACGGTGCATTCAGTCACAGTTTATATGGGTATTAACTGTGGTTTAGCTTACATTTGCGCACATACACGTATTAAAACCACCACAAGTGTGCTTGCTTATGTTCCAACAGTAATATTATTTTATTTTCTATAACAATTTTTGTCATTAAACCTTTCAATTTTTGTCTGTTAGTTTTTTTTTCAAAAGTCTTTAGACTCGAAAAATATAAGGTTGAGCAAAACTACCTTATTTTTTTGATAACATTAAAATCACAAGTATATAAATAAGATGCTTAAATTAACATGTGTTAAAAAGCTGTAGTTTTTATAGATTACCATCGTTGGTCGTAAAGTGTAAATTCGCCAAGTATTCTTGGTTTTACATTTGCGAACCGTAAACTTATGCCGGCCATAACGGCACGGACGTCGGATGGTAACGACACTTCGCGCGAAACGTACAGAAATAATCCGGCCGCACACGCTCAATAATTCTGTCAGTGCACTCTCCGCTGGAAATGTTGATGCTATTTTATAAAAGTAAGGATAGCTGTTCTCGTAGGTGGTGCTTGAGGCTAAAATCAAAGTGCACCATGAAGATGTAAAACACTGCAGACGTCAGATGGTAACGACCCTTCTCGCAAAACGTACAGAAATAATCCGGCCGCACACTTTCAATAATTCTGTCACTGCACTCTCCGCTGGAGATATTGATGCTATTTTATAATAGTAGGGATTACTGTTCACGTAGGCGCGCTTGAAGAGGCTAAAATCAAAGTGCACCATGAAGATGTAAAACACTGCAGACGACAGATGGTAACGACACTTCTCGCAAAACGTACAGAAATAATCCGGAAAATTAAGAATTTCTCTCCACGTTGGGATCGGTTGGAAGATCAAATTAAAGAGCACTATGTAGGTAATGCAAAACACAGAGACGTTGGATATAACACTACTCGCAACATATGATGCGCCCACCCGCTCAGTAATTATGACAGTGCAGCATGTGCACTGTAGATAATTAATGTTGCTAGTATGACTGCATGTGGTTGGCGCTAGGAAGAGCTTTAAATAAAAGTGCACCATCTAGTTTATACAAAACACTGCAAACGCCGGAGGGTTAACGACGTCTCTCGCAAACCAAATCTGGCTTCCTAATTCAGTAGTAAGCGTAACTTATTCGTAGAAGTAAGCATATTCTGGCCTGCCTTATGCCAGTGACTTTAAGGAATCTTTTCATGCAATATTTAAAGAACTTAATGTTAGCATTAACTTCAAGCTGGAAAGCTTATTCCACAAGTTATGTGTAAGCGGGGATGACCATGTACGTTCAACAACATATTCAGTAAGGCCAAATATTTCTAAATATTAAGCGTCTGTTTCATACAATTTGCATTAGCTTATAAGAAATTAAACCAACAATTTGCACGTTAAGTCGTTTACTGATAAAAGTAGGTACTGATTTAGTAAGTATGTGAAAAGGTACGCTAAAGTTGCAATTTTTATGTCTGCAGGATAAAGAGAAAACTATAGCCATTAGACAACGCAATGCTTTGTGCAAAGGCAGCCTAAGCTTTCAATATCGAGCTTGTCGAATTTTATAACCGCGATATTTCTGTCCGGCCGGCGTGAGGCGGCAGACTTTCTTTTGAAACACTATCTTCGTGATCCGTATCGACTTACACAGTTTCCGTTTGTCTTTAACTTTCATTACTATTCGTTATTAAATTGTATTTTGCATTTCTCCGCTACGCGTTGTTACTTTCGTGGCAATTGTCATGGATAATATAATCAAATCTTCATAAATACTAAATGGGATGTATTTGTTAAATTATGACACTAGGTTGGAAGGAACACCTCCTGCGTCGACACATTCGCGTCCTTTCACCTTCCCGGCATAAGGTCTAGAGCGAGCATGGCTGCAGCCAATGTAGTGTCCCCCAAACGGCGTACCTAAATTAACTTGTACTGTGTGAGAAAAGTGATAAAACCCATTAAAGGATGGCAGATTGTATTGATAAACTTTGATTTATGATTGACTATAATCGTTTTAAAGGACATATTCTCAAATAATTAAGGACTTTAACGACATTAAATTCAACATCGTATTTTAGTCAATAAAATTCAATGAATTTGTCTGAATGAGCCTTACATTGTGTGTGGCCTGAAGGCAAATTCATAAATCGCTTACAATATTATCCATGTACTTGCAATTTACAGTTATTTATACGATATTTGGAAAAGTACCTTATAAACAAGTCAAATACATAATACAAGCATTGGATAAAGTGTTGTCTAAATTACTTTACTTGCCGCGTCTGAATATAAATGATTTTCGTTGCAATATCCGCTGTACTCGACTTGTTTCTACAAATTATCCAGCGGATTCAAATACTGAACGAAGCATTATAAACGCATTATTGTTAACACTTCACGGGTATATTGTATTCATTTATTTTTAGAAGGTGTAAATGTTAATCTTCCGTCCATTAATCATCTTACTGAGCCTTGTAACGTATTATTATATCTTTGTCTATTGTTGATGCTAGGAGAAGATTGTTACTTAGATGTACATTACTGGGTTTGCAAGTCCCGGTACTAAGGAGTATTACTGAATTACCGGTACCAGGTATAAGCCTAAGCCAGTACAGGGAAAACCGAGAAATTCGGGAATTTCGGTACCCAAGTTGAATGGTTATTAAAAAAAAACCTAATTTGTACGTGAATAAGTTAACAAAAACATTAAACGTTTTCTCTTTAGTTCAATAGTTCTTTCTTAATAATAAATCAACCAAATTACACAACACGACAAAACAAGTTATACATTAAGTCCCGGGTTCAGACAACGCCTTTTTAATTGCGAATATAAAAAATAGTTATTATACCAAAATAATTATTGAAGTCCCGAAAGTACCGAAAGTCTCGGGAACTGCATCGTCAGTACCGGTACTAGATGAAGGAGTAGAATATCGGGAATTCCCGGAAAAAATGAGTACCGGGAATTCCCGGGAGCAAACCTTTTGCCCGTAGCTCCTCTCGTGGCAATGATGAACAATTTTTCTTTCGCGATGAACGTAACCTGTTTGTCCTTCTCCGTATTTCAGAGAATGTGTATAGCTTATGAATATTAGTAGTTACCTACCATATCTTTTTACTTAATACTTTAACCATACGTGCTAATTATACATTTCGGGTCATGCGAATCTTCCTCTGTCCTTCACTTTATGTACAAATGTGATACTGTTCTATATCAACTATTCAATTGCTCTTTACGAATGGCCTCTCAGGAATTCCTTGGAAATCCCCCTTGTACTTCTTACAATACCTCGAAGCGAGCTTGCAATGACTATTGTGCAGCTTGAAAGCACGCTGATGGACGGACGGGCGATCTCGAAAGAATTGTTTTTAGTGTGACCCAAAAACGCTAATGTTAAGGTTTTGTCGGATCCGATTTCTCTCGGCCTCGCCAACACGCACAGTGCATTCGTGCACCACGCGCTGTTTTAACTATGGTGCTATCGAACTACGATCTCCTTGGCTATGGCCCGAGGGCATGCTAAATTACGTGATTTCAGACAAACTTTTCTTATCACCAGCGGTAAAGTTGGGCTGATATGTTAAATCTTAATTAGAAAATAAAGGTTACTTACACTTTTCAGATTTTTTTTCTTACTATTTGCGTTTTATAGATGTAATGAAATAGAAGTGACTGTTGTTTACAGTTGGAGTTATTGTCTTTTTAGTTTTATAGAAACTCGAGTTTGCCACCCGAGTCAATAACCGAGTTAGTTCGTTTCATTGTATCAGATTTGGTGTTTTTGATAGATGAAGTCTTTGCAGTATTATTGATTAATATCTTATGTTTTTTGCCAACTTAATAAATCCATGACAATACCTTAAATGTTTCTCAAGTTACGCAATGATTATATGATGTGGTCAAAATATTAATATTATGGCGCAGAAAGATCTATTGACGCACTGTGCAAGCTCTGTGCTACAAGTGCAGGCTCATAAGCGCAATGTTATCAAAACATTCCTCACATTCTCACGCCGCCGACTACAATCAGAATCGTTGCATCATCATCCATCTGCTATGCTGTTTTGTATCTGAAGCCTTGCCTTCTCCAAACGTGTTTGTATATGATAGCGACCCTACATCTTCTCTCCAGTTTGGTTTTTAAACCTTCACAGTCACTTCCAACTTTTATTCTATTTACATATTTGTATTTCTTTTGCATCCTAGAAATCGCCTATATTTTTTTCTTTTTGAAATCTATATGAATATACGAATTTCTTTATGACTCTATATTCTTTCAGTGCTGATAACTGCATTTAACAAAATTTTATATAACAACGTAGACAGTGATTTTCATTTGATTTGGTAAAATGAGTCAAGATCAAAAGTTACAGTTACAATAGAAGGTAAAAAAGAGAAATCATAAATATAATTAAATTAGTTTTTATAATAATCGCAGTTTAGTGGCCTTCGGTATCTGGTCAATGTGCTGCAAGCGAGTTGTCGCCATTTACAATGGCCTGGCTTTTGCGGGCTTTGCATCCGGTTCTAAGACATTACAACTTCCCGACGGAAGGTGTAACAAAGTAGCAAACAATATGCGATTTTTAATAAATTCCTTATTAAATTATCTGCGAAGTGTTAGGTTAGAACGTGTTTCATAATAAATAGTGACATAATAAACGAGTTCTTTTAAAATAGGTACAATAGATGTAGATGGTTCCTTGGTGATATCACATATCATGTCATCAGTTTTCTGGTAAACCTATAAATAGAGCTGTTGTCATGAAATGATCCAATTCGTCACTCTTCTACTTAAAATAACACAACTAGGCCAGAGCACTAAACCTACACTAGTGGTTATGTTTTAATTTAGCAGACGAGATAAATATCGCATACTATGGTCTGATTACGTGTTAACTTCATGTTTCGTAACATCTTTCTTTATTTTTACTCGAAGTTGCCACAGAGGGTGTACGAAATGAAAATTACAAACTGCCTTGATGTAATATTTATCTGAGGTAAGTAAAAATTGAAAGTGTTACATGCACCGGGTGGAAAGATGGTCTTGATAAAGATGATTCCATTGAATCTATAATAGCTGCTCCATTGTATCGAAACACGGTGAGTCATCGCTCTTACAGCAACACAGCTTCGGGCTAAAGCGTTTTGTTAAGTTGCTCAACATTTAAAGTATGTAATTGCGTTACGGATCATTATTTGCCTGTATGCTTCACTGGTCCATGAAGTATGTCTGTGGTCAAAATTGAGACATTGATTTACATATAATAATTTAGTCAATATACTAATTTAGTCGTTTACGACTTTTGTTTTTAGAGGTTAACAAATTAGTCGCGGGTCGCAGCTAATGCTGTATGTGGTTGGAACATTATTGCCTAATGGAGTGATTTGATTACTCTCAACGTTTTAAGAGTCCTGCCCAAATTTCGTCAATATTCTTGCCTTACTTTGATAATATCGTGGAAGTATTGCTGCAAGATGATCCCGGACGTACGTACGGTATGGACAATAAGCGAGCGAGAGCAACTGGTATTTATGTGCGCCAGCTGACCTGTTTATCGTGTTATAACATCCGGCATTAAATCTGGATTAGGCGCGGCTATACTTAATTGAAACATGACGATAACATTACTACTACCCACAACAACTGACTTACATTTTGATAATACTGTGATAGAAAAGAAACTTGTAATTCAATTTGTAGACATATTAGGAATAATAGACTCGTTAGACCGAAATCTGATATAACTTAGTCTCTTGTATGCAAATGTTGAGTGTACAGTACTGAATCCTCGTGTGAAACATCTTTCCGTAGGTGTTATTAATCGCATCAATTGTAAACAAGCCGGTATGGCTGCGGCGCCGCGTGGCTGACTCACACAATCGCGATGTGGGTCGTCGCGGACCATTGTGTCGTGCAGGGTTACCATATCACCATTTCAGCACTTCTCTCCACCCTAACTCTAGGATTTGCTATCAGACAGATATCTATTCGGTACTATTGAAGCTAGAAATATCTGTCAATGGACATAGTTTTATTGAATGATACATAACATACTCGTATAAGGCTTTTGTGTGAGCTTAGTTTTTCATTCTTTTACAATGTCGCCAGTTGTGGCCGTCTTGCTTTCTTTTTCCTTTCAAATGACGTTTCCAATAGAAGTGTGTCGTAATTTTAACTAATAATTTGTTAATTTTGAACGGGAACCCTAAGTGAACACGCCGGGTGGCGCTGCATGCGATTGTATGTAAAGGAGGCGCAGGCGGGCGCCCGCCGACGCTCTGAATGTTCTCGAGAAAGCGGCGCCGCCTCTGTTCTACTTCGTGTTGCTACAGAGCTACATCCTAAGCGGAGGTCCGACGGATGAGGGACAGGACGATGTCTTCAATCCTCTAGAGTTCTGTAAACTGTTCAGATTTCAATCAGTTTTGTTTGGTTGTTCTTGAAACACCCAATGAAGCGATGATATCAGTTCCACGCTAATTGACGTTTGGTCGTGTTTTCTGATTAGTGCCATCGCCATCTTAGCTCTTTTGTTTCGTTCGTTTCTCTCACGGATTTCGTCTTGAAGTTTTGCAGATTCACGAAATGATAACTCTTCTACTTCGTGAGTTGATAAATAAAGTACGTTTGTTAAAGATGCCACCCCAACAGATTTCATAAGTTATTTTGAATATTAGTGTGTTGTTGATGATCCTAAATATTTTGCTGAAAGTTACGATTTACCTTGTAAATCGTGACTTTTGATTTGGCGTTACGTCTGCATAATGTAGCGAATTGTGTTGTTGACTCGTTATGGGCTAGTGGCCCCTGCTTCTTAATGTGTGGATGGATCAGGTAAGTGCCATGCAGCAGTAATACCCTTGACCCGGCGTGGGAGGGAACAGCGAATGTATTTTTAACAGAGCGGGTCATCAACCGCGTCTGATCATTAGTCTCGCGGCGACTCATAGTTTCAGTCTAACCACATCTTGGTGCATTAATTCGCTAAGCACTTAGTGCTTCCAATTTGTTGGAGCATGTTTTGGCTTAACTTTCCTTGTACTTCTGAAAATTCTTGATAACATCAATGTGTGTCCCTCATTAGTACTTCGTATTAGTAATTCTGAGGCTTCGAACCCTAATGAGTTATTTGTTAGTAGGTAGTTTATTCAGCGTGGATTTAACTACCAAGGCCTCCGACACACGCAATCAGGTTAATTTAAGAACACTACTGTGTTTGTTTGTATTTTACGAGTTTTCCTACACAATTACGTAGACTGTGTTCTTCAGAATTGCTACATGTACGAGAGGTGAACTAAGACTCATGATGATTTACTCTTTAAGGAGATGTTTGCATTCATGAATGTAAATATTAACCCCGCAATATCCTTACTATTCTTTCATATCTTCTATAATCTAAAAAGCTAGGTACATGTGTTTGGTTTTGAACTAGCGATAATTTGAATTAACGTTCCCAACATGATAACTAACAACTTTGTTCTGTAACCAAGGCTGCATTCGAGATAAATTAATGAGCTTTTCGATAGTAGGTACATTGAATATCTCTGTCTGATTCTCTGCCGGTTGTGGTTTTCTACAAATCCTTTTTAATGAACTAGTAATATCACTGATAAAGAGTGACGACATCCGGCCATATTATAATGTTTGACTGCAGATTGTATTACCATAACTATGCCACAAATGGCTCCAGGACGCTTTAGTATTTCGAATTGGTTTGTTGGCCTGACTGACGAACAATAAAATAATTTTATTAAATTCATTGCGTAAATATTGCATCCATAAAATTCAATTACTGTAGCGAAAATACGGAAATTGCATTGATTGCGTCGATCTCGGGGCTCGGCGAGCAAACGCATTTAAAGGAGCGAGCTTCGATGATGCTGTGATACCGAGCGACGGTGCAATTACCGGATGCATCAGATGGCCTCCACTCTAAAGGGTTATCAAATATTGCTCGATATTGAAAACTAACTTTCTTCAGAATCTGTCTGCATATTTCAATCGACTTCATTCTCAGCGTCTCTCAATATTACATAACGTACCTAAAGTATTGCATGACTTTTTTAATAGAACCAGACCATGCAAAAGAAATCAGTCCATATTGATTGCATCAATAGTACAAAAATTATGTAAAATATGACACATTATTTTTTTATTACTGTGCGCTGAATTGATTTGAAGTTTGAAAATTACTCACGTAATGCGAGCATTTCTGATGTCATGAGCTCACGATCCAGCCTGCCCTGTCCAGGCAGCCGCCGCCCTCACAAATATTTGCTACAAGGATTTCGCATTAACACCTACCGGACTGACCACCCAAGTTTATTGAACTGCACGTACTTATCAACATTCTGATTATCCCGGTGGCTCCGAGCGCAACTTGGTTATGATTGGAATTATTCGTGCGTCTGCTAAGCATGTTCATAAAAGGAATGAAAACTATTAAATTCGTAGAACAATGACGGGAGACGATGCTCGAATCATGAATCATGATATGACAAATAGAGATGGCGTCGGTAACCTGCGATTGCCGGCGAATTATCGTGTTTGTTTATGTAGTTTGGATTCGTCTGGTTGACGGGGTCGCTGGCCGCCAGCTCGTGATTACACCACTCGTGCAGTTTTCACCAGATTTGCGCTTCTCATGTCATCGGAGTACTTTATAGCGTCCTGATTATTCCAATTGGCATTATTATTACCATTCAATATCTAGAACAATAAATATATTTGAAAGGGTGTTAATGTTTTATTAGAGTCGATGCATTATCAGAATATTGTAGCGAAAATAAGTGACTCACTATGTTCGCACTCACTTTTCTGAAAACTCATAAAACTTCGTAAACGGCGCGCATGCAGAACTTGTTCAATGTTTGCAAGTATTTGATGATAACGGCTGATAGGACTGATAACGGCCAATTTTTCCGTTGCAATTTATTATTAGCAATTATTTTAGGTGTGGCAAATATCGTCACAAAAAAAGAAAGAATCACACAAGTAGAAAGTAAAGTATGTAAACAAATATAAGGGTACGAGATAAAGCCCGTTGTGATAGTGTCATGTTTGTAAAAAGTATTATGAACATATTTTTTCTCAAATACAATAATTTATTAAATTATGTATTTAAAAAAGCGAACTTCATAAAAAATAAATGGCTGAACAGCTTTCGATCAAATAGCTAAAAAAAAACTCGATTAGAATACGTTTCAAGCAATAAAAAGTCTGAATAAAACGCGGTTCAGCCGTTTGGGAGCTACTGTGTCACAGACAGACACGTCAAACTTATTTATAAACAGATACACGAACACGTAAACTATTTCGTCGGGGTAAATAATTGATGAATGTGTAACTAAATCACGTCTATTAACCAAAGAAACGATCTGCATGAAATACCTACATTTGTTAGGTAGCATAGTGCAGAAGTGGCACTTGTTGCGTAGGAGCGTTTTGCATATAAACGCGAATGCGGGCGTGATTTGTCGATGTTGCCTTGGACAGATGGAATGGAACAGTTCTGTTGTGAAGCCTGACTGCATAATTAGTCGGGCCGGTGCGCGGGATGGCGGACAGGCTCGGCAGGAGTCACCGGATCGATACGCCCCGTCTGCACACCACTGCAACACGCACTACTAACATCATTTCGTCTACAGGACAGATAGGCAGGCCGTATTGATTTGTCTGACAACGCATCAACTTTATTTATCTTCAGCGAGGCAGTATTGGCTTTGAAAGCTGATTAGTTTATTCGTGAACGGAGAATATTCTATTACGTGTTCTGAGAAGTTTGGTATTTGGTGTTGTGGGAACTATTATTTTTTACATGCTCGTAGTGATGCATTTCGTTGCGTAACCATTTGGGATTGCACTGGATTATGCTATTTTGTTACACATCCCGGAACTCCACATTTAGCAAATGGCACGCTTCTCATCTTTCACATTGTGCTACTTTTGTCCGTCAATTCACTGAGTTTACTTTGCTTTCATAATTATGAAATATAGGTTAAAAAAATAAAACAATTGCTGTAATTTTTGGATAAGGTTGGTTAGGCCCTAATTCTTAAGAATAACTCATAACATGAGATTTTCTGGTGTTGAGTACTCAGTATCTCTGCATCTCAGCTCTCAATTGCTGTGGTCTTCGTAGGCAGCACGAAGACAACAGCAATTAAGATTAGGTAGTAAATTGAGAAAGTTTTGAAATCGCTATAATTCTTTTGGGAGGGCAGTTTTCTTTCTGTTTGAGAAAAGCTTGTCAAATTATAAACAGACTTTACTGTGTTTGACTATAGCTGGTTATATCAAGAACATAAATTCTCAGGGGAAATAGATCTCGCAGGTGGGTGCGGTACGGGTGGTCAGTACGAAGCGTACATCGTAATTGTTTGTCGTGTTTAAATTTTATTCAAATTTTTCGGTCCGAGAAAAACTCAAATTATCAACAGACTTTACTGTAGCTGTAAAATATCAAGGAAATAAATTCTCAAAGAGGAAAGGGATCTCGCAGGTGGGTGCGCGACGGGTGGTTAGTTCGACATCGTGCAGCATTGACAGCCACCGGCAGTCGACAGCGGCCTCCAATTACAGGCGTTGTATAGGCGCGTACGCTGCGTTAATTAGAAGGATTCCCTGGCTCGCTTGTACGACTCTTCCGAGCGAGCCTGTGCATTCGCAAACCAATTACCGGCCCACTGATGAACGCGAGCGTGCACGAAAGTTCCCACTCAATTTGATTACGCTTCGCTGTGCACGCTAACAATTAGAGAAGTTTCTATATAAAATAGCTATTCATTAAAATACGCTTACGCATGTTCTGCAGCTTGTAGCGCTGCGGCTGCTGTCGCTCCAGGCGAATGGATAATCCAGATTATAAAGGGCTCAGACAGTGTAAGCGTTTCCGCTTCGGTGACTTTGAATGGAATTTTCACTCAAAGATCCTTCTATTGAATCATTTTCATCAAATACATCTTCGTTGGATAATCGTATTAGTAAGTTACTGGGTTATATTTTATGGTGTATTTCTTCTCGTTCGTTTTTGTCGTCCTAATAGTAGAAAAGCTTTTAAGGCTTACCTATATCTGTTTCCAATGTTTGTCATCTGTCTCGGCGCTGATATCACGGATTGGAAGCCGAGCCGAGCCCGGCTTTAAGTAGTCTCTTCGGATTTGTTTTCCTACGATAATGTGTCTGTAAACATCAGCTTCCCTCGCTTTCTCGCTCGACGAGTTTATTTGCGTTCATTTAATTAACACTCCGTAGTTAAATAAGGATTAAATATATTATGCAAAACCTGACTAGACCTATGGCTCGCAGTTAAATTCAAGTCGAAACTGTTTAAAAAAAACTCCTTGTTGCGAAAAACATTATGTACTATATTTGCACCCATAATACGTATCATAAAATGTACAGTGGCGCCATCCATTCCAGTTTTAAATATCTGGTCAGCCTGTAAATGAGTTGTAACAACTTGCAGAATTATCTGGAGTGGACGGCGTTAGAGTATCATAATAGCTGAGATGTGATGAAATAAATGGATCAGTGCCGGCATCGCGGTACAGTTAGACCGCAGCCGCGGTGTCGAGTTCGATTCCCGCTTGCACAATGCATTCCGTGCACGCATTCTTACCTCCAATTATTCGGTCATATTGGAATTTCTTAATTCGATTTCAATGAGGTGCTATTGTTGTGTACTACTCAATCAGTAAAATAAACGTACGTTGTAACTACCTTGAGCGTTCGTATTTTTTTTCTAACTACTTACGGACATGAATCATAGATAATTGTGCGATTAGATTCAGTAATTTTAAGTACAGAAATTCATCTGGCTTTACAAGCCAGAAATTTTCATAGGAAACGAGGTTTACTATAAAATATGATAATTGCTTGGAAGAAAACTTGAAAAGAACTCGCTTTTTAAAATTGAGTGCGTTTAATTGCTTTTTTGCGAAGACGCCTACCCGCCTTATGCATAGTCATGGCTTTGAATTACATTTAACTAAATAATGGAGGCAGCTGGCGGCGCATAGGCGCGTACAAATTTATGGCGAATTTAAATTAAAATATTTACGTTTTATTTTACCATTTTGCTTTTTGATGAATTTGCAATATGAAAGCTAAGCTGTATAAAATTCTTGGAAAATGAAAGGTAAATAAATAATCTCTTAAATCATCTTCATTATCAGGTCTTTTTAAGTCTCCACTGCATGTGCACGACCTTCTCTGTAATACCAGAGCCAAATATTAGCCACAGCAGTCGGAGGATTTGGCCACCAAAGCTCTAAAGCCATGAAAATTAATATTTATTTCACTTTATTCTTATCAATTTCAAGTGGAAATTTTAAGATAATAAATTAAATGGTAAACTTGGGTGTGGAGAAGGCTGGAATGTGTTTAAATTAACCAAAAGAACTGTGGACGTAGTTAGGTTCATTCTGGCGAATATGCGAACGAATAACAGCAAAATCAATCGACGCTCACGGACCAATCCGGCAGGCCAATTAGTCCCATTTGCGACCGGAGATCACCGTAAGAGCAGCTGTATAACGCCAAAACTCTTTATACTCGACTGCGCCTATATTTTACAGTTGTAATAGGTATGGGCACGAGATTGCACAGTCGGGCATGGAAATAATCTGCAAGCTGCCGCGGAATGCATTGCGCCGGGAAAATTGCACTTGATCCGACTACGCCTGCCCTCTTACTATTCTATTTCCGACCAGCACAATTACTTGTCTATGCCATAATAGACTTAAAATACCATGCAATACAGAACCTCTCACTTAACCTGGGATACATTACTTTGTTTATTCATACTGCAGTATAAAATTTGCAACTAAATGGTGCTAAATCTTATCAGAAACGCCGGTCGTGCTTTTCTCTCATGTACTTCTAATGGAGTTTATTTAAATCTGAGATATAAAAACGGGTAAAGTGAACGTCGTGTCTGCGATGCATGTTACTGCTGAAATGTTTATGTTCAGAACCACGACAAGAACTGGCAAGAAAACGCCGCAGTAATGAGTACTGGCTACTTGGGTTATAATAATAGACCGTTGCATCTAAGCAAGTTACAATGTAGAGACGTCATAGTATTTTTGACGGTTGTTTGATTTATGTGGGTAATAGAACTATCGCATAAATTGTGGAACGCTAAACTATTGGTAGACTTCATTAATTTTTTTCCGTGATAAAGTAACTATATGGACACGACAAATGCCTTAGATCTATCAAGAAGTTATGGCAGGTGCATCGGGGGCATCGCGGCTTAGTATGCGCGGAGGCGCGGTCGTGGTCCGTTTTTGCGGCGGGCGGGAACAATGGCCGGCGGCACATTCCATCGCCACCGTTACTCGGTGGTCGGCTGGGCGGCTGTAATCGAGGCGATCATCACTTCGCGCCATCTCTTTGCTTGCTATCTAATCCAGACCACCTCGCGTCTACAATCACAACATCGCTTTCATTTGAAGTAGGCTTTATAGATGATATGCTGGTAACATTTTGTCTTCAGTATTATCAAAATAGTTGTGTTTGGGTGGATGTCTTAGTTTTCATATGTCTATTTATTCGCGAAACGTAAACTGTGTAGCATGAAAAATCAAATTGAGGTGTTTAAGCACAAGATCTTGATGATCGACGGAGAGATAGTGTGCTTTTCTTTCTTATTTTTAAATGTTCGCTTTCTAAATGCTTTAATAGTTGTTATTGTTCGTTTTTAATGTAGGTAAATACAAGTACTCGCTAATGTACTTGTTCTGTTGTTAATTATTTTGTGAGAAGTTAAATATATTTTAGGACTATAAATCAAATTAACAACGTTCCTCTAAGTCAGAGTACTCCGTACACATCGAGACACGGGGATATATTGGCTGTGAGCCAGACCAAACAGGGTAAAAAGCAAGGGCGGCGGCTGGCGGGTACCGCGCCCCGAAATAGCAGACGAAAGTCAAGGCGTAAGCCCGCAGCCTGGCGGGGCTCGGCTTTCCGAACCCGACCAATATCGATGTATGCGCTGCCAATGCTGCCATTAACGTTTGCACTCTTTCAGACCTTTCCTAACCAGAGACTAGGCAACGGGCGCGCCCACCTAGGCGCGGCCACACCCGCCTTGAAAAGAAAGCGTTAACAACCTTATTTATGGAACAATATATCATTGAGCTGAAATAACGTGAAATATTCACGCGACAGTTGAAATGGAAACAGGGTCGTTAGTTTACTTTGAAATGTGTTTGCCGCTCCCAATTAGTTACGTCAACAACCATCAAGTCCCATGCGAATTTGACGCCCATAATTTCTGTTTGTATGAGCCTTAATTGCGGCGATAACATAAGTAGGTCTTCAAAAGGCGTGAAGGTCGAAGAGGAAATGCGTAGTTTCATAACAATTACTGTAAAAATAAATATTACGTTAGGCTGACGGACAGTTAGAGCAGGCACATCACGTACCATATGGAGCACAATAGCGGTGCGCTGGCCGCTGACTCACGCCCCGATGGCCCAAGACAGAACAAGGACATCCTCACCACACGCAGCCTGGCGCTGTGGCAAATCGAAACATAAACATCGTTACTCCATATCCGTCGACACTATTCACCATTGTGCCGCAACAAATTGCACACATAATAGACTTCGCAACACTAACTTTGCGCTAGATGACACACTGATATTTTAAGGATAATAATAGCGTTGAGAAATTCCGCCAGCCGTCCAATGCTGAAAATAATGCTACCTTATAAGATTTTAATTGCAGCACGCTCTAGCAGATGGGGTGATACGATTTCTCTTTTGCGCAGATGACTTGAAGGCGGTGACTAAGCGTCTGGTGGTGCAAGCGAAGCGGCAGGGTTCCGCAGACAATATCTCCATAATCGTGGTGTTCCTGAAGGACCCGCGTGACATCGCCGCCGACAACTGCCCGCCCATGGAGCTTGGGTAAATATAAACCTATATTATTTATTTTATTTTATTTGACCGTATATGTGTTTAAATCTCGAAAGATTTCAAAAGAAAATGTTTTAAAACGCCATTTTAAAATTTTGATAATGTAAGAAAGTAAGTAATACTTTATTGTACACCAAAACATACAAATAATTGAAGAACTTATTTAAAACTTATCTACAATGGGCGGTCTTATTGCTAAAAGCAATTTCTTTCAGACAACCGGTGGATGGAGAGGACAAAAGAACGTTAACGGACGGGGTGTACGTTCCAACTACTAATAAACATAAATAAATAATTTATAATACACTACAAAAAAACATACATAAATACATACGATATGTATGTATACTAATAATGCATAATGTATTCTCTTTAAAACCTTCATCACAGGTATATTGTTTATAATATTCTATATAGTCAACAAAACAGTCTTACGGTCTAAAATAAATAATGGAACAGGAAGTATGAACCAAATTTTCGCTTATTTACCTACAATTTTCTTGGGGTGTTTATAATGAAATACATATGTAGGTATGTCATGTATGTATGTATCACAGTCATGAGCGACGTTCAATTAAATCATTGTTCCAATAAAAAATTACATTTAAAATTCACGACTTTCTTTTAAACAAATGATTAAAAATAATCATTTTTACATACACACCTCCTTAAACAAGACGCATATTATTCATTTACAAGGGTTTAAATGGAGTTCAATTGAAGCTTTTTTGTTGGCACAAAATGTTCATAATTTCCTCTGAAATACATTAAACGATTTTACTGGCACAGAGTGAACATAATTTCCTCTGAAAGGCATTAAACAATTTTACTGTCTCTGTACTCTGTGAACTCTGTTTATGTTATCAAAATATATGCTACTAATTAAATTAGTCCGAATTCCTAAGTGAGACATGTGAACATGTCCGTCAGAATTCATTCAGGTGAAACGATGACGGTGATCATTTCTACTAGATGCTTAATTATTGATTGAAATAAACAAAAGGTTCTACATTTTCCCACTTTATTAGTTTGTATTCGCTAGATGTTTAACACATCAGTACAATCATAATCTGGACATCTCCAATCTTCCGTAAATCAATCAATATCATTTACATTGATTTGATATTAGACTAGCAATCTTCCCGCCACTTCGTCCGCGTAAATCTTCACCCCCCTATTACACTCTCATAGGGAATGAATTTCTGGAAATCCTTTCTCGTGCTTACTTATATCATGAAAGGAACCCCCAAATTTCAAGTTTCTAGGTAAGTTTCGGCTGTGTGTTGATATATATATGTTTATGAGTCAGTCAGGTTTGAAGTATAAAATTTAAAGGTAGATTAGATGTAGGTAGGTGAGTCATAAAACATTGCAGACCCAGAATCAGTTGACGATTTTTGTAAAGAAATTCGTGGTTTAACCGGTTTCTCGTTGGCAGCCGTCACGCAAATTATATGTAAAATTTTCTCGTTCCAGTCGACCTTGGCTACGGCCTGCACGTAGACTAATCATGTCGACGAAGTGAAAAGTATAGTCTGGCTAAATGTTCAACTTTTATTTCAATTGTATGAATTTTGGGCAGGAAATGTGAACCAGAGATCTTTCCTGATCTTTAAATATCAATGAATACGCAAAAAAATTAAAAATGTAATACCCTGTCAATGACTTTTTATTCACAAATAATATTTATGACTTCGGCAATACGATATTTTTCTTATTTGCGTCAAATGCTTTTCGCAGAAGTAACGGAAATACAGAAGGAAGTTTTGTATAAAAATCGGAGGAAATGTTCTAAACCTAAACTGGACTGGATCAGACAAAATATTTTTGAACCGCGAAAATAAAACTATGTATTTTTTACATTATATGTATCTATATACATACATATTAAAAATTTTACGAATATGGCGGATATATTTGAAACTTTTCCCAAGCTGTAGTATTACTTTATCCGGTCCTTATAAAAAATAAAAGAGAGTTTATATCATACTAGCAGCCCTACCCGGCTGCGCCCGGGCATGTATTATACCTTAAAACCTTCCTCGTGAATCACTCTATCTATTGGTGAAAACCGTATGAAAATCCGTGGAGTAGTTTTTGAGTTTATCGCGAACAGACAGACAGACAGACGCGGCGGAGGACTTTGTTTTATAATATGTAGTGAAGATTATGACTCAAAATATGGTCTGGTCTGTCCGTGCGAAGTCTGCAACCTGAAGAAGTGCCTGTTTCAGATGGCACGATACGTCCTTGAAATCAGATTTATAGCGACAGCTGTTGTCACTTACTTGAATTTAAAGATGCTTCTCCTTCCGTTTCTAGACTTTTCCGCTGGAAAATGCTAACATGCGCACCGTACATGGACATTAAATATGCAGCTGTCAGCCTGTAAACACGCCCATTCCTTCCATATTATCCCTGTGTGCGGTATAAGGTACTTTGGCTGACTGGTTTTTATTGGTAATACTAGGAATAGTACCGTAATTTCATCATTATATCACAAACGAGCATTTAGGATTTCATTACCTGTATGTGATTGATCAGGAATACATGGTCATATTGCTAGTTATCAGTCTTTTATTACTTGAATTTATTGCCTAAAATTAGCTTTCACAAGAACGGGAAGACATTGAGATAATCTTCCAAGAAATGAAATGTCTATTTTGCCATCCATCGTCCCAACGCGATTTTCCGAAATAAGTATAAGATAGTGTTTAATGATGATTTATTGATGTACACTTCATTAGCGAATATAAATACCTGAAGTAGGAAGTAAATTATTTTTCTTTCTTTTTTTTTAAATTTTTTTACATCGTAATAGGAAGAGTATAAAAATTATCGCCGTTTAAAAAAAAATGTTAAAAACATTGTGTTAAAAAAATCCTTTATAAGCACGAACGGCTGTTTTATTTTGAGTAGGTTAGACTAATATTTGTGTCGGTTTCAGTAAATTTAGACTATTTTCAAAGGGCCATAGCTTAGGCCCTAGTGTCAATTGCGATTCCTATTCGGATGTAAGAACTTTATGAATTTATGTTCTCCAATGAAGTGCCCATCCATGTATAATAGTCTTCAAAAACTATCTTAAGATACCTACACCTACATCAGAAAATTGCGTTATAGACAGTCTATAGGTATTACTTTCAAGTCTGCAGCAGAAAGCTTGTAGCATCCAATAAAGTGTGATGTTTGACAGAAATATGTTTAACGACTTATGATACTTAATTTGTAATTAATGCACTCCTTTCAAATGGTCATAAATTGTCCAACAGGCTGGACAACGCGTTGGCGAACACGTTCGCCATGGAGGCGGAGGCGTGCAAGCGACAGCTCGCCGGCGCCGACGGCGGCGAGTGCGCCGAGCCCGACGCCGACAACGGCGTTGACAACTCCGACAGCGACAGTGAAGACCTCGGCCCCGAGACGGCCGTCGACGTCGACGTCGATGGGGACGCGGATGACGTTGATGCAGACAGGAACCACGAGCCGGCCGCACCTACCCCGCCTGCTGACACAGGTTCGTAGTTTTCTTTTTAGTCTATGCCCTTCCGCAGCCTTTTCACCTCTTCAAATTCAAGCGACGCCCAAAAACGAGGTTCGTTCACATGTCTGGTGGTCTGATGTGTGTTTCATACTAGCAACTTTGCTCGCAATGTAAAAATCGGCTAAGTGCGAGTCGGACTCGCGCATGAAGGGTTCCGTACCATTATCTACACATGCAACATCAGTCTATCGTCCTAAAACGGCAATAAATCATGTTTGTTTTATGGGAGCACCCTTTAAATATTTATTTTATTATGATAAAGCGGCAACAGAAATACATGGTCGGTAATAGTAGGTGAGATGAAAAAGTCTTTTTTTTTTACAAATTACACAGGTTAAGAGTGTCCTGAACGCGCACGTCTCCATACAAACGGAAATAAGGAATTGTGGCAATATTTTATGATTTTGGAGTAAAATGGAGCAGTCAATAAATTAATCTCATTATAATCTACGTATGTTCCTATACAGCTTGGTTAAAATATCAATGGTTTGAGAATTATAAGGCTTTTAAAATTTGTATGGAAATGTTGAGGGACTTATAAAAAAGCTAGCCCCAAAGTAAGTTCGAGACTTGTCTTATGGGATACTAACTCAACGAAACTATATTTTATAAAAGATAATTATATAGATAAACATTCAAGACCAAGGTCAATCTGAAAAAGATCATTTTTCATCTTGACCTGACCGATCGAACCCGGGACCATCCGTGTCGCAGGCAGGCGTGTTGACCGCTGCGCCACGGAGCTCGTTATGCTATATCTTTCCAACTTAAATCATCTTGTAGGTTTCAAATTGGAAGGAAACTAGTTAATACACAGAAAGTCTGCTTACTAATTTCCGGAAAATTAAAAATATGTAGTTTCTAAGAATATTGTCGGCTCATTGCAAGAGGAAGCTTTTGTTAAATAACGAATCATGTGATAAAGTCCTACCACCTTCCTACCTACCGTCTGATATTGATTGTGGGCTTGCGTTGTACGTAAATAAATTGTGATAAAACAACGACTTAGATTGATCGCACAGTATTGTTTCGTGCGCCACTAAAGCCCGAGCCCTCCGAATTAAATTTGATATGAGGCGGACATCGATCACCTGTTATGGTTATACCATACCTACTTGTTAATAAAAAATACTTCCTCGCACATGGCACGCAGTCATGTGTATAATACATTTTTTTAGGGTTCCGTACCATAAAAGGTGAAAGAAACCCTCAAAGGATCACTCGTTTGTCCGTCTGTCGGTCAAGAGAAAAAGGTTCTCAGGAACGCGTGTCACATATATCCGTGGTCCGAATATGTCAAAAATTCAAACCACTAAGTCAACGCAATCAAAATAGGTATATGGGCATTAGTGTCGCTTAATTTATAATTTTGCGTATTAGCTGAAAATCACATGGGACTCAAAATTGATAGGGTTATTGACGCAGACTCATGTGACATAAAGCAAGGTCTTATAGCACAGGCTAAGGAAAAACCCGCAAAATTAAATAACTTATAACAAATTTTGGAAACCTTGGTGCGCGAGTCCGACTCGCACTTGGTCGTTTTTAGGGTTCCGTAGTAAACAAGGAACCCTTATAGTTTCGCCATGTCTGTCTGTCTGTCTGTCCGTCCGCAGTTTTACGCAGAGACTATAAGTACTAGAAAGCTGTAATTTGGTATGGGTATGTTTATTAATCATGGCAATAAAGTGGTAGAAAAAAATCTTGAAAAAAATTTTTTTTTACGGTAGCTCCCATACAAGTAAAGTGAGGAAGTAATTTTTTTTTCTCTATTTACCCATCGTGTGGGGTATCGTTAAATAGGTCTTTAAAAAATATTGTGAGGTTGAGAACACCACTTTTCGATTTAGGGATCCGTTTCCGAAATATTTGGTTTTAAAGTGCGAATTTTTGTTAGACGTACGTGTCCCCCCCCCCCCCCCTCTATCTGCTAAACGGTAATATATGGATACGTGAAAAAAATTACAGCAGTAGTATATATACTGAAGTTTAAAGGAAAACTATCAGAGCTGAGTACTAAGTACAAACTAAAAAGTTATAGGCAACCAACTTATAAACTGTAAAATTTCATACTATTTTCATTGTTAGATGTTTTTGGCCGCTAAACTGTAAGGTGCGAGTGTGAATAGTGTGAACTCAAAGTTGTCATTCGCAACTACGGAACCCTACACTGCGCGTGGCCCGACACGCACTTGGCCGGTTTTTTATAGTATAATCCCGCCTCCTACTTAAAAAAATAACAATGTGGGGTTTAAATCTATCTTTTTGATTGATAAACTCAAAAACTATCTACTTAAATACCGATTTTTGTCATCTAAAATAATTAGAAAACAATGTCTCGGGAAAAGCTAGACTGCACTCTGCACGTAGATGAGTTAGATTATAAACACAGTACCTATATACTTAACTTAGTTAGCGAAGTAGGTACGTAGCGATTTTTTGTTATCAATATTGGATGTTGTTACATAACTCGTAAAATAACTAAACAATTTTTGCGGCTTGAAATTGCTTAAAAGCTAGCAATTGATTGACGAATGAACATACCCATTTGAGGTAAGATTTTTAAAAATCGGACTCTTAAAATAAGTAAACAATTTTTGCGGCTGGAAATTGCGTGTATAATAGCTAGCAATTGATTGACGAATGAACATTATTTGGGGCATAGATTTAAAAAAATCGAACAACTGCTATGCTAGTTGGACTCGCGCACACATTAGACTTTCGAAGAAGGACGAACGGTGGAGTCTCACGAATAGGATCCCGTTTTTACCTTTTGAATACGACGGAACCCTAAAAATAGCGTCTCATTTGAGGCTTTATTTGCACGCCCATTATTACGTCAAAACAAAACTTTACAAAACCAATTGAGCTCCTAATAAGGCAACGGTACTGACAAGTGAGAATCGAACAATGTCGTCTTGCAACAAAACAAATGAAAATTATCTCGCGCAATTTTATATCGGACAACATTGCAATGAGACCAAAAGAAAAAGTAACAACCGTGTCACGCTTTATTGATTGTTTCGTTCACCCACATTCCGTCGTCAACGTACCGAGTGGTTGCAGCCTCCAATTCCAAATCTAAAGCGATTGTATGCAGATGATGAGATAGTAGGAGAAATGGAGATAGGTGTCATGTCACTCATTGTGTGAGGGGCGAGGGGTGAGTGCTCGCGGCCAGCTGCGAGCAGAGTTGCCAGAATTATATTACATATAGGTACTTTGCATTATTTTGTGGAAATTAAGGATTCATAGGCGATCTTACGAAACTTTTATATTGATTAAAAATAATCGCTTTTTTAGTGTTATTGTATCTTAAGAGAGATCTAACTCATAATAAATAAATAAGAGCTATAAAAATAAATTAGGTCGTTTTTGATTCTGGTATTATAAGGTACCCTACCTAGGTACCTACCTATAAGTCCTATAACCTACAACTATCACCTACCTATACATGGATAAATAAATAATACCAAATCGTGCGTGCATCCGTAAGTTTTTGTAGGACCTATAATTTTGTCAAACTACTAGGTACAATTTCTTGATTTTTACATTAATATACTAACATTTCTTGGATTGGTTGAACTTAATATGGTATTACACTAAATATGAGGCAAATTAGATATCATTGACCTTGTTAAGTTATTGAAATTAAACGAATAAAAATATTTCGAAGTACTTTGGGTAAATAATAAAATACGACTGGTATCCCCATGCGGGATATACGCACCTCGCCCCGCGCCTCTCGCAGCTCCCTTCCCGACCCGCCCCGCGTGCTCCTCAGTCGCTCTTCGTACGCTCGTCGGATCTGTGCCGCTCTGTTCAACCGCTGCGCTATTGTAACCCGGCCTTTTGTCTACAATAAAACAACTCGAATATTACGCCGGTTGTGAAGATAATAATCAGTGCAGTGAAATTACCGTTTACGGTATGTGAGTTTAAGCGAATGTTGTTGATTATTTTCACATTCCGAATAGTTTGTGAAAGGTTATTTCTGTGTTGATTCATGCGGAGCGGCGTTCTGGAAATAGATCGGTTCGACCGAAAGCGCATCCCTTCGTGGACGATATCCCCGTAGGTTTCATTAGCACGTACTTGCTCCTTGCTGCATCTCCCGCCTGTTCAAAGCGATATCTCGGGCGTGTCTCCCGAGGCCGTTCTCGAAATGGCGTCCGCGAATGTCTCGCGGTTTTGAATTTGCGACCGGTAAACACCGTTGCTAGCACGCTGCTCGTAATCTGACGTTTTTAATGTGTACAAATATTACATCGATATTACGGGAGGATTTTGTTTAGTTCGGGCGAATCAAATAGCTGAGCAAGGGTGTGTCACCTGTTGATACAGGATTGTGAGAGGAGGGGGTGAAAACGTTGCGTGCTCGATCGCCAGGTGCACAAGGAACCGTGTTCATATTAAAGTGTTCAATATTTTGTGTGTCGTGCAGTGGAGGAGGGTCACGTCGACGGTGTGCTGGTGGATAATGTAGCGGAGAGTGGCGAGGAGTCCGAAGACGAGTGGAACTACTTCAAGGGCGAAGGCGAGCGCGAGGAGAACCACAGCGAGGAACCGGACGAGCCGCCGCGCTCGCCGACATCCTGCCAGGACAATGTAAGTATTTTGCACCACAACAACAATGTGCGATTGTTCTCGCAATTCTCCGCCGTGACAAACAGACGACCTTCAAATTTCATGAATCATCATAATGCTAATATTTTCTGTGGAAAGGCTGTACTCTGTTTTATCTATAGCTCCAATCACAGCGCTTCAATTTCATGAAAATATCTTCAGCATTGTGCATGCAATATTATTAGTGATGAAGATTCAATATTCATGGACTACCTACCTACATATTCTTAGTGTTTAATATGTCAAAAATATCAAAATATAATCATATAAGTAATGTTTATCTTAAGCACTATTTCATTGTCATTTCTTCAACTGTTAACATAATTATGGTGATGATGTAATGAACAATATCTAGAAATGCATATCTACATTATCTGATACTGGCAGTTTTTATATTTATTGAATGTTTTACCTGCAATTTCTGCTTGTTTGTTTTTGTATTGACCTCATTCCATTTCTTATGTAGGTAATTACTTAGTTTGAACAAAGAAAACACAAAATTTGAGCTGTGAAACTAATCAATACAACAATGATAAAGCCAACAATGTTTTGTTAATTTGTTTACAGCCAAACTCAGGTTGCTGTGAATTCATGGTTGTTCCTTATTTGAATGTCTGTTATTCTTGTTTCTTGGCAGTGGGAAAGGAAGATCTTGTAAAGAGGTGTGATGATTGATTCAGAACACTATGACCCAGAAATAATTGAAACTCATTGGCATATGTAAAGTGTGCCTTCGATGCTTTCACTTCAACTTGATGAGGTCACAACGGGTGCAACATGAATTTCCTTCATTTTGTGTACATAATATAACCTGTAACTGGTTTAAGTAAAGTCTGTTTCCAAGTGACAAACTAGATTACAATCAGAAGCAGAATTTATTTTGTATGAAATTCAGCAAATATGCATTTGATGTCCTTACAATTAGAAACAAGTAGCATAAGCATCTGATTTGTCACATCTAGGAATTTCATTTGTGCATTGTAAATTCAATGACCTATAAATAGAAATGACACAATCTTAAATTATATTAACATTATTCCATGTCATAAATATTGTCGGAATTATGTGACATACATATTATAATTTTTTATATTTATATTTTATTATATTTATTAACATAGTGGTCATCTTAGATGTTTTCATATTTCATACAAACGAAATGTTGTGTTATGTACACACATACATACAGTGGCTACATTTAATTGACATACTGCAACTAACAATAAAAAGTATTTTCGATTATTAAATTTTATTTACATTTGTATCTTTTCATAAATTCATACTATCCATATTTATGCTTCTAATTAGCTAACTAACAGCGGATCTACTGCCTTCTTTCAATGACAATGGAGCTAAGCTTATCAGTCCCTCAGTCCAGTCTTAGCAGTCCCAGTAAGAATAGCATTAGTTTCATTTAAGCAGTTTCAATCTGATAATTTTGATGTCAAAGATACAGCTCTTTTGTATGAATGGATAATATCATACAAAACACTTAGACTTTTCCCCGACCTCATATGATATAAACTTTTGGTTAGTGTCATCATTCCCATTATTTACTTGTTATTTTAACTTTTCAACCTATTGATAAGCAAATAAACCAATTTCAGTCGGCGTGGGAAAGCAGCTCAGTAGACATGAACAGTTCTCCCCTGAACCCGGATGCCCCGGTGTTCATTCCGGGCTCGGTGGCCGGAGCAGACCAGCTGCTCGCGGAGTCGCCACGCAAACCCATGCCCATGGACGACATCGAGCTGCCGGACGTGAAGCAGTTCGAGACGGAGGCTATCGTCAGACCTGCAGATCTCCTGGATCTCGATAATTGTGATCAGCTCAATGGTCATCATGTAAGTCACCTTATTGTTATATCCAGGGGTGGTGAAACTCGTAACCATAATCAGAACCAACATTTTCATATTTCCATTGATGATGCTTCAATATAAATTAATTATTAAGTGGCTAATATAATAAAGTGAAAAGATTGAGTGAGCTTTTAAATGGAAAAACAACTGGACTGATTTTGAAATTCTTTACCATTAGAAAACTACTTAATCAGAGGGCCCTATTGGCATTTTTTTTCTAAAAGGGATTTATGAATATTGCATGTAACTCAAGATATGAAAAATTTCCATATAGTAGCATAATGCCGCCACTGCTGGGGCCCGGCAGAGGCGGCATAGCCTGCTTTATGCAAGACGTGGCCGAACAAGTTTTACTTGTACGAGTAAGCTGTTATTGTATGATCAAGTAAAAACTCCCAAATTTTCACATAAATAATGCACAGAACTATTTGAATCTGTACAAAAAAAATGTTATTTCTTTTATTAAATACATGGCGAAATTTTTATCGTTCTGGACCCTTAAAGGGATGATTCAGCCCGTCGATATGAACCATTTTTCCTATGGGACCAATGCTGGAAACTTAAATTTTATTTCGACATTTTCATACAAAAGTGTTCAGCCGCCCGGGCAATTTGTATAGGAATGTCGAAATTTTTTTCGAGTTTCCAGCATTTGTCCCTTAGGAAAAGTTGTTTATATTGACAGGCTGAATCACCCCTTTAATGGTCCGGAACGATCAAAATTTCGCCATGTATACATAAACACTAATAAAAGGACAGGCGAAGCCACTGTGATGTGAACACATTTTAATGACTTGTTCATTTAATTTCAGAATGTGTCCTTAGATGAAGCTGGAAATGAGAAATTAAATGGCAATGATAAGTGCAACATGGACAGTTTAGGGTTTGGGTTTGGAGTGGGCTTGGACACTGACAAATTCATGGACAAAGGCCTCATACAAGACTTTGAGAGGATACAGAAGGACACCACAGACTTCTGTAACATACAGGCAAGTGTTGTGTTTTATGTTTACCCAAAGCTTTCAGCTGTTGTATGATGTAAATTGTTAAATAATCACAATTCCAACTAATCCTAATTCTAGCTAAAATTATAAATGCGAAATTGAGTTTGTTGGTTTGTTTGTTACGCTTTCACGTTCTTTCTACTGAACCAATCACCATGAAATTTGGCATACACATAGATAAGGGTACTGAGAAGGACATAGGCTATATATTACGCGGGTGAAGCCGCCGGTAACAGCTAGTACAAATATATTTGTCTAGCTTTGACAGTACCTATGCTTCAGTTTAGTTCAATTGCTGTTGCCTGTGATTTTTTGAATGTGCTGTTTCATTGGATTTGTTCTTTTCCCTGGAGTGTCATATGCTGAGTGATATCAGCAAAAAGACAATATGGCGGATGTAAACTATCAAAAAGGCTAGTCGATTTTTAAAATACTGCTGACAAACTAAAAAAAAACTGCTTGTTTGAAATCTTATTCATTTAGGAAACGGATTTATTATAAGCCTGTCTTTTTATCGAAAGTTTCATAGCTGTTTCCAAAATCTATGTATTTGGTCCATAGATTATGTCACAAAAGTAAAATTTAGAATTCAAGCCAAAAAAATGAGTGCATTCGAAATTTTAACATTTTAGTGAAAATAAACACATAGGTTTCTGGAACATTCACAGTCTAAAAGGAGTGGAAGCACAATGTAGTCACAATTCATTGCACCATTATGTTAATAAAATCATGTCCAATCTTCAAAGGGGCGACTCAGCCTGTAAATATGAGCAACTTTTCCTATGGGACTAATGCTGGAAATGACTGTTTAGCTGGCTGGGCAATTTGTATAAAACTGTTGATTTTTTTTCGCATTCCCAGCATTACTCTAGGAGAAGTTGCTTTCATAGGACCAGGGTTCGTTGAGTGAGAGAGCCTGAGGCCCATCTCCCTCTCCCCTCTAGGGAGGTAAAAATAAAAGGCCGGCAACGCTCCTGTGACACCCCTGGTGTTGCAGTTGTCCATGGGCAGCGGTGATCACTTACCATCAGGTGACTTGCTTGTTTGCCGTCCTATGACATAAAAAAAACCAGGGTAACACCGGTGTTCCAAAAGCGGAAACAAAACTTAGTAAAGACTGATTTTATTTACTCAATTTAGTAAGTTTCAGTCTTGGCAGAATATCTTGATTCCTTTAGTCTCTACAAGTTTTTTGAGCATCAAAATTGCTTTAATAGTTAATTGCTTATAATGAAGTAAATTCTATCACAGTGTAACTGCTCGCGGCGTCGCGTCGACGATGTGATTTGAGCCTGAAGAGGAAAGATTCAATCAAATAAGTCTGAACTGCATAAAAAAATACTTTGTTTAATAGAAAGCTACATTATCTATTTTATTCTTAAACCAATTAGGTTTAATCCTCGCCTGAGATGTTTCGGATCCTCGGCTTGGTTCCAGGGCTGGGGGTCTGGATAGACTGCATGATAAAACCTAAACCCGCCTAGGAAATGTTGCAGGAAACTGCTACTGTGATAATAATTACTGTTATTTATGTTTCAGGTATTCCAGACACACACTGAAACAAATCCCTTCGCCAGTGATGCTAGTGATGAGCTTTATGAAAGACTGAAAAATAAGGAGAGAGATCCCATGAGCATGAGTTTTTACCAAGAAAAAGATGACGATACTTGCGAAAGGCTCGGCAGAAGCGAACCTCCAGTCGATCTCAATGCAGTCCAACCATTACCTGACAGTGACGACGAGGATTTACAGCCAAATGGTCTCTGCGATAATGTTACTGATCAGGATAAAGAAAATATAGCCCCAGAGCAAGAAACAGACCTAATGGGCACAGATGCGCCTGAACCAAATAACGATATTATAAGGTTTGACTGCAGAACAGATGTCCTCGGCAGTGAACCTACAGATCATTTTGGCCAAGGCGACAACTTTGTAGATTATAATGTAAGCAACACAAATAACATGCAAGGCTTTCCGAATATTGAATTTGAGGCCAGTAATATTTCACAAAACACAATTTTACAAACAGACACTCCAGAATCTCATAAATTATTATTTGAACAAATTCCCGAAATACCAGATGGTAAAAGTTCAGAATTAGGTTTTACAAATGAAGATGTACCATCAGAAAGTGAAAAAGATGCACGTGCATTTTCGCCACAGGAAGAAACATCGCATGACGTGGAAATGGAGAGTAAATCTGAGGACTCTCCTTGTGTCGAAGCACAGCCTGAATTACCTGCAGAATCACTGGAAGATAATGTGCAAGCGGCTACACCAGAATGTGCACAAGAACTAGAAAATAAGGATAATGAAATCATGTTAGAATCTGCTCTCACCCCAGATGCACAACAGGCTCCAGAACAATTCACCACAGAGCCCATGGAAGATGAGAAATCTACTGGCACCTTTTCACCTGAAGTTCCTCATGATACGCAAGAAAATATTGTGGTAGATGTTCATCATAATAATGAATCGAACGACGTCGAAGACATCCCAGAGATCAGACTAGAAACTGAGCAAGGCTTTGCGGATACGCCACTCGACGACAATCTTATTCGAGATTCGCCGCTTCCGAGCGAGTCTCCGCTGCCGGCACAGTCACCATTGCCGTCACAGTCGCCACTGCCGTCACAGTCGCCACTGCCGTCACAGTCGCCACTGCCGTCACAGTCTCCATTGCCCAGCCAAGATCCAGAGCCCGCACAGTCTCCGCTGCCCAGCGAAGATCCAGAGCCCGTACAGTCTCCGCTATCTGTCCAGTCGCCTGTGCCCGCAGACGTGCCGCAGCCGGCCGAGTCTCCGCTGCCGCTGGAGTCTCCCCTGCCCGCGCAGTCGCCGCTACTTGACGACGCCCCACGACCGGCCGAGTCGCCGCTTCCTGCGCAGTCTCCGCTGCCGAGCGAACCTAAATCACCGGCTCCCGAAACGAACGACCTCCTCGAGGCCGCCAAATCACCTACACCTGTACCGTCACCCATTCCAGCGGAGGAGGCTCCCGTTTCACAATATTCTGTGCCCGTTGCGGAGGAACCGTCCGTTCCTGAACCGGTAGAAACCTTAGAACCCGTCAAACTAATAGAATCGGCCAGCCCGGTGCCGCCAGCGCAAGAGGCGCCGTCGCCACTGCCGGCCGAGGTGCCGCTGCCGCGCGAGTCGCCGCCGCCCGCTGTGGAGTCTTCTCTCCCGCTTGAGGCTTCGATCCCAAATGTGGAGCCCACTCTCGACTCTGCACCCGCTGATACTCTGCGGCCGGACACAGCCTCGCCAGTCTCCGTTGAACCAGCAATCACACAAGAATCAAAGGAAGACTCGTTAGCCGCCAGATTGACGCCAGAGGTGACGTCCGAGGAATGTTCGCGTCTCGTCGGCGAAGAGACGAGTGGCCCCGCGCCCGACATCGTGCCGGAGGAGGCGCCGCGCGCCGAGCTCGTCACCGATATCGACATCGGCATCCCCGAGTCGCGCGCGCAGGAGATCTGCGTGCCCGTCACCAGCGAGATCCAGCTCGACGACGCCGTGCTGCCCGCCGCCACGCCGCCGCCCACGCCCGCCGCACAGCCCGACGCCGCGCCGCCGCTCAGCGACGCTTCCTTCGCGGTCGGCGCCACCACCCTGGCTGCCGGTGCTGCCGTCGCGGCCGCGACCGTCGCCGCCGCGAAAGCGAAAACGCCCGCGAAGAAATCTCCGACGACGCCCTCGGCGGCGAAGTCGGCCACCCCTAAAACTGCCACAAAACCCGCTCCCAGTCCTCGGGCACCCGCGTCCGCCACAAAGAAGCCCGCCGCGGCGACGCCCGCGCGTACTTCGACCGCTTCGAAGCCCGCGACTCCCGCCTCGAAGTCTGCCACGACGGCCGCGAAGCCCGCCGCTGCCGCCAAACCGACCGCCGCCAAAACCACAACCACGCGAACGTCTACCACGAAACCGGCGCCGTCGCTCAAATCGCCGACGAGCGCGCGCGAGGCCTCCGTGACGGCGAAGGCTGCCGCCCCCACCCGCGCCGCGCCCGCCGCCAAGCCCGCTGCGCCGCGCGCTCCCATCAGCCGGCCGGCCCCGGCGACCGCCAAGCCCGCGGCGCCCGCCGCCCCCGCCGCACGCCCCGCGGCCGTGCGCGCCCCGGCCGCCCGCCCCGCGCCCCGCCCCGCCACCGCGCCCGCGCGCCCCGCCGGCGCCACGACCGCCTCTGCCGCGTCCAAACCGAAAGAATTAAAAGCTAAAGCGCCCGAAAAGAAGCCCTTGACTAATGGAGACGTGAAGGACGCCAAGTCGAAGGCCCCGGCGCGGCCCGCCACGGCGCCCGCGCGCCCCGCGCCCCGCGCCGCGCCGCGCCCGCCGCCCGCTGCCGCGCCCGCTGCAGCGCCTGCTAAGTGAGTCGCATCTATTTTACATGACTAATACACAAAAGACACAGAAGATTGTACTACTATAGTATATAGTGTCTGTATCATTTGCTTTTCACAAATAAAAAAAAAACTAGTTATATTTTAGGTTGCTCTTATTAATACGATGAAAATCAAATCACTCTGATCAGACTCGTTTTAGAACTTGAGCTTCGTCTAGTGCATATGAATTTGACGTAGGTATGTTGTATCGCAGTCTACCGTGTTGTATAACGACTTATCTTAATTTCAGGATCGCAGCACCGAAGCCCGCTCCCAGAGCGACGAAGCCTCTCGACAAACAGACCAAGGATCTCGCCAACAAACGCATCACCGCCAAGGCCGCGCCGCCCAGGACCGCTACCACTAAGGTATTCTTTATCATTTGGCTTGAAATTGTCAGATGCATTTAGGCAGCTTAAAAAATCTGACACCAGTGTTGGCCACTTAGACGAAAAACAAACAAAATCGAAATTAATATTATAGCTGACACTGACAGCTGAGTTTTAAAAATTCAGACCCAGAGAAAGGAATTCCCTTAATAGGAGATAATACTGCAGTGTTCTCCCGCCAGAGGGCAGCATTAGCAGAGACAGTAAACAAATGTTTGACATTGACAAGTCTGTCAAAGTCGCAATAAATTGCCTTTATTTTACAAACAAATACGCAGCACAAATACGTTGTTATATTTAAATACTCATAGGAGTATTTTAAAATCAAATTAATGAAGGAATAATGTATAATTTTACAAATGAATAGCGACTTTGACATTTTCAAGTACATTCTTTTCAGTGTCAAACCTCTTTTACTGTATGTGCTAGTGGTGCACTCTGGCGGCACAGCTTTCAGTAATATGTCCTATTAAATGAGGTGACGCAATTGGCATGTTTACTAAAAATCTTTAGCCTATTACACTTACGGGCTATATTTTTATAAATTTTTGTTTGATTGACAAGAAAAAATACGTGTCCATATTTTTCAATAATCTACCAGAGGGACAAATTATTTTAAAAAGAATTTATTTTGGAAACAAGCCTCCATATTCATTCATAGCCTGATTTCATGGTTCCTTAGTTTCCACAGTCGCTATATATTGTCTCTCAACTGTCACCGATTGACTAACACTGTGTTTGCAGGCGCCGATCAAGGGCACGACGATGAAGGCGGTGCCCAAGCGGCCGCAGCCGGCGCCACAACTGGCCAACGGGCTGAGCAACGGCGCGGACAAGCCGGCGCCCAGCCCGCCGCCCGCCGACAACGCATTGTTGCCCGACGTTATCGCGTAGGCACACATCGATTCCTATTATTTCCGCTTGAATTTTGTGATTTTCTATAAGTGTATGATAGTTTTAAGAGGATCGACTACCTGTAATTTTCATACAAAAAGCGATAACTCTTCCACCCCCTAAAGCCTTACGATATGAGGAAATTTTGGAGTCATTCGATTGAGCACACCATAATATAGGGCTAACCGTTTTTCTTTTTTATTGATTCTGTCTAGATTAATTTAAATGCCCCGGGTATTTTTATGTAAAAAATATGGATATTTACTTAGATGCTCATAACTTTTGTTGTAAGCAAATTATCTTAAATATCCAAACGTACGCCCAACTTCTCCAATTTATTAACAGGTAGTCTATCTTCTTAACGTCGCTTGTAGCGGCGAGTCGTTAGGTGCGGGAGCGTCCTCCCAGTTTTATATTATAGAGTCGCTTTTATAGACGTGTACGTTGCAGGTTCGTTATGGCGGAGCGGCCGCCCGCGCCCGCTCCGCCCGTTATTATCCATTATTATGATTATAAGTCTGTTTTAGAATTTTATATTACCAACGAATGATTGATTTAAAATCTGGCTTTTAATTTATTTTCTTTGTATAACCGTATTATTTAATAAAAATGTGAAGAAGGACTGAGACATTGTTTTATTTATGAAGGTTTAAATTTATAAAATATAGGTGAAATGATGACAGTTTAAACTTGTTTACTTAATATTCTTAATAGCTTACTTATTATGTGGATGTAAACTTAAATATCATGGTGTTACAAAGAAATACATACTAAAATAGAGCATTTTATTCGAATAAATGATTATCACCCTTTGCGATCTTTTCTTTACCAAATCCTATACGACTATCCTCTTTTCACCTCATGAAAGCTGTATGCTCTATGAGCCCGAACAGGCCGTCCTGAAGCGCGCAGCGACAGAAATAACCAACGAGTGTAAGTTGTATGTTCCACATGCCTATTCGAGCTTAGAGCTTTATGAACTGTTCGGAGAAGCGCCGTAGTTCAGCGCGTTTTAACCGCTATCAAAAAATCCCATGTCGACCATGTCTTACTTTCTCTAGCCCCACTAAATAGTCTGAGGCTCAATTTACACTGCGGTAGATAGAACGGAATAACCGAATCGAAGCGTCAGATTCGTGCCGGCGATAACGAACCTGTCGCGAGGCGAATTTGCGCGCATTCTCGCGTTATAAGCAAAGATGCTTCGATCCGATTCGCTTGTGCCGCAATGTAAATTGACCCTAATTAATATTTAAATGACCCCTTATGAGCGTTTCAAGACCACTACCTGCTATCAGTTCTATGATAAAGTCAAAGATCATCGCAGTTCTCTTTCGAACTGAAGTTTCATTGTAGAGGGGTTTTCCTCAGACCAAGGATCTCTGGTCTGAGGGGGGTTTTCAGAATTTATTTATTTACCCAGATGGCGGCACTGTGGTGACAAGTGTACTTTTGACAGCAGACAGCAGATGTCAAAATCCACGATTGGTGGATGATTTGTACTTTAGCAATCAATACTCAGCAAAATAATAGAATACTGTTAACGAACAAATAAAAATATTTGTTTGCTTTAAATGAAAGTTAGACAATTCTTAAACTTTTATTTTATTTCGTATGATAGATAAGCATAACTTTTACCTATATCTTACTTATTTTAATACAATACAATTTATATCAGACCCTGTCAGTTTCCTAGTTAATTAACAATGTATTTTACACATTAGGCTGCCGATTGGTTAATGCTCCAAGTGCGGGAACCTAAGGTCGGTGTCATGCAGGTTATCGGCCATCCAACGCTCGGCCTCCTGCGTCATCTCCTCGTCGAAGTAGTCGCGCCAGCCTCCAGCCTTCCCTGCAACAATAAATTGCCTGTGTGATGCACAATACTTTTTTTAGCCAATGATTGCTGCTTGATATCACGTTGCATGTAGGAATACGGGCCATGGGTGCGAAAAATATGTACTCAAAGTCAATAAATCGCTCTGGATAAATTAGTTTCTCTAGCAACAATGGCAGATTTACACATTTGTGGCCCATAGGCAAACTTTATTACTTCTTATTATAGCTTTCGATGATAATTCTTCTCTGTTCCTTCCTATACCTACCTAGTCGTTTGCCGCCCAAACAAAATCTGCTGTCATGCCTTCGTATCGGAAAATCCGCCACTAGATCTAATATGGTAGAAAGACCTACGCTACAACAGAATTTTTCTTCTCATAAAAACTGAGTAGGTAGGTAGGTTATAGTTGTAACAGATTGAGATATTTTTTGAGAGTTCACCTTCATAAGGCTATACGAATAAAAACCATCATCTCACCTTTTCTAATAAACGCCTGCTCCCCCTGTATTAGAATGCCCAGTTCCTTCATGACGTCATAGTTCACTGATTTATTGTTCTTGAAGTTCTCGATACTGAGATGCTCACACAATTTTGTAATTTGTTCATCGCTGAAGCTCTTGTCTAAGAACTTCGCAACTCTTCTAATTGCTGCTGGGAGATCCTGAGAATGAGAATTTTATTCGTGATGAAACCTATAGGGATTTCACCCACTGTTACCTTTTACAACCATTTCTTGTTCCGCTTCATCTTGAGTAAGTAGTGACCTTATTGTGAACAACCATTCTCAACCGATAATAAAAAAGAGGAGATTCTCAATTCGACTTAATTTTTACCCCGTCATTTATGTTCATAAATGACGGGGTAAAAATTAAGTCAGTGCCCAAAAGACTATAAAAACAAATTATTTGGAAGGGTTTGGAAAGGAACTATAATTTCGAATGGAGTCCATACATTTCGACGAATAAGTTCTGTAGTTTGTTTGAATTCGAGTTTGGTTTTATTTGAAAGATTATTATGAATTACTAAAAGTCCTAACATCTTTTCGTTTGTGTTGGTCGAGAAAAACATTGTAATGCGTGGTACTTACCTTGGAAAGCTCTTCATAGAACAAGAATAACATTCGGGGATTATGCCTTTGATTCCATGCCTCTTTTAGGTGTTCGAAATATGGAGTCCAATGATCTGAAATTATGTTTGCATAAATCTCGCATAAATGTAGGTTAGGTACCTACCTAATTATTTATTTTTCTTGCTTTTGTAGTAGGTTTTTTTTAAAAAAGAACCTACTTATTAATTAACACAACTAGTACTGTTGATGTTGAATTTTTGATGTTTTATCTAACTATTGATTGAATGTACTTATAGGTATAGTTACTTACGTAAATCTTGAATGAAGAACTTCCAGTATGTTTTGAAATCTCCTTTATATCCTTGAGTCCTGATAAGTCTATTCAGATGATAGAACGACACGACCACGTCTCGCGGATCCCTGGCCACATACACCACTCGAGCTGTGTCCAGCACGTTCTCCGGAAGTAAAGACATTGGTAGGTGTGTTTTCACGAAGCGGGGGGACGGAGTATTCGCTAGCTGCTCGGTTCCTGCTTGAGTCACTATTTCTAGAAGCTGAAGTTTCCTTTCACTGTCCATGTTCTCTTGAGTGAACTTCTCTTTCATTATCGGGTGAACGAACACTGAAAATCTGGGAAAAATAACATTGTTAGATCTATATCCATCAGGACAAGAATAATAATAGGCGCACATGACATAATATTCTCGATATTTGGGTAGGTATCTTAATGTTTAGTAGAAATGAGGGATTACATACGTGGACGAGATAAACAATGGGTTTTTTAGGTCCCACCCCAAGAACAAGCCTCAAAAGCCGCGTGACGATCTATGCCTATGCCATTGCTGACCTCCGATAGAAAATCCTAAAGTCCTTGCGGCACAACATTCGCTCCTTTAATACCGAACGTACATATTAAGGAGACGATAGACCAATAAAGGCACCAAAGAGTTCGGAAGGGTGGAGTATCTGGGCAGAGTTAAAATGGTGTGTCTGGTTACACTACCCAGCAAGATGATTATAGCAGTAGGTACTCATTCCAGCAGTTAGTAACCTTTAATTGTAATGTACCGTGATTTATCAGTACTACTCAGTGACAGAATGAAAATATTATTTTGTTTACTTACTCCAAAAATGGGTATCGCTCTGTGAGAGGTATAGCATCTGATTTCGCATAATCTAAGTCGTTGGCTGCCATCCATACAAGCTCCTGTGTCCAAGTTGTCCCTGTAATTATCAGATGTTAGTTAGATAGCTGCTTGGTGTCATCCAGGCGTGTAAGGCCACGTAAAAGTAGATCTACTAAGAACTAGACAAAAAATAATTCTACCCCCGACCTATCCTTGCGGTTCACTCTGGCCATTCAACTCTTTTATGGAATTTCTTCGTTCATAAAAGCATTTGATTCGGGTAAAAGGTTTTTCGAGCTCCGTGGCGCAGCGGTCAACACGCTAGCCTGCGACACGGGGGTCCCGGGTTCGATCCCCGGTCAGGTCACTATGGAAAAAGATCTTTTTCATATTGACCTGGGTCTTGGATGTTTATCTATATAAGTATATATTATAAAATATAGTATCGTTGAGTTAGTATCCTGCGACACAAGTTCACAACTTACTGTGGGGCTAGCTCAATTTGTGTGATATGTCCCTATATATTTATTTATTTAAAAGGCTACGGGGTGGTCTAACATAAATAAAGACGTGAACGACCTGAAGTGTTATTTTTCAACGTGTAACCACTCGTCTTCAAACGATTTTTATTAACACGCTTTTATTAGCTTCACTCACTTGTAACTAACTATGCATGTAAGAAAATCTTGGAACCATTTTGACCCACTTCTCGGTCTTCGATTAGGATGAAATTTTGCACACGCTCTGAGTTCTAAGTAATGACAATACATGACTAGCTAAGAAACGTTATTACCCATCGTTGTTTTTTAGCTTTTTAAACTATTATTATTTTATGAAAACCGCTCGTTTCGAAAAATCGTACTCCTGTCCGCGACAAACCAGGTAGAACGTCTTTGCGCTCCGTATTACGAGGAGGCCCAGCCCAATATAATATGAACAAATTGGTACACAAGATAGTCAGTCCCTGAGAAAGGACATAGGCTATTTTTTTTAGTTCGAAAAAAGGGTACCCAACTATTCCACGGGAAGAAGTCGCGGCCACAGCTAGTATCGAATTAATTGATAGAAATATCGAAGAATACTGTACCTGAGCGAGGATAGCTGGCAACGAAGATATCATCTTTTCTCAGCGGCATGTTGTAGATGTTAGCAGCTTCTTGTTTGAATTTGTTCGGCATAAAGTAGCCCTTTGGGCCCACGCGCACGAAGCCAGTGAGTTCACCTGAAAAAGTAAGGTCCCATAACTTGGATTGGTATAAAAAATTGAAAATTGCAATTCAATGGCACTTACGGCCCCCATTTGAAGTAAATCATTTGAAAGAAAACGTAGATATATAATTCAAAATTTCGTTCTGCGAAGCCTATAAGATAACCCATTAATATTACTTGAACTACAGTTACTTGTAGGTATTCTGTTTTACGGAAATACAATTTAAATTGAGAATACTATTATGAAGCTGTTCTTAGCTTTTTTGTCAACGGCCTCTTTTGGCGGAAACGCTAAGTAAAGCTTCACGTTCCAGTAGTTCATGAAATTTATTGAATTTATCTAGGGCCTCACAGAACAAGTTAAATGTTCAAATGATTTATTACAAATGGGGCAGCATTGAACCTCGTTAAATTCATGTATTAAGGTTCAATGAAATTCACGTTAAATTCAGGTACTTAGTGACAATTGGGTTTTTGTAGTTATTTATAGAATGGAATAGAAAAATCTTTATTCAGTGATTTACAAATGGTACAGTATAACAATAGTTAACACGAAGTAAATACAGTTCACCAATTTTGTTAAAATTCGAAACAATTGTTTTTAAACCACTGAAAGTGAGTTCCACTCAGCATACATTGCTGCCTGTCGTATAACAGTCAGCAACACTGGTCTGCCGTGGAAACAAAATAAAATCAAATGTTTATTCTTTTTGATCTCCTTTAAAGGAAGTATTTTTTTCCTCTGTGCTTGAGGTGTATTTGTAAATAATACTGCAATACAACAGTGCAGTTAGGTCGGTGGAGTCGTAATAACCATTTATTCATAAACAAATCAATAACCGGTTAGAACGGCAAGCGCGCCTTGAAGGTTCTACCGCGTTTGGGCTAAGTCAATCTGTTCCCTTGATACTTAACTACATACTTAGTCTTGAAATCTTTTGCGAAATCTCGAAAACTGCTTTATTTTAAGAAGTCGGGCAGATCGTTAAAACTAAGCAAGAGATATAATAAGCGATAATGTAAAGAATTATTTTATTCATTGCTATTTTCCAATTATACGCCCACCATAGGCTAGGTCTTTTGGTTTTATGGGCTTTAGTGGACTCTCTTATAAAATCTTAGTGAAAATATGTACCTAGTAACAAAATGTACCTAAGTGACTTTAAAAGAAAGTCGTTATTAGTTCGTCTGTATGTTTGTTATACATGAGTAACTCTGTCATTTATAAACGGATTTGAGAACCTCTATTTTATTTAGATTTAGATGTGATCAGTTCAGTAAAGTTCGTTAAAGTTTTTTTTTATCTGAAAGGTTATGTTATTGTAAGCGAAACCATTGAAATATTTGTGAAGGTGACCTTGCTCTTAACAAACAATAGGTGTCTATATCGAAAGATAATATAGCATAAAAATTGGTTTCGAGGATGCAATTATAGTTTGTAAAGTACCTGTATTAGCGTAACGAGGTTACAAGTCTATTTATAGATTTAACAGACAAAGTTATGAATATTATAATATAAGTAACAAGACGTCGTCTATAGGAAATTAAGTTTTTCTTTATATATATATTTTTTAATTCCTTAAAAAATACTTTCATACTGGACTGGGATAAAAGAAAAAACGTAGAATGTATCAGCTGCTTCTCTCCCCGCGCAGATCGTAAAAGCCGATCTATATGGGATCTAAGTATGAGCGAAACCTAACAGTGTGTTTTCCGTACAAATGTATTTCTCTATTTTCTCGCTGAAAACTGCTTCTAGAGGCACAATTCTTTTTTCATACAATCTAATAGTAAAATAGGTATGACACTACAATTATTTAAAAAAAAAGATTTTTAGAAGAAAATAAAAAATAGCGGCATAACTATTTTAGTACTAGATTTTATAAAAAAGGAATTGTGCCACTTAAAGCAGTTTTTTGCGAGAAAATAGAGAAATACATTTGTATGGATACCATACTGAAAAAATACTGCTAGTAGGATACGCTCTTAGAAAAGAAAAACAGCAGCTGTCGGCCCCCATGGCGCAGTGGTTAACACGCTAGCCTGCAATGCTGCGGGACGAGGGCCACCTGGTATTTGTCTGCGGTACCGCTACTTAAAGGAGGTTGACGTTAAGCAGGAAGCTGGCCGTAAAAACTTTCGCCAAGTCATATAATGTATCTTTGAAAGTTAGAGTTGTTGCATAATTTGTTAGTAGAGGAAGAAACGTGCCCTACGAGTACATAAGTCCTAATAGAATTTTTGTAGCTATGGAGACCTACTATAAAAAATTATTAGAGCAATTTCGATTTAATGTAGGCGTAGGCATAAGGTTAATTGCAAAATATTTATGCCCTCCTAAGTAATCAGTGCAATCGATTTTCACCTTTAGGCTCTGTATGGAACTTTGTAGTTGATTGTAAATTTTTTATACTTTACAAGGCTATCGACCGGCTATTCCGTAATTTACCGGGACTTAGAAATCAGTGAAGCACATAATTTTCCTGCATTATTATACCTTTGTGTCTTTGTTATTATAATTCTCAACAATTTGATTATTTTAAGAGGTATGTGCACCGAAATCTCCTCGTAATAAATAGAACAAGCCAAATGCGATTCAGTATTTCATACGAAGGGTTCCGTACCACCATACAATATTTAACGTAACTACAAAAATACGTTGTAATTTGTCATTTTGTATTTATTGTTTGTTATCATAGCGGTAAAATATAGATATATTTTACTTTACCATATCCTTAATTTTTCACGACTCAAAACATTACGTTAGACTAGATAAATGTAAATTTTACTTAAAAATTATAATTATTTTAATTCTATATATTAAATTTAAAATTCATTAAATTATTATTATTATAATTCAATATTTAAGTAATAAAAGTAAAAAAAATGAAAGTGGGCTAAATAGCTCACTTTTAATTTTTAAGTAAAGTTTACAAAAAACGCCTATAAATAAATTCATTTCAACGGTATAAAAAATTGTACCTGCTTGGGGCATAAGCCCCAGGCTGTAGTTCAAGGGGCGCTAAAAACACAATGTTCCTATTTCCTAATATAAAAATGCGGGGTAAGAGGCGCGGGGAGGCGGCGGAAACGGCTCCTGTCAAATTGCTCCTGCCATCCTGTCGCAGCAGGGTTTGAAAATATATGAAGCAGTAACATTAAGTCGTATATCAGGGGGCGGCATTTTAGGTGTCGACTCCATAAAATCTATATCTAAGAAAGAAAGAAAGAAAATCTTTATTCGACAAAATACATAACAACAAATGAATCATTAGCAATTAAATAAAAATTGTCGAAAAGGTGGCCAGCTCAGCTTTATGCTGCTAGCGGGGTGCTACAGCGCTGATTTTCAGCTGGTGCCATGAAAACGTGGGTTAGGTGACTTAATTATTATCATATTAATTACATTACTTTTTTATGTGCAATACATACCTATAATATTATTATTTTTCTTACATATTTTTTTATTTATTTCGGAGAATACAGACAAGAGAATAAAAAGTAAACAAAACAGCTACAATTTTTGATACGGAATGAAAAATACTATGAGTGTCCGTGCCTGTAGAGGTTCAACCATTTTCTATTGGTTCAAAGTTTCAAGTCGCGCACCAAGATTTTGTTTGTTTATATGAAGGTTTAATGAACTCAGTTGTTGACCGACTTATCATATTACAGTTTGACACATTTGTGATTAGTGATAGTCAAACGATAATGCAACACGTTGGTAGTTCACTACGATGTTATTGTTGAAGCGGAGAATTATTCTATTAGAATTTTCTTGTTAGAACTACATGACTAGTGATAAAATACAAACGATGTTGTTAAATTATACATAGATTAGCTTAAAGCATATAACTACATCATGTGCATTATCTAAATAAAGATAATTTTCTTTTTTGAAGTTAAGATATAGGTAATTTAAACTTAACTAACAATGTTACATGAAAGTGTTTTTCAAATTGCATTAAATTTTTAATAATATTTAAAAAAATGCATATAAAAATACCACCATTAAAATACCATTTAGAAATAAAAAGTGTGATAAAAATAAATAATAAATAAAGATATAAAACTACAAAGTGTAAACTCTGTTACAATAATAAATATTTAATTACTTCCATATCACGATCATTTATGTTATTACTAGCTGTTACCCGCGGCTTCGCCCGCGTGATATATTTATAGCCTATGTCCTTCTCGGTACCCTAACCTATGTGTATGCAAAATTTCATGATGATCGGTTCAGTAGATACGGCGTGAAAGCGTAACAAACAAACAAACAAACTCACTTTCGCATTTATACTTAGTCGGGACATAAGTTCTATCAAAACCTTATTATTTAGTTTTTTTTAATACTGGCTAGATGAACTTCACCAATTTTAAAAAAAGAACGTTTGCGCTTGCCGAAAATAGAAAAGACATTATTTTTTATTTATTTTCAAATATGAAGTGGTCGAAGAAAGAAGATAGAGTAGGTAGCGGTTATCGCGTTGCACCGCTGTGGTTACGCGCCAAAAGAAATTTTCAATATTCTACAAAAATTGAAAATAACCCTACGATTTGTTTATCGCACTATCAAACGATTCACTGAAGATTCAAGCTTCGAAGATCGTAAGAGGACCGGCCGACCTCGTACAGTTAGGACACCAGCGATCATCAAAGCAGTGAAGGCGCGAATCCAACGAAATCCTGTTCGTAAACAAAAAATCTTAGCTTTTCAGATGGGCCTAAGCAGAACCACGGTCAAAAGAGTTATAAATGATGACCTAGGACTACGAGCTTATCGTAAGAAGACCGGACATTTTTTGAACGAGCGTTTGAAAAAAATTAGGCTGGATAGATCCCGCGCTTTGTTACGGCGGTACGCGGGAAAAAAATACCGCAATATATTTTGTTTTCGGATGTAAAAATTTTTAACATCGAAGAAAGTTATAATAAATAAAATGATAAGGTGTATGCCCACAGCAGTGAAGAAGCCAGCACGCCTATTCCAAGGGTTCGACGAGGACATTATCCTTCGTCACTCATGGTTTGGCTTGGAGTCTCATATTCAGGCTAAACTGAGGTGTTTTTCTGTGAAAAAGGTGTAAAAACCAGTGCCGAGGTGTACCAAAATACCGTCCTAACAAACATAGTGGAACCTCTTTCTCAAACAATGTTCAAAAACAGACATTGGATATTCCAACGGGACTCTGCACCAGCTCATAGAGCACGATGCACGCAAAACTGGTTGACCGCCCGTGGAATTGGCTTTATCGAACATGAAGACTGGCCCTCTTCTTGTCCAGATTTAAACCCACTGGATTACAAGAAATGGCAACATTTGGATGAGAAAGTCTGCGCTAAACCTCATCAGAATTTGGAACCTCTACGACCATCTTTGGCTAAAGCAGCGGCAGAAATAGATATGAATGTGGTGCGTGCTGCGATTGATGATTAGCATGTATTCAAAATAGGGGAGGGCATTTTGAATAATGTAAATAAAATTGTATTCTAAATTAAATTACCTTTAATTTCATATATAATTTCTTTATAATTATCAAAAAGTGTATCATTAATTTTATAAAATTTTTTTGATGGAACTTATGACCTGACTAAGTAATATTACTTAGGTGGGATTGGGATATTTTTTTCTATTATTGAAACAATATAATATCTTAAATCACGACATAATATAAAACAAAATCGCTTCCCGATGTCTATCTGTCCTTATGTGTGCTTATAAGTACTTATTTTAAAAGTACGCGACGGATTTTGATGCGGTTTTTTTGAATAGATAGAGTAAGATCAAAAGAAAGATTTATATGCATAACATCAATACTTGCCCGGGCGCAACAGAGGAGATATATATATATATATATATATATATATATATATATATATATTAAGAAGCTTGTTTAACTTAGGTATGAAAAATGGTATATAAGTACCTACTTATATCATTCAAAGCATTTATTTTATTAAGAGTCAGTTAATTAAATCTAGAACGAGAATTATCTTTAATAAACCTATGTCGACTATGACACAAAAGGTTTAACTAAGTAGATCGCTATTTACATGGAATCCTTCTTGATAGCTCTACATTGAATGTTAATCGTTTAAATAAATAAAGAAAACTTAATAAATTACCTTTGAAATATTTCATAAGATGTTCTGCGGTGTCCTGGGGCAGATCTTCTATTTTCCACGGGTAGTTATTGTTGGTTATATGTTCCATGTTTAATATTTTATCGAGTTCTGTATGTGTGTCAGCGCGCGTGAAAGTTTGTGCGCGTCAGCCCTCTATCTGGCGTGAGAGGTACTGGCACTCGGTTGAGACGGCCGCAACACCAATAAACAATTTGCTGAGTAAGTAGGTATTTATTCATTCTTTAACATGCAGGCGTTTAAGATTTTCGATGACTGTTAACTTTTAAACGTTAACACTTCAACAGTTTTTTGCATTCCCAATGTAAAGATTTGTTTTTTAATATGATAGTGTTTATCAAGTAGGTTATAAATAAATAGTTTAGAATGTGGGTAAGACGGCCGCCTTTGTGCAGTGGTTAACACGCCAGCCTGCGCACAAGGGTTACCTTTCGATTTCCGGCGCGGATAAATATTTGTACCTACTTCACTATTCCAGGTATTTTTGTCCGTGGTCCACGACCTCTACATCCGGACTGCACAAATACTAAAAAGATGAACGATTCTGAAACGCGCAAACAGAATTTCTTCAGTCCGACACCCACTACATACATAAATACCCCCACTACAACCTTCGACAGAATTCGATCGGAGCCGTGCGATTCTCTGGGCGCACACTTGGTCCCTCTGGACAAAGTGTGAAGAATCGTGTCGGGAATCGTAGCTGAATCAAGCGGGAAGCCTCTGCTTCCCACTTGATAGGGAAGATCTTCATATTTCCATGAGGCGGTCGAGCATACCACCTCACTCCCGCTAGAACGTATATAAATCTCTATACGATTTGGTGCTTTGTAATAAATAACATATTTTTTGATCAATGCACCTTGGAACATTAGACTCCACTACAAGAGTTTTGGTTAAACAACACAAAGCACTAACTCTATCATCGATTGCAATACTTAAGCATCGACGTATAGAGCACAAAGTCTGTAAAAGTTTTGAGTTCAACAAAGCAGTATTTCAAAGTAAGGTACAATCACAAATCCATGTAGCTATCCAAGTCTAATCAATATTTGTCAAAGCACTCTACCGAGATTTATATTATTGTTTCTGCCGTACCTTCCATAATATTTAGTTTCAAAAGTCATTAACGCCCATAGATTTAAAAAAATCGTCTCCTAACTCCGTTAGAAACTACAGTCTCTTGAAGAACTTAAGAACTGCATTTCAATTATCAATATCTGTCCTCATTCAGTTTAAAATAACTTAATTGTTTGAAGGTATTTAATTGCCTTTCTCGTTATTATTATCAAAGTTATTATCTATTGTGTGTGAACCTGCATGGCTATATAAATTGGCCAAAGTGATTTCGACTTCAAGTTGTTTGGTTCCATATCATATGCAGCCAGCAATGCCTTTTACTATAGAGCCAAGCGATGTAAAAAAACATGTGCTACTTATAAAACAATAATTTTGGCATCATGTATGTACCGCATTTGTAACATCTTCCTCTTATTAAAGCATTGTGAATGAGTCTAAACACCCATAAAATATCTTCTAAGTATTTCCTTCTTTATGAATATTGTACACCCAGCTTTACTTATTCTATGCCCTTTCATTCATTTTCTTATTTAATAAAGATGTATAATGATTTTCATGAGCTTCATAGAGTCGTTTGTATAGAAGACACATATCCTTAGCGCCTAGTAACTTTAGCAAGAAATAAACTTACTTTCTTTAACATTTTGTTGATTTTCTGCCGTACACGTGTGGCCTCTCGCTAACAACGTATCTGCGACTTGCCACGCCATTTATGGTCACTGAAGGCCACACAAGACACCATATAATAATAATAAAACTAACTTTCATCTATATAAAACTATTTTATCTACGAGTAACATAGGCTATAATTGACGACGACGAATTTTTTTGACTTTTGTTAAAGCGACTGCTACTGACCTCAATAAACGTGCATACATATTTTACTTCCTAATTTAGAATACTGAAATATGTGTGTCGTTTTCTAAGTTGCAAAAGAAAGAATGACAAAGATGACTAAAACGAAAACAATAAATAACTTAGATAAATACTACTCTTTACTTTAACTACAGATAGATACATATTTGTAGGTAAAATAATAAAAAAGTAAGATATATCGAGCAAAAATTAAAGCTACCTTATTGCTGTTTTATTTCCAGTAGTACCCAGTAAGTTTAGATGCTTTTTTAATACATTTTCGACAAACTCAAATAGCGTGTGGACCTTCGTGGCCCCAAGATTTTATGGACTGTCTGTGTGATTCATAAGTACCTACTTTTGCTTGTCTACAAGTTTTCTAGAAATATAATTGTGCTCATAAAGTATAACTAATTAACACAAGTTTCATGTCTCATTCATTCATTATTATTGTTTTTAAGAGTTCAAGTGATTTAGTCTTTATTTGATTAAATTGTCTCTTTAGGTGGCTTAATGCATCATGCAAAGTGAATATAACAAAGATGAATGAATTAATGATCATTTATTTGCAGTAAAAGTAGTACAATAGTATGATAGCTGGTACAAAATAAATATACAAAAGGCCTATCTCACTTTCAACTTTCTGTGCATGCAACATCATATTGCAAACTTATCAACATAATTGAATTACCTAAATAACAATCATTTAGCATGGCTGATGCAAATACATATTTATTATTCAATCAACTCACCACACGGCACGCGTCTGCGTGGACGTGGGGCCTACTGGTACAAGTATTTTATAACTTAAAAGTAGGCTCCAACACCTGTTTATTAAGTGTAAACTTAATTTACCTGAATAAATTATTTTATTTATTATTATTATTAAAATGTAGTGATTTGTTCTTTGTGTCAAATCCTACCTGAGGTGACTTTTGTTTTCATAGCATAATTTAAATTTAATTTAATTTAGAACTGCTACTATGTGGATACCGGATGGCCGCAGGGGACGAGGTAGACCTAGGAGAAGGTGGCGTGATGATTTGGACGCACAAAATAGGGATTGGCAGACTGTAGCCCTCGACAGGAGCCTGTGGAAGCAGAAAGGGGAGGCCTTTGCCCAGCAGTGGGACACACAAACAGGCTAAAAAAAAAAAATTAAATTTAAAGAATATATCAAACATTATATATGAAATATACGATGAGTATAAAAAACATATCGTTCGTTGCTTATATGACTAGGTTGGTATTCGGTCGAGGCGTGTACGGCAAATCAAGAATCCTTCTCCATATTTAGATTTCAGCACGATGACCAAACTATAATTCTAATCCTTCTTCGGGAATCGTAAGTCCGTGTCCTTTAAGTTCTCCTCAATCCAGCGCTCCGCCTGTTGCGCCATTTCTTCATCAAAGTAAGTTCGCCAACCACCGGCCTTACCTAGAAATGACAGGAATTCTTCAAAATGTTTTTTTCTCCGAGTACCTTTAACTAGAGTAGTATGGAGGACCCACAGCCGGCGAGCATACATGAAAAGAGTAATGAATGAAAAAAGAAAATGTGGATGAAATGAAAGAGGTTTGTAAGGATCGTAGCAAGTGGAGATCCATAGTCTCTACCTACGCTTATGGGACAGAGGTGTGATAATACATATGTGTGTGTGTATGTAGCTTTTACTGTGAGAGAATTTGATCCAGACATGGTTCTATATTAAAATTATTTCTGAAAATAGGTTGACTTTGAGAAGTCAACAGTAATGCACAATCTCAAACACTGCGCTTTGTCAGGCGTGCAATATGAACAGAAGAGTTATTACCTCAGATTAATAAGTTATTACCGTTTAATACGTACATAATAACGTCATTATTGACATAACACTTCAGTGCTAATCACTAATTATTGAAATCCCATTCGAACTGTAATAATAACTCTTATGTTTTTGCTCCTAGAGTCAAGCTAGAGTGATGAAAGTGGTCTCATTCTTTAGGTATTTCAAGTACTTTTGATAGCATACAGTTTAATATACGTGATATTAAACTGCTAGTTTTTATAAAAAGAATAATATAAATAATTAAGACGGATTTTCAAACAATGAACATTCAACAAAAACAAAAATGGGCCGTAATTTATCCCTTAATATAGAAATTTATCCATAAATAGAAATTTATCCATAATCTTATTTTTATCCGATAGCTTAATTATTGTGCTTCGATCGAGTACTTTTTAATGTGTGTTCAACCTCTAGATCTAAAATAGCAGGTTTTTTCACCCTGACAGGTAAATTACGAAAATTTAAAAATAAAAATTGCTACTGTTCCGAAACGGCGAACTGATGAATTATTTTTATGGGTAGTGGGAACCAAACAGATTGTTTAGATAAACATCCAAGACTCGGGTCAATCTAAAAAAGATCGTTTCCCATCATCACCTGACCGGGGCTCGAACCCGGGACCACTCGTGTCACGTGTCGCACACGTCATCATAAATTATTTCAGAAATAAATTTTTATCCAGTAGGTAAGTATATCGAAGATGTCAACTATCGTGATAGCTAGTTTTTCTTGAAAAATTAAGCACTTGCCTTTTCTAATGAAAGATTCGCTTTTATTTGCGAAGCCCAATTCTTGCAATTCCTCTGCGTTCACTGACTTGTTCTTCCTGAAGTTGTCGATGTGGAGGTGATCGCACAGTTTTTGCACCTGCTCCTCGGTCACTGGTTTATTAAGGAATTTGGCGACGCGCCTTACTGCTGCAGGCAAGTCCTAAATTAAAGCATATTTATTTTAGATAATATTCGTTATTCCTTTAAAAATGTAGAACCTGAAATCCTAGGTTCCTAGATCGATTGTCCGCCCCCGAAACATAAATATATACATATGTATATTAATACGGACAAATCACACAGATTGAGCTAGCCCTAAAGTAAGTTCTTAAATAAGACTTGTGTTATGGGATACTAACTCAACGATACTATATTTTATAACAAATATATATATATGTTGCAGGGATATTATAAAAGTCGTGATATTATTATTTTACTAGTGACATTATAATTACACAGATTATTGTCAATCGTTTGTATTACTTACAATTTAACGGGCTAGTTTCAGTACCATTATAATTTCACTAGACCGATGCAGTGAAATTGTAAGGCAGTGATATTTTGTCAAAAACACTGGTTTAAGAAAGCCGTTAGATTATCAGAGCGATCGCTGATTGGTCCGCATTCGTTACCACCTAACCAACAAGTAGAGTTAGGAAATAAAAAACAGATTTTAAGAAATATTATTTTTTTTTATTTAACTTGTCACTTTTTATAGTACTATTTATACTATAAAATACGCTGAAAAAGTTATAGCTCTTACTAATCAAATCATATCTTTAATAACTATAAGCTTTACCCATTCGCTGTCTCTATATTTTGCAATATTTTCACCAGGGCTCACTTTGTTTTTTTATGTAATATGACTCTAAATTGGACGTATATTTTAGTAAAAATATATAAAAAATCGAAATAATATTCTAAAATATTAAAAATACGTTAAACATATATGGTGCGTTGGTGGCACACAGTCAGAATATTTTCTATAAATTAATAATAAATTGACCAATCAGAACACGCGGGGCTCGCACCACAAACGCGACTCATAATAAACCTAGATTTATTATAATATCTCTATTGCGGCCCAGTGAAATTACAATAACTCTGAAAAGAGCCCGTGAAATTATACGAACCAGACGTTATTGACAATACTCAGTGTAATTATAATTTCACTAGAGGAATTATAATGTCACGTTTTTGACAAAATCCCTGCGACATATATATATAGATAAACATTTAAGAGGGTCAATCTGAAAAAGATAATTTTTCATCTTGATCCGACCGGGGATCGAACCCGGGACCGTCCGTGTCACACAGGCCGTGTTGACCGCTGCGCCACTGAGCTCGTCATTCACGCTCGTACAGAATATCGATAACCATTGTCAATAACGTCTGGTTCGTATAATTTCACGGGCTCTTTTCAGAGTTATTGTAATTTCACTGGGCCGCAATAGTGATGTTATAATAAATCTAGGTTTATTATGAGTTGGGTTTGTGGTGGGAGCCCCGCGTGTTCTGATTGGTAAATTTGTTATTAATTTATTATTCTATTTGTTATGTCATTTAAATTACTTGCTAAATTATGTAACCTGCCAACTTTTTAAGTAACATATTTTGACAAAAAGTACATAATTATTATTCATTTATTATTATTAATTAAGCTATATTCAAATCCAAAAATTGATGCTCGTGACTAAAATGTTACTACCAGTATTACGTACTATTAAGCTTATAGTTATTAAAGTTATGATTTGATTAGTAAGCGTTATAACTTTTTCAGCATGTTTTATAGTATAGATACCTAGTACTATAAAAAGAGACAAGTAAAATTAAAAAAAAATATTTTCTAAAATCTGTTTTTTATTTCCTAACTCTATGTTTAGTACTTGTTGGTCAGGTGGTAACGAATGAGGACCAATCAGCGATCGCTCTGATAATCTAACGGCTTTCTTAAACCAGTGTTTTTGTCAAAATATCACTGCCTTACAATTTCACTGCATCGGTCTAGTGAAATTATAATGATACTGAAACTAGCCCGTTAAATTGTAAGTAATACAAACGATTGACAATAATCTGTGTAATTATAATGTCGCTAGTGAAATTATAATATCACGACTTTTATAATATACCTGCAACAGATATACTCGTTTCGAGAAAAAATTACTCGTTTCATCAGGACCGAAGATGTCAACGAGTATACACGAACAGCTCATCAACTTTATTGATAAAGTTGTAAGTTTTCAATAATAAGTTTTTGTAAGTTGTCAATAATCTGCTGTTGACAGGAGAATTCAATAAAATACAATCTTAGGACGATGGAGGTACGTGGTTAAAAATGTTAAATATCGAGGGCGCTCTTGCATATGCCGTGCATGAGACGACAGTAATATTCTTTTTTCAGTCATCAAGTAATGTAAATAAAATAAAAAATAATTATGTACCTACCCACTCATATTTCCAGGACTAAAACCATACCTACCTAGGCTACCTATATGATTCACCAACCTGAGACAACTCCTCATAAAACATGAATAACATATTAGGATGACTCCTCTTCGCCCAAGCTTCTTTGATATGAGGAAAAAATGGACACCAATCAACTGCAAAATAAATTATAAACGATTACCAAAAAATAAAAAAAGAGTTAACGATGAAAACCGAAGTAATACTAAGAAAGAAAGAAATATATATATTTGGTGCATAAAGTCAACAAACATATACTTAATTTTATGAACACAAACAAACATAAATTATGTACTAGGCTTAATTATTTACTAGGTATACTTACATCCACCTTCCACGAAAATTTTCCAAAATGCCTTGAATTCGCCATTGAAATTGATTAATTTATACAGTCTACAGTGGTGATAGTATGACACCGCGACGTCTCTAGGATCTCTGGCGACGTAGACTACCTTGGCGGTGTCCAGCAGACCGGGGGGTAACAAGGAAAACGGCAAGTGGGTCTTAATGAAACGCGGCGACGGGGTCTTGGCCAAAGCTTCCGCGGCAGAGCTGCCTAAAGTGTTCATCACTCCCTCTATAACTTCAGGTGGTGCTTCAGCATTTTCTTTTGTCCACTGTCTTGCTAAAGGATCGTTAAACATCATGGATAGTCTGTAATTGTAATTATTTATTTTATCTCATGTGTTGCTGTTTTGGAAGCTATAAATTCATAATAGGTACCTATTTATTCAAGTTTTGAATTATTTTTAGCACAGGCAAATTTGAAAAGTCTGGGAGGAAACTCGAGCAGTTTCGGAAATGTATACTAAAGGTATCCTGATAGATCATACTGAAAGACCCAGGCAGCGGAGGTTGGTGAGTGATATTTTATTTAATTGAAAAAAAAAGTGTAAACCGAACGATTCCGTTCGGTTTACTGTAAATATATTTTTGGTTTATGTGTATTTTTTCAAAAAGCGCTTAACACATTTCGATAAAAATTTAATGGGACCATCTGAAAAGTTTAACCTATCGAACAAAAAAAGAATTTCTTAAATCGGTCCAGGCGTCTTCGAGAAATCGGGAAACACACATTAAAAAAAATAAAGATTATGACGAATTCAGAACCTCCTCCTTTTTTCGAAGTCGGTTAAAAATACAAGCTTATGAAAGTTTTTCATAGCTTTCTGTATAAACACAAAGTTATGTGATATACCTACCCTAATATGCTTACTTATAAAAAGATAATTGTTATCTTTCCAACGCTAGACACGCTAACAATTGTTATTTTTCAAAATAATAATTCAAACTACAAGGTTATAAATAAAGATAAAAGCCATAAAACGGGACCTTTCACCCCTTTATGAGGACACCTCAAGCAATTACAGTGCCCATTTTCAAAACGACACGAATTTTCAAAATTGCTCATTTTCAATCTAATTTCCAATGTTATTTGACTAACTCGATACTGATGAAATTATTTTCTTTTATTTGTAGCAATTAAAGCTATTTCTTTACTTACTCGAGAAAAGGAAATCTCTCTATGAGGAGTTTTTTTGCCGCAGTATCAAAATCAAAATCATTGCCTATTAACCATACAAGTTCTTGAGTCCAGGTGGTGCCTGAAAAAAGTGCATATCATCATTTTAACACTGCGTTTTTGCCTGAGTGCTTAACACTTAAAGGTACTTACAAATAATTATATTCTAATTAATTTCATAATTAATAGAAGTTACCTGATTTAGGGAATGTGGCAACAAAAACGTCGTCAGGTCTCAATTCAAAGTTGTAGATTTTGGGACATTCTTCTCTAAATCCCGATGGGAACCGGTACTTCTCAGGGCCAACATAAACGAACTGCATCTGAGGTCCTATAAAAAACCTCCAAGAATAAAAAAAAAACACATTTATTTCTAAAACGTATCCCCATATATACTTTAGTTTAACTATTAATAGTATTTAAATTTAATGTAAACAGCAGAATTAAATACAATAGTAAATATAGGTATTAAAGAATTAGATCTATTACTACAGTACCTAGCCTACGTTTATTATTATTAATTAAGTAGTTATTAATTTCTTAATTAAATAAAACTATGATTTTATTTTCATTAATTACAACTTCCACCAAATCAAAACACTACTATGAGTTTGTTTGTTTGTTTGCCCCAGTCAACCATAGGGATTCGATAGGTACCTGAAGAGTACTTCAGAAACTCTGCAGTAATTTCTGGTGGCACATCCGTGATTTCAAAAGGGACCTTGTTGGCAGTCATTGCAGATTGAACACTCCGTTGGTACGCAGGCACACCCGTCTTACTTCGATGTGATACGCGTGGAAATCTACCAAGACCAAGAAACGGTAATCTCAATTGGCAGGTTATTAAAGTCGATAATCTTATCAAATGTTTACACCTCTAGTAGCCGATTAATGTAGGCGCAATAAACTGTTACTCAAGGACTTTTCTTCAAAAATAAGTCCATTAGTCCATTGGATGCGGCGGCCCATAGCAACGAAAGTCGAAACTACTCGTAGTTGAGCCTTTTTTCTCTTACCTTGTTTTTATAACTTTTATTGGTCTATCTCACACGTCATCATCATCATCATCAGGTCTTGCTAGTCTCCACTGCAGGAGCACGACCCTCTCTGTACCACCAGAGCCATATATTAGCTTGAGTAGTCAGAGGATTTGGCTTACACTCTCCACGCTGGCCAGACGGGTTGGAGAGGTCTCTTTGATGTTTGTAAGCTTTGTTTAGCTTGTTTTTCCTTAGTCGCTTTTTACGACATCCACGGGATGACTTGGAGTGGTCCTATTCTACTCAGCCGGGAACCACACGGCGCCTCACACGTAAGTAACTATAATTATTTACTTTGGAAATAAAGTACGCTTAGTATGTGTGTCTGAAACTTCTTTTTTATACTTCCAAGTAGGCATAGACGTTTGAATACGACTGAGTAGAAATATGGAATGAATTTCATATAAGTAAGTTTTTTTCTTTAAGTTTCTTAGGACACAAATTGTGTCCTCAGGTATATTTTTGGGTTCTATAGTAAACAAGGAACCCTTATAGTTTCGCCATGTCCGTCTGTCTGTCGGCAGTTAAGCTCAGAGACTATAAATACTACAAAGCTGTTACTTGGCAGGGGTACCTATATTAATCACGCCGACCGATAAGTAAAACAAAATTAAACAAAATTAAAAAAAATATAATGTTGATAATCCAATACACGTAAGTGGGACGAAATATGCAAATATATTTTTTTTCCTCGTAAACTTCTTCCCTTTATTGCAAGAAAACCATATACATACATACGCGCAAAAAACATTAACCTTCTTCTGGAGTCGGGTAAAAACTTGGTGGTAGAACGAAAGTGTACAAAAAAAGCCAGTACCTATTCAAACACTGACAGAGAGTAGATCACACATATGAAGGAGAGAATAAATAATATCACTAGTCAATGAAAACAATTTTTTTCTAAATCTATGCTATTCAAGAAAATAAAAAAACTAAATGAGTTGTAGCCTTTGCAAGGGCTGTACCTGCCTGTACAAATCTCTACAAAAACCTCACAGCCAAAAGAAATTGATCAGACTGGCAAACGAACCCAGAAGGGCTGCGAAAGTCAAAAAATGTTTCATGTAAATGTATGAAAGATGATAAGGAAAGGTTATTGATATACTCGAAAAAGATACATCCTGTTACAGACGGACGGACGGTTGGATGGCCAGAGCAATCAGGACATGCTTATAATAGGGTCTCGCTGCCATCCGCCATGTACGGAGCCCTCAAAAGTAGGTATAGCGTCTTGGTTATAGTCATAGAAATAATAATAGCACGATATTACTTATGTATACAATTTATTACAAGTCACAGTACACTAAATATTTTTATCTCAAGACCTTAGTATTATGATTAAAAGGTGATAAACGCTCTAGATTAGAAGAATCTCAATATCTAGAGCGTAAACAACCCTCTTGGATTGTATTTTGGTCATCAGAATTGGAATTTGAAGTCGATGCCTCTGAGCCCCTCTTCCATCCACCGCTCCGCATCCCTGGCCATCTCATCGTCGAAGTAGTCGCGCCAGCCGCCGGCTTTACCTGCAATTCACAAGCCATGCAAATTTTCAGACTAGGCTAAACCAAGCAAACCAATTACTTCATTTAATGTCAAGAGGGCTCGTTGATGTTTTTTTCATTAATAAGTTGCAGGCTTTCCGAAAAAAAGCTTTAAATGTTTGTAACATGTGGATTATTTAAAAAATAACAACCCAACTGATTTTTTGACTGCTTACGTCCGCTATATTACATTTTTGCTATAGCCTATGACACTCCGGGGAAGAAGAGAAACCTAATGACACCTCACACTTCGTAGCCTCACTCTTTAAAATCAATCAAGCCGTTTAGGCTGCAGGATGCAACAATGGAACAGACTTATATAGCATACATAGATATATACATATACATATTCGCGAAAAACATTACCCTACTTCTGGGTGGGCCCGAATGATTTACCCAGAAAAAGGGTAATATTTTTCGCGATAATATAATCCATATCAAAATTGCGCAAGTAGTTTCCAAGATTATCCGTACGGAAAGACATTTAACTTCAGTTTGTTTAAGTATTTCTTTAAGTTCACTGTTGGACATAGGTCTCTCCTAAAGATTTTCAAAATGACCGGTTAGAAATTTTTGGGATACCTACTTTTATTTTGGATAAAATATCCTTTTCCTGTCGCTTAACAAGTAGGTATACAACAAACTCACTTTGGTATATAAAACTATATTTTTTTATACAACTAGGTCGGCAAACCGCTTGCTTTGTCGTCCAAGTGACGATAGTGTTGGATGCTGGCAGAAATATCGACACCAAGGATCCCAATCTTGTTAGAAATGGTAAGGAACGTACCTTTAAATTCTGAAACTACAGCAAATGAGGTTTTTATTTGGTGGTGGACGCACAAACTTGTGTCTTCGAAAGATTAAAATTGTTTTGGCATGAATCAGCGATTTTGGTCAATGTGAAATTAAATAATATCCTCGATGATATAATATCACGTATGATATAAATAAAGATAAAGAAACGATTCTTTGATGTAAAAAACAATTAGTGTTATAAGTGCATAAATGTTAAATTGGAGGTACCCACCTATACTCTTGAATGATATCACAAATCCCAAAATTGAATATGGGTTTTTATATACTTACAATACACAACGTTAGTGTGTGGAACTCGTGGATTTTTAGGGGACCAGTTTTGTCCCCATTTGAAATTTATCGGCGTAATACAGAAAACGGAAATAAAACTAATTAACTTATAACTTTTTAACTTTTAACTTTACCTTTCAAACTATTTTCTAATGTTTTCGCAATTGTATAAAATAAATTATAGTACCTACGGATTTTCCCACATATTAAAAAAAACGAATTTTTCCATATCTTATAAAATACTAGTCAAATTTCAACTTAGTCTATCTGCGACCACAAACACTGTAAAGTGTTGGATACGCTAGTTGTATAAATAGAGTAATAAACGTGATAAGGTAATAAACAGTATTGAAATTAATTTCATTTAAACCATTCATACGATCTTATGAAACTGTTTACAGTTTTATGTAAAAACTTAAAGCTTTTCTCAGCGTTTCTGTCAAAAACGGCCACTTTTGGCGAAAGCGCTAAGTAAAGCTTCACGTTCAAAATTCATTCTGAAAGTCAAAAAATGTGTCGTCTAGACCAACAGCATACTTCTTATATGGAAGTTCTATAAAATAATGCATAATTCTTATTAAATTGAGGAATAAGATATGGCAAAAAATTCCACGCGACCAGGATTTAAACCTTCTTGTTTGTCTTTATTCAATAGTTATAATGCCAAATGTTGCCAAATCAAGCTAAAGTTTTTTCGAGTAGCTTATGTCAAAGCGTTCACTTAACGTACTTGTTCGAAATACGACCGAAGTTAATAGTGTCCTTTGTTACCTTTTCGAACAAAATTTTCGCCCTTTGCGATGATTCCTAGCTGATTGAAAATATCGTAGTTGACCGCCTTATTTTTCTTAAAGTTCTCGAACTTCAAGTGCTCGCACAGCCCAGACACCTGCTCCTCCGTCATTGACTTGCCGAGGAAATCGGCCACGCGGCGGATAGCAGAAGGCAGGTCCTAATAAAAATATAGTTTAATAATTGTTTTTTTTTTTTACACAAACATAAGAAACTACAACTTTACAAAACGAAATACTTTGCTACCTTTGAAAGTTCTTCATAAAATAAGAACAACATGTTTGGATGATCCTTCAACGCCCATGCTTCCTTAAAATGTGAGAAAAATGGAGCCCACTCCACTGAAAAAAGATAAATAAATTTAAAGCTTGGCTGACGTTGAACATTATTATTAAACAATTAAATAAAGCAACTTACCCATGTCTTTTTTAAATAGTTCCCAAAAGTCTTTGAATTCTCCCTTATACCCATATATTGGCATGATTTTCTGGTGGTGAAAGTAAGAGACGGCGACGTCCCTCGGGTCCCGCGCCACGTACACCACCTTGGTTCTGTCGAGGATGTCGGGCGGCAGCAGGGAGAAGGGCTGGTGTGTCTTCATGAACCTGGGTGACGGCATGTTGGCCACTAGCTCTGGCCCATTGGCACTCAAATTTTCTGCTAATTTAGTTCTTGATCCATCCTCCTCGATTGCTTGTTTTATAAACACTTTTGCTACGTCATTTTGGGCAAACACTGAATACCTAAAAGGCGTTCAAAAGAAATTACTTAAGGGTCGCCTGGACGCGCATGTCTCCATACAAACGGAAAAAGGGTATCGTGGCAATATTTGATAATTTTGGAGTAAAATTAAGCATCCAATAAATTTATCTCATTATAATCTACGTACGTTCCTATACAGTTTGGTTAAATTATCAATAGCTTGAGAATTATACACCTCTCAAGATTTCCATACAAATTTGAAAAGGCTTGTAATTCTCAAACCATTGATATTTTAACCAAGCTGTATAGGAGAGAATTATTCTCATTATAATCGTTCCTATACAGCTTGGTTAAATGCTCAATTTTACTCCAAAATTATGAAGTATTGCCACAATTCCCTTTTTCCGTTTGTATGGAGACTTGCGCGTCCAGGCGACCGTCAGTACATATATTGTGCATTAAATATAATCAATGTAAGTTCTTAGGTATCTAGTAAAGTCACGAGTGTGCATTTCCCCAGCGGAAAAGTATTGAATAATAAATGTTGAATATACTAGATCGTTAGTTCAAAGCTGCCTTCGAATGTTTATCGATGAATGAAATTCGTGTATTCAGTAATTTTTGAGAAATTCGTCAAAAACATATTACGCCAGAGAAACGTTTCCCTGGCGGAATTTTGTCAGGGATCCAAAATTTAATTAGTTGAGCAATTAGTTAATCATAAGAGAGAAATGTTTATGCATAAATGGAATTTGTGTGTCATAGGCCTCCGAAGTTATTCAAAATGCCGCTGGGGAAATGTTCGGCCTTTTGCTGAATCTCATAAACGGTTTGGAATACGGTCTTGGATTTTTTTACACACATTGCTATTAATTTGTTTATAACGCCTATAAAAACAGAATCCAAAAAAATACAGCCACTTATGATTAAAAAATATATACATAAAAGTAGGTATTTTGGTTCTAGTAGCTGAACTAAAGGACCTAATGGAAAGTTTTAAACGTCTATTTATATATTAGAACTGCCTCCAACATCTGCGAAAGTATGTTTGTAATAGAGTAAGTATAAAAAAAGATACGACAAAAATAATGTCTCACGGACATCATGATTTTGAATCCGTCTATTGTAGGAGTTTTATATTATGTGGCAAGTTGTAACTAATTTCAATGGTTTGTTTATTTATTCATCTATACGCATTCTAATAATTAGCTTAATCCAATTAGTAATAAAAGTAATATCGTAAAAAAACCAGTGACACTTAAATCTTGGTTATAAACCGACCAATTTCGGATGGCTATGAAAAAGCGACCATTTCATATAAATTGCTGTCATTCCAAACATTACTATGTAATACCACTATAAATGAGGTACAGGCGCGGACATAAGTCTTATTTACAGTATTAATCTATAAATGGTTTGTAGTTATTTGTGTTATTTCTGAGTAGATGGGAGACTGTATATACATCACTTTAACTTTCAATAATGATACAAATTTAAAACGTCAATCTGTTATGTATACTATTACTATAATACTATAAAGAGAAAATATTTGATTGTTTTTATGTATGCTTTAAAACTGGACCGATTTTCAAAGTTCTTTCACTTATATAAAGCTTATTTAGCTGCGGGTCACATAGGCCATAAAATACGAGCACAAAGTCCCAGGAAATTTGCTAATATGAAAAGCTAAGGTCTGTTAGACGGTTAATATATTCTTTTATAAGTACTTAGATGATAAATGCAGGATTTGTCTACCATACAGAAATAACCTTCTGGTAAAAAATTTTTTTTACAGCTCAGTAATATTTTACACGTTTACCGGTTGCTCGGTATCAGTAATAATAGAAATATACAAAATAGGTACCATAAGAACTTATATACAAACTAGAATGCTTACGAATGATAGAAACCGGCAAAGAGCTAGTTGTACTCGCGTACGATGTGTTCCGTACCATTATTATAAAATATCAGGCAAAAAAGCGACAAAAATCAGGTTTCTGACATTGGAGCCCTTCCTTAAATAATTACGTTATTCCGTTTTTAGTAAATGTTATTTGCGGCAACAGATATAGGTGCCTACATCATCTGTGAAAATTTCAACAGCCTAGTTATAACGGTTCATAAAAAACAGCCTGGTGAAAAACAGGCAAACGGATGGAAAGACAGTGGAGATTTAGTAATAGAGTACTGTTTTACCCTATACGCACGAATACTTATTTACTAAATACTTATTTTAAAAGAGTAAATCTAAATAATAAGCAATATGTATTTAAGCATCTATTTTAACTAAACGCTTTGTATTGAGTATGCGTCTGTACCAAATAACGTCAGTAATATTGCAAATTTCAGAAGTAAGATACTTGTACTGAGCGGTCGCTTTTTCATAGCCATCCGAAATTGGTCGGTTTATAACTAAGTTCTAAGTGCCACTGGTTTTTTTACGATATTACTTTTATTACTAATTGGATTAAGCTAATTATTAGAATGCGTATAGATGAATAAATAAACAATCCATTGAAATTAGTTACAACTTGCCACATAATATAAAACTCCTACAATAGACGGATTCAAAATCATGATGTCCGTGAGACATTATTTTTGTTGTATCTTTTTTTATACTTACTCTATTACAAACATACTTTCGCAGATGTTGGAGGCAGTTCTAATATATAAATAGACGTTTAAAACTTTCCATTAGGTCCTTTAGTTCAGCTACTAGAACCAAAATACCTACTTTTATGTATATATTTTTTAATCATAAGTGGCTGTATTTTTTTGGATTCTGTTTTTATAGGCGTTATAAACAAATTAATAGCAATGTGTGTAAAAAAATCCAAGACCGTATTCCAAACCGTTTATGAGATCCAGCAAAAGGCCGAACATTTCCCCAGCGGCATTTTGAATAACTTCGGAGGCCTATGACACACAAATTCCATTTATGCATAAACATTTCTCTCTTATGATTAACTAATTGCTCTACGAATTGAATTTTGGATTCCTGACAAAATTCCGCCAGGGAAACGTTTCTCTGGCGTAATATGTTTTTGACGAATTTCTCAAAAATTACTGAATACACGAATTTCATTCATCGATAAACATTTGAAGGCAGCTTTGAACTAACGATCTAGTATATTCAACATTTATTATTCAATACTTTTCCGCTGGGGAAATGCACACAGTCACGACCCTTTTTGAAGAAACTTACTCTAAAAATGGAAATCGCTCGACGAGAGGCACAGTTTTCGCTTTCTCATAATCACAGTTATTGGCAACCATCCACACCAACTCTTGGGTCCAAGTAGTACCTGGAAACCATATGGCGTGGAAGGGAATTAGTATTTATTAAGTACTTATCTTATTTGATACCCACACTAAGACTGAAATAGGGTAAAAACACTTAATTGTAAATAAGGAAATTCTACATATAGTTAGGAATATTTAACAAGTTTACTGCATGATATACCTGTCCCATCTCACCTGCTTTAGGGAAAGTGATAACGAACACATCCTCGGGTCGAAGTTCCAAATTGTAGATTTGTGGGATGATGTCTACAAAAGGATCCGTATAGAAGTAACCTTGAGGACCAACACGAACGAAATACTTCACAAACCCTGGAATGATGAAAGCATAATTATAGTCTTGAAAAATATAAATAATCTATGTAAAATTCTTCGGGAAGGAAAATAAGTTCAATCAGTTAAACATAGTATTTAAGTTTTACCTAGTTCTAGTAAATATAAATATATAGGGACATATCACACAAATTGAGTCAGCCCCACAGTAAGTTGTGAACTTGTGTCGTAGGATACTAATTACTAACTCAACGATACTATATTTTATAATATACACTTATATATAAACATCCTAGACCCAGGTCATATTGAAAAAGATCGTTTTCCATCATGACCTGACCGGGGATCGAACCCGGGACCCCCGTGTCGCAAGCTGGCCAGCCTGCGACACGGGGCTCGACTAGTTATGAGTTAGTGTTATTTTTAATAATTATCTTTGATTTTGAAAAGTTCCTTTCTTTGAGTACCTAATGAAAAAAAATTTTAACAGATGATTTATTTCTTTGGATTGCCAACTCGCAACGTATTTACATTGAACCTACCCAAACTTTCCAACAAAAAAATATATTAATCATACTTAGTTACCTCCTTTAATATCCTTACTCGCCTCAGCACTCTCCGCATCATTTAATCTACGTATTTCCACAGGAAAACTTTCTTTGCTTTTAGAGGGCATGCTAATATTATTTTAGCTTCAAAATTTATATTTTGTATAAGCAACTCGAAGTTCACTAAAACAATGTGATCGCTGAAAATATTCTCAATATATTCTACAGATATACGAGTATAATAGTCAACAAAGATAAGAAAGATAAGCCAAAATAGCAAAGAGTGATACTCTTATGAAGACACTGTTCCCTTCAAACCACCACTGCAAAATTAAGCTGTATTTGTATACATATACGAGTAAGTACCTTTGTTTATAACAACCCGGGTGAAAACCCAAGCGTGGGTGGGTTATTTATTAATAATACTGAAATTCTGTTGAGGACTAATTTTAGTGCTTTTTAGCAATTTGGTGACAAGTAGAACACCACCAAAATTATGCCAGCAAATTTGGAATTAAGTCAAATATGTTTTTCTTTAAATTATATACTATTAAGAATTAATCGTTTATGACAATTATGACTTATTGATGGTGTAAAAAGAGGATGTGAGGCAGCCGTCCATGCCCTACGCTCTTTCCTAACATACGGACAGCTTGAAATGTTGCTTAAAATTGATGTCAAAAATGCATTCAATTCGGTAAATAGGGATACTTGCTGACGGAAGTATAACAACATATACCGGAAATATACAATTATCTTCTTCTCAGTTACGCTGATCCACCAAAATTGTTATATCGTTCTAATGAACTGTCCTCAGAAGTAGGTTGTCAACAGGGTGATCCCCTTGGGCCTGCAATTTTTAGTTTGGCTATAAATCCCATAATAAAAAAATTAAATTCTAAATTCAACGTTTGGTATTTGGACGACGGAACCCTAGGAGGTGATGTGGATACTGTGTTTTCGGATCTTTTTTCAATCAAAAATAAATTTGAAGCCATTGGTTTGGAGCTTAATTTTAGTAAATGCGAACTTTTTATAAATAACTGCAACTTAAATTTAGATAACGTAAAACAAATATTAAATATTTTAACTCCAAATATTAGAATAGTAAACAGTAATTCTCTTTACCTTTTAGGTGCTCCAATTTTTGATGAAACTATTTCTGAATATATGAATAATTCAATTACTAAATTCTGTCTTTTCGTCCCAAAATTTACATATGTGCTCCGTTGCTGCTCCTTTTGGAATCACCCAGATCTTTTGACACAGGTAGACGAGTTAATCAAAAATAGCTTAGAATCAATTCTTAATATGCAGCTGAACGAGCAATCTTGGACCCAAGCATCCCTACCCATCCGTTATGGTGGTTTAGGGATTCGCAAAATTTCCAGTGTCGCTTTACCAGCCTTTCTATCTTCTGTCCATAGTTCAGCAAATCTCATAAGTAAAATTTTTAGGGCATCCCCTTCAAACTTTGAGATTGCTGGTTTGGAAGAAGCTAGAAATGCTTTCTTAATTGCATGCCCAGGTCAAAATTATCCAGTTTCTCCAAATTCACAGAGGAGCTGGGACGACATAAACTGCAAATTGACATTTGACAATCTTTTGAGCTGTAGTACAGGTTCGGCGCATGCTAGGCTTTTGGCTGTGAGTGCGCATGAGGCCGGTTACTGGCTTCACGCGTACCCTTCGTCAAATACAGGAACTTTTCTTGAGACTGACACGCTGCGGATCGCAACCTGTCTACGGCTCGGGGTTCCGGTCTGCGCTCCCCATAGATGTCCCTGTGGCAGTGATGTCGACAAGCTGGGGCATCACGGATTGTCATGCCAAAAAAGTGCAGGCCGCTTCTCGAGACATGCCGCACTAAACGATATCATACGCCGGTCCCTTGCCACTGTCAACGTGCCAAGTCTACTTGAGCCGACTGGTATCGCAAGAGACGATGGCAAGAGACCGGACGGTATGAGTTTGATTCCATGGAAGATGGGCCGGGTGCTGGTATGGGATGCAGACACGCTGTTCAGACACGCTGGCCCCTTCCCATCTACATGGAACCAACAACAGAGCTGGTGCGGCTTGTGAAGCGGCTGAAAAAGCTAAATCATCTACATATCATACAGGGGTCTAGGCTCCGAATATGATTTTGTCCCATTCGGTGTCGAGACCCTTGGTCCGTGGGGTCCTAGTGCTACAAGCCTTTTTAAGGAAATAGCAAAAAGGTTAGTCGACATCACAGGTGACCGAAGAGCTGGCAGCTACCTCGGACAAAGAATTAGTCTCGCTGTTCAAAGGGAGAATGCTGCCAGTAGTTCGAATAAGTAGAATTCGATTTTATCATATTTTTTTAAGGTGTTTAGTTTTAGGTTAATTTTTCTATATGAAGATTATATAATTATAAAAACATACCTTATAGGGTATGTATACAATGAAAATATACCACAACGCATACTTAGACAGACAAAACCAAAATTGCAAAATTTCTGTCCGATGTTTACGAAAATATGTAACTTGCATTTTTGGCGGAACACCTCAACATGGTGTCACACTTACCGCTGCTCGCAAGGACACAACTGAAGGAATTGAACGATGTCAATTATGTTTCGTTGAGATTCATTTTCATAGGAGTAATTGCTCGGTGTTTCTCTGCGAGATCGAATCAGAAACGAGGAGATCCGTAGAAAAACGAAGGTCACCGACATAGCTCAGCGGATTAGCTCTTTGAAGTGGCAGTGGACACATAGCGCGAAGAACCGATGGCCGATGGGGTGGAAGGGTTCTCGAATGGCGACCACGTACCGGCAAGCGCAGCGTTGGACACCCACCGACCAGGTGGTCAGACGACCTGATAAAGGTCGCAGGAAGGCGCTGGATGCAGGCCGCTTCTAACCGGTCATATTGGAGGCCTATGTCCAGCAGTGGACTTCTTGTGGCTGAGATGATGATGATGAATTGGATATTATCAGAATCCCACCAAAATTTTAAATTTCGCGCGGACAGACCTTTTTGAATTTCTCTATGTTTAAATATCGTATTATATAAGAATCATGCTGATAAATGCGTTTGAGAAATTCACCTAAGTCATAACTCATAATGTCCCTGTAATTATGAGTTTGGTAAACCTCAAAAGACAGATTTCGTGAAAGATGTTTCATGAGTACTTTATATCAAACTCCCTATACAAGAAACGTGTTTTTTATCTAGTTAAATATTGTACCGCGGTACTACGAATCTTTGTTGTGTGAATTCGACTCGCAGTGGTCCCGTTCTTTTTTCTGTTAGGTAACATCATCACATCATCATCTGATGATGTTACCTGACCTGATGGTCTTAACTTACGTACTAACCCTTTGGAGTACGACCGTCTCTGTACTATCAGAGCAATATATAAAAGCCAAATCAGTCAGAGGATTTGGCTTATATTACACTCTCCAAGCTGGCCAGCCGAGCTTAATATTTATCGATACATTTAAAACTGGTATTACTACTTTTAAACTGGTATAATTTGGTGAAAATACTTGTGTGTTATTATAATTTTAAGGGACCCTAACAAGAGAAAAGTCAGTATCATACATAACACATTTATCGATTTGATAAGAGTTGAAAGACGTCGATGCAATTGTGATAAAATATCACACGAAAAAATTACCCACTCCTATTGTCAAGGTCATAATTATATGTGTTGTTTCAAAGATAAATATATCCAGGTTTGTACGTTAAGACAGTCTTACTTATTTCCCTCGCGTTATAAAAATATAATAAGTGTACTTTTTACCTAAGTATAATTTTACATACATATTATCTCGTCTTTATCCTTTGTGGGGTAGACAGAGCCCAAGATCATACAACCCAAAGGCCACGTTAACCGTGTTAGTGGGCGTTAAAGTGGAAAGCGGAATCAAAATAGTGATGGGTTGCTAGCCGCATCGCCTGTAACGTGATTCTTTAGATGTTTGCCATATCCCTTGACCGGCTTTTACGGTCTACGTGGGAAAAAAGCAGTTGGTATATTTCAACTGCTTTTTTTCTTTTCTCCTAAATTTTCAAGTGCAAGGGTATGAAGTTTGCCAGTGCTATGACGGTGATTTCACGCGCTGTCCTGAAGGCACGAGTTTTTCAGGACGAACTGTCTCTGCAGAGATCATAATTTATGTCTTTTATATTTGTATTCTGCTGCGGTATCGCAAGCGGAAATTGACCAACTGACTCACGGCGCCCGCTACAAAATCTATACAGACGCGTAAACTCGAAAACGACGAGACAGGAGCGGAAGTAGCCATCTATATCTGACGGAAGAACTATCACTAAGAAGATTAAGCTATTAACAGAACATCCACCGTGTTCATAGCCGTACTGACGGCCATAGAGGCTGCTCTCGCCTGGGTTAAAGACCAACCGCTCATGTCATCGCCTACTGGAGTAACCATTGCTTCTTACAGTTGTAACGGAACTCATATATGTGTCGCGTTCAGATTCTCAAATATTAATGGGAACACTTGAAATCATACAATAACTATCTGCGGTTTGACTTTGAGATAAAATCATACAATAACTTTATAATTTGTTTACAAAACTATTTACAAAACTATTGTTTACAATAGGCCAAATTATGACAATAACATGACATTGACATTCGTTCATAATTTGATTGGTCTGTAAAATTAAGTCTTTGTTTAGAAACCAATAGAGATATAAATAATGGTTAACATTAAATCAATAATTCCATTGTTCAGTGTTGGCATATATTGTTTTACCTTTTCGTTTCGTAATGGCAACACTTGACGTCCGTTTCCGTCATGACGCGTCTATTCGTAATTGTCACTTAAAATACCTCTCGATCTCTCGTTGGACGTTTAGCGCCTTAACGCGGCAACGTTCATTTTTTTCGTTAATTTGTCGAATTCAGTTAATATTTGAGTTTAATCTTTCGTAAATAAGCCTTGTCGTTGTGTAATAATACTATTGAAGTGTGGATTTGGCGGTGAAGAAGGGCGCTCCCAAGGTTTGCTGTATAAGACAGGAAGGTAGTAATTCTCTGGTAAGATCTGGCGCCAGTACAGAGGTCTCCGCAACTCCTGTACCTGTCTGAGCTGAAGAACATCGCAGCACGAGCTAAGGTTAGTGTCCTAATTCATTTGTCTAAAGTCTACACTTCTGTTTTATTGTACAAAATTCCTCGAATTTATTTTCATTCTACCTACTTATCGTAAAAGCTACAGTCCATTAAAAATTTCACTTTCGAAACCCCACATTTTTGGGAAGATTTACTTATACTTTTATTAAATAACATTAAATTTATTGGTCCTTTTGACAAAAAAAATTATTCATGGTAAAATAATGAGTACTTAATTGGTTAATTTCCTTTTGCCTTGTAAAAGTTAGAAAATGTATAAATGAGACAAACGAGTTTTGTAATTAATGAATACATGGAAAGAATTTATAAAAGAAAATAATTATGATAATTTCCTAAAACTTTACGATGATACTTTAAAGTACGAGTTTGTGAGGATTGAAAACAACCGGAAGTATAGTCTCGAATAGCCAATGGGAACATTTGAACCAGAATCCTAGTTTTTCAGAAAAGCGACGACCAATGACGATTAAGATGATGAAAAGCAGGGGTGGGATAATCCTTACAAAACGGAAAAACCTTCAATTCCTGGGACAGTTTATTTCAAATTTTCTATCTTGGGATGTCATTATGCTGGAGCTGTGACCGACTTCTGATTTTGCTGCTGATCGCTCTGGAAGTCCAGGCTTGTCCATGGTGACCTGATCTGGCAGGAGATAGGCGCAAATCATTGATAGTTGGGATCGGTCCACATTTTGATTTCCTTTGATTTTGGGCTCTGGAATCTCTGAATAGTATTTCCGTAGAGATCTCTCTCGTTTAAAGTATTGAGGGAGAATCCACGCTGGTCGCCATACGCCGCGAAGGCGCCGCTGGATCGCTTTTTAGCATTTTTACCTAGAATCAGTGTTCTTACTTCACACTTATACCTGTTTAAAGTCTGTTACGGTTTGTAATTTAGGTTATACTGAAATTAATATTATTTAGCATTTCATAAATTTAAAGTCAGTGACTATGTAATGTAGCTGATGGGGTAAGTCTTTGCACATATTACTAGCTGGGAATCGCTAGAGAGATTGGATTCTTCTTGAAGGTATTTTATACTATTAATCCATGTTGTAACGTGATTTGTGAAATTTTATGCAAAATATCCATTTTACTAAGGGTAGATTTGATTTTAAAATTGTTGAGAAAACTTTACATACTTTATACTTTATGGAAGGATGATATGAGGAATTTTGAGTAAATCCTTGTTTTCCTGAGCTGTGTAGAATCTAGGTAAGAAGATTTTTCTTAGCTATTAAACTTTGGTGGAAAATATTTGCCAGAGCATAACTATTTTAACTGTGTGTAGTTTTCCAAACAGTTGCCACTATTATTTCCGATAGAACTCGATAAGTAAACACTTTTATTGCTCAATAGAATGTAATTGCCATGGCATAAATTCCTAGTTTAACTTTACAAAAGATTGAGACTGATCCGTCTATTCACAACCTATTTACATGAATATCCTAACTTATTGTCTTTAGAACAATAAATCAGACTTTATGGTCATCCATATGAAATAACAATGACCTTATATTATTTACCATATCATTTTATTCTCTGAACTGGAGGTGTCAGTCCGTACAACGGTCGGCATGTGAATCCTGGAAGATTGAGGTATTGCCAAGCCATAAGTACATAAATGGAATGATACTATCTATTCCTGGAATAAATAAGAAATTCCTAATAAGTAGTGTCCATTTTATACTATTAAGGCCGAGTATAAGATTAACTCACATGCCTACATATCAAAACCAATGGACATTTCAAATCACAAACCTATTGAAGGTGTTACAATGACTAGTAAGTCTGATGTAAATTTACTTTGAATAAGAATATACATTTCATCTCAATCTGTCTCTAAGATCTAGAGATAGGGTATAATAATGCCAATAATTGAGATCATGGTATAAGATTTTCCATTAAAATCAATTCCTTAAGGCCGCACACTAGGCACAGTAGCGACGCCAATCATTTTATTCCTAATACTTTACAAATAGAAAGAAATTCAAGAATATAAACAATATAAGCCTTAGTAAATAACCTGAAGTATTTTTGGAATCATGTTTATTATTATCGAAATCAGTGAGAATTATGAGAATCTGATTCTGATTTAATATTATGAGAAAAAGTGATAACCGCCAAAAACGGCCGTTTTTGGCGGTTATCACTTTTTCTCTCAATGACTGATTCTCATAATATTAAAACATGATTCCAAAAATACTTCAGGTTATTTACTAAGGCTTATATTGTTTATATTCTTGAATTTCTTTCTATTTGTAAAGTATTAGGAATAAAATGATTGGCGTCACTACTGTGCCTAGTGTGCCCCCTTAAGTAATGGGAACCTAGGAAAAAATAGATAACAATTAATACTAGTAAAAGTATTATTGCAGCATCTCTTATAAAAGATATGCTCTACCTAGGGTGACAGACAGACAAATTCCCCTGTTGAATTAAAACTCCTTAAGAGAATTAAGTAATATCTGTTTTAGTTTAATTAAACTGAGCTCAATTGCTTTTACACAATACAAAGTGTACCTACCTCGGTAGATTTACAGATATGAGCTCAGCTTCAGCGACCAAAGTGAGTCCTAAAAGGATCCTCTGTAGACAGATATTACACTTGAAGACACTTTGTCTTTCCTCTTCTCTCCTACCTATTCTACTGACAGTAGATATAGGCACTATATTAACTCTAATACGAGTTTCCCTAGTTTGCTTCACGAATAGTAAAGTAGCATACGGTAGAACTGGTGTCCAATTCTGGAGTCGAGCCGTATAGTCGGTACGGGGAGGGGTGCCGACCTAGCCGTTAAAATAACACGCAGGGTATATAAATACATACCATACAAACATACACATACCATACTTAACTGAGAGTACCTCAAATTGACAGACACAAACTATTAACCCTAGATTTTACCTTAACATAAAATACATTCTCTTAATCATTTAACTGATGTCTTAAGGCAGCTTGATTTGTTTAGTAAATATCATTCCTCAAGAGAACCATTGACATATATGACAATCCTTAGATTTTCCATAACACATACTGGTATAGTCTTATCATAGATGCTTTTAGGTAGCTTAAATGTTTGATAGACAAGCTTTAAATATAACTATCTCTAGATTATAACAAAACACATACTTTCATGGTGTTAGCATGGATGTTTTTAGGCAATTCGATATGTCTGATAAACAAACTTTAAACATAACCAAATCTAGGTTATACTATAACATATACTTTCATAAACTTATCATAGATGTTTATAGGCAGCTTGGGATGTCTGATTCCAACCTTGTAGGGAAACATGAATTTATAAATCAATAATCTTAAATTTTAATACTTCCATACATTTCTGATATGTACCTTATACTATGACTATATTCAGCAGGCATAGCAGTAAGCTATTGAGGATAAGATCATACTAGTAGATATCTTTCTCTTTAATGTTAATTATTAATAAACTTCTCCATAATAAGGCAAAATTATAAATTACTAGAGGCAGGCAACAAAAAGAAACAGTGCAATTAAAAGTATTTATTAGGTAGGTAAATTCATAAGCGCATCATTAAAGTAAAGGTTATATCCACAATAAATTAGGTATAGTAGGACAAAACCACAGCCTTAAAAAGTTCACGGGTTGCCACGGGAAAACAAGGGATTCTCCACTAGACATTGATCACAAGCCAACATAGGGATTGAATAATTGGAACAAACAAACATACATAGCAGTTGATAATACTCTTCTGAATTAGGCTAGCGTTTGGTGCAGTTAGATCATCTTAATTTGGCAAAGCTTTCACAAAGATAAAATATCAAAATAAAAAAATTACAACATACGTAGGTAGGCTACACAGTGAATCGGCATTGAGAGCCATACAAGACAGGAACAACCCAGACCCGACAGTCCACTCAATACACCGTCTCCTACTTGAGCTCAAAAAAGAACCTATAAGATTCATATGGGTCAAGCTAGGGTCAAGGCACACGTCGGCATAGACGGCAATGAAAAAGTTGACGCAGTCGTCGCGAAACAAGCCGCCGCTCAAAGAAAAGCTACAAGTGCCAACTACTTCTCAATCTCATTCGCCAAAAGAGAGATAAAATTAGAAGTAATAAAAGCCTGGAAAGAGCTATATTAGGCTGAGTCCACTGGCCACTACATCAAATCATTGTTCCCAAATTTAGAATCAGTACAAAAATTAATCTCTTACATCCCACCAAATTTCGAAATAACACAAACTTTGACAAACCAATGGCTATCATCAACAGTATCTGAAACGTTCGTAGATTATAAATATAGACAAATGCACTTGTGAGATTATTATTAAGCCACTGAACCTCGACCATTTATTACAAGAGTGCCCAATTTTAACAAAACTAGACACAATCATGAAGTAACATGCAAAAATTTGAATCTAGAACCATATTTCCTATTGGAAATTATAAACAAAGAAAGCTAAATTATGACCTATTTGCACTTGTAAATAACATAATAAATGCCGGTAAGAGTCCTGCACTACCTGGGTCTCCCTTCCCAGGTGTCCATGATGGACGTTTCTCACTTCCAGCATTTGACTCAAAAAAAAATTATAGAGAAAGGATTTTCGTGTTGCTAGTAATAATAAACTACTGGACCTAAGTATTTTTAAAATAATTTTACTAATAGTAAGTAGTAATGAATAACGTGGGCTACATTTTATTTTCATTATAATAAGGGATCCACTACGCCGGTCCTATTCTACTATGCCGTGTGTTCCCGGCAGAGTAGAATAGGACCACTCCAAGTCTTCCCGTGGATGTCGTAAAAGCCGACTAAGGGAACCCAAGCTAAACAAAGCTATAAAGATCAAAAAGACCTCTCCAACCCGTCTGGCCAGCGTGGAGAGTGTAGGCTGAATCCTCTGACTGCTCTGGCTATATATAGCACTGGTAGTACAGAGAGGGTCGTGCTTCTGCAGTGGACACTAACAATTGATGATGACGAAGGGATCCACATGAAAATTGTAATAATGCGACCCTAGGTTTTAAATTTTTGCCTATAAATGTGTAATGGCAAATGAAAAAAATGAAAATTACTCATGATATTCAATCTCCTTGTCATCTATGCATGTTACCGGCTGGATCCTCATCTGAGATGGCTTAGCACAAGACTCGTGGCTCCGGGGGCGACCGTGGGGCCTGGATAAATTGTGTAATAGTAAAGGCTATTTAAACTAAGCGAGCACAAATGCAAGTCGGCAGAGGTGGTTCAAGTTCTACATGTCTTGTAGTGTTTTTTAGTGTGTTAGTAACTAAACTGGTGGGTTTTTAAACTTGACTTTAGGCATCTGACGTACTTAGCTACTAGTTATCAATAGCAGCTGGGGCCAAAGGGTTAGGGTGACTTCCGAAACACTTCAACGCTCTACTAAAAAGGCTTCTGAAGTGTTTTATAACCACTTCCGAAAAACTGGCTTAACGTCAATCTTCCACGGTGTTTTGGGAGAAAAGAAAAAAACTTAATGTACCAGCTGCTGCAGTAAAAGCCGATTGAGGGAATGGGGAAATATCTGAGGAATCATGTCAATAGGTGATACGGTTAGCGAACCTCCACTATTTTGATTCCGTTTTCCACCTTCAAGTCCACCAACATTTAAACGTGGCCTTTAGGTTTTGTAAACCCCTCTGTCAACCCCGCAAGGGAAAATACGTGACAGTATATATTAAATTTAACTTCACTCTAATATTTGTTTAAGGTCTGTATTGCCTAGGGAAAACATAAGGCAGACGGTCGCTTTATACTACTTAGTAACCATGTAACATATCGTCTTCGTAGATTGTGGTGTTAACTTCTAGTTGACGACTTGGCAGTGTTGGTAGAGCAGTCAATAAAAAAACTATTCGACGAAATATTTTAGATTTTTATCAAAACTCAATCAGAAAATTTGTGGTCGATTCCTCTCAATCCCTCTTCCATCCACCGCGCAGCATCTTCCTTCATTTCCTCGTCGAAGTAATCACGCCATCCGCCCACTTTACCTACATGTAGAAAAATAAAATAAGTAGTAGGTATTGTCGTTCGTAAACAAAGTCATATTGAAAGGTTTTATAATTTGCCAGCAATTCTCCTGCGACTTCTGCTACTTAAATTATAGCCTATGCCACCCGCAGATAAATTAGCTTTCTATAGGTGAAAGAATTTTGAAAATCGGTCCGGTATTTCCGAAGCCTATTCAATGCAAACAAACAAACAATCAAAATTCTTTATTATATTAGTATAAAAAACAATAATACCCCAAATATATAAAAAAAATCGGCGTTAAAGTTTGAAAGAAAACTCTTTTTGGCAGGATATAATGAAGTGGTTTGCCAGTGCCTTCTCCATGTAATCACACTAGCGAACAATTTACTAATGTGCAGGTTTCCTTATGATGCTTTCTTTTCGGAAGAAGAGCCGTTAAGTCAGATTGGTCTACAAACTGGCCGGTCGGAGTTTGAACCCAGAAACTTTCGATTTTGAGTCGCGACTCGCGCTCTATGGCTCGACCACTGAGCCACTCCCGCCGAAAAAGAAAACGTTGAGAACTAAATTTTGTTATAAAACAATATTTTCAGATTCCTTACCCCTTCGAATAAAATTCGCTCCCTTGTCAATAATTCCAATTTGTTTCAGTTCCTCCTTGTTCACCGCCTTGTTTTTCCTGAAGTTTTCAAACTTCAGATGTTCGCACAACTCCGCCATCTGTTGTTCACTCGCAGTCTTGTCGAAGAATTGTGTTACTCGATTTATCACTTTAGGCAAGTCCTAGCAATATACAAGATGAGCACAAAAACGTTAAATGAATTCATATTATTCCATCATATGTAATTACATACAACAATATTTTTCGATGATTGAATAAATCATGAAAACTAGCATTTTTCTCGCGACTTGTTCTACGTTCACCCGCCCTCTCATCATCATCATCAGGTCTTTATTAGTCTCCACTACAGGAGCACGACCCTCTCTGTACTGCCAGAGCAGTCAGAGGATTTGGCCTACACTCTCCACGCTGGCCAGACGGGTTGGAGAGGTCTCTTTGATGTTTATAAGCTTTGTTTAGCTTGAGTTTCCTAAGTCGCCTTTTACGACATCCACAGGAAGATTTGGAGTGGTCCTATTCTTCTCTGCCGGGAACCACACGGTTCCGGGAACCACACGGGCCCCGCCCTCTATTCCTCCTCTTTAGTGGGTGTATTTCTAAAAATCCTTTCTTAGTTCTCACTTATATCATGAAAGGAACCACCATACCATATTTAAGTTTCTAGGTATTATAATTTTAGTATCAGGCTAAGTTCAAGAGTTTAAAATGGCTAAAAGTGCATGAAATACTGAAATATTTCTGAAAGCCAAGCCATTCAGTCTGAGTGCGATCAGTTAATCGGCGGTCACCATGGTAGGAGAAGGAAGAGGGCGAATCCAAAAGACGTAGTTATTAGTGTAATAATCAGTACAAGTTATATCGCTTCTCCTTATTTTATTATTATTCATGTTAATATCCTAACATTTTGAGGGGGTTGAACCCCAAAACCCTCCCCCTGGCTAAGCCCGTGGCTAGAATTCCTGTTGTTTTCATTTATTTTTCTAATGTTAGTTTGTTAAGCTTAATGGGGAACGCAAATTAACCATATTACTTTTCATCATCATTATCAACATCATCATCCTTCTATACTACCAGAGCCATTTATCAGCCAGAACAATCAGAGGATGGCTCGCTGGTCAGAGGGGTTGGAGAGGTCTCTTTGATTTTATAAGCTTCGTCTCGCTCGCTTGTGTTTCCTAAATGGTCCTATTATACTTCGCCGGGAACCTTTATCGAACTTTGATCGAGAATTTTAAGGACAGAATTTTCAACAACCTGTGAAAGTTCTTCATAAAATAAAAACAGCATATTGGGATGATCCTTCAATTTCCAAGCGTCTCTAAAATGTGCAAAATATGGAGAATATTCCACTGAAAAGAAATATACGATTTGTACGAGCCTCAGTTTGAAACCCGTACGGTGAAGTATTGTTATTGAATTGATTCAGGCGTTATTTTGCGGAAATCAAAGTTACAAGCACCACGTTGTTACGCCACCTTTAGTTAGTTCATGCAAACTATTGCTGGCCCGCGCCCACCCACTGTTAGTCCCTTTAATGCTCGTCACCTTAGTAAGTTAATGCATGAGATCTTTGACGATGTTGCTGCATCCGCGACGATGTTGACGAATGACAAGCAACGTCTGTACTCGTAACTTTAGTGTACAAAATAAACGCATAGCCGTCTAGCCGTATAATTGATCTTAACTAATTAAATTAAAGGGCACTCAACCTTACAATGACTTAACTTCATCTTACGGGTTTCAAACTAAGGTTAATACACGATTAATTAATTTTGCTTGAGTTTAATGTTGCGTATAACGTTACGGAAACCTTCGTGCGCGAGTTTGAAACGCACTTGGCCGATTTTTTACTTACAAGTCAAATATCTGTGCAACTGGATTTTGATCAAAACTATCAACTACACATACAAGTTGACTCACCAAAAATCTTGTATTAGTTTAATTCATTATTATAAAAATTATTAATCTACTGTTTAATATTAAATATGAATGTTACAAAACCGACTCACCTAAGTCATTCCTAACTAATTTCCAAAAATCTTTAAATTCACCATTGAAGCCTTGTGTAGCCATGTATCGGTGATAGTGGAAGGAGGAGACGGCAACATCTCGAGGGTCTCTGGCTATGTACACCACTTTGGCCTGCTTAAGCAAGTTTCGAGGTAGCAGCGAAATCGCCAAATGGTTTTTTATAAACCTCGGCGACGGCCAGTTGGTGACCCGAACCAGCCCCGTCTCACTCAGATAGCCTGCTATTGACGTTAACTCTCTATTGTCTTGACTTGCACGCGCCATTATTCTTTTCCCCACATCATTCGACGTTGAAGGTCTAAGAAAAAAGTAGATTATTTCAAAACATAAAATCTCGCCTGCCTTTTTGATAGTTTACCTCTGCAATATTGATATTTTGCTATTTTTTTACACCTCAGACTTCATTAAAACTTCAATAATTTGTAACATTGATTGTATTCTTCGACGTGGCGGCGACTGATCGTGGCTGTAATAAAAGGAATACTTTCATCGATTCGACGAGGCGCGTCGTCGGTGACTTGACGTGTTGCGATTCGACGACAAGGGAACAAATTCTCATTTGTACCATCGATGTTAAAGATGTCGACCAAGAAGGCAGTATATGCTACAGGAGATGACAATGGAACAGACATACTTAGGTACATATATTATCAAAGGATAATGTTACATACATTATCCTTCGATAATGTATGATAGTCGTCGATAGTATTGTCTCTAGTATGTAATTAAATGAAAAACAGAAAAAGGCAAAGTTGCCAAAAATCTTACGTCAATGAAGGGAATCTTTGATCGAGAAGAACAGTTTTGGCGGTTTTGAAATCAAAGTCGTTTGCCACTAGCCACACTAATTCTTGGACCCACGTTGTGCCTGGAAAATTATATCATTAAGAAAAAATTGATGATGTTCCAAATAAGAAATTTCAAAGAAAGATTACTTCCAATTATATAAACATTTTTTCAAATGATAAAAATATATGACGGAGTTATGAGGTATCCTACATCTAAAATTAAATGAAAATGATTCGGATGAATTAAGAATTTCCCTCCTTAGGGTAGTTCCCTTACAAGTAAAATGGGAGTAATTTTTTTTCTTTACTAACCCGTCGTGTGGAGTATTGATGTTGTTTGATGTTATTTGTCGTCAAACTGTGAGGTGCGAGTCTGAACAGTGTGGACTAAAAGTTGTTATTCGCAACCACGGAACCCTACACTGCGCGTGGCCCGACACGCACTTGGACGTGTTTTTTATATTCGGTATCAAAAAAATTTGGATAAATAAGTTGGATTGTTAATAGTATATAATATTAGTCTGAGGGGTGACTAGAAAACGAATAAAAATAAGATTTGTAGAATCTTTAACCTGATTTGATTAAGCTTATAACAAAGACATCGTCTGGGCGAATCTCCATGTTGTAAATTTTAGGAAGTAAAGGCTCTATCCCATTCGAGAGAAAGAAGCCTTGGGGACCCACGCGGATGAAGTGCTTCTGGAATCCTAAAAATAATAAAAAAATACATATTTTTTCTTCATACATAAGTACATACTATCACGTCTTTATCATTTTCGGGTAGACAGACCAAAATTTATAAGACCCAAAGGCCACGTTATAATCAAAGCGTTTAGCGTGTTAGTGATGAGCGTAAAGTTGGAAGAATGGCATCAAAATACTGTTGGGTTGCTAGCTGCATCGCAGCTGGTATATTTTAGGCTTTTTTTTTGCGTTTCTCCAAAACCAGTATGGAAGATTCCAAAAAAGCATGGCAGATTCTGCTATTCTATTTTTTTACGAATAGGTTGTTGCAATCGACTTCGCCATCAAGTCTTTATTAGTCTACATTGCAGGAGCACGACCCTCTCTGCACTACTAGATACATTAGCCAGAGCAGTTAGAGAATTTAGCTTACCTACACTCTCCACGCTGGCCAGCTGGTCAACTTTATTTAGCTTGTGTTTCTTAAGGCGCCTTGTACTACATCCACGGGAAGTTTTGGAGTGGATGCTACTCTGCCGTTCCCCACACCAATCGACTTGAAGTTTCGCTATTCCAGTGTTTCTAAAAGTTCAGGAATATGGAAAGGAAAGATCTCACATTTTGTCATATTTACCTTTCCCTGTAAATCCGTTGCCAAGTCGTCCAGCATCTTTGAGCGAAACGTGCGTGATTTCAAATGGAAAAGCCTCCTTCTGGTCCGAGGTCATTGTATTGTAAAAAAACCACCAGATGTGGTATCTGGGACAGAGACCAATCTTCGGAGGTGAGGGACGCTACAGCTAGAGAGTTACTAATATGTCCGGGTTACGGAGAGGGACTAATATGAATATTTATAGTAACTAAGTGGCGATTTTAAACGACATTCACATATAAATTAGACAGCTGTAAAAAATATTCGTGAGGACATAAAATTTAATACCCACACGTTAGGTACTACTTATCAACATTTTGATACTTTTTAGGGTTCCATAGTAAACAAGGAACCCATTTTTCCATTTCAAATTTGTTTGTCTGCCCGCGGTGTAAATAAGAGACTATCAGTACTTTCATTTCACTTAGCATGGGTATACCCCTGTCGTTATATATGCTATGCACCCGTATCCAAACACCCTTATTCAAACCATCAGACCAGACCGTCAAAACATACCTACATGCACTTTCCCTATTGCCGAGATGGCAATAATGGCAAATTGGGAATTTCAAAAATATACTTATTACAAATTGCCTGACTGAATGAATACTATTGTATCAAAATATCGTTTCGTCTGCCGATATCCCAGCATTTGTCCCATATGGAAAGTTGTAGTTAATGATGTAAGCTATCTGCTCCTGCGATTTTGTTGGAGTTACAAGAAGTAATCTACATATATTAATCCCACCGAATAAGAGGTAAAATATTTTTTTAGCTTTCCTTCCATGCAGGGAGTTTTTTTTTTTCTAGTCGACCTCTTGTTGTGGGATATTGTACAACTCGTCCCACTCACACAGGCCATTTGGGATGATTTTCAGAAAATTAAAATTTCATTCTGCAATTCGTCCCATGTTTATAAACGGTACATTCAGAAGAAAGTGTGTTATTTTAGAAATAATAAACATTGAATTTATCAACCGAAATATTAAAAAAGTCCCGTCGGATGGGTCTGTCAAAAATATTGTCGGTTCTAAAGTTGTCTATGAATTCGTGGAAACATCAAGACAGTAGCACATATATCAAATTTTAAAGGAAATCACATCTAAACAAGACGTATTGTCTTGTTTAGATCAGAGTTATCAACTACGGAACCCTACCCTACGCGTAGTCCGACAAGCGCTTGGCCGGTTTTTTTTTTTATCGTTTTTGAGCTGTCATGTTGCCTGGCTGTCCCGTGGATGAAATGGAATAGAATAGAATATAGAATTCCAAAAATTATATAATCCACTGTTAACTCAAACTGGTATGTGACGTCATATTGGAATGCGACCGTTGATGTCTTTTATTTTATACGATATTTATTTTCTTCATTTGGTAAACTAATATGAAGTATGTGTCTTTACTTACTACTAAGAAAGGGTGAGTAAATCTGTCAATATACAAAAGACAAATTAACCAGTCAGCGTCCTTCTTTGAGACATTATAATATTTGTTTCATTTCATAAATAAATATATACGGACAAATCACAGATTGAGTTTGTCCCAAAGTAAGTTCTAGACTTGTGTTATGGAATACTAACTCAACGATACTATTATTTATTACAAATACATATAAATAAACATCCAAGACCCAGGTCAATCTATAAAAGATCATTTTTCATCTTGACCTGACCAGGGATCGAACCACTGCTACGCTAGCTCATCTCGCTAATATTTTCATTTTTTCTTGCATAAGTACCTATATATTCTAGTAGGAATTCTGATTCTATCATTACAATATTGCCACCTTATCCAGAATCAACTCTAAAGTGAGTTCACACACTAGCGCCACCCAGGCCCCAGCAATACGAAATATCGAATCAGCACGAATAATCTTTTAGTTATATGTATTTGTGTGTTATATGTTTTTTTTTATATGTACTGTGTGATTTGTCCAAAAATAAGAAGAATAAGATTACATTAGCTATTATTACGTCGGAAAGAAAAAAAACAATACAAAATACTTTTTCATGTTTACAATAAGTTTGCGATTCAGAATTTGAAGTCGATGCCTCTGAGCCCCTCCTCCATCCACCGCTCCGCATCCCTGGCCATCTCCTCGTCGAAGTAGTCACGCCAGCCGCCGGCTTTACCTGCAATTCACACGAGAATTGGTTAACAATTTTTATTTGGATCAAAATGAGTACACAATAAGTGTTCAAAGAAACCTATATTAAATAAACGATTGATACTTATTCATTTTTTGGAAAGGTCATAGTGAAATATGGATCGACGAGTTGAATTACTCCTTAAAGGTTCCAAAATTGTCTAGATTTAACCGAGTTTAGATAAATGATGTGCTAATAAAAATTCGGCGATGGCTGCCGCCGGCATATGTTTATTCTATTGACTTAAATAAATGTTAAGCCATGTAAATCATTCGACACGTATATGCAAATAAACCCGTTAGAAAAACAATACACAATTTTTATACACCTTTACGTATAAAATTCTCGCCCTTTGCAATGATTCCGAGATCCTTGAAAGCTTCGTAGTTGACTGATTTATTCTTCCTGAAGTTCTTGAATTTCAAATGCTCGCACAGCCCAGCCACCTGCTCCTCCGTCATAGATTTTCCGAGGAAGTCAGCCACGCGATGGATAGCTGCAGGCATGTCCTAATACATACATATACAGCATTTGAATAACTAGTATAATATTTTTAATAAATCATAATCTGCTGTGTACAACAGAACAACTCCAAGTCTTCCTGTGGATGTCGTAGAAGGCGATTAAGGAAACACAAGCTAAACAAAGCTTAAAACATCATAGAGACCTCTCCAACCTGTCTGACTAGCGTAGAGAGGAGAGAGAGAGAAATCTTTTGACTGCTCTGGCTAATTTATGGCTCTGATAGTACTGAAAGGTTCATGGTCCAGCGTGGCGACGAAAAACGAAATGATGATGATGATTAATTACAATAAAAGTAAACAAATAGGTAAGTAACATACCTTTGAAAGTTCTTCAAAAAATATCAGTAACATATTGGGGTGATTCTTTAATGCCCACGCCTCCCTAAAATGTGAGAAAAATGGAGCCCACTCCACTGAAACAAGAAATATAAATTTAATATATTCATTAAAAACTGACCGACTGACCGACCGACAGACCGACGAAAAATCTTACCCAGGTCTTTCTTAAACAGTTTCCAAAAGTCTTTGAATTCTCCTTTGTAACCGTGTAATGGAATGATTTTGTGATGATGGAAGTAAGACACGGCGACATCCCTCGGGTCCCGCGCCACGTACACCACCTTGGTTCTGTCGAGGATGTCGGGCGGCAGCAGGGAGAAGGGCTGGTGCGTCTTCATGAACCTGGGAGACGGCGTTTTGGCTACCTTCTCTAGTCCACTGACTTCTAGATTTTCTAGAAATTTAATTCTAGATGTATCATCTCCAATTGCTTGCTTAATAATCCCTTTTACGACATCACTTTGCAAAATTGCGGAATACCTAGAATTAATACAAAATACTGGAATTATTTTGTATAATAACTTAAAGGTATATCGGATATTGTTAATTATTTAAGCACAGTAATTATTTAAAATTGAAGTCTTTTCTTTTTCATAATTCCAATTTTTTTATAAAAATTAACTTATCGAACATTTTGGATTTTAAAGTATATTAGTTAGAGCTTTCATATTATTTATTTACTTGCTCTACTCATTATACGCTCTTAGGTGCTATTTATTATATAACATACAGATTTGACAAAACACTGACTTTAAGAAACTTACTCTAAAAATGGAAATCGGTCGACAAGAGGCACAGTTTTTGCTGTCTCATAATCACAGTTATTGGCAATCATCCACACCAACTCTTGAGTCCAAGTTGTACCTGGATAATGTATGCATACATATCATTGGCACACTTAAATAAGTATTTAGTGTGAGAATACGGTAGTTGCCTAATGTTAAGATTGTATAAAATTTGTTTCTAATTAGACTAATTTCTATCTAAAAACACTATATAGAACACTTTTAATTTGATATCGATTCGTTAAGTGATCTTAAAGCTTCTTTAAAGTTGGGTGAATAGGACCATTTTTTAAAGTATGAAAATCTTTAATTACAATTATACTGTATTTTAGTCTGCAAAATTTATAGCAACTTTTATTATGAAACCATTACCATAAACGAAATATTTCGTATAGCTACCAAACAAAGTTCTCACGCCACCCATACAAAATACAAGCTTGTGACGTCACAAATATGTAGGCATTTCAGCAGCGCGTTTTCACGTCTAAAAATTTACGTCTAAAAACATGTGTCTTTAAAACTTTTATAACTGAAAGAGTTTTTTGTTTAGAAATGTATTTCTGTCCCTATTGTGTTTATTTTTGGCAGGACTTTACATAGCAACATGAAAAAAATTTTAGTCAACATGCCCATTGAAGTACCTAAGTTTGACATACATACGAATTTTCAAATCATACAAATAGACCGATTAAGTAGAGGTATTATCTTTTTCCTGCTACTGTTACTACTATAGCTGTTGCAAAATGATAGTGATGCAGTTTTTCAGTGATCAGTACTTAAATCACTCTCGGCAAATATTGCAAGTTGTTGAAATCACCACGTCTGAGAAAATTCTGTTACTTACATCGAATTTAAATTAGGTATGTATTTACTTTGTAGTGTGCTTCCGTCATGATGTACCTACGCACCACAGGCATGAAAAAAATATCTATATCTGTGGTACTCCGCAACCCTTGATTTTACTCTGTTACCACTGCCGAAAAACTGCTGTAATAGAAATTACCGCAAAGAACACACGACAATTGAGTTTGAATTTGTGTTTTAAAATTCAAACAAAATAAAATTTAACTTATACCATCTTTATCCTCACTCTAACTTGTCTATAGTGTCTTTAACCTAGAGAAACAAGCAGTCGGTCGTCTGATAAAAGTCAGTAAAAGTATATTATTGAAGTTTATATCTGTTACTCACCCGCTTTAGGAAAAGACGTGACAAAGATATCGTCGGGTCGAAGTTCTAAATTGTAGAGTTGTGGCATTATGTTTAAAAATCGATCCGAAAAGAGGTAGCCTTGTGGACCAACACGAACAAAATAATTCATATAACCTGGAATATAAATAATTTTTCAGAAGGAATAATATTGTTACATACTTAATGTCTTACTATTATCTTTTAGAATTATATGTCTTAAAATGTAGTTGACGTAACCTCACCTTTACATTCAGCCATTTTTAACCGACTACAAAAAGGAAGAAGGTTCTCAATTCGTCGTAATTTTTTTTATGTATGTTCCCGATTTCTCGAAGACGCCTGAATCGATTTAAGAATTTCTTTTTGTTTGATAGGTAATACTTTACAAATGGTCCCATTAAATTTTTATTGAAATGTGTCGAGCCCTTTTTGAAAAAAATACACAAAAACAAAAAAAAATACACTAATGTCGTTTGGTGTCGTCCATTTTATTCCTTTGGTTTTTAAAACAAATTGATAGGTTAAAGTCAGTTATCGTTTTTTGTAAAAAAATATTTTGTATTATTTTGGCAAGTGAGGTTTACCGGCCGTGTCGCCTGCCATAGCTCTGAATACACCGCGCGCGCGACCATGAAACTCGCAAAAAAATAAAATTTTGAAAACTGTAAAAATGTGCTTTTAATAAATACGGTTTTGATGACCAACAGCCTTAGCTCATTCAATTACGAGCGTTTTGATATAATTTTCAATTTATAAGTGAGAGTACAAGAAAAATGCATTTTTTGTCAAAAACAGAGCATTGTAATTTTTTTCATTTATCAAAGTAAATTAAATCATGTAAATTATGCCTATACATTAGGCAAATTAACTATAAATTATATCAAATTGATTATAATAAACTTTAAACACTTACTTACCTCCTTTAATATCCTTAAATGCCTCAGAGCTCTCTGCGTCATTTAATTTACGTATTTCCAGAGGAAATTTCACTTTGCTCTTAGAGCCCATAATAATTTTATTTAAGTCTTCGTCAAAATTATAATACCTAATATGCACTAATATTTCTCATCTGAGCGTGGTGTTGGTTGCTTAGCTTCAAGCAGGTGCCCGCTATAAATAACTCATTGTTGTACTGATATAATGGATAAGTACCTATATATTGATCAGTAAACAAAGTGAGTGAATCCTTAAGCTAAATAAATAATTTAACAATGGCAAAGAGTGAGTCTTTATCAAAACAGTGTTCCGTCCGAGGATGTTTTGGTTGTATATGGATTGATTAGCAAACATAGCAAAACTTAGTTTTGCTATGTTTGGGCTATGTCTACCCCGCAAGGGAGGAAAACGTGATAGTATGTAAGTATAAAGAATTAGATGAATAATAAATTTGAAAATTTTGAAAAATGAATATTAAGCATTCAGCTGGAAAAGACTAAAGGACACTTTCACCAAGGTAAGTTTCGTTAAAACCGGTTTGAAATGCCCATTTCATAAGAATGAAAATTTTAAAAAACTAATACCCAAAGATACGCCTGAAAATTAATGGTCAACTTTTGTTAAGAAGCAATTTCCATAAACGCAATATAACATAATATTCCATAACGCGTAGCTGCCGAACAAAGGTAGGTATAAGTATACCTACATCACCTATACAAAATGATAACGAAGTGACGTCACTTATCTGTTGCTTTTTTTAGCTGTGTTTACGCCGGGAGGAAAATTTGTAGCTTTATAATCTTTATATCTCATAGAGATTTTAGCAAGCAAGGTTAGCAAGATTTTCCACTGAAATTTCTATTTTTAAGAGCTCTTTTAATAGCACAAGGAGAAAATGAATGCAACCCCATTATTCAACTAAAAAAAAAACAATTAGGTATCCACTACAAAATAGTAACACAAAATTTCGTCTGATATGTATCTGCAGGTGAATGAAATGATTTATTAGTGATATTGATTGTTTTAGCCTTTTTGAACTTAATACAGCGCATATCCGGTTCATTAGGTTGATTTTTTATTGTGACGTCACTTTTGTATGAGCTACTGAACTGCATGAAAAGAAGCTTTTTGGTGCGTACAGTAATTATAGCCGAGTTTAAACAGTTTTTTAAGTAAGTTTAGATAGGGTTCAATCTTCCGGATTATCTGTTACGATGGGTATACCCCAAGACTCTATTCTAGGACCTTTGTTATTCCTCATATGTGTAAATGATTTATCATACTATGACACATCACTTATCTTCAGTTTAGATAGGAAAACCGACTGTTTTGACCAGATCAATAGTAAATTATCTCAAGTATTGGCCGGTCTTACAGTGAATAACTTGTTACATTACGCGAAAAACAGAAAATTCATTAAATTTTACCCACCGAATGTTCTCAATGTACATACTAACTAGTTGATAAAACTTTATATTTGGTAGATAAAACAACATTTCTCAGAATAACGGTAGACTTCGGTCTTAAATGGGGTAAGCTCTGCGCCTTACGCGGTTAGGAAAATCAGACAGCTGACTGATGTTGATGCTGCGCGTTTGATATACTTCAGTTACTTTCACAGTGTTATGTCATATGAAATATTGCTGTGGGGTAACGCTGCTGACGTCAATCGAAACTCTTTGAGAATTATTTAAGGACACACATATTTTGACATTTCCCTCGCAGTAAGTACATCTTTGCGAATATTTTGTTTGTGCGTCAAAACCTTCAATTACATATATTATAAAAATAAATGTGATGTTCTTAGCAGAAACACAAGTATTAGAAATAAATTTGCAATCCCAGCATTGCGCGACTGCAGAAAGCAATAGATTCATTTCTGGGTCTAGGAATACGCTTCTATAAAATAGAATTCCCAAAAGGAATGTTAGAACTATCGTTAAATAAGTTTAAGACTACTTTAAAAAGTCATCTTATGAAAAAGCTGTACAAATTAATGATTATTTTATGGATAAAAAGGCTTGAACATATTCGAACGTTCTGTTTATGTATGTGTATCGTTAATGTTACTTAAAATTACTGATATCAATATTAAGCCCATCAGGCACGTTTCGTTCGTTCACGTACGTTCTTCTCAGTAGTGGTATTTATAAAACGCAAGTAGTTTTTTGAAAAATAAATAAAATAACAATAAATAAAAGATTTCGTTCAAAAAGTGATAGATGAGATCCAAAATTGGAAAAAAGCTATTCATTTCATTTCTAACACATCGACGTCAAAACTAATATTACTACTTCATCATCATCATCATCATCAGGTCTTCTAGTCTCCACTGCAGGAGCACGACCCTCTCTGTACTACCAGAGCCATATACTAGCCTGAGTAGTCAGCGGATTTGGCCTACACTCTCCACGCTGGCCAGACGGGTTGTAGAGGTCTCTTTGATGTTAATAAGCTTTGTTTAGCTTGTGTTTCCCTAGTCGCCTTTTACGACATCCACGGAATGACTTAGAGTGGTCCTATTCTACTCTGCCGGGAACCACATGGCTTTATTCATTACTACTTACTTAACCTTAATAGACCTTTTTTTTTATCATACTGACACTATTGACTAACATTTTACATGGATTTATTGGTATATTATGTATCGTTTGACAAATTAGGATTACTTACCTAACTAAAATTTGAAAATTATGACAAGACTATCGTGTCCGCTTTAAAGGAGCTTTCCTATCATAATAATTTAGAGAGCCTCCTACTACCGGACATGTTAAGATGCCTTTTTTATTTTTCCGCTAAATTTATAGATTTGAAGCCCCCCTTAATCTTTTATTTTGTCATATTTTTGTGTAAAAATCGTATAACGGTTCACAGAATAAATCTACCTACCAAGTTTCACCTGTGCAATAGTTTCGAAATAAAATGGCTGTGACATACGGACAGACAGACATGACAAATCTATAGGAGTTCCGTTTTTTATAAAATTGTTTATCAATTAACGAAGATTAGATCAAATCACAACTGGCTGTTTCCGTATTCAGATTGTGATCTCTGTAATTATCTTTGTACTTAACTCTGTTTCTATAAGTATGTATACTGATAAAGACAATAAATACCTAATAGATACTATACTAGATATTGATTCTAAGATATAACTGAGGTGTGATAATCTAGAACTATTGGAAATCGATAAATACAAGCTAATACTTTAATATATAGCTACTTCTGCCTATTTTTAGCTGTGCACGATAAGCTCTAAAATTAAAATAAAGTTACTTATGTTAGTTACTATATGAAATAGAAAAAAACACACTCCTTTTTTGGCAGTTTGGCTTGTACTATATTAAAAATGCATATATACATGTACATCATAATAAGATTACAGGTATACGAGTTAGAAGTGTCTAGATATGAGAAGAAAGAGAAGGTTGCTTGTATTTTTTCTTCAGAATTGGAATTTAAAGTCGATGCCTCTCAGCCCCTCTTCCATCCATCGCTCCGCATCCCTGGTCATCTCCTCGTCGAAGTAGTCACGCCAACCACCGGCTTTACCTACAAATCATAAGAAAAGAATTTACAGAAAAGGCTAAACTAAGCAATCATTGCATAAAACTATTTTACTCAAAAATTTAACCGCTGAAAAGCATAAAATTAACTTATTTCCTGTATTTTTTCCAAATTTACATGGGATTAGCTTCTCCCCATTCTAATAAAAAAAGATTTATAAAATTTGGACTACTCTGTAAAAAGTTATGCGTGGTCATACATATAAAAAAATAAATAGTTATACGCGTCGACGTGAAATAACCGCCCCCGTTTATTTGTCGATTGAAAATTACTAAATTTGACGTCAAGAGGGCTCGTTGATGTTTTATTGTTGAACTTGCAGTCCTTGCACTTTTGCTATTTCACCGGACTTTTTGAGGTGAGACAAGCTACGGAGGCAGTTTACCGAGACAGTTTAAATCGGTTAAAAATATGTGCCTTAATACATTGGCAAACCCTGTTTTTAAGACCCTGAAGTCAAAAACTTGTTGTGTTTTTCCTACTTAGTTACGTGCAAAATCTTTATTGTTGCCAAAAAAAATTGAAGTTTTTGCTTAAAACTTGAGAAGCGGATTTCAATTCAAAGCGTTAACTTGTATGTATATGTGTAGAGCAAGGAATGTCTCGTCGTTCGCGCCGCGAGCCTCATTGAAATTCCTTGCTCTGAAACTTGTATGCACTTTTTAAATACGATAGAAGTTATTCTTATTAGTGTTCTTTAGTTACCTTTTCTAACAAAATTCTCGCCCTTTGCGATAATTCCGAGCTGATTAAAGACATCGTAGTTGACCGCCTTGTTCTTCTTAAAGTTCTCGAATTTCAAGTGCTCGCACAGCCCAGACACCTGCTCCTCCGTCATAGCCTTCCCGAGGAAGTCGGCCACGCGGCGAATAGCAGCAGGCATGTCCTAAGTTACAATTTAAATATTAAAATTAAATATAATTAATTAAATGAAATTAACCTACAATAATAATAATAATATCCTATCTAAAACAAAACTTACCTTTAAACAGAAACCTTTAAATAAAAAAATTCCCGCGAGTCTTTGCACTAGGATAACATTTAATAAAAAAAAAGAAAATAGAAACTACAAGAATAAAAATCTACCTACCTTTGAAAGTTCTTCATAAAATAAGAACAACATGTTTGGGTGATCCTTCGACGCCCATGCTTCCCGAAAATGTGAGAAAAATGGAGCCCACTCCACTGAAAATAACAAGGTTTTTACAAGTGTTAAAAATTGTTGTACTGTACCATTTATAAATCACTGAATAAAGATTTTTCTATTCTATTCTAATTTTTAAAATTAGTTCAGTAGTTATTGAGTTTATCCACACAAATCTTTTTTCGATACAGGATGTTTATGAATTTATTGGCAATTGGTAAAAAATTGCTTGCGTCAACACTAAATTTCTGGTTCTGTATATCATCCATCATACAAATATTTCCAATTTTAAAAAATATTATTATAAACAATCCAACTGCTATAAAAATCTACTTACCCATGTCTTTTTTAAATAGTTCCCAAAAATCTTTGAATTCTCCTTTGTAACTGTATATTCCTATGATTTTGTGATGATGGAAGTAAGAGACGGCGACGTCCCTCGGGTCCCGCGCCACGTACACCACTTTGGTTCTGTCGAGAATGTCGGGCGGCAGCAGGGAGAAGGGCTGGTGCGTCTTCATGAACCTGGGAGACGGCATGTTACCCACCAGATCAGGCCCGTTCATACTCAAATTGGCTGCTATTTTCATTCTTGATTCGTCCTCCTCGATTGCACGTTGTATAAGCCCCTTTGCCACGTCATTTTGGGCAAATACTGAAAACCTGGATTGGCATTCAAAAGAAATTAATCTAAGTGCTTAAATATTAAGTTGCTTTTATATTCAATTCATATTTACTCCAAGTAAGTACCTAATAAAGAAGAAACATAATTTTTAAAGAAACTTACTCTAAAAATGGAAATCGCTCGAGTAGAGGCACAGATTTTGCTGTCCCATAATCACAGTTATTGGCAACCATCCACACTAACTCCTGGGTCCAAGTTGTACCTGGATACCAAATGGTTATGAAAGGAAATTAGTGTCAATTACTTTTTTATTTGTATCAGAAGACAACGAAAATACATATGTAATACTTCTAACAAGTTATTCTATTTCTTTGATAAACCTTTCTCATCTCACCTGCTTTAGGGAAACTGGCAACAAAGACATCGTCAGGTCGAAGTTCTAAATTGTAGATTTGTGGGATGAGGTCTACAAAAGGATCCGTCAAAAAGTAACCTTGTGGACCAACACGAATGAAATACTTCATATAACCTGGAATAATAGCATTTTTATAAAGTCTTGAAAAAAAACTGTGTAAGTATATTTGAAATGAAAAGAAAATATGGCCAACCACTGAATTATTTCTCTCTAGACATAGCCATTAAACTCGCAACGTACGTACATTGTGTAGGAACACCGTGACCTACCAACATTTTCGTTTTCTAAACACATACTTACCTAATTGATCCTTAAAAGCCTCAGCACTCTCCTCATCATGTAATCTTCGTATTTCTAGAGAAAACCTATTTTTGCTTATAGCACCCATGCTTATTTATTTGTAACTTTAAAAGTTTTAACCTGTATTCAACTCAACGTGCGCTTTTATAATAAGCGCTAATGTATACCTAATCTTACCTATCTGTCAATACACTCTAAGATAGATAGGTCAGATAAGAACGGCTAGCTAAAATGGCAAAGCGTGATCCTCTCATAAAGACAGTGTTCCATTTAAGGTTAACTTATAAAATTTGCATCTTCATATACGGTGAACAATGTTGAATTGGAAGAGGTGCAGCAGATTCGTGACCTGGGTGTAATCCTGGATAGTAAGCTCAGTTTCACTCCACATTACGATACTATTGTTAATAAAGCCTTCCAGATACTTGGTTTCATCAAGCGTAATGCCACAAACTTTAGGAATGTCAAAACACTAATTGTTCTTTATAACGCATTAGTTCGTAGTCACCTGGAATTTGCAAGCGTAGTGTGGAATCCATTCTATAAAAAGCATATTGATAGCATTAAACGTGTTCAGAAGACCTTTACACGACAGCTAGCTTTTAAAACCCCTAACTTCAGTTATAGAAGCGATTATAGTGACCGCCTATCTAAATTTGAGCTGATTTCTCTTGAAAAACGTCGCCAAATGTTGGATCTATTATTCTTGTATAGGTTAACAAAAGGCTTGGTTGATAGTCAGGATAGTTTTGATTCTGTCAAATATACAGTTCCGAGGCCAAACTGTCGTAGAAAATTGTACAAGACGTTTCTTATACCTCATTCAAGAACAAATCTCGGTAGAAACGCGCCTTTGTCAAGAATGTTTGCTTGCTATAATGATGTAAACGAAGAGTGTGACCTTGATATTCACCACGATTCACTCATGAAATTTAAACATAAAATTCACTCTTTGTCATTGTAGTAAAATTACTATATTTCATGTTGTTAAGTACTATACGTTATATTGTGTAACATCAAAATTTCATATTTTCGCTATAAGCTAAGAACTGCCCACTGCTTTTATTTTATTTTATTTTATTTTATTCGGAAAACAAACAGTCAATATATCTTATTATAAAGCTATTTTGATACTAAAGACCATTTACATGTTCTCGCATAAATATAGCAAAAATGCTTGTCTGTTAAGAATACAAAAAAAAGTTAACTATCTAAATAAAGCAAAAAGAAATAAACTAGGTACGAATTATAATAACAAGCAAAAAGAGAAAGGGAAAAAAAAACAAAGTCTAATTATTGACAAATTGAGAACCATCAAACCACGACCTAGAAATACTATTTTTAAAGCATCTAGGGTTTGAATTGAAAAGGTCAAGTTCAGAGCAGACAGTCGGTTTATTCAGTTCATTAGCTGATCTAATAAAGAAAGAATTTTGCCTATAGTTGCTCGAACACTGAGGGATAGCCAGGACCGAAGGAATTCGAACTGATCTATTTGGTACTTTAAGTTGTATATTCGCCAGCAAAACAGGGGTATCTAATGAGCTTTGAGCAATTTTGACCAAAACAGATACGTCAGCAATTTTTCGTCTAACATAAAGCGGGAGGATATGATGTCTTTTACACAATACATCATAACATGGGTCAAAGCATTTCGTCTTAAACTGTATAAAATGTAAGATTTTTTTCTGAATTGATTCAAGCCTATCTACATATATATTATATCTTGGATTCCAAACTTGAGAGCAATACTCGAGGGAGCTACGCACTAAAGCACAAAACAAAACTTTGAATACTTTAATATTCCTGAATTGAGAGCAAGTTCTTTTCAAGAATCCTAAAGCTTTACTGGATCTTTTAACTATATGATTAATGTGATTTTCATATGTCAGTTTTGAATCATGTATAATGCCCAAATCCCGAATTTCTTGCACTTTCTTTAACGCCTGATCTTTCAAAACATATTTATAATCAATAGGTTTTGACTTTCTTGTGAAAGAAATACAGACACATTTATTAACATTCAAATCTAATTTATTGATAAAACAATATTCATCAAATCTATTCAAATCTTCTTGTAGCAGTTGACAATCAATTTCACTGTCTATTTTTTTATATATTTTCATGTCGTCAGCATATAAAAGTATGTGAGAATATTTAAAACAAGTTTTGACATCATTAATGAAAATATTGAAAAGTAAAGGTCCTAGTAGTGATCCTTGAGGGACGCCACATGGAACACTTCTCCAGGTAGACGAGAAACCATTAACAGTTACAGCCTGAGAACGATTTTCTATGTACGAAGTAAACCATCTAAATAGGTTGCCATGTATTCCCGCAAAGTGGAGTCTTTGAAGCAGTATTTTGTGATCAATGCGGTCAAAGGCTTTACTATAATCCGTGAATATGGCGTCCGCTTGCCCCCCACCATCCATACTATAAGAAATAAAATCAGTAAAAGTTAAAAGATTGGATGTGGTTGAGCGTTGTTTTATGAAACCGTGTTGTTCTTCAATAAATGATGATGATAACATATTATAAACTTGGGCATGCGTTAATTTTTCAAAAATTTTCATAAAAATACATAATTTTGATATCGGCCTATAATTTTTAATATCATTTTTACTGCCACTTTTATGAATGGGAGTAATGAAAGCACATTTCCATAATTTAGGTACTATACCTTCTTTCAATGATCTTGTAAAGAGTATTGCCAGTGGTCGAGTAAGGGCACCCGCACAACCGACAATAAATTTGGCATCGATGTGGTCCGGACCTGCACCTTTAGCTACATCTAAAGATGACAATAATTGATAAAGTGTGTCAATATCGATTTCAATATCAGAGATAGAATTCCCATTTGGGGCAAGACCTTCTGTACTAGGCGGGATAGGATTAGAATTACTTGAATGCAATGAATTTGAAAGGAAGTTTGATTGGAAGTAATTTGCAAAGAGATTGCAGATATCCTCACCAGTATCAGCAGATTGATCCTCATAATGTAAAAAATTGTTTTATAGTAAAACTATTGTTATTGTGATAAATGTTTACCTATGTATTTGTAAATGCTGTGTTCACCTTTAATTGGGTTTCATGCTAGAATAAGTACTTTATAAATATTGTTTAAAAATGTATACATGTTACCTGTTGGTGTACCTTAATTAAATAAATAAATAAAAAAAAAGGTTCAATACACAAATGGCCCCGGGCGCAGTCCCCACAAGTGACCGCAAGTGGCATAAAAATATATCCAGCTCTTCCCTGCTTCGGAAGGCAAGTAAGTCGTTGGCCCCGGCTGTCATCATTGATGGTATTCGACTACCATTAACGATGTCAGTCAGATGTCTTTAGACAGCTTGAAAAATCTTGTTCGAATGTTGGCTATTTACATATACCATAAAAAAAGAACAGCTTCCTACTTACCTTCACTTTTAGGGTTCCGTAGTAAACAAGGAACCCTTATAGTTTCGCCATGTCTGTCTGTCTGTCCGTCTGTCTGACTGTCTGTCTGTCTGTCTGTCTGTCTGTCTGTCTGTCTGTCTGTCTGTCTGTCTGTCTGTCTGTCTGTCTGTCAGTCTGTCTGTCTGTCTGTACGTCCGCGGTTTAACTCAGAGACTATAAATACTAGAAAGCTGTAATTTGGCATGGGTATGTATATTAATCATGGGAAAAAAGTGGTAGAATAAAATCTTGAAAAAAAATTTTTTTAGGGTAGCTCCCATACAAGTAAAATGGGGGAGCAATATTTTTTCTCCACTGACCCATCATGTGGGGATCGTTAAAAGCTCTTTGAAAAATATTGTGAGGTTGAGAACTAAAGTGCAATTTTTGTTAGAGGTAAATGTCCCCCCCCCCCCTCTATCTGCTAAACGGTTATATATGGATATGTGAAAAAAATTACAGCAGTAGTATATATACTGAAGTTGAAAGGAAAACTATCAGAGCTGAGTACTAAGTGCAAACTAAAAAGTTATACGCAACCAACTTATAAAATGTACTGGAAAATGTAAAATTTCATACAATTTTCGTTGATTTCATACATTTTTGGTCGTTCAACTGTGAGGTTAGAGTGTGAACAGTGTGAACTCAAAGTTGTCATTCGTAACTACAAAACCCTACACTGCGCGTGGCCCGACACGCACTTGGCCGGTTTTTTATTACGCTGACGTTGGGTATTTAGCGCTGTGTCGATGCCAGTATCCGTTGATGAAACGCATTCTCGCATTTGCGAGTCGAATACAAGTGAGTGGACGGACAAAGGAGGCTTAGAAATAAGGTCCCGTTTTTAGGGTTCCGTAGTAAAGTAGGAACCCTTATAGTTTCGCTATGTCTGTCTGTCTGTCTATCTGTCTGTCCGTCCGCGGTTTTACTCAGAGACTGTAAATACTAGAAAGTAGAACTAGAAATTTGGTATGGGTATGTATATTTATCTTGCCAAAAAGGTAATAAGTAGATAAAAATCTTGAAAAAAAATTTTTTTAGGGTAGCTCCCATACTCGTAAAGAGGGAGTGATATTTTTTTTTTGTATACAAACCCAACGTTAAATATACTATGGGTATCGTTAAATAGGTCTTTAAAAAATATTGTGAGGTTGAGAACACCATTTTTCGATTTAGGATCCGTTTCCGAAATGTGCAAATTTTTGTTAGAGGTAAGTGTCCCCCCCCCTCTATCTGCTAAACTGTTATATATGGATACGTGAAAAAAATTACAGCAGTAGCATATTTTTTTTTTTTTTCATTTATTTGGATCAACAAACAGTTTCACACTAAATTGTAATATAAGTAAACATTTATAAGTAAATAAATGTGAGACCAACACCGCTGACCACAATTTACATAACAAGTGCTAATGTTGAGAGAAAAGAAAAACGGACACAGATACATATATTACTTATGGACCAAGAATATTTGTTTTATTTTATACATTTCTATTGTTGTATTTGCTTATGAAGTAACCTTTTGTAGGCACCAATTGGTGTCGAGAAAATATCTAAATTGTTAAAGAGTTCATTGTGTATGTCAAACAGACGACACATGGGTGCACGTTTACCAGCGTTCGTACGGACTGTTTTTAAATTGAAAAGCGGTATAGTACGGGAAGCTCGCATACGCGGCCTGGTTGGCACACAAATGCCCAAACTACTTGTTATATCAATACAATCAAATTTGTTGTTACAAATATCATAAAGTAACATTTCCTGTAATAACTGTCGTCTAAGTTTTAGAGTAGTTAAATTGTAGGTTTTTAACAAATTTTCATACGATAAAATGCGATGGTAACATTTAAAATGCAGGCACCGTAAAAACTTTTTCTGGACCTTTTCAATAGTGTCTGAGTAGGTATTATAAAAGGGATCCCATATACATACAGCATATTCTAGTTGAGATCGTATTATAGATTTAAACAAATGTAGGTATGTACTTGGGCGTCTAAAATCATCACTGGCACGGATTACGAAACCAAACATTCTAAAGGCTTTATTACAAATAGTATCAATATGTTTATCTAAAATTAACTTATTATCAATAATGACACCGAGGTCTCTTATGTGGTTGACTCTATCGAGTACAGAGCCACCCAGTGAGTAATTGTAATAACTGACTTTCTTTTTCTTAGTGAATGTTATACATTTACATTTATCTATATTAAGCTTAAGATTATTATTGTTACAGTAATCAAAGAATTTATTCAAATCCTCTTGGAAGAGTATATGGTCAGTAGGATTCTTAATCCTTTTATATATTTTGAGGTCATCAGCATAACATAAAAATTTACAGTGTTGAAAACAACTTTTAATGTCGTTTATGAAAAGGATAAATAATAATGGGCCTAAAATTGATCCTTGTGGTACACCGGATGTAACCACAACTGTATCTGATTCATAACCATTGATGACTACTTTTTGTGTTCGATTTGTTACATATGATTTATACCACCTCCATAAATTACCCCGAATTCCATTGTAAGCAATTTTGTCTAATAAAATTTTATGATCAATTTTGTCAAATGCTTTTGAGTAGTCGGTATAAACACCGTCTGTTTGTTCATTTTCATCCATACTATGAAAAAGCTCTGAGGTATAAACAATAAGATTCGATATAGTAGAACGTCCACGAACGAAACCGTGTTGTTCTGGTATTATTGTATTATGAAGAAGGGGATATAGCTTATTTCGAATCAGTCGTTCAAGAATATTTAATATAGAGATTGGTCGAAAGTTTGCTACATCGGACTTCGTCCCACCTTTGTGAATTGGGGTAATTCTAGCGGCCTTCCATTGGGATGGACATACCCCTTCTTGTAGACATTTGTTAAATATGACGTATAATGGTTTACAGACAGTTGTTGCAGTATTTTTATAAAATATTGGTGGGATATTATCCAACCCAGGTCCTTTAGTAGTGTCTAGGTTTTTAAGTTCTTTGAACAGTTCGTCAGAAGAGATATGTATGTCACTAATAATATGTGAGGCAGAAGTGTTTTCATCGAGGTCCACAATATCAGCCAAACTATATGTGTCTGTTAAATTACTGGGTTGAAAAACTGATTCAAAATAGGCGGCAAACATATTACAAACGTCTTCGGGTTTGTCTGCTTTATCATCATTAAAATATACACAATTAGGAACATCACTCTGATTTTTACGATTTTTAATATATGTCCAAAAATATTTAACGTTGTCTTGAATGCTATCTTCAACCTTGTTCATATAGTTTTTATAAGCTAGACGTGACTCAGATTTAAATCTATCACGGTACATGGAAAACAACTCATAATCAGATCGATTATTATACTTTTTCCATTTAATCCAAGCATCGTTTTTGTTTTTAAATATATGAACAAGTGACGAAATAAACCAAATGGGAAAGTTTACATTATTAATTTTTTTTACTGGTATGTGCTCTCGAATAATTGTGTAGAGCTTTTCGTAGAAAATATCAACACAAAAGTCAGCAGATTTGTTAAGAAAAAGTTTTTCCCATTCTATTTGTAATATAGCTTCATTAATTAATTTGTAATTACCTTCTTTGTAACAAATTTTGGTTTGAACTTTGGATGGTATTGTTCTACTAATAAGTCTATCATGTGAAACTAATATATAAAATGTAGGATGTTTGTCGTCAATAGGGACCAGAGTATATATACTGACCATATATACCATATATACTGAAGTTAAAAGGAAAACTATCAGATCTGAGTATTTAGTACGAACTAAAAAGTTATAGACAACCAAGTTATAAAATGTACTCGAAAATGTAAAATTTCATACAATTTTCATTGTTAGATGTTTTTGGTCGTTAAACTATGAGGTGCGAGTGTGAACAGTGTGATCTCAAAGTTGTCATTCGCAACTGCGGAACCCTACACTGCGCGTGGCCCGACACGCACTTGGTCGGTTTTTTTATTATTACGTTGAAGTTGGGCACTTAGCGCTGTGTCGATGCTAGTATCCGTTGATGAAACGCATTCTCGCATTTGCGAGTCGAATACGAGTGGACGGGCAAAGGAGGCTTAGTAATAAGGTCCTGTTTTTACCCTTTGAGTAAGGAATCCTAAAAAGTTCTTTATTTAAATAGAGATCACACTATCTAAATAAACCAACCAGTATGATCTTATCTCTAGAAAACATGATAAGTACTATGATTTTCCAAGACCTTTAAACAATAATAGTGTGTCGTCAGATGTCATATCTTCGAGTGATTTTTATCACAACAACATCATAAAATCTTTATGTTTCAATATAACTTCTTATCTAATCGATTAATATTAATACTAACTTTTCTTTTTCAGTACTATTTACAACCAGACTTACAATTTATACATGGCGAAACAATCAAAATTTCACCATGTTCACTAGCTTTTTCCCCAAACTATACGTACCAGTTTTTAAATATATCGATGATATTATAACAGAAAACATCGGGCCAAGTGCAAATCTGGCTATCCATACCAACGTAATAATATGATATATTATGACTTATATCTAAAAACATCTAAGTAACGGTGACTTCTTGAAACTTCGTTTGCCAGAGCACGAGCCTCCGGTTATGACATCTGCTGCATCATCATATGCTGAGGGGTTTAAGGATCAATTACGCAGGTATTTAATCAGAAATAAAATTGATAAATGTAGGAATATTGTAAAATACTACGTTGCGAGTAACTATAAAGCCATGTAAAGACTTTGATCAAGTAAAACACGTGGTTAAACTTATTTTTTACAAGTCTTAAAATATTTTCTGGCATTCTAGTTTATATGAAGTATTTCGTTCATGTTAAAAGCTGCTGGTTAAAAGTAACCTTGTGGATCACACACGCGGTTACTTACTTACGGATACACTTAAATGTGCAACTCTCATAGCTGAACTTCAAAGTTTAAAGTTAATGTAAGGCCCATCATTATCCGGCTTTATCTGGACGCCTGGTACCTAGTTCATCATCAGGTCTTTTTTAGTCTCATCTGCAGTAGCACGAGTCACGTCACGACCCTCTCTGTACCAAAGCTATATATTAACCAGAGCAGTCAAAGGATTTGGCCTGCTCTCTCCACGCCGGACAGACGGGCTGGAGAGGTCTCTTTGATGTTTATAAGCTATGTTTAGCTTGAGTCTCCTAAGTGGCCTTCTACGACATCCACGGGAAAACTTGGAGTGGTCCTATTATACTATGCCGGGCACTACACAGCAACTAGGCGGCGCAAATTATACCGCTTTCCGTAGTTGATAAGGTAATCAGAAGCTCTTAGATACAACAGTAAGAATAATATTAGTATTATTCTACCTATTCATTGCATTTACATAAACGTTGTACGCTGTGGTTGTACGGTTCCTTGTCCGAACAAAAATAAATTTTATGGGCCCATCCGGAATAAATGACGAAACTTAGTATGAATGTATTCGTATCGTTCGTATATTTGATATGGAGAGGTAATTGTTTGCCGCCCCTTCCCCCATTTATGCCCCCAATTGATCCACAATCGTGTTTTTAGGCTTTCGTAGTAAACTAGGAACCCTCATAGTTTCGCCATGTCTGTCTGTCTGTCCGTCCACGGTTTTACTCAGAGACTATAAGTACTAGAAAACTATAATTTGGTATGGGTATGTATATTAATCATGCCAAAAAGGGGTACAAATATAAAAAAATATTTTTTTAGGTAATATATAGTTTATCCAAGTAAAGAGGGAGTAATATTTTTTTTTATACAAACCCATCGTGTTGGCTATTGTTAAATAGGTCTTTAAAAAATATTGTAAGGATGAGAACACCATTTTTCGATTTAGGGATCCATTTCCGAAATATTTTGTTTTAAAGTGCAAATTTTTGTTAGAGGTAAGTGTGAAAAAAATTGCAGCAGTGGTATATATACTGAAGTTGAAAGGAAAACTATCAGAGCTGAGTACTAAGTACAAACTAGCGTAGCCTAACCAAATCATCGTCGGTTGTACAGACGATGATTTGGTCCTTCAAATGTGAACTTGCTAAAGTGGTAGCACCACTTTTGTAGAAAATTAATAAAACCAGAATGATAGAGATAAAAGAGGTGGGTTTGATTCGATCGACATGAAGCGCTTAATGTATGAAAGCTACATTCATGCCAAGGTTCATGCTTTCTTCCGGATGATCGTATTTTTTTCAAATTAGGGACTCGTTCTATAAGTTACACGTACGATAATCCGTATTTCTAAACACATAAAACCAATACATATTATAAATAAATTTGATACTTTACGAGTGTTATTGTATTATTTACTACTTTTTACCACATTACGTTCGCGTTTATCGATAAGCAAATTGCTACATTTTGCATATAAAACTCGATTCTAAAATATCAATCTTTTTATATGTGTAAACCCTTACCTATTCAAAAAATGACCCCATTTTTGGAATAGGTTCAGTATATTTTGAGTTTATCCATTATAAACAAACTCACAAATCTTGCCTCCTCCTACATAGTACAATATTAATTAACGTATCAATTTGATCTCGGAAGTAAAACAACTAACATACCTACGGTAGGGGAGAGTTATAAGAAAACAATAGACAAATTTTAAATATTAAATACTTAACAAATACTTTACAATAATTTATGATGGCGGAATTGTAATCAAATAAATAACTTATAAATATCATTATTAACAGAGATCGTTAGACTACGCAGAGAAAACCACTTCCGGCTGGACCGCCGGCGCTGGCGCCGCTTCCTCCAGCTTGTTGTCGGTCAGCGGCGGCTGCTGCGGTAGCTCGGGCAGCTTGACGCGGCATGCCAGCGTGTCGGGGTCGCGCTCCATGTCGGGCCCGCACTGCTCCATGGCACCCACTAGCTTGTACTCCCGAGAGTCACTGTCCTCACTTTCCACACTGCCGTGCCGGCGCCCCGCGATCACCACCTCCGCGGCTCGCCCGTCGCCTTCCATCGAACGGTCCCCACCGGTCCCGATCTCCACTCTATACGGCGTATTTGGCTCTACGAACGCATCCATTATGTGAATGTCAGCTCTCTCCTGCAACCCGACGTTGTCGTGTTTCACATTCTTCGTGAAGAAATCCAGAAAGTCGGAGGAGACCGGCATTTTCTTAGGTAGAGCAATAAGTAAGACTACATTTTGGAGGTCGGCGCGGACGTTGAATTCGCCGTCCTGGCGCTGGTCGTAGGAGGCGGGTGCGGCGGCGGCGGCCACGAGCACGCTCGACAGAGCCAGTACCTGCAGCATGGCGTGCGGCTGGGGATCCTCCTGGGCGCTGACTGCGCGCTGCCTACTCCGGCGTCGCTTTTACCGCGCGTCCGCGAACCAGTCGCCAGTCGAATCGGGCACACTGTAACGGTTAACACGACACGAGCGAGCCTGGGTCAGCTTCTCACGCGGGACCTAATACTGCCCGTCATCTTAGTTGTACGCAAATATTTTAATAATATGCATTGGAGTCACTGTCAATAGAGCAACATGACATTCAAAACCAAGTTGTGCTACAGTATTTACGCCCATGGGCTTGAAATTGTTCAGGGCAATAACGCTTTAGAGACGTTAGTTTAGTTGATAAGTATAATTTCCATCCTTTACATGACAACAAAGCCATTTTATATAGTTAAAAGACAAGACTGTTACAGTGTCATAAAGTTACTTAATTGATGCAAAAGGATAGAATCCAAGGGTCTCTACCCACAGTACACTCATTAAAAGCTCTGCTTAAGCGTCCTATACATATGCCTACGAAATTAGATATTGTGTTATGTTGCATAATTATATTAGATTCCGTATCGTACGTGTCGCGTGAATGGAGCCGGGCGCAGTGCGTTGTCTCTGTGACAGTGACCGCGGGTCACCACTGATAGCCGAGTTTCGCACCGCGCGCGATAACGGCTAAATATAACCTAATGCGCATCATTGAGCTCTGCATGCGGAGTCGGCGAGGCGGAACTGCGGGGCGCAGGACCCTGGAAATCCCTGATAACTAAGTACACTAAGCTTACAAATGCAGCTTTTAATAAACTATAAGAAGCTTCCATCGAGATTTTTTTTCAAAGTACTTTATTCATCGTTTCGGCCAGTATTGATTTATCATAAATTATCTATACTTTTATATTATAAATTAACTAGCTGTTACCCGCGGCTTCGCTCGCGTGATATATAGCCTATGTCCTTCTCAGTACCCTAACCTATGTGTATGCACAATTTCATGATGATCGGTTCGTAGATAAAGCGTGAAAGCGTAACAAACAAACAAACTCACTTTCTCATTTATAATAACACTACTTGACAGACCTTAAGTAGTTTTTTTTTAAATCAGCTTTTTGAGTTTTTGTTTATTTGAATGAAATTCTAAAAATATTAACTTCAAAGCAAGCTTTAACTTGTGAAAAGCTTCTGATGTGATCTCATAGTCATGACATGACACAGTTACATTTGCCAAGACGATCGTAGAGAAAGGATTTACTGTAATGGTTAAGACTAGTTAGTCAGGTGTCTGGTATGTTTTTATAAATGTAAGTTTTAAATTAGTCTGCATAAACTGGCAAATTAGTACGTCAGTCTCATGAATACGAAAACATCGTTAGTAACAAGCACTTAAGTAGTTAATAATAAATTGATTTTAAACCCCGTAGGTGCCCCCTAGCAAAACTTTATATTCGAAGAAAAAAAAGTTAAAACCGATATTTTTTTCCTTAAGAAAACTTACCAGATGATTGGTGCATTTTTAGGGAAGTTACATTTTGTTATGCGTTTTTTTTCTACTGTTTTGTATCTTATGAAATATCCAGTTATAGGGTTAAAATTTTGCTGGGTCTTTTAAATCTATACGTATAGTTATACCCAGTTGTACTTGTCATTTCCTGAGTGCCGGTTCATTTGTTTCGTGACCTCTCTACACTGTTTGATTGAAAATGTTTGTATATATCAATTGACAGTATGATAAAGGTAAGGTCAGCAGGCCTATTTGCTAACTTTTGACAGCTACGGTGACATCATTTTCATGGTAACTTCAATATTCATTACGGCTTCGGTATGAATGACTATTTTTATTTAAGATATGATAACCGTAATGGATGCTAAAGTGACAATCAAATCGTTGTACACCGAGTTAGCAAATCGGCCTGCAGGTCCTCAAAACAATGCTTTAGTTACTGTTGTGAGGTCGGGATCAAAATGGTGAATATAGTCAAAACGCAACGTGAGTACAAAAAAGGGTTATATTTGTTAATATGGGATCGTTTAGTTAGTATCCTACGACACAATTTCACAACTTAGTGTGGGCCAAGCTTCTGTGCGATTTGTCCCTAATTTTATTTATTTATCTACGAAACAAATATTCGTTTTGTTTATTTGAAACCTTTGTAATGTATGGCCTGGAACTAGCTCAGCGGAGGTCTGTGCGAAAGTCGTCATATTAAATGAATTGATTGCCGCTATTGACCCACTAGGACCATCTCGTAGGCGACTTGCCGCACAGCACACCAATGTGTGCCTGTACCAATAGGGAACTTGTATGTAGAGTCGATTTTGAAAAGTGTTTTTGATTATGTGAGCAGCTGGTTTAAAAATACCGTTTTTAATTTAATTTCGATATCTATACTGAGTTTGGTTAGAATTGGTTTAAAAAGTCAATTTCAATAGTTTGATAATTACTTAAAAGAAAAAAATATGGTAACAAAGTATAGCCTTTAAAATTTAAAACAATTTTTGTTATGAATTCATTTCCATAAACGCCTAAACAAACGCAATAGTTAACAGTTGCTCATCAGAGTTCTTACTACACCTACATAATGATAAAGAGTTACTAGTCTGTTGTAGTTGTCATTGTGATTGTTGACAAAAACGGACACTTTTGTTTTGGCTAAACCGCTAAATAATACGTCACCTTCACACTTTAAACTAATAAACTAAAGTCATAAAAAAGTTTAAAGACGGACATATCATTTGAAATTTTGATTTCAAATAATATGTCCGTCAATATCTTTTTCATTGTTTTTCCTATTTTTGAGAGCTCTTTCCATTACCAAATGAATAAAAATGTGCGCAGGTTTCTCGTCATCAAGTCGGTTAGTTAGGTAAGTAATAGATTCTCGGCACGTTTTTTATTTTTTTTTACCCGCGTTCCCTCATCTCGCAGGCTGGCGTGCTAACCACTGAGCCGCGAAGGCTGTCAACACTGCCCAAAAATAAGAGTGTACAATTTTCAGACTTGTATGTCTTATACATACTTAATTTCTTTACTTCGTTTCTTCCGCTGTAACCTCTAAATACCTCAACAGATTCGGATGTGTGAGGTGTCGTTAGAATCTTCACCTTATCCATAGTGAAATAGGCTTTTTATTATTTGTCGGAGCAGTATTTTATTTTTGTTACAAAAAACAACTTAACGAATAATATCGAATTTTATATACCATGTGATACTTACGCTTTTAAAACGAGCTTTTTCAAATGACGTGTCGTACAAAGAAATCTATTAAGCAGTTGGGTAAGTAGTTACGAGTGGAACATACATACAGGTGAAACGTTAACCTCCTTTTGGGTTACGCTGACAGCTTTGGGAGACTGCTTTGTAAAAGGTTTTGCTGATAGGTTCTTTTGGAATAAGGACTTGGAAAAATGAATTATACACCCACCACACATTAATCATTTAGGATCGTACGTAACAGATCTAAATGAAAAGTAATTAGGTACCTATCAAGTAAGAAGGTATGTTCATAATATCAATTACGTGCCTTGAACTTTTATGACAGTCCAACAGCTATAAATTAGTTTGTGAAATTGAAACAAATAAGCTTTACAATTTAATTTTTATGACAAGCTTTTATAATGAGCAATTCATACTGTAAAGTTCTTGCAAAGACAAACCAATCGAGCCCAAACACTGGTTTTAACTTCTTCTGTTTAGAACTGCCTATGGACACCCTCCAACTCCATAATCAGATCAGGTTTATGGTACCGTGACATTGGATTGTCATTCAAGTTATATGAGTAACTCACAAATTTCAGCTCTTAAGAGTAAATGCTTCAAAATTGGGTTGCAAGATTTGACATATATTGTCTTTGATTTGGCCCTCACAGATAAACAAACTAACGGCAAGTTACCTCTATATAAAAGCTTGTAAAATACGCATAGATAATAACAATAAAAATAATTGGTGACTTGTATAGACATAATTAAAGTTTTTAGCCACGTCCAGTGCTTGTTCTAGTATACTTAAAGTTTACGGTTTCGAAATAATCAAGTATTTCTAAAATTATAAAAAATATAAGTATTTTATCTTTTAAGATATTGTTATCTTTCATTTTCTGAGTAAACTAAAAACATCTCGTCTGTCGAAATCCATGGTAATAAAAACAATTGTTTTAGGGATTTTTCAATAAGAATTCTATCATTTATTTTCAACGAAACAATCACATTACAGTCTTAAAATTAAACTTATAAATATAAATGCATTCATATCACTCGTGATCACACACTAACTAACGATTACATAGTAATATAACGATAGCTCGCTATTCCAATGGGAATATGTCCGTATACGTCAATTGATTTAATAATTTAAGTAGATCTAAAGTTAAGTTTCACCATGATTTGTCACTTTTGCCTAGGGAGGATGCGTGGGGGTTAATGGTGGCGGTTTCTTCTCAGCAAAGGCAGGAGGAAGTGCGCCAGCCTGTTCTTCAGTCTGCAACAAAGAGATTACATTTAGAAAACACATTTTCTAAACATAATACTGTTTACGATCTACTATGATACTGTTTGCTTACTTCTGAGCTTTTTCATGTTTCCTATTGGAGGCATCTTTCTTCGTGGGTTTGGTTTCTGAGTCCATTGAGACGTCAGCCAGGGATGATTCAGCGGGTTTCTCAGCAGATGGCTTGTTAGCGGACGGTTTGGCATCCTCAGGCTTTGGTTCTTGAGGTTTCGCGTCTTCTGGTTTGTTTTCCTCTGGCTTAGGCGGGCTGGACGGCTTCGGTGGCTTTTGGAATTCATTGAACTCGTCCAAATCGCCGAGGAGATCGCTGATATCGAACTCGGAAGCGGCGGCGAGGAGCGAGTCCGCCGGGGCGACGGCGATGACGACGCCGTCGATGTTGAGGCGGTAGTTCTCGGTGCCGTTCTGCCGCTGGTCGTAGTGGCTGCCGGGGCCGTCGCAGTCCGGCGCGGGAGCGGGCGCGCACGCCGCGAGGCCCACCAACGCCGCCAGCAGCGCCATCTCGCACACTACGCGCTTGTAATTGACCATCTCGGAAGGTGTCTAGCGTCGCACTGAACCACCGGCACGTAGGGCCCGCTATGTACCTCTCTCCGGTGCATCTTTTATTTATTCGCCGAGATAGCGGTACAGCCGCAGCCTCGTCCCGGCAAACTGGAATCACTGCAGTAAATACAACTATCACCGATGCGACGGCTCTACTTCCTATAATTTCATTTGCAACCAAGTAAACAGTTATTGTCATTATTATACAGTTATTTTTTGCCATCCAGTAAAATATATATTTATAACGCCTGTTATCACTCTCTGTACTCTAGTGACCCGCAATTCTAGAATCTTTGCGCAATAACTACTTTAAACAATATAACTACATCCAATAATAACTAGATAATAAACGCATCAACTTATGATTGATGTAACCAAGCCAATGAATGAGTAATACGCACTCGTACGCAGTTAAAATATGGCGTGACAGTTCTGAATAATTTCCCATTGAAGAAGATGTAAGTAGGTTACGAAGTGTTTGTTTGAAATAACAGAAAGTTAGTAAATAAAAACATGGTTAATTCAAGACAAAAAAATGCTTATTTTTGTGATGTTATAACGTTGAACTTTTATCTTTAAGAGCTTACTACAAGAACACAGACATATTTATTTCCAACCTTCGATCTCCTTTAAAAAATAAATTAGTCTTTGATCTTATTTAAAAATTATATTAGCCAATTAGGCTGGATTATTAATGTTTTTGACACTAATATTAATTATTAAGATTTTTAAGGGGCCTAAAGGCATATTACTGATGTGATAACCTAACTCAACTATCCAACGTGATTTCCCAAGAAAAGCAATTCAAGATAAACTCCCATATTATGACTTTTAAACTCATAACTATGAGTATACTAATATTATAAATAGGAAAAATTTGATGCAAACATACCTACAGTATGTTTGCATTGAATAGTCTCCGAAACTACTAAACCGATTTTTAAAATTCTATAGGATGCTAATTTATCTGCGAATGGCATAGCCTATAATTTACGCGGATGGAGTCACGGAAAAATTGCTAGTAATATAAAGCAAACTTCGTATACGGAACGCGTTGAACTTTTTAGAATGACAGTAAAAAAACTTCAACGCGCCTCGTAGACGTGCGGCGTAGGACGCCGTAGCAGATCCCAATTTACTCAAAAACTTTGTTGTCCCCATTGGCGTACAAAATGTCTCCATGGTTGTACCATCACGATTTTGGTTTATTTATTGAATATTAAATTCGTTTTCTACATCATTATATTTTTTATATCAAAACAATATATTATAGAGTCTATTTATAGACTTAATTTGTTTGTTCTATTTCATCATCTCTCATCATCATCTCAGCCACAGGAAATCCACTGCTGGACATAGGCCTCCCCCAAGGATTTCCAATACGACCGGTTAGAAGCGGCCTGCATCCAGCGCCTTCCTGCGACCCTTATCAGGTCGTCCGACCACCTGGTCAGTGGATGTCCAACGCTGCGCTTGCCGGTACGTGGTCGCCATTCGAGAACCTTTCTGCCCCATCGGCCATCGGTTCGTCGCGCTATGTGCCCCGCCCACTGCCACTTCAAAGAGCTAATCCGCTGGGCTATGTCGGTGACCTTCGTTCTTCTACGGATCTCCTCGTTTCTGATTCGATCTCGCAGAGAAACACCGAGCATAGCCCTCTCTATAGCTCTTTGAGCGACCTTGAGCTTTCTTATGAGGCCCATAGTAAGGGACCACGTTTCGGACCCGTAAGTCATCACTGGTAACACACATTGGTCAAAGACTTTCGACTTTAGGCACTGAGGTATTTTGGACGAGAAGACGCTGCGGAGCTTCCCGAACGCTGCCCAGCCGAGTCGGATTCGACGAAAGACCTCATCCTTGAAACTGGAGCTTCCGACCTGGATCAATTGACCCAAGTAGATATACTGCTCTACAGATTCAAGGGTGAAGTTTCCAACAATAACTGGTGAAGGCGCAACATGGACATTCGACATAATTTTCGTCTTGTCCATGTTCATTTTAAGGCCTACTTGTTGAGAAACTTCATTGAGGTCATTGAGCATGGTACTTAGATCCTCCAGCGACTCTGCCATGACGACAATGTCATCAGCAAATCGAAGGTGAGTGATGTACTCGCCGTTGATGTTGATGCCAAGTCCATCCCATTCCAGGAGCTTGAAGGCGTCCTTCATTGCAGCGGTGAACAGTTTCGGAGATATGACGTCTCCCTGTCTCACACCTCTCTGCAATGGAATAGCCCTCGTACTCTGCTCCTGTACTCGGACTGACATTGTGGCGTTGCTGTATAAGCACCTAAACACTTCGATATACCGATGGTCGACACGGCATCGCCGGAGAGACCCAAGCACAGCCCATGTTTCGATCGAATCGAAGGCTTTCTCATAGTCCACAAACGCTAAGCATAGTGGCTGGTTATACTCTTTGGTCTTCTGTATAACCTGCCGCAGCGTATGGATGTGGTCTATGGTACTGTAGCCTTTTCGGAAACCGGCTTGTTCGGGAGGCTGGAAGGCATCGAGCCTGTTTGTGAGACGATTCGTGATTACCCTCGAAAACAGCTTGTAGACGTGGCTCAGGAGCGTGATGGGTCTATAGTTCTTTAGAAGGGTGTTATCACCCTTCTTGAAGAATAGCACCTCTATGCCACGCTTCTGGCGTCACGCCCTCGAGCAGAACGGAATTAAAGAGCCTCTGAAGGACTTTCAGTACCGGCGTTCCGCCCGCTTTCAGAAGCTCTGCTGTGATTCCGTCCTCGCCCGGCGCCTTGCTGTTTTTGAGCTGTTTGAGGGCAATCCTAATCTCGTACAGGCTGATATCCGGGATGTCTTCGGTATAGTGTCGGGTTAGTTTGGCCCTAGGATCTTTGGCCAAGCTTACACTGGGTTTGGCTACTGAGGTCCATAAAACCTCTCGATCTCTCCCAACACCTCGGCCTTCGTCGAAACCACGTCGCCGTCCTCCTTCTTCAGCTTAGTCAATCGGCTCTGCCAATAGACTCCATCTTTGCGAACACTTTGGAGCCCTTGTTTTGCTCTATCGTCTCCTTAATACGCTCGGTATTGAAGGAGCGAATATCGTGTCGCAAGGATTTCTGGATTCGTCTATTGAGCTGCCGATGGACGTCCGCATCTTCGGAGGTCTGCAGCGGCATAGATCGTCGCGTGGCCATCAAATTCAGGGTCTGAGGAGAGATTTTTTGAGGTTTGTGTTTGGGGCGGGACCTAAAAAACTTTGACCCCACCGCCTGGACAGTGTCTACAAACCCGTCGTTTAACTCGTCCACTGTAACACAATCCTTTAGGCAATCGAAGCGATTTGAGAGTTCCAGTTGGAAACTTTCGACATTTTGGATATGGGCCGGTGATGGTCGGAGAGTAGACTTCATCAAGCGAGTCCTCTCTCGTCTGAGATTGATATTCACGATGCCTCTTACGATTCGGTGATTACTACCGATTTTAATCTTATTGATCACAGAGACATCGTTGAATATTTCTCTCCTCGTCGACATGATGAAGTCTATCTCGTTCTTGACAGGAGGTTGGCCCCTTCTGCTGGGGCGCATCCAGGTCCATTTCTTATGAGGCGGCTTCTTGAAGAAAGAGTTCATCGCAAAGAGTCCCTCTTCCTCCAGAAAATCAGCCAGCCTATGACCCCTGTCATTCCGGACTCCATATCCAAATTGTCCCACTCTGGACTCTCCATCGCTCCGCTTGCCAAGTATTGCGTTGAAGTCCCCCATAACAACCGTAAAATAGGTTTCGGAAGTGTGTATGGCCCTACTAATGTCCTCATACACCACTTCCATCTCTTCATCTGAGTGTTCCCCGGTCGGCATATATACCTGAATTACCTTCAGCGAGTATCTTTTAGGTACTCTGAGTATCAGGTATATTACCCTGCTGGAAACACTTTCGATGGTTATGACGTTGTTGATGAGGGACCTGTGGACGAGAAACCCGACACCATGCTGTGACTTTTTAAAGTCACCCTCCCGGTGATAGAGTAGGTTACCTGACTTGAGGGTTGTCGTGCCCTCTCCCTCTCTTCGGACTTCAGACAACCCCACTATGTCCCACCGTAACCTACTCATTTCCTCTTCCACTTCCTCGACCTTCTCGTCAAGCCTCATTGTGCGGATATTGTGTGTTACCAGGGCCAGTCTTCGTTGGGGGTGGTAGCCGGATCTCTGCCGGAGATTTTTCGCACCCCCTGCCCCGCCGTTACCGTGACCGCTACCGGAGCCAGGAATAGCGGGGCCGCCGGGGACTGGGGCCTTGGTATATTGTCTATCATGAGGGGATTTTTGCCATACTCACCACGCTTGGCAGACGGGTTGGTGAGCGCAGTTTGTTTGGCTTATCTCGGTTCCGATGCTGCTGCCCATTGAAACCATTTTAAGCGGGGAAAGGGTAGGAGTTTGTTGGACTGGGGGAGCGGGATGGGGTATATGGGATGCTACTTGCTCGGAAGGATTGGGATAAGAAAGTAGCAGCTCGGGGGGAGGCCGGGTGCGCGTACCCGATGCCATGCGTGCAACCACCGGACAGGCAGTTGAGCATGACACCCCTGACCTCTGTTTTGTTCTATTTATATAATTAAATTAGAAAGCTCTCCTCGATCGCAAATTTATTATAACGTTTATGTATGAGTTTTGCATAAACGAGTTTTTGTTTAAATTGAAAATATTTCCTGTGGCGAGCGACATAAACTTTTGAGACAAAACTCTTGTGTTTAGGGTTGTATCTTCAAATGTTTTTTGCATGTTTGGTAATATTTTTCAGTGTTTAATAGAAGCATCTACAAAGTTGTCTAGAGAAGTAATAAAATATATCAGATGGGATAGTTAGATATTGCTTTGAATTTAATCATACGGAATTATTATTAAATAGAGCTCATAGTGTTTTTTATTTAAAGTTTCGCGCTTAAAACACGTAATTATTATATTAGCGGGACTTAGATTCAACCTTCTATTTATTAATTTCTGCTGAAGTTCCTATGGAGTTACATCCATTTTGTTCGCAGCTTAATAAAAAGTTCGTGCTAGTTCCCGTCGATGTTAATAATAATTTATAATTAGTTTAAAAAACTAAAAAAAACACGCTTTTAGCACGCTAGTCATGTATTGTCATCAGAACTCAGAGCGTGTGCAAAATTTCATCCTGATCGAAAACCGGGAAGTGGGTAATATTAGGATTCCAAGATTTTCTTACATACAAGTGAAACTAATAAAAGCGTGTTAATTATGGGTATAACGCGCCAAAAACTAAAAAATATATGACCTCCGGTTTATTACCTTATTTATAATCTGGTTCAATTTCATTAAATTCAAAGAAATGTTCTACTGTCCCACACCCCACACTAAAGTGTGTTTACTTTGTTCGAGTTTTTACATCATTGGTCCTACAAGAAAAATGAGTCACATCAATTTGAAAAAGATACTGAGTTGCACTTGCCGTTCAAATAAGTTTGTTTTCCCCTGATTTTAATTGAACAAATAAGAATAAAAGTCAGAAATTTGTGGTCATAGATTAAAAGCCCTACGTCAAAATGTACCTGAATAATTTATACCGTTAACCTGCCACGCGCCCATACGATAAAATTATAGGCTAGATTCCTAAAAAAAGATGCCAGTTAGATAATTAAAAAACATAGGACTTATTTTTTCTTTTATTAAATGACCAAAATATTAATCATAAAGCCCGTTAAAATTTCGTGAGACGTCGCAGTTTCGTACATTTTTAGAAAATTATGATACTACTACGTCCACGGTAAAGATCCATTCGGCGAAACTTGTCTTTTATTTAGTAAAAATATATATTTGCAGTAGCAGCCCTGCGGTGGCCCAGATTGGTCAAAACAACCTGTCGGATGCGCCTGCGCTGCTCGGCTTTCGCCTAACTGTACCACGCCCGTGTCGATAAACGGTAAACGATCATTTGCTGCCCTTGCCCCGATATTGCTCTACTAACGCAAAGCTTGTTTGGATTTTATGGATGATTTGTCGGTAAAATAAAATAATCGTAAAATACGTACCTACGTAAAATATACAAAATTACTCAATTATAAGATTTCGAAAGCTCAGGATGTGTTGAACTTGTCTCAACTGTTACTTGACCACATTTATAATAATGTGTTCCGAATATGTATTGTGCAAGGCAGAAATGTAAATATGACTACTATTTGTTGTTATTTTTCGCATATGTGACTGCCATATAATAACGACAGCCGAAGGGAACAGCTCAAAGTGCCTTTCGAAACACGGAGGAGCTTGACAATTGGTTTTGCCACTTGTTGTTACTCATTACAGTGAGTACCACGCATAGGGTCGCTTAACATGCGTAAACGCTAATAATACTTACGCCCAATGGGCTATGGAGCTCCTCAGTCAGACCACTCCATCTCTTTTTTTGGCGTACGATGCAAAAAGCCCTAACAAAGTCACAATCAAAGCGTTTATTCAAAACTAGCTATTACCCGCGGCTTCGCCCGCGTGATATATAGCCTATGTCCTTCTCAGTACCCTTACCTATGTGTATGCAAAATTTCATGATGATCGGTTCAGTAGATTGGGCGTGAAAGCGTAACAAACAAATAAACAAACAAACAAACTCACTTTCGCATTTATAATATTAGTTAAGATTAAGATAGGCCTTTGCATTTTTCACGTCAAATCATATTTGAAAGGATTTACTTATTATTATCAAAATATTCAAAAGCTAAGGTTTAGAATAACTTTATTGAATTACATAAAATAATTCACTTACTAAGAAAACACAATATTACTTAACAGTATAGGTACAATGAGCATGCTTTTATACTCAATAAAATTACCAATAGCTTAGAATTCAAATATTACAATGTCCGATAAAATATAAATATTAGGTGGGTATAACAACGAAATACGACGTTAGTCGCTACTGACTACAAGTGTATCGGAATCAACAACTGCAGTTTGCTGCAGAGAAGGAACGCCAAACGAAACTACTTTTAACAATATTGGTCGCCTACTCGCCTTAAGGCCTTTTTAGGGTTCCGTAGTAAACTAGGAACCCTTATAGTTTCGCCATGTCTGTCTGTCTGTTTAATGTAAAAACTTGCCCTCGAGTTCCTACCCCTGCCGATTGCATTTAAAGTTAAGGATGCAATCGAGAGAACCATATATATAATAAATAAGTAATTGCTCCTATATATTTTTTTCCGAAATTTATCGCTTACAGGGATGTCACTAAGGGTTGTAAGTTAGTTGGAAAATATAATTATTGGTCAATTAATCGATATGAAAGTCGGTATTTTTATTGGCTACAGGCATCTTTTGTAGTTAATCAACTGCTACTTGGTTGTAGGTTAGCCCCTAGGGGAATAAAGAAGGAAATCACACTTGAGCGAGGTCGGGGCCAAAAGTTTAAGTAAAATTAAATTTACATACGTATTATCACGTCTTTATCCCTTGGGGTAGACAGAGCCCCAGGTCGGAAAGCCCAAAGGCCACGTTTTAATTGTTTGTAGGCGTTACGGTGGAAAGCGAAATCAGAATAGTGATGGGTTGCTAGCCGCATCGACTATAACGTGGTTCCGTAGATTTTCGCCCACATAATTAACTTCTGTATAGCTTTCTACATAATAAATTATTTTATTTTCAACTTCATTGTAAAATGAGTCAAATCAAATACCACTTGTAATGGTGGGGTAATTAAGTATGTTAGGAGACGCAAGCCGTTAGGCAGTTAAGCGTGTAAGAGGAATCGGATATGGCGGATAAATTCGACGTATAAGATCGGACCACGGTGACCAAATTCGTAAGTAAGGAGTTTCTCGTATAAAGAAAATACTGACGCAGGTTCGAATTCTGCCCGCGTGGAATTTCCCATATTGTGGATACATAAAAACACCTATATTAATGGCATCGCTATAAGCTCTACATCAAATTAGGTCAAGCAGCGGCCAGACTGGTCTAACGACAGCGTGAAAGCCTGTCCCGTTGGCCGTCCTGCCTGATGACAGCTTGCAGCTTACTTGACTACCGATGTCATGCAGGGATCGTATTATAACTGTTTGATATTTAGAGCTAGACTCTTGTCGGTGTAATTGAGACAATACGCCAGCCTGCGAAAGAGGTGGTCCCGAGTTCGATCCTCGGTCAGGTCAAGATGAAAAAAGATGTTCTTCAGATTGACCTGGGTCTTGGATGTATATGTATTTATAGCTGGTGTACTGAGATACAAGCTCTGCTTAGTTCAGACACCAATCTCTCCCAATCATAACATATTATTATATTCCTCTGCCATGGTACTTTTTAAGTAAGTTTGTTATAAGATTGGAGAGAAAATAAAGAAAGATATTTTTATTATTTGTAATAAAATATAGTATCGTTTAGTTAGTATCACACAAGTCTCAAACTTATTTTGGGGCTAGCTCAATCTGTGTGATTTCTCCGTAATCCGTTATAAGCACAGATCTGTATATTTTTAAGAGTAGAAAGAAACGCACATTATAGTAGGTACATAATGATGCAAGTAGGAAGGCGGTAAAGCCGAGTGGTATAAAAAATTCATTACCTACATTTGCGATTATCATGAAGTAAAACAACAATGCAGTTTAGCAGATAAGAAAATTATTAAAGTTAAGAATTAACGCAGTTTGTAAATAGTACATTACTGCAGCGGCCGGCAATAGAGGCATTGATGGACGAACGTGTGACACATAAGTAAGTCCATTAATGGTAAATGGTAATTAGGGCGCACAAACATAGCGAAACTTGCAGCCACAAACTAGAAGAAGATAGCTAGGTGGATATATAACTTGTAGGTATCAAACGGTTAACTGCCTTATGTTTTCTGTAGGCAATAGAGACCATAGACAAATATTGGAGTGAGGTTAAAAAGATGATTAAATAGTAATAGAATTGAGTGTGAATTTGAGTTAGGAGATACAAATTTTATTAACGCGAGTTCTATGCCCTAATAAATATATATTCATAAAGGTAGTTTTTCTGTAGTGTTTGCAGCCTTTATGATTTAACGAAGGTCTGGTCATCGCTGGCTCTTGGACTATGTAGTACTAGTCGAGTGGGTATTTATCTAATAAAAAAAAGAATATTCAAACAGAGTAGTATATTGAGACTTTTTGTCATTATTTCTAGTCTTTAGAAAAACTATAATCTAGAGATAACTTTAACACTAGAGTTAACAAAAATATAATAATAAAACAAAGGATAATATCAGATTCTAATATCTTTTCGTCTAGGAAGACAATTTTATGCGAGGTTTCCAAAACAAAATATACCATATGTATTAAATCAAATTAACTATCAATGAAACAAAGAGGAGCCCTTTGTCCAGCAATTGAACACAAAATCAGGCTAAAAACCTTGTAATAATTTCTCATAACAATATTAATCAATTTTCATAGACTTTTTTTAACATTTATAAGGTTACTTCAATTTTTTTAACACGTTAAACCATTATTTTGTATACATATTAAAAAAATATATATTGTACAGTAAGGCACTTAGGAAGACAACTACACATAAGATCAAAACGCATTTGTTATGCGCACAAAAACCTAAAAATTACTTAAAACTAGTAATACCATTGCTACAACTAAAACTTAACTAGGAAACAATGAGTTACAATTCAATGAGTGCAAGATGAATAGGGACAACATAAGAAACCATCTAACAATTTTAAAATCAATATACCAATCTTTTTTTACACATAAATATATTGTGAAATCTACATATAAAGAACTAACACGCCAGTCAAGATTTTTTTTAGCTCAGTTTTTTAGGTACCTACCGTACAATCAACTGACAGTTTGTCTCAAAATTTGCATATTTGTGCACCATCGCAAGGGAATCTGAAACTATAGGGTACTTCCCGACGACATAGAATGGGCGTGTTGACAAAAAAAAAATGCGTGTTCCTATGTAAAGACCTGCCAAAAACAAACACAATAGTGGCAGAATTACATTTCTATACAAAAAACTCTTTCAGTTATAAAAGTTTTAAAGACACATGTTTTAAGACGTTAATTTTTGGACGCTAATTTTTGGTAAACGTGAAATGCCTACATATTTGTGACGTCACAAGCTTGTATTTTGTATGGGTGGCGTGAAAACTTTGTTTGGTATCTATACGAAATATTTCGTTTGTGGTAATGGTTTCATAATAAAAGTTGCTATAAATTTAGCTGAATACAATACAGTATAATTGTAATTAAATATTTTCATACTTCAAAAAATGATCCTATTCACCCAACTTTAAAGAAGCTTTAAGATCACTTAAAGAATCGATATCAAATTAAAAGTGTTCTTTATAGTGTTTTTAGATAGAAATTAGTATCATTGGAAACAAATTTTATATCATCTTAACATTAGGCAACTACCGTAAGGCCATAACATATAATATAAACACAAAAATCTAAAAATAGTAATGTGTAATACATACATACTATTACGTCCTTTTCCCTTGCGGGGTAGACAGAGCCCAGGTCTATAAAATCTAAAGGCCATGTTTAGCATGCTAGTGGTTTTGTACGAAGAGAACGGAATGTGTAGTTACTTTAAAAAATATCTTTTGTACAGAACCCTCAGGACGCGAGTCTGCTTTGCACTTGGTCTTTTCTTTCTATGTAGCCGAAAGGTAACATTGTTTAAGCAATAAAAAAATAGTTCATTATTTCAACTTATTTCTAATTACAAATCTGCCCGCTCAAATCAGGGACGCCCGCGTTCGCACCACGCCTGCTTATACCATTTAAAAAAAAGCCAGGCTCTTGACGTGGCGGTTTCTTTTATCCAAGTTTTACTCGTAAAGATATGGTTTTAACAATAATAATATAGTTTTATTACACTTGTGTTTGATTTAAATGTCCGCAGTAAGTTTCCGTGTACTCCTGCGCCACCATCTTCAGCGCGCGTTCGTAGAAGCCGTCTCCGAACCGGATCCGGCACAGCGCGGCGTCGAGGTAGCGCTGCACGACATCCGCGCAAAGAGACACCGCTTGCCACCAAATATATACTCTTATTATACTTGTGTCTGATTCAAACAACCGCAGTCAGTTTCCGTGTACTCCTGCGCCACCATCCGCAGCGCACGCTCGTAGAAGCCGTCTCCGAACCGCAGCCGGTACAGCGCGGCGTCGAGATAGCGCTGCACGACGTTCGCGCACAGGACTGACGCGACCCCCGAACACAGGTCACGGGACGCCGCACAGAGGGACACCGCTTGCCGCCATATTCGGGTATTTACTGAAAAAAAAAATACGTTTTTGATAAGCTAGCTATAGCAGAGCCCGTGGCTTCGCTTGCGCTGGGAACTGTAAATTTTTTGGAAGGTAGGTAGGTAAGGGCCTTTTCAGTATTCCAGACGTCTGCGCCATCCCTCCCCATTTTTGCCATCACAATCGATTTGCCTAAAGCCGTAACGTAACGTGTAACACTAGTAAACAGCATAAAATTATTGAGCAAAATTCACAACAGTTTCCGTTCGTTTCAGACTTTCCGTTGACAACAGAGCGTCTGTCTTTCGACCATGGTAAGTTAATTTACCATTTACCGCTGTCATACTGCGATTTTAATAGTTTATCAAATTATTTTTATTATTAGCTGTTACTCGCGGCTTTGCCCGCGTGATATATGCCGATGTCCTTCTCAGTACCCTAACCTATGTGTAAGCAAAATTTAATGATCATCGGTTCAGTAGATAGGGCGTGAAAGCGTAAAACCAACAAACAAATAAACAAACAAACTCACTTTCGCATTTATAATATCAGTTAGGATTAAGATACTTTAAAAGAGTTACTCACAAAAATGTTGCATATCGGCGTCGCAATGCTGCGCCAGCTGTTGTATGGAGGCCGCGTTTTCAATGTGGGGCACGTTATTGCCAATGATCAGGGTGCTGTCGGGAACCAGCACTCGCGACACTACTTCTTCGATCTCGCTCTTTAGTGCCTGAAAATACAGATGTTTGATTGATCGGATAAGTATTGTATGAATACCTGGCTGGATAAATACCATGTTATCATCATCATCATCATCAGGTTCTTTCCAGTCTCCACCACAGGAGCTCGACCCTCTCTGTATCATCAGAGCCACATTTTAGCCAGAGAGAGGATCCGGCCTACTCTGACCACGCTGGCCAGGCGGGTTAGAGAGGTCTCTTTGATGTTACAGCTTTGTTTAGCTTGTGTTTACTAAGTCGCCTTCTACGACATACACAGGAACTTGACTTGAAGTGGTCCTATTCTACTCTGCCGTGATCCACACGGTTTTCTGCCGGGAACCACACGGCTTATCTCCATTTAGTACAACTCTAATGACCTTAAAACTCACCTGTGTGTCAGAGTTGGAGAGCGGGTTTTTTCTCAAATCGTCGCGTATTACATGCAGCTGGTAACGTGTAGGAATGTGCTGCAAATAACAACAACCTTAATACATATAATATAAATATATACGGACAAATCTCAGAGATAAAGCTAGCCCCAAAGTAAGTTCGAGACTTGGGTTATGAGATACTAACTCAACGATACTATATTTTATTACAAATACATATATAGATAAACATCAAAGACCAGGTCAATCTGAAAAATATCATTTTACATCTTGACCTGACCGGGGTCAAGATGAAAATAAGTATCATTATAAAGCATCAAAATTGACCCTCGACATCTACATAAACGGGTGACGCGGGACACCGTCAATATGAACAACGTTACCTATATGACCTCGAAAACAAAATTATAACCCAAGCGACTGAACACTTTTGTATGACATTGACGATTTTTTTTTACTTCTCAGTAATGATCCCTTAGAAGTTGTTCATTTGACGGGCTGTGTCATGCCTTTAAACCGTATGTTGAGGATCAAATTACACGCTGTGTGGTCAAATTAAGATTAACCAGGGAAATTATACCGTTTCAGAGTGGAGGTTGACTAATAATAGTGAGGGTTGCCTGGCCTCCCATATATTTTAATTGGATGTGTTCATAAGATGCTGACTGTTTGCAGTTTATGATGATTTGCTTCCTGACTGAAACTCTCTCTCAACATACAATTTGCAACATTCAGCCACTCACTACTTTCTTAAAGGTGCTCCACACAGCAGTTATATACCGTTATGAAACAACATGTAACATCAATACGATTCTGATAACACTATAGAATCTTTCACCAAAGATGTTATCGTGTTACAGATTGTTTTATAGCATTACACAACTGCTGTGCCAGATTAAGGTGCCACTCTTTACAAAGCATTCATTAATAGAAATTAACAACTTTATTTATATATGTATTACTTACATTAGTATCGGCCAGCATGAGAATCCTATGCACATAAGGCTGGTCAGTGGTATCTGGCGACAGTCGGTTGAGACAGTCCGGGTACATCTCGGCCAGCACCACGCTGTCCTGGCCCCCGAGTTTGCATTTGTTCTGCTCTTTCACAGCCAGCTCGTCTAGGCGGTCGTAGATCAACGCCGCCACTTTCGGTTTTACATCTGAAAGTTTGAATACTGAATAGGCATATTTATAGTATTAAATAATGTATTGAAAATGTATACAAGACACAAGTAAAGCTACAGGATTAACGTATTAAAGCCAGGTTCATCCGCCATGTCGTCTGCCGTAGTTTTGAATGCACCCTTACTTTACCTGCACCTTGCACCTTACTACCCGCAAAAAAAGTGCAATTATAAAAACTGTAAAAATGTGCTTTTATTATAAACAGTTTTGACGACCGACAGCCTTAGCTCATTTAATTTCGAGAGTTTTGATATAATTTTCAAAGTACAAGAGATATGTCAAGTACTTGAAAAATGTATATTTCGTCAAAAGTAGACCAATGTTTGTGATTTTTTTGTATCTTTTTAAGTAAATCAAATCATGTAAATTATGACCGAAAGCCTTAGGTAACAATCAAAATTAAAATTATTTCTTTTCAGATTAAAATTCCTTTTAATTTTCGATAAAACAGCTTTTTCCTAAACGAATATCCGGAGAAGAGCGCACTTCTCCGGATATTCGTTTATCACATTATCATTAATCGAAAGCCAACTTTTATTGCGGATCTGAAGTAAGATACGAGTGCTTGCGTGCGCCGATAGGAGGGGTACCGGGCAACGAGCGTGTGTGTGTGTTTGCATTCAAATGCAACAATCACAAACTGAAGCAGATAAGTGGAGATATGGCGAGATGCGCGGGCCGTGTTGCCCCCTCCCCTCTTCGGTGTACACCCCGACACTCAAAGTTAGCGACTGCGACGCGTCCTGCAACCTGCAACTAACTTCAGATCCGCAAAAAAGTTTGACGCGGACTGTATCACTTACTATTGTTTGTTCCAGGAATGCTTTTTTTGGAAAGGAATTTATGATTTTTCTATATAAAACTCGCTTGTGAACTTCAGTCACCTTTTCGAAAATTGTATCCTCAAACTTTTATAAGCTTGCTAAAAACATGAAACATCTGTTGATATTAGGGATATGAAAAGGACATTTATACTTACCCTCACTGATGTATAAGTGATGCATGGAAAAGTTATTAAACATTAGTTAATATAACCCATCACCAATAAAATAAAGAAAATAAATATATAAGATGCCATATTACTACTATACTTTATTGTAAAAAATACATATATAAATAAACATCCATCCTTATCTATTAAGCAGGTAAATATTTACCCACAACAAACAATATTTTTCCTATTATAATGGCCCTTAAAGACATAAGGAATTGCTAGTGAATTTCATTTTTCTGTGTTAGTAATCAAATATTTCTTGAGGCAGTTACTTACTGAAGTGTATTTATGCAAGCAATAATTTATGATTTATTGCAATATTCTCATAAATAGGAAGTGGCCAATTTTTACAACAGTACATAAAATCTTACTGAAATGGTCCGCAACTACATTGCAGTCAGCATCCTCGCTCCATGCCAGCATGATCTGCAAGGCCTGCAGCAAGGAACACTGCACTCGCAGGAAGAAGGAGCCGGTCCGAATGGGTTGCCTCTTGCCACAGCCTTCACAGTACCACTGCATCCTGAAATGTGGAAATAATGTGTAATACTACTTAAGGCTATTTCAGTAATGAACCAGTTAGGAAATGATGGGCAATACAAAAATGTATACATATCTTACTTATACTTCCATGCTGGCTTGAGAGAAAAGGAAAAACATAGAATATACTTAGCAGCTGCATTTCACTTTCCACACTGACAGTAAAAGCTGGTCACTGGATTGACCCACCACAATTTTGATTCTGTTTTCCACCTTAAAGCCCACTAACACACTAAACATGTTCTTTGGGTTTTATGACCTTGGGCTCTGTCTACCCCACAAGGGAAAAAGATGTGATATGTATGTATCTAACTAGAAATTCTTCTCTCCATCAGTTGCTTACCTAGGATTACTAATGAGATATTGATTCAAGAATATCAGTCCCTTTCTGTTTTATTACTATGTTAATCTAGGTCCATCTATCTATCTATAAATTAAGAATTGTGTTCTTGTCGGTGGAGTACTCTCCATGTCACACCGCTAAGAACGCGCCCACTAGCTAAGCTTACATTACTCAACACCTTGATTGCTATATGCCAATTGACATTTTCTATGATAATTTAAAGATTGTTGTTAATATGTGTACTTCTTATTTGTGTAGTTAGTTGATATAAAGTGTACCTGGTTCTAGTGCGTCGCCATATTCACAGCTGAGTTTTTGGTGTTGGTTCTTGTGGCGAGTGTAGAGGTCGCCACAAAGTCATTTATTGGATGAAAAATGAACCACAATTAGGTATATAATTATTATTTACTTACTTATCAATAACTCTAGCTGGTTTCCTGACCACCTTGCATTCAGGAGTTTGTGCACACGGGATACTGTCAGGCAACAAGCCAAAAGTCTGTAATCTCTCCACTAAATGATGTTCGAGATTCTTTTTGCCATTGATTCGGGTAAAATCTCTATATAATTTGAGGTTTCTGTAATATAAATATTTTTTACAAATGAATTAAACAATCTTTTTGTGTAAGTATTGTGAGTAAATATTTTATTAAATATTTGCAACTTTGGATTATTTGATAATGCTAAGTATGGATGAACCATTCTCGCCTACTTGATAGGAAGAAAAAAACTGCACACACCACCAAGCATTGCAATCATAATAAAAAGATCTTTTTCTCCACTACAGGAGCATGACCCTCTCAGTAATACCAGAGCCATATATTAACCAGAGCAGTCAGAGGATTTGGCCTACTCTCTCAAGGCTGGCCAGAAAGGTGGGAGAAGTCGCTTTGATGTTTATAAGCTTACGTTTTTAAGCTTGTTGCTTAAGTCGCATAACATCCAAGAGAAGACTTGGAGTGGTCCTATTCTACTCCGCCGAGAACCACAAAGAAAATCGCATGTACTACAGTACAGTGTAAATATAAAATATTAGAAGAATTTGTCACTTACCCTGCGCTTACAGTGAAAGGAAAACATTCATCATATTCATGGGGCAGTTTCGTACTATCGTAGGTGGTGGAGTCTGCTTCCATTTTATATTATTTTGCTTTTACTGCCTATTAGCTGCCATACAGCACTAGGCACTACGAACTAGAAAGCTCTTTGAACTAACATAAAGGGCTATTAGTAAAGTTGTTGCATAATTCCTTATGATATGGCCTACCATAAAAATATAACATATTCTGGTAATTCTGCTCATAAAGTAAATCGTTCAACATTGACTAATTTGATCGCAATTTCAACAGTAAACAACATTGAGCACCACACCATGATACCTACCAACAATGGCTAAACGTCAATGTCAAATTGACAGTTGACATTAACTATCCAAGTTTTTTTTTAATCAAAGACACCGTACGGTACGTAGCCTGGAGTGCCATTTTTGAACGCGTGCCACTCGTCTTCGAACGATTTTTGTATGGAAAAATCGTTCGAAGACGAGTGGCACGCGTTCAAAAATAGTACCCCTGGAGTGCCATTTTTGAACGCGTGCCACTCGTCTTCAAACGATTTTTGTATGGAAAAATCGTTCGAAGACGAGTGGCACGCGTTCAAAAATAGAACCCCTGTACAACCTGCAACATGGCAAAATCGTCTCGTCAGAGCGCGTCAGAGAAGATAAAAAACCATAATGTCAATTGTCAATCGGTGTCAAAAATCAAATCAACGCATGCGCTTTGTTGTTTGCGAGTCTGTCTCGTGTCTTGCTCGACTTGAATCTGTTGGCTTGGATCGAAAGGTAGTTTATTTATCTACAGATTTGAATGTATTTTCGATTTTGATGCAGTAAATCCCTATAAAAGTTAATATCCTTACGGTATTTCATTTGTATTTGCTATTTGAGAGACTCAAGTTTAATTCATTATTGGTGCAAATAAGTGTAAAATTTCGGAGTCCCACAAGAAGAGAACAGGTATGTTATTTTTTATTTTTTAAAACTATTTAGGGAAAATAAATCAAAGGGCACATGTGCAAGCATATTTCCTATTCCTATTAACTATTCCTTTCCCTTACACACCGAGTTTTGAAAGATCCCTTCTTTCTACATTTTTGCGATAGCCTACATTATTATAGTAATGCATTACAGCAAAGTATGACGTCTGGTCCTGCAATAAATAAAAAGAGAGTAGAATTAAGCCCATTTACTTCTCATTCATATTTCTTGTATGCAAATCATGAATACAAAAAAGTACCTACTGTACTAACGGCGTGGCAAATAAATTGAAAAGGAACCTAAGTGGCGGCATATAGATTCTCAATGTTAACCACATCTCTTTTACTCCTGCCCACAGTGACACTTTTTTAAGGTGCGACAAGGATTATTTTGAGTTTGTGGTGGGAAGTCAAGGGGGTGCAGATGGGGTTTGCCTTAGACGATTTTGGACTTTATAATATGAAATTGGTGTAGTTTGGTGTTATAAATGCTCATGCTCACTGTTAAATGAACTCGTATAGATTTGTCACCAGAAGCTCCCACGAGGCATCAAAGAACATACGGCATCTTTGATGCTACTTGTTAAAAGTTTAAAACTTTACTGTACAACACCGATACTTAGTATCTTAATTTACTGGACATTGGCAGAATCACTGAAATCTCAGTGGAAGCCATATTATAAAACAGAAGAAGAAGAAGAAGGATTATGCACATAGGCATTTGGATGATATTGGCATGGGGTGTGTAATTATTAGCACTACCAGCTAACAAAATATTTTAGTTTTATAAATGGAATTAAAAGCACAAAACATCTTCCAAAAGAGACTCTTATCAAGATGATGGCAAATGGCGTTTAGTTCAGTCTCCATACATTTTGGATCAGTAGGTGTATTCATTGTACTGTATTGACATACTGTGCCGACCCCACATAAAAAAGTGGGATAAGGTAAAGGAAGAAGAAGAAGAAGAAGAAGGTGTATTCATTGTACTATGGAAAAGCTCATTAATTTATACTCAATTTCAGACTTCATCACAGCACAAAAGTTGTTTGTTTTCATGTTGACAATGTGAATTTAAATAATCACTTATTCAATACCAAACAAATAGAATAGGTAATAATTTCCTATTTTGAAAATAGATCTTGAAAAAGTCAGAAAATCCAACAAAACATAGTGTGACATTAACTCCACAACAATATTGTCTACAACTTTTTGTTGAACCTATGGTTTCCAAATAAAAATAAATTAAAAGGAAGTTCTGTATTGTGTGCATAGATGGTACGAAAGATTATACTGTCTACCAGGTTGAAGCAACCAATATATGTTTTTCCTAAATAAATATCAGCATCAAAAACTGGAAACAAAGGGCCCAATTTAGATGCAAGTGGAAAAATTTACTTGACCAAGCCAGGCCTTGCATGATGATGATGAGAATTAATCAATACAATATCAATTTTATTTGGATATTAATTAAACTTTTGAAATAATAAATGTTTTATTTTATTAAATATTTGAATTAGGTGATATAATAGCCTATGTCTTTCGCCATAGCATTATCAACAACGTACCTATGCCAAATTCCAAGAAGATTGGTTCACTAGATAAAGCGTGAAGAGGTTTTTTTTTTTTTTTTTTTTCTCTTCTATTCCAAATCTGCAATCAGCGAATCTGCGCTTTAAGCAGGTGTGTTGAGGGTACAATGTCATTTTGAAGTGAGTCCTCCAGTGAGTGGCTCTACTCATCATTTAAATATGGAAGAATGTCTTTCCTTTTTAGTCTCTTACGGTACGAACGCGTTGTTAGGCCAGCGGCCAGCTCATTGGGGTGTACCTCCAGTTTCCCCTGATATTTCTGCGAGATTACTCTGATTTCCTCCTCGATTGTGCTCATTTGAAGCTCCTCATGCACTTCATCGTTCGTGACAAACCATGGCACAGTACCTATAGTTCTGAGAATAGCATTTTGCATTCTCTGCAGAAAAGAGATGTTTGACTTGCTACAACTTCCCCAGAGTTGTATGCCATATGTCCAAATAGGCTTCAGGATTGTTTTATATATAAGGAGTTTGTTGTCTGTCAACAGAACGCTGTTGCGTCCGATCAGCCAGTGTAGGTTTTTGGATCGAATGTTTAGTTCTTCTCGTTTACTTGTTATGTGTTTCTTCCAAGTTAACCGTCTGTCGAGATGGAGACCCAGGTATTTAACATTTTCTCTGTGTGGCAAGATATCGTTTTCCAACCTTACCGATGGGCATTCGCCTTTGCGCAGAGTAAAGGTTACGTGAACAGATTTGGTTGAGCTGGCCTTTATCCTCCACTTTTTGAGCCATTCTGATATTTCATTGAGTCCCTGCTGCAATTTTTGAGTTGCCATCATTGGATCCGTACTACTGGCCAGGATTGCAGTATCATCAGCGTATGTGGCTACCGTTGTATCATCTGTTACGGGAAGGTCGGCTGTGTAGATGGTATACAGGACCGGACCTAGCACTGAACCTTGTGGTACTCCTGCTTTGATTTCATACAGGTTGGATGTTGTGTCATCTATTTTGACTTGAAACAGTCGATTCGCGAGATAGGACTTTAATAGTTCTAGGTAGCTGTGGGGAATGTATTTTTTAATTTTATATATTAAGCCCAAGTGCCATACACGGTCGAACGCTTGTTGTATGTCCAAGAATGCTGAGGAGCAGTACTCTTTTTTCTCTAGAGTCTTCCTTATTCTGTCGCATACTCTATGGACTTGTTCCACTGTAGAGTGTTGGGATCTAAATCCAAACTGGTGGGATGGTATGACGTTATCTTTTTCTAGGATGGGTTTCAGTCTGTGGAGCAGAAGCTTTTCAAAGACCTTTGAAAGTATTGGAAGCAGACTTATAGGTCTGTAGGAAGACACTTCATTCACTGATTTACCGGCTTTGTGTATCATAAGTATTTGTGATACTTTCCATGAAGAGGTAACAAACAAATATACAAACTCACTTTCGCATTTATAATGTTAGTTGAGATGTAATTAAGTCACTCTTTAAGTTGTTAGCAATTTGATTAGTGCTAAAAACAATCAAGATTTAGTATGGAATGCGCTTCTATGTTTGTTTGTTTACTGTATTGACCCCATTAGGGAGTGATTCATCAGCTCGACCCCGCGACGGTCGTAAGAACCTCGGCACTAACTGCTAACTAGGAAGTCGTAAACGATACGCGCGAGTTCCCGCTGGCCACATCTCGCGTGAAAATTCCTATAACAAATGGTGCCCTAAGAGATAAAGTTCCTGTAATCTTGCCTGTGGGTCTTAATAGCCTTACACATCCTTTTGAACTAGCTTTGTCTCTGATGTTATATGACAATCTTATTATTCGTAAATCCACAGAGCAAGGAATGTCACTCGAGCGCGCGAGCGATCGTCACATGTCCCTGCTCTGTGCGTAGATCAGTGTTCTCGAGCTACCGAAGGGTGTTAGCTTCAGGCTGGCGGCCAGCGTCAAAAACTTTGCCAGATTAATAGCATGAAAGTGACTGCTGAGGAGGCAACCGGGAAATCGCTCGGATGAGGGGGTATAGAATCATCCATCATAGTACGCAGTGCACGCGTTTCTCGTAGAAAATTCTTCAATTGTGAAGCACTGTCTAAATTATGAAAATTTTTGTTTGTATTTTATTGTCTTAGATATACATACTTATGATCATCACCGACAGCCTTCTATATCCACTGCTGAGGAAAGACCTATACATACATCATATTAGTACTATAATAATGTGCAGATGGTAATTTGGTAATGGTACTTATCAATACAATATCTAACACGTCTTTAAGTTGGGCATATTGGTGTAAGTATTTTATAATTTAAAAGTAGGCTCCAACATTTTAAACGTAATTTACCTTAATATTTTTTTCGTTAGCTGTTTACCAATTAGGTCACGAAAACAATATTTTCCTTAAGTTTGTTGTAGGCGACATACAACTTAAACAGAAAGTAAATATTAAATTAATTTATTTCCGCGTTCGTGTTTAGGGCCAATAGTTCACGCAGCGTGACGCAACGCGCATATTTCGGGCGTCTACAACTCGCCCGCCGTAACGGCTGCGCTGAAATTCAAACGGTTTCAGTAATGGCGACGGTTAAATTTGATTTACGGTTACTATTTCGCGGCTATTAATTGAGCCGCGGTATAGACACGTGTGCTCTTAACTTATGACCATTATGTATAATTTATTATTTATCTCCTTTACTCACATTAAAAGAACTTCATAACTTTTGAATGTCGGTTGCGACCGAGTTCCTTACACCGACCAAATAAGTAGGCACCAACCACCAACTGACTTTATATGTTGTGTTTTTAGATTCCAGTCGGTAACGGTCGAAGGATGCATTCCGAAAGGTAAACATAAACACTACTAGTAGACATTGCCGACTGGTGTATGATGTATTTATGGAAACTAGCAGCGTTTTCAGAGGCACGGGGACGCCATATCCTTCGCGATATGGCGTCCCCGTGCCTCTGAAAAAACCCGAATGCCGTTTATGACAGTTTACATCTGCCTTGATTTTTTGCTGGCGTTACATAGCCAATGACACTCTAGGGAAGAAAACTAATCACTCACTGCAAAATCGGCCGAACTGTTTAGGCTACAGGAGGCTACATTGAAACGGACATAATACAAGCGCGCGAAATACATTACCTCCTTCTGGTCAGGTCAGTCGGGTAAAAATGTGTCAAACGTCAAGGCCAGCCCGTTTGATTTACCAAATGACCTATTTGTCCACTTTCGTAACGTCAATCATGGCGACGACTGACGAGACCCATGACGATCACGATCCAAGTTTACGGCACACCGCAAGACGTTAGCGTAAACGTTTGTGAAACGCTGACCATGAACGGAGTCAATTAACATCATCCGCGATGTGTCAACCTAATGAATTCAATCGTCTGTTTTTTAAGACTTTCAGTTTATAAATAGCTAAGTTGCTTCTCCGTCCGGCACCACTCAAACGTAGTTTGATTATATGTAGGGTTCAATCTACATTTAAAAAAATATCCGCGCCGTGATTGTCTTCGAAAAATGTTTATTATGTTGACCGCCGATAAGTTAAATTTTAAAACTGCATATTAATTCTGTACATAGGTATTAATATGGTTTAGTTAGATATCAGCTACTGCAACTTAATCTGCTTTAACAGATTTCAGAAAGGTATTCTATGGAGATACTAAAATTTCCTGTAATTCCTTTAGAAGTATAGTATACTAGCTTTTACCCGCGGCTTCGCACGCGTGATTTATAGCCTATGTCCTTCTCAGTACCCTAACCTATGTGTATGCAAAATTTCATGATAATCGGTTCAGTAGATACGGCGTGAAAGCGTAACAAACAAACAAATAAACAAACAAGCAAACGAACTCACTTTCGCATTTATAATATTAGTTAGGATTAGGATGTCCTTCTCAGTACCCTAACCTATGCTGTGTATGCAAAATTTCATGATAATCGGTTCAGTAGATACGGCGTGAAAGCGTAACAAACAAACAAATAAACAAACAAACTGACTTTCGCATTTATAATATTAGTTAGGATAAGGATCTATGCTAGCATTTTTCGGGATCTGTTTGCCAAATGTCATCAAAATCCGATTGACAATCATTCATAAATATATAATCTTACTTTTTACGGTTAAAATATAAAAGACTAGGTTTATGTGACTAGGATTATATGTATATAACTTATAACTTTTAATCTGCTACGATAACACTTATATAAAGCACATCGAAAGTAAGCCACGCGCGACAAGCTGCGCTGCACTGCACCTTTACTCCTAAAACAATATCTTTTTCCGGTCTGAACAGACCACAGAACAACAAACACATGTGTTTGTGTGTGTGGAACAGACCATTCAGACTCGCGTCGTTGTGTTTCTATTGTTATCACTGCAGTATTTGTGACTTTAATTGCGTATACACCGTAGTGTTGAGTTTGAGATGGTAATTACCATTACGAGCTCAAAATTACGCGACTGCTGCGAGAAACTAGACATTATGGCTATTAGTGTTGCAAAGGCGGCGTTTCCTATGAACATTACCACGCGTAATGAGATTTCCTCACTTTGTTTATTAGGTTTTTTGTTAAGAGAAAATATAAGGTACTTTACTCAGGCATGGTAGCCACACAAGCTACTTGGTCCAGTATCATCAAAACCTCAATTAACATACTCCATCTATCCTATCTAGCGTGTTCCCATATGTATGCATATTCATGAGAATATGCAGACCGTATGATAAGCAGCAGATTCCCGCCAGAGTAGAATAGGACCTCTCCAAGTCGTCTCGTGGATGTCGTAGAAGGCGACTTAGGAAACACAGGCTAAACAAAGTTGATAAACATCAAAGAGATCTCTCCAAACCGTCTGACTAGCGTGGAGAGTGTAGGCTAAATCGTCTGCTCTTACTTTGGTAGTACTAGGTACGAAGAGGGTCGTGCTCCTGCAGTGGAGACGAAAGACCTGATGATGATGCTAAGCAGATGGTGTCTCAAAACCCGGGATCCGCTATTACGATAGCGTTGTAGTAGTAACCTTCTTATTCTTCTTTTCGAGTGGTAATGTCTTTAATAACCTACAATAATTTTGTCCAGTGTGCGGTCACAGCCATAGCCCGGTCATTTGCCTCCTTTAGGTCCTTTTCCGTGCAGTGAATGGGGCAAATAGAGCATGACAAAAGGTGGCTCATAGACTGCACAGGCATCTCTTCGCTAGAGCCTCTATGTATAGAAATAATTAAAGTTATTCTAGGTAGCTGATTCCTTCCAAGTTGCCTACGAACGTAGTCTAAAATTAAATCTTGCTCCATATAATTCAACCGGTTATGCCGCCCCTCGACTAGCGAAGTAATTAACTCCGAATTTGTTTAAGTTAAACTGCCTGTTTATTTCGTGACGCAAATAGCTGCACGCCTCACGCCATGTGTGTAAGGGGTATGGATAACAGTTTCACCGGTGAGATTAGATATGATCGCTTAATTTGGCTCGATAGCTAGCTCCTTAAGACTGGTGCGTCACTATCTGGACAAGCGGATACATCTAATTTGTCCATTATTCAGCGGTGAAACGAAATATATACATTTATTTCACTCATCCTCTTGAACATTCATACTCTTTTTCATATAGACCCGACGGGAAACATTGTCCTGAATTTTTTATTTTTGCCTAGACTAAAATAGTGCAGGTTCTTGTTCAGGCAAATTCCCGTTAAATATCTTGACATAGGTATTATTATTATCATCATCATCTCGGCCACAGGAAGTCCACAGCTGGACATAGGGTATATTTAGGTATTATTGTTAGCCATAGTTCAAACATTCCTCTAGGCAGCATGAAAAATCTGACAACAGTGTTGGCCACTTACACATACGAAAATATAAGTAGTAAACGCGCAATATGAGGTTTGTTGGTCGCCCAAGAAAGTCATAGCTAGGTGATCACATTTCCATTGTGGTTGTAGTTGAATGTAGAAAATAAGTCAGTTTTACATACATAGGTGGTCTCGTTCCTCGAATTGAGTTGGTGACAAACCCCAAAGAACAAGCGTGGGCGATAACTGTTCACTATATCTATGTGACTGCAATTTATCTAGACAATAGACAGCTTATTGTTGGCGCCATGGTTGCTTACTGGCGTGAAAGTGCGATCAATTATCAAGTCTTGCTCAATACCGTAGGTGTCACGCTGAGCTATTAGATCCACAAACAACGGAAATTTATTAATATATATTCACCTACTATTTAAAATAGAAATAAAGGTAAGATGCTATGCTGTGTGGTACCCGGCAGAATAGAATAGGACCACTATAAGTCTTCCCGTAGATGTTGTAGAAGGCGACTTAGGAAACACAAGCTGAACAAAGCTTATAAACATCAAAGAGACCTGCAACCCGTCTGGCCAGCGTGGAGAGTGAAGGCCAAATCCTCTGCTGCTCTGACTGATATATGGCTCTAGTAGTTCAGTGAGGGTCATGCTCCTGAGTGGAAACTAAAAAAGACCCGATGATGCTGTTGTAAATTACCGTAAACGTATCCTAACGTATTGGTTGAAATTTTTGCTTACACACGGGGTTTTTTAAAGTCATTAAACAGTCTTCTACTGTCTTTTAACACGAAATAAACGTGAAACCGGTCTTTGAATAGGATCAATAAGATCCTATTCGTTGCAGGTTGTTTCATTATGCGGGATTCTTAATTATCTTGCCAAACCAGTAGGTTATTTGCAGTATTTGACGAAATCATCAAAGTGGAAATATATCGACAAAACGAAAAGTTTATTACTTACACTTGTCAGAAACATTTCTGTTACAATCATTCTCAAAATAAGTTAACTTAGTAGGAAGTAGGAAAACTACAATTAATTAGGAACACTAGAATAAAATAAAAAGAACGTGTATTATAATATAATTTTGCATACGGCGTCATGTAAACAATACTAGTTAGTAGGTATCATTATTCAACCGAGTTAGTTTGGTAACCACAAATTGCGAATTAGACAGTAACAAAATGGCACGCTATCTTGCACAACAAATAAATGTGTGTCCACAAATTCAGATATTTCGTGTTTTCCAGTCATCAGAATTTCATAGACAACTAAAACAAATGGCTTCGCTGTGTGAACGGTGCCATAATTTGTGTGTTTGATACTAGACTGAATCTTTTGTAATGTTATTCGACACGGTTATATCTCGAGTTGGTATAACAAAAACATGTTTAAGAGCGTATACTAGTAGTATTTTTACAATATGGTTTCCATACAAATGTATTTCTCTATTTTCTCGCTGAAAACTGATTCTAGAGTCACAATTATTTTTTCATAAAATCTAGTAGGTACTAAAATAGGAATGCCCCTATTTTTATTTTTTCCATAAAAACTGTTTTTGTACATTTTTTTTTTTCTATTAAACAGGTCTTTAGAAAAAAAAATACATAGGGACATACCTATTTTAGTAATAGATTGTATGTAAAAAGAATTGTGCCTCTAGAAGCAGTTTTCAGCGAGAAAATAGAGAAATACATTTGTATGGAAAACGCACTGCTAGTATACCCTCTTAAGACTGGCATACAAAATAACCATAAAGGTTAATATACTATTGTACAGTCGGTGACAAAGATTTATATAAGTAATGATGAGTTAAATACTCTTGGGATCATCGATGTTTATTATAAAGTGTTTCTTTTGCTCGGTATCCTCATATGTAAATAATGTAAAGTATCAAAGGAGTAACACACAGATTTCGTTCAGTACACTGACACACATGGCCCAAAAACAGAGTACCTATAGAGCTAAAAGTGCGATCAGCAACTTGAATACAAACTCTGATTTTGAACATTGATTACCAGAATGCCTTTGTCCGTTTCGTCGCGTTCGGTCATCTTCGCAATCGGTCAAGTCACTGAAAACCCGTCAAAATTGTCGTTAACTGTACTCTAGGACTCTGGAATATTTTCAGATCTGAAGTAATTATCCTTAAGGAAAATAACGTCGCGTGTAGTTGAGTACCTTTATCGACAGAACGTTTCCTGTTTGTAGACCTGTCGCTTGCGTCGGTGTCGGCCTGGATTTATGACGTATTGTTAGAAACCATAAAATTTATAGGGCCGTCGCTCTCGGGCACTACACGCCCACACTAACATTTTACAGCGTTTGCCGCAAAAAGTTTCAGTGGTTTATGCTAAGTCTAAGCATATTATTATTAATTTTGCGGCCTAAGCTTAGGCTCAAACCGAAGCTCAAATTTTGTCATCATATTCAATATAGGTATCGCTGACCCTAGGTAGAAAAATATGGGTAAATATCTGCTTCACCTGGAGATAATTTCACATCTGTTTTAAAACTAAATAACCAACACAAGATAGGAACCAATTACACTTGTCTAAAGAAAATTAGGTCAAGAAAAGGTGCGCTGTAAAAAATCCAATTTTAGCTTAGACCTTCCTCGCGTTTCGATCTCGTCTCATATAACTAAAGGTTGACAGGGACAAGGGTTGATAGCGGGACAGTCTGTTGCATATGTAAGCAAGCTAAACATTTACAAGCAGTAAATATCACAATTTATTTACACACATATTCTTGACTTGCTTGATACGAAACATCAGGTCTGCCCTGAGTTTCGTAGAGTTCCGATTTAGCAACATCGGGTCATATAAATCACGCACGTAAATCAGTTTATGTGTCTGCGTAAATCTGATCCTGTACCTTGCGGATAACGTCACGGAAGCCAGCAGTTACAGTTGTAATTTGCAACGCAAGGAGGCTACATTTCGGAAGAACTAATAACTTTTAATCACGATTTCCGTGTATCATTAAATGAATCGTGTAATGTGCTGTCAGTTTTAGTCAGTTATAGATTACATCTAAGTAGCTAAAAGATCTGTTTTCTCTTTAATAGCAACAACAATCGTGAACCATTCATTGAATGATCTAGTTACTCGACTTTAAAGCTCTTAATGTTTCTATTTCTATTCTTATCTCACATTGACCCGGCAGATTTCGCACCATTCACACGCTCCATTAGATGTGTTAGTTTCACAACAAAATTACGTCATGAGGTGCATAAATCGCGATGAAAATCAGAATATGAGAAGACAGTATGTAAAATATTAATAAAGAGCAATAAAACTCAAGAGGAAGTTTAATTTCATTGTTCAGGTTATGGGCCAAAATGTTACTTCATTTGATTATATCGCAGATATGATGAAAAGGCCAGCATAGTTTGTTTGTAATGCTGTTTTTAAATGATATTCTCCTCGCTTTTAAATGACCAGACTGAGAGTCATGCTTTTCGCAGAAAAACGTATCAATCAATATTCAAGTGGTTATGTGGTTAAACAATGCGCGAGTGGATAAACAACGTTGATTGAGCGATTATCGAACACAAATAGGTATCGTTCGATGTTGATTTGTTCTCCGATCAGGTATGCCACCTAAAGCGAGAGCAGTACTATGCTAGTATACAGGCTGATTCTTTACTCCCTGGCAATATTTTAGCATCGGAATCAGAATTCCTTATTAGAATAAAGAACAGTTAGAAAAAAGGTAAAAAATTAAAAACTATATAGTCTTCAAGACTTCCATATTATTTTTGTTTTAGTCTTTTTTTTCTTACGATTTTAATTAAAATATAGCGTTTCAGCAGCCAGTACTACGTTTCGTTAATAACAAATTTATATCGATGCTAGTTTCGAAATCTTCCTCGTCGCTTTATCACACACAAACTAAGTAAAGACGATGCAAGCTATACAGCTGCTTTTGACTGATGATGATGACTGATGACTGCTTGTCATCCCAATAAAAATAATTTATTGAGCAAGTACTTACTAAATAAAATCCTTGTCTGCATTTTCCCTTGGCTAACTAGAATTGTGAGTTGACGTCGCTTGGAGAAAATGCGCTGTGCAGTTTGTTGCCGCTTCTTCTGCACTCCGCTTTGGAAGCGGCCTAAACTTAGCCATAAGTAATTATTGACGTCAAAAAAATTTTTTGTTGTAAAAATTGTAAACACAAATATGACAATTAATAAGTGTTCAAAGAAACCTATATTAAATAAACGATTGAATTTGAATTTGAATTTGCTGCCAAACTAATAGGTATATTACGGAATTCATCTGATTTAGACTTGTCTTACTACTAGTTTTTTTCTTACACTGCAATGGTGATAAGCCTTTGCTACTCTTATAAACAACCCAAGTGGTCTCAGTAAACAGCGTCGATTGAGCGTTTATCGAACACAAATAGAACTGACGAGTTTCGAAAACTACCAGAGTAGTTTTCGAATCTTATATAGGTAATAGAAAACGACTCAAAGTTGAATGTAAGAGAATACAATCCTGTGTTTCCAGGAACATTTTCTGCGGTATCAGCACCATGACTTCCAAAAATGACCTTCGTGTTCTATCGACTAAGACAGGTTTACTATTACGAGCCATTGAATAGTTAACTTTAGATCGAATTGCTTACTAATCACGTATATAAAGTCATGGTTGACGCTCTAAATGCATGTCCGTGTGTTGATTTGTTCTTCCAGGCTGTCGCCTGAAGCGCAGCAGCGCAGGTATGCGTGGAACGCGGAGTCGCGCCGGGTTAAAATTAGCTGGACTGCCCTTTGTGGTACTTTGTGTGTCTACGGCTCGTGAATAAGGCTAAAGATATAACTTTCTTAACTATGTCATATTTCAATATTTAGTGTATATTGTATGTACAAAACTTGCCACTCATCTACAAATAATACTTATTTATATTACTTTAATCCATAGCCTCTCGTAGCAATATAGACTTAGTTAACGTATTTAACGTTATTATTGTCATTTCAGTTTTTTGTCTTTTTGTGGTTATATTAGTTGTTCTTCTTAAATATTTTTTTAATTTTAGTAAGTCGGGTTTGACGGCATCCAATGTTGTCTATTTTTATTTTTAAACCCAAATGGGTCTATTCATATTATCAATTAGCTTTTCCCGTGACTACGTTCATACATAACTCATAAATATATTCCGTTGTATCAGCTTTAATTTTTAAACTTGTGGTCCAAATCGAGAGGTCCCATCGAGTGGTTTTTAAAGAAAGTGCTACGAGTACCAACATCCTCAGATCTTCATATCTTCACATCACATTGTATTTTATCTTACCAATTAGCAAAACGTTGTCACATATTTTATAATATTAGAACGACTTTGTTATTACTTCGTTGGTAAGAATCTATTGGTATCTATTGGTTGGTAATATAGATTACGAGTATCAATAAGTAAAGAAAATATAATCACAGCCGTTAATTATTTTGACAGGCTGATAATTGCGTGTGGGTGCGAACGACACGTTATTTGGTGATAATTGATGGGCTGAACCATCCTACTACACATCACGTTCAATAGTACGGCAACGCTGACAGTTTTCACGGACTGCTAATTGGCGATAAACAAATACGAAGAAATATCGTATACTTAAACTACAAATTGTAGTGAGGCATGTGATATGAGGAGAGAGGCAAGTCTTGTAACAGAAAGATCTTGCATGTGGATGGAACCAGGAGTAGACCGCGACATTAGAAAGAGTCGATGAACTAAGGAAATAAGGAATAGTGACAAAAGAGATGATAAGCGATAATGATAAACAGACATACTGTATAAGAAGAGAAAGAAGAACTTACGATTTGAAAGTTAATTAAACTCTTAAAACTAGCAGTTTTCCTGCGATTTAGTCCGTATAAATTATAACATACTAGCTTTTACCCGCGGCTTCGCTCGCGTAATATATAGCCTATGTCCTTCTTAGTACTCTAACCTATGTGTATACAAAATTTGATGATGATCAGTTCAGTAGATACAGCGTGAAAGCGTAATAAACAAACAAACAAACTCACTTTCGCATTTATAATATTAGTTAGGATTAGGATTGGGATGTAAGCAGATTACTAGAGGTGAAAGAATGTTGTAAAATCGGTTCAGTACTGTTTATCCATTACAAATCATACACACAATCTAAGTCAAATCTTTTCTGTTTTTAATATTAGTACAGACACAGGTTGCATCTATACAACTGTGTGAGTGTTGCTTTATGATAATGCAAAATTAGGCAAAATTTACACTTATGTTACAGCTGGTCGCCACTCTGAGACCAACAATCCTTAGCCCCTTGTGCCTCTGTGTTCTAATCAACTCAACGATTGAGACGAATTTTATATACCTCAATGTATTCATCAACATAATACTTAATGTGTTCTGACTGCTGAAACGAAAGTAGCCGCGGGCAAGCCTTTCTCAGCTGCAATCTATCCAATAAAGTATGACATTTCATTTAAAACAAAGATGATCGATAGTTAACTATTGTAATTAAAATTCTTGATAACAATACATTATCTCATAACTATGGCTTTGTCAACATTCCGGCATTCGGCAATAAATCTAATGTGAAAATATTTGCGTGCGTACACATCGTGTTATTCATAAAGCAACAAAAACCTGTCTGGTTTAATGTCTAAACAATAAGATGTTATAGACTTTGGGAATCACTTTCGCCGGCATTGTCCGTGCATAATGGCACTAACCATGGGAGACGATGGAGCGTGGCCAAAATGCACGCCGACTCAATTAACCACTTTCTTTCCTGGGCCTCGGCAGGCTGGCTCTTGAAACTAGTTCTTATTCTTGGTAAGAGATCGCTTGTTGCCGGTTATAACTTTAACACAAGATGAAGGGGTTAAAGAGAAGGCAAAGGTGTCATGCACGGAAATCAACAGGCACGGAAGTTACTCCAGCGACAAGCAAAAAAATATTTACTAATATATAGTGTTTATATTCGTTTGATTTGCTTGAGTCATTTTATGTGCCTAAGTGTCGCTGGAGTAACTTCCGTGCCTGTTGATATCCGTTCATGATACCTTTGCTCTGCTCAATTGAAGTTGATCCTTTTAGGGGATCCTAAAAGGATCAACTTCATTTGAGCTTGTTCCCGCTCCCATCCTCAGCTGGAGTGCCTTTAAGTGAGAATTCCACTTTCCGACTTTTCTTCACTTTGCGCCGATCCCATTAGCATAAAGTTACCTTACCAGTAGCTGCAACAACGATTTGATCCTGTTTAAGAAAGACTATTAAACCAATGTACTTATTACTCTATGAGGCAGGCTTGTGTTTTAGGTGGCTCCCAAGAAGGTAATTCCTGACTACTTACTTCATCATTTCATTTCATTTCATTTATTTATTTCAGTACAAAATTATTTGTGTTGAAAATACAGTACCTACAAAAAAGAAATTGACACACAATAATTAAAGATTCTCGAATAATTAAATATCATCATCAGGTCTTTCTAGTCTCCACTGCAGGAGCACGACCCTCTCTGTACTACCAGAGCCATATACTAGCCTGAGTAGTCAGAGGATTTGGCCTACACTCTCCACGCTGGCCAGACGGGTTGGAGAGGTCTCTTTGATGTTAATAAGCTTTGTTTAGCTTGTGTTTCCTTAGTCGTCTTTTTCGACATCCACGGGATGACTTGGAGTGGTCCTATTCTACTCTGCCGGGAACCACACGGCACACTACTTACTTGGTTTGCACAATTTATAATGCTTTCGTCAACATTTTGAGACCCAAGAAAAATTAACGCGGGAAAACGCGTATAATAATATGTAACTGTAGATGCAAGTTTTCCATTAAAAAGGCTCCATAAATGCTAACGCCGTCATAAGAATTACGTCCATTTTATGTATCATATGCAATTTTCGAGACACACCTATAACCACTTTCTTTCTTAAGGCTATAGCAGTTTGTCTTCCAAACTTGGCTTTGATAGAGATCAGAGATCGATTGTCTCCAATGGCACGTTTCACACGTATGCCATTGTCTCTCCAAAAGAGACGTTTATATGGTGCTATTTTGGTTTGCTTCTAATTGATGTTATCTGTTTATTACTTCTGTAAATAGTATGAGATCGTAACAGAATGAAACTAGTTGGCGATTTCGACTCTATAAACGTGAGAAAACTGTTTTTGTAATGTATGTCGACCAAACTATGCCAGATGTTTTAAGGCAGCTTGAAATATCTGACAGACACGAAAATAAAGATTGTGTACGTTCTCTCCTTCACCTCACCTACAGCTTTACTAGAACTCTAAAATATCATCTGATCTGACCCAGGCTTAGATTTTTGGTTATCTATCTAAATTCTTTTCTATTGTAGAAGTGAAACTCGAAAGTCATATCTATAAATATATATTTTCGATCAACACAAATGATTTTTTCTATGTTATGCTATTTTTCTGTTTACAATACTAATCTGAGGGGACGCTAAAGTTATTTCAGACGATGTACTGTATAACTATAAAATGTCTACAAACTTAATCCTTGTTATATTTATACGCTGAAGGAACATGCATCCGGTATTAATCTTGTCTAAACTTTTTATTTTCTCTATACGACTATTTTCTACCAGAAAATTCAAAGAAGTTTCTACAAAAATAGCCTTTACCTATACAGAAATAAATTCCTATTGTTCAAGTTTTTCTACTTTTTCTGTGTAACATTTTACTATTTCATTATTACTTTTTCATTGTAAAAAAGGGTTAAGGTACCTATGAAATATAAAACTAAATCGGTTACTTAAAGCATGATTTAATATCTCTGATTTGACTTATTGTTTTTTACAATGTGATCTAACTGGTTACTCACGTATAGAGTCGTTACTCACCAAAGGATTGTTTTTTTTTTACGAAAGAATACTTTATTATAAGAATATTATTTCGTAACTTCGTCTCGAAAGAAGTTTTTATTCTTTACTTTATTTTTAGCGTGACATAATTGTCCAGAGCGCTGGTTAATGTCTCTTGAATTTTTGTATGTACCTATAATGACAATAATTTAGAAAATAAATCACACAATAATGATTAATCGGGGTCAAAAATTGTGTAGCCAACACGGTGTAATGTAAGGTTTTCGAGCTGCCTAAAAGAAGCCACCTCGCGTGCATCCGCATTAGTTAATTGCGACAATCGCGGTAATTGCACTGAGTGAAAGTGTGCCACACTCTTAATTGTGAATCGATGACTGGCCGAAAAGAAAACTGCAGTGGCCGTAATATTTCTTAACAATTTATATTTGGAACAAGAGGCTATCTTGCTTTTTAAAATTCAATGACTCTCGGATTCCATCGGTCGCAACAAAGACTTTTTTGTTTCCAAGCTCTTTGGTTTGCCAATACAAATACACTTACAATCTTCTTTTCGCAGATTGTTATTTTTGGCAAAGCCTTCCTAGTTAATTTTCGCATGAAATAAAAAACATACTTGGAACAATTTCCGTGTACCGATCATGCCAAGATTGTCGAGAAACTACCTACAATTTTATTAACTTAATGACTCACTATAATGTAATAAGAAGTGTTCCCATCACTGTTGCTGCGCACTGCGTGTGTCTGTACCTCTACACAGGAGTAACTTGTATGTAATCGATAATACAGGGTGATCATTAGTTAGAACCTGAAGTCAAAGAAAAACAAGCAATGGGATACATGAATTTTACGGGATCCAGTGCTCCCCTATAAAATAAAGCATTTAAAAGAAAACAGAGATATCACTTAAAATTTTATCCTGCGAGGGCCCTAGATAACCCTTCAAACTAGTTTATGAACTACCGTGAAGCTCTACTTAGCGTTTCCGTCAAAAGTAGCGGTTTTAACAAAAACGCTTTACGTTCTCTCTCTCTCTATGAGAGTTATCTAGAACAAAATTTCAAATGACTTTTCCGCTTTTTCAAATGAAAATTCGAATGAATGAATGAATTTTAAGATTCTCAATCTTATGGAAACCTGTTCCAGATTTCATGCAGTGACGTTTTGAAACTAGATGATATCCGCCATCCTAATTATAATTGACTTTACTATTAGTTCGTTGAGTAGAACATTTCTTTATCTCATGACGCCACTAGAACGATTTTGATTTTCAACAAATTTACTGAAAGAGCTAATATTGCATAAACACGAATTTGCTGTTAACGGTAACACTGGTTTAAAAAATTATAGCGAAACATGATAAATTAAATTACAGAAAATGTGTTTTTGCCTCACCTTAAAGACAAAATAAAGTAGCGTGTGCATTTTTAGCGTTTATGCATTTTAAGAGTACATACAAAATTACAGCGAGTAGAAGTTTCGTATCGAAAACTTCTACTCGCTGTAATTTTGTATAGGTTATGTTTTAAAAATTGAAATCTGATTATAAACATCAATATGCCTTATCCGGTCGTGTGTACGAAATTTGGTTGAGATTGGCAAACTAAAACCAAACTACGTTTGTATAGGATTTCGGCTTTACGTTACTCTTAAGAGTCGCCTGACAGCGCATGTCTCCATACAAACGGAAAAAGGGGAATTGTGGCAATATTTGATAATTTTGGAGTAAAATTAAGCATTTAATCAATTAATATCATTATAATCTACGTACGTTCCTATACAGCTTGGTTATAACTAATGGTTTGAGAATTACAAGCCTTTTCAAATTTGTATGGAAATTTTGAGAGGCGTATAATTCTCAAACATTCGATAATTTAACCAAACTGTATAGGAACGTACGTAGATTATAATGAGATTAATTGATTGGATGCTTAATTTTGCCCTAAAATTATCAAATATTGCCACAATTCCCTTTTTCCGTTTGTATGGAGACATGCGCTTCCAGGCGACTCTTAAGCAACCCCGGAAGTGGTCCCCTATTGGGACGAGTAACCAGAAGTGACGCAATAATTTCTAGAACTTCTATGTGTTCTTCTTCAGTCAAATGTTCTGACATCAGCGCTGGTTACTTACAGATAAAAAAAATTATGAGCATTGTTAAATTGAGTTAGGTATATTAAAATTGTTTCTACCCAAACATGCTTAAATACAAAGCCGCTTCCAACCGGTCATTTTGGAAATCATTAGGAGAGGCCTATGTCCAGCAGTGGACTTCTTGCGGCTTTAATGATGATGATGATCCATGTTTAGCGTACTCTTCTTTTAAGTAATGTTGCACCCTGTATGCAGTTGACTATTACTGCAAGGAACAAGAAGTGGTACAATCTGCCTGCGCTTTCACCGACACAATGCAGATCGTGTACTTGTATACAAGGAAACCTTTTTACGACGCACCTAATTACATCATATAATTAATCGTTCACGCAACGATGTTTGTACTATTAATTTGCCTATCTATGGGAGTGTTTGTTATCTGTGGCATCTTTTTGGCGTAAAAAGTTTTATTTCCTTAATAATGTTCACTTCTGCTCATTGGAATATCAATTGTTATCTTCAGTACATCTCTCCGTCCGCGTAAATTATTGCCCCCGCTAATCATCATCATCAGGTATTTTTTTGTCTCCACTGCAGGAGGAGTCTTGACCCTCTCTGTACCACCTTAATAATGTACCAATACCATATAGGTACCAATTACCCAGAACAGTCAGAGAATTTGGCATACACTCTTGGTCAGATGGGTAATAGTGTAGGTAAATCGGTTTAGTTTTTGAGTTTATCCATTACAAACAACACAATTTTTCCACTTTATAATATTAGTATACTTCTTCTTCCTCACCTTATCCCACTTATGTGGGGTCGGGACAGCATGTAAGCCTTTTCCATTTCGCTCTATCACGAGCCATCTTCTTCGTCACCTTCTTTTTCTCCATATCCTCCTTCACACACTCCATCCATCTTTTCTTTGGCCTTCCTCTATTCTGGTTTCCAGTAACTTTCATTTCCAGTACCCTTCTAGTAATATGGCTCTCTTCTCTCCGCATAACATGGCCGTACCATCCCAATCTATTACTCCTAAGCTTTTCTGTTATTGGGGCTACTTTTGTGCTACTATATATAATTTATAATATTAGTATACCTAGATAGATAATTAGTTTCTACTTCATGTTTTGAATAGATAATGCTTAAAAGACGGCTTTATCTCATTTCAATTTATTACAGGTAAACAATCTTGCATTCGAAAATTTACTTACGATACTACTCGTTATCTGTAAGGATAAAAGCTTCCTAGAGCTTCCCTGAATGAGAAGCTTACCCTTGGCATCTACCTATGCTTGACATATCGCGAACAAAAAGCTCATAAATAACAATTTCAACTTTAATCCACCATCCAATCGCGTGCTCCAGTGATATTAAACGAGCCTCGGTAATTGTAAAATTGAGGAATATGTATCGTTTCGATAAAGTATAGTTTACTTGTTTTGGTGTCACGGTCCGTGCGTGCGAAACAAGCTGACCTCAGTAGGTAGGTACTGTTGGTACTCTCGTACGCAGACTCCGCCGCAGAATCGAATCTGGGTCACCCCAGTGAGCCGATGAGCCGACACCCGAAAACGTCACTCCGGTATAAAGCCTACTACAGCATTAACAGGGATGAGTTAGAATATTTATCAAGCAGAAAATCAATACTCGTCATAATCAACTGTTTTTGCGGAAACAGCAGCTGTTTCATACAATTTAATACAAGAGTCTTCAGAGTTGATACCATTGTTAAATGTTTTGTTCAATGAACAGCTTTTTGACCCCCGACCGAATGAGTTGTGTTTTAACTATTACTTAGTCATGTGTAACTGTTTCATTTTGATTTATTTGAAACATGATTAAGCAGACTAGGTTTTTTACCAACTAACGACTTGATTCAGGATTGAATTAGATATTATAGATTTAAATTCTATATCTAGTAACTCTAGGTCAGGTAGATTACCACATTAAGTAGGGAAAGGAACAAATTAATAAAATAAATTTAACAGGACGTATTGTATTTTGCCATCTAAACAAACGTTTCTCTTTAGTTCGAGGCTATTTATGGCCAATATGGAACGGCTTTAATAACTAACTGGGACGTCTATTGATTTTCAAATAAAAATTCTGATCGGCAGCGTTCTTATTGCATCTGCATCGCGCAGAACCATTAAAGACTAACATTCAGATCTAGAAGACTAAATGCACAAACATTGCCTAAAAATATTGGTATTTTAGACAAATTGTATTCCATTCACATACTTCACAAACCTAATCATATGTGACCTTTAACTTACCTAAAGCTGTATTATCTTATTGGTGATCCCAGTAGTATTATTATAAACTATTGGGATAAAAATTGTATCTCTAACACCCGAATACTCAAAAGGCATCTTAGATGTATCTTAACTAAATTCGTTCTTAAGTTTCGTCCGGTCACTGTCTGCCAACAAAGACAGTCTGAGATTTAAGATTGTCATTAGTTCAGATTATTTTAGAAAGGCTTATAAATATAAAATCTATGACACTATTTTCATCAAGATTTTAAAATACTTTTCCATTCTTTGCAGGGTATCGTCATTTCGGCCGCGTCGAGCGAGACTCGAGAATCAATTCAACTAACGCCCCAGCCATTTCCTGCCATGCACGCGGTATGTTGCAACTTACTCACCGTCTTACTCATTTATTTTATTTCGCTCGCCATTTCACTGTCGTCGGATATCGAATAACAAGACTACGCAAAGCGCGCCAGTATTTCTGATGCCCACCCGAAAAGATTCAGCTCAGATTTTACATAAACACATACATATTATCACGTCTTTATCCCTTGCGGAGTAGAATAAGCCCACGCTTATAAAACCCAAATGCCACGTTTAGCGAGATTTAAAACATTCGATATTCGATGAAAGAATTTTAGATCGTAGGATCTTTTGATCTGAATTTCTAGTTTTTAGCCTTCAAAATTGGAGGCCTGCTGTTATTTCTATTTCACGGACATTAACAAATATAATCTTGCGGTCTGTAGCATTCTGGAATATTAGAAAAACGTGTGAATGGCTAAGGAGTTTCTTAGTCTAGTCTCGCTGATTTAGAGATGTTATATTAAGATCCGACATCTATAAAAGCATTTTAGAATATACTCGTAACACCCAGCTGATAATAGGTTATTTTAAATGTTACCTAGTAACAGGACTAACAGGTAATTTATTTTTGCTTTAATATCATTAGCCAATAAATGAATTTACTAGGTAGAGCAACAATTTTAAGCTGCCTTACCAGCTCGATGTCATTTTGATAGCGTTACCCAGTGACATATTTATTACTCTGATTTCAAATTACCTATTCATCAGCACTAAAGAATATAATATTGAAGAAAATACTATTTGTATTATGTTCTTCAGTACTCATAAATATCCGATCCGATATCGGTTAAGTATGTATGTTTCTACAAGGTTTTAACGAACTCAATATACACCTTCGATCACCTATAAGCTGCTTTATATGTGATCGAAGATTTACACCCATCGACTTGATACTTCAGATTTCAGTTATACTAACAGTAGGTATTCCTATACAATAAACTACCTACAATGCAACAAAACAAATACTCAATATCCTTATCGACGCGTTATCAAGGAAAAAGCTAACTAACAGCCAACTCGGGCGGAAGGACGATCGCGATACGCGTCAAACGTCCGGACAAAATTAGCAGCGGTGGTGGTGTATCAACAAATCTATATCTTCCTATCTATCATACTCACAGAGCACGGAATATCGTTCGCGCCCGATCCAGTGATTCTACGATATGGTTGTCTAACGATGTAGTCGTTTATATAACCAGTCATTTTGCTACCTTGTAAATTTGAGATTAAGACTTCTTGCAGTCTTGGTTGGCAATTTTGTAGTCTTAGTTATTATGATACCGACCCAGACGAAAGTCATATAATACCGAGTGTTAGCCAGCCCCGGGCTAGTAGGCGATAGTCGCATACGCGGCTGATTATTTTGTGCTAAAAAAACGTTAAAATAGCCCCAATGTGCTGTGATTATCCATTATAATTACAGGAAAAAGATTAATAATCAAAATTCTGATGTGCCTATATCACAACTAAGTAGAAAATAGCAGATTTTTGCATTTATATTCTACTATTACCTTCATTTCCAAAACTTCAAAAATCGGTGCCGTCCCGTGCGTACCCCGTTCACGCTTGTTTGGTAGAAATGTATTGAAAAGGCGTATCAAGTAGCGCGCGAGCCACAGTCACATACCCTGCTCTGTATCTATACCTATCACACTCATGATCTCGATATCCCATAGATACCTATTACAACCTCACTTTTGATGTCGGCGGCTGGAAATCCAGACTAAAACCGTTTGTCTTGTAAGCTTATATGTGTACGCCCTGTTGACCCAAAATATCTGACGAACAAACTAGACGTTTCGGAATTTGCTTTATGTGTTTAATTAAATCTAATCATTGAACAGTTGATCTTACAAGAGCTCTTTCAAATTAGTATAAAACGTATACTTTAACGTGAGCTAGCGCAAAAGTATGATTTCACGTATTAGGGGTACTATTTTTGAACGTGTGACATATCGTATTCAAACAATGTTTCCATATAAAAACACGCGTTCAAAAATAGTATCACAGGATTTTGCAAACCTGTATTAATTTCTATTCAATTGATTACTACTGTTTGTTTGTTTTTCGTGTGTGTAAGTGGCCAACACTGGTGTCAGATTTTTCAAACTGCCTAAAGGTATCTGACTTAGCTTAACGACTGCCATCAATGATAACAGCCGGGACCAACTTAGCCTAGCTACTAGAATCTAGACATACTGCTAGGTGGTAACTTTACAAGGACATGAATAGAATGAGTTTTTGGGTTAAAACCATCTAAAAAGAATGAATTTAGCGCAACCATTATGTACTTATGTCCCACTCAAGGTAATCTTTTGCAATTTGTGCCTTTGATCTACACTTTACATGGTTTACATGACAAATCCCGAAGATTTTCTGAAAAACAGCCTGCCGATCAAGACGTCAAACATCAATAGCATGGCGATTTTTCACGTTATTATCCACTTATTATCCGACTTTTAGTTGACTCTACTCCATTTGCATATGGAAACATTTACTGTTCACATGACGATGTGTGATATTTTGCATGTTAATTAGGGTATTTGCGTCGCCATAAAAGTTTTTCATGCTGATTTTATGAATGTATTCGATATTATTATGTTTATTTATATGATAAGCAGGCTTAATTATGTATTTTTTTGCCTATATCGATTTGTTATCCTTATCAGCACATATACACATAAATACTTACTTGATTCCCAAACTATTTCAACAAAATTACAGCGTCTCCCCTATAAATTAAATGACTGATATCGACTTAACTAGCAATTTGTCTGCGACTTCGTCCGCGTAAAACTTCAGCCCCTCTTTTCACCCCTTTAGGGGTTGAATTTCTAAAAATCTTTTCTTAGAGCTTACTTACAGTGTGAAAGGAAGGTACCAGATTTCAAGTTTCTAGTTACTGGTTTCGGCTGTGCGTTGATATTCAATGAATCAGTCAGGTAGGTCTGCCTTTTACTTATATTGATTACAAGATTCAACATAATATTTATTATTGACTTCCTGTCATCTTTGTTGACATGGATTTGATGTGTCACCATCGGTGACCGCGTGTGAATTTTTATAGGTAGGTACAACTCAGAATTCGCTGGATTGTCGCTCCTAGCTTAGCTTTTGCTGTAGTTGCATACAGCGTCGCGCGAGCCACGGACGCGATTACTGTGTCTGACTCATCTTGTCTCGACTTTTTAAACATATTAAAAAGTATCTAAATAACATTGAACAATCCAGTTATAAGTGCTATTGACAGTGTTATACTTTTGTTGGACTGAATGAGTAAATTATTACCTTCTTGTTTATATGTGAGTAAAATTAAGTTTATTTTAAACTAGACGCTCTAACGTCAAAAGTAGGAAATAATCTGCTTATAAATAACCATTCTTTGAGTAGCATGCATTATTAATGTTATAGTATTTATATAATTTGTATCGTTACGTATAATATTCGCAATATGTGACGTTTGTGTATCCAGCGCGGCGCCAGGACCGGTTGGAAAGTGAGTGTTTTGTTGACGAAACCGGATCAGAAAATAATAGACACGCTCTATGCATGTAAATACATACTTGCATACAATCATGACTTTTTCCCTTGCGGGGTAGATAGACTCCAGGTCTGAAAACCTAAAGGCCATGTTTAGCATGTAGGTGGGCTTGTAGGTGGAGAACGGAATCAAAATAGTGATGGGTTGCTAGCCGCATCGCCTATTAACATGATCCTCACGCCCATTCCCTCGATCGGCTTTTACGATCTGCGCGGGAAGAGATGCAGCTGGTACATTCAACATTTTTTTTCTTCCAGACCAGCTTGGAAGGATGTTAATACACCTTTATTTATCCTTGTGAGGTCTTGGAACAAGATCAAGATGCAGACAACCCACGTCGAGTAACAAGGCTCTTATTATGTGGAGATCACAGAGATGATAGAGCTATTGAGGATAATAACCGTATAGCCTTAAAAGGTCACCTTTTAGCCTTTTTAATTATTCGCCTTTTAAAATATCTACGCGATAAACAAAATGGAATTAGGTACATTAATTAAATGAGTTAGACTTTTAATAACGAACTAAATTTCAGAAAACGAAGGTTAATGTAAAGATCCTTTAGGGCAGGGATTGAATAACTGAAAAAAAGACAGTTAAATCGGTAAGCGGTATGACGTCATACCTTTATATTTCGATACCTTAGAATAATGGTACCTACAATATTACCATACCATAAAGAAACGGTAGCTGTATGATTTTGGTATTGTAATATTGCGGTATCGTTATTTTTTTCGATATGGGAATTATGAAATAAAGGTTTTCATTGAATCTTACCGCCGAGGATTCGCCTCAATGTTCTTCGTCGCATCATTTTTTCGGTACTGAAAATATTTCAGTTAAGGTACCAGTAATTATAATGGTATCGATACATAACGATATCGTAAATGTATTAATACCATTATTTATATTTAGCTGTATCACAACCGTAATTATCAACTGATTTGGTTCTACCTTTAAATCTAAGGTGTATCGTAATTTTATACCGGTACCATACCCTTATACCTTTACCGTTTTCAACCCCTGCTTTAGGGACTAGGTAAAGAAGAGTTTTATTTTTCGTAAATCTATAGGAATTTGAAACACATTGAAACATGAAGAACATTGAAACGATTCAAATAAATATATGATATTCTTCAGGATACCTATATGCGAAAATTTAAACATATTTAATTCGATAGAAAAAAAAAAAACAATAAATGTCCGCGAAGCCCAAGTTCGCGACGAACTACTAGTTATTGTGTAGTTCAATGTGAGTGTAGTGTATTGCAGTGAAATAGAGAAGGCAATAGCAAACAGCTTCATTATTTCTGTCAAAAATACTAATTGTGTGCGTTTTTCCGCTCAATAACGCCAGATCCCTATTTATTAAAAAAATATTACTTTTATGTATCTTCTACGAATCTGGAAACAGATAGGCATATAATACAGTGTGTGTGCTCTATTATATGCCTATCTGTTTCCAAGTCACGCTACCCAGGCGATGGGAACAGATGGGAAAATACTCGTAGTTTCCCGAGAATTCACTAACTTTGGGAACATTGCCAGGACACAATGGATTCGTTACTACTAATTCCACAGTCAGCGAAGGGACTCCAAATTATATAAATTCACTTAAATCAAAAATCCCGGGGAAATAAAATACGATTTTGGTTTACTTAAAATCATAATTTATGCAAATACTGGTTGCTATAAAATATTTAGTTTGCAGACAGGTTTCTTTAGGCTATTCTCGAGGGATTCCTTGCTTTCCAATTTTCCTGTCTTAGGTAACACAGGAGCGCACTTGATTGAATTTTATATTGGGCTGTTCTGTCTGAGTAGGCTGTCTTACATAAAGTGAGCTCGGTCTTGAGACTGATTAACGTTTCTCTCAATTCAAAAGAATACTGTACAATGGATAATCTGATGTCAGCTAAGGCCATCTTTGTACTGCATTCTGGGAGCAAGAAATATAAATTATAAATAATTGGTTTGCCGGTGGCAAGAAAGAAGAAGTAAAGAAGACTTTACCTTTTGACTAAGTTATATATTAAGGGTTTGATTATTTTAAACACATGTGTGCAAATCGTGTGCGGGACACGAGCATGCTATCCGTAGATTAATCATGTTCCTAATGTGTTCTAATTCGAACTCCGAACCATTAGCCTATGGCATCAAAGTATCTATGCTTACTCGGCATTCTGTCCATAGATATAATAGTCGTATCTTAAATTCATCAAATGAAATGTTAATAAAAATAAAAGCAATAAATTTACTTATATCTCACACAATGGGGGCTTAACCAACGTAATTTTTCAATCAATGTAATTATTTAAGAGAGTACTGGTCTGGCATTAGACGCCGGGCATCGAACCCGTTAGCTCGTTTTTAGAGCGACGACCTTGCAAACTAAGATTAAGCTCACCGATTCTATGCGTTTGCGGAACTTGGTAAACAAACAGGCGGAACAAAAAGTTTCGAATTCTTAATAGATTCCAACTTTTGTGCCTACTCATTACTTTTTTGCATTGTCATCTCTGCCATTATAAAACTGTAACATCAACATTTCTATTTTACTTTGAAATATTTTGGGATTGAATGGTATGCCTCCTTAGTGTGCGCCGCTTAATATAATATTGAAAATACTAATGCATGGTTTTAGTATATTGCTCAAAAATGTTAGAATTGCTAGCTGCATTGACTAACAAACATAGTATATGCAATTACCTGTCCTTCCACTTCGTATACTACTACAACTTTCTCATCACACAAATCATCAACCGTAGTAAGATTTTTGCCATTTTCAACTGTCAACACTGGTGACAGGTTTTTCATGCTGCCTAAAGTCTTTGGACATAGCTTAACATCTGCCATCAATGATAACAGCCAGGATCAATGGCTCAACATGCCGTCTGAAGCACGGAGAAGCTCGTGGTATTTTATGCAAGTTGAGGTCAACATAGAAGACGGCGCCCGCAATTTTATAAACTATAATTCCAGCATTATCTAGAAACATTATGCAGCTTCAAGCTTAACTTTTCCACTGAAATTAACTTTCATAATAGAAGTTAAAACTTTGTTTGTTGCTGTAGTTAATTCAATGTCATTTCCCGTTTTAAAATTGTTGTTGTTGTATAGAATTTCAAAGCGAGCCTTGTAAGTAAAAAGTGATGAGTTGATGACCACAACGAATTATCAATATTACATAGAGCAGACAAAAAGTTAGTCGGTCTAGCCAGCCTGTAGATAGGCAATGACGCCATCGCCATTTTCGTTCTAAGTTAGTATCATCACTCAAGTTTTTGCTAACGCTATTCAGTTATGATATCTTTTGTTCATTTATTACATCCTACGTAGTTTATCCAATATTGTACCGTATTGTGCCATTTATATTTTTCTTATTTAATAAGCATTATGACCTGCACCGTCTGAAATAAAATAATAGATTTCGACCTCCAACAAAATGTAATTTTCTTAAAAAACTCAAAACCTTGATAAACACTAAAGTTTTGACGCTGTTATAATCACTACATCATATTTTATCTTCATCATCATCATAATATTTTTGCCTCTTCAGAACCACTTCAATCTCCTATAAAACTGGCATAAAATTCAACTTATCGCCCAATATTTCAACGTCTACGATTTCATGATACATTGAGCGCCACAAATCTCTATCACATTTCCCGTTTCCCCAGCTTTTCCTAACAATTTCCTGCGGCGTATTTCCCGCGTTCGTGGCCTATTTTCCTTTCAAGTGTTGTTGCGGGAATAACATTGTCGCCGGAGAGTCTAAGAATGTCTGTGTTTGACGCCCTTACTAACTCATTCAAAACTTGTGCCATTGTTTTATTTTCATCTCAATGTTTGTTTTTTCTTATAGTTTATTTATAAAAGTGCCCTTTTCAACATTCACCGCGGAATCCGTGACCCATTGGCCTATTCATATTCAATAGAGCTAGCACACCGTTATTTTTATGATAATTTATTGAGATGATAACACAGAACATCTTTGAAGATGGTTTAAGAGGGTATACTAGCAGTGCGTTTTCCATACAAATGTATTTCTCTATTTTCTCGCTGAAAACTGCTTCTAGAGGCACTATTGTTTTTACATACAATCTATTACTAAAATAGGTATGTCCCTATGTCTTATTTTTTTCAAAAAAACCTGTTTAAAAGAAAATTTTTTTTACAAAAACAGTTTTTTTGGAAAAAATAAAAAATAGAGCCATTCCTATTTTAGTACTAGATTTTATGAAAAAAGAATTGTGGCTCTAGAATCAGTTTTCAGCGAGAAAATAGAGAAATACATTTGTATGGAAACCATATTGAAAAAATACTGCTAGTATACGCTCTTAACGACCTCCGCTTACAATGCTGCTGACCACCGCCTGCTCTTCCGATGCACACGTGTTATAGTCATATATTATCTCTGTAACAGAGCCGAGAGAAATGATGCTTATAACGGCATCTGTGTATGCTGTGTTCTGTAGAAATAAATAGTGGCTAAAGAGAGCTGGGAGAGAATTATATCTAAAACCGTTGTGTTCATAAAAGTTTGTTAGACCGAAAACGTTCCTACGATAAAATGTTTACTTTTGTAATTAATGATTGAATGATTCTTATATGTCTAACAATACGTAGCAATTTAGGGTGTTAACATAAAGAGTGGACCCTAAGTAGGGAAAAGGCGAATACAATTATGATCATATTATTTTTTGTATATTACGTAGTAGGCAACTCGATTTTACTAATTACTCTCTACAGAGAGCAAATACCCACTTCAATTAAGCATAGAGCTGACCCAAGTCCCTAATAGCCCAAAGTAATTTACATGCGCAATTCAACGTAACTCCAAAGTGCTTTTAGATGTGACGTGAAAACTCATATACCGTTTTAATAAAATGTTGGTTTGGAGTGAATCTACAGCAATTAAACCATATCTGTTTGATGAATGCGGCACTCCTCACCACGGTGGGTACTGGACAGTTGCCAATGTACTGCATCGAGATACCGGAACAACTCTCTCGTTTAAAATGGTGTTTTTGTGTAAATAAAAAACGCTCTAGTTAAATTCTGTTTACGGGGAATTTTTTGTTTGCTTTCCGATGGGTATTTCGGGCAACTTGTTTTAGAACATGTTTATCGTCTAGCGATACCGTCGTAAAACGATGGCGGTTTACGGTTGAAACCTGCATCGTGTTGGGATGTAAAAGTTTAAATGTAATTACAAGAATCGATGAAGACGTCAGATAAATATTTTCAAAGATTGCCGAAAAATTTCAATGTAGCGACGGGTGGCAAGTGTATCAGATCTGACATGAAAGATTGATTTATGATGCCAAATCGAATTCATCTCACGACTTTCAAATTTAATTCTGAATTTCAGAAAATCCACAAAATTTAAGCTATCTGGAATTTTCTGAATTTCTGCAAGGTCGATTTAAAGTTTGACCAAAGGTTACGATCTTTTGAAGCTGAAGGTGAATTCTGAGGTCTTAAGAGTAACGAACCTTGAATTATTCACAGAGATACTCAATTTAATAAAATTATATAATCTTTTTCTTCATTGTTGATGCTTAATTGAAGTAATATACTCGTAATTTGGGTATATGTATGACAGTTGAGTGGACCGTAGTTGTGTCATGGCATGGGCCATGGCGCCGGATCGTCGCGTCGTGTGTTGCCAGTGGAACCAGTGTTGCGAAACTCTCCCCTCCACAAATAGGTTATTGTTACGCGACCTTTCACGTTGGGCCTCCTGGGAGGATTTATTTCGCAGCCTTCAATGTTAACAAAAGCACGAAGACCTATCGCCCCGAAATAAGATTTATTAAGCTATTTATTTTCTGTCTGCTATCTATTTGATAAATGGCGAGACCTTTGACAGCTGTTATTAATTTATGTACTTATCTAGTCTATGCATGCATATTGCATAGGTATCTGGTTGACAAATTCGTAGATTAAAGGTTCATATATTATTTATTAAGTAAAATGGAAAAAGTACATGTATCCCTTGCCGTGTGGTTCCCGGCAGAGTAGAATAGGAACTCTCCACTAACAAAGACCTGATGATGATGATGATGATGACATGCATCTATCCCGCATGAAGTGGGATAAGGTGAATGGGATAGAAGAAAATTTTGACATTATGTTGACGTTGATCAAACACCAATGTGATGTTTTGGGAGGTTTTGTCTAAAACGACCGTCATGTATAGGATAGACTCCTCATTCACTGTCAATGCTAATGCCTCAGGCATACCGCGACAAGCATGTTTACCATGTATGCCTACATATTTACGCATCTTATGCGCAGACACAAATTACACGCCAATTTTCATCACAATTCATCTCAGCAATTCAACGCTCCATTTTATCCAATTATGACCAAATGTGTGGCATTGTCTTGATCGCGATCGAGTGAGCGATAGCACGACGCGATTGAGTCGTTACTGCCAAAGCTTTCACGGATGTAGATGCAGTCGGCGATCCGCCTTAACACGACCATTGTGTGCTGTCCTCGTAACCGCCGATCACGGTGATCGTGGTCACGTAACGCTAACGAGCTGGAGGCAATTTGCACCGAATAAATCCTACCATGTCTAAAATCACATTAAAGCTAAGCCTCTAATGGTCGACGCTTCAGACGCCACTAATAGCGGTCATTTCGAAGCAATTTATTGTAATATCCTTAAAAATACTATGACATAATGCTATTACCGACCGTATAAAAATTCTCTTTACATTGATCGTTATGCAGACGACGTCGCAAAACAACGGTGCAACGAACTCGGAAGGGTCCTTGTCGTAATTGATTCTCTAGTGCCTTATTTGGGTGGTCGGAAAGTGAATCACCTTATAGACATTCTATTTTAAGGTATCGCAGCCATTAAATCGGTGATCTCGTAATACGCGCCCGTAAACTGAATGGGGTAACGGATAGTGTAATCCAGCGCACTCTAAATATACAATTAAAGTAAATATGCACCGGAAAACTAACAATTTCAGGAAATAAAAGTATGCACATAATATTAAAGCAATAAGGAAATGCAAAGCAGGATAATTGCATAAGTTAAACAAGAAACAGTTTAAATTAATAACTACAAATAATTTTATAGAGTATTCACGTTGCTTTGATGGATGTCCGTAGTGGCATAAAAATATCTCGAGTTCCTCCGTGTTTCAGAATGCACATTAGGCCGTTGGTTCCGGCTGTCATAATTGATGTCGTCAAGCTATGTCAGATGCTTTTAAGCAGCATGAAAAATGTGAATGTGAATGCGATAACTAGCCAACTATATATTCCCTGGTTTGCAAATTTTGCGATTAACCTATGACAAACAAGTACTAACTCCTCTGACTGCTCTAGCTAATATATGGCTTTGGCATACCTTCTCTGTACTAAAGAGAGGGTCGTGCTCCTGCAATGTAGACTAACAAAGACCAGCAGGCCTATTTGCTAACTTTTGACAGCTACGGTGTACATCATTTTCATGGTAACTTCAATATTCATTACGGCTTCGGTATGAATGACTATTTTTATGTAAGACATGAAAACCGTAATGGATGCTAAAGTGACAATCAAATCGTTGTACACCGAGTTAGTAAATCGGCCTGCAGATGATGATGATGATGAAACAAGTACTTATAATATAGAAAAACCATAGCCCTCTTTCTTTTTATAGCTGTATTGAATCAACCTTGCCAACTAAGTCCTAACTAGGGACACACACGTTCGTGACGGGTCGCCGTTTCGTCGCGACAATCGTTGGACGTGCTTGTGTGGGTCTGGAAAACACGTGCTAGCGCCACATCTGCCAGATAATTGCCTTTTTTTTTTCATCATTTCGTCTTTTGCTCTCCTTGGCAAAGTTGAATTTGTTCTGTTTCAGTGCTTTGTTGATTTTTAAGTTATCTGGTCCATGTTACAAAGGGGTACTCGCTTTTTCCTTATCGATTTTAATTATCTCTACGAATCACGCATCCGCAGAAGTCTGCACGTCATTACTAAAACGTCCTTCTATCTTATTTTAGTCAATTTACACGAGTTTGGCCCAAAATTCTTCTTCCTCTGAAATATGTTGTTAACTTGTCCTATTTATTGAGGCAACATATTCATTCATCCTCCTCGTTTCTAACCATACCAAAAATATATTTGTTAGTATTTCTTCTGTTGAAAAGTTCAAGATCAAAAGAATGATTGATCGATTTTAATTCGGATACAAAACATGTCGGTCATGAACATAGTCTATTTCTGAATTGTAAACACAGGTGCCTCTGTCTATGGTATTAAAAACTTTTTGATCACTTTCTATTCTGGCTTGTTAACCTCGACGGTTACCTTAGTCCTTCATCAAATAATACAAAAAAAAATCATCAAAATTAGTTCAGTGGCTTAGGCGTGACAATGAACAAACAGAGATCTTTCTCATTAATGATATATGGATGGATATGCTGGTTGAATTAATTTGTTTTAGAGCAGCTACCATGTAAACATCTGTCACAGATTACATATAAGTTACAGGTACTAAACAATCATTTTCAGTCGCACTTGCTTCCTGCGTTGCGCAACGCATCGGGATCGTGAATGCTGTAATAATATTTTATTTATTCAATTAATCCTACCTATTATATTAAAGAACTGTGTTTTCTCGGTGCAGTATTCTATTGTCTCACACCTCTCGCGTCTCAGCCATTCAACATTACTTGTGCCTTCTCCTTTATTTGATCTATTTATATGCTCTTCTTGGGGTCGCTCTCGTATTTATCTCCATGATATATAAAATGAACTATAAATTCTGGAAAGGTGACCAAACATCATTAAATTACAGGTATCATTAAGTCATTAACATGCTGGCTTCAATCTGTCCCACTTCGCAATTGCCCGATATGTCGATGCTCCGGTCCACCGATTTTTGGCAACTCTATCACAGGTGTTGTTCGCGGAATGTGTTACGTTTTTTCACCGACTTTCATTCGCGTTGTTGTCCTAGTTTATACAGTTTTATTGTGTTTTAATCTGATACCATACGTAGTATACCGGAGATGATATTTTTGATTTGATTGTGGCATTTGCTTACAAATTGATATTTTTCCCGAATGAAATATCGCATCAAGCATAATCATCGTTTTAAGTACTGAAGAGGGATATATTTACATTCTTATTAAATTGATAATAAATTTCTTACATAGGTACTATGAAACATTATTAATGCCAGGGTTAGGTTAAGCATTTGTCGCGTGTCAGTTCTCTCAACACAATAGTGAAACAATGAAATCGGACGACTGTTCTGCGGTGGTGTGCACTGACAAATGAACAGAAAGACAAGGAGAAAATATAAAAAAAAGCACAAAGGAAGACATTTATAGCAAGTACGACTAGTGCACTGATTCAGAAGTTACTTCAATTGGTGCAAATTCGTATAACCTCATAGAGATTTTAAATCGAGCAGGCGTAAGTGCCTTACCGTAACTCATACATAACATAGAATCTACATCGTTCACGTGTGGTCAACTATTATTAATTCTGTGGTGTGGTCTCTACCAGCTACTCAGTGGCTCCGGATGTCGCTTATTTAGCGAGCTAGGGAGTCAATTCCCGAACTGTACGAACTGCCAATTATAGCCGTTCGAGTGGTTCCAAAATAAATTCAATTGCGAATCTTTATTTACTTTATGTGTCACATGATTAAATTAACTTATAAACTATAAACCATAAGAAAGTATTATTGCTACTATAAAATAAATTCTAATTACGTTTCATAAACGCGCTACAATTCCTTGATGGTATGGTTATTTTGCGTAAACGTAATATTTTATACCAGAATTATTTTAATAGCAACACTATATGCATATATCAAATATAGAAGGAAAGTGTATGTATGCTTGAAAAATAATGATAAGTTATTGTGATGACGTCATGAAGTTACTGAAAGTCCTACGAGTGGTTCAATAAATAAGCTTTCAGCATACTATCAGCGTATTTACGAGTATGTACGAATACGACATCGGCCTTCACCCGACCGCCAGCGTGACAACGTTCATTATCCTATTACGAGCTGTCTTCGTGTACCAGGCAGCTGCTGTTTCATCTATAAATTCTATAATGCCTCTATAAACCGGTGTTCTGTGCTATATAATTTAAAAACGGCAATTTCTCGGAAAAATTTAATAAGTATATGTAATAGTTATAAGTTCGGCAAACATCAATTTGTTATCAAAAGTTGTAAATTGAGTTGTGATTGATTTTGTCCCAATTAAGTGTAAATAAAAAAGAAAGCTTCATAAAACGCACGCTTTACATAACGCAAGAAAAAGTCTCTTCTCAATATCTTCATATTTAAAATACTTCATATTTTTGTATCAATATTATTTGTGAGTTTTATAGTCATCGGAAACATTTAATTGAAATGATTTCTTGCTTTCAATTAATCATGTGTCTTTCTACATTTATGTTTCTAAACTACATATTTTCCAAAACTGTAAATCTCAATCTTTGAAGATATGGCACGAGGAAATTCCGGGATCATTCGAAGTCTAATCCAAACACGCCGAAATGAAATATCGGTCGCCAAACTAGCGTAGCCGGCGACTCGTAATATCCATATTTTATTGGTTCCCGTGTCTGCCTGCTTCACTTAAAACTACCACAAACGCGAGCTACCAATAATCCAGATATTATCGAGCTTCAGTTTTATGTTTAGCAAGTTATATAAATATGTTAAAGCGGATAAAAAAGTAAAAGTCTAATATGCATCAATAATTTATCTATGGTTTCATTTTATAGGAAGACGAATTGCTGAAGAATTGTAAATTACGACCTCAATCTCTGATAATATGGTATCAGTAAAATCCAAAATCAAACTGAATCGAAATGAAATATCGGTCGCCACACTGGCGTCACCGCCGACACATAATATCCAAATTTATTAGTTGCGTGTATGTTTTACTACGAGAATCCACAAACGCGAGATACGAGTATTCTAGCCATTTATAGCTTGCTCTAAGTTCTGTTTAGCAAAGCAAATAACATTAAATTTTTACAGAGAAAGATCTAGGAATGCATCACTTCTAATCTATCTTAAGTTTCTTATTGTGGAAAGTTGATCCTTCTAAGTCTTATTTCTCGTTGTGAGCGTCGTGTTCGTAGCAAAACAGCTTTTTTGTATAAACCAAATCTTCTCAGAGATTTGGTTTATACAAAGAAACTGTTTTGCTGTTAATATGTTAAAGTCTCTGAAAACATGACATGAAGATATTCCGTATTCATACAAAGTGCAATCCAAATAAGCCGAAATGAAATATCGGTCGCCAAACTGGAGTAGCCGCCGACAATATCCATATTTTATTATTTCCCGTCTGTCTACTAAAAGCTTCTACAAACGCGAGCCACGAGTAATCCAGCAATTTGTATAGCTTTAGATACTCTTATTTTAGAAAATTACCTTAATTTTTTGTAGGGATATACCTGGCAGAGAACGTCTACAAAAGCTGCTAAATGTATCTACCGTTAATTTCCTAGGAAGTTGAATATTCTAAGTTATCTATTTAATTTTATCCTGGCAAAAAAAATAAATTGTGTACATTTTGTAAAACGTAGACCCTTAGTATCTAGATGGAGACATCATGTCTTCATGACTTTATGATGGATTATTGGACGTGCAATCCAAACAGCCGAAAAGTAATATCGGTCGCACAACTGCCGTCGGCCGTTGACACGTCATATCCGTATTTTATTAGTCCCTATCAGTTTCACTAAAAGGTTCTACAAACGAGTCATTCGGCCAGCCATTTCTGGCTTTCTAGCTTAAGATTCTTCTGTCATCATCATCATCATTTCGTGTAGGTGACACGGTCAATCGACCATGCACACCCTGGTGTCAGAGTTCTGCGGAACCGCCTCTCGGCCTCTGACGTGGTTCCTTTAACGACTACCAGATGGCAGCCGGGACCACCGGCTTAACGTGCCTTCCGAAGCACGGAATCATCTTTCTTATCAGACAATCAGGCGATTCATGCCTGCAATGTCCTGACCAAACTGAAAACAACTTAACAAAGTATGCTTTCTTCTGTTATTTCATATATATGTTTAAGAATATAGCAGAAACGGGAATTTCTACAAAAAATGTACTCAACAAATGGTGTTAAGAATATATAGTTGCTGACTATCATGGGTTGGCCCAAGTTCGAATTCTAATTTATACTTGTTATATTTCTTGTGCTTTTTCTAGTGAATCAAAATATGCAAAAGACCGTGGTAAACTTGCAGTTCAGGTGGTTGATATATTATAACATATAATCAACACTTATAAGTTATAATTCATAAGTGTGTTACAAAGAGAAAATTTTAAGTACTTTTATTTACGAGTATTTGACAGAGTTCGTAATGTGAACCTACCTATGCGTGTGTTTAACAAGATTGTGAGTAATAAAGCTGCAGTGATAAAATTTATGCCACGTTTCATTTTATAGATAGTTGATTTGATATACTAGTGAATATGGCCTGACTGCATTCCAGGCTCGCTAGGCACGCGGCGGGAGAATATGAAGGAAGATATAATTAGATCATACATACTGCGGTGCACGCCACCCTTACTTATGCTATGCAAATCATGACGACGTGCAAGCCACATATATCTCTAAACAGCTTATTGCTAATTCCAATCATACATAATCTTACTATAAATTATCAATTTTGTGACTATAGCGCTATAACTTACCTTACAACATCTTATGGAGCTATCATGATGTTTAGCAATCCACAAAGTAGTTAACACTATCATATAATACGATTATTAATCTAGTTGCATACATTAGTTACGCAGTTGAGAAAAACATTGAATCTATTGTTAACCTCATTGATAAAAACTCTTTTCCATTGTTTCCAAGCTTGTACGAGCACATTGCATAGGTTTCTTTACGTAAGTTGCTATCGAGGGAAAATACTCGAGTTGCCACGAGGCTGACAAAGGGTTATTCGAGTAATCGGATTATTTCTACCCGCATTTCCCTGTAATATTTTCGTTCCACCTTGAACCGAACAAAGGACTTCTGAAAAGCCATTGCTCTTGTTAGCAGATGTCATAAAATAAAAATTTTATTGATTCACTACATGCTAGCTTTTCGCGAAACAGACGCAAATATTCTTCGTTGAATCATATTGGGTAAAACGTGAGAAATTGTACTTTAGCACATTTTCTGATAGAAAAGCAAAAACACCACAATTTCTCACGTTCATCGATGATGGATTATGTGCCCGCATCGAATCCGATACTCGTGGAGCAGCCTCGGGTTCCGCATCATGCACATACATGCTAGGATCTGGTTGCAGTGCCAATGGCGCGGCCAGGTCACTGATGCAATGACACGGATGCAATCTCGCTGGAACTGGATTGTCCGTCCGTGTGCGTTATTAGCGCTCGTTAGAACGAGTAGCCGAAGTCACGGTTGCCTGCGCACTGATTCATACTCAGTTCGGCTAATAAGTACGTTTGCTTGCTTACTTGCACGTTCAATTAACCAATCTGAAGCGGAAACTGTTTTAGATGTGGCTTAGTGACTTGTGGAAGGAAGTGTCAAGATTATTACTTGCTGTAATTTGCAGTTTCTGCATTATTTCCAAAAACAGCAGACCTCAATTCTTTAATTTTTAAAATACAAAACAGTTCGTTGACACAGATGTTCACCATTATGTAAGGTCGTAACGAATTATCTCAGTATGTTCTGTAATATTTTTTGAGTGCTACTACACCGGACCATACTACGCAGATTGTTGATAATTCTCAACTACTCTAACTTCCTTGTTTTGAGAATTTCAAATAATGTCAATAAATCTAAACCATCGACAAATAGTTAGGCAAGGGCATTGCATGAAAAGGTTTATGCTTGACCATATTTTCCCGATTTCACGCCATCCTGGTCGTGAGGGACGGTCACGAGGCGGCCATATACGGCTGCGGTCTTACCAGTCCAGATCGAGATTCAAAGCACACGCACCATATGGCCGCAGATCCACTGGTCAAGGCCGTGAGCCGATCTTTCTGGGTCGCCGCTTAAGATTTCTGATAGAGAATTCTCGTAGCAATTTCATGTTGACCTAAATTGGGACTGCAAATGCATCACTATCTATCTTTAAGGTCATTGATAGTTGTTATCTAGCCTCGAGATATTGAGTGCACTCAAGCCTGGGTGATAATGATTGGAAAGGGTTGATTCGTCGGCAGCTGCGTTTTCACAGCCGGCGGTCCATTTTCCCGTCATTACATCGATCGATAAGTTCTCATCGCTGCACGGATTCAAATCCAATCAGGCTGCTGATGCAGGGGCCGGCACGGGTCGTGATGGGAAAATAAAGCTATCTATTTTATACGCATGTCTGACTGGCTGGACAGGATATTAAAGTCTAGACACAACGTTATGCTAGTGAAACCTTTCTAGATGTTGAGAATTTTAATATAGACATGGAATATCATTTGTGTTGTATCACTATTTCAAAAAACGAAAAGAATTACTCAAAGCGTTTCCTATTATTTTTTTGTACCAATGTAATGTAGCTCTCTTAGCGGCGGCTAACGAAGCAGAGAATGCTGTAACAACCGGTATGTAATATGCAAATAGAATGGTAGCGGCAAATCTGCCTCTGCAATGGCTAATACATCTTGATGCTGTGCATCTGATCGGTCTTCGCAGCGCACGCAATATAGCGGCAGTCAACCAGGACGGATTGCCAATTGCAGATGATAACATTACAGGGCCAATTGAATTGCGATTGAGTTTTGTCTTCAGTGATCGAACTAATGCATCTAACTATTGTTTGTATACTAACAATAGGACGTTTCGGTATAAACGGAATATTTTTGATAATCACTAAAGAATCGAGTTAAAATAAAAATAAATCTCGACTGGTGTCACGAATATTAAATAAAGCAATCATAATTAAAAAAAAATAGCCCATTTTATATTCATTCCATATCTGTAAGTCTGTAACAACAAAGCTAAGATGGCTAAGATAAATAAAATGGTTACAAAATGTCCAAGAACACACTAAAGTTTCAACTCCTTGCTATCTTGCTTGATCGCTAGTTTTTATGCGCCTTCACATTACAGCTGCACATTGATAATGAAGTATGCGCCGTGCAAAATATAACCTTGCTATGTGAAGGTGACAGTACACTTGTTTGAAATCCGTAATAGGAATACGGTACGAGAATCGCCGGTTTGCTAGCTACACACACATGGTGGCGCGCCCCTCGGTCATCGCCATCACGCCGACTCTTTTATTTGGTAGTTTAGCTCGTGCCCGTCTCTGATATTGACGTGTCGACGCTACAAAAGCTTCGTCACAAGTTTTGTACTTAGTTGTGAAGTTTTACTTGAAGCTTGTGAACTTTGTGAAATTAAGTGAATCAGACAGTTCATCATCTCTTTATTTTGGATAATCAGGTAAATCAAGTACACTGCTACTTCATCTAAATTGGGCTATTTAAAACTTTTGCAACCACTGTGCTTTTTTGTCTTTCAAATGAATAAAATCAATTTGTAAAAATTTTGAAATACTGAACTAATTTTGTAAACCGTTTCAAAATTAGATAACTATGCATATTTGTAACAACATGCATATTTATTGCAAAATATTTTTTAATTAAAACCTTCCTTTGACAATTAATATTTTTGTTTATGAATTTGAATGGTTAGATTTTAATTTATCAGTTGGAATTTTGCCTTTATACAGTCCTTAGTATATTTTACTACTACGTCCTTATTGCTAGTTTAGCGTGGTGCATCCTGTTGCTAAATTTTACCTCGCTTTCCTCATCTCTACATTACTACGAGTAGGTCTCGTTATTTACGCAGAGACCATTTTTACCATATTGAGGGTTCCATACCCAAAGGGTAAAACTGGACCCTATTACTGAGACTTCGATGACCGTCTGTCTCTCTGTCACCTGGCTAATAAACTGTGATAGCTAGACAGCTACAAATTTCAAAGATGATGTATTTCTGTATGTTTTTTGCTCGATAGTCTAATGTTGTGCAGATGGTGATACGGAACTTTGCCGATTTTTTTTACTGTTTCAATCGTCTTCTGTACTCAAAATTTTATTTACTTATTAGTGGACTATTTTGGTTTCCTAACTTAAGTTTCCTCCTGCTCCTCCATTATTTGATATTTATATTATATCCAGTGTGTGTTAGTCCAAAGAAATGTGTTTACCGATGACGTTTTAGTTGATACATTTTGTTATCCAACTCATTGGCTAAATATTTATCTGTATCACGTTGATCAAACGGTTGCTCTACCTACTTATAATTATCTCTATATTGAATGATGATTACTGATAAAAAAGGATAAGTATTACCAAAGTTGATTATATGTTAAGCCTCGCTCTAATCCCAGATAAGAAATTGAATAATTCTTTTAACAAAAGAAAAACTGAAATGTAAAGTTTGTTGCTTAGCATTGTACAAACAAGTTAACGAGAAATATGTGCACAAAATGCAATCAATGGTGACTTGTAATTTAACATTCCCATCTCGTGTGAAAATCGAGGGTGCCAATGCGGGTGTGGGGGAGACTTTATTGGAATAATAAAACTGTTGGCCGAGACAACATAGTGCGCTCTACACAAATATCTGGCTGTCACGCGGTGCTTTATCTAGCTTTAAATTTGTTTCAATCCTCCTAACCACACCGCACAGAAACTTAAACGGATGTTTAATAAAGTTGAATATAATGATTTATCTAACACATTATAGAATTTTCTTCAAAGCTGGTTTATTTTGTTTATAAATAAAAATAAAGGGACAAATCACACAGACTGAGCTTGCCCTACAGTAAGTTTGAACTTATGCCGTAGCATACTAGCTTAACGATACTTATTTAATAATTAATACATATATTGATAAACATCCAAGACCCACAAAACAAGACAGTACCACGAAGGCTGTCAATAACCAGCTTCTGAGCTACCCGTGCAGATTGTACAAACTGATCGAGGCATCGCAAACCTTAGAAAATACGTCAATAGGCGATGCTGTCCATGATTTCGTGTTTCCACCTACGCGTCCACCATAACGCTATACGTAGCCCTTGGGCCTCGTGATTCTAGACCCTGTCCATTCCGTAAGGGATAACACATGATTCTTTTGTATTAATATAAGTGAGCGGAGGTTTTCATAAACAATATTGCCAAGGTTGAAGGTCTGTAGTCCATCAAGGAAATTGTTAGTGCTTTATTATACTGTCCTATAGCGCCTTGTCATAACGTTGATTCGAGAAATAATGTCATTGGGGTCGTTGAAATGGCACAGGCCATGTTTCGGGGACAGAGGCGCGGTGTGGGGCGGAGCGTGCCCCGTGTTTAATATTTTGCACCGTATAAATTACCCTGACTCGGTTTCTAGTATGGCTTTCTGGAAAATTCTTCAACTGTTACTTTTAGACTATTTGCATTAGAGCAAAATAATCACTTCTTCATTTCTTTGAAGCACCATGTCATGAAGCACTATGATTGCTCCTGGAGGCCGTCAGAAACCAGCTGGTCAACTTCCCGCACAGATCCTATAGCTGATCGCGGGAATACACGCGAACCTCAGTAGGTGATGCTGCAAACAACCCATTATTTTGTGTTTTCAACTACACGTATACCGTGGTCCTTGAGCGTCGTGACTCTAGACCCTGTCCAACCCGTAAGGGATAAAACATCATTCATAGTATAAGTGAGCGGAGTTTTCATAAACAATATTGCCATTAGAAAGGTTGAAGGTCCGTAGTCCATCAAGGAAATTGTTCGTGCTTTATTATACTGTCCTATAGCGCCTTGTCATAACGTTGATCCGAGAAATAATGTCATTGGGGTCGTTAAAATGGCACAAGCCATGCTTCGGGGACAGGGGCGCGGTGTGGGGCGGAGCGAGCCCTGTGTTTAACATTTTGCACCGTGTTAATTACCCTGGCTCGGTTTCTGGATTGGCTTTCTAGAAAATTCTGCAACTGTTAGAGTATTTGCATTTTAGTAAAAGAATAACTACATCATTTTTCAAAAGTTTCAAAATTTGAAAATTGGTTTATTCGTTTCGTAGCCTATTCAATACAAACAAATAATCAAATCTTTCCTCTTTATAATATTAGTATCGACTTTGAGACCATTTCTATAAATGAAAAGATATTCTTAGTTTTTGTATCAATTCTACATTTATGTTGTGAATCCCAACTATCCCAATCCCAACTAATATTATAATGCGAAAGTTAGTTTGTTTGTTTGTTACGCTTTCACGCCGTATATACTGAACCGATCATCATGAAATTTTGCATACACATAGGTTAGGGTACCGAGAAGGACATAGGCTATAAATTACGCGGGCGAAGCCGCGGGTAACAGCTGGTGTACCTATATATTTGCGCAATGTTTAATAAGTTTCGTTAAGGAAGTACCAATAAAAATGTCAAAGTATTTGGAACCTATGTTAAAAATTAGAACAGTTGTGTTGTCTCCAAATTCATTACGTTAGTTCTCACTGAGTCTCTTAAATTCTGGCATTTCTCATACACGGTCCTCAACTTCTCTTCGTTAATGAAGCTTGTTCAACATTTTAGACTTCAATTATGTATCAGATACTTTATGGGACAAGTACAGGGCTATATCAGTGGCCGTAATCTAGTCGTCGAAGTACAGTTGTTTATCTATGAGTTATAAAATTTAATCTCGCCTAAAATAGTGTCAAGTACCTATACCGTTCATGACATGCGAAGACAAAGATCTCTAACAAAATACTAAAACCTACATCTATGGGAACAACCCAAAACTCCCCCAAAGTTTTTTGTACCAGATGTATTGGCATCTGGTTCAACAAAGATTTCTTCAATTGGGCTTTATCTCTTGAAGAAATCAATAAAGTTAAACAAAATTGTTAACTAATTCACGGAAACTGTAACAGACACAATACAATACGTCTACAGGTAGGGTGACCCGGAAAGTGATACAAAACAATTTAAAAAGGGAATTACTTTGCCATAAAGTTATACCTATTTAGCTTTTGGCATTCGGGATAATGTAGAAATTATAATATGAACATCCAAACCAGAAATGTTCAAGCAGAAATTAATGGATAAATAAAAAATCTCTTCTCACTGAACATGCACAAAGCTCAATTACAGTCCGGTAAAAGGTTTACGAACTAGTCAACAAATGAGCCACATTTATAGACGATAGTCGTCTGATTGCTCTTAACAAATGTATGTACTGTTAATACAGTTTCGTCGCGCCCTTCATTTCCGGTCCCTCCCTGTCTGTTCCGTTAATGGCAGCGAAAGGGTTACCACAAAGGGCTCATTGTTGCCAATAAAAATATATTATCCGACACTTGCTCTAAACTCCACAGGTATTTTTGATTGATTGATCAATAGAAACTGTCTACGTGCTGAGGATTTCCAAAGTAAAATATAATTACTGGCTATTTTATTACTAAAGTTTCAAATTGTTTAAGTCAAGTCTCAATGTGTAAATTTAGATTTATTTTAAGAAGTCGTGAGTGAATATGTTAGATTAGATTAAGATTTTCTTTCGTTAAGGGAAATTACGGATGTCGTATCGTACGTAACGTATTTGTTTTGCTCCAGAAAATGCTCATACTCTCCAACTGGTAGAGACAAATCTGTACTTTAAAAAAATTATGCAGAAATCAAATTATCAGATATGAAGGGAGTAAGATTCAAATATCACAATCTGCTCAATAAGTGGTTTGTCAGTAACAAACAGCTTATTTAACAGACTAAATTCATATGAGCAGGATACCGAATCCTTTCACAAATATATTCAGCGCTACACGGCACATACATACATTACCTTCATATCGAATGTGGTCACTATGTTCGCTTTTGTAGTGATATGTTCTCATAAATCAAGCGTGTTAGCAGCAGGTAAAGCCACTGAAACTTTTTTATTGGTCGTGTTCGTAACTTTCCACCTCCTGTTTCTAATTTGTGCCAGCCGGGTCCAATGGGACACGGACGCACGATTGTGTCCTGCAGTCCTGTTATATCCGACATGGACTCTATTATGCTCAGGTTAACGACCTACTAATGTCATCCAGGCTAAAATATCGATTGATGCTATAAACATGCCACCGATGTCCTAAAATAGAACATCTTTGATGCCAGATATGATCTACTTCATGACCTGTTCAGTCTGTAAGCTCTAGATTCAGGGTGTTTGCGTCAGCTGTGTTTCAATAAATTAGCTATAAAAAGATAAAAATATATTTCTAACCATATAAGTAACAACATATGTGAAACGTATTAATAATTCAATCAAGCCAACCATCATCCAGCATGGAGTTATTGAAGTTCAAATAGCAATCAAAAAGTAATAAACTGGCAAGTTTATGTTCATATGACAGCAAACAACTATCTATTTGTCGATTAACATGTACAAGATCATAAATAAGCTGTCAGCAAATATCATGGCCGGTAGCTGTATTGCCAGTGACCAAAGAAACAAAAAGCAGTGCACCGACCTTGTTTACATTAACATGTTAAGTTTGTAAGGTGACCTTAGGGTCAAACGAAGGTTAAACAGACATTACACCAAAAGGACTAAATGAAAAAGATCATTTATTGCAGCTTTCTTTTTCCGATAAATTGAACAAGATAACGTTGAAATATTTGGCAAACAGATTATCTTCAGTAAAAGTATTGACTCCGAGAAGAGCTATTTATTCACTTTTCTTTGAAACTGTAAAACAATAAATTTTTATCATCTTATAACTACCCCACCCACAGTAAAGATAGTTCAATCGATTAAATTTATATGCTCGATAAGACTGATAAGTACCGTTTTCTCTTCTATTGATTTAAAAGCATGTTTTATTTTTAAATGAATGTACAACTTACTTTTCTCATAGATGGTGTTGAATTTTTATTAGAACATTTGTTTCTCATAACTATGCAGCAGCCCCTCTACAGGCATATTTAATTTATTAAAACTTTGCATCATTCAACTCTTTAAGCCGAAGAACTATTTTCTAAAGCTTCTTAAGGGTAAGTATTTCGATTATGTTAGACGGTGTTAACTTCTGATTAGAACATGTTTTTCTCGTAACTATGAAGATGGCTGTCTACAGACATAATTTAATTTATTAAAGCTTTGCATCATTCAAGAAACTCTTGAAGCACGAGAATCATATTTTAAAGCTTCATATGGGTTTAGTATTCCGAATATGTTTTCTTGACTTAATCCAGCAGATCTAAACTTGTATGGATGGCGTCACGGCCAGATAAATCTCTGCCCGAGTTTTTGCTACCTTACGTTTTTTGTGGACTTCAAAATGGTTGCCTCTCGTATGTTATGGAACTGGAACGCATTCATTTGTTGTTTCGCAGAAATAATTGTTTTTTCTCCTCCATACCTCATGTCTGTTGCTTAATTTTGACATTTGTTATATTTATGAGCTGATATAACACATGCAGCGTAATTGATATCGTTTGTTATTATTACTGCTGTCTTTGTTGAAATGGATGTCGAAATTCATTGCCATTTGATTTTATCAACTATTTTTAATGCTTATCACATAATTTCTCATACATTATATAGACTCGTGTGTGTGAATTTAATACTCACTTTTAATTAGTTCTTGCTACATTCGCTGTTTTTGTTAATTTTGGTTTATGTGATGTTTTCTGATCTACATATTACTTCAACCTCTGCTAGGCTTTTTTGTAAAAGGGGTAATTTATTGAATATATTTTGAGGTTTGCTTTTTGCATTATCTTTCTTTCATTTCCTAGATTATCTCGATTGAATCAATGATTTTTAAATAATGCCAACGCACTTACTTTCTCCCGAGAATTGTCAACTGTCTTTGCCAGAATAAATTAACATCTATTAGAAAGTAAACTCTCAATACTATCGATGTTAAATTTCAGCCGGGTGCTTATTTCTTAAAACCGTTTCTGGTTACTAAAAAGGGGAAAACGTAAATATTTATTCAGCCAACGTTAAATATTGTACCGCTTGCAAAGTAAAAAGGGTACACTCTCAATTTATTTTTACGTCGAGGAGCGGCTGAGTTTGTTCACAAATAGGTGACTAACATCTAGGTACTACTGGTCTGGGTTTTCTTACATTATAAAGAGGTTTAATTAAATCATAAATATTGCAATACGAAGATAAATAACTTGTATTTTTACTTACCTATATTAATATCCGTTTCGAGTTAGTAATAAATTGATTCTGCAGTTAAGTTCATATGTGGTTTTATACATTTACGCCGCAGTAAGTACCTTAGGCATGGACAAAGAAATGATATCCATTCTTATCTAACTTACTGTAGCGTCCCTCTTATCAGTGACTAAATTCAGTTAAGAAATTGTAAAAGCTCTTTTACACTTAAACAACAACAACAAGCTACGTTAAAACCTAATAACGAACTACATTAACAAGTGCCTCATTAAAAAAATTTTTAACTACGATCCATTTACAACCTAACAGCTCGGCTTTTAAATGTAAAGGTCGCACGACTGTAAACTTTCTGTAATTAAAAGCCTCGCCACATTCCCGCAAAGGCATAGAAATGTAAGTCGAATTCTAACGTGTTTCAATAGTTATAATAATATTGTGCATTTAGCGGTTGTGTTGTGGTTCACACGAAAACATTTGCGCTTGATGTAATCGAGCATTAAGGGGGAACAGTAGGCACAGTAGCGACGCCAATCATTTTATTCCTAATACTTTACAAATAGAAAAAAATTCAAGAATATAAACAATACAAGCCTTAGTAAATAACTTGAAGTATTTTTGGAATCATGTTTTGATATTATGAGAATCAGTCATTGAGAGAAAAAGTGATAACCGCCAAAAACGGCCGTTTTTGGCGGTAATCAGATTCTCATAATTCTCACTGATTCCGATAGTAATAAACATGATTCAAAAAATACTTCAGGTTATTTACTAAGGCTTGTATTGTTTATATTCTTGAATTCCTTTCTATTTGTAAAGTATTAGGAATAAAATGATTGGCGTCGCTACTGTGCCTACTGTTCCCCCTTAAGTGGGCCCATGTGAATGCATTTGCGATACACTGCGTAATTTGCCTACCCTACATACAGTCCACATCTGCATCGCATTCGGGTTCTTAGAATTAGAAGTTGCCAAATGTAAACACTAATAGTTCTACAAATAAGTACTTACATGCTTCTATCTGTCAAGCTCTTGACCCTGAACTCCAATGATGATGCTTTTTTAGAAAATGTAGCTCAGTGTGCTTCCTGGTCATGGCAAAGGCATCCTCCAGCCATTTCCATTGCTCTCTGTCTCTAGCAACTCATCTCCAGCTAGGATATGCTTGTACGTTTAAACTTATTCTATCTAGTACATCTACCTCTTCCTTGTCTGCCATCTCTGAGAAACTAGTGTGTTACGAGTTTACTCCACTTTTTATATACTTATACGTCTTTATCCCTTTTGGGGTAGACAGAGCCTACGCTCATCAACTATACAACCACCGTTGTATAGGTCAAAAACGGAATCAAAAGAAGTGATGAGTTGCTTAACGTATTCTGTTCATATGATTGATTTTCGCTCATATCCTCGACCGGCATCTACAGACTGCATCGGAAAAACAGCTGTTAATATCTACGTTTTATTCTTTCTCTCAGACCATGGAAGAAACTATAATAATTTAAAACTAATAAGACAATAGAATACTGCATTTGACGTCCATGTGAACGCCGTTCCCTACATATTCGCACTCGTACATGTCTGCATGCAACCCAATGCATCCAGCGCCCTCGGAATTGGGACTTGCCAAATGTTAAGACTCCAATACACAAGAGTGAATATAAACTCACGCTCCTCTTTTCTTTAGTCTACATCATCTGCTTTCGTGAATGTCGATCGTTTAGCCACAATACTTTCTGGGACGAAATGTATCCTTTGTCCTTCTCCGTACCACAGAGCATGTTTATGCAAAATTTCATGATGATCGGTTCAGTTGATAAGGCGTGAAAGCGTAACAAACAACTCACTTTCGTATTTAATTATATCAGTTAGGATTGTCCAGCTAATATCAGCTTTGTTTTAAGTTTGTATTTATTTTTAAATGATTCATTTGCTATGTTTTAATTAGCTGGAATGAATAATATATATATATATATATATTTTCGTAAAAAAATATATATACATGTATGCTCTGGTGTTTCGATCAAACTTTTTCTATCTTTATCTATATATTTACAAATATTTTTCCGTATCATTTTGGTTCAAGTGGATAAGCTTGTTTCAAACGTTTCTGTGTACTGCTGTCTATATTCACAATCTTTTAAATATATCATTATGTATATGTATGCTTTGGTTTTTTTCCTTATATCTTATACCTTATACATACCTAAAAAATGTTGAGTACCATTTTAGTTAAGTTTACGAGGATAAGCTTGTTACAAACGTGCTCGTGTACTGGTGTCTTTACCCTTTTAGTTGCAACTTACGAGTCTGCCCGAGACATTTGTCTGTCTGTGTCTGCGTTTAATCTTATCCTCATGTGGGGATCTCTTATAGGGATCTTAATTGAGTTTATTAAACATGCACTCACATTTGTCCTTGGTAAGTTTCTTATAAATTGGAATAAAAAACTAAGCAAGAATAGTTATTGCCACCTTACTTATTTATATTTTTTTATTGTATTATATTTTTAAAAGGGTTTTTATGAATTCGCAATGCTACTTTTAATTATTTTAATTCTTACTTATTATATTAATTATTATATGTTAAGTGTAATAATTATTTGATGAGAATCAGACGATATTTGAAAATATTAGAATTTTAAGATCTCTCATTGGACATACGGTTTACCTTCTTGGTTATACTCAACTAGTAGAAATAAGAATATCGATATCAGTTATTTACTGAACAGATTTTATTAGACTGTATATAGATGTATATTAGACTGTATAATGTGTACTCTCCAAAGGCTTGTTTCTCAGATTGGCCCTTCAAGTTTTGCACCCTATCGCGGCCAATAAGGCATAGAGGTTGCTGTTTATCCAAGCCTCGTGCACACCGGCAATGTCCAAAAGAGAGGGCCGTCCCTGCTGGGGGCTCTTTGCTGCTGTTGCCATACAGGTTAAAGGCATTCTGCCTTCGCCTCAAACGCCCGGTAAAGTAGCGAAAGCTCACTTCGAGCTGCATAGTCAAGTTGGAGTAAAAAAAAAAGTCAGAAAAATAATAAAAAAGAACAGTCGTTCGAGACCGATATAAATTGGATATGTTACAAATGTTGGCAAATAGTCCAGAAAGTAGAGTTATTCATCAAAACGCAGTTTTTTCTAGAAAAACTTTTTGGGGCACATGTACGCTTTCCTCTGCAGTAACTACTTACTCGGAATACTAAATAAAGAGCCTAATTTCGTATTAGAATGCCGTCTTCAACGCAAGTACTGCTATTAGGGAAAATTGTTTTTATATCTCTCAATTTAGATAAGAGCAATCGATTAGATATTACGTGGCTGAGGCAGTAACAGTTGAGGCTTACGTATTTTTTATTGACATATCATGTTTGTCTTTTAAAAATGTGAACATTTATACATCTATACAGGGTCCATTTGAATTCATTGGCCTGAAAGGTTTACATTAAGGCGCTCTTATAGTAACACTAGCGCCAACCAGCAATTAATTCTCTTAATCCTAAATTATATCGAATTTTAAAAATTTAACAAGTACATAACTAATAAATTTTGTGTAGTATTTTGGTATTCATTTTCACTAATATTCGTTTCATAAATTAAGAGAAAAACAGGTTAACGCCAAAAGTGTCCACTTCTGTGGATTTTTTTTTTTTTACTTGTAATAAACAAAAAATACTACAAGTAATTTACTAGTTTCGTATTTGTTAGGTTTTTAAAATTCGATATATTTTAGGATTTAGGGTGGCGCTATTGGTACTATAAGAGCGCCTTAACACTAATTGCTAGTTTGTGTAAATTTTGCCGACCGAATACTAAAATTGATACTGATTAAACGAATTCATTTTTCGCGGTTTTTCGATACTTCGTCATCATCATCAGCCTAAACTCGTCCACTGCTTGACATAGACCTCCCCAATTGCACGCCATCGAGATCTATCTTCTTCTATATTCTTTATTCTTCTTGATAGTTCAGTTCTGTATTAATTTTTGTTTTTTTTTTTTTGTTTTGGTTTAAGTAGAAGAAATATTTACAATTTTTCATTCACTTTAAATTAGTCTTGAATTACTTTGAATCATGGGTTTGTATGGTATGTATACGTTTTGTTTAAAGATGCCACTGAAATAAAAAACCCTGTATATTTTGATATCTTTGCTTGCAATACATTTTTGGCAATTCTATCATTCTTCAATATAATATTTTTTTAAACTAAGTATTCAATATTCATCTGCATTGAATCATACATAACAAGCAACTTGATGGAAAATTTACTTTACAACGATTATATCGTTAGGTAGAAAAGTTACTGAGCTATTATTCAATAATTTAGCTGGTCATTAAAAGCTAATAAATCCCAATGCCGCATTGAATTTTATTGTTCAGCCGTAATTTATTTCTTTAACATTGAAATATTTTTATGTTTTGAACAGACGAACCTCAAGAGAGCAAGGATCTGCAGCTACCAACCCAATCGATAAAACGCGCGATCATTCATCGCTAAGACTTTCGAGAATCGGTTCTTTATATCGTCAGCTCACGTACTTGAACAGGGCGGGCATGAACCTTTACTTACATCACTCTTGTACTTTACAAATTCCACTACTTCATACATAATGCAGATTACCTTTTTTAAACTATTGTAGAAAGATAGAACAAAACAACTGAATTCCTTTGTTATTTTAATACTTTGGAGTCGCTAATGAGAGTTTTAAGAAATGATTTTACTTCTAAATTAGGAGCGTTGGTATGTTTTACGTCTTAATATAGTCAAAGACGACGAGAGATCAAAAGCGCCGGGAATATATTAGAGCTTAATGAAAACATGACGTTCTTTATTCTGATAGCTTTATTCCTCAAGACTTTTCTGTTTCCTTGACAAAATGTATGAATTTGATAACGATTGGCTTGCGTAGTGAATTCGTGAAAGATATATTTTTAAAATTTAAATATATATTTTTAAATAAAATTACCTTTTATGCGTTTAGCCAAGAACATGTAATAAATCAAATATACACCGTGTGAATCCGTAACTTCGCCATATTTTAAAACGTATCTCTACGGATCACACTGAACAACTTTCCACAAGGAACATAAGTTGAAATATGAAAAAATGGACCCTGCTCTTTTGGAGAAATTGTTCAGTATGATCAGTAGAGTTGCATCCGAGAATATGGCCAAATTACAGATTTACACGGTATAGGTATATTCTACATCTGATACGACTGTATCATGCAGAATATATACCGTGTAATCTTCTACTGCATATACGTTTTCATTTCTATTTACCGCATGGCCACGTGTCATGTGCCGCTAGCCGCTATTCAAGAGGCTTCGACACGAGACCTTCGCCGTGGCCTTTCTAACTTGTTTAATTAATACCGGCTTGCGACCCACCGTTGTTTGCGGCCGGTAAAAATAAACCAATGATTAATACGCTGTGCCGTGGGTGCCTGCTGCAGACGGCACGTCGCTGGCTACCACGACAAATTAAATAGACAACCTTCACGGAGCGTCTCCGTGGCTACGAGGTCTGACTCAAATAGATCGGTTGCTGTCCCCCCAGCGAATCGCGAGCGATGACCCCGCGGTCCCTGCTATGTATTCTATCAATCAGCACTTCATAACGCTGCATTCGCAGATGTATACGCGTACTGACTGTGCTTCAGTATGTTTATTTTTAGATATTGAGTTAACTTCGACTATTTCAAATATTTTTATCTTACACCCGTAATATCGTCCTGGCAAGTATGCGAGTTATCAGTTGGTCGTTATCTGTCTATACCCACTCTGATATTTTATTGAATCCGAATCCAATGCACACGTGCATTGTTCGTTCATTGTTTAATCACACAATACCTATACCCTATGTTTTTCCTATAGATTTCAAATGGCATTGTCGTATGGGAAGGTATTTATATTTATCATTGTGTTGTGCAGTAGTGGGCAAAACGTTCGATTGTGGCATGAATAGCTCGCGCGCGCCTCTTGCGGAGGCCGCGCCATGGGAACGGGGCTTTGTGTCGCTCTCGCCTGCTAGGGAGGTACGCTGCAATCCATGCGGTAGCAAAAGTATCGAGAGTGATGTCAAAGCGTTGTGGCTTGATAAGCAACACTACACACTTAGTGTGTTACAGTTACAACAAGAACCCGATCATAAAAGACAAATAGTTTTCAAACTGACCACTGTAGAGTGCAACCAAAAACCAAAAGGTCCCTTCCCTGGTTAAATACAATCGGAATGTTTTGAGTTTCAAGTGCAGTTTGGCTCATACGATTATTTCATCGACCACTACTTACATATGGTGAAGAAAAATATTATGGGGAAACCTAAATTCATGTCATCAAATTGTTGTAAGATGGTAGTATTTGAACTACATTAGGTGCAAAGGCATGTAGTATAATAAAGTAGTCCAACAAATTTATTGGTCGACTTATATGGAAAATATCGATAAATTGGTTTCAGTATCGATATTTAGGTTACCATCCCTGATTGAATAGCTTATTCTCGTTGGAGAAACGATCTGCATTACCTCGATAGGTTTTGCTCATTGACAATAGTTTCGCTACTTGACATACTAAAGACGCACTCTTCGGCTATAAAAGTAAGCGAAACGGGTCTAAGTCGACATTAAAATTGTATAGTTATTTTAAAGCCATTGTAAAATAAACATCATCAAGAGATTTGTATTCCGCAACAATTTAGCGATAATAATATACCTAACAATATAGATGTTACATTCGGTGCATTTTGTAATTAAACAATGTCGAGCTTGAGAATAGACGGCTACCAGGACAATAGCAGCCTGCTCCCGAGAGATTGCCTTGCCCGAGGCTCATGATTTACGCGCACAATGCTGCAGTACCGCTGCATCGACCTGATTACTAGCAATCCACTCACCATCCTACTTTTATCCATAACAATGTAATAATGATAATAATGATAAAAAAGTTGCAACTGCCGGTTTCGCGCCTTCAGCTACACTCGTCCAGTCCCCTAGTAATGTGTATAAAACTTTACAACAAACTTCCAGATGACATTAAAAATATAGAGAATACTAAATCATTTTTGCGACATGTTAAGGAACTACTTACTAAGAAATGCTATTACACAATTAATGAATTTTTAGAAGACAAATTTACTCCGTGAAGGCTAATAAATGAAATAAAAGATAATTTAAAATACATTATTAAATACATTCCATTGACTAATTTATATATACAACAGACTGATTATTTTTCTTTTTTTATAATTTGACAAGAACTAGACGCAGCCCTTCTCCCATTGCAACGCCCGCTGTGGCCCTTAATTGTTACCTACTATACATTTTATAAGCAGACCTGTACACATACATTAAGGAAGCAATAAACTATTGAATTGAATTGAATTGAATTGAATGTTCGTTTTTCCTCTTTTCAGAACATGTGACTTAAAGAACGCGATGGAAGAGGACAGCAATACGCGCGTCATTGAGGTTCAGGACCCACCTCAGACGGAACCTCAAAGCAATGGAGGTATTAGTGACGTAGCCATAAAACCAGTCACTGAAGAGACAGTTGTAGTGCCCAATGGAAAAGATAAAGATGAAAGTGCAAATAAAGATGAGAGCGGTGTTGTCCTCGACGGCTTCGAGGAGTGCAAAGGAACGGCCATACATTCAAAAGAGTCTTTTGTAGAACATGAAGTGTGTGAAGTCAACGATGATGCGCGTTCACTCGGTGACCTGGATAGCTTGCCAGCGGGAGATGAGCTCGCTTTGGGAGCGGCGGGCAGTGACAGTGGCGTAGAGGGCTGCGGTCGCGCTCTCAGCAGCGGGGGTGGCTCAAGATCTTGTGCTTCCAGTGTTGTGTCATGCGGATCTGGTTGTGGTTCCGAGAGCTCGTCACTAGCGGGCGCCCCACCGAGACCTCGACGTCGAGTCAACGTTACTGTAACAGAACCTAAACGAAACTCTCCCATAGGCACGTCCACACCACGGCCCGTTACCGCTCCCCGCGGTCCTAATCTAGCAACACGAGAACGAGCAAGAAGTAGAGAGAAACCTACCCCACCTGAAAAGCCACGGCCACTAACACCAAAACCGCGAATCCGTCCAACTGCCGACCTTCCTAATCTCGTTCGTGAAAGCCCTGCTTTACGCGCGAAACCCACCAAAACATCAACAGCTCGATGTCGTACTCCAAACTCGCCAAGCGAAGAAAAAAGATGGCCAGCGAACGGCCCTAGATTACCGACGCCCGTTGATGCGAGCGCGACGCGAGTAGCTGCCGACAAATACGGAACACTACCAAGGCGAAGACGAGAAGCAGACAACGATGGTTCCCCGAAACATGAAAGCACGCCGCCTTCGTCCCGAAGGCCTACGGTGGTGCGGTCGTCGTCCTCGCGATCGACCACGAAGACGCGCGTCCGGATCTATGCGGAGAAAACCTCGCAGACGGTGTTGCTCGGGACTGACATCGAATCCGCGTTTGCGGGGGTCGTGCCCAACATTGAAAAGTGAGTTTTAGTGCAAAGGCTGCGTTTCTATCTAAGATGTGTGAGGTAGCGGAGCGGTGTTTAGATGCGTTGCGAGGTTGTAAGTCATAACGAGAATGAGTTAATGATAGCGAGGATATGTACAGGCTCTTTTCAGAGCATCGTTCTTTGACTGACAACAATGCACAAAACACACCGTTTTCATCTGAGCTGAGCTAAGCGAGGAAATTAAGGCAAAACACGCCATTCCGCTCTTGGCACAACTATCGCATAATTTTAAATAGCAAAACATCAGTAAAAATTCCATGACCTTTGGTAACGTCCTTGACCATTATTCATGATTAATTCTTCCGCTTATTATTGTATTATTATTCTCACTACGGGATTTACTGCGATAAGTTATGAGTCTCGTCTGATATTTCGACAACATTGCAGCCGCCATTTGCACAGCCTGATTGCGGTGTTAAATGTTGAGCTGTCAAAGGAAACCGTATCGGTCTACCCTCTTTCTTTGTGTTAGTGTAGCGTAGCTTTTTTTTTTATCACTACTACTACCAAAGCTATATATTAGCCAGAGCAGTCAGAGAATTGGAGTAGTCTACTCTTTCCTCGCTGGCACACAGATAGGTTGGAGAGGTCACTTTGATGTTTATAAGCTTTGTTTAGCTTATGTTAGCTGCCCATAATAGAATGTTAATCGCAAATGTTGTAATTCAGCCGCATCGCGGAGGTATCCCGTTGCCACCGCGGAGTGCAAGCCAGCGCTCGCGACTCGGAAACGGCGCGGCTGACGGCAGCACTGGCGGCGGCCGAGGCTGCCGTGGCCGAAGAGAAAGAGCGGCGGCTGCACGCTGAAGCGCAGTTGGCAGCGGAGCGCGCCGCTCGGCTCGCCGCCATCGCTGAACTCGAGAGCAACTCGCAGCGGCTGCTAGAACTGGCTGGCGCGGGTAAGTTACTCTGTTTTCAGCCTATAATATTGTTTTTGAGATTTCTCTGAGGCTGCACGCCGAGGCGCAATTGGCAGCGGAGCGCGCCGCTCGGCTCGCCGCCATCGCTAAACTCGAGAGCAACTCGTAGCGGCTGCTAGAAATGGCTGGCGCGGGTTCTGTTTTCAACCTATAATATTGTTTTTGAGATGCGGCAGCACGATCTTTAGATCTACTGCTTTATTTTGCATTCCACTAAATCAACTCCGAATGATGAAATGATGGGGTCCCAAAGATTACCTAGCATTGTGAAAATAAATTGCTTTAAAAATATATTATTCGTATGGCCTACAGGTGCCGGCGCAGGCGCGGACGGCTGCTTGCGGGCGTTAGACGAGCAGCTGCGGGCGGCGCGGGAGCTAGCGGCCAAGCAGCGCGGCGAAGTAGACGCGCTGCGGGCGCTCTGCGACAAACTGCACGCCGTGAGTACCACTTGTGCTCCCAACCCCTGATTCGTACTGACACTGGTACATAGATGGCGCTACAGATTGCTGCTATAAAGTAGATGGCTGCTTGCGGGCGCTAGACGAGCAGCTGCGGGCGGCGCGGGAGCTAGCGGCCAAGCAGCGCGCGTTTAGATGTGAGCTTAGCGCAAAGGTGTTAATTAGCTCCCGTCTACCTCAGTTTATATAAAAGTCTTTGCTGACACAACATAGATGGCTACCCAGATTGCCACTACAAGCACGTCCAAGGAAGGCGGCATATTCAGGCAAAGCAGCGCCTTGTTCAAAGTTGCCAAAGTTCTTGTCCATTCACCAAGTCCGCGTTTGACTAAACGTGCTAAAACTAAGAAGTAATCCCAACTAATATATTAATATTGCAATATTTATACAAGGAGGCTTATCTTACAGGAGGCGAGTAGCGCTCGCGAGGCGGCGCGTACTTTAGAAGCTCGCCTCAATGAAGCGGAGCGGGAAGCAGCCGAAATGCAAGACTTCCTGGCGGCCGAGACGGGAGCCCTGAGCGACTCTCTGCGGGACGCCGAGGCGGAGCTAGCGAGGGTTAATGCGGATTTGGAGAGAAGGTAACATATGTTTTCACACTTTATATAGAAGCTCGCCTCAATGAAGCGGAGCGGGAAGCCGCCGAGATGCAGGACTCTTGGCGGCTGAAAAGGGAGCTTTGTTGACTCTGCGGGACTCCGAGGAGGAACTGGTGAGGGTTAATGCGGATTTGGAGAAGAACATATCATGTTTTCACACTATAAATTCATCTATAGGTACAGTCGGGGGCAGATAAACCTCGCTTTGAATCATTCTGATCTCTTCGTACTCCCCATTGAAATAGATGGCGTAGGCTTAGGTTCGATCACTGATGATCGCTCGGCGGTTCTGTCTAGGTGACTTGCCCCCGCGATAGCCTTTTGCCAACGTTGCTTGGAGCTCATCAGACAAAGCACTTTTGCTATTCATTTTTGTACAAATACAGCGTCCGTGGTTATTCTGATAATATGAGAGTTTGCTGCATCTCCAAGGTTATGGATGGTGGTGATGGTATTGGATCCAAGGTTATCCATGACCTATATTAACATAGGTCATGGCTAAAGTCGAGGTCCGTCCCACTTCCCTTTGGTGAAGTTGCTTAGACATTGCCTTCACTTCAAAGCAGTGAAAGCTTACTTCGAGCTATAGTACCATTATACCCTTAGTCAATGAAAAAGATAATTTGAAGAGAAGTAGGGATGATTTCGGGGACCAGCTTACTTAATGATATATTGTTTGCAGGCGTGCGGAGTGCCGCCAGCTGGTGCGCATGTGCGAGCAGCGGCGGCAGGAGGCGCTGTCGGCGGCGGCGCGCGCGCGCTGTGCGGGCGGCGCGGCGCCGGCGCTGGACGCGCTGGCGCGGCGGCTGCGCGCGCTCACGCTCGCCGTGCGCCACGCCTACCACCTGCCGCGCGACGCGCTCGAGCCCACCGTCTACCACAACGACGCCTTCAGGTCAGTAGTGTGGTTGGTTCGTCGTTGTAGCGTCTGCGTGCACTCACGCACGCCGTGCGTGAAAAATTACTAAGTGCGATTCCATGAAGGGTTCCGTAGAAGCAAGCTTATTAACCAAAAACCTCTATAATTTCAAATATAAGTTTGTTTTTCATAGTGTTTGTATGAATGACAAAGTTATTTATGCGATTAATATTTTTTTCTTATCTCCAGTCGCAGCGACAGCGGCGAGGCGCTGTCTCCGGAAGATGAGCCTCGCGGCGGCTTACTAGCGTGCGTGGCGCGCGCGTTAAGAGCGGCCCCGCCTCTGTCGGCGCCCGCGCCGCACGACGACGAGCGTTCGCGCATCTCCGACGATAATGACAACTCCGCTGACCTGCTAGACTCCGAAACCGAGCCGTGTCTCGTCACAGACCCCGGTAAGCAAACCTACAAACTTTCATGTTTTTTATAACTAGTTGATGCCCGCTAATTTTTTCACGTGGACTTAATTATGCAATTTCGAACCCCCTGACTTCATTTTAGTGTCTGAATCAGAATCACAAATAAAACAAAGACTTGTAAGAAAAAATGCAAAAAACATTCGAAAAATATTAGACCTCCCATACAAAGTCGCCAGTCAGCTGGGCGGATTTCTTTGGAAAAGGCCGATTTTTTATAGATTTTAATAAATTTTTCTTGCAATTCTTTTTTTCATTTAGGATTCTGATTCCACGTTTAAAATATAGTCACGGGATCTAAAATCAGCCTAGATTTAAGCGGACGGTTGATAGACACTAAACCGGATTTACAATCAGTTGATATGGGAGACAAATGCCTAATTCAATTAATAAAAAAAAAGTATAAAAAATAAGTTTAATTCAAGTCCGTCCAGAATTTACGGAAATTTGCGTGTAAAACAGACCTTTTTTTAATTCTTACTCTATAACTATGACGACATCGCCCCAATTTTTCCTATATTCTCTATGTGCAGACAATTTTATTATATGTATTTCATTACACAGATTATCATAAACTTCAAAATTTGTTACAGAATACGCGGAGGAGTGGTGGTCGGGCGCTGAGGGCGCGGGCGCTTGGAGTGCCGACGAGCTCTCACCCGAGAGGGAATCCTGCGGACCCGATCAGGACAAAGGTATGAAGAATATGCTTATTTTGGTTACTGATTTAATTTAAAAATCAAAAAATCAAAATCAAAACGTTTATTCAGAAAATAGGCCTTTGCAGGCACTTTTTCACGTCATATCATATTTAAAATTATCTCATTAGATATATGTATTTATTAATTGTTCAAAAGCTACAGACTACTAGCACAGTAGGTATATAACGCTAGTAGTTTTTCGATTTTGCATATTAAAAATTAAAAATAATAAGTAAGAAAATTATGACGTTCAAAAAGAGATACAATTATCCAATTTTGAATAAAAATCTTTAACTTTGTTACTCTTTTTGGCACTGATCTGATCTCTCATTCTTGATTTAGTCAATTTCTAACCTGCTAGTGCTTAGAAAACTATTCTGCATTAAAATGATGAAATATAAATCATCATCAGGGTCTTCTTTAGTCTCCACTGTACGAGCTCGACCTCATCTGTACTACCAGAGCCATATAATATCCAGAGCAGTTAGAGGAAATATAATAACGATGAAATGTTACGCGATCCGCTATATTTTGTTTTTCTAATTAATAATAATCTTGTTTTTCTAAATTATTTGAATCAATTCTTCATCCATATATCAACCGACACATAGAGAGAGGGTTATCCGAATATCAACATGGTTTTCGCAAGGGAAGATCGGTTGAAACTAATTTAGTATCTATGATAACAGACATATCACGGACGGTCGATGCTGGCGAACAAGTAGACACTATTTATACAGACTTCAGTAATGCCTTTGACAGAGTCCAACACGAGTTACTAATCGACAAACTCAAGTTGAGCGGTATAGGTGGCCCATTGTTAAATTGGTTCAAATCATACCTGTATAAAAGGCCTCAAGTGGTTGTCATTAATGGTTACCAATCAAAACAATTCTTCGCTGAATCAGGAGTTCCACAGGGATCCCATTTGGGCCCTGTCCTTTTCTTATTATTTATTAACGATCTCACAAAAAATATTAATAATAGTAGTATATCTTTATTCGCCGATGACCTTAAAATTTACCGTACTGTAAAAAATCCACATGACATTGAACTTCTTCAAGAAGACTTAAATAATATAAACAGATGGTGCAACTTTAATGGAATGATATTAAATCCTAGTAAATGTTCGTTTATTCGTTTTACAAAAAAGTCAAATATTCTTGAAAGTTCCTACTCGCTGAATGGTGAAAAATTAAAAAATGAAACAGAAACTAGAGATCTCGGTGTAATATTAGATAACAAACTTAAATTCAGTTCACATATAAACAACATAGTCAAACAGAGTGCAAAAATGCTAGGTTTCCTTAAACGCACACTTAAAGGTTTCAAATCAAAACAATCACGTACAATCCTCTACAATAGTTTGGTTCGCAGCCGCTTAGAATTCGCATCTGTCGCCTGGAACCCAGTCTACGCAGTCTCCTCGCAAAGAATTGAAAGTATCCAACGTGCATTTACTAGATACCTTGCCAATGTAACTAGCGATATTGCTCCTAGTCAACCCTATATCCAACGTTTGTCTGTATTTAATATGACCAGTCTCAAAACCCGTCGTACCATTTTTGACCTCACTTTTTTTCATAAGCTTCTCCATAATAAAATCAACTGTATGGATCTTTTGGGCTCTGTCTATTTCACTGTCCCGTACAATAATCCTCGAAAACCACTATCTAAAACATTTAGCCTACCAAATTACAGAACCAACCTCGGCCTTCATCAACCTCTTGCCAGAATATGTACTTCATATAATGAATTAAATAAGCAAATTCCTGAACTGGACATATTGCATGACAGTTATAAAATTTTCAAATCTAAAATGCTGAAACACTTTAAATATAAGGAATAACCAATATGTCATACTCATTATATATTGCAACAAACGTTTATCTACTGACTGTTAAGCTGTTATATAAGTTACGTTTATATAATTTTATATATAATTCTTTATTTTTGAATCCTACTTGTATAAGTGTAATTGTAATTATAATTACGGTAGCGAATTTATTAACATAGCGAATGTTGTGTACGCTACTAATTGGCATGTACATACGCACAGTACATTGTGTACTTATCTAATAATTATGTCAAAACTGTTTATGTATGTAACTGCTGTAAGCGTGCCTATATTAAATAAATAAATAAATAAAAAATTTTGTGGTCTAGTACTACGCTTACGCTCATTTGGTATTCATGTTATAAGTTCGGGTTTTCCCACTTAAACTTGACTACATTTCTAGACACCTGACTAAATATAGCAGATTGTGACGCAAGAGACTAACATAATACTTTTTGGAACTATATTTGTCTTCACAATTCACAAGCAACCGGTTGCCGAATAAATTAGATGGAAATGCTTACATGCTGGCTTATGGGAGAAAAGAAAAAAAAAACAGAATATACCATCTTCCTGCATAGATCGTAAAAGCTGGTCACGGGATTAAGCTAAAAAGAATCACTTCAATAGGCGATGCAGTTAGCAACCCATCACTCATCTCAACGACATAATACAAAAGTGGCCTTAAATGAAAGTCTTACCTATATTATATTGTCTTTGCTTAAGGTTTTATGTTATTGAGTTATGTATACTCCGCAAGAGATAAAGACGTGATAATATTAATGTATGAGGTTTTCTTATCGTGTCAATGATCACCAATTTTAACATTTTTCTTTGCCCAGTATTGAACCACCTCCAATATTATACTGCATTTTGTATGAGTATGAAATGAAAATTATTAATCATTGCAGAGCCAGAGTCAGCTTCAGCGTCAGAGCGGGACTCTCTGCGTCTGCTGTCGGCGGCCATCGCGCAGCGGCAGCGCTCGGAGGCCGAGGACCTGGAGCGGGGCTCGCTGCTGGAGCGCGTGCTGGCGCTCGACAACCGGCTGTCCGAGCTGCTGCGGGCGCTGCGGCTGGCGGCCGGCGCTGCGGCCGCCGGCGGCGACGACGCGGGCGGACGCCTGGCCAGCGCGCTCAGGTCAATCAATGCTGAAAACTCAATAAAAAAATCGACATTTTAATTCTAAAGTGTTCAGCTGCCAACTAGGAAAAAATGGAGTCCCTAACATTGGTCCCATAGAAAAAGATATTCATATTGTATACACGCTGTATAGTCTTCAAGAACACACTTCATGTCATGCCTTTGTGACTTTAGAAACAATGCATATTTGCCACTATCATAGATACTATAATTCTACAGGAATAGATGTCTCATTTGATTTTCTTCATACGCTCTGGCAAACTCAGTTTTAAGAAGCCACCGTAAGATGCCAGTAGGTTCACTACTAGTCAAATAGACTAATTAGAATGTTTTAAGCGTAAAAAGGATAGTACGCATTTATTTAGAAGATAAAAATGTTATTCTGATTGATTGCAATAAACGTAAATGCTTTGGAAATTCCTTATCCACTTCATCTGTGTATTGAAATGTACCAAAAAATCGCGTAATCAAAGTAATATTATATAAAAATAATAAATCTCTTCCTACAGGGACAAGATCGACGTGACGGAGAAGAACGTGGCCGAGGTGGTGGTCCGCAAGCTGGCCGAGCTGGACGCCAGCAAGGCCATGATGGAGCAGTACCGCCAGACCATCGAAGTGAGTACACGCACAAACTTAATGTCAGCCATCTTACTTATTCGTAGCAGCCATCCATAAAATATTCCTTATTAACTTTCGCGCTTCAAACATAATTATTAATATTAACAGTGAGACTCCTGCGACCACGATGGATGTAACTCCATAGAAACGTCAGCGGAAATAAATAAGTAAAAAGGTGCGTGCTAAGTCCTGTTAATAATAATAATTATGCCATCCATAAAATACACAAAGAAAACCACCGACATCATTTGATTTCATCTGCCAGTTATGATGAGATGAAATTTTCTGTAACCACCATTTTGTTAATTCTGAAGAATGCAAGAGGGGAGTGAGAATTAATGGGAATAACTACGTGAATGCGAACCCGATTCATCGAATTATAATTGTACGTGGTTGTACCTTTGATTTATCGATACTAAAAAATGACAATGAATAATTTGTTTATTTAATATTTACAGCTAGATTTAAATTCTGACAAACTTTGCAATAATCATGGCGCTTATTGCTTCGAACGATATTTAAAAAAATAGCCATTTTAGTAAATCGATGTTCTTGGTTATCGCCATATGATTGTTAAAGTAAGGTTTTGTGCGCAATAAATTTTTTCGATGTAACGAAATATCGGAATGAGAAGATATCCAGTTAACAAGTCGCGGTATAGTGATATCGATGAAAGGTGTTCTAAGAAACAAAATCGATGTATCGGCTTTTTTCATTCACTTAGGTACTTCGAATAAATGAGGGTTGGGCGCAGATGATATTATTCACTCTCCCCCTTGTCTAAATGACGCCATTCGTTCCCTGTTTGTCTCACTCCTTCCACATATGAATTCGCGATATTCTATATCTGTTTTGGCTCAGACGACTTTACAAAGACATTTTTGTATGGAAAAATGCCTAATTTCATAATCTGGACACGGCCGTAGTAAGTCTAATACAAAAGATCTGAATATTAAAAAAATATGCTTTGCAGTCTTGCCTTTTATTCCTTGAGTGTTATAGTACATACTAGTTTTTTGTCACTCTTTATATCACATCATTGGCACATTTGTCTCAGTTTTATGTAGTAGATAAGTGCTTATTTTTACATAAGTAGGTAATATTTTAGATATTTTATATGTGTAACTATAATAAGAATATTTATTTATATATTATTATTATTTATCCACTTTTCAGTGTAACAGTTTTGTTAGTGCCGTTAACTGGTTTAATGTGAAACAGGTATTTACACCATTCAGGCCCTGTTTGGCGATCTCGAGTCAAGAATAAACGGCCAAGGTCAATAGTTCGTACATTTGCATTACTCGTTCAGCTTTTAGTGCACTAGCGTCGTATGGTCTCTCCTCAAATTATACTTTTGAACTCGTCTGATATTTTTCGCTGATTTTGAGATATCAAAGTTAAATCAAAGTTGTAATGACTCGTTTCATGAGATGTTTTTAGGAAATTAAGGTTTTTGATAATATCACTGGCTTTGAGTTGACATCAACAGACCGCCGGCTCCTTTGAACACATTGCCATTTGAGAAACGTGCAACAGTTCAATGGCCAGGGCCACAGAGAGATTTGATTAAAGTAGATGTAAAAAAAGCAGTTTAATATTTATTCGAATTATACTGTTCATTTTTAAAATTCTTTTCCTGTTTCTGTAAATGTATTGGAGAGAACATACTGCCTACCCCACGTTGTTTAGCTTGAGGCTTGAACGCGCAATCCGCGGCGTTCGCACTTTGTAAATAATCACTGACAAACCTGTCACAACACACCTGTAAATACTGTACCGACACTGCACTGAGATTACTTTAGTGCAATCAAAGTAACACATGGTCACATGGGTGAAACATGGTAGAAAGCCAAACAGTGTTATGGTAAGATAATAATGATTAAGTGCTTCAAAAATCGCAATGTTATGTTATTGTTTTTTTTTTTTAACTATGGCTTGTTTCACTACACATAAACTAAATCAATTGTATACTCATTAATATGATTTTTTTATAAAATTGACACCATTCACAGATTTGTGGCTGAAGCAAGTTCGTAATTTGCTGTATAGTGCAAATTAATTTATTTGAATTAATGTAAGTGCATTTTTTGCAATATGTACAGAAAGTAATAACTACGTTGTCTTTCAGATTCTCAAAAAGCAAGTAGCACAGGCAGGTGAAGATGATGACATAGAATACATTGAAGAAGTAAGTAGGATTTTTATAATGAGACGAGTTGAATTTCCCTTTGATCACAAATAATTAAAGTGTTCCTAAAGGGACCACAGATGAAAAAGAGAATAGTTTGTACACAATAAAAAGTATAATAGATTTTTATAACGGAAATCTGCCTGGATATGTACTTTTTAAAATTTCTATATGCACAGGATAATTTGTAAAACACCAATAACCTCGCAGGACTTAGGCAGGTTATACAACAACTTTTCAGTATGGGACCAATGCTGATAAATAGCTTCATACAGAATAGATCGGCTGTATGCTTGTTTGTGTTTTACAAATTACTCTGTAAACATAACATTTTGAGTTGAGAAATAAGTGTAAGAACTTAGACTCGACGCGAGAGATAATAAAAAAATTGTAGTTAATTTTCTTCTAAAATATTGAATCTTGTGTTAGGAACTAAAGTGCTGCAGCGAGAGCGAGCGGCGACAGCGCTACGAAGCGCTAGACGCAGCAGCGGGCGCGCTGGCGTCGCGCGGCGCGGCGTTGTGTTGGCCGCGCCTCGCCGCGCTGCACGCGCGTCTCGAGCGCCTCGCCTTCGCGCTCGCCGCGCCGCCGCCCGCCCCGCTGCCCGCGCACGCGCACACGCTGCTCGACTCCACCGCATAGTGCCGCCGGGCTACGTAATGTCATCGACATTGCTACAGTTCGCAAGACATCGCTTATTACCTGCTTCTCAATGCTGACGCGGGAAACAATCTGTGTGAAATGAAACGTTTGCGCTGAGTCGCAATTCATCTCCTTTTCAATTGAATTCAGAGTATTCAAGCCGTAATGTAGTTCATGGTCTCTCCTTCCTTATAACGACTTAAATATTATTTACTAGGATATGCTAAAATGGTCTTTGAAAATTAAAATAAATCCTGTTGATCGCGTTTGTGAACATTCGTTTTATGAAATATTTCCATATTGTTCTAGAATAATAAAATAGCTCGCTATTGTTCCAGATAATACATTTAAGTAAAAATAGATTCTATTTAAATTATTGACTAAAACACTCTATCGATAAATAATTACACTAAAATCTTTTACTAATGAGTCCGTTGATAAAATGACGTTATAACTCGATAGAAAATTATTTTTACGTAGATATATTTAAGCAAACAGTGCAACTAACCGAATTTAAAATTCTAGAACATTAAACACTACGAAATGTTAACGAAAATAACGTAGTTGTATTTGATTATCGCATAAGAACTATATGTTAAGCCGCCATACATATGATCCACAATTCGCCTGACTTGACTCGCAAATTAAACAACATGAAGGTCATAAATCCATCCCATAAATAAAAGTGGCATTAGTAATAGTTGCTGCCTGTTATCGTACTAAAGCTTAAACCATCCGTCCTGCGCACTCCATGACAAACTTGCCAGTAGCGGATAGAGATAAGCCTACAAATTGCTGATATTGAATGTAAAGCCCTCTTAGTTGTAAAACTTTATTCACATAAGACTTAGAAAAATCGTAAATCGTCGCAAAATAAACTTGTGAATCGTGAAGTACCGCGCTGGCGTTGGTCTCCTATAATTTGAAGATCTAAAAAATGACGACTGTTATATGAATATAGTTTTGAAATGCTTACGATTAGATATCGAAGCGTTATGAGGCGCAAAGATTTTGAATGATAAAGCATGTCTGAAATGTTATTAGTACAGGTCACATTATAGGTGTTAGATTAAGGTAGTCGATTGGTGGAGCTGATTTTGTCGCGATGAATTGTATTTGAGTGATCTCATGGGTAGAATGTACAAAATAAGATATGTCCTTACCCGATCGATTCAATCAGTGCTTTGGCTCTGTGCACACCTGCAGCACAGAATTGCATAATAGCATACGTCAGCCTTCGTAGCATGGCACGCTCGACAATATTTATTGTCTATCGCCATTTTGTAATCCGATATAATCATATCAAGAGCGAGATGGATAGTTTATCGCGCGATATAAACGGCGTCGCGGGCGTCAGGCTACGGGTTGCAGATAAAATGCGGACTAATTTCCATGCTATTCTGATGTATCAAATGTTTCATTCACGCCTCGCAGTAGCGTGTTTGAGACATTTGCAAATACTTGGGAGTGCACAGAGCCTACTCTTGCTGTATTATTTCTATTAGGAAACTAATCATGTGCTTGCTTTGTCTTAAATTAGGAATAAGTAATTAATTTTCATTCCTAAATGCATTTAAATCGTCTTTTATTCAATCACTGAGACTGTTATTTCTTTGTAAACCTATTTCTTTTTTCAAAATTCGTATTAAGCTATAAAAGAAAGAAGTATTTTAAGTGCCATTAGAGCTTAAGTCATCGCATGCGCGGGCCCAGTGTGGGTTTGGATGTAACTGTTTAATACTTCAGAGTTATCTGGTCTAAATCACAAACTATATACCTAACAGAAATGTAAATAAAATGGATGGTCTATTCTTGTCAAATTGTTGGTAAGCTCTAGTCATATTTCTATTGGAACACGAAACGTGAATTTCCAAAGATGCTGTCTTCAAACATGGTTAATCGCAGTTCTTTTTTATTGTGTAACATTCTTTATGCGCCTATATTTTGATAGGCATGTTTTCCTATACATTGTATTGCTAATATTAGAAAATATTGCAAGTTTAGACAAAATTATAACGAAATGAGACTGATATTGTATTTACGTTGAGATGTTGTTGATGGTTGAAGTTTAATGAAATTGAATGCGTTCCATATGATTGTTTTAAAACCAAATTCATATCAATAATATAAATAATTCGCATATTTTTATAATGAATTTCATGGCAGTCGTATTGCTTTGTTGGTTAGAAGTACAAAACGGCTATCTTCGTCCAGCCCTGACGTCGCTTGCTTCCGGTGCTAACAAAACAGTGTTAAACAGTGAAATAAACATTCATAGTTATTAATTTTGAATCATGTGATGTAAATAGTATGTATGTAAATAAATATTGAGAATCAATCAACGCCTTGTTTTCTTTCCACTCGCACGAGTCAATTGAAACAACATAAATATGTTTTGAGACATTTATTCGACATACTCCATTTAAAATAATATTACAATTTTTAATGTTATGGTTCCTTGCACTGATATATATTAAATATGGTGTCCTGTAGCTACGGGACTTAAGTAATGTCAAAAGGAACCTCGAATCCATCTAAATTATTCTAAAACATCTAGAAATTTGTGATTTTTGATTTAATAATGTTAGTCAAAAGGGAAACAGCCGAATGCCTTATAAGGCATTTACAGCAGCTTCACAGCAGATTTGAATCATAATGATTTGTAGTTTTAAAAGTTCTAATGAATGAAAATACCTTTTAAAGGACTAACCAAATATCAGAACGGTTAGAAATGCTTGTCTAAGCTTCACTCTGTCTGGTCTGTTTACCAAATATAGATAAATTCATTTAGTTAGGCACTGTATTTTAGCCACTGAATGTACACAAGATAGACATAAGCACATTGCTTTCAGAGATAAATATAATTGGCAAATATTCTTAATTTCAAACAAAGAAATAGTGTATTGCGAAAATGTAAAATTATTGGTCCGAGCTTTGAAGTGACTCAACCTACAATTTTAGACTAAAAACTAAAATTAATATTACCAAAAATAATTTTATATTAAATACTGAGACATCCAGATGGCCAGAATTAAAAAATTTGGTAATATTATTATTTTATCAGATTTAGGGTACAATTTCCATATTTTTTTCGTCTGAAGGAGGGAATACTTTTTATGTATATTACACTATTAAGATAACGTTTAGTAAATCTTGCTAAAATACTTAAACAGTTGTAGTTTCTTCGTAACTGTGTTTATAATATTTCTTTATTTTATTTTCAATGCATAGTTTAAACACAGCTAGGCTGAAACGTGGCATATAGACGCGGTATTGACATTATTACAGTTAACAATATACTTAAGAAACTATACTAGTTTCATTTCATACTCACTAACAGAGCTAAGCCCAATGAAATTGTTAAACCTAAAACATAAATATATCAGTCAGTGGGCTGTGAATTATATTTTTCTACCCAGGTAGGAAAACGACAGCTCTTACTGTTCAATCCATACTTGCGAGCATGTCCTTTAGTATAAAGCTTGATCGCTCAACTCATACAAAATCCGACTGGTGAAGGAGAGAGGACGCGGGTGTAAACCGGGTCTCGCCTCGCGCTCACTCCCCGCCTCTCCGCTCCTTCCTCAGGCAGCGACCGAGTGAAGCGGTCAAGCTTCAGATAGCTATACAAAATAAACCTTAAACATAGACGTTATTAACCTATATCCACTTGTTCGATTTCATGATATTCTTAAATATACAACATCAATAAACTCATATACAATGTTGCAAAATGCATTTAAATTTCTGCTTTGCTTGAACGAATATTTAGTAATTCATGTTACATTTAATACACAGCTATTTTATAACTTAAGGAATGAACTCATCCGATGACGTTCGCGCCAAGCTGGATATGAGAAGGTATAGTACATTTTTTCTAGCAGTCTTGGGAAATTTACAACATTTACAAATAGGTAGACAATCGAAAAGAATGAATCACACCAGTTCGATCTCACAATGATTTCAGCTGGTTTTCATACGGTGCTGGGCGGTCGGCCCATGCGTAGGGCGACACGGAAACGCTTGCTGGCTTTTAGTGACTTGACAGCGGCAATGGTCAGTGTGTATATAAATAATTAATAAATATTTAATGGATGCGTTCGTCAAACACAATATCTAACCTATTTGCCGCGGCACAGATCAGCCTTCGTAGCATGGCACGCGCGACAATGTTTATCGACATTGATTAAAGAACGAGATGTGGATAGTTTATCGCGCGATATAAACGGCGTTGCGGGCGCCACGCTGCGGGTGCTGCCCCCGTAGCATGGCTCCCGCGACGCCGTTTATATCGCGCGATAAACTATCTACTCCTCGCTCTTCAGTATTGTGAAAAACAAGATGGCGATAGTCGATAAACATCGCGCGTGCCAGCGGCGGATTTACAAATTTGCCGCTAGTAGTCTATTCAAACTTGCCGCCCCTACTGAGTTTTGAAATTCAATACGTTAGTTTAGTTCACAATCATATTAATTACATTTAGTGATTCAGAAATTGCTACTTTATGATTTGTGTTCTATCGTCCTCATTACATCGGCTTTTTCCCGTTATTAGTATGATTGTGAAGTAGGTGATATTTCTGTCAGTTACTAGGTTACTAAATTGAAATTAATATTGAAACGTTATTGGACTGGAATATTTTTAAAATTCATGATCGCATAAGTACCTATATTTTACAGTGCGTTTAGTAATCCTTACTAATATTATAAATGCGAAAGTGAGTTTGTTTGTTTGTTACGTTTTCACGCCCAACCTACTGAACGGATCGTCAAGAAATTTTGCATACACATAGGTTAGGGTACTGAGAAGGACATAGGCTATATATCACGCGGGCGAAGCCGCGGGTAACAGCTAGTCTTTTATATACGGATTACGAACGTAATGTGTATACATATAATTATAAGTTTTTTTTTATTATTTGGGCTAAATTTGCCGCCTCTCTAAATCTGCCGCCCTAGGCTTCAGCCTACTTAGCCTATTGGTAAATCCGCCACTGGCGCGTGCCATGCTACGGGGGCTGATAGCTACAGATATAGTTCCCAATATTTGCTAGCAAAAAGCATGCTAGGCTAGTTTCTCCTACTCAGTGATCGTAGACGCTTTAGGTAGCATGCTAATTACTAGCCACGCCTATACACAAATGCTACAAGTGTATCTGTAGCTGAAGTGCGAATGCCGTTACTGATTGTGTTAGGAGAACGCGTCCTATTACCCGCGGGCTGATCATCAGTTGGTCATCACATCATTCAAAGTAATCAAATTGATTGCTGTGACGAACATTATCAACAAACCAAGGCTAATTATTATAAATATTTGTAAGAATACATTTAGAAACATAAAGATAACAATTCTCTAATCATTTATCACATTATCTAAGAAAATCACAAAGAAAATGTTATCAGTTTTGTATGTGGTCTAGGCTTAGATAAGCCAACTATAATTATAGCGCGACCCATCATTTATTTTAGTTTCTACTAAATAAGATCAAATTGAAAAAAAAAACTGATTTTGTATTCAGAAGAAAATTTCTTGTTGTATTTTTGGTATTAATTTTCAGCGATATCATCATTTCAAATTACGAATAAGATTCCTCATTTACCAAATGAAAAATGATTTTTGAATAATTAAAAATAATACCAAGAAATACTACAACTAATTTTCTTCTGAAGAACAGAATTAAATTATTTTCAATTTGAGCTAATTTAGATGTAAAAAAGAAGGTTGGGGCTAGTTTCACTGATCTAAGCCTCTTAATTAATTAAACATAGTATATACAATTATTGCGGCATAGTAGACCACTTTTTGCAACTTTTCATGCCTCTAAAGTCATAAATTCGACATTAGCATATTCACAGCAGTCCCGCCACACCGACAAGACGTCGACAAAATTTAAATTGCGCTATGGACGAACATCACTCACTCGTTATTATAACAGAAGTTCCGGGAATATTTCCAAAACGGGTAATTCACTATAAACATTAGTAGCTTAAAATAATAAGCAAGTAAAAAATATGAAGACTGTCGTGAAAATGATTATGAACGCTGAAACGTATAATGTCGTGTCGTATTCATAGATCCCATTGGAATTTGTGAAATTATCATATGTGCTCGATTGTACGATTTTTGTGTTTTGAAGATGTCGTACGCCTTTCAAATGCTGGATTAATTGCTTGTCGCCGTTGGTATAGATATTACATACACCGCAGTGATATCTCTGGAATTTTACAGTTCTGGTTTTCTGCATATTCTCCATAATAACGACAGACGTCGTTTCAGGTAATCTATTTATGTGAAATAGATTTCTTATTTTGCTTTGGATTTAATATTTGAAATATATCAAATATTCAGTCTGCTTACTATTGCTTCAAGGCAATAAACTGAAAATAACAAATGTAATAAAACTACCCTCGTAATTTAATGTCGACCGACGGATTATCTATATGTTCCAATTTAAAAAAAAAAAAGTGTATATATATTATTTATATATACATTCTTGTTTTCTTATTGGATAATCAATTTGTATTAAAATCTATTAAGCGGGTAACGCTTTAGTGATAGATTAGAACAGAAGTTGGCACATGATAAGGTAAGCTGAAGATGCACACAGGTCACATCATTTCCAATCTCATCGACATGTGTATTATGCGGTGCAGATCACAAAAAATTCGTTAATTTTGAAGATGGCATGATGAAAATTCGACATGGATGTCATCACAAAACGAATAACGATACTGAAATCCAAGATATATAACACTTCATTTGAAGATAATTTGATAAGACGATCACAAAAATCACGTCAATTTCGAGTTTCAGACTGGCTGATACAACATTTTTCTGTGCGAGTGTCATATTCGCGGTATTGTGCAGATCACGCAATAGGTAACAATTCTGAGATCCAAAATATCTGACACTACATTCTATGATAATTCGAATTGTATTTTTTATTGATGTTTTAGCATTCACAATGCTGTTCTGATATACTTTTAATAAACTAGCTGTTACCCGCGGCTTTGCCCGCGTGATATATAGCCTATGTCCTTCTCGGTACCCTAGCCTATGTGTATGCAAAATTTCATGAAGATTGGTTCAGTAGATACGGCGTGAAAGCGTAACAAACAAATAAACAAACTCACTTTCGCATTTATAATATTAGTTGGGATTAGGATTAAGAAATAAGATGTGGGGAATCATTCCGCGTCATTATTCACACCAACGAAATAAAGATTAGTCTTTGTATGAATAGCATCTAATCACACTATTAATCTAAACAGTCAATCAAAGACTAGATCGCTGGTTCGATTTCTGCGTATCCTGCGTCCTCATATTATAAAGAGGAAAGATTTGACTGTCCGTTTGCATTGAATAGGCTCTGAATCTACGGGATCGATTTTAAACATAGAAAGCTAATTTACCTGCGGGTGACATAGGCTACAATTTACGCGGACAAAATCGCGTGAAAATTGCTAGTTTTCTTTATTTAAAATGAAAAATTTCGTAAGAAAATAGTGGTGTGCTCGGATAATATGATATATGGACCAGTGTTGGCCTCCACAACCTATTTAATGGTGCTTCCACACAGCAGTTATCTATCAGCCAGGGACGTCCACTGCTAGACATAGATCGCCACCGACTCCCGGCGACCTTGATGAGGTCGTCCGTCCACGGGTCGGGGGTCGCCCCACGCTGCGCTTTCCTGTTCGTGGCCGCCACTCCAGGATTTTAATGCCCCAACGGCAATCCGTCCTTCGGCCTATATAACGTTGTAAAACAATGTGTAACACAATAACATTCTTGATAATGTATGGTGTTATAGAAAGTTATCGTTTTTACACATTGTTTTATAACGTTATATAATTTCTGTGTTACTCCCATACTTAACTGGATAAAAAATAAAATATACTATATCCCAAATATGGTTCCATTGTCCAATGTGCTCGCAATGCTGGTAACAGGCAGAGGTGGAGAGCCATTGCACAAGCAGCAACCCTCGCCCAAGGGATGGGCAGTATAGAAGATCCCACACCAGGATCACATCACGATCACGATCCCACACAACCACGACCACTCTGTCAAGAGTGAACGACTAAGAAGAAGAAGAACAAATATGGTTTCCCATCGGGAAGATTCAATGGAAATATTCCGAGGCATCATCCCAAACATAATGAATTCGAACTCTAGCGCTAAATAAACATCGTCGGTGTCACAGTGCAGGGAATGTGCTGTCGCTCGCGCGCTACTAGAGACGCCTTTTCAACACATTTTATACGAAACAAGCGTATCAGGTACCGTTTGTTGAGGTTTTGGGTTTCGAGGTAATTTTAGAAATGAAAAATATAGTATTTTCTCCTTACTTGTGATATCGGTCCCATCATAATTTATCTTTTTACTGTAATTCTGATACCATATCACAGCAAAGATCATTGGGGCATTTCTACGTTTTCGAGCACAGAAGGCTGACAGGCACAGTACAGTAGTACCACTTTTATAAGTTACATCGGCATTGTTCGATGGCGCAGAATAGCGCAACCGACCGCCGACTCGGCCCGAATGAGAACATCAGTGAAATAACGAACTTATTGCTACAACATAAGATTTTAAATCCAAAAGCAGTAGGACTATTGCTATCTCGCTCGCAATACTTGTACGCCTGCCGAGAATGGCTGAGACGCAGCATGGCGCGTACTCATCAGCCAATAGCAAAGGGATATTTTAGCGCCATGCAAAAATTTGATTTATGCGCAGGTACATCGGTGTAACTTATAAAAGTGGTAGTACTGTATTCGACTTTCGCCTACCTAGCCGAACGCGGGCTGGCACGCGGTACTATTATTCCTTTCTAGTAGCGCACGAGCTACCTTCCGTGATATGTGGTCGGTGCAGTGCCGCAGAGACAGAACTGTGAAAACCCGCACGATTCCCGTGACTACATTAATTATATCGTGCTGTAATTTCGTTACTTCACTCTTTATTATTACATTGAAACATGATACGAACCATTGATAAGCGTCATCGAGGAACGCATATCGTTGAGGCAGAAATATTCAAACGCTTGGCTGGGTAATATGTCGTGGCCTTCCCACAGACATAACATGCAACGCATGAGTCAAATAAATACATTTTTTGATTAAAACTAACGTGACATACTAACATTATTAATATGTAAAATATGGGTCACACACGTATGAATTCAGCTACAGTCTACTAAGACTTCGTGCGCGAGTCTCGGTGCATATCGCCCTGAGAAGACCTCCGGATGAGGTCGTAACATGACGGCCTGTAGCTGACTTCATACGTGAGTGACCCGTATTTCACATAATAATAAATAAATACACTTCAGAGTTGATTTTAATCATGTCGTTCTCATTTTTCCAACAATACTACCAGATTCACAACCAATCTCATCAACATCCACTTGTTCAATACTGTAGCGCCGTGTTACAAGCCACGAACATTTATCAAAAGTCAAAGTTCAGTTTTACACTAAACGTATACGACGTGGTGCTGGCTCACTGATGTTAACAATGTTTTACAAACTCTAAAAAAGGCGATTTTCTTACCTATTGTTAGTTTTAAAGATGACAACGGCACAGGTGTATGGCTCTTCATACAAGCAGAATATTATTAAGCCTAATACTTTACAAACGTAACTTTACACCCGTGCACAGGTCGATGTGTGAGTAAACATTGAGAGTCGCCACCGCAATGAATTCAAGTATAAACGTGTACGTGTTAGAAACGGCGCTATACAGTAGCAGCTAACTTTATTGAACTGCGGAGAATGGGGTAGAGGTGGGGACGCCATATTGCAGGGAACGCTGCTAGTTTCCGTTTAGAGTTTTTATTTATTCTGTGACAATAGTGAACCCATTTATTTAATATTTATAAAAATGTCTGGCTCGTTAACACTGTCAGTTTAAAATTGTTAACAAAATATTTAAAACAAAAAAATATAAGTCTATTACTCATAAACTCAGTCGTCAAAGCAAATGTTTGATTTTGCAAATTGTTTGTAATCAGACAAAAAATGTTGCAATTATAACTTTTTAAAACATCAATGACACTAGCGAGCCAGCACTCTGTCGCATCAACAAACTCGTAATTTCTCTAACTATAAAATTAAATTATATTTACATAGGCTTAATTAATAACCACTTAATTTGATTTCACGTGATTTAAACATCTTGAAGTTTGATTGCACAGGGGGACAAGAAATATACACCAAGATCTGAAAGCTACATCGATGACATCGAGATGTACCAAGCTCCATTAAGGCGCTGTGGTATCAGACGCTACGAGACACTAGCGCCTCCCAGTAATTAATTCTATAAGTCCTTAACATATCAAATTAAAAAAATCTAATAGCTGAATGCACTTGTAAATTAAATAATTGATGAATTAAGAGAACTACTAATTATGGCCACTTTTGGCGGATGCACTTGTAAAATACTACAAGTATTCTACAAGTGCATTCAGTAATTCTCTTAAACTTAAATTATAATATATATGAAAAGTAATATTAAGAATTCTACAAGTAATTTACTAGGCCATTCAGCTATTAGATTTGATACGATTTAGGACTTATAGAATTAATTGCTGGGTGGCGCTAGTGTCTCGTAACGTCTGATACCACAGTGCTACTGATACATGGCGCTTAGACCAGCCAACTAGCGTCACCCCTCATTTTATTTCTTTTACTACTCATCATCATCATCACTTCGAGTAGGTGACACGGTCAGTCGACCATGCACACCCTGATGTCAGAGTTCTTTGGAACCGCCCCTCGGCCTGTGACGTGGTTCCTTTGACGACTACCAAATGGCAGCCGGGATAATCTTTTACTACTAAATAGGATCAAATTGAAAATAATGTACGTAAGCACTTCACTAGTAAATTACTTGTAGTATTTTTGTATTGCTTTTCATTATTTTGCTATTGGTAAATCAAGATCATTACCGCCAAAAGCGGCCAGTTTTGGCGGTAATGAGTAGATCTCTCAATCTGAAGTGAACTGATGATATCGATGAAAAGTTAAACTAAAAACACTACAAGTAATTTACTAGTGAAGTATTTACGTAGATTTTTTCAATTAATTCTTATTTCGGAGTACAAGAATTAAATAACGGGTGTCGCTAGTTTCGCCGATGTAAGCCTCTTAACTGAATTACCTCAGAAATAACTAATCGATATATCCTAACTGCGCCATGCGGTACCGAAGGCAATAAATTCTGTAGTATCAGTTCTTTGCGCCCGGGGCATCGTCTGCTTTATCATTTTCTATAATTTCCGAGAGAGCATTTTACCCTTGCAGACGGACGCCTGGCGTACTCGGCTGCTATTACTGTCAACACATGTAGCGTATTGCGTACTAGGCTAATGTTACTGTTAGCACACGTACCATCTTGCGTACTCGGCTGCTGTTTTTGTCAGCACACGTAGCTTATTGCGTAGTCAGCCATTGATACTGTCAGTCCACGTAGCATATGTCGTACTCAACAGCTGTTACTGTCAGCACACGAAGCATATTGTGTACTCGGTCGTTGTTACTGTCAGCACACGTAGAATATTTTCTCGGCTGCTGTTATCAGTACACGAGGCATACGGCGTACACAGCTGCTGTTACTGTCAGCACACGTGGCATATGGTGTACTCAGCCGTTGTGTCAACGCACGTAGCATTTTGCGTACTCGGCTGCTGTTACTGTCAGGCACGTAGCTTAACACGTACTGTCAGCAGAGTAGCATACAAGTCGTACGTAGAGACGCCCATAACGCGCGAGTCCGAGCTGAATCGCGGGATATAATTCATATGCCATACTTGTACTCCGCGCTGGGCCGGCTTGGCCCGAAGCCCGCTGCCGCTGATGGCGGCTCGCCTGCTGCCGCTGGTGGCGGCTCGCTCGCTGCCGCTGGTGGCGGCTCGCCCGCCTAGGTGGAGAGGTAGAGGCGGTGGTAGTCGTTGGCGCCGAAGGCAGCGTTGCACTTGGGGCACTTGCGCTGGCGCGTCTCGTAGCGCGTGCGCAGGCAGTCCCAGCAGAACACGTGGAAGCACTTCGTCAGCACGGCGTCCTTGCGCTTCACCTGTACATTCAAAACAGTGCTTAAATTATGTCACAAAACCATAGTATTAAAGACAATTCCGATAAGGCCGTGTAAATAACTGAAGTTTCATAACTTGCTACTAACAAATATTTTTTTTACTAGTACTGGTTTTGTACAATGATGTACTGCGAAATGCAGAGCAAATCGCGTAAAGTAAACCCCAGCCTCTATTAATCACAGCAGCTGATGTTTACATCGAAACGAGATAGAACTTGGATGCTAGCATAGGAGAGCAATAGGATTGAAGCGCGGCAGCTCAGTCGGCAAAGTCTTGTCATACAGACCTTAGGTCGCCGGTTAAACCCCTGCCTTCATCTCACACGCCGAGTAACACACGTAGGGGGACTATTGTGTGACACTTAAGCGCTACGCAGATGAGGGACAGTAGCGGGCAAGAACTCAGCGCGCTCTTATTAGTACTACAGTAAGGTTGCACTTAGTCTGTGTATGTCCGCGGCTTAGAGCATTTACCCTATGGAGATGTTATAATATTGAAACGCCGAACTATTTTTTCTGCCATCTTTTGCGGGAGGAGAGGTGTACATGTATAGCACACTACTGCATTTTGAGAACTACGCACAAAGAAATGCTTTCTATAATTACAAACGCACACCAAAAAAAGATGTACTACAGTGACAAAAAAATACACACATCGATAATCAGCGTGTATTCATTCAATCACCTGATGTACACAAACAAAGAATGCTAGTGATGTGACACACTCATTAAATGATTACACTGAATCAATGAGAAAATACCTTCATTTCTAAACTAATATGTGAGGAAAGATTTGATTGTCTGTTTGTTTGAAACGAATAGGCTCTGAACTACTGGACCGATTTTAAAAATTCTTTCACGGTTGGAAAGCTACACTATATCCGAGTGACATACGCTATATTATATTTTCAAATAATTAAGGGATCCCTACTAAATCTTCAATAATGTAAACCAATGTGTGAAAAAATTACTTAAAATATTCATTATAACGCGTGCGCTGCGAAAACTATTGATGATAGAACAATATATTGTAATACAACTTTGGAGAACACATCATTATCTACAAAAAATGTCGCAATAGCATATGTCTAACTATTATAGTTATGTCACAATAAGTGTTTTTATATTTAAAAAATTCAATTGAATTTGTGCCGCCAAAAAAAGCTCTTTATGTGTGCCTTTGTATTAATCCTTATCAAAATAAATTGCTTTATATTCAAGACTGTTTTATTACCTTTATTTTACCTTTTGAATTATTCAATTTGGACTTTCCATTCGAAAGATATCACGAGTTTAAAAATGTAAGAAACAAAGTTGCGCCTTCCCCGCTCAGGTACACCGTGATATTGGGATGCTATAAGAGCGCCAATGGTGTACGCGACGCCAGGGACTCAATTTGTTTTTAGCTCCGTGGTTTTTAGTGTGTAAGTGGCCAACACTGCTATCAGATGTTTCAAGCTGCCTAAAGGCATCTGACATAGCTTAACGACTGCCATCAATGTAGACAGCCTGGAACAATGACTTGACGTGCCTTCCAAAGCACGGTGGACCTAGAGATATTTTTAAGCCACTTGTGGTCACTTATTCAAGTGGGGACCGTGCTTAGGGTTGCTTAGCATACGTAAACACTGATAATGCTCATAACCACTAGACTATCGGGCTCCTCAGGTCCTCCGGGCGACTCAATGATAAGAATGGAGGAGTCGTCGGCTCCCTTCAAGGGACGCGTGAGGAATTAAATACAGTATATTAGGGTAAACATCGTTATCCTTCAAACCATCAAATCAGCCCATTAAAATATATAACTTTTTCTATGGGACCAATGCTGGAAACTCATTTTTTTATATTGCAATACTAACTGCCGCACCGGCCAAACACTTTTGTATGGAAATGTCGATTTTTTTTCGAGTTCCCAGCATTGGTCCCATAAGAAATGTTGTACATTTTGATGGGCTGATTTGATGGTTTGAAGGATAACGGCATTATAGTGATTTAGTTCAAATAATTTGCGTGAGCCGTGCCGTGTGGTCCCTGACAGAGTAGAACCTCTAACACAAGGGGATGTTAGATCAATAAGAAAAATGCCAAAAACATTTTATGCCTCTTATTTATGAAACTGATTAAATTTTTAAATTTATATATATAATTAAATAAACATATAAAACATAACACTTTTTTATAGTTGCTTGTCATCTAAACATGGATGAATGAAAAATATTCGTAATCGATCTTTCAGTAATTCACACTGTCCCATCCCTTGACCCCTGTACTACGTTTGAGCTACCAACGTACCACAAAATTTTTCTATCGCAACGACGTATAAGTTATTATGAAGATTACATTTAAATAAAACCAAGTTGATGGGTAATTTATACTTATATGTGATAGGAAACGCCCTGATTTCGCAAATTTGAAGTAGCAGAACGCCTCTTACATGTCGAAACCACACAATTAACCATTTTTTGAGAGCACTTGTTTGCGACACGGCACGATTCAAAATGGCAGTGATCGCGGACGAACTAGTTTTATATAACGTGCATGGTCATATGGCAACGGTACTACGGCAGAGGGGATCGCTTAGCTATGCCATCTCCTTAGGGTAAATGCTCTAAGGTCCGCGGCGACATGAAGTGTTGCGCGGACAAAGTGCCACCTTATTGCAATGTCCGCCATTGTACGTCGTCTGTGTCAAGCTTTCTTTTTTGACGCGGGTAAATAGGAAGACATACATACATAGAATCACGTCTTTATCCCTGACGGGGTAGTCAGATTCTAAGACCATAAGACCAAAAAGCCAAGTTTAGCACGTAGATGGGCTTAAGGCAAAGACTTCTTTATAAACTGAGGCAGACGTGCCATACTCCAAGAAACAGACATGAAAAGCAATCGTGTCACATGACGTGGACAGCGTATTGACGGTACAGAGTCGGTGTTAGCTAAGCGCAACGGTGTCAATTAGCTCCTTTTGAACGCTTAGAATTTGGTACGTACGGCTCTTCAACCTCAGTTTATATAGAAGTCTTAGGCATACAGAATCAAAATAGTGATGGGATCTAGATCTATTTAGTTTTAGATTTGCGCCCATTCCCTCGGCCGGTTTCTACGGCCTGCGCGGGATGAGAAGCACCTGGTTCATATTCTACGCTTTTTTTCTCCAAGACTAGAGGAATATTGAAATAGCGACATGGAAGAGGAATATTAATATAAGCACCTTGCACGAGGGACACGTAAGCGTCTCCTTGTACTCCTTGATCTCCTCGAGCAGCACCTCGTCCATGCTGCTGCCGGCCTGCTCCATCTTCTTCATCCGCTCCGCTTTCCGCCGGAGCATCGCTAGCTCCTCCTGCAAAAAGATATACGGGTCTATTTTAAAACTAGGTGAGGCACATCATCATCGTTTGGTCTTTTTTAGTCTCGACTAGAGGAGCACGCCTCTCTATACTGCCAGAGCCATATTATTAGCCAAAGCACTTAGAGGATTTGGTCTAAACTCACCACGGTGTAGGATACTAAATAGGTAATTTATTTTTTGTATGTTTAAAAATAAAATTACTCATAAATATCTTTTTTTCGAATAATCTTATGTGGGCACCAATTATGAAGAGTCAATCCGTGAAAAACCTGCGTGTGTACGTTACCGCAGCAAGAAAGTGCTGCCAAGAATGAATGGTACATATATTTAGAGCGTAATAAGCTGTGCGGCGCATAAAAAAGTTGTGTGTGCGTTTGTCGATTTCCCTTGAAGCATCTATCGCGAACGGTCGCATTTGTACGTAGAATACGTAGAGACTAACAGAGCTGGGCAAAAAATAATTCGGTAGTTGCCTAATGTTAAGATTATAAAAAAATTGTTTCCAATTATACAAATTTCTATCTAAAAACACTATAAAGAACACTTTTTATTTGATATCGATTCGTTAAGTGATCTTAAAGCTTCTTTAAAGTTGGGTGAATAGGACCATTTTTAAAAGTATGAAAATCTTTCATTACTATTATACTGTATTGTAGTCCGCTAAATTTATAGCAACTTTTATTATGAAACCATTACCACAAACGAAATATTTCGTATAGCTACCAAACAAAGTTCTCACGCCACCCATACAAAATACAAGCTTGTGACGTCACAAATATGTAGGCAAATCTGCAGTGCGTTTTCACGTCTAAAAACATGAGTCTTTAAAACTTTTATATCTGAAAGAGTTTTTTGCTTAGAAATGTATTACTGTCACTATTGTGTTTAATTTTGGCAGTTCTTTACATAGCAACAGGAAAAAAAAAATTGTCAAATAGCCAATTGCAAGAACCGTATGTCAGCTACTTACATGTAATCTCTTTGTTTTATAGGCTTCTGCTTCTAACGCGCTCGTCTTCTCGGCCACTACTTGTTGAGCTTCTTTCATCTGCGCGTGGTACTTTTCTGGAAACAATTTGATTGGTAATTTCTCAGTTTTTACACGTTGGAAAATTTTGCTTCTATACTGCTTTTACACAGAAAGTTAAATTTGTTGAGGACATTTCACACAGCATAAGTGAATTAGAATTTGCACACAATTTTTTTTTTTTTTCAATTGTAATAATTTTAACGAGTGTTTATACCAAGCCTTGTGGACCTAAATAGCTATACAGCTTCCTTTTAGCAGGCCAGATAATTCATGAATAACTATAACAAACGCATACCATACACTTTTAACTCTCTCCTCGCACTCTTGGGATACAGAGAGAGTAAAAAAATGGCAAAGTAATAAATAAATAAATACGGAAACATCATACAGATTGAGATGGAACCATAGTAAATTATGAACGTGTGTCGTGGGATACTGACTCAACTAAAGAGTGTTTCACACCGCCAGCGTGCGAGAGAGGCGAGAGAGACGAGCGACGCGAACGAAACTATCAAGAGAGCTAGCAAGCGAGGCGAGCGAGGTCTCTCGGATATTTTCGGCCGCATCGATCATATAACTCGTTGTGTAAACTAAAGTATGAAAAGAGATGAAACGATGTTTGCCACCTCGCTCTCTCGCTGTCGGTGTATACCTCTTTTAATTACACAAGATGGTCATGAAAACATCCAAGCGCCAGGTTTTCCATCTTGGCCTGGTCGAATCTCGTGATCGCTGAAAGGCAATGGCGGCACCACTGAGGCACAGAGGCCGTCGAAACCGTTTGTGAGCAACAAAGACTAAGTGTCTTGTACCGAGATGTAGCTTGAAGTCGATAGCTTGACAGCATGCTCTTCAGCAGTTTCATAGAGAAAGACCTAATAAAGAAAATAAGAAATGGTGAAAAAATTCCACGCGGTCAGGACTTGCCCTAGACTGCGTTTAGATCTCAGTACGATCTATGCGTTGCCAATTACGCCACCGCGCTTCAAGCCCCGGCGCCGAATTTCTCCACCATATCCCATTTCTCTTACACGCATCTAGGCTTGCGTGGAATTTTTTCACCGTTTCTTATTTTCTTTATTTAATAAATAAGGTAAAATAGCATTGTGAATGCAAAATAAAATCCCATATAAAGTAAAGACCTAATAGTTAGTGAGCAAGCGTCCGTACTGAGATGCAGCTTGAGGTCGGCTGCGGACTGCGCAGACTCGATGGCCTTGCGCTTGTGCATCTCCATGGCCTGCTGGCGCAGCACCAGCTCCTTCTCCACGGCCGACAGCGTGCTCTGAGCAGTTTCATAGCTAAGAACCTAATAGTTAGTGAGCAAGTGTCTCATACCGAGATGGAGCTTGAGGTCGGCGGCAGACTGCGCGGACTCGATGGCCTTGCGCTTGTGCATCTCCATGGCCTGCTGGCGCAGCACTAGCTCCTTCTCCACGGCTGATAGAGTGCTCTGCAGCAGTCTCTCCTTCTCCTCTAGTCGCCGGGCCACGGCGCCCATCGATTCGATCTGCTGGTCGCGCGTCAGCACCTACAACAAGGGATTCAAAATTAAATAAATAATAAATAATCATTTATTTTCATTATCCAAATTTTTACATTAATATACATGGACAGCTGGGCGCACCTTGTAAGTATGAAGTACCTGTGTCAGGTGTTCCCGCTTCTCATCAATTAGTTCGATAATTCTTAATATTATAATAAATACCTACAACACAGCAATACACGTAATTTCAAGATCATAATAATACTAACAAGTGATTCTTATAATTATACATTAGATAATTATACAAAATTCAATTCAGAAATTATAAATTAATCAATAAATATTAGGGAATAGTAATAAAATAAATTTAATAAATAATAAATGAAATTTAAAATCATGAATTAACATGTAACACCTAATTTTAATGTTTATTCGTGGTAAATAATACATTCAACCTCATCATAATCAAGACACATCAACCAATTTGTTATAAGTTTTTTACATTCAAATGTAGATTTTGGATATATTTGTAAACTTTTATTTATTTTATTATATATATATGCTGCTTGGCTGCCGAATTGCCTGCAGTTGAACGTAGTTCTACAAGCGGGCAATGGCGCTACATTATGTTGTCTCCGTCTTAACTTAACATTAAATTAGTCTTAACTTAAAATTAAATGTATTTTTTTAATTAAATAAACGTCGGAAATTATCGGACCCATAGCTCTGAAGAAACAAGTTAAGCAACAAGAAACGCGCTTAGATACAAACACACTGGCATGTATTTCGTGGCGTAGCTATCGAAATGGTGGACAAAGCCATGTGGAACCAACGCATATTTATTATCTGTTTCATACTTAGGTCCGGCGCAAACCGGTTATTATTATTTTGTCTTTGGATAAGTAGAATCCGGGTTTAATACGGTAGTAATATTAGCTTCTAAGATTCATCATTCATCATCATTTCAGCCGCAAGAAGTCACATATCAAGACATAGGCCTCCCCCAAGCCCTTCCAATACGACCGGTTGGTAGCGGCCTGCATCCAGCGCCTTCATGCAACCTTTATCAGGTCGTTAGGTGTCCAACGCTGCACTTGTCGGTACGCATCTAAGATCAATTGGTGGAATTTCGGCATCGTGTTCACAGCAGACAATTAGTTAAGGAACATACCTGCTCTTGCAATAAATGCTTCTCTTCCCTAAGCAGCTTGTGCAGCGAGTTGCCCTTTATTCTCTCGGACATAAAGTTGAAGTTGGCGTCGTCCTTCTCCCGCAGCTGCTATATGAGTCGTGAGTTCTGCTCCTGCTTGTCCTCAAACGAATGAAGAAACATACCTGCTCTTGCAATAACTGCTTCTCTTCCCTAAGCATGGCCTTTATTCTCTCGGACATGAGCTTGAAGTTGGCGTCGAACTTCTCCCGCAGCTGCTGTATGAGCCACGAGTTCTGTCCCTGCATGTCCTCAAAGGTGAAGAAACATACCTGCTCTTACAATTAATGCTTCTCTTCCGTGAGCAATTTGTGCAGGGAGTTGGCCTTTATTCTCTCCAACATAAGGTTGAAGTTGGCATCGTCCTTCTCCCGCAGCTGCTGTATGAGCCGCGAGTTCTGCTCTTACATGTCCTCTAACAAATGAAGAAACACACCTGCTCTTGCAATAACTGCTTCTCTTCCCTAAACAGCTTGTGCATCGAGTTGGCCTTTATTCTCTCCAACATAAGGTTGAAGTTAGCGTCATCCTTCTCCCGCAGCTGCTATAGAGGCACGAGTAGTGCTCCTGCATGTCCTCAAACGAATGAAGAAACATACCTGCTCTTGCAATAACTGCTTCTCTTCCCTAAGCAGCTTGTGCAGCGAGTTGGCCTTTATTCTCTCGGACATAAGCTTGAAGTTGGCGTCGTCCTTCTCTCGCAGCTGCTGTATGAGTCGCGAGTTCTGCTCTTGCATGTCCTCAAACGCCTGCCCGGTCACTTCCATTTCGTTTAGGAGAGCTTCTTCCTCCTGAAAGAATATATAAAACATTAATTGTATACAAATGAAAGAATCATCTATTACAATAATCCTAACTAATGGCAATCATGTGAACAGCTATAATTGCGTTTCAAAGAGGGGGTAGGGGCACCCCCTTAGGCTTTAAACTTAACAGATACGGCGCAACAATGGAAAACTGAAAAAGTCACTAAGAAAAATACGACCTATCTGATGTGGTAGTGGTAGTGCTACCGGGGAAACTCACTTTTACTAGTAGCATAAATAGGCCGGCTCGTCCGGGGAAGTACCAGACTATCACAGGAAACCGATATTCGAATAGTAGCTTTACCACTCCTTTCTTTCGTTTGGTGAGTGAGAGACCCGGAGGCCCATCCTCTTTCCCCATTGGGAGGGAAAAAATAAAATGCCGGCAACGCACTTATCACACTTCTGGTGTTGCAGATGTCCACGCGCAGCGATGACCACTTACCATCAGGTGACCCACTTGCTCTTACTCTTATCTTAAAAAAAACTAGTCGGTTGATAAAATACCTGCGAGCCGGCGAAGGGCCTGGAGAAGGCGTGCAGTGGATCGGCGTTGGGCCTCGCACACGACAGCTGCTTCTGTAGCTCATACTTCTGCTCCTCCAGCTGTTCTTGCTCGTTTGCCGTCTAATGACATTGAAGAACTAATCGGTTGACAAAATACCTGCGAGCCGGCGAAGGGCCTGGAGAAGGCGTGCAGTGGATCAGCGTTGGGCCTCGCACACGACAGCTGCTTCTGCAACTCGTACTTCTGCTCCTCCAGCTGTTTGATCTTGCGTAAAGCGTCCTCGTCCGCCAGCCTGCGCTCCCGTTTGCTTTCCTGCGAATGGCCGGAGGGTTTAATTAAATTATATTATTTATTTAGAATTAAATGGTCGGATGACTTATATTGCAAGCAACAGGGTAATTAGAGTGAGGAAGGTATTTGCCCAGCAATGGAATGTACGTAAGGTCTCACAAGCATAGCAAAATATCAGTGCAGTTGGGTGACCCCCAGCAGGAACTAAGTTCCTAACAATTTATCTTCAACTGCAAATGTTTAACACGAAAAATTGCTAAAGAGTAAGCTTAGTAGCGTTTTCATTTCATGAACGGAAAACACTTTTTTCTTGCCGTTCATAGAAACAGACAATGTGATGTCTTTAAAACATATGACATATTCAAAAGTCATAAGAAGGACGTTCGGGGAGCTGCACCTTGTCCCGCTGCTCCTTGCTCACACCCTTGTATACGTCCAGTAGGAGCTATAGCTCCTTCCTGAATAAAGTTAGTTCCAATAAGAGCTAGTACCTGCGCCATCTTGGCCTTCTGCCGGTGGTCCTCGAGCTCCTGGCGCGCCTTGCGCTCGGCCGCCATGAGCTGCACCTTGTCCCGCTGCTCCTTGCTCACGCCCTTGTACATGTCCAGCAAGAGTTTCAGCTCTTTCTGCTCGTTCACCGCCTTCCTAAAAAAATAAACAGATTTAATGATAACTGGAAGCCCTTCCCGTCTGCGCCCGGGCTTGTATTATTCTTCTTGAATCACTCTATTTATTGAAAAAAAACCGATTTGTTCCCATTCAGTCACACCACGATCTGTAAACACTGACAGAATGGCAAAAAACTTCCCGTTGTATAGCAGTGTTACACATTGCAACTATCTTTTTCCCAATGAGTAACACTGTTACTAAATGGTGCTCTGTATTCCCGATCAGTAACACGAAGGTTTATTACTCGTAAAACAAGTGGAAGGTTTATTTAACCTCTGTAAGTGTTACTGACACCTGAACTGCCGGTGTGGTTTTATACAGTACCTCCAGGGACTTCGAGGCGTGGTAGGCGCATTACCAAATGTGACACGGTCTGTAGAGGCGTACCAAAGCTGCAGACATTATTGCTGACTCTATATAAGATCTGTATACCTTCATTTGGGGTACGGTGAAGGAAATTCATCGGATACCGGTAGATCAGATAGCAACAGATCAAAAATGTTGGGCCCCAAGACAAACTCCGAAAATTGGGAGCGCTCCTGAAGCAAATAGGAGGAGATGGATGTTTCACAATCGAATGCTGTTAAACTGCTGTTCCCCGTTGCTGTTCTCCCGTACCTCCCTATTTTAATTTCTCGCGCATCCAATCGTGATTTTGCCGTCCTGATTTTGCTCCGTCTAGCCCCCCTAAATCTAGGACTGAGAACAGATACTATAGAACCGAATGCCCAGTCTCACTTGAGCTGCAGCTTGAGCTCCTTGATGAGAAGCTCGTGCTCCTGCAGCTTGGCGCGCGTGTGGTCCTTGCTGGCGGCCGGCTTGCTGTCGCTGCCTGCGCCTGCTAGCAGCCCGCCACTGCTGCCCTCTTCGCCCTGCGTAAGGAAATAATCAAAATATTGATAACAGGGAATAATAAGGATTTGGAGGACTGAAATTTTCACTATCAAATGACAGCACTGAGGCGTCAACCTCGATAAGCCATTGGATAATATTTGACAAGCAGCAACAACTGACATTTTGTGTCCCAATCACAGATTACCGGACTCGACGCCTCAGTGCCGCCGCTGCTTATTTCAGAACACCCTCATTAAATATGGATGTGAATAGTAACACTGATTTACCAACAATGTTAAGTAACTCAGAGCCATCATTTACCAGAGCGAATAACAGTGGGAGTGCGAACAACTCGTCGATTTCGAGTGTGGTCTCTTTATCGCTCTAGTGAATGACGGTTCTGAGTGATCTGTCATAGGTAGGCCTATGAAACAGAAAACTTTTATCAGTGCATACGAGAAGTATTATGAAAGTAAACACTCACACATAAGAGAAGTAAATATTATGTCCATCTGTGCCTTTTTAACATTGCTACAGAGTGAATTAGCAATGAAGTACCTCGGGAGGAGCCGGCCTAGTAGGAATATCTAGAGCTCCTTCGTGCTTCGGAAGGCACGTTAAGCCGTTGGTCCCGGCTATCATCATTGATGGCAGTCGTTAAGCTATGTCAGATGCCTTTAGGCAGCTTGAAAATCTGGCACCGGTGTGGGCCACTTACACTAAAAACAAACAAACCTCGGGGTCCGGTTCCTCCTTCTTGACGGTGAGCGGCTTCTCGTCCCCCGCGTCTGCGCCCCGGGCCGAGGCTTCCTCCAGCTCCTTGCGCGCCTGCACAACATACATCCATCAAACTTATAATCAAACAGTATAATCAATAAATATAGGGACAGCACACAAATTGAGCTAGCCCCACAGTCTGTTAACTTGTGTCGTAGGATACTAATTCAACGATACAGTCCAAGACCCATGCCAATCTGAAAATTATCTAGCCCAGTCAATATCGACTTCAACATTGCAAACGCGCATGTATCGGCGATTTTTTGATATATTGTAGAGACCACTTAGAATAGTCTGCACCCAAGTTTGCAACTTTCATAACCCTGTGCTACTCCTGGGGGGGCCAAAAGTATAAGACTTTTTTCAGTTTTTACAAAAAAACTAACTTAAGGATGCCTTTTTTGGGTATTTTTGTGGTATGCTGTTATAAAATACACTAAATTATCTACCGTTTGAGTACAATTTGAACTCTCAGTGACTCGAGTCATACCTTGTCAAACCATGCCCATTTTTCCTCAAATTTAGCACAATTTGGGGTAGTTTTGCTTTCCAGGCCCATACCAAGGAAACTAAAGATCTTACAGGAAAGTTGAAAAGAATATAATGTTGCTAAGATACATTTTATACTACAGGTCCCCCATGAGGCTGGCATAGTCACATCCAATGCTACTGATAACGCTGTGTCAGTGGCAAAGTTCTGGTCAACACAAATATAATTTGCCCGAGTCGACACGCTAAGAAGAAGTGTACTGAAGCCTCGAAAAAAAAAGATTGAAAAATAAATAAAAGAAATAAGACTATATATACTTTCCTACATCTTCACAAAATCTTTGACTGATATTTCATGTGTGGGAAAATCACAGTGCCTGTTTGTGGCAGGAAATACTGAATTGGTTTGCCATTGCATTCACCATACATCTTGTAAACAATCTAGGGTGCAGGTTAACTCAAGATGTTTTCCTTTAACGGAACCAGATAATAGTTGATGAACAAATTCAGGCGAAGAGGTCGGGCACGGCAGGGTTTCATCCCAGTACGTTCTCCTTATAAGCCGGGCTCTTAGACCACTGAATCACTGTAGTAAAAAAACTTAACCTTGTTTAGGTCCTTACTGGTATCCTTGTATTTCCTTTTGTAGCGGTGCACTTCGTTTCAGCTGCTGATTGTGGTACTGTAGCGACGTGATGAGATGCCTTATCTCGCGGTTGATGGGCCCGCTCTGCTCGTTGGCGGCTAGTAGTCATGAAAGAAACTATACCTTGTTTAGCTCCTGACTGGTATCCTTGTATTTCCTATTGTAGCGGTGCACTTCCCGTTTCAGCTGCTGATTGTGGTACTGTCGCTACAGTACCACAATCAGCACCTGTTGTCTCATCACGTCGCTACGTGATGAGATGCCTCATCTCGTGATATATGGGTTCAGTCTGCTCGTTAGCGGCTAACAGTGATGAAAGAAACTATAACTTGTTCAGCTCCTGACTGGTATCCTTGTATTTCCTTTTGTAGCGGTGTACTTCGTTTCAGCTGCTGATGGTTCTGTAACGACGTGATGAGCTGCCTCATCTCACGGTTGATGGGCCCGCTCTGCTCGTTGGCGGCTAATAGCGATCAAAGAAACTATACCTTGTTCAACTCCTGACTGGTGTCCTTGTATTTCCTCTTATAGCGGTGCACTTCCCCTTTTAGCTGCTGATTGTGGTTCTGTAGCGACGTGATGAGATGCCTCATCTCGCGGTTGATGGGTCCAGTCTGCTCGTTGGCGGCTAGGTTCTGCTCAAACTCTATACGCAACATTTCATATTCTTTCCTAAGCTGGCCTAGAACATCTTCTAACTGAATCATCTCCGCTCTTAGTGCTTTTTGTCGCGACAATTCTTCACTCTGGAAAAATAAAATTATCCTATGGATTCATAGGTCTCTTTAACACAATCGTAACATAAAATGCGTACGTAAAATCAAATTACTATGAAAAGAAACTTGTTAAGTCAACAAGACATCGAATTGCTTTAGTGCCTAAGTCCTCCTTTTTAGGGTTCCGTACAAAAGTTGAAAAACGGAACCCTTATAGGATCACTCGAGCGTCTGTCTGTCCGTCCGTCCGTCTGTCACAGCCGATTTTCTCCGAATCTACTGAACCAAATTAGATGAAATTTGGTAAGACAGTGTAATCCTATGACCCAAACACGGATGTGCAAAGTAAATAAAGATTTTTTTGAAATAAGGGTCATTTTGAGGGGCCCAATTACAAAATTAAAAAAAAAGTTTTGCAAACCTTACTGTGTCATATATCAAATTAAAGGGCTCATTATGAGGATCTCAAAAATATTTCTTTTTTGGTCGGGTAAAATCAATACTTTTGATTTTATTCACGAAAGAAGGCAAAAATTGACCATTCCCCCCCCTGATCTCCGAAACTACTGAGCCGAAAATTTTGAAAAAATTACAAAATATAGTTCATTCCTTGAAGATTACAGGAAAAATAAGAAGAATTCTATCACTTGAAAATTAAGTGGTAAACTCACAATAATAAGTTCATCTAGGGAAATAGTTCTCTAAAACACCACTAGATGGCGCTAGTCAATTGAATAAAACATTTTTTGCACATTGTGTGTGTTGTTCTCTAAAACACCACTAGATGGCGCTAGTCAATTGAATAAAACATTTTTTGCACATTGTGTACGGAACCCTCATTGCGCGAGTTTGACTCACACTTGGCCGGTTTTTTCTAAGTTGCTGTGCCCGACAGGGTCCATAAAAAAACTTATATTTTTTTGTCACCTTATCAACTTTATGGTATGCAATAAACTATTGAGTATTGAGTATAGTCAACTGTTTGTATTGTTTTATTGCATTGGATTATTTGTTTGTTCGAATTCAATAGGCTCCGAGTTATTTTATTTGAATAGACTCCCAAAACTACTGGACTGATTTCCAAAATTATTTCACCTATAGGGAGCTAATTTATCTGCAAGTGACATAGGCTATAATTTACATGGACAAAGTGCGCGGGAAAATTGCTTCTATTAATTATAAATATAATAGAAAAAAAAATGTGAAAGCAGGATAGGAAAGCATTAGAAAAACTAACCTCCATCATTTCTATCTGCCTGAGATGCAAGTTCTTAGCGTTCTGTAGCTGCAGGCGGGTTTCATCGAGAGCCGTTTTCATCTGCATGGACTCATTGTATAGGACAGAGAACTGGCTCTGCAAGCATTTGTACTCTGTTGTTTCCACGATTATCGACTCGGGCAGTTGGCGGATCTGTGAATATAAAGGAAGTAAAATATAAATCAATATATACGGCCAAATCACACAGATTGAGCTAGCCCCAAAGTAAGTTCGAGACTTGTGTTATGGGATACTAACTCAACGATACTAAATTTTATAACAAATACATATTATATAGATAAACATCCAAGACCCAGGTCAATCTGAAAAAGATCATTTTCCTCTTGACCTGACCGGAGACCCGACCGAACCCCGAACCGAACACCATACGTGTCGCAGGCCGGCGTGTTGACCGCTGCGCCACGAGCTCGTCAAGTCAGGGTGTATTCCTCAACTGCCTTTCCAGTCGTTGCAGTTGTGACATTGAGTACGTGAGCCCAGCCTCCCGATCTGCTACTACTCATTCCCAATCCCCATCTTCCAACTCCAGCTTGGAGTCTGTTTCAGGTAGGTTTAGGGTATCAGATGTGGAGGGAGGGTGCTCAGTATTCTATAGCAAGCCTTATTTTAGAGATATACTCATATCCTAATATTATAAATGCGAAAGTGAGTTTGTTTGTTACACTTACTCACCCAATTTACTGAACTGATCATCATGAAATTTAGCATACACAGAAGTAAGGGTACTGAGAAAGACATGGCAAACTATTAAAATGAAAGATTTAATTGTTTATTTGCATTGAATAGCTTCGAAACTACTGGACCAATTTTCAAAATTATTCCTCCAATAGAAAGCCAATATATCTGCGGGTGACATTGTCTATAATTTACATAGAAGTCGCGAGAAAATTGCTAGTTCCTAAAATTATTATTCGTGATTGTAAGTGGCAAATAAAGTCAGATTTTCAGTCAGAGTAGGTACATAAATTAAGAGACTCACGTCCATCTTGAGCTTCTCGACCTCCTTGAGCGTGTCCCTGTGCTCGCGGTGCAGACGGTCGAGTCCTCCAGCTTGGCGTCAAGGTGCCTGAAGTTATCATCTGATGTACATTAAGTAAGAGACTCACGTCCATCTTCAGCTTCTCGACCTCCTTAAGCGTATCCCTGTGCTCGCGATGCAGACGGTCCAGCTCGGCCAGGCGGTTGTTGGCCAGCTCGCGCTGCTCCTCCAGCTCGGCCGCGATGTCCTCCAGCTTGGCGGCCGCCACGGCCGAGTGCGGCGCCGGCGCAGCGCCGGCCGGCGCGCTTGCGGCTGCCGGAGCCGGCACTCCCGCCTGGTGGTAGCTCTTCAACTTCTCTATGGCTTCCGCTAGGTGGTTCTCTAGTTTGTCGTTGCGGGAGCGGACCTGTTAATGATGTAAATATTTAAAGTTTTAATGCTACTTTTATAACTTCAACCTAGTATAAAAAACGGGTCGAACTATATCTGGCAACACGGAATTGTGACTTTCGAATGCTTCCATCATTGTCTAACACTCAAATCAGTCATTTGATAGAGCGAAAAACAGGGCGGAAGTGTGACCGCATGTTGTGGAATCTACTTGGCGCTCGCACTCCGCCTCCGGCTCTCTAACTCACTGATCGAAGCATAGCAGCGGTAAAGTACGTAGAAAGAAGCTGGTATGCTAACCACTTAGCTACAAAGGCAGTCTATAAAAATTACGGTTACTAGGCCTCACACCAGCAGGATTAAAAAATACCTCCATGGTTATAAAATGCAAAATCGTTTTTTGTCCAGATGTTTCAGCCGAATTACACCAACTGTGTATGACAGCGGTCTCAGTGCCCCGTCGACGCGATGACATCTTCTTCCACTGGCATATTCCTACTTTTTTAACTCCCGTCAAACACCAGACTAATATTCATATTCATATTTTTTATTCACATAAAATGTATGTTACATTAAACCTTTCGGTATTTGCGAATAATTATTAAATAATTTTTACATTTGAACAACATAAACAAGAAATAAAATATAACAAATCAGTAATAATTCTTATTATGCAATTGACGAAATTACCTTCATAAGCTCGTACTGCAGATCATCGATCTGGTTCTTGAGCTCGGCGTTCTCGGTGTCGCGGCTGTTGACGGCGTCCTGCAGCCGCGCCACGCGCAGCGTCATGGCGTGGTGCCCGTCGTGCAGCGTCGTGCACAGCGCCTGCAGCCGCCGGTTCTCTGCCGTCACCTCCGCATTCGCCGCGCGGACTGTTTCTTCTAGACTTGGGGCTGGAGCACCCTCTGGCAATATGAAAATATAAGTACCACAATATAAGATCAGTCCACATATCTCATTAGTACCGCTTCCCGTGGATGTCGTAGACGGTGACTTAGGGATCATAAGCTAAACAAAGCTTACAAACATCAAAGAAACCTCAACAAGCTGGTCTGGCTAGCATAGAGAGTGTAGGCCAATTCCTTTGACTGCTCTGGCTTATAATTATATGGCTTTGGTAGTACAGAGAAGGTCATGCTCCTGCAGTGGATACTTAAAGACCTAATGATGATCTTGGTAGTTTCAAAGGTTAATTTTAATTGTGAGTTGATGTTACTTGGAGAAAATGGGCTGTGCTGTGATTTTCTGCTTTTTCTGCACTCCGCTTTGGAAGCGGCCTAAACTTTGCCATAAGTAAATTAGATGTCAAAATTAAGTGTTTATGCTCTGGCTTTCTAAAGAGGGATACATGGCATATGATATGGTGTATCAATGCCATTAGGTCAGACTGGTGGGCAAAAAAGAATGAAATCTGCCAATGTTCCTTTTGCAATATACTTACACCAAGACAGATTGCGAGTCTGCAATGATCAGCAGCTGCTGATCATTAGTTAAACATGACCTGAATGATTCCCAATATATTTGCCATATTTTCAGTATAGTTCGAAGAAATAACAATGTAACATATATTTTATGTGAATAAAAAATATGAATATGAATAAAATAAAATTGATAGTATTGTATCTGGGATAGTGGTGTGGTGATGATGGTGATTTTCTTTTATAAATTAATAAAATATTATGTATAATTCATTTTATTTACCATTATTGATATAACATCGTGTATTGATATAAATCCTTTCCTAATCTAAATCCTATCCTAATTCTTTTTAACATTTGACTGCTACTACTCCATACTATACTAAAATAAATAAAAATAAGATGTATAAGTAGTGAATATAAGTGGTGTGGTTCCCGGTAGAGTAGAATAGGACCACTCCAAGTCTTCCCGTGGATGTCATAGAAGGCGACTTAGAAAACATAAGGTACACAAAGCTTATAAACATCAAACAGACCTCTCCAACCCGTCTGGCGTGGAGAGTGTAGGCCAAAACCTCTGACTGCTTTGGCTTAAATATGACCTTTGTAGTACAGAGAGGGTTTTGCTCCTGCAGTGGAGACTAAAAAAGACCTGATGATGATGATGAGTGAATAGTCACATAGTGAAAATAATCAATGGTCATGCTAAGTTCATACCTTCGCCTTCTCCTTTAATGGCTTTCCAGATCTTGTCATTTCTCTGCTGCAGCCTATCAAAGGCCTGCAGGACTTTAGCCACTGCCCTCTTGCTCACTTGCACCCTGTTTGCCAACTGCGCATCCAACTCTTCTTTGTCCCAAGTCGACAACTGCATCAAGAATGATGTTGTTGCTTCATTTTCATCTGAAAACAATCATGTTTATTTTAATAATTGAAGCCCACTGAAAAGATGTCACAGTGCAGGTCTTAAATACCAAGGGAATAGGAATAACTCTGAGGAATAATGTTGATGAGATTCAGAAGCCCTCTACTAAGTTATGTTTTGATTCAACTGTCCAAGTTGAACAACCTGATACCTTACAGGAACGCTTATGTTTCTCTGGTAAACTGTCTTAGCAGCAAACCACTTTAGGGGAGCAAGAAGCTGAAAAGCCCCCCAAAGAAGACAACTTGATTTTTTTTCCATAACTGGCATATGGAGGCTAGGCTTTCTGTACCCCTGGGGCTCCAAAGAACACACTTTCAAATAGCTGCTCCATTATGAAATCTCATGGGGCCACCATCGTACTAACTTACTGGCTAGACAAGGACAGTATGAGATTTGAGAATGTTATAAGACAAATAAAATTGCATTAGATGGACAAAGACATATCATTACTTTTTTTAAACATAAAACCTACTTTTGTTCTCTGATTCATCAGCTGTCTCTGCATCAAACCGCTGCAATAGTACTCTGATGTCTTCGTTCAACAAGTTCCAGTACCGGTTTACCACGCAGAGCACAGCATCGTCTTGTGTCTGTCTCTTCTCCAACTGCTCTATCCTAGCTCTAAGCTCAGCTTCGCATCTGTGACGTTGTTCTATTCTCTGTAAAAATTTCAATATAATTTTTTACTAATCAGTTAAGTTAGCTAGGTAAGCATGTTAGTCTCCTCATTCAGTGTTTTCCCATGTGCATCCTTAACTCTTTAATGGCAACTTTGGATTAGTCCAACAAATATTGTTGTGTCAATTTCAGGAGTGTCATATATTTACGACCAAATTATATGCTGATTCACAAATCCTCATGCTGGGGGTACTACAACTGATAGTCTTGCGATCAAAGACTTAACAACAATAATTCGGAGGAGTATGCATACAGTGGTATGCACAGTCCTCATGGTGGCCAACTATGTATAGTATCTAGGCACTGCCATACACTTTAAATCCAGAAGGAAATATAAAAAGTTAGCCAATAATAATAGTGTCTAAAGAATGATTGCAACAAAGCTGAAAACTCTTGTTTCTACAATCACAACTAAATAGCAACAACAAGTTTTATATCCACAGACATCCAATTTTAAATTTTTACATCTTATTTTGAGGTTATTCATAACTGTTACTGAAAATTCCTATTAAATTATTATTTAAATATAGAAAGACGCATATTGTATAAACTATTTGCAAGTTACACAATAAAACTAGGCCATTTAGAATACTTCATCGTACATCAACATAAAATGTATCAAAACATCCAAATAGGATCTTTTGATATATTTTATATACACTCAAAATATGCACTATTTATTGAAATAGTGCTGTTTTTATCCTTCATAATGAATGATGCATTGCAACTACAGACTAAATTTTAGACAACAGTACAACAAACAGTTCAATATTGCACATAATGTGCAAGGAACAGCTGATCATTTAGTGAAATAATTCAGATAAACAGCTGCCTCGAAGGTCATCATGACGAAGCATACGTGTTAAAATCACCTGAGCCAACTTTTTATTCTGGAATTGAAGGACTTTTATGTCCATTTCCTCAAGAGTCGACACGGGGCCGATGAGGTGAGGTTCGAAGTGGACTTTCTTGATTGGCGGCTGGCCGCTGCCATTGCCGCTTTCTTCTGCGGATCTCTTCGACATTTTGATCTGAAATATTCATCTAAATCTAAACAACGAAGCAAAACACCATTACTTTCATCAAGTAGAGTTTTACAAGCTATTGATTTGGATAATCGTACTAAATTAGAAAGCCATTTTGTTACAATACACCAACTGGTAAACAGGGTGTGTTCTTGATTTGGTAGGGTTATACATACCTGCTTGTCAATATTGACAATTTGAAGATCTTCTTTTTACTAATTTATTGCAATACACGATGCTGTTATTATTAATTGAATGATAAAAATATTCATCATTTTGAATAAAACATAAATTGAGCCAAATTTTAACGAAATGCAAGTTTCTACAGACGGCCACCCAACTCCACCCGCAAAGTACCAACTTTATTTTTTTATTTGGCGTTTAGTTTGTTTGGTTGTCAATTTTCTTGACTCCAGTTTTTTTACCAGCCAACGGTTTTTGGTGTTTTATTTTACTCCAGTACAAAACTAGTGGACAGTACAGTAAACTAGTGGAAGTTCTCATAATATTTCTCATGCATAATACATGTTGAAATTTTTATTTTTGTTTTTATCAGCCGTCAGTATGAACGAACAACTTTTCCTATGAGACCAATGCAGGAATCTCAAAACAAAATTGACTTTCCCATACAAATTCACTGAGCGGTTGAATCTGGCTGAATATTTTTGAATGGAAATGTATTTTTTTTTTAGTTTTCATCATTTGTCTCATAGGAAAAGTTGTTCATATTGACGGGCTGAGTCACCCCTTTATGGGTCCTACCTAAATGATAAAAAATAATCTACGTATAGGTATTAGAAATCCTCTCAACTCCTCTGATTGGTCTATATAAAATAAACCATTCGTTTAATTTTACTAACAAATAAGATGTTTCTCCGTTTCCCACTATGTTTATTAAAAATCTAGTCAAAATAAATACACAATCATATAAAAAAAAAATAGATAATGTAATGACATAATTTTATAATGTTTTAAAATGTTGGACAATATGTTTTGAAATATAAATAAAAGCATTAATTACATAAGAAAAATTCAAATAAATTAAAATCACAAAAAAGAAAATAGGGGGATGAATTATAAATCATTATTGAACACTCAAATATTTAAAAAATACATACAACTTCATAGGTTCCATAATTTACAATCAGTAAATATTTACAAAATATTCTCTACAATATAAAAAATATAATGTATTACATATATAAATGCATATTTACAGGGTGTACTATTTAACGTACCTATTTTCTGCTCAAATAATCCATATAACATGCATGATAGTTAGTTCCATCATACAGTACCACAATTTCACAATTTCAGTCTGTACATGATTTTATGATAATTCTAATTTGAATTCAATGCATTAGTGTTCTATATTTTAATTGATCCTGGAACATTCTAAGAAAAACTCTATATTTTTTATCATGAAATGATTTCACATTTATGTTGGGTTGGATAACATCAGCTGTTCCACCCATGTTCTGAATTGCATCTTGGATGTTATTAAAATATTGAGAAGCATTGGCCCCTAGAATAGCTGATCCGACTAACACGGAGTCTTTTTCGTGAGGTTTCAGTATTGGCAGCCCCACAGCATCAGCCTGGATTTGGACAAAAAGAGGCTCCTTTGTGATGCCACCACAAATCAGCAGGGACTTGAATGGTTCATAGCCAGCCATTACTAAAGCATCTATAATGTGTCTGGTTCCATACTGAAAACAAAAACATGATTAGTTTATGACAGTCTCACCCATATTCTTAAAATGATAGAGTCATGGGCATCTATGAGTCATAAACTCTGCTTTGAATATTACCTATAGAGCCAAATTCATAAAATATTAAAGTCTAATTTATTAATCCTTTGACTCTGGCCAAAGGATAGGCCTTAATTAGACTTTAATATTTATATTATTGAACACAAATCTTCGCCCATGTACTCCCAACCTCTAAATCATATGATTTTTTCTGACTGTTGCACATAGATGGCACTACTGGTAGCGTCACAACTTTGTATCTTCCATATTTTGAGAATATCAATGTTATATTTACAAAATATATCTTATTTTAAAATTAATACAGTATTAACACCTTATTAACACGGAGTAACGCCATCTAGTAAATAATGGAAAACAACTCTGCAGCAACTTCGACTAACAATGACTGCTTAACATGTTTTTGGTCCAAAATTTTCATAAGAGGTTGGCAATGTTAGTATTATATTGTCTTTGCCGTAAGGAATAACGATGTGATTTTAAATTATACATTATTCTACTAATCAAAATTAACTTACTGATAAACCTTGCAGAGTGGCCAGATACAATAAAGCTAAGTTTTCTTCAGTTTTGTCTATGGATAGACCAATTACCATGCCCCTCATATTAGGGTCTGCTAAAGGTGACCTATTGCCATGAAAATCAGGCCAGATGTGAAGGTCTTTTGTCAACAAACTGAGGTCGGAAAGACCTTGTGCATTGGCCATTTTCACTAGCAGATTTCTGAGGTTATTACGTACACTGAAACAAAAAATGCAAATTATTACAGAATATGAAACTAAATAAATTAATAAGTACTTCATTTGTTTTAAAGTTGAAATAAAAACTTACTCTCCAGTACTATATTTCTTTAACAATTCAATTCCAGCAGGATGGCTTGAAATAATGTGGTCCAAGAGCATTCCTGAAGCACTTTGTCCAGCTTCATTTAACCACATATTAGGCACCATGGCACTGAAATACGGCCCCCATACACCTTGCACCAATATTGGTGACTTATTTACAGCCATGTGACATGTAGATGTTCCACAAATAAGCCCCAAACGGCTGGACATATCATTACTAATACCCTCACCAGCTGTGCCTATCATCCCCAATCCTCCAGCATGGGCATCAATGATCGAAGTAGCTACAGGAGTGTTTGTCTTGAGGCCAATGATTTTGGCAACCTCTTCTGTCAGTCCCCCACACTTTTCTCCAGGCATTAAAACTTCATTTCCAATTTTCTTAAAATTATTTTCAGCTAGATCCTCCAAGCCTATTTCCCGAAGATAACTCATATTCCATCCTCTTTTACCATCAACTGAGCATTCGTAGTTCCACTTGCAAACAAGTGAGCAAAGGGATCGACTCAATGATCCAGTTGCTTTCCATGTTAAAAAGTCTGGAAGATCGAAGAACAACCCAAACTCTGACCACTTGCTGGAAAGATGTTTCTTTAGCCACAGTAACTTGGGAATTTCCATTTCTAAACTGACCTTTCCTCCAACATACTTAAGTATTTCATGGTTAGTTTTGTTTATAAAGTCAGCTTCAGCTTGGGCTCTATGGTCCATCCACATTATAATGTTTTGTTCATTGTGGTTGGAATTGCTTACAGCAATTGGATTGCCATTCTTGTCTAATGCGACAAGTGAACATGTTGCATCAAACCCGATACCTTTGATGTGTGCAGGATTAGTATTAATTATTACATTCTGTAATTAAGAAATTATAGAATTATCTTTTGGCGCTACTTTAATTCAAATTTTGTAAACATAATTCTATAATTAGAAACTTATATGCAATTAAGATACCTTGATAACAAAAATGCAGCACTCCCACACATCATTGGAGGACTGTTCATAGAAGTCCACTTTAGGTTTCCAAGTCTGCAATTCCTTGACTGAGGTCCTTACAACGTGACCCTTGTCATCAACAAGGGCAGCGCGCACGCTGCCGGATCCCACATCGACACCAATGAAATATACCTCATTAGACATTATTTTATATCACTGGTATGTACCTGAAACTAAAAATATAAATATAATTAATTACTTCGTAAGAAAAACAAATGAGGACAACATAAAATTGCACAAGGCCAAACATTTTTTCACGTACGTATGTACACCAGTAAAGTTGTTGTAGTAGTAATCCACAAACTATATAGAGATGTAGTAATCTTACGCTTACTTATTCGTAGAATAGCACGTACGAAGATCAGCAGTAAATGTTACATGTTTATTCGCCTTGGTCATAAAGATACGAGATAACGTAATATTATCGCTCTACACATTAAAATTAAATATTCTTGAGATAACCTAGCTGTCCTTTGAACTACTTTCACTAGAACAGAACAAATGATATTCATGTTTTTTCATTTAGTATGTTTTATAGATTTAGCTTTATAGGAATTGCTTACATAACTAATCGTTCATGTTAAAATATGATATTGTATTGCCGAATTTAGCGATTTGCTGTTGTTTTAATTTAATTTTTTGGGTTTGTGGAAAACGTAGAATGTGTAAATATAAATTCAATTCAAATTTACCGCCCTGCCCTGAAAGACAAGTGACACTGACATAAACTTTTTTTTGCTCTTGAGAGGCACAGGAAATAATCAAGCTGTACAGCCAAAGTATCAAAGGGCTCCTCTCTACGGGCGAGTGCAGGGTAGAGTAGGAAAGGTCCTCAGGGAGGGTCTCACTCAGACTCAGGGCAAAGACATTAATATATATACTAATTACTAGCAATTACTAGACTAAGTACGGTTGAGTCAAGTCGAGGAAATCGCGAAATAATGTTGAATATGGGTGTGAGTGCCGCTAACCTCATACAAAAAGAATGGACCAAATTAAGGTGGCGAGAAGTAGGCGAATGTATGGCGCTGCAGAGTTGCGTGCCAGTCGATACTCGACGGCGGTAATCTAAGTTAGCCTTAACTTACTTAAACTAATGTGTAATTTTAAAATATTGTGCCTTGAATATTGTTCTAATTTTTAATAAGATATATTTTGTGAATAGTGTTTTTATATTCTCATAATACGGTACATACAATATTGAGTGGCACCATCTATGCGAGTATCTGAGAACAAATTGTACGATTAAGGGGTTCGGACCAAATGCTCAGGGTCACGGGTTCGATTATCGATTTCAATCCGCGGTCAGGCCTATTTATCGACTTTAGACAAAACTATGTTGTACTGGGCATTTGTAAATCAGTAAATAAAGATTTTTCTATTCTATTCTACGATACATTTTGATCATCACATCAAAAGGTTTGATGATTTCTTCGCTCTTGTAGTAACACTAGCGCTACCCAGCCATTAACTTTTACTTGCTGGGTGGTAGGTAACAGATTTTCATTGCTGGGTGGCGCTATATTTTTGGCAGTTTATAAGATCAAATTTTAATAAGTGACTTCATTTTTATGGTTCCGTAGCCGAATGGCAAAAAACGGAACCCTTATAAATTCGTCATGTTTGGGTCGACAAATCGATGGACTGTATCGATAGTGGACTATCGTTAGCCTATCAACCCCTTTGATCAACCCTAGTCTAAAGAAAGCTAGCCAGCTAGCTAGTCGTAAAATAAAAAAAAAACAAACGAAGTTTGAGGACTTTGAGGTCGAACACAGTGTTGCCATATATACGGATTTTTCCGTATCTATACGGAATTTTGATGATCAAACCGGACTAAGAAAGAATACGGATTTTTATACGGAATTCTCAAGAAACTGCTAACAGTATATTTTTTTTTTATATTTTAAAGAAAAAAATTGAAGTATCACTGATGTTTGCATATTTTTATTATTTATTTATTCCAGTGCATCTGTTTGATGGGTTTTCTCATCTATTTTTTTGAATAAAAACGATGTTACAAATTGAGTTAACCACGAAGACTATCAATGGCTATTATATACGAAGGTGTTATTAGCTGGAAAGTAGTGTTACAAGCTAGATATTGATTCTAATATGATTGCAAAAAAGACAAAGGATATTTTTAAATTGAATATGATACATCAAACCATATCGATTAACTACCAGTATTTTTTTAAGTTTACTTTTTGTAAACTTTTTCCTCAAAATTGTTCATAAAACTGTTCTAAATTATGTCAATCAAAGATACGATGAGTTTAAATTTTTGTTTATGTACGGATTTTATTAGAAACTTCCCATACGGATTTCATACGGATTTTGGAAATTGAAATTACGGAATACTGGTTTTAAAATCTGGCAACACTGGTCGAACAATAAATAATCGCTACGCTTTGAGGTTATGTTATGTTATGTTCTAAATGAAATAAAAAAGTGGAAATAACATAACTATTATTCTACTGAACATAATGGTCCGATTTAAAAACAGGTTGGTATAATTTTGTAATTTTATATTCTTTTTATCAAACAACAAGAAAGTAAGCACAAGTAATGTACTAAGAATAATACACAGATCTGTAGAACATAGGTATTTTTTATATTTGAGTATTTAACTAATAATCATTGATGTTTGAGTCATCACAAATTTTATAACCCATTTACATTACATATTTCAGGTATATTACCGTTACAATAACAGCACCCGACGTTCCAGAAACAAAGCCCCTCTCACTAAAATCTAAAATATTTCATGACACTGTACTAAGTAAAATTCAACAATTGCATGGTGATTACGGAACTGCTGCTGTGAGAACGGGCTTCTTAACTAAATATTGTAATGAAAACACAAGAATTGCCATTATACGAGCAAGGCACGGACCTCACCAGTTTGTCACTAGTAGTCTACCATTTATAACAAAAATTGGGAAATTAGATGTAAGGCTAAGTTCAATACATGTTGGTGCCACATTAAAACATAGCTTTAAGTTTATACAAAAATATCAAAGGGCCTATTTGGACAAGATGTGGTCGAAATTAAGAACAGAAGATGAAAGAAGGGCTTTAGAGGCAGCAGTGATGGATTTTACAAAGACAGATGTAGCAATAAACATAGAAAATATTTCTTAACAATATGCCTAGAATTTTTCTTTAAGGCGAAGTGAGTTCACACATGGCGACCCATCAATTAATTCATTTACTCCTAAATCACATCAAATTCAAAAAATCTAATAGCTGATTGCCCTAGTAAATTACTTGTAGTATTCTTTTTGTTACTTTTCATAGATATTACAATCTAAGTTTAAGAGAACGAATTTTTACCGTCAAAAGTGGCTCAATTCGTCAAATTAATAATATGAAAACTTGTACCTACCAATAATACTACAAGTAATTTACTAGGGCATACAGCTATTAGATTTTTTAAATTTGATATGATTTAGGACTTATAGAATTAATTGCTGGGTGGCGCTAGTGTGTGAACTCACCTCGCCTTAATGTCCTGATTTCCTTATCCTACCTTTGATCTTAGTGGATTTCTAATGTTTAATAAGGTGCAAATTTTTTAGTAAAGTGGTCTCTTTTTTTGGCAATTGATCACGACGAAGCTTCGTGCAAATTTTGTGAACATAAAAAGTAACTTTAGTAAATATGTCTTCCAAATGTGCCTTGTCAGCATTTTCCTCAATTACCTTACATAGTATTTGTATGAAAATTGATCCATACTTTTCTAGTCTATAAGCTTCATAACCAGGAGCAGTTGCTGAATATAGAAGAATGTCTGACTTCTTGATATAGTACTGAGGAGCATCTGCTACCAGTTCAGGTGTCTGTACATCTTCATTTATTTGGCAAGCTTGGAATATCATCACCTTAGGCATGCCTTGAAGATGCTTTGCTCCATCACAATCTAACAAATTTTCAATAGCCTCCACTTTCACTTTCACAGAATCAGCTGCATAAATATGTCCTCTTGTCCCATGAGACATAACACATAGCATGAAGATGCTGTGGTCTCGGCGAACTCTGTACATCAAAATGTTTTTTATATTCTCCATCATCGTTACATGGTCTAAGTTGTCATCAGATATTACTTCAAAGTTAAGTGCAGACATAGTTTTTTCTAAGCATTCTTTATCTTTTGTAGAGCCTATGCGAGTGTCCAGTTGTTTATTATTTAATTTATTTTGAATTGTGTTCTTTGAAGGATAAAAACGCTCTTGATTTATGATGTAACAGAGTCCAACTTTACTGGGATCTTTGATATCATATATATCACTGTTTTGTCTTTTTTTATCAGATTTGAGACTGTCAATTTTTACATCATTAATCAATTTGCTTATCAAGTCGAAAGATTCAGTTAAATCTTCTTCGTCAATATGATCTTTTTCTGTAGTATTCCTCATATCAATTTCTTGCACCTTCGATGGTGATGCAACAGGTATAAGTTTAGGTTCCTTATATTGATTCATATTGCCTGATTCTAGAGCTCTGAGTTCTTCAGCAAATTTTTCAAGACCACTGAAGTTTTCAATAATATCAGCCAATTCTCCTACTTTGTATTCATTAGATGTGACTTTACCACCATAGTTACATTGTTGAATACTTATAAATTTCTTACACATCAACTCCAAAAATATCAACTCACAATTTTCATAGTCACTGGTATCATATTTATAGGTACGCAGAGTGTTCTTCAATTTGGCTAGGTTTTCTGATTCTATGTTTTCACAAAGTCTGTACAGCAATTTCTTCATAGGGTTTATATAATTATGACCACTATCTGAGTCAATGTGTTTTTTGACATCTAAAACATTAAAACCCAATTTTCTTATAATATTGTTAAGCTGGCATACTACCAATGCCTCAAGGAATTCGTGTTTCCAAGTAGGTCTGTTTTGAGCATGCAGAGCCCACTGATGGAGCAGGTCTGATGCACTTCCTCCGATGCTATCTCTATAGACACGCTCATAAATAACGAGGCGCTGCAAAGCTGTATCAGGGACATCATACAGAAGAAACACCAACGAAATCATATCACAAGGATCTATTTCCTTTTGGATTTCGGTAATAGCATAAACGTTGATAGAATTCATGTTACCAAAAGTGTTATGACTCGAGTTGGCTTGAGCATCAGAACGCCACATCGTGCAAGGATTTATTGAAAGTTTCAAAGTTCGTAGGTTTTCACTGTTTTTAATTGAGGCAAATTTATTATTACGTCAACCTTTAAGTTTCGCACCACAAATATAGCAGTTTTGTCTTGTCTAAACAATGTAATTAATACATAAAAATTACTTGCACAAAACAAGAAACAAGGAATAATAATAGTTTATTTTTGTTCGAGGGATTTCCCCTTAGTCAAAACTGTCAAAAGGTACCGTAATACACTGACAACTGCTGTCAACTGACAATGTGACTTTGTGAATGTCAGTGTCATGCAAGGGCAAGTCAGTCAATCTGTGATGGGATGGCTCAGATCACAAACTACGAAGAAGATACTATTACTAGTATCAGACGACCGACTGCCATATGTTTTCTCTAGGCAATAAGGATCATAGACAAATAATGGAGTGAGGGTGAAAATGAAAAAAATGCCATACAATTCCTTTTGAGTTTCTATGGGGGGCCATAAATTCAAAGTCAATTGACGTGTGTTCTATGCCCTAAAATCCGTAAAGGCAGTTTTTCGGCAGTGGCTCAGATTAATTACGACTGGGATGGTTATCCTGTAGTGTGAATAAATAAATCAAAACATAGGTGTATATCAAAAAATTAACTATATTTGGGTATGTTATCGACAATCAACTAATATAAATTCGTAGTATGCTCAAGGCATTTCCGAAAAAACTAATTGTCAACTAACCTGCACATCGAGCGCAGCGGATACTGTTTGAACATCACTATCACTATTATAATCACTATCACTACATACCTATTATAAAATAAAGTCCTCCGCCGCGTCTGTCTGTCTGTTCGCGATAAACTCAAGAACTACTGCACGGATTTTCATGTGGTTTTCACCAATAGATAAAATGATTCATGAGGAATTTTATAGCTATGATGAGCAGCCCTCCCCGGGCGCAGCCGCGATATAAATTCTGTTAGTGAAGGTATTGTTATTATTATTCTTGTGAATGTTTACCACGGAGTATACCTACAATGCTTACTTTCATTATACTAATATCAGACAAACAATAATTTCATATCATATGTGTTTAGAAAATAAAATTATACATATGTTCTGGTGCTTGCTTACATTTACAATGTTTTAAATCCTCAGATGACTGATTTGTTCGTCCTATTGGCTTATTCCTAACATGCCAACCAGAGCAGAGATATTGAGACTCTACAAACATTTGATGAAGTATTCAAAGTCTCTCACATTAACAGACCCAGTATTTTTTCGCCGGAAGATAACATCAGAGTTTAGGAAGAACAAAGAGCTTTCTAACGTGGACGATATCACCTTTGCATATCGGGTATGTAGCATTATTACATTTAAAAACAAGCTTATTCTAAGCTGCCAAACTTACCAAAAAACTTAGCAGTTTGTCACATTGGATTTGCTTTTGCCTTGGTTACATACTTTGTCCAACAAATGCATATGTTTAACTCATGCACTGCACTTAACTGCCTCCGTGGTTTGCTTTATTGACCCGGCGGTCGTGGGTTCGATTCCCACGGGAAGCATACTTTGTTAAGTTGTTTCCAGTTTGGTTAGTACATTGCAGGCATGAATCACCTGATTGTCTGATAAGAAAGATAATTCCATGCTTCGGAAGGCACGTTAAGGCGGTGGTCCCGGCTGCCATCTGGTATTCGTTAAAGGAACCACGTCAGAGGCCGAGAGGCGGTTCCGAAGAACTCTGACACCAGGGTGTGCATGGTCGACTGACCGTGTCACCTACACGAAATGATGATGATGTTTAAATTTAGTAACTATCAGTCTTTAGTTTTTATAGGCCTGGGCTCTGTCTACTTTGGAAGGGAAAAAGACGTGATAGTATGTATATATGTATGTATCAGCCTTTATTTGCTTACTATATATGGACCAAAGTTATCAAATGTTCTGTTATTTCAGCTTTATTTTGTGTAAAATATATTTCATCACCAATTAAATTGAAAATATTACCATCACATTACAGAAAGGAGAAGCTCTGTTGAGGCGTGGAAGTGTGGTCTAAAATGCTGAGTGTGCTTCCCATCCGTGGCTGGTCCCTCTTGCCTCGTACTTTGGTTGCGTGCAAGCATACCATAGACTTTTCAAAGGTTCCAAAGATAGAAGAGCATGAGTTGCAGGAGGCATTTGTCAGAGGAAGTGGCCCAGGAGGGTCGGCTGTTAATAAAAATGCCAATTGTGTGGTCCTTACACATGTGCCAACTGGTTTGTAGTTTTTTTTTTAATCTTATTAATACAATAAGAGATTTGCATTGAATTATCCGTTCGGAATGTTAACACAACATTCAGAACGGAACATTCAATGCAAATAAACACTGAGAAAGTTAGCTACTAGAATTTCATGTGCTGAGGCAGAAAAATAAAAAAGAGAAAGTAATTCGAGAGATTAAAAAAATGCTAAAAGAGGACAGCTCTTCAGGTAATGCCTTGTTCCAAGTAATGCAAGGAGTAATAAACAGGGTCCCAATGTAACGGATAAATATTAACATTCTGGCAATGCTGGTAGGTGTCTATTTAGATAAATCTAAAAAATTGGCTTATGTGAGTCAACTCCTCTCACAGGTTTACCCACTTATATAAAACTGTATTCGGTCCAGTCGTTTCAAAGCCATTAAATCTTTTCTCTTTATAATATGGAGTAGTTTCTATCCATAATCGCCTTACACATTGAGCACATCTAGAATTAAGGGTCATGTAACATCTTGCTAAAGGAAAACCTTTGTTAATAGACGCCCTAAATTTTTTTCCAAGTTTGTGGATAGTATTTGTTTCTTACCTCCTTACTCCTTAATGTCAGAGCTTAGTGACCATACAGTGCCATAAAGTTTGTATGCAAATATTATGTATGTCATTTAATCATCTACTTAGTTATGTCCCACATAAAGTGGCAACAAAAGACAAGAGTGCGGCAACATTAAGCCCGCTCCACACTCTCGTCGAGAGGTTTCGTTCTCGGTTCTCGACAAAATCCGCCACCAAGTGAATATAGCCGAGATTTGCCGAATTACTGCCTCCACATTCTCCTATTCGCCTAGTATCGTGTAGTTTTGCGGATAGTGTGGAGCGGGCTTAACACGACTTTTATATTAGTATTTAATTACAGGTACGGTTATAAAGTGTCACATTAGCAGATGCCAAGATGAGAATAGAAAATTAGCTCGAGAGATGCTGATAGATAAATTGGATGACATGTTAAATGGAGAGGAGAGTGTCGCGGCGCAACGGAAGAGGCTGCAAGAGAAGAAGCATAAGAGAAACGAGTACAAGAAGAAAAAGATGGCGCAGCTGAAAATTGAGTGGAAGAAACGCGAGGGTCTGACGTAGCTCCTCTATAAAAACAAACTCATTATTGTAAATAGGTTATTGTTGAAGAATTGTAGTTAAATATAGGATTATTAAAGGATCTGTTGGTTTTTTTTCTGTGAGAAAATATAATTAGGCCAGTCAATATTGGTATAAAACAATGCAAACGCGCATGTAACGACGATTCTTTTATATGTTTTAGAGACCGCTTAGTAGAATAGCCAATGCCCAAATTTGCATTTTTCTTAACCCTGTGCTGTGCTACTTCAGTGGGGGCCGAAAGAATAGGACATTTTTCAGTTTTTTCGAAAAAACTAATATGTCATGAAAACTTAGTACTTATGTCTAAATAGGGAGTGTCTATTTTTAAAATTCAAAAACGAGTGAATAGCGCCTACCACAGGCTGGGCCGGATCGTTTGTTTGTTTTTCGTGTGTGTAAGTAGCCAACACTGATGTCATATTTTTAAAACTTTGACATGAGATATAATTAGGCCTCTTGCGATCACCATCCACTGGACCATGGGGCTCCTCAACGGCGGATTAAACCATTTTGAGGCCCGAGCCCGGGGTAAGTTTTAAAATTTTCTCCACTTTTTTATATCATAATTAAAGTGATATCGTCCGATGTTTGGCATATAATTTCTGGGTCAGAGTAGGACAGGACATTATCATTTAGGATTTCATTCAAGGTGACAGGACAAAATCACTAAAGATCAACTCACATTGATGCAGACATGTTTCAAACCTTTGTAGTTAACCTCAAGGTCGCCCAAAGAGCTTTGGGGAGAGCTATGCTCGATGTTTCTCTACGAGACCCAATCAGAAATGAGGAGATCCGTAGGATAATGAAAGTCACCGACATAGCACAGAGAATTAACTCTTTAAAGTGGCAGTGGGCGGGGTACATAACCGATGGCCGATGGGGCAGAAAACTGGCAAGCGCAGCGTCGGACACCCACCGAGCCACAGGTCGCAGGAAAACGCTGGATGCAGGCCGCTTCCAACCGGTCATTTTGGAAATCCTTAGGAGAGGCTTATGTCCACCAGTGCACTTCTTGGGGCTGAAATGATGATGTGATGATGTTCAATTTTATTGTCATTAAATAAAGTTCTCCATTGTGTTATGAAAACGAAAAAACCGTTTCTATACATAGGTGTTCGTATGCATTCACAATGCTATTTTGATATATAAAATTAATAGGTACTAGCTGTTACCCGCGGCTTCACACGCGTGATATATAGCCTATGTCCTTCTCATAATGATCGGTTCAGTAAAGCGTAACAAACAAACAAACTCACTTTCGCATTTATAATATTAGTTAGGATTTAGAGGAGATAGAGGATTAGGATGGGAATAATTCCACGTGGGCAGGATTTGAACCTGTAGTCGTATAAAATTGATCATAAAAACTTAGCCAAATCATTTTTACCTACACCATGAATCCCGGTTTTTTTCATACTTATAATGCAGCCGGAACGCTTGAGAGAGAGATACCTAGATAGAAGCAGAGAACTTTCGACTATAATAACGTAAGCGAAATAATATCTAAGGTACCTAGTTAGGTAGGTAGGATAAAATGTTTTCTAATGTTTTCGCGATTGTTACACACTTAAATAAAATTAACTTAATACTGGTTATATCGCGTTTATTACATTAGGTATTTATACACCTAACATTTCAAACACTTTACAGTGTTCGTGGTCGCAGGTAGACTAAGTTGATATTTGTCTAATCCTAATCCTAAGTAATATTATAAGTAAATGCGAAAATGAGTTTGTTTGTTTATTTGTTTGTAACGCTTTCACGCCCGATCTACTGAACCGATCTTCATGAAATTTTGCATACACATCGGTTAGGGTACTGAGAAGGACATAGGCTATATATCACGCGGGCGGAGCCGCGGGTAACAGCTAGTATTTTATAAGAACTCCAAAATCTACCGCATAAAATATTTATTGATAACGTTCCGGATGTACGCAGTATTGGCTCACGGTGTCTGAAGGTCTTGCAGTCTTCTGATTAGCTTGAGATTTTATTAAATCGATGACTGGATCCCAAGCTTGTGGTAACTGCCAACCGTCCTATCTATTGAAATCAGGATGTTTTTTTAATTTCAATAGCCTCACTAAGCATTCTTGGGATGTATTGTGTTTTCTTTTGCAAGTACTAGAGGATTATCAAAACGCAAATAATAGTTGGGTTTGTCCACAGAATGCAGACTTTGTTAAGCGCCTATTCTTTATGTCAGCAATACGGGAAAGATATGATTTAATACGGTATGAAAAGGTTCAGAATTTCTAGTACTTGTATCTCGTACCTACTTAATTCAATAACAACTGCCGTAGGACTTGTATGTGAATTGTTTGTTTGTCTCACACAGCACCACACTGCGCGTAGAATGGACAATTTTAGCAAAACCACTCGAACGCCGCGCTGAATCGATCACGCGGCTTACCGGTTGAAATGGAATTGCGAGATTGATGCATGACGAACAAATTGCAGTATCATTGTACAGTTCAACCTTCGAGCAACACGACCTCCGTACTCCTTCGCAAAGGGTTCCTTGGCAAAATGTTGGACAGTCACAGCTAAGCATTTTATATCAGTCTTATTAGGACCATTGATTGTCGATGACAACAATAGGCATGATGACTGGGTCTTCAGATTCTTAAAAATGTTTCTTAATATTTCAAAATGTGTCTTAAAAGACTATAAAAGTACACTTTCAATTTGATAACGATTCGTTTACCATGCTAAATAACCTTTTAAAGTTGGTTGGGCAAGTCAATTTTAAAACTTATGAAAAAAGTAAAAATAAATATTTCCATTATATATGCCTCTAAATATAAAGCAACTTTTATTATATGACTATTACGATAAACGCAATATTTAATATAGCTGTCGAACAAGTTACTCATACGTCCCATACATTTTACTCAACCGTGACGTCACGATAGAGTAGCATTTTCTGGGGAGCGTTTTGGTGTCGCCAAAAAAATGTGCTATTAAAACTGTAATATCTAAGAGAGTTTTTGGTTTAGCATGGCGTTTTTTTCGCGGATGTGTCTTTTATTGCGAGGACTTTCCATATAATAACGAAAAAAGAATATAGCCATCATCCGTAGTGAACATAGATTAAAACAAATCTCTCATGGTAGTGAAATTGTCGGAAAATCAATACTATACAGGGTACGCGAATAATCCTCACGTATGTTCCGCGATATTAATGTCACATGACAGCTATTGCGAAAAAAAATAAGATATGCCTAGGTAATAAGGAACTTTCTCAAGTTTTATCTAAAGTTCAAAATTGCTGTTCTAATTAATTAGTAGAAAATATTTGGTGCTTAAAAATAAAATAAAAATGAGGTAATAATACTCAAAAGTCCCTGGCAGTCTTTTGAGTATTCTCGAAAACTTGTAAAGATCTTCACAAAAAAATAGGGGTATTTAGTGTAATTAGACTTGAAAGCAATAAAGAAATTGTATTAGTAGTTGATTTTTCTAACGGATAGTATAAACTAAAAAAACTTTATAATTGTTAAATTTTATTGAAAGCACTTTCGAAGGTTTTCAACATGACGGGAATCCACAGAAACGCATAATGTGCATCTTCAAGCTTTTTGTTTCTTAAAATCAACTCATAATCATAACCTTTTTTTGCTTTCAAGTCTAACCTTTATTGCTTTCAAGTGTCTTATTACACTAAATACCTAAACCCCTATTAAAGGACCAATGTGTTTGTATGATTTTTACTGCTGAAGATCTTTAGAAGAATACTTAAATGTCCCTGGCACCTCTTTCTTATTTTATTTTCAACAAATACCAAACATTTCTACTAATTATTCAGAACAGTAATTTTGAACTTTACGTGATATTTTGGGAAAGTTCCGTAATCTCTAGGCATGTCTTATTTTGTTAGAAAATACCTGTCAATGTGACGATAAATTATCAACCACAGTAAAAAAAAAGTAATTAAGACTGAAAAGAATAAAACCGACTTTATGCAAAAATTTAAATACAAAAACAAAACAAAATCTAGCTCCTACAAAAAATTGTGGAACATGTGCGTAACCCTTAGGGTAAGGCATCTAAATTTCTCATTTGGACGTCTATCAACGGGCAACTATCACTCTGTATAAAGCAGTAAATGTAATATTTTTATTAGCTCATGATTTGATATTTTTACCCGAATGGCAAAAAACCGAAACCCTTATGTATACATTCGTCATCTCCGTCTGTCTATCTGTCCGGACGTCACAGCCATTTTATTCTGAAACTATTGAGACTACACAGTTGAAACTTGGCAGGGAGATTATATTCTGTGAAATAAAAAAATAAAAGGTCAATTTTTTTTGTTGCTAAAATAGTGCTTCTTGCAGGCGATTTTTTTGTATAAATTTTTCGGTAATTCATTACAACGAAGTTAATATTACAGTTTACTACCGATCATTGGCATTTAAAAAAAAATCTTTATGATAATATTAAATTTGTTTTTCGGATGCTTTATTATTTCCCTTTTTAAAATTATTTTGCATATATTGTAAACTTAAAAAACCCTAGTTAAATACACAAATCTTACTTTACCTTATCACAACAAACTGAACATCATGTAAGTACTTAGCTATAAATTCTAATCAACTGATTAATCATGGTGTTGCACAAAGTAATTGTAACGCTATCCCTGACATCGTGCCCTTGACCTATTTACAGGCTGCGAGCTCCATAAACTTCCCGATCCCGCGACTGGATCTCGGACAAAACATCGTGCATACGCAAAAAATGTAGATAATAGCTTTAGAGCGTGGCTTCGCTTTCCCGCTGATTCTTTAGAAATAAAAAGTAAACGTATATTCTTAAATAAAATACTCAATCAGACGAAAGCTCTTATTGATATTGAAGTTACTATTAAAACGATGTACATCGTAGTTTAAAAGTTAGTTGTGGTAGAGCCACGCTACCGGTGAAATTCACTTTTGTTAATAGCATGTATTAGCCGGGAAGTATCGTCCTGGGAAGGACCATACAGAATATCGATGTTTGAGTAGTAGCTTTACCGCTTCTGTGCTTCGTTTGGTGAGTGAGAGAGCCGGAGGCCCATCCTCTCTCCACTCTGGGAAGGAAAAATAAAAGGCCGGCAACTCTCCTGTCACACCCCCTGGTGTTGCAGTTGTCCATGGGCAGCAGTGCTCACTTACCATCAGGTGACCCGCTTGCTCATTTGCCCTCCTCATAAAAAAGTTAGCCTGTGCTTAAGTAGGTAAAGAAAATGTTCTACTTATTTGTAAATTCAACTTCCTACTATGTTTAGGTAGACCTAATGTGATAACCATAAACGATATTGGATTTGTATTATAAATGCAACTGGAGACTTTGTTCCGGTTATAAAAGATATTCGTGGCGTGGCGCTGTGCTAATAGTGGCCACGTTACTTAGTTCAGTACGTGATGTATTGCTGTGACTTGCTTGAGACTTCCGGTGAACCTTTCTACGGTGAAAAACTGCGTGGAAAGCACTAAAAACAAATTTTATTAACATAGGATTTATATCCAATATCATTTTTTGTGTCTATAGCACTTGCTGCACTTGCCTATGATTTGGAAGTTCAATTCACGGGGCAAGTCCTCTCCAGACGGTATTTACTGTGGAGCGGATTTCATCACAGTACATACTTAGAAGCTAATTAAATTATATCAGAGTTGTAAAAAATGTATGAGTAAACAGAAAGTATACGAGTGAAACTCATGTCTATTTCTGGCTGGAATTGCGAGTTTTACATTCCATCCGCCCCTCCTAAAATCCGGGATCCGCACTTGGAACTTACTGCGATTAGTCTTGTCTGGAATTTAGTCTTTAGCTGCAATGTTGTCCAAATATCAGATTCAAAACCCTACATAAATTAAGGAGGTGTGTGCTTGTACCTACTATGAGCAGCAGTCTTTATTTCTCTCGATAGCCCGGCGGTAGGGGTCGCCCCAGAGTAGGTCACGGTCGCTGACGTCACGGGACCACATCCCCTAACCTCCCTGCTGTATCGCCAGAAATTTCCTGTTTGCCCAGGTTTTATTAAGATTAGGTATTTGTTACGGGGTGGTGGTACGTTGTAATTAAAATCATAGTGGAACACGAGTTAAAATCTTTTTTGAAAAGCAGGATTCACATTGAAATACTTGTAAGAATAAAGTTAGTTATCCCGATATATATTATACATATATATCGGGATAACTAACTTTATTCTATATATATATATATATATATATATGTCTGTTTCTTTTATATATATATATTTATATATATAAATCACATACTTCCTTATGTACTTAGTTGTACTTGTTTATGTATTTTTTAGAGGTAACAATTTTGGCAAAAGCTCTTTGAATTAATGCATCAGTGAAACCTGTACTTAAGTGGAGTACGCAGATTTGAAATCGCTTTATATTTAAAATTTGTAAATATGTCTGTTTTGTTTTTGCTACCATGTAGCTTAAACGGTTGGATCTATGTAAAGGCAGTAAAACATCAATATAGCCGACGTAAACTGCCAGTAAACGGCAGACGGGTTTTTCAATTCTACTTCTTGTTTAGAACCACACCGAACACGGATCCTCTTAATACGAGTATATACTCGTACAATATCTACTGTATCTAGTCTATAAATAAAATATAATAATTCCTGTTAATTCGACTTTGTTGCGAAGCCGAACGTTACCAACCTGTTACGGCTTGTTTTCTAAAACAAGCCCGCAAACTTTGTGTTATCTCGCGAGGCACCCCGCCTTGATTTATTTGTCGAATTTTCATAGCAAAACGAGCTTTAACAAGATACTTTAGGTGAGAAAATGTATTAAAAAGGCTATTGTCGGGATTTTATTCGCGTGGCCAGACCGATTTTAACATAGTTGCTTTATATGTTTTCGAACCTCAATAGACATTGGGGTCTGGTTTATTACTATTGCATATAAAAAAAGATATATATTTTAGTCGGCTCTGTATTTTTGCATGATTCGTGAATTATCGGATGAATGATAAAAAACAGCTTTGGGTTCTATAACATCCGTGTACCTAATCGAAATCCATGTACAAACAGACTTATAATAGTAGAGACAATAACATTTTATTAGAAATATGTTAAACATCCACCGGTATATCTTTAGGTATACCTAGCTAAAGGGCAAATACTTAACTGAAATTAAATATACCTATTATAATTGTAAATATTTGAATGTTTTAGGTACCCTTGTAATTGAAACACGTGTAAGATGTTCACAGAATCAGGGCAAAATAAATACACAGATATAGGCCCCGTTCTGTAATATCAAACAGTTTCTTTAAGACAAATATATGTGATCATATTGAAGGATTTACAAAAACGAGAGATTGATAGACTTCGTATTAGAGCACGTCCACGTTAAGCTTCGCCATTTAAAAAAGCAGTGATGTCTCAGTTAAAATCTTCATAAACATTAAATAGACGGAGCCCCTGGTCTATACAACTTAAAGGTCACGTTTAGCATGTAGGCCACGTTTAACTTAAAGGCCACGTTTAGCCACATCGCCTATTGACATGATTCTTCACGCCTATACCGTCCAGTTTACATTGCAAACAAATACGTATATAGTACATTATGATTACGGTTTATTATAGGCGCGAGGCAAAGCCGAGTGTGCGCGCACGCCTATAAACACCTCGCGCTTCGTCTCGCGTCTATGAACACCTCGACTATAATAGAAAACTTACCGTACGAGTACCATACGACATTTTTCAATACATTTGCGATTACCATAAACTAAAACAAGATTGCTGTTCAGCAAATAAGGAATTTATAAAAGTTAGGAACTAAAGCAGTTTGTAAAAATACATTTATAATAATCAGGTAACTTTACTCAGGTTTATTTTCTCCAAAAAAGTACATTGATAACCTTCTACTTTTCAAAGTAGGTAAAAAAATCACATCTCACGAATCAGAAAAAAGTTTTCATGCTGTACTTGACTCTTTGCTAGGATTCTATGAAAAAGTTTAAATTTTGCATCTGTGGCATTGGGCTGTTGAGCGGTTCTGATTGGTGTAAAGTAAAAAGCACTAGTGCCGTGAATAAATCATTACGATACAGATTTCGATGTCATAAGAACCGTATTATTAGCAAATGTATTGAAAAACACACTATTTTTAGGAATACAAACTCAGGATGTTACCAAATTATGTATTTAATTTTTAGAATTAAACCAATCTCGATAACACCGGCTTCCCGGAACCGCGAACCACAAAATGGCGCTTACTCACTTTTAAATACAATAAAAATGTCATTTCGCGCCAACGCCTACTCTAATGAGGAAATTACGAGGGCATTTAACGGAGCGGAAGAAAAGTGGGATTTCGTTACGCCGATCATTCTGAGATATCGGGAATAGCTTTAATTATGAGTGGTGGAAAGACAAACGCATTTCGGCTGTATCAAGGATTGTAGTACATATATAATATAGGGCTTCAAAATAAACAACGCAGTGTTGGCATGATTAGAACAAGAGTGGTATAAACAGTTTTAATAAAAACTCGTGTTTAAAATACATATTTAAACAAGTTTTAAAATAGTATAAAACATTTAAAAAAATATTATAACTACTTTATATTGGGAATGAATAGAAATAAATGAAACAAAACATATTTTTAATTAGGACTCAAAACACTGTCAAATCTATCAAAACTGTTCTTTTTTTTAAATTAATCTTAAATAACGTACCTACTGGCTTAATCCTCATATACAGCGTGAGGTAAATAAAAGTACAAAAATCATTACCTCAGTTATTTGCGGCGTTTAACCCTGTATTAAAAAAAACCGAACAAACGTTGTATTTATGTAATGTTTAAATATAAAGTAATAGTGTACATATTTGCGTAGCACTAAAGCTGTAGACGTACGTAGCTCGGAAGCGTAGACGCACTACGGATCCCGTAGCTCGAGCGGTAGCGTCGTAGTCAGCATATGCTACGACCTGCTACGACATTTCGAAAGAAGATTTATTATATTTACGTCGCACACAGCTGGGCAAAAGCCTCTTATTGCGCGAGAATATTTAAAAACAATAATTCCTTGTTAATTTTACAAAAGGAAAGTCATTACTATAGTTTTAATTTCACAGAATCTGTAGGATGGATTCTAGTTAAAACGAATTTCTATAAAAATACATTGTAACTTCTTCGCTCAACTATTTCTTACAATGTTATTTCTAATTCTTTGTGCTGAATTATCAAAGAACTGGTTACGATGTTGCTTTAAGGGGTTTTTAGGAACAATAATATAATAATAAATAAATAAATATATACGGACAAATCACACAGATTGAGCTAGCCCCAAAGTAAGTTCTTAAGCAAGACTTGTGTTATGGGATACTAACTCAACGATACTATTATATTTTATAACAAATACATATATAGATAAACATCTAAGACCCAGGTCAATCTGGAAAAGATCATTTTCCATCTTGACCTGACCGGGGATCGAACCCGGGACCATCCGTGTCGCAGGCAGGCGTGTTGACCGCTGCGCCACGGAGCTCGTCAAAAAATATGCAACTTACAATAGTATTGCATTCTCGGTGATGCTCTTTTTTTTACCCGATTGATCCACTCAAAAGGAGGGTTATGTCTTTCGCGCATATGTATGTATTTATATAGTATGTAAGTATGTCTGTTCCATAGTTGCTTATTCTAGCCTTAACGGCTGGACCGATTTCGAAGTGTGAGGTGTCATTTGATTTGTATTATTCTCTGAATTTCTACTATTAGTATAATACTTAAAGTAAAAGCACGACGTGCCCGATAAACCACTGGGCGAGAGCATTATTAGCGCTTCCGCATGGTAAGCAACCCCAGACCGGAACCACTAGGTTGGGTGACCGCAAGTGGCATAAAAATATCTCGATCTCCCCTGTGCTACGGAAGGCCCAGTATGCCGATTGTCCCGGCTGTCATCATCAACGGCAGTCGTTGAGAATGCATGATGCCTTAAGGCAGCTTGAAAAATCTGACAGCAGTGTTAACAGACAACAATAAGAATGACAAGTACGGCACAACAAACGTAAACTTTCTAAAAACAAATTAAGCGATACAATATATTACGGTAAATTTCCGAAATGGGGACGCGACTTTCCAAGTAATTTGAAGTGACGAAAGTACAATTCCGCCAGCTGTCAGCCTCGTGTTCGCGGGACGGAAAGTTGTGACATCCCGAGACCGCACTGCCTTACCATGAGGTCTTGAAGACAAATATCACTTCTTCCGTATTTATATTATAAATTTGGAAGGCCGTATGCCTGTTTGCCAATTTTGTTGTATAAAAAAACTATGTAGCTGTCTCGGCAAACTTATTTTCGTTAATTTTTCAAATATTTCTAATGTTTTATAGTTATTCTGCTATTCGATGCTGCTGGATCGAGTTATAAGTGTTTTAACAAATCCGACTTTGTCTTACATACATATGATGTCAATGTAACTTTATTCTTCTGCTACCTTCTTCTCTCTTAAAACCATTGAACTTAGTCATGAAATCTTGCAAACTCGTTGTTTGGGCTACGGAGAAGGACCATCCAATGGTGTTGCGTCCTAGGGACCTAAATCTATGCGAGCGAAGTCGCTGACGAGAGCTTGTAATTTCAATATGAACGTGTGTCAATTTTGTTTATTTTGTGAATAAGAAATGGTGTAAGACAGAGTATATTGCCTTATATAATCCTTAAAAACAAGAAATTGAGTTAAGAGATAATTATTTGAAAAAATACATAACAACTGTAATTGGTTTACATTGAGGGAGCAATAAAATAGCTGGTACTTAAAGGACAATAATTTAGATAAAGTTTAATAATAAACAGGTAAAAAGGCTAAATTATAAAACATGCGTTTAGGGCGGGCGGGAGCCACAATCAGGCTGGGCGGCCTCTCCCGGGCCTCGTGAAGTTCAGGGGACACGCGTTACTTTGTTTGGCCAGTCTTTTTAAGAGAAAATGTGATAAGGCCAACGATAGCCGAGGGTGGATGATAGCCTGAATAAGAAAAGGTGTAATACAGAGTATATTGCCTTATCAGGCCCGTTAAAAATAAGATATCATGTATATTGGGTATTATTAAGAGATTATTAAGAGATTAAGAGATTATTCGACAAAAAAAAACAACTGTTATTGGATTACATTGGAGAGACAATAAAATTGTTGGTACCTTAAGGACAGTAATTTAAACAAAGTTTAATTCTAAAATAGGTAAGTAAGGCTAAATTATAAAACATGCGTTAGGGCGGGCGGGACCCAAACACAATAAGGCTGGGCGGCCTCTCCCGGGCCTCGTAAATTTCAGGGGACACGCGTTATTTTGTTTGACCAGTCTATTAAAGAGAAATGTGATAAGGCTAATGATAGCCGAGGGATGTTGCTGAGTACCTATTATTCCTGTAGCGATGATGTTCAGTGAAGGAACGTCTGAAGGTCTATCTCCCGTGCTGGTTTAAATAAAAGAAAAAGAAACGTAGAATGTAACAGCTATTTCTCCTTTCGCGCATATCGTAAGAAAAGATCGAGGGAATAGGAGAAAATATTATATTAATTATTTTATAAGGCGACTTTTTTACTTTTCCTTACTCTTTTTAATTCTACAACATACATAATTTTTTTTTATATCCTTTGTCTGTAAGCGTAATGAAAAGTGAGATATTGGAATGGGAGTACATGTAAAGCAATATTGAGTACACGACATGAAAGTATACCCATGAAAATAACGCGGTCGTATTTGTCTTAGTGTACCTATACGTTACGGTACGGTTTCTATAAAGGCTACGAAGAAGCCAACTTTCTAGAAACATAATTTCACATGATAATAATTCCTCAGAAATTGCGTCAACTGTAATGAAAAAATTGGTTTTATTTAAACTAGGTATATTCTGTCAAGATATTAATGGAGTTTTATTAGGAAGGAGGTCGATAAAAGGGCCCCATGACGTAATCGTTTCCCTGTAGTCGGCACTCGCCATAAACGTTCCATTAAAAACCTTATTGGGCGACATTAAATTTTACGTCTGCTGTGTGTATAGTTCCCTCCACGTGTCTTTAGTCAGAGCCATATACCTATGTAGACTTCAAAGACTAGAGTTACGTTAGTACTATTATTAATTCTGTGCTAGAGTCTCGCTTGATTGATGTTGAACTTATATTTTCTGACCAGTATTTTTTTTTTATCTTTAGAGTAAAAAATATTTTTTCTAGCTATTTATGACAATATCTACAAAAAATATAAGTAAGCATTTTTACTAAGATTTTGCTAGATTTACTTCTTCGTCTTTTTCTTATCCTTGTGTTCGCAAAAGTATCTATTTTGTTCACTATTTTTCTAGTTCCAACATAAATATAGGTATATGTGTCTAGTTACTGCAGGGCAAAGGCCTATTCCTTTTTTCCAAACCTTGCGATCGAAAAACATATTATACCTATTTATGGAAACAATCAATTATTTACATATCGCCATCATTTTTTTCAGGAGATTATATCTGGTATAGCTTAACATTTGATTTTTACTTATTAGGTACAATGTATATATATTTCCGTTATTTAATAACATATCACCTTATCTGCAGGCAAGTGTACGCTAGTTGCCGCGATGGTCGTTCATTACTTTCCGCCACTTTCCATCGGTCATTTGGAGGTCGTCAGCCCGTACGACTCCTGTATTTCAATACCAGTATTATTTGTTTACATCGCGTGTGGTACCCGGCAGAGTAGTATAAGACCACTCCAAGTCTTATAAATGTCGTAGACGGTGACTTAGGAAACACAAGCTAACAAAGCTTGTAAACATCAAAGAGATATCTCCAACCCGTCTTGCCAGCGTGGAGAGTGTAGGCCAAATCCTCAGACTACTCTGGCTAATATGACTCTGATAGTAAAAAAAGATCATGCTCGCAGGAGCTTGATCCTCTTCATCAGCATCACGTCTTTTTTAGTCTCCACTGCAGAGTGGTGATGATGATGATTATTTACATTCAAGTAAGTTCGGTCAATCGGTTCAATTAAGGTCGTCCGACCTCCTGGTCGGTGGGTGTCCAACGCTGCGCTTGCCGGTACGTGGTCGCCATTCAAGAACTTTTCTGCCCCATCGGCCATCGGTTCTTGGCGCTATGTGCCACGCCCACTGCCACTTCAAAGAGCTAATCCGCTGGGCTATGTCGGTGACCTTCGTTCTTCTACGGATCTCCTCGTTTCTGATTCGATCTCGCAGAGAAACACCGAGCATAGCCCTCTCCATAGCCCTTTGAGCGACCTTGATCCTTCTTATGAGGCCCATAGTAAGGGACCACGTTTCAGACCCGTAAGTCATCACTGGTAACACACATTGGTCGAAGACTTTCGACTCAAGGCACTGAGGTATTTTGGACGAGAAGACGCTGCGTAGCTTCCCAAACGCTGCCCAGCCGAGTCGGATTCGACGAAAGACCTCGTCCTTGAAACTGGAGCTGCCGACCTGGATCAATTGACCCAAGTAAATATACTCTACATATATGCTCTACAGGTTCAAGCGTGAAGTTTCCAACAATAACTGGTGAAGGCGCAACATGGACATTCGACATAATTGGACATTCGACATAATTAATTAATTATTAATTTTCAAACAAAATACCTCTATTTCAAAAAACGTTTACAGGCGAAATTAAGAAAAATCTTTAAAAACTATGGTAAGAAATATTTTATTTCTTAGTGCGTGTCGGGGTACGCGCAGTGTAGGGTTCCGTTGTTGCAAATGACAACTTTAAGTTCACATTGTTCTCACTTACACCTCACTGTTTAACGACCAAAAACATCTAACTGAAAATTGTATGAAATTTTCCATTTTTGAGTACATTTTATTAGTTGGTTGCCTATAACTTTTTAGTTTGTACTTAGTACTCAGCTCTGATAGTTTTCCTTTCAACTTCAGTATATATACTACTGCTGTAATTTTTTTCACGTATCCATATATCACCGTTTAGCAGATAGAGGGGGGGGGGGGGGGACACTTACCTCTAACAAAAATTTGAACTTTTTTTTTTTCAAAATTCTTTTCTACCACTTTTTTGGCATGATTAATATACATACCCATACCAAATTACAGCTTTCTAGTACTTATAGTCTCTGAGTAAAACCGCGGACGGACAGACTGACAGACAGACACACAGACATGGTGAAACTATAAGGGTTCCTAGTTTACTACGGAACCCTAAAAAGAAAGGTGCGTAAGAGTTACTCATTATCGAGTTATTTAAAAATGGTATCGAAAAGTTTAAAATGTGGATTTCTTTCTTTTCAAACAAACTTGTGTTTGTCTATAACATTTTACTTATACATATACTGTATTTCGCTGCTATTTCGTCAACAACTAGGTATAAAACATCTTATCTACGAGCGGAGTGTTTGCTGGTACCCGCACTGAGCGTCCATTACTTCCCGCCATTTTCTATCCAACAACGGTCGGAGGCGGAGGTCATCGCACCTAGACTCCTTTATTTCAATACCCTTACTTCTTATATACGAGTGAGAAGTACGTTGGTACCCGTACTAAGTTTCCATGACTACCTACCATTTTCTTTCAAATGATCAAAGATTATCGGTATCTACAACTTCTAATATAAAAACCATTACTATAACATCTTAATCGCGAGCTAGTGTATGCTGGTACCTTCACTGAGCGTCTATTACTTCCCACCACTTTTTATTTAACGGTCGTCGCACCTACAGCTCCTTTATTTAAAATCCCTTTTTTTATAATTAACTGTATTACGCTAAAGTTTACGCGAAAAATTCAGTAAAATCAATTGAAAACCATATATAGAAATAAAAGTATTATCTTGTCAAAGAAGAAAGGTGTGTCATAACTATTGATTATCGAGTTATTTGCTAAAAATGGAGCTAAAAAGTTTTGGATTTGTCTTTTTTCCTACTCGAACAGCGTCTGTTAATTCCCGCTACCATCCAACGGTCGGAGGTCATCCCACCTAGGCTCCTTTATTTCAATAAAATTATCAACGCAATAAAATGGCACCCTCGTAAAACCATAACGAATATATATTAGGCAGTGAAATAACGTTTACTGGTGGTGGTTAAGTGTTTCTACCTCCGAGTATTTTCAGGGAAAATATGTACTTTAATGGTTCTATATTTTGTCGTGTAATATTTACGTTGTATGTATCCAATCAATCAAAATTAAAATGCAATTTATTTCATATATTGGATGATCAAGAATTAAAAATATATTATGACACTTATAAAACTAAATCTAAAATTAAAAAACAAAGTTAAAACCCTTAAAAAATATAGTCAAAGTAAATACTTAACTAGATAAAAAAACATAGCTTTAAATGTACTTATTAAAATGTATTTTGAACACAGGAGGTCAAAGTAATAAGGTTAATTAGATAAGTTTTGAATACATCAAATTATTTCTGTAACATTCCATTATCTGCGAGCACCTGTTGGCTGGTGCCCTCATCAGGCGTTCCTTGTCTAAATTAAAAAAGTATAAGATAACATGTTTTTCCTTTTAAAAGTCAATACTTGTAAAATCTACAAGCTTGCAGCGTTTTGGAACGACAACTACTGAATGAAAACCAGTCCAGTTTTTCCTGCCCCCTTTCATCACCAGGGTTGGGGGTCGTCGGCACCTAGACTCCTTTATTTCAATAAGTATTAGCAACGCAATAAAACGGGCCGCTCGTATACCCATAACGAATATGTATTAGACTGTTCTGCCGCGGAGTAGTATATTAGTTTATATTTCGTCGTGTATCTCACATTTATCCTAATCCTAACTAATATCCTAACTTACTAACTAATATTATAAATGCGAAAGTGAGTTTGTTTTTGTTTGTTTGTTACGCTTTCATGCCCCATCTACTGAACCGAATATCATGAAATTTTGCATACACATAGGTACTCGTAAGAGTACTGAGAAAGACATAGGCTATATAATACACGGGCGAAGCCGTGGGTAACAGCTAGTATTAGATATATTACTACCAACTATTTATCGCGACTTTGTCTGCAAAATATGAGTTTTATTATATTCTTAACTCACTTACTAAGAACCTCTTTAATCCGTGAAATGATTTTCGAGATGAAAATTCTTCTTAGGGACTCAGACCTAAAAGTAATTAATTCTGTGTGTTAACTACTTCTGATGAATGTCTCTATGGAGATACATACAAAACTTTATTCAATCTTACAGATCCTAGTTGCTTTCACATTTTTACCCAACTATGGCGAAGTCAAGAGGAATTATGATTTTAACCAAATTACGGCGAAGCCAAGAGGTATAGGGATTTTGGCCGCTTTGAATGTATGTTTCTATGTTCGTTTGTTCCTTTGTTTCTTATAAATTAACCATCCTAATGTAACATTAGATTTGTCCTGACCGTCCGTCCATTGGTTATATGCTATGTGACGGGTCACGAACACGGTCTTAATACAAATACTTTTGAAATTATTGGGATTTTTATCAAATTAAAGGCTCTTTCCTATTTTTATGTAGATTACAAAAATATATAATTTATATACATAAATACTGCAATTCTTTCTTTGATCGTGATTATCGTGGGACGTTTATCCTTTCATTTTTTAAATAATATGTTCAAATATGCACTGTTCTTCTCCTTCGTAGATCATAAAAATTCGTCGAAGGACTTTGTAAAAACTGTGAGAATCATGTGAACAGTAGCTGTTTGGTCCTCATTTTTTTAGCCCCGACGCAAAAAGGGGGATCTTTAAAGTAAAACGTGTCTTCTTGTGTGTAATTGTATTTGTTTGTGTATCTGTCTATGCGCCGTAGCTCCGAAACGGCTGATTAAGATACAGTTTTTTTTTTGTTCGAAATTTTTAACTAAGTATTTTTGTTCGAAAGGCGCTTAGGCCAGCCAACTAGCACCACCCCTCATTTTATTTCTTTTACTACTAAATAGGGTAAATTTGAAAAATCTACGTAAGTTCTTCACTAGTAAATTACTTTTGTATTTTTCGTATTACTTTTCATTATTTTGCATTTGGTAAATCAAGAGAACTAAGTATTCATTATCGCTACAAGCGGCCACTTTTGGCGGTAATGAGTAGATATCTCAATCTGAAATGATGATATTGATGAAAACTTAAATTAAAAATACTACAAGTATTACGTAATTGTTTTTCAACTTCTCCTTTTTTCAGAGTATCACAATAAAATAAGGGGTGTCGCTAATTTCGCTGATGTAAGCCTCTTAACGTCGTTTTTTGGTGTTATAGTTCAAGGCTATGTTTAATATACCTAGAGTCGTTAGCGTCCGTTAAGGGTTAAAGAACTTTCATTGAATGTTAATTTTTTCTACTGTAATTTATTTTTAATTTTCACCAAGATAAGTCTAAATAAGTATTAATAAAATACGTCCTTGGTACTTGGTAGACATGTAAAGTCCTCTGGTTGTTCCCTCAGCATTTCAGATGAGACAAGTTAATTAGGTACTTACAATGAATGCTTGTAATAAGACAAAATAAATACAACGTAAACGGAATTAATGAGCGATGAAGACTAATGGTCCCAGGCTTTGATTAAATATTCAAATCAATCAAGATAGACCTAGATGATTCCCTAAAAGCCTCGGCTCCCGGCGACGGGAATATTATGCTGTTTTCGTTCCTGTTTATTATTGCTGAGGCTGCTGTTAATACAGCGTAAACATTCCATTGTTGTCGGCGGAATAACTTTAAAGGTTTCGCTTACATAATATTGTATTATAAGGTAAATATCAATGTATTTGCAAATCATTTCAGGTGATCCACTAGAGACTCTTAAGTTGGTACTAAAATATTTTCATTGTGCCCCAGATCGAGTTGATAGTCGGGTCTTTTAGAAACATTGTCAGAGATTGAAGAACATTTTAAAATGTGAGCGACATGAATCAGATCAAATCTAATAACTTACTGCAACAGTACCTTATTTGTAGTAAGTATTTTTGGTATTAATTTTCATTAATTTGCGTGCAAAACGTAATCCCAAAAATACTATTATTTATGGGCTATATATATTATGAGAATCAGTCATTAAGAGAAATAGTGATAATATAGATAAATAGCGGTAATCTGATTCTCATAATTCTCACTGATTCTGATAATATTAAACATGATTCCAAAAATACTTAAGGTTATTTATTTACTTAGGCTTATATAATTTACATTCTTGAATTTCTTTCTATTTGTAAAGTATTAGGAATAAAGTGATTGGCGTCGCTACTGTGCCTAGTGTGCGGCCTTAAGATAGTCATGCAATGAGTATTATTATAGAAACCTTTGTATTATAAGGAATGCATTTTATTTTAAGGGGGAACAGTAGGCACAGTAGCGACGCCAATCATTTTATTCCTAATACTTTACAAATAGAAAGAAATTCAAGAATATAAACAATACAAGCCTTAGTAAATAACTTGAAGTATTTTTGGAATCATGTTTTGATATTATGAGAATCAGTCATTGAGAGAAAAAGTGATAACCGCCAAAAACGGCCGTTTTTGGCGGTAATCAGATTCTCATAATTCTCACTGATTCCGATAGTAATAAACATGATTCAAAAAATACTTCAGGTTATTTACTAAGGCTTGTATTGTTTATATTCTTGAATTCCTTTCTATTTGTAAAGTATTAGGAATAAAATGATTGGCGTCGCTACTGTGCCTACTGTTCCCCCTTAAGATGATCCACTCGAGACACTCAAGTGGGTACTAAAATATTTTTATTATGCTCCAGATTGAGTTGATGGCAGGGTCATTTGGCAACATTGTCTGAGTAGAGAATTATGAAAATGTTGTTTTGCATTTCAAGTTCAAAACTTGTCGTTGCATATGTTGCCTATCCATTGAGGTGATCCCCTCGAGATACTTAAGTTACAAAATTATTTTATGATGCCCTGATCAGTTTGAAGGCAGGTAATTGGAAACTTTTTTGAGACTGTAGTCACTGTTTTTTTACCTAATAAACATACTAGACTTATTAATTCTTTGAGGTCAATTTTAACCATAGCTTTTGAGCACCGAGGTACAAAAATGAGCTTGCACTCTCGTTGCCACGGACTTCTATCCATTTTGCTTTTGCAAACAGAAAGGAGGGTTCTGCAGCCAATGTGACCATTTCTGCTAAGTATTTTTGCGCTTCTACAAAATATTTCGCCCCTGCCTTCATTCCCTGAGTCCACACACCCATTGCTTCTTCGGAGTAAGTCGGTTCTAATTAGAGTATTTTTCTAAACCGAAATTAAAAATACCTGATAGTCGCCTAGTTAAATTCTGGTTAACAAATAAACCCAAAATAAGTAATATTGCTGCAAACCTTCTTGCTCAGGTCAGATCTTATTATTTGTGGTAAATATTCAATTTCAAAGTCATGAACAGGTTTTCTAGTTTGCCTGAAAAGGTAAGCGTTTTCCATCATTAATCACGAGAATTCACGAGTTACAATACAATATAGACCTCGATTCACAGCTCCTAAAATAAAATTTGAATATTTTATCAATTTATCATAAACTGTAGGTATCATTTAATGTACATTTTGTGATTCATTATTTTGCAAATCATTTTTGCTCTTACCTTTTCTCAAAAAAATGATTTAGGGATCTATTTAGTATATGTACTTACATGCCCATCATCACGGAACAAGTGGCCTTTGGATTTTATTGTTGATGATATGTAACTATTATTTTTATTAGTATGTAAGTATATAAGTATTATACTTACCTTTTGTAAACAGGATGAAGTACAAAATATTTCAAAATAGTCTTTTGAAATTAAAAATTGTAAGTAGGTTGTTCTTTTTCGTTTTTGTAACCAGCACTGGTATCAGATTTATTTAGCTCCCCATAGACGCTTCACGACCGCCATCAATTATAACAGCCCGGAACAGTTTACTGTGCCTTTCGAAGCATGAAGGAACTTGAAAATATGCCACTTGTGACCACACATCACATCAACAAGCCCGGGCTTGATTCCGATGCAGGCCACCAAGCTCCTAAGTAGGTAGGACTGACTATTATGGTTCATAAAACTGCCTCATGGCAGACTATCAGGCATACAGGTTCGGGAGGCTTACGGTTTATTAACCTTAAATAATCAAAGTTCTTAACTTATGAATAATGTCACATTATAAGTATTTATAAGGCCGAACCGATACATATTAAGTAGATAGTGAATGGTCGGGTAAAAGTGCTATTTCAACACTCCCACGTTTCCCAATGTTGGCGTCAGGCAGGAGATTTAGCTCAATTTAGCCGCATTGGACTATTGTGACCTCATCGTCCATTTATAGCACAGGCCGCGCATCTTTGTGCTATGATACAGACGCTTTGACAATCAATCGAGTTAGAAGGAATCAAAAGTACTCTATTATTTTCAAATAACATAAAAATATTTTTCTATCCCAATGGTTGAGCGCCAATTTTAAGAGAGCTTCCAAAAACTGTTGTATGATATACACTGTTTTTTTATTTATTTATAAGAACTTTATTGTACCAAAGCAAAACTTGTTACAGTTGGCGGACTTAATGCTATGAGCATTCTCTCCCAGTCAACCATAGGGATAAAAAGAAAAAGTTGTTCGGCGCAAAGGGTGAATAATTTAAATATGATCAAATATAAAGTTATTGATATTTACTAACACAAACATAAAATATCTATATATAAGCAATATACATATAAATAAATATAGATATCAATAAACATAGATATAAATAAGTATACATACATATAAATACATACTGAAGATGAATACAGTACAGAGAGAATGACTAATTAAGGTTTAAGAAGGAAGTGAATTAAGCAATAGACAGTGAACTCTTCTTTTGAAGGCAAATTTAGTAGAGATTTCTTTTATGTCAACGGGCAAAGCATTCCAAAGTCGTGTAGTTTGGAGTCTGAAAGAATTAGACATAAAATTTGTCCGAAAGAGAGGAATAAAAAGAAGACGAGTATTAGAAGAACGATGCTGCAGATCATGCGTATTGCAAACTTGAATTTAAATTTTAAGTAATCAGGAGAATGGGGGTTATTGAGAATAGAAAATAGAGTGCAGATCAATCGAAGCTGCCTACGTTGACGGATGGGGAGCCATTTCAGCTCGGAACGATATGAAGATATATGATCGTAGTTTTTTAAAACAGAAAATAAAACGGATGCAATTATTAATAAGAAGATCAAGCTTATTAAGAAGATCTTCATTAAGGTCAGGAAAACACACATCAGCATAATCAATAATCGGAAAAATTTGTCTATTAAAGAAAAAGTTTTGGAAGTGTCTATTAGACACTTGCCATGCTTTGAATGTCAAGACGGTTTCAAATCCTATGAATTATAGCTTAAGTACTGACTTGTGCCATACGGCAACAGAGACAGTGAAGCCTTAGTAACAGATTCACGTCAACACTATTTACGTACCCAAAATTGTAAAGCAGTGAATGAAAACAGGAAAACTGCTATTTCGGTCAACGTTCCCACATCTATCAATGCTTACAATGCCGACGTTATATTATGAATCAGCTAACGAATTTATTGTACATATACATTGTACATACCTATACATTGTAATCGTTAAGATATTCTATTGAGGTTGATATCATTTATAGTTTAAAATACCTACGCCTTTAACGGTAGAATATGTGTATAATACCAACTTGTAACACCATAATTATTGTCATACCACCAAATTTATAGGAATAAATGATTCTGATTCGTCTATCACAAAAAAAAGAAATGTAGGTGATTTGATTCAATTTAGGCGTTCTGGACTATTTGTGACCTCATCGTCTAATGATACAGACGCTTTGTTCACGATCAATCGAGTCAGAAGAAATTCGGAACCAAAAGAATGACACTCGGGGTTCGGATTCAAATCTAACTAATCACTATTTACGTCATAGATTTAAAAAAAAAATTTTCGTCTCTTACGTGCCCCAAATTGTAAAGCAGTGAATATGGAGATATGTACTACGGCACATAAAGGTTTCCTTGTTTCTCACATGTAGGTGATTTGGTTCAATTTAGTTTGACGTTGGACTATTTGTGACCTCATCGGCCATTCACGATAGATAGATATCTCGAGCTCTTCGGTGTTACAGAAGGCACGTTAAGCCATTGGTCCCGGCTTCATTGATGGCAGTCATTAAGCCATGTCAGATACCTTTAAGCATCTTGGCCACTCACAGTCACGAAAAACAAAAAACAACTATCTTGTGCCAGACGGCAACAGAGACAGTGAAACCTTAATAACAGATTCACATCAACTCTATTTACGTGCCCAACATTATAAAGCAGTGAGCATGGAGATATATGTACTACGGCAGTGAATGAAAACAGGAAAAACGCCTATTTCGGTCAACGTTCCCACGTTTCCCACATGTAGGTGATTTGGTTCAATTTAGCCGTTGGACTATTTGTGACCTCATCGGCCATTCATAGCGCAGGCCGCGCATCTGACTTGCTAATGCGATGTTCCATTGAGATTTGAGACGCTTTGTCACTCTTTTATTACTTTGCGATATTTTTAAATTTCAATGGTTTCCGAGCGCGAATAAACTTCAAAAGCTCTTAGAACCTGAAGACGAATATAATGTTAATTTATGATAGCGATTTTATGATAGCGTTAGGCTCCCCAAACATGGAACTAATATCAAAAATATTTTTTCATCAAACTTCTGTGTCTATGTAGATAGGTCTTAAAAAAATACGTTGAGATTTCTATGACCATTTTTTCTCTAATCCATTCATTTGAAAGAGAGGCACTTCCAAAGTGATAAAATGTGGGTCATCCCCCTCTAAATCTGCAAATAAGAGAGAGAAAATCTAAAAAAAATATGTTGTAGATCTCAACAAACACTATCAAAGAAAATTGGTCATGATGAGCAGTTTTTGAGATATTATATTATACACCTTTTCATAAACTGCTAATATAACTTAGCCATTGATACAAACACTATGATAGTGATATTTTGGCTAATCTAAGCTTGCTACTACGAAACCCTTCATGGGCAAGTCCGACTTGCACTCGGCTACTTTTTGTTTGCAAACGCATGCTCCTTCCCTTTATAAGCATATAAATTTGGTTACACTTGGCGTTGATTTATACCACTTAAGGAAAAACTAAATTTTTGCAATTTTCAGAAGAAAAGGAATGAATTAAAAAATAGATGATGGGTTTTTGTTAATTCTTTGTAAGCACCTTATGTCGTATTAAAAATATTTGAGTCTATTATTTCGTTTCTGCTTGGTAAATATAGCTTTACATTCCTGCAATATCTAAACAAATATTCACTCTAGTATCACTTATTCTCACTCAGTATTTTAATTACTACGTATAATGGGAATTCGGGCTTTCATTTAATTATGAAGTCTCGAGTAAATAAAATAATTGGACAGTGTTTACTTTCCCGGGCGTGGCGGCGCGGGGCATGTCCACATTTCTGCAAATTTAGTCCGTTTGTACTGTGATTTTCAACTCGTTTCACACTCATCCCGTAAATCATTTAAAACTTAACGGAATAAATCGGTCGTCCCTTCCCAGTTAAATCACAATTTGTCCATCAACGTAATATTAAGTGACTACTTTTTTTACAAGCTATTATTTAACTTGAAATTTAAGTACCTACCTATAAGACTGTTAAGCCGTGTGGTTCATCATCATCATCATCAGGTCTTTCTAGTCTCCACTGCAGGAGCACGACCCTCTCTGTACCACCAAAGCCATATGCTAGACTGAGTAATCAGAGGATTTGGCCTACACTCTCCACGCTGGCCAGACGGGTTGGAGAGGTCTCTCTGATGTTAATAAGCTTTGTTTAGCTTGTGTTTTCTTAGTCGCCTTTTACGACATCCACGGTATGACTTGGAGTGGTCCTATTCTACTCTGCCGGAAACCACACGGCCAAGTGTTTAGTTATCACGGCCAGTGTGGTTACCGGCAGTGTATAGAACCACTCGAAGTCTTCCCGTGGATGTCGTAGAAGGCAACTTAGGAAACACAAGCAAAACAAAGCTTAAACATTAAAAAGACCTCTTCAACCGGTCTGCCAGTTTCGAGAGTGTAGGCCAAATCTTCTGACTGCTCGCTGGTTTATATATGGCTCTGGTAGTACAGAGAGGGTCGTGCTCCTGCAGTGGAGACTAAAAAAGACATGATGATCATGATGATGATGGGTGGTTGTTGATATGTGCGTGTATGTACTCTACATTAACACATACATATATAAAATAACCGGACACCGTTAATTTTTTGCAAGACTTTCTTTATTATAAACTTTAGTATGTTTAGTTTTATTAGAAGATTACATTAGCAAAGACAATATAATACTAAACATTAGGTATATCAATATTTACATACATATTAAAAGATGGCTGGATAATAATGTACGTCTCTGTGCTGTTCCTGTAAATATCGTCATCATCATCAGGTCTTTGTTAGTCTCCACTGCAGGAGCACGACCCTCTCTGTACTACCAGAGCCATATATTAGCCAGAGCAGTCAGAGGATTTGGTCTATACTCTCCACGCTGGCCAAACGGGTTGGAGAGGTAGGATGTTTATCTTAAAATCATACTTAAAAGTTCTTATACAAGCTGGACATGCTGGACACGCATCCTAAAAAAGCCTGACTGTGTCCGGTTTTATCCGGATACCTGGTAACGTTTAACCGTGCATGAATGAATACTGGGTATATTATATATCATAGGACGGCAAACGAGTAAGTGGGTCACCTGATGGTAAGTAATCACCGCTGCCCATGGACAACTGCATCACCAAGGGTCTGACACGTTGCAGGCCTTTTATTTTCCCTTCCAGAAGGGAGAAGGGATGGGCCTCCGGTTCTCTCACACACCGAAGAAAGCATAGCAGCGGTAAAGCTGCTACTTAAACGTCGGTTTTCAGTGAGAGTGTGGTACTCCCAACTACAGACTGTGGTTCGTACCCCGGACGAGCCGGCCCATTAATGCTACTAGCAAAATTGAATTTCACCGGTAACGTGGCTCTACCACAACTAAAATAATTGATAGGATAAATATTGATTCTTACTAAAATATTTAAAAAAAACTTATTTAATATTCTTTTCTATTCATACTCTTTTACTAACTGTAGGTACTGTACTTAAAAATACACTTGGTTTTTAATTTATTATGTCTGGATAATGTTAAACCGGAATATAAAAAGTTCCCGGCTTTAAAAATTGTGAGGGCTTATTATAACAAAGGTATTCTTATTTAACTTTGTTAGCATAGCTTGTATGTACCGTAGCTGTTATTCTTTTAAGTTCAACACACTGCACGTACATTTCTCAGACATAAAATGAAAACGAAAAACCATATGACGTTAAACGTGAAACTAAACGCGAATACAAAATTACTTTCTTTGGCTCTGAAATGATAAAATATAGAGTCTACTGCTTAAAATTATTTCGCTAAAATGTAACGAATACTTAGATTTATTTTACCAACCCATAAATTATTTACCCGTCCTCAGCTGTATCAAAATCGAGGCTGTGGGAAAAACAAACATTATTATTCATCTCATTACATTTCAAAGGGACTAGACGCATGAATACAGCCGCTATACATATATGTGTTATTTCCAGTCAGATGTAATTAGCAATGTCATGAGAGACTGGCTTTGTCTTTGATTAATTAACAGCCGATAATGTGATATACTGTGACGAATCTCGGGGCTGTTGAATGTAGGCAAGTGCTTACGCAATCTACAATTGATGTGTACTGTAACAGATATAAATCAACTCTGAAAGTCGATAAAGATCATATGATTTGTGAACGAGTAGAGTGTTTCTTAAAGATAAGTAGGTACTAAACTAACTACAGATTACACCATAACTCCAATGTATCTAAATAAACTTTCTGTACCCCGTACATAAGAGTTCATTAAAAAGATTGTCCGTCATGGGACAGCCGGCTGAAGCAAAACATAAAAGTCTTCGCGTATCGTATTAAATTTTATGAAGTACCTACCAAACTAAATGATTTTGAAGCCCATGGCAATATTTAAAATAACGAAAAAAAAAAACAATAATAAAAAATTTATCTCCCCTGTACAAATTCACAGCTCTTTTTATCTATGGGAGGTCAATTTTTTTAAATGTATTTCTAAGTTTTAATTATTTTAAATAATATCATAAGGTTCATCATTTACTGGTTTTCAAACATCAACGTCGTCGACGTCCATAGCTTCTAGCTATGGATAACTCGAAGCAGATAGAGTAAATTAAAATTTAGAAAAATATTTTATGTAAGATTCACACTATTCTGGTGTTTTTGAATTCATTGGCGTCCTTTTAAATGTAAACTATAGGTACTCAAAAGCTCGCCACACTGCCATTTCTTTAGATAAAATTCAAAACATGATTGTATTTCCAAAAACGCCGAAAAATAAATTCACACATTGAACAGTATCAAATTAATAAGTCAAGCTACATTTATGCAAAATTTGTGATTTTAGGCTAGTACACAAACCAACAATAATTAAGGAGTTATGCCAAATAATGTCCCACTTGTTATCCTACTCTTTGTGCACCTGCTTCTGAACATTGGATAATCTGATGACATCTTACACCGTCCAAGTGGCTGAGTTCTAGGAGAAAAATAGTAATTAAAAAAGTAATTAGTTTGCAACCGACTTAAAAAGAAGAAAAAGATGACATGTAATAAGAAACTGTCTTTACCTTTAATTAATTAGTCGATTCTACAAACGCGTATGTTGCGAAGTAATCACGGAATGCCAGAAGTAATATGCGTTGGTACATCCGCTTCTAATTAAGGTTGTTTATAGAGGCCTGCTTCTGAGAGAACTCGAGCAGTCATTAAAGAAAATAACAAACCTGTAATTGAATATGATGCTTAGCACGTCTTTATCTCTTGCCGGTTAGACAGATCCTACACTAAAAACCCGTTAAAATTAAAATCTATGTGCGTATGGGTGATGTAATGATATTTTTTTTTCAAATCATATTCTAAGTTTTTTTTTTTATTTTTTCAAATAGTGCTTCTTGTTGTACTTAACAACAAGTAGTACTATTTCAAATAATAAAAAGAAAGCTGACTGCCTCTTTTGACAATTTACGTCCGCCATATTGATTTTTTGCTGACGTTACAGAGCTATGCCACTATGCCACTCCGGGGAAAATACAAATCACCTCACATTAAAATCGATCCAGCCGTTTAATCTATAGGAAACAACAATGGAACAGACATATGTAAATATATATATACGGACAAACACACAGTTTGAGGTAGCCCTAAAGTAAGTTCCAGACTTATGTTATGGGATACTAACTCAACGATACTATATTTTATTACAAATACATATATAGATAAACATCCAAGACCCAGATCAATCTGAAAAAGATCATATTTCATCTTGACCTTACCGGGGATCGAAACCGGGACCATCCGTGTCGCAGGCCGGTTCACCGCTGCGCGACGGAGCTCGTCTTACATACCCACAATCCCACATACGCGCGAAAAACATAAACCGCCTTCTGCAGGCCGATTTGCTAACTCGGTGTATAGATTTGATTGTCACTTTAGCATCCATTGCGGTTTTCATATGTTATATAAAAATAGTCATTCATACCGATACCGAATGTGAAAATGTTATACACCGTAGTTGTCAAAAGTTAGCAAAAAGGCCTGCTGGTTGGATCAGTCAAGTAGTGTGAATGGAACTAGTATGCTGAAATGAGAAATAAAATAGGTCCTCCACCTAATCCATGGTGTGTTATATATTAGAATATTTTTACTAATATTTAATTGTAATAATTTTTATTTTTATTTCATTCGTTTATGACGTTCATTTTTGAAATAAAAGTAAATGTTATAGTTTGATAAATAAACGAGAAAATTAATCATATTTTCAAAGTATTTTCAATATCTCGCTAATATAATCTAGAAACAATACCTAAAGCTCTATGAAATAAACCCCGATATTGTCTCAAAATATTTACTCATGTATGCAGAGAACTTCAGAAGGTTTGATTGAATTACTGAAATGTAATAATATTCTGCTATTAAATTTAATGTAGAGCCATTTTGTCTTAACTTTGTATACGGCATGTAACTTAGCTAGAGTAATATTATAAAGAGAAATATTTTATTGTGAGTATGGAAGATAATTTCAAAAACTAATGAACCAATTTTAGAAATGTCTTTAATTATAGAACGCTATTTATTTAAGAGATAGTACTTAAGCTATATTTTCAGCATGTATCATAAGAATTGCAATAATGTTACCCAAGGTGGTATCACAAATAAACCGAATCTGATGCGGATACTATCGCGGGCAACAACTAGTATTATGAATTATATTATTAAATAATAATGCAATATATTAATAAAACCCTGTCCAATTCTTAAAGGGGCGACTCAGCCCATCAATATGAATAACTTTTCCTATGGCACTAATGCCGGAAATTCGACAAAAATATTGACATTTCCAAAGAATTTTCTTCAGCCGGCCGGGCACTTTGTATGAAAATGTTGAAGTTTTGACCAATAAACAATAAATTATAAAAAGACAAAGCGGGCCAGAGTTCATGAGAGGGGGCTCGTGACGTCAAAAACTGTTACATCATAAATTTCAACGCCAATAATTTTTTAAATTATCTGTCTAACAGACTAATTATTTTTCTAGAAAACTAGCCTGATATCATTAATCTGACAACCAGAGTCACGACATGCTGAATATATCACTCCTATTCAATACAAGTAGCTGCGCTCCAATGAATATTATCCGTATTTCCGTTTACATAGAAATATCGACAAAGTCCAACCATAAAGTTTTCAAATACGCTCATCCATATAGTGTCAGTGCATGATCAATAGAGATGGATAAATGCTCCAGTGTCAGATGTGGAGGGTGTGTGGGAGTGTTGCAGGGGTGTGTCCGGGCCCCGATAGTGACGGAGACGAATGTCGTTTGGGTGCTCGAGCGAGACCCGTGCCCGCAATCATCCTTGTAATCTGAGACTCGACATGTTCATTTAGTATTCCTACAACAGGTACCGTACAATAGGATAATATTAGTTTTAAATATATGTTGCTGTAGAATTATTCTCGGACATGTTCATTAAGCATTCCTGCAGTACCATGTGATAACAAGTTTTTGATGTAGAGGCTAAGGTGTATAGCTACTACGCCGTAGATCATCTACGAGTAAGAGACTAATAATTTTATAATATGAAAAGAAGAACATCTTAGCTATTTATGTTGAACTATTAGGTGTTTAGAAAAACAGGGTATCTACCGGAAACTCGTTAACGTAAACAAAATATGATATCAAGGGAGGTTCTTTTAAATTTCAACCATGTTAGAAAAGAGCACTATCGTAGGTAGGTATATTTCTAGGGTAAAACTCACAGATTTGTATATTTTAACTTAAAATTGGTACTTTTTGTAAAGTTATTCTTTAGAATCGTTAGCTACAGTTCTTATTCTTGACATGTTTAATGAATGATTCACAAACTTACGAATTTAATACTGATGGAAGCATTTTAAACTTAAATCTTTAAATTTCAAATAGTTATTTTTACATACCTTGCTCGACATTTCAAAGCGTCATTTCAAGTGTGTCTATTTGTGCAGAGAAAAAAACTCTATGCACAGATTAAAGTCGCATGATCGCGCTACCTGAAGAACCTGTTCTATAGGTAAGTATAGTAAAAGCTAAAGCTGTAAACAAAGTCATAATTGCAGGCTGCAGTGTTACTCGTTAGCAGTGTTCTGCATTTTTTACGTCTGATCCATTTGGCTGCAGTTCGCAAAAAGCCGACATATGATACGTCTTTGGCAGTGGTATATGTATTTAGGCTGTCATCATTTCATGCGGACCAAAATCCATTTTATTGAAATTCAGCTAAAATTTATCATAATCAATCCCACGCTATTTTTACTTTAAATTTCAAATAGTTATTTTTCCATACTTTCTTTAGCAGCATTTTGTGTCTATTTGCGCAGAAAAATCCATCTTCATACACAGTTTGAAGTCGCATTATCACGCAACCTCAAGAACCTGTTCTAAAGGCAAGTATAGCAAAAGCGGAAGCTGTAAACAAAGTCATAATTGCAGGCTGCAGTGTTACGTCATTAGTGTTTTTTCTGCATTTTTACGTCTGACTCATTTGCCTACAGTTCGCAAAAAGCCGACATTTTTACCTTTTTATGTCTCACTCACGTCTGCTCTACCTTTGCCCGGCTGCACTCCATGAAAATATGCGACATTCATGTATATTGCGTTTTAGACTATTCTTTTAATAGGAAGTTTTAAGCTTTAAATTTGGAAGTATTAAATTTGATCTTTAATATATAATAGAATTGTGAATGCATAACACGCTTATCCCAACTAATACAATAAATGTGAAATTGAGTTTGTATATTTGTTTTTTGGTTATCTCTTCACACTACTGAACCAATCTACTTGAAATTTGGCATACACATAGGTTAGGGTACTCAAAAGGTCATGGAATACCTTTCATCCTCGACTAAAGCTGCGGGTAAAAGCTAGTAAAATATAAAGATTCGGTAATGGATAAGTCAGTTAATCTTTTCGGCTACATCTTTGGCAGTAGTAAATGTAGTTAGGCTGTCATCATTTCATGCGGACAAAAATCAATTTTATTGAAATTCAGCTATAATTTATCATAATCAATTCCACGTTTTTTTTACTTTAAATTTCAAATATTTATTTTTCCATACCTTACTCAACATTTTTAAAGCCGCATTTTGGGTCTATTTGCGCAGAAAAATCCATCTTTATACACAGTTTAAAGTCGCATTATCACGCAACCTCAAGAACCTGTTCTAAAGGCAAGTATAGCAAAAGCGGAAGCTGTAAACAAAGTCATAATTGCAGGCTGCAGTGTTACGTCGTTAGTGTTGTTCTGCATTTTTTACGTCTGACCCATTTACCTGCAGTTCGCAGAAAGCCGACATTTTTACCTTTTTATGTCTCACTCACGTGTGCTCTACCTTTGCCCGGCTGCACTTCATGCAAATATGCGACATTCATGTATATTGCGCTTTAGACTATTCTTTTAATAGGAAGTTTTAAACTTTAAACTTGGAAGAATTAAGATTTGCTCTTATTAAATTATAATAGCATTGTGAAGGCATAAAACGCTTATCTCAACTTCCCTACTATTAATCAATGTGAAAGTGAGTTTGTGTTTTGTTTCTTTGTTATCTCTTCACGTTTTATCTACTGAACCAATTTACTTGAAATTCGGCATACACAACACATACACATATAGGACATACCACCGTTCATCGCCTTTCCTGGAAAGAATAATTTCTCGTGGGATTTGCGATAAACAACTCGCCTCACCTTGACTCGATTATACGCGAGCGCAGCCACGGATAAAAGCTAGTAAAATATAAAGATTTGGTAATGAAACAGTCAGTTAATCTTTTCGGCCACGTTTTTGGCATTGGTAAATGTAGTTAGGTTGGCATCATCTCATGTGGACAAAAATAAATTTTACTTAATTGAAATTCAGCTGCTATTAATCATAATTATGTTGTATTTACACTATTTTCACGTTATTTATATCAAGATATTTTATGCATAAATAGTTACCGACATTTTCCTGCTATTTTTTAAAATAACAGTGAAATATCCGAAAATAAAAACATTACCTTTGATGATTTCAGTCATGGTGTACAGTGTAGGTTAAATAAACCTGACTCTCCAGACAAACAGATTTTTAAATGATATTTAAGGTTTAGCTCTCGACTGTACATAAAAATTTGTAATTATATCTACCTACTGAGATATAAACAACCCAGCGACAAAACCAATTAAGAGCTTCCTGTCACCTAGAGACTAGGTTTATTTTGGTCGCATGACACCCGCAGGTAAGATAATACAAGGGTATACAACAAAAATAGCTATCGTGATGACGGTGCCACAGGGCTGTAGCTAGAGTCGAATTTGAGTTAGGGCATACTGCCCTACCTCAAATTCGATCTCGAGTATTATGTTCACTACAGGACTTACTGCGATTATTTTTGAGTTTCGTCTGAGATTTCGAGAACATTGCAGCTGCCATTTTCAAAGACTGAAGAGACTGCGGTGGTGTATGTTTCAATTAAATTTCAATCGGGAAGACGGCTTCAAGCTTTCGGGTACATGGAACCCTGTGATTGAGGTGTGTAAAAAGTGTACGCGCGCTTCAGTGAACCATTCCCCAACGGACACCGTCAGTGTTATGTGCAAAAACCTGTGTAATAAAAGACAAAGAAAGAGGATAGACCGATACGGTTTCCCTTGACAGCTCAATATACACCACCGCAGTCTCTTCAGTTAGTCTGTGAAAATGGCAGCTGCAATGTTGACAAAATAACAGACGAAACTCAAAAATAATCTTGGTAAGTCCCGTAGTGAACATAATAGTGATTAGTGACCGCGAAAGCTTTAAATCATAGGGCAGTATTGGCTTATGGTGGAAGTAAAAAAAATATATCATAATTGATCTGCCCTCGAAGCACTGACTCTTAAATCAACCATTTAATAGCTATTCGGCGAATCCCCTCTGCATCATCGAATATTATAATTAAATAGGCCCATCTCTTCATGTGATGGTGATGGCGCTTCAAATGCCACCAGTCAGTACAGAGAACAAGAAATATTATGAAATTAATATCACAAACTGTGATATAATGTTCGGAAAAGTTTAGATACCTATCATCATCATCATCAACAGGTCCCTGTTAGTCTCCACTGCAGGAGCACGACCCTCTCTGTACTGTCAGAGGCATACCAGAGATACCCATCGGTTATCTCAAATTATGAACAAACAATTCAAAAATAATAATTAATCTTAGTTTATGGCATTTTTCAGGCAGGGCATTGTAATTTCAAGGTAGGGCAATGTCCCATAATGTCCCCCCCTAGCTACGTCCGTGCAGTGCCACCTGAAACGACGCCATTTCCCGGTGGTCGACTAGTAATTGGCACTGCCCAAATTCGGGTGTCTCAGTTATCTCGGGAATTATTCTTCTTTTGACTGCTCTCGTGTATTTAGTGAGAATTTTATGAAGATAACATTTCGAGGAAAATTGCCAGAATTCTCGACAGCTGTCTCATCATTCAAGTGTTTATGTTTTTATAATACTTGATGGATTTATTTTATGGCAGTATCTTTTTCTCATTGTGAGACTTAATGTGTGGGCAGTGTGTGTGTGGGACTTTAAATGAGCGAATCTTAAGGGTATACTTAGTTATTTTTTATTGGTCTTAACATTAAATTATTTTAACTTCCTTATTGTATGTCATTCCGTAAATAAAGTATTTAGGTTAAGTATTAGTAGTTAGTGAGATTATTATCTTCTTTTATTATACTTTGGTACAACTCTCAGCACAGTCTTACACTTCAAATTCATTTTACTGGCGTACTGCTGAACTAGATTGTTCAAATTTATATGTATTGTTACCTCAAGATTCGTAACATAAGCTTGGTGTAGACCGGGGCAGTTGAGTAATGTTATACATACATACTATCACGTCTTTCTCCCTTACAGGGTAGGCAGAGCAATGTCTGTAGAACCTTAAGGCCACGTTTGGCATGTTGGTGGGCTCCCAGACCAGCATGGAAGATATAAATAAATGTAAAAAGAAATAAAAAAAACCGGCCAAGTGCGTGTCGGGCCACGCGCAGTATATGGTTCCGTAGTTGCGAATGACAACTTTGAGTACACACTGTTTACACTCGCACCTCACAGTTTAACGACCAAAAACATCTAACAATAAAGATTGTATGAAATTTTACATTTTCCAGTACATTTTATAAGTTGGTTGCCTATAACTTTTTAGTTTGTACTTAGTACTTAGCTCTGATAGTTTTCCTTTCAACTTCAGTATATATACTACTGCTGTAATTTTTTTCACGTATCTATATATAACCGTTTAGGAGATAGAGGGGGGGGACACGTACCTCTAACAAAAATTTGCACTTTAAAACCAAATATTTCGGAAACGGATCCCTAAATCAAAAAATGGTGTTCTCAACCTCACAATATTTTTCAAAGACCTTTTTAACGATACCCCACAAGATGGGTAAGGAGAGAAAAAAAAATGACTCCCCCACTTTACTTGTATGGGAGCTACCCAAAAAAAAATTTTTTTTCAAGTTTTTTTTCTACGACTTTTTCGCCATGATTAATATACATACTCATACCAAATTACAGCTTTCTAGTACTTATGGTCTCTGAGTAAAACCGCGGACGGACAGACAGACAGACAGACAGACAGACAGACAGACAGACATGGCGAAACTATAAGGGTTCCTAGTTTACTACGGAACCCTAAAAATGATAATAATTTATCTTTTCCGCCTTTTAAACGTAGACGTTCTAAAAATCATCTAAGGTAAACCTCAACTGAACCCCTTGACTTCCCATCAAAAACCCCTATGTTATACTTAATTCAAATAATATCGCCACTCTCTAACTCTGTGAGACACTTTGTACATGTACTAAACTCAAATCTTTACAGTAAAATGAAATATAAATACCTACTTGGGAGATCTAACTAATTACCTATCATAATATCATTCCATTAAAATTTTATGAGCATTTATATTAATTTCTCCATTAGTTCATCCCTTTCTCCAGAAGGGCGGGCAGACACTGACTAACGTTCGAACATTATCTCTTCCTCGGTTCCCGGTTATTTATCCTTGACGGAATATTTTCCATATTTTCTGGAGATTTAGAGCTCTCGGGATAATTTGAAATTTTAAAATTACTGTTACTCAAACGAAATGCTTGGGTAAATACTTTTTGTACTCTACTTTCAAATTTACGAGACATGAAACATAAGAGATTTATTGTTTCATTATTTCGAGTTGTTTTGTAGTTAGTATATTCGTTCATAAATTACAAAGGACGCAAAGATTTTATATATAAAATTGAATTTTAATTATTATAGTGCTCCTTACTACTTTCTAGAATCAGAGTACAGGTTGATTTTAATCCTTTGGTATTATTCAATAATCAGCTGATCAAACTATGCTGAGACCAGTTTTTTAGAGGAAGCTTTAAAAGTTAATAAGTAAGTAAAAGGTAAATGATGATGGCGACAAGCTAGCGAAGGTTCTGTAGGTAGGTCCAGATGGAAAGTGTCTGTGATATATCTGACACTCCTAGCAAGCGCTGCCCTTCGTCACATCACATTTACATAGTTTAGGCTTGACAACTTTTACAGCCAAATTCGTGTTTCATACCAACTGGTAAAATCATGTATGTTTATTTCGAACTTATTAAAATGTCTCTTAAATCTTAGTAGGTATTTTGTATCGTTTTTAGGGTTCCGTAGTAAACAAGGAACCCTTATAGTTTCGCCATGTCGGTCTGTCTGTCTGTCTGTCCGTCTGTCTGCGGTTTTACTCAGAGACTATTAGTACTAGAATGCTATAATTTGGTATGGGTATGTATAATACTTATGCTAAAAAAGGGGTAGAAAAAAAACATAATTTTTTTTTATGGTAGCTCCCATACATGTTAAGTGGGAGTAAATTTTTTTTTCTCTATTAACCCATCGTGTGGTTTATTGTTAAATAGGTCTTTAAAAATATTGTGAGGTTGAGAACATCATTTTTAGGGTTCCGTAGTAAACTAGGAACCCTTATAGTTTCGCCATGTCTGTCTGTCTGTCTGTCCGTCCGCGGTTTTACTCAGAGACTATAAGTACTAGAAAGCTGTAATTTGGTATGCGTGTGTATATTAAACATGCCAAAAAAGAGGTAGAAAAAATCTTGAAAAAAAAAGTTTTTTTAGCGTAGCTCCCATACAAGAAAAGAGGGAGTAATATTTTTTTTTCTAAATTAATATGAAAATTCGACGTGTTTGTACTTAAATATTTTCATGACACTGCACACGGCTAGTATTTTAGTCAAGTAGCGAGTATTTCAGTGACTCGCTGAATCTGGATATCAATGTTTTAGTCGAGTCGATAAGTAAAAAAATTTGTCGAGCGGAATCTATAACTTAAGAGTTTGTTTGTTTGGTACTGAACTGATTTCAAAAAATCTTTCAACGTTGGGTATGTAATGTAGCAGGTTGGTTTGTCTAGGATATTTGAAACGCTTTTGATGTGTTCCAAAAGAAAATACGTACGTATGTGTAATTTGTACGAGGTCATATGTACATTATAAATACTTATCTCGTTTTAAGGAAATAAATAATAACGAAGAGAAGTGCTATCTTTTCTTTCTTAGCAGTGTTATCTTTTCAGCTCAAATACATACTAACACACCCGTTACACTACGTTTGCCATCCCTGAGTGCCATAGGCTAGGTATGTACCACCAGCGAAACCGGGGCTAGACTACTATTTTCTTTTTGGTGAGTCCTGGATCAATGGCTTAACAAGCCTGGACGGCTAGTTTTAGTCAAGTTTACTACTGGCTGCTAAATATTTACTTGTGCATTGTACTCGACCAGTGCGGACGATTTTTGGGCAGTGGCTAGTATTTAAATATTCGCTACTCGACTAATCTACTAGCCGTATGTGAACAAGGCCGAAGAACCGATGGCCGATGGGCAGAAAGATTCTCGAATGGCGACCACGTATCGGCAAGCGCAGCGTCGAACACCCAACTGACGACGACCTGACCAAGGTCGTAGGGAAACGCGGGATGCAGGCCGCTTCCAATCAGTCATTTTGGAAATCCTTAAGAGAGACCTATGTCCAGAAGTGGACTTCCTGCGGCTGAAATGATGATGCGAACTAGGCTGTAGTATAGCAACACTTGTGTCACTATTTTTATGACACTACGCGGGCGGACCCGCATGAAAACTGCTACGAAATACTAATATTCCGAGATTATCTCCCCGTTGCATTTTCACGCTTGTACCTCGTAACAAGCTCGTTAAATATGCGAGCTCCTACTTAGAATATGTAGTAAAAGCTAATGCTTGTTATTATTTTTTACGGTTTTCTTTTTTAACTAATTAAACCTAACAGAGCTATTTATCTTAATTATATATACTGACTTAAGTATACATTTTTCCAGTATAAGGTGAAAATTCGCTAGATATCGTGCATGTCTAGGTAATTTAAACTGAAGAATTTAACATAATATATGGAGCTTTATTCAGGATAGTTTCAATGGGATTTTGAAATAGCGTTACCATGTGGTTACTCTTTCGATTCTTTACCCACGATCACCCTTAACGTGGCCTTTAGTTCAGTAAGTGCAGCGTCGTACACCCACCAACTAGGTGGTCAGACGATGTGGCCAAGGTTGCAGGAAGACGCTGGATGCAAGCCATTTCCAAGCATTCGTATTGGAAATCCTTGAGAATTTGAAGGTATGTAATATCGTTGAAAAAGCAGACTTAATAAGTAGTGTAGCCTATTTGCTTATGTGTGGGTCAGTGGCCGACGGACCAGACGAGAACGCTACTTTGTACACTATTTTCGTTCTCAAATTGCTGCGGCTTATGTAGATACAGCCATGACAGACTAATTAATGGAAACACATCACAGGGCTATAAGTCAGGGCGGATGAGTGGGCAGCAGTAGCTTTGTCACTTTCCCTATTGATGACACGGTGATCACCAAAATGCCTTGTCAGGATTTAGGTATTTGTTCTTCCCATGATGAAATAAGTTACTGTCGCCCTATCGTTAGTGTTTATGTAATGGGAGTTTCCTAGAACTATAAATACGATTTCTAATAAATTTATTGTAACATTTTTTTCGCTATTGTTTTTTTTTTATGTTCTATTAAAATCTAATAACGATGTTCTTTTCGCATCCATTACAATTTCTAATATGCGTAATTATCACCTATTTATCCATATGCAGTAGACATGATTAAATTCGGTCTAGATGAGATATTAAGTTGAACATAAACAGATGTACAAATATATACTTAAATCAATTAGGTACCTATTGTTTTGTTAAAAGTCCCCGTATTCAGTTGACATAAAACTACTTTCGATGAGCTACTGCAATTTTGTTTGCAAGCTTATAAGTTCGCCTTTATGAAACTTTGCCAACAAAGATTTTAATCAGAATTTTAAGTTAAAGACGCAAGCTGGTCTGGCATTAAGCCAGGGTTGTCATACTTAGGGGCTCCCATACATTTTTCCATTATTGGGGATTACTTTGACTCGTACATATTACTTGGCTACGTTACCTGCTTAGATGTTGTATACAGTAAATGCAATTAGGATTTGGTAGTTTTCGTAAAATATTTTTGAATTATTTAAGTGTAATTTGTATTACAAATGAAATAGATACAGAGCAGATCAAAGTCCTACTTGGACTCCGCTCTCTCCTCTATCCCGGGATATTTAACACAAACTATGAAAGTGTTAATATCTATGGTACAAACCGAAAAGTAAGTATGTATTTTCACTGTCATCTAACTCGTATCACCTCACTTACAGTATTATATTATCTTTGTCTCAACACAACCTATGGATCCTAGTAAAAAGTAAAAAAAATCAAATAGAAAGTAGCAATTTGTATTTTTTATTATACTTAAGCGTGATATTTTAGTATTTAGAAACCAGACTCCATCTGGATAGTGCTATGTTACGATGAAATAGAAAATTATTGGGATTATTCATTTTCATAGTCTATTTCGTTAACGTTCTTGCGCTTTTCCCTTAATTCGATCATATCACACCTTTGATGTTGTGATTTCAGTAAGACATGGATATAATTGACCTATGTCAGGTGTGACGCATTCAGTGCATTTGCCTTATTTACGTATATAACGACGTTATCCTTTGAGTTAAGGCGCTGTAATTCACGAACTGCCATAAAACGTCAATTTTTTCGTCGCGCAGTTAGCCTTATTTTTCATGGAATACTAGCATGAAAAAAATATGAAGTACAGTTCAAAGATCAAAATAAATGATTACATCAAAATATTTTCAAAAAAATTTTAAAACCTAGGCAAATAAAATGGCAAAAATCTATATCCAGAAAAGGTTTCGTCGTGAATTACTTGATATTTTCAGTGATAACTACTATTTTTTTTACATCTATAAAAAGTAAAACTTACTGAGCAAAATGGATACCTAAAAATATTACAATATTTGGTTATTTAATTAAATTAAAACCGACAAAATGCGGCCGAAATGACAGATACGGGTTCGAACTGAGATCGCCTACCGGCATCGCCACTTTTGACCTTATTTCATTACCAGTACGTACTATTATCGCGCGATTATCATTACGTACTAGTATTATTAGGTGTTACAGCGCCTTAACTTGATCTCCATTAATAATTTAGTCGGCCACATTTCGTCCTTTGTGTCTAGAAAATTAATTGCAGTTGAATAAAATACAAGGTGCGTAGCGTATGCCGTAAATCAGTGCTAGCTTATTGCAACTGGCTACCGTTAAAAAAGATAGTTAAGTTGACGGGTGAGTAGGTAAAAGTATGTTTAAAATGTACAAATGATAACGGTGTAATATACGTAAATAAGGCAAATTTACGTATATTACGACGTTACCCTTTGAGTTAACTTGAGCTCTATTAATAATTTATAATAAATAATAATAAATAAACTTTATTTGCCAACACATTACATTTGTTTGTAGGTATAAACAGTAAATACAGGTCTTAGGATAAGTCGAAGCCAAGCCAACCCATTTGGGAGACCATCCCTGAACTAGACGGTATGGGTCTGTATCTCAGAGAATAGGCAACCAAAAGGGTAATAGCGAGATTGACAGATGTTTGTTAAGTACATGTATACTAGTGTAGTGGCTACTAGATTAAAAGACATTGATGCTACTTCAAAACCCAACTAGATATTTCTGTTTACGGGCTGAAGTAAATGTGTTATGAAGACTTAAGTAATACACAATAAGGATCAAAGGAAGTTATAGAAGAGGCGGTGCTTATAATAAGATTAATTTAATATCGTCAGTAAAGTTGTGTCAGCTAAAGTGTTTGCTTATTGCGTATTTGTTTGAAGTGAGCGTTTTGAGAGTGTATCATGCGTGTGAAAAAGAAGTGGATGAAGTGTGAATGGGTGTGTAGTATGTATGTGTAATTTGGTGTATTATGTCAGGATGTGTGTGTGTGTGTGTGTGTGTGTGTGTGTGTTAGTGCAGGTAAAGTATTTGTATAATAGAAGTCGCAGATTAGCAAGTCGTTATTTTGTTCCATTAGATTTATTCAATATTAGGATAAAAGTGATTCAGTTTCGTCATATTTTAAAGTATTAAGCCAATTTTGAAGAATTGTTTTGCATTTATATTTTGTAAGGGAGTAAATACTAAGCGTCTTATTGATTTTGTTATATAGAATAGGACTCAGCACTCTAAAGTTACGTTTAGCTTGAGTAGTACGATGTACTACGGTTGTGCAGACTTTATAAGAGCGACGTTGGCCTCTGTGTAAATTTGGGTTGTATCCTATTTGGGAATGCTTTTTAAGAGTAGTATATAATACAAATAGTTGCCTTACAGTTAGGACCGAGGTGTCGGAGTAAAGTTGTGATGTTGAATAACGAAATGGTTTACGAGTCATCACTTTAAGAATAGCACGTTGTGACCTCTCTAAGGGGAGCATAGTGGTCTTAGCGGCCGCCCCCCAGACTGTAATGCAGTATGTTAATACTGATTGGCACAATGCAAAGTATGTCATTTTGATCGTAGGAAAGTTAGCAACATGTCTCAGGTTTTTGAAGATGTATATAAGCTTGCGAGAACGTGATGTTAAAGTTTTGATTTGAAGTTTCCAATTGAGTGCTTCGTCGAGATAAATGCCGAGATATTTAATATGAGGAGTCCTAGTGATGAATTTAGTCAGTCACATTTCGTCCTTTGTGTCTAGAAAATTAATTGCAGTTAAATAAAATACAAGGTGCAAACCGTTTTCCATTTTGGATGCAGTTCTAGTAGGAAAGTTGGTTTCCCATTTTGGATGCAGTTTAGTAGAAAAGTTGGTAGTTGCGTCTTTGTAGTCATTAGGAGACAGTTGAGCTGTGCGCTTCTCCTTACTACAGAACTATGCAGATCAACTTTAGTTACGAAGTTTATCTGTCTGCATAATTTAGAGAAGTTATTGTTTGCGGTTTCTCGAAGCGTATGCCGTAGATCAGTGCTAGCTCTCTGCTCCTTGCTGCTATTAAAAAGGATAGTTGATGGACAAGTAGGTACCAATGTGTTTAAAATGTACAATGGATAATGTCGTAATATACGCAAATTAGGCAAATTTGAGTTAACTTAAGCTACATTTATAATTTAGTCAGTCACATTTCGTCCTTTGTGTCTAGAAAATTAATTGCAGTTAAATAAAATACAAGGTGCAAACCGTTTTTCATTTTGGATGCAGTTCCAGTAGGAAAGTTGGTAGTTGCGTCTTTGTAGACATTAGGAGACAGTTGAGCTGTGCGCTTCTCTTTACTACAGAACTATGCAGATCAACTTCAGTTATGAAGTTTATCTTTCTGCCTAATTTAGAGAAGTTATTGTTTGCGGTTACAATTGCGGGATAATGTCGTAATATACGCAAATTAGGCAAATTTGAGTTAACTTGAGCTACATTAATAATTTAGTCAGTCACATTTCGTCCTTTGTGTCTAGAAAATTTATTGCAGCTGAATACAATACAAGGTGCAAACAGTTTCACAATTTGGATGCAATTCTAGTAGGAAAGTTAGTAGTTGCGTCTTTGTAGCCATTAGGAGACAGTTGAGCTGTGCGCATCTCCTAACTACACAACTATGTTACGGATTAACTTCAGTTATGAAGTTTATCCGTCTGCATAATTTAAAGGAGTTGTTGGTCTGCGGTTATTTGAAGCGTATGCCGTAAATTAGTGCTAGCTCATTGCAACTTCTACCGTTAAAAAGGATAGTTAAGTTGACGGGTGAGTGGGTAAAAGTATGTTTAAAATGTACAAAGGATAACGTCGTAATATACGTAAATTTGCCTTATTTACGTATATTACGACGTTATCCTTTGTACATTTTAAACATACTTTTACCCACTCACCCGTCAACTTAACTATCCTTTTTAACGGTAGCAAATTTACGTATATTACGACGTTATCCTTTGAGTTAACTTGATCTCCATTAATATTTTAGTCAGCCACATTTCGTCCTTTGTCTCTAGAAAATTAATTGCAGTTGAATAAAATACAAGGTGCAAACAGTTTCACATTTTGGATGCAGTTTTAGTAGAAAAGTTGGTAGTTGCGTCTTTGTAGTCATTAGGAGACAGTTGAGCTGTGCGCTTCTCCTTACTACAGAACTATGCAGATCAACTTTAGTTATGAAGTTTATCTGTCTGCATAATTTAGAGAAGTTATTGTTTGCGGTTACTTGAAGCGTATACCGTAGATCAGTGCTAGCTCCCTGCTCCTTGCTGCTGTTAAAAAGGATAGTTGATGGACAAGTAGGTAACAATGTGTTTAAAATGTACAATGGATAATGTCGTAATATACGCAAATTAGGCAAATTTGAGTTAACTTAAGCTACATTAATCATTTAGTCAGTCATATTTCGTCCTTTGTGTCTAGAAAATTTATTGCAGCTGAATAAAATACAAGGTGCAAACAGTTTCACAATTTGGATGCAATTCTAGTAGGAAAGTTAGTAGTTGCGTCTTTGTAGTCATTAGGAGACAGTTGAGCTGTGCGCTTCTCCTTACTACAGAACTATGCAGATCAACTTCAGTTATGAAGTTTATCTGTCTGCATAATTTAGAGAAGTTGTTGTTTGCGGTTACTTGAAGCGTATGCCGTAGATCAGTGCTAGCTCACTGCTGCTGTTAAAAAGGATAGTAAGGTTGACGGGCGAGTAGGTAAAAGGATGTTTAAAATTTGAGCACACAGACTGTTTATTCTTTAAATTATATCCTTTTTGTCATCGTTATAATATCCTCAGGTGAATTCACAAACTTAAGTAGATACATTCATTCAGCTATATGTACACAATGGAGAATGTGAGAGACATTCTCCATTTTTGTAGTCATGTTTAACAATATTATAGAATCCCAATGGTAAATAAGTAGTATTACTTATGTTATAAAAATATGTATAGTACTTACATTATAAAAGTATATGTATATGGAGATTTATTATCGGCTTATTAGTGTATAAGACTTAGTACATATGAAGTAGAATAGTGCTGTAAATCTTCTGAATAAAATAAAAATAAATAAAAAGAGAAAATAAGCAATATTTTGCTTAACTTATTTGTAGTGTTCGTCAGCAATTTAATATTCAATTAAAAAAGAGCGGACTAAAATATTCATTTTTCATGAGGCACTTAGGTTATTCTGGATAAATGCCAGACAGGTTTTTACGCGAAGGATTAATAATAAACAGTAAAAAAAGAGATACAAAGTAAAATAAACCGAAGGAATATTAAAAATTGATAAGGTTTTTCTTTAATCTATTTAAAATCTTATTCTCATTGTTATGCAGACAACTTGCAGGTAGGGGTAGGTACCTACTATACAAAATAACTGCATAATTTGTAATACCGCCGTCTAGTTACCTACCCTATTCATTAGGCAAGAAATAAACATTTTACTTACGCCGTAGCAATCGTGGCATGATAATAATAAAAGTAAAATATTTATGTCTACCATCCCACAGTAATACATTTTTTTACTACCCCTCAGTTTTTTATTCATGTTAATGAATGCCATCCCTTTGCTGGTTTTGCTTTATTACGGATTTCATTTCTTTGATGACTGAATATTTTTATTTCAATTGAAATTTTGTTTTATTTTCAATGACTGATAAAAATATTCGTTTATTTTTGTCTTTGATGCTGGTGCACCAAGCAAAAAAAAAATCGGGGTCCGCTATTACGTGAGTATTTCCTTTATGCTATTAATTTTATCTAAAATTTCTACAGGAATGCATTTTATGAAGATTAATAGTAACTTACGAAAGCAATTTGTTTCTCTGATGATGGACCCGGGATTGAAGCTGTCTAATAAGACGAAGGTAACAAGGCAGATCATGCCGCCGTCTCCCTGTCAGCTGGCTAAGACATTCAGTATTAGCCGCTGGGCTTATTGCGTTCCTTGAAAACGGCAATGGGCTTTGTTAACTGAGAGCCTGTTTTATGGATCATAAACATGGACTTGTAATTGGCGAAGGCACACTTATTTGTAATACGATTCGGTAACCTACTAAAGATAATTTGTAACACCATATACAGCATGTAAATTGACCCTCGACATACCCTTAAAGGGGGATTCAGCCCGACATTATGAAAAAATATTTCTATAGAATTAATGCTGGGTACTAAAATAAGAAACTGGCCAAGTGTGAGTCAAACTCGCGCAATGAGGGTTCCGTACAATATGCTTCGTGGACTCATTCTTTTGTGTGTAATTTCCCTTCTCCTGGGCTTTGAAAACAACATGTGCTTTCGTAAAAAAATAAAATTGTCTGTTTTTTGATTGGCGTCCCTTCAGCTTTGCAAATAAAATGTGATTTTCAAAATATCACTTTCTCTGTTTGTTTGTTTGATTAACGGGGGGCTAAGCCCCCCGACCCTCCTTCTTCTATTGACCTTTGAATGTGGTACGAGCGTTAAAACTTAACAGATTGTCTTTTAGTTTGATTGGCGAGGGGCTACGAGTGTGCCCCCCGAATCCCCCTTCTTCTATTGGGCTTTGAATATAACATTTACTTTTCAAAATATCAAATTGTTTGCTTGTTTTGCTGGCGGACAGACTAGTGACTGACGGTGCGAGATTTTAACCCGTGACCAATCCATCGCAGGATTTAGTTGAATCATAAATCATAACTATTTAATCATGCTACCGAAAATCGCTCAAATAATGACGATGTCGGTATTGAATAAGGCAATCATTTACTTATTTTCCTATTTGTCACACAAGTTTATAAGTAATGAAGGTGATCCGTTATAAAATATGAGAACCGTTCCAGCCGGCCCATCTCAAACCCTTGTCTTCACGCCTATCGGGTCGACACCTGAAGCCGCGACAACACAATATTTTACAGTCCCTTGTGTACCATATGTTTCTGAGAATTTATTATTGATTACAATCTATGTCGACACTAAAATAATAATAAATAAATATGTACAGACAAATCACACAGATTGAGCTAGCCCCAAAGTAAGTTATTAAGTAAGACTTGTGTTATGGGATACTAAGTCAACGATACTATATTTTATAAAAAACCGGCCAAGTGAGTGTCGGGCCACGCGCAGTGTATGGTTCCGTAGTTGCGAATGACAACTTTGAGTTCACACTGTTTACACTCGCACATCACAGTTTAACGACCAAAAACATGTAACAACGAAAATGTATGAAATTTTACATTTTCGAGTACATTTTATAAGTTGGTTGCCTATAACTTTTTAGTTTGTACTTAGTACTCAGCTCTGATAGTTTTTCTTTCAACTTGGTGGATAGGGGGGGGGGGGGGGGGTTGGGGCACACTTTATCTCTGACTGACAGGGCAGACAGACATGGCGAAACTATAAGGGTTCCTAGTTTACTACGGAACCCTAACAAATATAAACACTTAAGACCCAAGTCAATCTGAAAATGATCATTTTCCATCTTGACCTGACCGGGGATCAAACCCGGGACCATCCGTGTCACAGGCCGTCGTGTTGACCGCTGCGCCACGGAGCTCGTCAATAATTAAGCTGAAGAGCTTGTTTGTTTGGTTGATCGCGCTAATCTTAGGAAGTACTGGACAGATTTAAAAAAAAAATCACGTTGGATCGTTATCCCTAAATGCCATAGGCTAGTTATGTACCACAGACGTAGCCAGGGCGGACTGTTAGTTAAAAATAAGTGATACTAGCTGTTACCCGCGGCTTCGCCGGCGTGACTTATAGCCTATGGCCTTCTCAGTACCTTAACCTATGTGTATGCAAAATTTCATAATGATCAGTTTCTGAAGATTTCAGATTCAGAAGATACGGCGTGAAAGCGTAACAAACAAACTCACTTTCGCATTTAGAATATTAGTTGGGATGGCTGTCTGAATAGTGGATATTGTAATAGAGATTACGCATCCTTCGAATGCAAGTATCTATAATATGTGTTGAATGAATTCGCCGTTGTGATTAGAGGCTACGGCCCTTCATTGGTTGATCATCGACAGGCCAGATAACAAAGGTTGTAGAAACCTGTGGCAAATGTAAAATCTACATAAAACCAATTACATAGTTTATTTTTTACTAGCTTTCGCCTTATGCTCCACTCTTGTTAGCGAAAATTGTAATCATTGATGATGCTGATGAGATAAAAGTCATCATTTCATAAATGTCCTTCCGAGTTAACGGGTAGGTGACTAATTTCATGATGATTGTTTCAGTAGTTAAAGCGTGTCGAACAAAATATAAACGAGTATGTATTAGGTAGGGTTAGGAAATGTTAGTTGAGTTTCTAAATGTCAAGTTATGCTTCCCATATAACGTAGCGTATCATGAAAAATCGGTTTAGTGCGATTCGGACTCGCGTATGAAGGGTACCGTACCATTATATAAATAAACAATATACATGCAAAAACACGACGAAAATCACGTTGGTTGTATGGGAGCCTCCCTTAAATATTTATTTAATTCTATTTAAGTGTTTGTTGTTATAGCGGCAACATATCGCCTGTGAAAATTTTAACTATCAAGCTATCACAGCTCATCAGATACAATCAGACAGACGGACGGACATCAAAGTCTCAATAATAGGGTCCAAGGGTTAGGGATGAAATAAATATATACATTATACTGGCTTGATACGGCTGGTAACAATTTGTTATTATTAAAAACTTTATCAACTCTACATCGAGTTCGTTTAATAATTACGGCCGATATTTTGCTTAGCGTTAAATGAATTTAGTCGTGATTGATGGGCAAAGTTTGTAGCGTCCTTATGGACCATAATATTGGGAAAGGCCGGCTTTCCAATTTCGTAATATGTTACTAAGTTACGTTAGTTCCATTATGGATATGGTTGATATTTAAGAAAAATAACATCTGTATGAGATTATGATATGTGGGAAAGAAGTCCGCTAGGCTGAAATGGGACTGGGCGGGACACATATATCGGATGATGCCTGAAAGATGGGCACGTTCAATTACTGAATGGGTTCCCACTGATGGAAGGCGGCACAGAGGGAAGCCGAGGGTTAGATGGAAGGATGACTTATGTGCGTTCGACCATGAGTGGCAGGTTACGGCGCTGGATAGGACAAGGCGGAAAACGGAGGGGGAGGCTTTTGCCCAGCAGTGGGACACAAATAGCTAAGAAAAAAAAAATGAGATTATGTTGAACTGAAATATGTGTAATCTTTGTCTGTATAATAATATCTTTTCGAAAAAAGAATGATTGTGGATAAAATAAGGGATAAAAAAAATGTGAACACATATAATCTTTTAAAAATTACGTGACTTTTTAAATTTGTTAGTCAGATTGTAGTCAAAATTTTTAAGTTTGACTAATTATTTTATAGTTTTACTGGTTACATCCTGTGATTCAAACTTCTTCAAAGTTCTTCTGTTGTGTACTTGTGTCGTAGGACATTAATTCAACGATTTATAATAGAATAAATTTAAGTTTAAGAATTGGCATGTTGAGTTGTTGACTAAAAATTTTTTCGTGTTGCTATGTAAGGACCTACCAAAAATAAACACAATAGTGACAGTAATACATTTCTAAGCAAAAAACTCTCTCAGATATATAAAAGTTTTAAAGACACATGTTTCTAGACGTAAATTTTTAGACGTGAAAACGCACTGCAGATTTGCCTACATATTTGTGACGTCACAACTTTGTATTTTGTATGGGTGGCGTGACTTTGTTTGGTAGCTTTACGAAATATTTCGTTTGTGGTAATGGTTTCATAATAAAAGTTGCTATAAATTTAGCGGACTATAATACAGTATAATTGTAATAAAAGATTTTCATACTTTTAAAAATGGTCCTATTCACCTAACTTTAAAGAAGCTTTAACATCACTTAACGAATCGATATCAAATAAAAAGTGTTCTTTATGGTGTTTTTAGATAGAAATTAGTAATTTTTATATAATCTTAACATTAGGCAACTACCGAATTATACTTATAGGGTTCTTGATTCGTGATCCCAGATAAACATCTAATACCCAGGCCATTCTTAAAAAAAGATCGTTTTTCATCATGAACTATAGGCGGGGATCGAATGCGGGACTACTCGTGTCGCAGGCTGGTGTATAGACCACTGCGCCATTGTGAAAAAAGGAAAAACCCGAATACTGTAAATTTGCGGTAAGAAATAAAGAAAAGGCGAAAAATATTAGTATCATGGGCGAGTCCGACTCCACTTGGCCACTTTTTATTACGCTCAACAAGGCTAGACTCATTCTTTCTACCATTTTTATGAAATGGGTTTACTTACAACCATCATCTAGCCTAGAGGAATAGATAGCTTAAGATGGAGCGAACTTTCCCAGAAAAATCTATTACTTAACTTTGTTAAGAAGATTCAGTTGAAGTTATATCTATGCGTTCAAAACAGATCTAAAATGATTAGGTTAGTTCCGTGCGCCACAACACAATCTACTATTTTCACGTTTTGGCTTTTACGCATGATGTATTTAGCAAATATCAAGTAAACTTGAAGTCTGCCCCACTTTTCACCGACGATATGATGGTGTAGGTCGGAGCAAATACATCGATTTCGAAATCGATGTACGCGGCAAACTTCGAGTTTACTTGATATTTGCTAAATACATCACGCGTAAAAGCCAAAACGTGAAAATAGTAGATTGTGTTGTGGCGCAAGGGACTAACCTAATAATTTTAGATCTGTTTTGAAAGCATAGATATAACTTCAACTGAATCTTTTTAACAAAGTTAAGTTTTCACGTGTTAAAACCACTGCAATCAACGCAAAATAAAAACCGTGTAGTCCTCCAAAAACTTCCTTAACTACTTTTGTTTAATTGTTATACAAAGACACAGATAATAATCTCTACTCGGCACATCCAAAAAGTAAGAATTTTGGATTCAGCCTAAAGCCTAAAATTCCCGCTAAAACTCCCTAATCTACTTTTGTTTTACACAGACACACATAATATTTATTTACTCAGCACATCTAAAAAGTAAGAATTTTTGGATTCAGCCTAAATGCCGCTAAAAACTCCCTAGTCTACTTTTGTTTAATTGTTTTACACAGACACAGATAATAATCTACTCAGCACATCTAAAAAGTAAGAATTTTTGGATTCAGCCCAAAGCAAAATTTCCACTAAGAGCTCCCTAGTCTACTTTTGTTTTATGTTTTACACAGACATAAGATAATAATCTACACAACACATCTTAAAAGTAAGAATTTTCGAATTCAGCCTACAGCATGGAGCCCAGTTATTTAGATATAGATACAGCGCTTAGTTTTAAAACACGCCGGCGTATCCACTGAGTTACCCTACTCTGCGCTGTGAGTGTGATTTGAAACACTTACCCGGATGAGTTCCGAGTAGCCATTAATTTAACTGGTCAATTAACGCCGCACATCTCAGTTGCGGCCACTCTGGCTCAATAAACATTATATACTTACTCGTACCTAACGTCTTTACTTTGTTATACTCTGTCCGGGTAAACGGTCATCATCATTTCGTGGTGTCAGAGTTCTTCGGAACCGCCTCTGACGTGGTTCCTTTAACGACTATCAGATGGCTTAACGTGCCTTCCGAAGCACGGAATCATCTTTCTTATCAGACAATCAGGTGATTCATGCCTGAAATGTCCTAACCAAACTGGAAACAACTTAACTAAGTATGCTTCCCGTGGGAATCGAACCCACGTCCCCCGGGTCATCAAAGCAAACGCCTTAACCACTGGACCACGGAGGTGCAAACGGTGCAGTACACACACAAGAGATTCTGGAAAGTAAATTAAAATAATAAAAAAGTTTAATTGGGAAAATATTTTGTATCAGTACAATAAATAACCACACATCTTTTGATATTCCAAGGACGAAAGAATATTTTTATTTGTGTACTTTATTCGCTGCGTAACAAAATTAAACAGTCGTTCCGCGCAACGCATCAACGTCTAATGCATCTATACGGCGCGTGCCAAGTGTTTGAAGGAGCCGATAGTGACACTTCTTTTGTCGGCCGCGTCGGCTTGTAAAAGCGTGCAAACCATTCGAACGAACAGACTATACTCTTTAGAGCTTGAAAATTGACCACCGACATTTCATCGAAGTCAACACCTAGTCGGTCAAAATAAACAACTTTTCCAACGGGAACAAATAAAAATCAACTTTTTCTTATAAAGTCTCGAACTGGCTGCACTTTTGGATGAAAATGTTTAAAATATTTTGATGTGTTGAACTCAGTCTTGTTCGTGATGATGACAAGTGGTCATATGGAATGAATATATTAGCGTTTGGGGCGGTCTGGTACTGGGATGCTACAGGCGTTGTTGAAATTTGACCAGCAGATTGGTAAATTTGTATGAGAGGAAACATTTTTTGCGGGCCGAAATTCTTAAGGGATTTTCACTTAATCATCTTTATTTATTAGTTTAATTCATTCTCTCTCATCTGAGCGTTGTCCCAGTTGCATCCTCAGCTGGGGTGCTTCGGAGCCCGTTTTATTATTAGTTTAATTCATTGTGTTAGCGTAACATTACAGTATTAATTGTATCTAGTAATTATGTTTACTATCCAACCTAACGAATGAGTAATAAGCCATGTAACCATCGAAAATCAATACATGAGCATGGCACATACACAAGGCCTTTAATGAAATGAATTCTCGGCACAATCGCAAGCCAATATCTCAATACCTCGTGATAATCCGAATTTAGTGGCATTGTTAATGTGAACGTAATCTATTACATACATTTGTGTAGATATTATACTTGAACTATAATATCAATAATATTACTGAGCTCAAGCGGTAAACTACAGCCGTTTCGTTATCCTCGTCTAAAGATAACAAAAAGCGTATAAATTAACTTAGACCATCAATATGAACAACTTTTCCAATGGGAAAAAACCTGGAATCTCGATGTTTTTCACTTTCCCATGCTAATTTTCTAGCCGGCTGAATTTTTTCACCCATTGATCCCATACGAAAAGTTGTTCACTCTGACGGGCTGAATCATCTCTGCCAGGGTATATCAAGGTTTTTTAAATGTACTTACATGCTGTATGTATGTTAATAACTAAGCGTCATATTATACTCTGTCCGGGCCGAACAGCGCGTCGAGGCAAATGGCACAGCGCAATAAAAGAAATAGAACTTTCTACAGTTTCATATTATACTTGTATCGTAATAATAGCTAGAGAGCTGTTACGAAATTTGAGAGAAAACTTGAGTAATTATTCTTGAAGGATACCTGAATCTCACAGTTTAAGATCTGACCGAAAGATCATGGTTATTAACCGAAGTCCATTTTTCATCCATTACAAAGTCGAACAATTAATAACATTGAGGTCATAATGATTGTCAGCTTTTGGACACTACATTTTAGAGTACAGCTGAAGCGGCGTAAGACTACACTACACACATACTAATTACATGTTTTTTTATTTATATTTTATACAAATACTCCTATCTTTGATTACCCCTTGCGATAGTGTGAGAGTAAAATAAAAAAATTCTAAAAACAAAAAATGTGCTATATCAACGTTCAACATCCAACTGATTTCGCCGCAACACGCTGAGGCCCATCGAATCCGGCACATGCGGCGTAAATAAATATATCAATGTTCTGTTCCCAATACAATTGAAGCCATTTGAGCCCTCTCTGCCAAAGTTAAACAGCTCCAGGCCCCGTTCGAAATTACACCAAGATTCTGTATATTAATTAGTTTTGCGTCGCAATATTTAATGGGGGTTATTTAGAATACTTCCCGGGCGCTAGTGCGGGTTCCCTTGGGAGCCCCGAGGAGCGAATAATCGAGAATCAATGAATACGTTTCATTAAAATTCAAATATTCCCAGTTTATGGCGGTAGTTTGAAGTATTCCGTTCCTTTGTTCAAATTGGTTCAATTTTAATAAATAAACCAGTCAAGTGTGAGTCAAATTCGCGCATTGAGGTGTTCTGTGGTTGAGTTATGAGCTTATAATAAACCGATGACGATAATAGCCATATTGTACAGTACATACTGCTAACGAGCATGACGCACTGCTGACGACCAAGCTGTTGGTCCCGGCTGTTATCGTTGATGGCAGTCGTTAAGCTATGTCCAATGCCGCTTGAAATTTTTTACACCAGTGTTGGCCACTTACACACACGAAAAACAAACAATCGAGTAATTGTGATTTGTGTAGGGAAAATGGTATAGTCCGTAAAATACAATATTACGATCCAAGTTTCTGTCGTCACCCTTGTTTCTGAATTAAGCAGTATTAAAATCGGAATTTCTACTTAAACTTTAATTTCGCTGTAACTTGTTGTTTAAATACATTAAGTGTCGGTGTAACTTGTGAATAAATTATTAGAGGCGGCTTTGTTTTCTTTAAATCTTAGTTTAAGGAATCTAGAGTAAGAATAACAGTGTAATTAATAATTCATCTACAAATCAAAACATGATTTATTTAAAGTAACAATAGATAGTAACACAATCAAGCCCTTTTGTAAGACTGGGCGTCTGGTGGAACTAAGAATTGAAATAGTGTAAGGGTGCTATTGATAGTCGTTTTCGACTATTCCCTTGAGTGAAGTTGCGATAAAGAATCAGCTGGCCCATTCTATTTGTTCGACGTTTTATTTTTCTTCTATCCCAGACTGTAGGTAATAGAAGATACAAAGTAATTTAGTTTCTAAGATGAAAAATTCTAATTGATAAATATACTTACCAGCTGCTTTGCATTCCTCCTTGCATCTAGACTCTCAGCTTTATATCGTTACTAGAGTTGCCAGAGGCCCTGCCCACTCGGGATTAAGTAACGTTTTTTTTAATTAGCTGTAGTGTTACGAGAGCAACGAACTCAGGCGATTAGCGCGATTTAATCGAGCACTCTCTTATTACTCTATCTTATAAATCTTTAACTTCGTCTAATGAATTAATTTTAAATTTCTAAACGTATAAAATAGCTAAACATACACTTAATCGTCGCGAGCTGAGATTATTACACAAACAATAATATGTGTATCTTTATGTATTGATAATCTATTCATGTAAGTAGCAAGTAAGTACTACTAAAAAACCGTTAAAAAGCAGATGGCAGTAGTAATTCCACAACTCGTCCCACTTGCCTACGGCGGCCTACGGCTCATTTGGGATGAATTGTAGAGGAATTAAAAATTTACAATATTTAGCACTGATCGTAGGGTCCGATGACCATTGAATAATATTTGACAAACAGCAATAACTGACACAATAATGCCCAATAACAGCTTACCTGCACCAACTCCTTAGCATTGCTGCTACATATTTCAGAAAATCATCTCTCAGGTGGTGGAAAACCAGCTACAAGGCAAACGGGATCAGTATCAGGCATAGGGGTGGGGAGCGGTCATTCAGTCAACGGCTCGGGGCCTCGCACACCCTCCTCTCATTCCATGTGGGTATTGATAGAGCCTCTTCTCACGAGATAGGGCCTCGCGAATGCAATTTGTCATGCAGAGAGGCCCCGCAAAGATCTGCTGGCCCGAACTTTGCAATGGTTAAAGCCGTTGCTGCAGATTTCATTACGGCGCGTATAGTATTTTTAGTTTTTGAACGCTGCCTCTCTGTTGTTGTAAACTTTGTCTCTAACAAGGCTCTAACTAACTCGGAAAGGGAAAAAAACGTGTCTGATTCTGTAACTATAACAGTAAAATAAAGAGGAAATCTTTGTCAGCTGTGACGTTTCGGAGCCCGAGCGTTGTCGGCCTTCGTAGCACAGTGGTTAACACGCCAAGGGCTCAATTCCCGGCGCGAGCAAATATTTGTATTTTATTTTCACAGGTATATATGCCGTTCTGAAGCTACCTAAGGTGGGTTAGCGTCAGGCAGGCGGCTAGCCGTAAAAAATATGTCAAATCATATTACGTCATGAATGCTATCAAAATAGCGGACCCGGGCTCCGATGCATCACAGCCGAGGATATAACCGGGAACACACTCAGATGGGAAGGAGGATCAGATCCTTCGGGCACATTACCGCAGGGCAATGACCTGCGGGATTTTTTTCATTTATAGGTAGGTCTTCGTTTATAGGTAAGTTTTGTTTTAGATATGAATAATTGTTATTTTACAGGTTAATTTAATTAATTATATTTAGTTTTATTATCTGAGATATCTACATTAAAAACATTAATAAATACAAATTAATTAGGAGGAGAAATTGACACATGTCTCGATGGGACTAGTTTTATATCTATACCTTATGGGTACGTGATTGTATCACGGGGTTCCACATAGAAATCGTAGCCGTATGACCCGTGACACTTAATGCCGGGAAACAGGCTGTCCTTTTATTAATGTATGCGTATCTATTACAAAGGGGGCCTGAGCAAGGACACGCCAGTATCGTTATCCACATAGGACAAATTCCGCTGGGATTTGTAATGTGTATATTTAATTTAGCATAATTTACCAGTGTTGTCCACTTACACACACGAAACTCGAACGATTTAGAATATTAAAACGATAGATGAAGAAAATGGAAGTAGTAACTTTTTCATATACTTACTTTACTATTTAAAAAAAAAATGCTGGTAGCTATACTTTCAGATGCAAACGTATTTGAGTAAGCTTGGTAAATGTGGCCAAATTGTTAATAGAACGTGGGAGTAATGGTCCGTGGAAAAGTTGTCCGTGGTTGTTCAAAGAAACCTATATTAATTAACGATTGAATCTTGAATCTTGAGTATTGATTTAAAATTAAACTATTTGACCAGAACACTCGACTTTTGATCGCACACTACCAACTAAATCGGGGGTTATTAGGGATACCAAATTATCAGGTACTTCAATAGAAACGGCGATCCCCATTAGGAGACTAACATATAGGTACAAGATCTATTTACCACGCTTGGCGCCTTAGACTGAGAGGATAGCTGAGCGCAGGATTTTTTAGCATATTGGCGAAGGAAGCTTAAGAGTTTGTCAGACTGAGGAGGGTCTAAGTATTAGGAATACAACTTGTTCGAGAGTTGGGGACGAGAAAGTAGCAGCTCGGACATGCCGTTGAATATCTCCATATATGGCTTCACCGCAGTTCCGTACCTCTCTCCTGTGCTAGGGATATCCTAAGGTATAAGACTAAGATCATTATCAGTTAACCCTGTTTTTCGAAAAAACAGGGTTAACTGATAATGATCTTAGTCGCCTTTACATACCTAAACGTCCATCTCTTATACGTACGTTAGTAGAGTGTTGCATTCATTTTGCGGTGTTGACCCTTACCTATAGTTAAAGTCATAAAGTTAACTCACACACAGACGAGAGAACGGATGTAAAGTTTCGTTTGCATTATTTTAGGCATAAATATCACTCCGGTTGTATGAAGCGCCATACCTTATTAATGGTAACTTGTTAAACACCAGTAATCTAACAGAAGTAGATCAATGCTTAAGAAATTCTTAGTGTGTGTAGACACAACTATAATATAATGAATTTCTTGTAGACCTCAAATTAGTGGCTTGTATCGTTATCGGACGTTGTCAAGATAATTAGAGTTTTTCTGCTCCGCCGGGCAGACAACTAATCCGGGCAACAGTCTAATCGGAGAACCGCATATACCAAGATTTCTGGAATTATTGGAAACATCGGTCATTATTAGATACAAAACAACTAAATAAGGCCTCGCAGCCACCTTCATTATTATCATCGTTATTACCTACGCCTTTACTCATTGTAAAAAATAAATTATCTTTACTGTAATTGTACAGGAGCCATACAAGGCTTTTTAAAAAAATACATCTGTGTTGGCCACTTACACGGAGTATTGTTTTTTAAAAGTAATTATCTGATATACATGGTATATTTCCAGGTATTTCGTTAATTAAGTGGCGCGTGCTATTGAATGGTGTCCAGATTTATTCTGTCTTATATTAACTAATATAAGATTTATATATAACTAAGTATATTTGATGTTAATGATGAAAAAAAAATACATTTTTTTACAGATGACATCTGTGCCAGCTGAATACTTTCGCATGAAATTGACAATTATTATTAATTTAGATTATTATATAAAAATTTGTTTTTATTGAGGGAATGTCATTGATAAAGTTTCGCGCGGTATAGTGTATAACCTACTTCGTAAAAATGGGAAAAGTATTCTTGAAAGAAATGCAAGGTTTTTTAAAATGATTTATTGGAAGCAGCCTCCATCTTTTCCTATCGTATTCGAATAATAAAACTAAGGAATTCAGTTAATCTTTTCTAAAAATGTGAAATTGGGTTTGTTCCTTACGCTGTTACCTAAACTACTGAACCTTCATCATACAATTTTGGATAATGTTGTTCAAGCTACGAAGAATATAATAGGATACCTTACGTGGCTATATGACTCCTACGTACCTAACTTTTATCCCAGAACACGTACTGTTTCCAAGGAATAGACAAGACCAAAGATAGTGAATAAATGTGAAATTACACGGCGAGTGTTTAAGTAATGTTAGAAAACAATGTTTTATTGGAAAACTTTCATTTATAAAATATATTCACATCCAAAATACTAGGTACTGCAAAAGTTTCTACTGAATTATTGTATAATTTCTCAATAAAGACCAGTGGCGGATTTACCAATAGGCTTAGTAGGCTGAAGCCTAGGGCGGCATATTTAGAGGGGCGGCAAATTTAGCCCAAATAATAAAAAAAAATATAATTATATTTATACACATTACGTTCGTAATCCGTATATAAAAGACTAGCTGTTACCCGCGGCTACTTCACTATATCACCTACTTCACAATCATACTAATAACGGGAAAAAGTCGATGTAATGAGGACGATAGAACACATCATAAAGTAGCAATTTCTGAATAACTAATCGTAATTAATATGATTGTGAACTAAACTAACGTATTGAATTTCAATACTCAGTAGGGGCGGCAAGTTTGAATAGACTACTAGCGGCAAATTTGTAAATCCGCCGCTGATTATTAAAGACTATTACTTCGTTATTGGAAATGTTACCATTATAATTAAAGCCAACCTAGAGCGTAATTCAGGACATATATATAGCTGTAAATGTCAAGTCGAAAAGAAACTCAGAAATTACTAGTAAATCAGTTTTGAAGTCGAAGGTTCATATTCTCCTTGGTTCGGCCGACTCAGGTCAAAAACGTATTTAGGATCCTGCTTTTGGGCAACTTCTTTGTTGAATGGTCGAAAATAAAATATCACCTATGACACAAAAGGAGATGTATGTCATCAAGATCTAAGGTCACACAGGTAAATCCGAACATTTTCTGATTTAATCAATGAGAAGAAATAAACATAGTCATACATACATATTATCACGTCTTTCTCCCTAGTTGTTTTGTTTGTTTTTCGTGTGTGTATGTGGCTAACACTGGTGTCAGATTTTTCAAGCTGCCTAAAGGCATCTGACGTAGCTTAACGACTGCCATCAATGATGACAGCCGGGACCAACGGCTTTACGTGCCTTCCGAACCACGGAGGAGCTCGAGATATTTTATTATCCCACTTGCGGTCACCCATCCAAGTGGGGACTGCACTCGGGATTGCTTTACATGCGTAAGCGCTAATAAAGCTCGCAACCACTGGGCCATCAGGCATTCTCCCTAGTGGGGCAGACAGAGCCGAAGGTCATAAGACTTGGCCACTTTTAGCATCATAGTGGGCGTAAAGGTGGAAAGCGGTTGATGCCTATTGATGTGATTCCTTAGATTCTTGCCCAATCCCTTGACCGGCTTTTACAGTCTGCGCCGGAAGAAAAGCAGCTGGTATTTTCTATGTTTTTTTTCTCCCAAACCAGCATTCAGCAGCAGCAAGAAGAAGAAATATGTAAATCTAAAACAGGTCTTTTAGACTTGTGTCGCTAAATAAAAATTCATCTGAGCAAAAAAATACCTTCTTAAGGGTCCCATGTAAAGCCGCAATCCCATACAAACGTAGTTTCGTTTTAGTTTTACAACAGTTAAGCCAATCTCAACCAAATTCCGTACATACGACCGGATAAGGCATATTTATGTTTATAATCAGATTTCAATCAAAAAAAAAATACCTATACAAAATTACAGCGATTTGAAGTTTCGTATCGAAAACTTGTACTCGCTGTAATTTTGTATACCTAGGTATTGTTTTTAAAATTGAAATCTGATTATAAACATCAATATGCCTTATCCGGTCGTATGTACGGAATTTGGTTGAGATTGGCTTAACTGTTGTAAAACTAAAACGAAACTACGTTTGTATGGGATTGCGGCTTTACGAGGGACTCTTAAATATCTTATCTCCACAACGAAATGAAGCTTAGATGGTAGTGTATTATTTGGTGCTGCATAAAACAAGACGTCGTGGATAAGGTTATTCAAAGCACACGTCCCCGAGATATTATCTCATAAAACATGGTTATTTTTTTATTGCAGTCTGTTTTTCTTACGCTCGCGCCCGCTCGGTTTCTGTAATGGATTTCGGCAAATGAAATAACGCACCTAATCATTGCGAATATGCGCAGACACTTAATATTGTATATATATAATGGAGACCTGTTGATACCATCATGAGTGCAAATTCAATTTGGTCTCGAATGTCAAGACAGGAGGTTTCAGCTCGTTTATATTGGTTTTATCTTGACTTAAGTATATTTATTGTAATCATGAAAAAGTTGAAATGTAAATCGTTACGTTAATATTAGAACATAAAGTAAAGATTTTAAGTAGATTGTGTTATCATTTGAAATGTTTTAACATTAAACAGGGTCCATAAAAATTTATTTAAAAATGATACTTAGTTTCCTAAAACCATTTCTTTTCAAAGACAACCGTAAAAGATAGGCATTTGCTAAGTGCTTGAATGTGTCTCCCCTTTCTTATATAAATATAATATAGTGTAGATATTCATAAACACTTTCAACGAAAATTGATTTAAACGACATAAAGTCAGCAGTTTTTGAAATCTTCATACAAACACTATGAAAATTGTTTTCGTAAATTTTGTAGTACAGTTTTTGTAGTATTTTGCTTTTAGCTAATCTAAGATTCCTACTAGCCCTACTTGGAGTAGTCCAACTGCCTTTGTCATTTTTCTTTTCTCGCAGAACATCATAGAAAAACACTTGTTCAAATACCATTTCTGAAAAATATTTGGATTCCTAGAAAATTGGCGGCCGACATCTTCCACTTACTACCAGGACAACTCTTTACTGCGTGTAAATTTGCCGTCGACATTCTCTTGAAGTCTTCTTGGGTCGGCCCATCAAAATTAATAATTTTCCTATGTGTGATACTAACTTGGTGTCAATGTAATGGTGGCCTTAGCATCGAGTCTGCAACGATACAAAAGCTTTATGCGCTACGCGACGTGCGTGCTGCTACAGAGTTACTACGGATTCGTAGACCCTCGTAGACTACGAATCTGTAGCAGCTCTTATCACGGACGAGCGGTTGGCATTATAGTCCAATCAACGAGGCATTTGTAACCCGAATAATTCTCCCGTCTATGAAACTTTGTACATGATGAAAGTAGGTAATACACATTATATATATACAATAATCCAACAAATTTTATAACGAGAAGTTAGGTATTTTTACCTAAAAGTGAATTTTTTTATAGCTCTCTGTGAAAAATTCCTCAGACTGAAATTCTTTCTGTATACGTACCTATGTACTACTTAGAATGTGTATGCATAATAATCCAAAACTTTTTCGATTTCGCTTATACCCTAAATTCAACTTTTAATATTTTGCGCTATAACTTGTGCGGAAAAATTGCTCCGCTGATTTTTGTATTTTTATATGGCTTTATTTACTTAAATAAATAGCTTTAATAAGTAATCCAAAAGATTTTCCTTAACATTATTATAATTCTTATTTTTTCTTAATTACGTCGTGTGAATAATTATTAATAACTCACGCAAATTTGTTGCGTTTCTTAGGTAGAGGTCGCTCTATTGTAGCCGACTTTTCAATAATTTAATTAAAATTTAACTAAATAACAAGTTTTAAACACAAACTTAATCGGTAATTCAAAGTATTTATAGTAGTGCGGGGAGTGCGAGGCGCTGGCGTCAGAGCAGTGGCCGCCCGGCCGCGCAGGCGCGAACTGTCACATATACTTAAAGTCTCGCTCGAAATTCAAAACGCAACATTTGTTTTTGCGTGTACCTACTGAGCTGTAGTAGGTAATATACCGACTTGTTTAAGGAACGGTTGCATTTAATTTTTCAACACACCGTGTCATAAAGAAGCTTATTAACACAATAGCCAAAATAATGCGGTAAGGTAATGTCAAGTATAAAATCGGCACCATTATCTAGCTAAACACTATTGAGAAAAAAGTCGGGCTCGCTCTTGGAAGGTTCTGTAGTAGCAAGCTTAAATTAGCCAAAATTCATTTTTATATTTTTTGCTAGCAAAGATTTTTTTTCATACTGTTTGTTTAAAAAACAAACTCAACTAGGTATATAAACACTGTAATAAGTATTGTCATAAACGATTAGAAAATTGCATTTAAACCTGAACTCAGCGTTTGTTTAATAGAAAACAATACGTATACACCTACGCCTCGTTTTCGAAATATGAAAGGTACAGGTACTTGCCCCGTTTACGCACTTGCCCCACCTGACCACCACAGGTTTCACAGGATGGAGGGCAACGATGCTAAATATGTCGGTTTGCTTGCGCGGGGTGGTTGCATATGGTAATTAAATATGGCACCTGAAAAATGTGTTATCTTGACCGAAAAAAAAAACAATATGGTAAATGGCTGCAAATAGTAATGAACAAAAACTCAGTTGTGTTATGGAGCAACGCTCATATACAGTTCATTTATTGTAACTAAAAAATAAATACAAGGTAAATGGCTGAAAATAACGAAACATTAAAATACACTATATATTCGCTAATTAGTAAAGAAACTCAACAAATCTTTGGTTGCATTTCGTAGCTATAGGCGATATAGTCTAGACTTGTGAATAGGCTAGTTGCCTAAATTTGATTGATTGTTAGACAATATACCTTATTATACGTTACACATAAGAAAAATATTATATTTTAAAAATATATTGATTTTCAACTTGTATTTCGCATTAAAAAAATGACATTAAGTTTCTCCCGAAAACGCTCAAAACTGTCGTGGCGTATTGTGTGACGTCACCCTGTGCGAAACAGAGCTGTTTGGGTATGGCGATTGTAAATGTTATGTGTTTAAACATGAATCAATTATTGTGAAGATCATTTTGATGTAAGTATATTTAACAAATTGTAATTCAGCTAAAGATAATTATAACAACACAGATGAATTTTGCTCGGGCATATTTTACACTTCTCAGTACATAGTTTACCCTCTCGCTTAACTTACACATAGCTGACAACATCATCTCTATAAAAATCTCGTGATGGCCCTGAAATTGAGTTTATTCATTTGAGTACATTAATCTTTCAACAAGAGTAAGGGTAACAAAAAGCCACGTTAGTCAATTTAAGATTGGCTAGTATTAAATAAATAAATAAATATATACGGACAAATCACACAGATTGAGCTAGCCCCAAAGTAAGTTCTTAAGTAAGACTTGTGTTATGGGATACTAACTCAACGATACTATATTTTATAACAAATACATATATAGATAAACATCCAAGACCCAGGACAATCTGAAAAAGATCATTTTTCATCTTGACCTGACCGGGGATCGAACCCGGGACCTTCCGTGTCACAGGCCAGCGTGTTGACCGCTGCGCCACGGAGCTCGTCCATTGTCTATAACATGATTTCTGAGATTTTTATCCGTTCCTATTATTGTCTATAACATGATTTCTGAGATTTTTATCCGTTCCTAGGATTGACTTTTACAACTGGTACATATATTCTTTAGTTATTGTTTGTTACTAGATAAGCATGAAAGTTTTTAAAAATATCATTTCTATTTTACTATATTTCTAACCTCAAAACATCCTCAAAATAAGTACATGTATCAAAACTGTGGTCGAAACATAATCAATTAAAATAACATATTATGTATCACGACTGAGAAATTAGGATTTTAGCTTATTATAGTTTTATGACATGTATACTTACATCAAAATTTTAACATTGCGGAATTCCGATGAACAAAAGTCACTGTTCGATGCTAAAATTTTGCCAATTTTAGGCAAGTTATTGCTATTTCCTTTCATAAAATCTAAATTCCATGGTGTTCTTTTACAGTTTAATACTTTAAATAACTGAATAAATGTGACGACAAAAGATAAAGCATAAAATAATAGCTTGTAACACTCAGTTCTATGAAAATGTCAACAACAACGATTATGTTTTGCACAAAGTGACGTAACGCTTTGTGATTGGTGTTCCCGGTCACATGACCTGATGCCTATATTTTCATAATTTGTTTTGTAAAAATATAAACAATCGTAAATTATTTTGTTGAATAGATTGATTTTTCCTTATCTACATATCATAATTATTTTTTACATACCTTAATCCAACCCATTGTTCTCAGTGGATACATGCCTATTCTGCTATGTTAAAAACTATAAAATTACATTAAATTGTTTACAAATAGAATAGACCATGACTAATAAACTACTAAAACAATTTTAGAAATCAGTCAGATAATAGCTGAGATATAAATTATTAAATATCACCTATTTATTCGCGGCATGACCGAAGTCGCAAGTTTTTTTGACTTTATTAATATGTAAAATACAAGTCACTCACGTATGAAGTCAGCTACGTGCCGTTTTTTGTGAATGGTGATTGCAATCCAGTAGAAACTTTCAATCTATTTGGATTTTTGCCGAATTAAAATTTTTTTTTTTTTACTAATTGTCAGGGGATGGTCTATATTATGTAAATATTTATAAAAATTTGTATTTTTTTTTCTATTATATAGTTTTCAACATCACCGGAGTCCCTAAGTTATGTTCAGTGTTTTAAGAATAAGCTGATGTTTAGTGTTACTTTAATGTTTCGTAGTCTTCAGCCATTTACCTTATAATAACAATAATCATCTTTGTACGACCGTTGTTAACCGTTTCATAACGCAACCAAAGTTTTGTTTAGTTTTTACTCAATACTCAGCTCTGATAGTTTTCCTTTCAACTTCAGTATATATACTACTGCTGTATTTTTTTTTCACGTATCCATATATAACCGTTAAGCAGATAAAAGGGGGGGGGGGGGGGGGACGACACTTACCTCTAACAAAAATTTTCACTTTGAAACCAAATATTTCGGAAACGGATCCCTAAATCGAAAAATGATGTTCTCAACCTCACAATATTTTTCAAAGACCTTTTTAACGATACCACAAACGATGGGTAAATAGAGAAAAAAAAATACTCGCCCACTTTACTTGTAAGGGAACTACCCTAAAAACAATTTTTTTTTTCAAGATTTTTTTCTACCACTTTTTTGGCATAATTAATATACATACCCATACCAAATCACAGCTTTCTAGTACTTAGTCTCTGATTTAATCCGCCGACGGACAGACAGACATGGCAAAACTATAAGGGTTCCTAGTTTACTACGTAACCCTAAAAACCAGTCAGATATCCTACTAAGTCAAATTATGAAGAGTTTGGCGTTCTAAGTGTGCGTGGATTGTTTATTCTAAAAGTAATGATTAAAACACATAAAGAAGTTATTAGACCACAAAAATATTAAAACATGCTTAAGACTTGACTGTCCAGGTTACCGCTTCCATCTTTTAATACTAAATTCGCTAGTAAGTTCAGTCCATATCTTCACTCATATGTATATTATAAAGTAAATTTAAAGTGTCCTATTAAAAATTGCACAACTAGAGAATTAAAGAAAAAGATTACAAACTGGCTCAACACTTTAGACTATACTGACATTGAATTAATACTTAAAGGGATCCAATAATTATTACAGGATAACACTAGTTGAAATGAAATGTTACACATACACTCACATTACAAGCATAGTATGCTGCTCAATACAAGCGCGCACACACATATACACACTTAAACATGCACAATACACTATATCACAAACACTCATCAACTGCTCCATTCCACAACCAACTTTCTTTTCTTTTCTACAAGAATTTTAATTTTTCTGTTTGTATTAACTTTAAACCTTAATTCTTTTAGCTATTTATCCCAAGGAAGTTGACACTGTTCAGATATATCATAAATTAACTAGTTGCCTACAAGACAGGCACAGCCTAGTGTAGGAACTAGAGGTAAACTCCAATGTTCGTCCATTCTGCTCCCACTAGCTAATGTGATTTTTTTATTTTGTGTTTTATTAGATTAGTGTATGTGTGGAGATAAATAAAATATAATATTATATTATATATTATTCATAGACACTAACTTTGATTAATAACTAAAATGATGTATCGGAAGCTGCCATAGCTATTTAAACTACAATACAATACAATACAATACAATACAAAAATTCTTTATTGCACCATTTATGAGACACAGTGGGTAATTATGCTAAAGTTATGTAAGTACAATTAGGCGGCCTTATCACTGTAAGCAATCTCTTCCAGGCGACCTATCAAATATGAGAAAATATAAAAATAGATTGACAGGTGGCGCAGATATTATAACATATAAAATAATAATAAATAAATAATAATAATAATAAATAATATATATATATATATATTATATAGATATACATAATACACATTCACATATTAATAGAGGACTCGGAACACTTAAAAAGCACAAGCAATGAACGAAGAGAGAAGATAACTAGGAAGAAAGAAAGTGCGATTTAACAAGATTTTTGAAAGAAGGAAGTGTTTGAGCGCGCCGAATAGACAGTGGTAGGGCGTTCCAGAGGCGGACTGCTTGGACTGAAAAGGATTTTGAGTAAGAAACTGTAGAATGGACTGGAGTTCTAAGGAGAAGGTTTTCTGCGCTTCGAAGAGAACGATTTTGTCCTTCGCTGAGAAAGACAAAACGTTCTTTTAGATAAAACTAGGTGTAAAAAATGAAAGGGGAAACAGAGTGGTGCAATTCTGTTAGGAAAACGGAATGTGTATAGCAAATACATATTTCAAATTACCGAAAAGAAGCTGTATACCTGGAAAATGCCAGGAGATATAGGAAGATACCAAATAGATTTTATATTAATTAAAAGTAATAACCGATATCAACTTACTTCATGCAAAACTCATCCTGGAGCTGATATTTAAACATAGACCAGTACAAATATAAATTCAACCGTTAAAATTCAAATACAAAAGTTTAAAATCTCTGATTAGGGGCAAGCTCGTCATAGTAATGCATTTGCCCCAAGCAAAAGTTGCACTTGCCTCTTTCAATTTCAGAACAAACATAAATGAAACATACATGTGTGAAGTATAACATTTGTAAAGTAGTTTAGTCAAGTCATTTATGATATTTGAATTTCTTTAGCGCTTGAATGAACACCTGCCAACTTGACTTACGATCTAATTACACAACAAATAAAATTACGTCTTGTTCTGCACTGTAATAAGTATTCCCCTAAACAAGTAGAAATTGTATAAACCTGAACCCGGCGTTTGTTTAATAGAAGAAAATGCGTATAGGTACCTATGAGCCTCGTTTTCGAAATATGAATGGTAGAGGTACTTGCCCCACCTGACCATAGGTATACTTACGGTTATTATACCGTAAGATTTCCACATTATTGCATCAACCAAATGTTTAGCAGTTCGTCGCTAACTTGAACCTAGCGAACATTTATTTGAATATCTCATATACTAATGAACCAATTTTGATGCCCAATGACTGAAAATATATTTAATATACAATAAAGATATCACAAACAAACAAAACGAACGACATATAAAAAAATATTTAAAATATTCGGTTATACCTACCTTCTTGTAATGTATAAAGCATAAGGTAATGAAAAACTCGCTACGGACATGCGCCTACCTTTTGTTACAATTTCAACCTCAGAGCAGTAGTAATAAGAACGGATCGCTGAACTTAGCTCGCAAACTACATCTCGTCTGCGGTTAGTACATTCTCAAAGGTAACTGAACGTTTGAAAATTTGTTGGATTATTGGTAAATCAGTTTTAAAATACAATCAAATTACCAATAATTTTATAAAAATGGACGGAGGAATTTTTCATCGCGTCAAAAAGCTTAAATAAAAAAAAAAATGTGTTTCCAAATGAAAAACTTTTGGATTACTGAGAAAACCTTTGTATTTGACCATATAAGAGCACATTAAAAAATTAAAATCAGCAGAGCAATTTTTCAGCACAAGTTATAGCGCAAAATATTAAAGATTGAATTTAGGGTATAACCGAAATCGAAAAAATATTGGATTATTATTCATACATATTCTAAGTTGTACTTAAGTACGTATACAAAAATAATTTTAGACTGAGGAATTTTTCACAGAGAACTATAAGCGATTTTCATGTTTAGGTAAAAATACATAAAAATACCAAACTTCTCGTAATAAAATTTGTTGGATTATTGTATATCTATAGTCTGTATTACCCAGTTTCATCATGTGCCAAGTTTCATTGGCGGGAGAATTATTCGGAAGTCTCCATACAACGAATCTCCTCGTTGACTGGACTATTAGGCACAAATTTGTTTCTCTATCAGGTCTTTTTAGTCTCCACTGCAGGAGCACGACCCTCTCTGTACTACCACAGCAATATATTAGCCATAGTAGTCAGGGGATTTGGCCTACACTCTCCACGCTGGCCAGACGGGCTGGAGAGGTCTTTTTGATGTTTGTAAGCTTTGTTTAGCTTATGTTTCCTAAGTCGCCTTTTACGACATCCACGGGAAGACTTGGAGTGGTCTTATTCTACTCTGCCGGGAACCACACGGGATTTGTTTCTCAAAACAGTTTAATGTATTCTTTTATGTTATTTTTTCAAGCAATAATTGCAGCTAATGCAGCTATTGCTTGAAACTATAAAGGTAAATATATTTTGAAGAAATAAAGTTCATGCTTGAAGAAGTGTCAATGATCAAAACGATTTTCAATAGATGCGATGCATAGCTACAAGTTTAGCTATGAAAACATAATTAATTAAAAAAAGGAGGAATTTGTCGGTTTATTTACTCAAACCCCCATCGCTTAAGAATCGATTTGAAAAATTATTTTTGTTATTAATGGGTATAGTTCTGAAATGGTCCCATTTAAATTTCATCAAAATCGATTATCAAATATTTTTATATTTTCTAAAGTATGTATATTGAATTCAATAGAAAAAGGATTAGAAATGTAAATGTAATGTAATTAAATGTCCCTCATACCATATAATCCACCGCTATGCAAAACTGTCACTATTTTTTGTAAATGGTTTTTATTGCTATAAAATAATGTTTCACAAGAACCACGATGATGATATAGTAGATGGTGAAGCAAGGGACTAACATAATACTTTTAGGTGAGTGCATTATATTGAATCTAGAGTGAAACGAATGAGCCAAAAGTAGACTACTGAGCGACGCAAGGGAATTTAGAATATGTCGCCCGAAGTAAAAATAAGTACACATTCTGTATTTTATCTATCTCTATTAGATAAGTAAATAATTTAAAACATTTTTAACAAAAACCAAATACCGACTTCAACCCTATTATATCAATTTGTTTTAATAAGTATAAGAATAAATGGAAGGAAATAAGTGTAAACCGCACGGCATCCGTGTATACATTTTTTTTTGTTTTTTTTTAAAGTTCTCGACAAATTTCGTTAAAAGTTTAAATGGTGGTCCCATTAAATTCTTATATATAATCTGTAAAGTATTACCTATCAAACAAAAAACGAAATTTCTTAAATCGCTCCAGGCGTCTTTGAGAAATCGGGGAACATCATAAAAAATAGACTCCGACGAATTGAGAACCTCCTCTTTTTTGAAGTCGGTAAAACTATAAAGTTACTTAATTGTATTAAGTTATTTATATAGGAAAATATTGAATTCAAAATAATAAAATTACTACAGTTAAGTATTCTATCAAAATTAGCCTAAATTATAGTACGTTGTCTTAAGTAACCAGTGGGGTACATTATTTTTTGTCATATTGTACTAGGTTATTTTAAAATAATATAAAAATATTAGTAATAGGTCACCTTTAGTCATATTGGAATTTTTTCTTAAAAACCGGCGACTCGTTAGACATTTGGCATGTAGCGCTGTTTCATTATTTCACGGTTATAATTGCCGATAAGCCGATAAATGTAAAAAATAATATTTTTAAGAATAGTCATGTTCCCACTGTCTTAAGTTTTTTTTGGCTTGCTTACCCGCAACTATATTTTAATTATAGAAGATAATTTATTGAGTGTTGCAAAGAAATGTCGCTTGGGCGTCACTGCTAATAAGGACGCTCTTATCTAACGAGCACTAAAAGATCACTTGGTATAATTTAGCTCGGAGGCTAACAAAGGGCGTTTGTCGGAACGAAGTACGTGATACTTTCTAAAGATCGGCATCGGCGTCTTCGCGACACGTTATTATGCCCTGAAAGTGCTGACGGAGTGCCATCCTCATCATTTTGTAGTGTATGACGACGCACAACTATCACAGCTGCCATCACTTCGATTCTCCTACATAGTGCATGACGTAGCATGTGACGTCACGCGTCACTGGCTCGTCAAGATGACTCCAATAAACCCTTTGTTCAATGTAATCTTCTAAAATATGTACTAGATTAAGTGAAGGTCATGTGACGTATCTATTTACGTAAACACATAGTATATAAGCATCTGTAAAATCCACAATAAAGGAGTTCAGTTCAGAGTACTGTTGGGAAACCAGCACTCACCAATAAGTGTTTTACTATTAACCACTTCCGCGTCCCGTCGTTTCACCACAATTTTAGTTGTGACAAAGCCACATTACCGACGAAATTCATATTTGCTAGTAGCATGAATGGGCCGGCTCGTCCGGGGAAGTACCACACTCTCACAGGAAATTGACTTTTGAGTAGTAGCTTTACCGCTGCTATACTTCGTTCGGCGAGTGAGAGAGCCGGAGGCCCTTTCCCTTTGGGAAGGGAAAAATAAAGACCAGCAACGCTCTTGTAACACCCATAATGTTGCAGTTGTCCATGGGCGGCGGTGATCACTTACCATCAGGCGACCCGCTTGCTCGTTTGCCGTCCTATGACATTAAAAAAGCCCTGCTTACATATGGCGCTCTTGGATTTACTCTTTCACTATAACGTTTACGACCTTGTTGGTAGTTTACCTCATCATAATAAAAAAAATTAAGGTTTGTACAGAGTATTTTCGGCGCCGTGGATGGTAAACAGATTTTGCTCCATTTACCAGACAGGGCGTTATAAATTGATAAAACATTTTCGTTCCCAGAATAGTTGATATATTCATAAAGGCGGAAAATTGTTAAACAAATAATTGTTACCTATATTTTCATTCAATAAATATGAAGTTAATTATTCTTTAAATATTGTGGTATACCTAAACATAAATTTAAGTGAGGAAATTTAAGTGATACCACACAGATATGGGAAAAAATTGTATGAAATCTAAAAAAATATATATGAATTGGGCCCCACTTGATTGGATGAACGCAAAAGGCTTTAAGCAAATCATTCATGCCACCACCCAATCATGAGGGGACTGCACCCGGGGTTGCTTAACATGCGTAAGTGCTTATAACGGTCCCGCCCACTGGGCGATCAGGCTCCTTCACACTACATGACAAACTAGTTTTAATTATAGGATTAAATAATGTCTTAAAATACATATTAATTATTATTTCCCAAATACGCATCCCATGCTGCCTAGCAACTACTAAGAGAAAATTACAAAATTACAATTTACAACAATTTCAAAGATAGCAGGATGCCCTTTGTACAATAATGCTCAAGGGCGGTTTGCCTCAGGAGACTAAAATTATTTCCGTTGCTTTAAGAAACATTAAACTTACTTAGAGTTCCATTAATTTCAATTAACTTTTTAAACTGGATAGCTACTCGTATTAAATAAATTATTAGTTGAAATACTGTTAATAATTCAAGAGGAACAACGTCGTTATCAACTTGTCTTGATTCGCGAAAGAATTAAACAGAAATAAAATTAAACCAAACTACATACTTGTAGATTTTTTTTTTGGTTTTTGTTGGTTCTTGTTGATTTTTTCTAAAAGAACTCTATACATTTCGATAAAAATATTATAGGACCACCTTTAAAGTTCAGTCAAAACAGAGGAGTAACGTTCTCGTCATCATCGTCATCTTGATTCGCATAAGAATAAAATACAAATAAGTTCAAACCGAATGGCATACTCTTACATTTTTTTTGGGTTTTGGTTTATTTTTTCAAAAAGTGCTCAATACATTGCGACAAAAATTTTATGGGACCTATCGAACAAAAAAAGAATCACTAAAATCGATCCATAATTGACAGAGTAAGCGCGTAACATACATACAAAAGAGAAGAAAAATACATACAGACGAATTGAGAACCACCTCCTTTTTTGAAGTCGGTTAAAAAAGAGGAAAGTAGCATTTGCCCTTATTTACCCGATGAATACGTATATTAACGTAGGTAATATCACGTCTTTATTCCCTAATGGGGTGAGGACTGAGGACAAAGCCTAGGGCCATATGACGTAAAAAACGTTCAGGCACGTAGGGACCGAGTCTGGATTGAGTTTCTTTCGGCGTATTCTTCTCACCAGTGGTCATTACGAAACGCTAGTAGTTTTTCGATTTTGCATATTAAAAATTAAAAATAATAAAGTAAAAAATATGACGTTTTCTTATGTTTTCGCGATTGTTACACATTTAAATCAAATTATTTTAATACGGTTTTTATCGCGTTTATTACATTATTTATACACCTAACATTTCGAGCACTTTACAGTGTTCGTGGTCGCAGGTAGACTAAGTTGACATTTGTCTAGTATTTTTTAAGAACTGCAAAATCTACCGCCTAAAATATTTATTGATAACGTTCGGGATGTACGCAGTATTGGCTCACGGTGTCTGAAGGTCTTGCAGTCTTCTGCTTAACTTGAGATTTGATTAAATTAATGACTGGATCCCAAGCTGGAGGTAACTGCCAACCATCCTCTCTATTGAAATTAGGATGTTTTTTAATTTCAATAGCCTCACGAAGCATTCTTGGAATGTATCTGTTTTCTTTTGCAAGGACTTGAGGATTATCAAAACGCATATAGTGGTTGGGTTTGTCTAGGGCATGTTCACAGACTGCAGACTTCGTTAAGCGCCTATGCTTCACGTCAGCAATATGTTCTTTTATACGGGTACCGATGCTTCTCTTTGTTTGCCCAATGTATGATAAACCACACTCACAGTCAATTTTATAAACTCCAGCATCTTGTAACGGGATATTACTGAAAGTGCTCGAAACGTTAGGTGTATAAATAACTAGCTGTTACCCGCGGCTTCGCCCGCGTGATATATAGCTTTTGTCTTTTTCAGTACCCTTACCTATGTGTATGCAAAATTTCAGGATGATGGGTACAGTACTTAGATAGGGCGTGAAAGCGTAACAAACAAACCCACTTTCGCATTTATAATATTAGTTAGGATATACTAACAGTACATTGAAGTCCCGACAATAGGGTCCCGTTTTTATCTTTTGGTAAACTAAAACGCGACTACTAATATTTCTGGGATTATTTATTCATAAGGGGTTTCCATACAACAAACGTGATTTTACCGTATTTGCTTGATATTCTAATGTTGTATAGATCTAGCTTTTGCCCGCGACTTCGTCCACGAAAAATTTACTTTACTATAGGTTCTTTTGAAATACATTGTGTTTCGTCTCAACTCAAATAAATGGTATCTTTTTGTTAATTTTACTAAAATACCTGAAATTCTAACAGTGAAGTCCCGTGAATAGGTTCCCGTTTTTATTCTTTAGGTACGAAATCCTAAAACTAAAACCCGACTACTAATATTTCCAGGCTGTATCTCATAAACCGTGATAGCTAGACAATTGAAGTTTTTACAGGTGTATTTTTGTTGCCGCTATACAACAATACAACGCTGTACAACAAATACTAAAAACAGAATTTAATAAATATTTTAGGGGGTCCATACAACAAACGTGATTGTTTTCCGTATTTGCTAGAGAGTTTAATGTTGTATAGATTTCATGAATTACTGATTAACAGTACGGAACCCTTGATACGCGAATACAATTCGCAATTCACCGATTTTTATTATCATATAAGTAGTTTAATGAATTACTGATTAACAGTCATAAGTCGTGCTAGGATTTTTTATTTTTCAAAGAAACTAACGTCCTAAATTTCAAGCATCTATGTATCCTAATAGTTTCGACTGTAAAACAAAAAACTCCGAATTTACTTTCAGATACACTTCAAAATACGCCTACGTTCTAATTTCATATAAACTCCCACCCTCCTTTAACGCCCTTCATCATCATCATAATCGTTTCAGCCACAAGAAGGCTACTTTGGACATGCTTTGGACATAAGCGTCTCCTATGGGTTTCCAAAATGACCGGTTGGCAGCCGCATTCAGCGTTTGCCTGCGACCTTGGCCAGGTCGTCCGACCACCTGGTTGGAGGACTTCCGTCGTTGCGCTGACCCACAGATTTTCTGCCCCATCGGCGATCGGTTCTATGTGCCCCCCACTGCCACTTTAAGGAGTGTGGAGCCACGGCCATTTTACGTCCTTGTTGGGATGCAATTTTTAAAAAAATAGCTATATGCGAGTCAGGCTACGGAACCCTAAAAAATCAAGATGTTTCAAAATCCAATGAATGCATTAATGTTTTACTAACCCAGGGCGTAAATATAAAATTTCATGTCTCACTTTAAAAATTACGAAGTTTCATACCAGCTTTCAACACCTTTTTTACCCTTTAGGGGTGCATTTTTTTAAATTCAATAATAACATTATTATTTATTATTAAACAACAAAGAAAATCTTAAATTTTATTAGTATTACTTAAAAAATGACGAAGTTTCATACAAACTTTCTACCCCCTGTTTACCCTGTTAGGGGTGATTTTTTTAATATCCAACAATGGCATTGTTATTAACTATTTAACAACAAAGAAAATCTAAAATTTTATGTGTCTCACTTCAATAATTACGTAGTTTCATACAAAATTTCATCCCCTATTTTATCCCCTCGGGGGTAGAATTGATCAAAATCCTTTCTTAGCGGATGCCTACGTCATAACATCTACCTGCATGCCAAATTTCAGCCCAATCCGTCCAGTGGTTTGGGCTGTGTGTTGATAGATCACTATGTCAGTCAGTCAGTCACCTTTGAGTTTTATATATTTAGATGTAATAAACGCGATAAAAACTGTATTAAAATAATTTTATTAAAAAAATATGACGTTCTAAAAGAGATACAATTATCCAATTTTGAATAAAAATCTTTGACTTTGACTTTGACCGTATTTGCGTGTTTGGGAGATGGACATTGAAATTGCACCCAATCATCCTTGGGAGAGGCCTATGTCCAGCAGTGCACTTTTTGGGACTGAAATAATGATAATGATGACTCATCATCAATCCATCACTATTTTTATTCATTTTTTTACCTACACGCTAATGCTATGCCACCATCAGCAGCTTACCAAACTTGGCTTTTAGGTCTTATTAACCTGGGATCTTTCTACCCAGCAAGGCAATAATCGTAATACTTTGTATGTATGTACTTATATAGATAGAAAACTGAATCGAAATACTTAATGATGGGATAATAACTCCAAGCTATGAGTTCAACTCATAAATCATCATCGTTCAAACAATAAAATCGACATAACACAAGAATCCACACGAATGAAATTGCGGGCAACAGCTAGTTCAACAAATATTTATCGGTCCATAAGATACATATATTCATACTCTGTTTACTAAAAACAAATTCTCCAATTTGAACCATAATAATAAAAACAATTCAACTTAAATTTTATACGCTAAACGTTTGTTAAATCCTAATAAACCATTTTAATCAGAAATAAAGCCCCACACCATCTGTAATAACTTAAGCATAACCGTCTGCTAACTCGCATTCGGCGAGAAGAATTCTGCAGTATATTTTAATTAATAAGTCTGCAAACTGAGTAGTTTTTATGGCCCATTCCTGGCTAAGTGTAGGCCTCTGTCGCTCCCGGGAATAATTTAGCAGGATAACAGGTCCTGCGTTGTTGACTCCAACTTGTTTAATATGCATGTGGAAGAGCATTACTCTCCGGAACTTGTATGGGCTTTTCACTTTAATCATGAGTTTGTTTGGCCTACTAAGTATTGTTTTAGGTTTTTGCAAAATAAATTGTTACATTTGTAATAAATAAATAAATAAATACACATTACTTCATAATTTTTCACATTAGTTGGCCTGTAAAAACTCAGATTAATGGCGCTCATAACCATTGCAACGTCTCGGTAAGTATAAAACAAAACAGTAAGTAGACAAAGTTTTTATTTTAAATCAACAGTTTAAATTATTCTGATATCTATGGTTTAAATCTATGCAGAAAGTATTATTTTATTTTGTCATCAACATGACGTAACAAATACAATATTATCCATTTGTAAAAAATATTAATTTCAATTTACTTTAAAGTAGGTTTTATTTATAGGCAAATAGTTTTAATATGTAAATATTGTCTGTTAAAAATGTCATAATAATTTAGTTTGATAACAACTCATTGAATGTTTCACATTATTGAGTTTGCAACGTTTTGAATCACCACGGCGACAACTGGCACAAGGCTGTAACAAAGTTAGTTTCCCGCGGCGCTGCAGTTGCTCCTTTTGTTTCATGGAAAGTTTTTTTCGGATATTTATAAGCGATTGTTTACTTTGCCTAGGTGATAATACGGCCTTGTTCCAAACTTTTTCTTAATAAAACAAATAAGTAACTTACATAAATATTTAGAATATTATAAAAGACCCAGATGAAACTGAAAAGATCATTTTCCATCTTGATATGACCGGGGATTGAACCTTGGCTTGTACTGTAATAGCAAATGTACGACTTAATGACCACTTAACTATGCGGTAACTTATATATATATATATATATATGGATTACGATTTTGCCAAAGGAGTAAGTAGCTAAAGCTTAGTAGAAAATTTGCTAGATATACAAAGAATAAGCCTGGCTGGAGTAGCCAAAAGTTGCTGAACATAAAAATATTTCGGATTAACTATATTGTTATTACATAATCAAGACTAGAAAGTCATACATTTTCAAAACTATAATGAGCAAGCAGGAAGTATTTATTTATGACGTAAAACACTTGCTCTAACAGTTTATCAACGACAATAGGAAATTCTTGATCACTTCGCTCTTTTATTCTTTCGAAGCGAAGAGAATGAAATCTTACAACATTTGTTACATTTTAAAAGATAACGTTAAAAAACGACAGGAAAATTATAAATGAAGTAATTTGATAATATTTAATAATTCGTAATTAATAATAAGTGTAAGTAGCTTTAAACAGTATCTACCAAATTAACATTTTGTGGCTAACCATCTCGTAATGGGCATGTTGACTAAAAAATTTTTCTATGTAAAGACCTGCCAAAAATAAACACTATAGTGACAGAAATACATTTCTAAACAAAAAAGCTCAAATGCCTACATATATTTGTGACGTCACAAGCTTGTATTTTGTATGGATGGCGTGAGAACTTTGTTTGGTAGCTATTCGAAATATTTCGTTTGTGGTAATGGTTTCATAATAAAAGTTGCTTTAAATTTAACGGACTACAATACAGTGTAATTGTATTTAAAGATTTTCATACTTTAAAAAATGGTCCTAATCACCCAACTTTAAGGAAGCTTTAAGATCACTTAACGAATCGATATCAAATTAAAATTACTTTATACTTACTTGTACTTTATAGTGTTTTTAAATAGAAATTAGTATCATTTGAAACAAATTTTATGTAATCTTAACATTAGGCAACTACCGTACTGTAGAGAGATGTAGCTTAAAATCGGCTAAGGAGGCAACACTATCAACCCGTCAGGCCGTCAACGCAGTTGAAGACAATGCTCTTTGAAAATACAATTTTGAGATCAAAGCTGAATAAGTGAACCTTGCTATTTATCTAGTTATTGACCTTTCAATATCAAAAACTACCCTGTGTCCTCGCAAAAGCTATAATGGACATTCGGATTCGATTATCTGCTCGAAACAAAGCCAGCCTCTGAACCGTAAACATGGGAAATAGGAATTGAAATGATTTTCTCTTTGATTTTTAATACCGAAGCCTTGTGGAAGCTAAAAGATTTATCAGAGAGACTGCTAATGTGAAAAATGCTTTACTTTTGATAAATTGTTCAAAATTCTCTTGTCTGTCTCAAGAATGTTGTTTTAATTCTTGTTTGACGATTGGGAAATAGCAATATGTCATATAAGAATTTTTATGATTTTTGTGTGGTGCTTTTATCCCACAGTTAAATTTTTTTATTCAAAGCTTGATCCATATGTCCGAGACTTCATTACTTCAAGAATACCCATGACACATTAAAACTATGTTTGAGAATATTCTACTTATCGCAGCGTCTTAAGATTTATAGACGGAGCAAGGTCAAAGCGTAAGTAAAGCCACTTACGCTTATTTTTTTCGTATGTCCATCTATCACGCTATCTATCTATTCTCCTTCTCCTTTTCTGGTCATTTTTCTCTACCGTTTTCCCGTGAAATTTGCAAGTTATTATTGAAATTTGCAATTTATTATTGAAGTTTTCGCAAACTATTTAAAATGATGGTAATGTCACAAGTGACCTCAGAAATATTACCGTCTAAAACTATTAGGTTCCCGGCAGTTCTGCCGTTCCTGCCGTGTGGTTCCCGGCAGAGTAGAATAGGACCACTCCAAGTCTTCCCGTGGATGTCGTAGAAGGCGACTTAGAAAACACAAGCTAAAAAAAGCTTATAAATATAAAAGAGACCTCTCCATCCCGTCTGGCTAGCGTGGAGAGTGTAGGCTAAATCCTCTAACTGCTGTGGCTGATATATGGGTCTAATAGTACAGAGGGGGTCGTGCTCCTGCAGTGGAGACTAAAAAGACCTGATGCTGATGAAGGCTATAGGATCATTATGAGTTCGTTGTAAGACTCGCAAGGTAAACAGTTCACTGAGTGATATGACATTTAAGTATTCATCAGGTTTTTTGGCGGGAAGTCAAGCGGTTCAGTAGGGGTTTGCCTTATATTATTTTGCAAATTGATTTAAGCGGACTTTATAATATGAATTGGTGTAGTTTGGTGTTATTAATGCTCATGCTCATAATCAATGTGTAAAATATTTAAAGTGGACTGTCATATGACTCGTATTTGTCACCTGAAGCTCCCATAAAGCAATCAAATGAACTGCACTATCTTTGATTGCTACTTGTTAAAACTGTAACCGTACAACACCGATATTTTGTATCTCTGACTTAATTAAAACGATATTGGCAGAATCACCAAAACTTAGGTAGAAGTCATAAAATAAAAAAATATCATAGTATAGAAAGTTTTTATCAATCTACCGAACAATTTTTGTTATGAAGCCTAAGGCTTACATTAAGAAGGTAAACAAGGTAGAGTTGGTTCAATCACTACTGAATACACCATCATCATAAGGTCTTTTATAGTCTCCACTGCCAGAGCATGACTCTCTGTACTACTAGAGCCATATATTAGCTAGTCAGAGGATTGTGCCTTCGCTCTCCACGCTGGCCAGACAGGTTGGAGAGGTTTCTTTGATGTTTATAAGCTTTGTTTAGCTTGTGTTTCCTACGTCGCCTTTTACGACATCCACGAGAAGACTTGGAGTGGTCCTATTCTACTCTGCTGGGAACCACACGGCACTGAATACATGCTTATGCAAAATTACGCCCACCTTTACATTTCAAAATAGCTGTCGGTCTCTATATCAGTCAGGAATCAGGATAATCCTATCTCTATGCGGCAGCCCCTGTGTCCGACCCGCTGACATGTGAAATGTATTAGCAGCGTGCTCATACGTCACTTCGATAACTTGACTATGGATGATCATCACAGACTGTTTTTTTTTTATTATCTTTGGTGAACATTTTCTTTCGTTGACGTCTGTATCACACAGCCGCGAATGCGGAATGTAAGCGTTCCGGAACGGGATTCTAGTGAAACCACGGAACGCTGTTATATGATTCCGTTTCGATTTCGTTCCGCTTGCGGTGTGAGACGCAACAAACAAAATTATACTAGACAGCCATTCGCGGTTTCGCCAATGTTCCGTTCCGGCACGCTTCCAACATAACATAATTTCTTTTTTATTTTATCACCGCGGAATGTATCGGTATGCGTGAGCCGGCAAGCTTCTTTATCTAGCTTCCGTTCCGCATTCGCGGCTGTGTGCGCGAGAGAAATTAATTTTTGAGAAGTGACATATGGTACCTTAATAAATCCTGAATTTCAAGGCACCATAGATGTAGATGCTCAGATGAGACAAAGGGAGAAATATCGTATTTTTTGCATCGAGCGGCAACAACTAACGACTTTGCACTTCTCTTTTTGAGAGTACGATAAACAGTGTTGGAAACTGGCTTTTATTTAGCCCTAGGTTTACTAGCGATTTTATGTTTAGTAGAGAAGCCAGTTACAAACTATTTTTTAGACAGTCTTCTTTTCTCTATTACCATCATTGCTTACCCAGAACATTGTTAACAAGAATTTAAATTAACATTATTAATATCTTACTGGAATCAGCTTCTCGGGCTCAAAATACAAAATATAAAGATGATGTAACAGCTGGAAGAATTATTTTAGCTATTGTTCTAAACACATTATATTCGTAGAAAACGCGGCGGGAGTTCTTAAATACTTCAACTTGAATATTAGTTGAAAGATAAATTGGCAGCGCTCAACCACCGCTCACCGCTCTTTGCTAAATACGATTAACAATTTAAGTACCTGTAAGTACTAGTAACTAAATAACGGTCTATTTAAATTCAATTCCACGAATTACCTATATTTGTTTCATTTTAATTTATCATATCAAATTTATAACATCAGAAATAATAACTACACACAGAAGTAATTGGGTACTTATTCCTTTACAACTTCTCGTAGCGCATAAGCTACGCCAAGCGCTACGATCGCATTAATTCGTAGCAATGCTACGTAAAAACTTTCATGTCTAGTTTTTAGTTATTCTGCGGTTCTACTTAAAATCCAACTACAATATGCTTTTCTTAATTATAATTAATATTGTAAATACAAATTCTTTGTAGTTGTAGTTTTATTTGTTTCACTACTGAACAGATAATAATGAAATTTTGCATACGTATTGTCTGGAGCACTAAAATACATATACTACTTTTTATCTCGAAAATGACTGTTCCTTGGAGACCTTCAATAATGCGAGCAGAGCCTAGGGTGAAATTATGGTTTATATATTTGCTTATAAGATAAAAGATAAAGATAAAAATATATTCTTTTTCTCTATCAACCTATGTTACGTAGTGGAAAAACAAATATTTTTTTATGTTGAGATGTCGTCACAGATTAAAAGAGACTGGAGCCTGTACACAGGCACAGATCTCCAGGGCTCTCACTCTAATCAATTGGATAATCTTGAAATTTGGTTTAAATTCGCGTTGTCTAGGATACGGAGAAGGACATTGGCTACCTTTCATCCCGATAACAGGACATTTCCCGGGGGAACAACAATAACGCGAGTGGAACAACGAACGTATGCCATTTTTTTGTTCAAGTTTAATGTTTTGTTTCAAAGTTCATAAATTAATATTTACCTGACTCCAATTTAGTTTGGTACGGAATTAAAGTAATTTTATGTGAATTAATAATTAATTTGATTTATTGAACACAGAAACTAGTAATAATAATAATTAAAACTACTTAAAATTAATTAAAATATTTACAAATTATATAGTCCCTGCAAACCATCACCTACCGGTAACGTGCCCAAAAGGCTGGCAGCATTGCCACGTTGGATGGCAATGCTTATATTTAATTACAATGATTTAAAATGAAATAACATTATGTAAATTCCTTTGTTGTGTTTTATTCGTGAAAGGTAACAGATAGTTAATTTTAAGTCAGTGTTATCTTCTTAAAATTAACTACCTGTTACCTGACTTTCTGCTACCTGTCTTCACATAGGTACATCAAATCGGTAAAACTGCATTAAACGATAAAGATGTCTTGTAGATTTACAGCTGTGACAAATGCATGTTTCTTTTTACATCGAGCCTGCATCCAATTTAACTAAAAGAGTGCAGTTTTAATATCGTTCACGTTCACGAGCTCCGTGGCGCAGCGGTCAACACGCCGGTTTGCGACACGGATGGTCCCAGGTTCGATCCCTGGTCAGGTCAAGATGAAAAAAGATCTCGCTTTGGGAAAATATTAATATATAAAATCCTATTGTGGAATGAACGAAATGTTTGCTACTTTTTAATAACTCGAGGAAATTCTTAATTCCATGCCTCTTTGTCCCATTCAGACTCCGTATAATTACTTATTGTTCAAACTTTCCCGTAAGCAAGTATTCAAAGTACTAGGTAAGTTTATATTATATTATTTCCATAAATTACGTTATTTGACAATGAAGGTTGAATGTTTTGTAAAAGGAAAACTTGTCGGAGTTAGCAGAGCGCCTACAAGTCATTTTATTTGTTTGCATGTTATTACAGAGGTGTAGGGAGTTTTATAAGATACGTATGACGATTCAAATACAAATTTCACTTAGTAAATTTGTAAATTACCTACGTGATATTGGTTTATCTGCAAGCGGTGGTTAGCCTTTTTAATTATCGATTTAAATTACTTATAATTTCACAATCTAAGTGGACTTTTAGTAACTACCTAAGTATATTAACTAGATATTGCCGATGCAATTTTTCTACAGTATCCTGTTTGAAATTGAGACCCTTTCAGATGTTCAAATAGTACCTACTTATGTAACGTAAAAAGTTAGCGTCACTTGCGTGTTCGCCTGGTCCAAGTTATTATATAATAAATATATATGTACTTATATAACCTATATAACAGATACATATAGTATATATATATCTATATATATATACTATATGTATCTGTTATATAGGTTGTGTATGTATATATATATATATATATATATATCATCATCAGGTCCCTTCTAGTCTCCACTGCAGGAGCACGACCCTCTCTGTACTACCAGAGCCATATATTAGCCAGAGCAGTCAAAGGATTTGGCCTACACTCTCCACGCTGGCCAGACGGGTTGGAGAGGTCTCTTTAATGTTTAAAAGCTTTGTTTAGTTTCTGTTCCCTAAGTCGCCTTGTACGACATCCACGGGATGACTTGGAATGGTCCTATTCTATTCTGCCGGGAACCACACAGCTGATGCTATATATATATAAAATAATGAATAGCTTTACAATATATGACCATGAAATTTTACTTACGAGTAAGTACATATTTAATTTATTGTAATCTACAAAACTGGAGTGCTACCAATTTATCTTTTAATTAATCTTCAAGTTAATCTGCGTAAGCTAAAGTATTTAGGCATTCCGGCCGCGTTTTCACGGATAATAATGTTCTTACAAATAATTGTTTAAAAGTAATCTACCAGCTATGCTTTTACGCAAGGCCTGTTTTATATTTTGAGGCCCGGAGCGGATTTCTAAAAGAGTAAGTATATATTTAAATTAGAATTTGAAGGCATTTCTTTTATTGTTGTGACGTACTGTGGTTGCCCTAGTAACACTATTGCATTAGGAAAAACTTCTATGTCAATACATTTACAAAACTCTCTCCATTAAATAAATTATATTATTTTAAAACTGAGTACGAATTCTTCCATCCGAATCACCATATTGTGGCGACCGTAATGGATTCATGGAAGCGTAAACGTACTCAGTACAGGAGAGAATTTACTTGTCTCGCCGATAAAGTAAAAAAGGCCGTCGATACAAAAGATGGAACCGCCGGCCCAATATTTGAACTATTATCGGAAGCCGCCTCTAATCTCTTTGAAGCGGAGGCGACAATACGGGACCTTTGGTGTGTGGACGAAAGCTTCGATGAAGCCTCCTATCAGGCAGATCAGGATAAAGCCATGTTGTACAAAATAAGATGGCACGAGATCAGGTCGTTGTTTCCAGAAATAATTCCACATACAAGTACTCCATCATGTCATTCTGCAGAATCATGCTTAAAGCTAACAGCACATAAGCATCAATTGCCAAAACTGCCTAAATTGGAGTTGGCGAAATTTGACGGCAATGTTAAGTCTTGGCTGCTATTCTGGGGACAGTTTAAGAAGATTCACGAAGATGAACACATGGACTGCTCCGACAAGTTCCAGTATCTCCTCCAGTCTATCACACCAAACAGCAGCGCACGACAACTGGTCGAAAGCTACCCACCGTGTGCAGAAAACTACGAAAAGGCAGTTGAGTCTTTGAAATCAAGATTCGCACGAGATGATATATTAATTGAGACATATGTCCGAGGTCTGCTCTCCCTGATGCAGCAAAAAGGGGAGATAAAAAGCTTGCCCGTTCTTTATGACAATCTTCAGTCACATCTGCAAGCATTAGAAACACTCGGCGTTACAAAAGATAAGTATGCTTCAATGCTATTTCCCATGATTGAGTCGGCATTACCTGAAAGCATACTACGTGCTTGGCACCGCAGCCAACCAAATACCAGAGACCTGTCTGAGCTGATGAGATTCCTAAGGCAAGAGGTGGAATCAGAAGAACGGATCCAGCTCGCTAGGCGTGAGTTTGATGATATGACCCTAGTTGAGGCGAAACAACCTACTGCCTGTTTCATAACAGAAGCCAAGCGTGACAAAGATAGCTCTGGCAAACAAGGCGCATTATCATGCATATGGTGCAGCAAGGACAATCATTCAGCCGTAGAGTGCTACAAAGCAGCCAAAATGACACTGAAGGAGCGCGTGGAATTTATTAAAGGCAAGAAAGCTTGTTTAATTTGCTTAAAAAGCAATCATTTTGCAAAGAAATGCAAAAGTTTTCCCAAATGTCTGTTCTGTAAAAAAAGACATTATACGATAATGTGCACAGATATAGCGACTATTCAAGATAGCAGTAAACAGTCAGAGATATCGAGTAACTTATCATGCCAACAGAAATGTACAAAAACTACCTTATTGCAAACTTTGTGTTGTAAAGAGGTGCAATGCATGCTCTATGGTAAGTACATATGATTTGATTTGACATCGAATCATATGTGACTGACATATATTTTAAAAATAAGAGTGTCTAATGTTTTTTCATGTGATTTGTGTTGTACTGAATTTGAGATAAAATATAAACATATATTTTATTCAGTTAGTGTTTGCATTTACATTCAGTTATTCCAGTTACTCTGCTGAGTTGTTAGGAGGTAGAATAACAACAAGTAACAACAGGTTATGGGCCTACGAACCGAAAATTGAATCTAGTGAATGCAGCGTAGAGATTTTGGAGCTGGAGATAGTTCTGAAGACTACAATAACACAGACAAGATGAGTACTAGTCTTCCTAGTTTTGAACCATTAGAGGGGTCAATAAATTTTTCGACATGGAAGTTTCAAATGGAGTTGTACTTAACTCACGAAGATCTTTGGGAGTATGTATCAACTACACCTCCAATAACAGATCTGTCAGGTACCAAAAAGGATTCAAAGGCACGTGCGAAAATATGCCTTATGATTAATCGAGAGTTATTGGTACACGTGAGACAAGCGAAATCGTCGAAAGAATGTTGGGAAGCACTAGTCAATGCCTTCGAAGACAAGGGTGTCACGAACCGATGCCGTTTGTTAGGCCGACTAATCAGTTTTAAACTGGAACAATTTAGCAGCATCAGAGACTACATAACAGCGATAATGAAAGTAGCACAGCAGCTACGAGATATTGGTAAAGAGGTAGACGATGAAATGCTAGCGGCACTCATGTTGCAAGGATTGACTGAGGAATACAATCCTATGAAGATGGCAATCGAGAACTCAAATATTGTCCTGACGTCGGATTACGTCAAAACTAAGTTGTTACAGCAGGATGACACTAAACTGTCAACATCCTCTGATGAGAATGCCCTAGTTGTGCGCAATAAAGCTACGAGTAGCAATGTAAGACCATACGAAGGCAGAAAGAACAATAAACAACTTAAGAAAGAGAAGAAGATAAAATGTTTTATTTGCGGTGGACCTCATAAAGCTATGAAATGTCAGAAAAACCCAAATAAAAAAGAAACAAAGGAAGCATCATTGCTGACTGCATTCACTGCCATGTCAAAAGATATTGACGAATGGATCGTTGATTCTGGAGCATCGTCTCATATGACCCATTGTAGAGACTGGCTGACGGATTATAAAGTGTTAAATAATGTTGTAGATATCAGTGTAGCCAATGGTGACAAGTTACGTGCAATTGGATCAGGCGATGTGAAAAAGGCTGGGAGAATGCAATTCGGAGTGAAAGATGTGATGTATGTTCCTGGACTGAGTGCAAACTTGCTAAGTGTAAGTACACTTGTAAATAGAGATTTTACAGTAGTATTTTCAGAGAATGGATGTCATATATACGACAAGAGTGAATGTTGTATAAAAGGAAAAGTACTCTATAGTTGTGAAAATGTAAAAGGAGTTTACAAATTCAGAACAAATGCTAATGAATCTGCTTTTTCAGCACCGATTTTTGATGACTTTGAGCTGTGGCATAGGAGGTTGGCACACCTTGGAGTATCAAACATGAAGCTGTTAAGAGATGGTTTGGCAACAGGAGTAAGTTTCAAAATTCCTGTAAATATACAATGTGAGCCCTGCTTAAAAGGTAAGCAAACACGTACTCCTTTTAACAAGAGCGGTGCAACTCGAGCATCTGAAATACTAGAGCTGGTACATTCAGATGTCTGCGGTCCTATGAGCATAGAGTCGCACAGCGGGAAGCGATACTTTCTTTTATTTATTGACGACAAATCGAGATACACGTTTGTTTACTTCTTGAGAGAGAAAAGTGAGGTGTTTTCCAAAATTGTTGAGTTTAAAAACCTAGTGGAAAATCAAACCAACAAAAAGATAAAGGTTTTTAGATCCGATAATGGAAAAGAATTTGTAAATAAACAAGTAAGTCAATTATTTAAAGAGAGTGGTATTATTCATCAAACTACTGTTGAATATACACCGGAACAAAATGGCGTCGCAGAACGAGCCAATCGTACGGTTTTGGAAAAGGCTAGATGCATGCTAGAAGAAGCTAATCTGAGTAGTAAGTTCTGGGCAGAAGCTGTCAATACGGCTATTTATTTAAAGAATCGTTCACCTACCAAAGCTGTAAAGGTAACACCTTTGGAAGCATGGTCTGGAGAGAAGCCTAATTTGAGACAGTTAAAAGTCTTCGGGTGTAAAGTTTTCATGCATATCAGCAAAGCAAAGAGAACTAAGCTAGATGCAAAAAGCAAAGAGTTTATATTTGTAGGATATTGCACAGAGTCGAAAGCTTACAGAGTTTGTGATCCTTCCAATCTTGAGATACATAAGGCACGTGATGTGTGTTTCTTTGAGAATCAGTTCTTTCATCAGAGAGAGCCTAAGGTTATAAGAGAGAAACCTAAAGCTACTATGAAAGAAAATTTTAAAAGAGAAATAGAAACACAAGCCAATGGGCAGCTTATGCTAGATTTTTCAACAGAATCTGAAACTGATACTATTGAAGAAAGAACAGTTGAACAGGAACTAGCTCTGCAGGAGAGACAAGAAGAAATGTTTCATGATACTATAAATGATAATGTCGAAAGTGACATAGTTGAAGAGTTCAGAACACCGCCAATTGAAAGACGGTATCCTCAGAGAGAGAGGAAAACAAGAGACTTTACTGACTATTATTTGTATCAGGCAGAAGTTGAAGAACAGAGTGAGCCAACAACTGTTGAAAAAGCACTTAGTGGTAGTGACAGAGAGAAATGGCAAGAGGCCATTGACGCTGAGCTAAATGCTTTAAAGAAGAACAAAACTTGGAGTTTAGTCAATCCTGAACCTAGTATGGTTAATGTTAATTTAGTGGATAGCAAGTGGATCTTCAAAATTAAAAAAGAACCTGGGGGAAAAAGTAGGTATAAAGCCAGGCTTGTAGCACGTGGTTTTACACAAAGGCGTGGACTTGACTTCAATGAGACATTCTCACCTGTGATCAGACATAGTACACTCAGACTACTGTTTGCATTTGCAGTTGAAAATGATTTATTAATAGATCAAATGGACGTGGTCACTGCATTTCTTAATGGAGATTTGGCGGAACGAGTTTACATGAAGCAGCCTAGATTAAATGAAGAGAAAGGCAAAGAAAATCATGTATGTTTGCTCAAAAAAGCTCTTTATGGACTTAAGCAAGCTCCTCGAGCTTGGAACAAGAAACTTCATGATGCTCTGACTGAGATGAAGTTCAAGCGATCTGATAACGAGCCCTGTGTCTATATAAGGAATATGGTTATTATTGCAGTTTATGTGGATGATATTTTGATATTCTACAATGATGAGATAGAGAAAGACACAGTAAAGAACAAACTTAAGAGGAAGTTTGAGATGAAGGATCTGGGAAAAGTTGATAATTTCTTAGGAATGAAGATTAAGCGGCTTAAGGAGGAGATTAGTGTTGATCAGAGTGATTACATTAAGATAGTTCTTAAAAAGTTTGGAATGTCTGATTGCAAGCCAGCAAAGACACCTCTGCCGACTGGATTAAAGCTAGATAAGCCTAGTAATGATCATGTCCCACCCAAAGAGATTCCTTATCAAAGTTTGATTGGATCAGTGATGTACTTAGCTGTTTGCTCAAGGCCTGATATTAGCTATGCAGTATCGTATCTCAGCCAATTCAACAGTTGTTATACGAGTGAGCACTGGAGTGCAGCTAAGAGACTTCTGAGGTACCTGAAGGGTACTATTGATTACAAGCTTACTTTTGTGAAAACTGGGCAAAGTCTTACTGGATTTGTTGATGCTGATCATGCTGGAGATCACAGTGATCGAAAATCGTTTACTGGATTCGTATTTATCTTAGGAGGGGCACCTGTGTCTTGGGAGAGTAAGAAGCAACGCACTGTTGCACTATCGAGTGCAGAGGCGGAATATGTAGCGATGTCCGAAGCGTGTAGAGAAGCTATATTTTTAAAGACATTGATAAGAGAAATATCTCGAAAGGATGAAACTGTGAAGCTGTTGAGTGACAGTCAATCAGCTATTCAGATTGCTATGAATCCAGTTCACCACCAGAGAACTAAACATATTGATGTAAGATGTCACTATATTAGAGAGAAATTAAATGATAATGTTGTATCATTAGAGTATCTGCAAACGGATCTAATGACAGCAGATATTTTCACAAAAGCTTTACCGAGATTCAAGCACGAGTTTTGCGTGGATCAGATGAACCTTAGAGCCTGAATGGTAGAAGGCTATGTATGAGCGAATGTGTTTTTCTATCTGTCTGTGTTTGTTTAGTATGCGTTTGTATGATTTTAACTTTTATAATGTTATTATTTTTTCTATAGCGAGTTTATTAGTTAACTGAGGTAGGTAACTAATTATTATATGAGATTTTTAGATATTGAGCTATTTGAGTTTAGCTACTGAGTACATAGAGCAATACAGTTGAGGAGGAGTGTTGTAAAGAGGTGCAATGCATGCTCTATGGTAAGTACATATGATTTGATTTGACATCGAATCATATGTGACTGACATATATTTTAAAAATAAGAGTGTCTAATGTTTTTTCATGTGATTTGTGTTGTACTGAATTTGAGATAAAATATAAACATATATTTTATTCAGTTAGTGTTTGCATTTACATTCAGTTATTCCAGTTACTCTGCTGAGTTGTTAGGAGGTAGAATAACAACAAGTAACAACACTTTGGCAGTAAAACTTGTACATGGCAAGAAGGAGGTCTGTATCAGAGCGATTTTTGACTGTGGTGCGCAAAGATCTTATGTAAAAAAGGATTTAGTACAGAAGTTTGGCATGAAACCTACGTCAAAAGAGGTCATGAATCACTGTTTGTTCGGCGGGTTTACGGAGGCCGTGTTGCTCGAAGGTTCGAGACGAAGAAAGAAGAATGTCAAGTATTTGACATATGCGTCAAGAACATCGAAAACAATTTTTCTATGAATTTATCTGTTATTGAACAAACAAATATTTGTGGTTTTTTACCTAAATTAAAATCGCACGTGATATTAGAGCAACTAAGTAAAAATGGCATTCGTTTGTATGACTCGACCGACTCTCCGGACGACGTAAGTCTATTAATTGGTGCTGACTATTATGGCGTACTTTTGACTGGCAATATACTGCAACTAGAGAATAACATGACCGCTATAGAGACAAAATTGGGATGGACTATTCAGGGTCCTATTACAGGGGTTTATAGTTCCATGACAAACTCTACAATGACTTTTCACTGTTTAAACAAAATTGATCTTACAGATTTGTGGACCTTGGAAGCAATAGGCATAAATGATCCCGCAGTACAAGTAACGAAGGCTGCACATGATCAAGAAATACTAACAACTTTCAAGGATAATATTAGGGTCAATGAGGAAGGTCGTTATGAGGTGTGTTTACCATGGCGTGATGTTCCTCGTCCACAAACAAATTATGACCTTGCCAAGAAGAGGATGGAAAGTACCATGAACCGTCTCAAACAACTAGGTAAGGTAAATGATTACGATAATGTATTTCGCGAGTGGTTACAGCTAGACATCATCGAAAAGGCACCTGACCAGTCTGTCCAAGGCCACTATATGCCACATCATGCGGTTATCAAAGAGTCAAGTCTGACGACTAAAATTCGGCCAGTTTTTGATGCATCGGCTAAGGACAAGAATGGCATTTCCTTAAATTCTTGTCTAGAGAAAGGCGTGAACCTACTCGAAAGAATCCCTAACCTTTTGATAAATTTCAGGAAGTACAAGATCGGAGTGACTGCTGATATAGCAAAGGCGTTTCTTCAAATTTCGCTTGCGCCGGATGATCGAGATTATCTACGGTTCTTGTGGTGGTCCAAGATTGACGAGGATGAGAGAACGATGGTAACCTATCGTCATAAACGTGTTGTCTTTGGGGTCACATCGAGTCCCTTTCATCTCATCGCTACCATCAACCACCACTTAGACAATTGCTCAGAACAGTATAAAGAAACAGCGATGAAATTAAAGAAATCGTTTTACGTAGACAATTGCGTCACGAGCTTGGAAACCGAGAAGGATTTAGAGAAATTCATGACCGAGTCGAAACATGTAATGCGCGAAGGTATGTTTGATCTCAGAGGTTGGATCGCAAGTCCCGTTATCGTAGAGGAAAATGTGGAGTGCACGTCTATATTAGGCGTCATGTGGAACGTTAAAGAAGACACTCTAAGATGTAATGTTAATTTTAGTAACATTGACTTGAAACTAACAAAAAGGACATTACTATCTGTAGCACAAAGGGTCTTCGATCCCATAGGAGTAACTTGTGCTACGACCATAGTGCCGAAGATGATTATGCAAAAATCATGGTCAAGAAGGCTCACTTGGGACCAAGAACTACCCAAAGATCTTGCTAAAGAATTTAAAAGATGGCTAGAACAGGCTTATGTTATCAACGATTGTATTATTCCCAGGCGGCTGACGTGTATGTCATTAAAGGGATGTGAAAATTCGTTGCATGTATTTTGTGACTCTAGTAAAGATGCCTATTCAGCCTGCATATTTTTGCGATCGAAACACGGTGAAAACGTTGACGTGAGTCTTGTGTTGGCGAAGTCAAGAGTGACACCTGTCGATAAAATAACCATTCCAAGGTTAGAGCTTATTGCTGCGACGCTAGCTAGTAGACTGTCGATAACAGCAATTGAATCGTTGGCCTTACCGAGATGCACCGTATATTATTGGACAGATTCTAGTGTCGTACTAACGTGGATCAAAAGCGACGGACCTTGGAGCGTGTTTGTTTCCAACCGAGTAAGAGAGATAAAAAGCTTGAGCCCTGCTTCTGCTTGGAGACACGTACCAGGTCACTTGAATCCCGCCGATTTGCCTTCCAGGGGCATAGATCCCAAGGGACTCCTGAAGAGTCGTTGGTGGGAAGGTCCAGCATGGTTACGGTTGAACGAAGTTAGCTGGCCCGTTACAGACATCATACTTAACAGCTCAGAAGTCGATAGTGAACGGAAAAAACCTGGCATTATTACGATGCTCGTTGAAGAATCGTTCCTAGACAGATTAACTTATTTTTCGAGGTACACCAAGATAGTAAGAATTTTATGTTGGATGCTACGCTTTAAAGAAAAACCTGTAACAAAAGAACTTACGTACGACGAGTTTGAATATGCTGAGAAAGTACTGATACGACTGATACAACAAAAATACAAGGACTCAGTCAGTAATCAGAATATTCAAACTTTCATCGACGACAAAAACATTCTACGCCTAAATACAAAACTGACCCTTGGAAGTGAAGATTATCACTTCAAGTTTCCAATTATTCTTCCAGGAGCAGATACTATAGTTAGACGTCTTGTGGAGCAACGGCACGTCGAGTTGAAGCACGCTGGTGCGCAGACTTTGCTAAACAGTTTACGTCAGACGTTTTGGATTATAGGAATCAGGAAACTCGTACGTAATATTATACATCGATGCATAAGATGCAAAAGATTTAAGGCTAAACGATGTCAAGCGCCTACCGGAGTGTTACCGAAGGAACGTATGGAAGCTGCCGCTGCGTTCCAATTTACAGGCGTAGATCTGGCTGGCCCTTTAATAATACGCTCAGGAGCTAAAGCCTGGATCGTCCTATTTACATGCGCTACATACCGTGCTGTGCACTTAGAAGTTGTGGAGTCGCTCTCAACAGGCGAGTTTTTAATGGCTTTGAGACGATTTGTGGCAAGAAGAGGCCGAGTAGAGCAATTATTTAGCGATAATGCAACAAATTTTAGAGGCTTGGAGAATGCGTTCAGTTCTTTGGACTGGGACGAAATTCAACGTTTTTCGTCAATCACGAGGATAAAATGGAATTTCTTGCCACCGGCTGCTCCTTGGTGGGGAGGGTTCTATGAGCGACTAATTGGATTTTTGAAACAAATCCTCCGTAGAGTGCTCGGAAAAGCCTCTATCTCACTTATTGAACTACAGACGGTACTGTGTGATTGCGAAGCGGTTATTAATAGCAGGCCTCTTACATATGTTGGTGGTGACACGGAACTACAACCGCTGACGCCCTCAATGTTTGTTCAGCCATTGTCATCCCAACATACAGCCGATTTTGACGAAGTCGACACTAAGGCGTTAAACGTAAGGCATCGATATTGCCAGAAGTTACGAGACGATCTAAGAAAACGTTTTCGAAATGAGTACATCGCCTTATTGAAGCAAAAGCGCGAGAAGATAAATCACAGTCATGAACCACTTCGTAAGGGAGATATCGTCCTCATGGAAACCGACGGTAAGCGGGTGACGTGGCCGTTAGCTATTGTCGAAGATGTTTGTACTGGCGCCGATGGTATCGCTCGAGTAGTGCAGTTGCGAACTTCGTCCGGGAAAAATGTAAGACCTATCCAGCGCATTTTCCCACTGGAACTTCGAGACAAACAATTTGCAGAAACATTTGACTTGACTAAAAGTGAAACTAGAGTAAACTACAGAAAAGAGACAGATAGTGATGACACAGACACACGGTCAAAACGAATCAGAAAGCTGCCGCAGCACCTTTTTGATTATATCCTGTAATCACTAAGCAGCCTCCCGGCTTTTCCCGTTTGGGAGTGTGACGTACTGTGGTTGCCCTAGTAACACTATTGCATTAGGAAAAACTTCTATGTCAATACATTTACAAAACTCTCTCCATTAAATAAATTATATTATTTTAAAACTGAGTACGAATTCTTCCATCCGAATCACCATATTGTATTGGTTGTTAATAATGTACTGTGCAAGAACATTCATACCACACCGAACAATACCTTACAAAGATCTAAATGTAGAAAATATATAACGAACGTTTTCGTGCGACTTTATCCGTGTAATTTATAGATAAAATGTCGTGTATTATTTATGATTAAATGTCCGCTAAATCCATTTCGTGTCTGCTTTTTTTTTTCTTCATTTCAGCATCATTTTCCTTTTTCCTTTATGCTTTGGCTGAACAAGGCGGAAAATGTAGATTCTTTGTACTGTGATGGCTCAGGGAAGGTTTGCAGGGTGAGGAGTGTAACTTTTAAATCCATCAGCCGCAGAATCAGGCCTTAACGTACCATAAATCACGTCTCAAAAATCCATTTCTCAATGAAAACAAATGTTCTTGCATTGTCAAGTTATCGAAAGTGACGTACGAGCACGCTGCTAATACATTTCACATGTCAGCGCGTCGAACACAGGGCCGCCGCAAGGATTCGGTATTAGAAATCAAAGAGAAAATCATTTCATTTCCTATTTTCCATGTGTCTTGATTCGGAGTTGGCTTTGTTCCGAGCAAATAATCGAATCCGAATGGCTATTATAGCGTTTGCCAGAGAATAAGTAGTTTTTGATGTTGAAAGGTCAATTACTAAGGTAGATTGACTTAATTTGCTTTGTTTTGTTCCTTTTCTACATATATTAATCTAAAAGTATTTTGTTCCATTGTTTTATTAGCTCGTTTGGTAACAAATTTTAATTAAAAAGAAATTACAACCTGTGCTCTGCTCACATAGGTATCTAGCTTTTTTCGGAAAATGTAAGTATGGCGCAGCCAAACAGCTTAATTAGCCGTTTAATTAATTATGTAGTCCTTACGGACTGTAGTTGAACGCCACCGCTTAGTAAACTTAACGGTGGCGTTCAACTACAGACTACAGGCACACGACATACATACATACTATCACGTCTTTATCCGTTGCGGGGTAGACACAGCCCAAGGTCATAAAACCTACAGGCCACATTTAGCAACGTTGTGGGCGTAAAGGTGGAAAGCGGAAGCAAAATAGTGATGGGTTGCTAGCCGCATCGCCTATCAATGTGATTCCTTAGATTTTCGCCCAATCATACACACACACGACACAACTGTTAGATATCCGACAAAAAAAACTTATAAGCATCGCAGCAAATCATCGTTTATCACTCGGCAGCACAAAAACAAAACCTCACGCCTACGCTACACACGGCAATGGTGTAATCAGCCTCATTGCATGCTATTATTATTCATTCCCAACACGTTGCCCTAGCAAATTGTTATATACTGTATATAACAATTTGCTAGGGCAACGTGTTTTGTAGTTGTTTTTTAGTTCATTGGCATCCTTTTAAATATAGACTATACCCATGATTGGAAGTAATTTAGGACTACTGTCGACTAAATTAAAATTACACGTTTTCGAAATTTAAGAAAATTTAAACAGGACTGAATTTCCATAAATACCGAAAAATTAATTCATTTAAACAGTATTAAATCAATCGGTCGCGTCGGTAAAATTTACGCAAAACCAGCGATTTATTGTTGACACAAGAAATGTTTTAACGTATATTTTTTTTGCGTATGCTAACGAATTCGATTTTACTCTGTATAGAACTAGAAAATTTTCCGTGACTTCGTCCGCGTAAATGCCTTCGTCACATGCAGATAAATTACCTCTCTATAATTAAAATTGAAAATTGTGATGAAAAAGAATTCGCCACAGGTAGGATTCGAACCCACAGCTCTTAGGTATGCGCCTTAAGTGTGCTACCAACTACACCACCGTGGCTTCGAATCACCGCGTCGAATTCTGCCATCACATATAGCACACTTAGGGCGCATACCTAAGCCACAGCTCTTAGGTATGCGCCCTAATCCTACCTGTGGCGAATTCTTTTTCATTACATATTTTCAATTTTAATAATATACTGAGCATTGTAATGCTATTTAAAAACCATTTACCTCTCTATAGTTTATAGAATTTTGAAAATCGGTCCTATCGTTTTGGAGCCTATTCATTGCAAACAAACAATCAAGTCTTACCTCCTTATAATATTAGTATGGATTTACTAATTCACTCTCAGCAAACAAATAAGCCGGTGACACACTGATTGTTGTCCCGGTCCCCAGGAAATGAGAGAATTGGGGAAACAATATTATGACGTCACATAGGTATTGTTTATGGAGGTTCAATCAAAGACGAAGGGCGATTAATCAAAATTGGAATCAGATAACGAGCAGTTATCTGAGGTACTAACACTATTTGTTATGTAGTATTTGTTAACTCTATGAAATTTTTACCCGACTGATCTACCCAAAAGGAGGGTAATGTTTTTCGCGCGTATGTGTATGTCAGATCCACTTGTAGCCTAAACGGCTTGACCATTTTGAAGTGTCAGGATAATTAGATTCGTATTCTTCCCGGAGTGTCAAAGGCACAATGTAACGACAGCCAAAACTCAATATTAGGCGTATGCACCTAAAATTTTGATGTATATTGTAATTACTCGTTGAAAAAACTATAACTGTACGTAAGTACAGTTATAGTTTTTTACATACCTAAATCATACCATAGCATTTTTAATATTTTGTTAGATTTTATATTTTAGAAGTCAGAGAATGCTCTAAGCATTAAGTCCACCTACTGTAGCTTTTTAGGTTCAATGAGTTTTTAAATAAATAAATAAAATAATACATACATTTAAAAGTACTAGAATTATTAAAAATGCTACTTATTCAACTCAAAGGAGAGGTACAAGTAAATCTTAGAAAAAGGATTTAAAAATACTATGAAAAGCGTTTTATTATTGCAGTACAATGGCAGAGCGCGGGCATTCTCCGAACTGCGTGAAGCGCGGCTCACACGAGGCGCTGGTAAATCTGCAGAAATCGCTCGATTGTGTCGCTGATCGGATTGTCCTGGGTTTCATTTTTATAAGTATTCATAAATAAAAAGAGAATTTTTATTTCGTCTCCTTGGGTTGTATGGTAGTGGACTTTGACATATAAAAAAATTACAAAATCCTATAATGCGTGACGTAAATTTTAGAAAGAAACTACAATCGTTTCTTATTGTACCCACTTGGTCCTTAGGTTATAGGGTAGACACAAAAAAAAATTTTATAATTAGTCCGCCAGTTAAATAATCAAATATTAGGCGAAGTACTTTACTGTTGTTGATTAAACAAAACAAAATCCCATCCCATCCCAATCCCAACTAATCCTAACTAATATTATAAATGCGAAAGTGAGTCTGTTTATTTGTTTGTTTGCTTGTTACGCTTTCACGCCGTATCTACTGAACCGATCATCATGAAATTTTGCACACACATAGGTTAGGGTACCGAGAAAGACATAGGCTATAAATTACGCGGGCAAAGCCGCGGGTAACAGCTAGTAAATATATATAGGTACCATCATCAGTTAAGTACAAGGGAAAGGGAATGGCGATAAAGCGCACAATGAATGTATTAGACGGGACACGAGAGACAGCTTGGTGACAGATTAAAGGAGAGAAATGGGGCAATTGACATATAAGATATTTTGAGAACAAGATAATTTAGTTAAGTAGGTACTTGGTGTTTATATAAACAACTAGGTTCTTGTTTGATGATCATGCCAAAATACTCGCCAATTTACTACATCGTGAATTTTCTGTGATACGAATCGCATGCTAATGAAAATATACTAGAAATACTCTGTGGGAAATGTCTATACGTAGAGCAGGAACCTATTAGGTATTTTACAGCCCAACGTCTATTATGGGACATATGGAAAGAATACCGTATAGCAAAAATCTAGGCAGACTCAAGAAGTAGTAAATTTAATGATTTTATATTAAGAAAGGTGTAAACTGAATCAATCTGACCATAAAACAAGAAAAGCAACAACAGCGTCGCGAGAAACTAACTTTCCCGTAGCCCTGTGGAAGTTGTCGCTGTGGCTATTCTGGCTTAACGTCGCAAACTCAACAATGTAGATTATTGAATACAATGTCCCTGCGTATACCTCCCCAGTTTGACTCATCTACTTACTTAAGTAAAATCATATCCAAAATTAAATAAATTGTTATAATTCTATTGCCATTGGATATACTATTAAGTATTTTGTTTTTGTGTAAAAAAAATATCTGTGACAGGCTAGCCCTATGGCCATTTTGAGATATGGAAAATAATAACTTTGGAGTTATGCTCAGATACGTTAGGTTTTATTTGATTTACATTAACAGAGCTGACTAGAAAAATCTTATCAAGTGATTGAGTGAATTTGGTCGTTTTTCCCAGAATTAATATTTACAGGGAGATATATGTACAATGTTTTCCGATTAGCCGACAGGAAAACGTGTTCCCGTTCCCGGAACCACGACAAAACTTAATTGAATGTATTGAATGAAACACATGCGGAAACACAAAAAAAATGACCAACCACATTATATTTCCTATATATCTCATATGAGTATCATAGGGATAAGATCGGAAGATGAGAAGCTATAAATAGTTTGATTGAACGCGTGCGAAACAACTAAGTAAGTCCGTGACCAACGGATAAAGTTGTAGGGTTAAGGACTTCTCTAACTATAAATATTAATGGATACTTACTTGTTACAATGTCGTTATAGCGGTAAATTTAATGTACCTCATGTATTTTACTTCTTCTTATTGGTGTAGGAAGATAATAGTATATTGAGCTACTTAAGTAGTCAATTACAACACGAGTTGATTTATTGAAAATACGAGTAATGTTATTATCAAAATCGCTCCTGAGAAATCATTCTTCTTTTTCAACATGATTCTTTTATTATTATGAACTTTATTTCCTGTTAGTCTAAATATTAAAAAAGATTGCCTATTTACCTTGTTTCATAATTCCAAACATCATAATGGCAAAACATTTACAAATGTACATTTGTAAAGGTTTTGCCATGTGTATTTAGTGTCAATCTTTTATATATTTTTGTTCGTTTGTTATTTGATTTTCTAAGAAATATAACTTATTATGAAAACACGGCTTTACTCACGTTTTATTACGTCGGATCTGCCGACTATCACTGATCTGCAGATCCGACGTAATAAAACGTGAGTAAAGCCGTGTTTTCATAATGAATTTACCTCGCGTAAGTTTTAATATTATTAAATATAACTTAGTTGATAGATTTTAAATTGCTATAATTTGTAAGCAAAATGTTCTTATTTTTTAAATATGTTAGGTACTAAACTAGTGGACACTGAGAACAAAAAAGAGTGTGGTGTAATAATAAATGTATAATTGAAAATTCGACGTTAAGATCGCGACTTGTTTCGATACATTATGTAACATCTAAGCTCAATGTAACTTATATGTGTTCGTATAGACATGTGATTATCACCGAGTCATTTCACTACATATTACACTTACATATTGTTTAATTTTATTACAAAATATTTAACAAGAATCTGTCGTAAGAAATAATATGAATTTTCTATAAAACGACTAAATTCCTTAGAGGCAATTAAAAAACTAAAGACACCCATTACCTAACTGATATTATAAATGCGAAAGTGGATTTGTATATGTGATTGTTTGTTTGTTACCGCTTCACTATCTATCTATTGAACCAATCTTCTTGAAATATGGCACGCACGTTGATAATGTTACGAAGCAGGACATAGGCTATATATTACGCGGGCAAAGCCATGGGCAACCGCTAGTTAATACTTAAACTAAGATTTGTAAAAAGAAAAGAAAGATTCATAATATGCGCTTTGCACATGTGGCATTGCCAAGAAATTCCCGCGCTAAATAGCAATTCAATGCTCTATGCGAGGGTTGACCTAGACCAACTCAGCCTAGGCTGAGTGACAACAGGTCTAGGTTTTTTTACGGGTTTAGCACCTAGGTGCTAAACCCGTAAAAAAACTTTTTACATATTGCCTGATTAACTTAGCACCACATTTATTAGTATATATTACAGGCTGTTTCTAGCCGTTATTGCCTAAAGAAACTTCATGTACATAAGTTATAGGCATGTGCAGAAAGTGAGCAATAAACCATATATTATACTAGATATCCATTTTACTAGATAACGTTTTAGTGGGTCAAACAAACACATAATTCAAGCGTTAGGCCCATACATATTCTGGAGAGTAATTCTCCTCCACATGCATATTAAACAAGTTTTAGTCGACAACACAGGACCTGTAATCCTGCTAAATTATTCCCGGGAGCGACAGAGGCCTACAATTAGCCAGGGATGAGCTATAAAAACTCATGAATTTGCAGACTTATTAATTAAAATATACTGCAGAATTCTTCTCGCCAAATGCGAGTTCGCAGATGGTTTGGTATGTTTATTACAGATGCTGCGAGGCTTTATTTCTAACTTGCTGTTACCTGCGGCTTCGCCCGCGTGTTTAATAGCATATGTCCTTCTCAGTGCCCTAGCCTATGTCTATGCAAATTTTCATGATGATCAGTTTAGTAGATAGGGAGTGAATACGTAACAAACAAACAAATAAACTAACTCACTTTCGCATTTATAATATTAGTTAGGATTAGGATAGTGAGAATTTAAATTGTTAACTGGGTTTCAAAGAACGTTTGTAAAAATTAGTTGATCTATTGTGATTCAATTGTTTGGTTTCCTTCCATTTAATTACAGAACAACCAAGTTGTTTCAGTTTCTAGAGTAAATAGTACAACAATGTACTATTTTTATTGATTTAACAAAATTACCTATTGAAATATAAATAAATAATATAAATAATATGATGCAAAACAAAAACGTAGGTATATTATTATCATTTATTTCAACAAAGGGATGTTATTAATTAATCGGTGCAGCTAGGATATGTATTTTAAAAAGTGTAAATTTTTAAATAATACTAAATTATTTTTCATAAAAAAAATACCAAGTTGGCTTAGTTGAATATAAAAAATAATATTTTAAAAACCGGCCAAGTGTGAGTCAAACTCGCGCAATGAGGGTTCCGTACAATATGCTTCGTGTACACACACACAATGTGCAAAAATGTTTTATTCAATTGACTAGCGCTATCTAGTGGTGTTTTAGTGAACTATTTCCCTAGATGAACTTATTATAGGGAGTTTACCACTTTATTTTCAAGTGATAGAATTCTTATTATTTTTCCTGTAATCTTCAAGGAATGAACTACATTGTGTAATTTTTCAAAACTTGCTTCGACAACAGCCTTTGTCAGCCTCCGCGCGAAAATATACCATATGATCTTTTAAGGAGCTGAAATCAGATAAACGCTTATATTATCAACAACAATTTACTTCTAGACAGACATTATTTTCACCGATACGTTCTATACAGGGAGTAATTGATTCATTGGCATCCGCAAAACCTGTTGACACGTTCAAACATTATAATACAAGTTAACAGTCTAGGCTAGTTAGCCTAGGCTGTTAACTTATATTATAATATTTGTTATAATGTGTATTCTTTAAGCTTACTATAGAAGAAGTTTACCAGCTACTGTACTATTTTATTTTATTTTGACGTAACTTCAAATTATTTTCTTGTCCTAAGACTCAATTAATGACAACCTATCGTCATTAATAGGGTGGTTTCAGAAAACCCTAGAAAATAAAATAAAGTGTATACTAAAGGCAGTAAAAACTCCCTAACTTTTAATTTCACAAATTTTAGGCAATCTTATTTCTATAGGTGTTTTATGCATTCACAATGCTATTCTGATGTAGTCTTATTAAAAATTGCCGTTTGGTCAAAGACAATATAATATAGGTTTATATTGTCTTTGGTTTGGTTCCCCGCAGAGTAGAATAGGACCACTCCAAGTCAACTTAGGAAATACAAGCTAAACATCAAAGAGACCCGTCTGGTCAGCGTGGAGAGTGTGGGCCAAATCCTCTAACTGCCACAGCCATATTGGCCATGGCTATATTGGCTATGGCTAATATATGGCTCTGGTAGAACTGAGAGGGTCATTCAGTGGAAAATATCTGATGATGATGATATGGGGAAAAAAGTCAACGATTTTTTTCTAATTCTTGTTTCTTAATTTAATAAGAGATAAGACCATATGTTGAAAAAGAGAATAAAAAGAAGAAAAATATAATCAAAAATAAAAATAGACGAGAATGCAGCTGCAAGGGAACTACATAAAGGGAAGGAAAGAAAAAGGGAACAAAAAAGATAAGACAATATTAACTTAAGACTTAAAGAGATAATTCTGAAGATAAAAATAAAAACAAGTTTAGATAAAATAAAAACAATTGAAGATAAAAAAGACAGCTTTCAACCTAAGACATCTCCAAAAATTTATTTTGACGCTCTGTCCTCATTATGTAGTTCTATTATTATCATTGTATCACATTAAACGCAAAGAGTATATCAGGATGACAACGAATTTTGGCATACCATACTTACTATAAATAACTTTCTTTTGTTAAATTATAATTTTCAACGATATATAAGTTAATACATACATACTATCACGTCTTTATCCCTTGCGGGGCAGACAGAGCCCAAGGTCACAAAACCTACAGGCCACGTTTAGCATCGCAGGTGTAAAGCGGAATCAAAATAGTGATGGGTTGCTAGCCACTTGGATGGGTGACCGCAAGTGGCATAAAAATGTCTCGAGCTCCTCCGTGCTTCGGAAGGGACGTTAAGCCGTTGGTCCTGGCTGTCATCGTTGATGGCAGTCGTTAAACTATGTCGGATGCTTTTGGGCAGCCTGAAAATCTGACAACAGCGTTGGCCACTTACACACACGAAAAACAATCAAACAAAAACTTAATATTTCGATGTTTATTTCATTCGTTTTAATTGTGTCACTCTCTTACTTTCATTAATCATTGCATAGGGAAAACAATAATATCCGGAAAAAATATTTTATCGATAATACCTAATACTTACAAGTTTACGAGTATATTTCTTTAATACCATTCTCAATGCTGGCAGTAGCTGCATAAAGCTGCGATTCAATACCATAAAAGAATATTTAATATTCCATTGAGCAATCGCTTTTGTGCTAAAGCTCGCTATAACTGCGGCTCGTACCAGCCGCTTGGCCGTAATCCGAGCTTCTACGGATTCGTAGACTCTCGTAGCACGTCGTAGCTGCGTAGAGCTTACGTTAGCCGTTCGGAATACAGGTTAGCCGCTTGTAGAACTCTCATCTACTGGCGAACTACTACATATACGTACTTAGGAATGTTTATGTTTTCCAACTTATCCTAAACGATAGGGTTATAAATCGATGTCAAAGTAATCATAAACGAAATCTAAGATAAATAAATACAGCTTTTGCATAGAACTGCAAAAGTTGTATTCTTTTATAAAGTGATTCATTGTACATATTCTTTTATGTGAGTATGGCATAAAAGGAAAATTATACACATTTCATATTAAGTTTAAAAGTAATTCCAAGTTGGCAAAGCTGTATTTGAAAACATATCCGTGGGTAGTTTCAAAGCTCCTACATAGCGATTTATGGGCTTTCACGGACTATTTTTATTTTCTTCTATGCTGGTTTATGAGAAATGACGCATGCACGCAGATCGTAAAATTGATCGAAGTAAAGGGGAAAATTTTAGGAATTACATTGATAGGTGATGCGGCTAGCAACCTACCACTATTATGAATCCATTTACCACGTACACGCTCACCGACATGTTCAACGTGGCATGTATGTCGTATAAAGAGAAGAGCTCTGTCTATCCCGTAAGGGATCGTGACAGATTGAATGTAATCTTATATTAAGTCTTACTTTTAATTTTGTAGCTTTTAAACGTTAAGAGGAGAAAGAAATCGTACATCAGAAAAATGACATACAAGCAAAACTATTAACAAGTTTTTTTCTTTCTTTCTTTCTTTTTTAATTATGGCTTCCACCGAGATTTCAGTAATTCTGCCAATGTCCAGTATAATGAGATACTAAGTATCGGTGTTGTACGGTATGTGGCATCAAAGATGGCGTATGTTCTTTGGCAGCCTCGTGGGAGATTTTGGCGACAAATCTATACGAGTCCATTTAACAGTCTACTTTAACTATTTCACAAATTGTTCTCGAGCACGAGCATTTATAACACCAAACTTTACCAATTTCATATTATAAAGTCCACTTAAATCAATTTGCAAAATAGTATAAGGCAAACGACAACTGAACCCCTTGACTTCCCACCAAAAAACTCCTACAAGTTTTTTTTTTTTTCATTATGAATTAAACCAACGTTATGTCAGATGATTCCACACCAAGGATGACAAAATAAACTAGTGAACAAATGAAATGTGAAAATACGATACAATAATATACTTGCACGCATTCTATTGCCGTTCTTATTGTTAAAAACTATCTAACTACCTACCTAATATTCTAGAAAAGTTAAAATAAATCTAGAAAAGTTCGTAACAAAATATTCATAACTAGCTGTTACCCGCGGCTTTGCCCGCGTAATATATAGCCTATGTCCTTCTCAGTACCCTTACCTATGTGTATGCAAAATTTCATGATGATCGGTTCAGTAGATACGGCGTGAAAGCGTAACAAACAAACAAACAAATAAACAAACAAACTCACTTTCGCATTTATAATATTAGTTGGGATTGGGATATTGCAGCGTTGCGTTGGCCGTAACATCAATAGAGTAAGGTAATGCGACGTGAGAGAGAAGCTTAGTCATTTGGATCTCTTTAAATCTCGCGAGACATCGATGAATGTCGTTCGTGATAGAAAATCGCATTCTTCACATATTCTCCCGGGACCTGGCGCGGCCTGAACCCGCGCAACGCTAAATTATTTGTAGTGTACTCAAAGCTATCAATTTGCTGTTATTGAGTTTGCATTTAAGATGAATACCTGAATTTTGACGACCTCCGTGGCGTAGTGGCTAAACATGCGTGGTTCGATCCGGTAAGGTCATCATCATCATTTCGAGTAGGTGACACGGCCAGTCGACCATGCACACCCTGGTGTCAGAGTTCTTCGGAACCGCCTCTCGGCCTCTGACGTGGTTCTTTTAACGACTACCAGATGGCAGCCGGGACCACCGGCTTAACGTGCCTTCCGAAGCACGGAATCATCTTTCTAATCAGGCAATCAGGTGATTCATGCCTGCAATGTCCTAACCAAACTGGAAACAACTTCACAAAGTATGATTCCCGTGGGAATCGAACCCACGACCCCCCGGGTCAACAAGAGCAAACGCCTTAACCACTGGACTTAAATGTTGAAAATCTCTTCATGTGCAATACACTATCCTGGAGGGTGGTGCAACCTTCTGGGAGCAACAAAAAAAGAACCACTGGACCACGGAGGCAGTTATAAGTCCGGTAAGGTCATGATGGAACACGACCTTTAAAGATTGGCCTGGGTCTTGGATGTTTATCTATATAAGTATCTATTATAAAACATAGCGTTGAGTTTGTATCCTACTACGGGCTATGTGTAAGTAGTGTCTCTCAAGTTCACAGCTTACTGTGGGGCTAATTCAATTTGTGTGATCTGCCACTTTATTTTTTTAATAAGAATTAAGTAACAGACTTGGTTGAACATGTAAACATAATTAATATCAATTTGTCTGTAAATTGTTTCACTCGTTTGTCCATCTATCTGTTTAGAGCTTTTTCTCAGAAATGAGTGGCCGCAATTAATATCACATATTAAGAAAAAAAGATACCATAACAATAATGTAAAGATAAGAAATCTTAAATCTGTGCAAAAATCAAACATCTAAGTTAGTGCAATAATTTTTTTTTTCGCCGTTAACGTCACTAAGGTTGTGATTTTTTCAAAATCGCATGGAAATCAAAACCTATAGGGTAGGTACTCGTACTTGCCGTTGACCTAATATCATGAAATTTGGCATGAAGCAATGTCTAGCGCAAGTTAAGGAAAAATCTACACACACACCCAGACACTACACGCAGACACCTATATTTTAAATTTTTGTATGGAAACCTCGGTGCGCTAGTGCGACTCGCACTTCGATATTTTTATATTGTTTCAGTAAATAACCAGGTCTTTAGAATTTTAAACTTTGTTTGCTGCCGTCCTTTCCCAGCAACAAAAAATCATAAAAATGACGGAACATGATTCAGATTCATTTACAAACTCGGAGGTTATAAAAATTTAAGTATAAAAGTATCAATAAAAGTTTCTGGTTCAAAAGAACGTGGTTTGCTACGTATCTCTACGATGCGCTACGAGGCTACGATCCGTGCTACGAGCAATACCAATATGATATTTTACGACGACGCGGGATTACGGGTTATTGCAGGCTTGCATCAGAAATATGGGAATAAGTGCCAATATGAGTACGCTGCTCATTTCCGCGCACAATATTGCCAATAAACTGCAGTTTATTACGCTATTTAGTAGTCCAATTTTAGCTAACTATTTTTTATTTATGGATTACGAACTGTAAAATAAATAAATATACTTAGTAGGAATTGTAAATATTTGCATGTCTCGCAGTAGGTAATGTGACGGGACTAATGAATATTTAACATGTGTCAGTATACCCACATTTAAGCAAATAATGAAAATTTAAATTGAAAAATATATAATTTACGTTTTTGGATGACATGGGTATTAAAGATCATTAATATATTCACAAAATATTGCTAGATTAAATAACTGGACGCAATTGTTAAAAATATAATTATACTAGTCGTTACCCGCGGCTTTGCTCGCGTAATATATAGCCTATGTCCTTCTCAGTACCCTAACCTTTGCGTATGCAAAATTTGATGATGAATGGTTCAGTTTCAGTAGATATGGCGTGAAAGCGTAACAAACAAATAAACAAACTCACTTTCGCATTTATAATATTAGTTAGGATAGGATTAGGATTAGGATCCGATCTCTAATCCAATTTGTGAAATTAGTTAATAAGTGTTTAAATTTTATGCAAATAATGATTAATAATAGGAATAGACCCTATTTTCAAGGTGAAAAATGTTTATTAGGCCTCCGCGCAGTCTCGTGTTACGGTAACGAGAGCTGAGCTTACGCCAAGCCAGACAAGTGAACTTTCTCGACGAATAAAAATATAAAATTAAGCTACACACCAGGCACCTAATTACGTAGTTTTTCTTGTCGGATTTGCGAATTTATTAAAGTTTCTACATAAATTAGTTGCCTTTTGTAGTTGTTCATTAAATTTGGCTATTTAATAACATTTTTTAATTTACTTGAAATTGAAATAAATACATACATACATATTATCACGTCTTTATCCCTTGCGGGGTAGACAGAGCCCAAGGTCATAAAACCCATATACGTTTAGCGTGTAAGTGGGATTTAAGGTGGAAAGCCGAATCAAAACAGTGATGGGTTGCTAGCCGCATCACCTATAACGTGATTCCTTAGATATTCGAAAGTGAAAAATAGTTTATTGTTCTAGTTTGTGCTTAGATACAATTTAAGTTGGTCAATAACAATTGTTTGCAACAAAAAATAGCATAGTACTAATATTTTTACGGCCTTAAATCTTAAAAGAGGAAACTTCCCAATATTTAATTTTCAGCTATCATCCGCCAAAAAGCGAATTTATGTAAAATTCTGTGTTCTATTTGTTTTTTGTAAAATATTGCGCCTAGATAGCGCTGGGCACGTACCGAAATTCGTCCTAGCTGGCGGTGTGGCGATAAATTGTGAAATTTTAGCTGAACGTAGCTGCGGTCACGTTTTTACCAAATGTCGACATTGATTTGCGACGCGACAGATACAAAATAAATAAGGATTTATAGAGTGATTGTTGTTGGAGAAATATTATACATACATATCGCTTACTGACGTACCCACGATTATTAAGCAGATTATTAGCAGGTAGCAGATTGTAAACTTATGTTCTGTACCCAAAGGGTGCTAACGGGATCCTATTAGTAGGCACTTACTGTCCGTCCGTCCATCTATCCAGTAGCTATAGTGCTGTGTCATCATCAAGACAAGGTAAACTAACAATAAGTGTAGATACCTGTCATGATGATCAAATACACTTAGATAAAAATGTAACAACAGTGATTGGCTATCGAAGTTTAAGATTATTAAACAAACTGTGTCTTATCCACGGTTTCGCCCTCATGATATATAGCCTATTTTAGTAGATAGGGCGTGAAAGCGTAACAAACAGATAAACAAACAAACAAACTCACTTTCGCATTTATAATATTAGTTAGGATTACTATGGTGAAATTCTTTGAACAGCTGGATCTTAAATACTACAATTTTCCAAATGTACTCACATCGAGGTTAAAAGCTTGAATTAACCTTAACCATTAATTACCTACATCCATATCATCATACTAAACAAATTAAAAATCAGAATTACCTCAATAAATCCAAGGCCAATGTTTTATGTACGACTTCATCGGTATAATAACATACCATATCTACTAAACATAAATAAACTGTGTACTCCTACACGCATAACTGTATTATTCATTGTTATTAATCCTGTAATCTATAGTGGTGATGTAACTAATAAATTATTAGCCTCTTTTCATGCAGACCTATCATCTTTCTTTTCAATGTACACTTCTGTGCCCGCGCTCATCTTTCAATACAGTGTACAGTTCGTGCGTCTTTTCTATGCCATTCACTTGAACCACCTTGTGTAGGAGGGTATGTTGATGTCATGTTCGCATAATACCTATATTGGCAGGTCTTTAAATGCATGGAAACATCTGTCTATTAACAAAAACGTAGCTACTTTTGTCAGATGCCCTATATTCAGATGACCTTTCACTTTTCTATTCCCCATCACAAGTCAAGTTTGAGCTTATTGGCCTGCTAAGAATTCTAATAAAAGTTAGGTACATCAAGTTGGTCACTGTGAAGGCTCTTTACCTTAGAAGGTTGAAGCTTATTTTAATTAAAATATGGAAGTAATATTTTTTCAGTTATTTACAGAATTATTCTCAATAAATTGAGAAATTAGCTATGGGATAAAATTCCACGTGGACATGATTTGAACTGTGTGTAATTTTTTTCCTTATTTAATAAGAATATATCAGAATAGCATTGTGAATGCATAAACACGTATATGGCCCTATTAGATAAAATATACCACACATTTAAGGCCTCTTTTACTCCATAATATTTTTATATGCCTCTTTATTTCTTAGCCTTTATACAAACAGGCTTAAACGATGATACGTGCTTGGAAGAACATAGCAGAGTTCAAGATAAAACCAATATTAACGGGCAAAAAAACCTCCCGTCTTGACATTCGAGAACCAAATTGAATTTGCGCTCATGATGGAATCAACACGTCTGTATAAAATATTTATATTAAGTGTCTGCGTATATTCGCAATGATTAGGTGCGTTATTTTGTTTGCCGAAAATCCATTAATGTAAAACCGAGCGGGCCTGAGCGTAACAAAAAACAGACTGCAATAAAAAATAACCATGTTTTATGAGATAATATCTTTGAAATGTAAGCTTCGAACGTCTTTATTCTCGACGTCTTGTACAACGGAGCAGGTTCTCAATTCATTCGAATCTGTTTTGTTTTTTTTATGTACCTACCTGATTATACCTATTGGCCGATTACTTGAAGACATCAAGACCGAATGTAGAAATTCTTTATTTTTTATTTGCAAGTTTCAATTGGATGTGGGGATATACATGCAAGCATCTCAAAGGACCACGGTAACACCCGTAAAAACAATAGAGATATAAAAAATAATAATTTAATGTATATTAATTGTACGATGCAGGCAATGGTGTTAGCCATACATCATACATGACGAGATGTTGATTGTAGGTTGTGGATGTTGGTGTGGAGACACAAGATCACGTCACGTAGAAGTTGTTTATTTTTCTTGATATTACATGTTTGTAGCTGGGCGTGACGGATCCCTTCTCGATGGCAGCACAGCAGCACTTGACCGCCGCTCGATTGTATCTCGGCTGCTGCTCGATAGTGTCTCGGCTGCCGTTCAAGAGTGTCTCAATTTGTTACTTAATTTGGTTGTAATTATAGTGTTAAAATAGCTGACTCGCGCCCTACATGATGTAGGGCACGGGTCGGCCAAATGTGCGTGCTATGCTCGAACATACTCCCAACGCCAAAAGGATGAAAGGCCAATCGAGAAAGGGAACGCCACAAATGTCTATACAAGATAAAATGTAAAATGTAAATGTGTAAAAAAAGGTAAATATAAAACTGTAAACAGGAAATAACAAAACTAGTAAATTATTCTTTAACATGATGATCGATTCTTCGGGGCTACGTGAGGTCATCGAGGCGCTGTGCTGGCGTAATCTGCGGTAGCAGAGCTTCCTCCCAACGACTCGATCCACTGGAGCAGTCCACTCGAAATTGCAGTAGAATCACGATGTTGAAGCAGATGATATGATGCAGAGGATGCGTGCATAATCTCAGCATGCGATGTTGGATGTTTTGCAATGACCTTTAAATCTTGATTAAGTAATTAAACAATAAATTCAAAACTTTTGCATTGATATTTCAGACGTAATATATTTTATAACGTAAAGGTTTTCCATTAGGTAATTGTTGTTTTCCAATGATTATGAATTATATTCTCGCCGCGTAACTCCAGATTTAATTCACTGCTTGTTATGTTTATTAGATTTCAAACGGAAATAAATCACAAACAGAAAACTTTACTAACCCCTTCTGAATGTAAAATCGGCATCTGTCGGAGAGAGTGTGTTATTAGTACCTACTTGTGTACTTGCGTACTTTGTAAACAAGGTTATTATGAGACAGAAGATTTCCATAATGACAATAATACTTTATGTAGTTATTTTAATACCTACGCATCATATTGATAACGCTTTCCCGCGATAACTCTTGAAGTAGTTTTATAAACCCGCCCTTCTGGCATTACTCGGCAAACGTGGCCTGTCCAGTCCCACTTTAACTTAGCAGATTTCAATCCAACATCGATTACTTGTGTGATGGAGCGCAGTGTTGCATTCCTGACACGATCTGTTCTTTTTATACCTACCTAACATACTGTGCTCCATCGCTCTTGCAAGCCTGCAGTTTGAACCTTTGCTTTTTAGTCAGGGACCAAGTCTGAGCACTGTAGATTAGGATGGGCAAGATACACATATCGAGGAGTCTTTTTTAAGGCACGTCGGTAATTTTGTATAGTTCCTTCATCGAACAATAACTCTTCCACGCATCGATCCGACGTGCAATTTTATGCCGTTCCTTGAAGTAAATTTACTCCTAAACGTACCGTATATCTTGTCCATCTATCGTTACCCTACGTTTGGTGCTGCTATTCATAAGCTTTTTCTCTGTTCATATGAAGCCCCACCTGCTGGCTATTATTAATTCTGTGCTGCAGGCTTGCCGTGCTCAGGTTTTGGAGCATTTGTGTGACTTGTCATTCATACAAACACTATGAAAAACAAAGTAATTGATGCTGACTGAAAATGATAGTGGTATCCACCTAGCAAAAGCTAGGTATAGGAAATCAGTACGTTAAATGGAAACCCTCGGCTATAATTGCTACTACCTACGGAATCCTACATGTGCGAGTGCGACTCTTTTTTGTTATTTGTATAAAAAGTAGTATGATTTCTCGTGAGATATTATGATCATTTCAACACTCAAATATTTATTCAAAATTAGCTGAAAACAACACATGTTCTAATGATCAACTTAGCTTACTTGAATCTTTATATACTATTACTTAGGTACTTAAGGGGGCACACTAGGCACAGTAGCGACGCCAATCATTTTATTCCTAATACTTTACAAATAGAAAGAAATTCAAGAATATAAACAATATAAGCCTTAGTAAATAACCTGAAGTATTTTTGGAATCGAGTATATAACCTCCTCATCTAACTTCACTCCCGGTATCCCAAGAGGATTCTAATATTAATCTTCTTTGCAGATGCGAGGCAGACTTGTAGAAGGGATTTCATTACATAATCTAGTTAATCGAAGAAACATCTATACATGCCAGCGGCTACGGGCGGTAGGCAGCAATTCTCTGGAGTGGCCCTAGGCCGTATGTAGGTGATCTTCAAGCTCCAATGCCTTTCAAGTGTACGCACTACTAAACCCCTTATGTAAAGTACCAAAACTTAGCGTAAACACATGCTGGAAATTCAGAAGCCCTCGTTCAGATAAAAGCAAGTTTATTAATCACTGAATTAATTCAGTAATAACAGACTACTTTTACTTTATCATAACAGAGTCGGGTAACGCAAATAAAACAACTTCTCTCTTTTGATTTGATTTAATTTTCGTAATATTCAACTGTTGACAGATAACAAATGATCTTACAATATCCAATTTGTACATAATGACTTAAGAAAATGTGGCAACACTCATATTTTAACAATAAATACGTGATGGTATGGTGTCATAATTTTTCAAGTTGTATACGTATAAAATGTTGGTATTTAGGAGGAGTTTCTGAGTATAATATTTGTGGAAGAACAATAAAAACTGCCCTTTTTAAGTATACAACTCAATTTTAGCATGCTGTAATGTTCAAACTACAGACAAGTGGTACTGCAGAACAAAATTTAAACCGGGGCTCTCACGTTTCGACGGGATTACCGAATATACTTAGTTCGACCATAGATATTAAGATTCTACAGGAATAGATATCTTATCCAGAGGCGCGCGCTCTGGCAAACGCTTTAGTTTCAAAAAGTGACCCTTAGATGGCAGATCTACTGCTAATTAACTAGTCTAATCAGATGTGTTTAAGCGTAAAAAGGATAGTACGCATTTTTTTCAAAGATAAAGATGTATATAATCTGAACAAATGCAATAAATGAAAATGCTCTTTATAGTTGTAATATGAATTAGCTGTTAACTAAAGCACGTAGCGCACTGTTTATACATAGTCGGAGCGCAACTTTGTTAGAAACTTCGTGATGACACATCAAAGATGATATGCTCCTGGCGTCTCCAAAACTTTAGTCGGTAATTCCAATGAAATATTACGTGAGTGACCCGTTTTTATACATTATGTTCAAGTACATTACAATCAGAACGGCCACAGAACCATGTCGTATACGTCCTGGGTTGAGTACCACTTCTATGTGACCCCTTTTAGAGCGTTGTTTCCGGATCGTATTTTTTCCCGCGAATAATAGTCGCACATTTTAACAGCTCTCAGTCGGGAACATGTAAACATGCATGGTCGACAAATATTTAATTAAGCATTGGTTTGAAATGTAACTAAATATCTCCAAGTCACTTCGGGCTTTCTACTCTGCGATTGAGTTCAACTTAAGGTATTGATGCTGCTCGCAATTAGTTATCATTGGCAAACAGCTATGACATATTTCAAAACAATCATATTAAGTTTCAAGTTTTGATGAATATGCAATACGAAATAGCACTTTTTATATTCTTAATATCAGAATTTAATAAAGAATTTCACGTGCCAGGTGACACACATGATAGACCCTTCACGGACTACGATTGGCTTTCAAGAGTCACTTTTATTAGACCATAAAATTATATTGAGTTGTTGGAAGCGTTGCGGCCGCAGCTATGGCCCATTAGATGAGTAAATCAGATTGATGGAATCGTTTATCGCGGTAGTAATGTCACTATACTAGCATAATGGGAGATATCTTCGAGTTCTACGTCAGACTTTATGAACGTGCGTTAGGCATTTTTCAAAGGTCGTAGTAAGGATTGTAGCAAGGAGGTTTCATGCAGATATTTGAATTGCTTTTGATGTATTCCAAAGTTTTATTATAATTATTGTCTCTGTTGTCAGAAGTCATGCTACGTACCTCATCATCATCATCATCATCAAAATTTAAGAGCTAAGCTCTTGTCGGTGGAGCTCCCTCCATCTGTCTCTATCCTCTGCCGTTCTCTTAACACCCTGGTATGAAACACTTCCCACTTATTCCTTTATTTCTTTGAAGTAACTGTGCCTGGGCTTTCCTCTCCCCCTTCTTCCTTCTATTTTGCCTTCTATAATAGTTTTCATCTATTTTGCCTTCTATAATAGTGTTCATAAACTGGTCGTGTCGCAACAGGTGTCCTATCATATTTCCTTTTCGATTGGCTATGGTATCTAAAAAAGACCTTTTTTCTCTTACTTTCCTTAAAACTTCTTCGTACCTCATATGAGAATATGAATATAATTCTGTGTCTAAATTACTATTTCTTCTTAAAGAAACAGAGTCAATAATTTCCTTTGGAATACATCAAAAGCATTTCAAATATCTTAATGAAAACTCCTTGCTACAAGATCATTGTAATTAGTAACTCAGAAACGTTTATTTATTTAATATCGCGATTAATTTACTATAGTTACGTATTGCTCCGAGAATTGACTCCTGGAGAAAACTCTCGAGGCAATCACAAAGCCTGGGAACAACACGGTTCCATGAAATAGTAGAACATATCATGAAGGGATCAATCCTGCGATCTGGCTACAACATATACAATTTGTGAACGAGATGGATCGTATACTAGAAGGTCTTTTGCTACGGTAACACCTTAAAATGATTTTGTAATATTTGAGAGCTCCGTTGGCTACACAATTTTTTTAATGCTTCTATCGATTTTATTTTTATATATCGAACATTGGGTCTACAACACTTCAGCAAGCTACACTGACCAAAGTGCGTTTCACAACACAAATAAATGGGTAATGCTTCTTATAAATCGACCTGCGCGCGTCGGAGCACATGTTACATACAACGAAGGAAATTGGACCTTATACACAGTTGGAACATTTCATATCTGAATGACATGATGGACCCAGCGCCAGCCAATTGTGATTTGTATTATTAGTCATTTGATTTAAAGGGCTTACACTAACCAACTAATGCCACCACGTAGGTACAGTACTACGACTTTAATAAGTTACATCGGCATTGTTCGATGGCGCAGAATAGCGCAACCTACCGCCGACTCAAGCCAAATGAAAACACCAATCAAATAACGAACTTATTGCTACAAAATAAGATTTGAAATCCAAAAACAACAGGACTCGAGCTATCTCGCTCGTAATACCCGTACGACTGCCGTGAGTGGTCGAGATGCCGCATGGAGCGTACACATCAGCCAATAGCGGACGGGTATTTTCGCGCCATGCAAAAATTTTACTTCTGCGCAGGTACATCGGTGTAACTTATAAAAGTGGTAGTACTGTACGGTATGTAGATTTTTTTAATTTATTCTTATTCAGTAGGTACAAGAATTAATTACGGGTGTCGCTAGTTGCGCTAATGTAAGCCTCTTTAATATTGATTTAAATTCTGCGTAAAAGGACCAATTTTCTTGTTCGTTGTATGTAACATGCGCTTTGACGCGCGTTGGTCATAAACGGGATCACTACCTAAAACTTGTCTTTTAGTTAAACTATATTGATCATCGATTAACTCTAACGATAAAAGTTACACGTCTCTATGGTGTAACGACAAAGTAATATACATAACTGTACAAATAGGCTAGTTTCATTGTCCGATTATGAATTCAAAATTCAGTGAGTTAAAATTTACTGCCAAATAGAAATAATGTACAATATATTTATAATCAATGTAACAATTTACAACCTTATGAAAAATGTTAGTTTAAAAAAAGAATTAAAACATTCAGAACCTAATTTTTAATTTCAGTACGTCCACATATGGATATCGGTACCTAAAATGTAAAGTGGAACACATTCGATACTTATGTATAGCTGAGAACTGTTAGTCTACCGACACCGTGAAGTTGATCGTAAGTATTCTAGAACCTAAAGTAAGTAGTTAAACCTCAAAGGAAATACAGCGCTTCCAGCTAAAACAGTTCATCTTTTACTTAAGTTGATGAGTTACCTTCTAATATGCTCCCTAAATAGTTTCAACAAACAACGTTATCAAGTCTTAATATAGAAATAGACCATGTCGCCCAAGAGAGTGTGAATCACCCTGGATATGACACTTGAAACGTGGGCTTATCTCTCTAACAACATCTTAAAGACATATAGATTGTAACAACAGACACAGAGCAGTCCCCCGTACCCCGCGCCTTCCTCTGCCCCGCCGCGGCTCCGTTGAAAACTCGACACGGCAACACTGACCGCGCAAACTTAATTAATTTTCAATATTCATAACTCCTTTAAATATCTGATATGAAGAATAACTATTCTATAATAGTGTTGTGCGCTAACATGCAATTATAAGGAAGACGAGTATTAACACAGAAATCATCGTAACACGCGAGTTTTCTAACGGAGACCCCACTCACAAAACGAGAAAATACATTTATTCGTTATTAGATCACATCAGAATTAATGAATAAAGTTTTAAGTGCTCCAAGTTATTATCGGTGACAGACACTTCATAACACATTAATTCGAAATGTAAAAATATTTACAGCAAACATCTTCCCTGACATAGTCGCTGTGTCGTCGGTCGTCGACGTGGAATACAACACCAACTGTGGCACATCGCGCCACGCTTACTATCCCCCTGTGAGAGTGTGCACGTCCCTAACTTATATCTGTTGGCAAACTAGTTGAACATAAAGTGTTGTCTTAATATATATGTACGCTCAACGCCTGAGTTGGCGCCTCGATGCGCGCTGACTGCTGACCCTCCGCACCTCGAGATCTTACTACTTTCGTCACGAACGCGAGTTCGCCTTGTTGTAATACTGCAAAATACCCATGCGACAGCTTCCACCGTCACCAACTATCATACACCCTTCAAGAAATTGTACGACTAGGTTTTAACGTTTATAAATTTCAGAAAAGTCCTATCTATGATTCTATAAGTTGTCTAAGCTTTAATTATACTTTTATACTGTTTCCCTACATACTGACGCAGTCAAATCTTCATTATACTTCCCAAACATGCGATATCTATCCTTTCCACTTATCATTAACAAAAATAAATCGAAAATAACTTTTTTTTTTCATTTTTCCAGAGAACTTAACGATAACCCTAAAATAGGTTACGGGTGTTATTTGGCAGCGTTTTACAAAGAACCGTTATTATGCATTATACCCGAACACGCCAAAGAATACTTTATCGATCGCGCCTAATAACCTCGCCGGCATACTTCGCAGACCTGAAAGCGACAGCCCCTAGATATAAGTCGAATCTGTGTATTCAGAGCTTCTCGCTTCAATTAGTCTGAATAGCATATAAACTCACCATTATAGGAATACGATATTGAACGAGTTAATAGTAGACCGGCTCCCTTTAACTCACGAGACCAAACGTCAAATACTTAATGAAGGTAATACAACATCGTGTTAGCTCCTCGGTAAACAGGCTACATGTACTGAACGTGTGACAAATAAACCGCGCTCTTATAATTCATATAATTAGACCTTTGATTGCGCTGCCTCACATGCAAACTGCTCGTTTTCCTTGTCGGTCTTTGAGAACTGTTTTATCCTTAGCATAAAATTACAATAGTTGCGATTACGGCGAAATACTGAAAAGATATCTTGTTTGTGGGGCGGTATACTTATCGCACGCGATAAAGAAATATCATGTTTGAATGTGAGATAATACTGCAATGTTCTCCCGCCAAAGTGCAGCATTAGCGGAGACATTAAACAAATGAACATTGACAAGTATGTCAAAGTCGCAATAAATTCCCTTTATTTTACATCAAAATACGCAGCATAAGATGTATTTCATATCATTATACCCATAAGAGTATTTTAAAATCAAAATAATAAAGAAATCATATTTATTTTTACAAATTTATTGCGACTTTGACATTTACAATTACACACTTGTTAATGTCAAACCTGTCTGTGCTAGTGTTGCATTCTGGCGGCACAGTTTTCAGTAATAAATCCTATAGTGTTTGCATGTGGGCCAGCCTTACCCCTCAGTCGCCGTATCGCGGCGCGGGGGGCAGGTCCGGATGACGGTCGGGCGCTGCGTCTACGCATCCTCGTTCAGCTGCCGGAACAGTAGCGTCTCCTCGAATATGTACTGCTTGAGCGTCTCCTTCGGCAGGTCGTCCAGTTCCATGGCGAAACGGAACGGCTCCTCTGCCACGGGCTGCCGACAAATATTCAATGTTAATGTTTTGTCAGACACATAAATCAATGTCAGAAAAATGAATAAATCTATACTAATATGTATTATAAAGCTGAAGAGTTTGTATGTTTGGTTGTTGTTTGGTGTCTTTTCTCAAGAAATACTGGACCGAATTAAAAAAATCTTTCGCCCTTGAATAGTTTCGTTATCCCCGAGTGCCATAAGCTATATATGTACCACGGGCGAAGCCGGGGCGGACTACTAGAAATAAAGGAATTTAGATGTTATACAAAAATAAAGAGATGGATGGGTCAACCTATTTTTCTATCATAATTTGAGTATTTACCATTGTGTCTAGTAGACCTCAAAAGATTTTATGTTAAGTGACTTAGAAAAGCAAACTTTAAGATAATTAAACCCTTTTTTACATATTCAATACAAGTTAAGGTCCAAGCCAAGTATTTTTTTATCGCTTTCGCCCTCTCAAAAATACATGGCGATGTAAATTTTGGACATCTTATTCATGAAAGAGGTCAAACAAATGAGATTCAAATTACACCGCGATAAAAGGGTTCCATAATTAAGTTACCCGATATTTTACAGAATCGTGTTCTATTCAAATTTTTACTTAATTTCCCATTCAGGGCTTTTGCGAGTTATGGTTTTTGTGATTCATATATATTGTTCTGAAAAACCTTTGTTTTACGGACAGAATAAAAAAGAATGCAGTCGTGGGACTTCCTTGAGGTTTTTCTTTTACTCCGAATATTAGGTATTCTAAATAAAATTCTTGTATTATTTAATTTTCGATTAAAGTAAACATATTAAAGGAAAAAAAGTTATAGCAATCAAAAATGGGAACAAAAAGTCGTATGAGACTTGAATAAAAGTCGCGTCTTGACCAGCAAGCCTATTTGCTAACTTTTGACATCTACGGTGTACATAATTTTCATGGTAACTTCAATATTCATTACGGCTTCGGTATGAATGACTATTTTTATTTGATATGAAAAACCGTAATGGATGCTAAAGTGACAATCAAATCGTTGTACACCGATTTAGCAAATCGGCCTGCAGAGCCGATTATCTTTCGCATACCTATACTTATATGGGGCAGTTGTTTCTTTTTTTTCAATTTTGGCGCACACACCCCCATAACGATGTTACGTGACGGAAACTATGAAATTGCACTACTGCAACCTCCCTAATAGAACTCCGTTACAAAATTACTCAAATGACGACTAAAATTTGCCATAAAATTTTACAGAACAAGTAGGTAATAACTAAGCAGATGGAGCCCAGCTCTAAAGAACCACGACTCGAATAAGGCAGAGACAAATATATTGTAATCGACAAATATAAAGTTTTCCAATACCAAAAAATTCCATGTAACAGCCTAAATATACACAATCAAACCTAGCCGTTAAGCTGCATGCGTGAAGTAATCCCCCGAAAGCGCGAAAAAGCTTTACCGCGGAATTCTGAGTCCTGAAATGGATTCCAATTGACAAATCTGCTTAAAGTTACAACTTGACGAGGCAATGTCGTTAAATGATACTAATGTGCTATTATTAAACTTTATAAATAAAATAATACTTATGTCTACCCATATTTTCTGTGCTTATTTTTTACTTTACTTTACTTTTATGTTATGATCGAAGGCTTATGTGGTTTTTTCACGGATTTCACGGTCAGGGGTGTCATTTTCAACTGCCTATCCGTCGGTTGCAAGTATGGAGTCGGGTATGCGCATGCGCACCCCCTCCCGAGCTGCTACTCTCTCATTCCCAATCCATTACCCGAGCAAGTAGGATCCCATGATCCTACTTGAAGTTGTAGCAGCTCGGGAGGGAAGAGATCACTTTAAAATGACAGAAACGGCGTAAGAAAGTAATACATTTAAGATTATCTATTTTAAAGATAGGAAAAACAATATTTTTAGGTATATACGAGAATTGACATGTGTTCAATGTAAGTAGTTAAAGCATGAAGCGTAACAAACAACTGGAAGTCATATCGTAGATGAAACGGCACATCAGCAATATATTCCGACAGCCACGGCTCATCAATACAGGGCGAACGTGACACCAGACGGCAAAAATAACGTATTTGGTAATCTGTCACACCGACGGGAAATTGGGGCTTAAAAGTGATACGGCTGAAATATGACTCGGGCGGTACAACAATTTTATTCAATTTCACGACGCGCATAAACAAACAAAAATGACATCATTCACGAATGTATCAGCGTATTTACCATTCGTTAATCTTTATGACTCACAGCTGGTGAGATAAGACAACAGCGTGACGTTTGTACTGATAATAGAATTGATGATGATGCCGCATTATGGTGCAATGCCGTGTGGATTCCGGTCCAGAGTAGGGACACTCCGTCCCTTACTTAGTACGCCGCACAAGAAAATATGAGGCCAAGACACGATACACGTGTTAAGTAGCGTACGTAAGTCATGCAGTCAGCCGTAAAAACTTCGCCAAATCATTTTACAACATGAACTTAGCACATTCTTAGAAGACCGTTGTCCCAACGCGGTTTCCTTATGTATAAGATAGCGTTTGGAAATTAATATAAATGGATGAGTAGCTACTTCATAAGTGAACATAAATATTCAATACCTTACATCCGAATAGGAAGCATGTAGAAGTGATGGCCATTCAAATTTGTTCAAAACCAATATTAAATTTGTGTTTATCTAGCTCCATAGAGAAAAGTTTGCGATCATCTTAACGACACTAGCTGCCAAGATATTATACTACGCTACACTGTGGAACTTTGTCAAAATACGACCAAGAGGCGAGGACAATTCGCAGAAACGGCCATCAATTTGTAACCGCTCCCGAACTGTTTTCAAACAAATGTTTATTCTAATTTAAGTTTGTATTTATCAAGCTTTACGGAGGAAAGTTTGCTAACTTAGTAACATTTGAGTCAACCAGCAGCCACTAGCCGCCAAGATATAATATTACGATACGCTGCAGAACTCTTGTCTAAATACGACAAAAGGGCGAGGCAATTCTCAGAAACGGCCATCAAATTGTAACCGCTCCCGAACTGTTTTCAAACAAAAGTTTATTCCAATTATATTCAAATTTAAAGTTGTATTTTTCTAGCCTCATAAAGAAAAGTTTGCAATCTTAACAACACTTGAGTCAACAGCCGCTAAATGCCAAATTATTACACTACGCTACGCTGTTGAACATTGTCAAAATACGACCAAAGGGCGAGGCAATTCCCAGAAACGGCCATCAATTTGTAACCGGTCCCGAACTGTTTTCAAACAAATCTTTAGTCTAATTTTAGATTTGTATTTATCTAGTCCTACAGAAAAAAGTTTGCTATCTTAGTAACACTTGAGTCAACAGCCGCTAGCTGCCAAGATTTATATTACGCTACACTGCGAACTTTCTCTAAATAAGACCAAAGGGCGGGGCAATTTGCAGAAACGGTCATCAATTTGTAACCGCTCCCGAACTGTTTACAAACAAATGTTTAGTCCAATTTTAAATTTGTATTTGTCTAGTTCTATGAATAGAAGTTTGCTATCTTACGGACACTTGAGTCAACAGCCACTAAATGCCAAACTATTATACTACGCTACACTGTGGAACTTTGTCTAAATACAACCAAAGTGCGAGGCAATTCCCAGAACCGGCCATCAATTTGTAATCGCTCGCGAACTGTTTACAAACAAATGTTTAGTCCAATTTTAAATTTGTATCTGTCTAGTTCTATGAATAAAAGTTTGCTATCTTACGGACACTTGAGTCAACAGCCACTAAATGCCAAACTATTATACTACGCTACACTGTGGAACTTTGTCTAAATACAACCAAAGGGCGAGGCAATTCCCAGAACCGGCCATCAATTTGTAATCGCTCGCGAACTGTTTACAAACAAATGTTTAGTCCAATTTTAAATTTGTATCTGTCTAGTTCTATGAATAAAAGTTTGCTATCTTACGGACACTTGAGTCAACAGCCACTAAATGCCAAACTATTATACTACGCTACACTGTGGAACTTTGTCTAAATACAACCAAAGGGCGAGGCAATTCCCAGAACCGGCCATCAATTTGTATCGTTCGCGAACTGTTTACAAATAAATGTTTATTTCAATTTTCTTTTTCGATGAGGCGTGGCAAAGTATTAATATTCATAACGTCTAAGAATCCTGTCAAATATTTGTGCCCATTGAGAGTTCTCGCTGAAATTGATTCGAATAAAGTCTACGTTTTATTTAAAAGAATTTCAGATCAAGTAAACAAAGATAAGACATTTTAAGCGTTTCTCGGAAGATTATATTTAAAATGAAGTTAAAAAACAAGTATAAGCTTCTCATTCAATTATATAATAATGGAAGCATATTTTACGGATTAAGCGCCGAGGCTCCGAGGTTCACTGTTATATCAGTAAGAGAATCTTATGATTTTTCATAACTTTATGATGAAGCTGTTAATATTCTTATCGCGTTATAACTTTAAAACTAATGAGATAATGAAGTAATACACCAAAACGTTATATAGAATTTAGAATTTTAATCAACCCAAAATAACGAATCCAAATCCGTTCACCCATTTAAAAGCTGCGGTCCTATAGACATACACTCAGACAGACACACACAAAGCAGTAAAATTTATAACACCTCTACTTTTGCGTCAGGGATAAAGAACGGGTCTCTCACATGCTGTTTGATTTACCGACTATCTTATTTTCAAGCATATTTTCAAGGCGAGTGCGGGACACTCAACACCGGTTGGTCCTAAAGGCGCCCAGTCCATCCGGCAATTTATCCCCGAACTAGACGTTGGTCAGTATTTTGGGTGATATACAACCGGTCGGTTGGTGGAAAGAGCGCAGTTAATTTTTATTAATGGGGTAAACTTAATGCTACTCAAAATAAAAGATGAGGTTACTCAGGCCCCGCTAGTCTTATCTGTGACTAGCAGTCCGCCCCGCCTTTGCTCGTGGTACATACCTAGCCTATGGCACTCAGGGGTAATGACATATCCAATGGAGAATTTTTTTTTTAAATTGGCCCAGTATTTCCTGAGATTAGCGCGTTCACCAAAAAAAACATCTGCTTTATAATATTAGTATAATATTATAAAGCAGATATAGTAGTAGTAGTATTGTGCCCAAATTTCCTCAAAGATTAGGGTGAAAGAAGAAAACGGAGAAAAAAAAAGAGAGTACTGCTCGAGGTAGGGGTGCGGTGCGCGAGCGACTCCTGCACGGCTATGCGCTTGTGGGGGTTGAAGGTCAGCATGCGGTGCAGCAAATCCAGGGCGCGCGCGTCGGCCCCGAGGAACAGCTCGGCCTACGGCACTTCTCCAAGACCAGTGTGGAAATTGGGAAATAGACTGATGTACAAAAACAATCTATACATACCTCATCGTTGGGGTCGTAGTACTGTTCGAGGTAGGGGTGCGCTAGCGCCTCCTCCACGGTGATGCGCTTATGGGGGTTGAAGGTCAACATGCGGTGCAGCAGGTCGAGGGCGCGCGCGTCGGCGCCGGGGAACAGCTCGGCCCACGGCACGCGCGGCTTGAACGGTAGCGACTCCAGGTATCCACGGGCCTACGACAAACAAATATTCTTACTTAAATAAAGAAATAAGATATGAGAAAAAATTCCACGCGTGTGGGATTTGAACAGGCAGTCTTTTTTTCTTTTAATAATTATTGAATTAGGCATTTGTCCCCCATCTCACCTGATGGTAAGTGACAATGAAGACGAGGATGTTACATGCCTATCCAAGAGATACCCCTTTATTCTACTTTTGAATGTCCCGGGACTGTTCTTGTCTGGGAATATAGACGCAGGCAGTTTCACCTTAGCTACTCGAACCAAAAAGGAACTGTCGAAGCGTTTAGTACGACTCTTTGGTATTTTTCTACGACAAAAGGGTGAAATTTCTCTCTGCGTCTGAAGTCCTATGGAGGAATGGTGATTCTACTAGCTCAAAGAGCGCCTTCGCACACTCGCCAAAATGGATCCTATAAAAAAACGATAGGCAAGCTACTTTACGGCGATGCTCCAAGGATTGCATTTGAGACCACATCATTATTTATTAGCCTTCGGGCTCCTCGGTCAACAGAATCTAAAGTCTTTAGACTATGTACGTCTAACGCCTTACAAATTAGACTACCGCGCTTCCTATCCTACACGTCCAATTTCTTCACCATATCCCATTCCTCTTATACGCATCATTGCTTGCACTTTTACAAATGTGGTATTTGATTTAACTCATTCTACAATCAAGTTGAAAATCAATTAATATATAGGAAACAGATTGCAACTAATCAACCACATCTTTTACGTATTCCTAAAACGAGTTGCGCTCTCTAACTATACACTGGGTAGCGCAAATATAGCAGGCACGTAGCGCCATCTGTGCTACGTGCTATATTTAATAGACATTTATATTGCAATTTTACTATAAAAAGCATTTTCGATTTAATGCATTTGTTCATATTACACATTTTTCTTTCAAATAAATGCGTATTATCCTTTTTACGCTTTAACTCATTCTGATTAGTTCACACCAGCAGTGAAGTTAACAGGGCTCCCAAAGTTATGTCGAAATGGACGCCGCAGCAGAAACGACCTAGAGCAGACCAAGGAAGAGATGGATTGTACAGACGTTGTAGAAGACCTTAAGAAGATGGGAAAATATAAAAACTGGAAGAAAGAGGCAAAGGCACTCCTTTGCCTCTTTCTGTCTTCCACCTGTCAGTGTGACAGACAGAAACTTGTGAAAGAGGCCAAGACCCATAAAGGGTTGTAGCGCCGTAGGAAGTAAGAAGTAAGTAAGCAGTGAAGTTGAAACTAAGCTTGCCAGAGCGTGTGCCTCTGGTTGAGACATGTTCCAGTAGAATTGAAAAAATCTGACCATCTTAAGTCTGTATTTCTAACGTCTGTAACGTCTATAGTCTTAACGTTTCCGATCTGATTTGTTGACTCCATTATATCTAATCTAATTTCTCTTTATCTAATCTTCATATTCTTTAATCTAATCTATGACTCAACCAGTTATGACAGTAAGTAACGCCTCGACTTTTGTTTTGTACAAAGATTGTCTAAATATCGCATGTTTTGTCACGGTTGGTCTGTATTTATATGACCCGATTGGATTGTAGAATGTGTAAACACAAAATGGCATTTAGGATGCCGTTATAAAAAGAAATAAAAAACATAAGGCGTTATATATAACGCCTTATGTTTTTATATATATAAAAATCCGCAATGATTTTTTATGACGATTAACGATCAAGATCTCGCGATACAGCATGTAACTACCGTTAAGATGGGATTGGTTAAACAATTAAGACTAAATTAGATCAAAGCAATCTGATCTTGAATACAATCACTTAAAGTAATTAAGCAGATTGCTTGCTTATTTTCCGACAGCAAAATTGAGTATATTGCAAAGTGTCTCGGCGAAGTTTTCCTTTTCCAGCTGGCGTTCATTAGCTGCTTGCGTCACTCATTCTTGCAGAGTATGTACAGTGGGCCACATAGATAACACTTGTATGGGGATAGTATTCTTTCTATGTGGCCCACTGTCCTAAATTTAAAAGACAAAATACATTGTATGAGAAAAAGACCAGCCTAGAAGGAGCCTAGGCGCTAGTAAAAATGCAAATATCGAGGGCGCCATACTCTTCTGGCTATTGTTTCGCCTTCAGGAAATGGGGAATATTTTCTTCCAATTTCCCCGCCTTATTATGGACCGGAAAATCAAAACATACGTATTCAACGGCTTATAAATTGTTTTCGGCGCGAAAGGCATATGCTTCTAAGGAGTGTTGAATGCCTTTACATGATTGATTGTGCTATTTGAATAAGAACTGGAGACGAATTTACATAGTCGGTTTTGGATTACTCAGGTCAGTAAACTCTTCTGCGTATAGCAGTTTACCCATAGGCTGGTTTCAGAGTGACGCGTTTGACCAGCGCCGGCGACACGCGCGCGCTTGCAAATACACTAGAATAGTCGCAGCGTTTCAAAGTCACGCAGTTCACATGCGCCGTTCGTGAGACGCGCGCTGTCAGCGCTGGCGAAGCACGCGCGGTCCGAGCTCGTCTACTGGCAGTTAGCGTTTCAGAGTTACGGCGGTCAAACGCGCGCTGTTGAGACGCGCTGGCCATGCACCGGCGCGTGCCGCCAGCCTCACTCTGAAACCAGCCTTAGATAAATATCCTTGGGGAAGTGCGTAACAGGTTGCTACATAGCAACCTGTGGGCATCAGATTTCGAACTTTGAGAATAGAAAAAGTCACCTTAACAATATCTGCGTAAGCTGGTAGAGAACTAGGGGTAAAAGTAATTCATTCAGTAAAACAATTTTAAGCCCTTTCACATTTGGCATCACCATACTTAGATACATACTACCACGTCTTTTTCCCTTGCGGGGTAGACAGAGCCCAAGCCTGTAAAACCATGGCAACGTTTAGCATGTTGATGTTGGTTGCCTTGTAGGTGAGAACGGAATCTAATTAGTGATGGGTTGCTAGCCGCATCGCCTATGGACATGATTCCGGACGCCCACTCCCTCGATCGGTTTTTACGATCTGCGCCGGAACAGAAGCAGCTGGTGTATTCTACGTTTTTCTTTTCCCAGACCAGCATGAGAGTACATCACCATATCTCTAAATAAGACTACGTCTGCGGTAGTTCTGAGTTTCTCAATACTTTTCCATCTGAGTTCATTAGCTGCTTGAGCTACTCGTAGTTGTGGAACAAGCACTTCTTAACTTTAAAGATTAACTCCATTGTATGAAATCTATAACGGCCTGGAAAGAGCTGAGGCGCTAATAATGCAAATATCGAGGGCGCCCAACTCCTCGAGCTATTGTTTCGCCCTCGGTAAATGGTGAATATTTTCTTACTATTTCCCCGCCTTATTAAGGACTGGGAAATCAAAACGTATGTATCCAACGGTTTATAAATTGTTTCCGGCGAGAAAGGTATCTACTTCAAGAGAGTATATATATTTTTTTATGTGCTCTTTTTATGAGTGATTGTGCTATTTGAACAAAAAGTTCACCCTTAGATATATCCTTGGGGAAGTGCGCAACAGGCAGCTACATAGCGACCTGTGGGCATTAGATTTCTATCTTGAGAAAACAAAATGATACCTAGACAATTTCTGCGTAAATACTACGTCTGTGGTAAATCTAACTATCGCAAAATAATTTACTTTTTCCAGCTCAGTTTATTAGATGCTCAAGTTATTCGTACTTGCGGAACAAGCACTTAACTTGAAAGATTAGCTCCATTGTATGAAAAACTAGGACGGGGTGGAGCGAGCTTGGGGGCAAATAATGATGCAAATATCGAGGGCGCCAAACTTTCAGGCTATTGTTTCGCCTCGGGAAATAGGCAATTTTTTCTTAGTATTTCCCCTCCTTATTATGGTCCGGTAAATCGAAACGTATGTATTCAACGGCTTTTAAAATGTTTCCGGAGCGAAAGGTATTTATACTTCGAGAAAGAATATATTTTTTACGTGATCAGTTTTCATGATTGATTGTGCTGATTGAATAAGAACTGAAGATGAATTAACAAAGTCGGTTGTGGATAACTCAAGCCAGCAAATTAGTATGTATAGCAGTTTACGATTAGATAAATATCCTTGGAGAAGTGCTTAACAGGCAGCCACTTAGTTATCTGTGGTCATCAGATTTCAAACTTTGGGAATAGTAAATTATACCTCAGTAATATCTCCGTAAGCTGGTAGAAAACTAGAAGTAATAGTAATTTATTTAGTAAGACAAATTTTAAGCCCTTTCACATTTGGCATCACCATGTCTCTCAAAAAATACTACGTCTGTGGTATTTGAAGTATCTTAGTTCACTTATTCCAGCTTCATTAGCTGTTAAGTTATTCGTACTTTAGCTGTTTCAGTTACTCGTTCTTGCGGAATATGCACTTAACTTGAAAGATTAACTCCTTTGTATGAAAAACTAGGAGGGGGTGAAGCGAACTTGGGGGCTAATAATGATGCAAATATCGAGGGCGCCAAACTTCTCGGGCTATTGTTTCGCCTCGGGAAATAGGCAATGTTTTCTTAGTATTTTCCCGCCCTATGGACCGGCAAATCAAAACGTATATATTCAACGGCTTATAAATTGTTTCCGGCGCGAAAGCTGTCAGATATAAGGTATTGACTGTCTCGAGAGTATTTCTTTTTACCTTATTATTTTTCACGATAAATTGTGGGTTTTTTGACTTTTGTTGAACTTAGGGCGAATCTTCGTCAATGATGATTCTAGAATTATCTAAACCCTGCACTATGGCGTACCATGAGCCCAGACCCGAGCTAGACTTCAGAGCAAGCGGCAACATGGCCGCCTCATAGTTTTCAGATATAAAACTACGAGAATAAAACGTTACACCTTAGATATGTCTCCACATGCCCATGTTCCTCCAGGGAACTTACAGTAGTTATTTATTCACTAGCTGTTACAGTCCGGAAGGCGTAAGCTGAGCTCTGCATTTGTGTGAGTAATCACCAAAAGCAGAGTCAGACCAAAAACTCTTAAAAATAAATTTGACACTTGACACGTCTTTATCGTTCATGTTTTTAAAATAACTGTTTCAATTACAAAATATTTCTATTACATGGCTATTTAAAGGGTTTCGTATTCTTCGTTTACTTTTGTTTGCAGCCATTTCACTAATAAATTGGACACAAGAACAAAATATTAAGAATTAAATACGTCACACTGCTACCAGTACAAGGGTGAATTGTGACAGGTGCGCGGCGGAGAAGCGCCGCGCTGTAAGCCGATGTCACACCTACACTATCTATGTGCACTCACACAAATGCAAAGCTTAGCTTAGGCCTCGCGAACTGTACCGCGACTTGTGATGATTTGCGCAGGATAGATGACAGGATCTGGATGCGAAGCCGAAGATAGATCTCGATGACATGCAATTGGGGAGGCCTATGTCCAACAGTAATGATGATGATGATGATGATGATGAACCGCGACTTCGTCCGCGTGGAAGAAAATAGTCTTTGTCTATGTACCAAATTTCATTTAAATCGGTTCAGTAGTTTTGGCGTGAAAGCGAGACAGACAGAGTCACTTTCGCATTTATAAATAAGAATGGAAAGTATGGATATAGATGGATTAAAAAAAACATAAGCATTTAATATTGCTATCCCTATTGCGATATCGTAAAAAAATTGTTCTGAGAGGCCCTAGATGACCCTTTGAACTACTGTTTACAGAATAAAGAATGAACGTAAAGAAACGTGAAGCTTTACATAGCGCTTTTGCCAAAAGTGACTGTTTTTGACCAAAAAAACTTAAAAAAAGGTTCACGTTCATAATTGAAATAAAAATATTTAAAACAAAAAAATACTTAAGTAATTCAAAATAAAAATATACAAAATATCTTCGTTTTTTTAAATGAATTATTTGAAATGGACCGAACTGACCCCGAAAAATTCATGCTTTTCCTTAAGAAACTAGTTAATGTTTTATTAAACAGTTTAAGATTTCAAAACTTTACATTGACGACATTGCTGCCTCGCGCAATGAATTTACAATTCTGAGAGCAGTCCGAGCGGCTACGGACACAGATGCCTATATTATGAATAGTATTACCCTCGATCCGAGCGCAGCGTGACGCTGACCACACGGTGACGTCAACACTCTGTTACAGTAGAGTGAATATTTATGCATTGAAGTAGTTTCACATCCAAATCCTGGCGGTGACAATAAGCGTTTGTATTTCCTTTCTGTGTAATAACATTGGTCTTTTTCCACCCCCTTTCAGCAAGCTCACAAATACCGACCAATATCGAAACTTGGTGTCTCTTCAAACCATGACGTTGGCAAAATCACCGGAACCTCGGTGGAGGCCATAATATAAAAAAACCGGCCAAGTGCGTGTCGGGCCACGCGCAGTATAGGGTTCCGTAGTTGCGAATGACAACTTTGAGTTCACACTGTTTACACTCGCACCTCACAGTTTAACGACCAAAAACATCTAACAATAAAGATTGTATGAAATTTTACATTTTCCAGTACATTTTATAAGTTGGTTGCCTATAACTTTTTAGTTTGTACTTAGTACCCAGCTCTGATAGTTTTCCTTTCAATTTCAGTATATATGCTACTGCTGTAATTTTTTTCACGTATCTATATATAACCGTTTAGCAGATAGAGGGGGGGGACACGTACCTCTAACAAAAATTTGCACTTTAAAACCAAATATTTCGGAAACGGATCCCTGAATCGAAAATTGGAGTTCTCAGCCTCACAATATTTTTCAAAGACCTTTTTAACGATACCCCACACGATGGGTAAGTAGAGAAAAAAAAATTACTCCCCCATTGTACTTGTATGGGAGCTACCCAAAAAAATTTTTTTTCAAGATTTTTTTTCTACGACTTTTTTGCCATGATTAATATACATACTTATACCAAATTACAGATTTCTAGTACTTATAGTCTCTGAGTAAAACCGCGGACGGACAGACAGACAGACAGACAGACAGACAGACAGACATGGCGAAACTATAAGGGTTCCTAGTTTACTACGGAACCCTAAAAAGAAAGAAAAAATAAGCGTTAAGAATGACAATAAGATCATTGGCGGCGGGGTAAACAATTAAGCCTTTGGTACGGCGGTCTTTATCCCTTATGCTGAGGCCGCACTTGCGCCTATCGTCACAAAGCTTCGTGCCATGACACGATACGCGCAAATGCGACCGGCCGTTATAGGACTTTGTTGCGAATATTCGGGCTGCGTCTTCGCTATCGCGCCGGTGTCAGTACGTCAAAGGGTTTTAGCGCGCTAAAATTTCGCACTGTGTGGTCGGACTAGCGATGTTCATTTCAACGTTTGTTTTCAACTGGTTAAGATCGCGGCGACGACGGCGATGGTACCACGGTGGTAGAAAATGTAGTGGAGCGATTAAATGATGTTGGAATTTATTCATAATTATAAAACGGAGCCCATCAAATGGAATTCAAAAAAATGTGAATCATAAAAAAGCATTTAGTGGCTGACGCACGGCGTCATATGAAAAGTCCATAATAAAACGCCTAAATGACGCCATCTTAGATCATTGCACGATACCTAGTTCGTGAAAAATAACGAAGCCGCTAATGTGACCACAGCTTTATCGCGATAACTTTTTAGTGTACAAATCGTACGAAACTTCGCCACGCATAGCTTCGGGACGATAGGCGCAAGTGCGGCTCTAGCATTACGGCAAAGACAATATAATACTAACGTAAAAGACTGCCAACCTCATACAAAAATATTGGACCAAATTAAGATAGGCGAAAAATAGGCGAATGTATGGCGCTGCAGAGTTACTTTCCAATCGATATTAGATGGCGGTAATCTGCGTTAGCCTAAACTTATTAAAACTAGGGTGTAATTTTATAATATTATGCCAAAAATATTGTTCTAATTTTTAATAAGATATATTTTGTAAGTAATGCTTTTATATTCCCATAACATGGTAGATATAATGTGGCAACGAGTGACGTCATCTATGTAAGTCTGTGAGAAGAAATCGTGCGATTATGGGGTTGGGACCACATGCTTACGGGCTAGACAGCACCTAAGGCCATAATACCGAAAGGCCACTTTAGCATGTTAATAGGGTAGATGGAATACGGAATTAAAATAATCATGGGGAGCATGTAAATAGGGGGGCGGCTAGCAAGCCCGCACCCCCAAACATGATTCCTTAAATTTTCGTCCATTTCCTCGGCCGGTTTTTACGGCCTGCGCAGGAAGAAGAGTAGCTGGCACATTCTACGCTTTTTCTTTTCTCCGTAGCAAAGTAACTACGGTACCCAGACCAGCATGGAAGAGTAAGTAGCAAAGTAAGTATGGTAAGTAAGTAAGTAGCAAAGTAAGTATGGTAAGTAAGTAAGTAGCAAAGTAAGTATGGTAAGTAAGTAAGTACTGTACTCTACTATTTACTCTACGCGTGTACCGGAGGATTTAGTGTCATCAAAAGTATTAAAGGTTTATCGAGGTACTTCGTTTGTGTAAGCTGTACTAGTCATACCGTTTCCCGAGCTGTCCAGCCAGCAGCATCTAACATAGCTTAATCACTTTCACTTGAATGGCAGGAATGATTAACGTCAGTCAGGTCAGTCAACCTATCAGTTGATGAGATATGGAGGAGTTCGAGCTCGCGATTTTTTGCCACTTTGTCGTCAATCCAAGTATAACCTACGTTAGAGTTGATCTGTCACCGAGCTGTCGATATTTTCTGCTTATAAGCTCTTGGTAGCCATTTTTTATAAAAACGCATCCTGTGCTGTTGCCCGTGTGTCGTCAGTTCATAAATTTGCTAGACACTGACGCGTCTTAACGTAATAAGAGTACTGACGTCTCTTAACCATTCGATGAATGCTTTATTTATTTAGATCGATACGAGACAATTTTACATTACTCGTACATTTACCTTTTAATCACCATAAAATTGCAATTCTGATTCGATTTGTTGAATTCAGTTCAGAGTTCTTTCATAATTAAGTTCTGATAATATCTCTCACACGTACAATGTTAAATTACTTAACTTGAATTGATGACCAATACAAACTTTATTCATTACTTTTTGCTGTAGCCGATCGATATACTTTGAATAGGTAAGGGTTGTGTACTTTTTGCTTTGTTTAAAACCTCCATTGGAATACGAGATGAATGCTTTTGTTCCGGACTGTGTTGTTCTTTTTATTCCTCACACAAAATGATATACCCAACCAGTACTTAATTGTGTGTTTATTAACACCAATAGACAGACACCTCCTCATCTGAATGTTTCCTGTTTTGTATCAGCTCTCCAGCCATTATGATTATAGCCAAGAACGAGTATCAATGAAATTCATCATCATCACCATCATCATCCCTGCCATGGTATCCCAACCTCTAAATCGTACTATTTTTTCTGACAGTTGCACCATTTGCACATACGTAGTGGAAGCGTCACACCTTTGTATCTACCAGTATCTACCATATTATGGGAAAACAAAAGCATTATACACGAAATATTCATTCTATTTAAAATTAGAACAATATTTGTAGCATGAAATTCATAAATATAAATTTATTCAAAAAAGTAAAGCATTCACATCGTTTAATATTCACAACATGTTTCGTCAACGTCTTTACAAAAAAAAATAATCCGCAACAGGCTTCGTCGCAAAATTCACATAAATTATCCACAACTTGCTTCGTAAAATATATTTAATCTAATAGGCCTAACCTCAAAGGCTCAAAAGTTCCCATTATACTGGCGGCATTACCCTGATGTATGGCAATGGAAATCCTTTGAGACAGATACGATACGGAATGCTTATCATTTGTCCGTTCCCGTATCCGATGACCCAATTCTTTTAAAAAGGTTCTTGCATCTGCCGCCCGAATTCCAGTGGTTTCAAAGGCAACCGGTACATAAATGTATAAATAAATAAATATACGTATACGGACAAATCGCAGAGATAGACTTGTGCCAGGGGATACTAACTCAACAATGCTATATTTTATTACAAATACGCATATAGATAAACATCCAAGACCCAGGTCAATCTGAAAAAGATCATTTTTCATGTTGACCTGACCGAAGATAGAACCAGGGACCACCCATGTCGCAGGCTGACGTGTTATCCGCTGCGCCACAAAGTTCGTCAAATATGTATAATGGTTTTATAAATTAAATCTCAGTTTTAGCAAGCTTAGGTTAAGAGGGTATCCTAGCAGTACGTTTTCCATACAAAAGTATTTCCCTATTTTCTCACTGAAAACTGCTTCTAGAGGGACAATTCTTTTTTCATAAAATCTATTACTAAAATGAGTATGTCCCTATGTTTTATTTTTTCTAATAAAAACTGATTAAAAGAAAAAAAAATACAAAAATAGATTTTTAGGAAAAAATAGGGGCATACCTATTTTAGTACTAGATTTTATGAAAAAAGAATTGTACCTCTAGAATCAGTTTTCAGCGAGAAAATAGAGAAAAACATTTGTATGGAAACCATACTGAAAAAATACTGCTAGTATACGCTCTTAACGCAGATTAACGCCATCCAGTGACGAGTGGAAAGTAACTCTGCCGTATGTCTTTTAGAGAACATTTCTACTTTTATTCTGCTAGGCCTTCTAATTTGGAATGTTCCCTCCGGTATCTTTCAAATAATTTATTTTAAGTGGGGACAGGACAGGACCCCGTGAAAATTTGTAAAAAAGATTATGCAATTACAACATCTGCAACTCGAAGCCGGCTAAAACGTACATCCACAATTGCATTACGCAGCTACGATTAAACAGCGCAGAAAATTCTAACTGAATTCGCTTCATTTAAATTGTATTAGGATACTTTGTTCTCCGACAGCTGTTTTGTTTCCAAGGGTTAAACTCGACATTTCTTCAATAAACATTAGTCGACAAATTCATCAATTGTTCGGGGAACAATTCCACAATCAACAAAGATATAACAGTCCTAAGTAAACATGTCTGAATCAAAAATTTACTGTAAGCTGAGCGTGAAATTTACTGTGTCCATAAACATTGGCAGGTTTTGCCCTTTATACGCCGCTTTAATAAAAAATATATTTTTTTAATTCAAGATAACACAGGAAACAAATTATTAGATTTATAGTATATAAAGGAGAGACCTCTCCAACCCGTCTGACCAGCGTGGAGAGTGTAGGCCAAATCGTCTGACTGCTCCGGCTAATATATGGCTCTGGTAGGTAGTACAGAGAGGGTCGTGCTCCTTCAGGGGAGACTAACAAAAACCTGATGATGATGATGATATAAATGTGAGAATGCTACGATTACTTCTACCGCCAACATTACGCAACAAATACTGGACGGATTAAAAAAAATCAAAAAATTGTTACACACATGTGTGTAACAATTTTTTGATTTTATTCAATTATGTTTTATGACTGTATGTGTGTATTATACATAATACACACATACACTCATAAAACATAGCCATCATTCTGTAGCAGTCCATATATAGAAGAATCTGAAGAGTTTATTTTTAATTATTTCAAAGCGGCGTGAAATTTTTAACACAAAATCCTAACATAAAAGGACAAGGCAACGCTTTGAGAAATATGATAAAAAGGTAAATTTCCGCATTTAAAAATAATTTTGTTTTGACGTAAACATTTCAAGGAATCAAATGATATAAAGTATTTTTTAAATAAGGGAAATGTGTCATGGCTTTCGTCTTGTGCAAAGTGCGCCATGTTTTAAGATCATGCTTATGACACATTACGAGTAAAATATTTCTTCTTCGGTGCTTTGGTCAATACTCATACGTTTATCTATTTATGTATTTGTTATAAAATATAGTATCGTTGAGTTAGTATCCCATAACACAAGTCTAGAACTTACTTTGGGGCTAGCGGACGAGCTCCGTGGCGCAGCGGTCAACACGCCTGCCTGCGACACGGATGGTCCCGGGTTCGATCCCCGGTCAGGTTAAGATGGAAAATGATCTTTTTCAGATTGACCTGGGTCTTGGATGTTTATCTATATAAGTATCTATTATAAATATAGTATCGTTGAGTTAGTATCCCATAACACAAGTCTCGAACTTACTTTGGGGCTAGCTCAATCTGTGTGATTTGTCCGTATATATTTATTTATTTATTAGGCTACAAGGGTAGACCCTATCTACTATCTTGGGCTACAAAGTGACCACCCTGAGACGAGTCCACCCAGATTATTCCACAGCCTTATCCCCCACAGGATCCCGGGTGTTACCCAAATCATCTGGGTATCCCACGCGGAGACTATTACACAGTCAGATACAGATGGTCCATTTAGTAATGTACATTGGATAGTTTGTATTGAGGATGATTAATAGACACCAGGGCTGAGATTGGCAGTACTCGTGCAATTAACATTATCGATGCATGCGTGCCTAGTAATTCGTCCCCTAATGGTGGCTCAATTGGTGCCCGAGTGAGAGGACGTCCTATATAACTTTATTTCACATGCTATTTAGTTCATATTCTATATGTATTTTTGCAATATATAATTTATATTTTATTATGCACGTATGAATAAACATTTATTGATTGAGTACTAGTTAGTGATTTGAGTTGCCGTCATCTAGTTTGTAACCCACTCAAGCAGTAACTACGTGAATTCACCGTAAAGCTTTTTGCAATTTGCTAGTGGCGTCAACGTAGTAACGTAGTATCATAAATCAAAGTCTCGTAAGAACCAAAATCATCATCATCATCACCAGGTATTTTTAGTCCCCACTACAGGAGCATGACCCTCTCTGTAGTACCGGAGCCATATATTTGCCAGACCAGTCAGAGGATTTGGCCTACATACTCTTCACGCTGGCCAGATGGATTGGAGTCCCTTTGCCCAAGCTTGCAAAGCTTGTAAACATGCTTTGTTTAGCTTGTTTCCTAAGTCGCCTTTTACGCCATCCACGGGAAGACTTAGAGTTGTCCTATTCTACTCTGCCGGGAACCACACGGCATATATCTTTTTATATCATATAAGTTGTAGACTAGTTGGTGATTCGGGTTGCCGACGGCACGACGACGACTTGCCGTAACCCAGTTTGTGGCCCAACCAAGCAGTCACGTACACCAAAGCTATTTGCAAATTGCTGGTGGCATCATCATCATCATCAGATCACTTTCGGAGCCAGAGACCACCATCCAACCAGAGCCACACATCAGCCATGGCAGTCAAAGGATTTTGCCTACACTCACCACGCTGGTCTGACGTGTTGGGGTCTCTTTGATCGTTACAAGCTTTGTTTCGCTTGTGTTTCTTAAGTCGCCTTCTACGACAACATCCACGAGAAGACTTGGAGTAGTCCTATTCTACTCTGCTAGGAACCCACGGCATATACCTATATAGTTTGTGATAGTTTCGCCACTTTGTCGTCAATCCAAATGTTATATTATATACGTTAGGGGCAGTGGCGGCTCGTGACTCAAAGTCCTGGTGATGCACATCATAAAATATGCCTAAACATTATGGATAATTTCTAAATGCAGAAATAATTCTCTCTCTTATTTAGATAGGCATTTTTTATTTACATGTACCTAATGTATGATAATAAGATTAATAAGTAAAACAAAACATAAAAACAGCGAAAGTAAAACACGAATAAATACAAACGTAAGAAAATTTACACGAAAACTACCTAATCCGAACATTTCAGAACGTCGGCGTTCGGGCCCCGTGCGGCGCACGAGATTTCGCTAAACTTCCATACCAATCTTCCGTCTCACGCGCCAGGCGTTTCGTCGCCTTCAGTAGTAACTGTATGGCCACGCTGCGTACGCTGGGAGCTGGCGCACGGCAAATTATTTTGTCAAGAGAAAATAATACTTATTTTGTTAAATACATGACTGATTATCATTTGACAAAAAATAATATCTTTTTACGTAAAACTGCTTATTCATTTTTTATATCAATATTTTTTTTTATATTTTTAAGCTTAAACTGGTAGTGCGCCACACGAGTGCACTTAAGGGGGAGCCGCCACTGGTTAGGGGAGTATCCGTCGCTGAGCTAACGCAAAGACTGGGATTGGTCTTATTCTACTCCGCCGGGAACCATACGGCATATAGAAGAAATATAATAAGTACTAAATACAAACTGACCTTTTCATTAATGATGCAGTCGAGATCCTCGATGCTGGGGGAGCCGAGCACGCCCAGGATGTGGTTCAGCTGGTCCAGGTAGTGCTTGCCCGGGAAGATGGGCCTGTTCGACAGCATCTCCGCCAGGATGCAGCCCACTGACCAGATGTCTATTGACTTGGTGTAGCCCTGTGGGGAAAAAACTTTTTGAGATCTTGTTCCAAGTCTTGTATCGGGAAAATTAACTTGCTGAAATCTTGTACCAAGTCTTGTACTATAAGTTTATGAGTCCAACCGTATGAATAAGAAAATAAATACTCTATTAAAAAGAAACGAATGGTTCGTGCTTTTTCGTTACAGGCATAAAAATTGAAAAGGTAAAAAAATAATTAAACTAATTTATTTAGGATACATTTTAAATTTTCATCTCTACCGTGATTGTAGAGAACAATAAAAGAAACTGCCTGCCTCTCGCGAAGCTTTTAAAAGTCGATCATAGCAATAAACGAAATTATTTTTCAACTAATAGCTATTACAGGGTTTGTGCGGGGTTTTTTTCATAAAACTTCCTATTTAACGCGGCCTAGGTCTAGTGCAACTGAGTTTTCTTCAAGACAGTACGAACGTAAGCTAAAGTTTGCATTGCATTATTTAAAAAAATAAAAATACCAACTGCCGTTTTTGACAGTTTACATACGTTACGTAGTTACGATATGACACTCCGGGGAGGAATAAAAATCTAATGACACCTCACACATTACAGTCGGTAAAGCTTTTCAGGCTAGAGGAGGCAACAATGGAACAGCCATACTTAACATACATGAGCGCCAAAGAGCAAGGAATTTTACTAACTAAATTGAAATTCCATGCTCTGGTGATATGCGCTAAAAACATTAGGTAAAATAAAACAGAGAATTTTCAATACGTATTTTTGCCGTAATGGATCGATCGATACCACTCTAAAGCCCACCGGAGCCACTTTTGTCTATATTTTTTTACGCTTTTTTGATCGTGAGTTATATGAGGCTGAAAGGTTAGGTACTGTTTGCATTTCCCCGAACTCCGTGCATGCATGGCGTCGTTTGCAATAAATCTGAAGCTCGTGACTGCCGAATGTTGACATCTATACGAATATTTTTATGCCCCAGTTTGCATGCGATGAATACAGACAACTTTGAAACGTGTCTCACTTTTACAGGTCTGAACAGTATAATAGACTATCAGGTTCTCTGCCTATCTCAGCTCTAACAGGATGGGTCTTTAAAAAGTTGCAATCAGAACACAATGACAGAGCACAAGATATAATTTTACTGGTTAAACATTTACAGAACTGTTCTTAGTGGTAAAATTGTAATGACAATACAACTCAATAGATCTCCCGAACTTGTGTTCTGAAAGAAGTATAGAATCCCAGTGGAAGGTTTGATATAGAAACAGTCAAATGAGAATTTGCAGATGAAAATCGAAATATAGTAGCTAAATAAAGGAGGACAGGATGATGATGTTTGAGAAATGAGGTGAATAGCAACAAGCGGTATGAAGGAAACGTGCAGAATCCTTAAAAGACAACTGAGGAAAAGCTTAAGGAAGTAATTTTAGACAAGTTAAAAGACTTTCGTCGTCACCAGTTACGAATTTTCGATGAATTAAGGTCTGATTAACTGTTGTTATTTGATAATAATTGACAACCATTATTGGTGGACATTTTTAAAGTTCCAATATTTTTATTACATTGGACAAATTTACGGTTGGACAAAAGTCGTGCAAAAATAATAAATAGATATGAAAAGAAGAATGAAACATTAATTTGGACCTCGCCCTAAAATTTTGACAAAGACCTTGTAGATAACTATAGGAAATAAAGCCGATAAAACAACCGCTACAATATAACTACAGTATAGAGGCTTAGCTCACGCGTGAAGTTACACGAAATGTTGAGCGATAAAATTATGACAACGTATTTACGAAGAAATCGCGCGCGAGCGATGGCCTGGCTGTGCCGAATTATTTAACCGACCGCGAACTTCATGCGAGCTATCAACTACAGAAACCGTCGTTTCGCTGTCAAATGTATCGCCAGTTTTCATTTTCTCCCTGTATAGGTATTTACTGTGATCCGTTTATACGCTGCATTTTACAGTGAAATCGTCGAAGAGCTGCACACCGGCAAAATGGAATGTTTTATTCAATATCCTTTTAGTGCGCAATACGAGCGCCCCGAGAGGCAATTTTTCATAGTCCGCTCCGGTTCTAAGCTTTGCTTACCACAATAAAGGAGCAAGTATTAAGAAATATAACACATGATATCCCGACAGTCCCAGTATTGTGTGTCGCCGACGCGAAGAAAAATGTCCGCTTGGGCACAGAAATCGGCTGAGGCCTACATTTGTCCTCTGAATTATTATCCTTTTCCTAATGCAATCACGTTATTATCCCAGACTTCCATTGTCAAACCAGTCTGATATATGGACCTAAATAACAAATACTAGGTTAGGTATATTGCGAACATTGTTATGTGCTATCGTCATGCCAGTCACGTCGGTTAAGGAAGGAAACCATTCTGGGGCTCGATCATTGTTTGGACTATTGAATATCCTTACACAATATACAGACGCGTAAATAATAAATATGAAGTAATAATGGCTCATATTCAATTCAGTGGCTTCTGCCAGAGATAATATTATATCGAGGATTACGTTATATTAATTACAAAAGGCCGGATAGGGACGAAGGTCGCGATAAAGGAACAATCGAGCCAAAACACGGGTTAATCGAAGCTGTATACGTTTTGTAAGATTTTCGATCCCGTATGAGGGAGGGCAGGGGGTGGCGGGAGAGAGGTATGCGCTCCCAAGCCCATCAACGTAACCCCACATGCCTCGAGTCCGGCGACCCGTGTTATTCGCTGCACCGAACCTCAAAGTAAAACGACCTTTACTCTCGACTTTCGCAACCTCTAACCACTGACCTAAACTCCTAAACGTGGTCAGGTTCAAGTTAAAAATTACCGTTACCCAGTCCCGGTATTAATGTTGTAAAAGGCATTTTTCTGAAGGTTTCCTGGGTCAATAATAATATTAAAATTAGTCAGTCAGTTTGATAGTCAAAACAATTGGACACGTATTTTTATTTTGTCAATGAGTAAGATAAAGCGCGTCAAAGATCATGAGTGAGGGGTTGTGATTGTGACGTCTTAGTTTGCTAAAAAGTGAAGCAAATTGTAACGTCTAACTAAATTTTAACGGAACTAAATAAATGTGCCATATCTTTATATTTTTTGTTTCATATACATTGAATAAATACGAACTCAATACTTTTTTAATTATCTAACTGACGAACAATTTTTTTAGGAAACCCTAATGTTTCTGCCCTGATATCGAGTGGTACATAAAACAGTGAAACGTATCGTGGTTATGATGTTTGTTTATTAGTATTTGCCTCGACTGCAATATTGCACGCCGCTTGGTCAACATTGGCTGGGCTGAAATTGCTGATGAAAGCTTGCTATGAAGCTAAAGGACATGTTTTCACTCTAACATAGTCACGTACAAACAATGTTAGTTAATAGAGTATTATCGAGCACGTATGTGCCGTGTGGTTCCCGGTAGAGTAGAATAGGACCACTCCAAGTCATTCCGTGGATGTCGTAAAAGGCGACTAAGGAAACACAAGCTAAACAAAGCTTATTAACATCAAAGAGACCTCTCCAACCAGTCTGGCCAGCGTGGAGAGTGTAGGCCAAATCCTCTTGACTACTCAGGCTGGTATATGGCTCTGGTAGTACAGAGAGGGTCGTTTTCCTGCAGTGGAGACTGGAAAGACCTGATGATGAGCACGTATGTGTACCAAATGATTATGGAGTGTGTGCCATCGCAGTCTTTATATCACACCACAATGACAATTCATTAGTGTTCAGATCATAATGTTTTCCTTCTTACAATCAAGAGGAGTATTATTTCTAATGCCTCCTCTACACAATCTGCGATGATCAGCTGGCTGTTATCGCGATGATTCGTACATCGCTGCGTTAGAACGAAAACTCTCAATCAAGAGACCTTATCCGTCTTATTATAAAACGAGGGCTAACTTTAGTACTTGGTTTAAACCATTATCCACCCAAAACGAATTGACAGTGACAGTTATGGAAACGTTGAGTGATAGGTGTAGACTTATTATGGTCGGCTAATGGTTTAAACCAGGTAATAAAGTTAGTCCTCGTTTTATAATAAGACGGTATGGGTTTAACAGCAATGCACAATGAATCGTCGCGATTACATCACAGTCGAAAATCGGCGATTGTGTAGAAAAAGCATGATAATAAGCTTATTCACGGTTGTCTTGATAACATTAAGATATAGTGGGAAGTAGACTCACACACATGTACCGCCAGCACGGCTGACACAGACAGTTAGTCACAGTCACAGCATGCAGGTCGGTAGCTGCGACGGGTTCGCGGGTAATGAATGTAAATCTTAAAGTATCCATAGTTAACATTGATACCCTAAGATCGTATCATCATCATCATTTCAGCCGCAAGAAGTCCACTGCTGGACATAGGCCTCCCCGTATATTTAATACCTATTTTAGTACTAGATTTTATGAAAAAAGAGTTGTGCCTCTAGAAACAGTTTTCAGCGAGAAAATAGAGGAATACATTTGTATAGAAAACATACTGAAAAATACTGCTAGGGTACCTTAATGTCCAATTAACTACAACACGTAACTTATCAAAGAAAAATCTCTCACCTTGGAGTTGAGCATGATCTCCGGGGCCCGGTACCAGCGGGTCGCTACGTACTCCGTGAGGAAGCCCGTGTGGTCATGGTCGGGGTCTGCCACTCGCGCGAGGCCGAAGTCGCAAATCTATACGAGAAAAAAGTTAGGTTATATATATTGAAAACAATATTACAGGAGAAAAACACCCATTCTTCAAACTATCAAAACCAGCCCGTCAAAATAAAGAATGTTTCTTATTGGACCAATGCTGGGAAACAAAGAATAATCAACACAGCCGAACACTTTTGTATGAATATGTCGGTTTTTTCGAGAGATTTCTTAAATATCTTGCTGTCTGTGTCATGCATGCTACGTTATTATTTCTCTCTCTCTCTGTCATGTAAGCGTGTTCCCAGTTGCATCCTCATCTGGAATGATTCAGATTTCTTGTCCGCTATATTCTAGACACAGTGTCTAATCATCTGTATACTGTCGTGTCAACACGAATATTGAGAACGTTTTTAGTTAAACAAACTAAATAAACCAAATCGCCCTGAATTCAAAACAAAAATTATATAGTCGCCCGGGGCGTATTCAAAACGATATCTCACTTCCACAAGAAACCAGTTCAACTACCGACCAAAATCGCCAAACACGAACTACCTAAGTAAGTAAGGCTTTACACGCAAATTATTGAAGCATTTTGATAGCAAACCAGAAAGCCGGGTATTACCGCACAAGTCGGGATAAATTCATTAAGACTGTGAATGTACATTGTAATCTCAAAAGCCATACACGCTTTGCCACTTAAGGAATGAGGTCTTTGCTCGCAGTCATATACATATTGCGGCTAACCGTAATATGACATTTTGCGCTAAACGTATTTAAACCATTGGAGGGTTTTGACCCTCTTCACTAGGCAAGAGTGCGCTAAGGATTTGAAAGGGGATACGGAATGGAATGATAAATAGATGCTATATAATGGATACGTACCTACATTTTAATTATTTAGTTAGCCATTAAACATTAAATTAGTTCTTAATTCGAATCGTCCCTTAATGTTGATAATTTCTGTGATTTGGCGTAACGAAAAGAGTTAAAAGAACGGAAATAGGGGGAGACCAAGGAAAGGGAAGAAAGTGTTAGAGAGGATATGAGCTGGAAAAGTGTTACAGATGATTTGACCAGTGACAGATTGAAGTGGAAGAGACGGCAACCCAACGTAATAGAAGGAAAAGGTGAAGAGGAAGGAGAAGAATTTCGGGATACTAAACAGCAAAAAAATATGAGATACGAGTACGTAAATATTTGCGTAATGTTAAGCTATTTTAGTAAAAAAAAAATGTTTTAAGACAGAAAAATAAAAACTATCTATTTAATATCGCATCACTATTGGGTGAAATTCACAAAAAGAAATATCTATATATAGAGGTATGGGATGCCTGATATATAGATATATAAATCAAACTCATGTCATGAGAACTAATCTTCCCAAGTGGAACAATGTTTTACGTATTTAATCCACACAGGCTCGATGACTACCTAGACGTCCGCAATAATCTCGTCTTCATCCTTTACGGTGTAAATTGGCTGGGGCCACAAGATCCAAAATCTAAGTTTAGCGTGTTGGTGCGTAATAGGTAAAAATCGGAATCAAAGTAGTGATGGGTTACTAGTCTCATCGCCTATTGTCATGATTCTTTCGACTTTTGCCCCAGTGCAATTGGTGCATTCAACGTTTTTTTTCCTCCCAGATCAGCATAATATAATCTTCTATAGCTAAAGAAAATTTTATTACAACGAATCCCATTTACTCAGATAACAGACGTCAGTAAATTGTCTCCGCAATAATGTCTCTTCGCAAAAAGGGCTGAACAAAAATAGAACGAATTTAATCTGTCGGGATTTACTTTTCAATTTGAGCGTCACAACCTCGAAACAAATTAAAACAATCCATTGTGAATTAACTGCACGCACGGCGGCGGCGGGTTTACTTTACTGGAACAGGAGGGTTTATTTTTGGAAAAATCCTCTCATATAAGAGTTAGAATTAGGTCAGTCTTCTTTGTATGGAAATGCACTTTTTAATTGGTTGCAGAGTAATAACGTGTCGTATAGGTAGAAATCGGAATCAATGTAGTGATTTTTTACTAGCCACATCGCCTATCATCACATCCTTGGCTTTTTTGCCCCGTCACTCGACTGGCTTCTCCAGTCTGCACGAGACGAGAAACAACTGGTGCATTCCACGTTTTTTCTCACCTCCCAGACTAGCATGGAAACTTCTATTGCTATAGAAAATGTTATCACAGGTAATCCCATTTCCTCAGATAACTGACGTCAGTAAATTGTCTCCGCAATAATGTCTCTTTGAAAAAAGGGCTACACAAAAATAGAATGAATTTAATCTGTTGGGATTTACTTTTCAATTTGGGCGTCACAGCTTCGAAGAAAATTAAAACAATCCATTGTGAATTAACTGCACGCACGGCGGCGGCGGGTTTACTTTACTGGAACAGGAGGGTTTATTTGTGGAAAAATCCTCTCATATAAGAGTTCGAATTAGGTCAGTCTTCTTTGTATGAAAAGAACCATTTAAGTGCTTGCAGAATAATAACGTATTTATTAATCTATACTAAAATTATAAAGAGGAAATATTTATTTGTTTGTTTTGAATAGGCTCCGAAACTACTGAATCGATTTCCAAAATTCTTTCACCTATAGAAAGCTGATTTATATGTGGGTGACCTAGGCGCCTAGTAATTTACGCGGATGAGGTCGCGGTAAAATTGCTGGTTGTCTATAATAAGCTAAGAAGTCGACGAAAGGAAAGGAACGCTAGCAACATGCTATTTTTCGATGTAATATTTTTAGTCCGTGTTCTATGAATAAATTGTTTGCCATTGTCTTGCCCATTTTACTTCCCAGGTAAGAATTAAATTAGGTTTTTTTTTTCTTTCAAACTGACATGGAAGAGTAACATATTTTTGGTTACATTTATTATCAAAAACTACATTTCAGCCTGTGTTTTTTTTTTATTCACATAAAAGATTTTACATAATTTAAATGACAAATACATATATTTTGCTACCATCTACAAAAACAATGTCATAATAATGATTATGTATTGAGTTTTATAAGTTTCGAATCAGGGGACCTTATATACCTCCTAATTACAACTAATTGTTAGACTTCGAATGTTTAGACTGATCACAGAAAAAGGTATATTGCATAATTTATTCGTCTGAGCAAAGCATGAGGATTAATTAGCAATAAATAAATAATGATTTTCCTTTGCGATTGCAGAGACAATGAACGAAGGCAAACGACTTGGGTGTACAAACAAGCTTAATCTTCTAATTACAACCAAAAGTAATAAAAAGGGTTGGCATTATTAAGTACTTGACGTCTTTAAAAAGGGCTCGTCGTTTTTTATTTTTAAACAACTCCGAAAAAATATCTACCTGTAGACGACTAATACATTAATACATTAACTCTCGATTCAAAATAGTACATAATAAATTTATAATGCAAGTACGGTAAGCTGGATATTATAGTTAATGTGTTTTTGGGCACAAGGCGAAACCGAGTGCTAATAATAAACCGAAGACTTTGATAGCCAGGTTACTGAGTGCGAGCATCATACGACGTTTTTCAATACTTTTGCGATTACCATAATACATATAAATTGAGCAATTGTGATTGGCGTAAAGAAAGGCCTAATCCGTAAAATACAATTTTTTTTGTATTTTTTATTACAAAAAATTGAAATTATATGTCAGTTTCATCTGTCATTTAATTCAAATGGACCCTGAAAAATGCATGTATGGCGTTAACGTTGAGTTGATAAAGTTCGATGTAATTAGTACAAAATTCAAAGTCTACTCTGTGATTTATTTTGGGACAATAAACGTTTGACCTTAAATGTTCCACGTAAAATGTATATTTTTTACAAGACATTAATTACGTAATACAAGATGTTATGTGAATAGTCCGTACAGAAAGTCTAGACGCAAAAAAAATCAGCTTATATTTTTCAAATGTAAATGAAAACATTAACTAATATTGAATAAGATGGAGACTGGGAAGACCTGATGATGATGATGATGATGATGATGAAAAAGATGAAAGGCAATAGTACTTCTTTATTGTGTATTCAAAAGCTTCGGAATACCGTTTACTTAAACAAATAATAGTTCTTGACGCTATAAAAATGTTGTTTTCTCGCTGCCAATTATAATTGAAGAAGAATATTTTAAGAGTAACTTTAAGGCTTATTAAATAAGAAGTAAGATATGATGGAAAATTAACGTAAGCAACAACGCAAGATTCGAGTGGTTTATTTGTTTGTTACGCTTTCAAGCCCTATGTACTGGACCGATCTTCATGAAATTATGCATACACATAAGTTAGGGTACTGAGAAGGACATATGCTACATCAGGCAGACGAAACCGCGGGTAACAGCTAGTTAATCATAAACGGAACGGAGGAACCTTTATTCGATAGTTATGTACTTTGCAAAATATCACACGGTTACCGTTTTGGGGTACGTACGTGACTGTTTTTTTTACAATTTTTTTCCGCCGCTTCTTTGGCTATCCGCGTAGAATTTGTAAAGACCTCTTTTCCGTCTCTCTCCTCTAATTTGCAAATATAAAGTTAAAGAAGAAAAATATTTTTCTTGATTGATATCTATTGATTTAATAGCAGTAAATGCTGCGCGTTATAATTTAAATAAAGCTTAATAAATAGCGAAATTTCCTAGTAAACACTGATTACGTGACTAAGACATAACTCCCCTTGTGAAAAAACGTGGTATATACCGTCACGATGTATGGGTCCGGTTCCTTATTTTTATGTATGTAGGAATATAAAAATCGATATTCATTTTCCAGGGAAAATTGAATCGCGTGAATGCGAAACGTTCGTATCTAGTTACTCCGGTTACTCGGACTTGACCCGTTTAGACTAGGGTAGCGCTGCAAAGTTTGCAGTGCAAACATCTACTTTATCCGATAAAGGACTGGGTACAATAACTTAAAAGTAACAACTTACTGCGTAACAATATTAACCAATTTTAATTGCCAATTCAATATCAGGTATATGGACCAATTCTTTGATTGTTGGTCTTTGGTTCGTTGTTTTTCGTGTGTGGTCAACTCTAAAGTATGTGAGCTAGCTCAAGCATTGCCAACTTATGCTATAAGTCAGGTCTTCACTACTGACAACTGACATTAAGGGTCGCCTGGAAGCGCATGTCTCCATACAAACGGAAAAAGGGAATAGTGGCAATATTTGATAATTTTGGAGTAAAATTAAGCATTTAATCAATTAATCTCATTATAATCTACGTACGTTCCTATACAGCTTGGTTAAAATACCAATGGTTTGAGAATTACAAGCCTTTTCAAATTTGTATGGAAATCTTGAGAGGCGTATAATTCTCAAACATTTGATAATTTAACCAAACTGTATAGGAACGTACGTAGATTATAATGAGATTAATTGATTGGATGCTTAATTTTGCCCTAAAATTATCAAATATTGCCACAATTCCCTTTCTCCGTTTGTATGGAGACATGCGCGTCCAGGCGACTCTTAAGCTGCTGTGCCTTATCAACTTCGCTGCCAACCCCGCATATGTGCGGGATGCGAAACGCCCATACAATTTCAGTCGGCCAGAATTCGGCTGGCACTGAGTGCAACTGAAATAGACAACAAAGTATTTTTGCCATACTAATGACACCAGGAACTTCAGCCGGCAGCGAAGTTGTTATATATCCCTAATATAGCATTGTGAAAGCTTAAAACGCTTTATTAAGTCCATAATTTCTTATTAGTGTTTAATGAAACATCGTTATCGGTGATCAAACATTACATAAGAGATTTCGTTACACAGACGTCTTTAAAAAAATACCGGTTATTAGATGAAGAAAAATATTGTCATTGGGACCTTAGACTGATTCTATAAGCGGCGTTACATGCTTTGAAATGGAATAAAAGTAGGTATTTGCTTTTGAGTCACGTAGGGACTCCGAGAAAACAACAAACCCTTATGTCGGTAGAAAATGCGAATCCCAAAATATCAACGCTATTTCTGTATAACTTACGAGTAACTTTTGTTTGTGTAGTTTCGTTGTTTGTGTGCTACAAAATATTTTGGAAGAGAATCTTATTGAATTAATTCTGCTCGGTCGATAAAATCGTCGCATTTGAGTAACCGTCATTGAACCCAGCAAAGAAACTCATTGATTTCCATAAAGAGGGCTGTTGTCTGTGAAGTTGATCGACTGTCACGTCGACCAGTGGTAGGCGTCCAGGTCCTGGACGATCGTAGTACATCAAAAATTTGATCCGCCTCTCGTTGTGTGTGACGAGAGCAATCGGTTCGTACTCACGTGTTTTGTAGGCGTTTTTAGTTCAATCCTACGGTTGAATCTGATGGTCTCGTGCGACCAATCGGAAAACCCATTCGAATAATGGTTCAAAAATAGAGCCAACCATCCACAGGTTCCACTGGTCCCGTTTTTACCTTTTGGGGACGGAACTTTAAAAACACATTGTCATTCAAGTGCTCCGGCTGGGAAATTTGTATCAAAATGTAGATTTATTTTTTAGATATATTGACGTGCTGCGCCTTTGTATGTCGAGGGTAAATAAACCCGGTATAATTTGAAGCAATTTAGCGACCTATCATAAGTACACATTCAATTCATTTCACGGATCATAGTTATCAGTGTCGGCAAATCGCCATGCACTCGACGAACACTACGTCACGATAAGCGATCAACCAGAACCCGATCTGATAAGCCGCCGGTCAACTTCGCTACAATAAGAATTTTAGTTGGGTGTGCGTCACGGCTATCAACTAATGTTTCCTTGTATAAGTTCCAATCATGGTTTAATATTGTATTTCCTTGTATAATGTTTTCTAATGTTTACGCGATTGTTACACAATTAAATAAAATTAATTTAAGTAATATGGTTTCTCAAGTTAGGTTGAAGACTGCAAGTCCTTTAGACACCGTGAGCCAATACTGCGTACATCATCATCATTTTATCACGTGATCAATAAATATTTCAGACGGTAGTGTTTGTAGATCTCATAAAATACTAGACAAATGTCAACGTAGTCTACCTGCGACCACGAACATTGTAAAGTGTTCGTACCGTTAGGTGTATAAATAATGTAATAAACGCGATAAAACCGTATTAATTTTATTTAAATTTCCTTGTATTTTTTTGGAACTTTCCAATCATGGTTATTTTTCATCCAATTATTTTTCTCTATAAATCTGACCTCCGAATGCTACACTTCGATGAATGACAGGTATCGCCAATAAGCGACACAAAAAAGTTTTTTCAAAAATTTCGTTTTTGTGACCAGATCTTATTATGAGCGAGTGCTTGCCAAGACAAATCGAATGAGCACTAACACGATGTGTTAGTCTGTCTTAATTTCGAAGTGTCTATGGTTACTTCCGACTCCATCATCAGATGAGGTCTATGGTTCAATCATATTGTATCATCATTTCGTGTAGGTGACACGGTCAGTCGACCATGCACACCCTGGTGTCAGAGTTCTTCGGAACCGCCTCTCGGCCTCTGACATATTGTATAATCAGCCGAATTACTTAAGTGCACAAAATTTTAAGTCATTCGGTTAAGGATAAGTGCTTCAAAATCGGACACACTTTTGATTAAGGCGAAGTGAGTTCACACACTAGCGCCACCCAGCAATTAATTCTATACGTCCTAAATCATATCAAATTTAAAAAATCTAATAGCTGAATGCTCTAGTTAATTACCTGTAGTATTATTGGTACAAGTTTTCACTATTTTTAATTTGATGAATTAAGAGAACGAATTTTTACCGCCAAAAGTGGCCACTTTTGGCGGTAAAAATTCGTTCTCTTAAACTTAGATTGTATAATGTAATATCTATGAAAAGTAACAAAAAGAATACTACAAGTAATTTACTAGGGCAATCAGCTATTAGATTTTTTAAAGTTGATTTGATTTAGGAGTAAATGAATTAATTGCTGGGTGGCGCTAGTATGTGAACTCACTTCACCTTAAGTATTAAAAAAGAACTTTCTCAGTTACTTACTTATTTTTCATAATCAGAACCACAGCAGAATATAGTTATCTTAATTTCGACTTCGTGTTCAAACCGAAACAATTGTGAACAAAGCTGTTAAGCGTAAGCGGCAGAAATTAGTTAAAGGTACTTATGTAAACTTCTGGTCCCTTTCGTGAATTATTTCAATAGTTTCTCTATTAATAGTTTGGTCTCTTCGATATCCTTAAGAGATTCCGCTTAGCATCGTGTCAAAACAACTGATAAACATTTATTACTTCCACTCAGCATGCAGCCTCCGTCACGCAGTGGTTAACACGCCAGCCTGCGACACGAGAGGTCCCGGGTTCGATCTCCTTTCAGGTCATGATGGAAAACGATATTTTTCAGATTGGCCTGCGGGTATTGGGTGTTTGTCTATATAAGTATCTATTATAAAATATAGTATCGTTGACTTGGTACCCTGCGACACAAATTCACAACTTATTTTGGGGCTAGCTCAATCGGTGTGATTAGTCCTTAATTTTTTTTATTAAAACTAACGTGAGATATAGACATTATTAAAATACGTTACATTACAACGGTTTACTCACATAATAGTCCGCTATTGGCCGACATGTTTCGACCACATCCGGAGGTCAATTCACATTCGCCCTGAGGAAGACCTCCGGATGAGGTCGAAACATGTCACATAACCATGTCATGTAACCCGTTGTAACGTATTCTTAAATTTTTATTTATTAATAAGAATTACCTTTAAATCACAGGTGGTGTTGAGAAGCAAGTTTGAGGGTTTGAGATCCCTGTGGAGAACATTGGCCGAGTGGATGTACTTGAGCCCTCGCAGGATTTGGTACAGGAAGTAACAGATGTGGTCGTTACTTAATTTCTGGAACAAAACGTAGAGTTAGCCAATGTGCGACATCTTCAATATGAAAGTCAATGTCATAAAGTTAGTATACAAAAAGCCAAGTCGCAGATTAATAGCAGGTATTGCCATTTATGTTGACGATACATTTTTGCATACTGGGTCTGCTGATCCAGTGCAAGGCGTCAAATACTTAAATAGTATATAAATACACAAAGAGTACGCTACGCTTACAAGGGAAATACAGACTGATATCATATGAAGTATTTATTATAATATAGTATCGTTAAGTTAGTATCCAATCGCGACACAATTTCACAACTTACTATGGGGCTAGCTCCATTTGTGATATGTCCCTATATATTTATTTATATGGGATTAGGGCCCGCGAGCACGTGTAGTGTGACTTTTATCAATATTGACGAAGCAGCTGCCAAAAGACGCACATGTCTCTTGGCGGCTGCTTCTTGAGCAAGACATGTGCGCGCGGGCCCGCGAGTGCGAACCGGAAGCGTTCCCGAGCATAACCGCGAAACGCTCTGTCTAGTATGAATTTAACTATTTTGTTTCGGTTTGGTTTCGCTTGCGGTGTGAGACGCACCAAACAAATTCATACTACACAGCATTTCGCGGTTTCGCTAATATTTCGTTCGGGAACGCTTCGATTTCGCATTCGCGGCTGTGTGCTACAGACGTTAGATATAATATTAAATACATTACCTGTGTTTTTAATAGTTTATAGAGGTCCGTTTCCATTAAGCACTGTACGATGTATACATCTTTCATTTGATCGATACTGTCCGCTCTTAATATGTCCCGAATGTCGATTATCTGAAATTAACCCAGCATTATTAAACCTGGAATTATGAAACGAATTTAAATTAAACTATGCTAAAAATAACTCATGTTAACTGTACATGAATTGACTCCAAAAATTTATTATTTTAAAACATGCCTTTATTTTTAGAGAATTCATAATGTAAAGAGCTTGCTAATACAAATCTTATTAAAATTTGAGTCTAAACGAACGGCAGGATATTCTAACTTAGCTTCCAAAATTTGACCTACACAACACATTACATACATAACATGAGAGTAAAATAAAAGGTTTGTGACATTAGAGGTTTTCCTTGCTCGTAAAAATCAAAGAAAAAATAGCGTGTACAAAGACAGTGAAGCGTTACATAAGAACTCTTGAAGGGCTTACGTTTTCGTGCTTAAACCGAGTGAGGATTTTTATTTCCCTGAGCGTTCTTTGGCAGTAGGTCTGGTGTTCGAACGGCGAAATCTTTTTGATGGCGACTTTTGTCTTCTTCACGTTGTCGAATGCGGACCTGGAATAATGGAAGGCATTAATCACTCGTCCCACTTACACTGAACCACAGAGCAATGACGCGCGCGCCCTACTAGAGACGAAAGTAATAATAATACCGCGTGTCAGCCCGCGCCTGGCTAGTAGGCGAAAGTCGCATACTCGGCCTATCAGTTCATGCTCAAAAAAAAAATAATGTGCTGTGATATAGTATCTTATTTATTAAGTAAAATGGGAAATACACAAAATTCTGATATAACTTATATCACAATTAAGTAGACAAAAGCAGATTATTGCACTTCTACCATAACCTTGAAACCCAAAACCTCAATAAACGGTACCGCCCCTGACACGCTTGTCTCGTATGATATGTGTTGCAAAGGCGTATCTAGTAGCGCGCGAGTGACAGTCACACTCACATTTCCTGCTCTGTGCACTGAGCCTACCCACCATCCCCGAAGGGTTGCCCGTCAACTGAACATAATTCAATATCGAATAACGCAATAAATAATGGTAATGTAACGTTTTCGCTGCCCGAACAAATAGAGCGCGCATTATTATTTTTGCTACACAAATATCATTTATGAGAGGATAAAAACATCAGTTGATTATTCTACAATAACAATATCGATGATTCCTATAATAACAGTGTGTCTACAAGTGGTTTCTGTGTATTTTCCTGAATAAACATGAAAGGAAAGGAACGGAAATTAGAAGAAAACTTTGTTTACTTCGGCGTCGACTAGAAATCTGCACCAAGTTACCGACACCGACTAAGAATAGTTTTGGAATTCTAGACATTTTATGTATTTTAATTTTTTGAAACATAATTAAAAAAAAATACGTACACATTTGGTGTCTACGGATGATCAAAATTCCTTTTATCCGACTGACCCACAGCAGCAGCAGGAGGGTAATGTCTTTCGCGCGTATGCTGTATGTCTGTTCCATTGTTGTCTCTAGTAACCTAAATGGCTTAAACCAATTTTGTATCTTTCCCCGGATGTCCTACGCTATGTAACGAGAGCAAAAAAATCAATATGGTGAACGATAACTGTTAAAAACAGCAGTGGGTTTTTTTTATTTTATCAATGCAACTTGTTTTTTATGACATAGGACGGCCAACGAGCAAGCGGGTCACCTGATGGTAAGTGATCACCGCTACCCATGGACAACTGCAACAGCGTTGCCGGCCTTTTATTTTTTCCCTCCCAGAGGGGAGAGATGGGCCACCGGCTCTCTCTCACCGAACGAAGCATAGCAACGGTAAAGCACACTCTCACAGGTACTTCCCCAGACGAGCCCATTCATGCTACTAGCAAAAGTGAATTTCGCTGGTAGCGTGGCTCTACCACAAGTAAATTATACCATTTAATAGTAATCATACAATTGTACAATCACAGTGTTCTTTCCTAACACATTAGGCGCTGGGGTGCGAAAAGGTGTAATCGCCGCAAATCCAAACATACCTCCGTGCATGCTCAGCCGAATTTTTGGGTCCCCACTGACCTACATTTCATGATCATTCCTAAAAATTCGCTACCGGCGTCGACGCCCGCCTAAACTCGGCGCAACCCCCGGGTGCCGCGAACCTCTTGCATCCACCCCCTAAACGTTCCTGAAGGCTAATCTGACTTGACAAATTTTTTTTTTTTTAAATATGATCAGTTAAGAATTTGTGATTAAATATAAAGAGATTAAGTAGAAACAAATATTAATAAATCTACGAAAACTAATATGCGTAGATACTTCTGAGGCTCCCCGGGTGCCATGAACCTCTTGCACTTGAACCCGATTATACGGTCCTAAAGATAATTCTATTTGACTGAAATCCTTTTTTTTTTTCAAATATGCAGACATAAAGGCATTTAGTTAAAAAGTTGTGATTGAATCTAAATAAAACGATTACGTAGAAACAGAGATTTAACAATTCCTCGAAAAACTACTATAAGTAGATACTTCTAAGGCTATTACAAGTATCCATTAAGAAAATTAAAGAACGTTGAAAAACTCGAGAGGGATTATGTGAGCATTAACGACGCCGTAGCCATTGGATAAATCGCCGGCTTAGAATTGGGTCCTCAGATCGAGACGATAATGGCACGTCGAGGACAAATTCGACAGTAAATAACATTTTCAGACTTCACACGAGGGGCCTATTTACACAGTACATGCGATAAAAAAAATATGACGATTATAACATACTGCATCAATCATAAACGCATTCACGCATTTCATATGCGTAAAAAAACTACGTTCTCATGGGTCTTTATCCATTTTACTCGACTTCCACAAGTTTTTAGTTGCGTGTACAACCGAAGGTTGTAATCGTTCTATAGAGCCCTGTGAAAAGAAATATAGGCCTTTTTAGGGTTCCGTACAAAAGTTGAAAAACGGAACCCTTATAGGATCACTCGTGCGTCTGTCTGTCCGTCCGTCCGTCTGTCACAGCCGATTTTCTCCGAATCTACTGAACCAAATTAGGTGAAATTTGGTAAGATGGTGTAATCCTATGACCCAAACACGGATGTGCAAAGTAAATAAAGATTTTTTTGAAATAAGGGTCATTTTCAGGGGCCCAATTACAAAATATAGCTTATTTCTTGAAGATTACAGGAAAAATAATAAGAATTCTATCACTTGAAAATTAAGTGGTAAACTCACTATAATAAGTTCATCTAGGGAAATAGTTCACTAAAACACCACTAGATGGCGCTAGTCAATTGAATAAAACATTTTTGGACATTGTGTGAGTGTACACGAAGCATATTGTACGGAACCCTCATTGCGCGAGTTTGACTTAGCCGGTTTTTTTCGTGAGCTCATCTAAAGACGAGCAACATTTTCAGGCCTTACTAGACGATATTTACACAGTACGTGACAGGTGACAGACAAATAAATTCATGACGTATAGGGTTCCTTCGACGCAACATAACGCTTCGAAAGCAGTTCGGAATACATCAATCTTACATTATTCCTCATTCATGCATAGAATGTGCGTAAAATATCAACGGGTTCTATAGGTACATCCGTTTTAACTGGAACATACAGTAAATCGTTGCAATGACAGCCAATCATCGGCGAGAGGGCATTACATTTTTAATGATACGGATTAATGCACCCTATATAGAACAATCTAGATTTGAGTAATTCATTATATTACCTTCTAAGAATGGAGATAAAAACAAATGATAATAATTATACAATATTAATAGATCTTCATTTCGAAGTCTTATCATTCTTCAAAGATTCCCGTCACGGAATAAACTTTTCTGTCTGCGTCATCTGATGGAATGGGAGGCAACTAATCATAATTATTCATTTGACTCTGTTCTTCGTTTTAATTAAAATTTCCCTGAGGGAAATTTATACGGCATCATTACGCAGAACTTTTTCTTTGGACAACAAATGAGGGTGTTCTGAAGTAAGTGGTGGCAGCACTGGCGCGTCGGGTCCGATAAGCTGTGATTGGGCTACAACGTGTCAATTATTGCTGCATGTCAAATATTATCCAATGAAAGCGGCTTATCGAAGTTGAAGCCACACTGCTGTCATCTGGTGGTAAGCTTTTCCCAAAACCGTCATTAAAGAAAATAGTTTGCTCACATAATTATTTTCTCTTAATGTACATATCCACAGGTTCTTTCTTTTGCAATAGCGGGCGATTTATGACCATCGGAACCGGAGGTATGATCTCGAACTCGTTAGTTTGTGATCTTAATGAAGGATGCTGTTTTTGCTCACTCGTTTGCGCCACTGATGAGTAAGGTCCCGTTAAGAAAAATTGGGGAGACACGGGTCGAAATAAAGTTTATCCCGTAAAAAGTACTGTTTCCGATGGATCGAAAACGCGAGTGGAGACGCGGGCGAAAACCCGAGGGTATACCTGATTTATCTACAAACACGAATAAACTCATTTCTTCGATTAATTTCTTTAGAAAATAAATTGACTAAGAAATTCAAAAAATAAAAAAATGTGCATAATGCAAGTGAGCAAAAGAACTATCGATCGGAGTAAAAAAGGAAACACTTCTTACGCTCGCGTGTAGCAAACTCACGTGTCGGCTGGAGTGTTTTGTAAGCGTAATCAATCTGTTGCATTTCAACAATTATCTGGCATTCCAGACGATAGTCTCGCATGCTTTAACGATAACAGCGGCCTTTGGCATTTTTATTGTGTTTACACGACTAGCAGGTGGAAGGCAAAGCACGTATTCTGAGGCGGTAATTAAGCTTGTTAGGGTACCGGTGATGATGATCCTGGTGATGGACTGACGGACAGCGAAGACTCGTAGTCTCAAGTAGGATCCCGTTTTTACCCTTTTACCCAAAGGGAAAATGGCCAGAATGTATCTCATGAACCATGATAGCCAGACAGTTGAACTTTTCACAGATGTTGTATTTCTGTAGCCGCTATAACAACAAATAACTACTAAAAGCAGAATAAAATAAATATTTATAGGGGAATCCCATACAACAAACGTAATTATTTTGCCGTTTTTTTACTCGATAGTATAAAGTTATATAGATATGTAATGGTAAGTGACCCCTCGTGCGCGAGTCCGACACGCACTTGGCCGACATTTTATTTTTAGACTTTGTTCTTAACATTGTAAGTTATTGTAATGTTGACTGCAAGCTGCTGCATTTCAGAAATTATCTCGCACTCCAGGCGATAGTTTTGCATGCTACAACAACATCTGCGGCCTTTGGCATTTATGTCACGGCGGGTCTAGCAGGTGGAAGGCTGAGCACGTGCCTGCCTGACGCGTGAACTTTATAGATACCGCCTTTAACCCTTTCTGATCTGAATAACGCTAAATGGTTCCCAAACTGGGAAGTCGTAATCCGACAAACAACCCTTGTATTTTACTTATAGAAGGACTCCCAAAAATTAACTCTTTGGAAGCGCAAAATTAGTTTGAGTTTCTTAAACCTATACTGCGTCTATTGTCATTGGACAAAATTAGACAAAATATAACTTTTGTTATTCTATGTAATGAAAGCGATTTATTGGGTTATATGTTACTCCACCCGTTTTGTAGCATTTAATAAGGTTCAAACACGTTTGCACAACTTAATTTTCTTTAAATACTCATACATCCCGTATTTACAGGATTGGCACTCGCAAAGGTACGTTTTAGCTGAGCTTATTTCGACAAATTCTAATTTGTCCAACCTTCAACTTCACGTATGCTGAATAGCTATTCAACCCGAACGCGGGTATTTGATCAGGACGACCTGCTTCCATGTTATTCAAGCGGGCCATTCGATTTCTTTGCAGGACCTTCCAACTTTATTCCCGTTAGGTACTCGATTTTCTGAACCCTGGCAGGTAAATGTTGAATTAAGGTTTGCCGGGTAATATCCCAACGAGAAGTTTTCAATATGGGTTCCAAGTTAGAACTTGTTGAAGTTACGCAAAACCCAAAACAAAATCGAATGATGTTACTGTTATATTTATCCCAACACAGTTAGAAGTTTTCCAATAAATCTTCTAAAACAAATCTTGCGTTTTTTTCTGATCTAAACAGGATATTATTGATGTACGGATATTTTTCATTCATCGTTCAAATAATTTACGGTTTGTTTTAAGCTCATAGATTGCGCCTTGTTCATGTTGAAATTCCTTGTACCCAGCTTAAATATCGGCGCATGTAATGACTTAGCCACAGAATCCGTGGGCTTCGCAAAACCACGCACAATAACTACCGGTGAAGAACGACAGCGCAACGAGTTTTTGTCAGCAATTTTCACGCAACACAACAAGGAGTTTGCTCAACAGAAATCCCGAAAGAAACCATTATCGTAATCGCACCAAAAAAAAAACAGCAGCATACTAATATAATTAATGAAATATAAGTATAATATATATGATATATTATATTAAAGCGAAAAATGTTAGTACAATTCGCTTTTTTTACTCTCCAAAAAGGTCCTAAATTCTTGTGTGCCCATTGATCTACGGCCAGTACACAGGATTGATCATACGGCCAGTCACAAAACAGGTAGGTATAAATTAGGTAGGTGTTAACTCATTTTGGGAACAATGAGGTCAGCTGACTTATTTCCTTTTGCGCGTCACAGCTTCCGCAGCGGTTCAACTAGCCATGATCTCCATTCTGAATGTAGAATCATTACTAGAAACACAAATAAATAGAAATGTTGCGCCAGTGGGGAAATTCAAGAGAGAAGCAAGCAAGGTTTCATTATTTGAAATTTCTGGGGTGGAATAACCGACAGACTGCACAATGTTTAATTTATTTCAGAATAAGTTCCGTGTACTGTATTAAAATTTATTTGTTTCTCGTTTAACAAAAGTCCTTTCACGTGTTAATCATTTATCACTTTATCTGTACGAACATCTTCGAAATACCTTTAACATTAATATTAATGTGACGAAATGAGCAGTAACATCAAATTTTAACTGTGGTAATAGACGTGAAAACAAAGACGCAATATTTTTCATATAAGTATTACTTTTTAATCTAATCCAACCATCATCCAACTTTATGGAGAAAGAAACCTTTTATGAAGATTAAAACAAGAATCCGTACTAAGCTACTGAGATATGTCCCGGAGGAATAGCTCGCCTTATAAATTGTACATCCCGAAAAACTCGGGGGATCCCATCAAAAACAACCGTAAACAGGATATACATTTACTTATTTAACTTGATAATTTAAATAAAGTCGTATCCTACGTAATATGAACTTTCTAACCAGAGAAATTTCGAGTACCTTCGAAGAATCAACAGTATATATTACCTTTTAAATAGTATTTTTTGTTTTTATTGTAATTGTACTAACGACGTATGTCTGAGAGATCACTAAGAATGGTATTCTTTCTGTTACGACCTTCATGAGTCAATCCGTTACTAGTAAACAAATGTGGATGTTTCCTGGATCGCGTGTAAATTACTTTATAGTCGTTCCGGACTTATATATAGAATAGATCATTGGGGAAAACGTCTACCTCATTCAGTATATTTTAATTAGAATTATCCTTGCTCTCCACTTAGCCGTGTAGTGCCGGCTTAGAATTGCACTACCCCCTTTCATCCCGTGGGTGTCGTAAGAGGCGACTAAGGGAAACTTGATCTCAGGAGATGGGCAGCAGCGTCTCCTGGTGCGGGCCGCAGAACTGGCCCATACTGCGATCGCCAACCCGCCTGCCCAGCGTGGCGATTATGGGCATATCCCCCTTATGCAGAAGCACAGAAGGCCACGGCCCCCAGTTCCCGGCGGCTCCGCTATTCCTGGTCATGGTGGCGACCATGGTAACGGTGGGGCAGGGGGTGCGAAGAATCTCCGGGCTACGGGAGGCCACCAAAACCGACTGACCCTGGCGACGTACAACGGACGCACGCTACGGCTTGACTCGCATCTGGCGCAACTTGAAGTGGAACTTGGGAAGATTAGGTGGCACATATTAGGATTGTGTGAAGTCCGAAGAGAGGGGGAGGACACCATAACCCTCGAATCAGGCCACCTAATGTTCTTCCGCGAGGGAGACCAACAATCCCAAGGCGGCGTTGGGTTTCTGGTAAATAAGTCCCTATCTGACAACGTAGTGGAAATGTCCAGTGTGTCGAATAGGGTGGCGTACCTCATCGTAAAGCTCACCGAGAGGTATAGCCTCAAGGTGGTGCAAGTGTACGCACCGACCTCGACACACTCAGACGATGAAGAGGAGAATATGTTCGATGACATATCAAGGGCCCTCCACTTCACAACTAAGACCCACTACAACGTTGTTATGGGGGACTTCAACGCTAAAGTGGGAGTACAGAATTGCAACGAATCGGTAGTAGGATCCCATGGATTTGGAAGTAGTAATCATAGGGGGCGAATGCTTGTCAACTTCCTCGAACGCGAGGGGCTCTTCTTGATGAATTCCTTCTTTAAGAAAAAGCCCCAAAGGAAGTGGACGTGGCAAAGCCCCGACACTATGACAAAAAATGAGATCGACTTCATCATGACGGACAAAAAGCACATATTCAGAGACGTCTCCGTGATCAACAGGTTTAATACCGGTAGCGATCACCGACTTGTACGAGGCTCTCTGAATATCGACTTCAAAGCTGAACGTGTCCGCTTGATGAAGGCCAGGCTCCGACCTACTCCGCTCCAAACCATGACGGGATCTGAAACGTTCCAGTCAAACCTTGAGAACCGATTTGCTTCCGTGGAAACCACAATTGACGTTGACCAGAACTTTGAAAATGTGGTTCGAATTCTCAGGGAAGAAGGTACGCGATTTTGTAACATGCAGCGTAAGGGCAGGAAGTCTAAGCTCTCGGATAGGACTTTAGAGCTAATGAAGGAACGACGTGAGAATCCACCCGTCACTTCGTCAGGAAAACGGGCTCTAAACCAAGAGATCAGCAAGCACGTACGACACGACCTGCGGTGCTCCAATACCCTCGCTATTGAAAAAGCGATCGAGCAAAACCGGGGGTCAAAAGTGTTCGTAAAATCTCTTGGAAGAAGCCAATTGACGAAGTTGACCACAGCAAGTGGAGAAGTCGTTGCTTCGAAGCCGGCAGTTCTTTCAGAGGTGGAAAACTTCTATGGCCGGTTATACGCTTCGCATGCACCTCGACCTGATCCCGAAAATGAGGATTCTAGAGCCACATTAACACGCCATTACACTGAAGACCTGCCAGAAATCAGCATTGGCGAAATCGAGATCGCTCTTAAACAGCTTAAAAATGGAAAAGCCCCTGGAGAGGATGGCGTTACAACAGAATTGTTAAAGGCAGGAGGTAAACCCGTACTGAGGGAGCTCCAAAAACTTTTTAATGCTGTTCTCTTCGAAGGGAGAACTCCGCAGGCGTGGAGTAGGAGTGTAGTCGTCCTGTTCTTCAAAAAGGGAGACAAAACCCTGCTGAAGAACTATCGACCCATTTCCCTTCTAAGCCACGTCTATAAGCTGTTTTCAAGAGTGATCACGAACCGTCTTGCGCGAAGACTTGACGAATTCCAACCACCGGAGCAGGCTGGGTTTCGGAGCGGATACGGCACCATAGACCACATCCACACAGTGCGGCAGATTATACAGAAGACCGAAGAATATAATCAGCCCCTGTGTCTAGCATTTGTGGACTATGAGAAGGCTTTTGACTCCATTGAAATCTGGTCCGTTCTGGAGTCCCTGCAGCGATGCCAAGTAGATTGGCGATACATCCAAGTGATGAGATGTATGTACGAGGCCGCCACCATGTCCGTCCAAGTACAGAATCAGCAGACAAGTCCCATACCGTTGCATCGAGGAGTGAGACAAGGAGACGTAATATCTCCTAAATTGTTCACTAATGCAATGGAGGATATGTTTAAGACGCTGAACTGGAAAGGACGTGGCATCAACATCAATGGCGAGTACATCTCTCACTTGCGATTTGCTGACGACATCGTTATCGTGGCAGAAACGCTGCAGGACCTACAACAGATGCTGAATGACCTGGCTGACTCTTCTATACGCATCGGCCTACGGATGAACTTGGATAAAACCAAGGTCATGTTCAACGAACATGTACTACCGGAACCGATTGCAGTTCACGGTGCAAAAATATGTATACCTCGGGCAAACATTGCAGTTAGGTAGAAACAACTTCGAGAGCGAGGTGAATAGAAGAATTCAGCTAGGTTGGGCTGCGTTTGGGAAACTACGTCAGGTCTTCACATCGTCGATCCCACAGTGCCTAAAGACAAAGGTCTTCGATCAGTGCGTCCTACCCGTCATGACATACGGAGCCGAAACGTGGACACTTACGGCACGGCTGGTCCACAAGTTCAAGGTCGCTCAGCGGGCTATGGAAAGGGCTATGCTCGGCATTTCTCTGCGGGATCAAATCAGAAATGAGGTGATCCGGCAGAGAACTAAGGTCATCGACATAGCCCACCGGATTAGCAAGCTGAAGTGGCAGTGGGCTGGCCATATTAGCCGAAGAACCGATAACCGTTGGGGCAAACGAGTTCTTGAGTGGAGACCGCGTCTCGGCAAACGTAGTGTAGGACGTCCTCAGGCGCGGTGGAGTGACGATTTGCGCAGGATGGCTGGTAGGAGCTGGATGCGAGCAGCCGAAGATAGATCTCGATGGCGTGCAATTGGGGAGGCCTATGTCCAGCAGTGGACGAGTATAGGCTGATGATGATGATGATGATGATTGCTCTCCACAATCTCAAAATAAACAACGTTGAATTAAAACATTGCTAACTGCTCAAATCGAAAGTACATGTTGATGTTCTTTAGCGTCAATAGCATTCACAACATTTGCTTCAACAACAATTTTAAAAGGGCACGTATTTTTCTGATTACCAATTAACAGTGTGTTGATCACATGGATCTATGAATTATCAGGATAAAAAACACAAGAAACCTAACAGTGACGCAAATACCAAAGCATGTAAACGTGTCGCGACACAAGTTCACGCAAACATCGACATTGAGGCAAGCAGTTTTTGTTACTGGAAATTCAAAGTCTTCCAAATGTTAAATTTGTGCCTGCTCATGCTCCACACAATGTCCTTCTCACCAAGTCCATATTTTTTCTAGATCTAATGGTTGATTATAAAAGGATCTACCTATCTATTCATTTATTATCTATTATAAAATATAGTATCGTTGAGTTAGTATTCTAGACACAAGTTCACAAGTTACTGTGGGGCTAGTTCAGTTAGGTATGTGATTTGTCTCTATATATTTATTTATTTATTAGTTGGGCGTGTCGTAACTCATCGTAATCTCTACCATTGTCAATTCAAACATGCCAATATGTATTTTATCAGAAAGTTCGTTATCATAATCCTACTAAGATACCTACAACGTTACGAACATTTCTTTTAACAACATTTTACGACACATTTTTGTGTTTATTGGGAACAGTTAGGTGCATTCTAACTTTAATTAGGCGCTACCAATTGATATTCAATCATTTACGAACCATTCAAAAGTAACGATTAGTAATGTACATGATGATTCGATGCTATACACTAACACTTTCACAACAATTTTACAACAAACTTTTTGCCGGTCAGTAACTAACTAGATAAGTTGTTGTCGTCACTCGTCGTCATCTTAATGTAGGCTCTAGTCTATCAATTAAGATGTTCTGAAATAAGCAGGCGCAGCACTAAGGCGTCAGGTTCAGCTAGGTTTATTTATTTTATTTATTATAAATAAACTCAGCTAGGTTACTGAACAATAATATGTCAGTTGTTGCTTGTCAAATACCATCTAATAAGAGTTGTAGAAAGAGGGTCCTACAATTCGCATAGGACTCTGCAAATCAGTGCTGCTATTTGGTGGTAAGCATTTCAAAATACCATTATTATACGAGAAGTTTGTGATGCAATATATTTTATATATTGGAAATTGCCTCATAAGAAAAGTTACTAAGTAAATTTTGAGGCTATTAACATAGATATATTTTTTTGTTACTTTCGTCCTTTTAAAATAGTCTTTTCCAAGCTATTTTAACCAAATTTAATGAATCGGCACGAAGGAAAAAAATCAAATTGGTATCAAATCATAAGTGTCCTTAACAATATTTGTCACCTAGATAGGTACTAACATTGTCAGAAACATTTTAAAAATCTAATCTTATTTATTTTTAACTCCGTCAAGTAACAAGAGGTCATGCAAATAACTCTGTTTTCCTTGACAAAGCTAACATGTTTATGAAGACACACACTTAACAACGCTAACAACATTTGCTTTGACAACAATTTTACTGGAGCACAATTTACCGGTTAGTGATTAAAAGGTTGTTGACAGACGTAAGTGGTAAAGTGACTATTTCTTATGCAATTACGCCATCACTGCCTCTCTTGTTACTTAATGAACAATCACGATGACATGCGTACATACTGTCACGTCTTTTACCATTGTGGGATAGACATGGCTCAGGTCTACAAGACCTAAAGCCTCGTTTAGCGTGGTGGTGGGCGTGGAGATGGAAATCGGACCCAAAATGAGGGTTGCTAGTCGCATCGCCTTTTACCAAGATTCCTTAGTTTTTCGCCCATTCTCTCGATCGGCTTTTACGATCTGCGCGGGAAGAGAAGCAGCTACTAACCAGCGTGGAAGTGAGTGACAATCACGATGAGACTTTGGCAAAGCTCTTTTCATTCTCTACAACTGTCTCTAAACGAGGGTTACGTTTTTCTAATAAGGGTTTTATTTATTTAACACAACGGACAGGATAAAGTGATGTCCCATGTAAACTCTGAAAAAGTTAAATATTAAACAGGGTTCCGCAGCTATGCGAGCAGTCAGAAAATAGTTTTGGACAATTCACACCAAATGAGGGACAAAGTTAGGATCCGATACGTATTGAATTTTAAGGTCGGTCGTCGGTTTTGTTGATGTGTGTAAGTATGCATGTGTGCGATAATCAAGAACAAGATTTGTTTTCAGGGTCTAACTTCCAGGTCTCCAAGGTTTTTTTTTCTTGGTCCAGTGCTGCCTTCTTTTGAAACCAGTTACTAAAGTCCTGTTCACGTAAGAAAAAATAAACGGGCATTAACTTGACCCCGTACTATTCCTAAATTGGCGATAACGATAGTCGTAAACTACGTACTTTCTGTCGCAAAAGCAATGTCGCATGCGAAATTTGGTACAGGGAAGGTCATAGACGGTAATGTTTATCTTGGTTGTCAACCTTTGGTAAGAATATTTTTTTTTATTAACCCTTAATTAATTGATAAAGAAATTAATTAAATGGGTACCATGAGTACAGAGCTAACCATGAGTAAGCATCCATGTTTTATTATGAAGATACCAGCTGATACTTGTTCCGCTCAAGCAAAAAGAATATATACACTACGCGAAAAGAAACGACACTTAAGCATGTATGCACATGCACGAAAAACCGCTTGCGGCTATGTGTGGGTGTCTGGACGTGTGCGGGGGCAGCGAGAGGACCGCGGGGTGTGAACAGTCCGCCACGGCACTGACATATCCCAGGGCTGTCCGTGTTGCGTCTTCGCACGGAGTTACTTTTTTTGATGGTAGCGAGTGATTACTTACTCGTTTTTAAACAATAATCATGTCCCGAGGTGGAACTTTTTGTTGTGTTTATGGCTGTTGAAATAATCAAAATCAGAATAAAGATAAAAGCTTCTTGTCATTGCCTAACGAAATAGAAAAGTAATTACCTGGTACTTCATACCTATTCCTTTTGTATTACCTAGTGGTAGGTTTGTGTTTGACCAAAACGCGTCTGATTGCCACGATTCCTTAACATATTTGAATACATTTATCAAGATATTCTTTTCTCGTACGGACATAATACCTCCTTTACATTTCGTATAAGGTGAATCTAAAATATTTTCACCAGGTTCAATCAAGCTCCGGCGGCGTTGTATACGTGAGCCCAAGCCTGAAGGCCCCGCCACTGGATCCATTTTGTTCACAAGTATCCACTAGGCAATAACACCCACAACAAAATATCACAATGAAAAGTCAACTATAATAAAAATTCAACTATAACAAATAATCACGAAAAAATTACCAGCAGAAACAGAAGTACGCAAGCGTTGCACCACATTCACAATGGAATGATGTTCGTGCGATGCTTCACTCTGCGTCCGACAAAAAATACTATGAGTACCAAAGGTGGCGAACTTCTGTCCAGACGGAGCAACCTTGACGTCACAGGAAACATTGTCACAAAGTGGAGCAACTCAATTTTTTACTACTTTGATGTTAACTTTTTTTATTTTGCTTTAAACATAATATTACTGTGCTCACTGATAGACTTACATAGAAGATGGCATTTTATGTTCTAACAAACTTCGAAAACATACTAAGTATCATTAATTTCTGAGTTTTCTATAGTTATGATACGGGAAGTTGTGACTTGATTTATTTATTTTTTGAGTTACCCCTCTGTTAATCAATTACCGGTACCAAGATTTCACAAGCGACCATAGTTTGCGATACCAATGTATGGAGCGCGATAATTATCGCAAGACAAAAAAGTTTCTTAGTAGCACTAGTGGCAATAACCGTTTATTTTTTCTTACGTGAATTGAACTTTTTAAAATAAAAACTGGTCTTTATATAATGTCTGCCATGTTAAGCTTTGCCTTCAAATATTATCTGAACTATAATTTTTAATGTTTAAATTGAGAAGGTGAACCTCTACAAAGTGTTTTTGAGAACATGGGGCTTCCACCATTTTTAATAACGAATAGAAATCTCATCTCAGTCAAAGATTTCATCGCTAACGGCGCGTAAGGCCGGTATCTGTATTTCTTCATTACAAAAACACGGGCTTCGGGACTGCTCTGCTGTCAAATGAAATAAAAAGTTAATGCCCTAGCGATGTCCATTATTTGCTCACCTAACCTTTCTCCTAATGGAGTTGGGAACGACCTTAGGGAATGAAATGAACACTCATGGTGTTACTCACTTTTGGTTTAGATTTCTATACTGAAAAGTCAGTATTTTTTTTAAATAAATCTTACCTGAGATACTAGTCTTATTAATATGTAAAGGTAATATGTAAATATGGACGACTTCGTACGCGCGTCTCGGTTCACATTCGCCCTGAGGAAGACCTCCGGATGAGGTTGAAACATGTCGGCCTGTAGCTGACTTCACATGTGAGTGTATTTTACATATTAAAGTCTGTAAGTACTTATCTGTTTTATTTTTCAATTGTGATGAGGAGGAGGATTTCTTTACGATCATGTGCTTTTCCTTACGTGGATTTTGATTTTTGGAGAATACTACCCAAAAATACTTGTAACGACGAGCTCCGTGGCGCAGAGGTCATCACGTCTGCCTGCGACACGGATGGTCCCGGGTTCGATCCCCGGTCAGGTCAAGATGGAAATGATCTTTTTCAGATTGACCGGGGTCTTGGATGTTTATCTATATATGTATTTGTTATAAAATATAGTATCGTTGAGTTAGTATCCAACACAAGTCTTTCATTAGAAGTTCTAATGAAAGACTACAACAGACAGATTGAGCTAGCCCCAAAGTAAGTTCTAATTTAGAACTTACTTTGGGGCTAGCTCAATCTGTGTGATTTGTCCGTATATATTAAAAAAAAAAATTGGAAAATCTCACTGTAGGGTATAAATGCTTTATTTTATCTGTTTACATTTTTTAACGTTACTGCTCAACATTCAAAAAGCATATTACCATCGTCAAAACAAACAAGGCAGATTAATTTGAAAGGTACGAGTATAGCGAAAACAAAAGCGGTCGCTTTTTTATTAAACTCCAAGAGGGAGGGTCGCTTCAGATGATGAATTGTTAAAACAAAAACAATATGCCATTTCATCCAACGTCAACCTCCGTCTCTCTCTAATTTGAGCCACTGTGACTTATAAATACTATCATTATTTACTTTGACGAAGCAATATATTCAAGACGTCCATTTTGCTCTTCGCTACTATCTCGTGATGATTATTTAAAAACGGCACAATAATAAAAATTAACAAATATTTTAAGACCTAGATTTGTACTGCAAAGATTGGCCAAACAAAGCCCAAAGCAGAGAAGAATGGAAAGCAGAGAGGGAGGCCTTTGCCCAGCAGTGGGATTTAACAGGCTATCAAAAAAAATGTTAAAAGTAATAATATTACAGCTTAAGAGATATAAATTCATTAAAGAAACAATCAGCGAAGCCGACGAAAATGAAACGGTAAAGCCGGTTTTCTATTATGTTAGCGAACCTTTATTTATGGAGCTAAAATCAATGATCCAATAACAAAATACCTTTATACTCAAAGGTTGTATTATAAGATGACTATAGTATTATTATCAAAAGCAATTTAACGTAACCGTAATACAAAAACAAAATCATCATAAAAAAACAAAGCAGATGAATTTGAAGGATATTACGAAAAACAAACGCGGGCGCTTCATTACTCCAAGAGGAAGGGTCGCGCCAGATGAGGATATGTTTATACAAAAACAAATTTTGATTTTTTTGTCCCACTTACTTTAATCTCTCTCTCTCCCTCTCTCTCTCTCTCATGTAAGAGTATTTAAAGATATTGAGAACATTAGTACCTACTATATAGGGGCTATTTATTTTATATGTAGACTGTCAGCGAGACAGCGAATTGTGTAAATTCGGTATTTGCCTAATGTTAAGATTATATAAAATTTGTATCCAATGATACTAATTTCTATCTAAAAACACTATAAAAAACACTTTTAATTTGATATCGATTCGTTAAGTGTTCTTAAAGCTTCTTTAAAGTTGAGTGAATAGGACCATTTTTAAAAGTATGAAAATCTTAAATTACAATTATACTGTATTGTAGTCCGCTAAATTTATAGCAACTTTTATTATGAAACCATTACCACAAACGTAATATTTCGTATAGCTACCAAACAAAGTTCTCACGTCGCCCATACAAAATACAAAGTTGTGACGTCACAAATATGTAGGCAAATCTGCAGTGCGTTTTCACGTCTAAAAATTAACGTCTAAAAACATGTGTCTTTAAAACTTTTATATCTGAAAGAGTTTTCTGTTTAGAAATGTATTTCGGTCACTATTGTGTTTATTTTTGGCAGGTCTTTACATAGCGACACGAAAAATTTTTTAGTCAAGTAGCCAGTTACTTCCACTGCAAATGCTCTTGAGGCGCTTTTGATCCAAAATCATATCAAATTTAAAAAAATTAATAGCGGAATGTCCTAGTGAATTACTTGTTGTATTCTTGGTATTACTTTTTATAGACGTTTATTGCATTTACGTAGCTTTTATAAGTTTGATTCTATTCAGCAGTAAAAGAAATAAAATGTGGGGTGACGCTAGTTAGCTGGTCTAAGCGCCATAACGTACGTTGGTACAGTCTGAACCAAACTTAATGGCGGCTCGCTCAGATTACAGAACATCAACAGGTCTTAGTTAGTCTCCACTGCAGGAGCCCGACGCTCTCATCATCAACAGGTCTTTGTTAGTCTCCACTGCAGGAGCACGACCCTCTCTGTACTACGAGAGCCATATATTAGCCAGGGCAGTTAGAGGATTTGGCCTACACTCTCCATGCTGGCCAGACGGGCTGGAGAGGTTTCTTAGATGTTTATAGCTTTGTTTAGCTTTTGTTCTTTAGTCTACTTCTACGACATCCACGGGGAGACTTGGAGTGGTCCTATTCTACTCTGCCGGGAACCACACTGCACAAATGTAAAGTTTTGTTTGTAGTAGGTAGTATTAGGCATAAATATTGTTGCCACTTGTTTAAAGCGTCATACCTGTGGTTTTAATATCTAATTCCTCTCTCTGGTAAGTACGTATTTTTTATCTCTTTGATGTAGAACAAGCAATTTCTTTCGCTACCGTTTTCGAGGATTGATCAAATAGGACAAATCAACAAAGGGACTGTGAAAACAAATAGCACTTCATTCCACTTTGACCCCCACCTCCCTCTAATGTGATCATTTGTGTGACTGATCGATACTATCAGTATTTAGTTAGACTAAGCAATTTATTTAAGACGTCTATTTCGCTACTATTTTCGTGAAGATCTTGCCGAACGTCCATCAATCATTAGACTTTTTCCAACATTTATTCCGTTTTCAGCGCGGAAAATTAAAAAAATAAAATGTCCGGGCGGCATGTGGTCCCAACTGCTATCGCGTACGATTTTTTCTACAATGGTAATTGTAACCATTTATTCCATAGAAATAGAAATTGAGAAAGTTGATTTATTTTTTCTTTTAAATCTATGATTTATGCACATCACAACTATGTATCCACTATTTTATATTAGAACGTAAAAGCACTAAGTATTCATGAAATTTAACTTACTTATGACGGCTTTCATTTAATAAAATTCCCAGTTTCACCAATTTCAAGCCAACGCCATCTGACGGGTGGAAAACCACACATGCACTGCAGCCTGCAATGCCGTCGCCACCGCCCAGAGTGGAGCTACCACGACCATTATATATATATATGTACTTATTGTATTGATAAAACATTGTATGAAGTACAAAGAAGCTTGAGTCTGTAAAAGTTTATTCCTTAGAGCGTATAGAGAACGTCTCAACGTCAAATGACAACAGTGTGAGGACGGTATTTGTATATATTATTTATATTCTTATAACTCTCACTTTAATCATAAGCAAATAATAATCATAATGCAAATAAGCAGCGTTTCTCATTCAGACATTTGTTTCACACATTAATTTTCTATCGTAACAATCACACACACATTCACATTTACGTCACATTCGTTTTCTATCGTAAGACACGGTCCGTTTCATTAAATCAGCATCAAACGTCTAAACAGAGGAATTTTAGCGAGCTAGAATGCGAATGTGTTGAAATGGGAATAATGTGACAAATTGCTAACAAAAAACCAGTTTCGGTCGGACAGTACAAAATACCTTTATCCTCGAGGGTTGTATAAATAGGATTATTAAAAAAGCTATTTAACGCTGCCTTAAATAAAAACACAATCATAAAAAAAACAAAGCAGATGAATTTGACACATTTCCAATGTGTTGAAATGGGAATAATGTGTCAAATGGCTAACAAAAAACCAGTTCGGCGAGACACTAAAAAAATACCTTTTTCTTCGAAGGATTTATATATAGGACTAATAGTATTATTAAAAGAAGCAAATTACCGCTGCTTGAAATACAAAAACAAAATCATACTAAAATACAAAGCAAATGAATTTGACATATTTCCAATGTGTTGAAATGGGAATAATGTGACAAATGGCTAACAATAAACAACCGAGAATCGAAGAGAAGCGTAATTAGTGTTGGGCTACAGATTTACGCAATTTTGGGAAATGAGGGCATTTACCAACGAGGATTACAATATAATGGTTCCTTTTTATCTTGTTATCATGGTACAAATGTATCTAACGGTGAGATCTGTAATAATAATAAGTGACACAAATTGAGATAGTATGTTATGAACCTGTGTCGTAAGGAAAAGATCATTTTCTATCATGACCTAGCGTGTCTGTCTAAGTAATAAGTAAGCTACTAATTTATTTACTTATACACTGAATATAAAGCCAAGAGAAACTATAGTACTTAGGGGAGATACTTCTTAAGGCCGCACACTAGGCACAGTAGCGGCGCCAATCATTTTATTCCTAATACTTTACAAATAGAAAGAAATTCAAGAATGTAACATAAGCACTAGTAAATAACTTGAAGTATTTTTGGAATCATGTTTTAATATTATGAGAATCAGTCATTAAGAGAAAACGTGATTACCGCCAAAAACGGCCGTTTTTGGCGGTAATCACGTTTACTGTTTTGTAAAGTACTAGCTGTTACCCGCGGCTTCGCCCGCGTGAATTATAGCCTATGTCCTTCTCAGTACTCTAACCTATGTGTATGCAAAATTTCATGATGATCGGTTAAGTAGATACTCGTAGGGCGTGAAAGCGTAACAAAGAAACAAACTCACTTTCGCATTTACTCGTATAATATTGTATTAGGATTTTATTCTGATTCTAGTGTTTACGGCAAAAGCAAATAAGTTCATCATCTATGAAAATTTTAACTGTATAGTAATCACGGTTTATGAGGAGAGGTATTTGAGGAGCCCGATGGTCCAGTGGGTGTGAGCTCTATAAGCGCTTACGTATGTTAAGCAACCCCTGGTGCAGTCCCTACTTGGATGGGTGACCGCAAGTGGCATAAAAATATCTCGAGCTCCTCCGTGCTTCGGAAGGCACGTTAAGCCGTTGGTAGCGGCTGTCATCATTGATGTCAGTCGTTTAGCTATGTCAGATGCCTTAAGGCAGCTTGAAATATCGCTGACACCAATGTTGGCTACTTACACATACGAATAACCAAACAAACGACGGTTTGTGTATGATGGTGACACACGGACATTGAAATCTCGTAAATAGGATCCCGTTTTTACGCTTTGGACATGGAACCCTAAAAACCTTGATATTGAAATATGGATTTCAATTCTCAATTAATATTTGGCATATTCGCTTCCTAGCTAAGTCTCTGTGTATTTTATTCTGGTCATTTTCAACATCGCGTTCCACAAACATAGATATTTTTCCACATCGGCAATTAAATCTTGATTTAACTCATTTTCGTCAAGAACGTAGGTTCCTAAAATACAACAAACACGTGTGCAGCGTACGGCGGCGGACGGTAAACTGACGCGAATTTCTGATAGTGTGCGGGGCTGCGGGGGGGCCTAGTACAAAATGTATGGAAAACACGCCTTCCGCAATTTCTATCAGAAAAAATTCTGACGTCCGGCTGAAGGTCCGGATTTTTTCTAACAGTGTGCGGGAGCTAATACAAAATGTATGCACGGAGTGCCTTCCGGCGAACGTCAGAATTTTTCTAACAGAAATTTCTGATAATATGCGGCCGCTCCTTACCTGCGCTATTGAAATCAAAAGTAGCCTATGTCCTTCCTCAGGCTATAGCCTCTCTGTGTGCCAAATTTCGTTTTAATCTGTTCAGCCGTTTTAGTTTTGGCCACCCATCCTAATTAAAACCATGGTAAGAGTTGCTTAACCTGCATTATCGTAACTAAAAGTAGCCTACGTCCTTTCTTAGGCTATAGCCTCTCTGTGTGGCAAATTTCGTTTTAATCTGTTCAGCCGTTTTAGTTTTGGCCACCCATCCTAATTAGAACCATGGTTAGAGTTGCTTAACCTGCATTATCGTAATTAAAAGTAGCCCACGTCCTTTCTTAGGCTATAGCCTATCTGTGTGCCAAATTTCGTTTTAATCTGTTCAGCCGTTTTAGTTTTGGCCACCCATCCTAATTAGAACCATGGTTAGAGTTGCTTAACCTGCGTTATCGTAATTAAAAGTAGCCCACGTCCTTTCTTAGGCTATAGCCTATCTGTGTGCCAAATTTCGTTTTTATCTGTTCAGCCGTTTTAGTTTTGGCCACCCATCCTAATTAGAACCATGGTTAGAGTTGCTTAACCTGCGTTATCGTAATTAAAAGTTGCCCACGTCCTTTCTTAGGCTATAGCCTATCTGTGTGCCAAATTACGTTTTAATCGGTTCAGCCGTTTTAGTTTTGGCCATCCATCCTAATTAGAACCATGGTTAGAGTTGCTTAACTTGCGTTATCGTAATTTAAAGTAGCCCACGTCCTTTCTTAGGCTATAGCCTCTCTGTGTGGCAAATTTCGTTTTAATCTGTTCAGGCGTTTTAGTTTTGGCCACCCATCCTAATTAGAACCATGGTTAGAGTTGCTTAACCTGCGTTATCGTAATTAAAAGTAGCCCACGTCCTTTCTTAGGCTATAGCTTATCTGTGTGCCAAATTTCGTTTTTATCTGTTCAGCCGTTTTAGTTTTGGCCACCCATCCTTATTAGAACCATGGTTAGAGTTGCTTAACCTACGTTATCGAAATCAAAAGTAGCCAATGCCCTTTCTCGGGCTATAGCCTATCTGTGTGCCAAATTTCGTTTTAATCGGTTCAGCCGTTTTAGTTTTGGCCACCCATCCTAATTAGAACCATGGTTAGAATTGCTTAACCTGCGTTATCGTAATTAAAAGTAGCCCACGTCCTTTCTTAGGCTATAGCTTATCTGTGTGCCAAATTTCGTTTTTATCTGTTCAGCCGTTTTAGTTTTGGCCAACCATCCTAATTAGAACCATGGTTAGAGTTGCTTAACCTACGTTATCGAAATGAAAAGTAGCCAATGCCCTTTCTCGGGCTATAGTCTATCTGTGTGCCAAATTTCGTTTTAATCGGTTCAGCCGTTTTAGTTTTGGCCACCCATCCTAATTAGAACCATGGTTAGAATTGCTTAACCTGCGTTATCGTAATTAAAAGTAGCCCACGTCCTTTCTTAGGCTATAGCTTATCTGTGTGCCAAATTTCGTTTTTATCTGTTCAGCCGTTTTAGTTTTGGCCAACCATCCTAATTAGAACCATGGTTAGAGTTGCTTAACCTACGTTATCGAAATCAAAAGTAGCCAATGCCCTTTCTCGGGCTATAGCCTATCTGTGTGCCAAATTTCGTTTTAATCGGTTCAGCCGTTTTAGTTTTGGCCACCCATCCTAATTAGAACCATGGTTAGAATTGCTTAACCTGCGTTATCGTAATTAAAAGTAGCCCACGTCCTTTCTTAGGCTATAGCTTATCTGTGTGCCAAATTTCGTTTTTATCTGTTCAGCCGTTTTAGTTTTGGCCAACCATCCTAATTAGAACCATGGTTAGAGTTGCTTAACCTACGTTATCGAAATCAAAAGTAGCCTATGTCCTTTCTCGGGCTATAGCCTATCTGTGTGCCAAATTTCGTTTTAATCGGTTCAGCCGTTTTAGCGTGAAAGCGAGACAGACAGACAGACAGACAGACAGACAGACAGACAGAGTTACTTTCGCATTTATAATATTAGTATGGATTAGGCATAAAATGATTGGCGTCGCTACTGTGCCTAGGGTGCTCCCTTAATTAGGAGAATTAAGAATTACCTAACAAGATAAAAAAAAAAACATTTTGTTAACAGCTTTTATTGAGAGCCAATTCCTCATCAGGTCTTTACTAAGCGTGTACATGGGTAGAGTAACCAAAAATTGGTAGTGTATGGCAAATTGGAGGAATGCAGGTGGTAGAGTAGCTTGCCCACGGCGCTAGTCACTCTACTTTAACAATTTTAAGTACTCTACCGATGCTGTTTACACTGATATAGAATAGTAAGAACTCTGATGTCTAATCTACCGTTGACTCTACGCGGGTACTCTAGAGGCTTGAACGACATTAACCCAAAAAATAGTCATTAGCAAATATTATTCGTTAACTTATTAAATGTTAGTAAATTAGGTGACACCTTTGTTGGCTTGTTTTTGTGAGGCCATTACACCGTAGGGGTTTTACCGAAAATTAATATCCATCGAGTTTCCTACGATAGGTATAAAAGCATTGCAAAAATAAGTTATCTAAGGCCTACTAGGTAAGGCGTTACTCGTACAAAGAGAAAAGACTGCTTTTCGAATCCTGCCCGCATAATTATATTTTTTTTTCATATCTTATTTCAAAATTTATTAAGAGCAAAGCAAAAAGTTCAAACGATAAGTATCTGCATTGTGCGTTGCTTGTTACGTAACGTCCAATAACGTCAATTGGTTGTATTGACGCGTTAGGCGCACGCCTAATGGGCCATTACCGCAGTCAGCCGCGCCTCAGAACCAAACCTTAACCACGCGATCCGAAAATTTATTCTCGCGAAAGCTCTGACGAGTAATATCTTATCAACCTGCTATAAAGGTGCTTCTCCACTGATTTGAGAAAAGGTACATTATTTTTGGCAACGCCCGAGTGACGGTTTTGCAGGCGTCTATAGGCTACGGTAACCGATGTCGATCAGGCGGGCCGTATACCTGTTTGGCAACATAGTTGTATAAAAAAATCTCTCGGATTGCAAATAATGCGTAATTACAAATAATTTTCCATCTATTAACCAAGCGATTCTCAAGATCTTAGTAAACTATGTACACGGCTTCGGTGGTTAGAAATTTGAATTAGCTAAAATCTCATACTTCTGTTATTAAAGTTAGATAACCCAGGTACTAAACAGTTTATAGATTAATCTGGTCGTCGTAGAATTGTCATCAAAATGCAAAACGTGATCTCGAAAATTAATTATAGCGAACCCTGTTTGAGTGCTTGCAATGCAAGTAGATTAGGTACTATAGAGCAGGATTAATATTGCAGAATTTAATTAATCTGCAGAGATATCGCCAATTCAGACCAGTCTGAAGATGCGCTAGAAGACACTCATAGTGATATCATCAAGCTTTGCCTCAGCAGTGGAACACTAACTTTACAAGATTACTTAATTAAAGTAATCCGTGATCTTTGACTTACAACAAAAGGATCATGGATTCAGGTACTATTCCATCTTATCAGCGAAACGTGACCTTTCGTTCTTATCCTCTTAGGGTCTACCCAGTAAAGAATAAAGACAAAATATATACATAAATAGATTCTTTAGTATTGCACAGCACATTTAATATAAAATTAATTTTAACTTACCGTTATGGTAAACTCAATTTTAGCAAACAATTAAGAGGCTTATCACAAAATAGTGCTCTGAAAGATTAGGCTTTTACGCACGGCGACCACACGGTTGGGGTCACGAGTTCACGACGCTATGCTGTTGCTACAACTGCACGATTTTGATACTTTTCATATTCTTTAATTTTTTGATATTGGATTTTTTTATTTTGTAATATTGTTAATCATGACAAGAAATTTTCACATACGTTCATTTTTAGGGTTCCGTAGTAAACTAGGAACCCTTATAGTTTCGCCATGTCTGTCTGTCTGTCTGTCCGTCCGCGGTTTTACTCAGAGACTATAAGTACTAGAAAGCTGTAATTTGGTATGAGTATGTATATTAATTATGGCAAAAAAGTCGTAGAAAAAAATCTTGAAAAAAAAATTTTTTTTGGGTAGCTCCCAAACAAGTAAACTGGGGGAGTAATTTTTTTTTCTCTGCTTACCCATCGTGTGGGGTATCGTTGAATAGGTCTTTGAAAAATATTGTGAAGTTGAGAACACCATTTTTCGATTTAGGGATCCGTTTCCGAAATATTTGGTTTTAAAGTGAAAATTTTTGTTAGGGGTACGTGCCCCCCCCCCCCCCCCTCTATCTGCTAAACGGTTATATATGGAAACGTGAAAAAAATTACAGCAGTAGTATATATACTGAAGTTGAAAGGAAAACTATCAGAGCTGGGTACTAATACTGGAAAATGTAAAATTTCATACAATCTTTATTATTAGATGTTTTTGGTCGTTAAACTGTGAGGTGCGAGTGTAAACAGTGTGAACTCAAAGTTGTCATTCGCAACTACGGAACCCTATACTGCGCGTGGCCTGACACGCACTTGGCCGGTTTTACGTACAAATTATTGTTGGCTAAAGATACTTATATCAGCGAAACTAGCGATACCCGTTATTAAATTCTTGTACTCTGAAATAAGAACACATTGAAAAAATCTATGTTAGTATTCACTAGTAAAGTACATTTAGTATTTTTAGTATAAATTTTCATCAAAATCATCATTTGAGATTGAGAGATCTACTCATTACCGCTAAAAGTGGCCGCTTTTGGCGGTAATTAGTAGTTCTAGTATTTACATTTACTATCTTATATTTACTGAATGAAAAATAATAAAAAGTTATACCAAAAATACTACAAGTCATTTACTGACGAAGTACTTACGTAGATTTTTACAATTTGCTCCTATTTAGCAGTCATATCATCATTTCGTGTAGGTGACACGGTCAGTCGACCATGCACACCCTGGTGTCAGAGTTCTTCGGAACCGCCTCTCGGCCTCTGACGTGGTTTCTTTAACGACTACCAGATGGCAGCCGGGATCACCGGCTTAACGTGCCTTTCAAAGTACGGAATCATCTTTCTTATCAGACAATCAGGTGATTCATGCCTGCAATGTCCTAACCAAACTGGAAACAACTTAACAAATTGTGCTTCCCGTAGGAATCGTACCACGACCCCCGGGTCAACAAGGCGAACGCCTTAACCACTGGACCACGGAGGCAGCAGTAAAAGAAATAAAATGAGGGATAGCGCTAGTTCACTGGTCTAAGCGCCTTAAGCTCTTTAAGTTTTTGCCAACATTTTATTTACAACCTGCGTGTAATTTTGGAATATTTTTTTAGGGTTTAGTACCTAAAAACGTAAAAACGAAACGTAACGTTGGTGTTACCCTGTCATAACCATTTGCTACGAAACTACTGAACTGATTAAGTTGAAATTCGATACTTATATAAGTCTGTAACCCGAAGATGAGAGATCAAGAGAGTATGACGTGTATAATATTTTTCTCAAACATGCTTGGAAATGTTCACATTATTTTGACAACCTTGTTTGGGATAAATCAATATTGCTGTACTGGCCAATACTCGGCAGCAAAGTATGTATGAAAATCCCAAGAAAATCCATATCTGTCGTGTTTTAAAGTAACTATGAAAATTCATATCTGTCATGTTATTTAAAAATGGAACGACGCGTTTGCTGCGAAATAATTCAAGTATGGAGGTTACAAATTCGAATTTAAAATTTTACCAGGCTAGTAAGAAAAAAGAAATTAAAAAACTTGAGATTTTGGCGCGATATTTTCTACATATTGTTGTTTATGAACATTTTATGAATATTAATTGACATATTTACATCAATATTTCATGATGGTCTAGGATAACAGAAAAATCATAGAATATACCAGGTGCTTCTCTTCCCGTACAGTCTGTAAAAGCAGGCCGAAGGAGAGGGCGAAAACCTATGCAGAAGAATATGTCAATAGGTGATGCGACTAGCAACCCATCACTATTTTGATTGCATTTTCTACATTAAAATCCACTTAACCCTAAACATGGCTTTTGAGGTTCGTCTCACCTGTAAGGGTAAACACGTGATAATATATGTATATTTGTTTGTCTATATACTATTTTTTTTAATTTCCGTGCAATATTTCATAAAAGTACTACACAGGCCTTGGCCGCAATCAGGCATTGATGGACTCATGTATGTGTGCCTCGGCTCCGCCTCGGCCCACATTCACACGTTCGTCCATCAATACCTCTTGCCGGCCGTTGCAGTAATGTACTTTATTGGTAAATTAGATATTTACAAAAAATATATCGCAATCGTATACATATGTCTGTTGACGATTTATATAACAAATAAGTTGAAAAGTATTTGACCAAATTAATTCAATAAAACAAATAAGACATTTTTACAAACATGATATTTATTATTTGACTAGCAGAAATTGGTTTTTTGGCTGACCTAAATAATTAAATATAAATATATACGGACAAATCACACAGATTGAGCTAGATTTTATAACACATACATAATGACATAATATGTATATAGACAAACATCCAAGTCCTAGGTCAATCTGAAAAAGATAATTTTTCATCATGACCTGACCAGAGTGACCGCGGAGCGAACCCGGGACCATCCGTGTCACAGGCCGTGTGGTGTTGACCGCTGCGCCACGGAGCTCGTCGTCATAATCATTAATTACAATTTTACTTAATAAAAATAAATTGGAATATTATGTGCCTCAGTGGCATGTATCTGGCTTAGTTAGTCGCACTATTCGCTTTGCACTCAATCGTTTGACGAAGAAAAATTCGGCATAGGTCCGCCGTCGACAAGCTCTCGCGCAGTACTGAGTTTGAGCGGTCGACGCATCGAAATATATAGTAATTTGGAGGTTGCAATTACGTTTTTTTATAGTCATATCTTTAATTATTATTATTTTAAAGTACAAAATTTTAATTCCTTATGAACTTACGTTTATTCAAGTACATATTTCATGTAATAATATTACTGTAGTAAGGAGAAATTTGCAGTTGATGTTTTAGAAATTTCGTGGTTTTACGGTTTTAAATGGATATTTTTTACTAAATATTCCATACATATTTTAAAATTCCGATTCCGCTATGAACTTTAGCACTATTAAAGAGATATTATTATATTTTTTTCGTTTTAATTCCGTCTGTACAGTTGTTCAGTTTTGAGCACGAACAAGGGCCTCGCCCTCTTTTTGTGTAAAACATGCTTCGGAATTTTGTCTTTATTTTAATTGATTAGATAAAAATGCAAAAAGTGAAGCCGCTATGAACTTTACTAATAACTATTCTCCATTGTTAAATAGATTTAAGTTGTCAAAGTCTTTCAGTTTCTTAGAATTTGAATGCCAAAATCGCGGTCAAAATGTGATAGGCCTCTTAAGGTAGATTTATTTTAACTTAGCGAATCTTCCAAAACTGAAGGTAAATTAAGTTAATTGCGTGCAAAGATCCATTAAAATGCTTCGCTCTCAGATAAATTGCACAACCATCTCCTGGGGTTTTGGATCCATTTGGAAACTCTGGAGATAGCCGTAATGTGCTTTGAGATGTTGGCATTGTAATGGTAAATTGCGCACAAACTCTTTTCAGCCACTATACATAGATATAGACAGACTTCTTCTTGTATGGATGTCTTATGGGACTAGTAAAATACAAAAGCACTGATATCTGACAAACAAAAGCATAGTTAAGAATTTTAAAAAACTAATAATCGAATCAGCAGCATCACCGCAGAGGAAGCAACAGGGAAAACACTCGGTTGTATGAGAATGAAAGATGCATGGAGGGGTCCAAAATTGTTAGCAACCACCTCTCGTACGAAATAAATGAATGTTAAAGAGTTTCAGGGCTTTGTGTCGAGCATAGAAGAGTTTCAGAGGCCATGAGCGAATTTATACAACGTCAGCTGGGATTCACTTTCACAAGGAACTGACCTGTTTTGAGCAAACAAAAGTAACTTATTATTAACCTCTATGGAGTAAACCACAAACTCCAAATTCTGTCAAAAGAGTAAATACACAACTAAGACGGCTCTATGTGAAATGTGGCCATTTGTTGACAAGAAGTCTTGGAAAATTACAGAAACGAACCTTGTTCCTTCAATTTAAAAACACATTACACGCAGACGTATAAGAAACGTATTTATTTATCTGTATAGTAATGTCACGTATAGTCTCATCCGGAAATTAAGAAAAAATAACCAATGACGCGCGTCTGGCGCAAACAATACCAACCAACAATGAAGTAACCATTGAAAGTGACAACGCATGGTAGCCGTGCTATTATGAATCACGATTACTATAATAATTTCAAAACTAGGGACGCCGATGAATTTGCAAAGCGACTATATATAAAGTTTAACGATAATACTATAGGGAAACTCGTAAATTAAATTAAATATCGCCCTTTGGGAAGGCGCGGCAGGAATTTAGGCTGGCGTCAATTTGAATGGTAACAAAGGGCGACCCAACGACAGCTTTTGCCTTATAATAGCGCACTCATCATGGTAGTGACGTCTGACGTCAGCATGGGAGTTGAATGTACTATAATGGGGTACCTTCACTCGAATCGTATGATCCTTTGGCATACAATAAAGAGCGCGAGACAATAGCTTTCTATAATACCACACCATCAAAGTGGTGGTGACGATTGACGTCAGCATGGAATGGAGCCTACTGTAAGGTGGTTTGTTTACTCAAATCATTTGATCATATGGCTCCAGTTTCATCTGGGATAATAAAGGATAAACTCACGATGGTAGCTTTCACATACCGCCATCATCGCAATGCTTGTATATTACGTCCAAATGCACAGGCGCGAACCAAAGACGTCACAGAAAAAGAGACGTCATGCCATGTTACGATGATTAATATTATTTGTATCTTCCTGATGACATAATTAACACACGAGCGTGATGCAGATTTCATTTGCTTTTCAGAGCTTAGAAGTGAAGTTATGGAGAATGATCCCTTTGCACAAGTCATTTGATCCGAGTGAACATACCCACTAGACGTAACGATAATATTAATTAAGGCTAATTGATCCGATCACCACGGGGCCGCGGTCTGTCCGTCCACAAATTACGCGGTAAATTAATTGGCAACACAGGTACCCGCCACTGTAATGAAAATTACAGGGATTAACATTTCATACGCTAAAGCTTGTAACATGACAACCCTTAATGCCGTTTTAATTTAATGCGCAAATAATTTGATAATAAATTATGCTTTCAGATGTTTTTGTACTCATTAATGTGCGAGAATATAGGCTCAACACATCATCATTTTCCATTTATGTTACTAATGGATTTCATAGCGCAGTGGTAAATAAGTCAGCCAGAGCTACGATTTCCAGCACGGTAAACTAATATACTTAATGTTCTAGAGCTTCCCAAGGAGGATGCTGCACAAGGTAGGTGTCCAGCCCTATTTTTTTTTTAAATCTGTTACAGCATACGTTTTCAGAACCCCGGTTCGATACGCACCACAGCTGAATATGCTATCGGAAAGACAAAGATAAAGAGAATATCGTTTTAGTTGATAGACGACCAGACTGTAGTAAACAACATTAAAAACTAACAAGCACTGTAGACAGACAAACTTTGTCCCTTCAAAGTCTACAAAGGAAAACAAGATCAACTCGAAACCTAACTAATCAGGATACAATTTAGATACTCGACTATTCGGCCGTATCATGCCCTCTTAAATGTAAATCAAACTCCATTAAAGAACGTTCCTAAAACTCAATTACGTGTCGTCTAGACGGCAAAAGTCCGACCAAGTCATTACAGTTGGGAAAGCGAGTTGCAAACGAATAAATAGTGATGTAAAAACCTCGAGTCCCTAAACTTACATTGTGTGACTCGACCCGAAATTGAATAAGCCAACTAGTCAAACAGTTAGAGGCTCTTATCACAAGACTAAGATACATAATTGAAAGTAATTTAATTTATTCTAGCTGCTCAAATGAAGTGAAATGAAAAAAAAACTTCGCAAGCAACATCGCGTTTCGGAACGAGCACTGCTGAGAATAATACGCTGAAAGATACTCAGATTAGTTTGTACCTTAGCTCAATGATGAATGAATGTTTCGGAGTAGACTCAACTTCGACGTTAGAGCTCAAGCCTATGTGTAAAGTCACGTCTCGCATCAGGAGTGCTAATTTGAGGGTGACAGTAAGAAAACGTATAATTTTTGTAAGCTTAAATCGCTCGTCTGAATTATATTTTTTTAAAGGTAGGGATTCACATATTGATGATAGATAAAAGAGCTAAAATTTGAATCAGTATATTATTTATTTGAAACTAAATAAATAAAATTATGTATCATAGTTTACTCAAGTTTGAAACCGGACTCGAGTCATACTTGTTGATTCTTTTGTAGACTCGAGCCCATGTCCCGTAGCCGTCACTCGTTAAAATTTGAAGCATACACTCGAGATTTTACATCACTAATAAATAGGTGTCGTCGTTTACACGTAGGGCGAATTGATCAATCGACACTTGCCTCGGTAATTGTATTACAACTTGCTTGTCACCCCTCACCTGCGACCTTGATCGGACCGTGCTCACCCTACCGTGAGACCGTTTTGCCCCGAGACCGTAGAAAATGGCAGGCCGCGGAGCATTGTTAGACAAGCCTGGCACGGTTGCACGATTATCGTAACATTTTATTTGCAAGCAGTGCCCTAACTAGCCTTATACCCCGATGCAAATGCAAGATCTCTTTGCTATCCACTTCGAATTTAGCGATCAGCTAACTATTTCTTTTCGTTTATATTGTACCAGACTTTTCGTTACAAAAGCATTTGTAGCTGCTTTGTTATCTGTACTAATAGTATAAAGAGGAAAAATATGATTGTTGGTCGGAAACTATCAGACCGATTTTAAAAATTATTTTACCTATAGAAAGCTCTATATTTATCTGCGGGTGACATAGGCTATAATTAACGCTGATAAAGTCGCGTGAAAATTGCCAGTCAAGAAAAAAGACTAGAAAATGATCGGTATGCCTTTCAAAGCACACCAATCCTAGTAAACCCGCGCCGACAACGTTAGCTAACAATGCGAACTTCCAGCTGGACTGACAAGCCTCTGAAATTGGTATCTCCTGTTTCATGTAATACGGATTTAACCCGTCTGGCAACGAAATCGCATCTTCACTAGACTACTACAAGAGAAAAAACGCCACCGGACCGGCCGGCTCCGGCCAGTTTCCGTGCTTGACAGATTTAACGTAAATCATGGCATACATGAGCATCTTCTTCGCAGTCAAAGACTTAGGCAGTGTTAATGCGCAGTTACACGCTGTACTCTCACTCGAAGGGGGAAGTGAGAAGTTAGACTGGTTGTGGCCGCCTTACGACAATGTTCAAAAACACTGTCAAAAACCTCATCGTGTGCGTCTTTTCGCCCTTTCCAAGCAGCTTCTTTCTTTCGCTCTACATATTTTCTGTTCATTTAAGAATCCATCGCGTGATCTTGTTCCAAAGCTACATCGATAATGAAAAGCGCTACTTGACAACGAAGTCCTATGCAAAGGCATTCGTCTCGAGTGTCCTTAGGTCGATCTGTTACCGGTTTTGCCTGCCTCTCGTCTCGCCGCACACGACATTATTCCGCTACATTGCCTTCCCTGCGAGAACACCAAGGCTCTATATGCTAAGCGAAGCATACGCCTTATTATTAATTTGTCACTTCGTTAGCTCTCGTATCGTATGCAAACGAAGATATGATTTTCACATTAGTTCCAGTTGAGATAGCTTAAAGAGAGCTAGAAGTGCTTCATCAAGCTCCTTCCGAAAGAGGCTAAGTACCTTACTAGCTTCGTCATGAACTCCCAGAACTCTGACACCAGGGTGTGCATGGTCGACTGACCGTGTCACCTACACGAAATGATGATGATGTCATGTCGTGTCAACGGATTCAACAATAATTGTGGCTGTACTTTTTATGCTTTCACGCTGGTCTGGGAGAAAAGAAAAAACGTCACCAGCTGCGTCTCATCCCGCGCAGATCGTAAAAGCCGATCGAGGGAATAGGCGTGAGAAACACATCACTATTTTAAGTAAAAGTTAAGGCAGTAGATCCTAAACTACAAGCATTGACATTGTAGGTCGATGAGGCTTATCTCTTTAGGATCTACGGGCGGAAATATAGATGCGTCAGGAGGTCGATTGGTGAATGGCGTCGCTCTATGGCGTGTTTTAATCCCTGCACAAGTGAATGGTATTATTGAAACACAAAAAGTGATTTACTTAATTTAAGCGCATTTTCCGTTAAGTCCACCCACGCTTGCAGCTTTCACTAAAACTCCGAGTAATTTCCGGAATTTATCGATGTTGCCCACTCGAACTACTTCATTAAATTGTTTAATCAAGCTTTCGCTTAATACATTCGTTGGTTTACATATTCAACTCAAATTCAATTCGAATAGTGAAAAGCCCACAATTTGTTTCTAAAAAATGACACATGGCCTTTTCTACGGGTGTACCTTCTCATCAATTATACCAAATATGTAAAGGATAGAAGTTAATCAATTTTATGAGCAACTAGGGCATTTTTCAAATCTCGTTTGATACATTAACTATATCGTGAACCTTATTAAGTCATAGAATAGTCTTCGTATTCTTGTTCATATAAACATTTTTCTCCAGTGCGTCGCTACTATAACCCCTCTTTGTGTAAAAGTATTAAGTTGAGGTGTAAACTTGTTGCATTGTTGTTACTAGAATACATTTCCTAGCAAACCTTTGAATGGACTCTCAAGTGCGATCTTCTTTTATCTTCCCACACACAGCGTCACGCGACACTCGATCAATGAAGGTTTTATGAAAAGCTCACCACTCGATGGCAGCCGTTGTCGTTGGATATTATTTGACAAGCAGCAACAATAGACACATTGTGACGGAATCACAGCTTAACAGACCCGAAATCTCAGTTCTGCCGCGGCCTAATTTAAAACACCCTCATGTCCACGTGGATCGGGAATAGTTGCATCTCAGCTAAAAATATTCATTTTAATACTCCTCATCATCGTCAGTGAATGATAAACATCGCAATATTTATGAGAATCTTCTTCTTCTAGTTTCGTTGGCTCAATATTTTTTTTAACTCCATTAATGCTTGCACACGCTGCTCTTTCGAAGGTCAATCTTTGACATTACTAAATTGAGATGCATGGTATTTCTGGAGCATTGTATTTAGTAGAATATATTTCCTCGCACTACCTTTGAATTGGTGCACAGATGCTATACTTCACCTTTTAAAAATCTTATAATTAGAAGAGACGCTGTGTACTTTAGGTACCTACTATAGTCCGTGCCCTAGAACAGCTCTGAATGGGCTCACAGGTGCGATCTTCCTTCATCCACCCACAGACAGCGACACTCGATCAATTTCCACGAATCCGGAATCGTTGCATCACTCCGACTAGAAAATCGTTTTATTCAGGTTCTCGCTTGACACCGGTACCGGTTCACCTACATTTGTATCCGATTTAAATATTCAAAAGCTACAATACTTTTATTTTCATACGTGAAGTGACTTTGGCACACCTTTTAAGAGTTGGCGTTTCTGTAAATTTCCTTTGCTCATAACCTTATATCTCCCTCCATTTCTTTCCGAATTTCGCGTTTTTACTGTATCGTAGTCAGTATGATCGGTTTCATCATTTTGCCAAACGATTTTTTTCAATGTAGGAATGAAAGTACTGGAGGTTATTGAGTATAAGCATTGTTCTTTATAACTTATTCTATTTTCTTTAAATTCGATTGTTAGTTTACAAGACTGGTTTATTTAACAACAATAGCTCGAAAAACTTCCAAGAAATATTTCACCTTTTTCAAACTGTAATCCCATAATTGTTGCGTTTTATCAACCACTACTTGCGGCAAATACTTGTCATTTTTGGCCTGCCTGTGAGAGGCGTGCCGGGTATTATAATAGACAAGCAGATTATGCGCCGCAAATGGACATGGATAGGCCATACATTCAGGAGAGAGCCCACGCACATATCTAGACAAGCGCCAAAGTTGACCCCTTAGGGCAAGCGAAAAGTTGGCCGTCCCAAGCAGACCTGGTGGCGCACAGTTGTGGCGGAGATTAAGACAATAGGGCTCACCTAGGCCGAATCAAAGCGCGTTGCCAAAGACCGTTCGCGATGGAAAAAGACTGTGGAAGCCCTTTGGATCTGCCTTAGGATCTGAAGTAAGTCAAGTTTGTTGCGTTGTACAGTTCCTCCACCAAAGACCCTCGTCAATCATATGATTAGCGTCCATCCGAGCCACTATCATTCCTCCTGAATGTCTAGTAGTTATGATACGGTGCGGTCAATTGTAAGCGATAGCAATCACGATTAACCACAGTTCAAATCGTTTCAAACAAGTATTTGAAGGTAGAATAACTGAATAGATATCTCGGCACGAGCCTCGGCACGCAGACGGCTTTATAGATACTCCCCCGACGCACAAACAACCTTAATGCATAAAGTTTCGCGGTGTTCCCAACTCTGACCATTTGTGTAAAACACAAATGCCCGGCGTGCACATTTAGAGGACAAAGTAATCTCATTAACGCCTTTCTTTGGCCTGACGGGGCAGGTAAATCTGCTTTCTTTATTTTCGATTCATGATTTCGCGCAAATAAGGTTATTTTCGTTTTAGTAGGTCGGAAAATAAGGTTTTAGGTTACTTTCCGTCCAAATCATCTATTATATGGGTGGTATGATAGAATAGTATCAGTGCAAACATTCATTATGTCCTGAATACAAATACATGATTATGAGCGTCAAAATGGTCGAGGTAGTCTGTGACCTCATAAAGTCGGTTGAACAAAGATTTTTTTTTCTTTTAAACATACCATTTACGGTATCAAAGGAAAGGGCTTTGTGTATGACCGAGTAGAGAAAATAGCTTTCAAAACTAAAAGGGTCCAAAAATTTCAAAATTTAGAGTTGACTTTGAATTGCTCTAGATTGAAAATGACTACTTCAATTGATTTTTCCCAAAATATATACTAAGTGACTTTGAATATCCTCTACATAATGTCTAAAAATAATTATTAGGATATATAAAAAAATAAGGATCAATTTGAATAATAGCATGTATAATTTTCTTACTTTCAATATGAAATGATTGAAACTTAGTATAATTTAATACGAAACGTTTGAATACCCATGACAATACCGTGTGCCTGCTATTATTTGTCCTATATCATTGTTGGGTTAGCAATAACGATATCGCAATATAATATTTCACAATATCGGCGTTTACCATTCCATTACTTCCTCCGTCATAATCCCGGGATTAATTTTATCGTATCCGATGAGATCGAGATTCCGTTTCCTTCTTTAGCAGAATTGTAAATAAACATCCCTATACATCCATGGAATTGGAACTTCCATTCCGAGAGCTCGCTAAACATTTGACGAGTGAGAACAGAAAATAGTTTATTTACGTAAACTACAATTAGTTTTTAAACTAAAATTAGTTAGTGTAGTGTTTTTTTCTGTTTAGTACAAGGTCAATTCTTGAAACTATTTGAAATTGGTAACCCTTTTCGATGGTTACCCACAACCGATTCAGCTGAAATATTGAATATTTGTACTGGTTGAATGAATGGCATTACAATACGTAATCGTTAAACGGTCTAAGCGTGGAGTTGGAAACTCTCAAAAACCTTGTCACAAAAATTGAAGTTTTTATGTATATTTTGTGTAATGTTTGGTAATCTTTTTGTCTTGAATTATCAGTTGTTAATTTAATAGAGAAAGTTCAATGCAGTATTTATGTGATAAGGAATAACGTACCTACATATTAAGTATACGTCTAAAATACAGTCGAATTAAATTTCCTTCTTTTGAAACTGGGACAAAAATATCGTACTAGTTACACGAAAAACGGCTCAGAATGCCCATTCCTATAGAACCGGAGACATCATGAATTGCAAAAATATCCACGGATATTGGAGGCGGATATGAAAACGAGCGACTGCGTCCCTGGCGGGCCCTACGACGCATTCATCATGACATTCGGCACATTCCACTCACGTAGGGCGGTTAACCGACGCTTGTGCCAGCTGTGAATATGGACTTATGGTTTGTTTTTGGTACTATTAGAACCTTGTGAGACGTCGAACACGTACTAGGAGTATTTTTTACCTTAGTGCCACTAGTTATACCTACGATAGAGGTTAACATAGGTAACAACGATTTGGAACACCTTGTTCAGAACCAAGTTTAATTTATTTGCATAAAAATGCTAAAGTGCACGCAAAAGCGGCCATCCGCTAGTTCTGTTATAAAATAGACGCAAGACGCTTCAGTTACAATTAATGCTACGACCATGCACATGTTTTCAAGGTTATGATTACAAACAAAAGCACCCAGGGATATAAGAGGCGGGCGGTTATGAAAACAGACGATTATATTCCCATCGGACCCTACAGACGGCTTTCGTAATGATAATGAGATTTAGGATTTCTCTCACGTAAGCTGCAGGTGACTGATAAGTACCTGTGCGTAGAAGTGACTCATGGTTTCTATAAAAAAAATACAATACTATTTTTAGCAAATAAATCGAAAATCATCAATTCTTATGCACACATTTTCTTCTACAAGACGCATTTTAAGAATTTTCCTGGTTAAAAATACATTTCATTGAATTTAAAGCGCAAACGTTGGAGCTAATTTGCTTAGAGTGAAATAACGTTCTAATTTCTGAACCAAGACTGAACCTGGTAAGTAAAATTTTTCGTTGGCTTTGAACCAAGTGATAGAAGATGCACATTCAAAACTTAAGAAACATTTAGGACTTTCGGAACTTTTGGTGTTGAATGAACTTCAGAAATTGAGATGAAAGACAAGTAAGGTAGGTACTATAACATTCACGTTATTGTGAATTCTAAGCATCGATAGGCATGATTGTTGAATTAATTCATTTAAAAACACATATAAATTAATGCTGATTTTATCTCGACACGTATTTTAAGCCAACCGATTCACGAAATTGTAGTTTAAATGTAATCAAATCTTCTAAGCATAGTTAACATTTTATCCGCGCCATAAGGGTTATGTTTGCTTTAAGTCGGCTTTAAATCGACCCTTATTTGCATCTAATTCCGCAAAGGAAATTATTTTGTAGCCGCTTGTCTCACCGCGGGCTAGAGGCGCCGACATCATTAACCTTGAGCTGTCGACAGTAATAGGGCTGTTCACATAGTGATAGCCCTCCGCCTTTGTCGAAAATTAACTGTTATTTTGTTGAGGTCGTAATTACCTACCTAACTCTTTCTAATTTCCGCAATCTCGCGCGGGAAACAATAGTACCGGTATCGGCTAGTTATCGCAGCGTTAAGTACATCACTAGGGACCATACGCTTGCTGATTGCGTCAGAATGGCGTGTACAAATTAAATACTACAATATGACACTATATCCGGCGGGCAGTGCCGGATTAGCCCTACAATTGGGGATAGCACCAGTAACAGAACCAAAAATTGAAGGGGTTGGACGGGACCGAACAATACTTATTCATACCCCCACGCATTAGCCGAAGCGTCTCATGTACGTCATGGACGGGGATGGGACACTAAGCTTTAAGTGCTGAAGGCACCAACACGGCTTAATGCGGCAGAGGCTCCGCAGGTTCCTACGAGCAGGGAACACTACAGAGGTTACACGCAAACAAATAGGATTTAATTCGTGCGTTATGGCTTTGGTATTCCGTGCATCTGTACTTTGGCAGGTATTATAATTTGTGATGTATTCCTTAAAAATGCCTTCTATCTAGTTAGGGGAGAGGAATATATATATAACTCGTCGTGGATCCCCGTTTCCATCCCCCATCTCATCCCAGACACCAAATTATACCGCTATTTATCTTGCCGTGGACTCCGTGCAGATCCTCACTAACCCCAGGGGTCGAATTTAACAGATGTGATCATACAAAATAACACCACTTTGCCAACCAGTGGCCAGACCTGAGAATAGCTGGATAGCTTTTGTAAGATTTTGACATCAGTCATCATAAATTAAAAATGTAGTTGTTTAAAATAAAAGCAAAATAGGAATCTTTGAAAAAGAAACTTTGAGTTTCAAATGATTAACTGATGAGTCAAATGGTAAGATGACACATTCATTTAATAATAGAGTTTATATTCACGTTCCTCATATCTCAAATTACCCAATACATTGTATAAGTATAACTAAACTCTATCTCCAGTGATTGCATACAAGGAAAAGGTGTTAATATATATGTTGATGATGATTCATTTTAAATGTGAGTAAAATAATTAAATATATACTTAATAATACTCTTAAATATATTTGTTTAGTCTGTATTTTTTATGATTAACGCCTGAATACATACCTCTAGCACCTACTTAATATTTTAACCTTCAAAAGCTTCATTAGTTAATCATGTAACATACAGGAAAAATATTTTCCAATAAGAAGAGGTGATTAGACAATTGACCAGTAATAAGTATACAAGAGAAAAATAGATACATACTTTTATTTGTTATCTTTATCTACCATCCTGTGTATTTTCTGGTCAAAGGTTGAAATATAATAATGGAAAATAAAAAAAGATGAGATGGGTTGCTTGCTTCTACTATCTTGCAATTAGAAGCCAGTTTTGACATTTCTGAATATTTTTGAAATTGCTGTAACTAAGTCAATAATTAAGTAAGTAATTGTGATTATGTTTGACATAATCAAAGAAAAATTCTGTACTATCATTTCAATAAAAGTAACCATTTTTAATACTAAATTGTTTTAACAATGCATTAATAAGAAAATAGATATATTTTTGAACGATTGCCGCTTTTACTGTTGTGAATATAGGCAGAAAACAGGATCTAAATAGCAATGGGTTTTAAGCGGAATTCCTAAGACATCCAGTGCCTTTTTTATGATATAGGCTGGCAAATGAGCATGCAGGTCACCTGATAGTAAATGATCTCTGCTGCCCATGGACAACTGCAACAACAGGGGTGTGACAAGAGCATTGCCGGCCTGTAAGTGAAGCCTGCAGCACATCCTTTCTAGTTTCTATTCTTCCTCAACAAGCTGGGTTGGCTCATATGACATTGAACAGCAACCCAAACTCGAAAGGAAGGAGACTGAAGTCTCCCTGGCATTGAAGATCAAAACAAGAACTCTGCCACTCACACACAATGGGCCCATTCAAAAGGCCTAGATGTGGAAAAATGCCCACGGAACCAGGTAAACCAGGTAGTGATAGGTTGTTAGCTGTGTGGCTTTTAGCCTATTGAAATGATTCCCTTGATTCTCATTCATTACCTGGCTGGCATCTATGTTTTGCATGGGACGAAAATCAGATGGTTCATTAAGTACATTAAATTTTTTTCTTCTAAACCAGCATGAAACCAGCATTAACTCTTTTGGCGCGGCAAGACAGTCGAAATTTGAAAATTTCGAATGTGCGGAAAAATTCAAAATTTGACATTATACACCTAATTTCATGTTTCTTTTAATAACACACTTTTAAAAATAGCGACCAAAAAGCGGATTTCATAGAGCACTGATCAGTGCTTAGAGAACAGTAATGAAAGACAGTTGATTGTTGAATGTAATTTAGACCAAATTAAATATAATTCAACAAACAATTACTCAGAACAATTATCAATTTTAAATATCAATTGTCTCAATGCATTGTTGTTGATAAGTGGATATCAAGAGACAATTGAATGAAACAATAATAATTACATATCTATTACCTTGAAAGAGCGGGACCCAAACAAGATAACTAGGTTTATAAGATAAGGTTTAGCAACAATGTCCCTCTTTCCGTTTCTTAAAAACTTTATATGATAGAGTAAATATGTCCATTCTACTTTTATTTAGTATGTTACCTCATAACTCTAGTAGACCTCTGAACTGATTATAAAAAAATAGTTTTATGGGAAGGGAATTTTAAATTGGTCCCATTTGTTTAATTAAACAAAATTGGTTCAGTAGAGTGATTTTTCCAAAAGATATATCTTTCTACAATGAACATCCCCAAAAAATAGGTGCTGCAAACATTTAGCACTCCAATAAACTTAGTAGCCAGTTGATTGGAAGTCATCAATCTTGGGACAAGTGCGCCCATGCAAATTTACTCTGTCATACTTTTATTTTTTTGTATAAATGTTTCTTTCTTTATATCACACAGAAGATATAACAAAACAACAATCACTATGACTAGTGTGATAGTGTAAATCCTGCCGCACCACACAAAAATAACCTGAAATTTAAACACCGATGCTTCTTGTAGAGATATTTTGAAATTCAGATAGTAACAAATAATAACAAACTCACTATTTGTATAAAACTACAATACAATGAACATGTGTGTGATAGTTTAAGGCGCTCCTATAGCAACACTAGCGCCACCCAGCAATTAATTCTTTTAATCCTAAATTTAATCGAATTTTAAAAATCTAACAAGTACATAAGTACTAAATTACTTGTAGTATTTTTGTATTCATTTTCACTAATATTCGTTTGATAAAATAAGAGAAAAACAGATTAACGCCAAAAGTGGCCACTTTTGGCGTTAACCGATTTTTCTCTTTAAATATGGCACCAGTAAATGACTTGTAATATACAAAAAATACTATAAGTAATTTAGTAGTTTTGCACTTGTTATATTTTTAAAATTCGATACAATCTATGATTTAAGGAATTTAATTGCTGGGTGGCGCTAGTGTTACTATAAGAGCGCCTTAAACAAGAATGCTACACAGCCCTGGGATAACCAATGTAGGACAATATCTTCAGTAAAAACACAGCATTATAAACAGGAAAATGTAAATGAATATATAGGGATTGAATTTCCAGCTTAATTCAAAGACAAATCTTTGAATCAGGCGTTTGATGAATTATGTTCAGTTGATAATATTGTTCAAATTTACTTACAACATCAACATTATTACTAACCCAATAAGGTTTTGAGAGAATTGACATAAATGATAAATTTAAACAAGATTTTTCAAAGGGAAATCATAATACCTATGCATCTTTGTTTATATTGCTCTCAAAACATCATCAAAGTCTTTGTTTATTTAGCTAGATACTTACACAACCATGCCATAGGCCCCTTCCCCGATGTACTGCAAGTTTGTGTATCTTGGGCCAACTTCGAACACCTGACCACGGACGATCTCCGCATTGGGGTTGGTGCTCGCGGCACCAGCAGCCTCAGCCATCGTGTTGCTCCAAACTTCCAACTGCACTGACTGTTTACAGGCACTCTAAATTCCAATCCAGTGACAATTCTCACAGACCACACTGGACTTTCAAGCCCACAGTTGCCAATTCACAAGAAATATGTAATAATTAACCAAAACAAACTACTTGAATCCGACCTACATTATCCACTATGCGTACAAATTGTCCACTTGTCACTCGCTTATCATCCTCATTCGTTCGCCACTTTGCCCGACAACAGTTGGACACTCCCGTCCGACGCAGTACCGTTACAAAAATGAGCAAGCCGCAAGACAACACTAGCTATCCCTTTCAAACTTTGCGTTTGGATACAGTGACCAACCAAAGTGTGCTTCTACGGGTTCCTAGACTGAACGACCGGCACTGAACGACCGCGCAGAACGGCCGCTATCCCACGGTGTATCTTTCATATGTGGAATGTAGACGACGGACGTAACCATCAGTGTTGAGCTACACTTAGTTTATTTTATGTTAGTTTTAATATGGTTTAGTGTCATTTATTTATAGTGTTAATTAAAGAAAAATAAGCTTATTACTCTTGCCATATTTTGTTCAGTTTTGCAGTCGATATCATAGACAAGGCAGTCTATTTTAATTTAATAATTAACCAAGTTTAAAAAAGAAAGATCAATTAGGCTCGCCCGGCCACTCAAGTAAAGTAATATTGGAGGAGTTCTTTCTTGAAGGGAATTTTGCGGACTACACGGTGTTTATTTTGGATTGCTTTTCAAATTGATTCTAGTGGATTTGAAATCAGTGTAATTTAATAATAAGAGTGTATGAACAATGTGTGGGATTATCTAACTGTCATGGTACCGAGATTATCTAACTGGCACCTGTACGTAGCAAACTGGTGGTTGTCCGTCTTGTTGCGTAGTCTATAATCGATCCAGTGAATTCGTGAACAATTATTGCCGTCAAATCAACGACACGATACCATCGTAATGTCGTTGATAAACTTAAAAAGCGCGTGAAACTTCTACTATAACACTTGATACTGGCTATATTTCACGCCAATAACCACTATTATACATATATACCACTTTCAGTGGTTTATATATAATTGATTAATTTTTTACAAAATTGGTGATTTTTACTAACTTTGTGTTAACTATTGTTGTACTGTACCATTTGTTAATAGAATAGAAAAATATTTAGATAATCTTTAAACAACTTAATAAAGATTTTTCTAATCTATCTATGAAACAAAGTTATTTTTCCATCAGTGGAGGAAACCGTAGCATTGGTGTAAAGTAGTAACTCGATTAATGATTATACATTTCATACTCCATTCTTTAGGCACATCACTAGTCTATATGGTAGTACCATAAAGAAAGTAGTTCTTGTGACGTTTAATTTTGTCATTTGTCTTGTCAACGTTGTCAACACAATGTTGACGTATGACGTTTAGTATTGGTTATGAAAAATAATAAAAATCGTTTTTTTTTGCTTACTTAATTGTTTAATAAATTATACTAAAATAGTGATAAACTCATGAAATCTATCCATATATGATTGTAGAATCTGTAACTTTCCAACCTTGCGGAATAATTTCCATGGAGTGGTTGTAAGCTGGCTGATAAGTGACCTCGTACCGCAGAGTCCGCAACGAAGGACTGTCGTGTAATTTGTTTAGGTATGTCGGTTTGGTCTGCCAGCACGGTTGGAAATAATTACCGCTTACAACAAGGCAGTCGTTACGATCCATCCAATAGTTGGTGCCCAAAACTGAGCAAGGTAATACTTGTGTGTTTGAAGCACTAGGTTACCAATTATCAGCAGTGTGTACAATGTTAGAGATTATTATCCTATTATCACCTGACATCCTGAGTGTATATCAGTGCACAATTGTTTTATAGTTAGAAGTGTATAATCATAAGTCAGTACATTGTTTTGCAGTTTTAAGTTGGTCAATGTTTTATTTCTGTAATTGCACATCAGCCACCATTTTATTTTTTTATGTGTATGATATTCCTTGATGTTTTTTTTTATATGCAATTTAAAATATTTAAAAAAGTAGAGAAGGAAAATCTTTATTCAGTGATTTTGATACAAATGGAACAGCAATGGTTGATACAGTTTACCAATCTCAAACAAATTTAGATTAAAACTATTTTGTAAACCACTGAAAGGGTTTCATAAATAAGTCAGTTTTTTTTTCATTAATTTTTAAAGTGGTATCTCTTTCAAGTGTTATTTTTGAATATATCTTTTTTTTATATATCTTTCTTCACACATATTACTTAGGGAGTAAAGTACCCAAACAAGTCAGACTTGCATGTGTGTCATTCATTGTAACTATTATCCTATGTGTTTATGGAGTTATTTCCTAATCATTTTATTAATTTGTGCTATCATCTAACAAAAGCCTAAAAAACTAATTTCTACAGTAAACTTCAATGTTATAAATTCTATGTTTAATTATAATTTACTTTAACAAGTGTGATTGACAGCAGGTGTAGCATTGGCTTTGAAATAGACTGGCGCGGCAGTTCCTCATAATTTGTAGGACCAACTGTGAGTTGACTTTTAGTTGTAAGGGGTATGGGTCTATCATGCTCTTCCATTTAGTTGTGCATTGCTGGAGGAAGGTAACATTGCTTTCTTATATCTCGAACTCATTTAGTCTCTACCGTCTACTTCTAGTATAGTAATATGAAATTTTATCTTTATAATATATCAAATTTTAGATGATAAAGATGTTTTATAATGATAAATGATAACTACTAATGAATTAAAAAAATTCCCTTTGAATTTAGATTTCCTGCTCAGTAATTTTATGTTTACCCCAGCAGTCCACCCGGCTTGGCCTGTTGTACATACATAGCCTATGGCACTTAGGGATGAAAGTACCTATTCAACAATGAAAAAATTTTTTAAATTGGTCCATTGCATTTAACCAAACAAACTCTTCGACTTTATAATAATAGTATAGATTTCACAGTAATAGTTCTTGTATACTAAGTCAATAGTACAAATGCTTGCTTCCATGAATTTTATTCACCATACATGTTCAATTCATCCACAATCATCACCATGCACATCAAAACATTCACTATGCACACTAGCCCTTGCAGCATTCCTGACACATTGTAGACTTTTCTTCATAAAAATAATCAGCTAGCTAATGTTTTTGGTGTGGTGTCCCTTAACTCATTGCCTTCTTGAAGATAAAATACATTTTGCCATATTGACTATTAATTTTTGACTCCCCTAGACTGCTTAAGCACTGATCAGTGCTAGTCATCATCATCATCATCATCATCAACAGGTCTTTGTTAGTCTCCACTGCAGGAGCACGACCCTCTCTGTGCTACCAGAGCCATATATTAGCCAGGGCAGTCAGAGGATTTGGCCTATACTCTCAACGCTGGCCAGACTGGTTGGAGAGGTCTCTTTGATGTTTATAGCTTTGTTTAGCTTGTGTTTCCTAAGTCGACTTCTACGACATCCACGGGGAGACTTGGAGTGGTCCTATTCTACTCTGCCGGGAACCACACGGCGTATTATTTTTCTGCAAATTTGAAAATTGAAAAATGTCAAAAGTGCTCATCCATAAACTACGTCAACCCTAATATTATCATACACAACCTTGCCAAAGATGATCATATTTGTGTGACCAGGAGGAAATTACAAAACAAAGCTTATGATCCCTCCATCCCGTGGTCACATGCTGTCGCACTTCATTGACCACCGCTCTGCTTAACATGTGACGTAATTTATGGATGGCTATATTCTCATAAGATCAATTTCTAATACAATATGATAGATAACTTACCAAATTACATTTTGTAGCGTTCTACTTTGTTTTCAAGTTGACTTTATGCATATAAATTTATGAGAATATCAAACTACTCTGTCGCTCACTAAAATCCATTCGCCCATTAAAAACTACTTTCACTCGTAATTTCAACGTTGAAAATGTCTCGCAGCACAAGTGCGTAATGTCGGGCGAGACCCCGATCCAGTCGGCAGAGGGGCTCCACACCCCCGCCTACCTGTCATGGCGGAAGCTGCAGCTCAGCCGCGCCAAGCTTAAGGCCTCCAGCAAGACCTCAGCTCTGCTCTCCGGTTTTGCTATGGTAAGTACCTACAACGGGCATGTTGACTAAAAAATTTTTCATGTTGCTATGTAAAGACCTGCCAAAAATCAACACAATAGTGTCAGAAATACATTTCTAAACAAAAAACTCTTTCAGTTATAAAAGTTTTAAAGACACATGTTTTTAGACGTGAAAACGCACCGCTGAAATGCCTACATGTGACGTCACAAGCTTGTATTTTGTATGGGTGGCGTGAGAACTTTGTTTGGTAGCTATACGAAATATTTCGTTTATGGTAATGGTTTGATAATAAAAGTTGCTATAAATTTTGCGGACTAAAATACAGTATAATTGTAATTAAAGATTTTCATACTTTAAAAAATGGTCCTATTCACCCAACTTTAAAGAAGCTTTAAGATTACTTAACAAATCGATATCAAATTAAAAGTGTTCTTTATAGTGTTTTTAGAAAGAAATTAGTCTCATTAGAAACAAATTTTATATAACCATAATATTAGGCAACTACCGTACTGTTAGGCCTACATTGTGGGTCTTGGGTTGTGCTTGGCTTATTTTTGAGACTTGATGCCGGGTTTGCGTGGTGATAACTTCACTAACATTTTGCAAAATCAACATATATTTTTTGTGAAAATGATACTATTGTTTACGTAAACTTGGAGGGAGAGGGAACAACTTTCCTTACTTTTGCTGAAAAGAGGGGTAGGGGGTTATGAAAGCTGATTTTCTGCTTACATAGCATTAAATGGCCCCAACAATCTATCCCACTAGTCCCATAGAATTGTCCCACTATGGGATTCTAAATCTGTTCTGTAGTTTTTGTGTGAAGGACTAATACGCCCTTTTTTTTTTTTTTTTTTTTTAACGTGGAGAATCCCTTAGGATACCGCGCGGGCTACGGGAAGCCACGCGCGGTTATGTGGTGTGGCCACTAAACTCCACGGTGTCACTACTGAGCCGCTATGTGCCGGGGGCGTGTGCTCCTCTCGCTCCACAGCCCCGGCGCGGCGGTCGCGCTTAGCGACCCCTCCAAGGCGCGCTCACGAGTCCCTCTCAGTCACAAAGTGACAGCAGAGGGATCGGAGCGGCCACCTACAACGGGCGGGCTATCGCGGTCAAGGGCTCATAGGCCCCTGGCCGCGACAACCCGCCCCCGGAGGACGTGCCTGACACCCGAGCACGCTCCTCCAACTCGAGAGCCATCTGTCAAGTGACGAAGTCCCGCCTCCGCCACCCAACTAGCCCTTACATTTGCCTTGATCAGTCTCCGCCGCCTTGGACCACAGATCACGGCGCAGCAGAGACTGATCAAGGCCATCTCCAAATCGGCCGCAGAGGATAGGGAGAGCGGCGCATCGCCATACCGACACTCCTCTTCCCCTGCGGCCCCACCGATGCCGCGCCAAGCGCCACGGCCACGCTTGGTCGCGGAGGACAGGGAGAGCGGCCCACCGAAATACCGGCACTCCTCTTCCCCCGCGACCCCTACTACGACTGTGGGTGTAGGGAGAGTTCACCCCCTTCACCCACAGCCAGGCCACTCAAAGTGAGGGCCTCCTCCGGTAATTTTTTAAAGAGGTTGTCTTCCTCTACGTCAGGCGCGAGGTGGGTTGCCCAGACCCTTCTCGAGCGCCTTCCGCCCGGTTCCTCTTAGCTTCACCGCGGGTGGCGAGACCGCGGCTACTAGAGCCCCCCCATCGCGACAAGATGGGAACCATCGGGGGGGAGGACTAATACGCCCTACCCTAACATGTCCAACTGTAACGCAAAAGTCTAAGAAGAGCCTTCAAGTCTCGCAAAGTGATAAGTTGATTTTTAGGTTGCATATATTCGTTAGCATATTGAAGTACTTTCCTCATTGATAAGGTGTGTCGTTTTTCCATGATGTTAGGTCGGTTTAATTGGCAATATAAAGGCCGAAATATCGTCACTTTTTGTTGAAATATAATCGTATCATTAATGGTGTTATATTTGTCCTGGAGTAATTATAACTCAATTACAAACAAGGAATATGGATATGCTAGGCACGCTATCGCATCCCGTGGCTTTAAGCCTACCACGGAAGATATTTTTCGTGTGTTAGAATTTTAACATCCGTAATGCATTAAATATTAAAGAGTTGAAAAATTCGAAGGCAGAAAAGGATATTTCAATGCTATTTTTATCTGCAGGTAGCTATGGTGGAGGTCCAGCTTAACCAGCCTAGCGAGACCAAAGTGCCCACGGAGATGTTAGTAGCCTTCACGGTCTGCACGACCCTGCTGGTTGCCGTACACATGCTCGCTTTGATGATCAGCACTTGCATCCTGCCCAACATCGAGGCGGTAGGCAACCTCCACAGCATATCGCTAGTCCACGAGTCCCCACACGAGCGCCTACACTGGTACATCGAAATCGCGTGGGCTTTTTCAACCCTACTAGGTCTCATACTGTTCCTCATAGAAATAGCTATACTCTGCTGGGTGAAGTTCTACGATTTGAGCGCCACAGCCGCGTGGTCGGCGTGCGTCGTGCTCATACCAGTCATGATCGTGTTCCTAGCGTTCGCCATACATTTCTACATGTCCCTGGCGACGCACAAGTACGAAGTCACAGTCACGGGTATCAAGGAGTTAGAATTGCTCAAACAACAGATAGAAATGGGTGATCAGGACGCCCGGATGAATAATCTTACGTTGTTAGACCAGAGTCACATAGTGTGATCTTTGGGATGTTTGTTCAAAAGAAATGGTGTCTTAATTTAGGCATTAATTTGTTTATATATAACTGTTTTCATGGAATATATGTGACTGAGCCTTTTTAGTGCTCAAAAATGCCTAAAATTATGACACCGGTCTATTTCTTAATATCGTTATGTAACTTATGTAGATACCTTTTATGTGTTGTAAGTTATTGTACTTAGTAAATACAAAGTAGTACTTATTTAAGTGCCAATATTAACAATTATTTAGTACCCTTCGTGGAAAGTTCTGATACAATGTAGTTAAAATTTAATTGTATTGTTTAGCAATGAAATGGACAAGTTGTCACGATACAAGATCGTGAAACATGACAGGTGAATCTCGGAATGTAAATTGTGCAATTACCTAAATGTAAAAGGGGAGTGTTTATACAATATTGAAAGAGATTACGAAAGCGTTACTAATGTAAAAATAGAACGGTCAATTGTTAAGGGAACATTGGTTATTAGCGTTTGTATGAAAAAAGATAACAATGATGTGAAATCAATGCTAGCGCAATCGACAATCGATACTGCTCGCAGAACAGGCAAAATTTTATTTATGAATGGCGATTTTAATTTACAATACAGGGCTTTTTTATCATTCATTTTGTCTTTATCACTCATTATTTTAAAATATTCTTGTTAAAGGTGCCTAAACAGCGAAATAGTTATACAAAGGCCCTGCACAGGGAATGATTGAGCGGGGAGAAACGGAAATAAAAGACTTACGTGAGTTCCTATCTTCTCACCCCCTGCCTTCCTCGTACAGAGCCTCAGTTATGTGGCTTACTATAAAGACACCGCTTTAGAATTCAATCACAAAGTATTTGTAATTAGGGCTGCTGCCTATAATTCGCTCTAGTCGACAAGCAGCTTGACGCTTTTGTACTATATGTTGTCAGCGGCGAAGTAAGTACATTCTCTACATCCGTATTTCACAAGCAAATAATAGTGAGCCATCTGTTCTTATCAAAAATCATGTCTATATCGTTTTATTTTATCTCTCTTATTCTGTTTCTTTCTATATATTACTTAATCCTTATGGGAGGTGATATTTTGTTAAATCAAACACCATATTTTTGAGTATGGCAATCACTGCTAAAAACGTTATATGGTACCTATATCGTTTTTAATAACAATTGTATAATAGGCTAATGTAGGTACCGATGGTAAATTACTGTGAAGGCAAAGTGCCTTTAAATTGCGCTCAAATGTAAAGACATTTTTTTATATACGATAGTCACTTTTCAGAAAAATCAGGCAGCCAATATATCTACAAATTTAGTCGGAAGGAAGGGCATATCAAGTAAAAAATACCATAAGGGTTCATTTCAAAGTACATTTTGATCTCATAAGACGAACTCTCTTTTACTAGGCCACGTTATAATGTATTGAAATTACTGACAAGTTTTGGGTTTGGCCCCATTGTAGTTATTCTTATTGAAAAAAATATAAATTTGTTTAACTCTTACATAATCGTAAAGGCGATTTAAAGCCAGAGGCTTTATCTACCAGTCAACCAACAGTTGGTGCAGTCTATTGAAGTATATTGTCTTTAGTTTATTGTGCCCTTATTGATATACCCATATCCGACTAACTTGTACTTACTTACTGTATCCAAATATCCAATAAAAAAATGTGTTGATCAAAATATATGTGATATACAGGGTTACTTGTACAACACCAGTAACACAACGTTTGTTCTACGACTTTTGAATATTAGTTAGATGGATGCAACATAGACGTACAAATGTCACGACAGGACATTAAAGATTAGAAAAACGTTATTATTTCATGTGTTGAGTTAGTATGTCAAAACTCGTAGAACAAACATTGTTTAAAATGTTAGCAATCTATTTCTGCAAGGTTTCCTGTATTTTACAAATAACCCTTTATATAAATAGTAAAGCAATAAAAGATATTGACTGCAATAATGATACTTAATAATCCAATAAGTACTGTGATATATTAATGTCGTGTAAAGGTTGAATAGTTGCTTAGGATTTATTGTGCATATAATTATGTAACAAAACTTTGTATACATTAGTTTGTACCCGTAAGTAATAATGATCTGTTTTGAATGGGAATCTAATACATTTGATCAATACAATATTTGAGTTGTTTGTCTATATCGCCTATCTTCTGCTTCAACCATAATTCACTCTCCTCCAGTACTGCGCGCGCATCTTGCAGTCGCTCCTGAAAATAATATATTTTTTAAACATTACACTTTTTCCTGTTTCAATGATCATCAAGTTCTTTATAGTCTCCACTGCAGAAGCTCGACCCTCCCTATACTACTAGAGCAGTCAGATGATTTGGCCTACACTCTCCACGCTGGCCAGACGGGTTGGAGAGGTCTTTGATGTTTGTAAGCTTTGTTTAGCTTGTGTTTCCTAAGTCGCCTTCTACGACATCCACGGGAAGGCTGGGAATGGTCCTATTCTACACTGTCAGGAACCACACGGCTCTGGTGGCGGCGGTTTTAATGATTATGATATCCGCGGCTACGCTCGTGTTAGTATCGATCCTTCAAAAACAGTACTTTTCTTCGGGATTAAAGGTAACTCACGTCCTTCTCCGTACTCCAAACAACGTGTCTGCAAAACTTCATAATGATCGGTTGAGAATATAGGGCGTGAAAGTGTAACAAACAAGAAAACTCAATTATTTTAATAAACAATTACCTAGCAACATACTTCATACATACCATCTTCGCGTGAAAAATATGACCCTTCTTCTGGGTTACCCTAACCGGGTACTACAGACACTTTTGTCTTATCTTGCCTGAAAGACAACGTGAGTTTGCAGCGATCCCACACAGCGACTCCTTTTCAAATTGCTATGAATGGTTAGCACATAACCTTGACCAAATATAACACGATACTTGAGAGATAATCTGTAATGATTATAAAACGCCCTGACTAAACAATAGATACTAATCAAAGCCTTTGATAGCACTCGACGATATTTGCAGGTACTGATATGGACGAACGCATTTTATCCTGCTATCTTAATTTTATAGTCATCTGTGTGATAAACCGAAAAAAATTTTTTTTCTACAAAAGTTAGTACTTACCTTACATATTACCTACTGTTACATATCTTACGCATAGTTAGGTAGTCATAGATTTAAAAAAAATCGATTCATACTTCTATGTAGGTAGTCGTGTTTTTTTAATTTAACTGACTTCAAAGAAGGAGATCTGTGTGATTTCATGATTTGTCCCTTTATATTTATAGATTTTAAATTGACCCGTATGTATGTAACATTGTCAAAATTTTCTACTTATGTATGTTTGTCGCAAATCTCAAAAATTCAGTGCCCGAGACAAAATTTAGAGAACAGTGCGAGATTCATCAAAAACAGATTTTGTGAAGAGTTGTGTGTATCAGTCACTAAGAAAAAGTAATGTCTATAAGAAATATAAGAAAAAGTAATGTCTAATTTTGGGATTTATTTTGCATTCACAATATTATATTTTAATATTTTATATCTAATTCATAATATTTTCTTTATTTAAAAAATAATGTCTAATCTTTTCAAACTAGGTAGGTACTAGGTACTTGTTTAAAAACCTTATTACCTAGTATCACTGCTGCAAAGGAGAAGACGGGCAGGAGAAAAAAACATGGAAACATTGTTCCTCAGACTAACAAAAAGAACATTCCAACAATGGTTCGCGTAAATTAAAAAATTGGGGCCAAGTGCGAGTCAGATTCCAAATACTAACCAAGGGTTCCGTAACACGGAAACTACATTTTTTTAATTCAAAAACCATGTTTCTCGTATGGGAAACCTTGATGATGAAATTTCTTCCACGCGACCTTAAAGCAAGATAACAAAACTAGTTCTTGCACGATCAATATTGTTCGTATTTAATTTTCTGTGTGATAAGTTAACAACACCTTCCACAGAATAGAGAAAAAACCGACAAAAACACGTTACTTGTATGCATAAACTTACAGTTTTTAAACCTCTATGCTTTTATAAGGCTTCCTTAAATTTTTTATTATTTGTTGATAAACACATTAAGTAGTACTTATGCGTAAATAGATATACACTTTTCAATACCTACACAAGGTACTGTGAAAATTTCACGTGATTTCCTTTTCATTTAGTTAAAAATTTAAGTACCTACAGCTCTGTTGCAGACGGACGGTCGAACGGTGAAGGCTTAATAATAGGTTTCCGTTAGCACCCGTTGGGTACGGAACGCAAAAAATATGACATAAACAGTAAAGCCACAGAGCAGACACAATTCTGCTCAACACAACCCGTTTACCCGACGGTATCACAAGAAAGGTTGTGATTTTAAGAGTGTTGATTTGGCGCTCTCTACCTGCAATTTCGTGCAGTATAAATGGCTTTATGATGAGTATATACATGTAAATAAAGAAAGAAAAACAATAATGTCAAAAATAAAATGAGCAAAAGGTATTTACGTCACGAAGTAATAAGTACATAAAATAATTTTCGAAAAGGCGGCCAGCTCAGCATGCTGATAGCGGGAAGACAACCAACAAAGTCTTAATCAAAATAAAATATTTTCTTTTTAACCCGGATTTTTTTTCTAATACGCTTAAAATAATGACATTACCTACCTACTTCGATAAGTTCGTATGTGATGTGAAGCGTTATCACACCTATGACAAGCCTAAAATGGATGTATATTTGAATAACCTGTATTATGGCGGCCTCAATTGTTCGTATTACTCGTGAGACTAAATTGGGTTGATTTTGATCACCATAATAATTCTAAGCAATAGAACAATAACTGCGGAGGCTATTATGCAAACAACAATGGTTTATGGTATGACTATGCAAGTATGTCTTAGTGTATATTCCAGCAGCTCTAGGCTTTTATAAAGAGGAAAAATTTGTTGTTTGTTTGCATTGAATAGGCACTGAAAGTACTGGACCGATTTTCAAAACTTGTTTATCTATAGAAAGCTAATTTATCGGCGGGTGACATAGACTAATGTACACGTCTTCATTATAAACTCGAGCTTGTGCGGTTACTTTTAAAGGACCTACCATCCTTCGCCTTGGATCACGAATCCTTACTCGGGAAACCATTTGGGCTTGGGAACGTATAAAGGATTAAGTGTAGGGCTATACGGTCAAGATGGGGAGAAAAGGAAGTTTAATGACTAAAATATCATTCTTACCTGTGGAATGGGATATTCCGTCGGGAAATAGCAGAACTGTCTTATAATGATGTCAGACATCTTGGACTTGATGCAGACATCGTTCAGCCAGCAGCCTTCTTGGAGTTGTCCGGTGTGCATGTGGTAAAACCTGCCGAGTCCATTCTTCATATTGTTCTCCCAGTTGCCTTCATAGCGATTTCCGTTTACTGCCAATGTTAGTTACTTATTTAATTGCAAAAATCTTACGTAGGTACGTTGCATACCTATAGAGATTCGATATAGTTAGCTATGCTAGTTAGGTAAGTGTAGAATCCCGTAGCCTACTGTCTACGACCATTTTTTTGACCGACTTCCATTATCATGGGAGGGGCAGCAGGGTTATTATAAGATTTAAATTTGTTCGCTATCAGGTCCCAGGCCGTCGTGGAAAGCATGACCGGGTTGGGTCTTGGGCAAAGATAAATATCATTTGTAATATATCAGATAAAAAGAACACCTTCAAATAAATAATTGAAATGATATATGTACCTATGGCATCATTCTGGGGAGCTACTTAAAACTCTTACAATTTAAAAAAATTACTTTTCCAATCGGTTAATAAACGGTGCATTTATGTATGATATAACAAATTACAATTTAAGACTTAAAATGATCTAAGGATAACAAAACATACAAGAAAAATAGAACATCCGATTAAATAGCCTCACTTTTTAGGGTTCCGTAGTAAACTAGGAACCCTTTTCAAAGGTTGAGAACACCATTTTTCGATTTAGGGATCCGTTTCCGAAATATTATTATTATAATTAAATTATTTTTAGTATTTACATATTATATAGTCCCCCCCCCCTCCTCTATCTGCTAAACGGTTATATATGAATACGTAAAAAATTACAGCTGTAGTATTATATACTGAAGTTGAAAGGAAAACTATCAGAGCAGAGTACTAAGTATACAAACTAAAAAGTAATAGGCAACCAACTGTAAAATTTCATACAATTTTCATTGTTTGAACAGTGTGAACTGAAAGTTGTCATTCGCAACTACGGAACCCTACACTGCGCGTGGCCCGACACGCACTTGGCCGGTAATTTTAAGTAGGTTAAAAATAGTCATTCGTCGTCGATAAATGATCAAGTCTTCTTATAAGATGATTTAGATTGCCAATCAGCCCAATCACTGATTAATGTGCACAATGTAGTCAATAAATCACCAAGGCCGAGGTTACATTAACATGTGGCCTAAGTTTACGCGGTACTCGGTTCGATTACCCGCTAACTATATATGTGCTAATAAATATTTACTTACGCGTCATATTGACTAAGTAGGTATCTGTGTGGTTCTCACGGGTTTACGTAAGTAGGAGATTACCTAGGTACTCGTACCTACTTAGGTAAGTATAGGTACCTACTCTCATCTAGGGTGTTTAGTTAATGATAATAGGAAATAATTTCTTCTAGGGTTTAAGTAGATACTATAATTCGTTCAGAACACAAAAAATAATCTTTTAGATTTAGTAAAGTTGACTTTGAAGTTTGGCGACAGCGGCACGCGAACGGCGTCGCAGTCATTTCATATAAAATGCGCAACACTGGCCGTTGCTACCAAACTTCAATATAAGTAGTTAGTCCGCTAAGTTACTTTGGCACCAAATGGCCTACAAAGTACCACTATTACTAATGGGCTACTTCTAACAATGTTACTAATCTCTACGTCTACTCTACCGTCTACCTACTGTACCTGTCTACCTATGGCTACACTAAGCAATTCTACAGCTACTTATGAGAACAAGAGTCAAGAGTCCCCTCTTCCTGTAGACTCTCTTTTGCTTGAAACTGAGAAAAAAAAAATACAACTGATAATCACTCACCTTGAACAAACATACCCAGGCCTTCCCTCAAGCCCATATTCCAATAGCCAACGTAGAGCGTGCCATCCTTATGCCACATCTTGCCGTACCCATGTCGCTTGCCCTTCTTGAAAAACCCGAAGTATACGTCTCCATTTTCATAGTACCACCAGCCTACACCCTCCGGCTTGCCTCTCACCCATTCCCCTCTGTATTCTAGAAAGTAGGTGCCATTTTCTTGCAATTTGCTTAGGGCACCGAAACCATGTCTAAATTGAAGAATAATATTTAGCGTGAATGTTAAGCGATTTCGAGTATGGATGCAGTGGACACTGGCTGGGGATAAATAACGTATAGCTATACAACGGTGAGAATTTTTGAAATCGGTCCAGTATTTCCTGCTATTAGCGCGTTCAACCAAATAAACTCTTCAGATTCAAGGGGGCACACTAGGCACAGTAGCGACGCGAAACATTATATTCCTAATAATCAGTCATTAAAAGAAATAGTGATTACCGCCAAAACCGGCCGTTTTTGGCGAACTGATTCTCATAATTCTCACTGATTCTGATAATATTAAACATGATTCCAAAAATACCTCAGGTTATTTACTATAAGGCTTATACTCGTATTATTTACATTCTTGAGTTTCTTACTATTTGAAAATAAAATAAAAATTATTTATTTCAGACAAGAAGTCCATATTAGTGTGTCGTGTAGGGAATAAAATGATTGGCGTCGCTACTGTGCCTAGTGGTCAGTATAGAATTTTGGCAGTAGCGGCGTAAGGGAGCGGTGCGATCGGCCAAGGCGCTGGGTCTAGGGGGGCAAAACAAAATCAAAATGGGGGTAGGCCAGCGTGGTGCGATTTGCACTGAGTTAAAGCATAAGAATTTCTAAATTATTTCTCAGTTTTAGAAAGTTTAGGCTAATGCAATGGAGCGCCGACGCCGTCTGGCAGCTATGAAAGTTAGTGGACCTAACTATGCCACCAATATTATACTTATATTATTATGTATTTATTTTACTTATAGTAGGCCCTAGTTAAGGCCAACATTTTTGTATGAGAATGGCAGTCCATACTATATTGTTTTTGCTCAGATTAACTATTGGAAGGGAAATCGGAGAATAGGTGATATCCACGCCACGCAAAGTCAAAATGATGCTGCCACCCATAGCCTGATGGTGTGCTTTGCCGCCCACCGCTTCTCCAGCCTCTGCACATAACATTATGATTTTGGCGCCTCTAGGCTATCGCCCTAGATCCAGGGGCTGGTTTAACATTAGGTTTCAAAATTAAGATGTTTCACCTGAATCCTAAATGCCAATCTCCTTCGTACAATTTTCCAGTAACAGTCTTAAATAGTCCTTTACCTGAGAAATAATAGAAAATTAGCCATATCTTAACTGATACATATCTATAGCTTAATTGAATTCTATTCAATCTTACGAAGCAGATGGAAGATGACATCTAAGCTATCACTCACTAACGATGCTTGCTTGCTTTCTGTATGTGTAAGTGGCCAACACTGGCCAACACTGTTTATCTATATAAGTATTTATTATATAATATAGTATCGCTGAGTTAGTATCCCATAACACAAGTCTCGAACTTACTTTGGGGCTAGCTCAATCTGTGTGATTTGTCCGTATATATTTATTTATTTACTGGTGTCTGATTTTTCAAGCTAAATTTTTTGTACCATTTGTCCGCCCCGTACATGCATAAACGCTACTAATGCGCATAATAGCCATTGACGTACTCTTATTCGGTTTAAAAAAATTGCAGATATATAAACTCCTTTATTTGCTACCTCCTTCCTGGACTCATGGCAAAGTAGTTAGATAGTTTGTACCTTCTTTGAGGTCTTGTTTCCAGTCTCCAACATATCTATCGAATCTGGAAGTAAATATTGCGTGGTGCAAGCCATTCTTAACAGCTTTCTTTTCTGCTGCGATAAGCAGGGGCGTGAAGTTCCTTGGTTTCCTATAGAAGGGCATCCTTGACTAATTTGAAATTTTTAATTTACAAAAATAAACCGAACACTTCAAAAACATTGCAATGTTATGACAATCACAAAGTGAATGGTGACAATGACAGAGTCTGTTCTTTAGGTTCTGCAAACAAGTATTAATATGCTTAAAAAGGTCAGGATGCACGTTTTCGTCTTTTGAGTTTTTGATTAATAAATTACCTTAGTTAAATAGTATTAAATTGGAGCAAATCGGTAATTCACAAACATACAAGGAAAGCTATGACAACACTAAGTAGTAGGTATCGTTGACGTATCATTTCTATTGTTATTTATTAATCTAACATATTAAACCAAAAAAGTGTACGAAATATATCATTATTATTATTATTTGTATATTTTTAATTCTAAATTACTTTAAATATTTGCATGCCGATTGTTGGCGCAACACGTATGTTCAATTCAATAAGGTCTAATTTTGACCTGCCTTTTATCAGTGTAATACTTGTACCGTGTTTGCTAGCAAATAAATGATTTCATTTCATTTCTAAATAGACTTTATCAAAGTAATATATGCCCGAAATACCGTCCTACACATATTGACTCCTGTTCTGACTCACCTATCTTTTCGGACTGGGATCGTACCCAAAGCGTGAAAGCTCGCCATAGTTCACGCCTGTAGCACACAGCCGCGAATGCGGTACGGAAGCGTTCCAGAGAACGTTTCCGCATTACGAAACACTGGCGGAACCGCGAAACGCTGTTGACTACTACGTACGACTACGTTAACTGAAACGGAATCTTATTCCGTTTCAGTTTCGTTCCGCTTGCGGTGTGAGACGCTCCAAACAAAACCATTCTAGACAGCGTTTCGCGGTTTCGCCATGCAATGTTCAGTTCCGCATTCGCGGATGTGTTCTACAGGCATCAACCCGTACCCAAGAACCCTTCTTGGGTACGAGTTGAACAAAGGCGATCCTTCAAATTCCCGCCCAAACGCGAGCATGTTATAAACAATCACCAGCATGCCTTGAATGATCTCCTCAGTGACCGGCAATACGGGTTTTGCTAGCGCCGTTCTACTGCATATTTATGCCACGCATCTTTGAAGTAAGGCCCTTGAAAGATATGGTGAGGCACTTGCTGTCTCACTTGACATTTCAAAGGCTTATGACAGAGTTTGGCATGACGGTGTTACTGCGAAACTTCCCGCCAACGGTATCCCCGCTAGCCTTTGTGATTGGAATTCTGGTTTCATGAAGGAATGGCCTATTATATTAGTTGTTGACGGCTACTCATCTTACGAATTAGCTATTAATGCTGGGGTACCTCAGGGATGTATTCTTTCCGCGACATATTTTTTGGCTACACAATTACGATCTGCTAAGACCGTGAATTATTGGTAACGCAGGCAATAGCACTGTTTCGGATATATATTTTTAAAGTGCAAGGCAAAAAATACCGGAAATAAACGATCTTAGTAAGGCAATGGTGGACCGCACGAAATCTTACTCGTGTTGCCAACCTTGCAAGATTCCACGCCTCGAAGACCCAGACATGTCTAACACGAGACATTATCATATTAAGAAGCTTACATCAGTGAAAATACCGACCGAATTACACACCGGTAATTTTTTTTTTTCAAATTGAAAAAAATCTACTGCAGTAAATTACTTACTTGTAGTATTTTTAGTATAACTTTTCATCAATATCATCATTTTAAATTAAGAGAACTACTCTCTTAATTTATCAAATACAAAATAATGAAAAGTAATACCAAATATACTACAAGTAATTTACTACCCAAGTACTGTGTTAGATTTTTAAATTTGATCTTATTCAAAAGTATAATAGAAATGGAGGGGTAGCGCTAGTTGCCTGGTCTAAGCACCTTATACACTTATTTTTATATTACACTCGCCCTGTAGATGGCTTTCTGAGGCTGAGACCGTCTGCATTTTCTAAGCACAAAAATCGTTTCCTACTAAAAATACGTGTGTGACAGCGTTTTGTTTATTATATTTTAATAAAAATAAATACCTTGAAAAATGCGGAGTATACAGCGATATTATTTTATGAAATGCCTTAATAATTTTAAACATTGAAACGAATAGTCAATTTAACGTTTTACTTAATCCGATTTGTGTTACAATACATTCACTAAACAACATCAACATGCTCAAACATTCCCATGTGCCTTCTGCAGGCCCCGGCTCAGTTCCACAAGCTGTTGGTAGTACTCCCTGAAGCCTTGCAAAGCCAGCTCCTGTTGGCTTTTCATAGCAGAATTGCTGGTGATGTACTTCTCTATGCACTCCACACATTTCGTGTCAAGTTGAATGTCTTCTTCGGTGAGGCGCTCTTGTTTCGTCAGCTGCATTGGAGTCGGGAGGATCTGAGAAAGAAAAAATAATGTGTTGCATCTTGTCATTGCAATGCTGTTGTTGTCCTAGTTAAATTTATTCTGTTATATGCGTATGAATACCCGTGTGGTAGTAGCAGAGTAGAATAGGATCACTCAAAGTCTTCCCGTGGATGTCGTAGAAAGCGACATAGGAAACAGAAGCTGAAATAAGCTAACAAAAATCAAAAAGACCTGTCCAACTCGTCAAGCCAGCGTGGAGAGTGTAGGCCAAAGCTTCTGACTGCTCTGGCTATTATATTATATGGCTCTGGTAGTACAGAGAGGGTCGTGCTCCTGCAGTGGCCAGTGGCCACTAAAAAAACCTGAAGATGGTAATGATTATGACGACTCAAAGTCTTCCCGTGGTTGTCGTGATCGTCGTCGAAGGCGACTTTGGAAACACAAACTGAACAAAGCTTATAAATAAACATCAGAGAGACCTCTCCGACCCGTCTGGCCAGTGTGGAGAGTGTAAGCCAAATTTTCTGACTGCTTTGGCTATTATATGGCTCTGGTAGTACAGAGAGGGTTATGCTCCTACAGTGGACACTGAAAAAGCCCCAATGATGATTATGATAAGCCTTAGACTGAAACTGCATTACACATTCTTCTTCTTGTCGAGTCGAAATGGTGGCATACTATTAAATATCTTTTGACCAGTATTTGGCAACGCTAATTGCCCTCTCTTTGGCCTCACACATTACATTTTCCTTTACCTGTTGTGTGAGTGTTTTCGCCAGATCACCATTAGCGACATCCCCGCGTATCTCGTGGCGCAGTGCTGTCAGCAGCACGGCCTCGCGGACGACGCCTGACTGCAGCAACTCCAGCATCAGGTTGTCCATGCTTTCGTGCCAGGTCAGGTAGAAGGTCATAGGTCCAAAGTGTCGTGTTGACCTGGAAAATGCAATAGACCTTTTCAATGAATCTTTGTAGAACCAAAAACATTTTTTAACAAGATGGTTAGTTATTTATCTTTAAATGTAATTTTAGATAATTAATCATAAGGTACATTTTGTTTGAAAATACATTGATCCATATTTCATAAAAAATATGATAAATATACCCATATTTATCATATTTTTTATGAAATATGTTTGTCTGGAAAGACAGCAGAATATTCTCAGAAACCTTGTGGCCACAGTTGTTACATCATACATACATTATTGTATATTTTAATGTCTTTATCCCTTGCGGAGTAGACAGAGCCCAAGGTCATAACACCCAAAGGCCTTTTTTAGCGTGTGAGTTTCCAGTAAGTTGGAAAGAGAAATCAAAATAGTGAGTGAGCTAGGCGCATCGCCTATTGACGTCATTCCTTAGTGTTAGTTACCTCAATAAATCGTAATTTGTTCTCATATCAACATGTTGATATGTGATGCTGGTTATCCTCTGATATGCATGCTCATCTGGCTCATACTGCACACAGGCCCGGTCTAGAACAAATTCATATTTCTCCCGCTCCAGCAGACTGTTCAACTTTTCTTCATCAGTGAACATCATAGGTTCTCGCAATTTGCGGCCGTTTGTGGGGAAGTATACTTGGTTGAGCCTCTTTCTTGTGTCGTGATCACAGCTGCGAAGTATGCCATCAGGGTCTCTGAAATAAAGTGTATATATACCTAAGAGTTACTTTAGTACTGTACTTTACATACTTTTTTGACAAGAGTGGGAGCCTCCTCTCCAGAAATAACTGATTTTTAGCATACATAAGAACTTATCATCAAAAATTACAGGTCTGAAATAGTGCAAGTTTCTCATAACATTCATAATTAAGAGTCCCACGTAAAGCCGCAATCCCATACAAACGTAGTTTCGTTTTAGTTTTACAACAGTTAAGCCAATCTCAACCAAATTTCATATATACGACCGAATATGGCATACTGATGTTTATAATCAATTTCAATTTTAAAAACAATACCTATACAAAATTACAACGAGAACAAGTTTTCGATACGAAACTTTAACTCGCTGTAATTTTGTCTGATTATAAACATCAATATGCCTTATCCGGTGTACGAAATTTGGTTGAGATTAGCTTGATTGTTGTAAAACTAAAACGAAACTACGTTTGTATGGGATTGCGGCTTTACGTGGGACTCTTAACATAGATTTCAAACAAGTATTTATTGAAATGTTGGTTTTTTTTTGTCTTTCATGTTTGTAAGTGGCCAACACAGGTGTCATATTTTTCAAAGCCTGTGACATAGCTTAACAACTGCTATCAATGAAGACATCTGGGACCAACACCTTAACGTGCCTTCCCAAGCATAGAGGAGCTTGAAATATTTTTATGCCACTGCGCATATTATGGACTGCGCCGGGGGTTGCTTAACATGCATTTTGTAATTAACTTAAATAAATTACCTCTCTACTATAAGCCTTCGTTCATTAGCGACACCAAATGTTATGTCTGTGAACAGGTATTTTGATGTATCATAGCCAATCAATGCGGGATCATGGGATATGACATCCTCTATTGGTTTCTGTAGCTGAAAATAGAATTTAAACAGGGTTTAGAGATTATTAACCAGGTTTTCATCCTTTGATGGATATTTAATAGTGTTAAACTTTTGTAATATCAAATTAAAAAAATTTTGAGATTAATATTAATAACAATTGACACAAATTTTATATAGTCTTAACATCAGTCCACTACTTTATTACTAACCATTTTGATACATTTATAATAATCATCATCATCATCATCATCATCATCAGGTCTTTCTAGTCTCCACTGCAGGAGCAGGAATGATAATTATTATGATAATTATAATAATGGTTACTTATTATTTTGAACTGATGCTTCTATAGGTGAAAATGTTGTCAAAAGTTGCTGTTGCTTTTACAAATACAAAACAGTAATAAATGACATTTGAAAATCTGTAACTAACTCAGAAACAGTTTCACAATTGCTTTAAAAATAAACACTGATACAACTTGGTGACTGATACAAAGTTAATGATGCTGCTGCTGAAATGAATCGTCATTACTAGAGGTAGATTGACAGTCTACTGGCGAATTTGCACATTGGTTGGATTGGCTGGCACCTTTTTGAAATTTTATAACCCTTGGAAATTGCCTTCTAAAATAATTGGCCATTGACGATCGAAGTCAGGCGCAAACTAAACTCGATTGAGTGATTATATCTTACTTTTACAACAGGAGGCATTTGTAATAGTCTCTCGGCTTTTTTGTTAGCATGCTCCATTTCAGCCTGAAGTTCTTCGTCAGTCAAAAACTTGTATCTGGGTGCGCGAAGTACGGGCAACTCGCGAGTGCATCGCTTCCGAAAAACTTTTGCATAATCTGGTCGAGTTAACCTCTTCAGTATAACTTGCACATTCGAGGAGAAGAATTTCGGAGCTGGATCTTGTTCTCCATCTGTTATAGCAACATCTTATAGTTGTAAAATAATAAATACATATTTATTTCATGGTATAAACTAAATTATGAAAAGGTCCTACCGTATATCGATGGGACTATATTTAGTTTCCTGTTTGAGATAACTATTATTTGTGTTTCGTTTTGTCTGTTCAGCACATATTTAAAATTTTGCTGTGCTATTTTTCTTATTAATAATGACATAATTCCCAGTTTATAGACTTAAATATTTTTAAAGTAATAACACAACAGAAAATAACCTCAAAATCTCTCTGTCAATGTCAAGTTAATTTTTTTTGTCTGTGGTACTTATAGACAAATATAGACAGTCTATGGTAAAAATATTTTGTGTGGCTAGCTTTTCAAGATTCTATTCTCGACTTGCATGCAAATCCTTGTGGAACAACATCCAAGTCCCTACAATCTTTCATTCATGTCTGTGCTTCAATCTAGCTGCTGATGCTGTGCAATCAGTGTTGCCGTTAGCATACATTTTACACATTTGACGTTCCTTTTTAGCCTTCGATGTGCAATGTGTAATATTGGCCCAGTTTGGTACCTTTTTGCATCAACAATTTATGAAAATTTTTATAAGATAAAAAATATATTTATGAAACTTGCATATAGCGGAACGACTCTGCCCCGTTCACAGCACAGCCGGCCTATTTACTAACTCGGATGACAGGTGTCGATGCCAATCAATCTAGGATTTGCTGTTACAATGCGGTTTTTGTATCTCAAATAAAAAGTTCGAGCAAGCAAAACCCGCATTGTAATTGTAAATTCTAGATTAATAGGCATCGACACCTGTCATCCGAGTTAGTAAATAGGGGGGCAGTACTACCTACAAAGTACACTAGCCAACGCGCGACGCATTATTTATTGACTAGGTACCTACGCATTTTAGAACGTACCCAGTCATCGCATGGAAAAAAAATAGTGTGTACCTTTTAACTCCATATGAAATTCAGTTGTGGCTTAGCGATCCCGATGATCCCATAGACATCGTTCTTGCCCAGTCCAGATCCTCTCCGGCTCCGAACAGCCAGAGGAATCCCACCCCCCGACCCCGTCGCACTCGCCACCGGAACAGAGTGCGTAGAGTAGGACTAGCTCCGATTACTGGTGACCGCCCGGCGGCCCCGGGTGCCGGGTGATTTGCACTTAGGATAGGTCCTTCGGACACCGTAGCTTTCGGCCCATACGGCAAAACATGAGAGTTGCTGCTCTCTAAAGGCTTTGCCATTGATTCTCAGTTCGGCCCTTCAGGTCATGCATGCAAATCGCGGCCCATCAGGCATATGAGAGTTTGCTGTCTCTCCAAGCCTTGCGCACCCAGGCAACGCCCATAGCCGAGGTTCGTCCCTCCTGGGAACCCTTTGGTGATGATTGCCTTACAGGTTGAGGGCACTCTGCCCTCACCTCAAAAAGTCCGGTGAAGTAGTGAAAGCTCACTTGGAGCTAGCTACGTAGTCCATTCACTTCTCAGTTGTGGCAACACTGTGAGAAATGCTTGCTGTCAATTTGCTGTCAAAATAATCGTATTTTGAGGTGCGAGTTTTTTCATTTTATTATTTCCACTATTTGTAATAATAAACTACTCTCTAAATTAATTGGAACTTGCTGTTTGATGAGGCATTTAGACCATCATGTCGAAAAGAAAGGCAGGTGTGAACGATATCATTTACGAATTGGACAATGATGACATCGAAATCAGTAGCGAGGATGAAGCAAAAGATCCTAAAATTATTCGTATAGATACAAAAAGCCCAATAAATGACCCAAACAATATTGTAATGATTGAAGAAAGCAGTCAGGAAGATTGTACTATTGTTACATCCACTGAAGATACTGAGAAAAATGCATCACCCTCACTTGAACAGAATGGAGGGAAAACTTCGCCTGTCAGCACATCCGTAGATGAGAAAAATCATTTAGATAATGGAATATCTCCACAAAATGTAGAAAGCAATGTAGAAATAGAAAAGAAAATATCAGCTGATGGTACTAAAACTATGATTTTCAATGAAGACATTGTAATAGATTCTCCTGCTTCAAATAGTGATTTAGGTGTTGTTGGATGTGAAAATAGGACGCCCCTAGTTACTGTTAAGTTTAAAGACAATAAATTAGCTAAAGGATATAAAGAAAAGATTAAGGCATTTATGTTGAGACTGATAAAGCTTCATGACGTAGATAGTTCAGACACGGAGACTGATTTGGAACTAGACATTTGGCCGGAAGACTTGATAGATAATGACTTTGATGTGCTAGAGGTAAAGGAAACGGAACCAGAAGACAATTTGTTCTTTATTGACACTGCTCCGTGTGAGGATCCTGTAGAAGTGCCTAGATATAGTCAGGTGAGTTAATTCAAACAGAGATTGATCTTTTATGGGATAGATAGACCCAAAGCCTTGTTTGCAAATGAGTGGACTTTGGCCACTTGTCTGGAAATAGTGGCAATTTTAGTTTGGAAGTTTGTTAGCCAGGTGTGATGATGACAAGAAAGCATTACCTGAAATTAGATTGTAATACCTAGAGATAGAGTGGGGATGGTGCTTTCAAAAGGAGGCTTAAACTCAAATAATGATAAGCGCCACTAAACCACAAATTTATTGTCTCTGTGTAATTTTTTTTATTTATTGTTATACAGCGCCATGATCTGGGACTGTGTTATATTTGTGACTATAATCAAGAAGTTGTACATGTATTATCTATGATAAATTCCTGTAGCTTTTAGTGGATAGGTGTTATAGAAATGATTTTTTCATCGTAGGATTCTACAAGAGATAAATTGATTTTAATTGCCTTTATCAACTTTGAAAGTGGAAGTGGTTTTCTACCAAGAAGTCAAGAACCTGGCAGGGCATTGCAATACTCTCTTGAATGGTTTAATAAGCAAAAGTAAACTAACTTTTGAGTATTTTGATTCCAGGCTTCATCATTAATATCAAACATACCTGACCGAGAGCCCACTCCGCCACCTACGCCGATCAGAAGAGGTCCAACCTGCTTCAACTGTGATGGCAACCATCGGCTGCAAGAATGCCAGGCCCCTAAGAATAGAGCAAGAATTGCAGAAAATAGGAAAAATATGACAACCAGAGTTGGGTTAGTTTTTTCACTAAGCCCACCCTATCCTATATTTATTTATCTACTGAGAGAAATTGTGCCTTAAAAAGATCTCCTTATATTTTGCTTCTGAATATCTTATTTTCTGAACAACGTTATTCCCATTTGGGTGGATAGATTTTTCATCAGGAAAATGATTCTGCTACATTTGCACTTTACTTGAATCTATAACACCACTAATGGTTAGAAGCACTCCTTATTAATACTATAATAAATGCGAGTGTGTTAGTAACACTGTCACACCAAATCTACTGAACCAATGATCATAAAATTTTGCATATACATCATTGTTTGCATGCCTCAAACAATGTATATGCAAAATTTCATGATGTTAGTATGATGATACGGTGTGGCAGATGCTGTGAGAAGGACATGGGGTAATGGGGAATTGTCCACTTTTTTTATTATGCTATGAAAAGAGCTCTCAAATATTGGAATATCAGTGAAAATGAAAGCTAGTAGAAGATAAATAGGTATAACATTTATGTTTCCAGACGTTACCATGTGGAAGACGAGCAGAAGTATGGGCACCTCATCCCTGGCAGGATATCAGGACAGCTCCGACACGCCCTAGGCCTGAAGAGGCATGAGCTTCCTCTGCACATCTATCGGATGAGGCTGCTGGGTTACCCCCCAGGCTGGCTAGAAGAGGCCCGGATATCGCACTCTGGGATCACTATGTTTGACTCATCAGTAATTCCTCAAATATCTATCTATATTTCTTCTTCAAATTCTTCTGTATTTTATTTAGGATAATATTATCCCAAATCCAAACTGATATTATAAATGCGAAAGTGAGATTGTTTGTTTATTTGTTACGCTTTCACACTCTATCTACTGAACCAATCATCATGAAATTTTGCATACACATAGGTTATGAAACTGAGATGGACATAGGCTATTATCACGCGGGCAAAGCCGCGGGTAACAGTTAGTCTTAAATAGAATACAGAAGTCAATTGTGATATCAAGCTGGTAAGCATGACACAGGCCATCCGTACTGCCCTCTTATTACCCCCGCAATATGTAGTTTGGCTATAGTTACTCTTCGTCATCGTCAACAGGTCGTAAGTCTCCACTGCAGGAGCACGCCTCTCTGTACTGCCAGAGCCATATATTACCTAGAGCAGTCAGAGGACTACATACTGTACTGATTAGGTAGTGTTACTCTTATTATCATATAATACGGAATGGGATATGGCCTATTTGGTAAAGCATTGGTTGTACAAAGATCAAGACGCTGGTTGGACCCCTGCCTACATGGAATTTTTCCCATATTTTGTTCCTTAATTAAATAAGAGTATAAATTTGTGTTTTTGGACCCTACAAAGTGATTCTTTTCATAAAACAAAACATGAAAAATCATAATATAATATTCAATATCCTCAGGGTACTGCCATTCAAGATCCAGATGAAGAGGAAGGCGAGGTGTGCGAGCCGGGCTCAAAGGATAAGTTCGACATTAAGAAGATCCTAGATTTCCCTGGCTTTAATGTCAAAGCCAGTTCGCGGTATAAAGAGGTATGTACTGTCGGAGATTTAGATATACTAATTATTATATACCAAGTAATTTATGGCATTTTAGCTATACAATATCTTAAGAAAATATGTAGCTGAAGATCTCATTCTAAGACTTTCCTCGCTTCTTAGAGCACATTAGGAGGTTTTACGTTAAAGTTAAGTTTTCGTAAGTCGGATTCACATAGGATTCGTTACTGATAGTAGGTAGTTAATAGGTGGCTTCAGATGGTTGCGCGCGTTTATCTATGTTTGACGGCAAACGACCAGGGGAAAGTGGTTACCCTATGGACATTGCAACACCAGAGGACGTGCTGATGCGTTACCAACTCAAACCGTAGATCGTGATTGAAATAAAAAAAAAAATACGTTTATTAACCATTAAAAACTTATTCGTTTTAAAATTGTTATTAAAATCTAACATAAGTAGTCAAGTTAAACCCTTGTCAATATTAAATTATTTTATTCATCGTAAGATAACAATATAATTTAGTAAACGTCAATTTTCATTACAATTTGTTTACAATATTATTGTTCACGTCAATAATTTACTTACGGCTAAGTTTACACCGCTTCCAAGGCGGAGTGCAGAAGAAGCGGCAACAAACTGCACAGCGCATTTCTTGTAAAAATACATACAGATCTGGACCCCTATATATCCTCAGGAAGCACACCTGTACGGCTTGCCGCCCATGTCGGAGCAAGACAGCAAGATAGCGATGCTGCAGATGCTGGCGCCCAACGCGATGAAGGCCTACAAACGGAAGAAGCTGACGTTCTTCCCGTCAGCTGTTACGAACACCAACCAGGAAGGCCAGGCCGAGGCTGAGATGGAGCTCGATAGTGGGGATGGTAAGCCACATTGGTTTTTAGGGTTCTGTAGTAAACTAGGAACCCTTATAGTTTCGCCATGTCTGTCTGTCTGTCTGACTGTCCGTCCGCGGTTTTACTCAGAGACTATAAATACTACAAAGCTGTAATTTGATATGAGTATGTATATTAATTATGGCAAAAAAGTCGTAGAAAAAAATCTTGAAAAAAAATTTTTTTTTGGGTAGCTCCCATACAAGTAAACTGGGGGAGTAATTTTTTTTTCTCTACTTACCCATCGTGTGGGTTATCGTTAAAAAGGTCTTTGAAAAATATTGTGAGGTTGAGAACACCATTTTTCGATTTAGGGATCCGTTTCCGAAATATTTGGTTTTAAAGTGCAAATTTTTGTTAGAGGTACGTGTCCCCCCCCTCTATCTGCTAAACGGTTATATATGGAAACGTGAAAAAAATTACAGCAGTAGTATATATACTGAAGTTGAAAGGAAAACTATCAGAGCTGGGTACTAACTGCAAACTAAAAAGTTATAGGCAACCAACTTATAAAATGTACTGGAAAATGTAAAATTTCATACAATCTTTATTGTTAGATGTTTTTGGTCGTTAAACTGTGAGGTGCGAGTATAAACAGTGTGAACTCAAAGTTGTCATTCGCAACTACGGAACCCTATACTGCGCGTGGCCCGACACGCACTTGGCCGGTTTTTTTAAATATTTTCTTATATCCAATGTACCATCTATAAAACACGTAATTTTTTATACCTCCCTTCTTCGAGTAAATAAAAATGACGCGCGTACCAAGTGTTTAGTTGTATGGAGATTATGCTTTAGCTAAAAAATGGCTAAGTGCGTGTTGGTCTGGCCTATGAAGGTTTCCGTAGTAGCAAACATATATATTAGCCAAAATACCACTATCATTTTTTGCCAGCAAATATTGCTTTGTATTTCATAGTGTTTGTACGATTTAAGTAGGCCTAATACCTTACTATCTCATTAAAACCAATTTTTGTTTAGTTTTTATTGAATTACTAGCTTTTAAAAGTAATTCATCGTCGCTCGTGTTAGTGTTGATCCTTCGGGAACAGCACTTTTCTCCGTGAATGAAAGGTAGCCCATGTACTTCTCAGTACTTCAGACAATGTGTATGCAAAATTTGATGATCGGTCCAGTAGATAGGTCCTGAAAGAGTAACAAGCAAACTCACTGTCGCATGTCGCAAAGCCGGGTTTTAAATGAAAACAATTGGCTTCCACGATCAATTTTATTAAAATTAAAGGTCGTGGGCAGAAGGCCCGTCTGTCTTTTTACTCTGTTCACTATGCTACTTCCCGGGCGTAACGGCGGTGAAGGCTCCTGATGGTCGGCAGCTGTCCGTTTGGAGGTAGGTACTCGGAGATCGGCTTAGCGGCAGCCAGTAGCTCGGCGCGTGTGGTGTATAGGGGGAACAGAAGGCCCCAAATCTTGAACCCCGAGTAGGGGTATAAATCCGCGTAGGTAGGTATTATACTTAGTAAGTTTTCGACTGTTCACAATAACGAAAAGAACTAGTATCACTGGTATATACTACCACTAGTAGGAGAATTAAATTAAGGCACTTTATGACGTAGTAAGTACGTTGTAACCTCAGTCGGGGCGGAGCGCGCAATACGTGCCGCTCGCCACAAGATTGTCTCCACGAATGCTGGAGGCGAGGCTTGGGTGCGGCGGCGCAAGCGCCGCGCGCGATCGCCTGATCGATGACGTCAAGGATCATACGATGTTGAGAACAATGCATCGCCCGCTCGGTAGGTACAGTCAACAGAACGATAACTTGAAACTAAGTTAAGTTTTTATTCAAGTGTAGGAATTAAGTATGTATATAATTTTATTTTCGATTATAGTTTTAAGTGTAATTTAGATGTAAGTTTTTAAGTTAAATTTAGGTTTAAGTATTTTTTGTTTTAAGTTTAATTAGGATTTATTGATTCGCTTAAGTTTAATTTAGGATAATTATTGTTATTATTTTTATATATATCTTAAGGTAACGAGTACTTACGTTACACGCATTTTTAATATAAGTTAGGGGATTGAGTTATATGACTTATAAGTTATACAGCATATATTTTTTTTACATTTCTCGCTTACTTTTTTGAAAAGTTAGACGGGGTAGGTTGATGGGTTAAAAGCTACGTTGCAAGAAGGGCCTATCCTAGATGCAAGGGACAAAGCTCCTTGCGCCGAAGTCACCTATTAATTTATGCCTGTTTACATTTTCAGAGGCAGTAGAGTTTCCGTCCAACCCGCCACTACCGGACGAGGCGCCACCCGAAGCGCCGAAGCCTCCCCCTCCACCGCCTCAGTCCCCTCCCCCGCTACCTAAATCCCCTCCACCGCTGCCCACATCACCCCCACCATTGCCCAAATCGCCCCCACCCCTTCCTGAATCCGATGAAGTCATCGCGCTTGACACTGATGATGATAAGACTGATGCGGACAACTCGGCTGATGATCTGGTGCTCATTGAACAGGATGTCAGTGTGGTGACCGTGGACGATTCCATCCTTGTTGATGTAAGTGAAAGTAATGTGAATCATGCATAATTTTTAATTACAAGGTTGGCTTGAAGTAATTGCATTATACGATAAGCCTGCCTTTTATAATTTCTTCCGCGTTGATATATTCATTATTTGTCTGTATTCAATTCATATATTGTTTACTTTTGTGTTGGTACAATAAAGCATTCATTAATCATTCATTACATGAAAATTAGTGGTGACCATTTTGGTCCCGGGCCTACTACTTTATAGGGTAAAAAAATTTACCCGTTAAATATAATTGAAGCGTAGATTATTATTTTTATTTTATAGATTTTATTTCCCAGCTGTGGTGTGGTGGGCGCCCGGGATCCACTATTATAGTAGGATTTATGCTGCATTATGATTTTGGCAAAGTTTTTACGGCCGCTTGCTTACACCAAACCCTCCTTGGGTAGCTACCTAAGGAGGCTTTGGTGTCAAACTAGATTTGAACCTTCATTTCTGCGGGCTTGGAGCTCCTTAAAATGACTTTAATATTCATTATGATATTGGTTCTTACAGGAGAAAGAAGTGACTGAAGGGCGAAGTAGTCCGACATTGGACGACCTTGAAAAGAAAAAGAAGAAACTACTAGACGCTCTCCAAGGCGAAGTTTCATTGGTAGAATCGGACATAGAGGTAGACAATACAGAGAACACGGAAGTAACTAATAACTTAGACGATACTATCATTAATGATACAGAAAATACTCAAAATACACAAGATTCTGGTCTAGGTACAGCTACGAATGATACAGAAGGAACTCAACCTACACAAGAGACAGTTAGTGACACAGAAACAATTAAAGATATAACAATAACTGAAGTAACTGCAGGTGAAAAATCCAACGTCGCATCTCCAAAAGCAATAAATAACCCCAAACCTTCAACATCTGACAGCGATTCAGACTCCAGAACTGAATTAAGAACAGGACATGTAAAAACTACTTTGTATGGTACGCCCGTTATGAACGTAGCATCGCCTTATGTAAAGTTACCAAGCGACGACAAATTCGCCAAAGACATATGTGACGTCATCAACTTCGAGAATCTTCCTAACTCGACAGGAAAGTACAAACAGATTAGTAGCTTGTTAAAAAAGGTGAAGAGTGAAGTGGACAGAATACAAGACTCATGATACGAACCCCCCGCCTCGCTGTAGGCGGTTTTGTACAAGCAATCGTTAAGTACCATATCTTTAAGATTCGAGTATTTTTATACTGCAGTCATAGGAATAAAGTCCAGTTTTGTGGACGATAAGGAATGATTCTTTATCTATTTTATGTTTCTCATATTGTTTGACTTGCTCACTTCTGTCCTTCGACGGAATTATTAGCGATATTACACCACGGTGTATCTTTACTTTTCAAAATAGATATTTCAATAAAAAATGAAATTCGTGTAACCAGTTTGTTGCGTGCATAAGCTACATTCAATTCTGACAGGATGCATCTTCTCTTCCCGCTGTTCTAGTCGGCACTTTATCGACTGAGTCGTCGGGCCATAAATCATTTCTTTATATCTATCTCGCTCGCACTTAGGGGTCTTATGGAGCTGTTTAGTGATGTGCGTAAATAAACAGAAGCGTATATCGACAAGGGAAATATTCAACATGAATTAGCAATGTAATTTGCAAAAGCTCATAGTATGCAATAATTTATTTAAAGATGGTTCTGTCTGACTAATAGAAAAAGATAGAATCAAAGTGCGATGTAGTTCAACCCTTAGATTGCTTATTACCTGTGTGTTTTCAGAAAGTCCGAAAAAGTTCTGTATTGCTTTTAGAGCTTTTGAATGTATGTACGAGTAGTATGTATGTGCGTTTCTTTATTTCACCATAACTTCTAAATGCCTCGATGAATTTGGACGTATGGCGTATCCTTAGAATCCTTACCTCCTGAGCGACAAAGGCTATAATTATGTAGTCGTGTTTTTTAAACTTATTTTTGTCCACCCACTTCCCCCTCATTCCCCTACAAGCAACACCAGAGTTAGCGGCAGCGCTGCGGACAGCATCTTTTTAAGACACTCGAAAATAAACTTTGTTACAAAGTGCACACATGTTGAACATGACAAGTATACCACGCGTAAACATGTATGCACCTTATGGTAATACCTTAAAGTTTATTTTCGAGTGTCTTAAAAAAATGCTCTCCGCTGCGCTGCTCTCGGTCTGCGTTTACCCGGGGCGCGAACGACGAAGAATCGACGAAAAGACCGACTGCATTATGATTTCTATGGGCAATAGACACCGTAGACAAATATTTGAGTGGTGAAATGGGGGCTACAAATTTAACTCAATTGACGAGTGTTCTATGGCCTAGCATCCATAAAAGCAGTTTTTCGGCAGATGCCCGGGGTTCGCGGTGTAGTTCCCATCATTATTTACCTTGCACACAAAGAAGTTCATTAGGAACACCAAAAACCAGTAGGTAATGAATTATAGTGAAATAATGATTTTGTTTTGTTTTTAACTTTTATTATTTCGTTTCTATTTTAAATTTACCGAAACCTGTTGTTGATGTTCCATCAAATATTGCATTTCTATAAATAAAAAAGTACATAGTATACTGTATATACATTTTTATTTCATTTCTGTAATGAAACAATATATGTCAGTAGTTTTATTTATTGTTTGCACATAGAATATTAACTAAACACCCTAGATACAACATAACGTTAAAATAAGCCTGCACTGGATGGCCTAGATTCCTGTTTATCAATGGCTACATGTAAAAAAAATTGAAATTAGATTGTTATATTTACATCAGCCATTCATAACACCGAACTTATGTTCAACGATATGGTCCTTCGTGAATTGGGTGATCTTATATTAGGTATGTGAAAATGTCGCAGCAATAAAGCTAGTGATCGATACAGAAAAAAAAAACCCAACCCAAAATTAATTCTAATGGAATATTCACGGTCAGCTATGTTATATCAAAAACCTTATTTTATTTATGAGACATAGGTAGTCAACATTCAATTTTTAATCCGAATTTTTGAATTCAACCAATGATTATTTGAAAAATATACCATTTCAATTTTAAAGACAAAATTATATATATTATTGCATTCACAAAAAATTACATAATTTGGGACCGTGCCATGTGTCAAGTGAAATAAGCAAAAACAAAGTGCTAGAAATTTAAATTAAATTAAAAACTAATAATGCAACTAAACTAGAAAGGATCACAGCGACTTGCTATGTTGAACAAAATGAAATTTCATATTAATTACATGTACTCCAGTCACCTGCTCAAGTTCATATAAAATTCGGACAAAAAATCTATATAAAGAATTTGAAAAACCAAATTGAACCATTTTGACCCTAATGTATCTGGAATAGGGTTCAAATTAACTGTTTAGTAAGTGATATACATTTTTTGGCTATGTATTTTTATATTTTATATTTTTTTATGTGTAATTTTATTTCACCTTTAACAGATGACTGTACATATTTTGACATGTTAATATTATTTCCTAACGCTATAATTCAGATCTTGTTAGTTTAAAGATATTGCACATGTGATGATTTTTAGCGCTGTTGAGCATAGAACGCATTGCTTTTCTGAAATAAATGGTGGCACTGAGGCATAGAACAGCTGTTATTGGGTAACAATGTGTCAGTTTTTGCTGCTTGCTAAATATTAACCAAAAACAGCGGCTCATCGGACCCTACGATTCAGTGCTGCAATCTGGTGGTAAGCTTTTCAAAAAACCCGCATTGAATGGAATTGTAAGTGCTATAGACGCAGCGCAGACCGCCGATACAAGAATGTTGATGTTATGCACTCACTAAACACAGCTGTAGTGTAATGCAGGTTTATTCATTCAACGATATCATACCAGATGACTATCCAAATGATCGTTCAAACGTATGTTTAAATTATAGCACCAGTTATAAATTATATTTGAAGTAAACTTCCACATACGAAGAGTTGGAAGGCATACATTATATTCTAATGGGAATTTTACATTCCGACATACAATCATGTATCGTTCAGTGTACCTGTGTTCACTGTGTGATCCCAAGTAATTTATACTTGTGTATCAAGTGATACTTATATTAGGAGTCAAATATCGTAATTAGTCGGCAATTTCAACTAAATCAACCGACTTCTGTAATGAATTAACTCTTAGTACATTTTTTATGCAAAATCTGCTTTAAAAGCTCAAGTTTTCAAATAATAATTTTTGCCGAGTAACTAATTGTTGACCGATATTAACGCCTGTAGCACACAGCCGCGATTGCGGACCGGAAGCGTTCCGGAACGGAACATTGGCGGACCGCGAAACGTTGTCTAGTATGATTTTGTTTGTAGCGTCTCACACCGCAAGCGGAACGAAACCGGAACGGAATCATACAACAGCGTTTCGCGGTTCCGCCAATGTTCCATTCCGGAACGCTTCCGGCCCGCATTCGCAACTGTGCTACAGGCGTAATAGTGGTAGTAACCATTTTACTTTCGTCACGGACTTATGTCAACAATAATAATCTCCACTTACACATACATAAGTATATTAATCTATACATACAAGGTCTTCTTGCAACCCTACTTGCGTGTACAATCGGGCGCAGCGCGTAATACTTTAATATTTATAATACAATTTACTGGAATCCTTTGCACTTCTGCTTGTAACCGAGTCATCAGTTTTGTATTAGATCCGCGGCGGGGTGGGCGGAGCGCCGTCACGGTCCTGAAACGAGGAAACAACATTGGATTTTATTTACTTAATACCTATATTAATCATAAATAATTTGATCATTTTCCGGTTAGAATAATAATGACGCGAGACCGGAAAATTGATCTGTGCTGAACAACAAATAATACGCTCATAAGTGTCCAAAGTTATAACTAGGTGATTCTAAAATCTCAATTTTTTATAATTTTTAGGTTATTGTTTCATGGGTTGAAAATAAGTTTTTAATCAATACTAATTCCCTTTTCAGTTATCTATCAAAAGTAAAAAAGAAACAGATGGATATGTCCACATTTAAAGCCTCTCATAATGGGTAATTGAACAACAATAATTTATGACCAGAAGTAGAAGTGTCATTACAACTGGAAGGGCGAGTTTTAATGATCTGCTAATCCATTTAAAATAAGTAATCAAGAGAAATCTGGTCCATAATTTTGACTAATATTAATTAAAATTGCATTAAATTTTAAGTACTGGAAAACTGGCTAGGCTTAGAATGCGGTGCAGGACCGTAGCATGCCATTCACTGATGCACATAGATGTGTGTGTGTGTGTGACGGTTTTTTTTCATACGAAATAAAAGTACTGGCAGATGATCCGGCTGAATGGAAAAAAGGCTGTTGCCTTGGAGTATTAGATTGGTCACATCACATGGATGGCTTGTACAATGTCAACAAAATGTACTCTCACAACTTGTAGCTGTTGACAATTTTTTTCCAAAACTTCCCACTGCTATACTCACTAGCAGTGATAATACTGGAAGATATGCATGAAATTGTTTTTGGACATTCTGCACTTCATAGATTTAACCAGACACAATGATTTTTAAATCTATGGTTATTCCGTCTGATTAGGTACAGTAGGGCCGATAAAGATTTGGCACTAAAATACCAAATCATTCCTAGTCATATTTCATAATCGCAAATGATTCGAAGGGCAGAAAAGAAGTTAGGTTAGGGTTATTTTTTTTATGACCACCCGGAACAATTGAGGGCAAAGAAAAAGTTGGGCTCAAGTTATTTTTCTTATGACCACCTAAAACGACTGAGGGCAGAAGAGAAGTAAGGTTCGAGTTATTTTTATAACCACCCTGAACGACTGAGGGCAGAAAAGTAATTTTTTTATGTCTACCCTGAACTACTGAGGGCAGGACAGTTTTGTGCGTTTTCATATTTTGCGAAATACAAATAAATCATTGAAAGTATTAGAAGTTATTAAGTATAACACGTAATTAATATTTTAAAGGATAGATGAGATTATGAGGAAACGTAAAAAAGGCCAGCAACAGTTTCATCACAAGCTCTGGTGGTGCAGTTGTCCATGGCCAGCAATGATCACTTACCATGAAGTCTAATCAAAATCAGTTCGGTCGTTTTTGGTCACTGCAAAACTATTTTTTTAAATAATTACCACTTGTTTATAACTAAAATGGCTGCGTGGTTCCCGGCAGAGTAGAATAGGACCACTCCAAGTCTCCCCGTGGATGTCGTTGAAGTTGACTAAGGAAACACAAGCTAAACAAAGTTTTAAACATCAAAGAGACCAACCCGTCAGGCCAGCATGGAGAGTGTAGGCCAAATCCTCTGACTGCCCTGACTAATATATGGCTCAGGTAGTACAGGGAGGGTCGTGCTCCTGCAGTGGAGAGTAACAAAGACCTGTTGATGATTGATGATAACTTAAAATAAGATGGGCACTGAATCTGAGTGTTGCGGTCCAGCTTGGCTACATCCTGCAGCTGGTTGCGCTGCGGACGCATCATGAAGCTGTTCCTAGACTTAGGAAACAGTGCAAGTTTCATCAAGATCAGGTCAGTCGTTTTTGACAGTGTTCAGTGAGTATCAGTCACAACAAACCTATTTTTTTAATTACCACTTTTTATAACTAAAAAGAAACTTGTGAGGTGTCAAGGGACACTCGAAGTTCCTTTCGATTAATTACAGCATCTAAACTCACATCGCATTCTAAAAAAAGTAAGAGCTCTAGTTACGCTGGACAGATCAAAAATTTTCTTCTCGATTCAACCAGATTAACCTAACCCCGGCTCAAGTTATAATTGACGGAAAGGTGAGAAGTGTAAATTCCACAATTGCCACCTATTTCAATCAGACACTGGCTGAGCAACTATAGCAAAAAGTGTCATTACAACTTTTGGTCTTAATTTTTTCCGGGATAAGGCACTTCGTTGCAATAAGATGGGTACTGAACCTGAGTGTTGCGGTCCGGCTTGGCTACATCCTGCAGCTGGTTGCGCTGCGGACGCATCATGTACATAGCGACGGCCAGCGCCATCATGAGGAACATCACTAGGAAGCTGTTCCCGGCCGACTGCGGCGTCGGCAGCCCCGGTAGTTGCTCGAGGCACTCACTGTCTGTGCAGTACGACTGGCCTTGCCGAAGCTAAAACATTAATTTGAATACTAATATTATTACACTGTGGTTCCTGGCAGAGTAGAATAGGAAAATCTGCAAGTCTTCCCGTGGATGTTGTAGAAGGCGACACAAGCTAAAGAAAGCTCAAAGAGACCTCTCCAACCCGTCTGGCCAGAGTGGAGAGTGAAGGCCAAATCCTCTGATTGATATATGGCTCTGGTAGTACAGAGAGGGTCATGCTCCTGCAGTGGAGAATAAAAAAGACCTGATGGTGAAAAAATAATAAAAATCTTTATTTCTTTCCACAAAATAGAAATACAATGGTAGGTATAGTAAGATGATAGGTACAAAATTAATAAATTTTCATATTTGCTAATTAACTGAGTGCTTATATAAAACAGGAGTACTCAAGTTTTTAAATTTATTTCAATACTAATATTATTACGCCGTGTGGTTCCTGGCAGAGTAGAATAGGACAACTACAAGTCTACCCGTGGATGTCGTAGAAGGCGTCTTAGGAAACACAAGCTAAACAAAACTAATGAAATAAAGATTTTGTATTTGTATAGTTAAACACATCAAAGAGACATCTCCAACCCGTCTGGTCAACGTGTAAGAAATTAAGAGAGAAATAAAATAGTAATAAATTATATGTAACAAAGTGAAAAGTTACCGTTAAATTTATTTTCAAAGTCATATAACAGTTTATTTCCGCTTACGACATACGCGCGCCATACAGACTGCACACTGCCATAACACTTAGATAATGCATGACCAATACAGATAACATGCACATTGAGTACAATGTATTTAGCAACCTACTGATAAAACATACATTAGACATGGCTTTGGCTGTAACTTCATTTACGAGCTCCGTGGCGCAGCGGTCAACACGCCTGCCTGCGACACGGATGGTCCCTGGTTCGATTCCCGGTCAGGTCAAGATGGAAAATGATCTTTTTCAGATTGACCTAGGTCTTGAACGTTTATCTATATAAGTATCTATTATAAAATATAGTATTGTTGAGTTAGTATCCCATAACACAAGTCTCGAACTTACTTTGGGGTTAGCTCAATCTGTGTGATTTGTCCGTATATATTTATATATATTAAACATTTGTATGGATACCATATTTAATTTTCTTCTTCTTCCTTTACCTTATCCCACTTTTTTATGTGGGGTCGGCACAGTATGTCAGTTCTTTCCACCTTGATCTGTCATCCACCATAGCCTTTGTCACTCCCTTCCTGTTCATACTCTCTTTGTCACAATCGATCTATCGTTTCTTAGGTCTCCCTCTGTTCCGCATACCATCTACTTTCAAATCTAATGCCTTTCTTGTGATATGACTTTCTTCTCTCCTCATCACATGCCCATACCAACTCAGTCTATGACCATATTTAATTGGTACATACTAATTAATTTATTCTTTAACTAATTAACTAAGAATTTTGTGATCAATTTGTGTGTGTAACAACTAACTTATAGATAATACATTACATTGTATTTGGTTCACTGCTATGCTATATAATAATTTATATGATGGCTAAGGGCCTTCAAGTATTACAGAAGCAGAATATCGGCTATTTAATCCATTTGACTTATAAGCAAAAGTAAAAAAAGCTCTTCCCCTACCCCAAGCTTACACAAACATTGGAAACTTATTCACAAAAAATGTTTATTTTGCAATATTTGACTGATATCATCACCATGTAAGCCTCTCATACCCCAAATTTTAAAAAATAAGCCAAGCTTGGACCTCTCTTTCGCTGCTTACACAATTTAATTTCAGGAGTTAGCTAATCTCTTCACAATGATAAATTTTTCAACATAGTTTGTATGATTAGTTTTTAAGAAACTTTATTTTTTAATGAGGAAAAACAACTGATTTATTTATTTATTTGAATGACCCCTTAGGGGCCATCTGTAATTCATCCATGGCACAAAATTTAAACTTTTTGAACCCTCTGACACTCACACTCTGTCTTAGTCACAGTTTTTACTATGCCTTTATGCCCCTAGTGATCAAAAAATGCTCCCAATTACATTCAATAAATAAGTAAAGAATTTTGAGACTAAAATTAGTTTGAACTTTGATATGTATACAAGAAAGATTAAAAAATAGCATAGTTCAGTCACAATAAGTAAACAAATTCTTTTGAATGTCTTATTGGGAATTCAATGAAACTCTAACATAACAAAGAAAAACCAATAAATGGTGCAGGCTGTTATATAACAATTTATTTAAATTAATACTCAAAACATAATAGCCGCATATGAAGCGATAACAGAAACTAGAAGTGGTATATAGATAAATAAAAAATTAGTTTACTAGATATTTTAAGATCTTTTATCTTTATCAAACTAAATTTCATAAAATATACAAGTCACAGACTGTGAATCAATATATTTTATGTATTGTTGACTAAAATATAGATCGCAAAAAACTTATCAAATGTCGAATGCTGATGTGGAAACCTACTTGTACTTATGTGAGCCAAGGTCAGCTGATAACTCACCAGAGAAATCAGCCGCCGCATTGCCATCTCGTGGTTCCAGAGGCATTCGCAGGGATCCATCTCGTCGCCCATTTCTATAAAAAATGCGCAATCAACTTTTTTTATGGCACACCCAAAAAACAATAGCACAATGACGGAATTTATCAGAGTGATTTCCAAAGCAATATTTTGGACACGTAGCACAACTCAGACGCTTACACGAATTAGAACACAGAAGGCTAAATGTTACTAGACTTTGTTATTATTTACAATTTGTAGAAAACATTGTTCAATATGATCATCTGTCACAAGAGAAAGTATTATTACCTAATTTAGTAAAATTACTCACCTATTAATTATTCTATTCAGAAAGTGAACGGGAAATAACTAAAAGGATAGATTGGGAATCTAGAATTTATTGAAACGTTAACGCCCGCGTACAGAATCGCAAAATAAAGCTAAATTAAACACTAATTACTATACTTGCGACGACATTTTTACACTGTGTGCCTGGAGTTCTCTGATTGGTAGCCGTAGAACAGTCACAACATGTGATAGCCAATCACATATTGGGGTGACCAGCCACCCAATAAAATAAATAAGCCTAATGTTACTAGCTTACAAAAACATTATTTCATGGTATAAAATTAAATCTACTCTACCGCAGGGTCCGCACGTGGGTTGGGTTGGGGTAATTTGGTTGACGAAAAATGGGAATGAGAGTAAATTTTTTTTTACTCGCCCATAAGTAAAGTAACTTTCTATTGGTGAAAGAATTTTTAAATTAGGTCTAGAAGTTTATGGGGTTGGACTTGGTTTGGATAAACTCCAACGTTTTACAAACAAACACTCAACGAGCGCGAACGAAGTGTCCCTGTTATTTCAGTTTGGGCAAAATTACTTAAGGGGGAACAGTAGGCACAGTAGCGACGCCAATCATTTTATTCCTAATACTTTACAAATAGAAAGGAATTCAAGAATATAAACAATACAAGCCTTAGTAAATAACCTGAAGTATTTTTTGAATCATGTTTATTACTATCGGAATCAGTGAGAATTATGAGAATCTGATTACCGCCAAAAACGGCCGTTTTTGGCGGTTATCACTTTTTCTCTCAATGACTGATTCTCATAATATCAAAACATGATTCCAAAAATACTTCAGGTTATTTACTAAGACTTGTATTGTTTATATTCTTGAATTTCTTTCTATTTGTAAAGTATTAGGAATAAAATGATTGGCGTCGCTACTGTGCCTTCGGTATGGCTTGACAGTTCTATAAGCAGGTGTAAGTGTCGCATTTATCAAGCGATTCTCGTAAATCTTTAACCAACTTCAAAAATGAGGAGGTTCTCAATTTGTCTGTATGTTTTTTTGTATGTTTGTTACGTGGTTACTCAGTCAGTTATGGATGTATTTTAGTGATTCTTTTTGCACTTTTTGAAAAAATAAACAAAAACCCAAATAAAAAAGTTAAATGAGTTCTTGGCGGGAATTTAAGCGGACTACACGGTGTTTGTTTTGGTTGTTTCTAGTGGACTTTATAATGTGTGATTTGGTGTTATAAATGGCCATGTCCATGAACAATGTGTGGGATAACTAAAATAAACTGTCATAGTGCGGCTGCAGTGAGATTTACATAGTGGGCTGGTGGTGGTCCGCCTTGCTGCGTCGTCTATGATTGAGCCAGTGGATTCGTAATGGATTATCACCAGGAGCTCCGTCGATTCAACGAAATGAATAACATCATCATTTCGTTGTTAAGGCGCTTACAACAGCCAACTAGCGCCACTTGGTTTTACTTCTCTTACTACTAAATAAGATCAAATTGAAAAAATCTACGTAAGTAGATACTTCACTAGTATATGACTTGTAGTATTATATATAGTAAATCAAGAGAACTACTCATTAACGCCAAAAGCGGCCACTTTTGGCGGTAATGAGAAATTCTCTCAATCTGAAATAATAATATTGATGAAAAATTCTACTAAAATACTACTTACAAGTAATTTACTACGGAAATACTAAAGTAGATTTTTTTAAATTTGATCTTAGTTTGTACTTAGTACTCAGCTCTGATAGTTTTCCCTTCAACTTTAGTATATATACCTATACTACTGCTGTAATTTTTTTAATATATAAATCGTATCCATAAATAACCGTTTAGCAGATAGAGGGGGGGACACTGCTTCTCTTCCTGCACAGATCGTAAAAGCCGATCGAGGGAATTGGCATCAGGAATCATGTCATTAGGCGATTCGACTAGTAACCCATCACTATTTTAAAGTCAAAATAAAGTTTGATTACAGCCTGTCTTGCCGGTGCCTCTTTATAAGGTTTTACTGAATATTGCTTTTAGTCGAAGAATGGCAGCATATATGCGGCTGTATGCGGCAACACGGTAAACAACCAGACATTCATATGGTTGGGTACAGGTGAATAAGTATGAGATAAGTAGTAAATGTTTGCCCGTGATTGTTTTTTTAACAAAATGGTATTATATCGTTAGGTACCTACAATATAGGCATCTCTTATAGCAGAGAGAAAAAACCTTACATGCGTACCTACCAGCTTCACAACTACCACTAAAATGAAATATTGGGCTTCCTCAAACATCTTCATCATTTCTTTTGATCAACATTTACGACTGATAAAGGTACCTAGTTGTTTTTCCATTTTAGGGTTCCGTACCCAAAGGGTAAAAATGGGACCTTATTAATTTCTTTCTTCTTTTGACTTCGATGTCAGTCTGTCTGTCACCAAGTCATCTAATTAAACTAAGGTTCTACCTACTTGCCGTGTGGTTTCCGGCAGAGTAGAATTGGACCACTCCAAGACTTCCCTTGGATATCGTACAAGGCGATTTAGAAACACAAGCTAAACAAAGCTTATAAACATCATAGAGACCTTTCCAACCCGTCTGGCCAGCGTGGAGAATGTAGGCCAAATCCTGACTGCTCTGGTAGAGTGGGTCGTGCTCCTTCAGTGGAGATAAAATTTCCTGAAGCAAAAGGTCTATGCGGGGCGGGACGTATTCGATCAACGGTGTCAAGCACCGAAGATTGCAAAAGTAGGTATCTGGAAGAGCAAGGAGCAATATAGGCTTTAACAGGCCTGATGTTGATTTGTTCACGTCGGTGAACTGGCTATTGTTCGCTGAACTAAGGGTTTTGTTTGTGCAATTGCACTTGAAGTCATGATGACGAACAATTATGGGAAATATATCCTGCCTGACGGACGGTACGGTCGACATTTGTCGAGTATGCCGCCGTCCCAGTGAGTCACTCAGGCATATTTTAATGGTTGTTCTCAACTGGCTAACGGAGTGTACTTGCAAAGATATAACTTGTAGCCAGGCTTATCCACCAGTAATTAACTTATTATAGGAAATGTATTTCATGCAAATAAATAATAATAATAATAAATATACAGGGACATATCACACAAATTGAGCCAACCCCACAGTAAGTTGTGAACTTGTGTCGCAGGATACTAACTCAACGATACTATATTTTATAATATATACTTATATAGATAAACATCCAAGACCCAGGCCAATCTGAAAAAGATCGTTTTTATCGTGATAAATGATGATCATCTATAAATATTTTGCCTAAAAATAAATAGCGGCAAACTGCAGTGAGCGCAGAAAACATAGTACCTACCTCAGGTACCTACATATCTCCATGGCAGAAAATGAATTCGCGGATTTCACAGATAATGAAACTGTTTTATCGTGGTTTTATCCAAAACGTGGAACTCAAAGATCGAATAATGCAAACAGCCAGCCAATACGACCAACCACACCAAATTTGAATTTTCGATTAGAAAACTTTTTGGACGAGAAGATTTGACACTAGTGCGTGGTATAGAGGCCACGGAAGTAAGTATAATTAGTACGTACTACATATATATCTTCATGGTAGAGGAATACTGTACGCGCTCTCGGAGTTATTGGAATATGTATGAAATCATACAGCCCGGTATAAACGGATTTTAATGCAGTTTTGAGCAAACGATAGAGCGATTCATGAGGAAGGTTTCTAAGTAATACGTTTAACTACAATACGTAAAACTATAATACGTTCCACAATACATTAACTATTTTGTATTGGACGTATTGTTATATTATATATTCAGTATCACACATTTTATTTTTACATCTGTTTGAGTGACCAACCTTGATATTGGCAAAATCATGGCTATAGGATGGAGCCATAAATCTAAAGATAATAATAAAGAAGTAAAATGACGAAACAGATTTCTAAACACCCTTCTTCTGTTCTGTACTAGTTGCTAACGTCTTAACCTCTTTTTGTTTTTCGTATGTGTAAGTGGTCAACACTGGTGTCAGATTTTTCAAGCTGCCTTAAGGCATCTGACATAGCTTAACGACAGACATCATCGATGACAGTCGGGACCTACGGCTTAACGTGCCTTCCAAAGCACGGAGGAGCTCGAGATATTTTTATGCCACTTGCGGTCACCCATCCAAGTAGGGACTGCACCAGGGGTTGCTTAACATACGTAAGCGCTCATAGAGCTCATACCCACTGGACCATCGGGCTCCTAGGGTAGTAAGAAGGATAACAGGTCTCAAAGTCACTTATGTATGCCTATATGGTGGTGGACCCACAGATGGACACCGAAAACAGAAATTGTAATTAAAGCTAGCTATCCTACTGACCACGTTTAACGTGACTCAGCACGATGGTGGAAAAAGGAATCAAACAGGTTGTTGTCTGAATTGTCTTTAGAATGATTCCTTAGATTAAGCCCAATCCCCTGGATGGACTTTTTCCAACTGAAGAGAAGCTGCTGAACATGTCCAGGTTTATAACCATCTATTTCTAGGATTTGCGTTTGTGTAGAAGTAGGTGTGGCCGTGTGGTTCCCGGCAGAGTAGAATAGGACCAAGTCATCCCGTGGATGTCGTAAAAGGCGACTAAGGAAACAAAAGCTAAACAAAGCTTATTAACATCGAAGAGACCTCTCCAACCCGTCTGGCCAGCGTGGAGAGTGTATGCCAAATCCTCTGACTACTCAGGCTAGTATTGGCTCTGGTAGTACAGAGAGGGTCGTGCTCCTGCAGTGGAGACTAGAAAGACCTAATGATGATGATGATGAAGAGTAGGTGTAAAAATACAGGGTCGCGTAGTCTTTCAAAGTTCTATACAACTTGTAAGTTGACCCTTGTCATACCTTCAAAGGGGTGACTCAGCCTCTCAATATGAACAATTTTTTCTATGCGATCAAGATCAATGCTAGGAATTCATACAAAAGTGTTCAGCCGCCCGGGCATTTAGTGCGGGAAAGTTAAAAAAACTTCGAATACGAGAAACGTTGTTCATATTGACGGTCTGAGTCACCCCTTTAAGGCAATGTCGAGGGTCAGTTAATATACGCGTTGTATAATAGAGGTATACCTAACGAAGAAAGAATATTCGAGGTACAAAGTATAGCAGTGACATAAATCTGTATTGATTGCCTTACATCTGCGCTTCACGTCAGTAATTGTCACGCTGCGAAGTGGGCGTGGTCACACGAGCCCCGCCCACGCAGCGAGGGCGGGCCGCCCGCCCACCGCTAATTGATTACTTGCAAAAATATAACAATATTATATATAGAAACGTTGCTGGGAATAATCCTAGTTATCCACTTTCAGAATATTTTATTTGGAAGTAGAAGTCGCTAAAAGTTAATTATCATCAGAAGAGAACTAAAATCTACACTCCATAGAAATAAAATTCTAACTACCTAAGTGGATGGGTTAGTAAGTACTCGTCAGTTTGGCTAACTCAGCAGTTTAATATACGAGTATAAAAGGCAAACCTCACTCACTGACTTATATATCAACGCAAAGGGGTTCATTTCATGATGTAAATAAGCACTTAAAAGGATTTTTAGACGTTCAACTCCTACGGGGGTAAATAGTGGGTGAAGTTTTATGCAGACAAAGTCCTGGGTATATAAATTCAGAAATGAATTTGATAGTTTGCTGTTCGAATAAGTAAAACTCTTTAGAACTATTATTCATAGGCTGTAATGCATTCACGCTTTAGCTACAGAACTATTAATCATGTTTTGTGTAAAAATTACTAGCTGTTACCCGCAGCTTCGCCCGCGTAATATATAGCCTATGTCCTTCTCGGTATTATACCCTAACCTATGTGTATGCAAAATTTCATGATGATTGGTTCAATAAAAAACGGCTTCAAAGCTTAACAAACAAACAAACAAACTCACTTTCGCATTTATAATATTAGTTGGGAATATGGGATAGCGACCAAAGCTGCTTAAGGAAGCTAGTACCTATTTTATTAGAGAGGCTTGAAATCATCAACTTGTTATATGTATCTTTATACTGATTTTCTGTCCTACTAATATTAGAAATGTGAAAGTTTGTATGTTTGGCTGTTTGTTACTCAATCTTGTCTTAACGACTAATGGGATATAGATGAAATTTTGTACACAGATATATTTTATTACCCAGATTAACACATATGCTTCTTTATGTAAGGAAAAAGTTACTGTTCCTGAGGGATAGACGTTATCGCGAGAATCTAGTTTTCAATAAAAACACCTGACTTAACATATTTTGATTTATTTTTCACTAATTTGACTTAATAATATTATCCACCCTCCAATTAGGTGTTGTGCGTTGACTATTATGACAGCATTCAAGCTGTAGTAATTCGGTTAAGTTTTTATGGCTGGCAGCCTTTCTGACTTGAATCCTTCTTGGGTAGCTCCAAAATTGGCAGATAAATACTTATGAAATTGAAGCAAAAGCATTTTTCCGCGCCAGCAATTGAAAGAGATCTTCTTGTGTAGCCAACTGACTGCTAACTACTGCACCACAGAGGCCAGAAGGTTGTTGTGAGTCGTGGTTTCAAGTACACAAACGTCAGCGTACAAAATAGCTAAATGTTTAAAAAAACACAAATGACCACAGCATGCCAACAAGAATCGAACTTCACATTATTTAAAATCAACCGTCAAGCGACTGAATAATATGCCTACGAAATAATCCTAAAAGTTGCAACCGAAAATAAATGTAGCCCCCTTTGACGAGCTCCGTATGGCGCAGCGGTCAACACAACTTGCCTGCCTGCGACATGGATGGTCCTGGGTTCGATTCCGGTCAGGTCAAGATGGAAAATTATCTTTTTCAGATTGACCTGGGTCTTGGATGTTTATCTATATATATGTATCTATTATAAAATATAGTATCTTTGAGTTAGTATCCCATAACACAAGTCTTGAACTAGGGGCTAGCTCAATTTGTGTGATTTGTCCGTATATATTTATTTATTCGTGAACAAATCAAAAGGTTGCAGTTAGAGAAATGTAAGAACACAAATACAACACATGCATCTAGTTAATTTCCTGGATATTTTTTTTACGCTCTGCGCAAAAGTAGTATTTGCTTGCTCAGAGAATTTACATTTTCTTAAAGCTGTAATGGCACCTTAGTATAATTAAATAGGAATTAATGTTCCCAGTTGTGAGACCTTCGGCAACCTTACGAATTGGAGGAGAAATAGCTGAATAACAGACTCTGAGGCACTTATGAACTATTCGTAAATTCAAAATAAGAATAGTACTGGCACAAAAAAATCTTGCATTATCATCATATAGGTATCAGGTCTTTTCTAAAGTAGTCTCCACTAAAGGAGCATGACCCTCTCTGAACTTGTTTTTGTTTTTCGTATGTGTAAGTGACCAACGCCGGTTCCAAGCTGCTTAAAAGCCATCTGTACTACTAGAGCAGTCAGACAAATAAAATGAAGATGGCCTAAACTCTCCACACTGACCAAACGGGTTGGAGAGATCTCTTTGATATTTATAAGATTTGTCTAGCTCGTGTTTCCTATATGTCGCCTTCTACGAAATCAACAGGGAGGCTTCGCTTCCTATTCGCTTCTAACCGCACGGCATAAAATATCTTGAATGCCCGGAAATAAAAACTTTTTTTTTTGTAATATTTTAAACTTCGAACTGTTCGTAGCTTCGTAGCACCCCGTAGCCGTAGCTCCGTAGCACAATGAGTGGTCGCTGCGCGCGGCCCGCCCTAGCGCGCTACGACCATGGCCAACGCCCGCGCTCCGCTCACTCTGCCTCGGGCACCGCGCCGCGCGGACATGGCGCCACTTCTCCGCCCGCCGACCCGCACGTAAGTACCACTTTAACTTTTAAACTTTGTTCAACTAATTAAATTATATGTTTTAGCCTTAAAAATTAATATATAAATATCCAAAAACAAAATTTTTGCCTCAGGGTCTTGTTACTTTTAGATGCTTACTCGTATATCTATAAAAAGTAGACGTGCAATAAATGTTTGGTTCAGAAGGGCTAAAAGAAGGCCGATAATGCTGGTCAAAATATTTTAAAATTTCAAAAAATACTCGATTCTTTCCGTGAATAGGTCCCAGTTACCAGTTGATAATGTTGCTTTTCATTTAAGAAGTCTTTCTTTTAAGAAGTCTTCAATTTGTCTCTCACAAACAAAATTAAAAAATAACTCTTATATTACTATGTTATTTTATACTATTAATAAACATACCTATTTGAAATTTAACCTTTTTATATCTGTAATGTTTGTCACTAATTATACGTTGAAAATGTGAATATGTCATGAATTCATGTTAGTGGTACAAAACATAGTTACTATATACTTATAAAAGAAATACCTAAATACTATCCTTTGTTATAGGGATCTATTATTTAATCACTTAGCCTTTAATGGCAGATTTTTTGTTGTTACAACTTCTTTCTTCTTATGTTTCATAGCTGCCTTGCCATTGGCATACACCCACACCAAAATCCTCCCCAGTTCGGTCTTGAGTTTTGAGTATAAGTAAATATATAAGGAAATACCGAAATCTCACCAGCAAAATTATAATTTAAAATTTATGTTTTAAACACACAAAATACTCCGGCTTACAGCCTTCATATATTTTTGTACCAGTTAATGTTTTCTTATGTTTTCGCGATTGTTACACATTTAAATAAAATTATTTTAATACGGTTTTTATCGCGTTTATTAGACTGGTCTACCTGCGACCACGAACACTGTAAAGTGCTCGAAACGTTAGGTGTATAAATAATGTAATAAACGCGATAAAAACCGTATTAAAATAATTTTATTTAAATTTGTACCAGTTGCTTTTGATATAACAGGCGTCTGGGGAGCAGAGGCTAGGGCATTCATAGGAGAGCTAGGTCGACGTATTAATGAATATACTAACGATAGTCGTTCCGCATCGTATTTGGTCCAGAGGCTTGCCAAAGCGATTCAACGAGGCAATGCCACCAGCATTATGGGAACTTTTGGGCCGGGTGCGATGCGAGGTGGACTTTTTGACTAACATTTTTGGACGAAACTTGTTGTGGATAAATTAATGTAATTCTTGACGAAGCATGTGGTGGATGCATTTTTGTATTTTATTTTTGACGAAGCCTGTTGCGGATGCTTTTATGTAACTTTATCAACGAAACTTGTAGTGGATTAAAATGGTTTAACACAAATTAATTATATTTCATTAACTAGTAACGATTTCGCTGGTTTTCAGACATTTACTGAAGAAATGTCAGATTAGATGTAATAACTATAAGTAAGGCGTTTTTGACATCATTACCTAAAAATCAATATATGTTTATACCTAAATATGCAAATGTCTAATAATAGCGAATAAGCCTGTTTGTTCGGCTAACCATTTCAGCTTTCGACCCTTTTTACAGCTTTTTCTCAGCCATTAGATTGGCATATGAATCGGCCAAGTGCGAGTCGGCGCGCTAAAGATTCCGCAACATTACCTACTGTATAACATATGTACAACTTTAGAGAATCGAGCAAAAACGGCAAAAAAAAAACATGTTGGTTGTATCGCCTCCCTTAATTATTTATTTTATTCAGATTTTAGTATTTGTCATTATATAGTGGCAACAGAAATACATCATCTGTGACTACACAGATGATGTATTCTGCGTTATAGCATAGTTGCTAGCTATCATGGGTGAGATACAGCTTGGTGACAGACGGACAAAAAGAGACACGACCTCCGTGGCACAGCGGTTTACACGCTAGCCTGCGACTCGAGTGGCCCCGGGTTCGATCCCCGGTCATGAAGAAAAAATATATTTTCAGTTTGGTCTTGGCCTTGAATGGTTTATATTTCAATTGTAAAAAATAGTATTTATCAATATCGAATTTGTGTGATTTGACCGTATAACTTATAGTAGCTGTTGCCCGCGACTTCATTCGCATTGCTTTCATATTTATCGCGCGATCTATTATGTGTCGCAGGCTGGCTTGTTTACCGCTGCGCCACGGAGGTCATCAAAAACTTTTTATGAAGCCCCCATGTTATATATCCTTTGTGCTTCTCAACGATCTTACAGGTGATTCTAGTTTATGCTTGAAAGGGAACTGCGCCCTTATCAGAAGTCATACTATTTCCATACGATCTGTTTTGGAAAGTAACAAAAACTGAATCTTTCTTGATGAGTATACTTTCAGGCTCATCTCGAACCTGTACCTACAGTGATTCATATTTTTGTTTGAACGTCCACGTTTAAAAAAAATTAACCATGTCTATCTAACTTTTTTGGGGACTATAATGGCACGAACAGGCACACTAAAACATATGCATAGACAGACAGTCGTTCCTTTGGTAGGGAGCTAAAACAAGTTAATAAAGTTTTAAAGTGTTACACAAATAACTAGTGTTATTATACATGGCGAAATTTTGATCGTTCCAGAACATTAAAGAGGTGATTCAGCCTGTCAATATAAACAACTTTTCCTGTGGGACAAATGCTGTAAACTCGAAAAAAAATTCGACATTCCTATACAAATTGCCCGGGCGGCTGAACACTTTTGTATGAGAATGTCAAAATAAAATTTGAGTTTCCAGCATTGGTCCCATAGGAAAAATGGTTCATATCGACGGTCTGAATCACCCCTTTAAGGGTCCAGAACGATCAAAATTTCGCCATGTATACTTATCGTGTCTTAAATTTATCTGTTTCGGGACCCGGGTAATAATAGCCCCAAACGTCGCGTTTTTGTATAACTATGTGAAAATCAGAATCAAAATTGTGATGAATTTCTAGGCACATCGTCTGATATGATTTCTCTAATTTTCGAATATTCCCTCGATTGTCTAAATTATCTGTGCGGGAAGATAAACAGCTCTAATACTTTGCATTTTTTGGGTTCGAAACTCTTCTTCTTCTTCTGTTTTATATTATGGCTTCCACCGAAATTTCAGTGATTCTGCCAATGTCCAGTATAATGAGATACTAAGTATCGGTGTTGTACGGTAAAGTTTTTCCAAGTAGCATCAAAGATGGCGTATGTTCTTTGACGCCTCGTGGCAGCTTGGGGCGGCAAATCTATACGAGTCCATTTATCAGTTCACTTTAACTATTTCACAAATTGTTCATGAGCACGAGCATTTATAACACCAAACTACACCAATTTCATATTATAAAGTCCACTAAAATCAATTTGCAAAATTGTCTAGGGCAAACTTCAACTGTACCCCTTGACTTCCCACCACAAACCTGTTCCGAAACTCTAAAGATAAAAAGCACCCTTATATTATCATATCGTTTTCTATCTACCTGTAAATATTTTTTTTTCTCAGAAACGCGCGAACACGCGTGAAAGTTAAAATTTATAAGAGATACTTATAACTTTGATGCCTTGATGCTGTAAAAAACCTGAAATCTACTGCCATTTAAGCCTGTTATATTTTGCCGTTTTTGGTTAAAACCTGCTTGATTTTAACTGCTTCTTTGGTCTAGTGATCAAGGCGTTTTCCTAATGAATGACCCGGAGGTCACCTATATGTTACATCTTCATTTTAGCAATCTAGAGTCTTGTCAGAAGTCTCATAAAATCTCTTTTTGCGTAGTAAGATTCGTGTAAAAGGTCCATTTTTAGGGTTCCGTAGTAAACAAGGAACCCTTATAGTTTCTCCATGTCTGTCTGTCTGTCCTCCGTCCGCGGTTTTACTCAGAGACTATAAGTACTAGAAAGCTGTAATTTGGAATGGGTATGTATATTAATCATGGCAAAAAAGGGGTAGATGAAAATCTTGAAAAAAATTTTTTTTGGGGTAGCTCCCTTTCAAGTAAAGAGGTATTTTTCTCTATGTACCCATCGTGTGAAGTATCGTTAAATAGGTCTTTAAAAAATATTGTGAGGTTGACGACACCATTTTTCGATTGAGGGATCCGTTTCCGAAATATTTGGTTTTAAAGTGCAAATTTTTGTTAGAGGTAAGTGTCCCCCCTCCCCTCTATCTGCTAAACGGTTATATATAGATACGTGAAAAAAATTACAGCAGTAGTATATATACTGAAGTTGAAAGGAAAACTATCAGAACTGAGTACAAAGTGCAAACTAAAAAGTTATAGGCAACCAACTTATAAAATGTACTGGAAAATGTAAAATTTCATACAATTTTCATTGTTGGATGTTTTTGGTCGTTAAACTGGTAGGTGCGAGTGTGAACAGTGTGAACTCAAAGTTGTCATTCGCAACTACGGAACCCTACACTGCGCGTGGCCCGACACGCACTTAGCCGGTTTTTTTTTATAAATCATTGCCCATTTGTAGCCCATTTACTACATTATGTAAATCACCGTTATTTGACATAATGATAACGTAGATAGATCATTAAGTTTAGGTTTCTCATTTAAAAGAAAATATTCTTTCACAAAAATTTATTAATAGTTTTCTCCAAATATATAACTTTCCATTTGCGAACCGCATATAGGTAATTTTATTTTACTCAATCGACAAAATCGGATCAAAGAATTGACGATGAACAAATATTCCAGGAGTCAATCGTCATGTTGCGATCCAATTTGTTTCAATCACATCTTCATGTAGTCATCCAATTCAAGTGACGAATGCAATGACTTGATGACATGGCGAATCCAATTTACCTCGTGGTGACTGTATGCAGTGGGGTAGATGTGGAGGTTTTTCGGCGCCGGACGCCGGACGCTGGCCGTGACAGCCTCTCCACGCCGGCGACGAGTGCGGCGTGATGGCAGGGTTGGCCAAAATATTGTGGAAAGCCTCTTTCATGCTGGTCTGGGAGAAAAGAAAAAACATATAATGCACCAGCTGTTTCTTTTCCCGGGCAGACCGTCTTAGCAAGCATGTCAATATACGATGCAGCTATCAACCCATCACTTTTAGATTCTGTTGCCATCTATATTAACACACTAAACGTGGCCTTTGCGTCTTATAGCGTTGGGCTCAGTCTACCTTGTAAGGTATAAGGACCTGACAACATGTATGTATGTATGTATATGTCACAAATTTAAAAAAGAAATTATGTGTATTATGGAAAGTTTTCATAATATCGACGATGCGACACAGAGTTGCTTAGTTTTATGTGGTATAATCTAATTTTAAACTGTTTTTATTATGCTTATGTTTCACATTTCCACAAGCTAGTACCTTTGACTCTCTCGTAGCAATATTTGTAGTCCATCGACCAGTATCCTACATCCCACAAAGCTGAATAATTCACGGTAGCAAAATTTTTAGCTAGTTTATAAACATTAAATTACAATTCACGTTGTTCTTCATTACTTGTAGCTATATCCATAGAGTAGTTAAGTATAATGACTTTGTCACCAACAATCAAATGTGATTTTAAAACAGTCATGCGTGCAAAGCTCTTGTTAACTAAAAATAATTAAAACAATATTTTCTATAAAATGTGTATAAATTAATTTGATGGCAATTTACCAATGTAATCCTCTATTGAACCTGTATTGAAATGTGAAAGTTCCCCAACCTGCTTCTAAAAGCTGAATGAAAAACCATTAACAGCACCATGGAGTTATATGTACTAAACAACACTTTCAATTTTTTTTATTATTAGTTACTAATTTTTTTTATAAAGAAAATTTTAGAGTCAGCCCTAGTTCAAAGCGACCCGATGAGTGTGACACGGTGGAGCGGTGGAGGGCCGGCCCTCCGTCACGCGTGCTAACATTTGTCACTTCATTATGCCGTCCGGCGGCCGTAATGGAGAGCAGTGGGCGATTATTTCTGTCCGGTTAATTAACTGCCGGATTAAAGGTCAAGTGCTGTAGTTCTTTGGGATGACGTGTATGAGAGGTGTACATGGATCGGTTTGTTAATTAGGTATCTAGTGAGCTGAATTATCGAAAGTTAGACGAATGGAAGATTTTAAGAAAGAATTTACGCTCCGTTGAAAATTATTGGAAGTAACCTTTTTTGATTTGTCAATGAAATAAGAACCGTACGGTTTATGTAATACACTCTTCGACCAACACGGCCTTCCGTAGTCCGGTACGGAGGCTGGAGGCTGGAGGAGTGTTGCTTGAAGAATACACTATATTATAATTCAGCTAGGATTAGGTTGAACGCTTCTTCGTATCAGCTTTGGTAAAAATTTGTAAGTAGATCTATACATGTCCGTCTATCCGTCTATCCCACGGCACAAGTGTTTCCTTAACAGGTACAACAGCTATTTCTCAACCGATTGTCGTAAAATTTTGTGAGCGTTCCGTTTACATAGTAACTATTCTTAACTTAACACAACACAACACACATGACGGCCAATTCTTGCTGCTACACTATATTTTTTTGTTCGCAGGGTGTGGCGACTTCGTGTGGGGTAACATGGCGCTGAAGACGCCTACGCCGGGCGCGGGCGAGCGCGAGACCTGGGGCAAGAAGGTAGACTTCTTGCTATCGGTCATCGGCTTCGCGGTCGACCTCGCTAACGTGTGGCGCTTCCCGTATCTCTGCTATAAGAATGGCGGAGGTAAGTGTCGAATATCTTGTTTCTAAGGTAGAAAGTGACCATTGTGGCCAGCGCGAAACCTGGGGCAAGAAAGTAGACTTCTTGCTGTCAGTGATCGGCTTCTCGGTCGACCTGGCTAACATGTGGCGCTTTCCGTATCTCTGCTACAAGAATGGTAGAGATCAGTGTATATCTTGTTTCTAAGTCAGACATTGGTAGGTAACTGTGGTTAACGCGAGACCTGGGGCAAAAAGGTGTTCTTCTTGCTATTGGTCATCGGCTTCGCGGTGGACCTGGCTGAAGTGTGGCGCATCCCGTAGCTCTGCTACAAGAATGGCGGAGGTCAGTGTTGAATATCTTTTTCCTTAGGTAGAAAGTGGTCACTGTTGCCAGCGCGAGACCTATTAGGGCAAGAAAATAAAACTTTTTGCTGTCGGTCATTGGCTTCGCGGTGGACCTGGCTGAAGTGTGGCGCATCCCGTAGCTCTGCTACAAGAATGGCGGAGGTCAGTGTTGAATATCTTTTTCCTTAGGTAGAAAGTGGTCACTGTTGCCAGCGCGAGACCTATTAGGGCAAGAAAATAAAACTTTTTGCTGTCGGTCATTGGCTTCGCGGTCGACGTGGCTAACGTGTGGCACTTCTCGTATCTCTGTTCCAATAATGGCGGAGGTCAGTGTTGAATATCTTTTTCATTAGAAAGAAAGTGGCCTCTGTGGCCAGTGCGAGATCTCGGACTTAAAAGAAAGAAGAAAGAGGAGGTTGATTAGAAGGTTAGACTAGAGAAGGTTGACTTCTTGCCTGTCATCAACATTACTGTCTTTTCACTTAACAATTTTTGATTCTATCTTTTAGCAATAATTTTTACGTACACATAAAGGAAGTTGATCCCTTGGCAACAGTAGGTCCTTCTAGATAAAAGGTATTTCTGCACCCTTTTCAGTGTCCTTCATAATACGATAATGCAAAATGAAACGACGATTAATTCAAATGTAATACAAACTCACTTTGCATTCATTTCATATAATATAGTAGTAGTTCCTTAATCCTATAAGGTTCATTCATATCTAAGCTATGCTGAGAGCCAACCCAACGTGAATAGCGGTAAGTGGCTCTTGCGCGCTAATTGTCCTGCAATGGCTCCTCGAGCAGAAGGCGGTTAGGCGCTAGGTATCAGATTTAGATCTATATTGCTTTAATAATAGCTAATAAATAATGGCCACCAATAATGTATATAACTCTTACCTAAACTATTATAAATCTTACTCATTAATCTCATTATACCTACACGTTCATACCTACATTACCACGGTGCTCTTTGGGGCCAATTTTTATAGTGACTATTGCGCGCTAATTCTCCTGCGAATGTGTGATATTTTAGGTTTTGTGTCAAAAGTACTACAACTTACTAAATACCTACTCTAAACTTTAAGCTGTACTCTCATCGTTAATCGCTAAGTGACTCTTTCACGCTAATAATACTGCTACGGCTCCTTGAGCCTGAAGACGTTAAAGCGTGAGGTTTACTTTAGATAAAGTGCTTTGAATTAATGTGTTAATCTTATAAGTCTCGTAGTACCAATTTACCTCTAGTCTAACGGTAATCTGAGTGGCTTTGATCTTAAATAGGCTACTTAATACTTTAAGTCTAGCACGTATCCATGTACAACCTGGCGGTGTTTTGAGCGACAAACCTGAATGGCGCTAAGTGACTCTTGCGCGCTAATTACTTCTGCGACGGCTGCTCGGGTCTGAGGCGTTAAGGAGTGAGGCTTACTTCATGTTTAGTACTACTAGTTCAAATACAATCTATATGAAATGCATGAATCATATAAGTCACGGACGCATTTATCTATGGTCTGCCAGTGTAAGGCTGAATTGAATAGCACGGTGAACTTCTCCGTAAATAATATATGTTTCTTGCAAATTAATTTTAATATTTAATTAGAACAATTAAATATTAATGTAATTATTTTGAACGATTGTTATAATTTGTCATGCGAATAAATAAATTAGAACAATGACGTTCCGAAGTCAGTCCACATATCTAGTATCTAATTTCAACTAAAATCGCGAGTTGACGTCGCTTGGAAAATGCGCTATGCAGTTAGTAGTAGCTTCTTCTTCTTTGGAAGCGGCACTAAGCTAAGACAATTACTTATGACAACAAATTTCAGTTCTAAAATTTAATATGGCAATCAATATGCGTTCAAGGAAATCCATATTTAAAACAACGTTTGAATGTTGAAATTCGTAAGTGGCTCTAGCGCGCTAATTGTCTTGCGATGCGATGGCTCATCAAGCCTTTTAGGCGTGAAATTTCAGATTTAATAATGACATCTTACTTAGGTACTTTAATTGCAATCCATATTGACTGGCAAGTGACTGGCATTATAATGCCAGTCACTTGCCAGTCAATATGGACATCAAACATTGCAAACGCGCATGTATCGGCGATTTTTTTATATATTGTAGAGACCACTAAGAATAGTCTAAGTACACCCAAGTTTGCAACTTTCTTAACCCTGTGCAGCACTATTATTAATGGGCATGTTGACTAAAATTTTTTTCATGTTGCTATGTAAAGACCCTCCAAAAATAAACACAATAGTGACAGAAATACATTTCTAAACAAAAAACTCTTTCAGTTATAAAAGTTTTAAAGACACATGTTTTTAGACGTAAATTTTAAGACGTGAAAACGCGCTGCTGAAATGCCTACATATTTGTGACGTCACAAGCTTGTATATTGTATGGGTGGCGTGAGAACTTTGTTTGGTAGCTATACGAAATATTTCGTTTATGGTAATGGTTTCATAATAAAAGTTGCTATAAATTTTGCAGACTAAAATACAGTATAATTGTAATTAAAGATTTTCATACTTTAAAAAATGGTCCTATTCACCAAATTTTAAAGAAGCTTTAAGATCACTTAACGAATCGATATAAAATTAAAAGTGTTCTTTATAGTGTTTTTAGATAGAAATTAGTCTCATTAGAAACAAATTTTATATAATCTTAACATTAGGCAACTACCGTATTCTGTGCCTGTGCTATATATGTTTAATTTATGCCCTTATAGTTTACTAGACGACCAAAGAGAGCCCTGTAATATCCAACAACTTGTACAATTTGTACATGGTAAACTTTTTTTACATGATGATGATGAAACTTTCTACTTACCCAAAATTTAAAACACAAAGGTTCTTATAACTTTGCTCAAATGATGCAAAATCTGTGCAACAGGACCTGCACCTCATTTTATGCTCTCACGATTAAATCCGTGAGATCTAACCTCCTCTTACAAGCCACCTAGGCATTCCGGCGCTGACTGTGGGTGTAGGGCCCTCGTTGCATAATAGTCGGTACAATCCACCGCCTCAGCCTCGCACGTCGAGGGCGCTTTACCTGCGTCTAATGAATGCTTCATGCAGTAATAGCTGTGTGGTGTGCAACTTATATGTTTGGCTTGTAATAGGCGAATTGAAATACGATTGAAATCATATAAAAGATCGAACATAACGAACACTGAAAAAATGAAAATAAAATGCTAGAAATTCGAAAAAACATTGATACCTATTCCTATACAAAAGTGTTGAGCCAGGAAATTTGTAGAAAATTTGAATTATTGTCTAAGCTTAATGGATTTGGGTCTTATGCTTTCAGTAATCAATCGAAGATTTTTATCTAGACTGTTGTCATGTTTCTACTAATTAGGCTGTTTTCCTGGGTATTAAAATATTAATAATGAAATTAGACCGTCAGTTAGATAATCAAAAAATATTGGACACGTATTTTTTCTTTCGTTAATTAAACAATAAATGTCAAAGATAAAGCGTGTCAAAGTTCATGAGTGGGGGCTTGTGACATCACAGGCCACTAAAAAGTGTACTGGCTAGTGACGTCACACACAATTTTAACGGGCTATATCTTTGTCATTTTTTGTTGATTGACAAAAGAAAAAACACATGTCAAATATTTTATGATAATCTAACTAATGGACTTATTATATTTTTTTAGGAAAATAGCCCATTACGTAAGTAATTTTCTTAAAGTTAGAAATCTAAGCAAATTTTTATATGTCACAGTAGACCGAGTTAGTATCTAAAAATTAAAACTTACAAAAAACCCCTCCGTATAGAAAACAAACAGCTGCCTTTGTCGTACTTATGAATATGAGATGATAACTAACTTTGCAGATATATATGGAACGATTACTTGAAATAAGTACATTAAGTTCAATAGTCTGGACCAATATTATAAAGAGGCAAAATGTGTGTGTTTGTATGTTTGAAACTGTACGAGCAAGCACCGTACATAGTAATGCCGAGTTGGCAAAATTGATTTATAATTTTTTCCACTGTCGCGTAAAGTTTATACCTACCTACCTACGGCTAGCAAGAGTGCCACGCGTGCGACTCATTCCACATTCCATTTAATTTAATTTAATTAGGTATTTAGTTCCAAGAATACAATCTTAGTGCTTCTGTTATCAATGACTTTAATTCTATCAGAACATCAACCAACATCTCCTCTTACAGTAACTGTTTGACCGATTTTAAAATTCCTTTCACCAAAATAAACCCACATTATTAGCAAGTAACATAGGCTTCCTACATTATTTTTACATTAATCAGGCATCCTTACGAAAATTTAATTATTATAACCCAAAGTAATACAAAATTACTATAAAATGTTATTATTGGTCGAATGTTGCGAACAAGGTTTATGTTCCTGAACTGAGTGTTCTCGATTACATTCTCACCTCAGATTCTTCGGATCCCGGGGTCCGAGGGCCCAGATAGACTGGGTGTTAAATCCAAAACCCACGCGGATGAAGTCGCGAGAAACAGCTAGTTGTTTGTAAATTGAATAGAATGCGGGTGACACAGCGGCGAACGTCAAGGGACCGTCCACACGCGCGGCTGGTCGCGGAAATGAGGCGGCCGGCGGCGGATGCAAAGCAATGACATCTGTTCGTTTGATCTTCACGCTCTCTAGAACTGTGGGCAGAAGAACTTGTGATTACTTTGCTCTGAGACTAATGTCCTTTTAGTAAAATGCTTATGGTATTTATTGAGGAGCTTGATTTAAAAACTATTTGCTATTGCTAGATGACAGTCGATAAGTTGCTTATATAGATACTTATTACACGTCTATATTCCCAGACAAGTACAGTCCCGGGACATTTGAAAGTAGAATAAATGGGTATCTCTTATGGATAGGCATGTAACATCCTCGTCTTCAACGTCACTTATTACCATCAGGTAAGATGGGAGACAAATGCCTAATTCAATAACTAATAAAAAATACGGTTTGAACAAAACATGAGAAAATAAATGTTTAAAGAACATGGACACAAAGATTTAATTAAATTTTAATGCGTATTTACTTCTATAACTTTACTCAATCACACACCAGAGAATTCAAAAAATGTATCGCTTTGAATTCCCTGTTTGATTGTGGCTCAATGGACAAATCCAAAAGTCTAGAGAATACCATTCGCTGTTCTAATATCGGAATTCCAAAAATCCTTCCTAACAAGTAATGATGGATTTTTAGATGCATTGGAGAAGAGTTTTTTATCAATTCCAATGTAGCTGTGTGATACAAAAAGAGTGGTTTCTAGGAAAACCGCCATTACATGATTATTTCAGAAATGTTGGGGGTGGTATTGGGAATTATTGAAGATGGTTTTGAAGACATGTGCAAACTGACGTAACTACAGGCGGGTGCGGCTTGCGGTAATTAGGCGGATGTACAGCAATGAGATTTGTTCATGTTATTTTTACTTAAACTGTTGAATTTGTCGCTTCTATCACTGTTTGTTCTGTGCGTTTGTTCTGAGTAGAATAGGCTTCACGTGGATATTGTAGAAGTCGACTTAAGAAACACAAGCTAAACAAAGCTTATAATGTTTATAAAGAGACATCTCCAACCTGTCTGGCCAGCGTGGAGAGTGTAGGCTAAACCCCTGACGGCTCTGGCTGATATATGGCTCCGGTAGTACAGAGAGGGTTGTGCTCTAGCAGTGGAGACCAAAAAAAGACCAGATGATGATGATGTTCCATGATATTTGCGTTTTTCAAGGGAACCCAAGCGATTTGCTTGTGTTTTTTGTAGTAGTACAAATGATACAAGGTTGTATCATTTGTACTACCAGTTGTACTTTTCGGTAGCACTTCTGACACGGAGCGAAAAATTCGCTCGGGCAGGACTCGAAGCTGCGTCTTCTCTTTATACGACAAATAGCTGTTGCCCGCGGCTTTGTCCGCGTGATATATAGCGTATGTCCTTTTCAGTACTCTAACCTATGTGTATGCGAAATTTCATAATGATCGGTTCAGTAAATAGGGCATGAAAGCGTAACAAACAAACAAACTTAATTTCGCATTTATAATATTAGTTGGAATTTTTCGTATAAAGATATATTGGAGTCCTGCGGCGCAAAGATGCAGATTGGAGTCTTCGCAAAAATTATTGCTTAATTTATTAAGAATATATCAGAATAGCATTGTGTTGAGTGAGAATGCAAAAATCACAACGAAATTGGGTACATAAAATGTTTTATTGCTAAATAATAGTTGTAATAAATATAATGTCATTATAAAATAAACAAATAATAATTAAATACAGTACAAAAATAAAACGTTAAAAATAAGACACCTAAAACAATATAAGATTAAACCATTTACTTCTTTTTATTGCCTTTTTTCTTGGTGGAAGGCGGTGGCGGTGGCGGCAGCTCGGGTTCCTCTTCAGGTACCGGTGTTGGCGGTAGCCGTTTATCAGGCCACAACCTCTTGATATAGTCACATATACTTTCTAAGTTCATTGTTTTTTCCTTCGCCCGAGCGCCAGGAAAGGCATTACTCAATTCGTTCAATAAATCTTCACCTAAGGGTACATGGTTCGCAGCCGCTATATTCTGCATCTCTTTCACCGCTATGGGACTACCATAGTCCTTTTTTAGCTGCATGAGGAACAGCGGCACATCCACTTTGTGCCGCTTTGCACTACCACCCAGATAGGCCGCTCTTTCTAATAACAGTTTTCTTGGATCGGGGCCGGTCACTTCCCAAGCGTGATAGGCGTGGCCGAACGTGGTGTAGAATTTTGTACGCGACTTCATATTCTTTACCTGATGTAACGACACAAGAAACTCTTTAGAAACATCAATATTTTCCAGTAGTAAATTCCGCAACTTGACAGCGGGCTTCTTCATCTTGTCTATCAATAGTTGTGCGTCGTTCATACTCAGGGGATTACCAGAAAAGTCTAAAGTGACCAGTTTTTTAGCTTTATTTAAACTGGATACTATAACCTTTATGTCTACTCCGTGAAATCTGTTATTGCTTAAATTCAGTTCTTTTAATTCTGGACACAAAAGGATATTTGTAATAGCATCAGCTATTTCTTGTCCTTCCATTGCATTCCAAGATAAATTTAGACTTTGAAGAAATTCATTTTGTGCTAATCTATGTAACATTTTTGCAGTGCTAGCTGCTTGATGAAAATCGTTCAATGACAAATCTAGATGCGTCTGTATATTTCTGTATTCAAAGGCTTCTGCCAAAGCTAGTGCCGTGGATGGACCTAATTGATTTTTGCTCAGATTCATATTTTGAATGGATATTCCATCGTCTACTTTTTTAGCTAACGCCACCCCTCCATCGTCACCGAGTTCATTTCGTGATATATCGAGAGTAGTCAAGTGCCGATTTGTCTCCAAGTCTTCTAAAAGACAAGCTAGGCCCGACGCGCGGATGCGACAACCCGCTAATATCAATTCTTTTAAGGTGACATTGGAGCGTAGAGTTCTGCTTAAGTGATAGCAAGCATCATCGTTCAGAAAATTGTCAGTAAAGTCTATTCGTCGAACATGACTGTTAAATTGCAAAGCAATTGCCATTGCTCGAACCCCAAAGGGATCAACACAGTAGTACCTTAGATTGATTTCTTCAGACAATAAGTTCCTATGAAACAGTCTGACGGGACACTTGTTCATATCCTTACAAATTGCTAAGTACAAATCCTGTCCATCTTCCGGGTATATAACAGGGTTTTCTGGAGCTAGAAGTGCCTCCTTAATGCCTGGGTCAGTGACTGCTGGGTACTTATAGTAGACATGTTTTTTAATAGAAGTTTCGGACGAAGGGATATACTTGGCACATAATTCTCCACTGCCAGGAGAATAGAGACCTTGCGAGTGAAGTACTTTCTTTTTGTTTACTTGACGGAGTATAGACTCTAGTGAAGACCACTGACTCATTGGCGGGTCTTCACTAGACACAATCTCCTGTGTTGGTGCTAGGAGTACCTCAATGTTTTTATCATCGCCGCCGCTATCGCTGCTGCTACCGCTGTCTGACATATTCGTAACAATTTATGAGATATTAATGTAAAAATATAAAATAAGTAAAAATACAAAAAATCTAAACTCAGAGCAATATTGCTCTGAGAATCTAAATTAAAAACATTTCAAAAATAAATTGAAATAAATAAGGGCCAACAGTCATTGTCGAAATGTAAATGTCCCTTAAAAAATGTAATTCTTTCTCTAATGGTTTCCAAAGCAACGAAAAAGTTTGTAATCAATAATTTTTAAACCAATTGAGGCATACGATCTAGGAACTTTACAAAAATATGAACGTCTTTTTTAGGGTTCCGTAGTAAACTAGGAACCCATATAATTTCGCCATGTCTGTCTGTCTGTCTGTCCATCCGCGGTTTTACTCAGAGACTATAAGTACTAGAAAGCTGTAATTTGGTATGGGTATGTATATTGATCATGGCAAAAAAGTGGTAGAAAAAAATCTACTGCCCACTGTGAGCTGGGCTGCCTGATAATGGGGTAAAGAGTATATAAAGAGAATAGTAAAGAGGGAGTATTTTTTTTCTATATAAACCTATCGTGTTGGGTATTGTAAAATAAGTCTTTAAAAAAGTATTGTGAGGTTGAGAACACCATTTTTTGATTTAGGAGACCGTTTCCGAAATATTTGGTTTCAAAGTGAAAATTTTTGTGGAAGATAAGTGTCCCCCTCCCCTCTTTAGCAGACAAACGGTTATATATGGATACGTGAAAACAAATAACAGCAGTAGTATATACTGAAGTTGAAAGAAAAACTATCAGAGCTGAGTATACTAGTACAAACTAAAAAGTTATAGGCAACCAACTTATAAAATGTACTCGAAAATGATGAACATTGTTACATGTTTTTTCGCCGTTAAACTGTAAGGTGCGAGTGTGAACAGTGTGAACTCAAAGTTGTCATTCACAACTACGGAACCCTACACGGCGCGTGGCTCGACACGCACTTGGCCGGTCTTTTTATCTAAAAGATTATCAAGATTGTCAAACAATCTCGTCACGACGATGATATCGTTTTCTTAAGTAACGAAGTTACGTTACGTAGCTTAAACTTCGAGCAACACCGCTTTCGTACAAGCCGTGTTGCTCGAAGAACTTAAAGAACAAAAATCGCCACTGACATGCAAAAGCTTACATCTTCCACAAAGTTCCTACGACACTAATTACATCCTGATCGCACTTTGAGCGCTCTTCGGCTTCGACAGTCATTGACAATATAAACGCGTTTACATGAAGAAATACAAAATACACCGATAAGAAGAGATTGGTACCTAGAGCTGTGCTCATAAATATCCAATAAAAAAGGGGGCAATGTTACGATAAACCAGCATTTCAAAACGTCAAGGCAACGTTAGCAAAAAGATCGATTCATACATCACCAATGACAAACCAAGCTAAAAGCTCGCATTTAGCACGAAGTTTCTACAACACTAATTATCTACATCTTGGTCACACTCTGAGCACTCTTAGGCATCCACGAGCCAGTAGTTGACAATCAAAATGCACCTCTTACACGAAAAAACTTGTAAACTAGAATTCTAAAATATCAAGGCAACGACAGCAAAAAGAACAAAAATTTGCCACTGACAAGCCAAAGCTTGCATTTACTACAAAGTTTCTACAACACCAATTACATCCTGGTCGCACTCTGAGTGCTATTTGGCATCCAAGAGCCAGTAATTAACAATCAAAATGCACACTTTACACGAAGGAAGTTATCCAACCGCTCGCTGGGTGGGAAATTTAGAGACATTATGTGCCTTTTTCATCACATAATACCGACAAAAGGAGCAATCTAGAAGCTCTTTTATAAAAATAATACAGCAAAGAATGATGCAATAAATCAGGATTCTTAAATATCGAGAAAGCGTTAGCAAAAAGAACGAATATCAGCAAAGACAAGCCAAAACTGGCATCTCCCTCAAAGTTTCTACAACACTAATTACATCCTGGTTGCACTCTGATCTCTCATTGGCGTTCGCGTCGGCGAGCCAGTAATTGACAATATTAACGCACCCTTTACATGAAGAAATACACGTAAAGCTAGGCTCAAGACCAAAAAAAGGGGGGGGGGGGGACAATGATATGCTCAGAGATGATATGATAAACCATCATTCAAAAATGACAAAGCAGTGCTAGCTAAAAGAACGAATATCACCAAAGACAAGCCAAAACTCACATCTCCCACAAAGTTTCTACAACACTAATTACATCCTGGTCGCACTCTGAGCTCTCTTTGGCGTCCACGATCCAGTAATTGACAATCAAAACGCACCCTTTACACGAAGAAACTTAGTTAACTCCTCGATGCAGGAAAATTAGTAACGCAATAATGGCAGGCGGTAATTAGGTAATGGAGGGGGTCCGGCAAGGCGATCGGAGTTGCCCCGATCTAATTAAATGGCAATTCTCGGACGGTTCAAAGGTGATCTTGACTTCCTAGCTGCTGAGGATATTGGAGGAAAATTTGTTTAGCGATGTAAAAGGAGGGATTATTTTCGTTTAAAACTTGTAAGAGGACGATTTTATATATGAAAATAAATTATTAATATTAATTGGAATTAACAGAACTGCTTAACCTGTAGCTGTAGATAATAGTAAATATAAAATAGTAAGAGTAAATAATAAATATAAAATATAATAAAGAAAGTGGGCGATGATGATTTCATTTTATAAAAAATCAATGTTTTTTTCAAAAAATTGTATTTTTGCTTTTTTCAAGCTACATAGAGTGTCCTTTAAATTTTGTTTACTGACACGAAATTTCTCTCCCCTTTTCAATAATTAAATAAATAAATAATAAATAAATATATACGGACAAATCACATAAATTGAGCTAGCCCCAAAGTAAGTTGGGACTTGTGTTTTGGGATACTAACTCAACGATACTATATTTTATAACAAATACATAAATAGATAAACATCCAAGACCCAGGTCAATCTGAAAAAGATCATTTTCCATATTGACCTGACCGGGGATTGAACCCGGGACCATCCTTGTCGCAGGCCGGCGTGTTGACCGCTGCGCCACGGAGTTCGTTACAAGCTATCCTGTTTTTCCCAGGTTCATAAACTATCTCCATGATAATTGCATTTAAATAATGGTTACAGACAGACAGAGCTGCTTTACGCATTTATAGTAATCGTGGTATGAATTATGCGTAATAATTTTACCTAAATGGCATAGTTTATTAAATTGCTCATTGAATTAGAATTGTTACAATATTTCAAATAAATATAGTTAAATCGATGCCATGTTTAATCACAAATAATGCTATTGAATGAAATAATACTCCAATCATACAAAAGCAGGCAATTCTTCATTCATTTCCGCTAATTGATGACACTTCATACAGGACCGCCATCCATCAGCCGCAGACGGGCGGGCTCGCCAGATTTGAGTCTCTACTTAGTGGAGTGACCGCTCGTCACGAATCAATCTTGGAACTTTAATGTACTGAGAAGCTTTTACACAAAGCTTTGTTCGCATGATTTAGCATGTTAGCTGTAAATTATAAAGGACCAGAATTTATATTCACAAGTGACATAATTAGTTAGAATTTAATAAGACGTACAATACCAATCCCAACTATCTCAACTAATATTATAAATGCGATAGTGAGTTTGTTTGTTTATTTATTTGTTACACTTTCACGCCCTATCTACTGAACCGATCATCATTAAATTTTACATACACATAGGTTAGAGTACTGAGAAGGACATAGAATATATATCACGCGGGTGAAGCCGCGGGTACCAGCTAGTAATATAATGCGAAACCAAGTTTGTTTGTTACGCTTTCACGCCGTATCTACTGAACCGATCATCATGAAATTTTGCATACATATAGGTAAGGTACTGACAAGAACATATGATAGCCTATGTTCTATACAGATCATAGATCGTGATATATAGATATCACGCGGGTGAAGTTGCGGGCAATAGCTAGTTGTAAATAAAAAAGCTATAAATGATTCAATATTTTCAAAGTTAAATTAGATGTAAAATTTACATGAATCATTAAATAGATAAATTACATAAGTTTAAAGACATACATTTGTGCTACAATACGTTGTTAGCCACGGAAAAACACATTGCGGACTATTCCTTGTACTTGTAGCAGTTATTTTAGACCCCCCGTTACTTATAGATACAAGTTGGTACTTGAAGGATATTTTTATTAGAAAACGTCTTGCAATTCACCAAAAGCTTATAAACTTGCGCGAAGAACCTTAAAAGTTTACGCTGCGAATAAAATCGTAGAACCTACTCCGATTAGTTTCGTAGAATCTTCTACGAATAATATCGTAGAGCCTGCTTCGAAATGCTACGAACAACTACACACCCTCTATGTTTTTTGTTTCTTTTACATTTTCTCACAATTTTTACCGAAGATGCGTACAGTATTATGAAAATCCTACTTTGAAATTATTTCAAGTCTTTTATTTTGTTTCATTGTAAGTTATATTAATATAGACATTTTCAATCATACGAAAATTTTATTTCACTTTTTTGTTGCTATCAAACTCATTTTATAGATGTATGATCGTTAGTGTAGTGTTTTTGTCCAACTCAAGATTTGGCTACTTTATGTAGTAGATAAAAATAATTTTATCAGTATGTGTATGTTTGTTAATGTGGATGTATCATTTTTATATGTCCAAAGGAATTTTTCTTTTTAATTGGGAGAATATAACACACAAATAAATACTTTATTATATAAGCATAGAATTAGATGGATATAATTTGTTGCATTCTCACTATTTCATTTACCCAGTTGCGAGCTCATTTACATGAATTACATGGTCAAATTGGAATCAGAAACTGTACCCAGCCAACACATTTTCAACTCCAAAGCAGTAATTCACCGCTCCGCACAATACTAAACGCATTTCCGATCCTTTTGGCCCCGATGAGATCTACCGAGCTTATCGAATCCTTTGATGATTAAGAAGGCACTTAGTAACAATTGAAATAATTAATGATTATATTAAATCACTAGCTGTGTCTTTCTTTATAGAATTTAATTTTCATCGGTGGCTCCACCGTATTGCTTAAGAGTCGCCTGGAAGAGCATGTCTCCATACAAACGGAAAAAGTCAATTGTGGCAATATTTGATAATTTTAGGGCAAAATTAAGCATCCAATCAATTAATCTCATTATAATCTACGTACGTTCCTACACAGTTTGGTTAAATTATCAAATGTTTCAGAATTATACGCCTCTTAAGATTTCCATACAAATTTGAAAAGGTTTGTAATTCTCAAACCATTGGTATTTTAACCAAGCTGTATAGGAACGTACGTAGATTATAATAAGATTAATTGATTAAATGCTTAATTTTACTCCAAAATTATCAAATATTGCCACAATTATATGGAAATGATATTTGTTTTCTGCTTGTATGGAGACATGCGCTTCCAGGCGACTCTTAATATGGTCTTTCAGACCCTTGTCTCTATACACTCTGTAAATTAGCCCTCGACTTTCTCTTAGAAAAGGAAACAAAAAAATTCAACATTCCCATACTAGCTTAGCCCGGGTGGTTGATCAATTATGTATATGGAAATGATATTTGTTTTGTTATGCCAGCATTGGTTGGTACCATAATGAAAGTGGTTCATATTCACGGGATGAGTCACCCCTTTAAGAGAAGGTCGCGGGTTTTACACGTACGTTCAGTAGTTTGTCACGGCTGTCATCGTTAAGTCTTTAAGCAGCTTGAAAAATCTGACACCATTGTTAGCTACTTACGGTACACAGTTACCCCTTATAATATACATTTATAAATTTTAGTTGTGGTAGAGCCTCGCTACCGGCGCAAATCACTTTTACTTGGTGCATGAATCGGCCGGCTCGTCCGGGGAAGTACCACACTCTCACAGAAAATCGACGCTTGAGTAGTAGCTTTACCGCTGCTATGCTTCGTTCGGTGAGTGAGAGAGCCAGAGGCCCATCTCCCTCTCCCCTCTGGGGAGGGAAAAATAAAAGGACGGCAACGCTCCTGTGACACCTTTGGTGTTGCAGTTGTCCATGGGCAGCGGTGGTCACTTACCGGTTGCTCGTTTGCCCTCGTATGACATAAAAAAAAATGCAATTGCTTACTAAACCTAATATTTAAAACATGTTTTTTGTCCTTATCCCTCTCTCCAATGTTGACATGGTAAGAACGAGACAAAACATATTTTTACTAAAATATATTTAATAAACGATTGTTAATTTTTATAAAAAAGGGGGTTAGTGTTTCTACTACGTGTAAGAGAGAAATTAAGATTTATTAAGATTGTATTGTACCTTACACTCACGGAAAACAACAGACGGACTGTAGGTATCTAGACTTTAATAAACGTATTTCCGCCCGTCGAGGCTCGCGATAAGATCCAAGCCTTCGATGATTTAATACGTACCTCGGAAATCTCGTAATACCCAATCATCCGGGCCGTCCCCCGGGCCCCGGTCGCTTCGATTACCGGCCGGCTTGGAGGGACACTGGAAAAATGTAAATTCTATTGCTCCGCTAAAGCCGATTACAGTAATTGTTCTAAAGTTGGGCTAATTGAAATGTCTGAGAGGATTGTCGTCAGATTGTAGAATTATGAATTATAATTATTGAGAATATTGATATTTTTTAATCCGGTTGAGAATATAATTAGATTTTTTTGTTTGGTGACGATGAGACGTTGCTCGCTCGAAAGTGCTAGCTAACCTATTGAAAATCTATTTTATGTATTTGAAATATGGATTTCAAAACTTGAACTTGGACATACTAATTTAGTTCATAGCATTACATTTTAGTGTTCCGTACCCAAAGGGTGCAAATAGGACCCTATTACTGAGATTTCGATCGTTCGACCGTCACAGGGCTGCATTTCACAGAATGGAAAATCAAATAATGAAAAAAAGCTAAGGGCCTATCTTATTTTTTTTGTTTATTACGAAGATTATCGGCTACAGTAACACATTAACTACAATCTAACAACATTAAGTCATTTATAAATCACCCTTATAGCGATAGAATAAGTTTTAATAGAACCTGTTATATATTACAAAATTTGAAATTTGCTATTTACTTAAATTAAATTTAGTATACAATACCTACCTTTGCATTAGTTTTATAATATAAAAAAAGAAGAAAAACGAATTAGCAAGCAAGTTTAGCTGAGAAAATAACGATAAACCTAGTCAACAAAAAAATTATAACTATATGCTTTTTTTAAAGCTGACAACTTAAAGCTGAATATATCAATATCGAATTCAGGCGAGAGCTTGCTAAATTTATCACAACTTCTATATAAAAACTGGTAATGATATTACCAGCGAAATAAGTTTAAAAGTCCCCTTCAGACCTAACGTTCGATCAACACGTTCTTTGGATCTATTTTGGGTTGAATCGAGTCGTACTAATGCCGGGATCAGGTGCCCCTTAAATCGTATGAAAATGTCGTACAACAGAATGTTTCAACATCTGGATATATTTAAATTGAAATATGCTTCTTATAAAAAAGGAATTTTCGAAACATTGAGTGGTCACATTGGGACATAAATTTTGTATGCTAGGGTAGCCCTAATATACAATCATTTTTATACGTATATTTGTAGCTCTTGTCTTTAATTTAAACTATTTGTGTATTAATTGCATAATGTATCATTGATATATACCTTATTGAGCGTTACAAATATTATTATTGAGTTAGAGTGTAATCTGCCTGGACCTGTTGGCTTCCACACAATGTAATAGCATTTAATGTAAAATTGTGACCAGCATCGCTGAGTTCACGGTAATGATTTATTAGATATTAAGTATGTTGTTATTTTCTTTTTACTTGAAATACTGTGAACTTGTTTGTGGTTCAAATTAATAAATAAAAAAAAAAAAACGTATTTTGGCGATAATTAGTTGCCACCACGATCTTACAAAGGTCAAGAGTGAAGGAGAGTTGCGTATCTCAAAAAGATTGTCTGCCATCATGACCTCCGGAAATCGAACCCAGGACCACTCGGGTAGCAGGCTGGTGCTGTGTTAATTGTCTTTGCCGCTATGGAGGTCGTCAAATCTATACTAATATTACAAAGAGGAATAAAATATAACATAGGTGGAATTTCAAAACTATTATTCTCTGGTTATGGATACCTAGTATAAGTATATTTATCGAATTATCATAAAAGATAATTAAGTACTGAAATATCTATTAGAAAATGCAGCTTGTAGTCTAAGAGTTACTCAAACAGTAAGAATTGCAAATATAAAGATATTTTAGGAGAGCAATCCAAACAACTCTTATAAAAAAAAATCGTTATGCTTAAACCCTTGGCCCTTCGCGTCAAAGGACATACTGCCTCCTTGATCCGACCTGTTGCACTCGGCAATAAAGTAAATCCCTTAAGCACAATTCACCCTCTATTCATGAGCTGAACGAAATACTCGTCGATGTTATTTTTAACCTCTTAATCTTACCTACCCGTAAAGGTGATATATTAGGTATGCGAAGAGTGTTATGTATACCTCTGTACTAATATTATAAAGAGGAAGATTTGATTGTTTGCATTGAATAGGCTCTGAAACTACTCATAATTGGTATACATACGTAATAATTATGTCAGTTAATAAAGTCAAAGTCAATCATTTTATTCATCGTAAGATATTTCAATATCATTTAGTGAACGTAAATTTTTTTCATAATTACAATTAGTTTACAAAAATATATTATTGTTGACGTTCAATAATTTACTTACGGCTAAGTTTACACCGCTTTCAAGGCGGAGTGCAGAAGAAGCGGCAACAAACTGCACAGCGCATTTTCTCCAAATGACGTCAACTTACAATCTACGACATACCTATTTAAAATCACTTAAGTGGACTAGAGCTTACATTGTCATATCATGAAATGAAATTGAATACAGCTTCTAAACATATGTTTGAACATTTAAATGTATAGGTATGTATGTTTGTCTGTGCAAACTGTTTGTCTCTAAAACTTTAAGTCAAAAACTTTTTGGTTGTTTAATATCGGTGCAGTTCTTTTAAAAAATTACGTTTTTGCAGTCGATTCTATTTTCTTTTTATTATTCTTGTGTTCTCTATCGCTCATGCGCCCTTCTTATTATTGAGCCTGGCTACTTGAAATCTCCGCTCCCCATTATTCAAGCTGAGGCTCTCCGCGACTTAGAAGTTCCATCTTCTGATCCGACCTGTTGCATCCGGCAATAAAGTAAAGCCTCGCTCCACTCCACTTAAGAATCGCTCGATGCATAATGCCGCCGACCTTTCCGTGAACTGAATAAAATCTAGAACTAAGGGCATTTCAAGGCACGGAATTGATTTTGCTGACACTGTTTTGATACATTTTTATAGTACATCATCATCATCATCATCATCCTCCGTACATAGTGTAAAATGAATTCGCTTCAGCTGTTTGTTCGCTTAGATTTTTTAAACCAATCAATGGATTTTAATGCGGTTTTCAGCAATAGATATAGGTAATATAAGTGATTCATGTGGAATATTTGTAAGTATGTAATACATTCCCGGGCGATATAATAATAATACGATACAACATTTAGCGCGGAGGTGGGACAATGGAAAATGAAATCGGGAGCATAGGTCCGAAATGTTTTCTAGTCCGATATTTAAATTTGGAATTCCTTATGAATCCGGTAAAAAAATATTTGAACTAAACTGCAATATTGAAATAAAGAAATAAGATGTGGGAAAAAATCCACGCCGGCAGGATTTGATCCGGCAATCCTTACTCTTTGTACGAGTAAAGGCGTTACAGTCCGGAAGGCGTAAGCTGAGCTCTGCATTTGTGTGAGTAATCACCAAAAGTAGAGTCAGACCAAAAACTCTTAAAAATAAATTTGACACTTGACACGTCTTTATCGTTCATGTTTTTAAAATAACTGTTTAAATTACAAAATATTTCTATTACATGGCTATTTAAAGGGTTTCGTATTCTTCGTTTACTTTTGTTTGCAGCCATTTCACTAATAAATCGGACACAAGAACAAAATATTAAGAATTAAATACGTCACACTGCTACCAGTACAAGGGTGAAGTGTGACAGGTGCGCGGCGGAGATGCGCCGCGCTATAAGCCGATGTCACACCTACACTATCTATGTGCACTCACACAAATGCAAAGCTCAGCTTAGGCCTCGCGAACTGTACTCTCCTACGCAACGCACGGATTGACTAATAGACCTATTAGCTTTGATATTAATAGACATAAGATGCAGAGAGAGAAAAATATATTCGACATTAATTGAGGTAAAATAAAAAAGTGCACCGTATTATGTCGATATCTATGGGCCAGTTGAAAGAATTTTATTAAATATTATGGAACTATGGTCTATTTACCATATCATCATCAGGTCTCTTTTTAGTCTCCACTGCAGGAGCACGACCCTCTCTGTACTACCAGAGCCAAATTTACCATAATTGTTTTATATGCAAAAGTTGCTGACATCTTCAGTACAGGAGACTGCTTTTTCCCCGGTCAGCGCCTTATTTACTGTAAATATGCATAATTTAAATTAAAAAATTAATTACATTAGTTTATTGTAAACAAAAAAAAGTGCACTTCTTTTTTAAATTATATTGGTATTTTAATTATTGGCAAAAAACTAGTTAAAATTATTTTTTTTTTCATAAAAAACGCCATTTATTGCCATACATTACAAGGTACTAGTAATATTACCATTCATTAAGAATATGTACGCAGGCAAAGGAATGCCTCAGCTTGTGCTGCTTCAGACAGGCGTCTTAGGTAGCGCTGATTTTCGATTCATCACACTTTACACTAAAACAGTGTCATTAAATGCAAGCAAAGTGGGCTGGATGGAAAATTCCTTCAACTGGCCCATAAATATCGACAATACGGTGCAATTTTTATTTTACCTCGATTAATATCGAATACATTTTTCTCTCTCTACATTTTATGTTTATTAATGTCATAGCTATAGATCTATTAGTCAATCCGTGCGTTGCGTAGGAGCGTACTTCTTACGAACCATCGTCATCGTCGGAAACCCCTCGTTGAGCAATTGTGCCGTAATTCATTAATCGTTGACAGCATTACCTAGAACTCAGTAGATAACATTGTGTCATTTGTCACTATGTACAGATAGCCACAGTGTACTTACGCAATATGATATTTGGAATTTTTGAAAGAAAGTCATTTTTGTAGTAATTTATACCGTAAAGTGCTTGCAAAGACAAATCAAATAAGTCAAAGACGATGGGTGTTTAACGTAAATATTCTGATATCTATGGTTAACCTAATACGAGACTTACAGAGGTAGTTAATTATAAGCTTATATTGTTGTTGCTTATATTTTCAAAACTGACTAAGGACTAAACATGTGAAGTTAGGAATGTCCCACAAAATTTGAACTTCAGCAGTTTTTAAGACTCTGCTTGTACTTCAAAACTGTGAAAAATACCTTCTTCGTAACTCAAAGAAAACACAAGAGATTATCATAAATATCAGAGCATTGATTATTTAAAAACGCGATGCATCATCGATTAAGTAAACAGTATTGCTAGAGATCTGTGTTTATGGCTTATCGGGTATTCCAGTCGAGTAAAATTGCAAGGAAAAGAATGTCACAAGTTCACAACTACATATTTTAGACCCACCTCAAGTACATTTGCAAATTGCAATTCTTACTTACCTACTTTTGTAATTGTTAAACCACTACTGTACTACAGAAGTAAATTTTAGATTAATCTAGTACGAATCAAGTTAAATCATTGCAACTTTTCACATCAAACAATGCCAGCACAAAATTGTAACAGCGAAACGTTTCAATAAAACAGTTGCGAATCGTCGCAACTTTCTTAAAAGCTTGCAAGTAAATGGGACGCCTTAAAAGGCCAATTAGGGCACAATTTGCGTCGCCGCCTCCCCCTCTCCCCCCGCCGATATGAAATTATTGCCCGAGCAACCTATGATCTGAAATTGCGATACTCTTCGGGGAAAATCGAGTGAAAACTTTTTGTAAGATATTGATATTGCTTCCGTGCAACTCACTTATTAGCCCTCCCTAAAAAGAGGAGTGTTATGAATTGCAACCGGCAGTCTGTGTGTATGCACTAACTCGATTACTTTGACTCTTACTAGTTAGTACTTTATAAAATACATCGATTTGATAATGCTTGTTATAGTTGTACGCAAAAAAGAAATTGATTTTTGTATGTACCTAATTATCGGCCACCACTGGAGTCAGATTGTTCAAATTGAAAATAGGGCTCTGACCTAACTTAATTATACTTAATCCACTGCCAAAAGAAGAAAAGGAGTTCAATATTTTCCAGGTTCATGAAAGTATTTGAAATTCTTTACGCTGTTCTCATTACCGTTATAATATTTGAGGCAAACAAAGTGTTATGGTTATACATTTTTTGACAGTGCCGTATTTAAATTTTCCATATTAAAAACCGACTTCAACCAACTGCTAACCCTATTTTAATCAGATTTTACATTAAAACGTTGTATGTGCGCAGGTGCGTTTCTGGTGCCGTACTGCATCATGCTGGTGGTGGGCGGCATCCCGCTGTTCTACATGGAGCTGGCCCTCGGCCAGTTCCACCGGAAGGGCGCCATCACCTGCTGGGGTCGGCTCGTGCCACTATTCAAGGGTAAGATATCATTTGCCTCGGGTAATCTTGACGATATTTTTTTTCTTTTTTTTTTTCTTTTTTAGACAGATCGAAAACAATGGTGGGAAAGAGGATATAAATTTGCCCAGCAGTGCGACATAAATAGCTGTTAAAAAGTATAGCTATACTCTCAACTGTTGTTTGGCTATATTGGTTAACAATTTTTTTTTGTTTGACTATATTGTTTACTATACCTATGCTCTGTCAGAGACGGTAAATAAGTCATTCACGTTACAGATGCTCGGGCATTATACTACGCGTATTTACCACCTTGTAAGATAAACCTTGGGTAAAATAAAACTGAAGTGCTCCTATAAGGTCGTGCTCCTGCAGTGGAGACCAAAAAAGACCTGATGATGATGATGATGAAAATAAAACAGTAGAAATAATTCAGTATATGGCAGTTATAGCTTACTTAATATAACCATTTATATACCTTTAATAAAAACGATGATCCAAAATGTAAAAAAGTTAAATTTATCTGGTGTGTCTTTTTCGTTCATCGAAAACTACCAAAATTAATACTTTCTAAATGTTTTTTATGCATTTATAATGCTATTTTATTTTAATAAGAGAACCAAAATTAAGTCATGTGGAACTCATGCATTTTTCAATTTAAAATTTGGCCTAGGATCCATAAGTGTAAGTACACTTATTCTGTGAAATGTCTTACTTTATCACTGATGAACTGTCTTTTATGACGACATAAGTAGTAGTCAAATGTCACTAAAATAGTTATAAAAGCTCTTTGATTCTCCCACAATTACTCGAATATGAATTCTGAGGGTCACGTAGCGCGATGAAATCAGCCGGAATGGAGCCGCAGTACCGTCGCAATCTTGACTTATTGCCTGCACTTAGCCCGCAGACAGTTATTACGGACGGAGCGTTCTAAAACTTAAGCTTTATTGTGACCTCCGACAGCACTCCGGATAAAACTCCACCGGATAAAATGTAGAGAAATTGTGAGATTTTTGCGATTGCTTACGCTTACCCCGATCATTAACTGAATGGTTCGTACTCCTTTAAACAGAAGGTATGAGAGCCGTGATCCGCGGCACCCTCGCACTTAAAACCCATAATTGACACCATTTCCCGGCTCCCCCTAAGTGCTCGGGCCGGTCTCAAAAGCCTGCAGATTTGCGGGCCAGCTTATGTCACTGATTTCATTTCACCCGATTGTCACGTCGCGGCTCTGAGTGCCGCCCTGCCGATATGATTTTGAAGAGAAATAAAATTGGTAATGGACTGGAAAGCTGTTGGGAAACCGCTCTGTGGCCCAAGGGTTTTAACCCATGTGTTGTTGACGTTTCAGTTTTTATTTATTGTTTTTTATGGACTGCAAATAAGTGCAGTTGGGATGGAGAAATTTACGTATTACTTGCAAAGTGCAAGTTAAATACATACCTACTCAAAGAATGATAAATACTCGGGCAATAATTCCAGCGGAGATCCAGCGTAATGAGCGCGGTGGTATGGCCTTAATCTTATTCGTAAATCGTAATCGTATGTTTAGATTTTTTTCAAGAGAGACTAGGTATATTTTTTCGATTATAAGTACTTGATACTAGCTTTTTCAAAAAATCATTGTTTTATTGAAGCGGAAACATCTTTAGACGCGTTAAGCACTTTTTGGGTATCCAAAAATCATGGAATTCGCGTCATCGTTACTGAACACTTTGTACTTTTTGGGTCAACAACAAGTTCCCAAAGACTCTCGCACGTGTTGTTTTATCATATAAGTAATTAACTTGAATAAATGTACGTTCGGTAGATCAAGCCAAAGCAACTTTTTAGAACGCTGGAAAGCGCTTTGTTAACTATTACACCCACCAAACAAATGAAATAGACATACCTACGTAAATGTCACAGGTAAATGTTATATACATTTACCTGTGACATTTACGTAGGTATGTATGACAGCCGAAAATGTACAACTTTCGGTAAGTACATGGACTGAGATAAGTACCAAAGGAGTAAAAAAAAGTAAAAATTATCGATGCGGTTTGCAAAATAAGTGTAAATTAAATAGTGTTACTTTGGTTTTCCATCTTACATATTCAAATAATAATAATATAATCTTAATAATCCCTTAAAATCAAAGGATTTTTTCCTTTTAGGCATCGGTTACGCCGTGGTCCTGATCGCCTTCTACGTGGACTTCTACTACAACGTGATCATCGCGTGGGCGCTGCGCTTCTTCTTCGCCTCCTTCACCACCATGCTCCCCTGGACGAACTGCAACAACGAGTGGAACACTCCGGCTTGCCGACCGGTACCACTTTTTTTTCTTTAGATGCTGTATTTGTCAAGAGATAGGAAAGTATTAAAAGACACATACATATTTAAGCATCTTATCCAAAGGCTTATTTTCTACTACAACGCTTTTTCTTCGCCTCCTTCACCACCGTGCTGCCCAGGACGAACTGCGGCTTGTCGACCGGTATCACTTTATTTCTTTCTTTGCTGTGTTTGTCAACAGATAGGAGGTTATTGTGGCAAGACTTGTACATCTTTAGGTATTGTATTTTTTTTTCCTTTTTTTACCCGACTGGCTCAATCTGTGTGATTTGTCCGTATATATTTATTTATTAATTATTTTAGGTCGATTTTTTTTACTTTGGCATAACTTACTCATACTTAGGGTGATAACTTTTGTCCTCAAAGTCTAAAACTTATTCTCGCTCATTCTCCTGCAGTTCGAAGTGATATCGGAAGCCGCCTTGAACAAGACCCAGCGGAACAGCTCGCACGCCTCCCTCCCCTCCGCCGAAACTACTCCGTTCACATCCGCTGCTTCAGAATATTTCAAGTAAGTTTATTACTTAGTTAAGGGGATACGTAAGTCCAGTGCTGCACAAAAAAAAAAACGGAGAAATCACTTGAAATTTTGTTTTGGGAGGCCCTAGATAATCCTTCAAACTACTTACTTTTTAAACTACCGTAAAGTTTTACTTAGAGTTTGCGGCAGAAGCTGCCGTTTTTGACAAACACGCTAAGAAAAATTTAAATACTTGTAAACATTAAATGTCCATGTCCTTAATAGGCGACGCCAGCCAGTGGTAACTAGAGGGGACAGCTGGGTCTAAGTCCCTGAAATTTAACACATCTATCTACTACTAGTGTAAGTCGGATAATAATTCGATGGCTGGTAGCCATAGTAAAGGCTTGTACTTTTCAAGAATGAAACTTTTGATTTAGGTATTAATAAAATAAGAGAACTAGAAATTTCAAAATCGTGATTTTTGATCAATTAACAATGGGGAAACCTTCCAGCCGGGCCATCTTAGAACTGCAGGGAAGCGAAGGCCTCCACGACCTGGGCGCCATCAAATGGGACATGGCCCTGTGCCTGTTGGCTGTCTACATCATCTGCTACTTCTCGCTATGGAAGGGCATCAGTACTTCTGGCAAGGTAATAAGCAACAATTGAATTGAGTAGGTTTTGGATTAATATTTAGGTTTTACTCGTGTGTCTGTCTATTTTCACCTGATCACATTCAATATATACTACAAATAAATAAATTAAATAGATACCGCTTTCAGAACCTAAATGTATGTAGAGTTTGGGTCAAAATTTGTATGAAGAATAAATCGAAGATACATATTTGAAAATTTCCAGGTGGTGTGGTTCACAGCTTTATTTCCTTACGCGGTGCTTCTGATCCTCCTCGTGCGCGGCATCACTCTCCCGGGCTCAGCGAACGGTATCAAATACTACCTCAGTCCCAACTTCGAAGCCATCACTCAACCACAGGTACCTACTAAGAACACGGATTAATCTATTTTGAAGACTTTAAAAAATCCAATTATATTTCATGTTAGTTCGTGTAGTTCCCGGTAGAGTAGAGTAGGACCACTTCAAGTCTTTCCGTATATGTCGTAGAAGGCGACTTAGGAATCACAAGCTAAACAATATGTACGAGCTAGCGTACAGTACCTATTAGGTATTTCAGGTCTTTGACACTTTGACGTCACGCGGGCCGGCGCGTGTAACCTACATACTGCCTATTTTATTTATGTGACCGATACTAGTTAACTAGTGCAATAAACGCATTCCGTGGTATCGGTTGGGTTTTAATACTGACATGACACCTGCTTTAAACATCCCGAACATACCGTGTCCACCTGACATCTGTCCGGTACATATTGGTCCTTCGAGCCGGATATGAACCAGCGACCTATGAATACACAGTCCACTACACGCGCCGGCCCGCGTGACGTCAAAGTGTCAAAGACCTAAAGTACCTAATAGGTACTGAACACTAGCTCGTACACAATACTTATAAACATCAAAGAGACGTCTCCAACCAGGCCAGCGTGGAGAGTGTAGGCCGATGCTCTGACTATGACTACTCTGGCTAATATATGTCTCTGGTAGTACAGAGACGGCCGTGCTCCTGCAGTGGAAGCAAAAAAGAGACCTGATGATGATGTTTCATAGCCAGGCCTGGCTCAGATTGTAGAAAACCTAATAAGCTCGGCACCCCACAATTGTCGGTGTGGTAATAAGCACTGGTCAAAGTGTGGGTACACACGTAACAGCGCAGCTGCAGTAAAGTGCAGTGCAAAGCTGGTGCGTGCGGGCGCAAATCATTAGTGATGTATGGGTTCATACGTGGGCCATCCAAGAACAGCCCTGACATGGCATGGCTTAACAAGGCGTTTTTTAACAACTGAATGGTAAATTCTAATGCATATGTAAATGTCGTAGGTGTGGGTAGACGCGGCCACTCAAGTCTTCTTCTCCCTCGGACCTGGCTTCGGCGTGCTCCTGGCTTATGCTTCCTACAACAAATACCACAACAACGTATACAAGTACGTCGCATTATTTATCTTAAACTACTATTATATTATAATAAAAGTAACAAGAGCTACAAATTGGAGCTTCGACAGCTCTGTTACTTAAAAGCAGCAAAATTTACTAAACTACTTTTTTCAAGAGTCTATATAATCCTTGGGAACATAATGTTCAGTACGTTCATTCCCTAAGGAACAAAGCGAAAGTAGATATTAGTAATTTTACCCTGAACCTACCTATATATACTCAGTTTAGGATAACTTTGTTGTAACAGTTGTCCACAAGACCTTATCAATATATACCTAGTACATTTCAGCCTAAAAGGTTTACTATACTGGAAGAAAAAAGTAGCTTTTATAGCTGTCGCCAAAATTGTTTTATTATCCAGGGACGCAATCCTGACTAGCGTAATCAACTCCGCCACGTCGTTCATCGCCGGCTTCGTGATCTTCAGCGTGCTGGGCTACATGGCGCAGGCGTCCGGCCGAGACGTGCAGGACGTGGCGACCGAGGGCCCGGGCCTGGTGTTCGTGGTGTACCCCGCTGCTATAGCCACCATGCCTGGCTCTACTTTCTGGGCGCTCATCTTCTTTATGATGCTGTTGACTCTAGGATTGGATAGCTCGGTGAGTGTTTTGAAGTTCTGTGTACAAGATACAAATATCGTAGGTATAAACACAAATAGATAACTATAGAAACCATATTTATATCTTAAGATCTAGCAAACTAAACGCCACCTTTGAATTCAATGAAGTTAATGAAGATTCCTCGGTTTCAATACTTTTTTCCTGGTTGCAAGATATCTTTAGTCCTTTCAGGGACACTTTCAAAATGATCAGCTGTGTGGCTAAAAAGTTGACAAAGATACAAACCCACATTAGCACTTATATACTAATATTATATTGTAAGGATAGTTATAAATATCAGATGTACAAACAAACAGACTAGGTACTTGTATAATACCTCCTTCCTGCACAAAACTATAGCGTGCTTGAATCTCAGATTTCCATCTAGTCTAGTAGTAATATGATGATATAATAACACTAGTTGTGTTAATTACATCACGCTCAAAGTGGTAGTCTTAACAAAACAACAAAATCATTTTCAGTTCGGCGGTTCAGAAGCGATAATAACGGCTCTTAGCGATGAGTTTCCACCAATTGGGCAACACCGTGAAATCTTCGTCGCCTGTCTATTTACGCTGTATTTCATCGTCGGACTCGCTTCCTGCACCAAGGGTGGATTCTACTTCTTTCAACTCCTAGACCGATATGCAGCAGGATACTCCATACTCGTCGCGGTGTTCTTCGAGGCTATCGCCGTGTCTTGGATCTATGGTAAGCAACCTGTTTATAGTAAGTCTATATCACTAAGACGTCGAGTTCAATAAGCCGCTGTTATTGGATAATATTTGACGAGCAGCAACAACTAACATTTTTGGCCCAATCACACACAGCTAACCGGGGACCCGAAGCCCTAGTGCTGCCACCACTTATTTCAGAACTCCTATTCTCGCATTATTTTATCATCGAGCTTGCTTCCTGCACTCAAGATGGCTTCTATTAATTCTTACCTGAATTATCCTAGGTACTCATATAAAATCTTTTATTAAAGTAAAAACTAATTCAAGTCGTAAGCTGCAAGAAAGGCGGCATTTTCGTTTATGTTTTTTCTTTGCAATCCTTTTGACCAATGTACCATCTATAATAATTCCAGGCACAGAGAGGTTCTGTGAGGATATCCGCGACATGATCGGCTTCCGACCCGGCCTGTACTGGCGCGTATGCTGGCGTTTCGCTGCCCCCTTGTTCCTGCTGTTCATCACGGCGTACGGCCTTCTGGACTACGAGCCCTTGCAGTATGAGAGCTACATCTATCCTGGCTGGGCCAATGCGTTGGGTTGGGCCATAGCGGGGTCGAGCGTGATGTGCATCCCGACCGTGGCTATTTACAAGATCTTGACCACTAAAGGCAGTTTCGGAGAGGTGAGTGTGTCGTATTACAATGAAATCTTCTTCGAATGTGTCTTTGATTATATATGGGAATGTGTACGCTCGCAGTTTCAGTAAATCAATGTTTATGGTGTTCATTCATTAATTTTAGTCCAGATATTGAAATAATGATATGTGTCTTACCATGATTGTTTTGTGTTCTTCTTAGTTTTAAACTTTACTGCATTAATGTGTTTATTGGCAAGTTAGTCAAGATATTTTTCACGTGAATTCTGTTCCCAGCGTCTCCGCATCCTCACGACCCCCTACGCGGACACAGAGAGCAGCGGAGCAGTTCATAATGGAGTAGTCGTTTCGGAGAGCGGTGGCGTCCGCCTGGCTTCAGCAGTTCACACCCCTACCTCCCCTCAGCCTCCATCGACTACCCCTCCCCTTACAACTCCTGCTGCTCCCCCTCCCCTGGCACCATCCCCGGCACTCGTCTGAGCTCAGCTTTCCTTCGACGTCTACTACGTTTAGATGGCGCCCTTTCTAAATTCCACTTCATTTCCTTTAGTTTCTCCAAATTTATCTTCTGTTTTACATCTCCTAAATCATTATGTGTATCATAAACATAATCGTAATATGTATCGGATAAATATTTGGATTTAAGGTTGCATATAAAGGATTTATCGTCACATTGTACCTAATTAATATTTTTTTCTGTATTTTCGTCAATTCTTATTTGTCTCAATCTCGTAATGATTCAACAGTAGATATAGAATATGTCAGAAATGTTTCGTGTTATCTAACACTATAGCAAACTATAGTAAGTAAGTCTTTAGCATTGAAAAGGAATTTAAGACGAAGTTGGATAACATCAACAAAGGTTGAACAGTGTAAATGTGATTAAAATATAAGTAGCTAAGGCCTATAATGATACCTGTAAGTATATTATTACTTTGCTTAGCGTACCTACCGTAATATATTCATCTTTTATTGGAATAAGTATTTAAGGTTTCGTAGGATAGAGAAACAGAGCTCGTAATTTGGGGTATTGTATTCTTCGTCTTTGTGTACATATTTCAGCTTGAGAAAAAGTTCTGAGTAGATAATTTTAATAATGTTTAATCTTCAATATTTAGCTATCATATAAGAAAATTTTAATATTGGAAACTTATCGGATTTTAAATAATTTTACAAAGATTCTCAGAGGTTACAAGCATTTTAAGTGTCTGTAAAGAAAACGAATATAATTCAGAAAACCGTCGATGTGTTAGAGTTAGTTTTCTAGACTAGTATTTATCACATACTGAGCACTAAGGTTGAAGCTGGAACAATTATTTGTATATTTTTAAAAGGGTGTAAAACACCCCTAACCCTTTTTGTTCAAACCCCGACGACGTTTGCCGTACATGTTCAAAACAATGTTTTATTGTAAATGTTGATCTCCCCTTGTACTCATAGTTGGTAGAGAGATGTATCGTATTGACTTATTGTACATTTTAAGTCCGAGACGTGTATTGTGGCATTAAATATCTTTAGATAGATACAAATATCTAATCAATATTATGTGCAGGTAAAATGCACTTCTAGAGTAAGTTATGTAGTGATTGTAGAGATAGTGAGTACCTACTAAGCCATGTATAACTAGATATTTTAAATATTTCATAAACTTATAATCACCACACTAGATATATTAAATATCAAAACATATTTAATATGTGATTTGAGTTATTAATCGATAACAATAGATAATTACTAAATAAGAAAAAATAACCAACATAAATATTGAAATTTAGGTAAATTAGACTTAAGAAAAAAATGAATGCTGTGTAGATAATAGAAAACAGTAGATAATTATACTTTAGGTCGATGTAAAAAAGGTTCATGTACCCACATGAATATTCCATATTTATAATTAATGTTATATACTAATACTTACATTACTAATAGTTAATCAAAAAGTTAACAAACATATTTAATCAATTTTATCTCTGAATGTTGTGCTTTCATTATAAGGTGCTCCATTTTTAATTAAGTTTTTACTTATTTTTTATTCCAATTATTTATGTTAAACTACTATTCGTCACTCCGTCTTGGGCAATGCGGACTGATGAATGGTGTAAATGTTATTTGCTTTCTTTAAAGTCTGAATGGAAAATATAATTTTGTAAGGAAGAAAAGAGTGGAGGTATTAGTATCAATGGTTCTTCCATGATATTAGACAGAGTGTTGGTTCCACACACGCTACACTTCTTTTAATGTTCATGTGTATTGTAGAATTTAATCTTTCAACTTTTCAAACTATTTATCAATTCCAAAATATGAAATAACCATGTTATCTACATCTTAGTAGTGTATTTTAAAGCTATTTACTATTCAAAGTACGATATGGTACTAAATTTGCGCATTCTTATAACTTTCGATGTTAGACGTGACGTCACACTATAGCCGTTGGTGTATGCGATCAGTAGTTATACCAGCCATGATGACTACTGATCATAGAATAAATTTGTTTATACTTACTGTAATTGGGCTTTCATTTTACCTCCTTCCTTCCATGATAGGTATACCCCAGGAATACGAGTAATTTCACTTTAGCAGTGGAAGATATCATCATCATCATCATCATCAGGTCTTTCTAGTCTCCACTGCAGGAGCACGACAGTGGAAGATATACCTAATATTATATTCCTGAGCTTGAAAACTGGTGGTTGGTATGATATGTACTTAGGGTTATACAAATATACTATAGAGGGGTGTTTGTTAGGTATATAGCATTATACAATCCGAGTTATTAGGAGTCCAATAATATTTTCCGGTGAAATTAAAAAGTAGGTACTTAGGTACTTACGACACTTACAGGTATATGGTTAAGCAAAACACAAACATGCTTACCTACTTTGGTGCCGTTTTCCACTCGCTCAGGCCCATCGCGGTAAAATTGCGCCTTAGTAGCCATGGAGACCGAATCAGACATGAGGAAATCCGTAGTAGAATAAAAGACACCGACATAGCTCAGAGGATAAAAGCTCTTCGAAGGGGCAGTGGGCGGGGCACATAGCGCGAAGAACCGATGGCAAATAGAGCAGGAAGGGTCTCGAATGGCGTCCAAATCGATCGACCGACCAGGAGGTCGGACGACCTGATGAAGGTCGCGGGGAAATGCTGGATGCAGGCCGCTTCCAACCGGTCGTTTTGGAAATCCTTGGGAGAGGCCCATAGGCCCCTCCTGGCCCCTCCCAAAGACATATCCAGAAGTGGACTTCTTGCGGCTGAAATGATAGGTATTTCAACATTAAGCCGCATATAATGCAGTAAAAATCATCAAAGTAACTGGTTGTATTTTCTACGATACAGTACCTGCCCCCCTATTTACTAACTCTGATGACAGGTGTCGATGCCTATCAATCTAGGATTTGCTGTTACAATGCGGTTTTTATATTTCGAATAAAAATTTCGAGCATGCAAAACCCGCATTGTAACTGTAAATTCTAGATTGATAGGCATCGACACCTGTCATCCGAGTTAGTAAATAAGGGGGCTGTACCTAAACAAGATTCTTTGGTTATAAAAGTCATTAATATTAAAAAGTCAAATTGATTTGTCTTTGGTTCAGATTTGTCAAGTTAAACGTCAGATTGACGTGACAAAAATAGTTTGATTGACAGCTGGTTTAGAGGTTGTTTGCTGCCGTTTGATTTCGCTCAATATTAGAAGATTGTGGCAAAATCGATAATGGAAGGCAAAAACGAAGACAATGTTGTTGCGGAAAAAACAATATTCGACGCCATCGCCCAAAACGACTTGCCGGAATTCAAGAACATCTTAGCACAGCATAAGAGTTGGAACGTCGATTTCTTCGACGAAAATGGTATGACCGCACTCCAGCACGCCGCTTATAAGGGGAACAAGGATATGGTTCAATTGCTTCTCGATAGGGTGAGTGTTAATGTTGTATGGCAGTATTAAACATTCAACTTGTGACCGCATTCTTGGGCATCGTTTCTGTGTCACTTGGTTAGTTACTTTGTTCAGGTTTTAGATCAAAAACATGTGATCATTACGGTATGTAATACTAGTAGTACTTTGTTAAAGACAAGGATTTAAAAATAACAATAACAATTTGATCATTACTATGACTGCATTGTAATGATCAAATTGTTATTGTTATTATTTATAGTTATTAGTGTTTGCATTTGAGAATGTTAAGAATTTTAGTCTTGAAATGTTAACTATCAGATATGTGCTAATGTAAAGTTAGAAGGCTTGCTGTTGAAACAAAAAAAACAAATAAAATAAACTTTAAAAGATTGCCAAATAATACCAAATAAAAGATTACCAGAGTAAAGACAATAGTCATCTTTCATCTGTCATGGTTTTGGTTGGGACCATCAATTTTCATTATATTACCTTTTCCAAACACAGACTGTTTCCCAGTATTATGCTAACAGCAACAATATGAGTGATTAAGTTCTCTGCTTATCCGAATCACACTTTTTTGACGAAAACGAAAAGTATTAGTACATCTGATTGTGCTTTTTTTGTAACGCAAAAAAGATAAAGATGTGTATAGTATCATTTGCACAAACAGTTACTAAAGCTGGGTTAATGGCAGTTCTTAAATAAAATAATAAAATACAGACTTTTATCATCTTCTTTTCTTATAGAAATTCATAATTTTATTTCAATAATAGTTTATTCTAAATGTCTTGCATAGAAATAATTATTTTTCTTTCCTTCAAATACAGCAGATGGTTCAAACTCAATAAATTTTGCATCACTTGCTGATATTACTTTGCCTTGAAGAAAATGCTGTAATATCAGTACTACTCATTTACAAAACAATAAATTATTGTAATCCAGCCATTTATTATATTTAACAATACTTTCTAATTTTTTTTTTTTCATATTTTAAGTAATATGAGTAGGATTCCATTGGGTTTTGAGCAATTGCAAATTATTATAAGAAATAATTCTCTGTAAAACTTTTATTTATGTTTGGTTGTTCTCAAATTCCAGGGCGCTGATGTTAATTCTGGGAAACATGAGTACAACTACTCAGCCTTACACTTTGGGGCCCTGTCAGGAAGCTCTGAAGTCTGCAAACTTCTGCTGGAAGCTGGAGCCAAGCCTACAGCCACTAATTCTGTAGGGCGTACTGCATCTCAAATGGCTGCGTTTGTTGGGAACCACCACACAGTTGCAACAATCAACAACTTCATTCCACGAGATGAGATTGCTTATTATTCTGTGCCTCAGGGACAACAAACTGAGCCCTATCTTCCACCTATTTTAGTTGACCCTGTTCATAAATTTGTGTTGGGTGTCAATATTCATCCTGTCAGATTGGCTCTGAATCTACAGCACACCCCTGCACTGCTAGACAATGCTGATAAAGTGAGCCATGTATTAGAGTTGTTGTGCAAAAGAGAAATGACTCGCGGCAGCGAGACTAATGAAGTAATGGCATTCAAATACCACTACCTGTCCTACATTCTTAGAGAAATACACAACATTAGAGATAAGCAAAAACCTAACTCAGAAAAAGAGGAAAAGAAGCATGACATAGTTGAAATATTTTCAAAGAAGCTGTTGAAACCTGGAAAGGACGGTGTGTCCTTAGATTTAATGGATTCATTTCTGAAAGATTGCGTGAGGGAGTTCCCTTACAGAGAATGCACTACATTCCACCAGATGGTATCTTCTCTGACGAGTAAGGACCCACCACCAGCATTGTCAGTCATTAACTGTACGATAAATGGTCAGAGAGGATTTGTTGATGCAATTCCATACTGCAGCACATGTGGGGAAGAGAAGCCTGCAAAGAAATGTTCCAAGTGTAAATCTGTGCAGTATTGTGACCGTGAGTGCCAGAGATTGCACTGGTTTGTCCATAAAAAGGCTTGCAACAGAGAGTCGAGTGTTCCAGCCCCAACTACGAATGCAAAGGTTAACATCGATGCCAATGAGCTCAGTTCCGAGCTTCAAAACTTGGTGGCTGGATAGGCCTCGACAGATGTAATCAAATATTTATGTAATGAATGTGTAGTTAAACAATTCCTCACTTTGTTATTTTATTATGGATTATTATAATGTATGTATCACTGTATGATTGCTTTTTAATTTATCCTCCTTTTATAAGTAGTATTGTTTAAAAAAAAAAGGGATGCTATCTACTACCATACTACTTACGTTAGTATTATATTGTCTTTGATCATACTATAATTTTAAAAGATTAGATAAATTATCTGGAGGCTCGCGCTCTGCTGAGTTCCAAAGTCGTCGTTAGATGGTAGAAGTTGTAGGTTGATTCCAAAAATACTTCAGGTTATTTACTAAGGCTTATATTGTTTTGTGATGTAGCAAATGCGTGGAGTCGAACCACGGGGTGCTACTGTCAGCATTAAAGACCTTGGTCACCTGAAGGGTCGACTGAAGGTCTGTGTCTAAAGAGGTGTCCTGATTGGGAGTTTGAAGGAAACTATCTCTACAAACAAAATACAAGTTTATTATTCGTTTCCACAAAGGTAAACACTTAATCTAGGATTAATCTAACTTATTACTTAACGGGTTTAAACAACAAAATCCCTTGCTCCTTCAGAAACGGGAGAGGTGGCGCAGTTTATATCTTACAATTTACAAACAACAGCGATAAGCGACAAATTATAAATCAAAGGGCTACGGACTCAAACTATTATCAGGCAATAGCAGAGCGGTATACGGGGTCACTACGCGCGTTCGTGATGGAGTGGACTCTCAACGATGGCGCGGGTGATAAACGGGGGTTGGACGGCCAACTCAGCTTGGACGAACAACGGACGGAAGGGATGTGATATCCCACGGGGCGCGGAGTGCTTATACGGATGCACAAAGCGCGGGGTGCGTGCTGAGGGCACGCGCGGTACGGTACACGGCTACGGTAACATGCGCAGGTGGCGCGAAAGATCGGGGGGTGTGATAGCTCGGTAGCTCGTCAGGATGCCTACGGTTCTAGATACGGGGGTTGTCTTAGACAACGACACGGTATGAGGAAAACACCAGATCGACCAGGACAGGCCCCGGCCGACGGTGATTCCAACGGGAACCTACGGGGGGTGGAGAAATTACGTTCTTCCAGGAAAAGGCCCCGGCCGACCGTAATCCCCACGGAGAATAGGGATATCACCCTTCTTCCAGGAAAGGCCCCGGCCGACTGGTGATTCCCACGGGAACCTACGGGGGTGGAAAGTTACGTTCTTCCAGGAAGGGCCCCGGCCGACAGTAACTCCACCCGGACGGATGGTCGGGCAACCAACATCTACCAGGAAACACGCCCCGGCCGACGGTGGTTGGGAAATTGCAATCTTCCAGGAAATCCGCCCCGGACGACGCAAAAGGGAATTACAATCTTCCAGGGAATCCGCCCCGGCCGACTGTAAACCCTCCCGACCAAATCCACAATCTTCCAGGCAATACGCCCCGGCCGACTGTGGCTCGCACTCTCTCGTCGAGAGAATGCTGCCTAATGACGGTCCGCTCTGCGTTTATATAGGGACGGGCTGCGCTAGTGTGCGTCGCTTATCGCTGCCGGTGACATCAACGATTCATGCCTACGGTAGGCGCGCGCGCGTGTGCGTTTGTGACGGGCGACCTTCGAGCAACACGGAAGGGAGTAGCCATACGCTGCATTCCCCTCTGTCAAGGTACAAGCCAAAATTAGGCATATGCATGTCTATGTTTTAGTTGTGTGTGACTCATCTGTACACAAATTATTTTTTTCTTTTATATGTCATTTTTTGTGACAATGTCATAATTACTATCAAGTGACAGTTTAAGTTTTGTATGTAGGTGTGCGGAACTAAACTTGTGTGCACATTTCCCCCCGCAAAAAACGCCAGAAAAATTGTCATAGTAAATTGTCGCTATGCCCACTCCCTCCGTCCGGTACGGAGGCCGTGTTGCTCGAAGCGGGCGACGGTGTAGTTCGCTACGTCACAGTTTATATTCTTGAATTTCTTTCTCTTTGTAAAGTATTAGGAATAAAATGATTGGCGTCGCTACTGTGCCTAGTGTGCCCCCTTAACTAGACTAATTAGAATATTGGCACAGATATTGGCTGATATACACTTTGATTAGTGCAAGTGCAAAGTGTAAAAATAATTTTTACGTGTTTAAAGATAGAAATGCAACGTTAATAAATGTAATAATCGAAAATGCTTTTCAGCTTGATTTACGCTAGAATAAGAGTGATTTTTTAAATTCCACTTTGAAATAACTACGACGGGTATCATTGGATTCCTTATGTCGCCAGGTGTACGAATCTGTAGGTCGTATAAAAATAAAGCGGTAGGTGGAGATGTTAGTGTAGGTTTCGTTTTTATTTTGTAACTGAAGATAAATACTTAACTTTCATTTGATAGATAATAATAAGCTCTATATTTGAAGATATGTAAAGTGTATTTTTTCTTTGTGAAGTTTGTATAAAAATAAGTTGTGAGCGATTGATTACTTAGTGACTATCAATTTATTGAGGATTTAGTTTCGGTTGTTATATAGTTGATAGAGAATCTACTGAGTAATGGGTTGCTAGCCGCATCGCATATCCATGAGATTTTATTCGTTAGATTTTCGCCCAGCTGTTACGGTCTGCGCCGAAAGAAAATTAGCCTTTTATCCCAGACCAGTGTAGAAGGGAAAGATAGTTGGTAAGTATATAAATAAATGAATAATAACTGCCTCCGTGGTCGTGGGTTCGATTCCCACGGGAAGCATACTTTGTTGTTTCCAGTTTAGTTAGGACATTGCAAGCATGAATCACCTGATTGTCTGATAAGAAAGATGATTCCGTGCTTCGGAAGGTACGTTAAGCCGGTGGTCCCGGCTGCCATCTGGTATTCGTTAAAGGAACCACGTCAGAGGCCAAGAGGTGGTTCCGAAGAACTCTGACACCAGGGTTTGCATGGTCGACTGATGACGAATGAATAATCTTGTTTGATGGAAGCAACGCTCTTTTCAGCATTTACGCTTTGTGGATAAAGAGTAAGAAAGAAAATAGCATCAATAAGCCGTATGCGTTAGAGGCACTATTCGTTTCCAATATTGCCACTAGATGGCGTTTGTAGTATCCTCACGTGTTGTCGTGTGAAAAAAATAATAGTGCCTCTAGAAGCAGTTTTCAGCGAGAATATAGAGAAATACCATAGATATCAGAATATTTACAGAAATACATTTGTATGGAAACCACAGAGTAAATATTCTGATATCAATGATGGAAACCATACTGAAAAAATACTGCTAGGTAGGTACCTAGTGAGGATTCTCTAATTTAGTCACGCTTTTGAAAAAATGTACAAAACCGTGACATCATTCGATATTTCAAAATGTAGGTACTACATAAATAGTCGTATTTTAACTTTTTAAATAAAGAAAAACCGGCCAAGTGCGTTTCAGGTCACCGCAGTGTAGGTTTCCGTAGTTGCGAACGACAACTTTGAGTTCACACTCGCACCTCACAGTTTAACGACTAAAATATCTAACAATCAAAATTGTATGAAATTTAATTTTCCAGTACATTTTATAAGTTGGTTGCCTATAACTTTTTAGTTTGTTCTTAGTCCTCAGTTCTGATAGTTTTCCTTTGAACTTCGTTACATATACTACGTTACTGCTGTAATTTTTTTCACTTATCTATATAGGTAGGTATAACCATGACAATTTTTTTTTTTTAATCTATGGGTATAACCGTTTAGCAGATAGAGGGGGACACTTACCTCTAACAATAGTTTATAGAACCGGATCTCTAAATCGGAAAATGGTGGGAGTTTTTGGTGGGAAGTCAAGAGATACAGTTGTCGTTTGCCTTAAACGATTTTGCATATTGATTTAAGTGGACTTTATAATATGAAATTGGTGTAGTTTGATGTTATAAATGCTCGTGCTCGAGAACAATTTCTGAAATAGTTAAAATAGACTGTTAAATGGGCTCGTATAGATTTGTCATCCGGATGGTCCAGTGGGTGTGAGCTCTATGAGCGCTTACGTATGTTAAGCAACCCCTGGTGCAGTCCCTAATACTTGGATGGGTGACCGCAAGTGGCATAAATATCTCGAGCTCCTCCGTGCTTCGGAAGGTACGTTAAGCCGTAGGTCCCGGCTGTCATCGTTGATGTCAGTCGTTTAGCTATGTCAGATGCCTTAAGCAGCTTGAAAAATCTGACACCAGTGTTGGCCACTAACACATACGAAAAACAAAAAACAATCAGAAGCTCCCACGAGGCTACCAAAGAACTTACGCCATCTGATTGCTGATGCCACATATCGTACAACACTGATGCTTAGTATCTCATTATACTAGACATTGGCAGAATCACTGAAATTTCGGTGGAAGCCATTATTTAAAAGAAGAAAAGAAAAAATAAGAAATATGGTGTTCTCATCCTTACAATATTTTATAAAGACCTATTTAACAATTCCTCACAAAGGGTTAGTTGAGAGAAAAAAAAAATGAATCCCTCTTTACTTGTATGGGAGCTATCAGTAGTATTCCATAGCACTTAGATACATATTATAATTCTGAAAAGATACAAAGGCGCTACGAAATTGTACATTATGATTCAAGTGAGCTAAGTTGATCATTAAAATACGAGCTGATTGAGCGCTGACCGAGTAAAATATACGAGTGTTTGTTGTTATTATCAAAATAGTCCACAAGAAATCATAAGACTATTTTCAACACACCTTTCAGATAGAACATAAAAAGAAAGATTATTTTTTCTCGACTGTCTTGCTTTTACAGTCTACGCGGGAAGATATAAGAGTAGAGCAATGGTACCTACACTATACGTTTTTACTTTTAAAAGACAAGCAAAGAAGATGAAATATCTAGCTTCTAAAGCCTAGCATATAATCAATCCGGGGATGAACTTTATACCTACCGTACTTCTGTGTTCTGTGTACCGTACCAACTTGGCGACAAAGATGGTACGGTAAAGTCCATTCTACATATACAAGGTGTTAATGAAAAAGCGCAAAACCTCAGACACCCCAAGTTATTTTTATCATAAAAGAATTATATAAGTTGTTAAATTTAATTTTCGCGGATTATTTACGAAGATACTAGCAATTTTTTGTTTTCTTGCATTTGTTGCAAATTAAAAAGTCTATGGTAGGTAATTAAGCGCGATCGAGCGCGACGCTGCCGCTTCGCGTGCCGCCGCGTCATAGAGTCAAGTAACGTTTTTTTTTTTAATGGACTACGTAGCTAGCTCCAAGTGAGCTTTCGCTACTTCACCGGACTTTTGAGGTGAGGGCAGAGTGCCCTCAACCTGTAAGGCAATCATCACCAAAGGGTTCCCAGGAGGGACGAACCTCGGCTTTGGGCGTTGCCTGGGTGCGCAAGGCTTGGAGGCAAACTCTCATATGCCTGATGGGCCGCGATTTGCATGCATGACCTGAAGGGCCGAACTGAGAAACAATGGCAAAGCCTTTAGAGAGCAGCAACTCTCATGTTTTGCCGTATGGGCCGAAAGCTACGGTGTCCGAAGGACCTATCCTGGGTGCAAATCACCCGGGACCGCCGGGCGGTCACCAGTAATCGGAGCTAGTCCTACTCTACGCACTCTGTTCCGGTGGCGAGTGCGACGGGGTCGGAGGGTGGGATTCCTCTGGCTGTTCGGAGCCGGAGAGGAGCTGGACTGGGGTCAAGTAACGATCAAACACGGCCTTTTTATTTGTGAAGTCGATTCTACTCTCGATGCTGAACAAACTAATTTCATGTTTTGCGCATTTTTTATTAACACGTTGTATAGCAGGAATCTATTTAAGTAAAACAAAACTGTAATAAATTTAAAAATATTTATTTCATGTAAACATTCAGTAGTTCTTTACAAAGCTATTTCTAATATTTACATTATTTACAATATACTTTCATTGCGTATACAATAGATTTAATATAAAAATAAAAGCTCTTACCTACATATTATCTATATATTACACAGCGTCTTATATTACCTAACAATAAGGTATGTTATAATATTTATTTACTTTATCCCATAGACATTGTTTATCTAAGAAATGAATAAATGTATCTATTACTTAAATATTTCAGATTGGAAATAATATCCCAAGTAAAGCTGTACAAAAATGACCTACAAGTCTAAAATTAGCATTCGACTGTTTAAGGCACTGCTATCACATTAACTTAGATCAAATACATTCTTGTATATTCTACGAGGTAGTTTGTGGTCTCATATTTGACCACAATAAGTAGATATATTTTAAATAGTCTTATTTACAATCAAAATGTTATTGCTATCCAGCCATGGAAATCATCATTTCCACTTCATTAAAAAAACTTCGTACAATTTTTTGGAAATAAGTAATTAAAGTATAAAGTTTAAAAATGGTTTCGGAATACAAAACTTTATCAGTAAAATTCACTATTTGAGATTTAAAAACAACATTAACTTAAAAAAATAACTTCATAGTCAGCCTTCACCTAGGAGGGCACTTATTGTGAAACTTTTAACACGTCGGCAGGGAGCTGGGGCGGCGGGGGCAGGAGACGGAGCCCTAGGTGGAGGGGGAGGGAGAGACGGTCCCCATGCGAAACCGCTGGGCATAGCAGGGCTTGGCCAAAAACCTAGAGGCATAGGCATGTGTAGTGGCCCTAAATACTGCAATTCAGGGGGGTATATTTGCGCTGGTGGAGGAGATATGTTCTCTGGAGGAGCGACAAGCGGCGCGGGGGACTCTACTAGAGGCGGAGACCTGGGCGAAGACGACCTCAGGCTGCCTTCTTCAGAGCATGAGGAAGCGGCGTCGGAACAGGGGCGCTTGGGCTCGCTGGACTCTGTGCTGGGTTCCGTGCTATCGTTGCCAGTGTCGACACTCTTTCTCTTGCACTTGGACTGGCCGCAAGCACGGAAACCTTTGGCGAACGGGTTGTTGTCAATTTTCAGCTTTGTGATGCGGTCATTCTGTGAACAAACAAATATCTTCATTATATCTAATTGCTACATAAAACAAAAAACTGCAATTTAAATTATCGTTATAGCATTTGAGGCGTTTAATGAGTACTAAAAAAATGTTAACACCACAAAAAAATCAGATGTCACCGAACGTGTAAAGTTGACTTTTTAGCTTCCTTCGGAACTTTCGTTATCTTTCTTCGAGAATGCAATTTAAACATCCGTTTCCGCATACGACCCCCGTGTCGCTAATAGCTTGTAAGGGATAATTGTCGCACATGTGCCGTGGTATGGCTTGGCGACAGCCCAATTAGCATGACATGCAAGCGTGTCGCCGTCGGCCGCCGCCGCGTCGCCTTCAGGCCATACGCGGCGCCCGGCGACACCGCATGGTTGCAAACACCGCGCACCGTGACAAGAAACATTATACTTCAAACAATCTAGTGTGACACAACCTTTATAACAACAGTACTTGATCGGGATGGCGCTAAATTTTTTTAATGTCTTAGACCCTTTTAACTGTGAGGTACATTTTTCGAGCCTCTACGGTTATCTGGCAAAATCCTGACCGCAAATAGTCCCGTAGAGATATGCGAAGTCACTTGTAAGCGATTGTTTACATGGCGTGATAAGGCGGCGCCGGCGGCTGCCGTTTGCTCAACGCTCTCCAGATAACCGCCAGCCAGCCAGATAGCGAGGAGTGCTAAAAGCCTGTTATTAGAAGACTAGAGTGCACTTTTTAAGTCGGTTGGTTAGCACAAGGGGTGCTTGAGAAGAGCCGGGCGCCGCCCCTGGTCCGCCCTGTCGCCCGTGACGTCACGCCAGAAACTCGCCGTCGCTTTTACTTTTTGCGTGACTGTTTCACATATTGGCGACTGTCGCCAGTTTTTTCAATAATGTGTAATTAGGGTCTGAGTAAATTTGCTTTGTTTATCTGCGACTAAATTATCGGGTGGGTGGAGATTTACAAACAGTGTAGACGGTGCAACAGATGAGGTGGCTGTTATAATTGAATATTTGGATCGTCCTTTGTGCGAAGGGGTATTGTCCGCGAATAATTGAAGTAGTGTGCCACCTAGTTACGCTTTCAGATAACGTGGCGGCGTCGCAGAAAAGGATTTTCTAATTCGTTGGTAATTCGCAACAATGAGTGGTCGGCGAGCGGCCGCCGGCGCGGGGATAATGCGCAATGATACGCCGCCGACCATTGTCCAGGGCCCGATCCCGTTACTTGGACAATTCGAGGATAATCCCACAAAGCTTCCGATGTTTGCGACGGTAGATGGACGCGAGAGAGCGTTCGCGCCTCGCTGCAGTCAACATGAAGGCTGCGCCGAGCAAAGGGGCCGCTGCGACCTAATTACCAAAGGCTGGATTATGCAAGAAATGCGCACGCTGCGCTGGCCGTCAAAGATCGTTTTAATGCCGGGAAACAAGCAGCAGGGGGCTGGGTGCGCGATCCTAAGCGTTTACTATAAGTGGATTACGACTTTAATGCAACAAATTACGCCTTTTCCCATACGATAAAAAAAAACACCATATTATAAAACCAAAACAAAAGTTGTCTGAATATAACGTAGCTGGATCACCTTTCCAGGGAGTATTACTCATACTTGTTATCATTACCGTACAAAACGGTTGAAAATTAACCGTTGTATGAATTTACGGCTCGCACTTCGAAGCCTAAAATGAACAATACAGGAGTTGTAAGTAAAGCGGCTCAAACAAACCTCTAAATTAGCTGCTTTTGTTTTCCTAACAGTCCAATACAATGGCCACTTGAGTCGCCGGCTGTCGGAGTCCCTCATGTTTTTTATTTGAGGAGCTGGCTCCAGCCGCATAAGTTCGTAAAAGCTCTGGCGCCTGCGCAGGGTAGGCGAAAAAAATCGGCGTAAGTGCGAAATCACCGCGCGTTCCGGGAAACGTAGTACAGTTTCTGGGAACTTATAGTAGGTGTGATCATATCTATCGGAATTCCCTTTGACACAAATATTACAACATTTTATATATTATATTCTCTTTCAACATTTAGGGACATTAGAAGACTTTGAAAAATGTCTATATTTTGGGATCTCCTTAAGCTCAATCGAGAAGCGTAATTTATTACAATATATATATGAATGATATGTCATATAGGTAAATTATGATTTTATTTCTTGGATTTAAAAAAGTACTACATACACAACTGTAGATATACGTATAATCGTATTCTTAACGGTGAAGCAACCTATTTTTAAAATCCAAATGGCTCACAAATTGATTGATATTTCATAGTTCAAGTGGTATTATTAGATTCATTGTTTGTTTAATTTATGTTCACTTCTAAATCATTTCAATAACAGCAATGAAAATAATTAATTTTCCGGGTCACTATTATATATCTAAAAAAAAAATTTGTCCAATCAATTATGCAAAAGTGTTTAGTAGTGGCTGATATACTTTCTTTGGCTAGAAAGACATACCTTCGTATGGGAACGTAATAACAATACCTACCTATATAAGTACTTGACAATAAGAGTTCACTAGTTTTTATACACAAAATCACCAACTTTTTCTACTTCCTAAAATATTTATTAGCACTAGACTAGACAGTAAATATATGAAGAAAGCCGTGTTCGTTAAGTGATATAGATATTTTCCTATACTCGATTTTTAGAAATTTTTGCACGGTGGATATATGTGCCAAGTTTTATCTAAATCTGTGCCTACTATGGATTTTTAAGACTAAGTATATCTAATCTATAAAAATTCAGACGTGACTGAAAACATTTAAAGAAATACTGTTTATATATGTAATTTTAAGGACTACGATAATATAGGATTATAATGTATGGTCCCAGTACCAACCTGATACGCAGTGACAGCGATGAACTCAGTCTCGGGGAAGGAGAAGGCGGCATGGGGCGCGCCCCACGCCAGGGCCGCGGCGTCGCGCGCGCGCACCACCAGCACGCGCGGGCGGTACTTGTGCATAGAGGTCAGCACCATCTGGAACAAACATTATATAAGGATTTTATGATATTCAACGGCAAGTGAGCCAACGGATCACCTGATGGTAAGTGATCCCCTGGTAGGTTGGTATTTAGAGGTAGAATAGGACCACTCAAGTTTTCCCGTGGATAAGGTGACTTAGGAAACACAAGCTAAACAAAGCTTATTAACATCTAATAGATATCTCGCACCCATCTGGACAGCGTGGAGAGTGTAGGCCAAAACCTCTGACTGCTCTAGCTAATATATGGCTCTGGTAGTACCGAGAGGGTCGCTCCTGCATCGGAGACAAAAAAGTCAGCCAAATGCAACTCCGACTCGCACACGAAGGGTTCCGTACCTGTATGGGAACCCCCTTTCATATTTATTCTATTTAGATTTAATTATTTATTTTTAAAGTGAATATACTACTAAATATTCTGTACATATTTCAAGAGCCTGCTGCCGTTATTAATATCGAGCAAAAAGGGCAAATAATCTTGCTTGTTGTATCGGAGCCCCCCTTAAATATTTATATTATTCTGTTTTTATTATTTCTTATTATAGCAGCAACAGAATACATCATCATCATCACCTGTGAAAATTTTAACTGTTTAGCTATCACGGTTTATGAAATGCCTGGTGATAGACAGAAAGACATCGAAGTCTCGTGAATGGGGTCCCATTTTTATCCTTTGGGTACGGAACCCTAAAGAGGCATGATGATGATGATTTAGAACTTCATATTAATCCCACACATAAACGAGTAGGTATACTATTTTTAATTACGTAGATTCTGATAGCATTATAGTGAACTAATCAGAGAGCTTAAAATGAAGGTACCGATTCTCAGCTTAGATTTTAACTATTGAAATATTTTTTTGTAAACTGATTACTGTTATGTGAATTGTTCAGGCCCCGGGAGGTCGCAGTCGGCTCCTGTTCCCCACAATAAGGCTTTATCTGCGGCACTCGAAGCGAAACATGCTACCTGTGCGGCGCCCATCGCACTTCACACGGTCTTATTTATTATCTGTGAGGATTAGTACTTTTTCGCAACTGTTTACCTAATTCTAAAAATTGAAGAACAGTTACTTTGCTAGGTTATGTATGGACCTTCGAAGTACTCTTATCAGCCTGAGCGGTCCCGCGCATTTTATTATATTGCGTTTAACTTATACCGCTATCCCGTGGGAAATTCTTAACTTCTAGACCGTAGCAGTATGTGAACGTAGATTTTGGCCCATTTTGATTAGATGAATGTGAGCAAAGTTCAATAGGATGACAGACTTGGTCTAGACCATCGAGGTTTATCTTAATTGCATTTATATCCTTTTTTTGGGTTATTTTTGCATTGATTTGTTAGCCAGCGTAGGTTAGTTTCTGTTATAGAAGTAAATTATTTTTCATTATGGTTTTTGAAGATAATGAAAATGCCTGTGATAAACAGTGTTCATATCTATATGTTGAAGCAAAAAAAGTAATCCTGCAACTATTTCTGATTAACTTTTTTACCTTTACCTATTCATCTACCATTTATTAATCTATGAGTACTTGCAAGAAGGCCTTTGGCCTGCAGTGTGACAGCATAGGCTACAAATAGAAATTATCTTCATGTCATAGTTGGTTTATCTACTCTGTCAAAAGATGACATTGAATTGTACAGTAGGTAATAGTTATTTTCAGTTGACGGGCATTTTTTTTATCGGTCGTCGTATTTATTTATTTTAAGGATGTGAAATATTTTCCTAGCTCATTTTTTATTTGCTGTATACGTTGTTGTTCATTTTTTTACTGTTTTCGCAGTTGACGTTCCGCAAACACGTGACAACCGGCAGATAAGCCGTCTAGACGTCGGAGGGTCGGTTTTTGTGCGCCCGCGCCGCCCGGCGACCACGACACTTCAAACGAGTGCGTTGCCACTTTATAATGGCGCGCCACTACTGTAACACTAATTGTTTGACTTTTTTGCGTGAAAGTTGGTAAAAAACGAACTCTTTTAAATTTTTTAAAGATTTACTTACTGTTGTTAAAGTTATTATTGAAATAAAAAGGGTGTTTAAATCCTTTTACTTGAAATAGAAAGGGTGGATCTTTTAGTAAAAAAACCACACTGAAAATGATGAATTCTGAAAAAAATATACCAAACCATTGCCGAACAATATCCTTTTCTACAAAAAAGGCAACTTTTCCACATTTTTTTAAAACATTTCGTGCCTATCTATCTATCAGCCGCAGGGGACGTCCACTTCTGAACTACCTAATGGTATACATAACTATACTATAGAAAAATAAGCACGTAGTTTATTAGTGTCAGTATTTACTATATAAATAAAATACCTACATCCACATACCCATGTGGAAAAAACTAAAATCCAAGTAAACCTTAAGTTTAAAGGTTATTCAGTTAACATTACAAAAAGTTTGATCTTAGATATAAAAATCAACTCGTATGAGCTTCCTCGAAGTTTCAGAGGTGCGTGTGACACGGACGAGTTGACAGATAGACACAGGCGCGTTCGGAAGCTCGTTCATCAAACTGAGGCGTCTTCGATCAAACCCGATTGAAGTGGAGATTAAACCATCTGCATTCTTATTTCATTCTTTTTGACATTTTGGCGTCAGTTCCAAGCTTTTGAACTAAATTTGAATAACATCTTTTTTCTATTTCTTTTTAAGTTTGGTTAGTAGTTCGACTGTATCGTGTATTTTATTTGAGGCCAGCAAGCCTACCTTATGGCTACGCCCGAGCATAATACATAAACCTTCGTCTTGAATCACTCTATTTATTAAAAAACCGCATCAAAATCCGTTGCGTATTTTTAAAGATTTAAGCATACATATAAATAAATATATACGGACAAATTACACAGATTGAGCTAGCCCCAAAGTAAGTTCTTAAGAAAGACTTGTATTATGGGATACTAACGCAACGATACTATATTTTATAACAAATACATATATAGATAAACATCCAAGACCCAGGTCAATCTGAAAAAGATCATTTTCCAGCTTGACCTGACCGGGGATCGAACCCGGGACCATCCGTGTCACAGGCCGGCGTGTTGAACGCGGAGCCACGGAGCACATATGGACAGACAGACAGCAAGAAGCGACTTTGTTTTATGCTATGTAGTGACTAGTGATAGTGATGACAGCGGCACTGCCAAAATGCGCGGTGCGCGATACTTACCACTGTCACTGAACTTCTATGTTAACCTTTAGATGACTTATGAAATTCACAGACAGATACGAAAATGAATATCGAAAAGATTAAACCTGAATTAAAGAAGACATACTGGTATGTACTGGTGTTTCCAAAACCAACATTTAGCTGGTACTCACTAAAAAAACATACCAATTACTGTACTTTCTTTTGAATAGTTGCAACTTTTAAGTAATCATCATCAGCCTAGGTATACTCGTCCACTGCTGGACATAGGCCTCCTCAATTGCACGCCATCGAGATCTATCTATCTAACTTTTAAGTGTTGATCTATAATTGTTTATTTATAATTCCATTTCAAACTTCGCAAAAAATACGCGCTTTCAAAAGAAAGACATCAACGCGCCTCCTCGCTCGTTAGTTCCTCGTTTTGTGAAAGTCTACAAAAAAGCGATCATAGTCTTGTAATACAATGCTTTTCTAAAGTTGTAAATACAAATGTAATTTCTTTTTTCCTCAATTAACAAAGGCAACAACGATAAAGTTTATTACAAAAGTGTCACGCAAACACGAACGTAAGTAATTAATTTCTACTAACATTACCGTGGCGATCATTAATAAATAATTTAGTATCTATCTACCTAGGTGTCTCACCTAAAAAACCGGCAATCTCATTATAAAATAATAAGCTTATTGTGAACTAGCTGTTACCCGTGGCTTCACCCGCGTAATTTATAGCCTATGTCCTTTTCGGTACCCTAACCTATGTGTATGCAAAATTTCATAACGATCAGTTCAGTAGATACGGCGTGAAAGCGTAACAAACAAACAAACTCACTTTAACATTTATAATATTAGTTAGGATTAGGATGTCCTTCTCGGTACCCTAACCTATGTGTATGCAAAATTTCATGACGATCGGTTCAGTAGATATGGCGTGAAAGCGTAACAAACAAACAAACTCACTTTCACATTTATAATATTAGTTAGCATTAGGATTACGATTTTAGGCACCTCGCGCACTAGACTACGAACAGTGGCTGCAAGGACTAGATACATTATAAAACATGGGAAAGAAAACGGAGATATTATTTAAAATTAGTTCTGCGAGGTCCTAGATATAATCCTAATACAGTTCAAAATGTGAACGTGAAGCATTAGTTAGCGTTTACGCTAAAACTAGCCGTTTTTGGTAAAAACGCAAAGAAGCGTGGCCAAGTTCATGGTTTCATAGGTTAATCAGCAGGCCTATTTTGCTTACTTTTGACAAATACGGTGTACAACATTTAAAGGTCACTTTGACACTTATTACGGATTGCGAATTATTGATTATTTCTATTCAAGGTTATTTAAACCGTAATTATTGTTGAATTGACCATCAAACTTTAGATAGTGGTTGTATAAAGTTAGCAAATAGGCCTGCTTGTTGTTGCGGCCACTAGTGAGCGAGGTGCCTAAATAGAATTTCAGAAAACTGTATAAAGTGTTTCGTGATTATTATTTTTAATAGAGGTAATGAAATCTGCAGTAAATAAATATTGAATAAATAAATATATATGGATATATCACACATATTGAGCTAGTCCCACAATAATTTGTGAAATTTGTATCACAATATATTAACTCTACGATACTATATTTTATAATAAAGACCAGGACAAGATGAAAAATATTTTTTCCATCAATGACCGATTGGGGATTGAATCCGGGACCCCTCGTGTCGCCGACTGGTGTTAACCACTACGCCACGGAGCTCATCTGCAGTAACGAAAACACATCATATAACAAGAACTTATTCGCCATCAAACTTGGTAACAAAAAAACATAAATAGATAAAATAAATGCTTTTTCGAAAAAAAAAAAAACAACCATTTGAACGTCACCGTGATGATTTCGTTACAATAATTAATCTTCAATTCTGGCCATGATGAACCCGCTATTTCTAATTCAAGTAAGGATTTTTTAAAACTGTTTACTCGATTGGTGACCCGTTTTTTAACTTAATAGGGTTATGTGGGATTGCGAGCGCCAAGTGGGACCCAAAACCGAAATATTTGTGGAGCGGCGTCCCGTCGGTGATCGTATCGCGATAACATAATGTGTCGTTAAATTCCGACTTACATGTGTTTTCTAGCCTTCGCATAAATGTTACAAAAACGTCTTTTCCCCTTTTATTTAATCTACCCTTGTTTTTTCCCCTTTGTCTATTTGTGACATCAGATGGTAAAAAAAGTTGTTATGGTTTTTGTTACCTAAATACTATTACTATTTGCTCAGCCTAAGTTAAAAAGCTTAAGTTGGAAGAATATAATAGTTAATCTTGTTCATGATATTTAGCATCCAAAAATAATTAACTACAGCAAAGATAATACACTATCAGTAGGTACCTACCTATAAATATGTTTAATTCTGGTTAATTTTTACAAGTGGAGAAGGAAAAGAGAATTTCTCGTTAATTAATGCAAAAAAAAATACAAACTGTGGTTGATTCATATTAAATTAAGAAATAAGATACTAGAAATTTTTTTACGCGTTCATGGCACCCATATCTTATTTCTTAATTTAATAAGAATATATCAGAATAGCATTGTGAGTGAATGCAAAAAAAGACCTACAGAAACATTGTGGGATGTTTTGTTTCAATGCCACTAATATTTTTAAAATCACTTATCATGAAGTTACTGATGACAATCTTGAAATTTTTGTACTTGTTGCGTACTTTTTATACCTAATTTTCATCCATGTTTCTTGGTAAAACAATTAAAGTTATTCACGTGTGAATTAACAACTACCTCTGGTAACATAACAATTACTTAATAGGCCCTCAGTTACAACTGAACAAGGCATTTCTCCAGATTATACAAATAATCCTTTAACCATAATTGCCTTTTATTTAAGGACGTCTAATCCGTTCCATAATTAGGCAGTGTTCTCACAAGGCGGCTTTGATTTTAAAAAAATAAAAAGGGTGAAGATTGAAAAGGCTTTTTATCGCAGGTGGCAAATCCTCAAGTGCACAACAAGTGATGCGTTCTGCGTGCGAATGCTGCCGGTATCCCGGTAGCATTGTCGGAGGCTGCTCAAAGGGGCCGCCCGCCTCGCAGCGCTGGGCATTTTCTGGGCGCAGTGGAGCGTGCTATGGTTTTTGCCGGCCCTGCCGTCATAATACATGTTAACGCTTAGTTGCGTGTGATAGCCAGAAACGTTTGTTTTGATTGATACGTGACATGTCATGTGCTTCTATGAGAACGTGGATTCATTTGCTTTACTTTTTATTCATTCTTATACTTTTTTATAGAATATACCTAGTTCTTCATCAAATATTTTATTAGGGTGAACCTTTATTCAAAAGGTTGCATGGTTGGGTACTGCTTGCTTTGATTTATTTAAGCAGCAAAGTTATGTTGTACGTAGTTCTTTTTTCCTCTGTGATTATGTGTTTGTTTGAAAATTAAGAAAAGATAACCGATGAGTACATATAATATTGAAAATAACACATTATTCTCATGAATCAGGAGTCATGAGCGTGTAAAGTCACGTCTAACTTTCAATATATTTCAAAGTATCGGAATTATCGATGGAAGACCCAAATACGAGCGGCAAAAATAAACACGAACGCTGTACATTTTTCTACTAACGTTAATAAACACCTAGCTGTCATTTTTACGACAGTTTTGTGTGTTTTTTTCATCACAGCGTTTCTCCAAACAGACACTATAAACAGAGAGAGCACATAAAGCCTAGGCCAGCGTTCATTAATCGAGGCGTCAACCTCCCTGTCCAAACAAGCCGCCCGAATAAAGAACTACAGTTACTCGCCACACCAAAGCCTCCATACAAAGCCTTTCAGCGTATTTGTTCCAGTGACGAAACACTTATAGACGTCTTTGTACTCCGAGACTCCTGCGGCGTATATTAAGAAACTGTGCGAGCAATACAAACTCTACCTTTCTTCGATACGTTAAGACTACTTTTACTCCGGCATCCGTTAATTTAACTATCTTTTTTATGTCGAACAGCGATCCAACGTTGAATCGATATCGGGTATTGATTGCTATGTTTACGGGATAAAGTTTATATTCGCTTGTAGTTTCAGAGTATTGCTCGTGGTGGCTGCGTGGTAGGCGTTTCCTCGGAAAGTATGTAGGCAGTCGGCGTAGTCACGATTGTCTCGACTTGAAATCCGAATGCCATGATAGAATGCTTTTGGGTTTTTTATCTCATGATAATGTTTAAGAATGAGTTGGTCGTTTGCATTTTATTTTAAAGCACATAACAATACCTCTTTTTGTTAGGAGCCGTCATTTACTAAATTTTGATAAGAAAAACTAAACAACCTCAACATTTTATGTACTTACAGCGCTTTAATTTTCCTTCGACATCCCTTAAAGTAGTGATCTACCCCGTCAATTTTCCTACGGGTCAAATGCTGTAAAATTATTAGATTTTTATAGTACCAAGTATAAGTGCAACTGATAAGTAATAAAACGATTATGCATAGGTATTTCCAATTGCAATGATCACAAGGTATGTTACTTTTTATTTGAGTGCTTTTAAAATCCAAATCGTAATGATATAAATAGTTTCCCTCGAAGCTTTACAAGTAGTACACTATTCAATATTTTCTCTAAGATATGTAAGCAAAAAAAATTATCATTTTTATTGACGACGTCTGTAGATAAGAGAATTAAATAATTGAAGCCATATACTTCACAAGAAATGTTAATTGCGACTTATTTTCCAAAAATAATTCTATGTACACATCAATACATCATACAAAGTACAGCCTACCCTAGCCTGATTAAGTCCTTATTTGATATTTTTCAGCTGTGTACACTAAGCATAAGTAAGACATTCTTTTTTTAATCAAATAACTGATAATGATTAGTTACTTACGATGAGTAACATAACTATTGTAAATGATGAGTGTCCAAGTGATTTTAGCGCAAGCAATTTTAGATAAATCCTATTGTTTTCGCCCCAAGATAACTAATGGCCGGCCTTAAACTAGGAATGCGTGATAACCTCACATTCCGACATGCCAAAGTCGCAAATCATGACCCCTTATCTAAGGTGACCCTCACCTTAATGAACTTTAAAATGCAAGTTAAAAAGGAGTACAAAAAGTGAAATATTTATTATACCTAGTTTTTTTAGAGTGCAATAAATCACAATGTGGAACAAATTTATGGTATTGGTTTTGCTATGCACATAAAAATCATATTAAGAGTCAGATCTTTAAAATAAAATGTAAGGGTATCCTACTTTATTTTATCGAATCGAGCGAATATTTAAAAAGCTTTATTTACTTAATAATTTAGTATTATTTTTTGGTAATGTTAGATGTGGAAAATCGATTTGCATTTTTATCGTTTTACACCATATAGAATTATAAACTGTATCAACTGTTTAATATTTTTTACATTAAATGTAAACAATCCAGACAAGAAGATATTTGATTTACTTTTTACCTAGATCGAGGTTAACCTAGTCGCTTAAATATCAAAATATCAAATCGCATAAGGATAATCTATAGGCTAGATACATATTAAAATTAGGTGGTCAGGCGACCTGACTAAGATCGCAGGAAACGCTGGATGCAGGCCAATTCAAACCGGTCATTTTGAAAATCCTTGGGCAAGGCCTGCTCGTTAAGTCTCCCCGAGGAATTTCTAGATAATGATGAAATTAATTCTACATGTCCGATATAATGAAAAAAACAATACTTACATGTCCCTGCGCATCCATAGTATTATTGGTGAGCTTGAGTTTGCTGAAGGAGATGGGGTTAGCGGTCCAGTGGTGCCCGGGGGCCGGCGAGTCGGGGTGCAGCATGAGGCGGCGCGGCGACTGCGGCTCCGCGCCGCCGGCCGCTGCCCACGCGCCCCCGGCCCAGCGCCAGCGACGCCGCCCCACCAGGGATAGCTCCAGCAGCACGCAGTACTCCTCACGAGGGTCCAGCCCGGCCAGCGATACGCGTAGGGACGGGAACATGCGGCTGCAACAAAAAGAAATAAAATTAATTTATTTCTCACACACTCAAGTTCAATTTATATAGATTGCAATAAAACAAATCTATAAGTGACAATTTAGTTATGTGAGCTGGAGCCTAGTGGGGCCCTACTAGGGCAGCCCTGAATTCCAGGCTTCTAGGTTTCACCGAAAAAAAAATAACCAGTGAAACTTAGTATAATTATATTAATAAGTTATTGGTGTGGCCAAATACTACAACATAGAGATTGTCGGCGTGAAGGTGAAAATATATATTTTATTTTTCTTTTTAGGAAAAATAATAAAATTTTTATTAGTTGTTTTCCTTTGACGTGTAATTTTAATTCTCTTATTACTGATGCTATTATTGAAGCGATAAATAGGTATATAACTTATACATAAAGATGGTTTAGTCTGAAAAGTTGAACAAACATCACATTTACAAAATAGTTAACTGATTTCGGTGGGCATTCACCGACACCAAAAATGTTGTAATATCAAATTGAATAATAAGCTCGACCTCCAACCTTCACAAAAACGAAACAAACCACGGCTATTCAACTACAAAGGCTCTCATCAGGAACCAGAGACAAAGAAGGCGATAATAAAATTAAGGGTCCCTAGGGACGGGCGTGGAGGGACATTTATCGTGATTATAAAAGCTTGCGATGCATCTGCGATGATGATGATCGGGCGTAGCTAGGGGGAAATTATAAAATAAAAATAGACGAGTGCTAACACTAGTATTTTTATTCACCCCTCTACTACCCGCCACTACCGTCGATTATCCGATCACATTCAGGCTGTGATGTCCGTAAATGTGTACTTAGTTATTACAGTTATTTCTTGCAATTTTAATCCTTAATTATGTAATAGGACGGCAAACTAGCAAGTGGATCACTTAATGATAAGTGGTCACCGCTGCCCATGGACAACTGCAACACCGGGGGTGTGATAAGAATCGTTGCTGGCCTATTATTTTACCCCCCCCCCCCCCCTCGTTTAGCGTCGGCGTCATAAACCCTGATACATCTGGCGCCGGCTTATTACAGTTATTTCTTGCAATTTTTGTTGAACCCCCCCCCCCCCCCCCTTTAATTTTCTTGAACCGTCCCCGATATTAAAACCTGGTTACGCTCATGCTGTGATGCGAGTAACGTGTCGCTCAACGAGGGCTTTTGGCACCCGTTTCTGGCGTCGGCGTCATAAACGCAGATACATCTGGCGCCGGCTTATCGAGCTGCCGCCGGGGTGGATGTCACCGCTCAATAAATACCTAAGATAGCTACCCTGAGAGCCTTAGACTAAGGTATCAAAAGCATTTATTATTGACGAAATATTTTTGTCACAAAAATTAGATAAATATTTTGTCAATACATAGGTACTAACTATTATTTTATCAATTTTTATTTTATTAGGTTTTGGTATATTGGTTCGATACTCTGCAACAACTTCTAGATGTAGGTGTATGTGTTTGATACTTTTCCTTAATTCACATTTTTTTATAATTGTCTGTTAAAATAATGCACTTCAATCTTATCGGCATTACTTTTGCTGAATCAAATTTTCTGTACAACGCTTAATTTTATTTAATACGTTTTTAGTACATAACTATTCAATAATATTGCAAAAGTCCATCTAATAATAAGAGTAATATTAGTTTGTAAGGTATATAGCAATAATAGCTTACTTATCCCATCGTAAACGATATCTCAAAAGTATTCAATATATTGTAAATACAAATAGCAATCTAAAGGCTAATTGCCGCCGAAGATTGCTCTGTTCAATTAGCATCGAGTAAATAAAACAAAATTCTGTTAAAATGTAAGGCTAGAGTAGTATAGAGTGCCCAGATAGGAGTGTTGGAGGCCCCCATCCGTCATAAGAGGCTTTATCGAGGCTGCGGCGGCCGCCGGCTAATGCAGCCCCGAGATAACTCGGGACAGAAGCTCAATTAACAACAAACTAAATTAGCCCCATTTAAACTTTATGACGCCGGCTACTGCCTTACGTGCCGCCGTGTACCGACAGCAGGCGTGAGAAATGGCTGATGCTGCGGGACCAGTGCACATGAGTGGCTTGACTAACTCAGTGTTAGTGTTACATGAAGATAAAATGCTGTAACCATTTGGGGAAAGACTTCATTCCTTGTTAAAAAGAGCTTTAAATGTATTCATACAGCCTTTTGTGTTATGTATACGTAAATAACAACGTGTTTATGTCCTGTCTAACTCATAGATAGACAGAAAGAGCCCTGGAGCACAAGACACAAAATTCGTAGGTGAAAAACGGAATCAAAATAGTGATGGGTTCACGAGGAAACGTAATCGGTACAAGTATTGGTCTTATATAAGTTATTATTTTATTAAAACACTTTGAAGAATATGAATAAACCCCAACGAAGTATAATCCTCTAAGTAACACATCTCAATTATTTATTAGTTAAATAAGAGATAGATACATAATAAATAAAACCAACACAAACATTTTGCCCAACTGTATCAGAGGCGTCCGTGGTGGTACACATCACTCTCGTCCTCTGGGGATAAGATTATGCAAATAAGTAAATACACGTGTATTCCACAATCGGATACTGATATCAGCTTGTAGGAAGTTAAATAAATGATCTGACAGTGTGATTGAAGTCCCACTTAATCCCTCATGTCAAGTACAGCAGTCTGTTTACAAATAGTCCCAACAAACATGACAGCGACGGTAAGTAAACAGGTAAATGTGTACTTTGAATACCGTACGAGTACGAGCCATCGACGCCTTCGTTGTTGACCGTACATTGACAAATCCGTTCACTCAGCTACCGTTGAGATGGCTCTTATCACGCCAACGACCACTTATCGAGTCTTTGAGAGCCCCGCGCCGACAAAGAGGTGACGATACAGCAAAATTTATGCAAAATCACCGGCCATACGAGACGTTTCAACTGTAATCTTAATTGCACCTTTTACAACTAGAAGCCCAATTCATTTAAAAGCTATCATAGACGATTGATCGAAAAGTCGTGTCGAACTTTCGATTGAGATATTTTTAGGAATGTAAGCGATTACGAAATGCAAATGGAAGAGACAATAAATCGGAAAGCTATAAAGGGCTCTGGGGACCGCTTAGCTGTAGAGCCTCGGCGGTCGACTACACAATGGACCACCAAACTCGCGCCGAATGAACTTTAGAGTGGGTCGTAAATCGGTAACAACTCGCCAATTGCCACACGGAGGCGCTAACCGCGCGGAAAGAAACTGCCACATCCGCTCCCAATGCTATCACATCCGCACTCAAATTTAGCGGGCCGCGGACCCCGGACCCGTTCCATGTTGACTGGTTTTTGCCTCGCCTTGTCGAACTCGTGTGGACTCTCAAAAAACTTTGTAACGTACAGACACGAACATTTTTATTGGATAAACTTGATCGAAGTGTGTTATGGTAATGGCATATTACTAATAGTATAAAGAAGGAACATTTGATTGTTAATTTGTTTGCATTGAATAGGCGTCGAAATTACTGAATCGATTTTCAATATTCTTTCACCTATAGAAAGCTTATTTATCTGTAGGTGACATAGGAGGATAAAGGCGCGTGAAATTTTTTTGTAGATTATAAGAAGCCTGCCAAAAAAATATCTCTTTTCTATGTTTAACAGCTAGGTTAATCATTTTATAATAATTAGCCATCGAGATGAATATCTTCTGAGATGTTTGAGCATAAAATTTACTTTCCACATACACAGGCGAAAGCACCGTTGCTATCATTAAGGTTATCTATCGAACATAATTTACCAGCCATAAAATCTTGCTATTCTTCCGAGTATAATGAAGTCGTTAAGTTAGTGGAAGACAGTAACTGCTGTATATCTCCAGTGTTCAATGCCGTTAATGTTCTAACTACACCAGACGCGACCTACCCCTCTTGAGCGGCAGTTATCTTTACTGCTAATTTCATGGGCTTTTTACAGCCCAAGTTCAATGTCGGGGGACATCGTTACTGACAGAGGAGCTCTTGTCCGAGACATCTGTGCTTCGTTTACACTGTGTGTAATGTGAAGGATAAACAAGCCCCTCCAGTCGTGGCTGGGAAGGCTCGCAGGAATGCTTGTGTGCCCAACGGACCCGCGCTCATTAGCGCTCCTACGAGAGGTCCGGTTAGTTTTTTCGTCTGCCCAGATGTGGCCTGCGTAAACACTCCTCCTCTATTGTCTGCGAGGATAAAAAATCGGACACCTGGAAGTGTCAAAATGTTCACTCGCCGCAGAGCGGCCGTGTGAACCGCGACAACCATTCACACGATGCATAGCGGTGTTTATATTACGAATTATTATACGCATATAAACTCAATATCTGTGTGACAGCAAAAAATACAAATGATTTACTTTATGTTTTATTTTACTGTCGCACTGGAGCGTTTTATAGCACTTTAGTTGGTAATGAGGAAGCTTTTATCGCGCGATTGTAAACGCGTAAATGGAAGCTTAGCATGCAATCAACGTAATAACTAGTGTGATCGTGCGGGCAAACACACGCACTCAGATTCATGACACAGTTGCCCAAGCACAAATTGAGCTGACCCGCGTCCCGCGGCTGAGCCCCGTCCCGCAGCGGAGCGCCGTCCCGCACGCGTCGCGCTCGCCCGATCATTGTTGTTTTACTTAAGTGGGCCGTTAGGACGGAACTTGTGCCCATGAATCAGCAAATAGTGCTCACAATACTCCACTACACATTAGGGGCGGTTCAGGATACGGTATCATTAGGCAATTACAACCGGAAAATATCCTTTTGTGATACGAATTTCACAACCGATCAATGTTGTATTGAAGGGAAGTACACTTTACAAATATTTCACAAATATTTTCAAACATTTGATATTGACAAAAGGTTGAGATGGACCACTCCATATCCTCGCCCCCGCAAACCAAACAAACTGCACTTATAAGAAATATGTTGGTAACAAAACAAATAAACCAATTTGGGCCGGCACAAAAACGCCGGATTCGCCTCGGGAGATGTAACACAGCATTAACATATTGATGGGCATATATCTGTCGCCCTTTGTTTAAAATCAGCGACAGCACCTTCAATCATATCGATTGTGACAAAAAAGTCTGTATTTTATGTTGGTGTTTGCCGCGCAGCTGCAGGTGGCGGCAAAAAACTTCGCATCGCAGTGTAGCGAGCTCCAAAAGTGTTATGAAGGGTCAGTGACAATAAAACACGGCAGCAAAGCCTCTTGATTTTACGAGTATTATAATAGAACGATTTCATGTCCGCATACACCTTTTATATAATGTTCTTTCTTCCATTTATACTTATACATAAATGAATTGCTGTTCGTAGGTGTCGCTAAAACTCAAGAACAGCTGGACTTATTTAAATATTATTTTTTTTATTTCAAAATATTTAAAAAATCAACTGTAAAAAAGCAAATAAATTATTTTAACACATTAATTTCCGATTGTTATTTATTGTTCTAATGGATATTCAAGAAATAAAAATCTTTATAATCACAGTGAATTAAACTCAATTTAAATGTGGTATAAAAATTTACAAGATAAACAAAAGAAAAGAAAAAAATTGTAGAGAAATTTATTTAGATACAGTCACGGGTAATCAGCAAAACAATGGCTAGGGCGGGCGGGCGTACTTGCGCCGGCGCTAGCGCCCCTCAAAGCTCGCCCGCGGCGCAGGCCGGTGACATGTTTATGCGCAGTTGTTCGCCAAATTTACTGCCCCGGGCTGATCCACTAGCCACTCCACGGATATTGGAAATTTTTAATCACCGCGTCGGCGCCTTTACGCAGTAAGGTAGCCCCACAATTGCTTCAATAATGTAACAGATATGTTCTCAGATTGTAAAAATACACTTAAGGGTACCGCCTCAATTATGTCCGACCGTTTCACCCGATTGTTTAATCGTATTTATTGACTTACATTTTGTTATTAAACGAGAATCGCAATTTAATGAAATCGATATTACAAGTCGGGAAAGACGCCGCTCGAATGGAAACTTAATAAGAGCCATATATTTTTATTATGTCGTTTCTACCAAAAATGATATTGGAATATAAGATGTTATGAAATGTCTCACAAGGATACGTTTGCGTGTCGTTTATGACGTCTATTAATAAAACTGCATCCCTATTAAAAGTAATCAAGCAAGAGTTAACAACTACGGCGAAGAAACGTAATCATTGCATCGAGACTCATTAGAGGGGACAGAAAAAAGTCCCGAATGTTATCACGAGACATGAGCGAAGCGCCGCCGCCAAAGCCGTCGTAAATTGCGAGTGTGCGGCCTGCGCCCGCGCCGCTCAGCGACGATTTACTTGACAGCCGTTATCTGCCGCATCTATAGCCTATTATGCGCCTTTTGACGCCGCCTGCAACAGATCGTTAAGATATGCACAATGCACTGCACTTGTTGGACAACGGCAAAATTAGTTCCGACGGAGTCTATTCATTGTGACATGACTCGGGCAAGGGGTAATTCAAAGTGGCTTATTCATTTTAGAAATAACTTTGCAACTAGTTGTTGTAGCCGTGTGATTCCCGGCAGAGTAGAATAGGAGCACTCCAAGTCATCCCGTGGATGTCGTAAAAGTATATGGCTCTGGTAGTACAGAGAGGGTCGTGCTCCAGCAGTGGAGACTGGAAGGACCTGATGATGATTGTTGTTGTAACTTTTATAGTCTTAAGTATGATACCAAAAGAAAAATGAGTATTTCGTATGTTTAGAAATTCTACAGTTTTTCTCAGTTTCGTCCCCCGTCTTTGGAAATAAGTTCATCTAATCAAACGAGTTGATCCATTTGTTTTATTGTGATGTTCGATCGACGATGGGCAAAGGACCGATACGATTATGGAATTACAGATGTGACGCTATGTCATGCGCTCGCTATTATCTCAACACAGATATATCTGTCAGAGTATTGATTCAAGTCGAGACCCAAGTTTCTCAAAAATACGTAACTGTTGTTAATTGTTAGGATAAGGATTTATTAATTATGTACGCCAATTAGCTACCACATCGATGATCAATAAATTATACAAAGTTAACTTGAAAAAGGTCTCAAATTTAGATCCGCTCTCTAAAGTTTATTCTCTCACAGATTATTGATTTTCTTTTAAAAATCAAAGTGCATTATGCATTATCCTTCTGCGAGTGTGTGTATTTTGTGTGTGATCACAGCGGCGACGGCTCGTTAGCTCCCGACCCGCATAAATCACGCCGCTTTATGACGACTCCCAATTTTTTAACATCCAAGTTAATGAAATGCGAGCGCAGTATGGGACCCGGCTAGCGACATTAAAAACGACAAACCATAAGGACGGACGGTTTCTAATTATAATCCTGTCAAAGCTGCGATATAACGGAAGAATTGATGATCACCTGAAAGCGGTGATTTCTATCTACAAGATAGTAGCGATCGTAAAGATAGTAGCTGTTTCATTTTAATATTTCATATTTTTATTTGTTTTGGCGCCGGCGATGTCGGTCGGGGGTGCGTTTACTGCCGTTTTTAAAAAATGTTACCTTAACAAACTCTTTGTATCAAACTGTGTCGTAGTTAAAGTGGTACAGATAACTAAAGTGCGTATTAATGACAAACTTATGAGTCCAGTCATTAGTAAAGTGCACGAACAAGCAACAATTAATCAGACACAGGATCTCCGCTCTCCGTACCGTGATGCCGCAATCCCTAGAACTATCTGTGTCTGTGATTCTAATATCGAACTTAATGATTGCGAAATAGGGTTTAGATTTGCGGAGTTAGTGCTCAAGTGAACGGCGCCAGTATTTTAGGATGCTTTTCGAAGAAGAGAGCTGTGGAGCGCGAACCTGAAGTACTTGGTGGGGCATCGCCGGGTCGGCGAGCTAGTGCCGCCGACAAAGGCGCCGCCGCACGCGAACCGCGCCCGTTTCACAATTAAGCCAGTGCCAGTTAATTGATATTAATACTTTATGTGTGGGATAAGTACAGAGATAAAAGCGTACCAGTGCAAAAAATAATAATTCATCACAGTGTAATTTGCATATACAAATTGCTCTAAACGTAATCGTAATAAGTTTTTTTTCTCATAATAACATTCTGTAAAGTGCTTTCCAAGACAAATCAAATGAGTTCAAACACAATAAGTTTGATTTATTTAATGTAGTACTTTCCTGTGCTGTTCTGATGCTGGAGTTGGGAAGTAGCTATCTACCTCCCAACCCCATCATCAGAACAGATTAAAACTCAATTAAAGGAGTAGATCAGCCCTTACAGAAGATTTGACCCGAACAAACATAAGTAAAACATGATACATTGCAAATTATTTATGTAAAAGCTTATAAAAGCAAGTAACAAATGCAGATAAGTAGGTATTTAAGTTGTATATTGACTTATATGAATAAATATATCGATACGGATAAATCACACAAGATTGACTACTTAGTACCAAAGAAAGTTCGAAACTTGTCTTATTTGTTACTAACACATATTTATATAATAGTCTAGCAAAGGCGAATATCAGTGTATACCAGGGAATCATTTTTTACAATTTATTTTCAAGCATGATATTTAATATTGAATACACAGAGGTGTTAAATTGTTAAAATATTTTTGTGTACTTAGATGATGTGGTAATTAATGAAGAGCCGAAACAAAACAGACGTGACATAATGTATGTACTTACAAAATTAACTCTAAAATGACATAACACATGCAGCAATATCTGTGAACTCGAAATCAATTGTTCAGTAAATATATTCAACAAATATTCAAATTAGCGATTCGGTTGTTAATTGATATTACGCTTTGCAAGGCCCAAGGTGACAAATATTATTGAGGTATATGAATAGTTTGAAGCCATTAGTATTCCAATCTATTATTTCAAAATAACAGTCCTGTAGTGATCATTAGTTTATTCGCTACGGGTCCGGAAAAAAACTACCCCAAATTTGGCACTTATTGGGATAAAAATGGTAATTTAAATGAAATTGCTTTTAGTGCAGTTTTATAGCGTTTATAACATAATAAATTTATATAATATAAACACTTTTCGAACACTTTACTGTATTCACTTGCTCCTAAGAACATAAATACCAGTGGTGGATTTACACATTTACCACCCGTATGGCATCTATTCAATTATTGCCGCTGTCATCAACCTTTTCACATACGTGAAAATTGGAATTGTAGCCCAAACTATAATATTGCCGCCCTTACAAATTTGCTGCAAACTCACTGTCAAATACCTAGTGTAAAGTTTTCGAAACGTTAGGTGTAAAAATAATGTAAACGAGATAAAACTGTATTAAAAGATCATGTTTGGGCTCATTTAATTGGTCTTGGCAAAAACTTTACATTACAAATCGCTCATAATATAATCTTTGTCACAAAAATGAAATAAAAACAAATGTTATAAAAATATCATTGTAAAAGTTTTTGTACAAAAATGTGACCTAAAACACTCCCTGATAACAGAGTATTTTCCTGGTTGCACCCTCAGCTAAGTAGTTTAGAAGCTCATAGAAGTCGTTCTCCTTCACACGCATCTTATATTGCTGTAACTCACAAAAGCTCTTGAGAGTTTTCCATCCAACGCAGCAATGGTCAACAAATTTATGTGATAAAAACCGAGTGGAGAAGTTTCAGTCGCTTCGTCGCAAAACGTTCCTCACGCAAAATGTCCCAAAACGCAAAGCTACAATTAGAATTCGCGCCCCGCCTGCCGCTTCCATCAGGCGTGGTGGTGTACCAGGAATCGCGCCAAGGCTGTAACGTGCGAGTTCAAACGCGCCGCACATGCGTCACCCACACAATGAGTGGGCGTCCAGTGCGGCGACAAATTAACAAGGGCACAGAGTTGTATTTGTAACAAGCGCGTTTAATATTAAAACACAGTAAATCAGTACTTGTCGAGCTCCGTGGCGCAGCGGTCAACACGCCAGCCTGCGACACGGGGGTCCCGGGTTCGATCCCCGGTCAGGTCAAGATGAAAAAAGATCTTTTTCATATTGACCCGGGTCTTGGATGTTTATCTATATAAGTATATATTATAAAATATAGTATCGTTGAGTTAGTATCCTGCGACACAAGTTCACAACTTACTGTGGGGCTAGCTTAATTTGTGTGATATGTCCCTATATACTTATTTATTTATTTTATTTATTTATTTACTTATATCAAAATAAATAAAAAATGCCTAGATGTTTGCACTATATCAACCTTAGGCAGTGGTACTCACTTATGGTACATACATCAAAATTATCACGTCTTTATATCATTGAAACTAACGTGAGATAAATACAATGTTTATCCATTGCGGGGTAGACCGTATAGAGTCAAAGGTCATAAAACCCAAAGGCCACGTTTAGCGGAGGCGTAAAGTTGGAAAGCGGATTCATAATAGTGATGTGTTGCTAGCCGCATTGCCTATTTACGTGATACCTGAAGTCAAGTGGGCAAGGTCCAGCAGTGTTATTTTTTTTCAATATTAGTAATGGAGTTTTCACGAAACAAATTAAAATGTACCTACGTTAAAGATTTAAGTGAATAGATTCGACAGGATACACGTAAAAGCCGTCATTTTATCATTTTAAAGTACATAAGCATTCTTCTTCTTCTTGCTAGACTACTCTAGGAGGTAATCTTGCATTTCGCTCAAAGTTTTAAGCTCCATCTTTTTCAGATAAGTTTCATACATTTTCGATAGTAACGTCCAAATAACGGTGTTTCTCCTACGAGAGTTTCACAATCGAGAACTCAATTATCCTTCTGTAGTCTCTCTATTCCCGTGGGCGTCCATTGCGACAACGCTATTGACATTGAACCGCTGTTACATATTTCACAGAATTGTGTTTTGATGTCGCCACGTCGGTCGTCTTCGCTAATTACGGCCTTTACGATATTTGATGGAGCTGGATTAACGCGGACAAGTGTTACTGTGTGAATTGTAAACACCCAGTGCTATTGAGGGCTTTCACATTTAGATTTCTTTGGAAATGTTTGCAGTCTAATATGGCTCGTCTAAAATGCTTGGAAATACACTTCTCTTGCATGTAACCTATATAGATTAATCAATGTATGGACTAAAAACTTTGCATAACGAAGATCGATATTTAATAGCGAATACATACACGTATTTGCCTTTACAATTAAGTACATAGATTGCAGATTAATAGCTTTGGGTCTTAAAACTTTAGTCTAGAATAGTCAAGCCTAGCTATAGTCACTAGGTCATTATATTGAGCTTACTCAAAGATTCCCACGTCTACGCCCGTTGCCTTATAGGCGAGAGGTGAATAACTGTAACCAACAGGAATATATAATAAGAAAGTAGGAGACAATCTTGCTCCCAAGGCGCTTCACTATCTGACGCAACGACTTTTCCCCGAACGCATTTCCTCGGAGATAAACTCCGACCTGGCTTTACCATAATCGTGACACGGTGGCGAACCATAACGCTGCACCAACACGTCCTCGTCGAGCATGCACGGTGCACCCGCTGCAGTTATCTTAAGATGCATGTTCCTGTTATCTGTTTCGGTAGCGGCGGTGAGTGATACGCATCGCGGCGTGATGTCCCGATGTCGCCGGCCGCGCGATGCTATCGGCGCACGACCAGCGCGGGTGGCGAGCCCCACGACGATTGTAAATGGACAGTCAGCTCTGTTTTTGAAATCTAAACTGCTTTTTAAAGTTCAGTTTGGGATCCTGTATAAAAATGGGTCACTCACGTGCTACTTTGTCGAGATTGCCGACTACAGTTTCGGACTCATCAGGAGTCCATTTTCAAGGCGAGTTCGGGATGCGCGAAGCCAAAGTATCGCGGGCCCTTCAGTTTGGGATCTCTGTTGCGAAAAGTCTTTGATATTAGTAGCTAAAATTTTGCGACATTAGAGGACCTTTACCGCTCATCGTAGTAATTTCATCATCAAATCGACCACTGGGGAATAGTTAGTAAAGACAGTTTCTAGTTTGGTAATACAATATTTGGTCTTAGAAGGATTTTTTAAATATTTATAAATTATAATCTTTCATATTGTATTATAGGTAGCTATATCAAGAAAATTTAATTCAATAAATATTTTATGACATATTTCGGATCGGAATCAAGCAAATATGAAGGTAAAAAAATATTCTGGAAGGTATACCAGATATGTTGTTAGCTGGTACTAACATTATATTTCCAGGTAGTAGAAACCTAAATTTACCGCGACAGAAACCAAGGCGGTTAGCTTTTCATGGAATGTCATGTTATAAACCAGTTGACATTTCTGGAACACAAGACGTCAGAAGAAATAGCTAATATGTATCAAAAGTGTTTAATATTGAAATAATAAACGATAAATTTTCTGTTTGACAGATTTTGAGGTGGACAAATTTACTTGGACTGTTTATGCGGACAAACTATAAATTTGCTAAACAGAAATGTCGGTGTATTTATACATAATTATTCTATTAAGATTATGGACGCCAATATTTTCTGTATCTATGCTCAGTTTAATATAGTATTTCAGATTGAAATGAGATACCTGATATATATCAGTATATGATATATATAACACGCTGATAAAATAGAGGAGAATGCAATTCAAACTTCCATGCTGTCCAGTGGCAGACCGGGTCCGGTGTCCGGGCCAGTGGCAGATTTTCACATTTGCCGCCCATAGGCTATTTAATTATTGCCCCCTTGGTCAACATTTTCTCGCAGGTGACGTGCCCAAAATATTATTTTCCCCCTGCAAATCATATCCCCAATCTGGCCGGATTGGGGTTATGATTTAAACGGGCTGACTCAATCAATATCAATCATACCAACCCATCACTATTTTGAATCCGATTTCAATCAACAACTCACCAACATGCAAAACTTTGCTTAGGTTCAGAAAAACCTAAAAGATATTCTAGAAATAAATTCAAAAGTAGTTTCAGATATAAGCCCATCACCTAGTAAATAGTAACCCCAGTTTACGACCTTTTCCCAAGGTTGCACCTTGGGAATTCTTGGTCCCTCTTTCTACCCGAACACGGCAATATAAAAGAGTTGCATTAAGTATTTGAATTCCATAACAGTTGTATAGAATCGTCGACGTATATAGGAATTTATTGAAGGCGGTGATGCGCCGGCGACGGCGCCAGGGCTCGCATTTACATGGCATTGTACCGAGACACGACACACGACTCGGAACGATGCTATCGGGGATCGCGCCCTCCGAGCCGCATGCCATTTGGTACTTGGTGACGTTAGGTCTCTATAAGTTTTAGAATTTTGAGTACTGAATACCGAATAATCCCTAATAGGGCAGATTTAAATAGGAGGAATTAAAATATGTCCGTGAAACGGAAACTTCGAGCAACACGGCCTCCGTACCGAACGGAAATTACTAATTATTGGTTACGTTGGTATTGAGTTACATTTTTTTCTAAATTAATCCTTTTCAGGCATTAATATGAAATTACATTAAAACAACATAGTTATGTATGTATTAAGAATTACTGTTGAACAGCACAAGTTTTATTCATGGAAATGTAATGTAGGTAGCAGGAACTAAAGGTAAAGAAAGGATAACATATAAGCAACATTATGAAGAAAGGAAACGACATCACTTTTCTATTGAGAAAGACAATCGTCTTTTCTTGCAAAAAAATCTGCTGTTTGATAACATAAAGCTGCTACTAATTTAAAAAAAAAATATTAAATCATAACGATGATTCGACATTTTTTAAAATTTAACCTACATAAACATAAGTCATAACTAGAGTATGATCATAAAAATGAAACGAAATAAATAGTAAGATAACATCCACGTGCGTGCAATATCGAGTGTCATTGAAACAATATTCATACCAATTTACTAGCGCAAATACTAACGCAGATAGTACTGCAGTAAATAGTAACAAGGACACGGGCACCGTTTGTCTTGGTGACACGTAATCAGTCATCTACGGCCATTATAATACCTCTGGAGACGTTGTGTGAAACGTAACAAATTCACAGTTCCACATTTCTCAAAATTGAACCTAAACATAACATGAGCATATTCATAGAAAAAGAAATGAAGAGTAAAATAACATTTAACATCCATGTGCAATACCGGGTTTCATTGAAACAATATTCATACCAATTTACTAGCGCAAATATTAACGCAGCAGATAGTACTGCAGTAAATAGTTACAAGGACACGGGCACCGTTTGTCTTGGTGACACGTAATCAGTCATCTACGGCCATTATGATACCTCTGGAGACGTTGCGTGAAACATAACAAATTCACAGCGAGGAACGATGGGTGACGAGTTTTTATGAACTTCGTATACTTTATACGAGTACACTACGTGATCATATCTCTGCCTCTAAGTTCTCAATGGTCAAGCTAATGAGATGTTATTCAAACGTAAAGTAGGTTTCTTTCTCAGCCAGTGTTCATTGTATACCTAGGCCTCTGCATGGCTTTTCCACTTGACCCGGTCTTTCGCTGTGGGTTTAGGCGGACAAAAATCTTAGAATTTGTGAACAAAGTAATCTTAAGATGACTTTCATGACAAACTCTAATATTCAATCTAGGTGATGAGTCACCTGTTGGAATTTCAACAAACAACACTCTTCCAGCAAATACAGCGTGCAAACTGCCCCTCGACATACCCTTTAAAAGGAGTGAATCAGCCCGTCAACCACATTTCATATGGAATCGATGCAGGGAACACAATAAAAATCGAAATTTTCATAGTAAAGTGTTCAGCCGGGCAATTATGATGGGAAAGTCAATTTTTTTTCGAGTTCCTAGCATTTGTCCCATGAAAAAAGTTGTTTAAATCGACGGTCTGACATTTGTATCCTGATGATCATGATATCCAATATCCACCAATATTGCATATAAAACAGTGGTGCCCAATTAACTCTACATATACTTTACTCGTCTTTCCTACTCTACCAATATGAACTAACTTCAATTCCTATGAAGCGCCCAGCGATCTCGTAATAAGCACAGCTTCTAAGAGAAGTTATGGTAGTAAAAATATAAGCACGTACGAGGCGCATGTTTTCGGGTGCGAGATGTGATCTGAGCTCCCACTGGGTACGACGGTAGGCTGCTTGGGTCGGGTTACCTTGTCGCGACAGTCCACACTGGCTGTTAGTAACTTAAACCTTAATCTTTAAAAAAAAAACATGTAAATAAGTATGATAAAGATCGTGTTCTAACCTCATGAAGTTTTCAATTAAACCAAAATATATCAAATCCGTTAGTTGGTTCGAAAAATGCAAATGCAATTAAAAGTATAAATTGTACAAATTAAAATACGCACGCAAAATACCACAGCTTACTCAGAAAACGCATTCAAATGCCAAGTTGTCTGATTCGCTCGCATTACAATTTGTTAGCGAAGTCAGGGCCGTGAGAATTATCCCCGGTTCCACGTAACATGGGTTAAACGCTTGTATCGGAGATACCGATCTAACCCGAGCTTCTCGTTGGCGCCATAAAAACAAAACACATCCAACACAACCACTTTCTTCCTTAAATTATTCGAGGAATTTACGACGATTCGACCGACAAAAATGTTATAACCTAATGAGAAATTATCATCAGTCGTCCAGCAAAAAATGAGTCGTGAGCTCGACCGACGATCGAGAGACGCGTATTTTTTATAGCCTTAATTGGAATTATTGTTTCTTGTATTTTTTATGAGTGTCTCGATTGTTTTAGAGTACGGCAAAGCAAAAAGGCGCGGGATCCGGCGATGACTGCGCGATTCCTTCAACTTTGAATCTCGACAGATTGGCGAATGACTCTCCGTGGCAGAGATACATTGCTCGTTACGTTTTGAATGTTGTCAAGTCAGCTTATTTGATGAGTGCGGTGGTGGACAAACGTGTGACAAATGTTGTGGCGTGTTCCCTGGAGATGTTGCGATAGCATCGACGGCGACCATCCGGCGCGTGCTTCGGATGCCGCGCCCGTCGCTCCCTTTAGCCGGAATTACCCATTACATCAAATGACGTTACGCTTTTTGGCTGACGACAAATTCTTACTTTTCATCGAAGCCTTGATTACTATAAACGTTTTCTATCAGCTCTAAATTGTACAAACAAAGTCATTTCACAGATACAACATTTATTTGGTATTGTAGAGTTATTTTAAAAATAGAAAATAAATGGTAGTTTACTCGAACTAGATCCCATTTGACTTGCCTTGGGAAACTTGTATTTCCAATCAGCAATGATTGCTTCTGGTTGGCTGCAGTCTCCTAAGCGCTACAAATCGTTAATCAGATTAGCTATCTCGAGAGCGTGCAACATTATGTCAGTGACAAACGCCAGGCGTCGCACGTCGCAGGCGCCGGCTCTACACCCCATCAGATAGCGGTGGTGCCTACTTTCAGGCGGGAAATTCTAATGTCAAGTGAACTAGACAGTAAAGTGACGAGTGGAGTCGATATGGAGCGGCTGCAAGACGAAGCGCTGTCATAATCTGATTATTAGTGCTGCGTGTGCTGGGCGGGGCGCGCAGCGTGCGGTCGGCGGCGCCCCAGGAGGTCGGCGCCCGCGCCCCTCCCTCTCGCTCGCGCGGCCGGCCCGCCGCGTCGGAGCGGGACGGCACCACACCCGCGCACCACGCAGGCGACAAACGACCCGTGGTAAAACAAAAGGAATGTTGCCGGCGACGCTTTGAGGCGCCGGCGCCGCTCCCCGCGCCCTAATCACCCATTTTAATTACGACACAGATCGAATCAATTAATCGGTATTTCTGTTAAAACAAGCGCCGGCCGCGCTTACGGCTCGTTTGTGTTATGAATTCGAGATTGACATACGATTATGGATTTATCTCACCGACATCATACATGTTCATATGCAATCAATAATTTCAAGCGAGGTCAAATCTCAAAATCGTGATAGAAAATTCGTTTGATCTCAGTGAGCGAGTCGTCGAGGCAAATCTCGCGCCGCCGCAGCCGGAGCCTCACTTACCTAAAACCACGGATGTTTTTAATTATAACTTATGATTTTTTCAAGCGAATTCGGACGCGCCCTTCCCTTCGGATAACATGAGAATAAATAACGAGTTTTTGTGTAGTATGTTTGTTTTTAAAATGGCGGGAGGTCCGCGCGACGACACGCGAGCGACGTGCCCGGCGCGCCCTCGCCCATTTGTCATATTTCGGTTTTGAGAAAAAATAAATAACCTACTCTATCCTAACCAGTGTTTGTTTGTAGAAAGATTATTGAGGGTTAACTATTATCTCCGAACACGACTCGACAGATGGAACATGTCAAGTTTTAGGACTTTTTGGGATTATTGTTGCAAGATACAATGTAGAGCACAAATAAACAAACCGCAGTAGGTTACAGCTTTAGCTATTTTAAGGACCATCCTACTTAACAATGTGTTGGGTGATTAATGCAAGATTAAGTAAAAACTATTTTCAATTAAGTAATGCCTCGGCGATGACTAGGAGTACATATTCGAGCTGTTCTTGTGACTCAAAACATATATAAACTGTTTTGAGTCACAAGCTAGCAGAGGCGTCAAATGACCAGAAGGCTGCATTTTCTTTGTACAATAACATTGCCATACAATGTAGCAATGCTGCCAGCCTTTTGGGCACACTTCCGCTGGAAAGTTATTTGGGAGACATTTATCACTTGTGTAAAGAATTGTATTTTTGAGTTAGGTTTTGCTATTAATATTTAAATTTTTATATGAGATAATGTAGAGACAAAGATACATTTTTGTGAGAAGCAAACAAATTGTACCTCCAATGTGAGGCAGGCCTTCTTATTGCACATGTGTGCTATATACTCTCCCAATTCACAGGTGAACATGTGCACAGGTGGGAAAATTGGGCTCTGTTGCCGTAAATCCAGTATCTAACACATAGAGCAAGCGATGGCGGCCACGGCAGGTGTTAACCTCCTCCCGCCGTCTGACAAACGAACCGCCCAAATCCGGCTGTTTGACTTTCCAATTCTACTCTCAAGCTCCAGCCTCACTCCGCAACACTCGGATAAAGAACTCGTAGGATTGCTTTTAACTTTTTAAGCCACTGTTTGCTCAGCGACTAAAAGCATCGAGTTACACGTTCCAATTTGATCAGTCATGTGACCGTGCAGCTAGACGCTAGACTCGCCAGAATAACTCAATTACCGCGCGCACGCACAGCGGCTAGTGTTCAATACGAGAAATAAATGAAATATTTTTGACCCATTTCGGCGGTGGCGCCAGGGCCGGCGCGGAGCGGCGGGCGCCGGCCCCCGGCCTCTCACACGGCATCATTAATACAAAACAAACAAAAGTGACCTCTAGACGGGCGCGGGCAACTAACGAGATTCACCAACCGCCGGATAAAGCGGTAAATTATTGGAATGTTAACCGGACTGCGCTCGGTGGTCCGCGCTGGCGGCCGCAAAAAAAACGTGTAGGAGATGACAGGAGCACATACGGACCTAGCTAATTATCCGGCCGGCAAAAACCCAGCCATCGACATCGCGACAGAGCCCCGGCGCGCCAGTACAGCCATTCCGCGCGACAGCTATTTCTTCGGAGAGCGCAGTTTTTTGTGGAGCAATATTTAATAACCGCAAGCGACAAGCGACAATCCGGCGCGGTTCAAGAGAGCTAATTACGCGTCATTAATTGCCGAAGTATGCGGTCGGACGCGATAGTCGTAATCGATCGAAGTTTCGTCGACGTGGGCGCTGCCGCCGGCCGCGCTGTGTCGTCGTCGTCCGCTAATGACTGATGAATAGGCCTCGCATAATTGGCAGCGCGGTGGGCCGCGCGCGTCGCTGCAGGAAGGGCGGAGGCGCCGGGATCGCGTCGACTGTGTAATTTCTTCACTGCTCGCTCCACATTATCGATCACGAAAAAAAATAATTGAAGGGGTTTCGTCGTAAAGCAAACAAGCTTATAATAAGCTGTAATTTGTGCCCGGCCATTTAGAGAAATGCACAAATTGCCGTCGAGGCAGCTGTTTGTTTTGTCTATGACGGAGGTCCGGGCTCCCAAATTATCCGTTAACAAGCCCCGCGTCAGATTCAGCAGCCCTAATGGCTTTTCGTTAAGTTTTTGTTATAATTTATGACGTAGTGATGTGTTTTAGTAAATTCGTCTGGAATTGCGACAGCTGCGCCGTTTAATTGGCTCACGGTGGGCGCTCAGACCTCGAACAAGTTTTAAAGAAGTTTATCGATTACAAAAGATCGATAAGACAATGATAACCTATCACTTGCTAAAAAAGTTACATTTCTATCGCATCAACAGGTTCTTAGTTTTCTCTGACTATACTTTATGTATATGTAACTGTTGCCGAATTATTATTTTCCTTGTAGATTTGTAATGGATGTTTTATTTATTCATATCAACATCACTATCTCACCCAATCAGCACGTGTAGACATGCAGAACGAATATCTGTTGATTTTTTAACAGTCAAGTCATAATCGGTCGTAATTTGATTCATCGCCATTTTATGCCAATTAAAGGCCGTGTCGTGATGTTCCAAAACGTCAAATAGCTGTAATTTGAGATGAGCCCACATCCTAGTGCTCACTGACGTGATATTTACCCAACAAGTATTTTTGTGTATAAGCAGGTATTTAATATGCGATTTTTTAGCATCTTCTACGGTATCAATGAGATGAATATAACATACCTATATTGTTATTCATTTGTGAAATAAATATGTATATTGTTATTCATTTGTGATATAAATATCATCTTCACCAAATATTATGATGCTTTTCTGGATAAAATGTTACTTATAAAGTTTTAAGTGACGCACCTGTTCTATGCTGGTTTGGGAGAAAAAGAAACCCATAGAATATACCACCTGCTTTTCTTCCCGCGTGCAGACCTTAAAAGCCGGTCCAGGGATCGGGCGAAAATCTAAGAAATTACATCAATACGCGATGCTGCCAGCAATCCAATACTATTTTGATTCCACGTTCCATCTCTACGCCCAATACGACTCTAGATCTTATGACCTTGTGATTTGTCTACCCCGCAAGGAATTAAGACGTGAAAGTTTACTTTTCAGAATTTCTTTATCTACGTTTGCTACGTTTTGGTCGAGCAAGTAATGCGCTCCGTTTTCACTGCATCTGGTATTTTGTAGTGGTACACATTTTTCACCATTTCACCATCGGACGATGCGGCATGGATAGGGATTCCATCGATATGTAGTCGATTCGTAGATTCATCTCTTCCTTCATTACGCAAACTATTAAGAAGAGAGACTACCTGTACATTTTCATACAAAAAGCGATAACGCTTCCCACCCCTTAAACATAGCCCAAATTTCAATATTTTTTTATACATTATTAACAAATTGGAGAAGTAGGGCTGTACGTTTTGATATTTAAGATATATTGCTTACAACAAAAGTTATGAGCATCTAAGTAAATATCCATATTATTTACATAAAAAATACCCGGGGCATTTTAATTTATTTAAATTAATCTAAACCGAATCAATAAAAAAATGGTTAGCCTTAGATTAAGGTGTGCTAAATTGAATGACACCAAAATTTCCACATTTCGTAAAGGTTTAGGGGGTGGAAGAGTTATCGCTTTTTGTACGAAAATTACAGGTAGTCGATCCTCTTAAGAAATGGAATTCTCTCTTCCTCCTCGCGTCAGTGTTTCCCAAATCGTACAATTTAACTAGGGACTTCCAAGGCAAGAGTGAAAAGGCGTTTGCATTTTGTTTTTGTTTGCGTGTATTACCACCTAGACATCATCTTGCTTCCCACCAGGCAAAATAAGGGTCAAACGCACTAAATTGATTCATAAAAAAATGAGTGACTCACCGTCCTCCCTTGGTGATGATCATCTCGGTGCCGATGTCGTGGAACCTCCGCCAGAGGTCGCCGTTGAGCAGCCGCGCCTCGCACGCCGGCGGCTCCGCGTCGGCGCCCACGCGGTGTTCTGGCAACATTTCACTCATTTCATTTCGAGTTCATATATCATCATATTATTGTTATATTATAAAGGAGTTAATGTATTCTTTGGTTTTGTCTAAAAATATATTCTCCTATATATTGTTGTTATATTGCTAAAAAAATTGACTATTTAAACAATGAAAACAATGACTATTTTCAAAATTATCTTCTCAATAATGAACTTAAATACCTATAATGCCATTCTGTTTCAACGTTTGTCTTTTTTGAAGAAAAAGATGTATTAATGTTGAGTTACTAACTAAATATTTTTGTTGTATGGAAGCCCCGCTTAAATTTTTATTTTTATTTTATTTTTAGTATTTGTCATTATTGTGGAAATAAAAATACAACATCTGTGAAAATTTTAACCTTCTTGCTATTACGGTTCATGAGATACAGCAAAAAACGCCAACAACTACTCTGTTGTATGGGAGCCCCCCTTAATTATTATTATTGTTTTGATTTTAGTATTTGTTGTTATAGTGGCAACAGAAATACACAATCTGTGAAAATTTCAACTGTCTAGCTATTACGGTTCTTGAGATACAGCCTGGTGACAGACGGACGGATGAACATCGAAGTCTCGTGAATAGGGTCCCGTTTTTACCCTTTAGGTACGGAACCCTAAAAAACCATTCCATTACAAGATGTCTAGCCAGCCGGGCTAAATAAATTATCGGACTATGTATATAGCCCTACATAAAATAAAATAAATAAATATATAGGGACATATCACACAATTGAGCTAGCCCCACAGTAAGTTGTGAACTTGTGTCGTGGGATACATACTCAACGAGATACTATATTTTATAATATTATTACATCCAAGACCCAGGTCAATCTGAAAATATCATTTTCGATCTTGACCTGACCGGGGATCGAACCCGGGACCTCCGTGTCGCAGGCTGGCGTGTTGACCACTGTGCCACGGAGCTCGACTATAATAATCAAAGTATAAGTTAACCACTTATAGAATGAGAGTCACTGAGATTAAGGTACTCCATAAGTCACGCTTGTTAAATATAATTGATTAATCGCTACTCATTATCTCTTGTTTAACATTAACACTTTATTTCTCTTATCTGCATAAGAAACTGATATTTTGGATTTGGACGTTTTCTTGTCCATATTTGTAGCGTTTACAATAAAAATATATACAGTTATAATCTATGAGAGCGGTGTCCCCTGAAAGAGGCTCCCACAAGTAGCTACAATATAAACAATATTTACCCAATACACAAAAATCATTATGGGCCATCACCGTGTCCTAAATAAAACGTTAAAAATGTATTATACAATGGTAAGAAATAATGTAAAAATTAGTTTCTTTTTACTATTTTTTTTTGCGAACAGAACTGTTTTTCATTTAAATGAAATTATTTTAATACGGTTTTTATCGCGTTTATTACATTATAAACGCGATAAAAACCGTATTAAAATAATTTTATTTAGAACTGTTTTTATTTTATTTACTACTTTATTGTGCCATTGCTGGTCCAAAATTAACCTCATTATTTTTCCACTCAATCTTTAAAAAAAAATCATAACGATACAGGTGTACCAAAACCCTACCCACCTTTTTCTGCAGCTAATCTCAATCACCAAATACTAACTAGCTTACGACATATTCCGGTGACATGTAAATGAGACACATAATACGCCGGCCGGACGATAATATTGATTCTTTATGGCTTCCTACGATGATATCGCTTCAAAGCCGCCGCTAATATATGTACTGAGCGCATTGTACCGTTGGCGGCCCAACGGGCTTTAATTGTGATTAATCATTTATTAAACGAAAATTATGTACCGATGAGTGGGTTTTGCAAATGAAGATAAGTCAACGGCTAAACGGGTATGATGTGAATATATAAAATATTATAGTACTTAACTACCTTTTATAGAAGTTATTTATTTTCTTTAAAAATATACTATCACTAGTTTTTCCTATGCCGCCGCCCGTTCGCGTTAATGGCTTGGGATGGTGTGCTTTATACTTCTACGTACTCCATGCAACGTGTTTAAATGCAACAGTGTCACAAATAAACAAAAAAAATCACGTTTGCATTTATAGTATTAGTTAGGAATAGGAATTTTCCTTTTGGTTTCGTCAACGCGAATAGTGCTTTGTGCTTTTAACTATTATCTAAAGTAAGCATTCTCTTAATCCAGCAATACTAACGGTAGATATCCCGCAAGGTAGCGAAAAGCTGGCCGCAGTCACGCTCCAGTGCTCAAACAGAAATTGAAATATAAAATTAAATATAATTAATAAAATAAATATACCTACCTAGTAATAATTTAGTCGTCCTTATGTTAACGTTATAAGTAATACTCAATAATGGGCCTTTTACACGAGGCCAGTAGCAGATCCATCCAGGCCAGTTAGACAGCACTAATTAGACTGTTCAGAAAAATAATAGGCGCTAGATTTGGGGGTGCTACTGTTTACCACAATACAGGTCACTTCAAAAGCTTCAACATGAAATAATATCATTAGGGCCAACATCTTTTCATATATTGTGCATTTTATTATATTAGTTGAGTGTAGAAACAATAAATTATTTCCAGATACTTACTTGATAAATAAAAATACATAACTTTATTACTAACACTTGAAGTAAATACTGAAGTCCGAGCGTAAATAGAGCTTTTTTTAGTTGGTAATCAACACATAATCCTTGACTGCGATATATCGTGTTAAGAAAACATCAGTTAAATAAATTACGCAATAAAACCTAATTAGGTTTGTATATCACCCTATTTGAGTGATATAATTATATCAATACACGGAAAATTGAAAGATATTTACGAAAATCACGCTTTGGACTTATTTTCAAAAAAAGTCTAGATAGACTTTATTAACGTAAAAGTGTAAAAAAAATTGTGACCAACTAATAGACTATAATGCAAACACATAATAGGCTAACACTGATTTGATATTATAAGTTTAACGCAATTTGCTTACACAAAGCTGTCCAAAATGCTTTATGTAAATCTCTGTATGTCATGCACGCAAGCATTTATAAAATGGTCGGTTTTTGAAACATTGAAACAAAGGCTTGACGGAGTCTAGTAATGATTTGTCAAAAGATAAATGCTTCTTAAAAAAATATTGAAAAGCTAAAATTTTATGAAACGTAAATTGCAATTATTTTTCAAACCTTATTATTGTTATCCTTATATTATTAAATTAAATTTTGATTATTGTAATATTACTACTATGTATTTTGTTATAAATTTAAAAATCTATAGGTTTGTTTGTTTGTTTGCTTGTTAACCTTCATATCTTCATGTTGATATAAACTGAACTGTGACTAACCCCTTAAGAATTAGCGGAACAAAGTTCTTCGTGTCAGCTAGTTAAATCATCATGTCTTCTTTATTCTCCACTGCAGGAGCACGACCCTCTCTGTACTATCAGAGCCATATATTAGCAAAAGCAGCCAGAGGATTTGGCTTACACACTTCACGCTGGCCAGACGGGTTGTAGATGTCTCTTTGATGTTTATAAGCTTTGATTAGCTTGTGTTTCCTAAGTCGTCGTCTACGATATCCACGGGAAGGCTTGAAGTGGTCCTATTCTACTCTGCGGGAACCACACGGCAAATAAATCTAGTTATATATATAATTAATTTGATTTCTGTAATGGGCATGTTGACTAAATTTTTTTTCATGTTGCTATGTAAAGACCTGCCAAAAATAAACACAATAGTGACAGAAATACATTTCTAAACAAAAAACTCTTTCAGTTATAAAAGTTTTAAAGACACATGTTTTTAGACGTAAATTTTTAGACGTGAAAACGCGCTGCTGAAATGCCTACATATTTGTGACGTCACAAGCTTGTATTTTGTATGGGTGGCGTAAGAACTTTGTTTGGTAGCTATACGAAATATTTCGTTTATGGTAATGGTTTCATAATAAAAGTTGCTATAAATTTTGCAGACTAAAAAACAGTATAATTGTAATTAAAGATTTTCATACTTTAAAAAATGGTCCTATTCACCCAACTTTAAAGAAGCTTTAACATCACTTAACGAATCGATATCAAATTAAAAGTGTTATACCAGTATCCTACGACGATCATTTTTTCTTTGTATGATACCGGTTACCAAACTCTGGTATCATACACGGCCGAAGGGGTTCTTTATAGTGTTTTTAGATAGAAATTAGTCTCATTAGAAACAAATTTTATATAATTTTAACATTAGGCAACTACCGTATTCTAATTTCTATACAAATTTCTCTAATGTTTGGCGTCATTAGTATAGAGACAAACAATGAGTAATCGTATACCGTTGCAACTAATTATTATTAGTAAACAATCGATATTATATGTAATTATTCAGTATTCATTAACTAGCATCAGACTCGAGACAGTAAGTGTATTAATGGCGTTTAACGGTAGCAGGATCTTAATGAGACTTATGAATCATTTGTCATCATAGAAAACTGCCGTGTTGTTCCCGGCAGAGTAGAATAGAACCACTCCATGGATGTAGTAGAAGGCGACTTAGGAAACAAGCTAAACAAAGCTTATAAACATCAAAGAGACCTCTCCAACCCGTTTGGCCAACGTGGAGAGTGTAGACCAAATCCTCTGACTACTCAGGCTAGCATATGTCTCTGGTAGTACAGAGAGGGTCGTGCTCCAGCAGTGGAGACTAGAAAGACCTGATGATGATGATGATGATGACATAATTTTGACTTCGGTATGATTTGTTTATGAAAAAATTTAATAACTGGTCCTATATCTACAATTAGGAAAAACATAGTTACTTACTATAGTACTCAAGTGGATTAGCTTTTGTAAACTAAAAAAATGTTTTTATAATTATTATTACTTGGGCACCTATAAATATTTTTTGATGTTTAGAAGATCATTTATTGTTATAAACGATCTTAAAAAAATCTATAAATACAAAGTATTAGATTACTGATAGATGAGAAACGTGGACACTTACACAGAGGGATAGTGAAAGGCTTGCTGCCTTTGAAATGTGGTGCTGGAGAAGGATGGAAAAAATCAGTTGGACAGAACGAAAAAGTTATGAAGAGGTGCTAGAAATTGTAGGAGAGAAAAGAAGACTGATAAACGAAATAGAGAATAGGAGGGGTAGGATGATTGGTCACTTGATACGACTCGATGCCTTCTTTAAAAACATACTGGAGGGTAAGGCAAAAGGAAAGAAAGGTCCAGGGAGACCAAGGAAAAGTTTTGTTGACCAACTAAAGATGAAGGCTGGTGTTATGTCGTATCAAGAACCAAAGTCTAAAGCAGAAGATAGAGAAGTTTGGCGCATACTCCATCGACAAGAGCTATAAAGCTCTTAAATAATAAGAAGAAGAAGATTTTTATGAGATTTTGCACCAATGCGTATGAAAAAGCTCGACGCACTTTCCTCGGTCCAAAAGACTTCAACGCGCTACGCTCTCTATGCAGTAGAAATCCAAACCTAACGTTAAATTTTTTTTAACCCATGTAGTTATTTTATTAGAATTTACGTATTTTTAAGTATCTATTTAGCTTTTGACATACTGTTTAGTCCTTGGTTTTTTTATGAATATATTCTTTTCTTCTTAGTAAAAAAAATAGGAAAGTATAATAATATCTATTTATAAGTAACAAATATTAAATCACAATATAAAAACAAGTACTTATTTTACGTCTTTATTTCTTAAGTAATATTATAAGTCATACATATATCAGTTATTACTTAGTTTCATTATTTGTTTTTATTAACATTGATTTTTTCAGTGAATGTTTACATAACGTTATCAATACATTTGATACGAGTAGGTAAGTATATGACAAAAATTAGTTACACAAAATAATGATATATGTTAGTTATTACTTTTATTTCAATAATGTGCTATTTAATTTAGTTAAAATATTTATTATGTACTTAACATATTATATGTATATATATTATACTTAACATTTCTTAGCAGTATAACAATTTTGTATTAAGAATATATTGCAATAAGACCGCCTTTTTATTACTATTTGTTTTGGTTATAATATTTTTTAATGATAATAATGGTATTTATGCGTAAAATAATATGTAAAAGAATTTAATAGGAATATAAATCGTGGGCAGGATAATAATCTTAAAATTGTTGTGTATTTAATCTTAAACAAAGAATTCATCCTCAAATTAAATAATTTATAAATGCTAAATAATCCAAATGACACTAGTTTGTTTTAATTAGGTACAAAATGCTCTAGGAAATATATTTTGATTACTTTAGATAACTTTCAGTTTTAAAAATCAATTTACTTATAAAGGCCAATATTAAAAAAAAAAAAAAAAAAAAAATATATATATACGGACAAATCACACAGATTGAGCAAGCCCCAAAGTAAGTTCTAATGAAAGACTTGTGTTATGGGATACTAATTCAACGATACTATATTTTATAACAAATACATATATAGATAAACATCCAAGACCCAGGTCAATCTGAAAAAGATCGTTTTCCATCTTGACCTGACCGGGGATCGAACCCGGGACCATCCGTGTCGCAGGCAGGCGTGATGACCGCTGCGCCACGGAGCTCGTATATATCACGGAGCTCGATATTAAAAGGTACTAAGGGTAAGGTATCTATCAAGACTTTTAAAAATATCTAATTATTAAGTACTTACGCAGTCCACTAAGAGATGCAGCATGCAGCATCTGCTGCCTCAGCAGATACTCCCCAAAGTGCGCCTGATCCATCATCATCTTGATATCCAACACTAACCACGATATCCAACCAAACCCAATCACAATAGCATTTCAGAGTCAACCAGGAAAACGTCCGGAAACACTTCAAATAAAACACTCGCACAAAAAGTTCATAGTCAGATGACGTGACGGCGCGACCGCTGCGGTGACACTGAGCCAGGTTTGAAGCTGCGGGCGGCGCGTGCGCATGGCCACGCCCTCTCCGCGCTCATTGGTCGATCGCTGACTAATGGTGGCGGGCGTCAATGCCTCGCAAGCTTCGGGGAAAGCTCGCTTTCCGCCCGCCCTTGACAGGTGATTGTTCGATTGACACTGCGTGGGCGCAGGTATAGATGAGAGCCCATTGTTTTTGGGAACAGCGCTTGTCTTTGGCACGCAGGTGGGTGATGTTGTACCGTCGCCTTGGTACAGTTGGACATCGGTGTTGAGTGTTGACATGATACGAAATCGTGTTATAGCTGTATTGCGGAAGTTGTCATGTTACAGACAGATCATATTAACTATCTAATCCGGATTATATTTATCCAAAGCTCTTAGCCTAAGTTAGAGGTCCATCAAGTACAGATGAAAATAGAAGAAATTATATGCCTATTTGTTATTTAGCATGCAGTCTTATTAATATTAGTTATCATCATCATCAGGCCTTTTTAGTCTCCACTGCTGGAGTACGACCCTCTCTGCACTACTAGCCGTATATAAGCTAGAGTAGTCAGAGGATTTGGCCTATACTCTCCACGCTGACCAGTGGGGTTGCAGAGGTCTCTTTGATATTAATATTAGTAATACGACGTGTAAATTTATCCGCAACATTCCCTCAAACGTTGACTTAGACCTTCAATATGAACAACTATTATTTTTAATTTTTTCTGTATATTGCAAGGGCGGCTGAACTCATTTATGAGAATATTGCTTTTTTTAAGATCTCAACATTGATCCTATAGAAAAAGTTGTTCATATTGACGGCTAAGTCAATTTACACGCTGTAAATATAGATAGTTAAATATTACAATTTAAATCGGTTTTGTTATAGAGCAGCCAATGAGTGTTGATGCCAGGCAGATAGCGAGCTATATCTTCATCATCATCATCGGCATCGTCTCATCATTTTAGTCTCCACTGCAGGAGCATGCTACAACTTACTCAAATCTTATTACAGCAGGAATAATATAAACCTCTGGCAAGAATCTGTCTTTCTGGATATTAGGGGGCCTGTATGATGCAGGCAATGGTGTTAGGCATACATCATACATGACGAGATGTTGACTGTAGGTTGTGGATGTTGGAGTGGAGACACAAGATCACGTCACGTAGAAAGTTGTTTATTTCTCTTGATGTTACATGTCTGTAGCTAGGCGTGACGGATCCCTTCTTGATGGCAGCACAGCAGCACTTGACCGCCGCTTGATTGTATCTCGGCTGCTGCTCGATAGTGTCTCAATTTGTTACTTAATTTGATTGTAATTATAGTGTTAAAACAGCTGACTCGCGCCCTGCATGATGTAGGGCACAGGTCGGCCAAATGTGCGTGCTATGCTCGAACAGGGCCTACTCTCTCTCTGTTATCTTCGATGCACGAACACATATTTCTCTCAAACCTTATGTCATAACGACTCTTTTGACAACGAAAAATGCGAATCTTACAACTTTACTAAATAATGAATTATAAATTGAACACCACCAAAATAACCATGCCTTTCAGGATACTTAATGGAAGGAATATTATTTCATAGTTCCATATCCTGTTTAGGGTAAGGGAGGGAATTATGAAATCTTGTTCACGGAATTTTATTTATAATTACTGTAGATAAATAGAATTCATGAATTTGTTTGTTATACTACTAGAAAGAACATCATAAACTTTTGAGTTAACGTAGACAGGGGCATTGAACAGAGCATAAATTCATCCAAAAGAAACGGTTTTTGAGGGTGACATTAATCTAGAGGTGCAGAGCCAATCATTTAATTGGTGATTAAATACACGATTTGAGCGTTTTGAGCGTGGGTTTTGAGCGATTTATACTGTAAAATGCTTATCAATAAAATGAGCTCTAATACGAGTTTATCCTCTTTAGTTTAGGGTTAAGGTCTATAGACTCTTCTCCTCTATCTTCTTTAGTTTAAGGTAAGGTCATAGACAACCTTTTGACTCCATCATTAAATCAGGTCTATGGAACCATAATATTGCAATTGTTTGTTTGTTTGTTTGTTTTTCGTATGTGTAAGTGGCCAACACTGGTGTCAGACTTTTCAAGCTGCCTTAAGGCATCTGACATAGCTTAACGACTGCCATCAACGATGACAGCCGGGACCAACGGCTTAACGTGCCTTCCGAAGCACGGAGGATGCAATGGCACTCAACTAACATAATAATGTACCTACACAATAGCCCTGAATACCTTCACAGCAAATTTAAAACCGTGGACAGTCGGTTGCGTGCAGCAAACAATCCTACTTTATCTGTACGATCACACTCTACAGCCACCTTCTTAATCGTATTCCGTTAAGGCAGAATGGCTTTGGAATTCCCTTCCTCTTAAGGTAAAAATACTTTGGTCACCTTTAAATCTCGCCTTTTAAAATCATCTTTGGTCTCTTCTAATGTTTAAAATGACTATCCTTATAGTATACATATATGTACATATATATATTAATATGTATATATTTATTTTACTACGTAAGTTTTTATCTCCTATATATTTTCTTTGTTATTTTGTACGTACTTTTACCCTTCAATTAGTAGACATCCTCTCAATCATTTGGCCGGTTGACTGGAAGAGATCCATTTATGGGATAAGTCCGCCATTGTATGTTTACTTTAACGTGTATACTATATTATATGTTCTGTGTTCTCTATTATTCGTACAATAAAGATATTACAAACAAACAAACAAAACTTCAGTTGTTAAGGATAAGTGCTTCAAAATTGAGTTGCATCATTTTACGCTGACAAACTGACAGGGCACAATAAAAACATGTAAAAGAATACATTAGACATATCAATAATATCAATAAACCTAAAAACGATCTGTTTATCTGCTTGAGTTTAGGAGTTTCTTTTCTATTTACCTTCCAAAATTTTAGACCGTCGTCCAAACGCGATATGCTAATGTATAGATAGTATTCGGAGACTATTATATATGCATGCGTACTTCAGAAGCGAACAAAAATATCCTATGCCTTACATCCGAAGTCAAAGTCAAAGCCAAATTCAAAGATTTTTATTCAAAATAGGATAATTGTATCTCTTTTTGAACGTCATATTTTTTACTTTATTATTTTTAATTTTTAATATGCAAAATCGAAAAACTACTAGCGTTTCGTAATGACCACTGGTGAGAAGAATACGCCGAAAGAAACTCAATCCAGACTTGGTCCCTACGTGCCTGAAGGGCTTCGATTACAATATTTTACAAGTAGACTCATCTACAATACTACAATACTAATCCGGACAGGAAACGTAAATAAAATACTAGCACTCCGCCCCGGCTTCGCCCGTTGTACTGTATAGGCTTAGCTATGCTAGGTATGTACATACCTAGCATAGCTAAGCCTATAACACTCAAGGATAATGTATCTATTCAACGGTGAAAGAATTCCGGTCCTGTAGTTTCTGAGAACGCCTCCAACCCTTCGAGCAACACGGCCTCCGTACCGGACGGAGGGAGTGGGCATAGCGACAATTTACTATGACAATTTTTCTGGCATTTTTTGCGGGGGGAAATGTGCACACAAGTTTAGTTCCGCACACCTACATACAAAACTTAAACTGTCACTTGATAGTAATTATGACATTGTCACAAAAAATGACATAAAAAAGAAAAAATAATTTGTGTACAGATGAGTCTCACACAACTAACACATAGACATGCATATGCCTAATTTTGGCTTGTACCTTGACAGAGGGGAATGCAGCGTATGGCTACTCCCTTCCGTGTTGCTCGAAGCTCCAACCACACAAACTCTTCAGCTTTATAACATTAGAAGAGACGGCATTTTGAAAAATTAAAAAGTCTTCTAATAAAATTCTTTGTACTATGATCGGCAGTTATTTTCTTTAATAAAATAAATAATAATAATTTAGACCAATTTTGTGACGGTTTAAGGAGGTATTGGCCCAAACTTGCTCACGGCTGTCGGCCCTATGTCCAAAATTTATGCACATGATATTTTGTATATGAAATCACTTTGGGACGACATTCTATTCGTCCTTAAGAGCGTGTCCTAGCAGTATTTTTTCAGTATGGTTTCAATACAAATGTACTTCTCTATTTTCTCGCTGAAAACTGATTCTAGAGGCACAATTCCTTTTTTATAAAATTTAGTACTAAAATAGGTATGCCCCTATTTTTTATTTTTTCATAAAAAAATGTTTTTGAAAAAAAATTTTCTTTATAACAGTTTTTTAGAAAAAAAATAAAACTGAGGGCCATACCTATTTTAGAAATAGATTTTATGAAAAAAGAATACTGCCTCTAGAAGCAGTTTTCAGCGAGACAATAGAGAAATACATTTTTATACAAAACATACTGCTAGGATACCCTCTTAAGCTAAATAAAAGCTTGTAAAAACAAAAGCTATCTTATGCAAATGACGTGTCAACGCGTCATTTCTGATAGCAGCGACATGCCTTATCTCTTATCACCGCTATCACCGTCTGGGCATTCGCTTACTCATGACCTTATCACCGGACACCGTGACCGTGCAAACCTTTCACAGCTTAATGACTGGCCCGGACGCAATTTGTGCTATTTACGAGGAATTCAAAGCATATCCACATTGTTATTAAGGCATTAACAGATAATATCTAATCGTAGGCTGTCGTTCGTGGTAATAATAGTCATTCGGGATCATTATCGATGTTATGCAAGCTATTAATTGGCCATGAGAAAAAGAAAAGAGGATTATGTATTTTAAATCGATGTGAGCTTTACTCATTTTTACCTGACTCACTCAGAAGGAGGGTAATGTTTTTCGTGCGTAAGTATGTATGAGAGCATGTCTATTAAATTCTATGTATGTAAATATTAATGTCATAATAAATGCCTCCTGTACCCTAAATGGCTTAACCGATTTTGAAGTGTTTGGTGTCATTGGATTTGTAGTCTTTCCCGGATTGTCATAGGATGTCTTAATAAGACTTTAGATTTCCTACTTTATTTGTTTTTACAAGACTGCACAATCGTCTGAAAACAATTTGCATGTAGAGGTATCATTAAAACCCTAATATTATTGTTTACATTACAATTGGCTAAGCAAAGTTTTTGTTAGGTTCATATGATTTATTTCTGAAAGAAAAAATATCATATACCAATTTATACTAATATTTTAATGAGGAAAGATTTGATTGTTTGTTTATTTTCATTGAATAGGCTCCTCAACTACCTGACCGATATTCAAAATTATTTTATGCTAAAGAAAGCTAATTAAGATAGATCTCGATGGCGTGCAATTGGGGAGGCCTATGTCCAGCAGTGGACGAGTATAGGCTGATGATGATGATGATGATGAAAGAAAGCTAATTTATCCGCGGGTGACACAGGCTCTAATTCACGGGGACGAAGTTGCGGCAAAATTAGATACTTATATAGGGACAAATCACAAACAAAGTGATCTATCGATACCGTCAACCATTATATTACATATTGCAAGCTATAACTTGAAGCGTGATCTAAAATTGGTCTATTACTGCTACTTATTCTATATGTATATCATAGAAAATGTATAAAACAATAGATCGACGAACCCCACCCAAGTCGGGTGGGGTTGTGTTGAGCCCGCATGAGTTATGAGTGTCGATGTTCGTGGGAGGTATTCGGCTTGCGGCACTATGGGACGAAACGTAGCGACCAGTATTATGTGATACCTACGAATTATTCGTAGTATGATACCTTATCCAAATGATTATCTAGTCAATGCACTGTTAATAAATTGTGCCGATATTTCCGTTTGATGTTCATCGGCTCGTTTGTTAGTATTTTTATGATTTTTAATTACACGTTAATTAATGTTGAATGAAACTTTCATATTGCTTATCTTTGCAGGCTACTTAGTATATAAAGTTAACTGTACCGGCTATTCCTGCGAAGATCATTTAATAGATTTTGGGCATACTTAATTGTTAATCTAAATAGAAGTTATCATAATATGAGCGATGGGCTAATACGACTATTCCTCCTTCATCTCGTCTTTACGCCAAACATCTCGCTTAAGAGTCGCCTGGAAGCGCATGTCTCCAAACAAACGGAAAAAGGGAATTGTGGCAATATTTGACAATTTTGGAGTAAAATTAAGCATTTCATCAATTAATCTCATTATAATCTACGTACGTTCCTATACAGCTTGGTTAAAATACCAATGGTTTGAGAATTACAAGCCTTTTCAAATTTGTATGGAAATCTTGAGAGGCGTATAATTCTCAAACATTTGATAATTTAACCAAACTGTATAGGAACGTACGTAGATTATAATGAGATTAATTGATTGAAAATTATGGGTGGTCTGTGAGACCACACGTCGGTCTTTATGTAACATTTTTGGGTGCGACTTTTTTTCTGTTTATATCAATTTACTCCTTTATTTCTAGCCATAAGTAAAATTTTATCAACCTGGTACATCGGGTATAAATCGGTAAGCCAAAAACAAGAATAACAGTGTTACTTTTGGTAACGAAAAAAATATATAAAAAAAAAACAAAAAATGTCAGTAATGAAACAGTGGTCGATGAATAGTGTGTTTTAACTACGATATTTTTTTAAATATTATTTTCAAAACTTTTGGCACATTTATTATTCTACAAAAAGATGATAACTTGCTTACAAATGTGATACTTTTTTTAAAGATATGCCACTTCAATTGCACATATTTGAACATAGATAATTTCCACAATTTCAATCTGTGTGATTGTCAAGAAAACAATAATTTTTTTGTTTTTTCTCATTTCAGTTAATAATTTAACTTATAATTTTTAAGAATAAATACTTTGTAAAGACAAAATAATAGTTAAATTAATATACATAATTTTTTAAGAAAATAGTTATTTTTGTCTAACAATTTTGGGATTGCTTTTTATAAGTTACTAGCTGTTACCCGCGGCTTCGCCACCGTGAATTATAGCCTTGTCCTTCTCAGTACTCTAACCTATGTGTATGCAAAATTTCATGATGATCGGCTAAGTAGATAGGGCGTGAAAGCGTAACAAAGAAACAAACTCACTTTCGCATTTACTCGTATAATATTAGTTAGGATTAGGATTTTATTCTGATTCTAGTGTTTACGGCAAAGCAAATAAGCTCATCATCTATGAAAATTTTAACTGTAAAGTAATCACGGTTTATGAGGAGAGGTATTTGAGGAGCCTGATGGTCCAGTGGGTGTGAGCTCTATGAGCGCTTACGTATGTTAAGCAACCCCTGGTGCAGTCCCTACTTGGATGGGTGACCGCAAGTGGCATAAAAATATCCCGAGCTCCTCCGTGCTTCGGAAGGCACGTTAAGCCGTTGGTAGCGGCTGTCATCATTGATGTCAGTCGTTTAGCTATGTCAGATGCCTTAAGGCAGCTTGAAATATCTGACACCAGTGTTGGCCACTTACACATACGAATAACCAAACAAACAACGGTTTATGTATGATGGTGACACACGGACATTGAAATCTCGTAAATAGGATCCCGTTTTTACGCTTTTTTTTTATTTATTTTTTTTATTTTATTTTTATTAGGGAACAGCAAACAGTTACATAATAAACTTATTATCTACTTAAAGTTAAATTTACAAAATATATATATAATCATGCAACCCACTACGCTATCCACAGATTAAATGTGTGTTTGTTATTATAAAGGGGCTTTGGACATGGAGCCCTAAAAACCTTGATATTGAAATATGGATTTCAATTCTCAATTATTATTTGGCATATTCGCTTCCTAGCTAAGTCTCTGTGTATTTTATTCTGGTCATTTTCAACATCGCGTTCCACAAACATAGATATTTTTCCACATCGGCAATTAAATCTTGATTTAACTCATTTTCGTCAAGAACGTAGGTTCCTAAAATACAACAAACACAACACGCCTTCCGCAATTTCTATCAGAAAAAATTCTGACGTCGGGCTGAGGTGCCATCCGGCGGGCATCAAAAACAGACGACCCGTAGAATTTTTCTAACAGTGTGCGGGAGCTAATACAAAATGTATGCACGGAGTGCCTTCCGGCGAGCGTCAGAATTTTTCTAACAGAAATTTCTGGTAATATGCGGCCGCTCTTAACCTGCACTATTGAAATCAAAAGTAGCCTATATCCTTTCTCAGGCTATAGCCTCTATGTGTGCCGAATTTCGTTTTAATCTGTTCAGCCGTTTTAGTTTTGGCCACCCATCCTAATTAGAACCATGGTTAGAGTTGCTTAACCTGCGTTATCGTAATTAAAAGTAGCCCACGTCCTTTCTTAGGCTATAGCCTCTCTGTGTGCCAAATTTCGTTTTAATCTGTTTAGCCGTTTTAGTTTTGGCCACCCATCCTAATTAGAACCATGGTTAGAGTTGCTTAACCTGCGTTATCGTAATTAAAAGTAGCCCACGTCCTTTCTTAGGCTATAGCCTCTCTGTGTGCCAAATTTCGTTTTAATCTGTTTAGCCGTTTTAATTTTGGCCACCCATCCTAATTAGAACCATGGTTAGAGTTGCTTAACTTGCGTTATCGTAATTAAAAGTAGCCCACGTCCTTTCTTAGGCTATAGCCTCTCTGTGTGCCTAATTTCGTTTTAATCTGTTCAGCCGTTTTAGTTTTGGCCACCCATCCTAATTAGAACCATGGTTAGAGTTGCTTAACCTGCGTTATCGTAATTAAAAGTAGCCCACGTCCTTTCTTAGGCTATAGTCTCTCTGTGTGCCAAATTTCGTTTTAATCTGTTCAGCAGTTTTAGTTTTGGCCACCCAACCTAATTTGAACCATGGTTAGAGTTGCTTAACCTGCGTTATCGTAATCAAAAGTAGCCCACGTCCTTTCTTAGGCTATAGCCTCTCTGTGTGCCAAATTTCGTTTTAATCTGTTCAGCCGTTATAGTTTTGGCCACCCATCCTAATTAGAACCATGGTTAGAGTTGCTTAACCTGCGTTATCGTAATTAAAAGTAGCCCACGTCCTTTCTCAGGCTATAGCCTATCTGTGTGCCAAATTTCGTTTTAATCTGTTCAGCCGTTTTAGTTTTGGCCACCCATCCTAATTAGAACCATGGTTAGAGTTGCTTAACCTGCGTTATCGTAATTAAAAGTGGCCCACGTCCTTTCTTAGGCTCTAGCCTCTCTGTGTGCCAAACTTCGTTTTAATCTGTTCAGCCGTTTTAGTTTTGGCCACCCATCCTAATTAGAACCATGGTTAGAGTTGCTTAACCTGCGTTATCGTAATTAAAAGTAGCCCACGTCCTTTCTTAGGCTATAGCCTCTCTGTGTGCCAAATTTCGTTTTAATCTGTTTAGCCGTTTTAGTTTTGGCCACCCATCCTAATTAGAACCATGGTTAGAGTTGCTTTACCTGCGTTATCGTAATTAAAAGTAGCCCACGTCTTTTCTTAGGCTATAGTCTCTCTGTGTGCCAAATTTCGTTTTAATCTGTTCAGTCGTTTTAGTTTTGGCCACCCATCCTAATTAGAACCATGGTTAGAGTTGCTTAACCTGCGTTATCGTAATTAAAAGTAGCCCACGTCCTTCCTTAGGCTATAGTCTCTCTGTGTGCTAAATTTCGTTTTAATCTGTTCAGCCGTTTTAGTTTTGGCCACCCATCCTAATTTGAACCATGGTTAGAGTTGCTTAACCTACGTTATCGAAATCAAAAGTAGCCTATGTCCTTTCTCGGGCTATAGCCTATCTGTGTGCCAAATTTCGTTTTGATCGGTTCAGCCGTTTTAGCGTGAAAGCGAGACAGACAGACAGACAGACAGACAGACAGAGTTACTTTCGCATTTATAATATTAGTCCTAATTTGAACCATGGTTAGAGTTGCTTAACCTACGTTATCGAAATCAAAAGTAGCCTATGTCCTTTCTCGGGCTATAGCCTATCTGTGTGCCAAATTTCGTTTTGATCGGTTCAGCCGTTTTAGCGTGAAAGCGAGACAGACAGACAGACAGACAGACAGACAGAGTTACTTTCGCATTTATAATATTAGTATGGAAGTATGGATAAATATTTATTAGAAAATTGAAAACTTCGATATTTAGTTTAACTTTTTTAATAACTATATATACTAACAACACGCACAATTCATTTTTTTAGAAAAATAACATCAAACAAAAAAGTTTTCAATAATAAAGCTGGGGTGGTCTAATAGACCACACGTCGGTACTTATGTGACTCAAATAGCACTACGGTACTTAAAGGCTAATATTATAAATGCGAAAGTGAGTTTGTTTGTTTATTTGTTTGTTTGTTTGTTACGCTTTCACGCTCTATCTACTGAATCGATCATCATAAAATTTTGCATTTTTAAAATTTGTTAGGGTACGGAGATGGACATAGGATATATATCATGCGGGCGAAGCCGCGGGTTACAGCTAGTTAATAAATAAAATTAAAGAACTAAGCATTCTATTAAGAGTTACTAATAAAAAATTATATCTATCTATATAACCATTTTATTCTAAATTAGCTTTTGCCCGCGACTATATCCGCGTGGACGGGCTTCCATACAAAGTTTTAACCCCTTATTCACCCGCTTATAGGGGGCGAAAAATATTTCAGAATCTGCTCAGTATTGATCGGGTTACGAAATAAAAACAAAAGGTCTCGGGTGCAATTTTGAGGGCCTCTAATTCCTCCCCCACCACTTTCTTTTTTATATAACTCACAAGTTTGTACTCCTGACGATATAAGGAATCCAATGGTATCAGTTGTAGGTGTTTCCAAGCTGAGTAATAAAAATACACTTTTGTACAACAAAAATGTTTTTTTTCGTCAATCAACAGGTCTTTGTTAGTCTCCACTGCAGGAGCACGTCCCTCCCTGTACTACCAAATAGCCATATATTAGCCACGGCAGTCAGAGGATTTGGCCTACACTCTCCACGCTTGCCAGACGGATTGGGGAAGTCTTTTTGATGTTTATAGCTTTATTAAGCTTGTGTTTTCTTAGTTGATTTCTACGACATCCATGGGGCCACTTGGAGTGGTCCTATTCTACTCTGCCGGGAACCACACGGCAAACGCTTTTTTAATGCAATAAAATTATGGGTGCCGGTGCTAGTTGGCTGATCTAAACCTCTTAATATACCTACCTAACTTTCTACTTCTTCCTAAATATAAAAACAAGAACATTAACACACAAAAACACACTTTTTATCGCTAATTAGCTAAGTAGTCATGTCATATAAATTTTAAATTCTCAATGTTGGTTAAGAGGGTCGTAAAAGAATAACTGTAAGAAATTGCTGGTATCAAGTTACATTTCCTCAGCGGTAAAGTATCTATGTTTCTTTTAAGTAACCGTAAAACAGTTCGCGCACTCTTATTGCCAAGTAGGGGCGCCATTAAGGTACGCGCACATTATGCCGGACCCTTTGACCACTGAAGCGCTCGTGTTTATTTTCTATGGAAATACATAAACATTTCTAGAGTTGAGTCACGATTTTTGAAATTTGGCCGTTTCCAAACGAGCGATTTTTCCATACAAAAATCGTTCGAAGACGAGTGGTCACATGTTTAAAAATAGTACTCCTGGCGCTGAGATTTCGAGTATTTTGCCGAGCAGTGGACAATGGCTGTGGTTCCCGGCAGACTAGAATAGGACCACTCCAAGTCACCGTGGATGTCGTAAAAGGCGACTAAGGAAACACAAGCTAAACAAAGCTTATTAACATCAAAGAGACCTCTCCAACCCGTCTGGCCAGCGTGGAGAGTGTAGGCCAAATCCTCTGACTACTCAGGCTAGTTAGTATGGCTCTGGTAGTACATAGAGGGTCGTGCTCCTGCAGTGGAAACTAGAAAGACCTGATGATGGACAATGGCTACCTTGGATACCCCTTAAGTACGACATCAACCTCTTGTTGTGGTAGAGCCACGCTACCGGCGAAACTCACTTTAGCTAGTAGCATGAATGGGCCGGCTCGTCCGGGGAAGTATCACACTCTCACAGAAAATCGACGTATGAGTAGTAGCTATATCGCTGCTATGCTTCGTTCGGTGAGTGAAAGAGCCGGAGGCCCATCCCGTCTCCCATCTGGGAGGGAAAAATAAAAGGCCGGCAACGCTATTGTCACACCCCTGGTGTTACAGTTGTCCATGGGCAGCGGTGATCACTTACCATCAGGTGACCCGCTTGCTAGTTTGCCGTCCTATGACATAAAAAACCGGCCAAGTGTGAGTCAAACTCGCGCAATGAGGGTTCCGTACAATATGCTTCGTGAACACACACACAATGTGCAAAAAATGTTTTATTCAATTGACTAGCGCCATCTACTGGTGTTTTAGTGAACTATTTCCCTAGATGAACTTATTATTGTGAGTTTACCACTTAATTTGCAAGTAATAGAATTCTTATTATTTTTCCTGTAATCTTCGAGGAATGAACTATATTTTGTAATTTTTTCAAAATTTTCGGCTCAGTAGTTTCGGAGATCAGGGGGGGGAATGGTCAATTTTTGCCTTCTTTCGTGAATAAAATCAAAAGTATTGATTTTACCCGAACAAAAAAAAATATTTTTGAGATCCTCATAATGAGCCCTTTCATTTGATATATGACACAGTAAGGTTTGCAAAACTTTTTTTTTAAATTTTGTAATTGGGCCCCTCAAAATGACCCTTATTTCAAAAAAATCTTTATTTACTTTGCACATCCGTGTTTGGGTCATAGGATTACACTATCTTACCAAATTTCATCTAATTTGGTTCAGTAGATTCGGAGAAAATCGGCTGTGACAGACGGACGGACGGACAGACAGACGCTCGAGTGATCCTATAAGGGTTCCGTTTTTCAACTTTTGTACGGAACCCTAAAAAAACCAATTACGTTGGATTCAGATGGAAGCGACATGCTTCAGACGGGTCCGACAACATCTTGGTTTTAAGGACTTCATTGGTGATCAAGTTTCCACATTTAAAGAACTACCTGCAGGCCTATTTGCTAACTCAGTGTACAACGATTTGATTGTCACTTTAGCATCCATTACGGTTTTCATATCATAAATAAAAATAGTCATTCATACCGAAGCCGTAATGAATATTGAAGTTACCATGAAAAGTATGTACACCGTAGTTGTCAAAAGTTAGCAAATAGGCCTGCTGGAAGCTGCAGCGGATTAATGTTATGAAGCTACTTGGAGGTAAATTGTTAATCAGTACTATTTAGATACAAAAGTCAGAGGCCGAGAGGCGGTTCCGAAGAACTCTGACACAGTGTGTGCATGGTCGACTGACCGTGTCACCTACACGAAATGATGATGATGATGAGCACACACTTTCAAGTTTCAGACATGCAAGACTACACGTGGCCTTTAGGTTTTATAGACTAGATATTTTTAAAAATCAGCCAAGTGCGAGTTGGACTCACGCACGAAGGGTTCCATACCATTATCTACAGGCTGATTTGAACCTATGAACTATATTAAAATCTCGGAATCAGAATCCCCAATGGAATACAGAATCGAAAGAAGAAAAGGTGCAAATCGAAAAATAAAATCAGATTTCCCATAGAAATTCACCCAGCTGATCGGCGACTTTGTATGGGAGCAATAATTTCAATAGAGCAGAGCAGAAGACTGCAAGACCTTCAGACACCGTGAGCCAATACTGCGTACATCCGGAACGGTTTCAATAAATATTTTAAGCGGTAGATTTTGCAGTTCTTATAAAATACTAGGCAAATGTCAACTTAGTCTACCTGCGACCACGAACACTGTAAAGTGCTCGAAACGTTAGGTGTATAAATAATGTAATAAACGCGATAAAAACCGTATTAAAATAATTTTATTAAATGTGTAACAATCGCGAAAACATAAGAAAACATTAGGCAAAAAATCATGTTTTTGTTGTATTTGTATTGTATGGCCCTAAATGTTGATTTTATTTTGATTTGATTATTTATTTTTGAAGTGAATATAATATATATATATATATATATAATGAACGTTATATATATACATATATATATATATAACATTCTGTGAATATTTGAAGCGTCTACCTGTTGCTAAGACCTGTTGCCGTTATTAATATCGAGAAAAAACGGCAAGAAAATCAATTTTGCATTCAATTATATATTTTATTCTGTTTTTAGTATTTTTGTTGTTATAGCGTCAACAGAAATACGATCATCTGTGTAAATTTCAACTGCCTAGCTATCACGGTTTATGAGATACATCCTGGTGGGTGACAGACAGGCTAGACGAACATCGAAATCTCGTGAATAGGGTCCCGTCTTTACCCTTTGGGTACGGAACCCTAAAAATTAGTATTTATTCATTCGAACATATATTTATCACCTGTTTACCCATGGTTTACCCTTACGAGGTAATAAAAACCGGCCAAGTGCGTGTCGGGCCACGCGCAGTGTAGGATTCCATAGTATGTGTGCATTTCCCCAGCGGAAAAGTGTTGAATAATAAATGTTGAATATACTAGATCGTTAGTTCAAAGCTGCCTTCGAATGTTTATCGATGAATGAAATTCGTGTATTCAGTAATTTTTGAGAAATACGTCAAAAACATATTACGCCAGAGAAACGTTTCCCTGGCGGAATTTTGTCAGGGATCCAAAATTTAATTAGTAGAGCAATTAGTTAATCATAAGAGAGAAATGTTTATGCATAAATGGAATTTGTGTGTCATAGGCCTCCGAAGTTATTCAAAATGCCGCTGGGGAAATGTTCGGCCTTTTGCTGGATCTCATAAACGGTTTGGAATACGGTCTTGGATTTTTTTACACACATTGCTATTAATTTGTTTATAACGCCTATAAAAACAGAATCCAAAAAAACACAGCCACTTATGATTAAAAAAAATATACATAAAAGTAGGTATTTTGGTTCTAGTAGCTGAACTAAAGGACCTAATGGAAAGTTTTAAACGTCTATTTATATATTAGAACTGCCTCCAACATCTGCGAAAGTATGTTTGTAATAGAGTAAGTATGAAAAAAGATACAACAAAAATAATGTCTCGCGGACATCATGATTTTGAATCCGTCTATTGTAGGAGTTTTATATTATGTGGCAAGTTGTAACTAATTTCAATGGTTTGTTTATTTATTCATCTATACGCATTCTCATAATTAGCTTAATCTAATTAGTAATAAAAGTAATATCGTAAAAAAACCAGTGACACTTAAATCTTGGTTATAAACCGACCAATTTCGGATGGCTATGAAAAAGCGACCGCTCAGTACAAGTATCTTACTTCTGAAATTTGCAATATTACTGACGTTATTTGGTACAGACGCATACTCAATACATAAGCGTTTAGTTAAAATAGATGCTTAAATACATATTGCTTATTATTTAGATTTACTCTTTTAAAATAAGTATTTAGTAAATAAGTATTCGTGCGTATAGGGTAAAACAGTACTCTATTACTAAGACTCCACTGTCTTTCCATCCGTTTGCCTGTTTTTCACCAGGCTGTTTTTTATGAACCGTTATAACTAGGCTGTTGAAATTTTCACAGATGATGTAGGCACCTATATCTGTTGCCGCAAACAACATTTACTAAAAACGGAATAACGTTATTATTTAAGGAAGGGCTCCAATGCCAGAAACCTGATTTTTGTCGCTTTTTTGCCTGATATTTTATAATAATGGTACGGAACACATCGTACGCGAGTACAACTAGCTCTTTGCCGGTTTCTATCATTCGTAAGCATTCTAGTTTGTATATAAGTTCTTATGGTACCTATTTTGTATATTTCTATTATTACTGATACCGAGCAACCGGTAAACGTGTAAAATATTACTGAGCTGTAAAAAAATTTTTTACCAGAAGGTTATTTCTGTATGGTAGACAAATCCTGCATTTATCATCTAAGTACTTATAAAAGAATATATTAACCGTCTAACAGACCTTAGCTTTTCATATTAGCAAATTTCCCGGGACTTTGTGCTCGTATTTTATGGCCTATGTGACCCGCAGCTAAATGAGCTTTATATAAGTGAAAGAACTTTGAAAATCGGTCCAGTTTTAAAGTCAATTGTATGCATACATAAAAACAATCAAATCTTTTCTCTTTATAGTATTATAGTATACATAACAGATTGACGTTTTAAATTTGTATCATTATTGAAAGTTAAAGTGAGGTATATACAGTCTCCCATCTACTCAGAAATAACACAAATAACTACAAACCATTTATAGATTAATACTGTAAATAAGACTTGTGTCTGCGCCTGTACCTCATTTATAGTGGTATTACATAGTAATGTTTGGAATGACAGCAATTTATATGAAATGGTCGCTTTTTCATAGCCATCCGAAATTGGTCGGTTTATAACCAAGATTTAAGTGTCACTGGTTTTTTTACGATATTACTTTTATTACTAATTAGATTAAGCTAATTATGAGAATGCGTATAGATGAATAAATAAACAAACCATTGAAATTAGTTACAACTTGCCACATAATATAAAACTCCTACAATAGACGGATTCAAAATCATGATGTCCGCGAGACATTATTTTTGTTGTATCTTTTTTCATACTTACTCTATTACAAACATACTTTCGCAGATGTTGGAGGCAGTTCTAATATATAAATAGACGTTTAAAACTTTCCATTAGGTCCTTTAGTTCAGCTACTAGAACCAAAATACCTACTTTTATGTATATTTTTTTTAATCATAAGTGGCTGTGTTTTTTTGGATTCTGTTTTTATAGGCGTTATAAACAAATTAATAGCAATGTGTGTAAAAAAATCCAAGACCGTATTCCAAACCGTTTATGAGATCCAGCAAAAGGCCGAACATTTCCCCAGCGGCATTTTGAATAACTTCGGAGGCCTATGACACACAAATTCCATTTATGCATAAACATTTCTCTCCTATGATTAACTAATTGCTCTACTAATTAAATTTTGGATCCCTGACAAAATTCCGCCAGGGAAACGTTTCTCTGGCGTAATATGTGTTTGACGAATTTCTCAAAAATTACTGAATACACGAATTTCATTCATCGATAAACATTCGAAGGCAGCTTTGAACTAACGATCTAGTATATTCAACATTTATTATTCAATACTTTTCCGCTGGGGAAATGCACACGTTGCGAATGTCAAACTTTGAGTTCACGCTGTTCACACTCGCAGCCCACAGTTTAACGTCCAAAAATCTAACAATGAAAATTGTATGAAATTTTACATTTTCGAGTATATTTTTTTATTAGTATATAACTATAACTTTTTAGTTTGTACTTGGTATTCTATTCTATTCTATATATACTACTGCTGTAATTTTTTTCACGTATCCATATACAAACCGTTTAGCAGATAGAGGGGGACACACACTCCTAACAAAAATTGGCACTTTAGGACCAAATATTTCGGAAACGGATCTCTAAATCCAAAAAATGGTGTTAAAAGACCTATTTAACAATACCCAACACGATGGGTTTGTATAGAAAAAAAATATTACTCCGTCTTTACTTGTAAAAAACATTTTTGGGGATCCTTCCATACATTATAGGTATGTAAAGATGGGGTAGGTCTAACATTTTGACGGTGTCCAAACACCAAGATTCAGGGTTCTAAGAGCAAATATTTGGTTGAGTCAAGTGTCTGAAAGCCCCAAGCAGTTTTTTTCTATAGATAATGGGAAGGCACCTTTGGTACGCGAGTACGACTCTCACTAGGCCGATAGTAATGGCTAAAAACGATCGATTTTCCTAATATATACTTTTCTAGCATGCATTTGGCCAGTACAGCAATATCGATACTCAATCAAGGTTGTAAAATCTAATATTCGAATTAAATTGCAAGTATGTTTGCGAATGAGATTTTTTTATTACCATTACGGAATTTAAATACAATTTTTTTATAAGTATGGCCACAAACTATGAAGAAGATACTACCTATTACTAGTATCAGACGACCCACTGTCTTATGTTTTCTCTAGGCAATAAAGATCATAGACAAATAATGGAGTGAGGGTGAAAATGAAAAAAAATGTCATACAATGTCGTTTGAATTTCTATTGGGGGCCACAAATTCAAACTCAATTGACGTATGTTCTATGCCCTAAAAACCGTAAATGCAGTTTTTCGGCACTGAGTATGGCCACGATGGCCGTGCAAATCTACGAATACGCAAACGTATAATACACGTGTTTCAAAAAGTAATTATCCAGTGACCCGGCCTATTTACTAACTCGGATGACAGGTGTCGATGCCTATCAATCAAGAATTTACTTTTACAATGCGGTTTTTGTATTTCAAATAAAAAGTTCGACCAAGCAAAACCCGTATAGTAAATTCTAGATTGTACTCATCGACACCTGACATCCGAGTTAGTAAATAGGGGGTGAAGCGCATAGTGATTTTATGCTCTTTTTTGGGTAGGTACTAGGTACCAAAAGGTAGCAAAATAAATTAAATAATGCTCTTTGGGTAAAAAAGTATTCTATCAGGCCAGTCTGGAAGGCAAGGCTTAATGAAGCTTCTGCCTACATCAGTACTTGGGGTACTTGGTCATTACATATTCTTATCTATGCTTCGGTTCTCGTCACTTCTTCGTCATAAATGTAACTTGCCAACACTAAAAATATTTACAACCATAGAGCAAATATCTATGTATTTAATTTTGACGTTTCTATTTAATGGCAATATTTTTTTAAATGTCAAAATAGGAGCTTCGTCTGATGATTTTTCAAGAAAAAGTTGAAAATTTTGCTAAAATCAGTCGAGATAAGTGTTCAAATATGGCATAACTTGTTGCTGCACCTCTTGATAACTCTATTTCTGGCAAAAATGTTACGTTTGCCATGATAACTTCGCTTTTACCATGTATCGGATCTCACTGTCCTGACAGCTAATAAACCAAATAGTGAAAACAAAGTGATTACATCGAAAACGTTTGAAAATGTTTCCGAAGTCCCAGACGAGTAAGGATACGTTCCTAGAGCAGACGAAGGCGGCCCGGGAGGAGCGGGCGCTGGAGAAGAAACGCGAGCAATCAGCGGTCAAGATACAAGCTCTCGTCAGAGGCTGGCTCGCGCGACAGAGATTCACAAAACTCATACTGTAAGTGTAGTATCATAATGTACATTCCCAAGTTACTCTTAAACCTTTGACACTGTTGAGGCACTAGAGCTTTGACTCGATATTCCTTAGCTAAATTGTATATTTATATTACATATGGGAGGGAAGATTATATATGGGAGGAGTACAAATTTTTGATTTGCTCTTCTTATTTATATACTGTTACTAAGAATAGAAAATTATTTTCATCATGGCATATATAAAATATCCTAAACATGTAAAATCTTTTTCCTGTTTGTTAAAGGCTATGTTTAGCATGTTGGTGGAAAATGGAATCAAAATAGTTATAGTTTCACAGCTTCATTACATATCCTCTTACCTCTTAGTGGCTTTTTATTTTTAATGTTCTATGTGCATATATATGTGGAAGTTTATATAAAGAGCGAATAACTTAGTAAGATTATTAATGCAAAAATGTAACATGTGTAAAGAGTGGAGCTCCTGTAACACAAGTTTTTAACTTAGCACAGGGCTCCAGCATTCTTTGTATGATGCAAATTTTGTTGATGAATAAAATGATTTGAAAATGATTCATCAACTCTAGTGGAAACACTCACTTGTTTATGCATCCTTAGACCGTTTAGCTACCTCGCACATAGCTGGTGAAAATGCAACCGTAAATAGAACTAGTTTAAGGCGCTCCTATAGTAACAGTAGCGCCACCCAGCAATTAATTCTTTTAATCCTAAATTATATTGAATTTAAAAAATCTACAAGTACATATCTAGTAAATTACTTGTTGTATTTTTGTATTCATTTACACTAATATTCATTTGATAAAATTAGAGAAAAACAGGTTAACACCAAAAGTGGCCACTTTTGGTGTTAACCGATTTTTTTCTTTATATATGGCACTATTAATATATTATATAATAATTTATGATTTAAGGAATTTAATTGCTGGGTGGCGCTAGTGTTACTTTAAGAGCGCCTTAATAAATTTGTATTGAACTAACTTTTTTTTTATGAAAACAGCTTAACTCACGTTTTTTTTATTTAGCATACCATCCATTTACTTACACATTGCATACACACATAGTATAGCATGGGGAGTTAAAATTTAACATAAGTGAATACATATTTGTACATCTGATTAGTTATGTCATCTTGGAATACTGGGTTTTTTTAAAGAATATACTGGCTAGTTAATGGACAATATGAGTAAAATTATCTGATATTGCTCATCAGTTTTGTCTCAGACTATCATAACATATTTTATACTTGTTGTTGAAACAGAAATGAGTTCGACCAGCTGCTGCCAGAACCTGGGAGCCATACCAGCCAAGAAGAGCCAAATGCATCTACCGATCTGGTACCAGCTCTGGATTTATACCGAGCCTCCTGCCGCCTATTCCTCATTTTCCAACAGCAGCGGGACAGGAAGAGATTCGAAAAGTTGTGCAAGTACATTGTACATAGCCTGCATTCTGAATCGGTGAAGCTTTCATATGTTGGAGTGTTCCTGAATAAAGATTACAGGTATATTTTTTACAAGTTTATTTATTGCACTTGCTCGATAATCAATATCATCTCCAGATAAAATCTTTTAATCTATTATACTAAGTTTAAAATTTTTACCTTGATATAATGATGGTGTAACTACAGTGATTAACCTTACAAGATATGTCAAAAGAATACATCCATTTATCTATCTATAATATTTCGCATTCATTCGCTTATAGGAATAAAATATTAAGATATGGGGTCATTCATATATAAGGTAAGCAGTGAAAGGGGGGGGGGGGGGGGGGGCTTGGCTTATTTTTGATGACATGGGGGCAGTGGCGGCTCGTGACTCAAAGACCTGGTGGTGCACATCATAAAACATGCCTAAAATTGTTTGGATAATTCCTAACAGCAGAAATAATTCTCTTATTTAGATAGGCATTTTTCTATTAACATATACAAGTATAATAATAAGATTGATAAGTAAAACAAAACATAAAAACAGCGAAAATAAAACACGAACAAATACAAACGTAAGACAATTTACACGAAAACTACCTAATCCGAACATATCCGAACGTCGGCGTTCGGCCCGCATCGGGCCCCGTGCGGCGCACCAGATTTCGCTAAACTTCCATACTAATCTTCCATCTCACGCGCCAGGCGTTTCATCGCCTTTTCCATAGCAGCTGTATAGGCGCGTTGCGTGCACTGGGAGCGGGCGCACGGCAAACTATTTTGTCAAGCGAAAATAATATTTATTTTGTTAACGACACGACTGATTATCATTTGACACAAAATTAATATATTTTTACGTTAAACTGCTTATTTATTTTTTATATCAATGTTATGTTTTTGTATATATTTAAGCTTAAACTGGTAGTGCACCGCACGAGTGCACTTAAGGGGGAGCCGCCACTGCATGGGGGACGGGCGGGATAACGTGGTAAGGACATAAGCAACATATCGCAAAATATACTAACATTTTTTTTGATAATGATACCATTGTTTACGTAAGCTTAGGGGGAGTGGGAAAGAACTTTTATTACATTTGCTGACAAGAGGGGCGAGGGGGTTAAAAACAGCAACTTTTTACGCTTACATAATACTTGAATGGCCCCTATATAGAAATAACCTTCAAAATATTACATTATTACCAATCTATTTTGTAGCATTCGCTGGATAACCCACATCAAGGAGCTACTTTACAAATGTTGCTTATACCTGGAAGAGCTGAAGCCAGAATCCCCTGTGGACATGCAGAGCATCCTGGTGCACCTCCACACGCTGGTGGCATTCACTGCCACCAACACGTGGGCCCTAACAAGACTGAAGAACTTTGAGAAACTTCGAGGGGGCATGAATCAGCTGTGCGCTAATGTCATGGGGTCTCTGTTTCATAAGGGATACTATTTGACTTTGAAGGTATGTTTCATAAATGTATATGTTTTGTCCTTGCCCTGTGGTACCCGGCAGAGTAGAATAGGACCACTCCAAGTCATCCCGTGGATGTCGTAAAAGGCGACTAAGGAAAAACAAGCTAAACAAAGCTTATTAACATCAAAGAGACCTCTCCAACCCGTCTGGCCAGCGTGGAGAGTGTAGGCCAAATCCTCTGACTACTCAGGCTAGTATATGGCTCTGGTAGTACAGAGAGGGTCGTGCTCCTGCAGTGGAGACTAGAAAGACCTGATGATGATGATGATGTTTTGTCATGGGAGAAGCTCATATTAAGAGCGCTTTCACATTTATGCGCCGCGCTAGTTTAGGTATTTCATCGGCTGAACGAGCGATGACCCACGCTAGCGATCCTTCGCACTGCGAGCTACCGCTCTACGCGGTATAAACAATCATGATCCATAGATCAAATTTTTTTCGTAATCTAGACTTTTACTTAAATTACGTTTAGTACCTATTAAATCATTACATTTTTACAAGCTATTAATTAACTTTCTATGTTTGTATGTATGTTTGGATGGAATCTTAGAATTCAATTTTGAAATAGATATCTTCAACCGATTAAGCTGAAATTTTGTATGCCATATGCATATATGCATGATAATGCAATATTATGAAGCGAGCGAGTGTTGATCGGCCCGGTCACCATATTTTATAGGTACCATGTGAATATTCGCTCGTAATAAAAGCTTGTCACAAAAATTAATCTTTCTTCCTAAAATTATACATCGCCGATATTAACTAAGCTTTCGATTAAAAAAATTTAAGCCAGGAGAGTTTTATACGTATATGTATGATGCGGTTATTATTAATTCTTAATAATTGGAATAATGAATTAGTAATTTGGTAAGTAATATTGGCACAAGATATATGATAACAATCTTAAATAAATTAAACAAAATGTGGTACTAATAATAAATCGTTTATTAAGAAGCCGGCGACCAATGAATTTCCCATACAAACTTAATACCAAAATAATTTTTAGTTCGAGCATATTTCAACACAAATATGCTATTATTTGTATTAAGACAGTATTTATCTATGTTCCTGTTAAACTTTTTTTTTCAAAATATTAACGTACTTACATATATTTGCGTTTTAATTTCGTTCATTTTTACGACATTTTCGACATATTTTCCGCCTATTTGTTTTGTATTAAAAACTAAACCAATCATTATGTAATTATAATAGAAACACACCTTATATTGTCTAGTTACGCAATGTCTGAAAGAAAATGAAAATATTATCAATTTTCATTCATCATTTTTGGTATTCACAAATACGCTCAAATTAGTGAGAAATTTTGAACAGCCATCTAGCTGTTTCCTCTCGCACGGGGCGGACGCGGCGGCTGTGCGGGGTACGATACGCATGCGTAGACACAGTTTCAATGTGTGTGTGCGTTGGTGCCGTCGTTGTTCTTTTGATTATTTCAATAAACTGTTGTAGTTGTTGGTTTTCGAATTCTCGATAATGGACTTCGAAGTGTGGGATGTATCACACAGTAAGTAGGTACATATTTTTATCTGAAGAAATTAGAATATTAATCGAATCTTTTTTTTTCTTTTTGGGGTGTACGTCACCATAGTGACGTCATTGTTGAAATCCGTAATGGAAGACGCGACTTTTCATGGAAAATCGACTTGGGTCGTTTCATAGCTTTTCAGGGTGTAGATTTCGAAAATGACGTTAGTTTGAAATCCAAAATGGCGGACGCGTCTTGTCCTTCGAGCAACACGGCCTCCGTAAGGTCTTGTCACACAAAATCGACAAGGGTGTCGTTGGATAGGTTTCTTGAGGTGTAGATTTCGAAAATGCTGTCAGTTTTGGAATCCAAGATGGCGGCTGCGACTTTTTATGCAAAATCGACATGGGTACCGTTGTATAGGTTTTTCGGGGTGTAGATTTCGAAAATGGCGTCAGTTTTGGAATCCAATATGGCGGACCCGATTTGTCAAATAAAATCGACATGGGTGTCATTGTATAGGTTTTTCGGGGTGTAGATTTCGAAAATGACGTCAGTTTTAGAATCCAAGATGGCGGACGCGTCTTGTCACACAAAATCGATATGGGTGTCGTTGGATAGGTTTTTCAGGGTATAGATTTCGAAAAAAATTTCAGTTTTGGAATCCAAGACGGCGGACGCGTCTTGTCACACAAAATCGACTTGGGTGTCGTTGAATAGGTTTTTCGAGGTATAGATTTTGAAAATGATATCAGTTTTGGAATCCAACATGGTGAATGCGACTTTTCATGCAAAATCAACATATGTATTATTCCTTAGGATTTTGATGTGTAGATTTCAAAAATTACGTCAGTTTTGGAATTCAAGATGGCGGACCCGATTTTTCAAATAAAATCGACATGGGTATCGTTGTATAGGTTTTTCGGGATGTAGATTTCGAAAATGACATCAGTTTCGGAATCCAAGATGGCGGACTATTTACACCCCAAAAAACCTATACAACGATACCCATGTCGATTTTGCATTAAAAGTCGCAGCCGCCATCTTGGATTCCAAAACTGATGTCATTTTCGAAATTTATATCCCGAAAAACCTATACAACGACACCCATGTCGATTTTATTTGACAAATCGTGTCCGCCATCTTGGATTCCAAAACTGACGTCATTTTCAAAATCTACACCCCGAAAAACCTATACAACGACACCCATGTCGATTTTATTTGACAAATCGGGTCCGCCATCTTGAATTCCTAAACTGACATCATTTTCAAAATTTACACCCTGAAAAACCTATACAACGACACCCATGTCGATTTTATTTGACAAATCGAGTCTGCCATCTTGGATTCCAAAACTGACGTCATTTTCGAAATCTACACCCCGAAAAACCTATACAACGACACCCATGTCGATTTTATTTGACAAATCGGGTCCGCCATCTTGGATTCCAAAACTGACGTCATTTTCGAAATCTACACCCCGAAAAACCTATAAAACGTCACCCATGTCGATTTTATTTGACAAATCGGGTCCGCCATCTTGGATTCCAAAACTGACGTCATTTTCGAAATCTACACCCCGAAAAACCTATACGACGACACCCATATCGATTTTATTTGACAAATTGGGTCCGCCATCTTGGATTCCAAAACTGATGTCATTTTCGAAATCTACACCCCGAAAAACCTATACAACGATACCCAAGTCGATTTTATTTGACAAATCGTGTCCGCCATCTTGGATTCCAAAACTGACGTAATTTTCGAAATCTACACCCCGAAAAACCTATACAACGACACCCATGTCGATTTTATTTGACAAATTGGGTCCGCCATCTTGGATTCCAAAACTGACGTCATTTTCGAAATCTACACCCCGAAAAACCTATACAACGATACCCAGGTCGATTTTATTTGACAAATCGTGTCCGCCATCTTGGATTCCAAAACTGACGTCATTTTCGAAATCTACAGTCGAAAAAACTATGTCGATTTTGCACGTCTTCGATGAAGGAACGCACGCACACATTCTCACTATCGCGCGGAGAGTTCGGGGCGCGGCGCATGGTTAGCCGTCGGCCCGCTCGCGACGAATGAGATAGCGATATATGTCCAACAAACTTAGGCGCTCGCCTCAAATTCGATTTGAGCGGGCGGTCCGCCGGCTTCTTAAGGTAAGAAGTGAATTAATTCAAAAATCGACAGACAGACTCACGGACAGATGGACAACCGAGTAATCCTATAGGGGTTCCTTTTTACCTTTTGAGGTACGGAACCCTAAAAATATATTTCAATTACATATCTATCCTACTTTTATGAAGTTGGTTAAAGATCGTAGTAAAATAATCAATGTATATTAGAATAATATCACATGCAATAAAAAAAAATACAACTATCGAAATTCACAGTCACAGTACACGGTGTTCAAGCTTGTATCTGTATACGACAACTGACGCACACAATGATAACACGCACACATGCGAAGTGCGGGAACGAAGCTGCACAGGTCCGACCTTGACAAGCGCGCGCGGCGTTCTGAATTTACGTCGGCGGCGTAGTGAGTTATATAGTGTTTTAATAAATTTGTATTAAAATAACTTCGCGATAAAAAAAAATTATTTTATACATTCGGGAAATGTTTAACTTTATTTTCAATTACAATTCTCGTTAAAATAATGAACATTTGTGGAAATAAACTGCTTTATTTCGTCACGTTTTTGTTAAAAAAAACGATTAAGATTATTTTTTTTCTCATCTTTTATGACAAAAAGCTTAAAAAATGTTTCATTATTATTGATGTGTAGTATATTTGCAATGCAAACATATTTTTTTTGGTTGTCTTTTTTTAACAGTATCCTCAAATTAGAGCTCTGAATTAAGGTCTGAATGAAGTTTTGCTAAAACACGTGTCAGGAAAAAATTAATTACGAAATTTATAAAAGAGCTATCTAAAATGTACTACGTTATTATTGGAGACAAATTGAAGTTTTGTTATAAAGCAAGTTTTATTCGTATAACATGACATAAAGCATATAATTTCAACGCTCAAATGCTTAATAATGCGTTTTTATGTAAAAGCCCTCTTAACAAGAAATTAAGAGCGTAATTATCATTACATAGAAATTAAACTGTTCAAAGTTCTCAAGTAAACAAATGAGAAAGTCAAGGCCTGTTGTAAAGTTTTATTGCTTTAATATTGTAAATTTCTAGTTATAAAAAGCATAATAATTATTAGTACTGGTATATCATTAAAAAAGCAAGCTTGGTCTTTCAAACTGAGAGGAGAAAGGCCAAATTTAAGTCGGATATTTTTTTTTAGTAATTGTTTTACGGCCCTGGATACGAGTCCTTTAGAGCCTTTCTTCATTTATTTCGCCAGTTGGCGAGTTATTCTTGTGTATCAAACAAAATGATGGTGTAATTCATTTCGTTTGTTTGATGGAGCCCCTGGCGACAACTCTTCGCGAATCCACTAGTTTTATCATAGACGACGTAGCAAGGCGGACAACCACCAGCCGGCTAAGTAAATCTCACTACAGCCGCACCATGACAGTCTATTTTAGTTATTCCACACATTGTTCATAATTGTGAGCATTTATAACACCAAATTACACCATTTTCACATTATAAAGTCCACTAGAATCAATTTGTAAAGCAATCTAAAGCACACACCGCGTCGTCCGCTAAAATTCCCGCCAAGAACCCTTTAAGTCGGATAACAGTCATGTGTATGTCATAACAGTGCGGAAAAAAAAAGTGGTAGAATCTGGAGAAGGCCTCTGATTTCAAGACACGCCGTGTAATATGATGGTAAAAACAAAAGCTAATCTCTAAGTTGAGAGAAAAGATTTGATTGTTTGTTTGCACCGAATAGGCTCCAAAACTACTGGACCGAAATTTCTAAATTTTGAACCAATTGATTGCTAACTTATCTGCGGGTGACAAAGGCTATAATTTACTAGGACAAAGTCATGGGAACATTGCTAGTAAATAAATAAAATTATAAAATGCTTTCTCCCATTTCAGTCATTGCTACTGCGAGGGCTCTGCCGCGAGAAGGTCTGCCTGAAAACCGTGGCGCTCACAGCCATTATAACCCTTTCCCTGCGGCCCCTAGTGTCCTCACAGTTCTCAGAGAAACTGCTCACCATGTACATCATACAGATAATGTCGGTGCCCACGCTAGTCTACCACATGCATCAAATATCTCCGGAGGTAAGTCTATCTATCTAATAATAAATTAATAAGTTATAAAAATCATGTTATTGTTGATTGATTTTTCTATTTGAATTGATCTTATAAGTATTAATTTATCAAGTTTTAGATTTTAAAAGTGCGTCAAGATGGCTGAATTTCGCAAATTTTAACTTTGCGGATAAATACAAAGCATTTTAGATCTTATTACAAGATATTACTAGTGATTGTAAGAAATCGCTTGCTTGATTCATAGTCAGTTTCCGTGGGCTTGTGAAGCTTTTATCTAAAAGTTCAAACCAAAATGACTGCAGTATTTTATCAACTCTTTGTCACTATCAATTGTTCTAATTAGTTTTATCACATTGCATGTAGCTTTGTTTTGAAATCAAACAAAATGGTTACTAGCTACTGTGTGTTCCATAAACCACGATAAAAAGAAGTATTTCTAAATTTCATTCTAATTGAATTGATTGAGTAACATTGCCATAATATGTTGTAGTGTATTGAAAAAAAATGAGCTGGCTCCACATCATCATTATCATCATCAGGTCTTTCTAGTCTTCACTGCAGGAGCACGACCCTCTCTGTATGTACTACCAGACCCATGTACTAGCCTGAGTAGTCAGAGGATTTGGCCTACACTCTCCACGCTGGCCAAACGGGTTGGAGAGGTTGCTCTTTGATGTTAATAAGCTTTGTTTACCTTGTGTTTCCTTAGTCGCCTTTTACGACATCCACGGGAAGACTTGGAGTGCTCCTATTCTACTCTACCGGGAACCACACGGCGACCGGGAACCACACGGCGACACGGCTGGCTCCACACTAAGTTGTGAATTCAACGATTCTCTATTTAAAAAAAAATCTGAAATTGGATCTGACTTGAGATCTATTGATTAGCAAGTTGTAGTACTACTGAGTCACAGAGTTCATCAAGGTTTTAAGCCTATCTAATAAATGTAAACAAAATTTTAAATATAAGTCATCCATTTCTAATTTTCAGAGCATCACTGCATTTCGCACATATGCAATGTTCGACAAGAGCGTGGAGTTTCTCAGTACCGACCAAAACATGCGCATTGTGTTCAACACTCTCGAAGGCAACTATGCGCTTTGTCTGCTAGCTAACTTGGTGCAACTCGCGCATTCGGAGCGGGAGCATGCATCGCCTCAGTCATACTACCCTACATTTGTTGTAAGTCATCATTTCAGTCACAAGAAGTCAATCACTAGACTTGTTTGTTTGTTTTTCGTGTGTGTAAGTGGCCAACACTGTTGTCAGATTTTTCAAGCTGCCTAAAGGCATCTGACAGCTTAACGACTGCCATCAATGATGACAGCCGGGACCAACGGTTTAACGTGCCTTCCGAAGCATGGAGGAGCCCGAGATATTTTTATGCCACATGCGGTCACCCATTGGACTTAATTATTCCCGAGATTATTAAACAAATGCATACAACGACTTTAGCAAAACCGTGAGAATGAGCTTCACATTGCCAGTTCTAAAACCTTATCACCAAAAGGTTGAGGCCTTACATCATTGTACTTTGTTTATTATATTATTGAATATTATAAATACAGTCGAAAACCGTATGTAGTATGGCCATATACCGCCTCCACCAGAGCCTGGCAGAAAAGGCGAAACCCTTCTTGATTGGTTTCCCTCTTCTGCCTGCCCTGGTGCAAGCTTGTCGTTAGGGAGGATCCATTCTAAGAGGCTCACAACCAAGGATGCAAGAAAAGAAAAGCCGGAAAGTGGACCCCAAGTTTTGAAGCACTGTGGCTGTGGATGCAACCGGGAACACGCTCAGATGAAAAAGAGATTATCACTTATGTATTTTGCTTGCCACACATTAATTTTACACAGGGTGAGGCGAAAATATTTTGTTTAAAAATTGTAATAGCGCGTCATCTGAACTAAGGTGACAGCTGAAAATCTGTGTGAACATCTCGCTGAGCTGTAGCCTTTTGTGCTTTTGAGGCACACATAAATCATGTTTAGTTTGAAGGAGAGTTTATGTTTGTTTTTAATTTTAATATGTATTGTGTGTGTGTTACAAAGAACAAAATAAATCTTTTATCTATCTATTAGATTATAAGTACAGTCTATAAAAATATAAATCCATGTTTAGAATATGAAATGAACATCCTAAATTCTTTTTTACTCAACAGTTGGTAGTGACGCGCTTCCTGGACTCCTGCCAGCAATACGTGGTCTGCAAGAAAGGGAACCTCAGCAACTGGCACCCCATCCTGGGCTGGTTCTCCCAAAGTTTCGACGCATACCTCCCCCCAGCGATGGGCAACTTGAGGCAGCAACTCAACCTGCTTTGGGGAGCGCCGTTACTGAAGAAGATGCTAGCGATGCCATTGAAAGAGATGTTGGATGCGGGGGTGACAGGGGAGGAGGGGGCGGGGCCCTCGCAGCCGTCAACGCCGGTGCAGAGTAATAATCCCGCGGCGATCATTAGGAGAGCTATTGAGGCTAGGACCAATAGGTAAGTAGCTAAAACATTTAATACATGACTGGCTTGGTTTTGGGAAGTACGGACGTCCCTCGCGTGTATGGAATCTCTTTCAGTATTCAGAACCTCGATATGTCTGAGGTACGGGAGGGTTTACTAGCATGAATTCACAGTAATTTGCCTTAACCCATACCGCTATTCAGAGCTGCTACAATCTGGATTCGGGTATTGTTTCCGGTTCAGTAATCAATATTACAAAGAATGCTTCAGTATTGCGTTTGTAATACCTCCCGCAATACAGAACTAAAAGCAGGGAAAGCTAATCTGAGTAGCAGTAGGAATTCATAACCATAACGCTAATATTGTGTTTGTTAAGCCTTCCGCATACGCAACTAAAATCAGGGTAGCATTTAGTCTATGAAACTGCAAATTCAGTCTCTTAAAGGCTTCCACAGCTCAGAACTGTTGAGGTCCTAATTCTGGTTGGGTTCTCATATACGCGATATCCCCAGTGCTAAGTAACTTTGAAACAACAGCCCAATCTGTTGTGAGACCTTTCTAAAGACACTGTCTCGAACACTTAGTCAATTACTTTCTATAAATCTGAATACTTTTGAATGCTTACAATACCTTATACTTTTGCAGAATTATAAAATGAATACGTATGTATTGTTACAGGTCTAATTCAAATAAACACTATAGAAAACTAGGATCTCCAGATTGTACGAAGGCAGCTCTGATTTGCTCGATGTACCACACGGCGCTGCAGACTATGAAACAAATTAATCTCGATATACTCACAGGTAACACTTTCGTAGATAATTAAATTAATTAGAATTTCTCGTATATCTGCAATATATTTTTTCGTATTTATTACAAAAATATTAAACTGGGAGAGGCGTTACACCTTCACAATAAAAAACAGGTTTTTAAATTCGAATGGAAATATAAAGTTAAAATAAAGAGAGGTTTTATTATAAGTAAAACTAGTTTTTAGAACCTATAATTAATTATAACTTTTTAGACTTACCCACCAATATGACTGTCGCTCGTGCGCTACAAGAGATGCCTTTTTGACACATTTCATATGAAACACAAACAATACGATACCTTTTATTCAGGGTTTTGGAGGAGTTTGTGGTGGGAAGTCAAGGGGTACAGTTGAAGTTTGCCTTAGACAATTTTGCAAATTGATTTTAGTGGACTTTATAATATGAAATTGGTGTAGTTTGGTGTTATAAATGCTCGTGCTCATGAACATTTGTGAAATAGTTAAAGTGAACTGATAAATGGACTCGTACAGATTTGCCGCCAGAAGCTCCCACGAGGCATCAAAGAACATACGCCATCTTTGATGCTTCTTGGAAAAACTTTACCGTACAACACCGATACTTAGTATCTCATTATACTGGACATTGGCAGAATCACTGAAATTTCGGTGGAATCTATAATATAAAACAGAAGAAGAAGGGTTTTGGATTTCAATGTCACTGTAGAAATGTAAAGATCTGCCATATTCTACTTACTTGTGATATAAGTTACATTTTTGAAGAGTTCTTTGTAGCGCGCGATTGAGAGTCATATTCCCTGCTCAGTGGGTAATGTGCTGAATCTTTTCAGGTCTGTGTAATCAAGACGAAATACTGTATTATCTGTGGCAATTCCTGTGCACGTTGGGACCAAACTGTGGCTTGAAGTCGTTCCTTGATCTCTTAGCTGTTAACACGAAGACGTCGGCGCCCGAGTTTCAAATGCTGATTCTCTTCGCCGACTGTATGACGCATTATGTTACGTAAGTATTATTATAATAGTTGTTAGAGCTGTCAGAAAGTAGATATAAGTAAGGATTATACTGTGGCTTGAAGTCGTTCTGGATCTCTTAACTGTTGACACGAAGACGTTGGCGCCCGAGTTTCAAATGCTGATTTTCTTCGCCGACTGTTTGACGCATTATGTTACGTGAGTATTATTATAATAGTTGTTAGAGCTGTCAGAAAGTATAAGTAGGGATTATACTGTGGCTTGAAGTCGTTCTGGATCTCTTAGCTGTTGACACGAAGACGTTGGCGTCCGAGTTACAGATGCTGATTCTCTTCGCGAATTGTATGACGCATTATGTTACGTGAGAATTATCATAATAGTTGTTAGTACTAGCTGTAAGAAAGTATTAGTAGAGACAAAACTGTGGCTTGAAGTCATTCCTTGATCTCTTAGCTGTTAACACGAAGATGTCGGCGCCCGAGTTATTAATGCTGATTCTCTTTGCGGACTGTATGACGCATTATGTTACGTGTTAGTACTAGCTGTTTTCAATATATTTGCGATTACCATAAAATAAATTGAGCAATCAGCGTTGCGAAACTACTTGACCTCGAAAACTATTTATGCTATCGTTAGCTGAGCAGTACTATTGATAAGGGCAATAATATCAATAGTTTTGCCTCCGATACTTTTGCAAAAACTTGCAACTTTCACCAAAAACTATCGATAGTGTCGATAGTTTCATATATCGATAGCCAGTAATCCTTCAATGCTATTATTACTTAACAAAATTACAATACTACAGTGGTATCGATACTATCTATTAGTATTGACTCGTGGCAATACAATGGATAGACCATCAATAGTGTTGGTTTCGCTTTGACTATCGGTAGCTAACACTGCAACCATTATAATTGGTGTAAAGAAATGGGCCTAGTCCGTAAAATACAACTTGACGATCCAAGTTTTAACGTCATAATAGTTAATGTATTGCAAAAAATATTTTAAAGGGTAAAGTGTACATCTGTAGCTACTTTTTTTATTTCAGGATACTAGACGACATGGAGATGTACGAGCAACAAGAGCCGTTCAAGTTGCAAGATTTCATCAACATGTCGCAATTTTTGAATATGTTTGTTTACAAGTCCATTATGGGACAACTATTTGGTGAGTAGTAGTGTTACAGCAAAATCTCATCTGTCTCCTCTCTGTTCTACGTATAAAGATAAACTTAGAAGTTCGATGGCAGTGAGAAGTGGCGCGCATTTTGTATGAAATGACCAGGCCACTTCCTCTGCCTTAAATTATAGCCTATAATAATAATAATTTCTTTATTGCCAGATAACTATGATCCATTTTTGTTAGTTCATCATCATCCTTACCTTATCCCATTATCTGGGGTCGGCGCAGTATGTCTTATCTTTCCATGTTTCTCTATTTCTCGTCATACTCACTTCCACTCCCGCCACCCTCATATCCTGCCTTACACATTCTATCCATCTCTTTCGCGACACTTGTCGCCGGCCGAACTTAAAAGTAAACCTTAAATCAGACCAACACGCGTTTGAAATGATGCGTGTCGGTATGCGTAAAACCTAATTCGGCTAGTATTTCAGTTGAATAGGAAGTATTTTGGTACTAAAATACTTGTTACTGCCCAATAATCGTACCCACTGGTCGAGTACAATTTTATATGCAAAATCAAAGTACAGTAAACATTAACCCCTTGGTTGCTTAAACACTGATCAGTGCTGTATGGAAATCTTCTAATTGCCAGGCGGGCGAATTTTAAAAGTTTTCTTTAAAATATTAAATAAAATTTCGAATTTGCCGCTAATTTGAACTTCTCCACAAGTCAAGAGTGAGCATTTAATAAACCCTACTAAAGCCGGATTTCTTTAGCTGTTGATCAAGTGGTAATATGCAACATAATACAAAATGAACCAAACAAACAGTGAGAATGGATGTGCTGAGATGTATGTGGTTTGTGATATCATGTGTTGTATAAATTACTAACCTTCGTATCGGTCTTCATTTCAGATCTCAAGAATATCCAAAGCAACGAGTTGTTCAACTCTCTCCACACATTACTATTGGTGCTGTACCGGCGAGACTGTCGGCGCGCCTACACGCCGCCCAACCACTGGCTGGTGCGGGACATCCGCGACGCACAGTTCATGGCCGACCTCGAGAAGGGCAAGAAGCCGCAGCAGGTATGTCTGTGTGGCACTCTACTACCGGTGCTGTACCACCGGGGGGACTCCGGGCGCCACACACCGCCCAACCACTGGCAAGAAGCTGCAGCAAGAATGAGACGAGGGGTCCCGGGTTCGATCCCCGGTCAGGTCATGATGGAAAGCGATCTTTTTCAGAATGACCTGGATCTTGGATGTTTATCTATATAAGTAGATGTTATAAAATATAGTATCGTTGAGTTAGTATCCTGCGACACAAGTTCACAACTTACTGTGGGGCTAGCTCCATTTGTGTGATATGTCCCTATATATATATATATATATATATATATAATTTTACTAAAGATAAGTAAGAAGCTTATCTCTGGTTCTAAGCTAGCGAGACGCAAGCTCGGCTTTGTTCAGGTCGTAACGAGAAATACACACCGTTTCCAGTGTAGTCAGGGATGGCAGACCGTGTTATTTATTTAGCATCCTGATGCGAACTCCTTAGAATTTGTCTATATAATCATCATCATTTCGTGTAGGTGACACGGTCAGTCGACCATGCACACCCTGGTGTCAGAGTTCTTCGGAACCGCCTCTCGGGCTCCGACGTGGTTCCTTTAACGACTACCAGATGGCAGCCGGGACCACCAGCTTAACGTGCCTTCCGAAGCACGGAATCATCTTTCTTATCAGACGATCAGGTGATTCGTGCCTGCAATGTCCTAACCAAACTGGAAACAACTTAACAAAGTATGCTTCGAGCGGGAATCGAACCCACGACCCCCGGGTCAACAAGACAAACGCCTAAACTTAATGGTTCATACATGGCAACATAATCTGATATCGTCACAAATATGTTTTGACGATATTATGACAACTTCAAATCATTATTTACGAAGTATTTCTCAGTCAAAGAAACAATTTTATATAGTGACGAATTTAGTCGAAGTTTGTAAAAAAAAAAACAGTGCTATTTGCCGTACCCGTAACTTATTCAAAATCGGACTCAGAATCGGATCGAACATTAGTTATTATTATACTGTCTGTGAAAGTAGTTATGTACAAGTTAGACTGTATTGCGAAAACATATTTTTGTTCAAGGTGTTAGTGCAGAAGACTCCACACATGATCGCTCACGGCGAGCGAGTAAGACTGTTTAGACGCGCTGTTTCCGATGAAAAGGTAAGTAAATCTTGATGAAATTAATATTATATTCTGCAACATCTTCTTGTAATTTGTGTGTTTATTATTTCATCGAAAACTACTTTTGTCTTAAAACAAACCTAGAAAAATTTCCCTGGAAAATTCTTAAATATTTTGTGCAATTATTCTTCACCGTGATAAAACATTTATTTATTATAAAATTGCATTAAAAAATCACATTTAATAATGTTAAGATTTTCTATCTATGCATATAAAAGGCAAACACTTACTGACTTATATATTAACGCACAGCCGAAACTACTGTACCTAAAAACTTGAAATTTGATACAGGGGTTTCTTTCATTATGAAAGTGAGCGAAAATGAAAAGTTTTTAGAAATTAACCCCTAACGGATCACCTCCACGAACAAGAGAATCGCGACGGGTCCATGCTTCTATTTTATATCATTAAATATTCTATTGTATAGGCGATAAGATTGACATTCGCTGGTACTCTGCCACTCGTCGCATCGCGGCTATAACATCGCCATGTGTAGAAATAGTTAGCACGACGATAATATCGTTTTACGCGAAATTGCGAGAATATTGCGTCTAAATAAAATCGACATATCGTTTCTTATATCTTCTGAACATTCTATCAGGTGGTGTTAGGTCTAACAGAGCGGGCATGCGCCGGCCGCTCCACACTAGTGACAGTACGGCGTGGACGTCTCGTAGAAGATGGCTACCGGCAACTAGCGGCTTTACCCAGCAGGGCTCTCAAGGGCTGTGTGCGAGTGCGCTTCATTAACGAACAGGGGCTGGATGAAGCAGGGATTGACCAGGACGGAGTGTTCAAAGGTTAGTACAAGGTATCTGGTTTGTTTATAATGACCGTGGAACATGGACGCCTCGTTAAAGACGGCTACCGGCAAATGGCGGCCTTGCCCAGCAGGGCTCTCAAGGGCTGTGTGCGAGTGCGCTTCATTAACGAACAGGGGCTGGATGAAGCAGGGATTGACCAGGACGGAGTGTTCAAAGGTTAGTACACCATATCTGGTTTGTCTATCAATGAAGACCCTAAAGTGCAGACGCCTCGTGGAAGACAGCTATCGGGAACTGGCGGCCTTGCCCAGCAGGGCTCTCAAGGGCTGTGTGCGAGTGCGCTTTATTTACGAACAGGGGCTGGATGAAGCAGGGAATGACCAGCTGGTCTATTTACTAACTCGGATGACAGGTGTCGATGCCTATCAATCTAGGATTTGCTGTTACAATGCGGTTTTTGTATTCCAAATAAAAATTTCGAGCATGCAAAACCCGCATTGTAACTGTAAATTCTAGATTGATAGGCATCGACACCTGTCATCCGAGTTAGTAAATAAGGGGGCAGGACTGAGTGTTCAAAGGTTAGTTACAATTATCTGATCTGGTTTCATGCGGCTATAAAAGCTCCATTTTTTAGCGCTTGCATGTTATAAAAAATATCATGCAATGTTACGTTAACTTTAATTCTTTTCCTATCTTAAACGGCATATTCTTATGCGGTGATCAACAAGTGATACAGCATATAATTCCAGAAACATATTTGTTTAGCTATTTCACTCCTACATACGTTTACGTTAAGCCTGTTAGTAGGCGTAAAGGCAGAATGCGGATTTTTATTTCTTTATTTATTAAAGATATGTCTTGAGTGATGGGTTGCTAACATCGCCATCGCCTATTTACGTAATTTCTTAGATTTTCGCCCAATTTCTTGACTTTCTTGACTTCTGCGCCAGAAGAAAAGCAACTGGTATATTCTATGTTTTTCTTTTATCCCAAACCAGCATTGAAAACTAAGCCACTGCTGGACAAAAGACTCCCCTTCATTTCCTCAAATCTTGTCCTTTCTATTAACCTTTGATCCTTTTATTATGCTTGCGTTACTCACACACACGACTGCGAATTTATCTACATTCTCGGTTTTATTTTCATTGACGCTTCCTAAACCATAAATATAATTTCAGAATTCTTAGAGGAGACGATAAAGCGAGTGTTCGACCCGTCTCTGAACCTGTTCAGAGTGACCAGCGAGGAGCGACTGTACCCGTCGCCCACGTCGTGTCTGCAGGAGAACCACTTGCAGCTGTTCGAGTTCATTGGCAGAATGCTCGGGAAAGCTGTCTATGAGGTACCAATTTATTAATAACTAGCAGCCCTCCCCGGCTGCGCCCGGGCATGTATTATACCTATAAACCTTCCTCGGTAATCACTATCTATTTGTGAAAACTGCATGAAAATCCGTGCAGTAGTTTTTGAGTTTATCAGTTACAGACAGACAGACATCATCCACATCATCATCCGGTCATATTGGAAATCCTTGGGGGGGGGGGGCTATGTCCAGCAGTGGACTTCTTGCGGCTGAAATGATGATGATGATGACAGACAGACAGATGCGGCGGAGGAATTTGATTTATAATATGTAGTGATCTAGCAATTTTGTAGGTCTTGTATGTCAACCGCAAATAAATTAGCTTTCTATCATCATTATCATCAGGTCTTTTTTAGTCTCCACTGCAGGAACACGCACGACCCTATTTATAGCTTTCTATAGGTAAAAGAATTTTGAAAATTGGTCCTGTAGTTTCGGAGCCTATTCAATGCAAACAATTAAACAATTTGAACGCGAAAAACCGATGGCCGATTAGGCATAAAGATTCTTGAATGGAGACCACGTACCGGCAAGCGCAACGTTGGACACCCACCGACCCGGTGGTCGGACGACCTGATAAGGTCGCAGGAAGGCGCTGGATGCAGGCCGCTTCCAACCGGTCATATTGGAAATCCTTGGGGATGCCTATATCCAGCAGTGGACTACTTGCGGCTGAAATGATAATGATGATGAAACTAACAATTTATTAATTTCGTCTCTACCTATTAGAGCGCGAGCGATATACCGTGCTCCGTGGTCAAACCCAATGAAGAACAGTGAGAGTGTTCGGAATTGTTTTTTTCCCCAGATGGCGGCAGTCTGTCGAGAGGTATTTTGACAGCAGTTGGTAAATCCACCAATCTTGATTTTAGTGGACTTTATAATATGAAATTGGTGTAGTTTGGAATTATAAATGCTCCTGCTCATGAAGAATTTTGTGAAATAGTTAACATACGCCATCTTTAATGCTACTTGTTAAAAATTTACCGTACGACACCGATACTTAGTATTTCATTATACTGGACATTGGCAGAATCACTGAAATCTCGGTGGAAGCCATAATATAAAGCAGAAGAAGAATCATCATTTTTATGATTGGTGTATTTTGACAGCTGCTGTTAAAAACACCTTTCGACAGAGTGCCGCCATCTGGTGGATATCTCGATTCCAAAACACCCTCTTTGAAACGATGGTCTGGGAGAAAAGAAAAAACTTAGAATGGGCGTCAGGAATCATGTCAATGGGTGATGTGGCTAGCAACCCATCACTATTTTGATTCCGTTTTCACTTACAAGCCCACCAACATGCTAAATGTGCCCTTAAGGTTGTACAGACCTGGGCTCTGTCTACCCCGCAAGGGAGAAAGACGTGTAAAATTAACGTAAAATTCCATCTTTCTGCAGGGTATCGTGGTGGACGTGCCTTTCGCGTCGTTCTTCCTCACACAAGTGCTGGGGCAGACGCAACAAGCTTTGTACAGCTGGATCGATGAGCTGCCGTCTCTGGACCGGGATTTATATAGGAGTCTTACTTATATTAAACATTTTCAGGTGTGTAGAGATCACAGGTATTATAATTCTATAGGAAAAGATGTCTCACCCAGGCACGCGTTCTGTTGGTGTGCTTGGTGTGGTGTTTCTCTTTTTCTATGTTTTTGTTACTAAAAGAATTGTTAATATTAAGTAATAAAGTTTAATTTTCAAACCGTTCATTCGAAAATTATATTTAACAGATTATAAAGTTCCCACCAATATATAAGAAATATTGAAAGCACTACATATTACGTCGTACGGACTACAAATACAAAGTTCTAGAAATTTTATATATTAATATTTTTTTATTTATTAATTTATTCAAATCGTTGAGGGAACGAACAAATCTGTGGTATTAACATAATTAATGTAATATTTAATCGACAATACATTCTGGTGTATAGTTAAAGTTTATTTTTGTTTATGATGGCATTTATATTTTCAGGGTGATATATCGTCACTGGAACTCACATTTTCTGTCGACGAAGAGAGGCTAGGCGAAATAGTTACGCACGAACTGATTCCGGGCGGGAAGGCTGTTCCCGTCACCAACGAAAACAAGTAAGCTTTTTGAATATTTTTGTTGTATACAATCAAATTTTTGAATCTTGTTTGTTACAAAAAATATGGATATCATTCTCTTTATTTATTTCTGTAATCTTAGATTTAGGTTTTTATAAAATTGACATAAAAAGTAAAATATAAAAATATAATACAAAACATAAAAACTTTATAAAAACCTTAACCTAGAGTGCCGCCAGCAGCGGAGCTAGGCTCAAGCTACCAGCGGTCAGGGCCCCAGAGAAAGAAATCTTCTGACAATACGTGCCGTATCCAAGAGTACTGCCTTCTGTATCTGTCCCTTGATCCAGCCATCTAGCGAAAGCCTCTTTAGATGTTGGTCAAGACTTTTCGCTATAAGACCGTTCGCAGATACGACTATCGGGACAATGATCGTTGAATCCACATCCCACATGGTGGTTACAGTCCGGAAGGCGTAAGCTGAGCTCTGCATTTGTGTGAGTAATCACCAAAAGTAGATTGTTACACATTTAAATAAAATTATTTTAATACGGTTTTTATCGCGTTTATTACATTATTTATACACCTAACGTTTCGAGCACTTTACAGTGTTCGTGGTCGCAGGTAGACTAAGTTGACATTTGTCTAGTATTTTATAAGAACTGCAAAATCTACCGCCTAAAATATTTATTGATAACGTTCCGGATGTACGCAGTATTGGCTCACGGTGTCTGAAGGTCTTGCAGTCTTCTGCTTAGCTTGAGATTTGATTAAATTGATGACTGGATCCCAAGCTGGTGGTAACTGCCAACCATCCTCTCTATTGAAATTAGGATGTTTTTTAATTTCAATAGTTAAATCCCATCACTTTTTTGATTCCGTTCTCACCTACATTCCCACCAACATCCTGAATGTAGCCTTAAGGTTTTACAGACCTCGGCTCTGTCTACCCCGCAAGGGCAAAGATATACACATGTATATATTTCTTTACTGCGCTGCCTGGTCCTCTGGTGGTGTCAAGGTAGTCTAAAGAATTGATTATTTGTTCCAGAATCAACTACATCCATTTGATGGCGCACTTTAGGATGCACACGCAAATCAAGGACCAAACGAACGCTTTCATCAAAGGCTTTAGAACTATTATAAACCCAGAATGGCTGTCATTGTTTTCTACGCCAGAGGTAGGTTTTGGCTTCTATTTTTCTAGGGCTTTTTTCGTCGTTAATCGCTAGGAGCTGATGTACAGTAAAGGGCAGATAAATTTCTCTATACAATTTAAAATCTGTTTGTAGGTGTCAGGTTTTTTTTGCCCCCGACTGTAATATCACGTCTAGCTTTTAGGCGAATGCATTGTTGAACAAAAGCATAGAAATCACTGAATTAAGAGCAACGATAAGTATTTTTGGCAAAAGTGAACTTTTGTTGTGAAAGTTGTTTTTGTCCACTCCTCGACTGCGGATAGGAGCCTAAAACCGTTTCCCTAAACTGCTGACAGTTGGCGGATATTCGCAAATTTGAAATTTGAATGAAACTTTGTATAATGTAAAGCATTTTAGACCTTATTTTAATGAAATTATATCGCAAATTTTCCAAATTCACCAGCATTTTACATTACACCTCTTACACCGATCTATCTATTTTAGCGAGTACTGATCAGTGCTTCCGCAGCTAAGGGGGCTATGGTTTATTTAGTCTGTTTTGTAGCCAACTTTCACGGCCTTCCGCGACAGCGACCGTTTTTTGAAAAACCATCGCTTTTGCGAACTAAGCTAGAGCACTAAGCAAAGCTCGAGCTCCGTGGCGCAGCGGTCAACACGCCAGCCTGCGACACGGGGGTCCCGGGTTCGATCCCCGGTCAGGTCATGATGGAAAACGATTTTTTTCAGAATGACCTGGGTCTTGGATGTTTATCTATATAATTATATGTTATAAAATATAGTATCGTTGAGTTAGTATCCTGCGACACAAGTTCACAACTTACTGTGGGGCTAGCTTAATTTGTGTGATATGTCCCTATATATTTATTATTTATAATCCCAAGTAATATTATAATCTATATATCACATAATGTATGTGTCTATGTTCTAGCTCCAGCGACTGATAAGCGGAGACAACGTACCTCTCGACCTGCGAGACTTGAGGCGACACACGCAATACTACGGCGGCTTCCACGACTCGCACCGAGTGGTCTGCTGGCTGTGGGACGTGCTGCAGAGGGACTTCAGCGAGAACGAGCGAGCCATGTTCCTCAAGGTAGGAATCAATACTTATCTACCAGCAATTAGTAGTATTTCAAAAATAAAAAAAACCCCATGTGTCTTAACGGGGACACTGTACCTCTCGACCTGCAAGACTTAAGGCGACACACGCAATATTCGGGACACACGCAATATTACGGCGCCTTCCACGACTCCCAACGAGCTGTGTCCTCAAAGTAGAAACCACAAATTATGTACAAAAATATAGTATTATTTCAAAAATAAAACATCAAGTTTTAACGGGAACATCAACGTACCTCTCGACATGCGAGACTTGAGGCGACACACGCAATTCTACGGCGGCTTTCACGATTTGCACCGAGTGGTCTGCTGGCTGTGGGACGTGCTGCAGAGGGACTTCAGCGAGAACGAGCGAACCATGTTCCTCAAGGTAGCAACCAATAGTTATGTACAAAAATATGTATAGTTTCAAAAATAAAAAAATCCCGTGTGTCTAAACGGGTACACTGTACCTCTCGACTTGCGAGACTTGAGGCGACACACGCAATACTACGGCGGCTTCCACGACTCGCACCGAGTGGTCTGCTGGCTGTGGGACGTGCTGCAGAGGGACTTCAGCGAGAACGAGCGAGCCATGTTCCTCAAGGTAGGAATCAATACTTATCTACCAGCAATTAGTAGTATTTCAAAAATAAAAAAATCCCGTGTGTCTTAACGGGGACACTGTACCAATCGACCTTCGAGACTTGAGGCGACACACGCAATAATACGGGACACACGCAATATTACGGCGCCTTCCACGACTCCCAACGAGCTGTGTCCTCTAAGTAGAAACCACAAATTATGTACAAAAATATAGTATTATTTCAAAAATAAAACATCAAGTTTTAACGGGAACATCAACGTACCTCTCGACATGCGAGACTTGAGGCGACACACGCAATTCTACGGCGGCTTTCACGACTCGCACCGAGTGGTCTTCTGGCTGTGGGACGTGCTGCAGAGGGACTTCAGCGAGAACAAGCGAGCCATGTTCCTCAAGGTAGCAACCAATACTTATGTACAAAAATATGTATAGTTTCAAAAATAAAAAAATCCCGTGTGTCTAAACGGGTACACTGTACCTCTCGACTTGCGAGACTTGAGGCGACACACGCAATACTGCGGCGGCTTTCACGACTCGCACCGAGTGGTCTTCTGGCTGTGGGACGTGCTGCAGAGGGACTTCAGCGAGAACGAGCGAACCATGTTCCTCAAGGTAGGAACCAATACTTATCTATTAGCGATTAGTAGTATTTCAAAAATGAAAAAAATCCCTTGTGTCTTGACGGGGACACTGTACCTCTCGACCTGCGAGACTTAAGGCGACATACGCAATACTACGGCGGCTTTCACGACTCGCACCGAGTGGTCTTCTGGCTGTGGGACGTGCTGCAGAGGGACGAGCGAGCCATGTTCTTCAAGGTAGAACCCACAAATTATGTGCAAATATAAAGTATTATATCAAAAATAAAAACAGTGTGCAATTGGAAATAAATCATTTGGTACACAGACACAGCTATCATTTAAATTTTTGTTCTACGACTAACTGATTTATGAACATTATATATAACAACGGGTCACTCACGTGCTATTTGTCGGGATTGCCGACTATAGCTTCGGACTCGTCAGTTCATTTTCAAGGCGAGTGCGGGACGCGCGACCCACCGCCGCGCGGCAATCCCGACAAATAGCACGTGAGTGACCCGTTGTTATATATAAGTATAATGTCTTTATCTCACGTTAGTTTTAATGATATAATTTATGAACCCCTACATATAATTCAAAGTGAGAACGTGAAGCTTTTCTAAGCGTGTTTGTCTAAAACGGCCATTTTTTTACGAAATGGCTAAGAAAAACTACATGTTCGCACTTTTAACTGTAAACGGTAGTCCATTAAATTAGTTTGAAGGGTTGTCCAAGGCCTTGTAGAACAAAATTATAATGATGTCTTGGTTTTCTTTCAAACGATTTATTTAAAATGGGTACAGCGCTGGGCCCTGAAAAAATCATGTATCCGCTTAAAAGTAGCATAAAAACTACTTTCTTCTTCATATTAATTGTGTCTGATATTATGATTTACATGTGGCGCAGCGGTCAACACCTGTGACACCTGTGACACGGATGGTCCCGGCTTCGATCCCCAGTCAGGTCAAGATGAAAAATGATCTTTTTCAGATTGGCCTGGGTCTTGGATGTTTATCTATATGTATTTGTTATAAAATATAGTATCGTTGAGTTAGTATCCCATAACACAAGTCTTACTTAAGAACTTACATTGGGGCTAGCTCAATCTGAGTGATTTGTCCGTATATATTTATATTTTATTTATATGTATGTTCGTGTTTTCTTTCAGTTCGTGACATCTTGCTCCAAGCCACCTGTATTGGGTTTCGCACATCTAAAACCTCCGTTCTCAATACGATGCGTGGAAGTTGGTGATGATGAAGACACAGGAGATACTATAGGTAAAACAAGTTAAATTATTTATGACTACCAATTTTCCCTCAATTTCGTCTGCGTAAATTATGGCCTATATTCCTAAAATTGCGGATATAGATTGTGCAACTAATGGCTTGTAACGCACCAGCAAATGCAGAATGGATTACCAGCATACGTACGAGGTAGACGCAGACCTGACTAAGGTCATAGGAAGTCATCTTCTTTCTCCTCCTCACCTTATCCCACTTTATGTGGGGTCGGGACAGCATGTAAGCTTCTTCCATTTTGCTTTATCTCGACACATATCCTTCGTTACCTTATTTTTCTCCATATCCTTCTTTCACACACTCCATCCATCTTTTCTTCAGTCTGCCCTCTGCTTTCTAGTAATATGGCTCTCCCCCCATAAAACATGGCCGTACCGTCCCAATCTACTATTTTTAAGGTCATTGGAATTCATGGGGTTCAAATCACCCTAGCAATAGCTATTTTGGATTCTTAAAAGGGATATGTCTTCTTGCAGTTAAAATAAAGTTTTCATATCAGTATCTCAAACGATATATTACATTACAGGTAGCGTGATAAGGGGCTTCTTCACGATCCGCAAAAAGGACCCGTTGAACCGTCTACCAACGTCATCAACCTGCTTCAACCTCCTCAAACTGCCCAACTACCAGAAACGGAGCACTCTTCGCGACAAACTACGGTATGCGGTCAACAGCAATACTGGCTTTGAACTGTCCTAAACTACCCTTTTGTACAGGAGCTCATTAACCTCCTCCTAACTGCCAGAAGCGTAGCACATTGTGTGACCAACTGCGCTTTGCGGTCAAAAGCAACACTGGTTCTTAACTGTCCTAAAGCACCCCTTTATAGAGGAAGTCATCAGCATCATCAACCTTAAGCTGTATAACTACCAAAAACGGAACACTCTTTGCGACAAACTACGGTATGCGGTCAACAGCAACATTGGCTTTAAACTGTCCTAAAGCACCCCTTTGTAGAGGAAGTCATCAGCATCATCAACCTTAAGCTGCCCAACTACCAGAAACGGAGCACTCTTCGCGAAAAACTCATCAACCTCCTCCTAACTGCCAGAAGCGTAGCACATTGTGTGACCAACTACGGTATGCGGTCAACAGCAACACTGGCTTTAAACTGTCCTAAAGTACCCCTTTATAGAGTTAAGTCATCAGCATCATCAACCTTAAGCGGCCCAACTAACAGAAAAAGAGCACTCTTCGCGACAAACTACGGTATGCGGTCAACAGCAACACTGTCTTTGAACTGTCCCATGGTACCCCTTTGTAGAGGAAGTCATCAGCATCATCAACCTTCAGTTGCCCAACCACCAGAAACGGAGCACCCTTCGCGACAAATTACGGTATGCAGCCAACTCATCAACGTCATCAACCTTCTTCAACATGCTTAAACTACTACGGCATACGGTCAACAGCAACACCGGCTTTGAGCTCGCCTAAATTAATCCTTTATCCCATAAACCACATCAACATCATCAACCTGCCAACCTTCAGTATACATTAAGAGTTGAAGTAACTGGCATAAAGCTTTTTGTCTGTAAGTCGCTAAATAGCCTTCGGGTTGGTATTGGATCTTCCAATACAACTGAGTATAGTGGGGTTTCTAATACGATGACTTATCTGATGAATGACGATGTTCTAAAATAAGAGGCGGCAGCATTGGCTCGTCGGGTACGGTAAGCTGTAATTGAGCCACAATGAATCTATTATTGCTGCTTGACAAATATTATCCAATGAGAGCGGCTTATTGAGGTCGATGCCTCATTGCTGCCATCAGGTGGTAAGCATTTCTGGAAACCCTCATTGCCCCGGCTGCCCCACTTCCTGTAGTACTCGTACAGCGGACCTAATGATCGGCCCTCAGAGATCGCAGTTCTGGTCTAGCTTATCCTAATGCATATTTACCTATTATGACCCAAAAGAAGAACTATATGACGTGTCAACTATTAATTATCGCATTAGGGTGATTAGAATTTAACCCATGGTCATATATGAAATTACATACATATTATGTTTTTTTTTTACAAAAATTGTATTGTCTTTATCAACAAAATATGTCGAAAAACGATTTTTTTTTTTCTTTTGCCGATTGGCTTCGGTGTTTTTTTTATAATCGGGCTAAAGCTTCAAAGTCTTATTTTCAACTGTGCCACATCGTCATATGAGAAGTACATGGCGAATTGAAGACTGCGTTAGTCAAGTCGAATTATTTTCAGAGTTCCTTACAACACTCGGCCGAATGTATAACGAATATACGTTCGTAAATGATAATAAAATGTATTTATTATGAAATCGTTGGATTGGTTAGGATTCAAGTAAGCCTTCTTGGCTTTTGATTTCTGTACTATATCAAGACTGATTAATTTTGATGTTGCCTGAAGTATGAGAACGAGAACTAGGGAGAGAATCGCGATGAGTTCGCTCAGCTATCTTATATTATTAAATATTCTTCTTCTTCTTCTTCTGTTTGTTCAACTGTACCCCTTGACTTCCCACCACAAACTCCTTAAATATTCTATTCTAAAGGCTATAAGATTGACATTCGCTCGCACTCTGTCACTCGTCGCGTCGTGGCGATAACATTGCCGTGTGTAGACATGCTATGCGAATATATGGAAATAGGTGTCACAAGCACATCGTCGCGATTCTCTCGCTCGTGGAGGCCTTAGGAAAGCGAGTAAGCAAGATGATAGTGTTTTGTTTAGGGTTGAGCTACATCGGCCAATCGACAGTTGTCAAATGTGGCTCAACCCTCACCCGCCATGCGCCATCCGCACTCTCCTCCCTCCCCCCGCTCACCCCAGGCAGCATCAAAGTTAAACTGGCTTGTTATAAGGCCGTTACTAATTTGTAAAGAGTTTTAGTAGTACGCGTGGTATAGGACAATTTTTGTAATGTATTTATAAATAAAAGGTATGAGGAATGTAAGTAGAAATAGAAAATCAAAGATTAGGATACGGATTGTAAAGTTTTTTTATTATTTTTAATTTTTTTGCAATCACACTACGAAATGTTTGTTAATATTTGCACCGTTTTAGAATAAGTTTAAATCCTTGTGTGTAACTTCACTATTTTGTCCACGTTTGGTAAGTTTCAACAACATTTCACACATCAACCTATTAGCATTTTATAAGCCTGCTCACAGACTGGATACTTTTTATTAGTGGATAGTTTAGTTGGTCTAAATTCTGCTTGATCATCATCATTTCGTGTAGGTGACACGGTCAGTCGACCATGCACACCCTAGTGTTAGACTTCTTCGGAACCGCCTCTCGGCCTCTGACGTGGTTCCTTTAACGACTACCAGATGCGACTACCAGATGGCAGCCGGGACCAACGGCTTAACGCGCCTTCCGAAGCACGGAATCATCTTTCTTATCAGACAATCAGGTGATTCATGCCTGCAATTTTCTAACCAAAGTGAAAACAACAAAGTATGCTTCCCGTGGGAATCGAACCCACGACCCCCGGGTCAATAAGGCAAACACCTTAACCACTGGACCACAGAGGCTGTCGATATGAAATTATGCACATCATCAGGCACAAGTTGTGCTTAATACTTGTTCTGCAAACACAACCTAATGAAGGTAATAGTTCAGCAAGCTATCGGCCGATAAAAAGTCTCCAGTTTATGAGGCATCTTAGTTCAAGTATGTACTGTACGGTCACCTGCATAAGTTCATATATAATTTACTTAAAAGTTACATTTTAATATAAAAATTTGAAGCAATTTCAACGTCATGTATTGGGCATAAGGTTGAAGATATTGCTTAATATTTATGCCACCCTAAGCAGTGCGATCGATTTTCACCTTTTGGGCTACGTATGGACTTTTACAGATGACCTACTTTTATTAAATACTCTCATTTATATGATTGAATATTTAAAACTGCTACTTAAATGCATCCTTTTTAAGGCCTAATCGATTCATATTTTAACCGCTGCAAAATATTACTTAAAAAATAAGCCTATATTTACTGATACGAATTATTTAATGCGCAGTTCGCGTACGAATTTAGAAAATAGATCTCATCGGATATGGCTAAGTATGTATGCTGTTGTTGCGCAATATTTGTATGTAAGGCCTCGTTTGTGGTGATAAACAAACGTAAAGGACGCGGAGCTTATCACGAAGTTTAGTTACAAAGTTCAAGCAGAAAAAGCTATTAACGTAAGCTCTTAAAAGTGATATTTTACTAAAAAACTGCAAATATGGAGCTAAAATTACCGAGTGAAACACAGTAAAGTTATCCTTTACGGTGTTTCACTTTTAGTAACTACATCAGGCAGCAAGTGTGATTTCGTGCTGCCATTTAATTAGAGGATCGCGACGAGTCCGCGCTTCCATCTTACATTATTATATACTGTATACTATAGGCGATCACTCACACTCTGTCACTCGTCGGATCGTCGCGACAACAACGCCGTGTGTAGACACGTTTTAAGAGAGTGTAAAGAAATACGTGGCACGGCTATAAAATCGCCGCGATTCTCTCGCTCTAGGAGACAGCTCCTAAGTCTTTGCTAAACTTGGCTCATCGCAGCACTTGATTTTCTTGCCGTTAAGCGCTACTAATTTTAATTTTTAAACTTCAGCGAGCCATACACCAGTGGTAGGGATAGCTAGTAAGAGGTTAATGCACTGTCTCACCCTGTAACTGACTTCTGATTACGATCCTGCGCGTTGTTTGGGGCTATGCATATCCATAAACGAGGTCTTGGGAATGGGCTATACTTTGCAATGTTTCTCCAAAACCTGCCCTTACGAAACCAAAATATGTAAACGTGTTAACGTTATGTAGCTAAGTGTGGTCCACCCATTAATTGGTATCTAAAACGAATTCTAAATAACTCAATCCAGTCCAACTTATAAATAGGTGTACATAGACAATAAAGCGTTAGTTTATGGTATGAATATCGAATTCATTTATTTATTTAAACCTTTATGTACAGTACAAACCTTCACCTTGTTATTTTCATAGACGACTTTTCAACAATTTTGTAAAATTTGTAGCTTTACCAGATCATGAATGTCCTTTTTCCCCCCTCATAGAAGTCATTGTATTATTGTTAATATACAATCTGTATTTGTATTGCATAGTCACCATAATCATTTATATTATATATAGTGTTTGGTGTATTTTTATTACTATACATACATGTTACTTTTATAATCTTAAATCTTTCAGTATCTGTTGAAAAGAATACCCTGTTCGGTATTTCTTAAATCTCTACGTACGTATAATAAGATTGCTAACCACTTAACTACTAAACTTTCGTACGTAATTTTATTAAATGCATAATCGGGAACTAAAGCGCACGAATAGTTTTTCTCCAGACGTGTCAGCAGGGCCCTGGGCACATAAGCATTGGGGGAATATAACCTTGACGGATCACTGAGTGTAGAAAGAAAGTTCGCGCATGGAAACCTAATACTTATGCCTATACATAATATTTTATCGATCTAATATTGAGTTTGATTTTTTAAAGTACGTTCTTCGGTAATAAATATCGGATACTGCTCTATGGGTTATCGTATGATGTAGCAGTAACTGGGGGCCTTGCCGATAACGGGGCCCTTAGGCATGTGCCCAGAGTGTCCAGTGGGTGAGAAGGGTGTCCGTTTCAGCTGGGTTACACCGATTGTTGGTGGCTGGATGACTAATGCAGCGGTGTTAATTCTCAATTGTGCATTTAATAAATTATCTACTACTTTTCAATATGTACAGGCCCTTAATTCACACAGAACATAAAAAGATATGTTTTTCTGTGTTCTGTGAGTCTGTGCCTAATAATAATGCAATCATTAAGGCATTCACACACATCCTGGCTCGATGCCGTGACGGCTGAGGCAAAAAGCCGGCAGCATGTGTGTAGGAGCCTTTACAATACTTCTCAAGTTATATATATTTTGCTCACACATGTTAGATTTCGTTGTTTTAGTCTATTGCAAATATTTTATAAAACAAAATCTATGTTTTGTTATAATTTTGTGCAATTTCTTTGAATCTAAACTGACCTCTTGAACAAAGGTTATTTTGTGGTAGGGTTTCCATTTGGATTGATATCTTAAGTATATAATAATGTGTATACATATAAACATGGATCATTGTATTGAATATTTTGTACTAGCCACGTAAATATGTTGTATAACACAATGTGATTCTCTGTGATAAAATAATTGATATTTATTATTACGATGTTTTTATTTATTAATTGAACTGTCCTAACCCCCCTGCGAAGCCAAACGGTTTATTAATGACTAATTTATAAATTTGTATAAAAAAACCATACAAAAGGAGGGTTGTTCTCAAACAGGTAGCTTAGCGTAAAATCTGTGTCCAAGTGATTTACAGTACAAACGCTTCGGAACCATGGTGGTATCATCTTAAACGTCTCCGCGACAGACGGGGCTAGTGCTACACTTCACAGATCATACTACGACTAACAATAAAAAGCATTTTCAATTATAACATTTTAAAGATTAAATTATTATCTATAAGATAAATGTGATAAATCTCTTACGTTTTAACGCATTAATAAACTATCTACTATTGGTAAGTAACCCACACTTCACATAGTATCACGTCTTTATACTTTAGTGCTGAAAACCAAAGTGGTACCACCAAAAGTGATGCTATGCGAAAAAGGATCGAATATAGTGACAGCTGGGCTGACCAATTTACATCAATACCCAAATGTACGTACGTCCACGATATTGATCACTTTCTGTGTTCTGTGATATTAATCTACTTTTACGTTTTTTAATAAATATTTTTGGTCTACCTATATCTATTTGCCATCCTGGGTCATCTCATCTCTGGGTTCCAATCTCAGCGCGATTTAGTATTTTTTAGATTTTTTTACGTCATGCCAACCGGTAGTTTGTACCTACCGTATACTTAAAAAAGTTTTAGTGCAAATTGACGTAAAGTAATTGTAAGTGCACAGAGGTTCTACAAAGAATAAAGGATACGATATCTCAGACAAACCTACTGCTAAGTCTCAAACATTGCTCAAAGCAAATAATATTGTGGAAAATTAAACAATACGTAATTTTAAAAAATAGTTCTTCTTCTTCTTCTGTTTTATAAAATGGCTTTCACCGATATTTCAGTGATTCTGCCAATGTCCAGTAAATTGAGATACGAAGTATCGGTGTTGTACGGTAAAGTTGTAACAAGTAGTATCAAAGATGGCGTATGTTCTTTGATGCCTCGTGGTCGGGAGGTTATGGTGACAAGTCTTTACGAGTCCATATAACAGTTCACTTTAACTATTTCACAAATTGTTCCATGAGTACGAGCAATTATAACACCTATACACTACACCAATTTCATACTATAAAGTCCACCAAAATCAATATGCAAAATCGTCCAAGGTAGACCCCAACTGCACTCCTTGACTTCCCACCACAAACTCTCAAAAAAATAGTTACTTAAATTTTCCTACTGACTACCTACATGACAAAACCAAAACTAAGAAACTAAAAAAAAACTAACTAAACCAGTTCAGTAGTTTTTGAGATACAGTACAGATCTCAAAAACTACTGAACTGGTTTTTATGAAACTTGATGTTTACCTAGTCGACCAAAAAATAAAGATTTTAGCAATTTGACTTACAGTTTCTGAGATATCTGCGGACAAACAATCATTTATTAGGTATATACTAGCTGATGCCCGCGACTTCGTTCGCGTGGACTTTATGACTATATATTGACTATATTTATGTATTAATATACCTCAATACGAACGCGCTTCACACACGACATTGAGGTATGGGCAGAGTGCCCTCAACCTATAAAGCGCACATCTCCAAAGGGTCTTCGGGAGGGACGAACCTCTGCTTTGGGTGTTGTCTTTGTGTGCAAGGCTTGGAGAAACAGCAAATTCTCATGTTTTGCCGTATGGGCTGAAAGCTACGATGCCAAAAGGGCATATCCTGGGTGCGATTGACCCGGGACCGCTGGGTGGACACCAGTAATTACTAAGAGCTAATCGTACTCTACGCACTCTATCCCAGTGGAGAGTGACTCTGTAAAATTGTCAATATAAAATTTGACATGGTTCTGTATCAGATGTTCTAAATCTTTGATTTTTATACCTCAAAAAAATAATAATCAGGCTGAACAACTTTTGCTACAGCGTCAAATTTTTATTTCCCAAAGTTTACCTAGACCATTATAGTTCTGCATCAGGTACCGTAAAACGGGGGAAATAGGAACGGCGGGGTAAATTGCAATAAAAATCTGCTTTTCTAAACGTCTATTTCACTGTCACTTCTATCCTTATGACATAAACACTTTTTTGTTTTTGAACGAGCTTATAGTTTTTACTACTGGCTACACCGGGTATTTAAGCCAGCCAATCGGGATTCACTTAAAAAAAGCCATGTTTTTGGAAAGCTGTTGCAGCCACTTAAAAAATATTCGCAAGAACTTTGTATTTTAAGAGTGATAAATTAAGAAAAAGTGCTGAAATCAGAGTTATTCTTATTAAGACAGGAATCCGTTATTAGAAGAAACATAAAGGTAAGTGAATAATTACGTAATTTCATTAAAACTCTTACTTTTCGTGAAATACTTGTTTTTAGGCTTTTATGGTGTTAATAAGAACGCGAAAGGGGGAAATAGGCATTAGAACGTGTATAATAGGAACAACATAGGGGTTATTTGGTTTGATGAGGGGGTAAATTGGAATTCCTGAATAGGGTTGTCCAAATTTAGAATTTATTAACAAAATACGGTTTTATCACATTTATTATATTTTTTTGCAAAATTTAGTTCAGTTATTTAATTTTAACAATCACTTAAACTATAAAATAGAAGAAAAGATATGAAATTATTAGGTTTGTCCACAAATCCAAAACATTAAACCCTCAGGTGACTCAAATTTTAGTAACTAGGTAATCGTTTTGAATTTATTTATTTTTATTTTTACGTAGTTGTAGAAATCTGAATTTATCACTATCTACCTATTTAGTTTGTTTGTGTAACCGTAGCTCCCAAACAGCCGAACCGATTTAGATGCAGTTTTTAAAGCAAAATTATACTGCGTCGTATTTTAAATTTAATATTTAGAACTTTGTGCATTTTCTTTCATTTAGTAGTAGTGGTAGTGCAACATTTCTAATATAACATACCTTTTTTGTAGAATGCCACGCAACTACGTGCCAAAGCCTGGTGCAAAACGGTATAAACAATACGACCATCAAATTATACAACAGGCTCTAGACGGAATAACAACCACAAATACAAGCTTAAGTTATATTGCCGAAAAATATGACATAGCTAAATCAGTACTATGTCGCCACAAAAATCGGCAAATGAATGCTCATGGTCGGCCAACAGCACTAACCAAAGAGGAAGAGCTATATTTAGTAGAAAATGCAAATGTTTGTGGTGATTGGGGCTACCCAATAGACTGGTATAGTTTTTTTTTTAAATAAAATATGATCTCATAAAAGAGTTTTTTTCGTTACCTTGTCGTTGAGTGAAAATAAGGTTAGGTAGGTACCTACCTACCTACTAACTTTGACTAGATGAGTGACAGCCCTAGTTAAATTTCCGATTTACCTCTGCCACGTACCTATTATCCCCGCTAGGGGTAAATTGGAATACACTAGGGTTTTCGACGAATTCCTCAAAACTTTATGATAATTTTGGAATTTTAAGCTATTTAACATAAAAAGGGGCTTTTCATGCATCCTTCACTAAACCTTGATAGACCCTATACGTTATAGAAGAAGGTTTAAAGTCCACTTGAAAGTGAAGATTGGACCAATTTACCCCGTTTTACTACCTCAACAAAAAATGCTCATCAGGGTGAATAACTTTTGCTAAGGCGTCATTTTTGTATTACTTATAGTTAACCTGGACCATTATGGTTCTGCATGAGGTGTTCCAAATCTTAAATTTTTTATATCTCATCAAAAATTCTTATCAGGCATAACAACTTCTGCTAATTTTTACTGTTTTATTATATGTATAAATAATAAAACTCATGTAATTCTGAAAATAACAACGTTACATTACATAGGTACCTACGGGTCGAATTGATGACCTCCTTGTTTTGAAGTCGGTTGAAAACCCGACTGGTTAGCCCGCCCAGCATGGTCCAAGCCAGCCGGCCTATTTACTAACTCGGATGACAGGTGTCGATGCCTATCAATCAAGAATTTAGTGTTACAATGCGGTTTTTGTATTTCAAATAAAAAGTTCGAGCAAGCAAAACCCGCATTGTAACAGTAAATTCTAGATTGATAAGCATCGACACCTGTCATCCGAGTTAGTAAATAGGGCGGCAGGTCAGTAAGAAAGGACAGTTTAGGAGAGAACTAGTACTAATAATATTCTGATTATTTTGGCTTGGCAGAGACTTCAAGTAGATCAGGAAATATTAGGTAGGAAATACATTAAATATATTAAATGAATAAATAAATATATTGCCTTTGGTGGATAGGTTGTTTACTGAGTGAAGTTTTTAATTTCATAAGAAATCGCTCATTCTTGTCCGTTGAAATAAATAAAAGATTCAGTTTATTTTTTGCTTTCAACTTTTCAAGTATAGTCGCTTTTTTAAGTCGGTAAAATTTTTTGTAATAAAGTTTTTTCCACGTAGAGTAACAATTTTGACACCCGTGCATGCACGTCTATTACATAAAATGTCTATCGTAAAAGTTTTGTCGCCGGCTTGTTCGCTGGTCGACGGACAAAAAAGTCACGTCACTGTCAAGTTGCTTCGTGCGCGGTGCGCGCACCTCCATACATCTCCCATCTCCATGGACAGGGTGACGGGGGTGACGGAAACAAAAAAGTCACCGGAGCGCGCAGTCCCTAAAGTCGCATCATGGTCGCATCATGGTCGCATCCGAGCTACCTACTTAAACATTTTTTTTTTCTTATCTACTCGCCACTCGCCTGACAGTATAGCTCGTACATGGCAGTAGCTTCGACATCGCTCGCATTGTTCGGAGTTCGGACGCGTTCGGCAGTAGCTCGCCAACTGTGCCTACGTGCGTTCACAGCATTTGATATGGCTGCGATCTTCGGAGAAAGTTATTCGATTCTTAGGTCTTCCGACAACAAGAAAACCTAAGGAATTTTTGGTAAAATTTACAAAAAAGAAGAATCGTTAGATACTTTAGAAAAATGGGAGTAGCCCCGGGAGATCTTCTTGCAACCCCATACATTTAAAAAAATCTTCATGTGTTACCCAAACCCTTTTCTTCCTCTTTTTTTGTAGTTTTTTTATAGGTATTTTCTAATTCAACACAATAAATAATAAATAAATAAATATATACGGACAAATCACACAGATTGAGCTCGCTCGAGGATCGAACCCGGGACCATCCGTGTCGCAGGCAGGCGTGTTGTCCGCTGCGCCACATAGACCTTATTATATTTTTTTGATCAAAGCACATCAGGACAGCTACTATCATTGTGTAAAAAGCCGAGCTACTGGCATGACACAACTAGACAATGCAAGTAGCTGCGTACTGTCTAGTCTTGCACTATGTCTAAGCACTATGTAAAACAGCCATTACTAAGGGTAAGCACGCACCGCGACGCGATAGTCGCGTCGCGTCGCGCGACAGAAAAAAGCAAATCATGGGTGCGCGCACTGGCGATTCGGCAGTCGCGTTTTAGGGATGGGTCGTTATGACTTTTCGTTCTAAATCGTAACGAAACTGTTATTCGTTTCTTGTTGTATTACGTTGTTTACTTCTTCGTTAACTTTTAGAATCGTTACGAAACTGTTATCCGATACTTGTCGTAAATATACAAATTACTTAGGAAACACAAGCTAAACAAAGCTTTTTAACATCAAAAAGACCTCTCCCACCCGTCTGGCCAGCGTGGAGAGTGTAGGCCAATTGCTCTGGCTAATTTAATGGCTCTGGTGATCAGAGAGTCATGCTCCTGCAGTGGAGAATAAAAAAGACCTGATGATGATGATGACGATGATGATACAAATTACTATCATAGAAAGAAAGAAAGAATTATATTTGTTTGGCGCATAAAATCAAACATATGAAAACACACAAGAAACACGACTACTATGAAAGTTATAATGTTTACTATGAAGAATTACTGATTGAGAAAATTCATCATGGCGACGAACCTACTTCGATCTTCAAAAGTTGCTATGGAGAAATGCTTCACATTGAATGTTAAACATCTTTACACGAAACAATAAACATAAACCAGTAAGCAATGAATTGACACTATGTGTTTTTGTCGGTTTGTTTCAATCATCATCATCATCATCATCAGGTCTTTCTAGTCTCCACTGCAGGAGCATGACCCTCTCTGTACTACCAGAGCTATATACTAGCCTGAGTAGTCAGAGGATTTGGCCTACACTCTCCACGCTGGCCAGACGGGTTGGAGAGGTCTCTTTGATGTTAATAAGCTTTGTTTAGCTTGTGTTTCCTTAGTCGCATTTTACGACATCCGCGGGATGACTTGGAGTGGTCCTATTCTACTCTGCGAGGAACCACTCGGCGAGATTTTGTTTCAATATGACTTGTTTATTATACTTGTGTCTTCAAATTATCATCATCATCATCAGGTCTTTTTAGTCTCCACTGCAGGAGCACGACCCTCTCTGACTATCATAACCATCTATTACCCAGATCAGTCAGAGGATTTGGCCTACACTCTCCACGCTGGCCAGACGGGTTGGAGAAGTCTCTTTGATATTAAAAAAAAGCTTTGTTTAGCTTGTGTTCCCTGAGTCGCCTTTTACGACATCCATGGTAAGACTTGGAGTGGTCCTATTCATAGCTTATTAAAGTAACTAGGATTTCAATAAAGAAATAAAAAAAGCTAAGTATGTTTGAATGGGTTAATTATCCAAAAATCAAAAGTAACTTCAAGTTACGCCAAGGATATGAAAGTTACAAATATGTAAGAAATGTTAATATAATGGCAACATTATCGCGCGACTGCCGAGTCGCAGTGCGCGCGTCTTCATAGATCTCCATACGTTGCAAACGCGTTTGCGACAGATCTGTCGCAAAAATAGCAACAATAGGTATGCGACGGCGCGACTATCGCGTCGCAGTGCGCGCACTTCTATGGCACTCCATACGTTGCGAATTTTGCGACAGCAAATCGCGTCGCGGTGCGTGCGTACCCTAATATCTTTGGATTCTTTGATCACTAGATGGCGCTGGCTAAAATTTAATGCGTCATCTTTCGGGCGGTGCATTCAAATTGATGATCCGAAATCCTATGAACTATAACGGTTGGGTTGGGCTGAACGTGGGTTGAGCGTTGAGCCAATATTTTGTTTATATCTAAGGTTATTGGTATCGAACGTGCACACCAAGTTTTTTTAATTCCAGCTAGCAGCGGTAAAGTTCATGTGTAAAGTTATAGATTTTTTTTAACTAACAGCCGCAACGCAACTCAATATAAATGTAGTATCAACATTGTTGAACAAAACCAAACAATACCTAAAAGTAGGTAAGTATTATACCTTTAACACTCTACACGAGATCTTTTTGCGAACAACCAAGACAAGACCAAGCCAAAGGAAGCCAAGCTCGAGTTCGAGCAGCTGTTCATCGCGTCGTCGCCATTGTTATTCGCTGTCTCGCTCTTCCAACGCGTCTTCCCTCCCTCCCTCCAACTCCCAGTTTCGCTCGATTTTCGTGGCGCGCGGACGGCCGTATTGCGCGGAAATAAAATTTACGGTTTATTCTTTGTCCTAGAAGAGGCTGGGGTCGAAGATAAACAGTTCAGCGCTAGCATTTCGACTCAAAACTTCTCCTCCACAAAGAATCCTTGGAAGTAAATCGGGCCGTATTTTGTTTCGTGTAGTGTGCGTTCAGTGAATCCCGCATAGTCGATTGAGCATGAATAATAAAGAAGTAACCGGTGATATTGTCGTGTGTTCTCTGGGAGGCGAGTTCTGGTGATCGGGCGCAGTGTCGAGGCCGTGGGATTCGTCGTGTGATGAGTCTGCGGTGACGGCTCGCCGCGGAGCGGTTGGATGGCGGCTGTAAGCGGCCCCGCGCGGCACTCTCGCGTCTCCATGAGTGTGTCCATGTCTCTGATGCAGGGCGGTACGCAGAGCGCGCCGCAGGGCGCCATCCTGGCGGCGGCGGCGCCCTACTATCAGACGCCGGCCATCCCGACGGACGTGCAGCCCGACCGCCCCATCGGATATGGTGCCTTCGGTGTCGTATGGTGAGTCATTTGATGTTCCTCGTTTCCTGGATTTTAGTTTACTACTAACTAAAAAAAATATGTAAAAGAGGTAGGTACATAGTATTGAAACGAAGGTTAGTTTCTAGCCCAGTATTTTAAAAACTTCAAACTGTATAGCATAACAATAAACAGAGAAATAAAGTTTTCAAAACTTTTAAAACTTCTCAATTAAGTATAAGTTGATGGATCCAACCAAGTTAAAGTAAGTACCATCCAAAGGAAAAGTAGGGAACATTGGTATTTTGGACATGGTTTGCTTTCTGAGGATCAGACTTATTGTTCCCTCAAACCAGGAACTTTCTTTGCCAGTACAAAAAACATGTTAGGTTAGGTTTCTAATCGTGCAGCCCTTCTTATGTAAACCTCAATCTGCTCAATTTAACCTATTCAAATAGGATAGACCTTGCCAGTGATACAGGCGTTGATCCAGTATAGTGGGTACAACAGGAATGCACCAAATCTTATTCAGGATATAGGTAATTAGTATGCAAACTACTTATTTTTAGATGAAAAATAATTTGTAATTTATTTTGTTTACTGTTTTATTTTGTCAATACATAAAGTGTAGATGAGCTTTAGAAAAGCTTAGCATGAATTAATTTCTTGAATTACATGCTTTTATTTATCACGGAATTAAAACGTTGGGGTCATGCCCTAAGTAGAGGATGCTCGCTTTGTTTTGGTCAAGGAAACATAACCTATTATTAATTCTGTGACATAACTGTTGATGACCAACTTATTTTTCTTATGGTGGGGTCTTTGCTCTAAGCCCCCTTGTTAGGGGCTGCCCCTCACACACCCCTTGTTGTATTTGCTCTCTTGTTTTTCCATGAAATGCCATTTGAAAACGACATTTTGTATAGCCAAAGTATAAAAGTTAAAATGGTTTCTTAATAAAGAGGAAAGTGATTTCTATTGATTCCAATCTGCAGAATATCTGGATTCCTGCTACTTTATAAGTTATTCTTAAGCCCACCCCATAAAGAAATTAAGTTGAACAAATTGGGGCATTAAAATAAATGGAGGTACAAACAATGGACACGGACAAGATGGTAACTAAGGAACATCATGTCCACAAACACTTTTAGAATTGAATCTGCACCTCAGTGATAAACACATCATCATACTAAATCATTTTAGCAAGGTATACTTTCTCAAACAATGGAATCTGAAAATGCACTGTTAATCTTGGTAAATAAAAAGGTATGAAGTCATTATGTTTGCTTAATCAACAATAAGAGTGGGAATTAGGTAATACCTAAGTACTTCAATTAAATTATATTAAACATTTGACAGATAATTAAACATCTATTAGCAGTAGTTCTGTTGTTAGTCCAGTTGACCTGACTAGGGCAACTTTTGGGTAGCAATATACCTAGTTCAGTTGATACAAATTAAATACTAAAACAACGGTTTTACTCACAAATTTTTAGTTGCATTGCCATCAGATTTCAGTCTATACAAAATACCACCTTTAGGGAGAGTACAAAAAACTGACTAAAATATATGAGTAAACTGTTTTAGTATTAAGTATTATATTGTCTTTGGTATTAAACATGTCATCTCATATATACCAATAAGTTACTGGAGCAGAAAGCACAACTGAGAAGTAGTTTCTAATATTCTACTGAACATTTGGTGGTTATTGCAGCAGTGGCTATTGCTTGACCTGTAAATGTAATAGGATAATTGAGATAACTTGGCCTTAACTTGTATGTAACACATCAGTAGTGATTTTTTAAGTTCACATGCTTCACTGACAAAGACGATCTTATCACAGTCAGGCCGAATGAGTCTTGCAAGATACAAAGTCATAGAAGGTCACACACAACCATTGCTCAGCGAAAAGCAAAAATGACTCATTATGCAGAAAATCTTGGATGAGTTTTGAAATAGGTAGTTAAATTACATTAATTAGCTTTTAAACTTTTGGAAAAAATATTACAGTGACTGATGAAAATATGTATGTAGCTTTTTTCGAATTTAAAAGTAGCCCAATTGTCCTTTCGCAGGCTCTAGATTATCTGTACTCCAAATTTTATTTAAATTGGTTCAGTAGTTTTGGCGAAAGGTAGACAGACAGACAGTTACTTTCACACATTCATTTTAGTATGGATTGTAGGCGGAAAGATTTAAAAATAAAGAACATTATCCTTTCAAATTAGTTACTTATTTGAGGCAATGAAAAATAAACAAAACCATAATAATCTTAGTGGGATGAATTTCTTATACTGAGTAAGTTAAATCAATTATTAACTAATGATTGATGTTTACAGAGATTTAGTTGTATGTACATGTAAAACTTCAATTTTAATACTTTTTCCTTATCTGAATAGATATTTGTACACAAAGAGAATACTGAAGGAACTAGAAAAAAAATTGTTTTAAACATTGTGCATAATAGCTTAAGAGTCGCCTGGACGCGCATGACTCCATACAAACGGAAGAAGGGAATTGTGGCAATATTTGATAATTTTGGAGTAAAATTAAGCATTGTTACATTAACCAACTATGCATTATTTGAGTTAGTAGTCATATTTGTTTATAATCATTAAGTAGTGCCATGGCCATGAAGAGGTATTGTCAGTTTATTAACAGATGTTTTTAGATGAGGTAACATAATTTAATTACATTAAATTTCACTACATACACACTACCTACTAATATTATAATTATTATGGGTAGTTCGTTCGCCATAGGTTTCACGGAAATTTACGAGCTGATGTTAAAGTTGCGCAGTGCTGGCAGTGCACTTTTCTTTCCTGCCGATAAGTAAAGCCCCGTTCATTCTTGCCAATTATTTGTGGTCTCTACATTCGAGTGCTCGTTTTATAACCTGCGAACACGGACGCTCATTAAGAAAGTCGACTTGATTCGGTTTTATCATCTTTTTACAGTTAAGTAAGCTGCATTTTGAAGAAATAGACATGACAGTCGATTAATCAAGAAATGTCAAAGTAGAATAACTATGAGCTCCTGTGTTGGACATGAAGCGTCTAGTTTTCATACTTTCTGTTCTCGAGATAAACTTACAGGAACGTGACATAAACTTTACAACATGTGCGCTAAAGTTAGGCAGTCCAATGTTCTAATCTGCACCAGTTGCCCTATGTAAACACGTGCTGTTTGCTTCCTCCGGCGCGGTGTATTCAATCCAGCGCGAACGACATAAGAGCGGTTTTCAATATTCGTGTTCTCAGCAATCGAATGCACATTGCGTTCGACGACCGCAACCTCCACACGTAGAATTCTATGCTTTATTACTACGAGGTTTGGCCTGTTTTCATGTCCCCGGCGATTTGACTGCGGCGTCTGACCGACCCTTTCCACTGAAATAGCGATCGCTGCGGCGTCGTCATTAAGGTTGAATGTCGCTGAGAGAGGTTTGGGCACGTATCCTGAAGTAGTGCAGCGGGGGTAGCGAGCGGCAGTTGGGTATGGGTGGATGCTTTGTGTCGACTCTTCGTGCGTAGGTAGGGCCCCGATGGCGCTTGCCGCGTCGATTGTGTGTGAACGACCGACGAGGGGAGGCGCGCCTGATTATTCAGAGACCGTCGATCGCCGGTCGAGGGCCCTAAAACCCGGTCCGTAGTCTGTTCTGCTGGGAAACCATCCTTCTCCATGCACGCTCGTTGAATGCAAATAAGAATTTCACTTGAAAGTTATACTCCCGACTCATTTTGAATCGAAAACCTGCTCATACTCGTTCGCAGCATGAATACTTGGCATTTGATTTCTGTGCTTTTGATTGAATCATGTCGAGCTATTTCTGTAAAAGACAATCGTTTCATACACAATGCGATTTCTCCTGTTGCTCATCTTGGCGTGTAATGACGCGGTCGCATTACATACCTGCCTGCCGGTGACAACGTAATCACGATATTGTCACCGGCATAATAACCTGAGCCTACAATAAGGCGTCGAGAAAGCAGTAAAAACAAAGATACAGGGAATGGAACACTCGTACTCTAATGACCTACGGATGGAGATCGTTTGCCGCCTAATTACATAAAGAACCCGTCGCTCTAGATGTCATTTTGTCACCTGCCGGAACGATGACACTGACCAGTTGGCCATGAGACATCATTTGTAGCTAAAAATGACGAAGGTTTTGTTACATTAACGTTATGAAAAAAAAAACAACACTCGTCGGTGGCCCACTTAGCTGGCCAAATTAACATGTACTGTATTTTCAGGGTCAATGCTGTAACCATTTATTTATTCCACCATGAGTTTATTCTAAAAGTTGCGATATTTGTGGAATGTACTCGATGGAAGGGACTACGCGTGGATTTTAAATATTTAAGTACAAGTTTGTGTTCACTGTTTTTATAGAACCGATTACCTGCCTCACCTTCATCAGCTTTACTTACTGTACAAGTTTACATATTTATTCTACAGTTAAGTACATGTGTACTTGAATATATTGGCGAAGCCCGTTGCTAACGCACACAGTAGTAACTTCTCGCCTACTTTTAGCTACATACAATGCTCAAGTAAGTATAGCGATTATTCTTTCATGCCGTCGTAAAAGGTTACGCGGATAAGACTCGCATGAGCGAACCGAACATAACCTTAGATGTTATTGATGAATAGCACGCCTATGCCCGCGTAGCAATTTAGCAGGTACCATCGATCATAAGAGAGTAGCGACTATAGCAGATACGTAGCTAGCTCCAGGGTCCAATAGTAAATTAATTACCAGGAGGGTGCGGGCAGACTGATTGATCGGCATTGGCAGCGAATGGACCGCGCCTTCCGACGCGCCCGAAGTCTCCGCTCCACCCTGCTAGCCGCATCTAATTGCTGCCTACGTTGAAAAACCCGATCCTTTGTAGAGACCGTCCCATTCCAGCCCGCGCACGAATTTCGAACGCTTTTACAAAATTGTTCTCTCGTAAAACTACTTTCTCATCAAGAGAATCGAGTTTCTATTCATTGTTTTTGTTAAGTCCTTCATGCTTAATGTCTTCAAGTGACGCTTTCAATATCGAAAGTGTTTATTTTGAACTGTCCTGGTAGAACCACTTTCATTTGATTTGACGTTTGCTTGAATGATATTACAAAACTAGCCTTGATCCAATCTGTCATACCCTGTGCCGTATTGAAATTTAATTTAATGATAGCATAGCTTTAATAATGGTTAACACATTGCCGAACTGTTTGTTCATTCATTACGTTGAACGTGTTAAGGGCATAAACAGAAACGATGCCATTGTTGTCTAAAATTCTTTTGTATTCCTGAATTGTAAAGGTTCTATTCGAGCGTTTGCGTCTACCAAGTATGTACTTCCAACGTGAAGTCTCGTCTCGTCTACCTGTCACTACTTATGTTCGTTTAGTGTTTTTTTGCAGTTTACCTGGCCGCATTTACTTATGGGATGCGCGTCTTGAGAAAAAACGGGACCCTTATTATTGCTACAACAAAACCAGTAAAGTAACTAAACCTATGCGTTAAACAATTTATAATTTGAACCTTCAACTACTTACTTAGTTACTTACTAGTACCAGTTCTAATAAACCTGGCAATTAAAAATGTATATAAAGTAAGCTCTATTGCATGCCTATTTTTAAGTGATTATATAGAGATACTACATATTCTTCAATTTGTGTACTAGGTCAGAAAAGCATGGCAGAGCGTTAGTTAGCTCATATTTGTATGATAGTTACGTATCAGTGTTCTTCTCTTGTTGATAAGCTTTGTGAACACATAAGTAAAAAATGGCGATTAAAGTAATTTTAGCACAGAGACTTAAATTTATCCGCTTTCATATTTTACCTATACTAATTCAGCTTTGACTACTACATCACTAAGTCGTATTAGTATTACATACTTACTATTATTTTACCCAGTCTATCCGTCTCTTCTCCTAATAGTCTCCCTACTTCAATTTAAACTTCAAGTTTGAAAGTTCCAGTTAGTGTCAGCACGAAGTGACTAAGCAAGACTGATTCTGGAATTTTTAACATAGATTTTGATTTTCAAAAGTTAACCTTGTTCTTCAACCTCCTTTATGACAACTATTTTGCCTTTCTATTACGAGTTACGTCGGCAGTGACTAAGTAAATGCCAAGAAAATATATAAGTTGAGTCGTCGTTTTTCTAGCTTGAGCCTTATTCATTTTGTCTATTTTTACTCTTTATTGTACCACCATAGGCCAAAGGCCTCTTTTCGGCTCTCGCGTTTGATGCGTTTTGTATCGGAATCAAGTTCGCCTCGCTATCTCTTTTTGGGCCGACCAGCCTTCCTATTTCAGTTTCGTGGATTCCAAGGCCTACCCGCTTTAGCCAACAGTTCGTTGAACCTGTAGTAGATATGTCTTACCAAATTTTGCAACTTTTTGACCAACGTCTGCCAACTGTGTTTTGGTATGCACTGGTATGGTGTGCCATGTGGTTCCCGGCAGAGTAGAATAGGGCCACTCCAACTATTCCCGTAGATGTCGTAGAAGGCGATTTACGAAACACAAGCTAAACCAAGCATGCAAAAGTTAAAGAGACCTCACCAACCCGTTTGGCCAGCGTGGAGAGTACATATAGGCCAAATCCTCTGACTGCTCTGGCTAATATGTATATGGCTTTGGTACCTAGTATAGACAGGGTCGTGCTTCTGCAGTGGAAACTAAAAAAGACCTGATGATGACGACGATTGTATTTCTTTTAATGCAGTTTAAAAGTCTTACTTCTTTCACCAGTACGGTACGGGATATATAGTAACTATTTCTAGTGGTGGTTCAAAAGAGGCATAGCCAGGCCTGCAGCGCTAAGTGGCAAGATAACGGGCGTGCTACAGCGCGTGTGACGAATTGGCCTGGTTACAACCGGGTCACGGGGAACCCGCCTCGCTATCATGACGTGACATAACTATCGTTAGATAATAGTGTTGCTATGGCATTCGCTTTGATTGTTTACACTGTTTGCACGGAATGTGTAATAACGGTAATTAAAAACTTAACCGTGACTCAACATGGACGGTTGGTAATGGTAATTTAGAATTGATAGTAGATCTAAGCTTAATAAAGAAACGGTATGCATTGTTATGATGGGTAGTGACAACCATGCCGTGAAGAAATGAAGAAATCCTTGGCTGTTCTTAAAACCAACAAAAAGAAGATGATCAGATCTTTAATGAGGAGATTAAGCGAGCGAACACTTCTAAAAGACTGATCTTCAGATTGTTCTTCCTTAAGCAGAACGGAAAATTGACTCTATATGTTGCCTATCCTTAATGGTTTATTGTTGTAGATGTGGCAAAGAAGTAGACCTGGGTAAATTTAAATGGTTAGAATTACAGAAAATGCTTTGAGTACTGTTCTTAGACGAAGGCCAACTGAAAAGATAACAAGGTTAGCAAAATGACGTGATCTTGAAATATCAGAATAGACTTTACAAGCTAAAATGACACACTGGCCGTGAAATTTCATTTTTGTACAACATTTTAAAGTGCATAATATGTATCACTTGCGTTTCAAGTTTCCGTACCCAAAGAATAAAAGCTAAGGTAAAGGGCTTCGGCTTCAAGGCTTCAAAGCTCTTCGGGTTGTTCATACCTATCTGTCAGATCATGGTTTGAAACAACGGTTTGAAAAAGATTTAATTATTAGCTATAAAAGTATCTTTAGTACTTCCAAATTTTGTGACCGACAAGAACATAGTTCTTAAATATATGATTATATGATGATGTGTGTATTGACGCCGAGGAATTGTCTCAGTCATCCAGTCAGTCAGTCCAGTCAGACCAAATATGTCCTTGTCATAAACCTTAAGTTTACCTCAATTGAGCACCAGAAAGACGATCTTTACCTTCAAGGTTTCATTTAAATATACACAGATAGACCGGAACAGGTGTTGTCTGATGTAGTTTGAAATTACCGCAATAAAAGGAATTAAACTATGCTAGTAGTTAAGTATGAATTTGTTTCTAAATCGCCTTTAACTTATCCCCGACTGTATCACCCGACACCAACATTGATTGATTGACTCATTGGATATTTTCTTAAGGATACTAGGTTCAGCCTGCTTCTTGTTCGAAATCAATATCCCGTGGTATGTCCAGAGTGATCAGTTTCTTCAAACCTCCGGTTTCTCGTTGAACCGCAGCCTGTTTCCTCCAATGCGTAGATATTGAAAGTGTGTTAACTACGTTTTTATCACGACTCCCGTTCGCAAGCAATATCTTTTTAGGTGGAACCGCACTTGTTCGACTTCTGTATTTGGCCCTAAATACACCTATTCGACTTCTGTACTTGGCCCCTTAATAAGTCTAGATAAGGCCTTAGCTTATGACTATGACAAATACGATATTATATGATAACGTTGGGGTTTTAATGCATTTGATTTTATTTATTTTTTATAATTTGAATATGCATATAAACAATTGTATGCCGAAGCAAAGGGACGCTAAGAGTAGGTAGACTGCCTTTGGTAGATGCTCGCAAGATAACAATTTGGCAACTTATTAAAAGGTAGCTTAAGCTCGTAGTCCCGATTATTGCTGTTAAAAGCTCCAGATTCCATTACTTAATTGAAAATTTGATAATAGCGAAAAACCACTCGTACCTAACTAGGTAGTTTGACACCACATTGAGTAGCTGGCAAGCAAGTAACTACTTGCTTGCTAGCTAGTCAATGTGGGGTAGCTCTGGGATTAGACTTGGGACAAACGTGTGTGAAACCTCTTAGGTGCACGCATTAGTCAATGTCCCGTTTTTGCGCATTCTCATCGATATAATTGGTGTCGTGAGAAAGCTCTGGATCGGTATTGGTCCAATCAGATTATAAAGTCTTCAGTGCCATTATCCTCAGTGTCAATCTGATTGTTGCAGCATCATTGTCTAATTAAAGTCGAGAGAAAATTGGTTTAGCGGCAGTTAATTAGGTATGAAAAGAAATTTTGATGCGGAAGAGTACGATACTTTTATCTAATTCGATTATTGTCTTATTGTGTCCAGTTTTAGCAATATTGTATCGTGTCTAGTTTTAGATGTTAGTCAGTTTCGCAACTAAGTGTGCAATTTAAATAATATGTAAATAATAAAAGGTTGTTCAGTTCTTAGTTGATCCATATGATTTGAATAGTAAAAGTAGTAACAGCAAAACTATTCTAATTTCTTGCGATTTCCAACGTTAGTTAAGACATTGCACCGTTAGTAACGTAACGCATTAATCATTTACTAGATTAATTATTGTCGACTCAAGTAATTCGGTGTGACGTCACGCTAAGCAGCGAGTTTGAGTAGTTTGACTAAGGTATTTTTTTTAATTAATTTAGGCATTTGTCTCCCATCTTTCCTGATGGTAAGTAACGATGAAGACGAGGACATATATCCGGATCCAAAATTTCTCACTTTTGATACTCATTTTACCACTTTGGAAGTGTCTATCTTTCAAACGATTGACTTTCTCAATGTTATATTTAAAAACCTATCGGACACCGGCACAGACGGCGGAAGAAAAAATAAAAAAGTGGATCCAGCAACTGGGACCCCGTTGGTTGCGGTCCCAGCTATCGGTACCCTCATAACTTCATAACACAAACAACATATAATCACATCTTACCTGGGCCTGGCTGCAGCCACGTTTGGCCTCATAGTATGCGTGTAATGTGTAAAAGTGGAATGCAAATTGTTACGTGTTAATCCACAGAGCCTATTGACATAAATTCTTCAGATTGGTATATTAGTAATATTTCATTTATGCATCAATTGATTCGGTACGAGCTGTGACGTCACTTTGGATCAAGTTTGTGTGCTACATTAGCGAGCGCGGTTCGGGTTATTGCTTACCTTGCAGAGGCAAGGTGACTGTGATATACCCAGTTGTATCTTTCGGCGTAGGTGCCGTCAGGTCAATTATTGGTTTCATAATGTGTAAACAGTAAATGTATGTATGTAAATTGTATTGAACATTTTATAATCTTTCGTAAACTTTGGTTTCTTGGTAATAATGTATTACCAAGATATAACAAATTGTCAGAGCGTTCCGTAGTTTTTTCCTTCGTATAGCAGGATTGTGGAATGGGCGCCAGAGGCTTTCCCTGCGTGACTATGACTTGGGTCCTTCAAGAGGCGTGTTTACTGGTATCTGAAGAGTTAGCCGCGCATCAGCACCTCCTCTGGTGGTGAAGATGTCCATTGGCGACGATGATTTCTCATTAACTATCAAGTGGCTTATCTGCTCGTATGCTATAAAACAACATGAAATAAAAAAAACATGTATATAGGAAACTGAGAGAGTTAACCACCCACCACACCTTTTCGTTTGTTGCATAAACATGTTGTCATAAACAAAGCAAAGAATATTATTCTGTGTTTTTTTTTCAAACGCGCCAACCTTCTATCGATCATACACACCTCGTTTATCACACACAACAAAAAATCAAACACCTAAAAATCATAAATTCATTAAAACGGTTTGGCATAGGCTCAGCGGCGATAGCGGTTATCGCTTTAACTAACTATAGTTTTACGTTACGAAATCAGGTTAATCAATTTAAATGCTGCGTTGAGGTAAAAGGTCATCAATAACTGAGAGATCCAAATTATTAAAATGTACTAACTAGGTAATTCATAAAAGTTTGGTTCCTTAAAATAACTTTGAAAATAAAGTATAAGATGAACTGGATAAAAATGTTGTCACAAGATGTCAATAGGTTGGCGAAGGACAGAGAAAGAGGGATGCTCCACCGACAAGAGTCTATGACATCTTGATCAGTGGCGGCTCGTGACTCAAAGACCTGGTGGTGCACATCATAAAACATGCCTGAACAATATGGATAATTTCTATATGCAGAAATAATTCTCTCTTTTATTTAGATAGGCATTTTTTATTTATATATTATACTTAATGTATGATGATAAGATTAATAAGTAATACAAAACATAAAAACAGCGAAAGTAAAACACGAACAAATACAAACGTAAGACAATTTACGGCGAAAACTACCTAATCCGAACATTTCCGAACGTCGGCGTTTGTTCTGCGTCGGGCCCCGTGCGGCGCACGAGATTTCGCTTAACTTCCATATTAATCTTCCGTCACACGCACTTGGCGTTTCGTCGCCTTCTCAATAGTAGCTGTACGGGCACGCTGCGTGCGCTGGGAGCGGGCGCACGGCAAATTATTTTGTCAAGCAAAAATAAGACTTATTTTGTTTAATACGTGACTGATTATCATTTGACAAAAAAATAATATATTTATTTTTACGTAAAATTGCTTATTTATTTTTTATATCTATGTAATTTTTTTGTATACCTATTTAAGCTTAAACTGGTAGTGCGCCGCACGAGTGCACTTAAGGGGGAGCCGCCACTGATCTTGATACAACATACTATGTCTCAAAATAGTTATTCTAGGGTTGTATAGTAGTTTTGCAAAATTGCACATTATCGGAGACTGAGTTGGTAAAGAAGGTATGGACGAGAACTACGTAATTAACGACAAATTACATAATTAAACAGTTGCTCTTTCTTAATCATCACCATGTACAAACTTACCGGACAATAATATAATTGAACTGTACCTTTCATTTATGGCTAGCATAATCAATCACGAATTCGCCGTGTGGTTCCCGGCAGAGTAGAATAGGATCTTTCCTAGCCTTCCCGTGGATATCATTGAAGGCGACTAAGTAAACACCACAAGCTAAACAAAGATTATTAAACATCAAGAGACCCTTCCGACCCATCTAGCCAGCGTGGAGTGTAGGCCAAATCCTCTGATTGCTCTGATAGTACAGGGTTGTGCTCCTGCAGTTGAGACTAAAAAATTACCTGATGTTAATCATCACAAAAAAAAAGTGCATCCATGTAAGTTCACACTTACTGTGTATTTCTACTAGAAACACAATTGAGAGAGATAAAGTTGCATTGCTTTAAGTAAATTAATATGATTTTAGTCGGCAACACGTCGCGAGCTTGTTATAATCATTTCTCAATAAATTACGGAGAATCGCTGTCAGTACTTGCTACAATCGCACGTAAGTCAAATGCGATTGAGCGAACAATGGTATTGACCAAATCGGGCTGATACTGGCCACGTGTGCAGTCACGTTCGAGCCCAGTTCGATGGCTAATTAAATGACCTTAGGCTAACCATGTCTAAGGTTAAAGAATCTCTACATGCCTTATATGAGGAACTAGCAATTTTCCCGCAACTTCGTCCGCGGTAATTATAAATTAGATTTCTATAGGTGAAAGAATTTTGACAATCAGTTCAATAGTTTCGGAGCCTATTAATTGCAACTTGTTAAGTTTAATCGAATCTTTCCTTTTATAATATAAGCAAAGTAAACACGTTTACTGTGATATTAGTATAGAGATAATGGTACCAAATCGGGCTGATACTGGCCACGGGTGCAGTCACGTTCGAGCCCAGTTCGATGGCTAATTAAATGACCTTAGGCTTAACCATGTTACGGTTGAAGTATCTCAACATGCGTTATATGAGGAACTAGCAATTTTCCCGCAACTTCGTACACGTAAATTATGGCCTATGGCACCCGCAGATATATATACTTACTATTAGGTAAAAGAATTTTTAAAATCGGTCCAGTAGTGGTTTTGTTCAATCAATTCTATCCTCTTTTAATATTAGCATAGAGATATGGTGGATCGATGGTTTCACCTGAAGAAACGGTCAATTGAAATAAGGGTGTTAATCTTAACATTGCCGATGACCACGAGTAAACTTTATTAATTTATGGTTGTGCTAAACTGACTAAAGGTAGTGTCGTTTATTGCGCTACATATTCTCTCTCTCCTACGGTAAACTGAAATATTTAAATAAAATAAATACAACTCGATCTATTTCTGTGTATGACATGAAGTAATAATTTCTTTGGGCGGACAGAATAAGGTTGCCCATCTTTCCTCAAGCATTCTGTAACCCTTGGCTAATAATAAAACGTGATAGTACTTTTTTCCTCTTAAAAAGAAGTTCAAACCTAGCCGGATCAGGCCACGTGTGACGATGCACACGTGGCCCGTTCCGGCTCGGTCACGTTCCGCCCAGGCCTCAATGTGACCGCCTTATATCGGTCGTTGCATAGCTCACCTATCTGGGAAATATTTGCGTAATGTTCTATTCTATCTTATTATTTTTATTTTATGGCTTCCGCCGAGGCACAGAATTAATAATAGTACACCGAAGTTTCGTTGATTCTGCCAACAAGTATACAAAGTATCGGCGCTGTAGCAATCAAAGATGGCGTAGGTCCTTTGACTGCGTTATGGGAGCTTCTTGTGACAAGTCTATACGAGTCCATATGACAGTCTACACATTGTTCATGTGTACTAGCATTTATAACATCTAACTACACCAATTTTATAATAAGTCCACTACAATCAATTTGCAAAATCATCTAAGGTATTCCGACTGAACCCCCTTGACTTCCCCCAAAAAATCCTGTAAATGTTGTTGTTGTTGTTAAGGTCATTGACATGTCATCGTACGCTATAGTGTCACATTTATAAAAATCCTTCGTAGGATATAAAGATTTAAACTTAGGTTGTATCGGTCATCCCATAGCTTCCTATCTGTGTTGTATTTGCGTATGTTGTTGTTCAGTTATCGGCATGTCACCGCACGTAAGTGGAAAGCCGTATTTATTAAGATTAGGAATTGATATATATGTTTTGTACGGTTTTCACTATTTCACAGGGATTTTTATGAATATGCCACTCCTTATATTAACACATTTATCAAAATCCTTCGTAGATTGTAAAAGAAAGACTCAACCTTAGACATGTACTTATGTGATTCCATGCAATGACCGATAAATGTCTTAAGTGAGTAAGGTTTCTATTTGTGAAATATTCGCGTGATGTTATTGTCGTTCAAAGGGTTTCGATTTATATCACACATTCATAAAAATCCTTCGTAGGATGCAAAGATTTAACCTTAGATTGTATCGGCCATTCCACACCTTCCTATCTGTGTTGTATTTGCGTATGTTGTTGTTCAGTCATCGGTATGTCATCGCACGTAAGTGGAGAGACGTGTTAATAAACATTATGTATTGATTTGTATTTTGTACGGTTTTTACTTAAAGTACCTAGTTTCACATGCATAAAAATCCTTCGTAGGGTGTAAAGAATCGGTCATTGCATGACTGATACAGATGTCTAAGGTTAGTTGGTTGGTGTTTGTGAAATATTCACGTAATGTTATTGTCGTTCAAAGTCATTAGACATAAGTTGACAGCCTTATCTAGAGATTGGGTTTCGATTTGTATCACACATCCATAACAATGATTTTGAAGGATGTAAAGATTACTTTGGCTTGTACCGGCCATTCCATAGCTTTCTATCTTGAAATATCTGCGTAATGTTGTTGTTCAAAGTCATCGGCATGTCATCGGACGTAAGTGGAAAGCCGTGTTTATGAAGAGTGGACATAGATTTGTATTTTGTATGGTTTTCACATGAAAACGGGCGTGTTCCGTTGTCATGTTCTGTGACATATTTCGTACGATAATAACAACATTAAGAGCATTGTTTTCGGCCCTATTTTATTCAGATATCGGTACTTCAATTGAAACACCTGTAACATAGTGCGAAGCGAATATAAGACATTTAAATGCAAATGCCTATACAAACAATGTCTATTTGATACAAAAATTTTATGCGGGTCACAAAATTTTGTGCGCATCATATTTCTAGGTGCATAAACAAAACACATTCTTCGAGAGTACACTGCAGCTGCTGATACAAAGTTTATACTATAATTTACATCATACAACAGTTACAAAGTTTATCTCATTTTCTTTACAACTACTTATATTTGATCTCAATAAATAGAGCGAAAAATATACACTTAGCACACACAAACATACAAAATCATTGATTAATAAATCAATTTCAATCTGTTACTACATTATGGTCTATACATTTGTAACCGCTCTAGGTAATTGATATTGTAATGTATTTAATATTTGCATGACATAGTTTACATAAACGGAATTTCGAAGTCTTGATTGTGTACATGTTAAGAACGAATAAATTATTCTCATTTAATTCATAGAATTGAACTCTATGACCTAGTTAGTTTTGATAGGTTAATAATAAGGGTGCCTCTTCGAAAGCATAAATTTTTTAATTATAATTTATTTTGGCATAACTGTTTTGGCATAAAGTTTTTAAGCATAAAACATTCATAGCAAAGTGTTCTTAAGGCATAATGTTTTCATAGGCATAACTTTAATGTAGTCCAATGTCCTTTATCATAATTTAAATAATCAGAAAAGAAAGGGCATAACTGTTGCATGACTAAAGATTTTAAAGTATAAAAACTAAATGTATAAAAGACCTACACATAATAATAAAAACACACTAAAAGTTTAGAAAACATATAGTTATTATTAATTATATAAATAAAAAATATAAATGTATTCCACAAAATACAGCACTCAAATACCGTATTAGCACAAATTTAAATTAGCTGCTAAAGCCCGTAAAAAATCACTTCTCGAAACATAATTTTGGAGGTCTACGTAAAAGTTAAAGAGGCCTATTTTTTACTGTCGTAATGGTTAAAAGTTTAAAAAAAAGCCACTTTTATTTTTTCAATTTTGCTCTGTGACTCATGGTTTTACGAAAATTCGTCTCGGAAGGTTAGGAATATGGTGTTAGAAAGGAACTGGTTAACGAAAACTAGGGGTAGGTTGCGAGGAGCGAAGCGACGAGCGTTAGGTTCTACATGAACCAAGCATGCGCGAGGCGAGCGAGCGGGCCGCGGCAGCGGCCGCCGAAGCGCCAGAAACGAAATTGCCGCGTTATTCTGAAGTGTTTTGTAGCCAAACCCAGCACCGTAGAGAGAAATTGTAAAGAAATTTCAACAATATAGTATATATATTTATGTCTTAAGTTTCAATGTCAAAAAAATTTATGATTAGTTGCCATTATAGTAAAATAATTAATGCAAATATTTACTATTCTAATATATTGTTATGATAAAATTCATAGTGCTAAAATAAGTTATGCCAATACATTTATTCATAATTATCTTTATGCGAAATGATGATAATTCCAAAAAAATTATGCAACATTAATATGTGCAATTTAATTTTATGCATTCGAATATGGACCCAATAATAAAGGTGTCTTATCTTTTAAGAGGCCAAATGAAATAATTGGAAGCCCCATATCTAACTTTCTTTCACGGTGATTTCTGAAAGTGGACTGTATGAGCTTCAGATTATCCTGGTGCGTAATGCTTGCAACCAAACGCTTACAAGCCAACGATTTACAGAGACACAAAATGTGTCTCATTATCACCTTCGACTCTCTCTCTCTCTCTCTCTCTCTCTCTCTCTCTCTCTATCACACATTTTAAATCGTCCAACTTAAATCTTTTAAATACTCATATTAATGCTCATTTGCGCTAGAATAAAAAAGCGCCAGTGAAGTAATTGTGGCGATATTAATTTACGCGTCTAACTAAATCACGTCGCTTTCTCCGCGAGTTGTAAAACCGCGCATTGTTAATGTGAGCACGCCACGCTACGGGATTACCGCCCCGTCGCAGTTAGGGTCACGAAGTAATACGACTTTTTCCGTCCATTCTGTTATATTGTATAACTGATATTATAACTAGATGGACTAACCCCTGTATGCTTTTTTTAAGGGATCAAATATCGTACCGACTCTGGAATACCACCAGCTGGAAGTTGATTCAATTCTAAATAGCTCTAAAACGGGTGTAGATCCTGAAAAATAATTTGTAATAAGTAAACAATAGGTTGTACTGTAACAAAATGGTATGGCACTCCCCTTTTAAAATCTTTACCAAAACAAACAATCTTTACCAAATATACAATCGAATTTTATCTTCGTTAACATGATTTCCTGCTTCCTTCCCCACGTGCCAGGTTCCAAAGTTTTATCACATCCCGAGTTCAATCAACTCGAATTTGTTTATCATTATCGCAAATAGTAACCTCGCGTATGCGTATATAGCGCGTCGTTTACGTGCCATTGACATTCGGCCCGCGGATTTGCATCGTCCGAAATAGCGTCCCGTGTGTACCGGGGTTTATTTTGGTAGCAGGGTTGCTAGATTGGGGATTTTCGCGCGATTCTCAGGGGAAAAATATTGCGTATGGGGAAAATAATATTTTTTTTTTTACTTAAAATTTGTCGTATTATATGTAGATCGTACGTCAATGCTAGAAAATTAAGACGAGTACACTTGCCTCAAAATATGTAGATAATGAGGATAAGCGTATTCGTGGCTTGCCGATTGACAACGTTTGAAATATCACAATAATTTGGGATTTTTCTCATTTTTAAGGAAAACAAATTCTTCGGGGTATGCAATGAATCCATTCTCAGAAAACAAAATATTATTAGTAAACTGTGCAAAATGCAATAAACAGTTTCCAAAAGTTTATCCAATATCATGGCTTTAATAAATACGAGTAAATACCTAGATATTTTTGATTTTCCATGTAATGATTTGCAAAACAAAGTTTTAAGGAATCAACAAAATGGTTTTTCCTCCCCTCCCCTCCCTCTCCAATCCGTCTGGCCAGCGTGGAGAGTGTAGGCCAAATCCTCTGACTGCTCTGGCTAATATATGGCTCTAGTAGTTAGTACAGAGAGGGTCGTGCTCCTGCAGTGGAGACTAAAAAAGACCTGATGATGATGAAGGAATCAATATAATAAATATATCGAGGGAAATTCAGCACACTATTTCGTCGTGCAATTAGCATGCAATTGAACAACTGTGTAAATACACGCGACATGTCCGCACTATTTGCCAAAATATACGTATCGCAAACACGATTACGTGCCCGATGCGAGGAAAATACAGGAAAACGTCTGCTACATGTGATCGACATTAAAATTTATTTATTATATTAACTTTTTATAATACATATATGTACCAGCTGCTTCTCTTCCGCGCAGATCGTAAAAGCTGATCGAGGGAATGGGCGTCAGGAATCATGTCAATAGGCGATGCGTCTAGCAACCCATTACTATTATGATTCCGTTCTCACCTACAGGCTCACCAACATGCTAAACGTGGCCTCAAGGTTTTATTCACCTGCGCTCTATCCACCCCGCAAATTGAAAAAGACGTGACAGTATGTATGTAAAATACATTTTATGGAACTGCCTGTTTTCAGTTTGTGAATGTTCATTCATACCCTGTATTCTGTATAGGCTGTCGCTCTGTTTTACATCGCGGTAACTACTTATTTTATTTTCTGGTGAAAAGTGGATAAAATTCACGAGAGATCGGACAACAAAATGCCAGGGATGCTTGCCTGGTGTGTCAAAGCTTTTAGATTTTGTATATTTGACGAGCTCCGTGGCGCAGCGACAGGCAACACGCCTGCCTGCGACACGGATGGTCCCGGGTTCGATCCCCGGTCAGGTCAAGATGAAAAATGATCTTTTTCAGATTGACCTGGGTCTTGGATGTTTATCTTTATAACTATCTATTATAAAATATAGTATCGTTGAGTTAGTATCCCATAACACAAGTCTCGAACTAACTTTGAGGCTAGCTCGTAGAAAGTCGTTAGGCGGACAAATTACAATTTGTCCGTGTATATTTATTTATGCTATTTACTAGCATATTTCCCGGGATTTCGTCCGCGTTAATTATAGACTTTTCCATCCGCAGATAAATTAGCTTTCTACGGGTAAAAGAAATTTGAATATCGGTCTAATAGTTTCAGAGCCTATTCAATTCAAACAAACAAATAAACGTTTATCTTTCCCCTTCATAGAATATTTAATTTATAGAAATATATTTAATTTATAGAAACACTAGCCGACCTGGCAGACCGTCCTGCCCGGAAAAGCAGTGCCACATTGAAAATTATGTTTAAAATTTTATATTTTTATTGTAAGATCAATTCAACATCAATATTGGTGACATACCGACAGCAGCGCCGCCTAGGGTCTGATTGAGTCTGTAAACCATCCAGGAACACATTGAAATATTAACAGAAAATTTCATCCAAATTGGTCGTTCAGTAAGTATATTAAATTTGGTGACATTTCGACAGCAGCGCCACTAACCGGGTTCAGCTGTCGTTTCAAACCATTTATTGCAATTTTTGCAATCAACACAAAAAATATCCAAATCGGTCCAGCAGTTTGGGAGGAATTAGGTGACAAAGGCTCGATAGATTTTACATTATTAGTTACTAAAGTCTAATATATCAAGATAGATTGCCGGATTAACTGAGATGTATAATCTTTTAAACGTAAAATTTATTGAATTCATATTAACTGAATCCTGAAAAATAACAAGTGACAAAATATGTTTGAGCTAAACTTGCATACTACTTACTATGCAAGTAGGTCATAATTAGTAATGTTCATAGGACGGCCGTGCCGAGACGTCACTGGCACTCGCCCCTAAGGTGGCTTACCGAATAGGCTTAAAGCATTTTCCAACCATAAATACGTGAATAACACCGTCATACATACTGTCACGTCTTTTTCCCTTGCGGGGTAAACAAAGCCCAGGTCTGTAAACCTAAAGGTCACGTTTAGCATGTTTGTGGGCTTGTGGGTGAGAACGGAATCAAAATAGTGATGGGTTGCTAACCGCATCGCCTATTGACACGATTCCTGACGCCCATTCCCTCGATTGACTTTAACGATCTGCGTGGGAAGAGAAGCAGCTGGTACATTCTACGTTTTTTTGTTTTCTCCCAGTCCAGCGTGGAATAAAAAAGTTTTTGTACAACGTAAACTCCCCGCCACGAGAAGCTATAAATAAAGTACATCAATAAACTTCTACCGAGTTGGAGTTACCTAGCGACAATGTTATGAGTTAACCAATTACAATTGACTTAAATTACTATATGGGTAATACGAAACTAAAGACCAATTATAATCAGTCGGGTTATATTTTAACGATACAAAACGCTGTCGCTCAATGTTTTTTGGTACAGGAACGAGTCCGACTCCGTGAATGTAAACATTTGGCGCATTTCTGAGATATAATAAAGTTTCTGTAGCAGTTTTTGCTATAAGTTGTTTTTTTATTAGCTATTGAGTCTTACTGATTTATAATAAAGTTTCTGTAACAGTTTTTGCTATAATTTTTTTAGCTATTAGATCTCAATGCAAAAGATTTTACGTTGCCAAATAATTACTTCACCTGCAAACTCCCTCCATTCTTTATGGAAAAATAATTCTAACCATCTCTTCTTTTGTTTATTTTTTACACAAAAAACAACAATATTATTTTTTTTTCATCCAAATGTTGTGAACCCCTGAACATTTGTTTACATAATTTATAGCTTCTTATGATGGGGACTTCAGTACCTATATATGGTTGTAAGATATTGATCACGTGGCGTTGCCACGTTACCCACTGTTTCCTCCCTCAAGACGTCCTTTGTGCGTTCGTGACGCACCGGGTCGGGACCGCACGCGGCGCGGCGTCCCTACGCCCTACTCCCTTCTCGGGCGTTCATCAATCATAGGCTAATCGAATTACCAACGTAACCTTTAGCATACTCCTGCAACGGATGGCAATGGTTATTAAATTACTCTGATATCAAAAATTTTAAGTTATTGTGTTTATGGATACTTGTTATGGTTCCACTAACTATTGACGGATTTAGTTGAAAGCAATGTTAAATATCCAATTAGCACCTAGTTAATTAAAAGCGGGCGAAATCGCGGGAAAAAGCTTAAAACCGCGTCGTTTGGTTTGATGTCTTTCAAGCCATAAGAAAATTTAGTTATTGTTAAAAATTTAAAATTCAGTACGCAATAGGTTCTGACAAAGTATGGCCCTTAGTGTTCTGAATCTACCGACCAGTAAAGGTATTACTGGTGAATATGACCAAGATCTCGGGGAAAACATTACTCCTGGCTAATTCAAGCTAATTTAAATTGTTTACAAGCACTTCTACTTAGATCTGATTTACATGAACTTTTGTAATTTGTAGACCACAATCTTTGGTTGAACCGACATAATATTAGGCTATACTTTAAAATCGTCATCACATTTCAAAAACTTATGCTGTTCTTCTTCTCGTGAGTGAGTGATGAATTAAATTTCACTCAAATCTAGGCTGTGTAACTTGAAGATAAAAGACGCACCAGATTTTGACGCTTCATAAACTTTGATTGACGAACTTTTAACAATAGATGACCCAGTTGCCCAAAGTTCCACGGAAATCTGTAACCTTGCTTTTAAACTTGTGCATCACAGCGCATAATTGACAAACTTTACAGTTTAATGAAAGACGACCGTTACTTTGACATTATGCGCCTGAAAAGGACCTGCAAGGTTCAAACTCCGTTTACTTAGCTATTAAAACCGAGCTTCGCAAACGATATGAAATTTCGCCTGTTCATTCTTAAAAGTGGAGCGGCAGCGCTGTGAAAATAGGATAGGCTTTAAAGTATGATGTAAGCAGAATATCAGCTATTTACAACCTTCTTCTCAGCAACAGTAAGAAAAGCTCTTACCCCAAGCTGTAGGAAATGTTGCTGACCTCATCGCCATGGAGCCCCTCCGTGCCTCATGTTATCAAAAATAAGCCAAGCCTAGACCCCTCCCCGCCCTTCGCTGCTTACGTTATATCTGAATGACCCCAAGGATTAAAGCAAGGTGATTTTATTTTATTGTTTTTTAGTTAAGCCACTTAGGCATTCTGTTTCGTATGTTTACACATGTGGTTATTATCACTTTATTTCGAGGTGACATTTAGTCTGGTACAACGACTTTGAAGACTGGCTATCTTGTTTCAAATCACCGAAACAGCAATATAATTAATTTAATTAATAACGAAATCACATATTTTGTGTTATTTTCGTAACATAAAGATTATTATCTTGGGAGAAAGTGATACACGCAGGAAATTTCGGTTCATGATCTGCTTATTTCCCAATTTGTGACCGCGGTGCGGAACTGGCACGAATGTGTTTGTATTACGTGTTCTTGTACAGTTAGTTACGCATAAAACGAAACATTGTGGTCCAAAAAGCGCCTCTATGTCTAAGGGACAAGGTACATACACTTTTCATAGCGTCAGCATTGATCGATGGGACGCAGTATCTCGTAGTACGAATATTATGTGTTATTATCATTAAGTTTGAATTAGTGGCACCGACTATAATTAAACCTCATAATAAATGATAGCATATCACACATTCCCGTCGAAATTGAATTCTGAATTTAATAGCTGTTGATGTCATTTGGTAGTTAAATTATTTGAACTCTCAATCGAGATGATTCAGTGCTCCTGTCTCGTTCTATATTCATCTATCTAGCTACAATCTGCCCCTAAAACATAAGGTCCCTACATCGACTAGAGTTGGGTGTCGAAAGATCTTGTGAGCTCCACAAAAAATAGAATTTTTCTAAGCACAGCAGATTTTCCTAAAGGAAACCCCATTGACCTACACACACCTTGATGCCTCATGCCCCGGAGTTGTGCACCACAAATACAATCTGCAGGACTACTAACTTTTAATGGTCACTTCAACATACATTACGTTTATACGTTTCTAAAATAAATAAGACAATCATACAAAAGCCGCAATGCATTTTGTAATGACAATCAAAACATATACCGGACACATGGTAACTGCTGAACTCGAACTAAGTACGACTAAACATTTTCCTTTTCACAAAGATCAGCCAAGCTTCATTTCGTTTTTACCTGGGATACTCTCCTGGGGTATTTACTACTTTCAAAAAGGTGACTTCACAAGCCGAACGTTTTTCGCCCGTTCAAAAATAGCATTCCAGATCTCGTCTCGAAAAACATTGGCCCTCTAGAGACGTCCTGCGCCGTTCTTATGTCAAGTTTTAATGTTATTCCACGGCGGCGCATTTTTGTTTTGTATGCGAGGAGCGTTACCCAAATTTCCCTTCAAGCCTCATTGATTCTTCATCCTCATTATTTGATCGGTTCTACACGAGGAACAGCACGGCCGCAATTTAGAGATGTCACGAGTCTTTCAAATGTCTAGTTTTAATGTTAGGTATTCCACGGCAGGCGCATTTTATTTTGTATGCTAGGTGACCCAATTTTATCGGACTGACCCACCGAAGGAGGGAATGGTTGTGACACTTATGTGACTATAACATTTGTTTGAATGTATATTTTTAAAAACTTATTGAGCCTACAGAGCTACAGTAGGTGGACTTATAATGCTAAAAGCAGTCAACTTTGAGAAAAAAAACAGATATGTAAGTAGAGTTGTGAACTGATATGTATGTAGGTAAGTACCTATGTCTGTTTCATTGTCTCCTGTTATGTAGTCTAAATGTCTTGACCGATTTTGAAGTTCTGAAGAACTTCCCCGGAGTGTCATGGTCATAGGGTATATATGTCTACGTTAGCAAAAAATTAATAGTGGACGTGATCTGTCAGAAACGGCAGTCGGGCTTTTTTTTAGTAATGCTTTTTGTCTCTTTAAGACATATTCTTATATATTCAGTCCTTATAGGGCCTAGAGACGACCGCACTCTAGAAAGGTCCAAAGCCGTTCGAACGCCAAGTTTTAATGTTATTCCACGGTGGGCGCATTTTATTTTGTATGCAAGGAGCGTGACCCAAGTTTCCGTTTTCGGCCCCCATGTGAAAACGTTTACACAATGTCAAATTGCCTACCTGTCGAGTTGCAAAACACGGCCTTCCTGCGCGGCCGGCATTGTCGATGCCGGTCCGTGCTCGCGACAATGCTGTATTACAAGCGAATTATTGTTCAAAATAAAATAATAATTCATTGAATACCTTTGCAAGAAAAAATGTACAATATTTTTCTTGTAAAAGCACTCAAAATAAACAAAAGTCTTCTTATATGAAAATTAAGAAATCCTTGTAAATTTCCCTAGGCATGACATCATCATCATCAGGTCTTTATTAGTCTCCACTGCAGGAGCACGACCCTCTCTGTACTGCCAGAGCAGTAAGAGGATTTGGCCTACACTCTCCACGCTGGCCAGACGGGTTGGAGAGGTCTCTTTGATGTTTATAAGCTTTGTTTAGCTTTAGTTTCCTAAGTCGCCTTTTACGACATCCACGGGAAGATTTGGAGTGGTCCTATTCTTCTCTGCCGGGAACCACACGGCTTAGGCATGACATAGATGCGGCTGAAGTAATGTTTTTTTTTACTATTATTACAGATTTTACTAATCATTCAAAAGTATCTTAATACTCGCACATTTCGGTTAAAAAAAACCCCTAATTAGCTGTGCTTTACTAAGAATATTAGCCTAATTAGGTATACTCAAAAGGTATTGAACACCGGTTCTCAAGGATCTTCAATAATTTATGCGTCTATTATTATAACTGTATTACAAGCAATCGCATACATTTTTAGATGTCCTGCTAGGCTAGGTCAGTTCGGATCGAATCGATAAACCTTTTCCGGGCTTAACAAAAATATTATTCGGACGTTTGTTAATATTTAATCCGTTTTGTTTCCCGTTAACTGGGGCTCAATTATACAGATTCATCCGGATGAACCATTCAAAGAGATCAGTGAGATTTCAGTTACGTAAAACAAGTAAAAGTGTTTTTTTCTTCAATTCTTATTTTCAAGCGCATTTAGGATTTGTCTAGCAAACACTTCATCATCAGGTCCTTGTAAGTCTCCACTGCAGGAGCACGACCCTCTCTGCACTTCCCAAGCCATATATATTATGCATCATACATATAGCCAGAGCTGTCAGAGGATTTGGCCTACACTCTCCACGCTGGCCAGACGGGTTGGAGAGGTCTCTTTGATGTTTATAAGCTTTGTTTAGCTTGTTTCCTAAGTCGCCTTCTACGACATCCACGGGAAGACCTGGAGTGGTTCTATTCTACTCTGCCGGGAACCACACGGCTAAGGAAACACTTGTGTCAGGTTTATTAAGCTGCAAAAAGGCATTTTAACATTCTGAACGTGGCCTTGGGGTCTTATTACCTTGGGCTCTGCAGGGGATAAGACGTGATAATATCTAACAAATACACTTACGTTATAAGAGTTTATTCGTCAACAGAATTGTGGAGTTTCTAGCCTAAAAGTTCGTTTGCCTCGGTGATAAATTACAGCATACCGTGTGTTGAAACTTATTAAAACGTAGATTAAAGTGACCAGTCACCGTTCAAATTATTAGCTGACATTTAACAGGATATACCTAGATTGGCCTTGCAATGACGAAATTTTTATTTTTTCAACTCTCTTCGTATAAGTAGTTATTATACAATGTTAATAACGCTACCATGACTTTACGATTCCATTTTTATTATTCGATGAAATCTCTTAAAAAAGCATATCAAGCTGTCAGTTAACTGATGTTTGTTTTTGTATTCGTGTAAAATTTTGTAGAGTAAAAACCTCAGGAATAATATGATAATCTTTTAAATATAAAAACAAATCACCATGCTACTGAACCGACGTAAATCCTTAGAAATAAGAAAAGATTTTTTTCTAACAGGGTCACAAAAATATGTGGTAACAAACGTACAAAAAAATCGATTTGAGAAACTCCTTTTTAAAGCCGTTGGACGAACGATGTTCTTAAAAAAAATAGCTATCGTTTTAACTCTGTCTTTGCGTCAATACGAAAAAATTGAAAAATTTATAGCTGATAACGTCATGACGGAGTATAAAAAGTAAACAAAGAAACATTTTTTTTCCATTATAGCCACATTACGAGTACATTTGACCGCTCACTCATCCCTGTGTTTTAGTACCGTTAGACGACCGGAAACATTTGGTCATTGCGGTGGTTATTAGGAATGGTGTGTGGTGACATCACCCGAATTGCATAGGCCATCGACCTACTTCCAGCTAAGGTCTCGCCGCTGCTCTCAAATTAGCCGGATTACACGGACTTGCAAATTAAACGAGTAAGTGGGTTAGATGCAATTAAGTGCACTTATCGTTTGTAGATTAGGCATGTTGGGCCCTTTGAGCTGGGCCCACGAGTTTCACCATAATGTAGCTAACCTACTTACTATGCAGTAAGTCAAGGTTCTCTCGATTTGGCTGTGTACAAGTTCCAATAATCCAAGTTTAAGGTTAGTTAGATACTCTTACGTATAATATTATGTGTTTGTCAGATATGGGGTAGACACGGTGTAGAATCATCTAAATGATTAGTAAATTGTGGGATATTTCTGACGACGGGAGTATTTATTTTAAAAAGTCTACTAAGCACAATATTATTATATGATATTTATTCATTAACTTCAAATTGGTAGGCCAAAGCCGCGTTAAAAGTATTATTAATAAATTAAAATCATTTTAATACTATTTTTTTTTTATAAATAAGTAGGTAGGTATGCATAATTTTCTGTTGAGGCCCTATACACGATAGCTGCCGAACAAAGCTACCATATCACGCATACAAAAGCGTTATGATAATTACAGCTGTCCTGTCTTTAAAAAAAAACGATTTAGACTCGCCTGAAAATGTGACTTCGTGACGTTTATATCTCGAAGAGTTTTTATACTGAAGGTTTTTTCATAGCACAACGAAGAAAAGTTGTATTTCCGATTTAGGAAAACGGATTTTCGTCCATTCAATTATAATTAGCTTTTACGACCTGCGCGCGTAGTGAAGTAGCTGGTAAATTCAACGATTCCTCTATCTACTACTCTACATGATTCTTCCCACTTACCCAATTCTTATGACATACCTACTCAAATGTAACCCGAAAAATACATTTATTTTTTGACATCTCCCAGTATTACCTATCCAACTAGACTAGAGATACGTAACGTGGGGAGGGCTTATCCGTGGCATGCCATAGAATACGAAAATCCCTCAAATATTTCTACCGAAACGTAGCTCTAATTCTCAGAGCTGAGCGCGGTTGATATTGAATATTCCTTGCGCGACACTGCTCTTTCCTCTGCAAGCCGTAAAGAACATTTATCTGACTGAGTACGGCCCTAGGGGTTTACTTATTGTAATGAATAGCTCAGCTGCCTAAGTCCGCTCCTGTACCTATGTCATTTTATATCCCTCGACTTTGAGAATATTATTTATTTCGTCTTTACGTTCCTATTCGTAAATCGGCTTGCAAAAGTGTTGAGAATAAACTCATAAAACAATTAAGCTTTGCTTTATGAGATGATTTATTGGCAATAACAACGACTGCTAATATTTATTTCGAAACGGTCTATTTGATTGCATTTTTATTAATTACGAGTCGTATTATATCTTTTAAATTATATATTTTAAATACTTATTCCAAATTTACTTGTTGCAATGTTGATGGTTTTAGTTTTAGGTAAAGAAGTTGTCAACGCTGCAAGATTCTGCACAAATAGTTGTTATCGTAGTTACTAAAAAATATAAGATTTGCAATGCGTGAGATTGATCCGTGCAACTGAAAAGGACATGAGTATTTCTAATCCAGAAAGTTCTATTTCCGACGAGCCTACATGACGAGCTTACAAAAAAACTACAGTTAATTCACAAAGAAGGCATGTCTAATCTTGCGCAAACTTGCAGAAGACAGGTTGGCATAGTAAAGCTAGAGATGAACATCACACGCTAAGCTATAGGTCCATAAGTACTGCAATAAGACGCGACATTAATTTGGAGTCGCGAGCGCGCGAATGCAATCACAGGCGGGAAGCTCATCCCGGCGCATTTCCGTTCTGCAGCGAGCGCAGTTAGATTAAGGATTCCGAACGTGACGCCTCGCCGACCATTCTGAACGTACGTCGACTCGGATGAGATAAAATGCAATGATGAGTTCGTCAACTCATTAGATAAATATAAAGAACTAACTAGCAATGTTCCCGTGATTTTATCCGCGTGAAACTTATAGGTTGGTAGTTAAGCTAGAGATATCTCACGCTAAACTATAGGTCCATAAGTATTGCAATAAGACGCGACATTAATTTGAAGTCACGAACGCGCGAATGCAATCACAGGCGGGAAGCTCATCCCGGCGCATCTCCGTTCTGCAGCGAGCGCAGTTAGATTAAGGATTCCGAACGTGACGCCTCGCCGACCATTCTGAACGTACGTCGACTCGGATGAGATAAAATGCAATGATGAGTTTGTGAACTCATAGATAACCATAAAGAACTAGAAAATTTCCCGCGACTTCGTCCGCGTAAAGTTTCACCCCTCTATTTGAATAACTTACGCGTGGAATTTCTGCCAACCTACCAAATGAAAATAATGACCTAGCCGTTCATTATTTATGTGATCAAATTCTAATTGATATTTAATTTCTTCCAAATTTTAATTGTAATATTTTATTTGTTTCAGGTAAGCCTTTATTTGACAATATACATCATCTTATAATGTAACTGAAGACGTAAGTATAACCTCTGTATTTAGGTATTACCGTTGTGAAAAAAAAAGGCTTATCAGACATAGTGTTTCCTTTTGGATATGATTTCCTTCTTTAGAGGCTTGCACAATGTGTGGAGTGAGTGATACCACTCGTACTCGATAATTTGAAGGTCAAAGGTGCTTTTCTGACAAGCAGGGTCGTACCCACAACCTTTTTGCTTCTATTCGGATACATAAACCATTCGTCTACTTCTGATACCAAAAAGCAACTAAAGCCTCTGCATAAGCAATTTATCAATCGTGTGAAAATGAAACATTACGTCTAAGGTTAAGTAATAATTTACCACAAAATGAACAAATAAACTTCGCCGGCTGGTATTAGAAATATCTGCCTTAATATAAGAAAGGGCAGGTGGTTAATTAATTAGGTCATTTACTAGGCTGTAATTACGCCGACATCGGGCCGCGGGATGTATTCTGGCTCGGGTAATTATGGCTAGGGGCCACTGTCTGGTTCATTCCAGTGCTTGCTAGTAAGCTAGGGTTCATATAACAATAACAGCTTTATTATTTTTTACTAGCAATTTCGGTTTTCAATTATTTAATAAATAAGGTAAAATAGCATTGTGAATGCAAAATAAATCCCATTTAAACTAATTTCGGGCTACTTAGTCTGCGTTAATTATAGCCTATGTCACTCGCTAATAAATTAGCCTTCTATAGGTGAAAGATTTTTTAAATCGGTCCTTAAGTTTTGGAGCCTATTTAAATCTAGGGTCCATGTAGAAAAGTTTTTTACTATTATAAAATAAAGAGTCATTAGATATGTCCATAGTCTAACGTTAGACATATCAGCCTTAATATAATAAAGGGGCAGGTGGTTAATTAATTAGTTCATTTACTAGGCTGTAATTACGCCGACATCGGGCCGCGGGATCTATTCTGGCACGGGTAATTATGGCGCGGCCACGTTCTGGTCCATTCCGGTGCGCGCTGCTCGCAGCTAAGGTCCGTCTGTAAATAGACGGAACATACACCTGTCTATAGGAAGTGCGATATTTGCTTATGTCATTAATCTAGTACCATCCTAGTACATTTCATGTATGGTTAGTTATTTAATTTCATCTTATGTACATCTATAATTAACTAATTATATTTAAAGAGGAAAGATTTGATTGTTTGTTTGCATTGAATAGGCTCCGCCGAAACTACTGGAGTACTGGCTATAACTTACGCGGACGAAGTCGCGGGAAAATTGCTAGTAATTTAATAAAAGAGCCTGGTTGGATCAAAGTGCTGTTTTTGAGTAAGAGTTTATTCTTATGGGAAAAATTTACGTTGGTGTTTCGGTAGGTAATAGTTTAGTGTAGGTTAATTTTAGGTAGTTCCTAATTCGTTTAGGCAGCTCGACATTTAAGGATATTTTTGATTAAAATGTTTTTGAGTATTTAAGCTTCACTCGGCAGGCAACAACAATTAGATCGGGACTGGGATCTAACAAATTTTAAAACCGCTTTTTAGATTAGAAAACGTATAATTCAAACCCTTGTCACTCAACCCACGTATTGTCAAGCGATTCCAGTTATAAGAGAATACTCTAGGCTACTGTCAATGCCAACTATCTGGTTTCTCGGTGTAGTGTTTCGCGGTGGCCGCTCCGCTAGCATAATGGAAACTAGCCCTGGAGCGGGTTTTCCTTCTGTACTGTAATAGATACGTGGATACTATATGCCATATGATGCCGTGTGGTTCCCGGCAGAGTGGAATAGGACCACTCTCAGTCGTCCCGTGGATGTCGTAGAAGGCGACTTAGGAAACACAAGCTAAACTAAGCGTATAATATCAAAGAGACCACTCCCGTTAGGCCAGCGTGGAAAGTGTAGGCTAAATCTCTGACTGTTCTGGCTAATATACCTAGCTCTGGCAGAGAGGGTCATGCTTTTTCAGTCAAGAATGAAACAGACCTGATAATGATGATGATGCACGCACGACACATGTGTTTAGTATTTTGCCTTTTTAATTGTGCACAGGGATTTTATGTTATTCGGTTAAAATAAATTGAAGTTTTTCTTTGCACGTTCTCGTCAGAAATGTCGGTAATCGATCGGACATTAGGCTATTAAAATATGGTCAGACAGACTTATGATTAACATTCATTAAATTTAAGAGCTGGGCTCTTGTCGGTGGAGCTTCTTCCATTCCTCTCTATGATTAACATAAGAACATAAATCAATTCATTAATATAAAAGTGTATTTGCATGTGGCCAGCTGTAGTGAAAATGACCCTCGGTTGATATTAAAAGAAGCGATATTATAAATTTTGGTTACCATCATAGAAAAGTTACTATTGAGGTCTTACCTATTTGGTTTCATTTGAAATAGGACATAAGCGTAACAAAAGCAGGTTGATTGTCAATGTGGCAGGGAAGCGGCGACCATTAGTATTAATAATAGGTGACCCCATCATGATGTCTACCTCTACTCAGATGACCACGTGATTGATAGAACTTACACACGTAGGACGCGAGTGACATCAAAAGAGATGAAGTAGAAAAATCAGCTAAGTGCGAGTCGGTCTCGCACACAAAGGGTTCCGTTCCGTACCTTTAATAGATCTTTATTAGACTAACGGGCAAATAACGGCAAAAAAATCACGTTTATTGTATGGGAGTATGTTGTAAATATTTATTTGATTCTGTTTTTAATATTTGTTGTTACTTATAGCGGCAATAGAAACACATCATGTGTGAAAATTTCAACTGTCTAGCTGCACGGTTCATCAAATAAAGCCTGATGACAGACGAACAGTGAAGTTTTTACCCTTTCGGTACGGAACTCAAAAAAACTAAAACTTGTCGTTTATCTAAGCAAAGTTTCTTGTGGCATACATATAATACAAATACAATCCGATACTTGATTAAAAAGATCACCGTCAACAAAATTCCCGACTAGAATCAAAGTTGTATGCTTAGCTTAAGTTCGCTCCAGCGAACGAGGTACCTTGAATTTTACGTTGTAGGGTCACTAAAGTATTGCCCACAATAGACCTCGAAAGAAACAAAAATATGTGACGTTCAAAAAGCATACATTTAAGAAAGAGCGGAACCTTCTATTGTAAGTTTAAAGAGGGTTCCAAACACTGTCAATTTTGTAAAACCAAGTTACCTGAATCCTAATCCTAACTATAATATTATAAATGCGAAAGCGACTTTGTTTGTCTGTAACGATTTCACGCCCAACCTACTGAACCAATTATCATGAAATTTTGCATACACATAGGTGAGGGTACTGAGAAGGACATAGGCTATATATCACGCGGGCGAAGCCGCGGGTAACAGCTAGTAAAGATAGAAGATTTTTGTATTTCCTAATTTTAATAAATATTAATTTCATTTCATGCTCGTGATGCGTAAGCGCGAATAATGCGCACTAGGCGCTCGAGCTCTTCGCTCAGGTATCGTGGTATGCTTTTAGTGTTACATTCATCTCTGTTAATAGCAATCTTAACTGAAATTTAAAGTGCTTTCACCGCAGCTAGTGCTCCTGCTCAGAAACTAGTAATAAAATGCGAGTGCGTTTGCATGTACTCATCTAGGTAAAAAGGCTTTTATTATTCAGAAGCTTTATTCTCTTCATCGTAGCTTTTTCCTGGTTGTGTCCTCAGCTGGTAGCGTTGAAGCCCGTGAACCGCTTTTATGACAGCGCTGTGTTATAATTTGGCGAAAGTTTTACTGTCGGCTACCTGCCTAATTCCAATACTCATTGGTATCCCTAGAACCGCAAATAAATATCTGTGAAAATTAAGCCCTTGCCGCGAACCTGGCACCTCTCATGTCACAAGATGGCGTGTTAAACTGAGTACTTACACTTTTTACAGCCTGCCTGTTGACAACCCTACTTAGGTAACCCGTGAAAACGAAGTACCTACAAGTATGTGCCCGTCCCGGGAATAAAACCCGGTACCATTGATTCGCTGGCTGGCGTGTAAACCACTGCGTCACGGAAGTCGTTATTCAGAAGCTTAAAATAATTATTAAACTTTAAATTGGTTTTGTAAGTTTCACACAATTTTAATTGCATCACGTGTCTTTATTTAATTTAAATTATCGGACACTATCACAAATTGAATGTTGATTTTAATTAATGCAGTTGTGTTTGGTAAATTCAGTGGGAATTACGTATACATTAATAAATGCAATTATTTACTGTTATCGGTTTACTATTTGTTGCTGTAATTAGTGCATAGCCCGACGTATAATTACAGATTCATTTGTTTATCACAGTAACGCAAAAGTACTATTACGTCTAATTTATCAAACTTAGAAATGTAAATTTCGCCAACTGTAAGGTATTTTAAGGCCATCATGAGTATCAATAGTTTTAAATTAAGATAAATTATAAATCAATATAGTTAGCTATTTTGATAATAGCAACACTCGTGGTTTTAATCACAATGCTCGCTCACTCTGTGCTCAAACCAACTCGTGTTGTAATCATCCACTTAACTCATTTGAATCATAATAATACGATTACATGCACTTTTGCGTGCAAATACGCCTAACTTTATTGTAATTTTGGGAAATTATGTGGGTAGCTATAATTTAAAAAAGAAACTTATTAAACTCAGTTCAACCTAAGTTCAACATTTCACGTCTGGCTATCACACCGAATCTAGCCCATGTGCTATAAAAAGGCCTGCGCCGTAGTTCGGTGGAGTGTGAACCCTGCGGCAGATGCGGCGGGCGGTGACCCCGCGCAGCTGGAAATTAAGCCAGGGACTCGCTTTTTGTGCCCCTCGCCCAGCCGGGAATGGAATTCAGACCCTCTACGAGCTACGGCCAAGCTTGTAAACTATTTTGAGACAACTTCAAAAAGGTCTGAGTCCTGCTTGACTGGAATTTTTGCCCATAGGTATCTTAGTTTCTCATTTAAAGGAAAGTATTAATTTATAAGGGGTCCAGTGCTGCAACCCCATTTTAAAAAATATAGGTATCTATCTAAATATATATAACTCAAAGGTGACTGACTGACTGACATAGTGATCTATCAACGCACAGCCCAAACCACTAGACGGATCGGGCTGAAATTTGACATGCAGGTAGATCTTATGATGTAGGCATCCGCTAAGAAAGGATTTTGAACAATTCTACTTCTTAACGCGAGCGAAGCCGCAGGCAAAAGCTAGTTTTAAATAAAACGAAGATTAACTTTATAAACTTTATTCTGCGTAGCTCTAGATAACCCTTCAAACAATTTTTGAACTACTTTTTATAATTGAAAGTGTGAACATGAAGCTATTCTTAGCGTTTTTGTCAAAAGGGTCACTTTTGGCGAAAAACGCCAACTAAAGCTTCATAGGTTTTCATCGTGAAATAGTTTGAAAAATCTCCGTTTTCTTTCATTGATAGCACTGTAACATAAATACAGCTATAAAAATAACATTTTTTTTCCTAACTATTGCGGAGTAAGTATACTTATTTATATCAACTACGTCATAGAAGATTTCGAGTAGTATAACGCCTATCTCTTACCGTCATCTGAGCGTTTTTCCCGGTTGCATCCTCTGGCTATGAAGCTTTGGAGCCCGGGGTTCGCTCCATTTACAGTTTATATTTGTCCATTACAGTAGTTTATCGTTGTATAAAAATACTACCCATTCAAATGTACCTATTAAAATTCTACGATGCACCGAATGTTAGGTTAAGGTTTTCATTTAGTCCGCGTACATATTACATTTGATAATAAAAACCCAGCAACAGTGAAATGAATAAATTTTGAATCAGAACATTTAAATTCAACATCATGCGTAAGTATTTCATGGAAATGTAAAAACGGATAATGTATTTTTTCGTATGGCTGGTATTTTTCTTTGTGGTGTTGTCGGTCGACAGGGCAAGAGCTTCTAGGAATTAGGAATAGTTTAGTGTTGTAACCTGTGGTTGTATCAAAACACGAACGAAGTACCTAGCTAGTACTGGGGACGTCGTGACTCGTCCCATCCCCATCAGGTCAAAAAGTGCTACTAGGAATAATAAAACTTTAAGTTTAGTGTCGTAACAGAGTGGACAGGACACGAACGAAGTACCTAGCTAATACTGGCTACTTCGTGACTCGTCCAATCCTCATCAGGTCAAAAAGTGCTACTAGGAATAATAAAACACTTTTAAGTTTAGTGCCGTCACAGAGTGGACAGGACACGAACGAAGTACCTAGCTAATACTGGCTACTTCGTGACTCGCCCAATCCCCATCAGGTCAAAAAGTGCTACTAGGAATAATAAAGCACTTTTAAGTTTAGTGTTGTAACCTGTGGTATTTTAACAGAGTCGACAGGACACGAACGAAGTTCCTAGCTAGTACTGGCTACTTCGTGACTCGTCCCATCCCCATCTTGGCCGGCGCGGCGTGCCGTAATTCCCTCGTTTCGAGTGGTCATTAGTTCGGGACAAGACTATCTGTCGCACGCCTATTAAACAACACGTACCTGTGCGAGACGGAATATTCCAAAACTTCCTTCATGGTTCCTTTGACCCGACGACATCATGGAACTTTTACGTTCTACACGCATTATGTTTTAACTGAGGTAAATCGTAGGAAGGTACTTACCGCAAGAAATAAAACTTTACGTCCTTTTGGGGCTTGTAACATAAGATCTAAAGGTCACATTTAGCTTCTTATATGTATTGTATAGTCTTGTGTTACTCTTATTTTTTTTTTAATCATATCATTGATATAATGGCGATCATGGTATATGGCTTGAAAATAGTTTCTATAATGTAAAGAACCAAAAACAGTCTTTCTGTTGTAAAAACGGTATAAAAAATTTTGTTCAACTTTAAATTCGCCCATCATACTAACCGTATGCAAATGAAGAAGACGAGTACGATCCAATCCGAGCGCGATTGTCGGGGAGCGGCGCAGCATGTTAAACATAAAAACAAAATTATCAAGTTTTATCGCCGAGGCAGATACTTCATCATTAGATTTGAGAGGGGTTTCGCGAACAGCGTGCCGCCTAGTTGGGAGCGCTGCTCCGTGTTTGGGGTGCGTTCACCGCACCGCGATCGATGCCGGCCCCAGGCCAAGTACAAAGACCCACCTACCAACGGCTGTTTTTGTTTAAATCAATGAACGCATGGGGCTCCCGCTGTCAACCATGACTGTGCACTTGAGAGCGCTCAAAACTAAGGCGATTTCATTTCGATGGAAAATGAAGTGATTTATTATTGTACTCCAAAGCAATTTATACTTCCGCACCCGTAAGTGGCTGCTGGGAATCTTACTCTACTTGTATTTTCTCACAGTCCTACATGTTATGCGGCGACCATTATTCTCGATCAGCTTGTGGTTACGGTCTGTAGTGCCCACGATATAAGCACGCTCCACCACTCCAATAACATTCACTGAATTCCTTCTAAGGCAATCAACTATATTCCTTAAAACGGCTTACTCATCGATCGCACAACCGATCGATTAGACTGAAGTGTGAACGCTTCGATGTAATTTAATTCAGTGGATTATTTCAACGTAGTGATTACCGGCGTGTTCTAAAACGGCTGTTATCTCGATGATCGGATTCAAGATAAAAGGACGGCTGCCGAGAACTTCTACGAACGGTCTAAACAGGTTTAGCTGCAGGTACGCGGCTAAAAATTATACGTAGACAAAACGGATCGTCGCCGAGCCGATTTCGGCACCACGTTAGGTCCTTTGACAAAGACGCATTCCGATCGGGTATCGCCCTGACAAAAGGCTCTGGGTGTAATATTGCGGCGTTGTATTCACGAAATTCCACGCTTCGAGCACTTAAGCTTTGGGAATATTGTTTACAGGACCTCCATTATTGTTTTCGAGAACGATATCTTATTCTAGTCCGTAATAATGCTGATATAATCCTATATTATAATATAATAGTCAGTTGCTCTTCAGTTTTCGATATCCGGAGAGTGGTGCGGCGACAGATAATACATATTTGACCATTCCCCTCCGATATAGGGAATCGATATCGCTGCGGTCGGCGAGTCCCACGAGCCAAGCTACGCCGTTCCGATCCGACGTGTTTTTCTACAATTTTATTTTATTTTTCCTCATACCTTTCGACTTGCGCCACTTTTGAGAGAAACTGAGAGGTCCGCGGGGATAAGTACGGGTTGTTATAAACTGCCTACCCGCATGTGCTGTATCGTAACGATAAAATTTCATGTAAGACTGGATTCTAGTATGTAGTAGGATATATTAGATTCCATAAACCTAAAATAGACTTAAAAAAGCAATAGGGTCAGGGCTCATTCTATGTCAGAAATCATCAAACCTCAAATTGCGAACGATGATGATGAAATACATGACTTTGACTGTATAATAGCAGGATCAATTTTTACACTTGACTTCGGCGCCTTATAACTTATAACTTTTAAAATCTAGAGATTTTTTTGTGTAATGCAAAAAAATATTTAAGTAACATTCTTATTTCATCCAAAAATTGGTCGCATTGGTCTCGTTAATAACTCTCGATTCCCGTCTTTATTTCGCCAGCAAAAATAATAGTTACTCAATGAAAGGACTCTAGTTTCCGATAAGGAACCTTGCCGAAACCATAAAACTACTCGATCGAACGCTGAAAGGTTGGGTTTGTTTAATAACTTTCTTTCATGCGGCCTCGTAAATTACTTCGCGCGGGCCCCATGAAGATTTAACGGCCCCTAAACATAGTAAAGTGAGCCCAGGACTAAGAAATGACGCGTTACCGTGCCGCTCACCTTTGTGCGGGTTCATTAGCTCCTATAAATGGGCGTGCGTTTCTGCAAATATAAAATGGAACCGGTCTAAAGCGACAACAATACAGGTTTTGCCATTTATTCTAGTTTTTGATAAATGTTTTTGCGTATTCATTGATTAATTTGTTGTGTGATGTCGAGTATACCTTATTCCTGTTTCCACCTACCTGCATTAGCAAAGCAAATCCTATTCAAATATATCAATAGTTAGGCTGTGCCGCCTCTAACCCAGGCCCCGGCAGAAGGAGACCTAAGATATACTGGCTTGATGTTGTTAAAATGATATGTGTGCTAATGGTCTGAGATGCCGACCGAAGACCGCGCGAAATGGAGAAGTAAAAGCCGGAAAGCGTACCCCGGGCTTCGATGAATTTTATCAGAGAATGAAACCTAACACGCTCAGATGAGAGAGTTATCAAAAAGTTAATGATACATCTTTTGAAACAGTGTTCATAATTCCAAGGAGTAGTGCCTGGAATTTCGGGTAAAAACTGCATCAGGTAGGCAAGTAAAATATAACGAACCTGGAGTTCGGTTATTTGTCTCTTTATATTTGGCCGTGTCAAAAACAAACATCGACATTTATTTCAGTCGCTATATCAACCTTGGTCCGACATGTGATATTAGCGTCTAAGATCATTAAGGGGGAACAGTAGGCACAGTAGCGACGCCAATCATTTTATTCCTAATACTTTACAAATAGAAAGAAATTCAAGAATATAAACAATACAAGCCTTAGTAAATAACTTGAAGTATTTTTGGAATCATGTTTTGATATTATGAGAATCAGTCATTGAGAGAAAAAGTGATAACCGCCAGAAACGGCCGTTTTTGGCGGTAATCAGATTCTCATAATTCTCATTGATTCCGATAGTAATAAACATGATTCAAAAAATACTTCAGGTTTTTACTAAGGCTTGTATTGTTTATATTCTTGAATTCCTTTCTATTTGTAAAGTATTAGGAATAAAATGATTGGCGTCGCTACTGTGCCTACTGTTCCCCCTTAAAATATTATCCTACGAACCATACTTCTCATTTTAGAAGTTTTGTTCCGATCCAATCTAGATTCCATAAAAAAGATCATTGTTCGCAATTTGAGGTTTGATGATTTCCAAGGAGCGGCTGGAATGTCCGCCGGAAACCGCATCAGGTAAAGATGGGTAGAGTAGCGTATCGCGCGGGCCTCGCCGCTCGGTCGTTCGTCCCTTCGACTCCGCGAAAAATGCACATTTGAATAAATTACCGATGATGGGTCGCGTCGCGCGTCCGGTCCACATTTTGGTGGGTGCATCCTCTTAATTAAATTTTAGGTGCTGTAGTTTCAATTTTGAACTACCTACTATTGTAAAATGTTTAGCTCTTAATTATTTGAATAGATTTATTATTATTAATTAATGTTTTCCATCTCTAAAAAATACTCTGCCTCATACGAGCGTGTTTTTATACCCCGACGCCAAATAAGTGGTGATATAATTAGAAGTTTGACCGCTTTGTGTGTCTGACAGTCTGTGGCACCGTAAACCAGGTGAACTGATTTGAATGTAGAGGTTTGCGGGTTCTTAGATATGTTTTGTCAAAATCGGTTTAGCCGTTTACCAGATAGAGGTGTTTTCTTGTCGGGGGTTCCCTAAATTTTTTAACTTTATATTAAGACGTAGTGAGTGCACACACTAGCGTCACCCAGCAATTAATTCTATAAGTCCTAAATCAAATCAAATTTAAAAAATCTAATAGCTGAATGCCCTAGAAAATTACTTGTAGTATTATTGGTACAGCTTTCACTATTTTTAATTTGATGAATTAAGAGAACGAATTATTTTAAAAAATTTGTTCTTAAACTTAGATTGTAATATCTATGAAAAGTAACACAAAGAATACTACAAGTATTTTACTAGGGCAATCAGCTATTACATTTTTTAAATTTGATTTGATTTAGGAGTAAATGAATTAATTGCTGGGTGGCGCAAGTGTGTGAACTCACTTTGCCTTAAGTTGTTTATACTGCATTGACAGTCATGCTGGCTGTCATAATATTATTTCACAAAGTTTTTACAATAGGTTCGAGTTTTGTGGTGGGAAGTCAAGGGGTGCAGTTGGGGTCTACCTTGGACGATTTTGCAAATAGATTTTGGTGGACTTTATAATATGAAATTGGTGTAGTTTGGTGCTATAAATGCTCGTGCTCATGGAACAATTTGTGAAATAGTTAAAGTGGACTTTTATATAGACTCGTATAGACTTGTTGTCACCATAACCTCCCGACCACGAGGCATCAAAGAACATACGCCATCTTTGATGCTACTTGTTATAACTTTCCCGTACAACACCGATACTTAGTACTACTGTACGTACTGGACATTGGCAGAATCACTGAAGTCTAGGTGGAGGCCATTTTATGAAACAGAAGAAGAAAAAGAAGTACAATAGGCTCCCGATCCATAAGAATATCCTCTGAAAATTAATTCTATGTTATCATTTGCTGGGAATTGAACCCTGAGCATTTCTGTTCGTTATATATGTGTAACTTGTTAACCACTGCGACGCGCAGGCGGCCGTCTAGAAAATAAAATGGCTAACGTTGAACATGCTCGTTACATGGCTTATTTAATTTCAATTAATGTTTTGCTTAGCGTTTTTAAACTATAAGTGTTAATATGTAGTTGGACGAGCTGCATGTGTGAAGCAAAATATTATTTTACATAGTGTTTAACTTAATAAACGAGGTTAGTTATCAATTTTACACGTACACCTATGGATGTAATATTGTCAAAAAATCAAAATTTTACGGTTTGTATACTTATGAATGTTAGTCATAACTTCATAAGTCTATGTATGTACAGTTGATGTTTGTCCGCGCATGTTCCAAAAAATATAAGTTGAAATAAAAAACAATCTTTGTTATTTGAACTAGGTATAACTAGACAAACAGTGCATGTTTCCTCAAAATGGTTTGCTGGTTTATAACATGTAGAGTTAAGTATGCACTAATTAGTAAATAGGAAAATTGAATTTAGTTTTAAATTAAAAAAAAATATGTTGTATCCAAACAGTGTTGGTTTTTATACGGCCGGTGGATAGTTTGCAACTCGTAATTTCGTTTCACGCTCAAGTTTCTCACGCGCTCATTCGCTAATTAAAACTGTTCTTGAAAACCTCACCGCTCGCCCAGCTTATCTTGATTAAGGTTTCGGGGTTGTTGATCTGAGGAGTGGGGGTAAGTATATCACCCTCCTCCCACCGCGCCTCCCACCCGCGATCCCCACAGCTACCTCCATTCATCGGCAAATGCTGTTTTTGTAAGTTTGCGACCTTAACTAAGAATGAAGGTACGACAGATGTTGTCTGAATGGATAAATAAAACCAATTTGACGCTTCCAAATTGGTAATTTGTCTACATTTCTTCGTGAATTGCTTTAATAATACGTTCGATTTCTTGGTATTTTTTATTGCCCTGTTAGTTTTTTTTGTAAGGGGTCAAATCTGCTTGATGCTCTCTGCAAAAAAAGATTAAAGCTGAAATTAAGGTACCATTCACCTGATTTGATGATGGAGTCGAAAGCTGACCTATGCAATTTTAAACTAAGGGTTTTGGCTCATTTGATTTCTCTTGGCAACCAGTGCAAAATCAATCGCCTGAAAATAAAATATTGTTAAAAAAAAAAATTAATTTTTAAATAATTTTGTTTTCATTTCAACTTACAAAAAATGTGAGCAGATGAGACGTATGTCTTGATTGACGTATGACGAGCTCCGTGGCGCAGCGGTCAACACGCCAGCCTGCGACACGGATGGTCCCGGGTTCGATCCCCGGTCAGGTCAAGATGGATAGTGATCTTTTCCAGATTGACCTGGGTCTTGGATGTTTATCTAATGTATTTGTTACAATATATACTTAGTATCGTTGAGTTAGTATCCCATTACACAAGTCTTACTTTGGGCCAACTCAATCTGTGTGATTTGTCCGTATATAAAAAAAATCCGTGAAGTCTTTCCGTATATAAAAAAAATCCGTGAAGTCTTAAAATAAGTAATGTTTTCTAAATTTGCACTATCCACTACTCCAACAATTGTAGATTATAAGCGCCTAAACAAAAAAAAAAATGTTCGGAAATCACGCTCATAGCAAGTGCGTGTAACGAATCGATTGATCTCCTCAACGCCGGCTCCAGTCTCTTACCACTCCTCGTACCGTGCAAAATTGAAAGTCGTAATATTTTATTCAGATTCATTAATGTCACGCCACGTACTTTTTCAATAAATGAATGGAAGCCATGATAATTTTCACTGAGATAAAATAATAAATACAGTAAAATTTTATGTCTTCTCGTTTCTGAATATTTTTCCGCTGTGATACCAAATTGTGTTTCTAATCTTTGTAGGTAAGTATATCGTAAATCGTAAAGGTTATTTTAAATTCCATAACCCATAAAAAATTGCGGCTAGGCCCTTTCTCAAAATTGTTTGTTCTTGTGGAATCCTAATTCCCATTATTTTACTGTAATAAAATTAGTGCTTCTATCAATTTTAGGGAGACTAGCATATTTGAGTTAGTAAGATAGTTATGATAAATAACTTATTTCTTTTATAATCGGTTATAAAGGTACCTGTCGTAATCGCGAGACTAGACCGTTATTTGTAAGCATTATTGGGAAGACAGAAGTTTTCTTGTAAAAAAAAATCTCATATTAAATCTTATGTAAAACCCCTTAACATGGAAGAACCTCTCGTTTCGAGACTACAATGTTATTTTCAAGTATTATACCATGGTGATATACATATGCCATTCAGCTCTGCCACTTTAGCGCCATAATGCGTTCCGAACTGCCAACGTGACATCTAAGTTATTATCTCGTAAAAAAAGACTTCTTAAACTTAGCTATGTAGTCCCTGAATATCTTCAACTGGCACCTCTTGTTTACGAGACTAGAATATTATTTTCAAGTAAGTATTTAATACCATGGCGATAAACAACGCTATTCATTCAGTCCTTTCACTTAGCGTAATATTGCGTTCCGAACTGATGACGTGACAAAAGTTGATATCTTGTTAAAGAAAAAACTTCTAATATGTAACCTAGCTATATACTTCCTAAAACCCTTAGCACGATTCCCACGTTTTGGAGACTAGAATTTAATGGTATTATACCGTGGTGATAAACAAACGCCATTCAGTCCTTCAACTTAGCGCTATATATTGCGGTCCGAACTGCCGACGTGACATAAGTTGATATCTTGTAACAGAAAAACTTCTAAGTTCAAACCCTATTTAAGATGTACTTCCTAAAACCCTTAGCAGTTTTCCCTCGTTTAGGAGACTAGAATTTTTATTTTTAATATTATTATACCGTGGTGATAAACGTGCCATTTAGCTCTACCACTTAGCGCCATATTGCGTTCAAAACTGCCGACGCGAAGTGGCATCTACGAGTATAACGCGCCGTGCCCGGTTCCTCCTGCACATTTACCTTAGTCATAAATTATCTACTGCAGATAGCAACGGCATGATTCTGAGAATTACGAAGTAAATTATTAAGATACAAACATATCCCTTTAGCTTCTATATTCCCGTTTAATAGTTTAAGATCAAAACGCGTAGGAATTAACCGGAATTGAGTTATAACCGGCATCACAAGGCTTCTCCATGAGTAAAAATTCTCCTAGTATTAAGTAAATCTGTTGTCGTAGTTACGAACCAAGGAAGATATTCTCAAGTATCATATCACGATAAACGAATACCATTCGGTTTACCACTTAGCGCCATATTGCGTTCCGAACTGCCGACGTGACAGCTATAACGATTCCTCCTGCACATTCGCCACAGCCATAAATTATCTGCTTCAGATAGTATCGGCATGATTCTGAGAAAGATGAGGGTCGCGATAGAGACACGAAACTATCACTTCGTTTTTTAGGGTTCGGTAACCAAAGGGTCCCTTTACTGAAACTTCTGTGTGTCTGTAACCAGGATATATCTCATGCATGAACCGGGATAAATAGATAGTTGAAATTTTCACAGATAGTGTATTTCTGTTGCCGCTCTAACAACAAATACTAAAAACAGAATGAAATAAATAAATAAATTATTTATTTAATGCTAATATGTGATTTTTTGCTTGGGATTCTTATATAGTATAGAAAATGGTACGGAACCCTTCGTGCGCGAGTCTGGCTCGCACTTGACCAATTTTTATTTGTAGTTTAAGATCAGGACGTGCAGGAACGTATCGAAAATTGGGTTGAAATGGTATCACAACAAAATAGTGTAGCTACATATCTAAGGCTTTTGTGGTCACTAATCTAATCAATAGGGTAGAAATCGAGCTACTTACAATTTCCATGTAATTTTATGATCAAAAAAATTGCTCACAATTGAAATATTTTCTCCTTTACTTGATCAAGTGTAGGTATTACTTGAGTTTTTACAACGGATTAAAATACATTATGAGAATTTTAATTTAAAACATAGTTATGCGTCTTGTTTCCGTAGATTTTAAACATAAACTGGGAAAGAGTACTAAGTAGAAGAAGGAATCGAACGATGTGGGCCTGACAGGCAATAAGCGATTCAAGCCTATATACCAATCTTGTATTGCAAGAAAACAAATAGTACTATATTACTATCAGAAAGCTAGAAATAACGGAGCTACCACGGATCATCTTCTACTGGTCTCAGACGTTTCCATTACGAGAGCAAAGCGTTACTTAATTCAAAGTTTTACTTCAATGTGCAATTACATTAAGCAAACCCGGCACTTGAAACTATAAACAAAGCCATTAGTCCGATTATGACGGACGATCTCGCTCTAACAGTGACTCATAATACTGGATTACTCTCAATACCGCACTTGCATGAAACTATTGAAATGTAAGTAGTAGAGCCATTATTTACTAGACAAGCTGCTAAAAGGGCAATACGTTTCGTTGGACGTATTTATCTCCAGCAGCGTGGCTGAATAGCTATTCAAAAGCTGTGAATACGTCGATTAGAGGCCTCCGCTACAAACTGTGTATGTACATTTACCTGGATTGGAACACGTGTACCGCCAGCTCTGATAAATGGTTTTGACCTGTTTTTGAATTCATTAAGCTTATAATTTGGTTCTTCTTCTTTTTTTGTATCGAAAGTTTTTTTTATTTATATTGTTCACTGACTTTATTATTGTAATAAACTTCTGGTTTTCGCCCACGATTCCCTTCGCGTTAATGATCCTTTGGGAACGGCACCTGTTTCTAAGATGAAAGGTGCCCTGTGTCTTCCCCGGGCCTGAGACTCCTCTCAAGTAAATCGGTTTACGTGAGGAGGTAAATAGATAGACAGTCAGAGTTAAATTCACAATTATATTGGTATGGATTTGAACGAAGGTTATTTACTTAAAGCGTTCTTATTTTAATTGCGCATTTTGATTAACTCAAACCGTTGTACTTTTTCAAAGATTCAGCAGTTACAAATCTTTAGTGATACCTTAAGACCTTAACCATCATGCAATCCCACCATAAATAACCACAAAGCTAATTTAATGCTGACCATAACTCCAATTACTAAGAACGTACACAATAGTTTCTTTTCCTTATGGCACGGCATAGCGACGAGCACTAATTACGTGTAGACGTTGTCAATTAATGATCTGGAGTTTCCTGATACTGACTGCCACTTTCCTCGTTGTTAGCGATGCATTCTAATGTCAGTTTTATTGCTGGCGCATTTTAGATATTTATTGAAGGTATTCCTTATTTGTAGAAGAAGACTTGATCCTGCGACTTTGCATCTGTACATCTTTTTACCCGAATTCCAAAAAGAATTTTTGTGTTTTGCGCGTATCTTGTATGTTTGTAAATTTCTTGATTAACTCTACCGTTCAAACGTTGCATGTGAATTTTAATCGCTTATAATATCCTAGCCTAATTTTGTACCTTTCCTTTCTGCGATTACACTAAACAACTCGTCTTGCCATCACCGAAAGGAGGATGGCTAGATAAGTATAAGCAAAGGAGTAGGTAGACTAAAAGTCTATCTACCAAAAGTAGACTTTTGGTTGTAACCTATTGGGTAGAGTTGGGCCCATCTGTCTGGTTTCATGCGAATGCCTATTTTTGAGCACCTGTCTTAAAAATTTAACCCCACGTCAATTAAATCCAAGTTTTTGTCGAAATTACAACTATTACTTAGGTACTTTTCAGACCACAGTGTTTAATCTGGAATATTTCTCGGAATCCATTCCTTCTGTGTATCTGAAACTAAACTTGGCTGCGAAATCTCAAATCTAAATCCGTAATCGATATACTACATTTTATTGTCTGCAGTGACTTCCGGGCAAGAAGCTGGCAACCCTAATATAGGTTAACGACTTCAAGCTGGCACCGATCAGAATTAGCGGGCAATGTGTATCTTATATTGTTTAGTTCGTAAGGGCTGGCCAATCTCACAAGTTTGGGCGTAGAATGTCCGTTGGCATAGTATTCAATTCAAGTTTTTTTTTAATACATGATTCATTGAAAGATATAGGTACACAAAATAGAGCTCACTTTGCTTTTTCAGAATTCGTGTCCTTTTTACTAGATACTCCTTTTTACTACTACGGTAAATCTTATATATGTACTATACTAAATATCAAAAAGATGTGAAATTGGTTTCACTGTTTTCATGTTAGAAATTTTACTGTTCATTCATCAGTCATGAATATGAAATTCCACACCCAAACTTTTCAAAACACATTTTATCTGTTTGTTCTTAACCACCGAGAGTGACGCGTTTTACGACGTCTATAAAATTTGCACTTTAATAGAAAATCTGCAAGCTAAAACTAGACTTTTCCAAGTTATGGCAAGGCCCCGGTCCCGGTTGACATTGTTCGGAAGCGCGAAGTTAGTTCGGCACTAAAGCTAAGTTTACAATTCCCGTGGGCTCAAAGCGCTTTCGAAGGCAAAAGTAGCTTCTCTCTTCACTATTCTAATATCTTTAATCGACCAATTATTCCAAGTGTCTACTTTGGGTTTGTGTTAGGGAGTTTGCTAGTGCCCTTAATTCCCTTTGAATCGAGTTACGACTGCGCCAAAATTATCTCTACTGTTCGCATCTGTCTAAATTGGCCTTGAATCAAGATTTCTTCAATATTTCACACAAGATTGTACCATAATAATTATATTTTCATCGAGCTGGTCTGGTAACAGTTGGTTTTGGTATAGATTCAAAAGTCTAATTTAGGTTTGTATTGACGTTTAATGGTGAGTTTATATTAACTTATGTTATTAAGACATATAGATATTAATTTAATCTTGATGTTATTAAGACCTTTGATGTTGATGTTATTAACCTAGACATTCGCTTGCTGTTTATTGTGGTGAAACATGTGCTCTTTAAAATTGTATATTAACATCTTATTGTCCCGTGTTTTATGCGAATAAATATGATTATGCGCTTAGTTTCATTTAAATCGAGTTATGATACCATATAGGTAACCTTAGTCTCTGTAACATCATTAGGCCGCAAGTCAGCTAAGTTCACTCCAGTGAATTCCGTGTCACAATCACGTCAGGAAGTAGGTCGCTGCGGTGCAGTGCTGCCAACCGACTGCGCCAGAATCCGCTAAGCTGTTATCACCTCATGCCTTGTAAGTTTATTGCTTGCTAAAAATTTAAACAAAACCCATCATTCAAATATCCAATAATAGGTACAAGTCCAATAGATCCGTTAGGGACTCCTCTATTCTTTAAACATAGGTCATAGCTGAGTCTCTCCTGGCAATTTAAAAGGCCTCTGTTTCTTTGTTCAATGATATCGATAATAGTATCTCAATCTCGTCAACTCTCCTTAGTCGGTCACACGGAAGTAGGACGGTGCTGTGCTGCCGCTGCCAGTCGTCTGCGCCAAGAGATCAGCTGATGATACCGCGTGCAAAGGTCTTCAGGTTAATAGTTTGCTCTGAAGTTGTTCAGTTTGTACGTCATTTAGATCTGATTGAAATGATTTCTTACTGCATTTAAATCCTAAGAACCCTTGGTAGTACTGTTCTGGTAAAACAATGTAGAACGGAATTACATCAAAATGAATTTTTTAAGTCATAATTTTCTCAAATTAGTCCTAGGATTAAATATTCAGCCGGAAAGTGATCGACTTCGTTTTCAATGCTATTATATCTGAGGTTAAAAATGTAAAGGTATTTAAAGCTTCGCTACAAAATTAAACATAAAGCAATGTTAAAAATTTTCAATACAATCTACAAACGACGCCGTAGTATAAATCATGATAATTGCAATTAGAGCCGCGGACCGACTTATCTAATTGTCGCGCATTATTTATCGCTCCCCAGGGCTTCAATTACATTAGGGTTCAGGAATTGAAACTGAACATCGTAGCTCTGCGAATATTGGAAATTTTTAAAAAAATATATCTTGGTTTTGGCATGTGGTCCCAACCCCTTAATCGTCTGATTTGTTTTCACAGACTCACATAGATGGCGCTACTAGTGGCTACACAACATTGTACTTATCTTCCGTATTATGAGAATATATCTTATTATATTAGAACAATATTTTTTTTAACTTACGCACTAGTTTTAGTTAGTTTAGGCTAACGCAGATTACCGCCATCTAGTATCGAGTGGCAAGCTACTCTGCAGCGCCATACATTCGTCTACTTTTCGCCACCTTAATTTGGTCCAATATATTTCCATGAGGTGGGCAGTCAATACGTTAGTATATTGTCTTTGGTTTTGGTAAACGCAGGCAATCCCGTACGATAAGTAGGTAATCATATTAGGTCCTTACCTATGAAATTGGCGTTTTCTATAGCGAATTTCGTAAGTAAATTTTACATACTAACGTTTTTAGTATTATTTCGGGTTTGATAAAATCAACAAAAGTGAGCATGTAGTTACGGACAACAGTAAGCCTAATTAAGACATTATAAAACTTACAAAAAATTAGAAAAATAATAAAACAAATGGATACATTTTTGATTGACAAACCTGAAACGCATTCTTTGCATGAGCATTTTCCAATAATTAAAATCACAAAAACAAAATTTTTAATGCACGCAGAATGTTAATACTTACAAGTTTAAATAAAGTAATATATATATGGTAAGGACCCAATAATTAATATGACACAGCCTCCATTTCTAATTTACTCGCATTAGACTTAAGAATTTGTAACTGAAAATCGCAGCTCTGCGACTACTTGGAAAAGTTAAAACAATATCCTAGTTTGGTAAACGAAGGCGGTCCTGTTAATTTGAGTAACGAGAAAAAAATATAATTAGAACGACACAGCATGCGTATCTACATAATTTGCTTCCTCTCATTATGCTCCATAGGGGCTTCCATTACATTAAGAATTAAAGTTAAAATTCATTGGTCTGACCCCGATTAAGTATCGGCTTAGGGAATAGTTTTCAAATATTAAAAATTCGCAGGGGATACTGCACAGTTCACGCATTTGTCATTATAATTAGGGCGACGGAGCCAATCTATCTATTGTCTCGGACTGTTAATTTCTCCCCGGAGCTTAAAAAATGTTTGTTTGGTCTCAATGTAGATATATCCTAGAGCATAAATTGTTAGGTATTAATATCACTACGGGACTTGTCGCTCATCATCATCATTTCGAGTAGGTGACACGGTCAGTCGACCATGCACACCCTGCTGTCAGAGTTCTTCGGAACCGCCTCTCGGCCTCTGACGTGGTTCCTTTAACGACTACCAGATGGCAGCCGGGACCAACGGCTTAACGTGCCTTCCGAAGCACGGAATCATCTTTCTTATCAGACAATCAGGTGAATCATGTCTGCATTGTCCTAACCAAACTGGAAACAACTCAACAAAGTATGCTTCCCGTGGGAATCGAACCCACGACCCCCGGGTCAGTAAAGCAAACGCCTTAACCACTGGACCACAGAGGCTGTTCATCACTTGTCGCTTATTTTTGAGATTTGTCTGATATTTCGAAAACTTGCAGCGGCCATCTTCACAGACCAACTGAAAAATTGCGGTGGATGTTGAAACTGTCAAAGAAAACCTTAAAATCGTAAATTGTTAGGTAATTTACTTCTTATTTTGGCAAACAATAAAAAAATACCGACGTTTTATGTTTATTCATACTAGTCAGTACTTCCACTCCGACCAACAAACCGAATGTCTAGGACGTCATGTTTACGTAATATTATTAATATTGTACGTTTGATCCAAAGCAGAAAATACAAGGAGAAAACATAAAATACGGCTAGGATAAGAGTAGGCGGGTGATTGATATGTACGCAGTCCGCCCCGGAATATACACAGTAGGTACAGAATGGAAACTTCGTACATTAGTAAGAAAATGGATCTAGGAAGCTCTAGGGACATAAACCTCACGGGATGAGTCTTGTGTCACATCACTTATGACGAGCTCCGTGGCGCAGCGGTCAACACGCCTGCCTGCGATACGGATGGTCCCGTGTTCTATCCCCGGTCAGATCAAGATGAAAATGGTCTTTTTCAGATTGACCTGGGTCTTGGATGTTTTATAAAATATGGTATCGTTGAGTTACTATCCCATAACTCCCATAACACAAGTCTCGAACTAGCTCATTCTGTGTGATTTGTCCGTATATATTTATATCACTTACAGAAAATTTAAGGCGTCTACTGATTTTATACTTGTGCGGGCAGAAGAGCATACGAAAAACATGATGGCAAGTGTCATCGTCGCCCTGGACATCGCCAACACAGTGTTGCTGGCCTTTTAAATAGGAATTTACCCCTCCTCAGATTTTCCTTTATTGCTTAATTTTGCCGCAGTAAACGGTAGTTTTAGCCATGAAATTTGTGCTTTGTACGTAACACTGTTATAGTAATAGATATATAGATCCACAAGTTTTCTTTATAGGCAAATCCTCTTATATCCATAACGCATATGATTCTATAGATAGCATAGTAAAATAGTATGGAATTGTGAATGCTTAAAAACCCTTATACTTTTTGAAAAAAGCCTTTTATAACTTAACTTTGTATCTTGTCGGGATAGTAAACGGGAGGCTCTGTATTTAAAAAGATACAAGTTTCCCTTCTGTGTTTTTTTATTTAAGGGTCCAACTGTGCGGGTGCGGGCAGCAACAAAGCGCACGTCTAATTAGGATGATCACTATGATTAAAAACAGCTTTAGCGTCGTCTAGCGTGCGCTATGTTTTGTGGACAGAAATAGCCCAGAAACAGATTCATCCAAAAATTAAGGAGATCTTTTGTTTCTTTCGACGTTGGCAGCAAACTTGCTGTGGAGTGTTAAATTTAACTTGAATAAATTGTACTCAGAATAAATGTTTAGATTTAAGTAATAATAATTTAATAAAATGTGGTGTTGATTGAATTTTTTCACTCTAATTTCGTGATATTATTATCACCAATTCACAAAAATTATGAACAACGATCATGCAATTTCCGTTGAAATATCAACAATCAAATCTAATGATTGTTACTTTATCCCCCGTGTAAGATTCCAAAGTATTACGTCCCGATCCCAACCTTTAGTTTGGGATCGGGACGAATTTCACGCATATACAGGCACAGTTGTCGCCCGTAGCTCAACATAGTTTTTAACAAGCACGTAGAAATTATGCGATAGAGAGGTATAATTACTTTGTCTCTACCATTGCAACGTATAGGACAATTAAAGCAAACAATTAGCCGTCAATTGCTTGTACTCGTAACCTTACGATGCCTGCATCGCGGAAGTGACGGCACATTACGATCTAAGATTCATTCAATTAATGCTATGGCAGTCGTAATTTCAAGAATGCTGATCAAATAGTGGAGGCATTCGTTTAATTGTTTTCCTGCCTTCGTTTACCGTTGTACTGTATTGTTTATAGAACAATCTTTGTTTTCCTTATTTTCTTGAATATAATCGTATGTTTTGTTTCGATGATAGATGATCAAGATAAATATCTCTGATTGAGATAATTTCTACGTAGTTAGTTTTCGCATATTTAAAACACATACGAGTTATTGCTTTTCTGAGCGACAACTTTAAACACTTTTTTTTTTGTTTTACTCTCAGGAATAGAATGTGCTTTGGAAAGATACTCTCAACGGTGTTTCAACGAGACTGCTCGGACGCCAAGTATCCTTTTAACTTTGATTAATGGAGTAACTTCTTTAAATAAGGCTGACTTGGTCCCTCGGTGCAAGTAAGATGACCCTTCACCCTCATCCTTCGCCCCTCGCCATCCCCTCTCACACCCCTAATTGCCTTATTCACAAACCCACACTACACCTTTGTGGAAAGCCATCGCATTACGTAGTTTAAAGTCATAAACATGTCTTACTTAACTTTAATACGTCACAAAACTAGCCGCGTGTATCGCTACAGTGTAATTGATAATAGGTATCCTTTAAACGCCATTTTTAACCATTTTGTTGCGTTGATACTTCTTAAAGGTTTTCTTAACAAACAGCTATAATTTTTCTTGCAGTTTATTAAAAAAAAACTACTCTCTGAAATATTAAGTCTACTAGAAATAGTCTACTACAAATACAGGGATATTCAATATATATTGTTTTAGTAGATTAATAAGTTTAATTTTAGGGTTCCATTCGCGAAGTGTGCCTACCGGTATTACTACGTCACCGCTGTATGTCCATCTGTCAGGACTGTACTTTTTGAACGTGTAGACACTTGAGATATTCACAAAATTTATAGTGTTATCTACTTATTGCCACTATAACAATCAATTAAATATTAAAAGGGATTTTGTTTGGTTTTTCTCGATTTTGTCAAAAAGCTAAATATATTAAAATGATAATTAAAAACAGTCTCCGTGCAGAATTAAAAGAATTGTTTGGTTAACCACGAGTTGCATCAAGTTTAGTTATTGAGAGGATTCTGTAGTGTAGTGGATATTGTACGGCGGTACGGAACCCTTAGTGGGTGCAAATCAAAATCCCATTTGGCCGGTTTTATTTTAATTTATGCAAGTAATAAAAGCAACACAAGCTCTGAAATTTATTGCTTTGTTTTATTTGCTTACGAACATTTTTTCCAGTCTTGAGTCTGGAATTATATTTTTAGAAATCAAGTCCATATCTCAGCATGGGGACACAACGATAATAATTTATTTTCATACGACTAAGTCAATATAATTCATTTTCCAGATCCTACCAACTGCCTAATATGTATGTGATACGCATTGAAATTGGAGACGCGTACATCATTTGATTCTCATTTTCGTCAATACCCACTTGTTTTCTCATATCACCAAGGTCGTATTTAACCTACGCAATACGACGGTATAACACTGTAAATAACTCCCAGGTATTTCCCACGGGATCTTCTACCATCGAGCCCGTTCGTTCATGCATCACTCTGTCAGGGCCAGGGCTTCGGACGACCTTTACTTATTGATTTTATCAGGGCCTCCTTTGGTCGGGCGAGGCGTTTTAGAAAAATCGATTGATTTATTTTATTTGTCTATTGAAAATTTTAATAGATAACGTCCGATACGGTATGATGTGTAGACTTTGATAAATTTTAAACGGGGAGTATGTGTACATATTAATAGAACAACTTTGTCTCTGAGGCCCCTAATCTTTTTGAGAAACCTTTGCCGCAAATTAGTAAAATTCATGGAGTTTTTGGTGGGAAGTCATGGGGTTCAGTTAAGGTTTGCCTAATATTATTTGTAATAATATTATAATTCCATTTCATTAAATTGGTGTAGTTTGCTGTTATAAATGCTCGCGTTCATGAACAGTGTGTAAATAGGTAGACTATCATATGGACTCGTATAGAAAGATTTGTCACCAAAAGCTCCAATAAGGCAAGCAAAGGATCCCATCTTTGATAGCTACTGGATACCGTGCAAACCGATACTTTGTATCTCTTTTAGCTGGACTACTTGCATCCCCGCCGAGCTCTTTTGGCTTGATAATCTTAATATACCACTAAGTAGTTTTATATGTACGCGACTGATATATTTATGCCGTATCTTTAGAATCTATAGATATCGCTTTTATACGTGACAGTTGCGACATTTGCTATAGCCAGCTGATTTACATTCACGAGTAATACCGATGCGATAAACTGATTCATGTAAATCTTTGATGAAGGTATTTGCTACTAGCGTTATGAATGTACGACAAATACTGCCTTTCATCAATTTAATTGACTACTTTACGATCATCATCTGAGCGTTTTCCCGGTTGCATCCTAAGCTCTGTTGCGTTGGAGCCCGAGGTCAGCTTTAATTCCTCAGCATATATCATATTTAAGATTATGTTTTAAAACAAGATTAAAAAGTACTTACAATAAAACAGCAATGAATTAAAACCGAAACCTAAAGAGCCACCAGCAGCGGGGCAGGGCTCCAAATTACCAACCTAATAAGGAGTATATATTATCAATCATTGCATAATGTAAACTCTAATTGATTATTTCTATGTGCATTTCTTGAAGTATTTAACATTTTAAAATTAATAATCTTTTGTTTTTTTTTTTCAGGTAAATATCAACCCTCGTTCTACATAAAAAAAAACCGGCCAAGTGCGTGTCGGGCCACGCGCAGTGTAGGGTTCCGTAGTTGCGAATGACAACTTTGAGTTCACACTGTTTACACTCATACCTCACAGTCTAACGACCAAAAACATCTAACAATGAAGATTGTATGAAATTTTACATTTTCCAGTACATTTTATAAGTTGGTTGCCTATAACTTTTTAGTTTGTACTTAGTACCCAGCTCTGATAGTTTTCCTTTCAACTTCAGTATATATACTATTGCTGTAATTTTTTTCACGTATCCATATATAACCGTTTAGCAGATAGAGGGGGGGGACACGTACCTCTAACAAAATTTTGCACTTTAAAACCAAATATTTCGGAAACGGATCCCTAAATCGAAAAATGGTGTTCTTAACCTCACAATATTTTTGAAAGACCTTTTTAACGATACCCCACACGATGGGTAAATAGAGAAAAAAAAATTACTCCCCCACTTTACTTGTATGGGAGCTACCCAAAAAAAAATATTTTTTCAAGGTTTTTTTCTACGACTTTTTTGCCATGATTAATATACATACTCATACCAAATTACAGCTTTCTAGTACTTATAGTCTCTGAGTAAAACCGCGGACGGACAGACAGACAGACAGACAGACAGACAGACAGACATGGCGAAACTATAAGGGTTCCTAGTTTACTACGGAACCCTAAAAATTGGTAATTATCTATTGTAAGTAAGACTTTTTTATTTGTTGCTGAGCGAATTATTTATTTTTAGTTGATAACCATATATGTAAAGTTTCATAAAATACTTAAATGTTCCTTACTACTCTTTACGTCCAAAAATGCAGCAGACGCATCATAATTCGGTCGGTGCGGATATACATTGGTCAAGTTAAAACAACAGTCGAGACGAAGGACGGCGTCTAAATTGCGATTAATGAACTGCGATGTTTGTTTAATAGATCTATACAGCTTTTTTGTTCTCAACCAGAATTCAATACAATTGCCACACAACTCGGCTGAACTCCTCGAATAGTTTGGAATTAAATAAGCCCGACAGCTGATATGTGATGCACCTGTCGGTCAGGGACCTATGCAGTAATCCTATGCGTTCAAATAGAATCGAGTTATGTGCCGGGTAAAGTCGTTTTGATCTACACAGCTTTTTTGTTCTCAACCTGAATCTAATACAATTGCCACTCAACTCGGCCGAACTTCTCGAATAGTTTAAGCATGTCGAAGAGAAATTAGCTTAACAGCTGATATGCGAGACACCTGTCCGTCAGGGACCTATGCAGTAATCCTATGCATTTAAATAGAATCCAGTTATGTGCCGGCTAATGTCGTTTTGATCTGCACAGCTTTTTTGTTCTCAACCTGCATTTAATACAATTGCCATACAACTGGGCCGAATTCCTCGAATATTTAAAGCTTGTCGAAGAGAAATTAGCTCGACAGCTGGCTTATATAGTTATGCGATGCATCTGTCCGTCAGGGACCTATGCAGTAGGTCCTATGCTTTTAAATAGAATCGAGTTATGTGCCGGTTTTCATTCGCATCATTTTATTGAAAGTAAATAATTTTCGTTAATTTATAAAGAAAATCTTACTGAGCGTAAGCCAAGGAGGGACTAGGTACCTTGTTTGTGTTTTGAAGGCAAAATTTGTAATTTAACTGTCCGTGAACTGGAGATACGAATATATTGCTTTTGACCTTCATCATCAGGTCTTTACTAGTTTCCACTGCAGGAGCAAGACCCTCTCTGTACTACTAGAGCTGTATATAATCCAGAGCAGTCAGAACCTTAAGTTAAGCCTATATGGTATGTGTCATTGTGGTAACGATTCCAGCCGTGCACTACAATGAGTTACATCTTATAGGCACTTAATTAATTTTATCGATTACAATTTACATGAAGAATGTTACGATGCTGAAATAGGTGTTCGAAAAGCAAGCTTCCCATCATTTTATTTTAATCATAATTACACGGGCTTCACAGAGCCGGCCGATGTTAACAAACGCTCTGTAGTGGGAATTGGCAATGAATGCGTTCAATAAACGAATGCGGAGTCCCCTCGGGCGCGGGCATTACATTCATTCACTCGTTACGAATTGCCCTTAATGCCGATTATTTTTGCGATCGCACCAAGCCTACACTCCAATTCGATTCGATTCCAAATAACGCGTTTACGCACGTTTTAACTAGTTCGAGCATTGTTCACTATTGTACTCTATAAGCTTCGGAAGACTCCTTTGGCCCTGGATCCCGGCTGATGATTTGATGGCAGTCCGTAAGTTACGTCAGGTGGCAGGCTGCTTTAAATCTAGCGCCAAAAACACTCATGAAGGGAGTGGACTGACCAGTCTACTCCCTTCATGAGTGTTATATGACCATATAGCCAGGAAAACGAACTCATGGTGTAGACAATTGCTAGAGTTTACGAAGTGTACGAGCCAGTACGAAGTCACAATTGAGATGGAAAGATGTCATTAAAAAGGAAACGGGCAGCAATTGGATTTTAATTGCCCAAATAGAGACAAGTGGCGAGAATCCAAGCGCCTGCGCCAAATATTTGGTTGAGCAAGGCTGAAAAGAGAAAGAAGTGTTGAATAAAGGAGCGCAAAGTCCCTTTGAGTGAGCTCGAGAATTACTAATTTGTTACGAATTACTCCTGATGCCGATTTCACGATCCGATCACACTCCGATTTATCGATTCGATCCTAAATAAAAGGCAAGCGTTTCCGCACGTTAAGCAAGCATAGGCATGTTTAACTCCCGGATTGGTTAGCCAAGAGACGCATAATATCTCGATTCCCTCCTGGCTTCGGAAGACACATTAGGCCGGGGACCCCAGTTATCATATTTAGATGGCAGTCGTTAAGCTGGGGGCTTAAGCTCCTTGAAGTGTCTGTTAGCCACTACCACTAACGAAAAAGTAAGAAATTGTTAGGGATTTCTTTGCTGTTCCAATAAAAATGCATATAAATCAATCGCGTGCAAAGGGTGTCCCCTTTGATTAAACGCAGGAATTAAATAATTTCTTTACAAATTTCTCCTGATGCCGCTCATTTTGTCGAGAAATGGCTTGAAATATCTTTGATTGCTACTCATGATTATGCATCAGCTATTAGATTCATTACCCTATATAATTAGATTCATAGAAAGAGAAGGTAGCAACCATCAAATGGTCATCATTATAAGACATTAAACTTTTAGCTACACATAACCATTACAATACAATGGATGGTAATTTGCAAATATTTATATATGCATATATATTCATACGGGCGTAAGTTCCCAGCAGTTATGTTTCAATATCAATGTTAACAATCGGAGAATCATTTGCGATATTTCTCAACCGGCTCCGATGTCGATTTGGAAACGGTTATTTCACAAGTCATCCGACGCCCCGGGTATCTGGCTTGCGGTTCACACGGCCACCCACACGACACTCGGGATTTGTGAATTTTCCTAGATTACCTTCGGTACCTTTTCGCCGAGGCGCCGCGCAATCTTACGACTTACCACTCAGCAAATAAGACCCAATTTGTGGCTTCATAACGTCAGCAAATATTTCCACGGATGAGTAGACGTACTGGGTATTCGTCGGCAAAATGTGTCGGCTAAGTACAATTTTGCGTGCCGAGGAAATATCCTATCGAGAAAATATCGGTGCTACGGCTTGCGAAACTCTTTACAATACCTAATTTGCAGTTAGTTAGGCGACGTCAGCAATAAGTTATGTTTCGCCACTTGGTCCGTAAATTGGTTATCGTACCGTGAGATTTTCGAGACATGCAATCGACGTACGGCTTTAGTCTGATATCATGAAATGCAATATTCGGTGCCACGTCGCCCGAGGCACCACTACAGATAGTGTGCGATGAGTCACCTAACGTCAGGGCACCGCTAACGTGACTCACATAGCATTGGTATGGCTTTATTCTGGGGAATTCAATAAGAATAAAACGGGAATGCAAGCCGGGTTTAAAATTATCCACGCACAAATGTCTCAAGTTAGAGTTTGTAAGAGCAATTATTTCTTAAACAGCTTCGTGTGCAAAGTATGAAAGCACATTATGTCTTGATTTTAAATTCAAATTGAAAGAAAAATCTAATTTTGTTTTGTGGGACTGGTCACGGGACTGGTATATTCAACGTACTTACCGTATGGTATGAATCAATTGACCTGTCTGTGACCTAAGGCACGATATAAATCAAAATACTCATATTTTTACGAGCTCTTTTGTTGGTCCTTTGAAGAAATTAATTAAAAGCGAGGTAGTTTATTCGACAGCTATTCAGCCGCTGTCCAACGTCCACCATAAAGATCGGCGAGGAACGAAGCCGATAGGTCACGCGGAAGCGGCCAGCGCTGCGCCGGCGCACAATTGTTGCAAATAATCTGGCTAACTGTTCCCGGCCGCGGACCCTCGCGCATTCCCGTTACGTAAAGCAGCTTTACCGTACGTATTGTGTAGGATGTGAGGAATGCGTTACATACTCGCGGCCTCTAAACTCTGCCATGTTTTGTACTGTAAAACCGTTTGTCCTTCTTCAAACATCTTTCTTGGATATTGATTTTGATTTGTGTCTCTTTATATAAATCTGTTATGTACATAGAATATGAGTATCTTTCTAAGCTTCGATTCTCCAGAGAATTCTAAATGATGTGCCTAAGGCCTGAATCGTATTTCTATTGAATTATCATCACAGTAGTGGTGTCAAAGGCTAAATGACACACTGACCAGAGGCCACTAAAGAATCGCATTATGACGTTGGTACTGTATCTTCTTCTTTTTAAAACTCTGGCATCGCCATCAGGAGACTGGCAGGTTTCTCCCATTGTGGGCAAATACTTGTATTTGAACTCCGGATGTTGACTTTGGTTGTAGCTGTAATGCTGTATGTCTTAGAGAGTTTTATCTCTTATAAATATTACAACAGCTGCAAAATGTATCATATTCAAATTAATTTTCTTTTAATACATCTTATAAATATCGATGATGTAGATCTAATGTCGTGTATCAAAGATAAAGTGTGGCGCTGTATAGAATCTTAACATAAAATGACACAGTAAATCGACATCAAGCTCGAACGATTTCACGGGAAGTCCATTTACGTAATTTCCTGCAGCTGGAAGCCTTAAAATGCCTAAATTGAAGTGCTTAGATCTGGCGACCTCAAAAAGGTCACGCCGGCGATTCAGTTATTTGAAAATTATTGATTTTGTTAGACTTTTTTCGGTTAACATTAACTTGATTAACGCTGTTTAACCAGGCAAGGTACTTAATCAAATTTTACAACATATTGATGTGTATGATGATGACCAATGTTGTCAGATTTTGAAATATTGTACCCTTCTTTAGTGACATAATTTGAAATGTTGGTTAATGCTGTCTATTACGAATAAGAGATTTCACACTGCGCAGATATTTCTGTGTCCAGAAACGAGTCCTACAAAGAAATCAAACCACGTATACGTGGATTGACTTTTTTGTAAGACTTGATTATACTGTTACACAAAGCCATCGTCATAACGACTGGGCTAGAAGAAGACGAAATTAAACGGCCTCAAATAATATCACTTTTAGTTTTATCTCTATTTTTAACTTTGTTTCATCAAAATTTTTTTCTCAAAGCGAGGCTGTAAGTGAATCTTGCAAGTCACCTAGTTTGGCGCTTTCATCCTTGCTTCATTGGTTCCGTCCTTAGGGGTATTTGTTTGTCGTTCTCAGAAGTTGTCTGATGTCTCTGTACAAGTGTACAATTTCGTCGGATTCGGAGCGTAGGCGAAACTTTTGGACCCTCGCTGTAAATCACTGACATGGGCGTATGTATTGCATGGCTAAAAGGCCTGAGGCCAAGGGCATAGAAATGTGTGAAGTGTTGTTGGCTGGGCTCCCATGCTCTCAACCCTTTTCCTGATCTCAGAATCCTGTAATGTAAAAAAAACGCAATAGAAATAAAAGTCAACTAAGAATGGTGTAATATTTTTGAACAGGTGACTACTACTAAACTAGAACAAACTCTGATAGTTGTACCGATGACCTGAAAAAGGTCGCTGGTAGTGGCTGGACGAGGAAAGAGGAAGATTGGGCAGGCAGGCCTATGACCATGATGACTAAACGTGTGATTTTTATATGTAAAATTGCTAAAACGCACATAACAAAGACATGAAATTCATTTTAAATATTCGCCGTCTCCCGATAATTCCTGTAAGTTATCGTTTCAGTTTGCCATTTTTCGCCACATTAGGTAAAAATACGTCGCGCTCTGTGTGTCAGTGAAGTTTTACAATTTCTGCAATTCATACTCAAGTCTTCGGAGAGTAGGTACTTGAGGACCGTTCGTTTTGATCTTCGCAATTTGGCCGCGAATAACGTGTCATTTGTGATGTGCCATTAAACCTCATTAGTATGCTTTGCAGTACTTTGCACGCTTTAATCAGGCCAATGACTTGGATTTGAACAAAGACAACAATAGGCTTAATATATTATAATTATTATATTAATTAATTTATACATACGTTATTATCACGGCGTCATCAATTCATAGAGCCAAACGTCATAACTCCAGACCTAACACGATTTTTTTCAAACATTGGCTTTTATTACTGTACTAAACCGTTACTACTCATCGCAATGTTGATTCACGCCATAGTTGTGATTAAAACACTACTACCTGTCATATTATGCCAACAATTTATTAAACAAAAAACATATTTACTTTCGATACTATTTTAAGTGAAGTGAATTAATGTCGAGGTGTGTCGTGTCGTGTTTTTAATATCACTTTTTGCTGGCCATTAAAGTTCAGTTTTTATGGACTCGTATTGAGTTATTAGACATCCACTCCGGTTGAGGTCGCCCCCTTGATCTTTTCTATAATTGTTGCTGTTGTAAATTTGCCCTACGACCTTGCCATACCTTGAGGTTAACCACTCAAAATACAAACAAGTTAATAATTAGACCCATTTCAAGTATTATTCATTTTCTCGTTACCTTTGGGAATAGCCCGCGTTAATTTTTTCACGTTAACGCGTTTCTAAGAATGTTTTATGATAATTGCATGATATTTTATTCACAAAGCGACATTTAATTTGTCCTTATTTAATCCCTTAGCTAATCCGGCTATTACGACGTGCCTGTGCTTTGCGAAATAATATGCAAATCTGGAATGAGCACATTGAACAAAAGTAGGGTATTACTAAACGTGGATCACTGAATTTATTCGCCGATTTTCCCATAATAAGGTGCCATGCGTCGCTTCGCTGTACGGCCGGCGCCGAGGTTGCAGATTTTGCGTCGCCCCTTTCTCGTGGTTTGTTTGCGAAAATGTCACGTCGTTCAGAATACTCTCCCACTGTCACCCTCCCCCCTATAACCCCTCCGAGCTTGTCGACCGCTACGTGTTCTTCTGTTGGTAACTTGAGCCGAGGTGGAATACGTGCGCCGCAAAACTTCGCATCTCTCGCTGTACTAATATTGGCGGTATAACCGTAAACATGGAATACTTCGTGTAGTTATGATAGCGTCTAGTATTTTGGTAAACAAAGACGTGGTATTTCGTGTAAATTAGTTATTATTATGATCTTGCAGCGTTGCTGCCTTACGGGCTTATAAATTTTGAATGACTGGCACGTATCACGTATATGATTACAAATCACACCCATTTTCAACGGATCATATTTCAGCAATAGATAGAGTGATTCATGACGAAGGTTTATAATACATTCCCGGGCGCAGCCGAGAAGGGCTGTTATTATAAAATATTTTGTGCAATAACACATTTTATAATACACGAAGGAAGCAAGGAGATAATACTGAAACTTTGCTCAAAGTTTTGCATTTCGCCGTAGGTATACCACATCCCCTAAAAGCGAAAGCAGTCCTGTCACTCAAAGCTCCAAATTTCCTCACGCACTCGATATTTCCAAAAGAGGGTACGCCTTGAAATGCGTCACGCTGGCTTTAACTCGCGCAGTTTTATTGAGAATTCCCGCCCTTGGAAATACACTTGACTGCTTCGGCTGCTTCGAAACGTTACTACACCCTTTTTATTTAATTTCACATTAGCGTTGGTAAAGTTTAGATTTTCATGCAGCACGACTCGAATTAATCTGTTCAGGTCGACGTGCTCGTCGGATTTACACACAATAGAGGCACGAGCACATTACGTGTGCAAACGATGAAATATTAGTATTGGGACAGTCCAGCATCGTTTATCGAATGTCCGCGAGTGTGCGCATGCCCCCGTGCGGACGGTTCGATAGGCTCGTTTAAATTTTAAGTTCGCTCGCTACCGAAATTTCCCCATTCCAACTATACAGCCGGCACCATCTGGCCTTTGTCATTCTTTTGTACCGGCTAGGCCTAAGCCGATCTTTGAGCCGCCGAATTGCAAAGAGCGTCCACCCGGAATCCCGACCGTCCTCGGGATGGCCCTATCTCCGTCGGCCAGCGGCTCGTGGATTATCAAAACTTAAATCAAGCCTCCCCGTATTATCAAGTTGCAAATTTCCTACTGCTTCGATGGAATAATATTATTTCGCCCTGATCCATAAATTTTCGCCGATTGCTTTCATAACTGCTTATATTTTGTATATTTTGCGTACCATTGTAAAGTTGAGTAATAATTATTCCGATTCGCAAACTAGTTTCCTCATTACTGCAGGCGTTTTGTGTCGAATGGACTATTTACCGGACTTTCTCTCGTTGCGTGGAAGTGTATAGGGGCGGCTAACACGGTCTGTCAGGCTCAGATATCTTACACAGCGCGCCGGGGTGACGGGGAGCGTTCATAAGCGTGACACGCTCCGGTTGCTTGTCTTGGCGTGCAATTTCTTTGTTTGCAGTGTACGCAATTTCCCAAAGAGCGTCGTAGTGTCGGCCCGGGACGAGATAAACCGCACAAGGCCTCGCCCGGGCTGGAGATGGCAGATATCTTGGATGCGTAGCCTTTAAGCTCGTTCACGTTGAGCGGCGGGCGCGGGAGCGACTGCTTTATATTTAGACTTCCTTTTCACGTTGTAGATGCACGTGACTAATGACTTCACTGATTGCAATCCTTTCTATGTTGAGCTAGGTGACAATACCAATTAGATAATCAGTTACAAGATAAATATGTTGAATGACTGCCTCGTCTCCCATCTACTACAAAGCGAAAACGGAATTTACTTTTTTCCGCTTAGCAAGAAATATTACTGTTGATTAACAGTTATGACGCGATATAGAAACAACAGGTGAAATCTGGATGGACTAAGTCAATGATCGCCTTCATACCTCAAAATTATGACAGCCCCGGATTTGCCATACGGTGCGGTATGGCAATCTCGGAGGGCGTTAAAGGTATTTTTTCTTTACAGTTGTCTGTCTGTTATTAAATCTATCATAAAATATAACCCAAAATAGTTTACTAGATCTGGTGATGTTCCGTTTCCGCGATATGCCCTAACAAGCACTTACGCGACCGCGCTATACGTCCATATTTCTTCCGGCGCGTCCTCTCCCGGGCGCAACTTGCGCCGCTGAAATATGATTTTGATTATGAAATATGACGGTGAAAATTCTCCGACTAGGCGTTTCGTGCAAATTTATTTGCCGGTTCGCCCAAATATTGCTGTGAAATTGTTTATTACTTGGTCTGGAAAATATTTTGATCGTATCTAAAAACTAGCTATAACGTTACTTACCTCGGTTAACATACACCCCTAAGAACAATTACGGGACTAAAGAGAGTAACTGTGGAGTATGAAGATATAAAACTTGATACTCCTGCATGCAATCTAGCAGGTTTAGGTTTAATCAATCACGCTGTATTGACGAATGTCAAACAATGACTTTCCCTACGTCTCTGCTCACGTCAATAAAGATCTTCTTTGTAACCCTGACGATCAAAGTGTATGCAAAATTAAATGTTATTATAATACTTTCGCATTTTGGAATGTTATATATAAGTTTTAGATAAGGTTGTTCTGCTTTTGGCTTCAGGATAAATAATAGGTAATGCAATAGTTATAATAATACTTCATAAAGACTCGAGAACCACAAATTCTTATAATGATAGATAGATAGATAGATAAAACATGATTTTTTCTACTATCTTGTATGTTGCTGTTCATTGGTATTTATTTTGCTGCAGTAATAGTACACCTCAACGTGAAGCGTGCTCCGTTGTAGCCTGCAGTCACGTAAGCACGCTTTAAGGTGTAAAAAGGTTAAGCACAGACATCTGTCCTATCTTCTTTTTGTTCCAGCGGTTATTCTTAGTATAATCGTCGTGTTAGGGTTCCGTACCCAAAGGACGAAAACAGAATCCTATTATTGAGTCTTCTATGTCCGTCTGTCTGTCTGTCCGTCTGTCACCAGTCTGTATTACGATTACGACTCAACCGTGATAGCTAAGCTTTGACTTTTCCACAGATGATGTATTTGTGTTGCCGCTGTAACAACAAACACTAAAAACAGGATTAAATAAGTATTTAAGGGGGGCTCCCTTACAAACGTGATTTTTTAACGTTTTTTGGTCGATATTAACAACGGCAACAGGTACTTAGACATTTAAAATATTCATAGAATATAAAGTTGTGTATTCACTTAAAAAATATAAAAATATATAATAAATACTTATTTGAGGGGGGTTAAACAATAAACATGATTTTTTGCTGTTATTGCTCAATAGTCTTGTGTTGTAATGATACGGAACCCTTCGTGCGCGAGTTCGACTTGCAGTTGGCCGTTTTTTTGTAGATTCGTTCTTTCTTTTGCGAATGCTGGACGCAGGTGTGCCTATCGGTGAGCAGTAACAGCAGGTGTGCGCTTCTTTATGGCTTTCTTGCTTGCTGCCGATTCCTATTCGAAGTCATTTCGATTTATCCTCGGGGCTTTTTCAATTAGTAGTGGTGTATAAAACTATTTAATTTAATAGTTTTTTTTTGACTCATGGAACCCCCGGCATATAATTATTACCAAGAAAAATAAAAAAAATGAAATGACATTCATTAAATAGTTAGGACCCGGACGATTCAGCTTTTCTCGGAAAACCCTTTTATCTAGAGACCTAGCTAAATTTATTAGAATATTTTTCGAAATTGTTATTTGAGTGAGATCACGAAATAAACGTAAACTGTATGAATTTATCTCGTTGTGATGTAAAGGATTCACAGACTTAATATTGTGTGATGATATCAAAATGATGCAAGACTAAGACGATACTTTTCAACGCCACATCTATAAAATGATTGTGATATAAATCCGTATTTCCTGAACTCTCTTTATCTTTATGAACCTTTTGATGTCATCAAAGTAATATAAAGTTTAATTTATATCTCCATAACGTGATTTTATATCCTAACTCACTAGCTACTCTGTTTTGTATATTTTTGGGAGTTCTCATGGTACGAAACGAAATGTGAATGAAAGCTGCAATATGAAAAATAGGCGGTATGATACGCCCGGACCATGAGATGTGAACTTAGAGCAAAGGATGTGAAACATATCAGAAGTGGCGTGTGCACCAATAAATGTTTCACATCAAAAACCAGGTAGGTGGTATCGTAATTCGTGTGGCAAATATTTTAAATGAAAGATAAGCCGGTCACCAAATACGTGGGAAGTACATAAAAACATATCATCACGTCTTTATCACTTGCGGAGTAGACAGAACCCAAGGTCATAAAACTCAAAGGCCTAAACGTTGCGTGTTAGTGGGGGTAAAGGTGAAAAGCGAAATCAAAATAGTGATGGGTTGCTAGCTAGCGTGGGAAGTAATTCGTCGATAACGCTATCACAGGATTCACACGCAGGTTGGCAGGATTAAAGTCTGGTTCCGAAGTGTTCTTGCATCCTGACAAGTCGCCGCGACTTACCCAGCCTGACCATATATTAGTTACAATCTTTGCTCGATAGTCTAATGTTATGAGCAGTGATCGAATAATCGGATGCATATTTACCTAAAGTTGAGGTGTTGACTGTTATGGAATGCACTTTTGTGTCGAAAAAATCCCGGGATTCCGGAATCGACGAATACAGTGTTTTGGTTATTGAATTAAGTCGGGTGAATACAGATACTTGCGTTCAGGTGTTCGCTAATATGGAATGCACTTTTGTATCGATAGTAAAAAATCAATCGATTTCAGAATTATCGAGTGCTTTCCGACTATAGATCGGGTGCTGGCTAAAGTTATAAAGTTAATTGTCAAACTGTCATTGCAAACGTCAAGATAAGTAATTTTCTTTCTTCACTCTACATAGCGACAAACAACTCGGTGCCTTGAATTTCTATAAAAAAAAATCTCATTATTTATTTTATTAACACGGCGAAAGTAAGTAGCATCCGTAAGAGGGCTGGTAAACTGAAAATACCGGGATTTATATTTAAAAAATATGTTTTAAGAAGCCGCTTAAAAGCCGCTGTTTTTTCTTAGCCAAAAAATAACTTTAGTTAAATATGCATCCGATTATTCGATCACTGGACTTATGAGATAAATGGTATGGAACCCATTGGATGCGAGTCTGACTCGCACTTGGCCACTTTTTTAACATTACAGTGATCAATATAAAAGTAATAAATATAAGTACTTATTCAGGCATAATCTCCATAAAATATATTGAAATAAAGTTATTAACTGTGAGATACTTTACATATGTTTATTGTATCACTCACAATACATATAACAACATATACTCCTGCGACTGCGTGGTTACTTTCTTATTGTCGTGGTAATCTGGTTTTCATCTTTACCAACGTAATGCCCTAATACTTAAAGGTTGTTCTGTAATCTGAGCTTAAAGGCATCTCAAATGCATTTTAACTAAAATCGTTCTTAAGTCTCGTTCTGTCACTGTCTAGATAACATAGCAAGACAAAGACAGGCTGAGATTTAAGATTGTCATTAGTTAAGATTATTTTGAATATTCGGAGTAAGCCACGTAAAATAGAGGCCGCTTGCACAGCAGCTGTTTGTTCTAAATAACCTCGTAAACGCCGACCATATTGACCGCACCGGTCTCATCCTGTGTAGTTGACCCCTTTGCATGTGATATTTTTAGCTGATAGTTATCTGCATTATTTCTATACTATATGAGGTGAAACTACAGCTTCTCTACTATTAAGGCTTATAATATCTTCCTCTTCAATGTACTTTTTACCTGTTAGGATTCATGTCGACTTACGCTTGGGTTCTTAGTCCTTCCTAGATTACACGCTTTCATCCAGGCTTTTTATCGTATATTTTACTGAAAGTATGATTCGAGCACTCAATTATAATATTGTCAAGGTCTTGAGGTCAAGAACAGAATGAATAGATACAAGATTTTACACCATAGTAATGATCTACATGGCAGCTACAAATACTAAAATCACTATCAGTAACTGCCTCTTGATAGAAGCACAGATTACTTAATAATGTTCCACAATAGAAGCAACGTGTAAGAGTATCTTATCTCACTAAACGAATTCAAACGAGCTCGCACGATAAATATTAATGCGACCTATTCCGTAGCGCCGGAGTGGCAAGTCGAGCGTGGGAGCTATACTATGATTTGTTTACCGTGGGCGAGTAGTCGCGCGACTCGTGATCAGCTGACGGCGACGCGCGCGGGTGTGCGCGCCGCGCCGCGTCCGCGTCACTCTGACGTGTAACAGACTTGAAAGCCAATTGGCTTACTAACGATCTTATCTTTGTAGTAGGTTGGATTGTTGTAATCAGTATTGACACCAATATTGGTTGATCGTTTATTGATTATAGTAACTTACTTATAGTGTAGAGATTGTCTAATCTACAAATGAACGGCTCATCCAGTGTATTGGGGCCCTTTTAAAGTAGTTTCATACGTATACATATACTTAGTAGCTCTTCGCTATTAGTTTTCCAAAACTTCTTGACAAATTTTCCGACCTGCACGATCTATCAACCTTACTTGCACTACGATTATGTATTCTCTTTTTATGTTTATAAATACACAGGTATTTGAGATTCAGTTAAAGTATTGGTCGCTATTAAACGTATCTATATTGTTGTGACAATAACTATGTCATCTAAGTAGAAATCTCAAAACATTTCGAAATCTTACTTAGTTATTGTTAACAAATAATAATGAACTAGGTATACTCAGCTCAGGTCAGCAAATTCCTAATTGCTAACTCACAGCAGAAGTTAATAAATTGTCACAGTTAATTGTTCGTTTAGTCTATAAATCAAAACTCGATAAGTTATGTCTGCAAATTGTACGGCTGTTGGCCCCTTAATTGATTCGCTTGACCGAGATTTCTAAAAATAAAATGGTGTGCATGCTAAGCATATCCTCATTTATGCTGGCCATGTTTTTATACTAATTAATTGCCAATTTACTTTGAAAAATGTGACTGCACTTGCATGTTCAGTTTTAGAAATGCTATAAGATATTTCATGTCTTCAAAGGTATTAAAATTTGCTATTCACTATGTCTGGAGTATACAAACACAGTTAACCGTGTTGTAGTATTTCTTCTTTATTTACTACATAAGTTTATTATCTACCGAATAAACGTAGTTTTTCTTACTGGAAACAAGTAGTAGCCGATGTAAATTATCATAAGATGCCTCAGACAGAGTACTACATGAATTCGACTATGTACTAATTGGTTTCGCCTCTACCAAGATGGACTTTGATATTCCGAATGCAATGCCAGACAACCAGATTACCAGACAAAATGCTGAAAAAATTATATTTATGCTGCGAAAATTATATTTAATACAGCGATGTTAAAAGAGCGACTTCAACACAATCATCTTATTAGAAAACGAAAACTACCAGTTACCTGGTTTAAACCATCTGACCAGAAGAAGACTTACCACTTAGGTTTCCTTAGCATTTCATTTTCAACTTGGTTTGGGCGGATATTGGTTCGAATCAGGAATTAAAGTTAGTCAGCGTATTATAATGACACAGATAACGTTCAGCCCTAAGTAAAGCTATACAGAATAAATACAGTACGTCCTGCTTAACTGTACTATTATATTTAATGTGTGCCTAGCTAGTTGGCACAGCTGCGACCACACTGCGGGAGTCGAGTTTCCAGTCGCTGGTGCTGTCTCGTGAAAAATTATCCCGGGAGTCTGACTCATAGATAAACTTATATCAGGAACGAAAAAAGATTAACTGATGATATATATTATACATATAAATGATATTTTTGTGTCCGGCTTGATGTCTATTTATATGTATTTTAAATGGAATTGATAAGGCTGGAACTTAATATTATTATGGTTCTTCATCATCAGGTTACTATTTTTTTTTTTTTTTTAGAAAGAAAGAAAGAGACCTCTGCACTGCAGGAGCACGACTCTCTGTATTACCAGAGCCATTAACCGGAGCAGTCAGAGGGTTTGGCCTACACTTTTCACGCTGACCAGACGTGTTTGTTTAGCTTGTATTTCCTTGTCGCCTTCTACGATATCCACGGAGTTAAGTAAGAATTGGAGTAGTCCTATTCTACTCTGCCGCGGGAAACACACGGTTCTTAACTGTACTATTATCTGTAATGTGTACCTAGCTAGTTGGCACAGCTGCAACCACACTGCGGGAGTCGAGTTTCCAGTCGCTGTTGGTATCTTGTGAAAAATTATCCCGACGTTGGTTGATGGAATATCTATTCTAATATTATAAGGGGGAAAAAATAAATATAAATTAAAAATAACTGGTTTGCCACCAACACGAAAAGAAGAAGAATAAAGGGGAAATATTTGTTTCCATTAATATAGGCTCCGAAACTACTGGACTGATAAATTGTTTTACCATAGAAAACTAATTTATCTGCGGGTGATATAGGCTAATGCTGCTAATTTATGCAGACGAAGTCTGGGGAATTGCTAGTAAATAATGTTTTTGTTTGATGACTTAACGGCACATGATAAAAATTGGCAAATCATCGCCAAGGATAGAGTTGTGGCGGACTAGAGGGGAGGCCTTTGCCCAGCATTGGGACACAATAGGATAATAAAAAATAATGTTTTTTTTTTTTTATTATCCTTTCTATGTCGACAATCCTTGTGTCCTTTACAATTATTTATAATTCACATAATTCAATTGTTTAGCGGAGATGTTTTACTTGTATTGTTGGCACGGTATATTAATAAGCGATATTGGAATAACTTGGCTTATTGTTATTCACAGTTTGTTGACTGAAGTCAGTGCTCGGTAACAATCGCTGTGGCTTGAAACTCACACAGTATAAATAGATCGTAAGATGTATAATAATTATGGCATACTTGAAGATACCTAAAATTCGACAACATATTGTTCCGAAACTGACATTGACATAACATTAGATGAGTAAAGAAAAACCTAGGTTTTCACACCGATTTTCCAGGACGTTCTGTTTATGGAACAAAATCATTTTCAATAAGAAGTGCTGTTTCCTCGGGAATCTGTGACAATACAGTTATTTAACTGTACCCAATGTCACTCTCAGTTGTTTTGTATCATTGTTAAAAAGGAATAAAGCTTTTTTTTTTTTGTTTTTAATAAGATTTTTTGACATTGACGACGGAGAAGGATGTGCTTGTGGTGTCATTAGATAATATTTGACAAGCAGCAACAACCGACACATTGTGGCCCAATCACAGCTTACAGGACCCTATACATCCAGTGCTGCCGTTGCTAATTTCAGAACAGCAACAGATTGCGCGTATTTCTTTGACAATTAATAGCTTTTGTCTTTACCAAAGGCTGAAATCTTACACAAGTTTTCATGTCGTGTTCTAGGTAACCAATATGGAGTACATGTGTGTGTGATCTGTGTACGTAAACACGTATTTACTAGGTATTTATAGCCGTCGATGCTGGGTCGTTTGAACCGTGAAGCCTCACATAGCGAAATGGGGGCATGCGTTAGGACCTCGCTAATAGACGGGCTAGGTCATATGCAAACGAAAACGGAGGACTAAATGCTAGCCTGTGAATAGAAAACGAGTGAATTATATATAATATTGCAATTTTTATATTAAACTAATGATATATTTTCCATCATGTATACTTACTATCTTGCTATATGCTACTTTGGTACATTCCTACAAAGACTTTTGTTTTTTTTTTTAACACGAGTATTGTTTCTTTTCCATGAAAAAATAATCCTTATCCAGCACTATCTTTCTTGAACACTCCTTATAAACGAACAGAAAAATCTCTGGACAAACATTTTACTGGTGTTCATTCAGATCCTTGTAGGACTGTATATGTGGTTCACAGATAATACCACAATTTCATAGTGTTTTATGAATGTGTCAATTTTTAGTTTTATTTCCATTAAGGTTTCGTTCTTTGCCATTCGGCTACGGATTCCTAAAAATTAATTACCTTGTTAATTGAAGCTCGATTCAAATTTGCCGTTCGTAAAAAAAGTAATGGAAAATAAAATGTAGAAAAATTTCAAATGTTAGCTCCTAAAGCCTTAGAGCAATAATTATTATAGACCACTCCGCAATGTTCCAGCGATTAATTCCGGCAATTATAGGTCAGGCCCCGGTGTTCACGACTTCCTGCTGGCAGGACATGACTGCGGAGCTCCAAAAATAAATGGCTGTCTGTGTTAGTCATACACAAAATACCAACGGCGAAAATAGACGTACCCCAGCCCAGCGCGACTCGAAGGGCCTTGTACTGCGACATTATTTTTCATCGCCCATTGTCTCGGTTCTTCCGATAAAACTCTGTTATTCTTATATTCACGTTTCTGAGAAAAAGGAATTTCCCGAATTGTTGTAATAGCCTATCGGCATAATGGGCCTTATTGACAAGGTGACAATCGACACCGTGTCAATAAGGAGATAGGATGACAAAACAACCCGTCACCTTGTTTATTATTTCGGAATACTGGGATCCATCATTCTTTGCGGGATCCTTGTATTTCGGGATCCTAGTATCCCGGTATCCCTAGTCATAGACAAAATACCAACGGCGAAAATAGATTCTACGTACCCCAGCCCAGCGCGACTAGAAGGGCCTTGTACTGCGACATTATTTTTCATCGCCCATTGTCTCGATTCTTCCGATTCTCTGTTATTCTTATATTTCAGCTTTCGGAGAAAAAATACATTTCCTCCCTTGTTCTTGTAAAAGCCTATCGGCATAATGGCCTTTCAATAAGACCAGAACAGTAATAACACCTTGTCAATAAGGCGGTAGGATAACAAAACAACCCGTCACTATCTTGTTTCTTATTACTAGGTAAAGTCCCACTATGTCACCATCACTTGACGATTGTTTATAAGAAGCAATACTCATAGATTCCGTTGGGAAAATCCTTAACCAAATGTTACTCAACTCACAGATGAATAGACTGTCAATTTCGATAAAAAACTGAATTCTTTTATATCACCCCCTCAGGGAAGCTACGCCACAGTCTGCGATCGTTCTTTTAACTTTAATATTTCTTTTTATTGGTTTCCATTTCCGTCTTAGTGCTCCGTTTTATGACTTGTACAGGAGCGTTGGATAAGTTAATTATCTTGATATTAAACGTTATCTTACTTCGCGGGCGGAAAACATTCGGGTAGAAAAAGGACGATGTTTTACGAGTGCTGATGTAATACGCCCAGCGATACCTGTCTCACACAGCCGCGTCGCCGTATACACGTGTACTTTATGTGCGACGAGGGCCTCCCGTACTCCGGTACAATAATTCACCGAGTGTTGTGAAAAAAGTCGCCGATACGCCTGACATTGACACACTTCGCGCGATGCCCTGCCCACCACGCGCCGCCCGAATACCCATTTGTTTTAGTTATTTTTCCCGTTCAACTCGCTTTCGAACCGCTTTTCAGTTGCATTTTGCGGAATTTCCAATTTTATTTTTTATTGCAAGTTTATTCGTTGATCCACTGTCGACGCTTTTATTTTCTTTCGATTGATCGACGTGCTCACTTTAATCGAGATGAAAGTGGTGTTAATTGATGTTTACATAGTTACAGTTTTTACAGTTACCCTTCGACTGAAAAGATGTCATCTCTTTTCGGATACCTGATAGATGGACGGATTTGAATTTGGGTTTCTTTATTGGAGCCATATTGGCTTGGGTAGGTTGGTTACTCTGAGCAGTCAAGTAAAGACTGAAGGCAGTTTGATTCTCAAATTATTGATAAGGTACAACAAATTCCATATAGTAAGGTTTATTTAAAGGGTTTTACTGTTCAGAGTTGCGCGTTGCCTATGTTTGTTTCCGATGCTTTGGATTGGAAATGTATTGACGAGGAGATAATTATGGTTCAGGGTGTAACGTGTGGCTGCTAAGGTTCCGTGAGATAAGCGCAGGTTAGCGTGCCGGTGTGTATGCACAAGCGTCGTAAATATCGCGAGTGACCGTCATACGCCCGTGGGAAATTGGACCCTCTCCGCTACGTGTCATTTTCTATATGAAGATATTTAAAGGGAAGTTACAAGAATCTTCAACATCATCTCAGCTGAAAGAAGTCCACTGCTGGATATAGTCCTCCCGAAGGATTTACATTGGGAGCTGCTTGTATCCAGCGCAATCCTTCCTACGATCTTGGTCAGGTCGTCTGTTGCTATCCTATGCCATGAGACATTTTGTATTCCGCCTAGCACTGAATGTGTTTCAAGTTATTTATTTTGGATGATTTGGAGTGGAAAGACATAACCGAAGAGATAATTACGGTTGAAGTATTATGTTTAGCTGCGAAGGTTTCCCAAGATAAAGGGTTCGTTAACGTGTGCCATTGTACAAGTATATTCAATTATTAATATCTACTGAAATTCATTGAGTTTAGTTAAGAATAGACGTGTGGGTTAAGTATTTGTATCGTAGGATTGGAAATCTTCTTCTGAAGAAGAAGCAATTTATATAATAATAAATAAATAATAATAAATATATAGGGACATATAACACAAATTGAGCTAGCCCCACAGTAAGTTGTGAACTTGTGTCGCAGGATACTAACTCAACGATACTATATTTTATAATATATACTTATATAGATAAACATCCAAGACCGAGGTCAATATGAAAAAGATCTTTTTCCATCTTGACCTGACCGGGGATCGAACCCGGGACCCCCGTGTCGCAGGCTAGCGTGTTGACCGCTGCGCCACGGAGCTCGACTGATAATATAAGCGCAAGTTAGCGTGCGATTTAATGATGCAACGTGTTAATACCTAAAAAAGTTCCTTGTATTGATGTGAAGAGGGGATTATCTCTTCTAACGACGACCGGGACCGTTTAAATCCCAGGAGACATTTTGCTTAGCACTGAATGTGTTCAGTAGTAGTTTAGAACTAAGAATAGAAATGCAATTACGAAACGATAATTAGGATTGGTAAATGTGTATAATACAGTTGCGAAGGTTTTGTAAGATGTTCTAAACAAGCTCTGCAAATATCGTAAGCGATCATCTTAACGCCCACGGGAAATTGGTTCCACCTCGTTCCTTGTTTTTACACACATAGAATCCTGTGTGCATTCATTTTAAATGTAAGGAAAGGGGATATTATATCTTTTCATGCAAATAAAGAAGCTAAAACCGTATAAAAAATAATAACTGACACAAAATACGAGTTCGAATGTAAAGAAAATGTAATTGTGTAAGTATTTGTAACCCCGAAGTTTTTCTACAATATTCTCATCAGTCGAATATAAAACAGATACTTCTCTTTTACAATCAGCTTTTTGCAATTACGGAATAAGGACCGTACGTAGAATCTTTAATATGTAAAGTACCCGCTACGTTCTTCTTATTGGAGAAATGAATTTTGTTTTTTATGACGACCATTTTAGTGGCTATCATGCCAGGCTTTCAGTCTTCAGGTCCCGGGTTCAAACCGGGTCAGGTCATAATGGAAAGGATCTTTTTCACATTGTTTTGGGTACCTATTGGATGTTTATCAAATTTAATTGGCTACCAATATAAATCTAGGTATTTCTTTAATGGGAAAAAGCGAGGCATATTCGCAGTAGTAGATTTTAGAAAGCTGATGATGATTATTTCTTTATACTGTATCTAATAGGTATTTCAAACTTAAACGTTTATTCAGAAAATATGCCTTTGAAGGCATTTTTCCACGTCAAATCACATTTCATCAGATCATCATCAACAGGTCTTTGTTAGTCTCCACTGCAGGAGCACGACCCTCTCTGTACTACCAGAGCCACACTTCAGCCAAAGCAGTCAGAGCCTCTGACTGCTGAGGCCAAATCCTCTGACTCAGAGGATTTGGCCTACACTGTCCACACTGGCCAGACGGGTGGGAGAGGTGAATCACATTTAAAATGATCTTATTAAATAATATTAATTTCATTAATTGTGACACATAAATCTTCAAAAGCTACTGAAGACTAGCGTTTCGGAACAGACCACTGTAGAGAAGAATTTAACGGGACTGCAAATAGGAGTAAAAAGGAAGCCAGAAATAAATAGAACTTTGTTATTAATAATAACATTTGATAGCCACGGAATATAATTCACGAAAGAACATTTCAGTGGCACGAGGGGCCGCCCTACGTGTTTGGGGCGGGCGGGACGAAAGTTTGGCGCGCCGCGGCGTCGACCGCACGCTAGCGAATAACATAAATACTTATATACCCTCTATGACAAGCTATTGAGTTTTATTACGCCATCCGTGTATACATAAGTCTTATTTATTACTAACTCGCTACGGTTTTAAGTCTCCGAGAAAAAGGTAAAAGTCAGGTTTGAAAACCATTTCATAGAATATTTGAATTAAAGATTAGAAAATTTTTACTAGCATTGAGTGGATAAAAAGAAATAGAATATTTAGTTTGCGGTATCAAATAATATGACTGTGCTTTGAAATGGGTGGATAAAAATTCGTCATTGGTCACTTAGGTGAACACAGTAAATATACCTTGGTACCCTCATTATATCAAACATCACATCTTTTGAAGTGTTCATTCTTAGTTGTTCTGTTGACATATATTTTGGCAAAGGAATATTCATAATAAAATTCTTGGAATAACTTGACTTAAGTTAGCTGGAATAATTAGTTTTATTATTTTTCGATTTAATATGCCATACTTGACCTAAAAGTATTTTAATAACTGTTCTCCACGTATCTCTTATTTAAATTTTACTTTTCCGAGAAATGTACATACTTTTACGCGGAAAGACTTCTCTCTGAAATAAATTAAAAATAAAACAAGCACTGGATTCGTGGAACTACAGAAAATGGAAACGGTTAATGTTGAAGGATTTCCTTTTCTCGTAGCGGCGCCTGCTTGTCTGCGTATTTTTTTATTTGTCTCTAAAATAGTATATTTTAAATCTTAGGTTACGTTTTCTGCCTATACGCATACCAACACGTAGACATGGCATGGTAATACGTGATAATATATACATGTATATACGTCTGGAAATCGTGCCGTGTGGTTACCGGCAGAGTAGAATGGGACCACTCCAGGTCTTCCCGTAGATGTCGTAGAAGGCGATTTAGGAAACATAAGCTAAACAAAGCTTAAAAAATCAAAAAGACCTTTCTAACCCGTCTAGCCAGCGGCTAATATTTGGATCTGGTAGTACGGAGAGGGTAGTGCTCCTGCCTTGGAGACTAACAAGGGCCTGATGATGATGTTGATGATGGAAATCGTAGGAATTCGTTCAGTCTTATAATTGAGACATTGTACTTTTGTTATCTTTTATTTTGTTAGACTTGTTTGTTCACTAAACGTAACGTGATTCTAAAGTTAGTATTTTAGCTTCGGTGTTAAATCTAGAAGAGGTGGTGATCAGCAACTTACCAACAGGTTTCAGAGTTTGAGGTCCGCCCAAACGGACAACTCATAGTTGGTGGTCGAAAATTTCAAATATCACTTGCTTGAAAACTTTGTAAAACAAACTTCTAATCATACTATAGTGTTACCAGGGAAAATGAGTAAAATGCACGCTCAGCGCGCGACAACGTTTTTCAACTATGCTGCTTTTGCCATCTTGTTTTCCCTAATATTAAAGAGAGAGAGCTGGGATAATTTATCATTAAATTACTCCTGTTAAAACATTAAAGATCACTCATTTGTATAATAATTTTCCTCATTTAAAAAAGTTTAACTATTGTACGACTTTTTTGCCTCTTGAACACGCACGTGATGTTTTATTTTAATTGTTTCTTCAAAAGTTATTTAATTCAGATACCCTTAAGAATGCATACTGATTCAAATAATTAAGTTCTTTTTAGAGCTGACAATGCATAACTGAAACTAAGAAAATTCAATTTATTGCCGTTATTTAGGAAAGGAAAAGCATTATAAAATGAAATCGCAGCGGCAGCTACGAAACAAATAAGAGCCATTCGTAGGAGTGCTACGATCGATACAGAAAAGTGTTAGATACTTAGTTATGAGGCATGGGAGTGGACGTTCTGTTCATACATGTCATAGATTAAATACACTCAAGCAAAAAAAGAAACTAAATGTAATAAATATTTTTAGTGATCTATGTGACTCCAGTTAACCCGACATCAAGCAATTTATTCAGGTCGCTTCAAATAATGTCGGCCTGACGGGTTAAAATATTTAACAGTGATTTTGAAGCGGAAACTTTTTTCATCCGTCAGCTGTCAATCCATAGTGGCGCGCCGCGTTATTGCTTTTCACGCTTTTTGGACATAAAAGCTACGAATAATGTGAATTTATTTATTTAATAAACTATGACTGGGATCCTTCTAGGAAGGACTTGGAAAAAATATACTTGGAATTGCTGCCTTTTTTCCGACAACCGCAGATTCCGATAAGACATCCAGAAAGGTTAATGTATTTATGAAAGGCTTTAGATAAATATTCTTTTGATTAGCTTTGACAGGGGATTTTTATCGAACAACAAAGTGACAAGAGGCCATCGTAAGGTCGATTCGTGGCCATTTCTGTTACAAATAGTTACAATACATACCTACTGAAAAAAGAAACAAGGATCTTGGTCTTAGTGTTATAATATATTTGAAAAGATTTACGCGTACATAGTTATTAATAACGCCTTTATCTATAAGACCACGCTAAACTTTTTCGTGGGCGTTAAAATCTGCTCCAAAATATAGTGATGGGTTACCGCTGCATCTATTGACAGGAATCCTTAGTGTTTTCGCCTAGACCGCTTTCTATAGTTCGCACGAGAAGAGAAGTAACTGGGGGGGCTACAATAGATATATTTTCTTTTCTCCCAGAGCAGCATGAAGATTGAAGGTCATATTTATCGTGTAACGCTTCCTTTTCCAACCAAGTAATGTGCCACATCGAATCAGCTCGCATTGTGACAATGTTAACATCACCTTAATGTATTCGTATTGTCCCGGACTGTTTTCTCCACCGCAAGGAGCGCTATCTGAACACGGCCATTCATTTCGTAATGTTTGTTCTCGCAGGTGTCTCGAACTCGCCTCGTTTGTTTGAAGACCTGTTTCGGAAACTTAGATATTGTACTCATTATTACACGCGAGGTGTTGACGCGAGTTGTAACGACTTTTTTTTAATGGCTTCACGACTTTTTTCTGTGTCGTTTCTTGTTAGTCGTGCGTTCTGCGCCACTTGACATTTGGAGTGGAGTTCACTTAGAATTGCTAAGGCCTAGAATTGCTAGCTAAAAAAAAAGAAGTGTAACTTTTTAACCGGTTTGAACTAAAGCTATTAATAAAGATAAGATACAGATCAATGTAGCGACACTAATGGTTACTACTTAGCCTAATCCCTGTGCTTAGAACTTGATATCCAATGAAAGATTGTGTTGATAGTTTTCCTTGCCAACAAATACATTTTATGAAAAATTACTTACAAATAAAGTATCAACTTCCTGTCTTCCATTCTTTAGCGTTTTTATTCTTGGGATGAGGTACCGCCTGCAAGGGCGGGTAAGACAAAAAAATAGGTATAAAAACGAAAATCGGTTCGTGTTAGATGCTTTTACAGAGAGCGATAAATATAAATAGGCAGCAATAAGTCCCTCTGGATCCGTAATTACGGTCATTACAATGGGTCGGGTTCCGCTCACCACAAAATACTAAGAGTTCAGAATTGACACTTAGATAGATAGATATGTAGATGGTTTTATCGAGTGCCAATGACACATCACGTGATCTCGTATAGATCGTGTACGTGTGTGATAGGCGCATTTTCTACAATTTTGGTGACACTAACAGGCAATGTGTTAACAAAATAATTTTGTGCGAACCGCTCCCCGCTGTTTCCCGACACATACAGTTTAGGGATTTTCAAGGCTCTTGCCCAGTAAAAAGGCATTATTTGAGTTTGCGTGTACTAAGCCTTGCCTCATTGTTGCTACTTACCTCCCATCAGGCAAGATAGGGGCAGATCAGAAGCATTTAAATATTTAAATGAACCTTATAAAAACGGGCAAGTGCGTGTCGGGCCACGCGCAGTATAGGGTTCCGTAGTTGCGTATGACAACTTTGAGTTCACACTGTTTACACTCGCACCTCACAGTTTACATTACATTTTATAAGTTGGTTGCCTATAACTTTTTAGTTTGTACTTAGTACCCAGCTCTAATAGTTTTCCTTTCAACTTCAGTATTATATTCTACTGCTGTAATTTTTTTCACGTATCTATATATAACCGTTTAGCAGATAGAGGGGGGGGACACGTACCTCTAACAAAAATTTGCACTTTAAAACCAAATATTTCGGAAACGGATCCCTAAATCGAAAAATGGTGTTCTCAACCTCACAATATTTTTCAAAGACCTTTTTAACGATACCCCACACGATGGGTAAGTAGAGAAAAAAAAATGACTCCCCCACTTTACTTGTATGGGAGCTACCAAAAAAAAATTTTTTTTTCAAGATTTTATTCTACGACTTTTTTGCCATGATTAATATACATACTCATACCAAATTACAGCTTTCTAGTACTTATAGTCTCTGAGTAAAACCGCGGACGGACAGACAGACAGACAGACAGACAGACAGACATGGCGAAACTATAAGGGTTCCTAGTTTACTACGGAACCCTAAAAACGGAGTGAATAGAATAATTAATTTATAAAATGTACATTTGTGAATGAGCACGAATATTTCTTAGTTTGGAAAAGTAAATCTGGGGTACTACTTTGAATGTAATTTATGTCTTTGATCCGTGCGGTGATGAATATTAACAATCTATTCTTCCGTATCTTCTTTATATTGTGGCTCCGCCCCCGCAAAGGTCGTCGCTTGCATACTGTGTGCGTCAGCTAAATAAACCAAAGGTACCTACAGCCTGAACAACGACTAGGAAGGAAATTCCTTGATTTTAGAGATATGCACGTACGAGATGGTGAGACTCCATTCACAGACACATACATAAGGTGTACTATCACTAACTACTTATATACGAGTAAGTACGTAGGTACTTTTTATGTCTACGTGACTCTAGTAAAAATTGTAACATACAGTTCTTTATGAATAAAAAGTGTTCTCTTTCTAATACAAACTAGGTCAACTAATTGCTTGTCTTTACGATAGTTTTTCATTGGAAAAGCTATAAGGTCTCGTAGTATGTCGACCCTGAAAGTAGTTACGTAGTTGATACATACATACAATTTTTTTTTTCCCATGCGGAATAGACACAGAGATGTCTATAAAACCTAAAGGCCAAGTTTAGCATGTTGGTGGGCCTGTAGGTGAAGAACGGAATCAAAATAGAGATGGGTTGCTAGCCGCATCGCCTATTGACATGATTCCTCACGCCGTAGTTGATGTTTTACAACAAACAACGAGAAAAAAGGTTTGTGAAAATGTAATATCATCTGATATGGATGAAATATCTAAGTGGCATTCGCTTCTCATCTCACGCATCGCAGTCACGAGTCACACTTACATTCCATTCCAATGTATTACTATCCTACCGATGACATGTGGTCCCAACCTCTAAATCGTACGATTTTCTTTGATAGTTGCAGCATGTGGCCTTAATCGTACGATTTGTTCTCAGAGACTCGCATAGATGGCGCCACTCGAAACTACACAACATTGTATCTACCGTATTATGAGAATATAAAAACATGATTCACAAAATATATCTTATTAAAAACCAAAACAATATTTTAGGCATAATATTTTAAAGTGACACCGTATATTTAGTAAGTTAAAGGCTAACGCAGATTACCGCCATCTAGTATCGAGTAGCAAGCAACTCTCCTGCGCCATACATTCGCCTGCTTTTCGCAACCTTAATTTGGTTCAATATTTTTGTATGAGGTGGGCAGTCTATTACGTTAGTATTATATCGTCTTTGGTTGCACATATGTAGATTGCACTAGGTAACGTCACAGCTATGTATCTACCATATTATGAGAAATGAAAGCAATATTCACGTAATGTATCTTACTTTTTGGAATAATATTATTGTTACAATTAGAAAAAAAATATTATTATCTATGTTTTAGCAACAAGGCTAACGCGGATTAACGCCATCTAGTGACGAGTGGAAAACAACTCTGCAGCCCCGTCGTCTATGACCACTTACCTTGTAGCAGGCCTTCATTTGGTCCAATATCTTTGTATGAGGATGGCAGTCTATGCGATAGTATTGTATGTATTGTTTTTGCCGATAGATATTTCGATCATCATCATCAGTAAAGTACTAATTATTCTTCTTCATCAATAGACGATGCGGATACCAACCCGACACTATTTTGACTCCCCGCCCACTTACCACTCCGCCCACTGACACGCTAAAAACTTTTGGATTGCCCTGGGCTCTGACTACACCGCAAGGGATAAAGACGTGATAGTATATATGTTAGTCTTGAACTCAATCTAAAGTAAAAAAAAAACTTATTACGTCATACTAGTTTTTTGTTTTCCCAGACATAAACTGGTGGAATCGTCCTAAATTCACACGTTGTCGTTCACGACTCCCACTAACTCTGGCATTCCTGGGTCATTTCAGTTAACTACCAAACATTACTACTATCTTCTCCGTCACATACCTTTACGAGCCGTACTATCAAGATTATATTTTATTTACACACGCCTTACTGTATTCCCGGAAGCAGGAGCGCTAAGATTCCTAGAACATCTGACTTGGAAGTCCATTAAGATATTAATAATATACTGGATAAATTTCCTGTGTACAGTTTAAACATGAGAATATACCGAATTATACGTGAACTATGAGTACATTGTTACTTATTGGCGACATGCGTGGCGCAGCGGTCAACACGCCAGCCTGCCACTCCAGCGGTCCCGGATTCCATCCCCGATCGGGTCATGATGGAAAACGTCTTTTTCTTATTTGCCTGGACCTTGAATGTTTATCTATTTAAGTATCTAATATAAATATAGTATCGTTGAAATATTATCCTACGACACTCGTTCCGAACTTAATGTGGGTCTCGCTTAATTTGTGTGATTTGTTCAGCTGTATATATTCATTTATTGCAAATGAATACTCAGAGAACTAGGCATTCATTTACCATTATTGACTACTTATAGTCACAACTTTAGTTCGTAGCGTATAACAATTGGCTAATACCTAACTAACTTTATGAACAACCTTGACTTTTTCATATTCTAGTATTGTTTGGAGAGTTCGGAACTCGAAGAATTGGGAATAAGCTGTTTCTCTCAAATAAAACGTGATTCGGAATAAAGTTAATGCTGAAGAAAAATCTCTAAACATTTCCTAATCGCCTGATGTGGCATTCGAAACTACTTGTATTCAATTCAATTTAAAATGTTTGTTTAATATATGTTTCTTTGAACATGACATTAGATGACGTCATTTACTTATTTTATTTTATTTTTTTTATGGCTAAGTTTAGGCCGCTTCCAAAGCGGAGTGCAGGAGAAGCGGCAACAAACTGCACAGCGCATTTTCTTCAAGCGCTTATATGTCGCAGGCAAATACAAATTGCCTGCGACATATATACGACGGCGAGTATGATAATCCTATGACATTCGTCCTAAGCGTCCCAAAAGTTAGAAGCAGTTCTTTGATTAAATCGTGTCTTCCGTACCCTTCCTCACAGTTCGGTACTCAGAACTATGTAGCTACTACTGTACCTATATGTACATTCGCCTTTCTCAGTATCGGAAAAGACAACTTAGACTTGGAACAGATGTCACTTAAAAGGTTTCTTTGTTTTTGAAAACAAAGTAACCATCTTTCCTCTTGACGGCCATCTGTTCCTATCTCCGATGTAATACAATCCAACACGTAGGCTCTTGAGTATACTATTGTTGAGATACACCTAACACAGGCGGTGATTGATGTCAAAACTGACAATGGCACACTAAGCGGAGCTTCTTATTCTATTTGCATAATGCCTCTTGAGCGCCGAGTAAAGTGAATGAATAGTACAAGGTCAAGCAAAGTTTACTTAACTAATATTTTATTTTTTTAGAAGAATAACTTTTACAAGCTTTCATTTTATTACTTGCTATTGTTCTGTTAGTTTGTTTGTGTGGATCAAATCTTGGAAGCTAAAATTTTGACTTGATTGAGCTGAAATTGCGGATAATGAACAAACATACATGAGATTACTATGCAGTATTGTGGAGAACAACAATAGAACCAGTCACCCTTATTGAAATTTTACTACTATTACAGCGGCATAGTGCGGATAAGGTAACTTGATCTGAAATTCTTATCATTTTATCAGTATTAATTGCCTCGTTTGCAATGCACGCTGCATTGCAAGTAAGTACAAAGTACATTTCTTTTTTAGGGCTCTTATGATACATTATATTCCGGTCCGTACCACCAGCACGCCTCATTAAGCTCTGTGTTAACTATAATGCTTATTGTGATCGGTGAACAGTCTCTACATTCTCGACTCAGTAGCTGCTAACTGAGCTAATGTGCTTTCACAGCGATGTCGTTTCAGCCTCCGGCAGACTAAGCGATGAAGTAACATGAAAGAGTAGTATGCATAGTACTCTTTTATGAAGTAACATGAAAGAGTACTGTACATACTACTCTTTCATGTAACATGTGTATCATGTTCTTTTTCGGAGGACTACCACACGTTATCTTTCACTATAGCAATGTAATTCCTCGTAGGTACTCGTAGCAATATCATAAAATCAAAATTAGTACATAGATTGTTGTACAATTGTCTAAACGACCACCTGAAAAATAAAGAAAGCAATACACAAATATACCATATCATAATTTACTGATTTTTATCCCATTATAGAAGCTCCTATATTATATTGACCCAGTTGTTTTTGTTGCAGTTGTAGTAAATAAGAATGCCAATGCAGCTTATAAGGCGATAAAAAATTAAATGTGTTTGTTGCGTCACTGGGAATTCGATGTTAAAACTAACTGCGACATTTATGGTTAATTAAATTAATGATGCTACTCATTATGATTGTAACTCCAACTACCAATGATTAATAATATTTTCGAAATAAAATAAAAACGGTTTTATTGCTTTTAATTACATTACTTACATATACTCCTAACGTTTCAAACACTTTGCGGTGGTCACAAAATAATAGACAAATGCCAACTTTGTATACCTGCGAACATGATGCATTATTTAATAGACGCGATAAAGCCGTATTTAAAGTATTTTATCTAAATGTCCTACTACCAATTTAATTTTGTTTGTTTTAGTTAAGTAAATAAGTTATTGATTTCACCACTTAATCATAATTGCTAATCTATTCGTTTTGTACATTGACATAGTGTATCTAATATTTTGTTAATAGCATAAACTAGTAATTAGTTTTAAATGAATTAAATTTTATACATCAATAAATCGACTGTATAAAAGGACATTTGCTTATTATTTTAAATAGAAATAATTGTTATGACTTACAAGCATGTATTCTTAGGATTGTGTTGAGTATGCTGGCACCCTTAAAATTTAATATTTTCGTAAGAACTAAAACGCAAAACGTTACTTGAAATATGAAAAGTATTCAGAATACATTATTAAATAGCGAAATTTCCATAATACCTGCGCAAAAAGTTGACCCGGGGCGGAGCACTGCTGTGCTCATTCATGAAACATTCCAACCAATCAATTACTTGTATTTGTTGTCCGTGTGCTCGGGTGTCCAAATCCGCCGGCAATAAATCAGGGACATCCCTAATTTGAAACGTTCAAACGTCGCTGCCGCCGGGTGGCGCTGTCGGTGGGACCGCTTCGGGCTTCGGTCGTTGCTCTCGCGATGTTCGTGCCATCCCTATTTTCCGGCGACGGATATTATCGCAGCCCTGCTCGACGATAATAATCGCAAGGGCAGACCTAACGGTCTCTTTAATGCGAGGGACGTTTGGACTCCCTACAATACCGATTGCATTTTCATATCGTTGTTTTTCGTGTCGAGCGTGAGTTTTATTCAACGTTTATGCAGTAAAAGCTTTTCGGAAATCCAGTAAATTTTTATATGATCAGTTAAGGAGTTGATGTTCCGTTGAAACAATGGAATTATGCCTCCAATTCTCTGAAATGGCGGTTCATGAATTTTCTTCGCTCGTTGTGTGTTATGTCTGTAAGAGATTCTAGGAATCCCAGTTTTGACCAAAATATCATTATCATTTTTTTTTTCATAACTATCTTTGATAGATATTTATGAAAAACTACCATTAAAATTTTGCATAACATTTTTGTTTGTTTGTATCTAAAAGCCATGGAAAATTCTTTCCGTCATTGGTCAATCAGTGGGTTTTTCGAAAAAATCTTGCATGATATTCGACCATATTTTACTACGTACGCCAATGCTAGCTGTACTTAGTCGTTATCTGTCTCAAGTGTCGCCTCACGTAGGGCTCTCGGCAGCGGCGCTGGTTTCTGCATCGGCATTGTCATGATAATTGAGCTGCAACTTAGTAAGATTTGGGCACAACCTACTGGAAAAGGCTTTTATTCGTATTCAGATTTGAAATGAAATGGTGAAATAAAATGAATAGTTTTTATTCAAATTTTGGATCTCATGTATCAGTTTTTGAACGTCATTTATCTTTCTTGTTATTATTTTTTTATATTTGTGGAAAGCCTATAAATATCCCATAGCATACATCGGCTGGTTCGAGAGTTGCAAGCGTCGCCGCTCACGTGGTGCGTTAGGCAAATTTTTTGTTATAATAAGTGAGCGGTAACATCGAGTTAGGTTTGTGCACTCCTGGAAAACGCAATTTTTTACACAGGCATATATTCAGAGTCACCACTATTTTCTTAATTTGACTTGATGTCAATGTTAAAGCTAATTTCTAATGGCAGTTGGAACGTGATTGTAAATCAATCTTTATGATTTGGCGAGAAGATTAGAAATCAAACTTATTGCACTGCCTGGGGTTGTAGTTTAGGACCAGGGGAGTAATATCGTTCGCGGGAAACCCCAGGATCTTTACCGTAATACCTTAATAAAATGAAATTTATTATTTTATAACAACAACTGCAGTTAGGTAAATGCTGAACGTGTTCCATAAAAGTTTCTGCATTGAATCCAGGTATACTATTCCGCAATAACATGACAACATTAATGACGTCTCATTTGTCAAAATGGCCCAGTTACTGCGCTAAAACACGCTTTTTACGCCACATGCAATTGAGTAAGGAGATCGTTTTCTCGGAACCTCGTATGGTCCCATAAACGAATGGACTCATAAAAACCATATACGTCCTCTGCTCGTTTACAGGCTACGAGATTTCCCTTTATCTAAATAAATCTATAATAGAACCTAGCTTTAAAGACGGGCTGTGAACGGGATATTTTGTTTATCATAAAAATCTCAGTTTCATATTGTCAATGGTTTTTTATACAATCTTTACTTTTTTTTCTTAACAGCATGATGAATGACTGAATGTATGCGTACTTCACATTGAGTCGCAACTAGATATAATGAACCTAAACTGTTCTAAGGTCAGATGGTGTCATCACAAAACTTCTATAAAAAGTAGAGGCTGACCCTATTTCAGTCTCGATTGATCGAAATAATATAAAGCTAAGAACACTAAATCGGATTACATTTCAAGTATAAGAAACTACATCTAAATCTGTTCAGTCGTTTGGGAGTTACACAGTGCCCGACAAGATCCCACAAACAAACAATGCGAATTTCTTCGTTTCATTCTGTGGTTTCATTCTTAGTAAATTTTTTGCAGCTTAATATAAATCATTGTCAGTAAGTATAAAATGTGATTCTTGTTACTCGAATAAGAAGGCAAAAAGTTGAAATAAGCTCTATTAAATAGATCGGATTTGTCCAAGCACAACAGTAAATACGTCAAGAAAATAAATTAATCATAAGAGAAATGCTGCAATAACAGAGGCGAGTTATTTGATAAATTGGCTCCATTTGAACAAACTTTGTCTTAGAAAATCTTCGTGAAGTATAAAGACAATGCACATATTATTTTTCAATATAAATTGCATATATCATGTATTTATTTATGCGATTGCGTCCAAACAAGGACTCTTACTCTCTGCAGAGCAGGATACCTTTGTTGGTTAAATTAAGAATATCTGCCCAAAAACTGTTCGATATAGGTATTACGAGCATTTCTCTTACAATGTATCTTGCATGTATGATCGGATCAAACCTTGCAATTCAATTGTAAACCAGTTATCCTCAAACGAATGATCGGATAATGATTGTTATAATGGATTTATTATATTATTTTATGCAGTTGAGAGTTCAGAGAGTGGGAAAATGACCCCTAAATTTAACAAGATAAATAAATTGTGTTTGTGATCATTTGATTTGTTTTGCAAAACATTTTACAGAGCATTCAGAGGGTTTGGGCCTACACTCTCCACGCTAGCCAGATGGGTTGGAGAGGTCACTTTGATGTTTATAAGCTTTGTTTCGCTAGTGATTCTGAGCCGCTGTCGCCTTCTACGGCATCCACGGGAAGACTTGGAGTTGTCCTATTCTACTTTGCCGGAAACCACACGGCTAATGCACTATATATGTATGTAATAAGTTTGTGTAAAATTTAATGAAAAGAAAATATAGAATATTCATGAACTTTGTTTGTTTGTTTCAGGGCAGTGACGGACCCGCGCGATGGCCGGCGCGTCGCCCTCAAGAAGCTGCCAAACGTCTTTCAATCGCTCGTCTCCTCAAAGCGCGTCTTCCGGGAGCTCAAGATGCTCTGCTTCTTCAAACATGAAAACGTAAGTAAAGACTAGTTCCACAAGTAGGTATTTACTTCGAAATGGGTCGAGATATGATACTGAGCAATTGGGGGTGGAAGAGTCGAGTTGATGATGATGAGGGATAGACGTACAGTTATATTCAAGAAGATTCGTCCTATTCATATAGATTCCACGAATCTTTAGTAACTAAATATATTCTTAGTGTGCATCAATTAGTCATGCTGCATAGATATACAATTAAATTTTTCTAACTAAAATCAAAGAAACGAAGCTCAGCTTTTTATATATAAATATTTTGGATCAGTCTGTCTGGATCAACTCTGTTTGGGTCGAACCGGTCGAACTATTGTTTGTATTTTATTTAGTTAAATCTGGAAATTGCCTAAATATTAGATTACTCATAGTTTGGCTGTACGAGTATTTTAAAGTGCTTAAATTAATACAATGACAGGTATATTGAGTAGAGTATACAGGTATGACAAGTGGTTAGGCATTGTTACAATTCAAATTCTCCGTACAAACTCCCATGGTGTTGGAATCAACAACCTTTTAGCTAGCTGATACTAATCAACCAAACAATATTGTTCTTTGGAATACCAGCAAATCCACGGCTTTTAAGCATGGCACGCGCAACACTGTTTATATCGCGCAATAAACTATCCCCATCTCGCTTTATGATATTACGTAAAACAAGATGGCGATAGTAGATGAATGTTGTCGCGCATGCCATGCTACGAACAGGAGGCAGGACAAAATGTCACTCAGGGACGCACGGTCACCTGCAAAAGTCCATACATAGCCTATAGGTGAAAATCAATTGCACTGATTAGGAAGACATATATATTTAGCAATATTATGAACCTTATGCATAATACATAAGGTTTTAATTGCTTGTCTTTTTTATATAATCTCCAAAGCTACAAGCGATTTTTATGATAGTTCTATATGGAATTTTGCAGGTACAATATGTGCATGTTGCTTTCCTAGATACTCATATAACAATTCAAGCCCACTGCATAAACATCCAAACCATGTTGTTTGAATCAACAACCTGCTTCTAGCTGTTGTTAGCTAATCAAACCAAACAATATTTTGTTGCCAATACTAGCTAACCCGCGGCTCTACGGTGAACATTCGTGTTTTAGGTATTCCTCAGGGTCCTGTTATTCGGGAATTCCGGGATAAAATGTCCTCAAATGCTTCGAAATTTCTGTAAATTGCTTCGTCTTAAAGGTGGCTATGAAGGATGAAGAAATAAACACACTTTTCAATGTATCTCTCTATGTCAATCCGAGCGTGTTTCCAGTTGTAGCTGAGATGCTTCGTATCCTATGGTCTGCTTTCCGGCCTTTTCTTGTACTTCGCAGATTACCTACCATGTGAAAAAAAATTGTTAATTTTGTTTAAAAGCTATTGCTAATAGCTCCGTCACGTCAACTTCTATTGCGTTCAAGCTCCAATTATTTAATTAGTGAACTCCAAGCACAAGTTGTGAGTTGTGAGCCTCGCAAACTTTCGCAGACAACGACCATTCATCATGTTGCGTCTGTTCTACAGATTTTTCATTTAAATTGAATAAACTAATTTCAGTGAGACTGCGTTGCTCCGTTTTGCCGGGAGTATATTGCGCTATTAGCTTTGACTTCATACAAGGACTTAATGAGAAACGTTGAGAAATTTCACACATTCGAGGGAGGCTATTAGAAGCTTGGGAGCACCACCCAAAAGATTGAACTTTTGGAATCACTTCAGATTTTTTTCTTCGTTTCCATATTCAAAACTTTCCCAGCCTGTAATTATAGGCCTATTGGTTGTCTATTTAATGTTGTTTGTTTTTCGAGTGTTTATGTACCCAACACTGGCGTCAGTTTTTTTTCAAGCTGCCGAAAAGCATTTGCCATAGCTCAATGACTGCCTTTCTATGATGACAACTGGTACAAACGGCTTAACGTGCCTTCCGTAGACGCTTGAGATATTTTACGATCCGTGAGGTCAATCCCAGAGTGGACGTCCGGGGTAGTGTACAGTACATGGGGTTAATTAATAATGTCTACGCCCACTGAGCCATTGAACACCTCGCTGCTTCAAAAAATGTTAAATTTTTTATTAACGCCAAAATATTAGCTAACTAAATCACTTGGATTTAAGTAATTAGTGGCTGGTGTATAATGAATAAATATTGTTTCGAGCCCCAATATATAAATGTTAATGAAGCCCACGATCGGGGTTTATCACGGGATAATTATAATGCGCCGTGCGCTTCTCATAAAATATTCATTTTCAATGAGTTTTATCGACCTGCCTGTATTGTTGCCGGTTTGTGTGCATTTGTCACTGGGTTTCACAGGTCACGGAATGTCGCTCGCGACCTACTAGAGACCAAATTAATAATAATACCGCGTGTCAACCCATCGCCTGGACAGAAGGCGAAAGTTGCATTCTCGGCTTGTCAGTTCGTGCCCAAAAAATGTTAAAATGCCCCAATGTGTCGGGATAATTATAATCTTCCGTGCGATTCTCGTATAATATTCATTTTCAATGAGTTTTATCGACCTGCCTGTATTGTTGCCGGTTTGTGTGCATTTGTCACTGGGTTTCACAGAGTACGGAATGTCCCTCGCGACCTACTAGGGACGAAATTCTCGGCCTATCAGTTCGTGCCCAAAAAAGTTATAAAATGCCCCAATGTGTCGGGAAAATTATAACGCGCCGTGCGATTCTCGTAAAATATTCATTTTCAATGAGTTTTATCGACCTGCCTGTATTGTTGCCGGTTTGTGTGCATTTGTCACTGGGTTTCACAGAGTACGGAATGTCCCTCGCGACCTACTAGGGACGAAATTCTCGGCCTATCAGTTCGTGCCCAAAAAAATTATAAAATGCCCCAATGTGTCGGGATAATTATAATGCGCCGTGCGATTCTCGTATAATATTCATTTTCAATGAGTTTTATCGACCTGCCTGTATTGTTGCCGGTTTGTGTGCATTTGTCACTGGGTTTCACAGGTCATGGAATGTCGCTCGCGACCTACTAGAGACGAAATTGATAATAATACCGCGTTTCAACTCGCGTGCGACTAGTAGGCGAAAGGCGCATTCTCGGCCTGTCAGTTCGTGCCCAAAAAAATGTTAAAATACCTCAGGTTTATAACCAATATTCTGATGTAATGTATACAAGTTAGTAGAAAAAATATGCATTTCTCCCAAAATCATAAACAGTGCCGCCCCCTGACTCAGGGACTTATATCGATACCACAAGAAGTATCGATACCTTTTTTTATGCATATCTAAGTAGATAAATAAATTAGTATTCTGTATCAATACTTAGAACTATCACTTTAATTTAATACCAATATATTCGACAGCAACTCTACCCATAGATAACTATTGCTTTCCTTTTCGTACATATGATATAATACAAGAACAGACGAGCGTGTGACGCGTGCAGTGAACTGACAACTTGGAAAAAATAATTTTTATTAAATAAAATATCAATATTTTTTATCGATACCCTTAAAAGTATAAAAATATTAGTTCACATTTAAATAAAATTATACATATTTTTATGCATAAAGTAAATGCAAAAATACTAATACCTACAATATCGATATTTTTATTAATATCTCGTTAGTATCGATACAATCAAAGTATTGATATTTCTGTCCCTGCCCCTGACACGCTTGTTTCGTATGAAATGTGTTGAAAAGACGTCTCTGGTAGCGCGCGAGCGACTGTCACAGTAAAAGTCCCTGCTCTGTGCTGGGTTTTAACATAGATATTTGTATTTGGACGGCAAATTGGATCGGGTGCAGCGATTATGTGGGCTAGGGTAGCTACCTACTTCCAGTGTGGCAAATGGGACGGATGTGTAAAATAATCGGGACTGGAACTAGGATTGTGATAACTAGAAAACGATGCCTTTGCTTGACTAATAGAGTATATAATGTTTTCTTATGTTTTCGCGATTGTTACACATTTAAATAAAATTATTTTAATACGGTTTTTATCGCGTTTTTTACATACACTGTAAAGTGCTCGAAACGTTAGGTGTATAAATAATGTAATAAACGCGATAAAAACAGTATTAAAATAATTTTATTTAATAGAGTATATGTTGTAATGACAACATATACGATGAATACATCGTGACGACCTGCGTGACCTAGCGGTCATCGTAGGCAGGCACACCCAAGATTAAGTTTATCTATTCGTTATATCGTTGAGTAAGTATTCCGTACATATCCCATGACACTAGTTTCGAACTTACTTTCAGTCTAGCTCGGCGGTTTGTGTGCAGTTGTCACTGGATTTTATTTTAACATAGACATGTATTTGGACGGCAAATTGTATCGGGTGCAGCGATTTTGTGGGCTAGGGTAGCTACATGCAGTGTGGAAATGGGACGGATTGGCTAAATAATCGGTACGAACTTGGATTGTGATAGAAAATGAGGTCTTTATTACTCGACTAATAGATTTTTATGTAGTCATTCGTCTGATGACCTTTGTGGCCTAGTGGTCATCATGCCAGACCGGCACACAGGTCCCGGGTTCTATCCCCGACAAGCTAAACAAAGCTTATAAACATCAAGATATCTCTCCAATCCGTTTGGCCAGCGTGGAGAGCGTAGGCCAAATCCTCTGACTGCTCTAGTGGAGACATAAAAAGATCTGATGATGAGACTAGATTAGAGAAACTGAAGTTTTGTTTTCTTTTGGACCGTTTTCAAAAATTCTTTCGCCGTTGGATAGGTACGTTATCCCTGAGTGATATATAGGCTATGTATATACCACAGGCGAAGCTGGGGTGGATCGCTAGTACTTAAATACGCGGTCGGATTGCGGCTGGGAATGTATTATCCTACCATCTAGATAAATTAAATCCGTGCATTATAACTATAAGACTTTTACACGTTGTCAAAGTTGTCGCCTTTGTGCCTGCCGGGCGCTTTGTCGGCACGCACGCTAGATACAGCTTTAGCACGCAAACCCTCTTCTGGCGGTAGGCGCTATTGTAAAGATTATAGGTATACCTATTGAAAATAAAAATTTATCAAAAATTGGTTCGTTATTTAGGCATATTTATCATTTGCATTTTCACTGCGCTTTTGTCTGCGTAAATTTGTCTCCCGCAGATAAATAAGCATCATGTTTTCCGAGTTCATGTATTGTATGTATGTATGAGAGTTTCTTTATTCCTACACAACTTTAATTTATAAGCCTTTACAAACTTGGATTTGTCAGGTATCGTTAGAAACCTTGCCTTATCCTAAAAAAAGTAAGTAGTATTGTTTTACTTCATTACAAAAAAGTCTTTGTTTATTATAATCTATCGATACTCCTAAAAATATTCATAAGATTACTGAAAACGGCGGTAATGAAAAATTGGGACACCCAGTATGTAGTCTAGATTTAGGATTAATCTAAACTTAATTAGGTCGGTGGTTCCGCACATATACCCACAGCTGGCAACACCACACGTGCCTCTAGAGAATTGAACAAAATCACGCGTCAGCCGGCCGTGATGGAAAACTGGCATAATTTGCAAGTGCTGTTATTACCGCTTGATTGGCCTCCGCAAGATTGAATCGAGCTTCGTATGTGTTTGCTTTCTACTTGATGAAATTAGATTTCGTTGGTAATTAAGTAAAAACAACAATCTACCTAGTAAAACTGATGATGAACAATAAAACCGGCCAAGTGTAGTCCGATTTGCACACTCATAAGGATCCCGTGCCAAATTACAATATTCAAATGCAACAGTTTTTTTAATTAGTTGTTGAACCGACCCGGCACAAAATACACAATCTGTAAAGATGTAAAGTCTGCTATTACCGTTCAACGATATAGCGCTGTGATAGACGGAAGGATAGCAGAGGCTTAGTAATTAGTAATAAATAACACAGCTAGCACTCTAGGGCACGGCACCATAAAAGCCTAAAAAGATGCTTGCTGTTCGTTTTCGCAGGTAGATCGTAAAAGTTGATGAATGGTAAAGAGAACTAGACACCTGTCAATTTCTGATTCCCGTTTTTAAAGCTTTTAAACTTGCAATGTATTTATGTATGGAAGTATTTATTTTGTATGTTTGTTAGGGTCAAATCTTGTAAGTCAATTTTGAAGGACTTTCTTTAATCTATTGAATTGAAATTTGGTTAGTATACAGTAGTTTCAAACATTAGCCTAATACATGCATCTTATTTTATTTTTAATGGGCCGATTTAAAATCGGAAGCACGACTAACCTTCGGGTAATTTTGTATTAACCTCTATATTATACAAAGAGATAGAGCATCGGGTGAGAACTTAAATTTTTACTATGCAACCATCGTGGTTGACTACATGTTTTAATGATAATGATGATTATAATGAAACTGTTTTCTTCTTATTGCAGGTACTATCGGCGTTAGACATCCTCCAACCGCCAAGCCTCGACTTCTTCCAGGAAATGTATCCTTTGTAATGTTTCAGTTATTTCACTCAGTCGCGGTGTTTTCTTTCAACAGGTATGTGACCAAAGTCTAGTACGGTTTCTTTATTTTTATAGGGTGTGTTAGTGGCCGACATTAATGTTACATTTCAAATTGCCTAATCTGTTAACAAATGCCACTTGACAATTGAATGCCTTTTTAGTGTTCCATGCTGAATTAAATACTAAATTGTGATCTTTCTAACCACGATAGCAAAATAAAATTAAAATCGATCCGTTTTCCGAAGCAACGAAGACTAACTAACTACCTATAACATACTACTTTACTAATTACATTTATGTTTTTAATATTTTTATTCAAACACACGGAATTAAAGCTCTGTTTAACAAAGTCAGTAGCTGATCACGTAGTAAGAAATTTTATGTTGGTCAACATGAGATAGATACCTAACTAAATTGCCGTAAAAACATCCCTGTATCAAAAATTAAAACCATATATAAATAATTATCATAAGAGTTATTGTAAAGATAGTTAAGGATTCATCATACTCCAAAGAGGATCATAAGACCCCGCTTGCCTTTCTAACTTCAAGATAACAGGGTTCAGTTATTTAAACACGTAAAGGATCGTATGACTGCGCGGCTACGGACCCTGAAACAGGTGCGTTGACCCCACACGTGAGCCCGAAGATTGCACTTCTACTTAGAATCGACGGAACGAAGGCTCCGGCGAACCACCGTTGTTCAATAACTGATCTGGCTTCACCCCGATCAACTGTTTATACAATTCTGAGTTAGCTTGTAATTGATTGATTATTTTGAAAACTGGCTGATTCCATTCATTTGCAACAATTTTTTGAAGTTAAAATTTATTTAGACTTAATTTTCTTTTTGAGATGGGAAAAACCACCGAACTCGCGACACCTTAAATGATATAAAAATATGTTTCCGGCACAGTAAAATATTTTCTCACGATTCAAAAAATAGACAAATAATTGATCAAGTTTTCATTTCGATAGAAATCTCCGCCGGAGTGCCACTGTATTTTTTATCTAACTAGGTACCAGCTGTTTCAAAGGAAATACATACAATTTCCTAGAATAACAGCGTAGTTAACGCGTATTAAAAAAACGTCAAAAGCAGTTTCTTTTTTCGGCCGTACTGTAGCCTCTTTTTATATTAAAAAGTGACTAATGACCTCTGCTTGAAGTGCTTCGTCACCAGAGTAATATACTGGGAGTATTTTCCCGAGTAAATATCTGGAATATGAAATGCGAAATGTGGGTAGGTATTTGTGACGTGTTCGTAAGGAGTATAATTTGGTGCGGTGTCGTCGATGCGGCGTGCCAAGGGCGCTATGATATGTGGCTCGGAGGGCGCCACAGAGCAAGCAATGTGACTGTCGCTCGCGCGCTATTTGAGACGCCTTTTCAACACATTCTGATACGGAACAAGCGTGTCAGGGGGCGGTACCGTGTATTGAGGTTTTGGGTTTGCAAAATCTGCTATTTGTTACTTAATTGTGATATAGGTATTATTTTTACTTTCGAATACGCGATAAGTATTATTATTACTTTCGTCTCTAGTAGGGTGCGAGCGACATTCCGTGCTCTGTGGAGCGTGCCCTTAGCTCCTATTGCCAATTTCCTTCGCTCTATTTGTTCACTTATGTTCTTTTTTTGTATATCAACTTTTCCGTAATTAATTCGCATCTAATGCTTCAGTACTCCACAAACTTTTTTCCTCATTAGGTATATTAATTTGGTATGGTTTCCTCGACGCGGCATATCAAGGGCGCTGTGATATGTGGCTCGGAGCGCGCCCTTAGCTCCTATTGCCAATCCTTCGCTCTCTTTGTTCACGTATGTGCTTTCTATATACCAACTTTAAAATTATGAATTCGCATCTAATGCTTCATTGCTTCACATTTTTTTACTTTATATACCTCTACTAATTTGGTGCGGTTTCGTCAACGCGACGTGCCAAGGGCGCTATGATATGTGGTTTGGAGCGCGCCCTTTGCTCCTATTGCCAATTTTCTTCACTCTCCTTGTCCGCGTATGGGCTTGTTCTGTCCAAACGATGGCCCATCTGATGAGTTGCCCTGGTCATATTTTGGCCAAGACTAGTTTAAATTATAGCCATTTTGACTCGCAAAGAAGAAATATATCAACTTTCACGTAATTACTTCGTATGTCCTTTTCCACTTGACAATATCTATCTATACAAAATCTCATTGATTGGTGATTGCACCTACTTATACTTCCGAGTTTAATTCCTGTAGTAACGCCTTAATTGACACTGCTACTTATTTTAGATTCTAAATGGCAACTACTGTAATAGTTAAATTTTAATTAAAGCCATTATTAGGTAATCTGTGTTAAACCTTTCCTTGAACTCCGAGGAATATTCATCTAAAATGTTATTACCTTATTTACGATGGAAAAAGGCAGGTAGGCGGTAGGTAGGCAACAAGAAACCTAATTTCGTCCAAGTCGGATCGGATTTTTGTGACATCAAAAGATAACCACGATTAATCACTAAGCGAGGCAGTCTCCAATTTTACGCCGTCTCGTCTCACCAATCCTAAAGGTTGACTCACATTGGCCGAGTGACTTGAACCAGTAGTTGTAGCATATAGTGCTGTCAAAATGCAGACATTCGCATAAAACGCAAACAACGTTTATTGTGACCTTTGATTCTGGATAAAAAAAACAACGTGCGACCCGGATCGATGGGGACTTTTGATAAAGCATTACGTATTTTAAGACCTATAAGTCCGAAGTGATAATCGTGGAATGCATAGTCTAACCATAGTTATAGTATAGTTAAGGAAAGATACAATATATCGTCTACGACTTTATCCATTACAAGGTAGGTTCGCTGCAGTCGATAAGATCGGAGTAAATTGATTGTTCAAAACTCACCTACTTCTGTTATACGGTTGAAAATTTTCTAACTAAAATTTTCGGAAAAAATACAATGCCGTTTGATTCTAGTGTAAAAAAAATTACAGTCGATGTGTGTCCCAGTTTAAGAACAAACTTTATGCACCGATCACTTGCAAGTATATTCGACCAATGTGTATCTGTAAGTTCTGACATCTATGTCCAAGCTTCAAGTTTCATCCAATTTCGTCACATCCCAATACTGCCATTTATCTTCTTCAGAATAGCTCCATCTAACTAGGTTTATATTTCAAATTTTATGCCCAACTTTGCTCTGACAAACGTCTACTCGGAAAAATATTTCAAGGGGGAAAGCGTATAGGTAAAGTAAAAACGGCATCAAAATATTTCATAGAATACGAAGTAGTATAGTAGAATAAGTTTCAGCAAGATAAGAAGCCACGGTAAGTTATGTGTTACCTTAAATATGTATTGAAAACGTGACTATAAAATAGTGCCAACTAGTCCACACATTTTCTTCATCGATTTCCTTGAAATATTTGCGCAAGAGAAGCAGCCGTTATATTCAGTTTTTTATTTGCAATACCAGTCCAACTCAGTATTCCAAACAATTACACTGACACTACAAAGTCATGCGAATTTTCACGTGATACCGAATTCTGATACTTCTATTTAGAGTTCGCCAGGCCAATTGATTACGACTAGCAATTTCGGAACACCACATGTGTATATCGGAAGACACAATTAAGGACATTATTTCGTTCATTACTTATTACTGCGGTCGGTAGCGTCAGCTGCTGGAGAAACACAATATCCCTCGTCAATTTATTCCCCTTCAACTTTTATTGAAACTCGAATGGCGGCCGTCTGCGCCTAGCTCCGCAGTGGAACAGAAGGCGAATGAAAACACTTGCATTCTGTGCACACAATTTGATATCTACTTTTGCAGGGTTTGTTCGATAAATATTGAGGTAGGTTTGCTTATAAAATGAAATTTATAATGTTTTTAAAAGGGCACGATGGGGAGAGAGGATACTATACGGAATAACAAGCAATGAGATGTGCACAAGTTTCGCTAACTCTTTACGTGGATGTGGTAGAAGGCGACTTAGGAAACACAAGCTAAACAAAGCTTCCGTACATCAAAGAGACCTCTCCAAGCCATCTGGCCTGCTTGGAGAGTGTAGCCCAAATCCCCTGACTGCTCTGGCTAATATGACTCTGGTAGTACAGAGAAGGTCGTGCCCTTGCAGTGGAGACTAAAAACGACCTGATGATGAGGTGTGCACAAGCACATAGCGGCAAGAAAAGTCAGTTTCTTGCAGTAATTGGTTCCATGGTGTTCCGACATCGATGTACTGTGTGCGAAAAAAAGGCAAATCAAGCTGAAAGTGTGTCAATGTAACAACATTGCCACTACATTCAATTATCAGTATGAATAACCTTTAACGTGAAACCGATCCGGTGTTACGGCAGGTTTTTTATAGTAATTCTGATTTTGTCACGATTTTTGGATTGGTCCAATAGTGAGTAAAATTTGTTCGTATTGGAATTTCCCAATTTTTCGAATCTTATTATTTAGAATTCTAAAAGGTTAATTAATCCTCTCTAATTTCGAGTCCATTCACAAATAGGTTAAGTAAGTTACGAATCGTCTAACGAACTCAGAAACATTTTCATTTCCTGACATTCAAATATTTTAGAAGGATTTGCTGTAATTATAGTTTGTAATGTAGATTTATGCCACAAATCCCAGGGTTCAGTTGAGAAGTTTTAGTGCTTGGCGGCTTTGATTAACATACGGCCTAGCAATCACGTCATAACGAAGCCTGCCATGGCAAGATAAACTTGGATTTCGTCTTACTAAAGCTGAAATTGCTTGAAAGATTTTAAAACAAATCTACAACATAAATGTTAGATAAATGAATATTATTTCTATATTGTATTTGGTGGTTCGAAGTTTTAGGTTGCATACGCCATAATTAAATATAGTGGATTTATGATTTTAAACTTCGCGGTCACAATCACTATTATTTTCACTCTGTGTACATGGCAGCTGCAATGCTGCTGATATCAGACGAAACCAACCACGGTTAGTACTGTAGTGAAACTGATAGTAAAAAAACTAAATCTTGGAAATTGTCATAATAAATGTTCTAATCTATCAATGAAAGAAACGAAAATATGATTACTAAAGAACGCAGAGATAAATGATAATACAATGAAGGCAGCAAATATTTTATACAACTAGCCATTTCCTACAAAAAATAAAAGTGTAAAATTTATAAAACCTAAGAAAACATTGTTACCATTCTTCAAATAACTGCGTAATATAAAAAGAAATGGTTGTTTGGAATGTCCACAGCTCCTAAAGACAATGTTGTAGGATTGTTTCCGCATCGGCTGCTATTAAAGAAACGTTAGCTAAAAATGAATTATAAAAGTTGAACGAGCTCCTTTCAACGAAATTAAATTAGAAATTTGGATCGAAGGACACGCAACGGAGGTAAAAACAGTACTTCTCCGTGCCAAAAAATATTCCTGTAATAAGTTTGGCTAGAAATCTCTTATGTAACATTAATGCAATTAAAAGCATATCTTAATTTTCTGAGGTCCGCTTATCATCTTCAATATCTATACCAAATATTGCAAAGTCAAGTGCCATACTAGTAAAAGTATCTTCTCCATAGTTTGCTCCGTAGTTTGTGCAAATGCTGTGATTGTACTTTTGAATTTTCAGCATATTTCGGTTCGAATCGTATTCAGAAAATGCCTAGAAATATGAAAAGGTATACGCGTGAAGCGTCAACTGTAAAATATTTAACACGGCACGCATCAACGTTTCGCAGATAATTCACTCGAATATCCATTGTGTAATTTAAGCGCAAACAAATATGTTGTTGTTCACGGAGTGTTGTTTACGATCGCAATAAAGAGAGATGCGTTTATGCGTCCCGATGAGTTGTTTATACGGGCAGGCCCGAGCTTCCCAGCGCGGCGCCGCAGAAATAGAACTAAGTGCTTCCGCTAAATAAAAGCCACTGTCCAATTTGTATTCATTATTCTATGCGGTGATGAATCAGTTTTATTCGGAATTTGTGCAACAGTTCCGTGAATTCCATTTGTGTAGTTTCTTTGTGACATTGTTTCGTATTCACACATCCTTATTCAGTTGGTCTACGTAATTCAATCACTTTAAGCATCACGTGCGCAAATGTAACAAAATTAATGTTGAAATCCAAACATCAAAGGAAATGACATCGTAAAGAAATGGCGCACAAAAAATATCGCTTTCACAAAAAAAAGAGTGGAAGCCCGAAAACAAAGGAAGGAAAATTGGCAGTTGGAAAGTGCCGCCGAACGATGATTCGAGCTAAGCACTTCTGGACTGTCGCAGTCCTATAACTTTTGTCAAAGAAATATTCCATTTCGTTTTTGAGGAAATGTTTCGAAATTCTTTGTTTACGTCCAAGTTGCGTTATTTCATAGCTTCAAATTACCTATTCATGCCCAAGGGCTTCCAACTCGCAGAACTTGCGCCATAAAAACAAACGTGTAATCTTTGACACTTCTCAGATGACACGTCAGGGTTTTTAACACAACATACATAATTTCGCACTACGTCCCTTTGTTTCTAAACAACGCGTCATGCTCGTATTCTAGTACGGGTCCATTGTTACAGCTGTTGCTGTTTTGTTCTTGGAGTGGTTGCTTTTGTTCTGGAGCCTGTTTCTTTTGTTCCGCGGTGTCAGTCTTTGTTCCTGTCGCGCGCGCATCGTGCGCGGTGCAGCGCCCTTGCGCGTGCGCTTCCTAATTAGCGGTTTGCGTGGGCCGCCTGGCCCGATTTAACCTCGCCGCGTCACGCCTGCCCGAGCTCGCAGATATCGCACGATACCTGCCCAACCTGCCATTAACTACTGCTATATTGTAATTACCAGATTATTCTACAGTTACCAATGACCATGCTATTATTATCCTAGTCTTTTAGCTTTTAACTTAAGTAAACCAAAGCGGTAAAGTCTTAAGGCCCCACTCTAGGAACACTAGCGACGCCAATAATTTTATTCCTAATACTTTACAAATAGAAAGAAATTCAAGAATGTATATCATATAAGCCTTAGTAAATAACCTGAAGTATTTTTGGAACCATGTTTAATATTATCAGAATCAATGAGAATTATGAAAATCAGATTACCGCCAAAAATGGCCGTTTTTGGCGGTAATAACTTTTTATCTCAATGACTGATTCTCATAATATTAAAACATGATTCCATAAATACTTCAGGTTATTTACTAAGGCTTATATGATTTACTTTCTTGAATTTCTTTCTATTTGTAAAGTATTAGGAATAAAATTATTGGCGTCGCTAGTTTGCCTAGTGAGGGCCCTTAACCGATCTGTTTCCACTGATTAATTTCTAGTGTGAATCGTTAACTTCAAACTCACCTATGTTATGTCATGGTGAAGTTACTATTATACCTCCTTTTATGCAACACTAAGGCGCCAAAGTATTAATTGAGAGTCAAAGGTCGTGGCTCGTCAAAGGACGACAGACGTTTGAATGGTTTCAATGTAAATTAACTTATGAATGCCCAAATTCTTAGCCTCAACCTTTTTTATTTATGAGGTTGACCTCTATATGGCGCGGCTATTCGTCGTTGTTGGGTCGGCGTTTACAAGTTACACGTTCCTAGAGAATATTTAGTGCCTGGCCTCTATTTGAGTTGTAAAATAACGAAATATCGGACTTCAAAGGCCATTTTCTAAGAAGCGCTTTCAGTTTCGATGCACAAAAGATAACTCACAGGATTCACCAGAACCTCACGCCAAAGACAATTTAGACCCTACGTTGCATTTTTACACAAAGAGATCATTTGTTAGTGAAATGTTTCGACTTTGTCAAGACAAAGAGAGATAAATCTCAAACGCGAATTCAGGATATAACAAGCAACAGTAAATTCAAACGCTTTTTTTATGAAACCACACAGAATTATATTGTTAACATGCAAGCATGTTCCCGCGGCTGGGTCCTTTTTATAGTACTCCGGAGCCCGTTCCTCGAAGAGTCGTTTTAATATTCTGCCGTTTATTGACAGAGAAACACGACGGTGACGACGTGCGTGATTCACATTCGACTCTTTATGACGTGACGTTGACGGGAAGGACTTTAAATTTCAAAATATATTGCCAACGCCCTTTCTTTGTTACGGAATCTGAAAGTATAAAAAGAATGTCTTCATTAATACTAAAAACGGCAGTAAACCACGAAGGAATGCCACTATGCCCTCACATCAGTTTTTTGCCCAGCATTTTATAGAGGTCACCTCCAGGGTTCGGATTGGATTAGTTCGGCTCATCCTCGCGGATAATGTCCACTTTTATGTTGTAATTATGTCCAGTTTTATCTAGGTATTATCCCGGCCTCACGCTCGCTGCGTATAATTTCTGGAATTTCGTTAAAACATGTTTTTTAATGGCTGTTAGGGACGCCTTAATGTTGCTCTCTGCTTTATTGCCAGGAAGAACATCTTTTTTATGTTTCAAATCAAAAGTGTTTAATGGCCGACTTAAAAATAAATCACCGCTCTGATTAATTTTATTATGTTCTGTTTTGTAGCAGTCTTTGTATCCTTGTCATCTGTCAGTTCATATTCATTGTTTTTGTGTTAATTTTCTTAACAATAAATGACGTTGACATCGGGAAGTTGGCACCTAAAATTTTGCCTCGTGTTTGCTTTTCCTAGCAAAGTATTGAACGCATTTCCTGTTTTTCATCTTTATGACTGTAGTGTTTTGCTGCATCTTACATCTTAGTTCCTACATAGTTAACACCTACCTACTCTTCTTGCCAACATACAATAAATCTTTTAGAAGTGATTTCATTTGTTTCTTTGCGCGTTATAGTCCAATAAATAGTAACCATTGGGTTAGTATTTGAATTCTAGAAAGTCGATATTTCAATTTGTTTCTTTGATATATTTTATTCAATTTACTGCAGGTTTTAGATGTTCGGATTTTAAGACTGTTTTTTCGTGTTTTTGCCTTTAAAACAACGGATATAAAATAAGACCATCTGTTGGTGAATTGTCATCGACATATCTTGATAAAGATTCAACTTCTTAAGCATCTTAGTTATTAAGGTGCTATAATACTCAATATGGCATATAAATAAGCCACAAAGATTGTATATAGTGACTCCTTGGAAGTTAATACCCTCTTAAAATAAATACAGTTAACCACCTGAAGATTTATATCTCTGCAAGCGTTATACGAGCCGTAATAGTAAAAATAGTTTTTATTTCTTTCAAATGTTTTACCGCGCCCGGCGCGTGTTATAAAGCGATTTGCATTTATTGAACCTACATGAAACGACACCTACTGTTTAGTCTACGACTGTATTCTATATAAACTTAGGTATCTATTTTTACCGTTTCTTAAGGAAACAGACGAATTGGAAGTTGAGAGAAATTAAATGAAGGGAATTTAAGTACCTTTATTTCCTTATCTGACTTCTGCAATTCGATGTTTCATCACGTTTGTGGATCCCCTGGTAGAAAAGTCCAAAATAAAGAAGCCGAAGTGTCGGAACTAATGGGCTTACACGGTTATGTGACTGTTTACATAGAGGGGTTAGGTGCTCTTGTGCATTGATTGGGCTTTATGGAAATCTTCCTGAATTCTTCTTTTATTTGTTACGTGTATAATCTACCTTATTATTCCCTTCTTGATATTGGTCACAGTCATCAAATCATAAAAGATTTTTTAGAACTTACAAAATGTAGTGTAAAGTGTAAGCTCTGGTAGTGCAGAGGGTCGTGCTCCTGCAGTGGAGACTAAAACAGACCTGATGATGACGATAATGACAAAATATAGAAATTTTCTATTCCTGAATGTCAAACAGTTTTACATTATAGTCTATGCCCTTATTTTCCAATTCATTTATCTTCATATCATCCGGAAGACGGAAGTCCCACGCGATCTCCACAAAATTATTTTAACCTAATTTCAGTTCGCCATTGTGTTTGTGTTTCTTCGGGATAAGACGTGCCCATGTGCAAATTTAAGTTTAACTTCGGCCGATCTTTTGATCCGATTATTCAGCTGCTGTTGCGTGATGGATTCGCAAACAATCGTGTTATTTCCAATGTGTGATTTATAAATGGGTTGAAACATTATATTTTTAGAATTTATATACTCCTAATATTTATACAACGATCGGTCGGTCCCCAACGAGGTGGCTAGGTCTTGTCAAAGCTGAAACAAAGTGCCCAGCAACGGAATCACCAAGAAGGCTGCAGATAGAGACATTAGAGAAAAATCGCAAGAGCAGCGGCCTTGGACCAACAACCAATCCATAGTCACGACCACTCTGTCAAGAGTGTACGACTAAGAAGAAGAATATTTATAAAAAAATAAAGGAGTTTACAAAAGAAAGAAAAGTAGGAAGCATAGAGAAAAGGGAAGGCCGAGAAAGTCGTGGAGGGAATGTGTGAAGAATGTTATCAAAGAACTGGAGGAGAGAGAGGAGCTCGATGGCCTAGTGGATGAAAGCATTATAGGTAAAGCAACCCTGGGCGCAGTTCCCCCACTTGGATGGGTGACCGCAAGTGGCATAAAAATTTCTTGAGCTCCTTCGTGCTTCGGAAGGCACGTTAAGCCATTGGTCCCGGGTGTCATCGTTGATGGCAGTCGTTAAGCTATGTCAGATGCCTTTAGGCAGCCTGAAAAATCTGACACTAGTTGTATACGAAGTTACTTGTCGGGTTTAGAAATAAAAGATTCGTGAGAGCTAAATAAAATAATATAATATTGGACAAAATAAATAATAAAAACAGTTTAGTTTCCCGCCTAAAAGTCCTTCTACAGAAAATCATCATCCTTTTTTTTTCTTCATGACATATGACTTTTTAAAGTTCTTACTGGCCAGTATTTTTACGACTGAAGATACATAAATCATTGAAACCTTTTTATACACTAGTGTTGGCCACTTACACACACGAAAAACAAACAAACATCGATTTGCTTTTACTATAGGTAGCATATTTTTTTTTTTAATATGAACTGAATAGATGTCTCATCTCTACGCACGAGGACGTGCCTACGGAGGCACGCGCTCTAGCAAATCTCTAGCAAGTTATGTTACAAAAAGTCACCGTTAGATGGTAGTAGGTCCACTGCAAGTTAACTAGACTAATCAGCTGCCTTGTTCGCAAAATGTAAAAAAAGTTTGTGCTACGTAGCAATTTCGATTTTATTATATATTCTCTCTAGATTTTCTGCTAATTTACTTTAATTATATTGAACGTGAATAAACTCTGCTTTTTACGAGGGCCGGAGCGTTACTTCGAGAACGTAAAACTTTAAAAGAACTATCGAACTTGAGGTTAAGATAGGAAAGTTATGTGATAGAAGTCGCGTATTCGATTTCTGCCACGCAGCCCGACAAGTTTCTCTGAGGGCAGGGTATCATGTGTGCAAAATTTAAAACGATATCACATTACGCATATTTTATAGTTAAATTGCATGCATAAATACTGTTAAGGACTCACACTAGGCACACTAGCGACGCCAATAATTTTATTCCTAATACTTTACAAATAGAAAGAAATTCAAGAATGTATGTCATATAAGCCTTAGTAAATAACCTGAAGTATTTTTGGAATCATGTTTTAATATTATCAGAATCAGTCATTAAGAGAATTACTGATTACCGCCAAAAACGCCCGTTTAAGGTGGTAATCAGTAGTTCTCTTAATGACTGATTCACATAATATTAAAACATGATTCCAAAAATACTTGTAAGTTGCAGAGTCGGACCCATAGTAAAAATTGTTCATATTCATAAGCACAATCACCACCTAAGAGGCTTTGCGCTTATTCATTAACACGTTGTATGTATGTAGTATGACAAATAGATTTTTCATAACAGAATGTGACAAGAAACTCGCCAACAAACAATACACAAATTTCGTTAAAAGTATACTAAACAAAAAACCGGCCAAGTGCGTGTCGGGCCACGCGCAGTGTAGGGTTCCATAGTTGCGAATGAAAACTTTGAGTTCACACTGTTTACACTCGCACCTCACAGTTTAACGACCAAAAACATCTAACAATGAAGATTGTTTGAAATTTTACATTTTCCAGTACATTTTATAAGTTGGTTGCCTATAACTTTTTAGTTTGCACTTAGTACCTAGCTCTGATAGTTTTCCTTTCAACTTCAGTATATATACTACTCCTGTAATTTTTTTCACGTATCCATATATAACCGTTTAGCAGATAGAGACACGTACCTCTAACAAAATTTTGCACTTTAAAACCAAATATTTCGGGAACGGATCCCTAAATCGAAAAATGTTGTTCTCAACCTCACAATATTTTTTAAAGACCTTTTTAACGATACCCCACACGATGGATAAATAGAGAAAAAAAAATACTCCCCGACATTACTTGTATGGGAGCTACCCAAAAAAAATTTTTTTTCAAGATTTTATTCTACGACTTTTTTGCCATGATTAATATACACACTCATACCAAATTACAGCTTTCTAGTGCTTATAGTCTCTGAGTAAAACCGCGGACGGACAGACAGACAGACAGACAGACAGACAGACAGACATGGCGAAACTATAAGGGTTCCTAGTTTACTACGGAACCCTAAAAATGGCATCCACCTTGAGAAACGTTTCTGCGACCATTATTCCTCGAGGCTGCGTTGTTTTGAAACATTTCTTTATTTCTATAAGCTTCTTTCACGCGCCGTTTGCCGGGGTAATCAGAGCCGTGTCACGTGTAATAAACTTTGAACTTTATTGCTCTTGTACTGTTGCGAAATGGGTTGAAACACTGAGGAAACTGGAGGACTTCAGGTTTAATTACGAACGCGACCGCGAATGGCTGGCGAATGTTCTTGGATTATTATGAACTGTAATCGTGTTAGTAGGTGGCTATACTTTACCTATTCAGGATAATATCCGTGGCGTTTGCTATGTTAAAGCTGTGATATTTAAATAATTGTTAACCTTTCTCCCATTTATGGGTGTTTTTTTTTTAAATATTACTGAGTAGGCAAACAGGCATACGGCCCACCTGATCGAAAGCGGTTACCGTAGCCTATGGACGCCTTCAACACTAGGGATGCTTTTCGCGCGTAGCGGACTCTGAGACCTGTTTACAGTTACATTTTCGACGGTGCTTTTTGAGGCCTGATACTAAGACATCCTTTGTTTCTTGTATGTTATCATCATCATCATCATCAACAGCCTTCTGCATCCCACTGCTGGGTATAGGCCTCTCTCAATGCATGCCATCCATTGCGATCTTGTGCCTTACGTAGCCAGTTTCGACCTGCGATTACCTGTATGTTATGAATGTGTATAAACAAAATCAGTTTTTCATACATACATACGGTACAGACAATACCTAGGGCCTCAAAATTAGTCTTTCATATAATTATATTTTACCATATGAGATAAATAAATGCGTATACTCACTCGTATCTTAAAAGATGCATAAGATCTTATTCTACTCACAAATCTGCAACGAAAAAGACATCGTTGGCAATATCGGCAAAATCCAAACGCCGCGCCGCAGCGATTCAAATCTGTATGTAGGATGTAGATTTCAGATCGCTTGCGGTCTGTCTGTCGTCTGGGGTCGTATTCGTAATTGCACCTTTACTCGCTTCGACGGGGACAGTAATCAAATTAATGTTTTCGGTGTTTGAATTTGTGTAAGTGCCTCTATAAAAGAAAAGTTAGTTGGAAACTGTGTTTGTACGGTACACGGACGGACAGCAACACATTCTCTGTTTATGATCCAACGTTGTGGAGTGCGGTTTTTGATGGTCGTCGTTAAACGCTGGAAACTTATTTAAAACTGATGCATGCATGTTCATGTATTTTTTTTAACGTTCATTTATATTTTGTAATATTTAGAACGCAACTGTTTTCTGGATTCAACACTGCAATTCTCGTCTTCGTCGCCACTGTGAAAGAATGTATTGTATATCCCTTTAAAAAAGTATATTCATCCTATCTCTAGACATCGATTACGAAAATAATATGTATCATAAAATTTGTGATAATATATGCTAGAATAGGTACTTGAAATTATTTAAGTAGTATAAGGTTTTTAAGAATCATCAATCAGACAAGTTCTTCAAGTACAACAAACATACTCCTAGCAATCCTTCGCGAAGGTTTGCTTCGCTTAAAAGCGGTTTCGATGGGCAGCAGCTTCGGTTCGTGAGTGAGTATGGCATAACCCCCTTCAATGATGGAAGTCTTTGAGGGTGGCCTTTGTTCAGCAATGGACTGCTTACGGCTGTGATGAAGATTGTAATGCAAACTCTCCTCCCAACATTGACACCATGCTCCCCACCAACATTATTTCTATGCCGTGCCTTCGCTGACGGACATAAAAACGCTGTAAACATATGATGAGCAGTAAAAATCGATGCGTTGCTTTATCGTTTAGTTTTTGTGTTCACATTTTTATTGCACCGAGCGCAAACTGTTAGCTGGCGGAGTTGATCGAATGCCCCATTAAAGCAGGGATCTGCCCCTCCCCCAATGGTGCCCGCTGTTTTATAGGTAATGGCGTATCATTAATAATGTCCAATCGATATCAAAGGCATGTATGCTCTGGATACACAAAAGATAAATTCTACAGAAATTATAAATTGCCAACCCCAAATGCGTATCAAACTGTGTTGGTCTAATGTCAGAAATTACTGTGGTTACATTGAAACCGATTTGAAAGAGTTAGAAGTAGTTATGTAGGGATCTGCCTCTTCCTCGTTGGTTCACGTTGTTTTATAGGTAATGGCGTATCATTAATAATGTCCAATCGATACCAGACCAATGTATTTGCCCTGGATACAAAAAGATCAAATTTTACAGAAATTATTAATTGCCGTCCCCCAAATGCGTATTAAAATGTCTGTGTCGGCTGATGTTAGAAATTGCTGTAGTGACTTTGAAGACTTAAAGTAGCTGTGTATTCACAATCTCAAATTTCTTGAATGAGTGTTGTTCTTTGTAAGAACAGAACATAAGCATTTCAAGATAAATTTCTATACCTGACAAGGATAAGGCGTTGAACACTTATTGGTTTTAAATTTTTTATCCAGCTTGTATGTCCCATAACAAGGCAAAGGCTACCCTTTCTGTTTCCATAGGCGCCTGTCTAGGGCTACAGGTTTTATTATATCCCCCAAATTTCAAATACACAATTAATCAATTTTCCGTTCAAATTTTAAAAGATCTTTGACCATTTAGTGACAGGTGCTGCTGAAAACTTTGGATACTATGGATAATTTAAATGGCACTAAAAGTTAGCGATAACTTGGCAAAAAGTCAACGGATCGCTCTCTGAAATTGCTATCATAATGTAGTATTGAAAAAGAGTAATAACACTTTTTGTCAGTTGGTGAATAAAAATGGTAACGAATATGTTTTAGTAGTATTTATATAAAAGCATATTTAAAAGAAAAAGCAGTCACTAACAACATAAAAGAGTAAACTATTTATTTGCGCTGGGAATCACTATCAGAGAAGGGAACTATCTAGAGGTTGTCAATCATTATCATCTCGGCTTTAACTTCTTAAGGCTTACTTACTCCTTTAGCCCAATAGACTTTCCGTGAGACCCCTTGTTCGAACTTAGAAGACGCATTCAATTTGCAGTAAAATACTGCTTGTGGTTCTTAGCAGTGGTAAATTCTGTTTATCTTGTTTCAGTATTTTTCTTGTTTACCTATTCTCCTCCATCTCGGAATACCTGCTTACTTATTTAGATGAAACTCTAGAGGTAATTACTTCGTAGGCTTCTCGAATATTCAGTGTTTCGATATTGTTTTCTAGCAAATGAGGAGTTCAGGAAAGTATGCATAATGTTACTAATTTTCCATTCAATGCGAGTTTAAGTCGTAGCTTACTGTGCACGTTGTTGAGATAGGGCGGAGCGACCCTTCCGTTAATGTATTCTGGCAATTTCGCCCCCGCGGCCACCCCGCGTCCCGCAGCCCGCACCCTCCTGCCTCCCGGGAACTTGAGCCCTGCCTAGGCCCTAGATTAAATTTGTACCCTTCTGTTTATCATTACTTTTTGTTACTTTTATCCCACAGCTCAGGCGCCGCGCGGACTTAAAAATTTACTGAGTCATTTATCAATTGGCTGCAAGCATTTTCTTTTGTTCTGTCTTCCAGATTAGCACGGCCAAAGAAACTGACAGATTTACAAAAGACAATCTTCGATAAAAGTACCTTGATGTTTTATTTACTTGATTGCTTATTGAAATGCTCTAACCTGATTTTATTCACCGAAACAATAAACAAGTACAGTTGAAATGTCGCTCGCAAGGTGTTTGTATTTTATAAACACGGCAATTTGTTGTTGTTATCGACTGTTCGTCACGTGATCCGTTTCGTTAACCGATTCCGAAACATCAAAGAATCAAATGTTTTATTTGTTCTTGCCTTCTGCTACATGGATACGGTTATATCGTGTTCTCTTGGGGCTGTATGCGGTTTCACCTTTCTCACTCTAACAACTTCCTGTGTTGAAGCGAGTTTAACCCCTCTGAGTATGAGAGATCACATGCGATCACACATATCGTAGGGGTTAATCAGCCGACCATCGATTACAGTGTACAAACACTCGTATTCTGTCAGCTGGTTAATCGAGTTGATGTATCGAGTTAGCAGTGTATTAGGAAGTCGAAAACGTATCAGTCGATGTTGTTCGTCCCTAAATTGCAGTCTTAGAAAATGCCAAAGTCTGTTCGTTTACTTACTGTGATAGCGAACGGACGCCTCTGAAGTTACATTGTTGATTTCAATCGTTAACTTTGACCGACATTGTGTCGAAAAGATGTAAGATGAATAACAATTAAAACTTACTTAAATACTTGCTTCACTTTGTATTTCTCATTTACTTTAACTACTAATTAGTTGCAGTAATTAATATTTAGCGACATTATAAACAAAGTTACGACTGCGCATGTGTGTACATATAACGCTAGTTAAAACACACGTGTGACAAATAATTCTGCGGAACGTGGGCGAAGGCGGGGCTTTCATAATTAATGGCGCCCAATTCGGGGCTCACATTGCTCAAAGAGCCCCCAATTATGTTTGCAAATCGTTTTAGATGGGTAAATGCGGCTTAGTCGCTAGGAGCTCTTGGCACGAAGGTGACCAAGAGCCTTCTTGGCTCCGCGACTCGAGATCAGCTGGCGTGGCCCCGCCAGTCTCGATGACGTCTTGGAAGCTTGCCCGATAGGCTTTAGATAAACGTTACCGTACTGCGGCTCTAGCGAACGCTTTTTGCGAGCCAGCTGCACCACTCGCTTGACGAATAGACGCGACGGCACGTTCAGATACAAAAACACTCGCAATTGAAACACATTCGTGTCTCCTCTCAATGAAGATCGTGTTGCATTCAATGTACACACGCCACCGGTATTTGTTAGCGAACGTGCATCACTTTTTCATCCCACACTTCGCGAAGTTAGATTTGAAATGTTGCTCGGAATATTTTATACGCGCGGGGCTTGAACAAGACTTGGCAACTCCAGAATTGCGGTCGACATGTTTTTCAAACTGAAATGTGCCTACGTTTCTTTGCAAACTGATTTACGCCCGGTCTCTAGGGTCGATACGGAATGTGATTCAATAAAATGTAAAGTACAAGTATAAAATGAACGTAATAAAACTTGATTGATTTACTTACGCTTGCCTCCATCAAATGGCAAAGTGATGTTACTAAGCTATAATTATTACTTATGTTTTCTTATACTCAGCTTGATTGATTTTATATGGTGCATATAGTTTAATCTCCTATCGTTTAACGTCCCGTCGTGACTCTGGTATCTGAAAAGGTTGTTTGCAAAGTTCTTTCGGAATAGCTTTAATGCTTACTTACTTCCATAATATTGTATATTTGTTTCTAGAGTTCGAAATTACTTCATTCCAAGGTAACAATTTACTTTATTTGTTGGAGCGCCGCCACAAAACTGAATGAAAACTCTAAAAGTCGACTTTGCAATAAGCCCTCTCATTATATTATGAAGTTCAATTGAGTTTTAAATGAAAAGGCGATGCTAGTCGTTATGGGTTTTTCCCTGGAATCCCATTGTCTAGATTAGCATCCTGCAGATAATCGGGAAGGAACAGGCAGACGCCGTCGGAAATTTGTCGCGTCGCGTCGCCGTCGCTCGCAACTCGGCGCCACCACCCGTCGGTTTATGCCTTGGATTCGTCAGGGATTTTATTAGTAATTTCTTTATAAGCATAAGGAGATGTTTTTTCAATCGTTTTGTAGAGTCAGATGTCTGTAGAATTATGAAAAGATTTCGCTTTCGATATTAAGATAGACACATTTTTTTTCTACGTTTTAGGCTAGCGTAGAAAAAATTTTGTCCACCTCATAGACTATGATGCAAAAGCAGGTACCGATTTGATGGTATATGTCGACTTAACGCATCATCATTCTCCATACCTTATCCCATTATCTGGGGTCGGCGCAGTATGTCTTTTTCTTCCATTTTTCTCTATTCCCCGTCATAGTCACGTCCACTTCCGCCAGCCTCATGTCTTACCTTACACATTCTTTCCATCTCTTTTTTGGTCTCCCCTTCCTCGATTTGTGCGACCGCAAAGCTGTCACGCACACAATTAATCCATCCATCCATCCATCAGGTCTTTTTTAGCTCCACTGCAGGAGCACGACCCTCTCTGTACCACCAGAGCCATGTATTAGCCAGAGCAGTCAGAGGATTTGGCCTACACTCTTCACGCTGGCCAGACGGGTTGGAGAGGTTGAAGAGGCACACAATTAATGAAAAGTTGCAATCTTTGTGATGGATAAAATAAAGCCATGACGGACTCTAGAAAATATATAGTCAAGGTTTCGATATTATCGTAATAATTCAATCAATTCAGAAGGCAGTATTGCCTATTTGTCATTAACTATCTTCTTTCTTTGTTTTAGTTGGAGCGTGTTCATTTATTACCCGTATCTTCAGGTTGTTAAAGAATTTTCGCAATTTTATTACTACCAGTATTTTTACTTTGCTATTTATTAACACACATAATATTTTATTTTTGTAATTAATTTATACTTGAAACTATGAACAACTCTGTAAATGATTAACCATATTGGACATAATAAACCGCTATGCTCATTTTGCGCGAAGATTAATTATCATTAGTGTTGTGTACGGAAACCGGCTGTAAATATAAATTAATAGAATTAAGATGCTCCAATCATCATCCTTCATGTTGGTATTAAGGTCTTGTCAAAGTTTATTCGAAGTTTTTTATTATGGGCCGGATGTTATGTTTTTGCCTTCGAAGTTTATTGAATTACATCTTAATGTTTGCTTTAGTGTTTATGATTTGTTGCGAAATAAAATGATCAAAGTCATCCATCATTTAAAAAAATCAAGCAATAATTGACCAAGCAAGCGCCAAGCGTGAGCGAACAGGCTTCGCTCGCGCTTGGCGCTTGCTTGGTGTTTCAGCTGGGAAGACATACTAAAGACATTTATGTCTGTTCAGTTGTTCTCTGTAGGTCGCATTTACGTGAAACTTTGTGAGCATGTTTCATCATTTCAAATATTTTTTTGTCAACTGAGATTTTGGATATTTTTTAAGTTGGCTCAAAATACTTCGCCCAGAGGTTAAGGGCGCCTAGCCTATAACCATTTTGAGTTCCTGGTGATTATAATACATTAACGGAAGTAGTGATATTTTGCCATTGTCAAGATGGATTATTTCACTGACAGCATCATTCGCGTAAGGTTATTGATAGCTAATTAGATTTTGGGAAGTCTTGAGTTCGAATTCAGGCAGACAGAATATAATTTAATGACATGACGATTTTGTTTTTTTCTTTTTTTCGACAGATTTTTTTATAGTATCATTTTCAAAGTAATTACTGCGATAGATTCTATATTAGCAAAGGTCTTTTAGCTTTTTTATTTAGCTTTTAGTTTTAATATATCCATAGACAGACTAGCAAGATCTACAGCTCAGAGAGCTGGCGAAATATTTTCAAAACATTTTGAACCTTAGCAGTATATGCGTGTGGTACTGTATATTGCTAGCTGTGGGGCTCCCGGGCAGCTATTCATCAACGTCCGACCTTTGCCTGCCTTCGTTTACTTGGCGAATGGCGTGCCCTGAACTTTACAAACATATTTTAATATTCATTAAAATTAGGCCGCCGCGAAATGGAATTATTTCCTCTGCGTCATGCCAGCGTTTATGTTTACCACGAAAAAACACCAATCTATCAAACTTTCCGTTTCGAAAGTCCACGAAAACGAAAATGTCCTTTTCACGGATATTTTAGTGTTATTTGATAATATTTACCTACTCGAAGCTTTATCGTTTTTGTGGGTCAAAAAATATTTAGTGGTTTTTGTAATTCGATTTTAATATCTAGTATCTTTTTCCTTTATATAACCCTAGAATCACCCGCAGATTAATTAGCTTTCTATAGGTGAAAGAATTTTGAAAATCGGTTCATTAGTTTCGGAGCCCATTCAATGCAAACTAACAAACAAACAAACAATTAAATCTTTCCACTTCATAATATTTGTATAGACTAACAAGCGGTATTGCACCTATTTTTTGTCCACTTCAGAGGGACGCGGAACAACACGCTTTGAACGAAAAGCAATAATAGTGAAAAAAAAACTGGTGAAAAAACGGTATAAAATAAAGCTTAGTCACAAAGTAATATATGTTTTTATTACAAAAATTATACTCTAGCTAGCGGTTCTTACGTGTTGCTCTACGGAAATATTTGCTTAGCTCGCCAACCTGCTAGTTAGTCTGTTCAAGCTAACTGATTCATAACCTGTCCCGCACGAGACAGGGTAATCACATGTTAGGATGACACGCGTTTCTTGGTACATCGTGATCTAAATAAATGTTTGGTGTCCGGCCTTTTCCCCTGTCTAAGTCGCCTTCAATACCAATTAAAAGGTACCTTTTAATTGGTTTTGATAATTGGCATTGCCTCTCATACTTTTCTCAACAGCTTTTAAATAAACTCGAAAGGATAAGTTTGCTCAGTTATTACAAAAGTGTCATAAATCTCACTACTTGGATCGATGCGGCCGAGTTTTCAAGTGAACACAGCTCAACAGCGGCGTCCGACACTGATAGATCACGCCAGGGGAAAAGAGCCGACGGATGACATCCATCGGCCAGGATTATCTCTGGCCGTGCATGCGGGAAGCCTCTTTGTGTGGATACTTACGGATACGAGATTAATGCCTTTATGTTCGCCAGTCGCTGCTCTTGTGACAAGGGACTGATGATTCCGAGTGAAAAGATATGGTTTTGGGAAATTGACAATATGCGTAGTTTCAGATAAACAAAGATCGCATTGTCAACATAACTGTGATCAAGAAATCCATCTTGGTGTTCTGAGAAATGCGTCATATAAATGATATATAATTAATAGAATTTATTAATAACTATGTCGTTTAAACATTTATTTTTGAACAGCTTTTACCAGCTCGAATGTAGGTATAAATTTTTCCATGTTACAGACCGGTGTCGCATGAAAAAATATCTGGTAAAACCGTGCGTTGATCTGTTTTGCACTGGTCTTTCCGAGAAAGTCGGACATACAAATAAGCAGACTCATTCGCAAGAAGTCATTATAACATTTGTAAGGATTTGATGATTTTTTTATTATATGATTAAAAAATAAGAGTTAAGAAATCAAAATCATTTTGCTTTCCATATAGAGTTCATATAACTAAACTCGAGCTGTCGCTCGCCGTCCTTGTTTGTACTGTCGCAAATTCTAGGAAACTACTGATATACTACGCCTGAAATGTGCCTTTTACGCTATTTATTGAATCCCATTCAAATCCTCCAGTTGTAACGCCTAAAGCTAACACGCTTTAAGATATCTTGCGATATAATCTGATAGTGTTTTAAATTGAGAAGTTTCAGATGTATTGCAAGTTTATCGATTTTGTTATTTATTTTTCATACTGGTGCTAGACATTGCCAGAAGCATACGGCCTTTCTGTATTTGATCATTTTGATTTTTTAAAAGTATGTGTATCTCTATTGCTAGTTTCCTTCAAAATGGTTTCTTTAATCACCAGATAATAAACCTTTCGTTTATTGTATGTTTGTGAGGCAAAAGGCCAAGAAATGTATAACTTGTAATGCTTACTACTATTGTACCTTAAATTTTGGTTAATTTTGTTGTAGTTTGGATATTGATTTGGCGTGTTCATAAGGCAACTCTTGTTATCGTAATGGTAACACAATACGTATAGTCGTAAAACATGAGCAGCGCAAAAATTATGTCAACTTCAATCCTATACAAATAAAAAGTAACTCATGAAGTGATTATTCCACCGTCCCTGTTTATAATACTATGGCATAGTGGTTAACTAGAACTAAATACACGCCATTTAATTCCTAAATACCCAGTAATAAAGGTCACATCGGCTTGTGACAGACCGCCGCAGTGCGATCCGTCAATGTCGCCCTAAACCGGGCTTCTCCTTAGAAATGGGCATTTGCTCTGCCATCTGGAAACGTCTTTTATTATTTCCGCAAACTTATTTGTACAATCGTCTATCTCTTTCGCTTTATGTAACAGCTTGTAAGCGAATTTTCACTTAGATCTGTCATTTTGCGACTTTTTGTTCAGGAATCAGGAAGCTAGTGTTTAGTGGACATTCGATATGGACTTTGTATATGACAAGTTCTGAAATTTTATATTAACTCATTTGAACTCATATACACAAATAAAGAATATTGATTAATTTAATTCTCATGTAGTAACCCCTGAATACTCAAAATAATTGTAACTAATGACATTCTTAAATCTCAGGCCGTCTTTGTCTTGCTAAGGTAATCTAGACATTGACAGAATATGATTTGAGATTTTTTTTTAGTTCAGTTTAAGATGTATCTAATATGGCTTTCGGTATTCGGACGTAAATTACGTAACAGTAAAATCATTGGCCATACCGTAATACATAATAATTTCTCACTTTAGTAATAATTTACTATTTTCGTAGTCGTTTGGTTTTGTGGCATGTGTTTGGATAATTAACCCCATTCCTGTTTTCCTAGTTGTATTAAATTAAAAAAGCAGTTTCTTTAGACAATCGTCTCTAGTTCATTTGGTTTCTCTGTGTCTGCATGAAATAACCAATTTCTTTGATTCATTGCTCATCTGCATAAGTATAAAACCGCGCTTATTTAACAAAAAATATAACGGTCGCCACTTAGAATCCTCCACGAATTAACATAACACATTAGCGTGGCCAAGTAAAACAAGACCGGTCATCAATAATATTTTCCGTCGCACACTTCATACGGTTTTCCATACATACAGTGCGTTTATGCAAATATGACTCGGCCAGGCGACCGGTTTTGGCTGGTATTGGTGCGATGATACATCGGTGTCACCTCTTCACCCGCTAAGAAAAAGGCTTACATTCTATGTGCAAACAAATTCAATAACATTGTTCCCGGTTGCGACCTTAGCTGGGAGTGCTTCGGAATCCAGGGTCATACGAACCAGGGTCTGATAATAACACTCAATAAAATTAAATCTATTGTAATGTTTAATTCAGTTAGAGCGCATAAAGAATAACTTGAGCATCTAATCGAAATATTATAGTAGCTGGACGGCCCTGTTGGCGTAAGCACTGTAAGTGCTGACGATACTGAAGGCATGTTAAGCCGTTGCTTCCGGCTCTCATCATTGTCGGCCGGCAGTCGTTTAGCTATGTCAGATACCCTTAGGCACCGGTGCTAAGCAACCAAAAACTTACGAGCATAAAAGCTTATTTCAACATAAATACAATGTGTAAGTATTTGAATTGAGTAGTACTACAAAAATATTAACGTGTGTATGACACTTATAACCATTGCGCCACTTGCGCATTTCGTCTTACATTATTATGCATTCGCGTCCAATTGTCATGCTTATTTGAGAACCGCGGCCATTGTTCAAACTCGTACTTACCGCACCGTTCCAAGGACTTGCGCTATTTTAGCGTTTTTAACCGAACTGCTTATGAAAGACGAGACAAAGCTGTTCTTGACGTGAAAAATATGATGTCATGAAAATTGCATTCTTTATGCGCCTTTAGTAACTGTAAATATATCTTCTCTTGTAGTAAAAACAGTAGAGAATCATTTGTACCATTTATCTTGTTTATATTCTGTGGAATAATGTCAACAACCTTGACTTGTTTCGTATTTTCCAGCTGTCTTGGCAGTAGTTCTTGCTATAATTAAATTTCTTTGTTCTTTACAATTACTACACATTTTCTCTAAAATTATATTAAATTTATTTAACACAAGTTATACATAATATAATTTTAATACTATTCAAGGTACGGAATACATTAACCTTAATAATATAAATCAAATTATAAAGAAGCTTCGGAAGTCATTTGAGTTGATCTGTCTTTGTTGAACTTGTATTCGGGTCCGATTTTATTTTTTGTATCTTATCCACTTTGTTTGTACTATACTTACTTCAGTTTTTCTACTTATTAAAATAACTACTAGAATTCATCCTTTATTTTTACACAATAAAGGATCTAATTTTGCTTAAGGAATGTAGATAAGATCCCATTTCATCCTTTTGTTATTAGACTTATTATAATACTTTTTTATTAATTAACACCCACCAGAGGAAGATAATAGCTGGTCAAAAATATTAAAGTATCTTGAACCCCCAATCACATCCGTAAAATTTTAAACATTATGTTCACGCAATTCAAGGAAACATTCGGTCAAATACCTCGCGTTATAAAAGAAACTATAATAGGTCGATAAGCTATCGTACAAATATTATTATTTGACGAGCTCCGTGGCGCAGCGGTCAACACACCTGCCTGCGACACAGTTGGTCCCGGGTTCGATCCCCGGTCAGGTCAAGATGGAAAATGATCTTTTTCAGTTTGACCTGGGTCTTGGATGTTTATCTATATAAGTATCTATTATAAAATATAGTATCGTTAAGTTAGTATCCCATAACACAAGTCTTACTTAAGAACTTACTTTGGGGCTAGCTCAATCTGTGTGATTTGTCCGTATATACTTATTTATTTATTTATATTTATTATCAGAAAGACAGCCATTATGGCAGGCGACAAGAGATTTATCGCCCATGAACAAAGATGTATGATAATTTATTGACAAATGATAAAACAAAAGTCAAAAGACTTTTGGTTCTTAGAATTACCGAGTTGGCAAATTTTACACGACCGATTTGGAGCATGTTCCATCCATTGCTGAAATGTGGGAGAAAATAAACAGACAGATCCTAGGTCTGTAAAACTTTGAAGCTACGTTTAGTATGTTGGTAGGCTTGTAGGTGAGAACGGAATCAAAATAGTGATGTCTTGCTAGCCGCAACGCCTATTGACATGATTCCTGACGCCCATTCCCTCGATCGGCTTTTACGATCAGAGCGGGAAGAGAAGCGGCTGTTGCATTCTATGTTTTTTTCTTTTCTCTCAGACCAGCATGGAAGGTTAGCTTTTAACAACAAAAACAAATACGGGTCTAGTTACGGAAATCCCTTTGCGAGGGCGTTGGCCGGGTCCTTAGTTGAACAGCAACATGCTAACTAATATAATATTATAAATGCGAAAGTGAGTTTGTTTGTTTGTTACGCTTTCACGCGGAATCTACTGAACCAATCGTCATGAAATTTTGCATACACATAGGTGAGGGTACTGAGAAGGACATAGGCTATATCACGCGGGCGAAGCCGCGGGTAACAGCTAGTATTATATATAACAGAACCACAAAACATGAAATAATTAGAATTCTGTGAACATAACGACCCGTACAGCGGGTTTGGGCGCACAGCTGCATAACATCCGCAACAATAATAAATACAATTGTTTATACCAATATTGCTCTTGGTAAATCAGTTTAATGTATATGCTATTAGAAACCTGAGGTTAGTTTCCAATGTTGTTGAAATAGAAAGAAGTAAATACATACTAGCTGTTACCCGCGGCTTCGCCCGCGTGATTTATAGCCTATGTCCTTCTCAGTACATTTTACCTATGTGTATGCAAAATTTCATGATGATCGGTTCAGTAGGTTGGGCGTGAAATCGTAACAAACAAACAAACTCACTTTCGCATTTATAATATTAGTTGGGATTAGCCATACATTATGTTACAGAAACATAAGAGTACAATTATCTGGGATGGGTAATTGTGTTATCCAACGCTTTATTTTACGTATGAGATTTTAAAATCATTTTAGCAATGTTTTGGTAGGATCTATCTAAGAAAATCATTGACAAAATTATTTCATTTGTACAATTAATTTTCATAATTATGTAAACACGGCTTTACTCACGTTTTATTACGTCGGATCTGCCGACTAGTTTCGGTCTGTTACGAAGACCATCATCGGGGCGAGTGAAAGGGGTGGCGACGCGTGAGGCGGCCCTCAGTGCTTTGAGGGAAGCGTAACCGTCGTGTCGCCACCCCTTTCACTCGCCCCGATGATGGTCTTCGTAACAGACCGAAACTAGTCGGCAGATCCGACGTAATAAAACGTGAGTAAAGCCGTGTTTTCATAATGAATTTATCTCGCGTAAGTTTTATTATTATTATAATTTTCATAATGACGGTATATTCTGATCTGCAATAGAGCAGACTTCATAATACAGCATACTACTATAACAGATACAAAATACCGAACAAAACGAACCAGTTGTCATTCTGTTCAATTAAGGAAGGCCAACATCCTTCCTCGCAAAGGGGTTTCATTAACTAGTATTCAAGGGCCATTGTAACCACGACACCACCGTGATAATCAAAATTCTTCAAAAAAAAATTAAAATGTTTCACATAATACACACTTTTATCTGTAAAAGAGCAAGGTTATTGTAAAAAATATACTGCAAAATAACACGAACATGGGATCAAACCTTATAATTTTCCCATATACGCGACAAACGAGCTGTAATTATATATTCACCTGTAAAATCTTGGTAAGAACGTTTACGGGTTAAAGTTTATATGCTCAGTCACTATACCTCATCAGTTAAAAGACAAGATTCTGTAAGTAAAACGTTTTTGAGTGCAAAACTACAACTGTTTCCTATAAATCAATTAAATGAGTAGGTAAATAAAAATATCCCGAACGAAGTTCCGAGTATCGACTGTTATTTCTCGTTATTCAGCGCGGAGAAAAAGATTCTTGATTTTACACGTATCTTTTATATTACCTATTTGCCTAGCAGCAACGTTGTATGCGCTAAAACCAGTAATGAGATACTGTTATAATATTGAATCTAGAAAATGTATTCTATGAAAGAACTCTATGAATAATATGCATTCATTCTTGAATTTTTTGTTGTCTTTTTTGCAGTGAGGGGAAGTATGTATGTTTTCTATTTTATTGAGTTAGGTCATAAGGATGCCGAAAATATGTATACCACTCTCCAAATCATAACAAAATAAGATCAGTAAAGTTTATTTATTTTACTGTCTTACTGCTTAGTGTTGGCCACTTACACATACGAAAAACAAACTATCTCTCTCAACTAAGGTACTTACTTACTCTACCAGTAGGCTATGTTTTGCTATCCTCCTAAGATAAGAAGTCAGTATCGAAAGTGCTCGCCGTTTCACGTCAAATACACACAATTTTTTTCTTACGCGCGAGTCGTGACCGTAATAATAAGGCACTTTTTAACAATTGCTTTGTGAGATCCTAGCTCACCTATCGCTGATAGAGTGGACCTCACAAAAGGTAGATGATATTAGTCGCTCAGCAGAAAGGGTAAAGAGGCAGGCACGATATAAGAATAGGAACAACAGGAACAAGCACTTATTCAAACTAGCCATTGTTAACTGCACAAGGTCAAAAATGTGATGAAAATATTGAACCAACCTGTCAATCACCACTGATTTTAATGCTATACAACGTGGAAGGTACATACCCGTAATAAATCGAACCACGGTCTTTACTAGATGATTATAATAGTATTATGAAATTAAAATAACAGCCACATAACAAAAAGAAATTTCGTCATTTCCATGCAAAAGTGTGCAGCCGCCCCGGGCTTTTGTCTGAGAACGTCGAACTTTTGTTTTTGTTTTTTGACTGTTATTTTAATTTCACTATACTAAAGTGATCTAGTATAGCCCGTGGGTCGATTTATTACGGGTATTTCCCTTCCACTTTGTATAAATTAAAGCAATACACAAATAACAATACAATCAAAATGACTTATTAGTTCTTCCATAGAGATCTTATGTCTTGGAGCAGGTATAGAAGAAGAGTGAGTCAGGTGATGAGAAGTGATGTGCCGCTGCAGTTCAAATTTCGGAAATAAAATTAAAGAATGTAGTTTCAAAAAAAGGCGAACAGCTTAATATGAGGCGGATAGCAACATGCAGCACGAAGGAGACATGCAACAACTTTATAGGTTTTGGTTTGGAAGCGGCAATTACAGCCACAATTTTGTATCAAAAACTGTGGATGAAAACATAATGCGTCAAAAAAAGCAAAATCGTTTACTGGAATTTACCGCGTAGTTAACGCGTGATAAGAAACATTAAAAAGTGGCTTCTTATTACGAGCGTACTATACGAGTATAGTAATAAACTGAAAATAAGAAAAATCATCTTTTTTATAACCTATATCTTAGCAACCCGGGAAAATACGTACTTTTTCTAGACCATTCTACTTCGGAGCATCTGCTATCCCATATATTTCAAAGTTTATGCTTCGGATGAAACTATAAGGCTCCATCCAACCTCGTATATCAGACTTTGTTATGGAATCGCGACTACATTGCGTGCCCGAGATGATAACCGCCTATCATATCACGTCCGAGCAGAAACTAGTTGGATATATCATGTTTTGTTATGACAGAATGTAATCTACTTGATTTGTTTTCGAACGCACGAAAATATGATGAGATACAATGTATTCTGAGATTTGCCAGTTTACCAGAGAGAAGCTCTGCTTCAAACAATCGTGATGATTTTTTCTTTTAGAATTTGCATTGTCTTACGAATTCTTAATGCTTTTTTTTTCATAGAATTCGCCTTTTTGTTGTTATCTAATTTCTATCGAAAGACAGATTCGCTACTTCTACGAGTATCAGAATCTTTCAAGCAAAATCTTTATGGTCTAATGCATTTACAATAATTTGTAAATTTTTATTACATTAATTATTTAGAAAAAGTAGTTTATGTCCTTTCTCAGAATCTAGACTATCTGTGTACCTAATTTCATCTATATCGGTTTAATAGTTTTAGGTTGAAAGCGAGACAGAGAGTTACTTTTGCATTTATAATATAAGTATGGATAGGTAATTTTACCTTCATACACATTTCGATCTCATTTTTCAACTATTTGAACACCTAATTACTTTTAATTAAAATCAAACAAATACAGATGGTTATTAATCAAACCTGGGTACGTGTGGGTGTCTGCGCTGTCGGCGGCGACTCTGGGCGCTAAGGGAAGGCTCGGGACAAAGATCAGAGAGTGGAGGAGATGTGGATTAAATGTAATGCCATTCGTTATATGGTTTAGTCATGAGCAATCGGATGTGCCAAAATAGCGCCTTTTCTTGCAAATTACTATTTTATGCCACAAAAAAAGAAAAAAATTTTTACAACGTATTTTTGATTACGTTGATGAATATTTACATCAATATGCGAATTAATATGTTAATATTGTACGAAATAAATGATTTCAAAAATGCCGTGTGGTTCCCGACAGAGTAGAATAGGACTACTCCATGTATGTTGTAGATGGCGACTTAGGAAACACAAGCTGATGTTTAAAAATATCAGATGTTGAACACTATCGATATGGCTTGAATACACTTTCAAAAGGGAAATGGATATTCCAAATCATAAAATTATGTTCCAGAGTTGCAACATTAGCCACGCCCTTTTTCCATATTTCCTAGTTTCTTTAATCCGAGTTTGGGGCGGAATCTCGACCCCTCTGTAAATAATTGCCGGGACGGCACTGCGTGGCGCAGCCCTATCCGAAATGCTTCGAGTGCCACTTGTTTTGTTTTAATATTTTTACGGCTCTTATTGTTACTTGGTGATTTGCACAACCACGTATTTCTAACATAGGTATATATACTCGTATTTGAAATATACTATGAGAACTAATATTTTTTTATTCACCTAGTCTAGGTAATGAGTTTCTAACTGAACTTAGATATAAAATAACGCCTAGCATTGAAATCAATGATAGATTAATGGACGAGCTCCGTTGCGCAGCGGTCAACACGCCGGCCTGTGACACAGATGGTCCCGGTTTCGATCCCTGGTCAGGTCAAGATGAAAAATAATCTTTTTCAAATTGACCTAGGTCTTGGATGTTTATCTATATATGTATTTGTTATAAATATAGTGTCGTTGAGTTAGTATCCCATAACACAAGTCTTACTTAAGAACTTACTTTGGGGCTAGCTCAATCTGTGTGATTTGTTCGTATATATATTTTATTTATATTAATACATTATGCGTCTATCTAGAAATCTGCACACGTGATTTAGAGAGTCTGGATAGTTCGCATTTCGTTTTAGAGATCTCCAGTGGTTGGCAAGATGATGGTGAAGTTACGTTTCTTGTGCTTTACACATGCTTTTAGAAATCTTCTCCGGATCATCTTCGTGTTGCTGTTTTTCGTGTGTATTGTGAAAGCGGTCAATACTGGTATCAGATTTTGTTTTTTTATCATCATGAAACGACTGATATGTTCAGGTAAAACACTTTCAATATTATTCTTACGTAGGTCCATTATATTATGTTCGTTCGTCATTATTCGTTGCAATCGGTTGAGTCAAGATTCATATAGGAATTTAAGAAAACTTCATACCGCGGAGTGCAACTAAAATGGAAAGATTACCCATCAATAATTTCCAAACCACAGAAACGCCGACAAAACATGAATGGGCCTAATGACATTATGAAATAGCTTTATTACCACGGCCTTGCTCGGTGAGTAAGCCGCGCTCTCGCGGTCGCTACTCAATAGAACTTATAGATTAGGCAACTGGAGTACGTGACCAGCCTCTTGCTGAGATAGGGACTTTAGAAAGCCGCGTGGTACCCAGTAGAGTAGAATAGGACCACTCCTAGTCTTTCCGTGTATGTCGTAGAAGATGACTTAAGAAACACTAGCTAAGCAAAGCCTATAAACATCAAAGAGACTTCTACAACCCGTCTGACCAGCGTGGAGAGTGTAAGCCTAATTCTCTGACTGCCCTAGTTAATATATGGCTCTGGTAGTACAGAGAGGGTCGTGCTCCTGCAGTAGAGACTAAAATGATACCTGATATTGATGATGATGTACTTTAAAATCAGAGGTAGTCGGAGCTAGAGCGACACAACGTTTAAACGAAATTTAGCATTTATTCAAATAAGTAAACATTAATATTGGTTTGATAGTATTACCTGTTGTAATTAAACCAAAGATTTAAAATAAAAAAAATATTAACGACGAACTTGCCTTTGACTATTCGTATATTCAAGTTATTTAAGAGAATAACGGGTGACCATTCTTAATTTAACTAGGCGTCTGTCGTTTATCTCCTATATGTGCCTGATGAATGCCTGCCGAGGACGTAGCAAGCAGATTCATATAATTGACCACTGTCGTGTTTTTCTAAGTACTCTCTGACTGTATGGAGTAGCGAATTTGGCACAGAGAAGTTTTATTGGAGTGCATTATGCAAAGAGTTTACAATCCGGATCTTATTCTTTCTTTCTAAAAAATATATATGTATATCAAGCTATGATTTGCTGGGTACGTATGGAATGGACTCCATGTATGCTTATGTAGTGTATGCGTATGCACGAATAAATATGTACATACGCATACTTCCATTCTTTTTAAAGAAGGGAAACTGGAAGGACTTTTCGTCCTCAATCCTCCATTTATGTCATTACCAATTACACCTGCCATGCTTCCGAGCAGATATATCACACTCGGAAATGTAGACAAGTGTTTAAATAAAACATACGTACATTGCCGTGTTCACGCAAAGTGATTTATGTACTTGTCACTTATCTCAGGCGACTTCCTACACTCGCATCGTGAAATAATACTGCATTTTGTATGATGGGCTCCAGATCATGTGCTACATTTAAACATTCGAATGTATCTTATTACCAATAAATAAGGACGTATTCAATACTGCTAGCCACGTGTGATGTGTAGTAGACTGTTTACGTACATGTATGCGCCAGTCACGATCCCCACGACAACTGGTGATTCTCAAACAGTTCCGACACTTGAATTCATTACTTTTGTAGGTGAAGGTATTAGATGTATTATTTACGACGAATGCTTAGTAGATGCTACATTTATTAGTTTTTAAGTGAGATAGATACAGCCAAAGGAACTTGCTCTCAGCTACATTTATTTCACATAATATAGTAACTCAACTCCAGCTTTAAACACATCTATTCTTTAATGACAAAATAATACTTTACTGCTTGTAGGCTTGAACAACAATAAAATACATAATAATTAATAACATCATACACAAGTTTCGAACTTACTTTTGGGCTAGTATATGTCATTTATCTTTGTAAATGTGTTAAGACGTGAAAAGGTAACTGCAAAGGCCTATTCTCTGAATTAACGTTTTGATCTATTATCCGACTGTAATTATTTATATCACAGACACATCAAATAAAATTAATTTAAAACATAAAACTGAAGTATTCATGCAAAAATTTAGCTTATCCCGATTAAGCGGCTATGATATACTTGAAGAGAACGTCAAAAACTGTAGCAAAGTGACAATTTGACCGTTGATGGCTATGGTGCAATGATTATTATCAACAAAAACTGTTTATTCTGTTTATTATTCTGTTTATTATAATTCAATATATATACACTATTCTTACAGGTGAACCCAATTCAATAGCGTACATTAATTTACTACGTATAATGCAAAATTTTAATTACTATAATCTATAACTCAACACATGCAAAGTAGCCTTTGTGAATTCAGTCAAAGAGCATCCGAATAAATCTACGCAATTGGCTACCTCGTTAAGAGTGTGCAGCGATCTGGTTAGTGGTGTTTGCTTCAGCAAATTCGTGCGCGCCTGGGGTACTGCGAACAATGGGGGTTGTCGTCGCCGCCACACGTACCGGTCCGGCACTCTCAGTGCCATCCACTCTAACACGGCCGGGTTGCAGCGCCGTCCTCTCCATACTTTAAACATGTATGTCACTACACCCAGACTGCGCTTGACTTCGAGTGTGTTGTACCCCACCATTCCTATTATAAATAATGTAGGGTAGGGTGTCCCGAAAAAAAAATTTTTTGATTTCCGCTACTCAAGACCATTCAAAAGTTGCGTTATTTATTGTACATTACCGTAAAAATAATAAAAAAAATATAAAAATATATCTTGAGGGCTCTACCAGCGATTTTATTTTTACAAAAATCACTCAGTAAGTAATCAGTAGCCTTCCAGTTTATGTCGTCTTGTCTAATTTCTTTACATTATTTCCACTATATTTCTTTATTTTATTAATAGCAGCACCTTAAGTTGTCATTTGCAGGTAACAATAGAATGTTTTCAGTGAGTAATTGAATTTGATCGAACTTGCAAAATTCATGTTTTTGACATATTTTTGTTAGATTTTCTACTTCTACGGTGAGGCGGTTCGTCTCACTTCTATTATGGTTTTATTTGCTATACAATGTCACTATGCACTTCCTTGTAATAAAATAAGTGATTGTAATTTTTTTCTTTTTATACAACTTAGTAAGCAACATGTAATAATGGATTCAAGATAAAAGTAGTTACTTGTGCTCATGTTAAAAACTTGGCGAGCGCTATTTACCAGATTTAAGGGACTTTATCAAAACCATTACCATGAAAATAAACTAAAACTACAGAAGAATAACAACTGTCTTTCCAACACAGAGGTTTTTTTCTATCGTTTTTAGAAAACTTGATACGATTTGGCCCAAAGCTTCGATTTACAATGTTGCCTATCTACAAGTTACCCAGTTGCTGAAATCATATTATTTCGACAAACACCTGTTTATATATTATAATTGATACGAAATAAAACAAAGAAATAACGACTACGAAAGCAAAGTGCTTTTTGGAATCCTCAAATAAACAAGCTTTTCAATATTGCTACTTGTAAGTGCACTTCATTTGACAGTTGTCCCTGCATAAAACCTAAGAAATTCCTATTCTGTAACAGAATTTTTACTAAACAAAGAAAGTGATATGAAAATTGGCAATACTGGTAAAGATACAAAAAAGCGCAAGAATTTTAAAGACACATCAAAGACAAGAAAATTTTACGCGAATAGAGCTGACATGTTATCAAAGTACAGGGACCATAGGAAAGTGAGTGCGTGAGTTACTGCCTCGACCGCAGTCGCCTTCAGCAAAGCTTTCTTCGAATAGTGACAAGCTTATTAATGATTTTTATAGCTATTCCATTGAATTGCACTTCGGCGCTGCCAATAGTAGCTAAAGTGTGTAATGTGATCGATATGATCTATCAACTCTGCGATCAATGAGATCTGCAGCAGCGTCGCTTTAGCGGTCTTTGCTGACATAGAATTGGTCTCTTTCAAAGATGATAGTCTTGTTACTGACAAGTAAAAATAAATGATAAAAACAGACTAGCATATATATTGATGCAATTGTACAAAAATAGTATTTCAGTTAAATTTTATTCACCAATAGAGACCATTTACGACAACTTGCATTTCCCAAAATATTAAAGGCCAGAGAAACAGAAAAGAGCAACTCTCGCAGTGTAGTTACAGCACCAAAGTTCAATTTGTTTATGGGAGATTACATTGATATATAATTATTAATATGGACTTTGCAGGAACCTTTTACTTACTTAAAAATAATATTACATTGATATAATTTAGCGAGAGTGCGACATATTAGTTCCACCAACTTTGCAACACAGCTACAATGATGCACTTCGAATTATGGCTAAATAACGACATTGTTGACTTTCCCTGTCACACATAATTAATGAAAAAATGTTTGAAAGAGGCTTCTCAAAGCGTTACGGACGCTACAGCCTAGGATGGTTTCAGTGGGAACAGGTCAAAATCACTCGCGGAAATGCCTTATTTTGGGTGCAAAAACCAGTTCCGTTTTGAAAGTAATTGATTGTTTTCCTTTCAATTAGGCATATAAAAGCTTAATTTGACTCATTTTTGTACCCTTAAACTTAATAAAAACCATTTATATGTTATTTTTGTGTGATTTTAAGTTTATGTTAGAAACCACTAAAAATAGAAATTTGAAAAATTTCAAGGGCCAGTAGAGGCCTCAAGATGACAGATATTCAACTGTTTTTTTCGATAACCGTAATCTATGTATCAAAACGCAACTTTTGAGACCTCTTGTGTAGATGTAGCTCAAAAAAAATTTTTCCCCATACATGGACGGGACACCCTAATGTAGGGTACATTAATGGGTAGAACGGGTATACCCCATACAGTTTTAAGTACAGAAACCGTATGAACTTATTTTGAATCCGTTCTACCATTAATTTGTATTTAGTTTCATGAGGTGACCAAACACCCGCATTGCTCTCCAAATGACTCTTCACCAGAGCTTCGTATAGTGCTCGCAGCGCGTTGATGTTCGTGAAGTCTCGCGACTGGCGCATGACGAACCCTAAGTTGCGGTATGCCTTCTTACATGCTTTCACAATGTGATTTCGGAAATTTAGGTCGCTAGAAAAGTGGACGCCGAGATCTTTATTTTCCGTTACTCGCTTTATCGGCACACCTTCTATGTAATACTGGTGTCTTTCTGGTTGCCGAGATCGTGTAAATGACATGACAGTGCACTTGGCTATGTTAAACTTTAACCCGGTTTTGTTGGTCCACTCCACTAATCAATGTCTCTTTGCAATTTGTGGCAATCTGTTGACTCTCTTATTTCCATCGCTAGTTTTAAATCATCGGCAAAAAGTAAGCACGTTGACTCCAGTACCACACCTGGTAAGTCATTTATCACCAAATTGAATTCAAGGGGACCCAAGTTGCTCCCTTGATTAACTCCTGATCGTGTCGGATAAGGCTCTGATTAATATTAACTATTCTTCACAACTATGACTTACAAAGACGGGTGTTTCCTTGAGGGCTAAACCGAGGTCAAATATGCGAGAAACATTAAAATAAAATTAGTGAAAAATAAGAGAATGTCAATAGCTGTTAACGAAGTGATAACGATGATTGTTGGTACGGTTCCGACATCACGAGGACGCGATTTTTACTTGCTTTAACCGGTTCAAGAAGGAGAAAAATATGTTCACATTTTACAACAACAATTTAAATACTTCCTCATGGAAAATTCTGAACGATTCCATTCTAAAGAAAAGCAATGAATTCATTCTCTGATAATTTTGCTTTTTCAATTTTTTCATCCTAGTGTGCAGATGCTCTGCAAGACTCATAGGAATCCAATGGCGATTCATGAAAGTAACTAAATGAGTACTGACTAAGTTGAACCTGGGACCGCTTCGTCACAAGCTAGTCCAAAGTGATAAATAACCCAACCACATAAAAGAAACTTGACGTATTTGGACACTTTAATTACCTTCTATTTTTAGCCAACAGTAATGAAAATGACGCATACATAAACTGAAGAGCCTATTTTGACCTTCATTTCTGTCTAGTTTTACATATTTACATCATTATTCAATGTGTAGAGTGCTGTAAATGTATTCGTGTAAACATATACGCATGCCTTATTATACAGTTTGTGCATGCAGGCTAAGTAGACCTCGCTTTTTGCACTGGTTTGCATGTCAGCAGAGCCTTTGGTCATAACGATGTTAAACATTTAAAGTGATGCCTTTTCATGGACTGTTAAGTAGAAGTTTTTAAAAGTACGGACATGTTATAAAATATGTTTGGGTCTTATTATTGTCGAAAATCAATTTACTTCATGAGAGATTATGTTATAAATTGTACTGCCCTGATTCAAATATATGTTTGTTTATACGTGCAAATATCCAACATCACGTAGAGGATTTCTTTGGGAACAAGTCCCAAGTGAAGTATCTAATGAGAATTCTAAGTTAATAAAATAAATAAATAAATATATACGGACAAATCACACAGATTGAGCTAGCCCCAAAGTAAGTTCTAATGAAAGACTTGTGTTATGGGATACTAACTCAACGATACTATATTTTAAAACAAATACATATATAGATAAACATCCAAGACCCAGGTCAATCTGAAAAAGATCATTTTCCATCTTGACCTGACCGGGGATCGAACCCGGGACCATCCGTGTCGCAGGCAGGCGTGATGACCGCTGCGCCACGGAGCTCGTCAAAGCTAAGTTCAGAAGATGTCTTTGTTTCTGCATTGATATTGGAAATATTCGTATTATAATGATATATTGAGGTATAAACCAATCTTCTATAGAATTATAAACACCAAAAATCGTATTAGTTTGCTTCGTTACAAATTAAAATGTTCGCTTTTACGAGCCCGAGCACAGTTAATATGCCTCTATTACAATAAAGGCTATGACCCTTTGACGCCGAACCCCCTTCGAGTTGATGTCCAGCCAATTGGACTTGGAGATAAGCTGGACCGGTTTCATTAAAACGTCATCAGCAGTCGTAAGGATGTGGACTTTCAAAAGTGAAAACAATGTCAAAGGTTACATTTGACTATTTTTAGTGCGTCATACTTAAGTCAGTCAAAATTTTGATATTTAAAAGCTGTCTTTCTTTTCGTATTACAATTCGAAATGTTCGTTATCAGGTATACACCAATCTTCTATAAAATAAGATAGATATCAAAGCTCATATTTGTGTACTTCATTCAAGATTAAAATGTTTGCTTTTACGAGCCCGAGTACAGTTAATATGCCTCTATTACAATAAAGGCTATACCCTTTGACGCCGGAGTCCCCTTCGAGTTAATGTCCAGTCAGTTGGACTCGGAGATAAGCTGAACCGGTTTCATTAAAACGTCATCAGCATTCGTAAGGACGTGGACTTTCAAAAGTGAAAACAATGTCAAAGGTTCCATTTGACTATTTTTAGTGCGTGAACAATTTGGTTAAAACACGCGTGTCACACATAACTTCATCTTTTTGTTTCAAAGGCTGTCTCTTATTCGAAACTTTTGGAAAACTGCAATATCAATTTTTTAAATGTGCTTTATCGGGGTTTTAAGCATTTAATGTGCAATGCTAAGTAATGAAGCAATTATTAAAAGAATCTGTTTAACTGCCGGTAAGCATACCTTTTTTCACTAATTCTTATTTTTGTTACATTTAAGTTATTAATCTGTATAATTGTATCAGACAGGTAGTAAGAATAATCGACTTTACACACAAACTCATCATAAATTCATCACTCCCTAGAAAATAACAAATCTTTCATTATAATAATTGTATGAGCTCATCTCATACATTTTAGCTAACAGTTTATACCTACATACGCAGTAAGAATATTTTAACCTACATTCAAACTATCGGAATAAGCAACATTACTATTAAGCAATATGTATTTACGTCAATCGAATAGTGATCTTAGCGTTAGGTGAAATCAATAAATTTAGTGTACAGAAATCACTCGTCGGGTTTGGTTATTCTCTCCGGAGTTCCTCCCGCCTAGCTAGCATCCCTTCCAGCTCAACTCAGCTAACTTAACTAGCTCTGTGTGTGTGGTTATCCCATACAATAATAAAACAGGAATGCCCATTGCAATGCCTGACAAGGTACATTTGTATGTTTTATCATAACAAGTGTAATGCAATCTACTGAATAAAATAAATGAAATAAATACTGTGTTAAGAAAAACAAACACTCCCTCAACAAGTGTACTACAACTATTCTACCTACTTATATCCTACCCATCGTCCGTCGGTCTGTAATTTCGATAATGGCTGTGAAGGGAGTGCCGGTACCAATAAGGGAAACAACGGTGTAAGGAATGAAGGGCATGCGTATCATAAAGCCTGTTACTGACGAGCTCCGTGGCGCAGCGGTCAACACGCCTGCCTGCGACACGGATGGTCCCGGGTTTGATCTCTGGGAAAAATTATATTTTTCAGATTGATCTAGGTCTTGGATGTTTATTTATTTAAGTGTCTATTATTATAAAATGAAGTATCGTTGAGTTAGTATCCCATGACACAAGTCTCAAATTTACTTTGGGGGTAGCTCAATCCGTGTGATTTGTCCGTATATATTTATTTATCATTATTTATTTGCTGACAAAACGCTTACTGACGACCGTCATAGATTAAAAAGCATAATCCGTAGGATAATGTAAATTAATTTTTGATCGGCCATTTGTTGCTTTATTAGAAATCTTGTTTTTATATGTTTTAGGAGATTAAACACGCATTTGTACAAATAGACAACTTCTTATAGTAGCGTATTTGCTCGCTCCGTCGACCGGAAGAGCTGACAAGTTGTTTCTTTTATCTTTTTTCTTAGAAAAAACAAGACAAGCTGTTTAATACGGGCTAACGATGTTTTTATTTGTTTTGTTTTGGTACAATAGGAGTTTCTTTCCGTCCTAACGTAGTCTCAGGTGATTGCTTGAGCCATCATATTGAAAATGAATGGTATGTCTTTCTGTACGACCATTTCGGTAGAATTCTCTTTACTTGGGGGAGGCGTAATTGCAGATGATAGATAATATAATTAAATCATTGTTATTTAAAAGATTCACTTGTGTTATGTGAAATACGCAGTTAGTTACTGTGTGTTCCCCAAGGGTGCAAGTAGAACACAGGACTCTGATTCAGTGATGTAAAATTACCTTCCGTGTTTGTCACGCTCCATGGCTCCCAATGCGAGCCTGTTTCATTCAACACAGTAAAATTTCACCTAGTTTATTGTTGTTCCGAAAAAAATGAGCCATTTCCTGCCAAAAGTTTTAAATTGCGAGTCCTTGTAATCTAAGACATAGTTAGATTTACAATAGGATCCCGAGTCGTCCCTTAAGGGCTTACGAAGGACGCTGGCACACAGGATTCCATAAACGGCTTTCCATTTTTATCACGCTCCATGGCTCCCAATGCGAGTCTGTTTCAGTGTGTGTAGAGTTTAATTACACGTTAATAGTGCTTTTATTCCAACCCGTCTGGCCAGCGTGGAGAGTGTAGGCCAAATCCTCTGACTACTCAGGCTAGTATATGGCTCTGGTAGTACAAAGAGGGTCGTGCTCCTGAAATGGAGACTAGAATGACCTGATGATGATGATGATGATGATGAGTGCTTTTATTTCGTCTTCGTTGTCGTTCATAGTTATATTGAGAAGAAGATCCCTAGTCCTGTCCCTCAAGGGCGCGCGAAGGACGCAGGCACACAGGATTCCATAAACGGCTTTCCGTGTTTGTCACGCTTCGTGACTCCCAATGCGAGCGTGTTTCACTCGACACAGTAAAATTACACCTAGTTAGTTCTTGTTTCGAAAAAATGTGCCATTTCCTGCCAAAAACTTTAAATTGCAAATCTGTTGACAATAGGATCCCGAGTCCTGTTCCTCAAGGGCGTACGAAGGACGCAGGCACGCAGGATTCCATAAAGGGCTTTGCGTGTTTGCCACGCTCCATGACCCCAATGCGAGCCTGTTTCACTTTGCACAGTTTAATTACACGTTAATAGTGGCTCTTATTTTGTCTGAGATTATCGCTCTTATATTGAGAAAAGGATCCCGAGTCGTGTCCCTCAAGGGCGTACGAAGGACGTAGGCACACAGGAGTCCATAAATGGCTTTCCGTGTTATTCACGCTCCATGGCTCCCAATGCGAGCCTGTTTCACTTTGCAGAGTTAAATTACACGTTAATAGTGGCTTTTATTTCGTCTGAGATTGTGCAGATATTGTGAGCAATAACCTCGCCTGGTTTGTGTTCAAAAAGTGTTAGCAATCATCGTTAGTTATGTATTAAAGTTCACGGATAGACGAACTGTGTATCATAAATTACAAACAAGATTATTTTATTTTGAATCGGCATACATCATAAGTATGAGGCGAGGCGCAGAATGGAGACTTTCTTTCAATTTTGTAAAGATTATCGTGAACTAGCTAAAATATTAAACAATTGGCACAAATTGTAGTGTATTTTATTCTGAATTTGAACAAGTTTGACATATGATATACTGAATTATTTTAAGTTTTCCGTACCAGCCATCATTAGCGTCCATAATGCATTTAAATTGTCTATTAATTATTTTTATATTGTATTTTATGATTAGCCGGAGCAGTCAGAGTAATACAGAGAGGGTCGTGCTCCTGCAGTGGAGACTAAAAAAGACTTGTTGATGATGATATTTTAGGATTATAACATAAGTAATGTTAGCGCCGATATGTCAACTCCCACAAGCTGTTACTGAACAACAAGGTGTTTGTTTGTTTTTTTTTGTTGTCAAATATTACGAATATTCATCTTTTCGATACATTTGGTCAGCATTTGGTATAGAAAGCTTGTATCCGGCGCGAATTCAATCTATATTTAAATAATTTTTAATGTGTTTGTAAGAGGCGACTGCAAAAAAAATTTTTGAATTTTTCAATGAAATGGATTCGCTCCTCTTGAGTTGTTATCCGTTCCAAAACCGTACCCTTGATCAGATTCATTGTAACGGAGTACAATATCTCACTTAATGTATTTTTTGTGTGTTATATTCTTCCAAATGTTTCCTTAACCAGCTAACCATAGATACGTGATCACGGAGCTGCTTCAGAGCGACCTGCACAAGATCATCGTCTCCCCGCAACACCTGTCCGCCGACCACATCAAAGTCTTCCTCTATCAGATATTAAGAGGTGAGTCCTTCTGCATTTTATCAATAGTTAAAATTTTATAATTATCGGAATTATAAAAGCACTAGCGCGTATAGTTAGAAAATTTTTCTAAAGTCGTCTAAAGTGGGAGATTATGGTCAGCATTTTGCAGGTCTACGGATATGTCAATAAAAAAATGGAGAAAATTTGGAAGCGTTCTTCTTGTTTTTCTTTCACTTTAAATCAAACATTTTAAGAAGTTGGCCAACAATGAATGATTTTGGTGTTTTGGCTATTTTGTCTTTTAAAGGGCCTTTGACCAGCTCTCAAATCATCAGCATCGTTAATTAATGTTATACATTTGAATGTATTTATTTGTATAGTCTAAAGTCTACCAACAGTGCGTCGCAAAGAAGGAACTAACACATGGATAGACAAAGAATTCATACTTATCAAGTTAACATATCATAGAAACTAGAAAATGCGCATATGTAAAAGCAGTGGTATCAAACAGCAGTTTCTTACAAATAACATTTTGTTAAATAATCATTTAAGAATACAATGGAATCGCTAGAAGTATTTTAAAATATACGCGTAAAAAAGTGAAATAAATATTTAATACATAGTACATACAAGAAGTGAATAGACACGCAATGTTATGAAGTCATGAATGAATAAACGCGTCAATTAAATTAAATACGCGTCACCTCAGTTGTACGTTAAAACACCATAATCCCGCGTCGTGAAAAATGCAAAAACATTTAAAACGCGGAATGAAATTCTTGGAAAGACAGAAGGCCGATAGAGGGCTAATCCGTGTTGGGTTTAATAAAAGCAACACAGGCAAAAAGAACGCAGGCCCTTGATCTATTTATAAGGTTAGATGCAGTTGGGTTTTATTCTTATGGAATCTGAGTGTGCCACATTTGTCTCACAATTTAATAATAAAATTGTCTTTTAATGAAGGGTATTTTCACTGTTTGACTTAACCTCTCAATTTCGATATGGCATCTTAGAACGCCATTGGTAACTAGATTTTTTTAACTCGGATTTTGACTGCATTTTACATTTATTACGCGTCTTGTTTCCGGGGATGTCCAATTATAAACTACGGGGCTACTCGCTAGCTTTTGACAACTACGGTGTACATACAACGTATTAACTCACTTAAACATCTATTACGGTTTATATATCTTAAATAATAATAGACAATAATAAAAAAAACCTTTGAAGTGACGATCAAAATGTACACTGCAGTTGTCAAAAGTTAGGGAGTAATTCTGCTGGAGTGGAGCACTCAGAAAGATACTCAGACTCGTAGCGCGCTTGACGGGCAACAAGCGCTATCTAGCCTATACAAATCTGTGGCGCGTCCATTACACAGGTGTGGAGTTGCGTCGCTCGCCGCACGTCGGCATTTGTAAATATTTTTGCGGATCGGATTAATACCTTTATCGCGCTCTCTCGCAGGTTTCATTTTTGTCACGTACCTTTGCAGGTTTTGCGATGGTAAATAACTAAAATCTCGTTATACAGGATACATGCACTTTCACTATCGATTAAAATATAGTGGTATGCTATTGATATTTATCACTACAGCTTAATCTAAAGCCATATCGTGAAGATGTTTGGGCACTATTTGACCCAACAGGGTGTGCAATGTTAGAATGGAGTGTGCTCGATATTCGAACATCTCACATTGCGCATCTCTTTTTATCCCTTACGGGGTAAAAAGGGCCTACAGCCATAAGACTCAAACGCATCAATAAACTTGTCAGAATCATGAGATGATGAATCATGATGAGCCGTGAGATGCTAACCGCATCGTCGCAATGTGCGAACATCAGAAGATACTATATATTCCCTCAACTGACTTCTACGGTCCGCCTAGCAAGAGTAGCAGCTTGTACATATATTCTACTTTTCTCCTTTTTTTTCAGATCTCCTTTGAAGAATCATTCCTTTTTACAAAGCTCTTGAATTACTTTTTATTCCCCTGACATTTTAAATGACTTAGTATACTTCTTCACCAGCAATTATCGACTTTATATACTCCGCTTCACTTTTGAGTGAAACCAGAGCTTTAGGATATGAATACTCACGGCTCACACAAACGCAAAGCAGATTACCTAAAGCCATTAACTTTCCTATTACCTGAGTGCAATCTTTCACGTATTGCGCCATGAATTTTATATTTATCCATTTAACCAAGTTAAATATACGAACCCTGTAAAAACATAAATTCGCCGACTCCATACTTCCATTAATGAAAAAGCAACGGGTAGGGCTCCAATGGATACGGAGCATTCGCCCGAGGCTCCGTAAACAGAGGCGGTTGATTATAGATTGCGAGTTGGGACGCTCGGCGTAAATTCAAGTTTAAAACAAACCTTAGCGCCTCGTGGGTCTAGAGTTTAGACCAAAGACTTCTATATTATCTGAGGTAGACGAGTCGTATGTTCTAAATTCTGAAGCATTCAAAGGGAGCTAATTAACACCCTTGCGTTTAGCGCACATCTAAACCCTGTACCGTAGAGACGGTGTCCACGTCACGTGACACGATTGTTTTTAAATGTCTGTTTCTTGGAGTAGGGCACGTCTACTTCAGTTTACACAGAAGTCTTAGTCTAGACTGGCTCCGAAGGACTTGGTTACAATGGAGATTTGGAAATGTCTGATATCTTAGCTGGGTATCTTAGGTATCATGCACTTGCTAGAGCTACGTAAACAGAGGCGGTTGATAATAGATTGCGAGTTGGGATGCTAGGCGTAAATTCAAATTTAAAACAAACCATAACGCCTATTGCTCTTGACTGGCTCCGAATGTTTTCGTCACAATGGAGCTTCGGTAATGTCTTTCTGCGATATCGTAGCACGGGTAAGTTAGGTATCACGCACTAGCTAGAGCTGCGTAAACAGAGGCGGTGATTTAAGATTGCGAGCTGGGACGCCCGGCGTAAATTCAAATTTAAAACAAACCATAGCGCCTCGTGCGTCTAGGACCAGCTTTGGTCACAATAGAGCTTTGGGAATGTCTTTCTGTAATTTCATTGGTAGGTTATCATGCATTTACTGGAGCTGCGTAAACAAAGGCGGTTGATTATAGATGAGGCGAGCCCTGAAGGCGAAGCTGCCAGCACGGCTACCTACATTAAATCAATTAAAATTCCTAAGTGCTCCCAACTTTACTGTAACACGAAAAACCAACTACAACATTACTCATCCCCCTACCAACCCTCATCGCCATATGAACACTAATTCGGGCCCCATTAAAACTTAGGGCGGGCCTTACTACATGCAATGCAAATGTAATCCACTTTGGCTGATGAAAAGAATCGCCTCCCGTCGCCGTGGCTCGTCGCACGATTTCGCATTATTAATTTGCACAATTATTCGTACGGTTCCAAGAGATTTCCCGAGTGAGGCGAAGGGGATCTAGAAAAATGCGGTCGTTAAGCCCTGCCGCTTGCCGCGTTTAATTAAAACTTTATAGTTGCAGCGCCTTGGTGGCTCCCGGGCGGCGGCGCCTGCTGCACTATCTGAGGTTTTAATATAATAAACATAGATACACAATCACCGCATGCTACTTCATTTTACAATGGATGTAATTGCTAATATGGTCTGATTGCTTTGTTTTTAAGACCCTGCGCTGATAGACTTTCAAATAGCCGATAGTTGAGCCTCGATGTAGTCGAAGTATGTGTGCTTTAGTATCAGTGGCACACGTGCAGTTAACGAGCCAGTATAAATGCCTTATATACGAGAAGACAACAGTTTGCCAACGGCTTCTTCAAAAACGACGACACTAAGTTTACGTGGTAGTCTCCACTAAAGTGCACTTCTAGTTATCAATAACTGTTTTATCGAGTAACTTCTTCTCAGCATATTTGCGTCCACTGTTGAACGTATGCTTCTTGCGTGGATTTCCAATCTTGATGCGACGATCCTGGTCCAGGTCGGCCCTGATGTCTTTTTAATGTCATCCGACCATCTAGCGACTGGTTTGCTTGTTTTATCGAGTATAACTAACTAATAGTAACTGCATATTATGACTTTCTATAACGCTGGTGAACTCCTGGCCAAACCGCATGAGTTTTTTATTCCGTCTTTCCAGATTAAAGTAGTCGCTCGCGTCTCATTCATTCATTTGCAAGGCAGTCAGAGCGTTTTAATGAAAGTTCGCTCTAACCTGCTCGTGTAGTATAGAACAAAGTGGTCACATCTGTCCGTGCACACGCCTTTGAATGCTATTTATTTGCTTTAAGGACGCAGCCGAAGTAAATTTCAAATAATGTTTCACTTTGTTTTTAGATTATGTGTCACTATCGCTACATAGTATAAAATAAAGCCGCTTCTCGATGTCGGTTTGTCTCTATGTTTGCTTAGATCGTTTAAGCTACACAACGGATTTTAATTCAAATTTTTTAAAATATAATGAGGTATTATAGAGTAAGATTTATATGTCCAGGTAAAACCGGGGAGGGCTGCTAGTATCTGCTATATCATACGTTGCTTTTTATGTTCATGTATGAACTACTCATAACGTTTAACTCGATTCATCCTCTGAGGGAGGTAATTTTGCGTTGTCGGTTATGGACAATAGGAGCGCATTCAGCAGATGCCATTTACTCGGTGCCGGCGTTTATAGCCAGCTAGTTCTACCGCATATCCTACGTCGGCGCTTGTCATCTTTAAATAATAAAATGCATAACATACTTAACACATCTTGTGGTCACACGTCACTATCCTTGGGGGTAGACAAAGCCTAGAGCCATATGAGCTTATGCATTAGTTTTGTTTCATTTAATTAAGTTTATAGAAGACAAGAAGCTGACTATGCGTCGGTTATTACGATTATTACAATACGACTGCATACGGCAGATGCTATTATCTCGGATGGTGCGGTTTATGTTCGTTCTATATGTATAAAGAGTGTTAGAACCATCATTACATGGACAGAACCAGCATTATACGGACAGAACCAGCATTATATTGATAGAATCCGCATATTCTAGACTCCCAGACATCTACATAATCAATGTATTGTTTCCAGGTTGCTTTATATTACTTCTTTCACAACCTTGTCACTAAAATGTAAAGTACTTCCACGGTTATAGGCTGAGGTCATCAATTGTATATTAAAGACAATATGGCCACATTTAGCAGATACCATTGTTTCAACCGGTACGGCCGATTCTGGTCACAGACAAGGCTGCCGCATATTCTAGATCGGCAGACATCTCATGCAATCCTCGCATAATATACGCACGCAGGCGAATGCTTTACCATACCCGATGCGGTTGCCAAGTTGCCTCACGTTTCGCGCTCCGTTGCCATCCGTCCGTTAGTTATTGTCCTGCCGACAACATGCTAATGACACGTAATGGTCGGCTGGACGCACATATTATGTCCAGTAGTCTAAACTAGATATATTTTTGCTTTCTGTGAAATTAGTTCTTATTCGATCGTTCCCCGTGACATTCTCGGCTGTGGTGCGTCGGTCCGCGGGTAACGTTTTCTTTCAAATCTTAGTTCCTAAAGATAAATCATTATTTTATTCTTAGCATTAACTTAACTCCTTTGTAGCGTTCTCAGGATGTAGCACCATCGCTTTGTGTTTGTAACATATGTATAAGTGTAATATTTACATGATGCACCATTAACGCAACGCAATAAAAAAAATGTCGTCGGAAGCAGTCAAGTACTTTCAGACTCAGGTCAATTGCTCCTGCTAACAATGCAGGGTAGAAGCGTTAATTGTGAAAGCAGTTCCACCTGTCAGAGACAAAGCACTCAGCTCTGTTTGTCCTCGGCTGCGTGAGCAAACATCCCAGTGAACCGATTTATTGTTAATACTGCACTGTTGTGTCAGGGGAATGCTGTGATGCAACCTGACAACTATGCATCGCTTATGGCCAAGCTTCACCTGCATGTTTATGCTAAGATTGCATGCAGATGTCTAACTATCTAGGATGTATGGAAGAACTAGCTTTGACCATATACGGCCACACCGTCGGAAACAATGGCATCTGCTGAATGCGGTCGTATTGTCCGTGCCATTACAGCCGTATTGCATTGCCTTTCTTACAACGTGAACCGTAAAAGAAAGGTTATTCCAGGTTATTTTTAAAACAAGTGGAAGGAACGATGGTAGGTCGAGTAAGGCTGTCAACGAGTATTCCAGAAATGGGAAACTTATTGTTGGACGTCCAGCAGCTAGATGATTCGACGACATAAAACAGATATCTGGTTAGGACTGGATTAGAAGGCAAGAGATAGGACAGGTAGCGCAGGCAAAGGGATATTTAAACCCAGCAGTGGGTCATGGAAAGCTTACACGTCAGAGACAAAGCACTCAGCTCTGTTTGTCCTCGGCTGTGTGAGCAAACATCCCAGTGAACCGATTTATTGTTAATACTGCACTGTTGTGTTAGGAGAATGCTATGATGCAACCTGACAACTATGCATCGGTTATGGCCTAGCTTCACCTGCATGTTTATGCTAAGATTGCATGCAGATGTCCAACTATCTAGGATGTGTGGAAGAACTAGCTTTGACCATATACGGCCACACCGTGCGAGACAATGGCATCTGCTAAATGCGGTCGTATTGACCGTGCCATTACACACGTATTGCCTTGCCTTTCTTACAGTGTGACCCGTAAATGCTGGAATAACCTTTTTCCAGGTTATTTTTAAAACAAGTGGATTAACACTACAAGGAACGATGGTAGTTCGAGTAAGACTCTCAACGCTAGGTCGAGTAAGACTCTCAACGAGTAATCCACAAATGAGAAACGAAGTGTTGAACGACCAGCAGCTAGGTGGGTTGACGACATAAACAGATATCTGGTATAAACAAGATTGCGAATGCTAGTGATAGTGAAGGATGGCGCAGACAAACGTTTATAACCAGCATGGGTCATTAACCGTGTCGATTCCGGCAGAGTAGAAAATGACCACTCCAAGTCTTCCCGTAGATGCCGTAGAAGGCGACTTAGGAAACACTACCCAAACAAAGTTTATAAACATCAAACAGACCTTTTCAACCCGCCTGGCCAGCGTGGAGAGTAAAGGCCAAATGCTCTGACTGCTCTGGCTAATATAAGGCTCTGGTAGTAATGAGAGGGTGGGTCGTGTTCCTGCAGTGGAGATTAAACAAGACCTAATGTTGATGATGAGTGGGTCATGGAAAGCTGATGATGATGGTTACTTTTTTCGAAAAAGGAGAGACCTCCTACTACCATCTAACTCAGCCACCCAAGGAAATCTATCTGCAGAAAAGCACTCTGTGTTACTATCCAAATCTTAACCAAAACCACCTACCTATCTATTCTTCTTCTTAGCTTGTCGATTATTAACTCCGGTGAATTATATTTGCTTAAACCAGAACAATCCATCGAGCTCCTCAAGCGGTTAACTGTTGACACTACAGCATTGTATCTCGGGAATGCTGTTTATCGATGCTGTTGTAACTCGATCGCCGATGTCGATCAAGGCAAACCGCGTATTGGATTCCCGTTTCATGTAATTATGCTATGGTCAATTGTTTCGTGTAGTTCCACTTCAGGAGTTGTTGTAGGACGCAACCGCGGGTTGATGAAACTTTACGCATATCGTTATATTATATGAATATAATGAATAACTGAAATAGTATTTTAATGTGTCCAGCTTGAAGTCCATAGTTTACTCGTACGTAGAATGTAAAGCAACTTTGAGCGTGGTGAACAGAAGTTAAATACAAATATTGTTATATGGATAAAATTAATAACTTTTAAAATCTTTTTAAGTGTATCCAGCAGTGTCCGTGGTATACGCAGCATGTTAAACAACTTCGGGTTTGTTAATCACTAGTTACATACAAATATATCGAATTGTCCAACCTTCAAAAGACTTCTCTCTCTCTCTCTTTTGAGCGTTTTTTCAGATGATTTCCAGCAGGGGCGCTTGTGAGGGATAATAAATGTCGCGATGAGATGAGATCACTTAAAACGCCTCATCAATTCAGTCAGCTTCTTGATTTCAATCAAGCAGTTTTTATTGAATATCAGATCAAACGAATCAACAATTTTAGGTATAGATTATTGCTTTATTACAAGGCTAGACATATTGACAAATCGGCCATTAATCAATCAGCAATCGAGCTAAATGGATATTGGCAATAGAAATCCTATACCCCCTGATAAGCAATTTTCCATTTATTGACGACTCCTAAATAAATAAAGGTCGAACCAATTACACTTTTTCGTTGGAAACAAGGCTCAACGATCTTCAGCAAAATGGATTTCGATTTTGGAGTGTGTAGCTTTGTATTTAACTTTGAGGTAGGGCGTGGGAAAATGAAAAGGGTTTTTGAACCATTCTATCCGTCATAACCTCAGCACAGGAAGTCTACTGCTACTGGACAAGGCCTTAAGCCACCCTTAGTCTATCTGCGACCACGAACACTGTAAAGAGTTCGAAAGGTTAGGTGTTTAAAAAATGTAATAAACACGATAAAAACCGTATTAAATTATTTTTATTTAAATGTGTAACAATCGCGAAAACATTAGAAACATCACCCCTTATGATTTCAATAAAATGAATAATAATAATAATAAAATATATTTATTGTCTCCAAAAGTCTTATAACTACGAGTACAACATGAACATTGGTAAAAAATATTACTAAGAGGATAAGATTACATGTGGAGAACTGGTGTCCATGCTAGGTTTCTGCAAAACCTGTATTACGGATCACCAGGACTCGTCATTAGTTTTAGGACTTATTAACAATTAAACCATAAATTATAGAAGATATAAACTATACGTAAGTTTTAATTATGGGTTGGTGAAAGCAGTTTATTTGGCTTATATCGAAATCGTTTTTAAGCAAAGGAAAGGAAGGGTTGCTGGACTGCAGGAAAGGGAAAAAGGTATTTGGGATGCTACTAGCTCGGATGGATTGGGGATGAGAGAGAAGTAGCTCGGGAGGCCCAGAGCGCGTACCCGATGTCATATTAACCATTGGGTAGGCAGTTGAGGATAACACCCCTGACCAAAGGGTCTATATTATACAATTTCTAAACGTATGGTTGTTTGATGTCCACTTTAGTTTTCTTCGCTCATGCTTTCCACGAAACCCCTTAACAATCATCACACGTCATATCTCAGGATAATAAATCATATTTATTATTAATAGTCATATGGAGAAAAAGCATATTTTTTTACCTTGACAGCTGTCTATAAAAACCAATTCTTTTAATTCTGAGAACAGCCCTAGCGACGCCACTGAAATTCAGTATTATTATTTTTGGCTAGCATCCAGTTTTAAAGGGATCTTATTATATGAAGGGTACATAAAAGCTCCAAATAATGCTCTAATCCCAAAATGCGCTGGTATAAATACTTGGTAAATGTCACACGTAAATGATTGAAATAGGAAACGCGTGACACGTGTAATCTTCGCTCGCGTTCACGAAATCCCACGTGTCAGATCGTGATCCGAGTATTCCATGTTGTACGTTAGGGCTGAGCGACACTTATATGTCGACTGGTCAGTATCAAACAAACCATTTTCCAAAAAATAAAATGATTATAAGCGAAATTAAGTAAAGTAGTACTAGTAAAACTGCCAGCAATGACTACAAAATACCGTTGCTCACGACATTAACCCTTTTTCACAGCCCTTAGGATGTATCGGGGTAAAAACCGTTATATTTCTTAGGGTCTACACTATTTCTTTACCATACATATATATAGATTAAGAGGTTAAAACCTACAATAATAGGATGTACTCGAAAACACATGACACGTGTAATATTCGTTTGCGTGACACGGCTGACTCAAAATCCTCGAGCCAGCCGTGATCCATCTGCGGCACTAATACTGGCCAAACAATGCATTGTATCGGTAGATAAGGGATCAAATGGGATGGGGATGATACTAGACAACATGAAATATATAATGTAACAATTAATACTCATTATTTCATAAATGTCGCTAGGAATAGGAACGCGTGTAATCTGCTCGCGTGCTACGGTATCCCTGTGTTAGCGTGATCTGTATGATTCATCAGGCCGGCGACACTAATACTGGCCAGACAGTGCCTTGCATCGGTAGATAAGATATCAAATAAGATGGTTGGATGATACTATCCAACATTTATTAAATAATAAAAATAATGTCAAAACTAAATTAAAAATTGACAATGTCGCTAGGAATAGAAACGCGTGACGCGTGTAATCTGCTCGCGTGCCACGGAATCCCCGTGTTAGCGTGATCCGTATGATTCATCAGGCCGGCGACACTCTAATACTGGCCGGACACTGCATTGTAATCTCTTTCCGGCAGATGGGACATCCAATCATGAGTGATCGAAGGCTTGCTTATGATATTTCGAGAGATAACCATATGTTTTCAGAATTTACTGTTACTTTTTTCCAGACTTCCCTGTCGCTTGAAAAGGAATTATAATCGGTGGTTCAAAAAATATCAACAGTAAATATGAAGTCTTTTATGGTCTTTTAAATAAAAGTATCTGCTGACATCATTGATGGCAGTCGTTAAGCTACATCATTTGATGTAGATTAACGCCTTAAGGCGCTCTTATACTCGTAGTAACACTAGCGCCATCCAGCAATTAATTATTTTAATCCTAAATTATACTGAATTTTAAAAATCTATCAAGTACAAAACTAGTGAATTACAAGTAGTATTCTTTATTTATTACAAGTAATTTACTAGTGCCATATTTAAAGAGAAAAATCGGTTTACGCCAAGAGTGGCCTGTTTTTCTCTTAACTTATCAAATGAATATTAGCGAAAATGAATACCAAAATACTATAACTAATTTAATAGTTTTGTGCTTGTTACATTTTTAAAATTCGATATAATTTAGGATTTAAAGAATTTAATTGCTGGGTGGCGCTAGTGTTACTATAGGAGCGCCTTAAGCAGCTTCAAAAATCTGAGTCTAGTGTTGGCCACTGGCACACGAAAAATTTAAATTAAGGCATGTTATTGAGTGAACGAGAACACCTTTGTTTCAAACAACTCCGAAAGTGACAAAGACGTTAATGAAAATTATAGACCTTTTCACTATCTATTCTCAAGAGGCAGTTATGACTCCAAGTATTTATAATTTCGTTACGTTTTCCGGGTTAGCAGTTATTAAGGGCCTCTGCTTCGCAAATTCCATTAGGAGTGGGAGAGGGATCGAAAGCGACGTGGAGGCTCTACGACTGCGGTACTTGCAACCCCATCTCTACATTAACATTTCAAGGTTCCGATATAAATGGACATGGCAAATTTTACAAAGTTTATTCAAACGTGTTGTATGTGTAAATTACAATTCTCACAAGTCATTTGTTCACCCGCGCGCGTTTTGTTTTATGTAGGTACTTCGCGATAAGTAGAGTTTAAAATGTACAAAATACGGAAAAACTACGCATTTACGAATATTCAATAACACAGGGTTAGTACTATTATTAATTCTGTGACAAGGGTATGTAGTTGCAAACTATATAGTGTGTATCTTTTTCCATTCACTGATAGAATTTTCCAATCGCGTAGAAGTATCGGCAGTGAGGTAACAAAATGGTGTTGGCATTTATCACAGAAAATCCCTAGTAGCTTACGCGGGTACGCGCCGAGGTGATTTCCTGGAAGGAAAACCTCGCACATAAATAATATTAGAGTCAGTGCATGCGTCGAGCGAACCGCATTTCCATAATTCAATCCTTTTTTCATAGATGCTGGTAGCGAAAAAAGTTTGCTGCTTAGACATCCGGTGGATATTCTTTTTTAAACTTTCGCGCTTCAAACACATAATTATTAATATTAACAGGACTTAGCACGAACCTTTAAGTCCTGTTAATATTAATAACGGTGGATGTTTGATGTAGATTTCTTTAGGGTCGGCAACGCGCGAGTGTCTCGCACCTTGGTGTTGCAGGTTCATAGGTTACGGAAACCGCTTTCCATCAGGTAAGCTGTTTGCCTATAAGGTTGTACACCATTACACAAAATCTGATCACTCGTACAAGTGAAATATAAGTAACGGCAGGTAAGGTAGATTTGGTGTAACGGTAAAAGCGTCATGCCGTTTGCCGTTGCATATGACATATGAGTTGGCGCGTAAATATATGTCATTAAGGAAGTAGAATATACCAACTGCTTTTCGTCCCACGCAGAATTGTCCTCGAGGAAGTAGAATGTGCTAACTGCTTCTCCTCTCACGTAGATAAGTCCTTAAATAAATAGAATGTGCCAACTTTTCCTCCTCCCACGCAGATCGAAATGGTCATTGACGTCCCTATTCTCATATAACTCATATGCAATCGTCTATCATCTAGTGAGGATAAAGGCGTTTCCACCTGTTAGATGGCCCCTATTTCTCAATTTGTCCTTTCCAGAGTCATGCGATACGGGTTTTTGTCTATTTATAAGTGTTGAGCGTAGCAACTTTTTTTCAAAAACTATATTGACACACGAGGACCGTGAGTAAATCCGGGAAATCGGTCTTCCAGCGTAATAAAAAAAACTCATAAATATATTTCACAATTAGCTTATTAATAAACACTGGAAAACCCCTTATCGTCATCACGTATTTCTGTATTACCTTATCGCATATAGTTTTTTTCTGCCGAAAAGCAGCAGTACGTAAAATCCTCTGCAAATTGGCTAAGTACATACATACATAGTAATCGTCATTTACCCCACGTGGGGTAAATACACGTATTTATCCCTATCCGATCCGAAGGTCATAAGATCCGGGCACATTTAGCATCAATTGCCTAAGTCTCTTTCCGAAACTGGATTGAGTGTTTAATGCATTGTGTGAGCAGTGAATGGCTCGGTGCATTGTACCCTCGGAGACCAGGAGCAAGGACTAGCGGGCGTTGCGGTCGGGTGCGCGCGCGGCCGACGACCTGCCCACACCCGGCGTAAGGCCAAGATAAGGTGGAACGCGGCGCGGGTTACCTGAAGTTTATGAACCAGGATCTAGCTGGAATAAAAAAAAATAGTTCAAAGCATTGACCTTACTCACAATTAAAAAAAAAGGCTTCAGTTGCGCTTTACTTGAAGTCAATGTTTGCTATTAGACGAAATAATTGCAGGGTTAATGGATGGCTAAAAGGCTACTGAGACCGACTTGAAAACAGTGATCAACCCAGTGATTTATGAGTTGCCCGGGTGTGTTGGTCGCGTGGTCGCGTCGGACTGAAATATTTAATCACTTGCCGCCTGAATTTAAAATGCCATTCTCAGCTACATCATTGGAAATTGTGATGGCTCTAACGTTGAAATAATTATTAAATGGTGTTTAGAGTTTCTTCCATATTTTTTGATTCCATCCGCGTCCGCTTATCACTGTGACCGGGTGCAAACAACTTTTACGCGCGTCTTCTCTCGCCTGCGTATTGTCTACGTTTTTGTCCTCGGCAGTGCATCGTAGCCATCTTTTTTCTTTTTTTTTTTGGAATCCGGTAGTGACAGGTGCTTACGGCGTTAGGCTACATTGTTTTAACGTGCGATGCTATTAGTTTAATTGTTATTGTTTGGTACTAAAGGTAACCAACAGTTGATTGATAAATGATGTAATAAGGGAGGAATAAAAGAAAATTATTCCCTTGAGTGAGGGCCGTTTGATATTTTGTCAAATTGTCTCATGTTTTCTTTGCTCCTTTTACATATTATTTTTATTAGCAGAGTGAATGTGGCGAAAATAAATTTATTTTAAGTCTACCTGTTTGTGCTATATTTCTATTCTCCATTTAAAATAATGCGACCAGAATCGGTGCTTACGTGAATTAATATTTTACTTTGAAGTAGGTACGTCTTTTTTGTTCAAAACATAATATAACAGACAATAAATAATAAAATAATTCAGTTTAGGTAATCATAAAGCACAAAACCGCTAGTTCAGGCCACATACGTGTAACATTGGTGTACTTACGGTATTAGGTTTTCGATTCGTTCCGTTCATCCCGTACTCGATTAGTATTCACTATGGGTTTCCACAAGAACGTAATTATTGAAACGGCATTCAGCAAAGTTAAATTAGATGTTGCGAGTTCTTGGTACAATTTTATCATAAAACTGGCATTCGGGCTGCGTGAGGTGAAAACTGCGCACCTCGGGGAAATTAAACTCGGTCGGCCATCGTGTGCGGCCATTAATGTTGTGACGTCACGGCCAGTGGCTCTCACTTAGGACTGTTGGCTTTGACAATTATTTTGATGATTGCTCGGTCTAATTTTAGACAGAAGCATCACTATTTCTCTATTATTATATGAAGGATGAGTTTTAGAATAGCTTAGCACGAATTTGTTATTTCTGAGTAAAATAATTAAATATCATTAGAAATTAAAAATTTACGTTATGTTTAGTCAAATAATTAAAATTAACTTATAATTTAATATGAAGTTTAAAATCGGGTGCAAAAATATCGAAAGACCAAGGTATGTGGCATAGATATCAGAATATTTGTATGTGGTGTGTGAATGTGAGTATAATGAGCAAAAAGAGCGATTCTAGAGAAATATTATAATTATTACTTATTATAAATCACCTCATAGCTCGCCGAGTATGTATACCTATCAAACTTGCTTCTTCTGTATTTGGATTAGAGACCCGTAAATTGTGTGATAGAAGTGATGGTAATAGTAGATATTCGTGTGAAGATTAATAACTGCTGAAAGAGTGAAAGACCACAGTATATGGAGTGTGTGTAGGTGGATAAGGGGAGAAAGACCGATTCTAGCGTCAATTATAATTATTATTTATTAGAAATAGAGTAGCAGTTCGTCGTGTATCTAAGTATATATTTCACTTGTATTTCAAATTTTTATAACTTGGAGCACTTATCATAGATTCCGGCAAATAGAGAAGTATGCTTAAATTTTTTAGCAAATTTTGTTAGCAACAATAAATTCGGATCAATAGACACTACAGATGGGGTAGCAGACATAGTCGAACATCGTAAGCAATCGTAAAGACAGTACAAAATCCTAAAACAAAACTATTCATCTACCCTTCCGGCCCATTTAGTTAAAAATCAAAAATGTTGGTCTTTAAATGTTGAATTCCTTGGATACTCGTAGCGTTTTCAATATTATTTATTAAGAGAGTTGCTCGTACCAGCATCACGAGTCGAAACATTGAGAGTTTGGGATCTAATCCAACTCCCGACCTCTTTCACAAAGTACACACCGCGGCTTACCGTGACGTTTCGGAGAAACCCCCGGGTCTGTGCAAATATCCAGTTGTATTATTACATTTCATTTTGTTATATTGATTTTAATGTCCTTGCACTTTTTTATAAGTAGGTGAATTTAACAATGCGTGCATGCGTAGGTATTTTCTGCGGCAAATTATAACTACGCACGCACCTAACTTGTTTCATGTGCTATCCACGTAATTTTTTTCATACATAGAATTTCTACCTATGGAAATCTTACGTACTTATTAAAAACAACTCTGACACCTCCTTGCTTTTCTAACATTTTGTCTCCGTAAATTCGTTTGACGATACCGGTAAACGCTTCCATCAGGGGGGCCGTAAGCCTGTTTGTCTACTCAGTAGGTACTATAAAAAGAAAATCAAACATACTCCTTCTTGGGACGATATCTGTATCAGATATTTACACGAAAATAAATATTTTAATGTGAATTACACAGTGAGTTACAGTGAATTACACTTGAATTATGCATTCAATACTTGTGCAGAATTGAAAACACAATTACTGATAGTAAAATAAGCTATAGCTGCCTCACGTATCTGTTTGGCTTTGATTACGTACGAGTTTAATCAATAATGCATTTAATTATGAAAGCCTCGCTGATTTTGCCTCTTTTATTTCATGCCAAACGCTTGATTGCACCGTGCTTCAGCTGCAGCATACGCAATGGGAAACACGCTCAGATGAGAGAGCAAGCAGTGGGTCTAAAATGGCCACTTTGCACGAATCATAATATGATTCACATATGAATTACATTGCGCGCGGCAAAATGGCTACTTTTTGAAGATTCATAAAATGATTCATAAGCAATTCTATTTTGGCAATTCATCTATTTGACAGTTTTCTATGGAAATTGGTAAAATGGCTCACATTATATGAATTCCTTTAACGGTATTTTCTGTCAAATAGCAGAATCATAAAAAGTTACTCTAGAACAACATTTTTCAATTCATCTCGAATCTATTTGGAAAAAATATGTGATATTTGTTTGTTTAAGACGTTGTGAATACTATTTTGGACAAAAACATGTAATTCAAAGTGTGTATAGGTGCTGGGTAAATGAAATTATGTTGTAAATGATTTCTTTACGTTTCCTAACCTAACCTAATGAATGCTTGTAATTAATTTGTTTTATAAACTTTTTATTAATATTATGAAAAAGTGAGAGGATTTTACGAGTAAAGTACGCATTTTAAGTGTTTTCCCGAAAATTTTATACTTATAGAAGGAATGTTATTATAAATAAAAATATTGATGATATATGTACGAGGAGTGTATTTTTTTTACTAAGAAAATATATAATTAATAATTTAGCTATACCTTTCAAAACGAAGCAAACATAATAAGGTACCTCTTTTGGGAAATAAATGAAATACGACTCGTAAAATTAGATACCTAAACGAAAGGTGAAAACCTTTGAAAAAATTTGTTGTACAGTAGGCCAAACATCAAGTTTAACATTGCATTACGGAAAACGACTATATTGTCAAAATAAAAATTGTTACATTTGATTGAATGCCCACTGTACAATCATTAGTTCCAATTTAGTTCACCAGAGAAGTTTAGTGGCTAGTTGCCGTTATAAAAAACATTTTTCTGATTTTCGTTTCAAGCGCATATATTTCACAATTACTTAATATCAAATAAGTGTATTTTAATGTAATGTGTTATATTATAGCTTATTTTATTTAAGTAAATGATTTTTATAATTATAAATCCTATTTCAAAACATTATCGATGAGTTAGGGTTTTTTATTTTTTAATGCGGTAACATTGACCCCAATATGATTCAGAATATGAATTGAATTGTAGGTGAATTGGGAGATTTTGTGACCATTTTACCAATATTAGAGGAATTGCTAATGATCTGCTGGGAATTCATAATACGAATTCCTTTACGATGAATTGCGTTAAGTGGCCATTTTAGGCCCACAGAGCTTAGCATGTCGTTATCATTTCTTGTCTAGTTAGTTTCTTCATTAAGAATTAGCGTGTCGATTATCAATTTATCACCTAATTAGATATTATTCTGGGCCATGTATGTATATTGGGCGAGTTTCATTCTACTACTAAGACCCTTGAAACTAGTACGGGAGTTACCTAATTATGGTAATTGTAGGTTCTAATATTCTTTGCTCAAATTGAAACTGAGGTAGGAGAAATGAGCAAGGGAAAGAGCGTGATTCCTCGGATTTGGTATAAATAATTGATAAAAGAAGCGTCTCCCATGTATCTCTTTGGGCCATCAGCGCACTGAGTCCATAAAAGTAACGTTCTGTCAATTCTGACCTGATTATCTGCAACAGATTATGCTTTGTCAACTGTACTAAGACTGTGGTAAAAACTTCAGTGATGCAATCATGATGCAGTGATTTATTTTAAACTTCGACTAACGTTTTTTTCTTCTTTATTCTCCGGACTCAGCGCATATACGAAAAAAATTGCAACCTGGAAATCGGAAGTAACGAGTCGTGCTATACTCCAACTCTATGCATTTATTTATCACAGAATTTCTATCTGGCTCTAGGAAAGGATCGGCTCCCCGGTATCGTCTTGGGCCATTTACGCATAGGATTCAGAAAAATTACGTTCTAGCAACGCTGACCTGATAATCTACAGCAAATTATCCATTGTAAACTGTACCAACCAAGTACTGAAAATAATCCAATGACGCAATTTCTCTTCAAACTTAGAAACTTTTTTTCTAATTTGTTTCCTCCGGGCACTGGATATATACGAAAAAGGTTGCAACGTGGAAATCGCGAGCAATGAGTCGTTCTTTATTCCATCTATTGCATTTATTTATCACCAGGCTATCTATCTGGCTCGATGAAAGAAGCGTCTCCCCGGTATCGCCTTGGACCATCAACGCATATTAGGGTCCAGAAAAGTAAGGTTCTGGCAACGCTGACCTGATAATCTGCAACAGATTATCCTTTGTAAACTGTACCAAGTACTGAAAAAAAAAAACCAAGGACGCGATTTCTTTCCAAACTTAAAAAGATTTTACCATAGATTAAAAAAAAATCTAGATTTTTCTAATTTTTCTCCGGACTCCGGACATATACGAAAAAGGTTGCAACGTGAAAATCGCGAGTTATGAGTCGAGGTATACTCCATCTCTATGCATTTATTTGTCACCAGGATATCTGGCTCGAGGAAAGCGAGGCGCATTTCCGGCCCGGCTGCAACTGTACGTTTCAAGAAAATTAGCTGGCGGCCGCTCAAAAATTCTTTCTGTATACTTGAGTATAATTTTGCGCTAGTATGTAAGTGAATTCCTGTCTGTCTAGCAAGTTCGGCTTTTTGTTTGAAATTACCTTTTACTTCGAAAATTATTATGTTCTTCTTTCGGAAAATGAATTGTATTGCGACTTTGCCTTCGCTGCAACTGTAGACTTTGAATTAGAGTAGAATCATGCCCATTTTGTCTTAAGGGTTTCGCCAAGAATTGCGATTGAATGGTAATTGATATTGTACGGTGATACCGAAATCTTAGTCCTCCTGCACGAGGGACGATCTACTCGTGGCCAACGATAGGGGTACTCAGGTAGCCCTTTAGTGGAAGACCGTGTCCGTTTTGCCGTCAGGACCGGGCGGTCCGAGATCTATGTTTACACAAATCAGGGAAATCGGTATCAGTATAGTCTAAGTTTGTCAGTAATTATCGGGCAATTGTAGTGTCGGTCATAGGTCTATCGACCTGTCTGTTGCACAATAACACAAGGAATACCGTCCTCGTAGGTAATAATCGGATGGCCCTGACGGACGGCGTCCGGGCGTCTGGACGATCACCGGGACACTGACGGCCTGGCACTGAGCTGTGTGATCGAGTTTATACAAATCGTAGTTGATCTTAAATGTGGAAAGTATCTAGGTCTACTTGAAAGCCGGGGTCACCCAAATGCATTAAATTTTTGGGTGATTCATTAATAATCATCTAAATACACAATAATACTAACTTTTGTACGTTGGATTTGGTTTTTCTTGTGTATTTGAGGACGAGTCGCCAAGTATCTCCAATTATTAGAGTTCTGTACAGAGTGTAAAGTGTGACTATCGATAATAAACAAAAAGCTCAAAGATCAAAACTTTTCGAAATTTTCATTCAAATTGCCAGGAAGGGCAAACACTTGTTTGGAAATGTTCCCAAGTCCATAGGAAAAGTCGTTCATTTTGACGGGCTTCAAGGAAATGTCGATGGTAATTTACACGGTGTATGTAAACACTGGAAAAATACTCGCTAACTTACGAATAATAATTCTCATTCGTAGTCGCTAAAAATACTCTTAGTACATAGGAAGTTACTGTAGGCCATAATATTATTAATCATCTTCATCATCACTTAGTCAAATGCAGACAGAACTAGATTCTAGACAAACCGAGCCAGACCGTTACAAAGCGGAATAGATTTGGTTTCCGATTCAAAGCGGTATATATTTGGTTTTCAGCAGACGCCTAGTGGCCGAAACCCGTTGCAAATTGCCTCTGACACGATGAACTATAAATTCATTGACTGAAATATTTCTGTCAATTCCCATCTATCTCATTTCAGCGTGTTTTCGGTTCACCCTCTGTGTGAGGCATCTTTAACCAGAGTAGGTTTTTATACAATAAGGTAGAAAAACAGGCTTTTCTTCTTCTTATTTAAGAGCTTTATAGCTCTTGTCGATGGAGTATGCGCCAAACTTCTCTATCTTCCGCTTTAGACTTTAGTTCTTGATACGACATGACACAGAAAAACAGGCATACGGTTTAAATGATGAAAAGTGGTTACCGTAGCCAATGGACGCATGCAACACTAGGGGTGCCACTCGCGCGTTGCTCACCCTTAGGAAATCTTTTAACCAGCAACGCAGATTAATCCGACAAACATTGTCGTTTCAAATTATATCAAGACTACCTGTTACTCGCGGCTTCGCCCGCGTTAAGTACAAAATTTAATGGTGATCGGTTCAGGGCATGAAAGCTACCTAACAAACAAATAAACAAACTCACTTTCGTATTTATAATATTATCTAGGAAGTTAGGATTCATGTCTGACACTGCGGACATGACATTTGATATAAAATATGCCGGTCAAAGAGTTAAAACAGTATTTAGTTAACTATAGAATCACGTTTTTACCATGTTCATTCAGCCAGAATCCGGTAACACACAGGTCAGCTACCATCCGTAACATACGTCTTCGCCCGATATGTCTTCTTAGGAGATCGAAAATAATCGGCGTTTCCGACTGCATTAACATGCATAAAACCCTAATTCTATAATGAATTTAGTCCCGTTACGTTTTAGCAATACTGATGTGATACTAATATGGTTTTGTATTTTTTATGGCCTTAATAGTTCCGTATGCTTTTTCCACCAGATCAAAGTTTTTTGACATTTATCTTCCCATTGCGAGCTCACAAGAAAACTCGCTCGCACTGTGTTGAATTCGAGTTTCAATCATTAAGTTCGCATTGCTCCCGCTCTAGGTCGTAAACTGAAATTAAATGAATAGTTTTTATTTAATTTTTGGACCTCTTGTCACGTAATTTTTTTTTATATCTGCAGAATCGAAAAATTACTAGTACAGCAAACTGTACAGCACATGACTTCCGTTGACATTGTATTTGTAAATGATGTTTGCTGGAAAATTATGTAAACGACAGAAATTCCAAGCGCATTGTGATAGAGTCACGCCTTTGCGATGTCAAGTATTTCAATAATATTTACAGCTGAGAACTGGAAAGATATCTTTTGTTCGATTTCACGTCGCATTATTTTGTGAAACACGGCAAAGATATATTTATATGTAGTACAACCAATTGTATAGTATTGCTCCGATAAAAATATACTTATGCAAAACTTACAGAAGAGATTATTCATAAAGGACCATCCATCATGGCAACGATCAGAAACACAACATAAAAATATTTAACTTAAAGTAGAACATAGCTTGTGTGTTGTATGAAATAGCACTCATTGCATTTCTGTTCCTCCTCTTGTAATGGTTATGAACTTGACAAAAATTATAATATCCTCTATTGTGTGCGTGCTCCTGCAGTGGAGACTAAAAAGACCTGATGATGATGATATTAAAAGCAAGGTTCATAAAATGGTATCACAAAGTAGTCATGTTTTTATGGAACGGAAGTAAACGAAAACAAATTCGACATAAATAATACAAACAGCAGACTAGTGGCCATCTCACACAGGAAGCGAACGGCAAAAATGGCAAGAGCCGGCGAGACCGCTGACTCAGCTTAGCGCTTGTTTAACATGTGCACGATCTTGCTGAATTCCTGAGGGCCTTAAGTAATAATGTTAGAAAAAAAAGCTACAGAAGAAGTTTTAATATATTTTTGTAAAGTCAGAACTAAAACCACATAATTAATTAGAGTGAGTACTATCATAAATCATCATCCTCATCAGGACTCTTTTAGTCCTACAGTGGACTGCAGGAGCACGACCCTCTCTGTACTACCAGAGCCATAGCCAGAACAGTCAGAGGATTTGGCCTACATTCTCCACGCTGGTCGGATGGGTCGTAGAGGTCTCTTTGATGCTTATTAGCTTGTGTTTCCTAAGTCGCCTTCTACGACATCCACGGGAAGACTTGGAGTGGTCATATTCTACTCTGCTGGGTAAAACTACTAAGATACGGAACGGAAACTCGCAGAGGCCTCCGCAATATCGCGTTCTATAATTTGGACCAGCCCTGCAATATAAAAAATCATCACAGTCAACTGTCCACTAGGTCGAAACCTTTTTCATGGTCCTTCAAGCCGGACCATGTTACAAAGTAGCACTGTAATGTTATTAGCTCTATGATTTATTAAAGAATTAGAAAATGGCCGCTCCCCGTCGTAAGCAAAATTTCTGTATGCAGAATCCGCAACCAAGGACAAGGGAGTAATAGAAATGGTCCTCATTTTCAATTTGCACTGTTTTGCTAAAAAGATTTCCTCTTTTCTTGATCTTGTCGAAGTAATAGATTAAGAGCTAGCGAACCATCTGACTAACCCGTTTCCCACAAAGCTAGAAATTTTTTAAATGATATTTTATTATCTGCTAATTATAAAAGTACCGGTCTGGCAGGTATATCGCGGTTGCGTCATCATCCCTTAAATTTTGGAAAATGCAAAAAAAATTTTTTTCGTAACCTTCTGCCACAAGGCTGCAATTTTAATATGTTATAATTTAAGTATGTATAAGTCTAAAAAAAAATCGCCAACCTCTTTTGAGGGTTGCAAGTGTGTGCCAGACGATAGCAAAGTTGTCATTGGGACGGTAATTCATAACCTGCTGCCACAAGGCTACAATTTTAATATGTTATAATTTAAGTATGTTTAAGTGTAAAAAAAAATCGCCAACCTCTTTTGAGGGTTGCAAGTGTGTGCCAGACGATAGCAAAGTTGTCATTGGGACGGTAATTCATAACCTGCTGCCACAAGGCTACAATTTTAATATGTTATAATTTAAGTATGTTTAAGTGTAAAAAAAAATTGCCAACCTATTTTGAGGGTTGCAAGTGTGTGCCAGACGATAGCAAAGTTGTCATTAGGACGGTAATTCATAACTTTCTGCCACAAGGCTACAATTTTAATATGTTATAATTTAAGTATGTCTAAGTCTAAAAAAAAATCGCCAACCTCTTTTGAGGGTTGCAAGTGTGTGCCAGACGATAGCAAAGTTGTCATTGGGACGGTAATTCATAACCTGCTGCCACAAGGCTACAATTTTGAGGGAACATTCTTTCAATTGTTTAAAAAATATATGTAAACAGCCAGACCATTCTAGCGGTTGCAGACGACCTGCCAGACGACTATATAATAGTCATGTCGCTCGACGGGAGTGCGCGCGCAACAGACGTGTATGAGTTAGAAAGTTAGAAAGAAACAATATATCTATTGTAGTGTTCGACGGCTTCCGTGGGGCAGTGGTTAATCTGCGGCAGGGGTGGACCCTAGTTCGATCTCCTGCCAGGTCATGATGAAAAAAGATCTTTTTCAAATTGTCCTGGGTTGTGGATATTTATCTTTATGAGTATCTATTATAAAATATAATATTATTGAGTTAGTATCCTACTAGTTCACAAATACCCTGAGTGGGGCTAGCTCAATCTATGTCATAATTTGTCCCTATAATTACACACTACCGCCCGCGGCTTCACCCGCGTGGATCTCGTTTTTCGCGACCAAAACTTATTTATGTCCTTATGTTTTAAAGTATCTCCATGCCACATTTTAGGCCAGCCGTTTCAGCTTGAAAAGGTAACAGATGGTAGATACAGTTACTATCGAATTTCCCTATATGTTATAAGTATGGATTAAGTTTTCGGCGTAGTTAAGAGTCGTTCACGCGGCAGTAACTATGGGGCTATGTTACGATAGTACCTACATAGAACCTAATAAGTGTTTTAACAGTGAGAAGGTACTTATTACTACGTATTTTAATCGTTTTTTAGGAACCCTGATATCAAAATTTCTGAGAAATCAGAATACCTACATATAAAAAAGATCGTTTTCCATTATGACCTGGCCGGAGATCGAACCAGGGTCCACCCCTGCCGCAGATTAACCACTGCCCCATGGAGGCCGTCAAACACTACAATAGATATATTGTTTCTTTCTAACTTTCTAACTCAACTTTGCTATCGTCTGGCACACACTTGCAACCCTCAAAAGAGGTTGGCGATTTTTTTTAGACTTAGACATACTTAAATTATAACATATTAAAATTGTAGCCTTGTGGCAGCAGGTTATGAATTACCGTCCCAATGACAACTTTGCTATCGTCTGGCACACACTTGCAACCCTCAAAAGAGGTTGGCGATTTTTTTTAGACTTAGACATACTTAAATTATAACATATTAAAATTGTAGCCTTGTGGCAGAAAGTTATGAATTACCGTCCTAATGACAACTTTGCTATCGTCTGGCACACACTTGCAACCCTCAAAATAGGTTGGCAATTTTTTTTTACACTTAAACATACTTAAATTATAACATATTAAAATTTTAGCCTTGTGGGAAACGGGTTAGTCAGGTGGGTCACGAGCTCTTCCACGTCGTCTGGCAGGTACTTGCAACCGCTAGAATGGTCTGGCTGTTTACATATATTTTTTAAACAATTGAAAGAATGTTCTCTCAAAATTGTAGCCTTGTGGCAGCAGGTTATGAATTACCGTCCCAATGACAACTTTGCTATCGTCTGGCACACACTTGCAACCCTCAAAAGAGGTTGGCGATTTTTTTTAGACTTAAACATACTTAAATTATAATATATTAAAATTGTAGCCTTGTGGCAGAAGGTTACGAAAAATTTTTTTTTTGCATTTTCAAAAATTTAAACGATGATGACGCAACCGCGATATGCCTACCAGACCGGTACTTTTATAATTAGCAGACAATAAAATATCATTTAAAAAATTTCTAGCTTTGTGGGAGACGGGTTAGTCAGATGGTTCACGAGCTCTCCCACTATAATAGTTGTACGTCTTTTGTCGACAGAGTCTTTTGTTGAAAGTGTTGGTCGATTACCCTGAGAGAAAAAGTATTTGTGTATATATAGTACGTGCATTCGAGATTTTGTTATTCATATCTATTGTGTATTGTGCAGATTACAGTAATAAATATTGTACAATATTTTATTGTATTGATGAGTAAATGCTATTTGCAAATATCTAAGTAAACATAAATACTGTATACCGCGCCCACCTCTCTTATCTTCTACTTATACGCAAAGGTCGAAAATACTGCTTAGTAATAAGTCCGCCTTTGTATCATATATTTTGTTTTTAATGGTTTTTGTAATTTTGGTTCTATGTTGCAATAAAGATACTCGTATATTGTATTGTATATACGATACGTTCGTCTTTCCATTGAGTATAACTAAAATTTAAAGGCGAGATCTTTTTCCAATTACCTTTGAAATTTGAAAACAGTTACATTAATGATTTTAATTGGATATTCATTAAGACTTCCTTCTTAACGCTTCCTCGACTTTTAAGTACAACATCTATTTTTATCTTCCCCAGGTCTGAAATACCTTCACTCGGCGCGCATTCTCCATCGCGACATCAAGCCAGGCAACTTGTTGGTGAACAGTAACTGCGTACTGAAGATATGCGACTTCGGGCTGGCGAGGGTCGAGGAGCCGGACGCCAGCAAGAATATGACGCAGGAAGTCGTCACGCAGTATTACAGGTACATTCTTAACTATGTAAAGATCTTAAGATGAAAGCAATAAGATCAAATCAGGGCAAGACTAAATTCGATGTAAGAGATATCAAAGTTAGTCTTGCCCTGACAGTTGTCAGTATTTAGACTTGCAAACATACCGCGTACATACTGTTTACAAGAAGCCATACATATAGAAGGGTCGTATAGACCACATAAGGAATCAATCTCGGTTAAGACTTTTGATATGATGGAGGCGGTTTTTCAGTAACATACCTCGTACATACCTACTCATTACACGAAGCCATACATATAAATGGGTTCGTATAGACCACTTTGGGAATTAATCTAGGTTAAGACTTTCGGTATGCGGATGGTTTTGCAGTAAAAAGTAGGTTACTTAAAAACCTGAATAGGACACCAAAATCTATAAAACGGATTGTGTTTGGTCGTGATCCAGTGAACTGTAAATCACAAAAAGCTGGAACAAAATACAGATCACGAATAACATAAAAACCATCCGCAAAGCAATTCAAGATCATCTAAAAATACAAGTTAAACTTTATCTTAGAGATGGCAGGCTATTTATAGTGCGTGTCAGTGGGCGGTGAGTGACCTGTGCCCTGCAAAACTGGGCCAGAGGTTTGTGCCTAAAAACTATTCATACAGACTAATTAGTTTCGCAGTCTGTTACGCCTTTCCAGTGCAAGGCAATGAGTGGTACTAATTCAGCCGTTTAAGTGCATTTTAATGTAGTGCTTGTTTTTTTTTGACAAAATTGTATGCATTGGATCCGATCAAGATCATCTAATAATAGCAGTTTCTTTGAAATGGCGGGCTATTTATAGTGCGTGTCAGCAGGTGGTGTAAGAGTCACCTGTGCCCCGTGAAACTGGGCCATTGGTTTGTGCCTAAAAACCATTCATTCAGACTAGTTTCGCAGTCTGTTACGCCTTTCTGGTGCGGGGCAATGCATAGTACGAATTGAATTTGGTTGCAGTGTAAACAGGTAATGTGCACTAAAATGTAGTGCTAAGTTTTCCGACAATATTGTTTGCATTTGAAATACGTGTACATATAAAAATACGAGTTTAACTTTATCTCGAAGAGGCAGGCTATATAGTGCGCGTCGGTTAGTGGTGTAAGAGTCACCTATGCCCCGTGAAACTGGGCCAGCGGTTTGTGCCTAAAAACCATTCATACAGAGTTAATAGTTTCGCTGTCTGTTACGCCTTTCCAGTGCCAGGCAATGAGTGGTACTAATTCAGCCATTTATGTGCTTGGTTTTTTTTGACAAAATATGGTAGTTGCCTAATGTTAAGATTATATAAAATTTGTTTCTAATGAGACTAATTTCTATCTAAAAACACTATAAAGAACACTTTTAATTTGATATCGATTCGTTAAGTGATCTTAAAGCTTCTTTAAAGTTGGGTGAATAGGACCATTTTTTAAAGTATGAAAATTTTTAATTACAATTATACTGTATTTTAGTCGGCATAATTTATAGCAACTTTTATTATGAAACCAGTACGGAAAAGCCGTGTTGCACGAAGTGAAACCATTACCATAAACGAAATATTTCGTATAGCTACCAAACAAAGTTCTCACGCCACCCATACAAAATACAAGCTTGTGTCGTCACAAATATGTAGGCATTGCAGCGGCGCGTTTTCACGTCTAAAAATTTACGTCTAAAAACATGTGTCTTTAAAACTTTTATAACTGAAAGAGTTTTTTGTTTAGAAATGTATTTCTGTCACTATTGTGTTTATTTTTGGCTGGTCTTTACACAGCAACATGAAAAAAAAATTATTCGACATGCCCATTGTATGTACATTTAAAAATAGCAGTTTCTTTGAGATGGCAGGCTATTTATAGTGCGTATCAGTAGGTGGTGTAAGGGTCACCTACGCCCAGCGAAATTAGGCCAGCGGTTTGAGCCTAAAAACCATTCATTCAGACCAAATAGTTTCGCAGTCTATTATGACTTTCCGGTGAGAGGCGATGAGTGGTACTAATTAGAGTTGGTTGCAGTGTTTAGCCATTTATGTGCACTTTAATCTAGTGCTTAATAAGGTTTTGTGGCATTCGGTATTGTGTGCAAAATGTCAAATTTTATTTTGCATACAATATAAAGAGCAAATTTTTAATACGATTACTATAGTATGCATACTATAGTATTTCATTCAACGCGCTTCATACTAGCGTCAGATCGTTACTCATTATCATCGTCATGTATGAACTTAATATGTATGCGCAATAATGCCAATACCCCGCAAGTAAACGCTACTTTAAGGGGGACACGGCGTATCTACGGGGGGTCATTTTTAGTTTCCATTATTTATTTTCTCTTTTTCATCTGAGCCGGGCTGAGGATGCAACCGGGGACCCCCCGGTTGCATCCTCAGCCCGGCAACCGGATTTAGCCGCGCGGATGGATCCCGGGGTCTGCTTTCCAGCTTTTTCTTTATTATTTCTGTTATCTATTGAAGTTTCTGTTGTACTTTATATTCATTACTAGCTGTGTTGAGCGATTTCGTCGGCGTGGGTTTCGATTTATCACACAGTCTTTTTTAGAATTAAAATGTAGCCTATATCCTTTCCAGGCTCTAGACTATCTATGTATCAAGTTTCATTAAAATCGGTTCAGTAGTTTTGGTGTAAAAGTAAGACAGACAGACAGACAGTGTTACTTTCGCATTTATAATAGTAAAGTATGGATAGTACGGATTAATCAAAGTTTTAATTTTGAATTCCAGAGCGCCCGAGATCCTGATGGGAGCGAACCACTACACGGCGGCGGTGGACGTGTGGTCCGTTGGCTGCATATTCGGAGAGCTGCTGGGCAGACGCATTCTGTTCCAGGCGCAGAGTCCAGTACAGCAGGTGAGATTCAAATTGATGTTCCGTATGACTACACTATAATACCGTCAAGTTCACAGTAAAAGAATAATATGAACGAGTGTTCTTGAGTTTAAGATGATTAAGACAGAGATAAACCGTTACCTTGCCGCGTGGTTCCCGGCAGAGAAGAACAACACTAAGTCTTCCCGAGAAAGTCGTAAAAGGCGACTTGGAAACATAATAAAAAAACTTATAAACAACTAAAAGGCCTGTCCAACCCGTCAGTGTGGATATTGTAGGCCTCTGACTGCTCTGGGTAATACCTATATATTATGCCTCTGGTACTCCATAGAGGGTCGTGCTCTTGTAGCGGAGACTAAAATACCTGATGATGATGAACCATATTAGGCGCTGGATAAGCCTGCTTAGTTCTAGGGGATAAGGTCGTCGATAACGAGGAGTAAACTTTCGAGCTTGCCTACTACGATTTTTCATACTTTACATTTGTAAATGTTTTCATATTACCAGTTGCGACTTTAGTAAATTGCTTTTGGTAGGTCTATGAAAATAAATGTTCTCTTATTAATTTGTAGATACTTATAAAGCAGACCACATATATCACCAACATTACCATCACAAATCCTACCACAACACCATCATCAAACATTTGGAAATCCCGGTACAATGGACCGAGCCGATAACACAATGGCCAATTATATTTTTCACCACAATCGCTACAACGTCGACAAGTTTGATCAATCAGTTCATTAACATCATTCATAAAACATTTGATATCAAAATTTTAATTCTCTTCCATTTCTAAATTATTTTTAGCTAACACCTCAACATTACAATGACTGATTGCATCACACGTGGCAAAAGACAGCATTCCTCTGTGAGCATGATGAACAATAATCTTACAATTGATAGCAGAATAACCTTCATTTTATTTCCAGCTGGAGCTGATCACGGAACTGCTGGGAACGCCATCTCTGGAGGATATGAGGCACGCGTGTGCTGGAGCGCGTGCGCATATGTTGCGTAGGGCACCTAGGCCTCCGGCGCTGGCTGCTCTGTACACGCTCTCCGTTCAGGCCACGCACGAGGCCGTACATCTTTTGGCGCAGGTATTTAACATCTCTATTGGCGCAGTTGATAGGTTATGTCGTAGACACGCTGCGTAGGACTTTTGGCCTCTGGCGCTGGCTGCTCTGTACACCTGTTCGTGCAGGTCACGCACAGGACGGTATATCTTCTGGCGCAGGTATGTAACTCTCTAATGGCGCAGTTGTTTAGACCTGTTCCACGCATTCGCTGCGTAGAGCTCCTTGACCTTCTGCGCTCGCTGCTTTGTACACGCTGTCCGTGCAAGCGACGCACGAGGCCGTACATCTTTGGCGCAGGTATTTAACCTCTCTAATGGAGCAGTTGGTAGGATTATGTCCTATACTTATGCTGCGTAGAGCTCCTCTACCAGGAGGTCAAGGAGCTCTACGCTTTTACATTGTCCGTGCAGACCACGCACCAGGCGGTACATATTCAGGCGCAAGTATGTTACCCTCCCTTATGGAGCTGTCGGTAGGATATGTCCTTCACATATACTGCGGAGGACTCCTCGGCCTCCAGCTTTGGCTGCTCTGTACACGCTGTCTGTGCAGGCCATGCACGAGGCTGTATATCTACAGGCGCAGCTATGTAACTCTCTAATGGCGCAGTTGGTAGGATATGTCATACACATATGATGCATTGGACTCTTCGACCTCCGGCGCTACCTGCTTTGAACACACTATCTGTGTAGGCCACGTATGAGGCGGTACATCTTCTGGCGCAGGTATGTAACTCTCTAATGGCGCAGTTGGTGGGATACTTCTGGCGCAGGTGTGTACCTCTTTAATGGCATAGTCGATAGAATTATGTGCTACGTATGTACTGCGTAAGACTCTTCGGCCACAGGCTACGGCACGGCATGTACTTTCTGTAAAGTTTTAAGGGCCATTCGAAAATAGTATCTGCCGAAGGAGAGCTGAAAAACACATTGGAATTGCTTGTGCAGAAACAGCAAGCATATCTGCGTCTCGTCGCAAGGAAGTAAAGGCAATCTATCACGCACGATCCTAAAGGTTTGTTAGAAGAGTCTCAGAAAATTTGCGAGCCTTGCCTTTGTTTACACAAAGTGATAATGATAAATAACACATAAAATTCAACGCCTTTGTCAACCTGTTACAGATGCTGGTGTTCGACCCCGCGAAGCGCATCTCGGTGGTGGACGCGCTAGCGCACCCGTACCTAGAGGAGGGCCGGCTGCGCTACCACTCGTGCATGTGCAAGTGCTGCTACAGCGCGCCGCCCGCCGCACGACACTACTCGCCCGACCTCGAGCCTGTGGCGCCGCACCCCTTCCACGACGCCTGGGAGAGGAAGCTCACCTCCGTGCACCAGGTTAAAGGTACGGAGTATGTGGAGTAAAGAGGCCAAAGACCAATGTTCACTAGACAAGTGCTGCTACAGCGCGCCTCTACTTGCCTAAACTCGAGCCCGTGGCGCCGCACCCCTTCCACGACGCCTGGGAGAGGAAGCTCACTTCCGTGCACCAGGTTAAGTATACACCAGGTATAGTGGCCAAAGTATATTGCTGATTAGGCAAGTGCTGCTACAGCGCGCCGCCAGCTGCGCAACACTACTCGCCCGACCTCGAGCCCGTGGCGCAGCATTCCTTCCGCGACGCCTGGGAGAGGAAACTCACTTCCGTGCACCAAATCAAAGGTACGGAGTATACGGAGTAAAGAGGCCAAAGTTCAATGCTCATGATGATGATGATGATGATATGCAAGAGCTACTGCGCTCGCCGCTTGCTTGCAATTTATTTCAAAAGCAACCATAACTCATTGTGACACGAGGTGGACAAGGAAAATAATGTCTAAGCATGGGTACTGTTCTTCTTTACTTTGTTATTTTGTATTAGATAAAATTGTTTTTAGGGTTCCCTCCCGAGGGTAAAAACTAAACTATTATTATGCCTTCGCTATCCGTTCGTCTGTCACATGGCTGTATCTATTGAAACGTAATAAGTAGAGACTTAAAAGCCTATGTCCAGCAGTGGACTTCTTGTGGCTGAGATGATGATGAAGAGAGACTTGGAAATGTTACAGAATGTGTATTTTTATTGCTGCTAAAAAACTTGTTTTTGAGCGTACAAAACGTTTTTATTTAGGTATTGTATGTACTTTCGTGTGCGATTACGACACGCAATTAATCGGTTTTATTGTCTCCTTATTTACTTATTATATTGGGGGTTACGGCGGCAGCACTGGCGCGTCGAGTCCGGTAAGCTGTTATTGGGCCATATTTGTCTGTGAAATATTATCCAATGACAGCGGCTTGTCGAGGTCGACGCGTCAGCGCTGCAATCAGTGAGCATTTATAACACCCTCATTGAACTGAAATCATTTGTGGCATCCGCAGAGGAAATCCACAAGTTCATAGCGGAGCAGCTGCAGACGTCGCGCGTGCCGCTGTGCATCAACCCTCAATCGGCGGCGTTCAAGAGCTTCGCAAGGTAAGGCGCCGCCACCACTCTGCTCCGCAACCGACACTAGGTGATTTCTTTGCGATATAACCTAAGCCTAGGGCGCGGGGGGACGCAACGGCGGGGGATGGGGGACTATAGTTTGTGAGAATGCTTTGTTACACATTGCGTTGTCAGTTTCATGCGTTATTTTTTGAGTCATGTCAAATCTTGAGGATGAGCTAATGGAACGCTGAATAATATTAATAATTACTGTCTGATTTGTCCGTAAATACAAAAAAAGTAATGCTTGTACACAGGGTGTCTCATAAAACTGGTTCAGTGTGAAGATGCAATTTTTTGGAAAAGTACAGCATTCATACATTTCGTAATACTTATATTATATCAATATGTCTCTAATATCTGAGGATACAGACCTTTTAGTTTGGTTTTAAAAATTTTGTTCTTTTGTTTCGGCTGGATTCATTCCGCAGGCATTATCTTCACAATCCATAAATGAGACACAACGGTAAAACAAGTGAAACAGACATATGGTTTGTAGGACTGTGAACCTGTTGAATATTCGTTCTCACTGTTTTGTAAACAACTATTTACTATTTGAAATGTGTCAATTTGTTATGTGACAGGCATATATGTGCTCCTGCAGTGGAGACTAGGAAGACCTGATGATGATGATGATGATATATGTTAAACTTCATATTTTGTCTTTTTTTACTGACTCTTTGAACTGGCCATAACTACTGCTCTGTGTAACTCTGTGTAGGCTTGAAACTGGTAACCAGTGTGTTTTCTTGTCAACAACTCCAACAAGATCCTAGCTCTCTGACATGTGAGAAAACTAGAGTTCGATTTCGTCGCCCTTGCGTTTCGCCGCGTGCCGTGGGCGTCACGCTCATAGCGACCACCCGCACCCAAATTGGGCCACGCCGTTGTTTTTAAATTATACAGCCACGCCGTTGATAAATTATACAGCCGGGTGGCAACTCTGCTCTTTTAGTCATATAACACACAGAAAAGGCATGAATTGAAAGCACAGCGCAAGTACGGTCCATTCGTAGACTACAGGATTTTGAGCCTTATTGTCATACTGAAAGCGACTAATATCGCAAGAAAAATTGACGTTACCCCTGGCCGCACGTGGCATCTTGCGGTAGCTAGCGATTAAATTTTTCCTCGCGATGCTGGTCGTTTTGAGTATGACAATAATGCTTTAAATTTTATCATAGTGTCCCACGCCTGCGCCGTGTCTGTTACGTATGCCTTCTCTGTGAGTTTTACGAATTACGAATCTGGGGTAGCTAAAGTTACGCTTTGCGATAACGTGAAGCTTGGTTTTAGTTGACTTTTAGATAGAGGAATGGGATTACAAACGCAATATTTTACGATATTCAATATATAATGTATTTCTACTGATACTATCTGAGTTGCTCCGAAGCACGGAGCGCCTTAAGGTAGAAGTTTGGCGACAACGGCAAGGGTCGCGCATTTTATTTGAAATGACAGGAAGGCTGTCATCTGTGCTCATATTATAAAGGGGAAAGATTTGATTGTTTGTTTGCATTGAACAGGCACCGAAACTTCTGGACCGATTTTCAAAATTCTCTCACCTTTATATAGCTCATTTATTTACGGGTGACATAGGATATACTTTACGTGGACGAAATCGCGGGAAAAATTGCTAGTTTCATATAAATTTTGCGACATATACCAATGCCGCAGTATACCTTAGTGATGTATTTATTACCGAGCTACCTTCGGTTAATGCAAATTCCTATTGTCACCTATCTTTATGCCTGAACTATTCAGATGGTATCGGAAATCTGAATGCTAGAAATGTGTTACGTTGATGAACGTATTATAAAAAAGCTGTGAAAATCTAAACGAACGCTGAAGTCGAATCGGCTGTCATCGCGACGAGTCACTGTACGGAGTACGTTGCTGTTGAAGTCACAAAAGCTATTGAGAGTTTTCTATCCAACGCAGCGATGTAAAGAGATTCGTCGGGATGATAGACGATTATCGACGGTTGGGTAGAGCAGGCATAACAATTTTGTAAAAACAGCTTCAACGTATCACATTATGCGCCTTAATGGTTTAAATCTCTTGATTATTTCTAGAACATATACATGGCGAAATTTTGATGGTGATTCAGCCCGTCGATATGAACCATTTTTCCTATGGGACCAATGCTGGAAACTCAAATTTTATTTCGACATTTTCATACAAAAGTGTTCAGCCGTCCGGGCAATTTGTATAGGAATGTCGAATTTTTTTTCGAGTTTACAGCGTTTGTCCCATAGGAAAAGTTGTTTATATTGACAGGCTGAATCACCCCTTTAATGGTCCGGAACGATCAAAATTTCGCCATGTATAAGGCAGTTTTAAATGTATTTAACATTTGCGTTTGTAATGCCATCCTTACATATTTAGATCTAATTGCCAAGTTTTTAAAAGTTTCAGTGTTTCCCCCGGCTGCAACAGATAATAAATCAGAGAAAGCAAACGGTCATCACAACTAGGTGTGGCACGGTGCGATTGTTAGTGTGTGCACGTCTGTGTCACCATCAACCATGTACATAACGTGCCATGAGTTCCATTTTCCTTGCTCAGATTTACGTGTAGAAACGTCAGTGGGTTTTATTTTATTTTTAGATAGGAGTGAGTTTGTGGGTTAAGTCATGAAAGTATTTTTGATTGTATTGTTCACGGAAAAGTCTATTCTAATCGGAATTCAAAGATTCCTTGTGAAATACGGGTTAAATCATAACGCCTTATTTTTCGATGGTTTCTGACTCTTATTTTTAAGTTTTTTAGCCTACATGTTTTAATTGATTTTGTTTTCAATCGCAATTTTCTTTTCACTGATTGGATTGAGATGATAACACGCGAAAATACCCACTGACGATTTCGCCACGCCATGAAATCAATATCTCGAAAATTATATGTTTAATGTCGAAGCCTCTAAGCAAAGTTAGAAACCGGTGGTCGCAGAAGTAAAGAGCCTATGTCGCTATCCTTTTCCATCCCTCCCCGCCTACCGTAGTTGTTTTTGCAATATCTGTATACGTAAAGTGCCCTTCATACCGTGCGGGCACATTTTTGCCTCAAGCCCCACTTGCATGGGTTTTATTTTTTCTGTTACCTCCCACGCTTCCGAGCGATAGTTCTTTGTACATACCACGCAAGAACCGCTGTTTTCAAGCTATATCAACCCTCTTGAAATGGTGGTGTCTTCACGCTTTAGCACCCCAGAGTAGTAATAACCTGCTTTTTCTGTGTTTTGCGACAGCTCTAGAGCGGGGTCGAAAGCAAAAGTTTGTTCCCCTTTCAAGACGGCGGCAAAAATTCTGCTCCTATCGCCCGTGATTTTCTTGTGCGCGGCGTAGTCGCCCACTCCAGTAAGCGCTCCTTAGCACGCATTACCTGTGTTGTCCAACGCGAGCACGCCGCTCGGGGACGCAACGCGACAGCCAAGTTACGAATAACCAATAGAAATCGATGAAAAAAAGTAAAATACCTAAAAAAAAGAAAAGAAGTTAAGATATGTTATTCAAACAGACACATATTTTTTATTCAGAAGTAAAGCAAGTCTCGGCTGAATCGAAGTTGTTTGAAAATACTCTTTTGGTGTTGTGGCGTTGCCTCCCCGATCGGCTGTCGTTTCGTAATTTCAAAAGGGTTGATCGTTAGACAGTCCGCAGTTCCTACGGTTCGGTTGCATTGCATGATTTTTTATATCCTTTTTCGCCTCAATCTTGGGTTCATTTTTACTTTAGAAAGCAATTCAAACAATTTACCTGGTGTAAGTCAGAACTTGCATGTGAAATGTGCTAAAAGATGGGCGAGAGAATTATGAAAAGCCCTGCCTGGTCCTTATGTCGTCAAATTGGCACTTCTATTATCATACTGATGTGTACTTGACTGAATTTATTTTCTTGCTTTAGAATTACATTATAAAATCAGTTTTTTGGTACCAAATAGTAAAAAAATAACTAAAGGTTAATTTCCTTTAAAAAAAAAAAATAAGTCCGTCTGTTACATAATCAAGAAAAATTTGACAGTTTTTTTTTCTTTTGTCAATTAAACAAAAATCCGATGAAGATATTATATTATTATAAAGAGCCCGTTAAAATTCCGTTTGACGTCACAATTGACTTTAGTTTTTTTTAAAACTATGATGTCACGAGACCCATTCATGATCGCGACGCGCTTTATCTTTATCATTTATTATTTAATTGACAAAACAAAAAATTCATGTTATTTTTTATTATCTACATGACGGACTAATTTTAACATTATTATTTTGAGCCGGGTAATTAAGTTATTTTTGTATTAGAACAGAAATATGATAGTAATAAAAAAAAACATTTAATTCAAGATTGAGGCGTTAAAATACAAATAGGATTCAGATATTTTGAAAAAAAATAATGGGGAATGCAGTTAGTATCGAAGACTTATTCATTGGGAATATCGTTTTATGGAAAATGAATGTTGTTTTGATAGGGACACCTGTCCTTTTCTATGTAAGGTAGAAAAACGTGACATAATACAACATTCTCTGTCGTTTGAACTCAAATATATTGCCATCTCGCTCGCTCAAGTTAATTTTTCACAACTTTTTGACCGCGATGGCAATAGTTTTCATGTGAGCGACAGACACGAGTCGTTAAAGGTCCGTTTTTTCGCCTGCCGTAGAAAACCATTTATTATCTTTGTAGTGCATGAGTAGTCGTATCGAGCACAGTGCCGTGCACTTGGTTGTGGTGATATTTTGGTTATTTTCCTATCAGTATGTAGCTAAAGTAGTATTTGATTGTGATGCAGTTTTGCTATTCAATTTCTCTTTTATTATCATAGATTGTTCAAAAAATATTGAAAATTCAACTTGCATGAGTTAATTTTGTTTGGTGGATTCCGATGATTATTAAACGTATTTGAAGATTATGTCACGGGTTCGATTCCCGTTTAAGGCCATTTGAATTTAAATTATTGATTGATTGATATGAGTTTTAAAGTGTATAGTTTTCTACTGTGGTGAAAAGAGAAACTTCACTGGTGTAAAAACATATATTTGATACAGGATCTCGTAAGTTCATTTGACAATGTGCTTACCTTGTCCTCGTATCAAGTTCTGTCATCGTCATAGCCAATCAATCAAAAATAATAGATTTCAGGCTAATTTTCCACAACAATTTGTTAAATTTAATAATTCCATATTTATTTTTTCTGACGTTTCTATAGAGTTACATCGATCGTAGTCAAGAGAGCGAGGTCTCGCTGCGACTACGATGGATGTAACTCTATAAAAACGTCAGCGGTAAAAAAGAAGTAAAAGGTTCGTGCTAAGACATGTTGATAGTAATAATTATGTGTTTGAAGCGCGAACGTTTTAAGAGTAATAATTCTCTCAAGTAAATCTCAAGTTGACGATTTGCATCGAATTCAATGGCCATAAAGTTATCAAGTACGTGTGCACCTTGTGTGCACTTAACGTCCGTGTTACCAAGTACATGTGTACTAAACGTCCGCGTTACCAAGTGCACGTGTACCCAACGTCCGAATCCACCAAGCAAGTGGCGTGGGTGTGGGTTTCCCGGCAGTCGGCTCTGACTAACCCGCCGGACCTAATTGCAGCTCGACCGTGGCGCATCCGTCTGAGTTGCCCCCCTCGCCGCACCAGTGGGAATGACGCGAGAGCAAGCGCGGCTTCGACAAGCGACGCGCCGTCTACACCGACACACGATAACCGAACACCCGGGTTTTAATGTATACATTGACGGCTTTATTTGATTATACCTAAAGTGAAACAGTATTGCTTTACGCAGACTTCTATATAAACTAAGGTAGATGTGCTCTTCTCCAAGAAAACGACATTTAGCAACAATCGTGTCGCGTGATGTGGAACGGCGTCTTCACGGTAAAGAGTTTCGGTGTGAGCTAAGCGCAACGTTGTCAATTAGCTCTCTTTGAATGCTTCAGAATTTGGTACGTACGGCTCGTCTTCCTTAATATATAAAGAAGTCTAAGTGCTTTACGATGTACGTGCTGCTCAGGTAAATAGCTTGCTATGGGCGGAAATTTACCTTGACCGATAGCTGAATTTTGATCTGAGAATCCCGTATATGGTATAGTAAGATCTATCTCTGTTTCGTTATTCTGGGAACGCCCAACTGGCATAACCGTATCTAAAGTAAATGTGATGGTAAGCCTCGTGCTATCTCTTTTTGTCTATCTTACGCCCGAATACTTAAAGGCATCTTAGATGCATCTTAACTAAATCGTTTTCAAGTCTCGTTCTGTCACTGTCTAGATTACCTAGCAAGATAAAGATAGTCTGAGATTTAAGAAGGTCATTAGTAAAGATTATTTTGAATATTCGAGGGTTACTGACATAATGAGATTCTGATATCAACAACCGCGGAAACATTAAAAAAATCTAAAGAAATTTATTCTCATTTGCTTACATATAACTTTCAACATCTAAAGAATGACATAAATAATAAACCAACTGACTCAAATAACTACTACCAAGCGAAACTAAGCTATTTTAAATTTTGATATAAAACCGTCAATGGATATGGGCAATTTTCGTTTGACTGCTGCTTTGATTTAATTATTCTTATTACTTTTCATTTTTCGATTTCTGTATATTTGCGAGTAGCCAGTCCGATTTGAACTTTATTACCATGGAATTTAGTTTATATATAGGTGTTAGCGTCATTACTTCTTGTATACAGTGTGTTCTATGTCACGTTGCATCGTAATAGAGTTCAAGGGATGTTTCAATTCTGTTAAATCAACGCAGTTTTCATATCTGATCCGTATTATTTGTATTTTTATCTGAAATGACATGATTAGTGAAATTGTGAAATATACCGCACCATACCTCATTGCGATAATAATATAGAATTCAATTTTAGTCCCGTTTCGGTTACGTGGCGTATCAGACAAGTTGTATCGCTATACAACGCTCAATAATATCGAAAGTCTGCACTTATACTTTACTCGTATATAAAACGCACAATCGTTCAAAGGCGATTGTTCATAATGTAGCGTCATTCAACCAAATATTTTGTCATTATTTCTGACGTATTAAGGTAGGACGTAGCGACTATGTGTAGGTTAGCGTAGTTGGTGAATTTAACGCAGCAATCGGCGATTATCTTACGAACGGCAACAAAGAGTTGCAATAAAAGAAGAATAATACAACGAAAATTGTGTCTCCCGCGATTTTAAACTTAGAGAGACATTACGCCGTCATTGGCGCGAAACGAGGTCGACGCAATTTGTTAAAAAGTCAATAAAAAATAATCGTGCTACCCCGGGGGCATGGCATCTACGTTCTATATACAGCGCTGTTTACTATGGCCATTTTGATTTTCGTAAAATTAAAAGGCAAGACAGCTCTAGTTTATATAACGCGATATAAACTTTGTCGTGTTTTTATCGATGGCCATGCCGCGGGGCAGACCGCACATTTTACGTATGGAGACATGCTTTGTGTAGTATTAGGTTATTTTCATTATCTTTGCGATTCCATGTAATTATAATATTGTATGTGATGTAGGTTTCAATGTGTGCCTGATTGTGTTTCGTACGTTGCAAGCAATAAATATAAAATGCAATATAATTATAAAATGTTTTTATAAAGAATGGGATTAAATATACATTTTTTCATAAATAATTGGAATAACAATGGATATTTAGTCCCGTTGTTTTATATAAGTGTGATTTACTTATTAGTAATAACAGTATCGAATTTTATTTAAATCGACGACTTGTTGAATTTATTGATTTGTATGTGTTCTCTTATTGAATTAATAATCTCAGATTGCGTGCGCGCGTGGGCTTGGTACTTAAGGGACAGTAGACATTGTGTCTGCGAATCTCAGGCGGCGCGTGCGCACCCAACGTTTTGTACCATACTTACTATTAAGCTTATATCTAAACACCATTGTATGTAACATCGACTGAACATTTTTACGTAGCTAGACTAGATAGTGTTAGTTAAAACTTACTAATTTACTCGGCAATGATTAACGATAATAAAAATGTACGAGTAACTTTCACATACTATCATTGCAGTAGTGAGATATTGTATAGAAGTGTTGTAAATGTAATGGATACATGTGTATTTCAAGCATTTAATAGGTATATTAGAGATTTGACGTAAGGTATGGAGTGTGTTAGTGTGCGTGAGTAAGATATATAATTAGTTATTTTAATTGGCAAAATTACTAGAAGAGTAAAACTTTCATACTTACTATATGTTCCAAAATTGATGTAGGTTGTGTTTTACTTAGGAATGGTTACGTGTAGGTGAATAGGCGAGTCTTGAGATGTCATAGCGTGGTATTGAAGAGGTATTCGTAATAGCTGCTGCAATGCGATAGGCGTTCACACGAACGCGTACGCACACACGCTCACGGTTGGCCTGTTCACCTACACCATCACGCTGCTAACATGTAATAACTAGCATAGAAAGACTTGGTGTGAATGTCAAGAGACGTCGTAGCCTTAAAACTAGTTCAAAACTATATAATTGATAAAAATAAAAAAATGTAAATAAATAAATGCATAGTATTAATGTTAGGATCTAGAATGGTATGGAAAGCCGTTGTAGTAAGCCCACACGAGTAGGAATGGTGTTCTTGGTGTACCGTCGCGCGATGCGACCTATTTTGAAATTCATTTGTACGTGATAAGGTTCTAAATTGAATGCGCGACGGGCGATGGTATAGACAAGGAACTTTCTATGGTACAAAGGAGGCGAGCCCGTGTCCCGCGAATGCTTCTACGTACGTACTTGGGGAAACATATTCATTGTAGAGTTTAAAGTATTTTTACGATTTTAGTGTGACTTTCTTGTTTGGCAAGTAATTTTCATAATTTTTTGTAAGAGCTATATTTCCGTAACGTACGCACGAAGAAGCAAGACGAACAAATAGTAGCAAGTGTTTAAATTTAACAATATGGACTAGCATTTGAACAAATGACGTCATTCGAGTGAGTTCAACTTGCGTACTGTTTGTCCGAAGACCGGACCGCGACATACCCCACCTTGCCTTATCTCAATAAACTGTCACTGTGATCCGCTAGGCGTAATTATTGGATTCTGAGCCTTATTGTCCTCGGAGGCTTTGTTTTATATGCGTTATTATTTATAGCTTGCACGTCATCAAATACAGTTTTAAGTTAGAAAACCTTCTGTTTTGTACACTTGGTCACTGAGCGAGACTTTTGGCCAGTTTTGGCTTTCGCTCGGCGCTACAGAATGAGGATGCTCGGAAGCGATTTTTTAAGCGAGCAGCTGTTGAAATCCACCAATCATGTTTAACCATAATTTTTTTGATTGGTAGATTTTGACAGCTGGCCGCTGCCGCCACCGGGGGAAAATCGATTCCGAACACCCTCATTAATAGACGACGTTCTGTGAAGTATAAGTCGAGCTTCGTGGCGCAGCGGTCAACACGCCAGGCTGCGACACGGATGGTCCCGGGTTCGATCCCCAGTCAGGTCAAAATGAAAAACGATCTTTTTCAGATTGACCTGGGTCTTGGATGTTTATTTATATATATGTTTATATTATAAAATATAGTATCGTTGAGTTAGTATCCTGCGACACAAGTTCACAACTTACTGTGGGGCTAGTTCAATTTGTGTGATATGTCCCTATATATTTATTTATTTATATAGCTGGTTACATACGCTAGATGTACCCGGCCATTTTGTTTTACTACCCAAAACAAGTTTATTTCATATGGCGATAAAAACTTAGTCGCATTGTTTGTCGTATATTTGTAATTATAATAACATATATTTATAATAACAACGCATATAAAGCCACGTCTCCGTGGATACCGGCCTGAATACAACCCCGTTGAACCGCGCTTCACCTGTATATATAGGCGAGGGAGTTTTTAGGAGCTAAGATTCGCTTACAGATATAATTCTTCTGAACGTGTCCTCCGACGCTCGATGGATTTTTGTAAATAGACATATGTTAAGTAGATGCAGTTTTGGATAGTTTAGGGGCCGTTGTGCTAGCGGTGTTCGAAATATTTGTCTTGGAAATGAAATTTATAGAAGTTTAGTTTATTGAATGATGAATTTAAACAAATATGTAAATTAGTATCAACACAGTTTATTTTTGGAAATTTAGCTTAATCCTTTTTTGTGTAAGAACAGTCACAAAAACAAGTCCTCTATCTGTTGAAGATCCCAGTTAATGTGGGGAAAATTATCTCTCTAATAAGTGTAGCCATAATAAATCACTACCATAGAACCAACGTTCTCTGGTCGATGGCTCCTTAATGCCGATAGTTTCTCATGTTCTCAGAAAGCCGTTGGAAAGAAAAGAAAGAAACTAGATGACCTTTAAAAATAGATATTTTGTGTTTGTAAAGAGAACAAGCCAAACAAAGCTTACAAACATCAAAGACACGCCTCCAGCCCGTCTGGCCAGCGTGAAGCCAATTCCTTTGACTGCTCTGGCTAATATATGGCTTTGGTAGTACTATATATAGAGGGTCATGCTCCTGCAGTAGAGACTAAAATAGACTTGATGATGATGATGATGATATTGGAATCAACGTGTTCTCTGGTCGATGTCTCCTCAATACCGATAGTTTATCAGAAATACTTTGGTTATTAACTGGAAGTCATTTAAAAATAGATATTTTGAGTTTGTGAAGATAAGAATATAGCCGCCATCACAACGGCCACGCCGAGAGTGGGTCGCGAGCGCACTCGGAATGCATCGCCCAATGTGCACGCTTTTATTTTATGTAATTGTACGTATTGCGTTTCCAGCCTTTCAGAGATCTCGTATATGTTTAAGGTTAAAGTACACGACTGTTCATTTTACACTCAAGTGATCTTTAGTTGTAAGACGTCACGTTTTGTTCAACCCTACGGCCAGTCAGCCAAGGCTTAGTTTAAGTTCATAAGCTTCCACTGAGGCACACGGAATGATCCCTTGTAAATATTATAATGTGATAAGACATTGATTTTCACTATTAACGTGTAGTATCAGCTGCTTAGTTTGTGTTCAGTAATCACTTTAATTTGTATTATAATTTACATAATATACAAAAAGTAAAAAAAAAATACAAAATATGAAATAATAATTGTATTGTACGTGTAGATTCACGGCGATTTTACGTTAATTACCAGTCCTACTGTAAATATTAGGTATTTTGTGCACTGATAGTCGATTTTAAGTTTATGTAATTTAGACATTAATTGGATGGCTGTATTGATTTTATGTTAAAGCCTAAGACACAACATTCATAAGACTTAGTAGTTGAGGTGTTTGCTTTGATTCAGCCTGCGCTGGCCTCACGATACTGGCGACTATCGTTATCTCGTTCTCTGCTAGCGCCATCTCGTTTTATTGTGGCCTGGGACGCAACAGAATAGCCGCCGTGCGTCTTACATGTCAAGTGACAATAAGCGTAGTTCCAAAGGCTTTTCCATTTATTCTCAGTTCGGCCCTTCAGGCTATGCATTAAAGCGCAGCCCATTAGGCATATGAGAGTTTGCTATTTCTCCAAGCCTTGTGCACACAGGCAACACCCAAAGCCGAGGTCCGTCCCTCCTGGGGGCCCTTTCGTAATGTTTGCCTTACAGGTTGAGGGTACTCTGCCCTCGCCACAAAAAGTCCGGTGAAGTTGCAAAAGCTAGCTACACAGTCCATTAAAAAAAAGCGTAGTTTGAAATTGGAGTGCCGAAAAGTAAAAATATCTTTGACTCGGGCACAAATTATCATAAAAAAAAACAAAGAGATTATTTTATCTAGTAAACGAGATGGCGTTAGTTCGCAGCGCGATATAAACTTTATCGACGGTGCCGTGCCGCCGGCGAAGGATATTTCCTGTGTATAAATGGGTTTAGTTAATGTTACGAGGATCGGAGTAGTTCGCGAACCGAGGCATGTCGATGTAAATATAAAGATACGTGTTTCTGTCGTGTACCGACTTAGTTGCATTTTACCATTGTTGGGAACTGCCAAAACTATTGTAATAATAGCGCTATGCGCAACGGACCACGTGGAAGTTGGCACCATTTACTGTGAGATGAACTTTAAATTTGTAAATAAAATATTCATGAAAAATGTTGATATTCTATAGAATTTACTGTTAATTTTTATAGGATATATTATTTTTTGTAAACAGTCGTATCTTTTAAAGTTGCAGTAAGTTTTGTTCAACATGTTGTATGATTTCTGTCATTCTTATAGTAGTATATCGTAAAATGTATGCCGGCAAGTTTGTCCGTGTGGTCGGTTGCGCGTAGAGCCGCGTGCGGCGTAGCGGCTGTAGAGACGCGACATTGTAACAATAAACTACTGCATAATTACTTTTGACTTTTATTTTTGGTCACCTTACCTTCCTAAATAATATACAGCGTGTACATTTATCGTCGATTTTTTTTCTATGGGATTAATGTTTGGAACTCATTCGTTTTTGACTTTCTCGTACTGATTGCCTGGACGGCTGAACACTCATATGAAAAGTTCGATTGTTTTTGAGTTTTCAGTGTTGATCCCATAGAAAAAGTTGTTCATATTGACGGGCTGAGTCACTCCTTACAGGAAATATCGAGTGTCTATTTACACACTGTATACAGCTGCAGATTGTATACCATCCGAATAAAGCAATCAATATTGGATTCCGTACACAAAGGAAGCCAGCGGGACCCTATCACAAAGGATCAGCGGTCCGTCCGTCTGTTACTGTGTACCCAAGGAGGAAAGGTTGATGGTACGGAGCCCATCATGTGCCAATTCTGTTTGCACTTCGAATTAGTGAACAAGTTAGTGTTAACAAAGGTGCTTTATGCATATGTATTTCAATTCAATTCATTTTATTCACAAATTCAATTCATTTTATTCACAAACATTACATTGTATTCAAATATATTCTTTATTATGCTAGCACAGTTGTTAACACTAAAAGATAGCACAGTTGTTAACACTAAAATATCGGGTCTGCCGTCTGATTAACAATTGACGACAGCAGTAACTGTCTAAATGTTATCCAATAACAGCTTATTGAACGTCTACGTACGTCTTAGTAGGGTCTCAGTGCTGTCTCCGAAAAAAACCCTCATTGGGTTAATACGACGACGCCATACTTATAGGCACAAAGGATTATATATTGGTGATATATTGTGTAGGAAGGGCAGTAAAGAAGACATTAATGAACGTGTGACCAGTAGCGGCGTTAGGGCCACGCGCGGTTGAGCGACCGCCCAGGGGGGCGATTCTCGCGCGCTCGACATGATGTCGAAGTCGATATATATCGAAAAAACATGGCGGATATCGAATTGTGATATTCTCACTATATCACCGTCGATATTTATCGACTCCCAGCGCTCGATATGCATCGAGTGGTCGGCAGCACTCGACATGGCATGTCTCATGCAAATAACTTCGATATTTTGTCAATTATTTTCAGCTGACTTTAAAGAAAGAGGTTATGAATTCGACTCGTTTGTATGTAATATGTCAGAATTGCATGAGTTTTGTATATGTTAGTCATTATTAGCTTCTCAACATGTATGTATGCATGTATGTTTGTTTATCTGCGAATATTTCGGAAACTATTAGTAGGATTGTTAATTTTTTTTGTTGGAATATAACTATAACCCAACTTAGGGAAAGAGCAAATTTCATCAAAATTGAAGTTAGGTTATTTTTAGACAAGTATTTCTTGTAAATTTAACAGACCAAATTTTTCCCAATAACTGATACACACTTTACTCTCTATCTCAAAAACGATTTTGATGAAACTTGCACTGTTCCCTAAGTTGGATTAAACCTAGTCCAACAAAAACAAGAATCTTACAAACTGACTTGTGATTTCTGAGATAACTATGCGTATCAAACATACAATATACACCTATGAAATTTGCCATGTATGTTTAGAAGCTGATAAAGAATTAAAGACTGACATGTATCCCTACAAGTAGTTATTATAAATAATAAAGAACAAACTTCAATTTTCCTAGTGACTTATTGACACTTAACACTAGGTATCTCCAAAAGGAATGAACAGATTTTGATGAAACTTTGTTCCTTAAAAGTTAGACTACCTACCAACTTAGCAGGCTTAGCCTAGTGTGAGAAATTTTGTTAATACCAAATGGCATGTCTTATTCCTACTTTTAGATTCTAATAAACTTAATGTAATTATTCAGCATGCAGTTTATATGGTAATAAACTTATTTTACTTTACTTAAGCCAAGTTCAAAAGAATTTTGGCAATTCCACTGCTTATTTGAGATATGTGAGGACAAACAGACAAATATTAAACACTTATGAAATTTGGCACAAATGTTAAGAAGATAGTATAGAGTAACATACCTATCCAAAAACTGGATAAATCTGACTATATATTACATACATATGTGTTGAATTGATAACCTCCTTTTCAGAAGTTGGTTTAAAATACTTCTTGTTAGGTCAGATATTGTTAAAAGTTGGAATTTCATAAATAAAATGTCATTAATTGGTATTTAAATGTTTATTTATTGATCTACGCTCCAATATGTATCAATTATTTGAAGATTTTTATGATTTTCCAAGTGTTCCAGATTGTTTTGTTTTATTTCCAAGTCATCTTTCTCATGTTCATTGTAATGTTGAGACCTTTACTGCTAGAAACTGAAAATAAAAAGATAATGCTAATTAATGAAAAATTGTATTTTACATAATTAAATAACATTAAAACAGAAAAATCTATGCATACAACATCCAAGCAAAGTAGCATTCCTATTCCTCCACTCAGTCTTGCTGTGGATGTTAGTCACCTCCTACAGAGGTGACTAATGACACACAAACTAAGCAAAACATCAAAGAGACCTTTTCAACCCGTCTGGCCAGCGTGGAGAGAGCCAAATCATCTGACTGCTCTGGTAAGTGGTACAAAGAGGGTCGTGTTCCAGCAGTAGGGACTAAAAAATACTTGATGATGATAAAGATAGTATACAACTTTACTTCTTTCATTTATAAACTATCTTGATTAAGTAGGTACCTTTGTTTATTTATTACAATGAGACAAAACTTAAGATAAAAGGGAACGGAAATTTGAGCTACAATCTAATAACTCTTTATTTAGCTATTAAAGCATGTGTAAGGCTGTAGTTTTTGAAGAATTTCACTATGTGATCCATGGGTGATCGAAGTGAGTAAACAAATTTAAAACACTTGTTTGGTAAGTCGTAGTTATACATAGATATACCTATTACTATTAGAAAACATCGTATGTTTTACCTTTAGTCACGGACTCCATCATTTTCAAGTTCTTTGTATCAAATTATCCAGCAGACACAGACTATTTTCGGAGTGAAAAAAGATATTTAAATTTTTCCAACAAGGTGTAGATGGTTCTCCGTCCAACAAATAGGCACAGTAGACGCGTAGGTTAACATTTCTATACGCAAATTACAAGGAAAACACATCCAGTAACACTTTTAATTCATAAATTAAGTTAAATAGGGACAAGAAAGATGTTTTGACAAAAACAGAAAGCGCGCGTTTCATTGATATCGAATTGCGATATTTGCGATGATGCGTTTCGTTTTATGCACACACGCTATCAAAAGTATGAAAACTTTTATTATTATTTACATTTATTAGCATGAAAAATAATACAAAGCCATAAAATATTATTATTAAACGTAAAAAAATACTTTTTACAAAGATATTTTTCCATTTTATACGATAAATTACAGAAATAAATAATTTCAAAATAAATTGACATTTTATCGATTATGATCTGGCACAATCGAGCAATACGGAACGTTTTTCAGTAGAGATGTGAAAATATCATGTCTTTTAAGCCCCAGAATAGCAATAATGATATTTTTCATTCGACATCGAATCTTCGACATTTTTATCGAATTCGACAAATCTCTATAGAAACGAGAATCGGGCCCCAGGGCGGGCGCTGGTTCTAAGGAGCGAATCAAAATCAGGTTAGGGGCGCAGAGCAGCACGATGCAATTTACAAGGTGTGTGATTGAGCGCCGACAAATCTCGCCCGGGGCTCAAGTAATGCAAACGCTGGCACTGCGTGTGACTACTAACAGGCACGAGGCGAAGCAGGATGCTTGTGTAGTCAGAGTTGTTATATGTATAACTTGATGATGCAAGTACGGTAAACTGGATATTCAGGATATCATAGGCGAGGTGTGAAACCAATGACTTTAATAGACAGCTTACTGTACTAGCATCATACGACGTTTTTCAATACATTTGCGATTACCATATAAACTAAAACAAGATTGCAGTTCAGCAAATAAGGAATTTTTAAAAGGAAGGAACTAAGGCAGTTTGTAAAAATACATTTATCTTAATCAGGTACATTTACTCAGGTTTATTTTTTACAAAAAAGTACAAATCAACCGAATTGATAACCATCTCCTTTTCGAAGTCGGTTAAAAAATCACATATCACAAATCAGAAAAAGGTTTTCATGCTGAACTTTATACTCTTTGCTCGGATTCTATGAAAAGTTTTAATTTTGCATCTGTGGCATGTGGCTATTGAGCGGTTGTGATTGGTGTAAAGTAAAAAGCACTATTGCCGTAAATAGGTACATCATTACGATTTACGATTCAAGTTTCGATGTCATAAGAACCGTATTATTAGCAAATGTATTGAAAACATTTTTTATTATTTAGTTTTGCGTGCCTTTTTAGGGTTCCGTAGTAAACACGGAACCCTTATTGTTTCGCCATGTCTGTCTGTCTGTCTGTCCGTCCGCGGTTTTACTCAGAGACTATAATAAGTACTAGAAAGCTGTAATTTTGTATGGCAAAAAGTGCTAGAAAAAAATCTTAAATAAAAAAATTTTTTTTAGGGTAGCTTCCATACAAGTAAAGTGGGATTATTTTTTTATTTTCTCTTCTAACCTATCGTGTGGGGTATTGTTCAATAGGTCTTTAAAAATATTATGAGTTTAAGAACACCATTTTTCGATTTAGGGATCCGTTTCTGAAACATTTGGTTTTAAAGTGCAAATTTTTGTTAGAGGTAAGTGTCCCCCCCCCCTCTATCTCCTAAACGGTTATATATGGATACGAGAAAAAAATTACAGCAGTAGTACACAATGTACTATTGTATGGCATCTCATACCCGGGATTAGTACATTGTGTACCAAGGGCGGTATAGAAGACATTACGTCAAACGAGCGAGAGACCTAACAAGCACGAAGCGAAGCCGAGTGCTTTTAGTAGTCCGAGTTTGTAATGTCTAATACCGGCCGTGATACACACAATGTTTTTCAACTCACCGAGTAAATAGTAGAGTAAAAAAAATATTTTTTATATTATATTGCTTAAAATTATATAGTATGAATATACTTTACCTTGAAAATTAATATTTATGCGTCGTCAAGCTGGCTGATGATTATATTTACCTAAATCAACATTATTGGTCATCTATTAATTTATCATAGGGAATGTATTCCATGCAAATTAATGAAGATTACAATTACTTATAAATATTTTGCCTAAAAATAAATAGCGGCAAACTAGAAAGAGCAGAAAATGAATCCGAGGATTCCACAGATAATGAAAATGTTTTATCCAAAAAGTGGAAGTCAAAGATCGATAAATACAAACAGCCAGCCACCACGGCCATTAACAATTCCAAATTTGAATGAAGGACAAAAATCTCGCAGTATATTACATTTTTTTTATCGGTTTGACTAGCAATTCCAAATTTGAATATTCGACTTGAAAACTTTTTGGATGTAGAAGATTTGACACGTGTGCATTACCATGCACCAGTGCCCTATTAAATTTAAAAAAATACTTAACGCGCTCTCGGGCTTTATGGAATTTGTATGAAATCTTATAGCCTGGGGTCGTAATAGCGACCACCCAGCCCACTTTGCTTGCATTTAATGACACTGTTTAAGGGTAGGTGAGATGAAAAATAATAAAAACAATCCAACTCACTTTTCTTTTTTGTATCATTTGCATTTGATGAATGCGACAGAACAGAGGTCACCGTAGTAACTTGGCTTCTCACTTTGGAAGTAAGTACTTACTTGGAGTGATAATAATTTATCTACTGGAAATAAACTTGCACAGCAGCTATCGTGTCCTTATCAGAGACCTCAAAATTACTTATATCAAGTACCTAGCTTCATTTGTTTATAAATAATGTCAGTTGTGTGTGTTAATCATCTGTAGTGAACCGCTGTTTTGATTGTATTGTTCTCCAATATGATTGTTATTTCGATTTTGTTTGGTAAGTCATATTGTAGCTGATTATTAAATCTGTAACAATTCGAAAATCCCAAGTCATGGCATTCTTAGAATGGTATCAAAAATATCATATAATAGTTGTTATTTAATATTTATGGTACATCTATAAAAAGATAAATAAAACGCATTTAAACGAGTAAAGTGACAAATTTAAAAAGTTTAATTTACATCAAAAATTAATTAGACTTCAAACATATCATCACAATTTCAGTGTTGATCCCGCTAACATCCAGCAAACAATACAGAACGGACTATGTGTACAACGAAAAGACTGACGCCTTTTACAACCTGCATATAGAGAGTCGCGACAAATGGCGCGCGGAGAAGGTTTGCAAGGCAGAGGGTGCTTCCTTGATGGTCCCAGGGTCCAATGTGGATGTGCGGCAGTTCCATGCGATGTTCAAACGATTCCCGGACTTGGGAAATTATGCCTGGGTACAAGACGATGGGAATGAACACGAGCCTGCGGCGGAAAAGATCTTAGTCAGTAAGTATCAAAAATGAATTTTAAGCATTAATTAGTATTTTTTAAGCATCAATTTAATCTTGAAATAAATCGCTAGATAGAAAACGGTGATATCATTTAAAATGTGGTTCTGCGAAGCCTTAGATAACCCTTCAGAGTATAAAAAAATGTCCTACCAGAATGATCATACTCAACGGCTAAATGAATTTTAGGGGGGGCCTAGTGCCTCTACTTACTTCATTAGGTTTTTTTCATTCATCAGATCTTTGTAAGACTCCATTGCAGGAGCATGACCCTCTCTGTACCTACTACCAGAGCCAGAGCAGTCAGAGGATTTGGCCTCCACGCTGGCTAGAAGGGTTGGAGAGGTCTCTTTAATGTTTTTTATTCTTTGTTTAGCTTCTGTTTCCTTAGTCGCCTTGTACGACATCCACGGGCAGATTTGAAGGGGTCCTCTTTTACACTGCCGGGAAACAACTTCTGATTCGTTCAATCGTTGGATTAAACCAGTAGTTTTACTCTTTAACAGTGGGTGAATTAGAAGATTCTCGGAACCCATTTACCAGGAGATGTGACGTGCTGACTCGCGACGGAGAGATAGAGACATACAAGTGCTTCCTCGGTCTGCCCTTCATATGCAAGGTGGATGCCAAGGACGCCTACTTTGATAACACCTGCAATGTGTATGGAAAAAGTGAGTAGATATTATACTTTATGTAGTTGGTATAACTAGCATAAAGGGTATTACATCTTCCTAAATTCAGTCTCTGAAGGGAGGGATGCCACAATACATTAGACATGTATGTACAGCGATATCCCGTTACGTACCTAACATATAGCGGCGTCCTTCTCGTCAGAGACTGAACATCGGAAGATGTAAATCCATATTATGATGAACACAATACAATAAGGGTGTTATGAAAAAAGCAGCGTCAGCAATGAAGCGTCGAGTCGAGTAAGCTGTGATTGGGCCACAATGTGTCAGTTGTTGCTGCTTGTCAAATATTATCCAATGAGAGCAGCTTATCTGGGTTGATGCCGCGCCGTCGTTGCTGCTATCCGGCGGTGAGGATATCAGTAAACCGTCATTCAAGAACAGTTTACTTGAAAAAATTAAAAAATGATAAAATTTACACGAGATACACTAGGTATCACGTCTTTATCCTACACGGTGTCGTCAAAGCATTTATAACATTTAGCTAAATGCCACCGGGCATAGGTAAACGAAGCTGGAGTTAGAAATATCCACTTGCCCAGTAATGGTGCCTTTTAATGATCCGGCGGGGTACCTATAGGTACCTATTTCCGCCTTTCGATTTTATAGCAATATACCGAGGAGAAAAAACTAGCACAATCTCACATTCACATCACAGTCTTAAAATAAGTTCTTAGTTGCAGTCGAAGTATAGGTAGAAGTTGATTGCGTGTAAATTGCGAAAGAAAAAGAAATTAGGTAGATGATATTTCTGCAAGAACCTTCATCATCATCATCATCAGGTCTATCTAGTCTCCACTGCAGGAGCACGACCCTCTCTGTACTACCAGAGCCATATATTAGCTTGAGAAGCAAGAACCTTAGAATATAAAAATCTCTAGAAGGACTCATCTGTAATTTTTCTCTTTTCTGTAAGAACCTACACTCACATTTTCCTTTTCATCATCAAACAATTTCAGACTATCAATACAAACAAGACCTGGGCAGCTGCTACAAGGTATCCCAAATAGCTTACACATGGAACGAGGCATACGCCGAATGCCAGAAGGAGGGAGCCCATTTAGTGGTGCTGAACTCCGAGGCTGAGCACCAGGCCGTGTGGAATCTGATTAAAAGGATCCACGTGCCAGATGCGAGAGCCCACTTCTTCTTCTTCGCTGGGTTCAGGGCTAATAAAGCGAGGGATGGCAAACCAAGGGAATTCCGAACTATTTTCAGTAAGCAATGTTTTTTATTAAGTAGGTAACGCTTTTTAGGGTTCCGTAGTAAACAAGGAACCCTTATAGTTTCGCCATGTCTGTCTGTCTGTCTGTCTGTCCGTCCGCGGTTTTACGCAGAGACTATAAGTACTAGAAAGCTGTAATTTGGTATGGGTATGTATATTAATCATGGCAAAAAAGTGGTAGAATAAAAAGTTGAAAAAAAATTTTTTTTAGGGTAGCTCCCATACTAGTAAAGTGGGAGAGTAATTTTTTTTTCTCTATTTACCCATCGTGTGTGGTACTCGTATCGTTAAATAGGTCTTTCAAAAATATTGTGAGGTTGAGAACACCATTTTTCGATTTAGGGATCCGTTTCCGAAATATTTGGTTTTAAAGTGCGAATTTTTGTTAGAGGTAAGTGTCCCCCCCCTCTATCTGCTAAACGGTTATATATGGATACGTAAAAAAAATTACAACAGTAGTATATATACTGAAGTTTAAAGGAAAACTATCAGAGCTGAGTTCTAAGTACAAACTAAAAAGTTATAGGCAACCAACTTATAAACTGTAAAATTTCATACTATTTTCATTGTTAGATGTTTTGGGTCGTTAAACTGTAAGGTGCGAGTGTGAATAGTGTGAACTCAAAGTTGTCATTCGCAACTACGGAACCCTACACTGCGCGTGGCCGGACACGCACTTGGCCGGTTTTTAAACCTAAGGTATGTGTTAATATCCATTTCTTTAAAATCATGACGTTGAGTGCCAAAAATGTGTTCCAGGTTGTCAAGTAGACTAGTAGAACATATTGGGTGTTCTCCAAGATGGACTGCTAGCTAGGATGAGTTTTATATACCTTACTTGAGAAATTATCGATGCCCTATATAAACTTTTATCCGCCTTCACTCTTTTTTGTGAATATTTTCGGGATAAGGACTGTCTTACATGCTTCCCAATCTCTCAAACTATATTCGTAACAAGTTCGATTCAGCGGTTAAGGGATAGACAGATTTACATACGTTATAATGGATTTAGAGACACCAATTCGTAGACCGATAACAGGACTGTCGAAATAATTATAAAGGATTGACTGAGGAATGAGTGACACTGGAAGGATAAAGTAAGAGGTAGAGACACTTAAGGAAACAAAAAGGGGGTTTTTGTCCAGCTGTGGGACTGGATAAAAACATAGATATTATAGTTCTACAGGAGTAGATGTCTCATCTGGAGGCATACGCTCTGGCAAACTCAGTTCTAAGAAACCACCGTTAGATGGCAGTAGGTTCAATACTACTTAGTCAACTAGAGTAATTAGAATGTTTTTAAGCGTAAAAAGGATAATACGCATTTATTTGGAAGATAAAAATATCGAGAATGCTTTTTTTTAGTTAGTTGTATTAATTAATATCTAAGTATAGCACGTAGCGCCATCTATGTATGTACTCTAACTAGAGTACAACTCCCGTTTTATGGAAGATGGTATGGTACCACCTCAGGGTACCACCATGAAAAAAGCAAAAAAAAAAAATAGGCAAATTCATGCAAATTCTTTTTGTCAATTGTATAAAAAAATATTAAAATTGTAAAGTAAAATGTATGATTTGTGTAAAATATTATTATAAAATCGGTTTCAGATCAAACACTAGAAGAAGCTGGCTTCGCCGAGTGGTCAGAGAACGAACCCAACAACGCTTTGAGCAACGAAGACTGTGGCTCTATCTTCAAGAACGACGGGAAACTGAACGACCTAGACTGCTCGCACAACTTCGCTTTTATATGTGAAAAAGAAAAACGGGCATAGGTTATTTCTTCTTTAAGAATAATTTTCTTTCATTTGAAAATATCGTTAACTTGATTTCATTAGAGGGATTACAAAAGACAACATGTTTCCAGTCCAGAAAGTCTCCTTTTTCATGTGAAAAGGGTTTTCAACATATTTGCTATTTATAACGTACATATGTCATCGAAACTTGATTGTAATGTTGCATTTTACGGGCTAGGCTTTGCTTTACACCGATCACAACTTCACCATTTTCATAGAACCATTTTCATAGAATCTGAGCAAAAAGTTGTCATGTTCTGCATAAAAACTTTGAAAAAGAAGAGGTTATAATTTCGATTGTATGTAGATACTTATTTGTAAAAAAATAAACCTGAATAAATGTACCTCATTATCATAAATTCGAAAAAAAAATTGACGAGCTCCGTGGCGCAGCGGTTACCATGCCAGCCTGCGACACGGGGGTCCCGGGTTCGATCCCCGGTCAGGTCATGATGGAAAACGATCTTTTTCAGATTGACCTGGGTCTTGGATGTTTATCTATACATATATGTATTTGTTATAAAATATAGTATCGTTGAGTTAGTATCCCATAATACAAGTCTTTCTTAAGAACTTTCTTTGGGGCTAGCTCAATCTGTGTGATTTGTCCGTATATACTATATACTATATATTTGTCCGTATATACTATATATACTATATATATATAAATGTATTTCAACAAACTGCTTAAATTATAATTTTTAATACCTTCTACAATCTTGTTCAAGTTTATGGTTATCCCAAATGTATTGAAAAACGTCGTATGATGCTCGTACTCTAAGCAGTCTATTGTCTATTAAACATCTCGGTTGTAATATCCAGCTCACTGTACTTGCATCATACCAGAGCACCAATGATAGAAACCCTTGTTGGAGGTGGAGACCTATGTCCTACAGTGGACCTATTACGGCTGTATGATGAGATGACATTAAATATGATGATAAATCGTGTGATAAATATTTAAACTAAATTCTGAGTTTATGTCTCAATAATTGAAAGTCTGTTTTGGAAAATGTATTATTGTATTATACGGTAAGTAAACTCCCCGCCACGAGAAGCTATAAATTAAGTACGACAATAAACTTCTACTGAGTTAGAGTTACCTAGCGACAATATTATGATTTGACCAAATACAATTGACTTAAATTGCTATACGGGTAATACGAAACTAAAGACTAATCCTAATTAGTCGGGTTATATTTTAACGATACAAAACGCTGTCACTCAATGTTTTTTGTGAATGAAAACATTTGGCGCATTTCTGAGATATAATAAAGTTTCTGTAGCAGTTTTTGCTATAAGTTGTTTTTTTTTTAATTAGCTATTGAGTCTTACTGATTTATAATAAAGTTTCTGTAACAGTTTTTGCTATAAATTGTTTCTTTTTTTATTAGCCATTGAGTCTCAATGCAGGGCAAAAGATTTTTTACGTTGCCAAATAATCACTTCACCTGCAAACTCCCTCCATTCTTTATGGAAAAATATTTCTAACCATCTCTTCTTTGATTTATTTTTTTTACACAAAAATCAACAATATCATTTTTATTTCATCCAAATGTTGTGAACCCCTGAACATTTTTATAGCTTCTAATGAAAGGGACTTAAGATTCAGACAATCCGACAAAATTTTAGGCATAGTTAGCTTCATGACACGGTTCGTGAAACAAAGAAACGTGAAAGTCCGTAGGAAACTTTGAAGAGAGGTTATTTATTTATTAAATTACTTCTTACGTCTAATAAACTGAACTGTTTCTACCGTAATTGTTTCAATAGAATAAATATAATAACAAAACAGTTAAAACCCAGTAAGTACACAATTCTACCTTATTTTTATCCCTTTATAATATAAGTAACATCATGAAAATCCCGTCGGAAATAAGCGATAAACTTGCCGACGTCCGTGACACAGTGGTTGAATCCGCTCTCTCGCGCACTAATTTTGGATAAAAAAACTATTTGGTTTGTCTTCAGCGAAACTGAGCATTGAAGTGAGTGCCGGTCGCTGAATTTTAACATTACTATCATCATCATCATCAGGTCGTTTTTAGTCTCCACTGCAGGAGCATTACCCTCTCTGTACTATCAGAGCCATAATTAGCCAGGGCAGGCAGAGGATTTGGCCTACACTCTCCACGCTGGCTAGATCGATTGGAGAGGTCTTTTGATGTTTATAAGCTTTGTTTAGCTTGTGTTTTCTAAGTCGCCTTCTACGATATCCACGGGAAGACTTGGAGTGGTCCTATTCTACTTTGCCGGGGGCCACACGGCATAAGCTAAATTAAGTCTTCTCCAGGAGAATTCCTACTGTTGCAGAAGAGATTGCATTCAGCTAGTAACTTGACTCTGGCTCACAGCCTCACAGCTAGCTGACAGACGAGACCGCTCTACATTTCTATTAGCAGAGTCGAGTAAACATTGCACGCAGAGTGGCTCTTCCCATTGCCGCTGACAAGCCAGGTTCGAGGGTGAATCGGACGACGAATCTACAATGCTACCAATGAGGTACGTGTCCCATTAACCGAAGGGGGAAAAACTGGGAGCGCTGTATCTGAATTAATACCAAAAATAATACAAGTAATTTACTGCCGAAGTAGGCATTGACGCGGATGTTTTCAATTTGATCTTATTTCGGAGTAAAAAAAAAATAAAACGAGGGGGCACTTGTTGGTTGGTCTAAGCTTGTAAACAGGAGTATGAGGAAAAATAAGTAAAAACAAATATTCTTATTTACTTGCTATTCTAGGAAACATGACTACCCCAAGAAACTGCAATAAACAACTAGGTACCTAGGTACCAGATAAGTGGTGGTACTTATCTGTGGTCAGTGATCTTGAATATAAGTGTAAACAAACAAGTTCTGACTAAGTTAGTATTACTCGTACGTTCAAAGAGTGTACAGGCAGTGGCTTAAAAATGATAATTTTATACTTACTAGGTAAGATTTTTGAACTTAGAATTTTTAAGTTTCTTTTATTATTTTAAAGAGCTTTTTACAATATTTTTATTTAACTCCATCTGTTAACTTGATTGTTTGTGAGGGTCAAATCAAGCAACTGAATTGGGAAGCATTTACTTAAATACTTACACAGTCCTTAACTAATTGAGCCGTTTTTTTGTGACTCTGGCTAATATCTATTGGATGGAACATAGAGAAAAAGTTGAATGAACTCTGTAAACTATATAACAATTTAAAGCGGTCTATAAAACTGTTTAATTAGTTGTCAACAAACTACATTACTGTGTGAGCATTGACAAAAAAGAACTTTCTATGTTTCGTTACCTACGATTTTACTTAAACCCCTACTACTACAACCCCTTCACCATCGCACCGACCATGATTCGTAGATCCCGCGTGCCGCTACAGCGCCATACAGCTACACACAGAGCAAGGAATTTCTCGTCGCGCGCGATTGAAATTCCTTGCTCTGTGCAGCTACAGCCACGAACGCGCGGGAGGGCCATGGATTAAAAAAAAATCGTCTCTGGAACGCTTTTGGGACGGCACCTTTATCAAAAGTCTTGCTCGCCTGAGTGATTGTATACACCGGACAGCCAGTCATATCTCATATCATATTGATAACTTCTATTTTGAACTTACTATTTATGAGAAACCGATGAGTTTAGTGGTATTTGGCTACGTTTCTGTTAAGGACAAGGGACAATATGGAGAGCACGGCCTGCTTCCAGCCTATATTTAGTGATAATTAACTATTTGAGTTGAATATCACTAAATACGGGCTGGTACTTCGTGCAAGCAAACATTTCACTATTAAGTTGTCTGAACATAACAAATGGTTGTGGTGTGGTTCCCGTAAAGTAGAATAGGACCACTCCAAGTCTTCTCGTGGATGGCGTTAAAGGCGACTTAGGAAACACAAGCTAAACAAAACTTATAAACATTAAAGAGACCTATCCAATCCGTTTGGCTAGTGTGGAGAGCGTAGGCCAAATCGTATTCCTGCAGTGGATACTAAAAAAGACCTGATGATGATGAACAAATGATTTCCGTCAGCGTAACAAGAACCAGTGGCCTACTATTTGGCAGTGTCCTTTTTGAACAACTGTAACGTTGCGGCGTAAAGGGAGACGAAACAACTGTTCGTAAAGTTAAAACGATAGAGTATGTGTTGTGATGACTTAAAATAGATCTCGATGAAAGTAGTATCTTGCACGACCTTATTGCAGCAAATCTTAAATTCGGGAAACTTGGTAGCGAGCTACTGTTTTATAGTAGAAAGAAAGAAAGAAGAAAGAAATATATTTATTTGGTGCATAAAGTCAACAAACATATACTTAATTTTATGAACACAAACAAACACAAATTATGTACTAGGCTTAATTTTAAACATAGTTCCATTTCTATGATATGCAGCCAAAAAGGTTTCAGCTCAGCGTTTTGTCATATAGACACAAATATGACACGCTGATTTTCAGCTGAACCATAAAATGGAGAGTCGATGGCTCTACCTCTTAATAAATTAATCATTTTATTTTATAATTGAGTAGACGCAAATAAGTATCCGTGTGTAAGGAAAATAAAAAGGAATACATTCTCTATTCTCTGTTAAAAATATATGCAGAAAACATGAGTTTAAAAGATGATCAGGACGGCTGCTATGTCGTTGTAGATTGAGTATATACTGAGTGTTTCTTAAGGCCTTCACTATTGTTTCTACTTTCCTACATTAACGATAATTCCAAATTTTTCAAAATGCACGATAGACAGAATCTGTGCAAGGTGATTGGTGACCCTCTTGTTTGGGGTTATTAAAGTCTAGTCTCACTTATGTCTCTCTAACACATTCAAATGGCGAAATCCTAGAGGAAGCTGTGGACTGCGATCTACTGCCCTCCACTGCCCACCACTCATCGCAGCTCGCCATCGATCAGACGCTTTTTTAACGCAACTAAAATATGGAACAACATATTATCTCCCATTCATAACCTTAAGTCACTCTATTCATTGAAACTAGAATATAAAGAATATCTACATTTCTAGTAGCTAACCCCTGAGATTGACCCTGCGAGAGATAAAATACACTTAGGTACTATACCTATACATATGTCTTAAGCCTAACCTAAATATATTGATAATATACATGCTTATAAATTATTCATAGAATCAAGTTATAGTGATCATATTATAATTCATGTATCTTGAGTTACAATAAATTTTAATCAACCGACCCTTTGTCCAGCCAGTCCATAAAAATTTCAACCTTATAACCCACTAATTTCCCCTTATAAATTGCAATAGTTTTTCTTCGGCCAGGACCTGTTTAAGGGCATATCATACATTGATATTTCCAGGAACGGGTTCTGGCAGGAGCCTACATGAATTCAACTTTTTCAAAGGGCCTCTATGTGTTGGATCTATATCCCCACGCAAGCCTTTTAAAGAACCAGGGTAATACCCTTAGTTATACCCGTTAGTCTAAGATAGATACAAATAATTATTAAAATATCATGAAAATGATCTTCGTACTGATACAGCGTACCTATTGTGGGTAGCCTAGTAGAATATTTTTAAAAATAATAAATTAAAAGTGATATCGCAAGCAAGTCTGCTAGCGACATATGTTTTCTTGCTTCTTCGTAATCGCATCGCTTTTCCGACCAGCCTCTTGCTCTATCATCATCAGGTCTTTCTTAGTCTCTCTAGGCATGACGCTCTCTTTACTACCAGAGCCATATATTAGCCAGAGCAGACAGAGAGTCAACAATTACGAAAGCGCTTATCTGTCAGGCGGGCGAATTTTAAAAGTTTACTATCAAAATAATGAAATAAGGTTTATAATTCCATTTTTCGAATTTTTCCGCAACTTTGAAATTTTCAATATTCCGTCGTTTTTTCGCAGTGTTGGCTATGGATAGACTGATGAACAATTGTGATTGGTGTAAAATAAACAGAACTTGTCCGTAATATACCTACAACTTAACGATCCAAGTTTTGATGTCATAAGGACCGTATTAACTAATAGCAAATATATTGAAAAGAGTATTTTCTTTCTTATATTTAGGGGTTCGTACCTCAAAAGCTAAAAAGGAACACTTAAATGATAAAGTTGTTTGTCTGCCTGTCAGTCACTAAAACAAGTCTCCATTTATCATGTGTAATTCTTTCTTAGAAATAGATGTAGAGGTTTTGTTTCCAAGCCAATAAGAAAAATCTATTTGACTTGTAATGTGTGGAAAATTCCTATTACCTATCAGTAATAATAAAAAAAATGATAAAGAAATAATGAAAAAGATACTATTACTAATAATTAATCCGATCCGAATTAGGTGTTATGTATTTGAATAAAAAGCCCAGGCAATGACTATTTTGACAGGAATATTTACAAAAATAAATGTGCATAAATATTAATCACATAAATTTCAGCATCACTCCTCACCCCATCATGGACCAGCACGGTCTACAGAAAAGACTACGTGTACAACAGACAGACAGATGCATTCTACAAACTGCATATAGAGAGCCGTGACCGCCGCAACGCTGGGAAGGTCTGCGAAGCTGAGGGCGCCAAGCTGATGCTCGTGGAGTCTGAGCAGGACGTGCTGCAGTTCCATGCGATGTTCAAGAAGTACCCGGACTTGGGGGACTTTGCCTTTGTGCAAGAAGATGGGAAGGAACACGAGTCACCGGAGGGAAATGTCATAGTCAGTAAGTCCTTTTTACCCAAATAACCTGTGAGGGTGATGTTTTTTTGCGCATATGTTTATATACATCATCAAGCTTATTAACATCAAAGAGACCTCTCCAACCCGTCTGGCCAGCGTGGAGAGTGTAGGCCAAATCCTCTGACTACTCAGGCTAGTATATGGCTCTGGTGGTCAGGTCTTTCTAGTGGAGACTAGAAAGACCTGATGATGATGATTGTATACATTCTGTGAATTGACCCTCGAAATACCCTTAAATGGGGTCACGCAGACCGTCAATTTGAAATTTTTTTCATATGGAACCGATGCTATGTACTCGATCTATTTTTTTTTAATTTCCCATTTTGATTGCCCGGCTGAACACTTTTGAATAAAATGTAGAAAAGTTTTTTGAGCATTTAGTGTTGTTCCCATTCCCGGATTTATATTTTTTATGAGTGTAGGCCACAAAACCGTGAGAAAACCAGTGGATGTGTTTGACTTTTATCCTCTGAAATCAAGTGATCTTCCTCTTAAATCTACCGCCCCTAGGACGCTGCCGCCCCTTGGCCGCGGCCTATACGGCCTATTTATAAATACAGGACTGGTTCCCATAGGAAAAGTAGTTCATATTGACGGGTCGAGTCACCCTTTTAAAGGGTCGAGGGTCAATTTACACGCTGTATGTGATAAGTCAAAGCAGTTAGATTCCTCGCAAAAGATTTGTGTAAAAAAAGTCGTTTTTATAAATTGTCTTGAATGGGTTTACATTAGTAGTTAACCCCGACGGCCCAGAGCACCAGAGAGCGTGATCATTATTAGCGCCACAGAACACAGTTCTGTGTTCTGTGATTAGCGCTAACGCAAGTTTACTTAGCAACACCGGGCGCAATCCCCACTAAGATGTGCACTAAATTGTCATAAAAATAACGAGTTCTTCTGTGCTTCGGAAGGCACGTTATGTCGTTGGTCTCGCCAGTAATCATTGATAGTAGTCGTTAAGTCACGTCAGATGCCTTAAGGCAGCTTGAAAAATCTGACCACTCACCAGTCAAAATCATCCGAGCGTGGGGACCCGGTTGCTTCTTGAGCCGCTGGGCCCAGAGCCTGGGGTACGCTTTCAATCATGATCCCAAATTTGACGGATCTGATTATTACAATGGAGCGATTGTCGTCTGACCCCGTAACCCTTCAACAGCGGAACCCGACCGAATACATGAAAGGGTCCCATGGCTTCAGGTGCCTTTCGAAGCATGGAATTATCTTTCCTTTAGACATTGAGGTTATTCTAGCCTGCAATGTCCTAACCAAACTGGAAACATCTAAGTAAATTAGTGACCTCCGGATCTTAAGGCGAATGCTTTAGCCATTGGACCACGGAGGCAGTCAAAAATCTGACACTAGTGTTGGCCGCTTACACACACGAAATACAAACAGTGGTTAACGGACCCTGGTCTCCGATGTACCAAGTTTGAGGATGCAACCGGGAAGCTTTTAGATGAGACAGGAGTGAATTGTGTTTATTTTCTTCATCGACAACCTTCACTAAGATAGATTACTGTCTTATCAATATTTCCTGGGTCAACATAAATAAATTACTCACTTTATTAAACACCCGTTATCTTTGTTTATTTTGTTGCAATAGCTCCACATTACATTTTTCTTATACTAGCAATTGTCCCGCGACTTTCTCCGCGTGAATTATACCCTATCACCCGCAGATAAAATAAGCTTTCTTTTAGTAAAATAATTTTGAAAATCCGTCTATTTTTTGGAGCCTAGAACTAATGTCATGACAGGACAACAATTCTTAGTTGCGCAAACGTACAGTCGTGGAAATCTTAACTAACAATGTACTTTATTATATCTATGGGAATAGTAAATAACATTAAATTAATTATTTTTGAATATTTTAAAACCGGAAATAGCAACATATTTGCGCTTTTTAGGGTTGAAACCATACCTGGGGAAAGTCAACGAGTATCACTTGATCAAAAGGCTCCTTTGTCGAGCTCCGTGGCGCAGCGGTCAACACGCCAGCCTGCGACACGGGGGTCCCGGGTTCGATCCCCGGTCAGGTCGTGATGGAAAACGATCTTTTTCAGTGTGACCTGGGTCTTGGATGTTTATCTATATAAGTATCACTACATATTATAAAACAAAGTCCTCCACCGCGTCTGTCTGTCTGTCTGTTCGCGATAAACTCAAAAACGACTCCACGGATTTTCATACGGTTTTCACCAATAGATAGAGTGATTCACAAGAAAGGTTTTAAGGTATAATACATGCCCGGGCGCAGCCGGGTAGGGCTGCTAGTATATTATAAATATAGTATCGTTGAGTTAGTATCCTGCGACACAAGTTCATAACTTACTGTGGGGATGGCTCAATTTGTGTGAAAAAAAAATAAAAAAATAATAAAAAAAGGCTGGCAATTACATGGCACAAAGGATAAGCATTGCCATCCGACGTGGCAATGCTGCCAGCCTTTTGGGCACGTTGCCATGGAGTGATGGTTTGCAGGGACTATTTATTTGCAGATATTTTAATTATTCTTAATATTTTCTTTTGCAATAATCATAGAAAATAAAAAAGAAAACTACTTAAATGTTTTCTTATGTTTTCGCGATTGTTACACATTTAAATAAAATTATTTTAATACGCTTTTTTTCGCGTTTACTACGTTTATTAATTGTCTTTTCCCAGTGGGAGGTAAAGAAGAAGAAGAATTCCCTTCTGTTCTGACTTGCGAGGTGCTGACGCGGCAGACAGAGTCCAAATCCTTCTCCTGCTACCGAACGCTGCCTTTCATCTGCAAAGTGACGTCCAGGGATGCATACTACGATTCTCAGTGCGATGTGTATGGAAAAAGTAAGAAATACCTATATTTTTAACGAGCTCGTGGCGCAGTAGTCATCACGCTGCCTGTACACGGATGGTCCTGGGTTCGATCCCCGGTCAGATCAAGTTGGAAAATGATCTTTTTCAGATTGACCTGGGCCTTGGATGTGTGTATATATGTATTTGTAATAATATATAGTATCGTTGATTTAGTTTACCTTAACACAAATCTTGCACTTACTTTGGGGATATTTCAATCAGTCAAGATTCAAGGAACTCCTACCCTTTCGTCGCTTTAAAATCGGTAACGATAGGCGTCGGAATACAGCAACATTCAAACATGAGATACTAACATAATTAATATGTGCAATTCGGGTTATTTACGTATGAAGTCAGCTACATAAATTTATATTCTTATTAAATTTATATATTTATTTGATAAATTTTCAGACTACAAATACGTAGAAAGCACTGGCAGCTGCTACAGAATATCAGAGATCGCCTACACCTGGAACGGGGCTTACGACGAGTGCCAAGCGGAAGGGGCCCACCTGGTGGTCCTCAACTCCGAGGCAGAAGGCCAGGTAATGTGGAACCTTCAAGAAAACCCCATAAAGAAGGATTGAGACCGTTGGTAACGTTCATCACATTATTGACTATAAATAATGTAATATCATCATGTGTCGTGTGGTTTCCGGCAGAGTAAAAAAGGACCACCCCAAGACTTCCCGTGGATGTCGTAGAAGGCGACTTAGGAAACAAAAGCCTAACAAAGTTTATAAACATCCGAGGGACCTTTTCAACCCGGGTCAGCGTGTAGGGTGTAGGCCAAATCATCTGACTGCGCTGGCTATATGTAGCTAATACAGAGTGGGTAATACAGAGAGGGTCCTGCCCCCTTATTTACTAACTCGGATGACAGGTGTCGATGCCTATCAATCTAGAATTTACAGTTACAATGCGGGTTTCGCTTGCTCGAAATTTTTACATATAACAATAACCGGAATACAAAAACCGCATTGTAACAGCAAATCCTAGATTGATAGGCATCGACACCTGTCATCCGAGTTAGTAAATAGGGGGGCTGGTCCTGCAGTGGAGACTAAAAGCTCTTAAGGTTTGTTTAACTTGGGTTTCCTCAGTTGCCTTCAACGACATTCACGGGAAGACTTAGAGTGGTCCTATTCTACTATGCCTGGAACGACAAGGCTGATTATATTGTTATATATGTATTTTATTTGTATGCAGATTGTTAAGAACCTCACGCAGACCGCGCCCCATGCCGAAGACGCCAAATACCACTGGTTCCACTTCGCTGGCTTCAGGGCCAACCACCCCACTGATGACACGCCCAGAGAGTTTCGAACAATATTCAGTAGGTATTTTATATAGGATACGTATATTTAAGCTAGCCCCACACTAAAAGCTGTGAAATTGCGTCGTATACTACTAATAGTACAGATACACATGCTACTTAGTAGAATACTTTGGCGCTAGTTTTAAGCACGTGCTACTTAGCAGTGTTAAAAAAAAAAAACTATTTAGCGCTCTCATCCAAGAAGTAAATGCGGGGCGACGGAAGAAGCCTTAATATATTGCACGCCTCATAACGCGGAGGATTTGAGGTTGTGCATGTGAATTACTCTCGACTTCTCAAAGTCAACCCATTTTACAACAATTTTTAATCTATTATTAAAATACGCAACAACGGGTTACTCACGTAAATAGTCAGCAACTGACCCGCACGCACTGAATCAGTGCGGATTGGGACGACACCGTGCGCGCGTCTCACCGGAGGCGATGCAAAACATACCCAGATTGTCGGAGCTGAGTGAGCTGGACAACCCTCCTACCATGGAGGAATTTTTGGAGGCTCTTAACCAGCTAAAAAGTGGCAAGAGTCCTGGAGGCGATGGAACATATGGTGAAATAGTAAAAATTAAATACTTAACACCTATTCTGCACAACCTCTTATTAAAATGCTGGGAAAATGGTTACGTTCCGCAAGACATGCGCGACGCCAACATTGTCACCCTATACAAAGGTAAAGGAGACCGCGGTGATTGTAATAGCTACCGAGGAATATCCCTCCTTAGCATCGTTGGCAAGTTGTTTGGGCGGGTGATTCTTGCAAGGATTCAAAAACTGGCTGATCGAATATACCCTGAAGCACAGTGCGGATTTCGCGCGGAACGTTCCACAACGGATATGATTTTTGCACTAAGACAGTTACAGGAAAAGTGTAGGGAACAAAAGACACCCATTTTCATTGGATTCGTTGACCTCAATAAGGCTTTCGATACGGTTAGCAGAGAGGGTCTTTACACGGCTCTTGAGCATATTGGCTGTCCACCTAAGCTATTGTGCCTTGTTAAATGCCTACACGAGAATATGAAGGCTAGCGTTATACACGACGGTGGCACATCTGAGCCATTCGAAATGAATAGGGGGGTTCGCCAGGGCTGCGTTTTGGCTCCCACACTATTTGGATTGTTTTTCTCGCTGCTATCAAGGGCAGCTTTTGGCAGCGACCCTCAGGGTGTTCACTTGCACACAAGAGCTGACGGAAAGCTTTACAATATCGCGCTTCTTAAATCTAAGAGTCATCGGGAGGACTTGTTTGCCGATAGCCTCTTGTTCGCTGACGACGCAGCTTTTGTGGCTACCTCCGTGCAGGAACTACAAACAATAATGGACAAATTTTCTCAAGCATGTTCCCTGTTTTCCATGAGCATCAATGCAAAAAAGACCGTGATTCTTGCTCAGGGTTGTGCTGGATCCCCTGAAATACTACTGGACGGTACTCCCTTAGAAGTGGTGGACAGGTTTTGCTACCTTGGGTCGATGCTGACGAACAATCTCTCATTGGATGCAGAAATCGATGTCCGTATCGGCAGGGCTGCTACAATGTTTGGACTTTTGGGCTCAAGGGTGTGGAAAAATTGTCATCTAACTTGCAGGACCAAGATGGCTGTATACCAGGCCTGTATTTTGTCTACGCTCTTGTACGGTGCTGAAGCGTGGACCACGTATGCAAAACAAGAACGTCGTCTCAACACATTTCATATGCGCTGCCTTCGTAGCATCCTTGGAATATCTTGGAAGGACAGGATAACCAATGAAAGAGTCCTTAAAATGGCCCGTTTACCGAGTCTCGCAGCGCTTTTGAAGCAAAGACGCCTGCGTTGGTTGGGCCACGTACAGCGCATGGAATCTTCTCGCCTGCCTCGTCAAATAATGCTCGGTGCTGTCGCAGACGCAAGGAGAGATGTTGGCAGGCCAGTGCTGAGATACAAGGACTGCGTCAAAAGGGATATGCATGATTTTGGAATTGACCCTGGTACGTGGGAAAGAACAGCCAGTGACAGGCAAGCGTGGAAGAGACGCGTAAATGAAGGAGGAGTTTTGCACGATAATGTGTGGTTCCGGACTTTAGAAGATCGGAGAAAAAAGAGACACCAAACCAACGATTCGGCTGAAGGCGGTTTCTCATGTCCGGTGTGCGGAAGATCTTGCCGTTCTCGAATCGGGCTATACAGCCACGAAAAAGCGTGTCGTCGACGTGACATTGTTTAAAACGTCTGTAAAGACGGATAAGGCCAATGATGATGATGATGATGATTAAAATACGCAACAACGGGTTACTCACGTAAATAGTCAGCAACTGACCCGCACGCACTGAATCAGTGCGGATTGGGACGACACCGTGCGCGCGTCTCAATTCACATTCGCCCTGAGGAAGACCTCCGGATGAGGTTGAAACATGTCGGCCAGTAGCTGACTATTTACGTGAGTAACCCGTTGTTGCGTATTTTAATAATGTTTTTTTACTCACGTTAGTTTTAATTTTTTAATCTACTTTTGTCCCACTTACATGATGTTTGGAAGAAAAATGAAAAACATAACTGCTTTTCTTCCCGAAGACCTTAAAAGCCGGTCGAGGGATTCGGCGAAAATCTAAGCAATCACGTTATAGGTGATGCGACTAGCAACCCATCACTATTTTGATTCTTCATTCCATCTTAACGTCCACTAACACGGTAAATGTGGGTTTTGGGTTTTATGACCTTGGGCCCAGTCTACTCCGAAAATGATAAAGACGTGATAATATGTATGTATGTATGGTATTTGACTTAACTCAGTTTACAATGAAGTTGAAAATCAATTTATAAGTAGGAATCCTAACAAGGTGTTTTATACATACACAATAAATATAAAAAAATATTGTACGTCTAAGTATTTTTTTTATTTTAATAGGAGTTTAATTAGAAAAGCCCAATGCTTTTTTGATTTGCTTTTTTGATCTGACGATCTCCGTGGCGTAGCGGTCAACACGCCTGCCTGCGACACGGATGGTCCCGGGTTCGATCCCCGGTCAGGTCAAGATGAAAAATGATCTTTTTCAGATTGGCCTGGGTCTTGGATGTTTATCTACATAAGTATCTATTATAAAATATAGTATCGTTGAGTTAGTATCCCATAATACAAGTCTCGAACTTACTTTGGGGCTAGCTCAATCTGTGTGATTTGTCCGTATATATTTTATTATTTATAAATAATCTAATTTTGCCTTCCAGACCAAACCCTAGAGGAGGCTGGGTACAGCGAGTGGTCGGATCACGAGCCAAACAATGCTCAGAACAGCGAGTACTGCGGCTCCATCTTCAAGAACGACGGCAAGCTGAACGACCTGGACTGCTCGCACATATACAGCTTTATTTGCGAGAAGGAGCGACATTCCTCACCATAGACAGGAGTTAATTAATATGAAGCATGTTATTTAATACATCATTATCATTAGGTTCTTCTTTGTTTTTTTTTTAATGTGCACCTGCAGTGCGGTGCATTACCCTCTCAGTACTACCAGAGCACTATACGTATTAACCAAAGCAGTCAGAGGATTTGGTCTTTCCAAGCTACGGACTCTCTCTACGCTGGCCAGATAGGTTGGATAGGTCTCTTTGATGCTTTATCATCATCATCATCAGGTCTTTTTTAGTCTCCACTACAGGAGCACGATTTGTTGCCTTGACGTCGAGTCGCGCCACGTCGATTCGCCGCCACGTCTACTTTGAAAACTCCCGACGAACAACTCTGTTCTACTAGAGTCATTTATTAACCAGGGCAATTTGAGGATTTAGCTTACCCTCTTCACGATGGCCAGATAGGTTGCAGAGGTCTCTTTGATGTTTACAAGCTTTGTTTAGCTTATGTTTCCTAAGTCGCCTACTACGACATCCACGAGAAGACTTGGAGTGGTCCTATTCTACGCTGCCGGGAACATTTATAAAACATTTAACTATAATTAATAAAAATATAAAACATTGTAATTATTAAAATTTATCTTAGGTACCTCTTATAATTTTCAGGACAATTTAATTACAAAATTAATCCCATTCGGATAGTTTTATGACTACATGTTGTTACATTGAATCTCTTGAAGTGTGTTGTTGCTTTTTCATAATTTTTGGACAAAATTATGTCGAAAAGGGCACAGAGCAAGGAATATCAGGCGTGCGATCGACAGTCATATTTGTTGTTCTGTGAAAAGGCCCGGTCTTACGCATGCAGTTCTGTAAGAGAATCATCAGCGCCCCTAAATCCAATCCACTTTTTGTACACTCTCTTGTATTGTTTTCGCCATGCCAACTTTTATATCAATTACACCACTTTGGAGATTTTACTTTTTTCTTACACGTAAGTAATTAGTTTTCATTGATATCGATCGAATACTCAAAAGCATCCTAATTAAAATCGTTCTTAAAATTCGCTTAGACACTGTCTGGAAAATTGCCCAGCCGGAATAAGACTGACAGCACGAGCACAAAGTATATACCTAAATAATTAGTAAGTAGCATTTACGCGTAGCTTCGCTCGCGCATAATTTTGGCGTATAAATTTGTGGGTCAGTAATTCTTTCCGGGATGAAAAGTACCCTTTTGTTTGTTTTGTTTTTCGTATGTGTAAGTGGCCAACACTGGTGTCAGATTTTTCAAGCTACCTTAAGGCATCTGACATAGCTTAACGACTGCCATCAACGATGACAGCCCTTCTGAGTACCCTAACCACTTACACACACGAAAAACAAAACAAACCCTAACCAATGTGTATGCCAAATTTCAAGAAGATTGGGTTAGCAGTTAAGTCGTGAAGAGGGAACAAACAAACAATTATACGATTGGGATTCTTTCGAGTATTTTTGTCATACAAAGTTATTCCGAGAAATCTTCATGTTTACAATATATTTAGAATAACCGCCTTGGTTTTGCGTAGTGATATTGTAAACATTGATTGTATTTATCTTAACTGCAATGTAGTATTCTCTTATCTCACCAGATTTGCTAAAAAACATCAAAAGTTGACCAGTGTGTAAAGTGTACGCTATGAAGGTGATTCCCTCACTGTTATTTTTGTTTCCAATAATAGGTAAATTTGTTTTTATTTATTCTTGTGTTATACCGAGTGCGCGCAGTAACTATACTGATAAGTGAATGATTAAATATCTCTCTTGAACTTTGCTATAATGTGTTAACGGAGCTGATCCCCTTATTACTGAATGTAGAACAAATTTGATAACGAATTAAAATTCGTCATAAATCGATATTCGTTCTTTATGTAATCTATGTCTTTATCGGGTGTGTCAATTTTCTTAAAATACAATTTTTATTTAACACATGATAAACGCAGCGAGGTAGAGTTGAGAAACTGAAGTATATAAGTATTATATATATCCGGATACTCATTTTATAAATTTAAGCCTATTCCTTAACGCATTTTTCATACTTACATCAATTTCAGTGGCTTCACCGCCCGCTACGAGCAAAATCTACCGAACAGACTATGTCTACAACCAGAAAACGGATGCCTTTTACAAGTTACACATAGATCCAGCTTATATTTACCGTGCCAAGGAGTTGTGTTCACTGGAGGGGGCAAAGTTGCTGACAATAGTCAATGATGATGACTTGACTCAGGTACATGCGATGATCAAAAGGTACCCTGATATAGATAACGTTTGGGTTGGAAACGATGGGCACGAGCATCCGGAGGTCGACGAAAAAGTAGTTGTTTGTAAGTATATAATATATAAATATATACGGACAAATCACACAGATTGAGCTAGCCCCAAAGTAAGTTCGAGACTTGTGTTATGAGATACTTACTCAACGATACTATATTTTATAATAGATACTTATATAGATAAACATCCAAGACCCAGGTCAATCTGAAAAAGATCATTTTCCATCTTGACCTGACCGGGAATCGAATCGGGGTAGACTGAGCCCAAGGTCATAAAACCCAAAGGGCACGTACATATAAGTGGGCGTAAAGATGGAAAGTAGAATCAAAATAGTGATGGGCTGCTAGCCGCATCGCCTATAACGTGATTCCTTACATTTAGCCCAATCCCTTGACCGGCTTTTACGGTATGCGCGGGAAAAAAAACAGCTACATTCTAAGTTTTACCTTTTCTCCCAAACCAGCATGGAAGATGTGTGTTACGTGTAAGTATACATACATATAATTTTTTTTTATAATAATTATAAGAATAACATCATTCATGTTGGTTATACAGTCGTTGGTTTTGTTAACCCTTTCGATGCCGGTATTTCTTCCATGCCACTAAATTTGGAGAATTAGCATCATGGGTCATGGTGCAAAACACTATAAAGGTATAATAATAAATATAATAAATTGCTTCACTGTCAGGTTCGCGAAGAAAAGTGATTCGCAGACGCGTAGGGGACCCGTATATTGTACTGTGGTACGGAACCCCTTTACAATTTCGAGTCACACTTGGCTAATTTTTACTATCCATAAGGAGGTCAACGTTTAGTCCTCTTATGTATGTTTCTATGTCTAAGTATGTCTGTTCCATTGTTGCCACCTGTAGCATAAACGATTTTGAAATGTGAGATGACATTAGATTCGTATTCATCGCTATGAGTGCCATAGGCTATGTATGTAACGTCAGCAAAAAATCAATATTGCGGACGTAAACTTCTATAAATGGTAGTCGAATTTTTAATTTATACTAATTATGAAGCTGAAGAGTTTGTTTGTTTGAATGCGCTAATCTCAGGAAATACTGGACCGAGTTAAAAAATCTTCCACTATTGAATAGGTTCCATGGGCAAAGCCGGGGCGGACTATTAGTTTTCAAAACAATGCAGCTTGTTATTTTTAAATAATCTTTATTTCTAAAATGTATACTGATTTTCAGTTGGCACCAACCCTGAATCCCAATACTCCGATTACTACGCTTCTGTAGAGGATGAGGAAAAATGTGAAGTCATAAACAAACTCGGAGAAGTGATGTCTTTGGCCTGCAGCCACAGTTACACTAGCCTCCCCTTCATATGCAAGGTGGATGCTAAAGATGCGCCCTATGACGAAACTTGTGGGATATATGACACAGGTGAGATGTAAAAGCAAGGGCATCAACGCCATACAATCATCATCATAATTATCTCTTTTTTTTTGTATTAATTATAGAATTAGGCATTTGTCTCCCATCTCACCAGATGGTAAGTGACGAGCCACAAGGAGTCCACTGCTGGACATAGGTCTCCCCCTAGGATTTCCAATACGACCGGTTGGAAGTGGGCTGTATCCAACGCCTTCATGCGACCTTTATCAGGTCGTTTGACCACCTGGTCGGTGGGTGTCCGACGCTGCGCTTGCCGGAGCAATGAAGTGTGTCAAATGTAGCCACATATATGCTTTCAACCCTTTTTCGACCCCTTCATTTGCAAGGTGGGCGCTAAATATGACGAAACTTGCGAGGTATATGACACAGATGAGATGTAAAATCATGGGCTTAACCACCATACAGTGAAGTGTGTAAAATGTAGCCTTATTTTTGTTTTCGACCCTATTTCGACCCCTTTATTTGCGATGGACGCTAAAGATGCACCCTATGACGAAACATGCGGTGTATATGACACAGTGCGTAAATAGCATGAGGGTCAATGCGACGAAGTGGTGATAGACTAGCGAACGAAGCGACTTTGCTCCTTAGATTGATTGTTGCCAATTTCACGCTGTCTCACCCGTCAAGACGCAAACATCAGGGGTATTATTATTGAACGAGTGTCACTCGTCTGGAACGATTTTTCCAAAAATCGTTCAAAGACGAGTGTTACGCGTTCAAAAATAGGGGTACTATTTTTGAGGTTTGCATCAACAACTGATTTGTCTATGTGACTTCACAGGTTATGAGTACTCAGCCACTGCTGGCAGCTGCTACAAGATTCCTCCAGTTCCCCTGACATGGAACGCAGCCTACGCCGAGTGCCGGGCCGTGGGGAGCCATCTAATGGTAGTTAACTCCGAGGCTGAAAGCCAAGCTTTAAGAGAAGTCATGCGCAAGGCTCCGAAGCTGCGCGGTTCTAAGCACGGCTCCTACTTCATTGCTGGATTTCGGACTAAAGGGATGACAAGAAACTTCTTTACGATTTTTAGTAAGTGTTTTTAGTCGTGTACAGTAGGACCACTACAAGTCTTCCCGTGGATGTCGTAGAAGGCGACTTAGGAAACACAAGCTTAGCAAAGAGACCTCTCCGTCTGACCAGCGTGGAGTGTCTAGGCCAAATCGTCTGCCTGCTCTGGATAATATATAGCGCTGGTAGTACAGAGAGGGTCGTGCTCCTGCAGTGGAGACTAACAAAGACCTGATGCTGATGACTTAAACCAAACCACAGAAGAAAATAATACTGCGGTACTTCCACGCTTTAATGTGGGAATCTTTTTAATGGCCTTTGTGTTTTATGAAATTAGGCTATTTCTGCCCCGCAAGGGATCCATCCATCAGGTCTTTTTTAGTCTCCACTGCAGGAGCACGACCCTTTCTGTACTACCACAGCAATATATTAGCCAGAGTAGTCAGAGGATTTGGCCTACACTCTCCACGCTGGCCAGACGTATTGGAGAGGTCTTTTTGATGTTAGTAAGCTTTGTTTAGCTTGTGTTTCCTAAGTCGCCTTTTACGACATCCACGGGAAGACTTGGAGTGGTCCTATTCTACTCTGCCGGGAACCACACGGTGCCCCGCAAGGGATAAAAATGCGATAATATGTATTTTTTTAAACATATATTAAATTTTTCAGATCAGACTTTGGAAGAAGCCGGCTTCGCACAATGGACTGATTCCGAACCTAACAACCTTCATAACGAGGAATACTGCGGTTCGCTCCTTTGGGATGGAAAGTTGAATGACATAAACTGCAACGATAAGTTTGGATTTATTTGCGAGAAAGAAAAGCTTCGGTAACTTGGCGTTAAAGAAACAACCAAAGGGGATTACACATTCTCGGGCCCACCCTTATTTACCATGTATGAGCATGAAATAAAGTTTAAAATAAAATTCAGTTTTTTTAAATCCTAATCCTAACTAATATTATTTGTTCGTATATTATGAGTTTGTTTGTTCGTAACACTTTCATGCCGTATCTACTAAACCTATCATCATGAAAATTTGGCCATACATAGGTTAGGGTACTGAGATGGACATGTAATATATCACGCGGGTAACAGTTGGTAGGATATAAAAGTTAAGTGATAATTCTTTGTGGGGGTTCTCATTTTATTCATATGGGTATTTTGATCGATTTGTTCTGTTCATTCTAACCTAGTATTGAACTTTTGTTTTTATTTATAATCAAATAACCCAACAAAATATAAACTTTCTTTTTGATTTTATGGTATTAATGAAGCGAATCTGTTTTGTTTCGTAATCATACAAATTAATTAGTAATTTTTTGACTGAGCGAGCGAAGCGAGTGAAGTCTTCGTTTCAGCCATGGATCTTCGTTTCAGCTTGGCCAAAAATACTTTGGAGCAGGTTTGAGAAACATATGAAACTCGATTGCCGAGCCATATTTTGGAAATTTTCTTCATAGTAAAGTCTTTCATGGTCTTTATTTTTATGGTATAAGAAATTCTCAAAGGAAGAGATATTTTTTGACACATTGCAGCAAATAGTTTTTATTTACGATTATAACTTATTGATTACATATTTTCAAACTTAAAACTAGAAATAAAATTCACATAAATCATCAAGGCTACACTAAATATTTAAATATAGAATAAGTATTACATCTTTTCACAAATCAAGTTGTAGTTAATATATTACTAAAGATATTGTAAGTATTAACAGTATGTTGGCTAAGGCAAATGTAAATGAACAAAGCTTTCATGGCAATACTTAATACCAAAATGGTTCAAATACTTTGAATTCTCAAATGCGAAGACTAGTCTATTCAACCAACCGGTCTTCTCCTACATTAGGGTGAACACCTCTATGGCGTATGTTTTTCTGTAACCCACCAATTATGACGCCGGCTCTGTAAAAATAAAAAAGAATTATGTCGATATTTGCAGAATCATCAACTTCTCTATTGGAGTAATTTTAATAGAGTTTTATCGCATTTATTACATTACTAGCTGTTACCCGCGGCTTCGCCCACGTGATATATAGCCTATGTCCTTCTCAGTACCCTAACCTATGCATATGCAAAGCGTAACAAATAAACAAATAAATAAACAAACAAACTCACTTTCGCATTTATAATATTATAAGTTGGGATAGGATTTATACACCTAAATTTTCGAACACTTTACATACATACATACAATCACGCTTTTTTTTCTTGCGGAGTAGACCGAGCCCAGGTCTATAAAATCAATAGGCCACGTCTAGCATGTTGTGGGCATGTAGGTGGAGAACGAAATCCCAATAGTGATGCGTTATTTAATTGCTAGTGATTCCTCACGCCCATTCCCTCGATCGGCTTTTACAATCTGTGCGGCTGGCACATTGTACGTTTTTTTTCTTTTCTCCCAGACCAGTATGAAACACTATGTGTAACAAAAGCGAAATAAATAAATAAAATAAATACATACGAATTGGACCAGCCCCAAAGTAAGTTAATTCTCCATGGGAGATCTACGTATTTTTATTTAATATATAATATATACGGACGGACAAATCACACAGATTGAACTGGCCCCAAAGTAAGTTCTAAGTAACACTTGTGTTATGGGATACTAACTCAACGATACTATATTTTAGAACAAATATATAAATAAACATCCAAGACCCAGGTCAATCTTAAAAAGATCATTTTTCATTTTACTTGACCGGGGATAGAACCCGAGACCATCCATGTCACAGGCAACATCCGTTGTTGACCGCTGCGCCACGGAGCTCGCAAAGTTGTATCAATATAATCTTCAGCAAAGATCCAATGTGATGATTTGGATGGATTGGATCACTCGACAGCCTCCGTGGCGCAGCGATTAACACGCCTGAATGCTACATGAGGGGCTCCGGGTTCGATGCCCAGCGTGGCCAAATACTTATAGCAAATGTTAAGTATCATATATTCGCCATAAAAAGACGGCACTCAAAATGTTTTGTTATTCCTTAGTTCTATGCTATTTCTATTATATTTATCATTAATTATCTTTGCAATAATAATAATTAATTAAAAATCAATAACGAAAACCAGATACTTACATTGGATCACTTTTTTTAGCTTTGACACTGGGTTTTCTGTCAATTTTCATGTCTTCTTCATCTTTTGTACTCATTTCATCAGGATTGATTCCATTTTCTTCAGCGTTTATATCTTTAGGATTAACACAATCATGTTTATCAACTATTTCGAAATTGTTTTCTGGAACTCCTTTTTTATTATGTTCCTGGGTGTGGATATCAACCTTTTCTTTAACTCCTACTGATGTCGATGTACTTGCAGTTTCATTATTGGGCTTAGCCTCGTTTACTGGTTCTATTAGCCTTTCTTTGTCTGACATGTCCTGATTGTGATGTATAATCGTTGTCCGTCTCTTTAAAATAAAACATTTGTTATGTTAATTGAAACTATGTAATAAAGAAATAAACACGGTTTTCTCAAATAAGTGGTGCCAACACTAAGGCGTCAGGTCCAGTAGCCTGTAATCGAAGAATGTGTCTGTTTTTGTATATTATCCAATGGCAGCTGCTCGGACCCTTCGATTCAGTGCTGTCATCTAGTGGCGAACATTTATAAAAGCCCCCATTCATTCATAACAAATAAAATGAATGAACTGATTTTGATTGGTATACATGATTCTTAACCCCAATCACAATATTTCAATTTGGGTGTCAAAATTCTTTATAAAATATATAGAATCGAAAGAAAAGGTAAAACAAAAAAGAAAATATACCTACTTAAAAGACATCCCATTGAAATTTTACTGTATAGATGTATGTATGAAATTGTATGATAATAGTGCTTTTCTGGATTTTGTTTTCTTAAGTTTGTGAATTCTATTAATGATTCAGATCTCGAAACTTATTATAAAATGAGAATTTATTAATAACTAGCTGTAACCTGCGGCTTCGCGATTCATATAGCCTATGTCCTTCTTAGTACCCTAACCAATGTGTAGGCCAAATTTCATGATGATCGGAGATAGGAACGCAGTTAGGTTAGTTAGTTAGGATTAGGATTCTTCTCTTGACTATAGCGAGAAATCCATAAATTGAGAATCGACCTTGGTTATATATTCAGGATGAACTTACCATACTTTGCCTATGTACACTTCTCCTTAGGTGCGTTAAGTCGTCCTTCTTTTTTCTCCTCAAGAAACCACACTGAAATAGTAAAATCATCATCATCATTCCGTGTAGGTGACACGGTCAGGCCTCTTACGTGGTTCCTTTACCGACTACTAGATGGCAGTCGGGACCGGGAATAGTAAAATAAATAGTAAGGTAGAAGTTTTTTTTGTTTGCTTTTCGTGTGTAAGTGGCCAACACTGGTGTTACATTTTTCAAGCTGCCTAGAGGTATCTGACCTATCTTTACTACTGCCACCAATGATGATAGCCGAGAACAACGGCTTAACGTGCCTTCCGAAGCACGCAGGAGCTCGAGATATTTTAATGCCACTTGTGGTCACCCATCCAAGTGGGGACCGCGTCCCGGGCTGCTATACATGCGAAAGTGCTTTCAGTGCCAATGCTGGGCCATCGAGGTCCTCAAAAAAGTAATAAGTAAATAAATTAGAAGTAATAAGTAGGTATAGTAATAAGAAAAATTATCAACATAAAGTATCATTTAACAAAGAACGAGATAACGATTCATTTGGACGGCTGAAATTAAAAAATACAATGTAATGGATGTTAAAGTGTCTATCACAACGTTGTACACATGTTGTACATCATATCTGTCAAAAAAGGATTTGGCCTACACTCTCGCCACGCTGGCCAGACGGGTAGAACAGGTCTCTTTGAAGTTAACAAGCTTTATTTAGCCTGTATTTCATTTCACCTTCCACGACATCCACGGGAAGACTTGGAGTGGTCCTATCCTACTCAGTCGGGAACCACACGGCTATACTAAACCTTCGTTGCATTGAAGCAATACCTGCCTAGTGAAGATAATGAAATAACCATTACCTCATATAAAATGAAGACGATGATAGCAATAATTAGTAAACCAAACAGCACAGCGACCACAATAATCCATGTAGCGACTTCAATCTCGTAGAATCGAAGGGTAGTTATTACACTGAAAAAGGGAGAACGTTACATTAGAGACAAGACATAAGATAAAACTGCTGAAAACGATATCGAATGGCGAACCGATCCAGAATGAGAGTAATGTTTTCAGCACATAGGGTTTTCTGTGTTCTGTGGGTTTTTAATAGAGACGCTCGAACTTTGACAGCGTAGTGCGGCATTCGTGATAAAGCGATAGCTGTCAAATTTGGCGGGAATACATACTTGGTCATGACAAATTACCATAAATCTTACCAAAACACTACAACCTTAGAGGTTAATAAAATTTATTATTAAAATACGTTTTGTCTGCATAACAAGATTTGCGTTGCCGAATCAAAAATGAGACTGATAAGGCTCATTTTATGTCACTCTTAAATTTTTGGTATAGTAGCTTTATTAATAAACAAAATTCCTTAATTTTGTACCTTTACAATCTGAAAAAAAACACTGTTAGGTATGTGTGGGTTTTGAACTGGCAGTCTTAACTGCAAAGATGTTATGCAAAATTGGTTCACCAGAATATGTATTCTGGTGAACCAATTTTTTTAAAATGGCCGCTATGGCTCCGTTGTAGGTGATGTCACCTACAACGGAGCCATAGCGGCCATTTTGCTGAAATTAAATTTTGAATAAAATGACCTTTGAAATAAAATAAAAATTGTGGCAATATCAATTCAACAGGTTGTTTTAAATAGTCCTAGTTCCCAAGTCGAGCGCTCCTAGTGAAAAACCCGATGTTAAATTGTCGCTTCCTATAGTCTAAACAACCTGACCGATTTTAAATTGAGATGTGTTATTAGATTAAATGCAAGTAGAGTTTTGAATCAATTGCCGCGTATTTTTGTATCAAAATATAATATCCAAAAATAACAATTCAATAATAAACCACGTTATTGCGCCTTTGAGTTGTAGCTTTTCGGCTTATATGCTTCGTTCGGTGAGTGAGAGAACTGGAGGCCCATCCCTCCCCAGCCAACGCTTTTGTCACACCCCTGGTGTTGCACTTGTCCATAACGGCAGTGATCACTTACCACCAGGTGACCTACTCGCTCGTTTGCCGTCCTTTACATAAAAAAAAGAAATACCATAAAGTAAAGGTAGTACAGAGAGGTTCATGCTCCTGCAGTGGAGACTAAAAAGAAGGAATAATATTAACTCTTTACTACCTTGCAAATTTTTCGTGTCCATCCAACAACAGTTTCAGATTAGACATTACCTTCAACTGTTTCTTTTTTAACGTTTCTGAAAGAAAGAAATCAAATTTTATTTTCTTCACCCGATGGACTTTGCTTCATATGACTTTTTACTTTTATTGTTCTAGTCGTTTTATTACATAAAACTCAAAAAGGGTTATATGTTTTAAAATTTCATGACAGTCGTCACATATCTCTTATATGCTGGGAGAAAAGGAAAAACAAAGGATATACCAGCTGCTTATCTTCTCTTGCAGACCGTAAAAGCCAGTCAAGGGTTAGGGCAAAAATCTAGGGAATCACATCAATAGGAGATGCGGCTAGCAAACCATCACTATTTTGATTCCGCTTTCCACCTTAACGCCCTCTAACATGCTAAACGTAGCCTTTAGTTCTATGACTTTGGGGTTTGTCTACCACGCAAGGGACAAAGACGTGATAGTGATGTATGCATGACAGTGGTCGAGGGTAATGCCGCAGTATATAATAATCATCAATCAATCAAACGTGGCCCCTCTGACTATTTTTTAAAACGCTCGATGTCATTCTAAGAGCTATATGGCTACGCTTGGTGTTTCTCTGCGACTTCGAATCAGAAACAAGGACATATGTAGAACCATATCTCTGATTCGAAATCGGATTAGCTCTCTGAAGTGTCTCTGTAGTGGTTGGAGCATACAGCGAAGAACCGAAAGCCGATGGGGGAGATAGGTTCTTGAATGGTGACCACGCACCGGCAAGCGCAGCGTTGAACACCCATACCAGGTGGTCTCACGAACTGACCAAGGGCGTAGGAAGAAGTTGGGCGCAGTCCGCTTCCAGTAGATCTTATTTGAATTCCTCAAGGGAAAACTGTCCAGCAGTGGACTTCTCGCAGCTGAGATGATAATGATTAAACTGATAACTACTGTTTATTTACATTTAACATGATTGTGACGGCAAAATATTAAATCATAGGTACAAAGACAGACTGATTGGCCACCATTATTTATTTATTATTAACTAGCTGCTACTCGCGGGTTTGCCCGCGTGATATATAGCCTTTGCCCTTTTCAGTAACCTAACCCTTGTGTATGCCAAATTTTATAATGATTGGTTCAGTAGATGCGGCGTGAAACGTACCAAACAAACAAACTCACTTTCACATTTATAATATTAGTTAGGATTAGGATTACGATTTTAAATGGTAAATAGGTTGGTAGGGGGTTAGGTTTTACTGTCCTCGACTGTTCATACTCACTATAAATCTTAGACGTTACGTCGATAGGCTGTACGATCCCAAATGTCGTATTCCTTTTCAAGATCTTTATCACACAGTGGTTGATGTACTCCTTATTTGTTTCTTCAGCAGGTGCGCATTTGTACAAGGGACCAGAATGTGGCTAAAAAAAGAGTATTTACAAAGTTTTATTTAACTCTCCCTATTAGGCCGATGCCACAGGGGCACAGTGGTGGCACTCCCTGTACGTGAGAGGTCGGGCACCTGTGACCTTGAGCCTATATGTATGCGCTAGGGTTGACACCACGCAACAACGCAACAAGGCATTGGGTGCGAGCCGTTCGAGAGACGTAAACAACATAGCCCTCAACCAAAGCAGTCGGCGGCGGCCCGTTCCACGCCCCGCGCGCCTCTCGATGCCGCTGTGCACATGCAGACACCGTCGTTTCTTTTTGCTTGGTGTATGTATTACTTATATATATTCTTTGACACAGGTGTTGCCATTGCGTTGTGACGGCGTTATGTCGCCTGAGCGATGATTTTCCGAAATACTACATTACTCGTTGACATAATATAAATAAGACGATATAAAAAAGGAGAAAAAACTTACAGAAATACCTTCGAGGAAGAACTCTTTTTGAAGAGATATGATTACTTCTATATTGTACCAAGTAGTCGGTCCATTGTTCGCAATCTGAAAAAAAAGTAGTAGAAGGCCTTGAGCAGATAAATAATCCCGGTTTTTTCGTCCCGTCGCACGTGCCACGGGAACAAAGTATGTAGAGATGATAGGCCCTTCTGGCAACGTAGCTTTTTGCCCATACGGTAAAACATGAGAGTTGCTGCTCTCCAAAGGCTTTGCCATTGTCTCAGTGTGGTATGCAAATCACGGCCCATCTGGCATATGAGAGTGCTGCCTCTCTGAACCTTGCGCACACAGGCAACGCCCAAAGGTCCGTCCCTTCTGGAGGGGCCTTTGGTTGAGCGCACTTTGCCCTTAAAACTCCGGTGAAGTGCGAAAGCTCACTTGGACTTAGCTACATAGTCCATTTAAAAAAAATGGGTTGCACTTTGGGAGTGTTGGGAGAAGTGAAAACTTGAATTTTAACGTTGTTTTTCGATCAAGTTACCTGTCCGTCTTACGAGTTTAAAATTCTTTCCCCATCACAAAAAGCTCACAGCGCCGCTTAAGTGTGCCTATCTTGACATACTCGTAGCTCACCAAATAAACCAAACAGATACGTGATTACTTACGAGGTATTCGTGTTGAATTTGTTTCGATGAGGTTTCTATTTCATTTCTTGTGATATTTATTACACCATCGTGTTTAATTAATCTGTGAAAAGGATATATTATATTATAATTACATAGAAATCTCCCTCGCGTGTATAAGTTGTGGAAAGAGCTGTTTCAACTGTTTTTCCCGAAGCTATGACCTTCTTTCTTCGGTTTTCTTCAAACGAATGATGAATGCCTATTTAAAAGGCCGACTCTGTAAAAATCTGATGTTGCAGATGTCCAAGGGCGATGATAACACTTATCTACAGGTGTTTTGTCTTCCTGCACAATTGGGTATTTTCTGTATTTGAAAAATATGACTGATATTTCGTAACAGCATTTGCAATCTGGGCAATGGCAAAAATAAACAGTTCCCAAAGGAATTGTTTTCTTTCCATGCAAATCAGCATTAAAAATCTGAAATACTAAAGCCGCCAAAACACTGGACGCTATCACGTGTTTTTATGACGTAACATGCGTGCAAACTTCTGTTGTAGTTCACAAATCTAACTTCGACTCACATTAACTGTATTTTTAATTACTTAATTTGTTTTATTTATGATATAAAAATCCCAACTAATATAATAAATGCGAAAGTGCGTTTGTTTGTTTATTTGATTGTTTGTTTGTTACGCTTTCACGCCGTATTTTCTGAACCAATCATCATGAAATTTTGCATACACATAGGTTAGGGTACCGAGAAGGATTATATATTACGCGGGCGAAACCGCGGGTAAAAGCTAGTCATACATATTTTTAAAATAAATGTGGTTCAAATTGGTTTAAAAAATGTTTACTGATAAGCTAACAACAGTATGATGTATGTTGACATCGTTAGATGATTGCGTATTATAAGACTTATAAAAAACATTGCTTACCCTGCTGCGGTGACATTTTCGCTATCCCAAAGGAGTGGGGTTTGTTTCTCAAACATTTTTAAGTCTTTGCGAGTGTCACAATCTTCAAATAAGTGAACGTTTACTTGAAAGTAATCGTCTCCTCCTGCTGCCTTGCTCTTGATTGTCGTCATGTCCAGTTTAATGTCCTCTATGTCCTGAAATTGTGTCCAAATAGCTCAGACATTCTTTGCTTGTTATTACAGAGAAATTGCATCTATAAAAATACTATCTATGTTTTGAACAGCTTGTAACTTAACCCTCGACTCGACATTCTCATAAAGGGGCGACTTAGACTGTCAATATGGTCAACTTCTTCTTCTTTTGAAGTCAAAAAGGCTATATATATTATTATTAAAATAGGAAACGCTAATTAAAACACGTTGTTCAGTCGTAAAATGCTACATAGCAAATTGGCCGCATCTGCACAAAGTTATTTTCATGCAAAACCTGTCATATTTACCGCCAAAACAAAATGGCGTTAAAAATATTTGTATACTCTAAGTTGGCCACCCTGTACTTTTCCCGAAAAATGCGCGGAAATTCAAACAAAGAAGTATTATTGCTTTCTTTCTGAGAGCTCAGTGGCTCCGCCAATGTCCAGTATAAGGGGATACTAAGCATCAGGGTTGTACGGTAGGTGGCATCAAAGATAGCGTATGGTACCCTTGTGGGAGCTTTTGATGACAATTCTATACGAGTCCACTTAAACTATTTCACAAATTGTTTTCGAGCATGAGCATTTATAACACCAAATTACCTACACCAATTTCATATTAAATTGTAAAGTCCACTAAAATCAATTTGCAAAATCGTTTAAGGCAAATGACGACTGCACCCCACCAAAAACTTACGGAGCCAGTCAATTATTTTTTCAAAATAATTGACTGGCTCCAGTAGCCCAGTTATAACAGCCTCTGTCATTCCCACTTACCCAAGACGTGTTATTTCTCAACAGTTTGATAGGACTGCAAATCAACGTGTCTCTAGTGGTGATGTTGGTGGGTAGCATGCAGGATGGTGGCCAGCTTAGCAGGGTGATCCCGTGGAGGAATATTTGGACGCATGCCTCGTAAGCGGGGTCACCGGTATTCTGCACGACTATACTGACAGTTTCCACGTCAGTTGAGCCAACCACGTAGGTGGAGTTTCTGGAACAAGTTGCATTATTAAAGGAAGAAAAAGTTTTTGACAGTTTATGTCCGTCTTATATTACAGCGTTTAACTTCTTCTTCTTCTGTTTTATATTATGGCTTCCACCGAAATTTCAGTGATTCTGCCAATGTCCAGTATAATGAGATACGAAGTATCGGTGTTGTACGGTAAAGTTTTTCAAAGTAGCATCAAAGATGGCGTATGTTCTTTGACGCCTCGTGGGAGCTTCTGCTGGCAAATCTATACGAGTCCATTTATCAGGCCACTTTAACTATTTCACAAATTGTTCATGAGCACAAGCATTTATAACACCAAACTACACCAATTTCATATTATAAAGTGCGCTAAAATCAATTTGCAAAATTGTCTTAGGCAAACTTCAACTGTACCCCTTGACTTCCCAGTTCCCACCACAAAACTCCAGCGTTTAGCTTGGCCCTCGACATACCCATAAATGAGTAACTCAGCCTGTCAATACGAACAACTTTTGATTCTATAGGAAAAGTTGTTCATATTGACTGTTGTGATTGATTGTTGGGTATTTATTATAAATTATAGTACGAGTATCGTTGAGTTAGTATCCCATAACACAAGTCTCGAACTTACTTTGCGGCTAGCTCAATCTGTGTGATATTTTGTCCGTCTAAATATTATTATACATATAGGTATTGTTAGTGTGAACAGTTTCCTTCTTTAAACCAATAAACCAGCCCGTCAAAATGAACAACTTTTCCTTTAGAACTAATGCTAGGAACACAATTTTTTTTCAACATTTTCATACAATTTGCTGGCCGGCCGAACACTTTTGTATGGAAATGGCGAAATTTTTTTTAAGTTACCAGCATTGGTCCCATAGCAAATGTTGTTCATTTGACGGGCGGCATTTCGTTGGTTCAAAGTAGGATACTGTTCACACTAACACCTGTATATTTATTATAAGTTTACTAACACCTGTATGCGCTCCGTGGCGCAGCGGTCAACACGCCGGCCTGTGATACGGATGGTCCCGGGTTCGATCCCCGGTCAGGTCAAGATGGAAAATGATCTTTTTCAGATTGACCTGGGTCTTGGATGTTTATCTATATCTATATATCTATTTATATTATCTATATATAGATAAACATCCTCTGACTACTCAAGCTAATATATGGCTCTGGTAGTACAGAGAGGGTCGTGCTCCTGCAGTGGAGACTAAAAAGACCTGATGATGATGATGATGATGATGATATATATATATATATGTATTTGTTATAAAATATATTATCGTTGAGTTAGTATCTCATAACACAAGTCTTACTTAAGAACTTACTTTGGGGCTAGCTCAATCTGTGTGATTTGTCCGTATATATTTATTTTATTTTTATTATTTATTTTATCATTCTGTGCAAAGATTCCTGGTTGACGCATTTCTATGTCAAAAGTTACTATGGGTACTCAGCCCAACTAATATATAAAGTCCTTGGTCTACTTACGTTACAGAATAAATAAGGTTCATTTCGAGCTTAGGGATACATGTTTCTCCATTCTCACATTCTCCTATCCACGTAGTTCCCTGGATGGTAAGTTTACTCAGGTCACTGACGGTAACACGGGAAGGGTCGAAAGTTACCATGTACGGGTCATCCAACAGAACGGCTGATATTTGGTAGTGTAGGGTAGGGTTGTATCTGTCATTCTAAAAGAAAAACAATTGAATTCGATTTATTAAACAGTTAAAATAGCCGTATGCTCCCCGGTAGAGTAGAATAGGGCCACTCCAAGTCTACCCGTAGATGTCGTAGTTTATAGCACTCAAGAATATAGTACCTATCCAATGGTGAAAGAATTTTTGCAATCGGTCGAGTAGTTCCTGAGATAAGTGCTTTCAAACAAACAACTCTTCAGCTTTATAATATTAGTATAGATAAATCATAAAAATTCTTACCGCTGGAACTGAAATAATAAGTTCTTTGCAATATTCCTGCTTCTTGTCTGGCGTTACGTGGAGTTCGTAGCTTACAGAGTCTTTTGAAGTCGGTCCTGTCTCTGATAGCTTAATTAGAACATCGGGTATAGCCAGCACTACTGTAAAGTCTGGAAAAATTGATTATAATATGAGATTGAGCTTGGCAGCGCCGGATTTATATTTTTTATGAGTGTAGGCCACAAAACCATGAGAAAACCAGTGGACGTGTTTAACTTTTATGCTCTGAAATCAAGTGACCTTCCTCTGCAAATCTACCGCCCCTAGGACGCTGCCGCCCCTAGGCCGCGGCCTATACGGCCTATTTATAAATCCAGGACTGGAACTTGGGTGTCACTAAGTAGGTATTAAACTTACTGATAATCTTTTTTCATATTAAACAAATAGGTTTTAATCACGTATTTTTAGCCATGTGGTTCCCAACGGAGTAGAATAGGACCACTCCAAGTCTTCCCGTGGATGTCGTAGAAGGCGACTTCGGAAACACAAGTTAAAGAAAGCTTATAAACATCAAAGAAACCTCTAAATCCGTCTGGTCAGCGTGGAGAGTGTAGGAACAAATACTCTGACTGCTCTGCCTGATATACGGCTCTGGTAGTACAAAGAGGGTAACGCTCCAGTGGAGGCTAAAAAAGACCTGTCATGATGATCTTATAAACACAGAATATGTAAGTTTCTTTGCTTCCATAGTAGGGCCAATGACACGTGCTTAGAAGATTAGTGTGGAGACTTTAGGATATTCACTTACTTGCTGTTATGGTTTTCGGTAGAGCAGGGTATTGAAAGGCCATACAGGATTCAAACATAAACGAAGACAATCCCGCTATATCATTTATTTTCTACAAAAAATATTCGATATTTTAATACTTCTTAACCTGCTTCAAAATGATAATATATTATCTTTAAAACTTAGTTACAGCGAGGAAAAAACGGCATATCGGCCAAGGCTTGCTAAAAGCGTTCTCAAATAGTGTGTGGAAATATGTAGGTACCTACATAGTATGTACCATAGATTTAAAAAAAAATTATGGTATGTACCTATTTATTTAATTAAAACGTTTTTATATATAAGCCAGTTCGAATTTCAAATTAAAATGAGACAAATCAACCACAGAGGTAACTTATCTATACACTTTTGTGGTTGCATTTTCTCCTTGCCAACCGATTTTCCATTTTTAAATAACTCGACAGATATAGATTTTTATTTTTTATACATTGCTGGCGTGTATTTGGCCAGTACTGCAGTATCGATTTATCTCAAACAAGGTTCTTAAAATAATGGTTATGAATATTTTCTTGGTTAACTACTTCTAAATGACCTATTAATCATTTCCAACTTGTATTTACTGTTATTGTTTTAAATGATAAAACTGGTTACTTTGCCGGGAGCAACTGGTGACGAGCATATATACTTATACGGTACATACATAGCATCAAGTCTTTATCCTTCGTGGGTTAGCCCAAGGTAATGAAACCCAAAAGCCACGATTAGCATGTTAAAACTTAGTGCGTAAAGGTAGAAAGCAATAGCAAAATAGTGATGGTTTGCTAGCTGCATCGCCTACATTTTCATTAAACTTAAAAATGGGTTCTTTGCAAATATTTTGACCTAAGTCTTCTCTAGATCTAGGACAAATTAATTGACCTGGGTCTTGGATGCTTGTCTATATAAGTAAGTATCTATTCTTCTTCTTCTTATCGAGTCGAATGGTATAAAATATAGTATCGTTGAGTTAGTATCCCATAACATAAGTCTCGAACTTACATTGGGGCTAGCTCAATCTGTCTGATTTGTCCGTATATTATTTATTTCCAGGAGATTCTGAATCAGCTCGTAAGTATATATCTTAGAAGATAAAAAATAACTTACTCCTTTTGGCTTCAATTGTTTCAAGGTAACCGTGATGGTCGCTAAACAACTAAATAATACTGTCCTGTCATTTTCCGGAATACTAATGGCTAATTCTGAAATTAAAAACAAATTATTTACATTTATTGAAAACATAGCTTTTGCCTGCTGCTCCTCTCGCGTAAGTGTCAATTCCTCGGGAACAGTACTTTGTCTCGCCGTGTGGTTCCCGGCAGAGTAGAATAGGACCACTCCAAGTCTTCCCGTGGATGTCGTAGATGACGACTCAGGATACACAAGCTAAACAAAGCTTTTAAACATCAAAGAGACCTCTCCAACCCGTCTGGCCAGCGTGGAGAGTGTAGGCCAAATCCTCTGACTGCTCTGGCTAATATATGGCTCTGGTAGTACAGAGAGGGTCGTGCTCCTGCAGTGGAGACTAAAAGACCTGATGATGATGATGATGATGAGTACTTTGTCTAACTAACTAACGTAACCTATGTCTTTCTCCGTACTCCAGACAACGTGTATGCAAAATTTCATAATGATCGGTTCAGTAGTTAGGGCGTGACAGCATAACAAACAAATAAACAAACTCACTTTCGCATTTAAAATATTAATTGGGATTGGGATGCATCAGTAAACAGACACTGTCTAATATGGCAGGGACGACTTCCGGGGCGCAGTGGTTAACTTGCCGGCCTGCGACATGAGTGATCATCAACATCCGAATTCAATCCCTGATCAGGTCATGATGGAAACCGATCTACTTACACACACTAGGTACTTACAAAATTAACGTTTCCTGTATGGAATTTTAATGTGTGAGTACCAGCGAAATAATTATTTCGCTGCTGAGACCGCATTAATAAAAATAAGGACAAGTTACAAGATATGCTTGCATTGTGTAAATGTGCATGTTGACTTAAATTTTTTTCATGTTGCTATGTAAAGACCTGCCAAAAATAAACAAAATAGTGACAGAAATACATTTCTAAACAAAAAACTCTTTCAGTTATAAAAGTTTTAAAGACACATGTTTTTAGACGTAAATTTTTAGACGTGAAAACGCGCCGCTGAAATGCCTATATATTTGTGACGTCACAAGCTTGTATTTTGTATGGGTGGCGTGAGAACTTTGTTTGGTAGCTATACGAAATATTTCGTTTATGGTAATGGTTTCATAATAAAAGTTGCTATAAATTTTGCAGACTAAAATACAGTACAATTGTAATTAAAGATTTACATATTTTAAAAAATGGTCCTATTCACCCAACTTTAAAGAAGCTTTAAGATCACTTAACGAATCGATATCAAATTAAAAGTGTTCTTTATAGTGTTTTCAGATAGAAATTAGTCTCATTAGAAACAAATTTTATATAATTTTAACATTAGGCAACTACCGTATTGTAGATAGGTACAGCTCCGTGACGGATGGACAGACAGCGGAGGCTAATTAAAAGGGTTCCGTTTTTACCCTTTTATTAAGAATCCTAAAGTTTATAGGATTTTATTTGCATTCACAATGCAATTTTGATATTCTCTTATTAAATTAAGAACTAAGATATGATTAAAAATTTCCACGCGGGCAGGACATGAGCTATCTTTACTCCTCGTGCGAGTAAAGTCTTGAACAGCAGTCTTTACTCTTTGTACAAATAAAAACTGGTGGTTCAAGTCCTGCCCGCGTGGAATTTTTTAACCATATCTCATTTATTAATTTAAGACGAAAGACTACCTGTAAATTTTCATACAAAAAGCGATAACGCTTCCCTCGCCTTAAGGATGCGCTAGTCGGGAACTCGAACTCGTCAGCGTCACGTGGCTAAAATGCGTGCTATTTCTCTGAAAAAGGGATAGAATCGGTTTCGAACAGTGCGGAACTATTTACAATGATTTATAAGCACATCAGAACAACAGTCTAGTGTGTGCAAACACAAATATTGTTGAAAATCTAAATCTTCGTCGTCTAAAAATTCGCGAGTATGCGTTTGGGAGAAGTGTTCTTGTGATAAAACAGCTGAATGTTTTTATTAAAAGTAAAATAATTTATATTTTTTAATAACCGGACTATGCTTGTATGAATTTTGTTTTAGAGATTTTATACTCCTTCTGGTATTTAATTGTGCCCAAAGTTGCGTTAAAATTACGTGTTAAAACGGAATGTTTTGAGACTCATAACTTTTAAAGTACTTATAATTTTACAATTATGATTCCATACAAGCATAGATAACGACAAAACATATCGATAGAATTAAAAACTTTAAACAGACGATACCGAACAACGGAGTCATCACCCTACAGAATTTGTATGGCGAAACACCTGACTAGCGCACCCTTAAGAGTCGCCTGGACGCGCATGTCTCCATACAAACGGAAAAGGGGAATTGTGGCAATATTTGATAATTTTAGGGCAAAATTAAGCATCCAATCAATTAATCTCATTATAATCTAAGTACGTACGTTCCTATACAGTTTGGTTAAATTATCAAATGTTTGAGAATTATACGCTTTTCAAGATTTCCATACAAATTTGAAAAGGTCAAACCATTGGTATTATAACCAAACTGTATAGGAACGTACGTAGATTATAATGAGATTAATTGATCAAATCAAATGCTTAATTTTACTCCAAAATTATCAAATATTGCCACAATTCCCTTTTTCCGTTTGTATGGAGACATGCGCTTCCAGGCGATTCTTAAACTTAGTCCAATTTCGATATTTTTTTTACACAATATTGATAAATTAGAGAAGTGGGACTGTACGTTTTGATATTAAAGATATATTGCTTACAACAAAAGTTATGAGCATCTAAGTAAATATTTATATTTTTTACTAAAACAATACCCGGGACATTTTAATTTATTTAAATTAATCTAAACCGAATCAATAAAAAAGAAAAACGGTTAGCCCTAAATTAAGGTGTGCTAAATCGAATGACACCAAAATTTCCTCATTTCGTAAAGGTTTAGGGGGTGGAAGAGTTATCGGTTTTTGTATGAAAATTACAGGTACTTAGTCGATTAAGAGAATCTAAAAGTTGAAAAGAAAAATACTTGCCCTTGCATCCATTTTGATCATGGTCTGGAATAGCATAAAGACTAAGCCCAAACGAACGGTATTCACTGCGCTGTATTCTTTGCAACCACGTGACTTTGTCCAGGTCAATTAATTTAGCCCCTGAGTAGATGTACACTGCACCCCGCCCGTCATCCTCGTAAGGGGCTGATATGGCAATGTCTAAAAAAAAACAAAATAAGTTGTCATCGGTGAAAACTAAGTGGTAAGCTTAATTTTGTACAGGTGTACTATAATTTTCTTTAATTCTTCTGTTACAAGATATGAATCTTAATAATAAGGCAATATTTTAATGATGGTATCAGAATCCATAATAGGATACATATGTTAAATAAATACTCCAAAAATGGTAAAATATTTCAACTTCATACAAATTTGTCCTTTTTTTAGGGTTCCGTAGGAACCCTTATAGTTTCGCAATGCCTCTCTGTCCGTCTGTCTGTCCGTCCGCGGTTTTACTCAAAGACTATAAGTACTAGAAAGCTGTAATTTAGTATGAGTATGTATATTAATCATGCAAAAAAGTGGTAGAAAAATATCATGATAATTTTTTTTTTTAGGTAGCTCCCTTACAAGTGAAGATGATGTACAATTTTTTAGGGTTCCGTAGTAAACAAGGAACCCTTATAGTTTCGCCATGTCTGTCTGTCTGTCTGTCTGTCTGTCTGTCCGTCCGCGGTTTTACGCAGAGACTATAAGTACTAGAAAGCTGTAATTTGGTATGGGTATGTATATTAATCATGGCAAAAAAGTGGTAGAATAAAAAGTTGAAAAAAAAATTTTTTTTAGGTTAGCTCCCATACTAGTAAAGTGGGAGAGTAATTTTTTTTTCTCTATTTACCCATCGTGTGTGGTATCGTTAAATAGGTCTTTCAAAAATATTGTGAGGTTAAGAACACCATTTTTCGATTTAGGGATCCGTTTCCGAAATATTTGGTTTTAAAGTGCGAATTTTTGTTAGAGGTAAGTGTCCCCCCCCTCTATCTGCTAAACGGTTATATATAGATACGTAAAAAAAATTACAACAGTAGTATATATACTGAAGTTTAAAGGAAAACTATCAGAGCTGAGTTCTAAGTACAAACTAAAAAGTTATAGGCAACCAACTTATAAACTGTAAAATTTCATACTATTTTCATTGTTAGATGTTTTGGGTCGTTAAACTGTAAGGTGCGAGTGTGAATAGTGTGAACTCAAAGTTGTCATTCGCAACTACGGAACCCTACACTGCGCGTGGCCAGACACGCACTTGGCCGGTTTTTTTTCTATACAAACTCATCATGTTGTGTATTGTTAAATAGGTCTTTAAAAATATTGTGAGGTTGAGAACACCATTTTTCGATTTAGGGATCCGTTTCCGAAATATTTGGTTTTAAAGTGCAAATTTGTGTTAGAGGTAAGTGTCTCCCCCCCCCTGTATCTGCTAAACGGTTATATATGGATACGTGAAAAAAATTACAGCAGTAGTATATACACTAAAGTTGATTGAATTTTTTTTTAAATAACCCTTTTTTTTCTTGTGGGTCCATATTCTTTTAGGGATTCTAATACCGACTTTAAAATTTGTATCGCCAGATTGTTGTAAGGATATTTGAATAGATTACCGTCTTTCTTATCCCCGTTGAGATCTCCCAGATTTGCTAAGGCGTAACCAAACTGGCCTCCGTTTCCCATACCTTTGATTGTATTGAAGACACTTAAGTCCTGAAATGACAAACGCCATCATTCATCTTCATCATTCAACCCACTGCTGGACATATGTCCAGCCATATTATAAAAACAAATATGCCTCCATAAGGATTTATAATATGCCCGGAAGGCCCTCCAGCGTTTCCCTTATTCCATCAGGTCGTCCGACCATCTGATCGGTGGATGTCCGACGCTGTGCTTACCAGTAGGTGGTCGCCATTTGAGAACCTTCTGCCTCATTGGCCATCTGTTCTACGTGCTACCGCTGCAAACACTATTATTCCACAAAAAGATAAAGAAAGAGCTCAAGATTGAAGACACCTTCCTCGGTCTGTGCGTCTGTCACATACATATTAACACGTCTTTATCCCTTACGGGGAAGACCAAGGCTCCCAGGCAAGGGCAATTAGACCCGAATTTGCCAATTTCTTTATACGCTCTGTTTAGCGTATGGGTGAGAGTGGAATAAAAATAGTGATCGGTTGCTAGCCGCATTGCCTATCGGCCGGCTTTTACGGCCTGCGCGAGATGAGAAGCAGAATCTGTGCAGGCAGTACATTGTACTGGATTTTTACTGCTTTTCATATGAATAAATATGTTATGTGCATACAAATAATTATAAACCTTAAAAAACTCAATTTCAGGCTATTTAGACGCGATAAAAATTAATGCAGTTGTTATTTTATGAATACTATTAATGAGTACATTAATGATATTATTACATAAATAATAATAATAACAAAGACTAACATAGCGACTCCGAAAATTTTCTACTAGTAAAAAACATTGTTTACACCAACCTCATCCTTATAAACAAATACCGCTCCAGTATTGTACTTGCCATCACTAGTGTAAGTCGGGGCCCCCACTAAAAGGAGCCCCTGGCCCTTAGAATCTACACTAGCGGCGCACAGTGAGGCCCCAAACATGGCACCCACTTGGTCGCCTCGGATTTTACCAATTATTGCACCGTCCTTGTTGTTAAAAACTACAACCTGTTGAAAAAGTACTTTCGAATGTATTATACTACATTTGCTTTTACATATGCCGTGTAAAGGTACGTGCACATTTGCATAAATCTGCAGTGCATAAATCCGCTTAAATCGTTCGTGTGTATTTTCATACCAAAGACACACAAGCAATAAAGCGGAATTTTTGCGCTGTGGCTGTGTCGTAATGTGCGCGTACCATATCACGGCAGAGTAGAATTAGAATATTCTTCCCGTGGATGTCGTAGAAGGCGTAGGAAATGCGGGAAATACAAGCTAAACAAAGCTTATAAACATCAAAGAGACCTGTCCAACCGTCCGTCTCCGTCTGGCCAGCGTGGAGAGTGTAGGCCTAATCATCTGACTGCTCTGGCTAATATATGGCTTTGGTAGTACAGAGAGAGTTCTGCTCCTGCAGTGGAGACTAAAAAAGACCTGACGATGATGATTGTATGACATCGAAACTTTGATCGTAATGTTGTGTTTTACGGACTAGACTTAAGGATGCGCTAGTTTGGAACTCGAACTCGTCGGCGCACGTGGCTAATTTGCTTGCTATTTCGCTGAGAAAGGGATACACTCGGTTATGAACAGTGCGGAACTATTTACACTGATTTATAAGCACATCGGAACTACAGTCTACTGTGTGCAAACACAAATATTGTTGAAAATATAAATCTTCGTCGTCTAAAAATTCGCGAGTATGCGTTTGGGAGAAGTGTTCTACTGATAAAACAGCTGAATGTTTTATTAAAAGTAAAGTTATTTTATTTTTTTAATAACTAAACTATGCTTGTATGAATTTTGTTTTAGAGATTTTATACTCCTTTCGGTATTTACTTGTGCCCAAAGTTGCGTTAAAATAATGTGTTGAAACGGAATGTTTTGAGACTCAGAACTTTTAAAGTACTTATAATTTTACAATTATGATTCCATACAAGCATAGATAACGACAAGACAAATCGATAGAATTTAAAATTTTAAACAGACGATACCTAACAACGGAGTCATCACCCTATAGAATTTGTATGGCGAAACACCCTGACTAGCGTACCCTTAAGACTAGAATTCAGATTAAAACCCTTTATTGCACAAAATTACAAATTTCTCTTATACTAAGAAAATGCGCAAAAGGTGGCCTTATCGCATAGCAATTTCTTCTAGGCAACCTCCTTTTTGTACACTAGACCTTTTTTATACCAATTTCAATTGCGCAATTAATTTTATGGTGAGTTTTGTGGTAAAAAGATTTTGTATTAATGATGCTCCTTGACCACCGTCAGAGAGGGTCGTGCTCCTGCAGTGGAGACTTACAAAAACCTGTTGATGATGATGATGCTCCTTGAATATTTACCATTCCATATCCATGTACACCGTAAGTGGAAGAAACGACGATATGCATTTCCGAGTTATACTTTTTATGCGCAACGCTGTATCCTAAAAATAGATTATACACCCTTATGTTTTTATCAGTACACAAACTCTTATTAAAATACAGAAATTAAATTTGGGAAAAAATCCAGAATTCCAAATTTCGCGCCTCCTGCCCGTGTGGATTTTTTTCCTACATTTAATTTCTTTATTTCAATAAAAGATAATCGAAATAGCATAATAAATGCATAAAAATACTTACAAAGTACAGTACACAAACTTTAAGGGGTGACTCAGCCCATCAACATGAACAACTTTAGATATGGGATGAATGCTGGGAATTAAAAAAAATACATACCCATACAAAAGTGTCCAGCTGATTGGACCAAATGTATGGAAAAGGTAAAGATAATACTGAACCATCAGCATTGGTCCCAAAACAAAAGTTGTTCATGTTGATGGGCTTTAAAGTTTTGAATTAAAAATAAAGTTCGTATAGTATTCCGCCCTACGGGTCCAGTACAATGATGCTCTCAGGGTGTTGTTGGGGTTGTCTCGACGCTGCAGTGCGTCGGGGATGTTCACCGAAGCGCGAGTGGATTGTTTCTACACTACTGTGCGCAAAAGGTGCGCATCCCTGGCTAGCAGACTTCGGGCCAGCTCCAACGGTATTCTCAAGCTGTTTGCGTCACGTGTCGATTTTCGGTATGTGATGATTCACATACTGAGAAACGCACAGGTGTGATGTTTCTGTGCCTTGTGTTTTATTTTTGTGTACTAACATTAGTTTTTAAGATTTGTGTGTTACTAACAATAAATGATCTTTAGTCGTTGGAAATAAAATTATTTATTATTATGATTTGATTATTAAACATAGAGTACGGAATGTCACTCGCACCATGCTCGCGCCGTTCTAGAGACGACAGTAATAATAACACCGCGTGTCAGCCCGCGCCTGGCTAGCAGGCGAAAGTCGCATACTCGGCTACATGTCAGATCGTGCTTTACAAAACGTAAAAATGCCACAATGTTCTGTGATATGGTGTCATAATTACAGTAAAAAGGTTAATAAACAAAATTCTGATGTAACATTAATCACAAGTAAGTAGAGTTGCTTTTTGAACTACTTCAATTACCTTGAAGCCCAAAAACTTAATAAACGGTACACCCCCACCCCTAACATGTTTGTTTCAATATTAAATGTGTTAAAAAAGCGTCTCTTGTCACATTACCTGCCCTGTATTATCAATTAAGAATACACGTCCGTTTATTTTACCCCGATGCAAAAGGGGTGTTATGTCTATTTAGTTTAATTGCTGCTCGACAAAAGTGCAATTCGGTATTTGCCTAATGTTAAGATTATATAAAATTTGTTTCCAATGATACTCATTTCTATCTAAAAACACTATAAAAAACACTTTTAATTTGATACCTATCGATTCGTTAAGTGTTCTTAAAGCTTCTTTAAAGTTGGGTGAATAGGACCATTTTTAAAAGTATGAAAATCTTAAATTACTTACCGTTATACTGAATTGTAGTCCGCAAAATTTATAGCAACTTTTATTATGAAACCATTACCACAAACGTAATATTTCGTATATCTACCAAACAAAGTTCTCACGCCGCCCATTCAAAACACAAAGTTGTGACGTCACAAATATGTAGGCATTTCAGCAGCGCGTTTTCACGTCTAAAAATTAACGTCTAAAAATATGTGTCTTTAAACCTTCTATATATCTGAAAGAGTTTTTTGTTTATAAATGTATTTCGGTCACTATTGTGTTTATTTTTGGCAGGTCTTTACATAGCGACACGAAATTTTTTTTAGTCAAGTAGCCTATTAGTGCAAAACCCCATGTAAAAATGCGGCGGTAAAAACTTAGCCCAATAATTTTATGACACGAGTACGAAGATTAAAAATAGTAATTATTAAAGATATTCGACGCTACTGTGCTCCGTATGGCATAAAACACACAGGATAGGCGTACGGCGAAGGAAGGCGCAGATACGGAGCAGGCGTGGGATTCTATGATAAGATTTAAAACCTCATTTATTATCATATGCAGAACTACCAATATCGCAAGAAAAAATGTCGCCTCTGCCCGCACTTGGCATCTTGCGATAGCGTTTATCTCAAAATCCTATTACAGTGTACCATGACTGCGCCGTATATGCGCCGCGCGCCATAACTATTAGTTTTACACAATGAGGTTACAATCAAAATATGCGCAATATGCTAACATTAAATTTTTTAATCGCTTTTTTCCTACACCTCAGGTACAGGTCGAGCCGGGCAGAGTTTAAATACCGGAAACTAACTGAGGCAGTGGTCCAGTGGTTAAGGCGTTCGCCTTGTTGACCCGGAGGTCGTGGATTCGATTCCCACAGGAAGCATACTTTGTTAAGTTTGGTTAGGACATTGCAGGCATGAATCACCTGATTGTCTGATAAAGAAAGATGATTCCGTGATCCGGAAGGCACGATAAGCCGGTGGTACCGGCTGCCATCTGGTAGTCGTTAAAGGAACCACGTCAGAGGTCGAGAGGCGGTTCCGCAGAACTCTGACACCAGGGTGTGCATGGTCGACTGACCGTGTCACCTACACGAAATGATGATGATGACCACTGAGCCA